>CM057829.1:49938961-54738961 GCA_030068075.1 Paguma larvata
GAGAGAGAGAGGGGAAGAGAGAGAGAGTGGAAGAGAGAGAGAGAGAGGGGAAGAGAGAGAGAGAGAGAGGGGAAGAGAGAGAGGGGGGGAAGAGAGAGAGAGAGAGGGGGAAGAGAGAGAGAGAGAGGGGGAGAGGGGGGGGAAGAGAGAGAGAGGGGGGAAGAGAGAGGGGGGAAGAGAGAGAGAGGGGGGAAGAGAGAGAGAGGGGAAGAGAGAGAGGGGGGAAGAGAGAGAGGGGGAGGGGAAGAGAGAGAGAGAGAGGGGAGAAGAGAGAGAGAAGGGAAGAGAGAAAGAGGGGGGAAGAGAGAGAGGGGGGAAGAGAGAGAGAAGGGGAAGAGAGAGAGGGGGGGAAGAGAGAGAGGGGGGGAAGAGAGAGAGGGGGGGGAAGAGAGAGATGGGGGGGAAGAGAGAGAGAGGGGGAAGGAGAGAGAGGGGAAGGAGAGAGAGGGGGGAAGAGAGAGAGAGAGAGGGGAAAGAGAGAGAGGGGGGAGAGAGAGAGGGGGGAAGAGAGAGAGAGAGAGGGAGGGGAAGAGAGAGAGAGGAGGGGAAGAGAGAGAGAGAGGGGGGAAGAAGAGAGAGAGAAGGGAAGAGGAAAGAGGGAGGGAAGAGAGAGAGAGAGGGGGAGAAGAGAGAGAGGAAGGAGAGAGAAAGAGGGGGAAGAGAGAGAGAGAGAGAGAAGAGAGAAGAGAAAAAAAGAGAAAGAAAAAGAGAGAGAGAAGAGAGAGAGAGGGGGGAAGAGAGAGAGGGGGGAAGAGGAGAGAGAGGGGGGAAGAGAGAGAGGAGGGGAAGAGAGAGAGAGGGGGAAGAGAGAGAGAGGGGAAGGAGAGAGAGGGGGGGAAGAGAGAGAGAGAGGAGAGGGGAAGAGAGGGGGGGAAGAGAGAGAGAGGGGGAAGAGAGAGAGGGGAAGAGAGAGAGGGGGGAAGAGAGAGAGGGGGGGGGAAGAGAGAGGGGGGGGAAGAGAGAGAGGGGGGAAGAGAGAGAGAGAGGGGGAGAGGGGGAGAGAGAGGGGGAGAGGGGGGGGAAGAGAGAGAGAGGGGGAGAGGGGGAGAGAGAGGGGGAGAGGGGGGGAAGAGAGAGAGAGAGAGAGAGGGGAAGAGAGACGGGAATCTTTTAAGTGGCTCCATGCCCAGCACAGAATCCAAAACAGGGCTCAATCTCATGAACTGTGAGATCATGACCTGAGCTGAAATCAAGAGTTGGACACTCAACCGACTCAGCCAGGCACCCCAAGCACCTTTTCTTATTCTTCAAAGCTGATCAGGGAATTCCTAAATAAGACTGGCTACATCTCCACCCAAATATCAGTACAAAAGGCACAAGTTTTAGAATCAGACAGTTATGAGTTTGAACCCTAAATGTGCCTCTTATGACCCAAGTGGCCCTGGATTGGCCACTTCCAAACCCCAATTTCCTTATCTGGAAAATGGAGATAAATATGCTTAGCTCAAAGAGATGCTGTGAAGATTAGAGACAAGGTATATAAAGACGAAGCTTAATGTCTGGCTTACAGTAAGTGCTCAATGAATGTGCCAACACATTCAACCAAATTCATTTTCAACAATTAAAATCATATCAATTAGATCTCAATTTTTTTAATTAACAAAAAATAAACCCATTCCCCCCACAAAACAAAACATTAAAATCCCTGGTTGCTCAGCGGCATGTTACAACTATCAGGAGAATATGAGAGCTTTAGTATCTTTAGTCCTTCACTCCTGGAGACAAGAAAAGGAAAGTAAGAGGAAGGTGACTACCTTGGTCCTTGGGTCTTCTGACTGACTGAGGTACAGGGAAGCTTGGTCATCAGCCTGGACCCAGAAAGTGTAATTATTGGTCTCTGGAGCCACAAAGAACCCACTGAGCCGTGCTCTGGAAAGCAGAGGAACAGAGAGGAGAGAGAGCACTCAATGCCCAAATCAGTGACCCGACGAATGGGTGTCCTTGTTCTTTGTTTTTCTTTATGGCAATGAGGAAGAAACCCTTGACTCTTGTGCCACGGGAGTGGTCAGAGTACTCTGCAAACAGCTACTCCTGTGGCACCTGCTAGTCATTCTCTCAAGGCTTCTCTTCGCAGTGGCCATGACTACCTTCACAGTCACGTGTCTTTGGGAAAGTTGTAGCCGCAGCACAGGACTGCCTGGAGGCTTAGCTGAGAGGATTTACTAACAGCCAGTACATGTAGGAACTCAATCAATAGAAATGTTCTTATTATTAGAAGTAAAGAGATCACCAATCAGAATTTGTTCTGACTTGTTCTAGAACCTTGGCTTCTTGTCTCCTACCCCAACATACCGTGTTTCATGAGGTATGTTAGATCACCTCTCTGGCTAAAATCAGTTATTAGCCACATCCCATGTGTGCATATGCATAGCTGCAAGTGTCAGTGGACAATCACAAATTAGCAAATGGGTTTCCTGCCAAATAATCTTACTTGACTTGTGGACAACCCTTTGCAGTTCTTTATGAAGGGAATAAAGTGATAGGCTTAAAACAGCCCCAAGTAATATTAAGAGAGGCTTCGATTTTATCTCCCTCATGGTGGACATCAACTTCACAGAATCAAGTATTTATGTGAGGTTTCACAGACTGGTGTGTCTCTTTAAAGTATCATATTCCTGTGGGTGAAGATGTGTGCATGATGTGGCATAGGTAGACGTACGGAGAAATCACAAGACTTGAAATCAGAAAAAATCAGCTTAGTTCTGCTACTTGATAATCGTATAATATTAGATAATTTTCTAACATTAGAAAACCACTTTACCTATCAGGGACTGTAGTTCCTCATCTGCAAACTAGACCTATAAATAGATCTTCAGTTGTGGCATCTCATGAACTAACTTGTTTTCAAAGGCCTAGAACATAGCAATAAGTCAATATATCTCAGCTGAACGGAATAAGGAGCACAGAAGACACACTGGATACACGGAGGAATGTCAGAACGTGCTGTCTTGCCTTGCTCTGTTGGCTGTATGTGCACATGACAAGACTGGTCATTCCTCAACGTAATGACCTTGCTCTTGACTTTTTTTGTTGTTGTTAATGTTTATTTATTTTTGAGAGAGAGAGAGAGAGAGAGAGAGAGAGAGAGAGAGAGAGAGAGTGTGTGAGTGGGGGAGGGACAGAGAGAGAAGGAGACACAAAATCCAAAGCAGGCTCCAGGCTCTGAGCTTTCAGCATAGAGCCCGATGCAGGGCTGGAACTCATGAACCAGGAGATCATGACCTGGGCCGAAGTCGGACACTTAACCAACTGAGTCACCCAGACATCTCTTGACCGTCTAAACTTCTCTGAACACAATGTTGTGTTTAATGTAGGTTATCAGTAAATAATTTCATTGTTTGAAGGTTTACTAATTAAATGTTACCTCACAAAAAGGGGAGATGTGTTCTGAGTTTACCAGCTACCTCAATACCTACAGAGATTATTTTTCCAGTTAAAAATATTATGGCCCACAGAATAAAGTCAATTAAATATGTCAACAATTCCAAATTAAAAGACATAATCTACAACTTCGAAGAAGGCTGCAGGCAACTTTTTGCAATATTCAAAAAATATGACATTTTTAATGTGTAAGATAAACTCTAGTGACCTTAGTATTAGAGACAGATATGGCTAAGAAAATGATTAAATTATCTCAATAAATACCAAGAATATTTTCTGAAAATCATTTTGAAAATAACTGCTTTAAAGGTCCATCGGTATTAATTAATTATTAATATGCCAATTTTTTAATTGAAAAATTTTGAATTGTGAAGAAATGAAGGACAGAGAATGAAAGCGTTACTCTGGTTTGTGGCTCCTCAAAATGGCAGTTTAGAGACATTCCCTGCAGGTGGTAAATACAGTCAAAATGTTCTTTTGTATTTTGAGGTGGTCTGACTCTCTCCTTAACACTCTCCCACACACTGAATATAGCTGAAAGGGTTTCCTTTGAACATTATGGATGGTTCTCAAAAACTATGATAAAGATGTATTATTACATGCCACAAGGGACCACAACAATTGCCACTTTAAAACTATACATTGGTGGTTCAATACCCAGTTAGTAAGGCTTCTGGGACAAGAGATTATTCTGTTCACAGATTTTCTTCCCTACTTGGCTTCTTTAAGGTCTGAGATTCCCTGAACAAAGTCTTTCATTCCACAACTGAGTTGAAATTTAAAATGGCCAAATCCTTGGAGGAAGTCATAGAATGGCTGGAACTCACATTCAGGGTTCATGACCAACCTCTCTGAGAGAAGCTTTGAAAAGAGAAGACATCCATCACACCGTAAAGGATCCACCCCTCTATATATACACTTGAGGGCACACTAAGGAAACAGTGTGTCTAAGCAATCCCCAACTTTTTGTATTTTTAAGACCACTTTAGAAAACTAGACATTTCAGCCAGGTCCTTGGAGTGATTAAAAATACTCAGAGCACCAAACAGGAAAACCATAATCACATTGCCATCACTACCACAAAAAACAATGCCCCTAATAGCTTCCCCTGCTATACGCCAGCCACTGGGTTGACCTTCGGCACTGAGTGGTTGTTCCAGTAGAAATGCTTGCTCTCCAGCCTTTGCTCCCTCATAGGACCAGAAGGCATATGAGTGCTTCTTTCTTCGGCATCATGTTGGTTTCATGTCTTAGCCACAAACCTACAGCAAGTTTTACCTGCGTTTATCCAAGTCTCCTGGCTTACCCAGCTCGTTGCTCTAGTTACTAGCCATACCCAAAGCAGACTATAAACGGATTTGTGAAAATATCAATTTTACCTATTGGTCAAAATTCAGCCTGTACCTATAAAAGGCCTGTAGTGCACCAGCACGACAAACACCGGTGGAGAATATTGGTCAAACTGTTGTTGTTGAGTAGGTAGCTGTTAGAATTTTTCTCCTGAAACCTCATGGCTTACCCATGTCCAGGGCTCACCTAGGTTAGTAAAGACACTCTTGATATGAACTCTCACTTTTCCTACACATACCTGAAGGGTTGCCCTTCTTTTGACCAAAATCCAAATGGAGAACTGGCATTAGGGACAATCTGCCATCGGTACCCAGAAGTGGCTGCAGTCAGATCCAAGCCCTCAGCAGCATCTCCGACTTCAAAAAGCAGCCCTCGATTGCCTGTAAGACACGTTTATGTCATAAACATCAGAGAACCTCCGTCCTCCATTCGGGGAACTACTTTACCTCAGATAACACAGGGAAGACGATCCAGATACCATCTACGAAGGGGAGTCAACTGAGACCCGGATGTTTTAGTCATGTGAGAGGTTCTATAGATAATGCAAATGCTCTAGAAAGCAGAAAATATTGCTTGGTGTAGGATTTAGCCTCTTGGAAAGATACACTTGATACAAAGCAGGGAGGGGAAATATTTTCAGAGGACCAGAGACAAGTAGGGAGCCCCTTTTAATGGGAGCATGAGGCAAAGAGAAGCCAGTCCTGTGGAGACTTGAGGGAGCAAACAACTGCTGTGAGTACACGAGGACAACATGATCGTGGGCTCTGACTTAACTTATTCAGGAGTGAATTTCAGTGTTTTAAGGTGTAGTTAAACCTGGGAATTCTATTCCCTACAACTCTTTGTTCCAAGAAAATTGGCAATCCTTAAATTTTTTCCACACGATGGCCCCAATTTGTGGACTCACACATGGAACAAATTACATGGTGTGCCGTTATTATGTGATATTTTACTTATTAATTTGTATTTTATATTAAGCAAACTCTAATACCAAAGGTATATGGACAATCAATATCACATACTAACTTGGACTGAGGGTGCTGCTATGAAATCATACATGTATGGATTCAGATTTCAGCTTTGCCACTGCCCAGACCTATAGCTTTGAGCAAGCAAACTGCTTAATGCCTTCATTCTCTGGTGCCTCAAAATGGGGTCAATAATAAATAGAGATAATGCCCTAAAGACTAAGGGAGATTGAGTTGTCTGTCAATTGTATCTCAATAAATGAGTCAATTTGACAATTCTGGGGAAAAAAATAAAAGTCTTAGGGAGCTTAAAATATATACACAGAGAGCCTGAAAAATAGCAAGTACTCAATAAAGGATAGCTGGGGTAATTATTATTATTATTTTAAACTACTACTGTTGTTTCATGTTAAATCCAAAGAAAAAAAAAGGAAATAGAAAAGGAACAGCAGAAACATCAGAGCATATTTAATCTAGTACTTGGATTCCTGGATTACTGTTGTGATGCCGGCCCTGTGCATGGGAAGAACTTCTGGGCGACCCTGGCCTCCACTCAGGGGACACCAGCTGCACCACCACCATCATCCCGGCTGTAACAGCCAGTTGCTGCCAAATGTGCCCTGGGGACCATTGAGAACCACTGCTTTACATAGTAATTTGCCCTACTTTCATAGAAGAAACTTCAAAAGGTCTTCATAAAGGACGTTAACTCCCAAGAACAGCTGCATTCAGGAAATTATCCTACCACTGCCCGAGCAGCTAGAGCAGGAACCACTGAACAAGGGGAGAGCTCTCTATTTCCTGGCAGGGAACACACATTCTCTCCAGCACTTGCTTCAGTAGTTTTGTTCCCTCAGATGGGAGCTCTCCCTGAGTAAAAATTGCAGATCTGGGACGTGGAGAATGCTCAAGCCAAAGCTTTTGCATGCAATTTTCACACCCGAATAGCCTTTCTTTAGAAAGGTTTCTCCCCCTGCTGGGTTGCTTTCCCTGCAAGTGCCCAGCTTCTGGAGTTGAGCTCACTGTCTGTGCTTTCACCATGAAGTCAGCTCCTTGTGGTTCCAGGCTATGTAACGCACAAACCGCCCTTAGTCCCTAACTACGCTGAAGCTGGGTGTTCTAACGCTCACCAGAAAAAAACGTTCCAGGGGTGTGATTTTAAGCGACAGCCATGAGGTGGAAGCTTTAATCAGAAAAGAACAAGTAGAACCTGCCACCCTGCCCATCCCCACTCCACTTATGCGCGCTTCAGGCATAAACTTGAGGCAAAGCCACGATCCATCCCTACTTTTCAAAGCAGACAGCCACTCACAGGGAAGAAGAAACAGCATTTAAATACACCCCACTCTGCCCCAACTCCCTGGCCTTGTCTAATGCTGCTTTTATGGGCACAGGAGAGGGCACTAACGCTCTGGTCTTCTTAGCCAGTGGGCTCACAGCTGACCCACAGTATGAAGGGAGGCACATTATTATTATCAGGGCTTTCTATTAGTAGCTACAACAATGTCTTGATTGCAGGGTTTTTTAAATTTTTTTTTAACATTTGTTTATTTTTGAGAGAGAGACAGCGTGACTGGGGGGTGGGCAGAGAGAGAGGGAGACACGGAATCCAAAGCAGGCTCCAGGCTCTGTCAGCACAGAGCCCAACGCAGGGCTCAAACTTATAGACCGAACTGTGAGATTATGACCGGAGCTGAAGTCACATGCTTAACCAAATGAGCCACTCAGGTACCCCTTTTGCAGTTATACTTTCTGCATCAGGTCTTCCCCGAACCCCACCAGCCATGTGTCTGGTTGGGGCCAAAAGTGCAGTGTCACTAAATATCAGAACAAAGCCAAGAACCTCTCTGAAAGGAAAGTCCTCACAGTGGTTTCACAGACCCAGAGCTCACTGAGCTAACCAGTCAAATGGCTAAGAGAGCAAAGACCCGTTTTTACTGCCCAGCCCCTCGCAGAGGTAACTGGAGGCCATTGTACAACTTCCTTACCCGCCTGAGGAGCAGTGAGTCTTGCGCCTTTTCCTGGAGCCCTAGTGGTGCACTCAATCCTCCTGGGAGACACGTGTCTAATATCACATGGAATGCCTGGGGAGAAATATTCTAATTAGATAAATGGGGAGAGGGGGAGGGGAGGGAGAGAGAGAGGAGAGGAGAGAGGAGAGCGAGGGGAGGCGGAGGGGAGGCGGAGGGGGAGGCGGAGGTATCTAGGTGTGAGGCAGGACAACATGACCACCCTGAAGTAGACAGGCTCCTATTCTGAGGTAATGAACTGGATGTGAGTAATATAGCAAAAGTCGTCCCCCCCACCCCACAAATGAAGGAGGCCAGGAAAGGGAGAGCACAGGGCAATAGGACATAGGAAAGCTTCTAGTGATCAAAGAAAATAAGGCAATATAGTGCCATTCACGGAGAATGTACCATGCCTCAGCTGAGCGTGGGAGGGGAAGGGCGATGTGAGATTGTGAGGACGTTCTCACGCACCCTTGGGTGTCACCAGAAGAACCTCCCACCTGGCAGAACAAAAGCTTCTAGACGGGTACCACAAAACGATATCCCAAAAGGGAATTCCAGAAGAATCTGCATAGCAAATGCCTGCCCACTCCAGTTTATCAAGAGGGCTAAGGGGAAGGGTGGGGAGAGGGGTGGCCTTTCAGTAGGAGTGGACCTTTCTGAAGAAACAGCTGTAGCTTTCCCTTCTCTTCATTCCCAGATGAGGACACCTAAGGGAATTACCCATGAATTTTTTTATTGTTTTTTTTTTTTTTAACTCAGGTTAACGTATAGTGTAATGATTCCCAGAATAGAATTTAGTGATTCATTACTTACATATAACACCCAGTGCTCATCCCAACAAGTGCCCTCCTTAATGCCCATCACCCATTTAGCCCATCCCCCCACCCTCCACCTCTCCAGCAACCTTCAGTTTGTTCTCTGTATTTAAGAACCTCTATTGTTTGTCTCCGTCTGTTTTTATCTTATTTTTGCTTCCCTTCCCTGATGTTCATCTGTTTTATTTCTTCAATTCCACATACGAGCAAAATCATGATATGTGTCTTTCTCTGACTTGTTTCACTTAGCATAATGACTCTAGTTCCATCCGTGTTGTTACAAATTGCAGGATTTCATTCTTTTTCATTGCTAAGTAATATTCCTGTGTGTGTGTGTGTGTGTGTGTGTGTGTGTGTGTGTGTACACTGTTTTCAAGAGTGGCTGCACCAGTTTGGGAATTGCCCATAAATTAGGAGCGTGTCCACAGACCGTTCCTGTAGGACTACAGTTCCACCTAGCCTCAACCAAACAAGTAAAATACCTTAGGGCAGGGTGGCATGAGGAGTTTGAAGAGGCAAAAATTTCTTCCCCCACTCACTCCATGCCGTAAAAGACACATCGTCTCCCACAGCATTTAAAATATGAACTATTTTCAGCCATTTCAAATTAGTTACCTGCAATGGTAACCTGGGCAGGATTGTCAAAGAAGTCTCCTGTAATTATAAGGTCTGTTCTTCCCCCAAGGCTCCCAGATTCTGGAAATACAGACAGTATTTCTGCAAAAGAAAAAAAAAGGTTCTGAATATAGACCTCAACACAGAATATAGAATGTGACCCAGATAATAGTATGATAATAGAAGGTTATCAATAATGTATTCCTTACTTTAACTTTCTAAGACCAGCAATGGTTGGAATTTTTTCTAGTAGTAGTCACATAAAATGCATATAATAAGGACTTATCTATAACAATATGTCTAATACATATAATACAGGATCCATATTTGAAAGGAAGGGGATGTGTAGTCACTCATGCTAGTAGCAGAAATCCTTACATACCACGATGCTTTCTTAGGAAACCTGTCACCAGACCTCAAGTACTCAATTTACAAGTCACAGAACAATAGGTTAGATTATGGAGAAATCAACTTTGGATGCACCAGGCAAAGCCTTGGTTCCCAGGTATGAGTCTATAGCTTGCTTTAAGCAAGAGAGTAAATTCCACCATTTTCAGGAGCCTTGCCCTGCTTCCCACATACTCCTCTCCCTGTCTGCACTCACCACCTCAAACATGTCCTGCTATGCTGCCTCCTGACTGCTTCAAAACCCCACTGTCATTTGCCACATGTCCCTCAGAATGTAAGATTTTCTGGTCCTTTCCTCTATGATCCAACTTTGACCATTCTAAGTTCTATTCTCTCAAGGGGAAAGAGGAGTTGTCCTCTCCAACAAACTGAAGATACAAAGAAGCTAATCATGAACGGTTACAGATTTTATCAGGGCATTTCTTATATAAGCTCCTGCCTATGAAACAGTATAATTATGACATGCCGTGCCAGTACAATTAGAGAGAGTACATAAAAGTGCAGAGGGGAGGATTAGGAGTAGAGTAAGTGTCTGGTGGAGTAGAAAGAAGTTTCTAGAAATGATTCCTGAGCTGAATCTTAAGCATGAATTAAAACTGGCCAAGTAAAGGAGAGAAAGAAGGCAAAGGAGGTTTAAAAAAAGCAAATGATAGCCTGTGTGGAGAGAGGTTTCATTAAAGTCCATTTCCGGATTGCTGAGATGGGAAAGATAGAGCAGGAGAAGAAGATGAGGAAGAGATCAGAAGCTGGTACCATTTCCTGTTGGGGGTGGGAAGCCTTTAGAGGGTGGTCAGTAAGGGAGAGGCATCAAACGTGTGGTTGGGGTAGAGAATGGTGTTAGTGATGTAGAGCATGGATCTTTAGGGCATGGATAGCAGATCGGGGCACCTTGGAACCATCATGGCATGCCAGGAAAAAGATGATGGGGTTCTGAATTGAGGAAGTGGTTATAGAGTAGATCCATCATATTTAAGAAATTGATGGGGGGTCTAATTGCAGTAAGTAATCTAAAACCTTATCAAGAAATCGAAGGAAGGTAAAACCAGCAGAAACAGGTGACTAAATGGATTAGACAAGAGAGGGGAGGAAAATCGTAGATGAATCCCAAGACTCTTGCTTATTTACTTCTTTCAACAGCTTTTGGAGTTAGAAGGACAAACACCACTTTGTCCAATTTATAGATATTTAATTAGAGCTGAGAAAGCCTAAATGACTTAACCAAAATCAACCAGTAATTAGTCGAATGCCGGCCCTTGGGGGGCTCAGCCCAGGACTCTTTATAATTGTCCATATCCCCTCTCCCAGAGCCTCATCAGTTATAAGAAAGTTCTAGGGGGCACCTGGGTGGCTCAGTCAGTTAAGTGTCTGACTTCAGCTCAGGTCATGATCTTGCTATTCGTGGGTTCAGGCCCCGTGTCAGCCTCTGTGCTGACAGCTCAGAGCCCGGAGCCTGCTTCAGATTCGGTGTCTCCCTCTCTCTCTTCCCCTCCCCTGTTCACATTCTGTCTCTCTCAAAACTAAACATTAAAAAAAATAGTTCTGGCCTAGAGTCCTCATCCCAAGAAGACATTAGTACTGGAAATATGAAATAGCTATGTGATTGGAGATATCTGTCAGACTATCTGGCATTCAGGGTTCAACAGTGTTAGGCAGACTCACCAGGAATCTTGGGGTCAGATTGCCAGGAGAGTGTACGTCCCATCATAAATTGGTTACATGCATAAGATTTTGAATTGGATCTGCATTTTCTAGCACTGGGACCTTTGGTTACTTTGCCCTTCTGGGTCTTTTCTTCATCTATAAAATAAGGCTAGTACTATCTGCCTCATGGTTGAATTAAATAAATATTGAGATTGCATGTAAAACACTCAATAAGGGCCAGCCATGCTCCTAGCGGTCCCCACTACCACCATCCCATTGGGTGCTTCTTCAAACTTACTCCCAAAGAGACTAGCTACGCTGGTTAAAGAAAGTAAAGGAGGAGGTGCCAGGGTGGCTCAGTGGGTTGAGCATCCGACTGTTGATTTCGACTCAGGTCATGATCCCAGGGTCATGGGATCGAGTCCCACGTTGGGCTCCTCCCTGAGCATGGAGCTTGCTTGGGATTCTCTCTTTCCCCTTTGTTCCCACCTCTCTAAAATAAAAACAATGTTTTTTTTTTTCTTTAAAAGATGTTAAATAAAAGGCAAAGATCGAAATTCAGCTTTTGCAGAATTAGGCTAGAGTAAATAGCATTTGCCCCATGATCTATGAAATTTCTTGCACTTTCGGCCAAGGTCAATCCTGCTGCCCCTAGAATCTGCATCTACCTCACAGACACATCTTCAGCGGCTTTGGGACGGTCTTCAAGACTGAAGTCTAAGTACTCTCATTTAGTGGTCAACCCCCTACTACGGAATTGAGTTCACAATTTCACGCAAGTTTCCAATTTTCAACATTCGTTTTTTTCATACAGAGGTTTGCTCATCCGAGAGCAACACTGTAGTTTAGCATCAATATCTGCAAGTCATAAACTGGATGAATACCCAGGATGAGGTGTTAAACCAACTGGAAAGATGCACTTTTGTAGTTTTCAGGGCCACCTCTCTTCGTCATTTCTCAGAACATAAAACAAGGGTGACCTCCTTTCTTTCATTCTGTTTATATCCACAAACTTTGCATAGAAGTCAATCATCGAGCCTCTTTTAATATGGCAACTACGGCCAACACACAAGCAACTTATTCTCAGCCAAAGCCATTAATGGTCATCCATCATTGTGGGGACAGCCTCAGGTGTTCATGGTCACAGAGAAAGGCCAGGAGAAAGGGAAGGAGGATCCCACATCCAGTGAGGTGTGAGGGAAGGAGTGAGGAGTACAGGGAGAAGGATGACTGTACCTGAATACGTCTGGTACAGGAAAAGCTCCTGTTTGGCACTGACCAGCCATGCCTTCTTGTGAACCATGGACCTTCCGAGACAAAGTTTTGTTTTAGGTGAAAAAAGCATTTGAGATTGCATTTTTTAAAATTGGCTGCCTAAAATGAAGATCACGGGCCAACCTCTCCTGATCTTTAGAGCAGTTTAGATACTAGTTCCCTTTGACAAACAGAGAATGATACCAATGGGGCAAAGTATGTTTTGTGATTTAGAAAGTTTTATAGGGCAATGATAACACCTCCTTCACAGTGTCACAAGCACTAAATGGAATGATGAGGTGAAAAGGCCTGGTAAGGATTTGGCCTACAGTAGATATGCAATAGATGTTAGTGTTATTGCTTCTTAAATTTGAGAGAAAAAGAGTGAGAGCCTCCATATCTGGGGCTATGTGACTGCAGGTGATAGGTCACTATCACCACAATGACATTAATATCAGCTAGATAGAACACTTTTAAAGAAAATCCCTGACAAATTATATAGTGTCAGGACATTAAGTAAGGTATGCAGTAATCATTCAGAATGATAATTTACTCTCCAAAGCTCTATGAAATTTGGACCCTTTCCATCTTGAAGAAGGCATTTCCTGGAATGGTACGATGCATTTCACGGAACTATGTTCTGTTTTAAATTTACAGTATTATGAGATTACTTAAGACATAATTCCCAAAATTTATGCCATCATCCCATTGAAACATCTACATTAACTCAAGATGAGTGTGTAGGACACAGTTATATTCACCTAAGTAAAAGAAGCCAAGTAGGTACATGGGGTTTCATTGTACTAATCTGTCTGTTTTGAATTTTCCATTATAAAAGGTTCGATAAAGTAAGAACAAGAAAGAGATGGATAATATATGATGATAAATCGGCTTACTCCTAGTTACTTACCTTCCTTTGTTAAATACTGAGAAACTGACATTCTGAGAGCCTGTTACAAAAAGAAACAGACATTAACACAGGAGTTTGAATGTATCACGTAGGCCAGGCCACTGCTACCATAAACAAGGACTCCAGATATCACCAAGTGACCGCCCAAACCTGTAATTTCATTAACAGTGCCCATAGAAAACACCTCCCAGACTTATACCTTCGGTGTTGACTTCCAACAATAAAAGGACACAATGTAGTAGCGCAAAGCAGGTAAGAATTACAGCAGACCTGCAGTTAAACTAAACATGGTAGGTCCAACTCTGCTGGTTACCAACCGCAATTTTCTCATCTATAAAGTGAAAGGAATTCTACCAACCTCACCCAACCCACTTATCGTGAAGATTAAATTAGTTTCTACTTAAACTGTTCCATATAGCCTTTTAAGGAGTTCCCAATACCCAGTAGTTACTATTTTCATGCTTGTGAGAAGCATTCTTGAAATAGTATTTTTGTGATACAGAGAAAGAAACAGATTAGGACTTTAAACTTATGCTGCTTCCTGAACAGACCAATGTAGTTGCCTTCCACACGGCACTGCAGGGTCCCAAAACCATGGTCTTCCTGAAGAGGATAGCTAGAGAGAGAACCAAAACCTGAGGTGAGAATTACCAGACAACTCATTTCAGAAGTTCTCCCTGTTTAGCCAGGAAAGCAAAAAATAACAAGTCAGTTGGCCAGTGAAAATTGGCAAATACTCAAGGCATAATGAGTTCATGAGAGCAAACACTAGAATAGCATTAACTAGAGTTCTCGTCAATACATATGCTATTGGTCGAGCATGCAGTGCGAGAGATGAAATTTAATTTGCTCCTAACCTCTTTTCAGACCTCTCCATTCTTTACAAAACCTTTACAACAAGGACTGCAACACTCTTAAAAAAGAAAAAAAAAAATCTATTATTGGGACTCCTGGGTGGCTCAGTTGGTTAAGTGTCCAACTTCGGCTCAGGTCATGATCTCCTAGCTCGTGAGTTTGAGCCCCGCGTCAGGCTCTGTGCAGACAGCTTGGAGCCTGGAGCCTGCTTCGGATTCTGTGTCTCCCTCTCTCTCTCTCTCTCTGTCTCTACCCCTCCCCTGCTTGCACTCTGCTTCTCTCTCTCTCAAAAATAAACATTAAAAATAATTTAACTTTTTATTTTTTAAAAATCTACTATCAAGTGTGAATCCAAAAAAGGACAATCCTGAGCAAACAACCTGAAGACACCAGGAAGAAACCACGTTATAGAGTTTGGCTCTACAAAATGCCAGTCCTAAAAAACTAAACCATAGAGTATAATTCTTGTGATGACCTCAAGAGAAGGTTACTCTACTCAGTCGAGAGGGAGGTGAAAATCCAGCAAAATGTTGGTTAGCCAAACTATAAGCATGTAGACATGCATTTTAAAAACTGTCATTGTAACAGGTAAACAAACAAATTTTACTCTTATTTTTTTCCCTTTGGCTAGTCATTATAGTATAGTGGTTAAGAGAATGAACTAGGAGGGGCACCTGCGTGGCTCAGTCAGTTGAGCATCTGACTAGGGCTCAGGTCATGATCTCACAGTTTATGAGTTCGGACCCCACGCTGGACTCTGAGCTGACAGCTCAGAGCCTGATGCCTGCTTCAGATTCTGTGTTTCCCTCTGTCTGTGCCCTTTCCCTGCTCGCACTCTGCCTCTGTCTGTTTCTCTAAGATATATTTTTAAAAATTTTAAAAATAAAAAGAACATAAACTTGGAGGCTGGCTCATCAGCCCAGGCACTCATTCCAGTTCTGCCACTTTCTCTTTGCAAGGTCTTGGGCAAATTATTTGACCTCTCTGAGCCTATTTCCTCATCCATAACATGGGACCAATAACCATGTGTACTCACTGGGATATTGGGCCACTTAAACGTAAAAGTGTTAGAGCAGGGCCTGGCCCATGATGAGCACTTAGTATTAGCTATTTGTTTTCAAGAAAGGTTTCAGAATCCACTTCAATTCACATTTTGAATCAATTACCACGCATCTTCCAATAAGTCTAAAGATAAGGCAGTCAACACTTATGGTTGATCTATATTAAAATAATAGGTGCGTGTATGGAGCACCTGGGTAGCTCTGTGGGTTAAGCATCCAGCTCCTGATTTGGGCTCAAGTCATGATCTCAGTTTGTGAGATGGAGCCCCGAGTAGGGCTCTACACTGGGTGTGGAGCCTGCCTAAGATTCTCTCACTCCCTCTCCCTCTATCCTTCCCCTGCTCACGCTCTCTCATGCTCTCTTTCTCTGTCTCTCAAAACAAAAAGGTAGGGGTGTGGGGGGGTGTGTGTGTGTGAATCTACATGGAAGAACCTGAAAGCATGTATGTAGGTAGGAAAGACACCTACCGGTTTCCTGTCTGCCTGTTTACAAGAGAACAGGCTGTGACCCACTTGTCTCCTTGAGCTTCCAAGATCAACGGGCTAGATAAAACATGGGGGAGAAAAGACATGAGACTATAGTGTAAGACTTGCAGTTAAAATTCCTGGCAAAACTCGGAGAAAACACTGTTATGAGCATTCTTCTCTGGATTTATGGGGCATTACTGCAGGTGGCCAAAGCCCATCCCCTGAGGAGATGTTGAATCAATTTTCAGCCTGAAGGTAGGTTTCATGGCCTGCACTTTCACACTGCAGAAAGAGCATTTCCCTTTCCCCCCCAATCTTCATCCTATCCACATTGGCTATACTGAATCAACACAGAACTACTGTGGAGTCGATGCCTTCATTCCCCCTTTCAAATACTGTATCCCTGACCAAGGCTGACACAGGACCAAGTGGTGAATGTGGCATATTATTAAGGATGCGCTTGGGGCTTCTATCATCCACAGAAAGAGTCATTTCCTTTCAAGACTAGTTGACCCCTACTTAATGCCAGAAATGTAGATCTGGAGAATAGCCTGATCATGTTCTCTTCAGCTGGGACAGAATCACAGAGACGGAACAGAACAGAGGAAGATACCCTCATCCTTTCTAGGAGTGCAAGGAAGACTAGACACAAGTATATAGAATCTGCTCAGCTATAGTAAGACTCAGTTTCTTCTACCTTATCTGTCCTGGCTATAACTACTTCAGATATCACAAAATCATAGCTGCTTAAAGCTTCCCCCAAACACAACCTTTGGCACACTCCCTCTTACTCCCTTCCTTGCCTAGCGTGCATGATTTAATAGTACCACTTTCCATTTTAAAGTCTCTGGTGAAGAAAGTCACGTTGGCCATCCTAATCATTCCCAGAAAACAGTAAAACTCAATGGCTCTCAGTACCTTCTCCCATATTTTCCTTTGATCACACTAACAGAATTCCTAAATGCGCAAATGGATACCAACCCAACAAGGAAGTTATAAAGTTCCTAGGGGCTCACGCGTTGTTTTATTAAAACAAAAATTATTTCAGCCTGAGAAACCAGGGAGAGAAGGGGAAGGATCGAAAAAGGAAACCCACAGATGCAGTTACAACACAATTCACGCTGAGCCCAGAGTGACTAGTTGTCAGTAAATAAATGGACCAACTTAATCGACCAGTTGCAATTACATTAACAAAGTTTGCTGAAGCCCAGCTCACCAGGGACCATAAACTGCAAAGAGGAAAACAGCAATTCTGTGCCAACTGCTCACAATTTATTGCTATCAGGGAAGCTAGTCTCAGGAAGCAATCCAACTGTATTCGTAACTCGTTGAACACAGAAACTAACACACGCTTACCTGTCAATGTACTCAGCGTCCAAATCAAAGGTTTCTGATCTTCCGGTGATAATCCAGCCATACACATGTATTAGTTCTCCTATTTTAAGAACATTTTTAAAATGTAGTACACTTAGCTCATACCGTAAATTATAACAAACTATTTCTTTTTGGTACCATCTATTTAATATATCCAAACTGGTCATGACTCAGAATATTAATGCTTTTTTTCAAACTGTACAATAGGAAAGGAGCCCCACGTATGATCCAGTGATCAGTATTACACATTAGAAAGCCTAAAATAACTAATTATTGCAATCACAGAGTTAATGAGCTGCGTATAGAGCACAGAGGCAAGAACAGGTCTTCCTCACAGTTCTATGAAGTATGAAGCTTTTGGGAGGAAGGGCCAGTTTCTACACACTGACTCGTTCTACCCTCTTGGCTGTGTATAGATCATCACCTAACATGGAATTTAAGAACCAGGTGCCTTGAGGTGCCCCGCATTTCATAAGACTTTTCCCTGGACACTTGCTAATATGAAAAACCTTGGATATTCATGTCACATCATCTGGATGGGTATTCGGGGATATTAAACTTTTTTCCGTATCTCAGAGGACAAGAGATATATGTCAAGGATGCCCCAAATGGATGGGAACTAACAGATGAAGGCATGAGATAGAACAGAAATACAGTTTAAAGGATGGACAACTGCACATCTCATTCGTTCAAAAAATATGCTCATGTTCAAAGGTAGGGCAAACTGGGGATCAGCAAACACTCGGTTTCAGCCATGCCCACTGACAAATGGATGACTTCTACTGCTGAGTCTCCTCTATGTGACTCACAGGGATTTCCACTAGGTAACAAATATTTACTTAACACCCCCTCTTTTGAGTTCAAGTTCAAGAGGAAGTGCAGGCATCAGCAATCCCTCTCTCAGCAAGGTGCACTCTCGGTACTGTCCCTACCCAATCTGCTCATAATTGGTGATGTAACGCTTTCTCAAGAAGAGTTTGGGGGCCCCTACCGGATGCCACAGGAGCGGATTTCTTCCATAGCTGAAAACACCTAAACTCAGTTCTGTAGAACTACATGAGGCAAAGTTTTAGGCAAGTACGCCACAATAAGGTGATGTAGTTCAATTTCACCAGATGACCCCATGACCTGGAAATGTGTGCCTTCAAATAATTAGGAAATTTAGCCATAGACACTGTAATCTTGTAGCATCACAAAGAATATTAAGAGAAGAGAGCGGTTTTAGTTAATGAGGTAAAACCTCAAAGATGGAAAAGAAAAGAGCACTTAAGGGGCTCATGAAGTCACTGAAGGCGGAAGACTTTGAATCTCTTCATGGCCACATTTAAAGTCACAAAAGAACATTACCAAGAAGTTGTTCGCTTCATGCTGTGTGTGCTTTATTGATATAAGATGACTTTTATCTGTGGTCATTGGATGACTGACACTGAAACCATGGGAATCTTCCAGAAAGTATGAGAGCCACTGTACAGGTGAATGAGTAGAAGGGGAGGGAACCTAACGTCTTAGACAAATATCAAAGAAATGGAGAAAGCCTAGACTCTGGAGTTCTTTGCTACTATTAACAACTGGCAAAATAATTTCCCTTCATTTTAATAGAGATAAAGGATTGATTTCCTGGCTTTGATAGGCATGGTTTCTAGCTTTGTTGGGCACAAATTTAAAAATTGGTAATAAGTTCTAGAAATTGGGAATTCTGTGAGTTGTCATCTTTCTTCTAAACAAAGAAGCCCAATAGAGGCTGAGAAATGACTAAGCCAGCCCATACTGCTGGGTGATTCTCCGTCACAGTGGAGGACTGTTAACCACATACAGAAATTCAACTGCTAATGGAACGTCGTCATCTCTCCTGTCCCCACCACGTCCCCCATCTCCCTGGCTGCTACTCCGGGCAGACTTCCCAAATGAAATGAGAGTAATCGTCTGGAAAGTCATTTCGAAGATGCCGCCATGTGGATCCTGCCCAGAGGGACCGCTCCAACAAGGCCAGCCACCAACCGTTCTGCCAGAAGTTGGAAGACACAGTGCACAGCTCTCGTACTGGAAGGGAGAAACAGGCCTGACAGATCCAGGTGAGCCAACATCCCACTTCACACCTCTCACAGCAGGCTCCTTCCTCATCCCTCGCTCTGCGGACTTCTGCCCTCTAAACAAGAGCTCTCTAACCCCAGAGCAGCAGGGACCCAAACGTCTGCATGTGATTTCTAGACCACATTTTCTTTTACATAAAACACGATCCTGTCTTGATTATTCAGACAAATGGAAAGGAACAGATCTCTGAATATCCCGCATAAAAAAAATCATGCTGGAATCATGCTGGAATCACACACACAACACACACAAGTACAAATACTTTTCGGCAACTCAGATATTCGTTTTGACATTCTTGAGCAGTCAAGCCATTCAAAACTAGATGAGTTTATGCATTTAGACACAACTACATATAAACATTTAGCAATTTGTATTCCCATAATTACACCATCTGGAAACCATTGAACAAAGGGAAGATCTGAAATAGACCTAGGAATTTGCCAAGAAACAGACAGCGAATTATATATAATCCTAGCTGTGTTTACTACTTAGTCGTAAGGCAAGCTTAGCAATTCTTGAATCTATTTCTTAGCTGCAGTCCCCTCTTTTATGTAAATCTCAGCCTTCTCTCCCTTCTTCACTTCTATCCCCTGGCCTCTGCATGCCTGTGTGCCCTTTAACTCACAAACAAACCCCCAGCATAAGGATCAGGGTTGATGGCCTTGCACGTGGTACGTGACACCACTCAATGCAGAACAAAACATTGGGTACACCTGCCCACTCTGGATTCTGCCTGTCTGGGAGCAACCCTCAGCTGTACACTTACTGACTTTAAGCAAGTTACTTAACATTTTGGTATCTCATTTCATCTGCAAATGAGAATAATAGTCCCACATCATCAGGTCCTTGTGAGGATCCAGTAAGATAGTATGTGCCAAATGCTTAGAACAGAGCCTGGCTCACAGTAAAGTTCAATAAAGGTTTGCTATTATTCAGATTATAAAATTAAGAACAATGATAATTTCTATTTCTTCCATGCTCTGGCAGTACCTGGTTTGATTTTGCTGGCCTCTTTTCTCCTTTTTGTGTTTGGATTCCTTTTGTTATCAGTGAAGTCACGAAGCAAAAGAGCTCACAGGTAAAACCATACAAGGTTAAAAATAAACCAGAGGTTGACATCTATTTTCAAACCAGCATCAGAGAAGAAGTTCGGTGTTCTCATTTATAGAGAACACTCACCCAGGAAGAAGAGTTTTTGACAGCTTTGGCAAAGAGATCTATAATTATTCCTATTTTAATAGGAGATTTCTTACCTGGCACTCCACTCGGTGGTGTAACTTGGTAAACAATGGGTGTCTGCCTCCTGGAAAACTGTTCAGGAAAGGTCATCACAAGGGAGTGTTCCATTAGAATATCACAACCACAGACAGGAAGCAAGTCATTCCTCATCGAATATTAGTCAAAGGTAGTAAATGGTTATACTTCCTCAATTTACATCTATATTTTTTTATTCCCATAATAGATCTGTGAAGCAGAGGTAACAGATGCTATTATAGTTTCTCCACAGAAGAAGTAAAAGAAATTTTATCAAAGTCATGTAGCTCTCTGTCCTGCACCATATTGCCCCAACTTTGGCATGTCTGTTTCCACCGGCCCACCCAGGAACACATTTCACCAGAAAGATAGGTGAGTAGGCCAACTTTAGAACTCCATTATTGTAACTTGGTATCTTGGAATCTTGAAGGATTTTTTAACTTTTGTAGGCAAGAATTTCCTTACTTAAATTGAAAGGATTGCAACTTATTATCAGTCGACACCTTGGTAGGAATGAGCAAGCTACAAAAAAATTGAAGTTGGGTAGGCACACGAGTGACATGTTTGTTGAGAAAATGGATGGTGCCTATCGGGAGAAAAAAAAGGATTCAAATGATTCAAGGCATGGGAAGCAACATTACCCTTTGAGAAGGAGGAAAATAGCCCTGATGGAAGAGGTGGAAGCCTACAAAAGCCTGGTCATGGCCCTCCAAGTCATCTTTCAGTGTCCCTTCCCTCAAAGTATGTTCTCTGCTAATTACAAGCTCTAGAAAGGCAAGCACAGTGCCTTGCTCAGTTATGGTTATATTCTTGTGCATAGCATGATATATACAAGAGAATCAAATTTTTGTGAATAAATAGAGTGGCCCCACCTGGGATAATTGATATGGTAGCTGGAAGTAGAGGGGAGAAAAAGACAATTCCAGGAATTCCATCTCCCCTATAGCCATATGAAGTTAGACAAAGATTAGTGCATTTCATAGTCAGGTCCAGTGTGAACAGAGAAGCATAAAGATGGACTGACCAGGTCAAGGTTTGACCCAGGAGCTAATGACATTCAGGAAAAGACTTGGTTTCCCGCTCCTGCTACCCTCACTCTCAACCTCCTCTAGATGCCTAGACAGCCTTCACTCCCTATAAACTACACTGCTTCCCACTTGCAAATCAAGTGAAAGCAAATTGTTTAGCTTGGTCTGCTTCCAGCATCCCAGGAGTCCACCTTCCCAGGCAGAACATCACCAAGGAATAACTCCATTGTTAATCAACAACCCTAATCAGAGTGGAGAACCAAAAGACATTTCAACGAAGCTGTGATGGTGGCTCAGCAAGTGTGAGTTTTATATATTGATCCACCTGGCTACACAGCCTGCCACTAAGCCTAGTTTCCTTCTTTCTAAAGGAGAGGGTTAGAGAACAGGTCACAGAAAGTATGTACAGTCAGGAGGTCAAGCTAAGAATGCTATGACCTCGCCAATTGGGAGCTGGCTCTGATCTCACCAAAAGATAAGGATTAACGCAATTCCACACGCACCTGCCAAACATGCACTCCACACCCTGGCCTCCCAGCCTCCTCCTGCACCCTGGCCTTCACCTCTCACTGTGGTGCCCTTCACACCGTTGTCATTGCCATTGGAAATAGATCCTAGGAGCCTCATGAGGTAAAGCAGGGGTTACAGCCCCTTCTCACAGACATTAGAAACTGAGGCAAAAATACCAGCAAGTCCAGACCAAATAAGGACACATGCGTCCGGATTTCTGGCTTGAATCGTAAGATCTATTACTCAGTCTGTGAGCCTTCCACCAGAAGTGGGGCAGCGGGGGTGGGGGCGGGGGTGGCAGGGGAATAGGGGGACTCCTTGATCACTCCTTCCCGTTCCTCGACATGCTGGGGTGGCTCAGAGTTAAACCTCAGAAAGAGCTTCACTTGTGATTCCCTCTGAGCTGACAGGACATAAAAATGGTACATTTCTAAGGAAAACAGGCTCTGTCCACCCACCAAGCTGGAGACATGACAAAGTGAAAAATTAATGAGCTTCCAAATCAAGCTTCCTGCCTGCTGATCCCTGAGCCCGAGTGAGGTCAGCGGCGGCGAGATGGGGGAGAGGAAACATAGCAGATTAGGGTAGCGAAGCCACAGCCACCAGCTGCTTGATAAACCTTCTGTGAGTTGTTCAAACTTGTCAGCGCCTGCAGCAGGCTCTTTGAAGTGGACTGGCGAGATGGAATTAATTTTTAATACTCATGGTTCCCCCGGTCCCAAAACAAAGAGACACACCGTGTTTTATTTAGCTTGGAATGCCTCTCATTAACTGCATCCCCTGGTGATTTTTCATCAACTCGCCAAGCTAGGCGAAGCACTCGAGGACTTGTTTCCTTTAATGTGCAATTTTAGGAAGTGCTTCTCTTCTCTCCCCTTGCTCTCCTTTCCGATCTTTAATAAGTAGGAAAACTACTATCTGGGGTGAAAGGAACATCAAAACCAAAAGCAGCATGGTGGTTAGGGAAGGTGCCGGCCATCCATCTGCTGTTACATTCACGGAGACAGTGTAGAGGTGGTGGCGTGGGTCTTAATAAGAAAGGATGATTTCTTTTCTAATTTCCACTACATATGTGCAGAAGTAAAATTCCAGAAAACAAGCTTCTCTTGAAGTGAGAAACAAGTTGTTAAATGTGAACTGACAACAAATTCCAAATTTATAAATGGACTGCCTATATAAAGTGTGGATCGTAACAGGGATGATTTTAGGGGATAAAGTCTTGCTCTAAAGAAGCATTAATGACTAATACTGTTATGAACAGCCCTTCAAGAGAGGCACCCCATGGGAACTACAACCATCACAAGGAGCACTGTCAGACCTCAGCCTTCTAGGAAAAGTCTAGAGCCTTCCCTTTGAGAGATTAGTGTAAAACTAACCTGAAATGGACAATAGGTTGAACCAAACATAAAATTAAGACCAAGTACACATACCACTTCTCCAAAATAAGTTAGGCATTAACTCATAAACTCTCCCTCTCTCTGCTTCCTTTTGGCTCTGAGCTTGAAGGAGAATGCCATCAGCAAATGCCCTTTCAGCCTCAGGTTGGAAATAGCAGAAATAGAGCACTAAACAGTGAGGGAAGTAGAACTTGCTTGGGTCCTTAGTCCCTTTGTCCTACCAAGACTCAGGAGAATTGCAGCTGTAAAATCAAACACCGACCCACAACGATCATCTCTGTGGGCTTCAGTTTAGGTGAAGATTTAGAGTCTGATGCAGGTTCAAATCCTAGTCCTTTTTGATTCCACATGTAAGTGAAATCATACAGTATTTGTCTTTCTCTGACTTATTTCACTTAGCACAATACGCTTTAGTTCTGTCCATGTTGTTGCAAATGTAAGCATTTATCTTTTTTTTATGGCTGAGTAACATTCCATTACACACACACACACACACACACACACACACACACACACCATCTTCATCTATTGATGGACAGCTGGTCTGCTTCCATGTCTTGGCTATTGTAAATAATAAACAGAGGTGCTTGTATCTCTTCAAATTGGTGTTTGCATTTTCATCAGATAATTATCCAGAAGGGAAATTGCTGGATCATATTTCTATTTTTAATTTTTTCGAGAAACCTGCTTACTGTTTTCCACAGTGACTGCACCAATTTACATTCCCGCCAGCAGAGGGAATAGTCAATAATATCATAACTCTGTATGATGACAGATTCTAACCTACACTTATCATGGGGCTCATTTTGTAATATATAAAAATATCAAATTACTATGATATACACCTGAAAATAACAGCACATAGGTCAATAAAAAACTAAAAGTTAAACTAATTCTTAAAAAATCCTAGTTCTGCATTTACTACCCAGATGACATAGGCAAATTATTGATGAGATGGGTAAATTATTTTGTCTCCCTAAGCCTCAAGTCACTCATCTGTAAATCCAGGATAATAAATAGCTACCCATATAATTGTTGTGAGCATTAAATTAATGTACATAAAGCATAGAGCCAGACATACAAGTGCTTAATACTTAACTTGCACTGGTACAGACTCAGAAACCCCACAACTGCCATCCACCTTTCTTCTTACGCTGGTGAAGTAGACTACAACTGCTTTATAACTTGCCTGTCGATAGCACAAACACACCCTCAGACCCAGCAAACACACATTCCTCCATCCTTAGAACCCACCTGGAAAGTACAGCCATCCTGCGGTCCTGGACTTGGACTGCCTACCACCTGTCCCCCAGAGTACACGTCCAGGTAGTACAGCCCCTCATGTGCTTCGCACAGCAGAGATCTGAGGGCAGAAAGTGGGCATCCTTGCGAATCAAAGACTGAATTACCAAAGCCAGCTACCCCACCTGACCACTTCAAATTTCCTCTCTGCACCTGCCAAATAGCGCTAACCAAGGATTCCTATGTCTATTTGCCTCCTAGATATACTCACCCACTAGACTTTAAAGACTGGATCCTTCAGCAAAATGTCATAATTGTTTTACTAAAAGTCCTTAAAATTAAGAAAAAAATTCTGTCCTGTTTGTCAGGATCATAAGTTCATAGGACTTTAAGATCTGAAAGGGACCGTGATAGATAGTCTAATCCTAGTTTCCATTAAAAATTTTTTGACAGTTCCGAAGAGATTAAGATATTTATGTGTGTGAACACCATAGTTCGGGGGCAAAGAGGAGCTTGAATCCTAGGCTCTGATAAAAGAAATTGCTTTTAGGGGCGCCTGGGTGGCTCAGTTGGTTAAGCCTCCGACTTCGGCTCAGGTCATGATCTCACGGTTTGTGAGTTCGAGCCCTGCGTCGGGCTCTGTGCTAACAGCTCGGAGCCTGGAGCCTGCTTCGGATTCTGTGTCTCCCTCTCTCTCTCTGACCCACCAGTGCTCATACTCTCTCTCTCTCTCCCTCTCTTCTCTAAAAAATAAATAAACATTAAAAAAAAATAAAAAAGAAAAGAAATTGATTTTACATGTTGCCCATAAAATTCTTGACTTCATAATATTCAAGCAGTCCATGAAACACTTCATATATCCATCGAGAAAGTCCGGGGCCCTCTCTCCTCTTTTCACAAATATCACAGTGATTTCTCTGCCTCTTTGATGCTGCCATTCATGTTGATTTTGGTAAGAGAGGGAATATGGTGAATAAGGAGCTAGCATTAAGAAGTGCGGCCCCACCAAACCTTCTCACCAAAATCTTCAGTATGACCTTAAATATTTAAATCTGCATCATCCAATGCCATAGGTGGTTATTTAACACTCAAAATGTGGCTGGTCCCAAACAACATGTGTTAGGAGTATAAAATATACACTAGATTTTTAGACTTGGTGTACAAAAAATGTATAAAGTATGTTGTTAATAATTTATATATTGATTACATATGAAATATGCTGGATATGCTGAATTAAATTATTAAAATTAATTTCACTTGTTTCTTTGGGCTCTCTAACTTGGCTGCTAGAAAATTTTAAATTACATTTGTGGCTTGCATAATGTTTTGAATAGACAGTGCCGACTTAGAGGCTACAATGCCTGTTTTGGTGAAAGCAGATAGGTCTTATGACTACTGATTATCATAAGACTAGGACAGTACTGATGATAAAATATCCATTTTTTTCATATTTGAATATTAACTGAATTTGATACTTTCTAACCAACAAGTATATGTAAGACATGCACCCATACTAATTAGCATAGCTCAGTCTCAGTCGGTTAAATGTCCGATCACAGTTTAGCTCATAATCTCACCACGGTTCATGTGTTCAGGCCCTGCATCAGGTTCTCTGCTGTCAGCATTGGACCTGCTTTGGATTCTGTCTCCCTCTCCCTCTGCCCCTCCCCAGCTCTCTCTCTCCCCCAACTCTCTCTCAAAAATAAACATTTTTTAAAAATAAAGTAAAATAATTAGTAAATTGGGATTGAGGAGAGATCTTCAGAGTCTTGATGTATTTCACTGCGAGTTCTTGCAGGAACTCTATGGCCATATATACCATCAAACCTAAAGAAAATATACAACCCGGTTTTAAAACCAGCAGCAGGGCTCTAAGAAAGTTCAGGTCGACAGACATCTATTGAGCATCTTCTTCTCACAAGATACTGTGCTAAGTACCATAAGGACTACAAGGACGGTGTCAAACACATCTCCTGTCCTCAAGGCACTTAATTCCAGGATGAATCTGAGAAGTGAACAGGCATGATGTCATGAGAAATGGAAGGCTGAGGAACAGGCCCACTGAAGCTACACAAGCCATGCGTTGGTGTAAATTAGAGAAGGTGCTCCCTGCTCAAAGCTTTTGTAACCATCACCTAGATTTCAGCCCCTATTTGTCCCCCTTTCAAAGAAGGGAAAGATCACACTCAGCGTGGGTTTGGATTTCCATAGACATAAATGGAAGACAGGGAGCCTTCCTGAAGGAGGAAACAGGAAAAAAAGGGAAATGATGTGTTTTGTTTTGTTTTTGTCTTAACCAATGATCCAATTTCATGCAGCAACTCTAAGATATGAGTGGGGAAAGAATGAACTAATGGAAATTTCATAAGCCAAAAAAAAAAAAAAAATAGAATAGATTACCTGGAATCCTGTACAAATCACACCAAAAAAGAAATAAACTGAGGAATAAAGCAAATTTCTTTTCTAACTGGTTTTGGGTTTATGCACCATCATTATGATTACGCGTATTTCAACAGAGGAGTTCTTTAGATGGCAAAATGGCACCATTGACTGATATCTTGATAGTGACAGAGCTCCTTACCAACAACAAGAAAACACAATCCAATCCCTCCTTATAAATAGCTCAAGTTTCTCAAAATTCTTCCTTATATTCTCATCCTCCCTTAGGCCCTTGAGCCCTGATAGGGACCTTTGAAGAAGCCTATTCACCTGCAACATTTTTAGAGCTGTAGCTGATAACCACAGTCACAGCAAGAGTTCCTCCACCAAAAACTACTGAGATAAGCAAAGCACTCAGCCTGTCTGATCTTCTCACACCCTGACAGAAGTACCTGGTCCTGCACATCACCACTGGCAACTCCAAGAAGACAGGAGAGATGTCACAAGGGATCCTCGGGAGGGCAGGCACAGCCACGTTCACCAGGTATATCTCCAGCTGAGAGCCATTGGTGGGATAAAGGAGCTCTATGTCCAAACCTAAACACAAGGGAAAGGGGAATTGCAGACAAAACAGAGCTGTAACCCCCACATGAAAACATAAAAGCATGGTCACAGAGGGGCAATGTGAGACACTGAGCTTGCCTAAGGATTAAATTACTGCTTCTCATTTCCAAATGCATCTATGACTGCTGTGTAAATGAATATTCTCATTTACGAGTTTATAAGAACGAATTTTCTCTCTCTCTTCAGGTCCCATCCACCTAAATCCAGGAATTTTTCAGCCTTTGAAATTACTCTTTACCCTGGTACAGGTGGGTAAGCTAAGCCATGGGTTATGGGTTTCCACACATAGGGGCACCTGGCTGGCTCAGTTGGTTGAGCATCTGACTTCAGCTCAGGTCATGATCTCAGAGCTCCTGAGTTCAAGCCCCATGTTGGGCTCTGTGCTGACAGCTCAGAGCTTGGAACTTGCTTCAGATTCTATCTTCATCTCTCTCTGCCCCTCCCCTGCTTACACACTGTCTCTCTCTCAAATATAAAAACATTTTTAAAAAGTTCTCACATAATCATCTGCAAGGAAGATAACTAAGATTCTGAGGAACACGTTGCTAGGTACTATGCCACACGCTTCCATATAATCTCATTTAGGGTTCCTGGGTCCCATCCCCACAGCTTGGGATAAGAAGGTGGAGACAGGCATATAATGGCGTGATGGGCTGTTTCTGTGATGTCAGCAAGTGAGCATGTGGAAACAAAGAAATCAGTCAGTGGGTCCCACATCCTTCAGGCCCTCTTTTACATCTGTCCTTAGCCAAGGAAGAAAACCAGAGACTCATATTACTGGATTCTTAATACCAGTAAATAAGAAACTTGCATTTGGTAAGACCCAAACCTACCATCAAAAATTACTGTGATCCACGTTCCCCCTGCAAGACTACCCTCTTCAGGCTCAATGTGAAAACTCTGAGAAGCCACTGTAAAGAAGAAAGACACTGGTTTTGAAGTTTAGATTCAAAACACCTGCTTCCCTGTTATAAAAAATTTAGCATTCCTCAGAATCACCAGGAGGGCTTGATAAAGCACAAATTGCTGGGCCCCGCCCCAGTTTCAGATTGAGCAGGTTTAGGGTAGGGCCCAAGAATTTATAGTTGTAACCAGGTGCTACTGGGGATCACACCTTCAAAACTTACATCTTAAGGAAAGTTCTGACTGATCCACGCGTCTTGGGCCTAGAAAAACCTAGTGTTCACCAGAACAATCCCAAATTCCTACTTTCTTTGGAAAGGACCTCAAAGATATGTTTGGCTCCTAATTAAACACATAATATCTCTTGTCTCTTTCCCATCCTTTAGTCAGGTAGTCATACTTTAGTCACCACTTATTTCTTACATGTCCACTTCCCAGAGACGAGGAGAAACTTTTATGAGTTTCTGTCCCTATTTCAACCTTCCTGTCTCAATATACCATCCTCTGGTTTCCTCCTTTTGAATAGACAATCAGAATGACTCCCCAGATGGTTACAAAATTCCATAGATTTTTGCCTTGCCTGCTCAGACGGAGGCTGAAGTGTGAATCAGTGCTGAAATTTTCTTGAAAACAACAACAGTACTATAGGCTAGACATGTTAGGCCAACTGGGTTCTCCCAGAGACAATTGGCCAAGCATGACAATCAAACCCTCATCTTTCATGATGCTTCTGGACGTGGCTTGGCCCAGGCAAAGACAATTCAAGGAGCCATCAAAAATCAGTCAGCTCCTCCATGAGGTCCTAGATAGGAAACGTGCTATCTACAGAACACTTTTCAGTTCTTATATCAGAGAAGTCAAAGGATGATCCAGGCCATGCTAACTCTGGTTAGCCCAGGCCTTCCACGTATATGTACATAGGTGGCACAATGCACAACCAAGGGTGGTGGGGAATCGGTCACAACACCACCATTATTCACAGCAATCCCAGCCAGGCCAGCTGCTGCTTCCCCCTCCAAAGTGTATTAGATACTTCTACCTAAAGCAGGCCAAAAATGAATGCCATAAAAATATACCAAAGGTAAGCAAATTCACAGAGAAAATTAGAGACATGAGACATGAGTACAGAGAAGTTTAATACGAGCAGTTATTAACTGCTAAGACAAGATAAACTATTCCCTTTGGGAAGATAAAGCAATAAAATCTAAAAAGAATTACATCATATAGCTCAAAAAGGAATTCTAAAAATGTTATAAGTTATTATTAGAAGCTCTAGATTATAACAGCAAGCTTAACTGACCATTAATTCATACATATATATTCATAGCTATTTAATATATAGCCTCAGTTACTAAACAGAAGAAAATAATTTTTAAACACAGAAAATTTAAACCCAGGGCAGATACTCTAAGACTTTCCCCAAAATAATATTTTAAGTATCAAAAAACTAGTTCTCAAGGTAACTTGGTATGTTCTATCCATAATCCCTTCAAAACACATCCGACTCACCTGCCAGAAGTAGTATTGCAATACTCGTCAGAGAGACCAGCCAGACATTCATCGTGTCCACTTACATCAATCCTTTCAAAATTGCTCAGACATTAAAAGTACATTCAGTTCTGTTGTAGCAATGTAGTTTTGTGCTTTATAAAAAAAACAAAATAACAAATTACTATTATTTTTTATTTACATGCTATTACTTTACGGTGCCAAAACTTGGGAAATTAAGGAAGTGGTACCTACATGGCCCTAGAATCTTCAAATTGACCCACTATCACCCCAGTCTCAGGAGAAGAGAGTAATCTAAGAATCTTGTATAAAATTATCACCATTCCACCTCCTCCCCCTTTACCACCAACCTATGTTATGCATGTTTAATCTGAGTAAATAACAGCCTTTTTTATTAACTCATTATGGAACAAAAGCTAAATTTTAAAAAATACTCAATTCTAGATATCAAGATAGGAGTTGATGGTAGTTGTGGTATGGGGGGTAGGGGAGGTTGTTTTGTTTCTAAAAAAATCTCAGGGGCACCTGGGTGGCTCAGTCGGTTAAGCGTCGACTTTAGCTCTGGTCATGATCTTGCAGTTCGTAGGTTCGAGCCCCATGTCAGGCTGTGCTGCCAGACAGGAGCCTGCTTTGGATTTTGTATCTCCCTCTCTCTCTGCTCCTCCCCTGCTTGCTCTCTCTCTCTCTCTCTCAAAAATAGACATTAAAAAAAAAAGTCTCAGTCCTCCAGGAAACCAATCAACACAAAAAAGTAAAAAGCTTAACAAAGCAAAAGTTAAGTATGGTACTGGGTTGAAAACAATGGGAATTTGGGGGAAACAGTCTTGGCCTCACAGTAGAGGAGAAAGGGAGGAAAGGAACAGAGAAAGAAAAAGCTGGAGCCTCCAAACTAGACCCCGTGATTTCAGGGTCTCTCTATTCCATTCCGCAGGCCCAGCTCAGCCCAACCTACCTTACTGAAACAGTGCCATTGTTCTGCTCAATGCTTTTAATTCATTGCAAAACCTCCACCGCTGTAAAACGACTCTAAGAAAACTTCTCAGGATTTTTATCAAGATTAACTGAGGTGCAATATACAAAGATATTAACACAGGGCCCGGCACAAAGGAGCCACCCCACAAACGTTAGTTTTCCTTTCAAGGGCTCTCTATTTCCAATGCAAAGCCCTGTCTCTGACTTTTCAGTCGGGGCATCATCTGGCCCTTTATCTTCCCAATTTTGCCTGGCAGGGCTCTCCAAAACCAACCCTTCATTGCACCAGACAATTCCCCCCACCACATCTCAGACAAGCCTTGTCAGGTCAGCCCCTTTCTTGGCTCCCGAGGGCAGCTTCCTGCACTCCCCAAACTCTCTCCTGTCGTAATGAAATCCTTGCCTTCCTTCACGCCCCAGTTCAGGAGCTGCAACCTCGGGTGGTGTCTGTCCCCGGTGTTGGTTACCATGCTGCTCCCTCCTACAGAAGGCAAAGAGAGACCAAGGAAAGAGGCAGATAGACCACTCCGGATTGGAAGGGAGCAGGGCTCAGCAAGCAAGGAAACTTACATACGGGCTTGCCTTGGGCATCTTCAGGACGAGTAGATCTCGGCACCTGCCTGCCTGAATCTTAAACGTTTATATAGAGGCCTCAACTGGGTTCAAACACATGTATCAGGCAGGTAGTCTCAGCACCACAGTGCTCTCTCTCATGGCTGTGTCCTGGTGGTCTCTCTGAGAAAAGCGGGCAGAGTGTATATTTCAAGGAAGGGGGAGTGGCAAGGAGCTTCCAGGTCAGCTCTCGGGTCAACTGGAGGTCATGTCCTCTCGCTGATCCCTCCTCCTAACCAGTGTATGCAATCTCACCTGCCCCTTCTTCTGCAGCGTGCCCTGAGTGGTCAGCAAGGGCTTTCACCTGCACCGAGGTGGTTCATCTGACAGCTATTCGGCTGCACTTAGAGGCAGATACCACGGCAACACTATGGACACATGCAAGAGAAAACATAGATTAAGATAATGATCTCCAATATAAGTAACATTTTTTTTCCCATCAAGAGTCCTAAGATCCAAACCATTCGTTTGCCAAGTCTCCTAGGCTGGGGCTCAAACTGATGAGGTTTTTTGGGCTGATAGTGGGGTTCGTGGGGTCTGGAACCAACGACCAAGAAAGAACTCTTAAAGACGTCTTTGGTGCAAAAAAGGTGATTTATTGAAGCACAAAGACAGGAACTGTGGGCAGGAAAGGCTGCCCCGGGACCATGAGGAAAGACTGGTTATATACTATGGGGTCGAGGGAGGTAAAGTCCAGGGGAAGTTTCCAGTGAGATTTTTATATGCTCAAGAAGACTCACAAGATACTGGAGGCCTAGCTATTGTCAAGCTAAAGTTGTTTTTGCCTCAAGCAAAACATTAGCCTTAAGACAGTAAGGAGTTCCTGGAGAAAGGTTTTACTCTGCCAGCCTCAAGTATGTGTCAACGGACTGCAGGTTATAAGAAATTGAGTTCTATCTGCCATTTCCTTCTGCCTTTGTTTCCCACATCACTATGGAGGGCTGATGGAGACTTAGGTACTGCAAGACTCTGATGACAAAGTCTCAAAGACAAAGATGGTGGCCAAACTGTACCAGTTGAAAACAGAACATGCCCACCTGGCCTTGAGGAGAGGGAGTTTGGCAGCTTTAGGAACATGACCTGGTTGTGCATACCATACATGTGGGCCAGGGGAGGCAGGTGAGAGGAGATGAATTAGGGGAAGCATATGCCAGACCAGGACCTTCACCTTCTCCTTCTTTCAATGGTGCACGTTCCATTTCAGGCATAGTACATTTCAATAGGTCCAGCTTGCGGCAGGACGGCTGGATCCCAGAGGAGACAGAGCAGCTCCCTTTTACCAGGGATGTGAAGTAATTCACACATTCCAGCAGGACATCCCATTGCAAACTCTAGCAGATACTGCCTTTCCCAGGTAGGATGGGGCTTGGTGTTCTCAGCAGCAATGCACAGTGATCCACAGGGAGAGTCAGGACAATGGCTGTTTTTCGTGACTTCCCTACCATTGCCATTTTGAGTGTCTCACTAAGTGAGACATATTCCAGACATACGCCAGACACATACATACTGGTCTGGTATATGGGGCAACGGCCCTACTGATTTTTCATTTGAATATATTAAAGCCTGGGATAGTATTTTAGCCCATCCAGTCAAACTATTTTACTTGTCAGTAATTTAATCTGCTGCTTTCGTATTACATTTTTTCTTTCTACCAACCTTGTTGCTTGCAGGTTATAAGGGGAGATGGAACTGACATTCAATGCCATGTTGTTTTGCCCAGTCTTTTGTATCGTGACCTTTGATTTTTGTTTTTTTATTTTTATTTTTTGCTTTTTTTTTAAGTTTAGTTACTTATTTTTGAAAGAGAGAGACAGAGAGAGAGAGCACACACATAAGCCGGAGAGGAGCAGAGAAAGGGGGAGACACAGAATTCAAAGCAGGTTCCAGGCTCTGAGATGTCAGCACAGAGCCCGATGCAGGGCTCAAACCCACAAACTGTGAGATCATGGCCTGAGCCGAGGTTAGATGCCTAATCGACTGAGCCACCCAGACACCCCTACATCATGACTTGAAATGTGACCACCTATCACTATCTATTCAATAAGCGTATGTGTATATGGTACTTAGCTTCTCTACTCCCCCACATGTGGCAGCCTGGTTTGCCACACAGGATAACTTGGGTCAAACCAGATACAGTGTCCATATAAAACAAGGTATATTGAGCCATCACTCAGAGGGAGGGGACCATTATAATCAAACTGTTAATCCATCACTAGTTGGGAACTCCAGTGGATGACCCCAGACTCCTTTGGTAGTGGCCTGGGATGTTGTTTACAACACACATGCTATTAGTGCATTAACTTAGTCACTGTATTTCGGGGGCAATATGGTATCCTTGGCAATACGCCATCTTATTTGGGTGCTGTGGTGACCTCTCTCCGTATCTGCCCAATCTGCTTTATCTACTGATGGATCAATTGCTAGGGTTTGTACCTGGGCTAGGGCATCAGCTTCCCAGATTGCGACAGGGTGTCAGGGCCTTACTATCCGAGATATGGAAGACAGTGAGGACTATTTCAGGCTCTTGCAGATGGACCCAAATGTCTTTCTACATATCCTGACCCCTCATGAACTGATTTATGATTATCTATCCTTTGGCTTTACATTAGTCAAGCCACAGCATTCCTCTCTTTGGTAAAGTCCAACTGTCCGTCCAAAGGGTTAACAGGCAGGATGCATTAGTGATCACCAGCCAAACCACAGAGTTCAGACCACTGACTGTTGAGGTTCGTTCCTGCTTCGATCCAGATGGTGATGGTGTTGGTGTTGGTCTGAATGGTAACTGCAGCCCATATAGAAGGTTGCTCTGACTAGACCCATCTCTATACCAGGCATGGGTAGGAATTTCCCCCATTTCCTCTCTCCAGGCTGCCAGGGCCTCAGGGGCTACCATAGGAAGAGGAGTGGGAGCATCTGGAGGACCTATATACTCGACATAGGCTAGTAGCACCCACATTTTTGAGACAGTGGACTCTTTCTCTGCTACAAATAGCCATGCCACTTAGTCAAAGTAGGGGATAGAGCCATGGCAGAAGTGGGTTGATGGGACATATTTTTAACATATCTCTTACTGGGAAAAGAAGTTTCTACCACAATATGCTGTTCCTTCATGAGACCTCTAGCAGGAGGAACACTGGGAAACCTGCGAGGAGCAGCTGCTCTATGAGGGCATATTGGGCTTCTACCCCCTTCTAGAGCTGGAACTAAAATCCTAGGGGTAGTCTGTCCTTTAGTTGTCTCTGTTATACCTTATGGGGTTACAGACATGGTACTCCTGCTTGGGAGAGGCCCGGAGCTTTAATCTGCTTTACTAATATTTTCACTTTCTCAAAGGCAGTTTATTGTTTTAATCCCCAGTTCTACATGCACCCTTTCTTTACTAAGTGGAATAAGGGATGGAGGCACTGCACCAGGTGCAGAATAAACCTCCAAATCCATACAAAGCTTCATCTCTTTCATATTCTTAGGGGTCAGATAGCCTTGCACCTTATCAGTCATAGCTTCTGGGATGACATGCATCTTATCCAACTAAACGACTCCCAAACACTTCGTGGCAGGGCCTTGCTGTGAATTTTCTGTGGGTTCACTGACCGTCTTCTCCTGCACAGGTCTTTCAGCAAAGCCTACAAAGTATTCTGCAGCAGGGACTAATCTTCTCATGTTAATATTGTATCTCGACAATGTAATGGGCCCATTTTATTGACATGAGGAAGGAGAATAGGGACAGGTCCTCTATTACAAACGGGTAACGTATTGTGGAGCTGTGCAGGTAGCCTTGGGGAAGCACATAAGTTGTCCATTTTGCCCCTCCCACATGAAGGCAAAATTGATCTGCGATTCAGTAGCCAGTGGTATATGGAAAAAGGCATTTGCTAGTCTGGCCTAGCATGGTATATTCCTAGGATTGGGTCCAAGGTATCTACAATGGTAGCCATGTTGGGCACACCCATATGGATGAGGGATGGGCACTGCATTAGTCAATTTTTGGGACCCAAGGATCATCCTCCATGAGCCACCTGGCTTTTTTATTGGCCATACCCCGCTGTTGAAAGCATTATGAGCAAGGCCTATGATACCCAGGCAAGAATAATCCAATCTATAAGGGAGTTCTTAGATAGTTTTTCTATTTCCTTGTGTCCCCCAAGCAATTTGACAATTGTTTGACACAAATATTGTTTGACACTTAGCATTCACAGGGGTGGTGGACTTCCTGATCCCCAGCTGGTGTTTCTCCTCAGCACTGGTTTTATTACTGTAACTTGGAGGCAGAATTCACCGATTAAGGTTTGCAGAGTTTGACCTTGTAGAATATCAATGCCCAATATATTCTCTGGCATTGAAGAAATAAAAACCCTGTTTTCTTGTCAGGGAGATTGCCCAATTTGTAGTGTCGAAGGGACCTTCCTGACATATGTTTGCCCTCTGTGACCATCAATGATGCTGAGGGAGCCAGAAAACTTCTTAAGATTACCATGCATTAGAATGTACTCAGCTCCAGTGTCCACCAGAGCTACATTTTGAACATTTCTGGGGGACCAGTGAATAGTGAACTGCACATGAGGCCTCCAACCTCATTCAATGACCCTCACCTGGAGGAAATCCTGGGCTTCATTCTATATGGAAGGTGTGGAAGGTACCCACCCCAAATAGGACTGTATCCGTGAGGCCTCTGCTAGAGAAGGTAGGGCAACAGGGATGGTCAGGGCAAATGGAGCTGGTATGAACTCTTGTTCAGGTTTTAAGGTTTTCTGTAGGCTGACCAACACAGCCTTGGGTTGCCAGTCTATCTTTTCAGGTGGAGTCCTAACAGCAAGGACATCAAACCATGGTTGCATCCTTGTTACTTTGATTAGACTTTTTATAGCCAATTGGAAGAGCTTTTTGGCTTTTTATTTTTTGGTGGGGAAGAGGGCAATTGGGTGAGGGACAGAGAGAGGGGGACAAAAGATCCAAAGTGAACTCTGCGCTGACAGTCTGACAACAGTGAGCTCAATGTGGGGCCCAAACGCATGAACTGCGAGATCATGACCTGTGCTGAAGCTGGATGCTCAACCAACTGAGCCACCCAGGTACCTCACTTTTTGGCTTGTTGAATTTCCTCTCTGTCTCAGGTCTTTCCCACAGCCCATTCCCATTCCCAGGATTTATAAGTTTCACCTAGATCAGCGAAGCCTTGCCCAATGTCATAAATGTCTTGTCCCACACTTGAGCTCAGCATGGATCTCAGTGTCCCATACCAGGAGTGAGGGCACACTGGAGTACCTCGGCTTTCATTTTGGCAGCAAATGTGGCCTGATCAGGGCCTTCAAAGACAGGGGCATAGATTTCCTATCTCATTTCCAATTACCTAAGAATTTGTTGTGCCCCCTCTATAGATTTCCACAGCCCCACGTGCTTGGGACATCCCCCTTATTGGGCCAAGCCTCCCTGCATGCCAGAATAATCCAATCTATAAGGGAGTGAGCCTCTTGAACTCCTGAGCACCATGCAGGCACTGCTGGAGGGCAGAGTATGTGGTAACGTTGCTATCTTCTCTGTCTCCTCGGTCTGGTCGGAGAAACTACATGGACCCTTGTGTCCATCCCACAGCCACACCAACCATGCCCGGATACTTTCTCTGGCCTTTTGCTGGAATTTGGCAACTGTATCAGTAAGTTCAGTGGGAGTATATTCTCTCGTGAATGTTTCCTAAACTGGGGGCTGCCTGGCCGGCTGGGGTTGCCATTGTTGTGCTTTTGTTTTCCTTTGTATTAGAGGTGAGATGGCACAGGGCCCTTTGTCCATTTCACAACATTCCCCTCAGCATCCTCCTCTTTGCTCTCTTCACTTCCCCAGGGATTCCACCTCCTCGCATCCCAATCAGGCCCCGTCATAAGTTCTCGGACCTGAATCCAGGGCATTTTGTGCCTTCCTAGCTTTGAAAGACAGCTCACACACTTCTCCAAGTCCTCATCCTGCTCTTCCACCTTGTCTTCCAGCCCCAGAGCCAGCAGAGTGGTGGACACCTGCACGTCCCTCTCTAATCTCAGTTCTGCTTCCAAATTTCTAACCTGAGCTTCAGCCTGTAGTTGGGCATCAGTGTCTGGCCGAAGCACCAACAGCAGAGTACAGCACCCTGCAGCAGGCATGCATCCCCCTTCTCTGTCACAGTGTCCTCTGCTCAGTTTCTCCAACAGGTGCATTAGTCCTAGTGTTTTCTGATGTCCCTGTACTCCTATGGTGGTCCACAAGCATCTAACATACAGGCCACTCCTCCCTGCTTAGAGGTCTCTGGTCAATCCAGGATTTCCCTTGCAGATACCTCTTTCCTAAGGCCATTTTCTTTTCTTTGGTCTCCTGGCTGGATGGCCAATTGTGGCCTTACAAACTGGCCCCCATAATTCAAAGTGTAGGGAGAGACCAAAGAAAGAGGCTGGCCACTTCAGATGGGTAGTAGCAGGTTTAGGAAGGAAGGAATTTACATGTGAGGCTTGTCGTGGGCAGCCTCAAGAGGAATAGATCTCCACCCCTGCCTGCAGAATCCTAAAAGTCCATATAGAGGACTTAATTGAGCTTAGTCACACATACTGTCCAGATAGTCTCAACAACACATCACTATCTCAGAGCTGTGTCCTCTAAAACATCTCACTCTGTGGAAACAGAGGGGACAGGGGAGAGAGTAAGGAGCCTCTGATTGTCCGTGTCCTGCTCTGGTTTAACCAGTGGTCATGTCATCTCAATGACCTCCTCCACCATCCAGCCATTCCAGTTTTTGTTGCCCTTTTCTCTCTGAACCTTATGTCCTGGGCAGCCTGGACATATAATAGGCCTATAGTGCATATAGGCCTATTCTTTTAAATTCTCTGTTCCTCAGAGAGGTCCAGAGACTGGTCTTCTATTTTTACAACCATCTTTGTGCAAAGGTCCCACATAGTATTTAGTAAATTCTAATTGGTGAATATGTATTTAAAAACTCAATGCCTTATTTACCTAATCTGAAGGAAATGGCTTTTACACATGCGAGATGGGCAGAATCTATGGAAGCCTAGCTCAACAGCCAAATGCCATGGATAATGTCCTGATGCCTGCTCTGGAGAGGCTGCTGAGCTCCTCCCGGGCACCTCCAAGTCAGAGGACACAGACAAAATTCTCTGAAAAATACCAGCTATGACATTTTCTCAAAGTTAAAAAAAATTCTACTGGGGATTTACCCAAGAATACAAAAGCACTAATCTGAAGGGATATATGCACCCCTATGTTTATTGCAGCATTATTTACAATAGCCAAAATATGGAAGCAGCCCAAGTGTCCATCAATAGATGAATGGATAAAGAAGATGTGGTATATATATACGGTGGACTATTACTCAACCTTAAAAAAAGAATGAAATCTTGTCATTTACAACAACATGGATGGATCTAGAGAATATACTGCTAAGCAAAATAAGACAGTCAGGGAAAGACAAATACCACATGATTTCACTCATGTAGAATTTAAGAAACAAAATAAATGCGCAAAGGCAAAAAACTTAGGCAAACCAAAAACCAGATTCTTAACTATAGGGAACAAACTGATCATTACCAGAGGAGAGATGGGTGAAGGGATGGGTGAAATCAGTGATGGGGATTAAGAGTACACTCATCTTGATGAGCACTGCATAATATATATATTTAGTGAACCGCTATAGTGTACACCTGAAACTAATATAACACTGTATGCTAACTGTACTAGAATTAAAATAAAAATTAAAAAATAAGAGTTACAAAATTTAGAGAATTAAATATGTGTATATGTTACTAAATATACATTGAATTTATATTTTTAAGAAAACACTGAGACTAGAAAAAATACTTATACCATTTCAGAAAATATAAAAGCCATAATAAACTCCCAGAAAAAAGAATACCTGCATGAAACTTAGAATAAATTCTCTTATAGGTATGTCTTGATTGAGATAATCCAATATATAAAATCATCCATATTTAATTAAACTCCACAAACATTTATTATATTCCTAGCATACGCAGTGCCCTGTGCTAGGAGCTCAGAAAACAGAGACAATCTGAGTACATGCTTTCAAGTCCCTGGCAGATGAAGTAGGGATGGAAGCCACTCAGATTTGTGAAAGGATGTCTGTCATGTCTGAGTGGATTCAACATATTTTCCTATAAGTTGCAAAATTCTCTATATCTTTACATCTATTTGGAATAAGATTCCATTTTAAAACATTCAATTTTCTGAAATACATCTACCGCATAGGGATAGGTACCCAAGAGTATTTGCCACTCCATCCAAAGAACAGGATCTGACTTGCCTGTTATACTCTATAGAATATCCTCAGCACAGGAGAGTCAATTTTCAATCTGGCTGCATGATTTTAATATTTCATTTCAATGCTTGCTCCCAGCTTGAATACAAGTAAATATTTACTTACACGTTGGTTTTCTTAAAATTCTATGCTCAGACCTGCATCGTTTCCTCTAGAATAGAGAAATCGAATCAATAAGTATACTTTTTCTTAACATGATTAGTCCACTAATTCTCCCTAAGGATAAACTCAGCCTCCACATAATTCTTTTAACCAGAGAATTTCCAACCAGAGGAGAGCTGTGGGCATTTGGTCAAGTCTCCTCTCACCTCCTCTCTCTGCTCTCACTCCTCCTCTTCCTCTTTTCCTCTCTCCTCTATAATCCCCCCTCCCTTGGAACTCAGAGACAGAGTAGTAAGGTTGCTAATACAGATCATCCATTTCCTTTTGTTCACCACAACATTGGCAAGAGGTATAATACCTAGAAAAGAGAGAGTAGAGAAATTTGTGGATCAAACAGTACCTTTTCTGTTCCTGTCCCGTTGTGACTCAAGGGAGAAATTATCTTTCCTTTCTAAATGATCTTGTTTCTCTCTGACAAGCACCGATGGCCACATTATCTGATTAGAACCCAGCCGTAGCTACCGTGTAGGTAACTCACTCATGTTGGACTGTAACTCACCTAACTCGTTTGTGTCCTGGCCAAACATGTACCAAAGTAAAAGTTCAGAGCTGACCATAGGGCAAGTTTAATAATTAACACAAGCTACTTAGGCTTTTTCCTCAGGGTCTTTTATTAATGACCAAAGAAAGAGTGTCTTGCATTTTTCTCCACTTACTGCATGTGCCCAAACAAGAATTTTAAATAAAAGTCCATCCAGTAAGACAAATAGGCATTCAATGATTGAAAGAATTTGCCAGTAAGTCAGTGACAAAATACAGGGCCTAGGACAAAGGGCCACTGAAGGTTTGGTCCCGATTCACAAACAGTCTTTTCATTGACAAGAATAACTGGTAAGTTCTGGGCTGATACTCTCACTACAGGGGTGAATCTCAAGAAGCAGAGAAAGGAAGTAACTTGTTCAAAGTTTTGCTAAGAAAGGGCCCACCAGCCCTCTTTGTTTTTTTACTTTGTTTCCTCCCTCTTGACCTTGCTTTCTTGACCAAGAAGAGGTCCTTGATTTGTACTCATCACCTTCTAGTAGGACCTAGACCATGGGTCTCAGTCATTGGTTTGACTCTCTCAATAATCAGAGAATAAGACCCAGGAGGTCAACACCAGCCACCTTTTCCATTGGTTCATGTCTGACTTCTCTGTCTGTCCCATCATTCATTCCAATTTAGATTACTGGCTTTCTGATCATATTAGTCTATGCCCAGTGGTTCCTGACCAGAAGAAATTCTCATCTTTTCCCACCCTTTCCACTGGGAGAGGACCCTTTCCAGTAGAATTTGATAGCCCTGAGTCTCCACCTCAAAGGACTATCAGCAGACCGAGGAAGTATCCTCAATAAGACGAGATTTAATACATGGAGAGACAGCACAACTCTGATGATAATAGTGAACTTATCCCCTAAAAAGTACTGGAGGTCACACCAAATCTGGGTGTATCAGAGCTTGCCACAAGCAACAAGCAAGATGCTCTTCCTGATGCTGCAGACAGCAATGCAGAGACAGAGTACCGTCAGACTGGACGGGTGCACAATCAACCACTCTGCCACACTGCCTGCCTGCCTGCTGAACCTCACTTTCCACCTGGATCCCCCCAAACCCCAGAGCAGGTCAACAAGCACCGTTCAAGCCACACTTTTGTGTCTGGTACATGTGTAGTGGGTAGGAAAGGACAGACCAGGTGTGGCAAGATCATCAAAGGGGATTTTGAAATTGTTGGTAATTTTTTATTTTTGTAAAGGAAATCACGTTCGTGAATCAATTAGCTGATTCAACATTATTTTTTAAAGAATATAACACAGTGCTTGCCGTCTAGCAGGGGGGAGAGAAACATGATCAGATTAGATTACCATAGTGTAGCCAAGTCTCCTGATAAAGATGTAACTCATGTTTTATTTCTTGCTAATTTAGTAAAATGTTTCCAGAACTTAATCTCATCTATCCTTGAGTAAGTAGCATATAATGAATATTTATAATTCTTTTTGCCAACCTAGCTGTCAAGATTTTATCCAAAAGCACCCCAATTTTCTAATGGGTAGGTTTGCCTCTTTGTTCTTGACCAAAAGAATCCTAATGGCTTTGGCTTCTGTGCTCTAGGAACTTCTTGGTAGGACATCAAGCTCTAAATGACATGAAGAGGAATGAGTCATTTAATGCTCAAAGGCCTAAAAGGAGAAGTTGTAGAACTCTACAGGGAATTATATGTCACCTGGAAGCTTGGGGAGCCTCAAGTATTCCCCTCTGTGGCTCCCTTGTCCACCTCAAGACCCCCAAAGTTCGGTACAGATGTAAGTTTCTCAGGCAAACACAACCTCCAGACATCTAATCGTACTCCAAATTCCCTTTCCTATAAAAAACCTAAATACAGTCTTGAACTCAGGTCTCTGACTCAATGATAAAGGCAAACACTTCTCAGAAGGAAGCTTGACCACAGTGCCCCCCACCACAACATAGCTAGCCATGCCCATCCCCAGACATTGATCCTACTCCACAGAAAGCTATTTCTATGAGAGCTTATGAAATCTTGGCACAAAAATTTTTGCTCGAGCCTATGAAGCAAACTCAGGGAGACCAAAGGAGAAAGTCATTCTCTGAACCCTTGGAGACTAGCCCCTTTGGGAAAAGGGGGGAGGGAGGTATATAGAAATACATATAACAGATCCCCAATTATGGAAATCATAATCAATAAGGGTCTAGCTGTTGTGCTCTGAAGTTCATCACCACATTTGGCCAAGGCCATACTCTACAGGCTGCTCCCAACCAAGGAGTGAATGGAACAGGGATAGTAAGACACGGGACTCCTCTCATGAAGACTTTAGCTTGAAGACTCCCCAACAAACTTGTAGAACTTTCCTTAGACTACATAGTACCTAGGATGCTTCTACTGAACTCTCCTTCTCTTGGGGTTAGTCTGACAGCTCTCCCGGCCTTCCCAGCTCATCTCCATTTTCTTTCTTCGGCACTTCTGCCTTGCATGTACCATACCACCCCTTATTGCTTTTCCTAAACCTTGGCCACACCTCTTAGAATAGTCCCTTTATTAATTTTTTGGCCTGAATGTTCTATTTGCTTCCTAATGGAACCCTAACTGATATAGAAGCTCTAAGACACAGCCAAGTTCCTAAATGGGAAAAGGTAGAGTACTAAGTCATCAAAAATTGGATGCTACTGTAAATGTGACCTCAAGAATAAACACAGGCTGGAAATGCCTGGCAACATTTGAGTTATACGTGTCATTCTAAAACTAGATGCTGCATCTCTTTTTTAAAAAATTATTTTATTTATTTTGAGAGAGAAAGAGAGAGAGTGTGAGCAGGGGAGAGGTAGAGAGAGAGGGAATGAGAGAATCCCAAGCAGGTTGGGTGCTGTCAGCACAGAGCCCAATATGGGGCTTGAACTCACAAACCATGAGATCATGACCTGAGCCAAAATCAAGAGTCAGATGCTTAACCAACTGAGCCACCCAGGCTCCCCTCGATGTTGCCGTTCTTAAGGAAAATAATTATCTTTATTTCTCTGTACCCCAGAGCATTTTACACTGTACCTTGTATACCTTGTACATCCATCTTAGAAAGGACACTGAGTAGATGAAGACCATGTAAGCCAAAACTAGGATTTAAATGGAAACTCAGAAGACTCAAAGCATTTTGCTATTTTGCTTTCTCTTCATCAAATTTGGTTTTTATATGCTCTTCAAATTATAGACATGTTTCTGACAGAAGGCAGAGGCAGACCATGGAGCAGGACATTTACATGGCCCCTTTGTCTAAGTGAGAACTTCATCATTCAGGAGCCCCAAAGCAAGCTCTGCTCTCATTCTCCAAGGGCCATGTCCTGCGTGACCAGCCACGGAGTTAGGGCCCATGTATGCTGCTTCTGTGCTGTCAGAATCTTCCCCAGGCAATTCCCCTTTACCTGTATGAGATAGACCCAACTGGTCCTCCTTCCTTCTCCTCAGGGATTCCTACTATCCCTTTTTCATGGAGAAACAAAACTAAGCCAGTGGTACTCTCTCTGGTTTAATATCATATTCCTAATTAAATTGAGATCCTAAAAATAATGAATACATGCACTCAGATTTGGGAGAGAAACAAATCTCTACCAGAGGGGCTAAGCTATGGGTGAAATACATGCTTCATAATTTCTTCAGACAATGTTCTTTTCCACTACATAAAATTACTCAAAAGTAATTTGTCATTATTGCCTCTGTCCTGAATCAGTTTAGCTCATTAAATTCTTTTGGTAACAAAGACCCCACTTATCCAGAAGCTAAACTGTGGTGACCTTCATCATTTTAACCAGAGTCCTGAAAACTAACAAGGCTCCCGGGCGGCGGAAAGGGGGGCACAGATGAAAACAAAGGACAAAACCTGCACTCTTGGGAGTAACATTGAACTGTAGGTAGTTCCTCACTCAGATGAGCTGAGCTGACTACCGACTCTAACATCATAGGGTCTGGAGAGATGCTGCTGTATGCCTCAGTCATCCTGAGGGCACTATTCGATTACAACATTCAACACAGCTGGGCTCATACCAACAAAACAGAGCAATCAAAAAACAGTGAAATTGGAGCATCTGGGTGGCTCAGTCAGTTAAGCATCTGACTTCAGCTCAGGTCATGATGTAAGTACAAGCCTCACATTGGGCTCTGTGCTGACAGCTCAGAGCTTGGAGCCTGCTTTGGATTCTGTGTCTCTCTCTCTCTCTGCCCCTGCCCCACTCGTGCTCCATCTCTCTCTCTCTCTTTTTTTTTTCTCTCTCTCTCTCAAAATGAAATAAGCATTAAAAAAAAAAAAGAAAGCAGTGAAATAAGTTCATATCTAAGTGTAGGATGGCCACCTCTCGCAATTTTCCCTGACTAGGAAGGACTTTTCCAAAGACACCTCCAATGCTAACTAACACAGGGCAAGTCCCAGAAAAACCAAAATGATTGATCATCCTCCAAGAAAAGAGGGAAATGAATATAATACATATTAGATCTTATTTTTAAAAAAACTAAACATTTTATAAAACACATTGGTGCTCAAAGGGGGTAGACTTCAGTTGCTCATAAAACTCACTTTATGTGGAGTAACTAGATTCTTGTCATGTCAGATGAAATAGATGTTGCAATATCCAAGGCCTTTCAGACAGCAGAAACATCTTTTGCTCTGAATTTGGAGCATCTGTGAGAGATGTGGGCAAAACAGCATATGTCAGTTTCTGAATTACAGTAAAGCTCCTTCTCCCTGGGTTCAGCAGAATTTAAAATAAATCATACCAGCAGGGAGCAACAACACAAAAGCAATTAATTTTTTTTCCAGTTTGATACCATGTTCCTCTCTGAGTCCAGAAGCCCAGCTGAGATTTCAGAAGTGTATCTCACATTTAGTTTTAAAATTATGACTGACAGTGAAGTCATACATTTCTGCAGCCCAGTTGAAGGCTTGCTTTAGCCGCAGAATGTTAGTCTGTCAACTTCTATATCTTAGAGGAAATTGTTTTAAAAATGGAAAAAGTGTTTGCCCCTTCTCTGGCAAGTGTTGCACAGCTGATCAAACAGCACAGAGTGTGATACCTGATATGAGGGACATATAGATGATAAAAAGGAGGGGATTCTAAAAGTCTAGAAATGAGACTGCCTTTGGAATTAAACAACGAAAATTTCACAAGTTAATGCATCAAAGTACTCAGATTTAAGGCTATTCATGTCTGTAAAGAAAACCATTCAGATGGCCAAGTTGTGAAGATAAATGGCCATTTTTAAAAAATGGTCACAAATTCTTCGTCAGCTACCTCACAGGAAGGAGAGTCCATGTCTCCCTCGTCTTGAAGCTGGAAGGGCTTGTTACTCACTGAAAACTTCTAGACGGCATCAGAAATGACGCTGCCTGACTTACAAGGCTAAGTCAGAAAACACAATGCAGTTTTGCCTCGTGTATTGGAACACATATGCTCAGAGCTCTGAGTCACCCCAGCAGAAATCAAACTACCCTGGCCAGGCTGTGAGGAAACCAAGTCACATAGAGACACCTCCCATTGATACTCCAGTTGGCAATCCCAGACACCACACCCAAGAGTGAATGGTCCTTCACACCATTCCAGACCCCAGGCGTCCAGTCACCGCCATGCGTCTTCCTATCTGAGGGCTCAAACATCATGTATTAAGAGACAAGTCTTTGCTCCTATGCCCTTTCCAACGTCTTGATCCACAGAATCTATGAGTATAATAAAATGCTGCTAATGCCTCTAATGGTAGGGTGGTTTGTTACACAGTGGTGGTAACCAGAATCAGCTCTAAAAGCTCGGAAATAGTTGAGTTCAGGGATAAACACTTATGTGATCCTTTAAGCTCTGAACTAAGAACTGCCCCACACTCCTGTTACCCAACTGTCACTTCCTACTCATCCTGAGATCTACAAATGACTATCTCACAGACAACTTTCCTCTTAGACTGGATGAGGTCCCCCCACTATATACGCTTGTTAAATCTTTATTTCTTCGTTATAGCACTTAATCCAATCATACTTGAATAATTATTACTGATGTATTAAACTCTACATGCATCATTATTGATGTCGATGAAATGGATTTCTTTTTCTCCAGTCACCGCCTTCAATCATGCTCATCAAATCTTTTGTTGTTGTTTTTGATAACACTTCAGGCAAATCTCATAGCCTGTAGCTTATTTCTATTTGTTAAAACAAATCCAGTCCAGGTTAAATGTGAATAAAGTGTGAAGTTGAGGTTAATGGTATTATATCAATATCAATGTCCTAGTTTTACAAAAGGTCTATAGTTATGTACGATGCTACAGTTAGGGAAAGCTGGATGAAGGGTACACAGGAACCCTGATTTTTAGAATTTCTTGCATTTTAAACTATTTCAAAATAAAAGTCTATTTAAAAAAAAATCCAGTCCATCTTAATGAGTTCCACCTTGTGCGGAGAAGGTTGCATCATGTATGTACCAGATGCCCCTAATCAGTCGAACCCTATAACCAGCCCCCAGATCTGATTCCATGCCACTAAGCAAGCATCCTGGCCCTCAGGTACAGGTGTAAAGAGAGAGATACACCAGCCAGGAGTTGCCACATCACAAGTAACTCTATGAGCAACAGGAAGATAACATAGCAGTCACTTAGGATTTGGTGTAGGAAAACTCATCTGAGACATAGAGTTTCCTTGGTATGCTGGCCAATTGACTTTCTGAACCATGTTTCACCCTGAACTTTGGTAATTTGCCTGGGAGAGTACTACTGCCCATGAACACTTGTCTGAATGCCAGCCAGGCTTTCACAGGTGGGCATCCAGTCTCACCATATGTGGAGTGGACCTTTTTATTTTGGTACATCGTATCCAATACACTATAGATGTTCGACAAAGGAAATAATGGATGGATGGATGGATGGATGGACAGACGGATGGATAAATCAATAAAGTTAAAAGCCATGAGCAAGATTTATAGCAATACATTTGCTATATTGACTGTGTCTGAGGCACCAAGACATCATGCTGGGAACATTCACATCCTGAAATAATACCTGATATTATGCTTGTTTTTTACTTTTTCAAGATTTCCCCCCACATGTTAACTAACATAATCCTTACTACAATCCTATGGGTTATTGTGACCCACTTATTGTGACTCCAAGAAATATCAAGCAAGCTTTTCCAAAGTCATAGTTAATTAATGTGGAATAAGGAATAGAAACAAAAATCTCTGGACCACAGGCTCTAATGTGTTTCCTCAACTGTAATTGGTATACACATTCTGCTGTGAAGACTGAATAGGCACCAATGTCACGAGGTAGGTTTAGGGCTGACCTGGCAAAGTGAGAGGCACTTAGAAAGAAACTTCTCCTCTGGCCCCCAGGAATATCCCAATGCAGACAGACATCAGCTAACAGTCCTAAAGAACTGACCTACAACAAAAATGTGCTATCATTAATTGTATTCATTGGTTTCTCACTTAGCGAAGAAACTAAATTAGGAGATGGAAAATCAGAACTTCAGACTCTAATTCGATTCATCAAGCAAAAAAGCAAATGTCCATTGAGTACCTGTGATGTTTCCCTAAATTCTGAGGGCTCTGATGTAACCTTTGCCCCCCAGAAGCTTTTAATCTACCTGAAAAAAAAATAGAACATTTACTAACAAATCAACAGAAGACAGGAAGTGCCATAGAAGAGAAATAACTGATAAATCCAGACTAATCACTTTATTCTGAGATAAGCAGGGAGGTCTTTGGAGCGGCTGACATCTACGTGGTATGTGGAAGAATGGGTGAGATTTCTACAGGTGGAGAGAGGAGAATGACTATTTCTTTGAAATGGAACAGAAAGACAAAAATACAGTTGAAAGCTGCATACTGAGAAACCAAAGCAAAATAAAGCTCCAGAACCAGGGCACAGTCAGCTGGTTTCAGGGAGAGGCTTCAGTGCATAGTTTAAATGGAGGGACATTAAAGCTTATTGGTATGGCGTGGAGATCCAAACCACAGTCCTGTGCTTTACCAGACATGTCTGTAGTCACACCCAACAGCCAAACTATCATGAACATTATAGCTGTATGTACAGCAAAAAGAGACAAATGATCTTTGTTTATGAAAAAAATTAACATATATTACATTTCTAAAGAGTAGGTTGATATAAGGAGGCAAAGATCACTAAAAAAAAAAGAGGGGCGCCTGGGTAGTTCAGTCGGTTGAGCATCCTACTCTTGGTTTCAGCTCGGGTCATGATCTCATGGTTTGTAAGATCAAGCCCCACATCGGGCTCTGCACTGAGCCTGCTTGGGATTCTCTCCCTCTCTCTTTCTACCCCTCCCCCTACTCACACATGCACACGCAATCTGTGTCTCTGCCTCAAAATAAATAAATAAATAATTATTCTTGAAAAGTGCAATTTGACCAGATCCAGCTTTGTGTAGCTCCCTAAACTTAAGGTGAAGGTCTGCCCTCCTCGATCTCCACAAGCCTGTTCTCTTTGCCCATCCGTCTGTGGTTACAGACTTACTAACTCAGACCTGTCACCCTTCAGCCCACCCCAAAACAATGGTGCATTTAGGTGGTTCATGTGCCACCGGACTCACGCTTACCTTTGGGCAGCATCTCCTACTTTCGTCTTACCCTCACACCCTGTGTGCCTCAACCAGGCCACCCACTCATGGCCAAAGCTTCAGGGAAATACTTATACTCCGCTCTTTGTTTTGTTATTACCTGTGTATACCAGTAGTGTCTCTTTGAGAAATAGATGATTTTTCCATATCTTTTCAATTTAGACATTGATACCCCAGTTTGGATCCCCAGAATAAGTTGAGCAAAATGAGTTCATTGTCGGGTAGAAGCAGAGCCCGGGAGGGTTCAAAATAGGCCAGATTCTAGGGTGCCTGGGTGGCTCAGTCGATTAAGCATGCAACTTCATCTCAGGTCATGATCTCGCTGCCCTTGGATTCAAGTCCCAAGTCAGAGCCTGGAGCCTGCTTCAGATTCTGTGTCTTCCTCTCTCTCTGTCCCTCCCCCACTCGTACTCTGTTTCTCTCAAAAATAAACATTTAAAAATTTTTACAAATATTAATAAAATAGGCCAGATCCTGATTATTATAGAATAATCTCCAAATTTTTCGTATTTAAAAAGCAAGCAAGCAAATTAACCTTAATCCGATAAGACACTCATGGATTAGTTTAAATTAAAACAAACGGAACATATGGGAAAGTGGAGTCTATGCCACAGTAACATGTTTTAAACCTGGAATAAAAGCAGAGCTTCCAGGCGTGGTTTTCTGGTTTGCGGTCAGTCCTCAGAAACAGACAAATTATCCTAATTAACCTGAAATGTGAACCTCTGTACAAAACCATCACGCTTTATTCATTAATTCATCCAACAAAAATTTGGCAGGTGTCTGGGGAAGATGAGCACCTCTGTGTGACTCAGAGGTGCCCTAGGAGATTGAGAGAGATACAGAGAGACGGGTAAGATGGGCCAACTTGTGAAAAGCATTTTTGGCCAGGCTACAGAAACAATCATTTTACCCTTATGGGTTTTGCAAAGATGCCGATGCTCTCCAGGCCACCAAATGACACCAACGGACACAAAGGATAACTGGCAGCTGGGTAGGCTGGTGGAGCGGAAAATGGATGCCAGAAGAGATGTGATGAACCCCTGGGGAATGATTCAAGGAAAGTGGATGAATAGGAAAAACATGGTTGCCTGAACTCCAGCAGCAGCCAGAGAAGAACAAGTTTGAAGGGAATTTCTGATACAGATTCAGGAGAACGTGGCTAATGACATAATATAACAGAAAGAGATATCAAAGATGAGTCTGGGGTTGCTAGTTTGGGCTGCTGGACCAATGGGCAGCTGGACAAATGGCGGTATGATGACTGAGACGTGCACAGGGTTAGGGGGAGCACCAGGTTGGTGCACCTATCCCCAGTTGCTGTGAGTGCAGGTTCCTTTGTAGCTCTGCCCATTTCCAGAGAATCCCCCTCAGCTCTGGGAGTCACTTTGTCTGGAATGCCCGGGATATTACACCCTCAACCCAAACCAGATCAAAGTCAATGATTGATGGATATGGAGCTCAAAATGTGAGCCCTTGGATCACAAAGGGCTCTGTGGTGCTGTAGTACTCCAGAGCTCCCCCAAGCCATCAGGCTCAACCACATCTTTGCCTGCCTTCCAGGATCCTCAACCCCATTCCTTTACACATCATCTCCTGAGGGCATTCTTCAATAAGCAACTTGTCCAAGGATGTCAAAGGCTCTGTTTCTTGGGAACCTGACCTGAGACAGGCAGCAGGATAACTGGAAGGAGGCAAGGCAATTATTTTAGTTTGAGATGCTTCCAGAGAACCTAGTATTTACAAGAAAAAAGGGAATCTGGAATCAAGAATCAGAAAAACATGGCATCCAATCTGTGACTTCCTACTCTTGCAGTCTTAGAAAAGTTGAGGTGTGCTGAGGTCTTGCTTGCTTCAGCACTCTGCTGGTTAGTACTTTAACAGCTGGAGACTCAGGCCTATCACCTTCACCTTGAGTAACTCTATCATTTTACCTCAGGGTGAAGTTCAAATGTTACCACTTTCTATGTGTGCCTAGAAGTGAAAGATTGGGGAAAGCACCGCTTAACCCCCCCCTGCAGCCCTGACTCCCCATCTGTGAAATGGAAATTCTTATACTCCATAAGATAAGAAATACCCAGCATAGCAGTGTCCAGAGTAAGCCCCAATGAATGTACTTAACATTAGTGTTACCACCCAGAGGGAGATCCAAGAGGTACCACTGCTCAGGGAGAGTCTGAACTGATGTTGGCTACTGGGCTCTTATCCAAATGCTTATTTCTTTCCTCTTCCTTCTTGTTAAAGGAAAGCAGGAAAGAGTCTGCCAAGTGTGACAGAACTTTGATTATTCTCGATGGGGTCTTCATGTATTTTTTACATGAACTTGAAGGTGGGAGGATCGAGGAGAGGCAGGGGAAGACAAATGAAACCAGGGTCTCTCCCTAACATTGCCCTGAACTTTCAGTGTTCTTATAAGTGAGTCGCATCCTTCATCTCAGAACTTTGATGGCATTAGGCATGCCTTATTTTCTCTAATGTTTATTTATTTTTGAGATAGAGACAGAGCATGAGCAGGGGAGGGGCAGAGAGAGAGGGAGACACAGAATCGAAAGCAGGCTCCAGGCTCTGAGCTGTCAGCACAGAGCCCCATGTGGAGCTCAAACCCATGAACTGTGAGATCATGACCTGAGCCAAAGTTGGATGTTTAACCGACTGAGCCACCCAGGCACCCTGGCATGTCTTATTTGTAGACAACTGACACAGAACTTCAAAGGAAGTGCATAGCCGAGCCAGAGACGTGACAGGAACACTGAAATGCTAAGTTCTCAAATGCTGCATGGAAAAGATGGTACACAATGGCTTCTGGGATCCAGCTCTGAACCACACCAAGAATGCCCAATTGTCGGCTCCCCCTAACCCTGTGCATAGATGGCCAAACCCTTTATGTCAATCCCAGAAGTGTGGCTTTCATCCAAGGCAGATACTGCAAGAGGGGTGTATTTGACTTTCTCCCACCCTCTGACAAACTCTCATATTTACCAGATTAATCCATGGCCTTTAGACACCATGACTTCCAGAAAATAAAGCATATCTAATTCTTACCTTAAATTCCAAAACAAATAAAATAAAAAGCAGCAGAAGAAAGAAATAGCCAGTATGATAGATTGAATTGACGGAATAATCCCTTCCCAAAGGTAACCATGGTCTCATCCCCAGAACCTGTAACTACCTTACCCTACACGGCAAAAGAGACTTTGAGGATGTAGTTAAGAATCCTGAGATGGGGAGGCTACTCTGGACTGTCCATGTGGACCAAATGTAATCATAAGGGTCCTCCTAAGAGGGGGGCAGGAGGGTTATAGTCAGTAGTAGGAGAGGTGACAATGGAAGCCAAGGTGATGTGACACAAGAGAGGGGCCATGACCCCAGGCATGCAGGTGGTCTTTAGAAGCTGAGCCTGGGTGTCTCGGTCGGTTAAGTGTCTGACTCTTGATGGCTCACGTCATCATCTCACAGTTCATGACTTCAGTCCCGTGTTGGATTCCGCGCTGACAGCTTGGAGGCTGCTTGGGTTCTCTCTCTCTCTCCTTCTGTCTCTGCCTCTCCCCCACTGGCACACACACTCTCTCTATCTCTCAAAATAAATAAATTAACATTAAAAAAAAAGTTTCAAAAGACAAGGACACAGATTTCCCCCCTCAGAACCTCCAGAAGGGACCAGCACTGCTAACACCTTGACTTTGGCCCACGAGACTGATTTTGGATTTATGACTCTCAGAGCTGTAGGATAATAAATCCATATTGTTTTAAGCTATAAGGTTTGTACTACTACTAGAGCAGCCACAGGAAACTAACACAGCCAGGAAAGTTGTCCTTGGGGGCCATTAAAGTGTGTATCTTCCTCTTGAAAGACAATGATGTAATTATCCATAAAACATTGTGGGCTACTTAGCTTCTGAGTTACCCCTTCAATAGTTCACCCTTTGTCTCCTACTGCCTCATTTAGAAAGACCAAAAATATTCAAGGAGTAGGTTCTTAAATGACATTTAAATGAAAAACATACACACACACACAGAGAGAGAGAGAGAGAGAGAAGAGAGAGAGAGGCTTGAAAAATATCTTTTCTTAATGTTTATTTATTTCAAGAAAGAGAGAGCAAATGAGGGAGGGACAGAGAAAGAAGAAGAGAGAATCCTGAGCAGGGTCCACACTGTCAGGGCAAAGCCTAATGTGGGGCTCCATCTCACCAACCGTGATCTGAGTCAAAACCAAGAGTTGGATGCTTAAACGACTGAGCCATCCAGGTACCTCCAGAAAAAAAAATTTTGTCACTTAGGAGCAGATGAAATTTTATTTATGTACATCCATAAATAAAAAAGACTGGAATGATATAAAGGGTAATAGTTAACTTTTGAAGAGTAAGATTATGGGTTATTTTTATTTTCTTCGTTTTGCTTACCTTAATGTTCTTATTCTAAAACAAGCACCTGTTATTGTGTCATAAAAATTTTTAAGCGATATCACGTATCATAACAAGACTATTTTTTTTGTGTGACTCTAAAAGATTTTGTTTTGTAGAGGCTGCCAAGGTTCATATCCCAAGTTTAGGACAATTGTAAAAAAATTCAGCATCTAACTGAACCCACTGGGGGGCAGTATTGAGCCCTTGAAGATGAACGCAGAACCAGGCTGCTGTGAGCAATGACTAATAAGGAAAAGCTAGCCATTCAAAATGTAAAATTTGAAGCACTTCAGTGCTCGACCTGGCCCAAAATATCGTCCCACCAATCAGCCTCACAGACCAGCATTAGAGCAACTTCTGTCATTTAAAAGAGACTTAAATATATATATATTCTGTGCAACTGAATAACTTAGAAAGGCAATCTGTGAAAACACATGTTCTTTGGACAAATATATTTGGAAAATGCTAAGAGCTATCCCCTTCCTTAAAGATTTACAAAGTAGACTGAGTTATTAAAGCCTCTAAAAAGTCCTGCAGAAAGGAATCCTATTTAAGATGGGGCACCTGGGTGGCTCACTCAGTTAAGTGTCTAACTTTGGCTCAGGTCATGATCTCACAGTTCTTGGGTTCGAGCCCCATGTCAGGCTCTATGCTGACAGCTCAGAGCCTGGAACTTACTTCAGATTCTGTGTCTCCCTCTCTCTCTCCTCCTCCCTGGCTCATGCTCGGTCTCTCTCTCCTTCAAAAATAAATAAACATTAAAAGACATTTTTTTAAGATGTTCAAGTATCTCACAAATACTTCATCACAGATCCTTTATTTTGCTTGCAACTACTATTTCTGAACATTCTTGGGAATTTCTGGTGTAAGATTGTGATTTGTAACAAGAAATATATAAATTTGGTCTTCTTCCCATTTCTGGCACAGAGCTCCCAAAATCCTTGGAATTTGCTCAGTAATAAAAGCAATAAAGCTCATTTGATATTAATAACAAACCTCTTTCAACTACATCTGACTTTATGTTAATGAGGTGACTTTTGTTTTTTTTTTCTTTTCTTTTTTTTTTTAATAATTTATTGTCAAATTGGTTTCCATACAACACCCAGTGCTCAACCCAACAAGTGCCCTCCTCTGTGCCCATCACCCACTCTCCCATGAGGTGACTTTTGGAAAGCACCTGAGGGTGGGGGCTAGTTGCCAAGGAAACCAAGCATGTGATTAGAGGGTTGGAACTTTTAGCTCCACTCTCCTGATGCCCGGGAAGGGGAGAGAGGCTGGAAATTGAGTTCAGTCACAATGGCCATTATTTAATCAAACATGCCTAAGTAATGAAGCATTAATAAAAACCCGAAAGACAAGAGTTCAGATAGCTTCCAGGTTGGTGGAGATGTGGGGGAGAATGGTGCCCTCAGAGAGGATGTGGAAGCTCCCTGCCCATTCCCACATGCTTGCCCTATGCATCTCTTCCACCTGACTACTTCTCAGATATGTCCCTTTATAATGAATTGGTAATCCAGTAAGTGAAATGTTTCTCTTGGGTTCTGTGAGCCACTCTAATAAATTAATTGGATCCAAGGAAGGGATCATGGGAAATCCTGATTTATAGCCAGTTGGTCAGAACCACAGGTAATAACCTGCATTTGCAATTAGGATCTAATGTTGGGGCAGTCCTGTGGGACTGAACCCTTGACATGTGGGCTCTGGCACTATCTCCAGGTAAATAGTATCAGAATTGAGTTAAATTGTAGGACACCCAGCTGGTGTAACAGAATTGCTTGTTGTGTGAAAAATCCACACATCTGGCATCAAAATGAAGTAGGATCTTAGTGAAGTGTTGAGAGCATGTTTTCTCATCTTACCTAGTTTAGAGAGTCAAATGCAAAATGAGAGAAGCAACGTATTTCACAAACACCAGTTGGGATTTCGGAAAATGATTTTTCTGTAGTTTGGTAGAGTTTAATCATTTCCAGGACTAGGTGACTGGTCCACATCTACTCTTCTGACTGCTAATGTATCCTTTATTTACCAAAGAATTTATGAGATGGGCTAGGAGCAGAGAGATTTTATTAAAAGTCCTGGCACATAGGACCAATGCAAGAGCTTATAGACATTCTGGGAAGTAGCCAATGGCACCATTGTTTTCCACAAATAGGAGTCTTCTCATAGAACTCCAAGCCAGGGGGACCCCACAGGTTTAAGTATATTTCTATAAAGAGGTGACTAAATAAAAGTGTGCTGGCTCAAATGTGTCTCTACACACAGTCCTTTTCCATCACTGGGGGAAATTGAGGCAGCTTAGCAAAGTTACCATCACTAGGTAGCCCATATCCATTCTCTGAAGATATGGGGCACCAGAATGGTGGATCTAGAAGAGAAACAGTGTGTAGCTAGCTAGATCTACACTGGCAATGCATGAGAGGGAAAGGGAGCCTGGGGTGGGAGGGGGAGGAGGGGAATAGGGAGGTTGTAAAGCTAAACATAGGCAAAGGTCTTCAAAATCAGAGAAGTGGCATCCATTTAACTATGTCCTTGCTGATCTCTTAGGCTGGGAGGCCAGAGGATATTTGAATCATCAATCTATCAATAATCAATATCCATATTATTAATATCTATCACTGAGTCCAAACCCCTTATTTTAACGGTGAGGAAACTAAGGCCTGGAGATAGCAAATGACTTGCCCAAGATCACACAGCTGACTAGGGGCAGAGCCAGCCCTAGCCCCAAGGCTTTCCCACTGTACCTTCCCTTTACCTTAAACAGGCCCCTTTCCCTATCAGAGGCACTTGACAGATAGACACTCTGAGGCACAGTGTGTGATTTTTCTCAGGCCTCTTTTATAAGCCTGAGCCTCAGTTTGCCACCATGCTTTAAGGAGCAGCCATTTTTCCCAGTTCTCCATGGCAGAGTCAATTAGAGTTAATTCTAATGCTTGAAATGTCAGGGTAGAGAGCAGGCTGTATTGAAACCATGGCCCCTCAACTCAAGCCCAGCTAAACCCCGGAGGATAGGGCCCAGACAATGTTGGCCCCCTGAAGTAGTGTAAGGCCCAGGAAAATTAATTCTCTTGGATTCTTCTTCATTGCCCCAAATTCTCCCTAACAACGTGTTTATGCAGGTAAAATATGGATAAAATGAACTCCAAATACCAAGTTAAATAACTCTAAGACACATGAAATAGTGCTTAAGGGAAATGGGTGGGAAGGGAGAGAAGCCATCCCACCTGGCTGGTTGGCTTGATGATTATGGGCTGCATAGGGGTGAGTGAGGGAGGAGGAGGGTCTGGAATATTGATAGCATTCCACAGGGGTTGCTGTTTCTGTGTTTTGCTGTTTAGCTCTGGCTGGCTGCCTCCTTGAATCCCTGCCCAACCCCTGGATCACCAAATCAATGCAGTCCCCCGTACAGGTATGGGATCTAAGACAATCAACCCGATCTGAGGAAGGCGACTATTAAAAGGGGTTGGTCCAGAGTAAAGAGCCACACACAGCCTCCTGGGCAGTAATTGAAAGTCACTGACCTAAATTAGGAACTAGATGAGGTTCACCTTCTGACCTCCCATCTTCATCTTCTCCCTCTTCCTCCAACCCCCTTGCCCCACATTTGCTCTAGAAAAGCAAGCCAGGCTCTTCTCCCAGGATCTTTCAAAAGATACAGATATCCACCATCAGCTGAGAATACCTTCTAGTAAACAACCTTTTTGTGGCTGTATCCCAGTATCTGTGGGACCCTCTTGGAGTCTGGTTCACTCTATACACAGGCCTGAAATGGGCCTCGAATTCATGAAACCGTGAGATCATGACCTGAGTTGAAACCAAGAGTTGGATGCTTAACCAACTGAGCCACCCAGGAGCCCCTAAACTTCATATGTTTCAAATTGGATTGGAAACTAAATTAAAATGAAATAGAAAAGTTACAAGGAAAGGAAAAATAAGATTAGATGAAACAAATAATTTTTTAAATAAGTTTTTATTTATTTATTTTAATGTTTGTTTCTTTAGTTTTGAGAAAGAGGAAGAGAGTGAGCAGGGGAGGGTCAGAGAGAGAGAGAGAGACGGAGGATCCAAAGTGGGCTTATGCTAACAGCAGTGAGCCTGATATAGGGCTTGAACTCACAAACGTTGAGATCATGACTTGAGCTGAAACACAGACACTCAACTGACTGAGCCACCCGGGTGTCCCTAAATAATTAATTTTTTTAAAGTGTGGGTTGTTACTATTTTGATAATTCACTTCTATGAAAAGTTGAAGTGAAAGTTGGAAGTATCTTATGCCCTCCACTCCCACCCCACTAGAAGACCCCCTTTCACCCTGGGGATTTGTGACTCATCACTTCTCTTTGGAGCCTTCTTATCCCCTACACACATTTGACAGCCATCCGCATAACTTCTCAAGGGCAACACGAGATTCCTGAAACGTGATCCCATCTTGCTGTCCTGGGACAGTTGTTCACAGTGGAAAAAATCTCCCTGTGGTATTCAGCCCGATTGGCAGCCTCTGCTGAGGAAGGGGGAAAATGTGCAAGGGATTTGGTGGCATGTGGCCCTCTTGCCCCCACCTGCTCCCACTCCTCCCACAGGGAGGCAGCTGCCTGTTTTCAGAGTTCACCATCTCCTGCCCAAGAATTAAGATCTGATTGTACTCCCAGGTGCTTTTTGGTCAAAAACTGCCTAGAGAAGCCACATATAAGACGCTAGCACAAGCAAGATATTCATTCATGGCAAACAGCTGCTACCGAGAAACCTGAGTGGAACCAGAGTGAATCATGCTAAGTTGCTAAATGCAACCAAATTTGAATTTAAAACAAAATTTAACAGAACAATCAATTGAACAAGTTTAAAAGGGAAAAAAAAAGGAGAAGAAAAGGGACTTATATTCTTTACGTACACCCTTCTACACTGAACTCTTTACAATAAATCTATCATTTTAAAAAAATATTTTAAATAGAAAAAGGAAAAAAAACTCTAAAACACATGCATAGTTTCCTACAACCATTAGTTCAGATTGAAACAAAGACACAATGATATCAAAATGTTCACGGAACTATACCAAGATCTATTCATATTCAATTTAAGGCATTTCCATTAGCCTTGTGCTCTTCATTCATTTCTTGGGCTATGTGTCCCCTGCTCCCATACAACACTGAATGACTGTGATCTGAGCACAGGTCCAAAAGCTTCAAGAAAAAATTATATCCACTTGCAGCTGGGTTAGGTGATTGTCACCATCCTCTCACACCTTCTTCACAGCCAGTTTGGTTGTGGAGAAGACTCAGAGGTGATGCATCAGGGAAACCCAAAAACAGAACTCAGTGAAGACAGAGTTGCAAGAATATCCAGGGTAACCTTGATGGGAGGGTCCAAGTAGGAAAGTTTAAGTCTCCAGTCGGAGATTGAGAGTACTCCGACACTCAATACAGGAGTAACTTAGCAAACAAATCTTCCCAGAGAGAAACAACCATAAATGCTAGAACCATAAAAATGTTTGATGAGTTTTTGGTCTCTCAGGAGCAGCCTGATACTGGTTTTTGTTTATAATCTACTACCATGGCTTCATGTACTATCTATGTGCTGATGACTCAACTATTCTGAGCTCCTGACCTAAATATCCAACACAGTATTTCCACTCCTCTATCTCCCAGACATGTGAAACTCAGCAAGTCCAGAGACTTTGAGCCCTTGATCTCTTCCTTCTCCAGTGTTTTCTGTTTCCAGGAATAGAACAACCATTCACACAGGTACTCACACTAGAAACCTTAGATTTGTTCTAGACACAGCTCAGCTTCCCACTTCTAGTCAATCACCATTTCCTGCACATTCGGCCTCTCATCTGTATCAAATCCACCCCCTTTTGCCATCCCCACTGCCATAGCCCTAATGGCATATCTCCCCCAAACGATTTCAAGTTCCCATATCTCCCCTAAACTATTATAAGTCCTCCTACCCTGTTACCCAATTGCTACACTTACTCTCCATCTGTCACAAATCTCCAAATCAATCTTTTTTTGAAATGGAAATCAGATATTCATCTCTTAAAATCATTCAGTGGCTTCCCAATAACATCCAGAATTTGTAATGGAAACTACCAGGCTCTTCCTTTTTTCACTCATTCAACAAATGTTTGAGAATGACTGTGTGCCAAGCACTACCCAAGCATTGGCTATAACAGTGAACAAAACAGTCCAAAACCCTTACTCTCTTAGAAACTATAGTGGGAAAGAGTAAAAATAAACAAGTGAGTAAAATATATAACCGGTTAGACTGTGCTAAGTGCCAAGGAGGTAAGTTAAGGAAGGAAGAAAGGAAATGTCATGGCAGGGACTAAAATTGGTGATAGGAAAGGGAAGGGAGTCCCCAGATAAAGACATGGAAGAATGAAGAGTGAGCCCGAAGACAGCTCAGTTGAGAGAGCTCCTGGCAGAGGGACAGCAAGTGTGGAGTCCTTGCTTGGTCCATTCAATGTTTAGTGATCAGGCCGGTGAGACCAGAGTAGAGTAGGAGAGATGAGCTCAGGGGAGTTGGTGGTTGGGGTCCAGGAAGGTACTGCAGACTGTATAGGACCTTGTAGGTCATCAAAAGCACAAGACCTCAACTTATCCTAAGATGGGAAGAAGTAAAGGGTCATGAGTGACTTCTAAGCACACACTATGTACCAGACACCATTGTAGGCATGGGGGACTGAGAATTAAATGAGACAATGTCCATGTTCCCATGGTGATACATTCCTTTGGAGAAAGACAGGCAAAGTACAAAAAAATAATAAATGAACAAGATGACTTCAGGAAGTGAAAAACCTGAATAACAAAAAATAAAACAAGATGATGTAATGGGGGTGTCAAGGTTGCCTAGAAGCTTTATCCAGGGAATATTCTGAGGCAATGATGTGTCAGCAGAGACCAAAATGTCCAGAAGGAGTTGGGGTGGGGGCAGAGGATTCCACATGAAGGAACAACAAATGCAGAGGGCCTGAAGGGGGCACGAGCAGGAGTGTCTAAGGAGTAGAAGGGAGGTCAGAGTAGCTGAGAATAGAGCTTTGGGAGAAGTGACAGGGGTTGACATGACAGAAGCTGGTGGGGTTCATGTAAGTTATGGAAGGGGTCATGGTAATGCCTTTAGATTTTATTTTAAATTGTTTTTTAAAATTTTTTTAATGTTTATTTATTTTTGAGAGAGAGTGAGAGACAAAGCGTGAGCAGGGGAGAGGCAGAGAGAAGGAGACACAGAATTCGAAGCAGGCTCCAGGCTCTGAACTGTCAGGATAGAGCCTGACCCAGGTCTGGAACTCACGAACTGTAATCATGACCAGAGCCCAAGTCAGACGCTTAACTGACTGAGCCACCCAGGTGCCCCAATTTTATTTTAAATAAAATGGAACTGTAGAGAGGGAGGGGTTTAAACCCCAAAACATTCCAATTTGTGTTTTGAAAACTCTCATGGCTAATTAGGCACAAATCGATCAGAAGGAAGCAAGAGTAGTCATAGCCCAGGCAAGACATACTGATTGATGGCTTGGAATACGGTTAGTGATGCACTGGAGGAGACAGGTATGGAAGATATTTGGGAGGGCTTTCTGAGAGACTGGATCTGAAGAGTGAAGAAAAAGAGAGATCAAATATGGCACCAACCAGGATTTGGGGCCTGAGCTACTGAATGTTATCTTCTGAGGTGGAAAAGGGAGAGGGAAGAATACAAAGTGGAGGAGAGCAGTAAGAGTTACAATTTGGCCATGTTAAATCCGAGGTAGGATCTGAATATGATCACCTCAGGAGAGATAACTAGAAAAAATTGAGGTTTGCCAGAGGACTCTAATTTTTATAGGCCGTGCAAAAGAGAAAGAGCAGACGTAGTAACTGAGAAGATGCAGCAAGTGAGTAGGAGAATCTAAAGGAGAATACAGCCCAAGGATTTTTTTTTTTTTTTTTTTTTTTTTTGTCTCCAAGAAAGAACCCGGAATACTGCAGCTCTGAGCTGGGTTAGAAAACCAAAGGGAAATCTATCTCAAGCATAACTGCTCCTGTTTCACTCCCTCCCCTTAGGAAGCCACAGGATCTGCTTCTGCAAGCAATTTATGGCTTATGCAGCTGCTTTGACAACAGGTTTGGGGCTTCTTTGGTTTCAGCCATCAGCTCAGCCCCGTGCAGCCCTCCTATACTGTGGGGGCTTAGGAGGTGTGCTCCTGGCCACCCCCATCAAAAGGATAGCAGATGTTCTACATATGGGAAGGGGTGAGATTAATGAGTCTCTCCATCTATACCCTTGCATCCAAAGAGCAGGGAGTATGAACTTGGCTTTCTGCAGGTATGATCAGGAAGAAGCTAAGAAGATGGACTATACCACTCAGTGGCATAAACAGAGCTACTCACATTTTGGTTTATTTTTGACACAAATGCATAGAAGTGGCAGAGGTAACCAGCCACTGTACTGCCACTTTACCGTAAGCAGAAAAGTGAAGATGTTACTGATTCCTAAATCATCTTCAAGAAAGTTCTCTTTCTCTTATGATTCAACCTATTTATCATGCATCCTACTGAAATATCATCATACCAAGCTGGAACAGAACCCATAATCCACCCTCATAATCCCACCACCACCAAATGGATGCCTTTCTGAATTTCTTCCTTCCCTTCAACCCCCTTAACACTAGCCAAGTCTTAAAGTCCTTTTTCAAATCCAGCCACCTCTTACCTTCCCATGGCCGTTTCCTCTCTCAGGCACCTGTGCTCTTAATCCCACAGGCCCCCACCTCCTCATAAAACTTGTTCTATCAATTACCAAACTGTGTCTTATAATTAACTGTGGGGTTTTTGAGAAAATATCAAGTCTTGGAACCCACAGCAGACCCATTAAGCCAGGATCTCTGGAAGTAATGTGTCATCAGGGATATGAACCTTGAATTTGACTTTCCCTTCCAGTAACTTCACCTCTTTCTGCAGACTGATTCCTCTTTACTTAGAGCCATGCTCAGCTTTCATCTGGAGCAAAACAAAACTCATCCTTGTTCCTGTGCTTTTCTGTAGCCACTGATATGTCTTTGCTTCTCTTCTCGTTCAAATTTTCTAGAAAAGCAGTTTATGCTGGCCAGCACTCTTTCGTTTTTCTTCCCAACCCAGTGTCTGCTCTTCCCACTCCATTGAATCTGGTCAGACAGCATAATTATTTTGATATGCATCTATGTTGTCATGTGTATCAATAATTATTCCTTTTTATGACTGAAGAGAGTCCATCGTGTATCTGTGCCATAATTTATCTGCTGACCTATTGATGAACAACTGATGGTTTCCAACTTTCATTTTTACGAAACAAGCTACTGCTGTGAACATTTGGGTACAAGTCTTTACAGGGACATATGCTTTTTCTCTTAGCGTAGGAGTGGAATGTCTGCATTACCTGGTAGGTGTACATCTAACTTTCTTAAGAAATTGTCAAACTGTTTTCCAAAGTGGTTGTACTAAGTTGTATTCCTACGAGTGATGTGTGAGTTCTATTTCCTCCACAAGTATTCACCTATACTTGATATGGTCAGTCTTTTTTATTTTAGACATTCTAATAGGTATCTCATTATGGTTTTATTTCACATGTCCCTATTAACTGTTAAGATTGAACATCTTTTCATGTGCTTGTCATCCATATATCTGCTTCAGTAAAGTGTCTGTTCAAATCTTTTGCCCACTTTTGGGAGGGGGTAGGAGACATTATTTTCTTATTGTTGAATTTTGAGAACTCTACATACTCTGAATATATGTCTTTATGAGATACAAAATTTTGCAATTATTTTTCCCTGTTTGTGTCTTATCTTTTCATTCTCTCACAGTGGGTTCTAGGAAAACAGAGATTTTAATTTTGCTAAAGCCTAATTTATCTTTTTTTTTTTATGACTCATGGTTTTGGTACCGTACCTAAGAAATCTTTGTATACCTCAAGGTCACAGAGATTTTCTTCCATGTCTTCTTCCACTTGTTGAAAGACTATGCTTTCTCCACTTAATTGCCTTTGCACCTTTGTCAAAAATCACTTCTATATATGTGTGAATTTATTTCTGCACTCTTTTTTTCTGTTTCATGTTTCAAGGTCAGTCTTAATGCCAAATACCACACTGTCTGGATTGTTGCAGATTTATAGTAAGTCTTCTTTGTAGGTAGTATTATAGGTACATTATAGGTATGTCAGGTAGTATCCAATCTCCAATTTCATTCTTCTTTTTCAAAGTAGTTATGACTTGGCTGTTATTAATTTTAGAATCAACTCATTATTTTCTACCGAGATCCCCACTTGCAGGTATTTTGTTTGGGGTTGCATTGACTCTGTAGATCAATTTAGGGAGAATTAAAATCTTTACAACACAGTCTTGCGACCCAGGAACAAAGTATGTCTGTCCATTTATCTGATCTCTTTTAATTTCTCTCAGCAGTGTTTTGTAATTTCCAGTGAAACTGTCGGTCTCCTAAGATTCTTAGCTCTGTGTCCTCAACTCAGAGAGTCCCCAACATTGGCCCCACCTCCCTGCAACCACAGCCTGGTAACTATCTCAAAGCAGTAAGCTGAGGAAATCTTAAAACAAACCTCATTTGTCTCCATCTCTCAGAGATCATTCTCCATCACTTGATCTCCAGTTTCCTGAAAATCATGTTTATATATTTTGTTTGGATGGTGTTTGGTTTTGTTTTGTTTTTTCATTTTGTTTTGTTTTCAGGCAGGAGAGTAAGTCTGTTCCTGGTCACTCCACCTTAGCAGAAGCAATAGTCTCTACTAAGCTGATTTTCTGTCTCCCCAACAGAAAATTTCTGTTCCAAGCTTTCATCCTTGTTCATGAGGTTCCCTTTATTTGGAGCCTCTTTGTCCCCTAATTCAAGTGGGTAAATCTTGCTTATGTCTCAAAACTCAATCTAGATGTTTAACTTCTCTAAAGATATCTCCATGTGAGTGACACTCTTCCTCTCCTGTGCTTCAATGTTATTCTGTGAATGCGTCCGCTTCCTCTTTTAGCACTTTTGTTTATATAACCTTCTTACCTACATCATTATAAGCCCTCAAAGGGAGGAGCCATGGTTTATTCTCTTTCTATCTAGTGCCTGGTAAAGATCTTGGCACATAGTAGGTGCTCCATAAATATTTGTTGAACTACATCTTTGAGACACAAACTAAGGACAATGAGTAAGAAATAGCTATCTTCCCTTAGAGACTATAATCTCCAGGATTGGGTGTCTCCTTCTGAACACAACAATTTGATTCACTATCGCTCAGTGGAGTAAGCTGCTTCTAGAAGCTGGGTTGCTGGGTCAAAGAGTATTTTTAAAATGGATGGTTACTGCCAAATTACTTTCCAAAACAACTATCAATTTATGCTGCCAATAATGTGTGGGAATTCTGACTTCTTTCCATCCTCACCAACACCAAGTAGTATACTTTATTTTGGTTTTCCCATTCTGATGTAAGAAAACAGTATTGTTAAAATTACATTTCACTGTTCATTAATGAGGCTGAGTTTTAAATAAATTATATATTTGTTATATATTTATATTTAAAGTCTGAGTTTCTATTTATGACTCTCCCAGTTATTCTCTGTTCCTCCTCCCCCACCACAGATCCCTTCTGTACCCTGCTCTGCGTGTCTGCTTAGGCTCAGATCCAGGAGGATCCAGGAACTAGGGGGAATTACAGTTCTCTCCAAGCTTCAGGAAGCCATTCCTTTCCTTACACCACCAAACCTTGGAGTGGTAATGTCTTCCTCATTTTGCTGGTACCATTGTTTGTCCCCAACTCTGATCTCATCTCTGTAAATAGTCCTCATTAAATGTCTTCATTGAAATTTTTGAGTAAGCTGCTGTTTTCTGCTGGGAAGTGACCAATAAAATAAACTTTGCCTGTTTTTATTTTGTAATCTTTACTATCTTATGGATTTATAGGAGCTGTTTATATGTTGTGGATATTTTACTTCTGGATGATATATATGTTACAGATATTTTCTCCCAATCTATAATTTGTCATTTAAAGTCATCTTTGTATTTCACCACCATATATAAGATTCTTTTTCTTCCCCCCCCCCCCCACTTTTGGTTTAGCCTAATAGTTGCAACACTAAACTTGAGATTAAAATGCATCCTCACTCCCATATTTAACTAGAAAACTTCTTTATATATCATTCTTAACTATTTTCCATGGCCAGGTTAGATCTCTTATGGAGTTACATAACCTTGATTACAGAAGGCTAATTTAGCACCAAAATTCACCAATCTCCTATTTGTAGATTCTTTAGAAAGAATTCCCAGATTGTCATAGGCCTTCCAGCCATTTATAACGGCTCTCTCTTTAGTTATCCACTGGCTTAGGTACGAAAGATACAACTTCCCTAAAAGACTATAAAATCCAGAAAGACAGGGATTTTTGTCTCTATTTTACCACTCCATCCCCAGCTTCTAACAACCTGTGTTTATCACAATAGATATTTGTCAGATGAATGAATGAATGTCACAGGAGAAGGAATAGCATTTTCTCTCTGCTTTCCTCCTCCTGAATTCTGTACCATTGCATGATATATCCATGACACATCAACATAACTGATGCTGAACCAAGTATTGTTCCTTTCACTCCTTCTAGCCTATAAAATACCCCATAAATGTCATCTATGTTCCTTAAGAACCTTTAGAAATGCAGTTTGGGGGAAGGGCACACAGAGAGGAACAGTAAGACTTCGCAGGCAGATAATTTATTTGCCCCAGAGCAAATAACACAAGAGAGTTACGGGTTTTCTTTTTTCCTTTTCTTCATCTTAAAACTATAAAGACAGCCACCCTTAGTGTTGGGTATATGTAGGGATTGGGGCAGCTACCCTAAGACAGAAAGGAGGAATGCTGTCAGTTAGAAAAGGGGATAGAATCAACTTTTCACTGATTTTTAGGTGGGAGAAGGTGAAGATGAGGGGCAAGAGAGCCATGACCTGAAAGGTACAGATGCAGTGTACTGGGAAAGCAACTACCATGAGAAGCACCCACGCATCAGAAGTTGTGCTGGCCTTAGTAGGCTGTCCATCCCATCATATGAGTAGAGCCATTCATTTAACATAACATTCATTCTAATCATTTAGGATATATCAGTGCACAAAATATATCATCCTTTCTCTGAACATAAGTCCTACTTATCTACTCTCTAGATATGGCATATGCGAGAGCATGATCCTGCAGGAAAAAGTTTTCAAATAACTATTTATTTGTCTACCTGTGGACAACCCTTGATATACCCCCAGATATCTGTAATCCCTAAGGGGACTATATCTAACTCCTAGCAAAATAGGGAAGGAAGGCCACCCATGAGGGGTCTGCTAAGGTACCCTGAGCTGGGGGTGAAGAGGTATAGGAACTCCTATTACATGTTATTTCATTTCTTTTTTTAAATTGTTTTCAAGTTTATTTATTTGAGAGAGACAGAGACAGAGCGAGTAGGGGAGAAGATGCAGAAGGAGAGAGAAGGGGAGAATCCAAGTAGGCTCTATACTGTCAGCACAGAGCTTGATGTGGGGCTTGAACTAAGGAAAGTGTGAGATCATGACCTGAGCTGAAACGAAGAGTCCGACACTTAACTGACCGAGTCACCCAGACACCTCTATGTTCTTTCATTCTTATTAAACAATCCAAAATAAAATACCATTTATTTTGGTAGAAACCACCATTGCTTTCTCTCGTCAGATCACAGGCTGAATATCAAACATTTACTTGGGTTTTTCCCTCTTGTTGCCCACATTAACCACATTTAATAAAAATTCCCAAATGTCATTCCAGTGTAGTTGGAGCTAATTAATGATTACCATATCACAAAAGAGCCAAGAGGAATCCTTTCTCAGAAACCACTCTGACTGACTTCTCTATTGAATATCCAGCTATTCTATAGACCCACCTCATGGCCAGCCTGGTGGTTTGTTTTCAAAGGACCCAAGGGTTCAGACCCTCTTCTGAGCACACTGGTGTCTGGAGTGTACTAATCTTCTCAGTGCCTCCTCCCCTTGCCCTAAAATTCTAGGCTCTTCCTCAGAACTTATTTTTCTTGACCTAAACACTAATAGTATTCTTCCCTGAGAAGTTAAAATGCCATCTACTGAAAATTATTTGAGATTATACATCTAGTGTTCTCTGCTCAGAACAGATTTTGGAAGAGGTTTCACTATGAAGGTCTTTTGTCCTTTGGAAGAGATTCTTTCTGTTCAACAGGTTTTGGTTTTAAACATTAACTAGGCAACTTGCTGGTCTTGGGCTTTAAGGGCAGGGCTAAGCCAGGGAAACAGGTGGGAGTGCTGGTTTCTGTCGATGGAGTGAGGCCAGGCAGTCTGTACTAGTCATTTTCCTGGTGCCCTTGTAAGGATCACCCCTTCATTGCTCCTTGAAATGATTCCCAAGAGGACTGGGGATCCATCTTGACTAGGTCTATCAGCGGACGGGGATAGGAGATTCCAGTCTTTGTGTTGGAAAAAAATCAATGAGAAAAAGGCTGACTTCACCCCAAATCATTGCAGAAAGGGTCCTTCTCATCCCTAGCCTTTTGTGAAAAGGGGGAGGGATTGGGAGATGGTAATTTGGAGGCAGCTGATAGGGAAGAAGTACAGGGTTTCACTAGTTGCTGCTCGACAGGAACTAAGGTTTTTATCTGTAACTTGAGTCTCCACTGGACAGGCACCTACATTGGAATGTGGTGGCAAATGAGGTGTCATTCACCCAAATGTCATGGGCCTTGTCCTTATTTATGTGCTCATCAGGATCTTAGCTTCCAACAATTCTCCCCCCAACTATGTCAAAATCTCTGAGACTCCTCAAGGAGTTTTATTTGTTAATTTATTCACAGATAACTGCACCAGCTACCAAAGGCCTCTACTAGGTACCACTGACAGTTCCTGGAGTGGTATAGACTAAAAAATGGATACTACACTGCCTGTGTACAATATAATTAAACACCCCTTAGGACCGAACCATTTTCCAAACTTAATTTTTGTTCATCATACATAAATATTAATAAAATTAATAAGATAGAAATGTGGCTTATTATAATTGTGTGACTAGTCTCCCAGATGGAATAAGTGATATGTGAAACTATCATTCAATTACTGAAAGTAAAGTATAACTTAAAACAGTGGAATCCAATCTGACACTATGAATAAAGAAGATATTTCATTGTGATTGAAAAATGTAAAAGGGAATTACTTAGACTCTCCCTCCTGTTTAGATCTCTACCTATTTTTGTACCCTTAGACATTTTTTCTATTGGAGTGAACTTATTTCTCCATTTCTATATGTATGTACATTTAATTCTATAAAATCTGTGACTCGAATTTTATGGGCTCTGAAAATGATGAATACTTTCTTTACTTAGCTCCATGCCATAATAGTGTAAGCCATTAACTTGAAGGAAGTCGACCTAGAATCCTATGAAAGTGGCCACTTCTTGCTCCTACTCCAACCCCAAACAAACTCTCTTCCATTGGTTAGGCAACAGTTCTGAAAATTAAGGTAAAAAAGATCTTCTAACAGGTACATGGACATAGAAAGTTCTAAGGGAACCACCAGATCCTTGCCTGGAAAATCTCATCTCCTTCCAAATCTCATCTCTTCTTACTACTTCAATCCAGTTCTCCTTTTCTACTACTTTCAGAGCCCTATTTCTTGCACTCGACAAAAAGATATGATGCCTTTAATTCCACCTGATTCTTCCTAGTGTGAATTTTCCTGAGGTACAAAAAAACTTCAGAGGTGATGAAAAAAGGGGACAATCTGAAATGTTAGAGTTTGCAAAATATGCTTCAATCAAGGCGCCATAAAACTGAAGTAGAGCTCCCTCTCTTTCTCTTCTTGATATGATTCTGTTACTACAACATATGACATTAGATATGGAGATTTGGGGGGATCCTGAATGGCTCAGTCAGTTCAGCATCCAACTCTTGATTTTGGCTCAAGTCATGATCTCACAGTTCATGAGATTGAACCCAGCATTGAGTTCTGTGCTGAGAGCATGGAGACTGCTTGGGATTGTCTCTCTCTCTCTTTTTCTCTCTCTATCTCTCCACCACCCTCTCTCTCTTTCTCTCTCAAAATAAGTAAACTTTAAAAAATGAGTTTAACAAAAAAAGAAAAAGAAATGGGCATTTGGGCCAATATCAGAATGCGTTGAATTTAGATATAAAGTAGGATGATGATGATGACAATTTTAACTTAATATCCTCACCTCTCTGATCCCCTACTATCAAAAAATACATTATACCTAATGGAGAATTTGTGAGACTAGAGACTAACAGTACGATGAAACCATCGGGCAATCACTTTTTTACGAACAGCCATATTTGAAAAATAAATCTTTTTTGTTGATGAAAACTAAAGGCATTGGCAAAAAATGTAAATGACTTTAACATTTTCAAGTAGTTATCAAAGTTGACTTTGGATAACCTATTGCAAATTAGCACTATTCATTGCAAAATATGGGAGGTGTTACATGACTGTTGAAAAAGTTCTAATTCTTGGTGCACTGGTGATAGCTACAGAGTTGATGAAACTGTTGATAGCTAGATGCCAAGAGCATCATTCATTAACTCAATGATTCATTCATTTATTTACTCATCTGAAAAATATAAGAACCTACAATGTTTCAAGAACTATTCAGGGTAATCAGGATACATTAGTAATAAAACAAAGATTTCTTCCCTGGAGCTTATATTCTAGCAAGGGAAAGTAGAGAGGATATATTAGTTATTTAAGTAACAAATTTCTCCCCAAATTTAGTAGCTTAAAAAAAGCACATTTAAAAAAGTTTTTTTAATTTATTTTTTAATATTTATTTATTTTTGAGAAAGAGACAGTGTGAGTGGGGAAGGAGCAGATAGAGACAGAGACACAGAATCTGAAGCAGGCTCCAGCCTCCGAGACGTCAGCACAGAGCCTGACGCGGGGCTCAAACTTGTGAATGATGACATCATGACCTGAGCCAAAGTCAGATACCCAACTGACTGAGCCATCCAGGCACCCAAAAAGAACACATTTTCTAGTCTCACAGTTTCTATGGGCCAAAAATACAGGCACATATGAGTTGGATCCTCTGCTTCACATTCTGTCGTGAGGCTGCAATCAAAGAGTCAGTGTAGGGTCTGTGGTCTCAACTGAAGGCTTGACCAGGGAAGGATACAGTTGTGAGGTACCTCAGCAGTTGTTGGCAGCCCTCAGTTCCTTGCATGTGGTTGGATTGCAATCCTCAGTTACTATCTGGCTGCTTGATAGAGGCCCCTCAGTTGCTTGTCACATGTGCCTCTCCTGCATGGCAGCTTCCGTCATCGGAGTGTGCAAGTCAAGAAGAAAATCAAGAAAATCTGCTAGCAAGATGGAAGTCAAAATTGCATGTAATCTAATCATGGAGGTTACATTTCCTCCACTTTGCCCTATTCTATTAGTTAGAAACAAGTTACTCAAAGGATAGGGATTACCCAAGGCCCTGAATACCTGGAGGTTAAGGATTGCAGGGGCCATTTTAGAGACTGCCTCCTGCAGGATATAAAGGGGAATTGGGAATGCTAAGCTAAGGAATGTGAATAGCAATTTTTAATAACTCTACCAGAGTAGGCCTCACTGAAGTGACGATTGAACAAAGGCTTGAAGGAGATGACTATGTCAGCCATATGAATATTTCTGGAAACCAGTTCAGACAGAGGAAGTAGGAAGAATGAAGACCTCCCATGTGTGAGTACCTTTGGGATGCAGAAGAAACATCAAGGAGCCCAGTCAGTGTGGTGATGGGAGAAGGCAAAAAGGAAGAGTAGTGGGGGATGAGGTCAGGGGTTGGGGGGTAGGAGTGGAGGTCAAGTAGGATCTTGTGGGCCACTATAAAGATAATGACTTTTATTCTGGTGAAAGGGTACCATGGCAGGGTATTAGACAGAGGATGGACACAATATGACATAGGCTTTTAAATGATCCCTTGGGCTGCCATATTAAGAATAAACTGTTGAAGGGCACAGAGAGAAAAGTTAGGAGCCTACTGCAATAATTTGGACAAAAGAAGACAGAATCTCAGAACAGGGCAGAGATGGCAGAAGTGGTGAGAAATAACCAGATTCTGGATATATTCTGAAGACCAGCCTACAGGGTTTCCTTATAATTTGGATTTGGAGTGAAGATAAAAACAAGATTCTAGGATGACTCCCAGGATGGATATTGGCCCAAGCAACTGTAAGGATGGAGTTGCCCTCCACAGAGATCAGAAAGACTGAAGATGAAAAATGAGTTTAGAACTAAAAATCAGTTTCGTTCTAGAGATCTCAAGTTTGTGATGTGTGTTGGAAATGGGGAGGGAGATATTCAACAGGCAGGTGAGCACATGGTTTAGGAATTCAGAAATCGCATTCCTACAATTAAACGTATTCTGTATTCTGAAAAGCCATTCATTCTGCAGATCGTGGTGAAAATTGCAGTAGATAAAAATATTTGCCTTACAGATTGGTAAACCCGGGGATATTTCCAACCATTTCAATTAATAATATATATCCACCATTACGGCAAAGGAAACAACATTACTCTTAAATATTGCAGCATGCAAAGACTTTTCTAGATTCATTACTAAAGATGTGATTTTCAAATTTTTCTACTTTTATTTGTGGTGATTTGGGTTTTCTTTGGAGAGAGTGGCTAAGAATACCTATCTATGGAGCTACCGCAATGCCCAGGCACAGGAGGGGCTTCGTTGCTCAGATCCATGGTTTACACCTGAATGAAACCCCTTAATTCATGAACAAGCTTGACTTGCCAAGGTTGAATCTGCCAGGTTGAATCTGATTCTCCCAGAACACTGGATATTTGCCTTTAAGACAGTAAATGTTATGAAGTTAGGGGCACTGAATTTCATCATTTTGAGATGTTTGAGATAACACCCATTTGAGATGTTCAAGATGATTTATTGCTGCATTCAGAAATAAAATAGGTGTCCCAGAAACTCATATGAACAAGTTTATTCATATTGAAAAAATAAAGACAGATAAGGGACATTGAGTAAGTTTAACTTGGCTGATTGGTTTGACTAGGAAAACAGGATATATCAACTAGGTTATAATGGCAGAGACTCCCAAAACTTGAATGAATTAAAATCTATGACTCTAAATTTTTGATGAATTCAAAGTACATGATAAAAAAATAAATAAAATGTTAAAAAAAATTTTCAAAGTACATGATAAGATTTTCAAAGAGTTTTTCAAAAATATCATATTGACAAGGGTGTATTAAAAGCAATAATATTTAGATTTTTCCAACACTTTGATTGCCTCATAGTAATCAGGGTGTCTCCCTGTGAAACAGTAACTGCTATAATTAACAGTCATTCGATGAGCCATGATAATACCTTCTTGGTAGTCTTCCCAGAAATTAAAAGCACAAATAGGGGCACCTGGGTGGCTCAGTCAGTTGCATGTCAGACTTGGCTTATGAGTTCAAGCCCCATATCAGGATATCTGCTGTCAGCACAGAGCCCACTTCAGATCCTCTGTCGCCCTCTCTTTCTGCCCCTCCTCCACTATCTCTCAAATAGATAAGCATTTTTTAAAATTATTAAAAAACATAAATATGTCAGGGTCTGTGAAGGATCTGTGATTTTACCCTACTTAAAAGTTGATAAAGGGGCACCTAGGTGGCTCAGTCAGTTAAGCATCCAACTTTGGCTCAGGTCATGGTCTGGCAGTCCGTGAGTTCAAGCCCCATTTTGGGCTCTGTTCTGACAGCTCGGAGTCTGAAGCCTGCTTCGGGTTCTGTTTCTCCCTCTATCTCTGCCTCTCCCCTGCTCATGGTCTGTCTCTCTCTCTCAAAAATAAATAAACACTTATAGAAAAAAAAAACAACAATGAATCAGTCACTGAAGTTTTCGTGGATCCAGACAAAAGACATGAAACTTGTGGGTCGGAGGCTATACTTTTATTACTCTCAGCACACAAGAAGCATGAGCATGATGTTGGTTTGCACTGGTTTCCTGTGGCCTCCAAGTCCCATGGAGGTAATGCAAGTCGATGGATGGACTTAGGCACATGCTTTGTACACTGTCGGTTTGTATCACACTGAGCCTGAGGAATTCAACACTCTCATAGCAAGCAGAAGAACATCCACTCTTTGTCTGGGGAGAGATGTTACCTCATCTCAAGGTTGCTCACTGCCCTGAGAAATGGTGCAGAGAAAAAGTAGCCGGAGACTTGCATCCTTGCCAGACTTGGCCAAACCATGCAGCGACACTCAGGGTCCATGTGGACTGCCTCTCCCAACACAATACACCCATAGCTGGGTACGGGTTCTTTTTGAAAATTGTGTAAGTCCCATTTCTTAGCTTTCAAAAAAATTGAAGAACCTCAGCAAATTGTGACTGATAGATCACTAATAATAATTTTATAATAGAATTCTACATAATTTCTGGAATAAAACTCAAAGGTGGATCAAGAATTTTGAGAAATTTCCATCATAAAACTCCCCACCCTCCCATTTTCTTATTTATGCAAACAAGTGCTTATATTCATATCTATAAGTGGAAAAGAAGAAAGTCAATGCCAAACATCCCCCTTAACAATTATTAATATCCATCGTGGATGTATGAACTCATGGAAGCTGTTAAAGCCCTATCGATTTCAGGAGATATATTTCCAATAAGTATTAATTTTTATGTTTAGTAATTATTATTTGAAACATGCTCTTTGAGTAACTGTATACTGGTAAGCATTGTAATGATAAGCCAATACAAAAGAAAAACATTTCATACTCTGTAGTTGCAGAAAATAAAATAATTTTTATTCTAATTTTAATTAGAAAGTTTTTATCTTAAATTTAATTTCAAGGTTTGTATATCTATCTATTCGTTGTAGCAAAATCTGACAAAGCAATGAATTAAATACCTTCAAACACAATGGACTACATTAGAATAAAATTTGTTATAAGAAATAATACGGAGGGGTACCTGCGTGGCTTGGTTGAGTGATGGACTCTTGATTTCGGCTCAGGTCATGATCCCAGGGTGGTGAGATCAACCCCGAGCGGGGCTTCGCACTGAGTGTGAAGCCTGCTTCAGATTCTCTTTCTCTCTTTCTCTCCCTCTTTCCCTCTGCTCGTTCTCCCCGACTCTAATTCACTTTGTCTAAGAAAGAGAGAGAGAGAGAGAGAGAGGGAGAGAGAAAGAAAGAAAGGAAAGAAAGAAAGAAAGAAAGAAAGAAAGAAAGAAAGAAAGAAAGAAAGAAAGAAAGAAAGAAAGAAACGAAGGAAGGAAGGAAGGAAGGAAGGAAGGAAGGAAGGAAGGAAGGAAGGAAGGAAGGAAGGAAGGAAAAGAAATGCAGTAAACCAGGTTTTCAGGCAAAGAAAAGAATATTACAGAATTCCAACCACCTACAAGAGGTCTCTTTTGTATTCCTTTAATGAAAGATGATGAATGTGAATGCCAAATTGCTAGGGATTAGGTTTCACTGGATACATTTAAAATAATGATACAATAGTGGTGCCCGGGTGGCTCAGTCTGTTAAGCTTCAGACTTCAGCTCAGGTCATGATCTTGCAGTTTATGAGTTGGGGCTCTATGCTGACAGCTCAGAGCCTGGAGCGAGCTTCAGATTCTGTGACTCCCTCTCTCTCTGGCCCTCCTCCACTCGTGCTCTGTCTCCTCTCTCTCTCTCAAAACTAAATAAACATTAAAAAAAATTTTTTTAGGTGCACCTGGGTTGCTCAGTCGGTTAAGCTTCGACTTCGGCTCAGGTCATGATTTCACAGTTTGTGGGTTCGAGCCTCGCGTTGGGCTGTGCTAACAGCTCAGAGCTTGGAGCCTTCTTCAGATTCTGTCTCTCCCTCTCTCTGCCCCTCCGCCACTCATGCTCTGCCTCTCTCTCTCCCCTCTCTCTATAATAATTAAAAACGTTAAAAATTTTTTAATTTTTAAATAATGATATAATATTTGACCTTAAAATGTAAATATTTGTAATATACCAGATACTAACTCTTTTAAATAATTATAATTTAAAACCCCAAATATAAATTTTAAAATGTGTTAGAGAATATGTCCTTTTTAAAATTGTTTTAAGTGGTACACAGACAAAAAAAAGACAGAGCTTACATTCTTTAAAAGAATAATCTAAATACAGAAAGCCAGGACAGAATGTGAAAGACAAAGAAGACAACCCAGACATTACCCAGGAGTTTAACATCTCTTATGGGTAAACAGATTTGCGAGGATTAAGTGAGAAAAAGTATGTAAAGGCATGGAGCTCTCTGTCCAGGGCAGGGGCCTGGATAGAATTTAGCTTCCTTCACATGTAACCAAAAGAAATTTTTTTCTCAGGGGCACCTGGGTGGCTCAGTTGGTTGGGCGTCTGAGTTCAACTCAGGTCATGATCTCACAGTTTGTGAGTTCTAGCCCCACGTAGGGCTTTGCGCTGACAGCCTGGAGCCTGCTTCGGATTCTGTGTCTCCATCTCTCTCTGCCCTTCCCCAGCTTGCTCTCTCAATCTCTCTCTCTCTCTCTTTCAAAAATAAATAAACATTAAAAAAATTTTAATAAAAAATTTTTTATCTCTGCATTGAAATCACTTGCCCTCCTGTTATAAAATGGAGGGGGGGGCACATGACTGGTAATCAACTTTCATTTAATATCTCTTTGTAAGCTAAAGAGAGTTAAATCACCTTTCTCATTTCTTTATAAATTCTAAACAAGCCTCAAATGTTAAATTTATAAAGAACAGGAAAAGGAGAGGAGAGAGAGAAAGGCAGAGAAGGAAGGAAGGAAGGAAAGAAGGAAGGAAGGGAGAAAGGAAGGAAGAGAAGAAGAAAAGGAGGGAAGGAAGGAGAAAGGAAGGAAGGATATGAACAAACAAAGAGAGAGCTTTTAAACACTACATGCACTGTCATCCCAAACCAAGCAACTGGGATAACCTTTGTGTTGATTTAAGCTCACATCTAACCAAATGAATGTTCCATTGTTCACACCTGTTTCCCAAATGGCTTCAACTGTTCTTCCTTTGACCTGCTTTGGCTGGATCCTATACAGAATCTGCACTCTTGGAATCCCCCACCCCTGAGCTCCTCCACCATGGAGCTGGCCCTAGCAGCAGCTGGGAAAACCTCCCGGGGAACAGCTGGTGTCCCAGGCCCCACATTTCTGCCACTACCCGGGGTGAAGAGTAGTTATCTGCAGTCAAGGTCTTTGGGGGACACATTTCGTTAACACTTCCCATTTCGGGAGTAGTATTTCATTGGCAGACAACTCTCATAAGCATTTCTCTCTTTCAGTCTCACCTGAACAAACCTGGCAGACTCGGTGATATTATGAATCAGGTGCCCATGTTCTGGGCCTGGATTCTGACCCTGGGTTCTCACCCCAGCTCTGATGCTTACTCCGTGAACGACACTGGTGGGGGGGAGGGGAATCACTCTAAAACTCACGACTTTATTTCCTTAGTACAAAAGGAGAAGACTGTACTAGATGATCTCCTCTTAAAATAAACATTTATGGACAAATGCCTCAGAGCAACCTTCCCCCCAGGCAATTCCATCCACCGCTGAATGAAATTCCAACTGGCCTCTGACCTTTATCACACTGCTTACTGCGTACCCACTCCAATATGATGTAAGCCAACCACCCAGAAACCACCTTGGGATATCTCATAGCAAATAAGTGACTTCATTTAATCCTCCCAACAAATCTTCATGAGGGAAGAAGTTCAGATATTATCACATCTCATTTTTAGATGAAGAAATTGAGGTGAGAATTAGGGATTTCTGGCAATCACACAGAAAGTAGCAGAGTCCTGCCTTGACTTCTACTTTGGAGGAAATGCAACGAAACCATGTTGGCGATGAAGAAGTTAACACAACTTTACAGCTAACACCACCTTCATGGGCATCCAGCCTCCTCAAGGCTGACAACTGTCAACTGGTTGGTCAAAAAGACGATAATCGACGGGGGCACCTGATACTTCATTTGATCTCTGATCTATGCGAGCCAGTTCATGGGGCCATAAATGCCCCTACGTCAAACTTGACATTTTGAGCACATTTTCAAATTGCTAATTCCTTAAGGGCAGAGATGGTGTCTAAACTGAAACTTTCACCTCCAAGTGGCTCTGCCCTATGTGTGCCCTGCACACCCTTGTTGATTTGTTTCTCCCGTATCAGGGTGGGTCTCTCCTTGACAACTGGGGACCACATTTAGCCAAGCAGCTGCCCACTGGCATCTAAAGCTTGCAATATGTAGTTCTGGCAGCATCTCAAAGGATTTATTATTATCATCCATGATTTCATTATTATTATTATCATCCTTATGAAATTCAGTAGCCGAGCCCACTACAAAGCATTAGACCCACGTTTAACATGGAACGGTCTGTTTTCTGCATTCTCCCCACAATTGTGGGATTTCCCCCTCAATTTTGCTTGCTGTCGAAGGGCTCTAAGAGGCAGCCGGCAGTCGTAAACGGGTCAGTCTGAGTATTCCCTCCACCACCACTGCCCTGTCCCAGTGTTGCCTCATGTTTGGGGTTGGGGGGATGGGGGACTCTTCAGGGACTCTTTACTAAACAAGAGGCAATTAGAATATCATACAAAGTGGGGCACCTCCGTGGCTCAGTCAGTTAAGCATCCGTCTCTTGGTTCAGTTCAGGTCATTATCTCACGGTTCGTGGGTTCAAGCCCCATATCAGGCTCAGCCCTGGCAGGGCAGAACCTGCTTGGGATTCTCTCTCTCTGCCCCTCCCCCCACTCTCTCTCTCTATCTCAAAAATAAATAAACTTAAAAAAAAAAAGAATGCCACACTAAGAGCACTGACCTGGTGGGTCAGAAAGTACTCCTTCTGTGACTAAAGGCAAGTCTCTTTGTCAACTGTGCCTTGGTTTCCTCATGTATTAAACCAAGTATCATGAAGATTAATCTTGAATACACTCTTGCTCAGATCAGCTCTAATTTTACTTTTCCTCACTTCTGGAGATTTCCACAGGGAAGAGCATCTCATTAGGAAAGATCTCGGGAAAAAAACCTTCCCCATCCCTCACATCCACCTCTACTCCACTCATCAATTTTTCTCATTAAAAACCAATCTGGTTTCGGGCACCTGGGTGACTCAGTCAGTTGGGTGTCCGACTTCAGCTCAGGTCATGACCTTGCAGTTCATGGGTTTGAGCCCATTGGGCTCTGTGCTCAACAGTTCCCTTAGGATCCTCTGTCTCCCTCTCACTCTGCCCCTCCCCCGCTCACATACACACACACACACACACACACACACACACACACACACCCCCTCTCTCTCTCTCTCTCTCTCTCTCCCTTTCTCAAAAGTAAACATAAAAAAAAGACCTGGTTTACCCCAGACTTTAAAGAAAACAAAAGTAGCTCTTTCTCAGAGAAACCAGAATTCCCCTCTTCAAATGCATTAACGTTTTAAAGGGGGAGAGGAGATTGACTAGGAGTTTGAGGACTTGGGTTTCATTCCAATTTTTTCAATAATTAGCCATTTAGGCCTCAGCAAATCCCATCACTGCTCTGTACTTCTGATGGCTCCTCTCTCAAATTTGAATATCTAGATCTCTCTGACTGACCTACCACAATCTCTGAGGCTCCCAAGAAAATGTGACTTGAAGATGTAAAATACAACTTTGTATACAGATAAGTCATCAAGTTAAGATCACTTCCTTCTTTTAACCCTAGATAAGTCTCAGAACTAAAAGACTGATACAACATTAAAAAGACGCGTGACTTCCTATCAGTGGGGTGGCTACTGTGTTTATATTTTGTTGTAGAGTTTTAGCAAACTCCTTTACATGGTTTACCTAACAAACATTTATTGGGAGCTCACTGTGTGCCTTATACTAAAGACCAGGAAAGAAATTAAAACGAACATAAACCTGACTCCAGAAGTTTATGTTCAAGACTTATACATAGACACACAGAAAAATCATAAAAACAGTATAATGGTATGGTAAATCGTATATAGACCTGTAACAAATACTTAATCCAGCTACGCTGGGACTGAGCCTTTCGGCAAGAGGAAAGATGGTGTTGACTAGCGTCTGGGGCAAGCTACATGACAAAGACAGAACTGGAGACAGACTGTGAGTAAGTTAGATGAGCAGTTTATAACAGCAGACTTCATAACAAATGCCAGGATTAAATAAGAGAAAGAACTTTAATATTGGGGTTGGAGAGAGCATTTCTCTCTATACTCAATAGCAACAGATTTCAGACCATGGTATTCCTGATAATAATTATCAAAGAAAACAATTTTATATTCATTGAATTTGTAGAAATCATACCAATATAGCATTACTCTATAATTTTTAAATTAGGTTACCTATAAATGTGTGGTCTAAAGGACTCCTTTTTAAAAAATTGAGATTTCCTACTATGAGTATACTTTCTCACAATGGCTGCTTTGTCTCCAAGCACCAGATCCAGCCATAGGTTAATTAGTATTTCCTGAACACTCTGGACATTCCGCTTCCATGCCTTTGCTCTAACTGTTCCCCCATCTAGGAAAGGTCTTCCCTCACCACTCCAGGTATGGAAGGCCTCGCTAACTTTAGGACACAACTAAAACCCATCCACCATTAAGCTGACTCACCACTTAACAATCTCAGCTTCTGAATGCCAATAGTTCTTATCTTCTATATTACCACTTTGCAATTATCATGTTCTTGTTTTTTTGTTTGTTTGTTTGGTTTTTTGTATATTTTTCTAGATAGAAGTTCTATCTCCAAAAGAACCTGCTTAAGTCTCTCATGGGAGAGAACATGGACGTGTCTTTGCATTTCCAGTGCTTGGAATATCAAGATTGACAGGCACTCACTAAATATATATTATTGCATCTAGTCAAGCCCCAAACTAGCCATACTTTCCATAACTCCACCACAGCCACCCTTCCATTTGAAAAATGGCCAAAATGAGTCAGAGACAAACTAAAATGCCTGTGTGTGAAGCAGTATATATTGACATAGCTTAAAAGAAACCCAGTATCTAAAGATGGGGATTCATTCACCTGAAAAAAAATTACTGTCCTTACTCTTTAAAATAATACATGCCTCATTTCAGTATATTCCATTAACAGAAGCATTAATATAGATTTGCCTATCTGAAAAAGGATTTAGCAAAGGACATTTCTCCTTGCCATGGGACAGCTGAAGAGGTGTAATTTAACAGCTTTCAGAGGCCCGTCACTGTGGTGATTGAGGTGGACAGAAGGCATGGACATGACCAAGGCCCTTAAAAGACATAGACAGGTGGAGAGTGTGCTGGGGGTGGGCAGAGGGCTGGGGACTACAAAAGGACGAGGCTCGCTTGGAGAGCAGGGACAAGAGAAGGCAGAGGGTGAGGCTGGCAAGGAGCAGGAGGAGGGGAGGGGACATGGGACGAAAGGTTGCGGCTAAACAGGACACAAGAGGAGGTTAAATAACAAGAAAGGACCGACCTGAGAGAAAGACAGGCAGCTGAGTGGAGGGAGCACAGAGGAGAGATGACAGACCATTGGGGCCCAGGGCACACATGGAGAAAGACAAAGATGGCTCCTCTGTGTGTGACTAGAAGGACAGCGATTAAAAAGAGATGAGTAAAAGGAAAGAAAATGAGGTATAAGTTAGGAGACAAAATAAGTAATAAGTGCACAGATACTAGTTAAATGCTTCGAAAATCACCAGGCTGTTAGGATGAGCTGCAGGAAGCCCCACAGCCATACCCAGGAGGGGACCCTCAGTAAGACGGAGGCAGGCAATTTAAGTAGCTAGCTACTGAGGTAAAAAAGAAAAAAAAAAAAAAGAAGAAGATGGAAAAGGTGAGAAGCAGGAGAAGGAAAACCCAAAGGAGACACTGGCCCAGAAACCTTTTTAACTTTCTGTAAGAATCTTCAAGGCCCCAAACTAGGCCAAGATTCTGACTGACATTTCTGAGCTCACCAGCTGCTGTTTCCTTGAGAGAATTCTGACAGGAAGGCATAGAAATGCAAGCCAACACTGCCAGCTCTGAAAAAAAAAAAAAAAAAACACAAATAATAACAACCCATGCTCTAAACACCTCAATGGGGCCGAAGCCTGCCGGGGAAGAAGGCACACCACGGAGAGACCCGCCCGCAACTTTCCCCCAGGTATGTACTGAACTGTTCCCGGTATGCTTTCTCCTCTAATTGTCCTCTGGCCGTTCCTGCCTTGCCCATCTGTCTTGCTTTCTTTGTGAATTTTCGGGAAGCCCCGCAGGCGATCTGCTTCTGTCATCTGAAGCGGGCGCAGCGGCAGTGTCTGTGCAAGCAGGTGAAGCCGGTGAAGCCTCACATTCTGCTTATCACATGGGCGGGGGAGGACCGCTGGAATCCAAGTCTGTCAGGCAGAGCTGGGCGAGGGGAGAAAAAGGAGAGAAGTCACCCCTGCCCACATTTTTGGAGCATGGGAATGATTTGTTGGCTATGTTGACAGTGGACTGGTTTCTGTGCGCCCGGGTTTGGAGCAAAGGAAGGAGGGTGGGCGTGGAGATTGAGGGACAATGAAACACAGCTCAGCTTGAGGGGAGAGGTCTGGTGCCAATGGCCTGGGATCTAGTCAATTACCTAAAGAAGAGCTAGGGTTTTCGGAGTGATGTGTGGAAATTTGACAGCCCATGACCTTGAACTTTCAGCTTGCCCTTTCAGTGCCTTGGTAAAATACTTTGAATGTAGCTTGAAATTTCCTTAAAGCAACTCAAAGGACTTCATTTCTAATATGTAATTCATCTCAAATATTCCATCACTGAACGAGAGTAGTTTCTTCGGACGACCCCACAGACATCCCCACTAACGCAGTGTGAAGGGTTACATCTTTTTAGAAAACTAAGAAGCTAAGTCCCTGAGCAATGTATTTCTTTGGAAAACTAGGACAAGAACCAGATTCTCTGATGTGTCCCCTGGACCTTAAGCAGTTCTTAATACCCACTCAGTGTAATAGGTGCACTTTTTTAAGAAGTAAGAGTTTTTGGAGCTAAAGAGCTTTATCATTATTCTGGATTGTTACATTATGTTATATAATCATGACGATCCCTCTGCACATACAAGGTCACGTGAGTCAGTGGACCCCCTGCTGGGCTGTCTTTCCCAAGAAAAATATCCACCCTATTACATATCCATTCTTCACACCCCACTTAAGGTTTGCCGGTAAGATTTGGGAGCCAGGGATGATTCCCAGTAGTGGAGAAGCCCTCAAGCTGAAAACTCCTAGGGACTTAGTAATTTAGCAACTTCGTAATTTCATAGACAGCGGTTCCCTTCTCTCTGGAGTGTCGACTGTGTTTACACCCTCATAGGTGTACAACCACACCCTTGAAGGGGACCTCCACCTTTCCGGCTTCTGTGTGGCTTTACTCTTTTTCCTTACCACCACCCTCCGCCCCCATTTGTTAGGAAGCTCAGAAAATAAGGGCCAATTCCTTGCCCTTGAACTGTTCAGCATCAGAAACATGGAACTAGAACAGTGGTTCTCAAAGTATGGTCCCCAGACAGACAGCATTAGAATCACCTGGGAACCTGTTAGAATGCAAATTCTTAGATCCTACCCCAGACTTCCAGAATCAGAAACTCTGGGGGCTAAGGCCGAGCATTCCGTGCTTGAGCAAGCCCTCCAGATGACTCTGACACATTAAATCAGGAGGTTAGGATGTGGGGTTTTTTTTTTAATGTCTTTTATTTCTGAGAGAGAGAGACAGAGTGTGAGCAGGGGAGGGGCAGAGAGAGAGGGAGCCACAGAATCTGAAGCAAGTTCCAGCCTCTGAGCTGTCAGCACAGAGCCCAACGCAGGGCTCAAACCCACAAACTATGAGATCATGACCTGAAGCCGAAGTCAGACACTTACCCCACTGAGCCACCCAGGTGCCCCAGGAGGTTGTGATGTTTTCAAGTGCCATTTCCTTTAACACGCACAGCTCAGTTCTCCTTACAGGTGTGACTCCAGTCACCTACAGAGGTATGGCTTCTAAAGGAGACCCTTCCACAAACAACCACCTCTCAGTCAGTGTCTTGTGTCCTTCATCTGGAAAATAGGAGTCTTTCTAATATAGGCCACCTGTTGCAGCACTGAGCGAGGTGGTGGTGTTTTATCTCTTACACCTTCCTGTGCAAAAGGCCTTGCCTGGGTTGTGTAGGAAATCACAAAGGAAGTAGTCAGGATCCTGGCCCTATGAGAGGAGATGTGTGAGTCAGACGCACACAAGGAATCCAACAGCAAAGTAAGATGGGATATGTGCCCCAGTACAGGTCCAAACAATAGCAACTAAGAAGAGAACAAAAGAAAACTTTCCGGAGAATGTGTCTTTTGAAATTAAAAGAAAAAAAAGTTTTAATGTTTATTTTATTTTTGAAAGGGAGAGACAGAGTGTGAGTGAGGAAGCAGCAGGGAGAGAGGGAGATACAGAATTGGAAGCAGGCTCCAGGCTCTCAGTTGTCATCTCAGAGCCCCATGCGGGGCTTGAACTCTCTAGCTGCGAGATCATGACCTGAGCCAAAGTCGGACGCTTAACTGACTGAGCCACCCAGGTGCCCCAAGGATGTGTTTTTTGAACTGAGGCTTAAAGAGAGAGTAATTTTAACTAGTGCAGATGGGCAGAGAGAAAAGAACATTCCAGGGGGAGGCTGAGCATAGGGAACGTTGGAAAGATAAGACATTAGTGGGCTGGTGTGGACAATGGTGCCTGCTCCCCTCTCTGTTACTAATAGGTTAGCTGTTCATGTTATAAAGAGGCATCACCTCATTTCTGGGTCTAACCATTTGTCACCGAGTTTGCAGAAATCCTTCCTGTAATCCAAACTATGTAATGTTTCTTTACAGTAAAATGAGTCCTTTCCACTGTATGCAATTTGATTATTTTAGCATCCATCTCTCTCTCTCTCTCCCCCCCCATATTATTAGGTCAATGTTTTTCAAAATCCTTTGCCTGCTTGCAACAGAATAAATTAGAAGTGGCTGCAAAAATGCAGATTCCTGGGCCCTGGCCCAGATGGCTTATTTCAGTATCTTTGAGAGCAAGTCAGAAGCATCTGCATTTTAACAAGCACCCTTGCAAACCTAATGTTCACTCACGTTTGAAAGTGATGCTTCCAGATCTGCCCTTTGCCAAATTTGCCAAGCATCACCTGGGAGTGCTCGGTAAAAATATGGACACCTGGCCCTTCCCCTGGAGATTCTGAGTCCGTGGCTGTGGAGTGAGGTCGAGGGAAAGGAGTTTTTAACAAGTCCCTCTGTGGCACCAGGGGTCAAGCCAGGTTGGGCAATGCTGTGTGTTAGAATGAGTGCATGCTTTGTCTTAGAGAGAACTCCCAAGTCATACAGTCAGCCATTTACTAGCCTGGGATTTGGGCGAGTTTCTTAACACTCTGTGCTTCCAAGTGACTTAACCTGCTGGAGACCGTCTTATCCTATCCTAAAATGTACTTCACAGAAGTGCTGGAAGTGTGAATAAGTAACCGCCTTAGTACAGCACTGGCCCCCTCTCTACCGCGGTTCCATCTCATCCGAAGTCCCAGCTCCGGCTTTCCAGCTCTAATGAGAAGCAGGGAAAGGACAACCGTGATGGTGAAATGCCACCGATCCTTGCCTCTGCAGAGAGTGGTGGCAGGTTGCCTACGGGAGAGAAGACTGGCTCCCAGAGCTAGCCTTGCTCTTGGCTGCCCTGGGAAGCTGAAATGGGACTCATGCCATGATTGAACCAACATTCAGAACTGGCCAGTCCTCTAAAAATAGCTAGACATTCTGGCCGAGCCTTAGGAAAAATGAGGTCCGATCCCAACACACTACCCACGCTTGCCTTAAAAGGAGGGCCCTTCTGCTTTATCTCCTACCTCCTCAACCAGATGGTGAGAATAATTTGGCTTCTACCTTGGTGAACTCCAGAATAGCTTCTGTTTCGTGGGCAGCTACCAAGAACACCCATAGCAATAGCAGGGTTTAAGGTCACAAGTGCTCAGATCTGGGGAGTGGCCAAATCCTTTCCATACATATGAAAATATCAAAAATTGTTTTTATAGGCATTTTTAAAGGGAAACCAAAATTGCAGGGAGAAATATTTTTGATAATATTTAAGGTTTCTCAAGTATCTTACAACCACCTCTTTCACAATAACAGTTGTCATGTTAATGAAACTCTTTAAAGTAGATCAAATATAGGGACTTCCCATGCAGTGAGTAGTTTTGGTTGCTGTATTCATATTAAGTATATATGAAATAATAGTAATCATAGTAAGAGACCACTTCTTATACTGTGTTCACGGCACCTTATGTAAGTCTATCTCATGGAAGCCTCCTGTTGAGTAAGTGTTCTTATTCTCACTTTAGAGATGAGGAGACTGAGGCTCAGAGAGGTTAAGTAGCTTGCTCAAGGTCACAGAGCCAGAATGCACAGAGGCCCACGCCATGCTCTTCCTCCCTACTGCCTCCAATAAAGCCCTCTGCCTCCAACAGAGATGACATCATGTTACTTACATTAGTTAGTTACACTGTGTTCTCCCTGTCTTAACCCATCCTGGATGTGTCCCAAATCCAAGAGTCTTTCTGCCGACCATTAATGGGAAATCCCCATTCCCACTTCTCTGTAATGTTGTGTCTGAGTCATTTATGCTGCCCTGCTCAGAGAAAGAAATAGGAAAAAACCCGTGATTGCTGCTTATGCTTCCGATGCTGCTTTTACTGTCACTGAAGTTCTGGAAGCTTTGTAATGATACTTGCTTCCCAGGAACTAGGGAAAGGACCATTTTCTAATTTAAGGCTTTGAATAATTGTCCAATTACAGGGCAGAGAGAGGGAGAAATAAATTTTGTTTTCAATAACGTGTTGAGTGACATTTTCTATTGCTATCAGGCTGTTCTCCTAAGAAACTCAAGACCTTCACATATGCTATCTCATTAATCTTCAACCCATCCTGTGGTGGGCAGATGGGGTTACACGGCTATTTGCAGACAAGTGGCATGGGATCTGGTACAGGGATGAGGGACAGAAAGGTCACCAATATAACCCAGCACACAAGTGGCCAGGTGACACGTCGACCCTCCGCATTCTTCCTGTTAATGCTCTCTACCAAAGTCAGAAGACTTGGGCAGGTAGGACACCAAATAAATAATGTGGGGAAAAACATGCATCCCATTGCCAATATCCATGCCCTTTGGCCTGTGCAAAATTCAGAGAAACAGGTCTTATTATTCCCCATCCTAGATTCCTTACTTATAATCACGCCTGGTCTGAAAGGTTTTTATTATATTGACTGCAGTTGTTTGTTTTGTCTTTCCAGTCTACCTTGTGTACCATTTCCTAATCCGTTCCATGAATTTCTTCCCTTGCATGTTAAGTTAGGTGATCAAGGATAGCATCGTGAGGGTTTAGACAACACTTTCATCATAGATGTTCCCATTTCACACTTTCCCTTCAGGTTCAAAATTCTTTGTAGGTTCTAAGTTAAAAGAATTTAGGGGGCACCTGGGTGGCTCCATTGGTTGAGCATCTGGCTCTTGATTCAGCTCAGGTCATGATCTCAGGGTTGTGGGGTTGAGCCTTGAGTTGGACTCTGTGCTGAGCATGAAGCCTACTTGAGATTCTCTCTCTGTCTCTCTCTCTCTGCCCCTCTCCTGTTCATGTTCTCTTCCTCTCCCTAAAATAAAATAAAAAGAATTTAAAAAGAATTTTAAAAAAGGATTTAGTTTCTGGACACAAGAACAATTGAGTAATTGGTTATTAAAAGCTTTTTGTTATTGTTGTTTTTCCTGTGGATTTTGAAGTGAATTTTTAAAAAAAATTTTTTTTAATGTTTATTTTTTGAGAGAGAGACAGAGACAGAGACAGAGTGTAAGCGGGGGAGGGGCAGAGAGAGAGGGAGACACAGAATCCAAAGCAGGTTCCAGGCTCTGAACTGTCAGCACAGAGCCCAATGCGGGATTCGAACCCATGAACCTTGAGATCATGACCTGAGCTAAAGTCGGACGCTTAACCGACTGAGCCACCAAGGCGCCCCCAAAGTGAACTTTAAAGTAACCTTTTGACCATATAAGTTTGGGCTTGATAAAGACCAAGATATTCACCCCTCAGTGTTGGGAGAGCACCAGTCTTGGTTCTCATACATCATTCCCTGTAAATCTATTTCTTTTGTATTCTTACATGAATTAACCACCTTCTGGATGTCAGTTTACTCAGGAGTGGCAAGTCTTTTAAACTTGGGTCTTTCTAGTTCTTTGGACCAAAAAAACACAGTGGTCTTTCTCTCCTGTGCAAACCCTCACTCTTCCAACTGACATGCCAAGGTCACCAGTTAAAATGAAACTTTACTCAGCTCGTAAATTCCCCGGTTCCCTGGAAGAGATGAGACATTCTCCTCTTCTCAGAGGTACAAGAATATCTTCTCCTCCAGCCCCGTCTCTCCTCCCATGAGCCCCTGCTGTGGATTGACCGCCACCCCCAGACCTGGTGGAGGAAGGAGAGCCCCACATTCTCACTCATGTGAAACTTGCATTTGACTATAGGGGAGGCCATGATTTCACAGCAGAAGCTTACATAGCCATTGGGTTGAATTAAATGGATGGGTCCCGAGACCAACCAGTTAATATTTTGACTGAGTTGCCTAGGACATTTTCCTACTCTCCTGAGAAAAATTACAGTTTCTAAGCTGCCACCAGCAGTAGCAGGCATCCCAAATACACAGCTGTAGAGGAATAAATATGCTCAGAGTGAGCCCAGAGTGTTCCCTTTCTTCCTCTCAACTCGTACCTTCCCAGCCTGTTTCCGTGGGTTGATCAAGACTGACCCTCCAACCCAATTAGTTTATTTCTAAAGGATTACTATGTACATATATGTAAATCTATTTGTTTCTCTGACCCTTATTTATAAAACCAGAAAAAAATAACTACTTCATAGAGTAGTGAGGATTTAAGGAGATGGTATTTGCAAACCACAGAAAATTATCCCTGTCATAGAATATGCTTGAAAAAAAAAAATTGTTCTTATTTTTAGACTTTTATTAGTAGATTTCATTAACTGCCCTTGTCAGTGCCTTGAGCTTCACAACTTCTTTGGGATACAGTTCTTCTTTGGGCATCCTCCCCGTTTCCTAGCAGAGAATCACATGCCAGAAAGCTGAAAACCCCATCTCCTTCCAGCCAGGGTGGCCTGTCCGGACCCAGAGTGGCAAGACAGCTGCGAGGGTCCCTCACTGTTCCGTGGCTCGGGCCTCACAGATTGCAGGGCAGGTGAAGGGCTGGGGGGAGCAGAAGCCACACAAAAAGATCCTTCCCACAATGAACAATCATGCTTGGAATGCTGCCGGCGCAGCTGCGGCCCTGCCAACACGTGCCTACAACAAATGTACAGTAGGAAACGCAGCGGGGCCGGGGGTGTTTCCGTGCAGAGATGCTCTCTGCACACATGCAGCACAGTTCGCTGCTGAATTCTCTCTCTCTTTAAAAAAAAAAAAGTTTCCTTCGTGGGATTCCAAACGCTAAAAAAGAGTCATACTGAGATATATAAAGCAGCGGCTATTAAAGTAATCACTAGTAATAACAAAGATTATAACCGCACCAAAATAAGCCAGGGAGACCTGGGTGCTGTTGATTTCTGAACAAACAGTCGGGGAAGAAATCGAGCCGCCAAAGCACTGCCATTCCACACCACACTGTTCCAGGATGGTCTGGGGGCAAGGATAGGATGGTGGAGAGAAGTCCTGCTTCTGAGCGTTTATACTTCACAGGGGAGGGACGTGCCGGTTGTCCACATCACACGTGCAGGGCTGGACGACAGGAGGAGCCAGGTCAGGGCCAAGACAGCTTCCCGAGGCCACATGCTTCTTTATATCCCCATACGGATTACGTTGCTATGGAATGTAAGGAAGTGTGTGGTTTCGGCAAGTGCCTCTTCGCAGGCCCACACCGCCCCCAGCGGACCCCCTTCCTCACCACCGCTGTGTGTCCCCCCATCCCCAAGTGTTTCCCTCTGCAACCAAGCAGGAGCCTCTGAGTCCTGCTGGGCCCCTCTCCCACGCGCCCTTCTCTCCCTCCTGAGGCTGCATGGCTCAGCATAGAGTCAGGCGCACTGACAGTTGTCCCCAGCCTCCCAGACCCCACTCCCTGTGCCCAATGGCAGAGAGGGGCCACATCACCTAAAGGTTTTCCACACTGTCGGCCTTCGCCCTCCAAGTTCTTCCCTCCAGTCATTTTGCTTCTGAAATGGGAGGTTTCTACTAACCTAACTGAATTGTGATTCCTCCATATGCATCTGTATCACTTCCTTGTAGAACCATCAGCACCCGTGGCACTTCGTGCAGGTCAAGGACTTTCCCTGTGGGCAGGCAGGAGCTGGGAGGCCTGGGAGCCTACAGTCTGGGTCCCAGGATGTCCCCTGGTCCTGCTCTGCCACCTTTTCTGCAACACGTCACAGCCCAGTCACAGAGCAGCGCTGTGTTTGCTGAGGAGGTTTGAGTACTACAATAGTGATCCACTCGCTCACCTAAGTTCCTTTTTTAAAAAAGTTTTTTTTTATTGTTTATTTTTGAGAGAAAGAGAGAGAGCACAAGCAGGTGAGGGGCAGAGAGAGAGGGAGACACAGAATCTGAAGCAGGCTCCAGGCTCTGCGCTGTCAGCACAGAGCCCAAGGCTCTGAGCTGTCAGTGCAGAGCCCAACGTGGGGCTTGAACCCACGAACCATAAGATCATGACCTGAGCCGAAGTTGAATGCTCAACCGACTGAGCCACCCAGGGGTCCCAGCTAAGTTCCTTTCTCCATTCTTCCCTGAACCCCTGTGTCCCCAAGGAGTTGGACTCAGACAGCCATCACCTCCTCCGCACTTCAGGATGAGAGAAAAGGCTGAAAGGATCTCGCTCCCTCACTTAAACCCCAGCAGCGAGGGCCCTGCGCCGTTCACAGCTCTGCTCCCCGCTGTTGGAGTGCGTGTGTGCGAGATGACGGCTGCACCACACTCCATTTCTAACGTGAGTTCTTCAGGCAGAACCGCAGGATTTGATAGATGCGAGCAGAGATGCAAAAGAGAACTGAGAAGCAGCAAAAAGGAGGGCATGGGAAGACGTGGAAAGGGAAGGGGAATGCAGAGTGGCTGGAGGTGCAGGGGACCACCCCTCAGAGGTGCCTGCGCCAGAGCGCACTGGGCCCCGCCCTGGGCTGCCGTTGTACTACTTATTCTGGACTTATTCCCACTGCTAATTCCAGACACCAGGCAATGGTCTAATGGCCTTCAAGGGCACGCCAACCTGTACTGCTTGGGGGCCGGAGGGAATTCAGGAGAACGTGGGAGAATTACCGGAGACGGGCAGCTGCAGGACTGAACATAGAGACTTGGAGTTTTAGATCAGTGGCTCTCAGCTGCAGGAGAGGGTGCCGCGCAGAGCACACTGGGCGACGCCTGGGGACCTTCCCGGTCTAAGGAGTTCTACCGGCATCTAGCGGATCCAGACCAGAGACGCGGCTAAATACTTCCACTATGCGCAGGAGAGCCCTCCTCAGCAAAGGCTTACCTGGCCCCAAATGTCCATATGCTGAGATCGAGAAACCCTGCTCTGGACAGTGATGCTTTGAATGAACAAGGTCTCTGATGTGGGCCTACTACGACGCGCTCGATCTTCCCAAGAAACATAATGCCCTTCTTTTAACAGACGTTGGTCAGTCTTCACGTCTGTAAAATAGTCTCCACGTCTGCAGATGACTCGAAGTTGTACTTCTTCCCAGGGACAACCCTTCCTTTTTCTAAATCATACCTGCTCCAAAGATAGTTCTCCTTTTCCTCCCCTGAGGTTGGTTTCATGTTATCTACTCAGAAATGGGGGAGGGGGCGCATCGTGCAGGTGGGGCAGGATGTGAGTGGAGAGAGGAGAGAGGTAATGAAGAGTACTGTGCTAAGTTGAAGAAATTGCCCTGCGAGACGTCTGTTCTGACCTGACGAGCGGGACACACGTACTCTTCCATCGTGGTTTCCCTGCCTACGCCCCCGCTGCTGCCTCCTCCCTTGCTCCCGGGGAGGAGCTGAGAAGGACAAGTTTAGCCAGAGGAAGAGCTGGTGGGCAGCAGTCCCAAGGCCCCTATGTCATTGATGTGAAGTGGAGGGAGAAGATAAGATGCCTAACCCGGGAGCCAGGAGGGTGCATGCCAAGGCAAACGGGATGCAGTATAAGAAAGAGGCTTCAACATGGCCCCAGGCAAACCATCTAGGTGGTGTGGCCCCTATTCCCACCGCCCGCCCCCATCACAGTATGCTTTTCCCTAGTTGCCTCATTGACTGCACTGACTTCTGGAATATCTGACTTATTTCAGACAGTCCATTTGGCAGAAGTCTGCTCGACAAGGGAAACCAGTTCTACTTTTCCTGATCGGTGGTTTTCACAACTTCAGAGGCGAAATGAAAATACTTGCAGCCAAGGGAAGGGAACTATGTGAAGAACAGGCTGAAGTTGAGAGTGAAACCTTTGGCCTCAAAAGCAGGCACGATTGTCTCCAAGATCTTCCCACTATACCTGAAAGTGTCTAGTGTGCCCACTAGGGACTTAGTGTTAAGCACCTTTCCTTTGTTATCACTAGGTCTGACGCTAGGGAGACAAGGTAGGGATGCTCCCCCACTGTACAGAGGTGGACACTGAGGTTTAGAGAATTTATGTCACTTCTCCAATCCAAAAGAGCCAGGACGCATCAGCAGGATTGGAACCCACATAAGCGTGACTCCAAAGCCACATGCTTTCCACTCTGTTGCACTCACTTCTCCTCATCGGGAAGAGGAAATTGAAAGAACAGGCAAGAATACCGCTCAAGGGAGGAAGACAGCTTTCTGGCATTCTTCAAACTCTCCTTTCTGTCTGCCTCTTCCCCTACCTGCTCAAATACATCACGGCAATAGCCAGGCCGCATGTCTGGGGAATGACTCCTTGATCAGCTTCCCGCCCCCCTGATCACACTTCCCTGGCAGAAACCAGTGGCCCCTCGGCTACTCCAGGAGTTCTCAAACGTCAGCTGTGTCAGGATCACCTGTTCGGCATGTTACATAAATGCCTGGGCCCACCCCCAGGGTTCTGGGCCAGCAAAGGTTACTTTCCTTTGCAAGCTCAACCTACAAGTTCTTACACACTGGAATCCAGACTTCTCCTTTAGAAACTACAAGAATCAAAGATATCCCCACCTCCCTTGAGAAACTATTTAGTCAGTTCTATCCATTTGTAAAAACACAAACCAACAAACACAATCTCAGTGTCTACTGCTAGAGAATGACTAAATAAATGGTAATATATTCACAGGTAGAAAACCATAAATAATGAAAATTAATAAACTACAGTGGCCACATTGATATGGATGAATGTTATGGATATCATTTTAAGTGAATACCAAATCATAGAGGAATACCTATGGTATGGTACCATTATATAAAAAAACAAGCAATATATTGTTTAGGAATAAATGCATAAATGATAAAAACTATAAAAAATAACATTTAAATTATTTTTTAAAAAGGAATTCAGAATAATAGTTGCCTCTAAGGGGAAACTAAAGAAATAAAATGGGACATGCATTCAGGAAGCCTCAACTATACTGGTGAAGTTCTTTTCCTAAGGTCGTTGGTTATTTGTGGGTATTGGTTTTATCATATCTGTAAGCTATATGTCATTCTTTGATAAGGCCATCATATTCGAATTAAAAATTATAAATTTTAACTTATCTTAAAAATTAAAATGTAAGATAGTCAAAGAATAAAGACCAAAATGTTAACTGATTTTGGAAGACAGGAGGAGAGAGAATTATGGAAGACTTTCATTTTCTATATTGTACAATTCGTTATCATCTTAGTTCCTCACAGTGTTTGTGTTTGAAAAAAGAATAAGGATAGAAGGAAGAAGAGAAAACAGAGTTATGGAATGCAAAGGACAAGTCACATGTGGCTTTCACAAGCCTGGTGAGAGGGCGTCCTGGGCATGGCAAGTTACTGGGATTTGATTCATGCTAATGCTGGTTCTCTCTGTGTTGCAGGCTTGGAAAAGCGAAGCTTGGCTATTCCGAGGAAACCTCACCCTAAGAGGCAACGGTCACCTCCCAAGGGAGCTGCCCCCTGCTCTGGCTGGTCAAACGGAACCAAGTCCGTCTTCCTGAGAGGTTTGGTCCCCTTCAACCAGCTACAGCAGGGCCGGCAATGGCCAGTCCTTGGAGAAACAGAAGAGACTCACCTGAAGCTAAAATTACCTACTAACGCTTCCCTTAAGGAAATGACTCTGATTTTGTCACGTACTCTCATGCTCCCAGGAAGGGAGAAGAGAGGAGCCCTGGGTTCAAAAGTGAACAAGATTTTCATGCTCAACACATAGAGCTCTGTGCCCTTACAACCACAATTAGATCTACCCACGGGCTCCTGATACACACATAGTGAGTAAAGATTTTGAAGATGGAATTTGTACCCAGGGGACCCAGAAGACAACAGGACTCCTGCTCACATGGGGCTAATAGTCTGAGTAAAGAAATCAGACATATGAATATGGCATGATTTAATGGAATTGCAAGTCAAAGCATGGCTAGTTCTAAGACACAATTCTTACGTAGCCCATCAAATACGCCTGACACATGGTATGCCATCGAATCTCCACCCATCCATTCAGCCCAAGATACCTATTTACTAAGCAATATACACATGACTCAGTTTCCTCATGTGTAGAATGGGGGTAATAATCATAACACCTACCACACATGGTTTTATGGGGAATGAAATGAGAATACACGTAAAGGAGTTAGAAAGCTCTCAATGATTGTTACCTGTTATCAATAAATGACCTGACTTGTCTTTCCAATTTCTCTTTCCAAATGTGTATCTCTGACAGTGCACCTGGGAGTGTGCCCAGAACTTAGCTAGAGCTCAGTAACGTTGTTGTGAATTCCAGAAATGTGCATGATTCACATGCTGCACTCTGACAGGTGATGGGCTCATGATGCCCAGAGCCCACCTGAGTTTCCACGAGGGTGCTTTTCTGCAGGCGCCTTGGAATCCTGCCCCTCTCATTTATTTGCTCTGCTATAGCATCTCTGAACGTTAGTTAACATTGCGTAAGCCTTAGTTTCCTCATCTGTAAAATGGAGACAACGATACTTAACTTCAGATCAATTTAAGGATTTAAAAAAGTAACGTCGGGGTGCCTGGGCGGCTCAGTCGGTTGAACGTTGGACTTCGGCTCAGGTCATGGTCTTGCAGTTCATGAGTTCGAGCCCCACATCGGGTTCTGTGCTGACAGCCTGGGGCCTGGGGCCTGGAGCCTAAAGCCTGCTTCCGGTTCTGTCTCCCTCTCTCTCTGCCCCTCCCCCCGCTTATGCCCTAGCTCTCAAAAATAAATAAATGTTAAAAAAAAATTTTAGATAAAGGAAATAAAATAAAACAGTAATGTTTACAAAGGGCCAAACCTAAGCCCTCAAGAAATGGTCGCTGTTGTTTTGCTATTGTATGTGGTGACAGCTCAAAGACAATATTGTGTCCGTTAGCCTGACAAGGGGAAGATGAGATTTTAGAAAATAAAAAAGAACTCAGAAAATAAATAAAACCTCATTACAGGACCTTTTTCTTTTGCAACTATTAATTCTACTGTCATGTAGCATGCATCCATCCTTACGTGTGTTACTAGTATGTAGGTAAGTCTTACTTAAAAAAAAGGTGCTTCCTGCATGAGACTGATAGTATCTTAAAGAAATATCGTGCCTAGAAAGCCTCTCTTTGTAGGCAGTGCTGAGACGCTGGTCTGTAACCACCTGTCCTGAGTACATGGAGGCCACAGAGTGTGTATTCCAAAGGTATGGAGTTTAGACATAAGCGCAGGAGATATGCCAGACTGCCAGGCATATCTACCCCCACCAGCTGTGCCACTTTGGGAAAGTTACTTGAACTCTCTGGACCTCCATTGCCTCATATATAGAGTGGAGATATTAATAATAGCATCTACGTCATAGGCTTTTCATGAGAATGAAATAAAAATACATGTAAGTGTATAAAACTAGTGCTGGGTACATAATAAGCTTTTAAGGGTTTTTATCTTTGACAATGTACCTGAAATGTTCCCAAAACTAAATTGGTGTTCAATAAACACTTATTTAATGAATCACCTTATTTTTTTTTTTTGACTCTAACCACAATCTATGGGATCACGTAATTTCTGGTTCAACTATTTCTGCTTATCTCTTTAAACATAGCACACAGCGGGAGTGGGGGCTTGGGGTACTCAGTCAGTTGAGTATCCAACTCTTGATTTCGGCTCAGGTCATGATCTCACAGTTGGTGAGATCAAGCCCCACATCGGGCTCTGCACTCACAGTGTGAAGCCTGCTTGGGATTCTTTCTCCTTTTATCTCTCTGCCCCTCCTCTGCTCACTCTCACATGCTCTCACTCCCTCTCTTTCTCTCTCTCAAATAAATTAACTTTAAAAAATAAAGAAATAAACATAGCACACTGGTGCAAACCAGTTGGGAAGGGTGGGATGCTGGCCAGCTCTGTCTCCCCAGTTCCACAGCATGATGGAGCTTCCCCAAGAGCTAGACACGTGCCTCTGGGGGCAGCAGCAAGGGGTCCCTAAAGCCCAGTGATGGAGCTCTGAAGCAGACGCCGGAATAACAGAGGGTTCAATGACATGAAAGCGAATATGACATAGTCAAAGACTAGGCATACTTAACAAGAAAGGATCTCTTCCCTGTGGGAAAGCAGAGGTCACGTAGGTAAGGATTAGATGAACAATGCAGGTGCAGGAGGTAGGAAGCTAAAGAAAGGGCCACTTTCAAATGTGGGATTTTATGGCTAAAATACCTGATGAACTTAGGACCATGTAAGTCTAAGATAAATGATGTCTTCCTTTATGTTAGGAAGTTTGACTTGAAAAACTCCTAGCCACCCCCATCAACTCTGGGTGATTTTGGAAGCAACTCGGTACCCGCGCAGGTCAGAGGACTTCTGACAAGAATCAGAGAACACGGGGTAAATATTACCATCCAAATTCCCAGAACCTGGCCCTGGACCACCCCATCTTTGAGGGCCACAGGATGAAGGCAGCCCTGGCCACAGCCTGCATCCAAATGGAATCCTCGAAAATACAACTGCAATGCAAGTTCCTGTCTGACCTTCATAATGCCAGAAGAGAGGCAAATGTACCTCTGCTTCTGCTAGCCACTGAAGAGAAGGGCAGAACCTTTAAGAAAATGCCTGTTTTCTGCTAACTGCAAATGTTCTTGATAACTTTTTCTAAAGGTCCCACAAGACCAAACTGCATTTCAGTAAGGAATCCAGCTCAGACGCAGAGTTGGGGCATCATGCCCTAGGCTCACTCCTGCTCATCCTGCCACAGCCCCTTTTCAGGGCAAAAATCTAGGTTAGGCCACCCAGTGGGGCATGTGGTTTTCCTGCTGCTGCTGTGTCCCTTCACGAATGTTCCTGTATAATCATCATTCCTGTGCCAGGAAGAGGCAGCGCATGACATCACAGTGGTCAAAACTGACAACTCCAGGTCACCTTCAAAGTGGATCCCACCCCCACATCCGGCAAGCATGATCTCTAAGAGGGAAAAAATGGTATCACAGAAAGTGCTGAAGGAGCTCTTCCCCTTAGGACTTGATGGAAAATAGTGCTGGGGCAATCGATCTCACAGAAGTTCAGAACAAACAGGAAAACCCCATTAGATGAGGTTCATCAAGGTTTTCTTGTAGATAATAATTCCCAGGGCTGGAAGACTGTTGCCCAACAGGCAGCTCTTATACTGCAGTGGAGAGTGAGTCTTGGTATTTACTCTCTAGAGTACAATCTAACAACACATATCCATAGAGGATGCCATTGTGTTCTCTGTCCTGAATCCTCCCCTCCTCTGGTAACAACTCTGTCCCTCTTCCGTGAACACTCTCCTTAAAATTCTTCCTCCACTCCACTCACCAGGTTTCTGCGAAACCTTTCGTGACCACACTGCTAAGCAATCCCAGTGAGCCCTTTTGTGGGAATTTGGGCTGTAGTCTATAAAAAAAAAGGGATATATTTCCTTGGAGAGCTAACATGGAAGGATGAAAAGCTCCACAACTAATCCTAGTATGTCCTTCAGTGTTCACTACGAGAGAAGAATAAACCAATTACCAAAAAAAAAAAAAAAAAAAACCACCCCCAAAAACAAAACAAAAAAAAGACCAATGACAACAACAACGGCAACAACAACAACAAAAATGAGAAGAGATATAGAGTCCTAGAGGCATTTATGTCCTGGACCCACTTATTCCCAAGACCCAGTTTCTATATCCTATACCCCTTTGAAGGCACTTACTACTGAAATGCTGTCACTTGGAAACAAAATACATATTGTTTAGTGACAAAAGCAAAATAGCATGATCCAATTTTATTTAAAAAACATACTCCATATATGGGTTGAGAAAAATATAGAAGCATCTAGAACAAAATTTCAATAGTAACCATTTCTAGATGGTGCATCTCAGAACAGTTCTCTGAATTTTCTAACTTTTGCCCAATGAGCACGAATTACTTGTATAACAAAAAGTTAGCAGCACAGATTGTTTCAATTTTTATAGATTTTGACATTTTTCTCAAATGTACATATGTACAAAGTTTAGATGTTTAAAGATTTTAATGAAAAATAGTAATCCTCTACCCCATCCCCAATTTCTACTCCAACATTGGCATCTATGTCTACAAGCAATAAAACATACTGTTTGGAGAAAAACATAGGTCATTGGAAATAGGTTATTGAAAATGCAGTTTGGGGATATTCTGTGAATCAGATGAGGTCATCCTTGCTCTGAACATAACCATTACTTAGGGCAAAATCCTGTTGGCTCCTCAAAAGTAGAGATGAACTCAGACATTGAATCCACCCCTGTGGAGTACCCCCTTGAATCCCTGCAGGCAGAGTGACCTGCAGAAGACAGGGTGGGGTCATTGCAGAGGCTTCTGTGTCCAAGGACCAGTACCGACCCAACTGTGACAAACCTACATCCCAAGGAAAGAAGCTTCATACACATTCTTGACAGAAAATTGCAGCTGAAAACTCTCCTTCACACCCCACATTAATCCCCCTACTATGAAAACCCATTTCCTCTTGAGTTTTTCTCAAGGGAAACTAATAACAGTCTCATTTTCATCCAGTCCGCACCACCAAAATTTTCCGTTCCTTCTTTTTTAAATTCTTATTTATTTATTTATTTATTTATTTATTTACTTATTTATTTATTTATTTATTTTACTTACTTACTTACTTACTTTCTTATTTAAAGCATGAGCAGGGGGGAGAGCAGAGAGAGAAGAAGAGAATCTTCAGTGCAGAGCCTGATGCAGGGTTCAATCCCACAAGCCATGAGATCACGACCCGAGCCAAAACCAAAAGTTGGACTTTCAACCAATTGAGGCACCCAGGCACTCGTCAGTTCTTTCTTCATAAACACAAATAACTAGGTCTCATATATTTATAGAATTTTTAACTAAAATGTCAGAAATTCTTGTTCTCTTCATAGAAAAGCATACTGTTATAAATAGAATGCACTAATGAAAGCACACTTACAAAAATACAGAAGTACATGTGTACACAGCCCGAAATTCCTGATATTCCATGGCTTGTCTCAGAGGACCATGCCCAAGTAGTTTCTTCTCCCCAGGGATTTAAATCCTTCCATAGGCTTTTTCTTTCAGTAAGCAAAAATGTAAAGTCATTTCTATTTTCTTACAATTCTTGAAAAAATAAAAAAAGAAATACGAGAGAAATAACTTCATATATCTTGAATGTTTCCTTTTAGGGGCACCTGGGTAGGCATCTGACTTTGGCTCAGGTCATGATCTCCCGGTTCTGCATCCGACTCTGTGCTGACAGCTCAGAGCCTGGAGCCTACTTTAGATTCAGTGTGTCCCTCTTTCTCTGCCCCTCCCCCGCTTGTACTCTCTCTCCCTTAAAAATAAATAAACATTAAAAAAATTTTTTTTAATTTCTCGTATTAACCAGAACACCTCATATTTTACTATGGTCATTTTGGAGCAGCTGTTTTGACCCCAGTCATGTTTGGATACTTCCATCCATTTTCTGACTCTTTAAAAACAATATGTTTGACTTTTCCTTATTAGCAAGTTACATGTAGAGCCATACTCACCTCTCCCTGAGCCTTATCCCACCCCAGATCCCACCCCTACCCGAACTTTCTCCAATCCCAGATTTCTATCCACCCCTATGGGATCATTCCGGGAAGAGAGATGATGCAATGAAGGTGATGCAGGCAGGTTACTTGGTAACTCATTTTTTTATTAAAAAAAAAAAAAAAGGAAAAGGTTCATGGTAAAGGTTCATGTGTGTATGTGGCCACATCACAATGGCTTTTAAAAATATTCCTTCAGTCAACACATCCAATAGTGAGTGGGGTTAGGGCCCAGGGTCCCAGAAGGTACCTGAAGGAGGAAGTCCCAATGTTGTCTAACAGCAATTGAAGTCTGCACAGTGGATCCTTGAAGGAATTTGCACATATTTTTTCTTTACTTTTTAGGTTTTGCAGAGAAAGACTACAAGTCAGAAGAATTCTACCCAGTGACCTAAACTGATAGTGATGTCCTTGTTACTGCCTGACTCTGCCTGACTCAGCTGCTGAGCATATGTGACAGTCCTCGTGACCTCTGCCTCTCTTTCCCAACCTCCCCCCGCCTCCACATCCTCTTCCTGAAGCAGCAACTGTGGGCACCTTAGAGAGAACTGGAAAAATGCCATCCCAGAAAAACGAACACCTGTTGACTGCCCTTCCTGAACTTTAACCCCCACAGCCAAAGGCACTCACTAAAGCATGGTAGCCAGAGTGACCCACTGTTCCACTTGACTTGTCTGAACTGGAATTCTGTACAGTGACAAGGGGCACATGCCAAAATAAAACACAAAGAAAAGCTTTCTCCCCTGCCTATGCCAGTAGACCGCCCCCACCCCCACGTATAGGGTAGGGAAATAAAGTTCACAGATGGAAAGATAAAGGGAATCCTTTAAAACAAGATGAGCTTCTTGTGTTACAGCCATTCCTTTGGCTCCCAGCCTTTCCAAGTGTCAAATGACACCTTCAGTCACTCTCTGGTTGAAGCTCCTCGATGTGCTTTATTCAGGACCGCAGACATGCATGTAAGGAGTGGGAGTGTGGGTCAGGAGGGTGCAGAGGGATGTGGAAAAGAGTGAAGGAAGAAGGACGGAGAAGAAATTGGAGGAAAATGAAAGGAAAGTATACTGAGAGCAAATACCATATTCCTGAATTGTAGATCTCCCAAATACATCACTGCATCTTGGTTTGTAAGCGGGAGGCAATAACGCCTCCTCAAATGCTAATTCTCAAATTCCAACAACGCCGACGTGTGGTTTTATTTGGTCCATAGAAGTGCTTTTTGGTAGAGAAGAATTTCAGAAAGATCTCTAGAGAAATTGATTTGGAGAACTTGGGAAAGGCCAGTATTTAGAAAAGAAAAATCCAATGGGAAGAGTAAACACTAAAAAATACCATATGCATTATTAGCTTTAGATATTTCTGTCACCTTCTTTTTTTGTTTACTTATTTATTTTTGAGAGAGAGAGAGAGAGAGAGAGACAGAGGAAGAGAGAATGAGTGGGGGAAGGGCAGAGAGAGAGGGGCACAGAGGATCCGAAGCGGGCTCTGTGCTGACCGTGAGATCATGACCTGAGCCAAAGTAGGATGCTTAACTGACTGAGCCACCCAGGTGCCCTGAGATATTTTTATTACCTTATTATCTTCTTTCACTTCTCTTCCTCATTCTCTGCCTCTTTCCCATTGTGTTTCCCTGGCTCCCTGGAGGCACCTGCCTCAATTCTGCATGCTCTAGCAGGTTATAATCTTAGGATCATCCCCAAAGTTACTACCCAGCCTTCAACCTTCAGTGATGTGTAGGAATGTCACCAAGCTTCAAAACCAGCTGAAATCATGAAACTGAGCCAGGAAATCTTCCCTCTCATCAGCTTAAAGGGGAAGGAGGACCAAAAGGCAAGATCAGGAAAAGCCAAAAGTGTCCTGGGGGTGAGAGCTGAGCTAAGCATTGACTGGGTCCTCTGCAGAGAGCACCCATTACTTCCATGGCCCTCAACAGGGACACGTGTTTGGTTACCACCTAGGCCATTCAGCCTTCTCCCAATGAACAAATAAAGTACATCCTTAAATTTTACAGTTGGAGCTCTTTATAAGTGACTCTAAAAAACCTTGACATAGTAATTTAGAATTCTTCTGAGAGAGGAATCTGCCCCTTCCCAGAGGCTGGTGTGTGGAAATGAGTCATTTAGGAAGTGAGCAAGCCCCAGCGGTCTACCCAGCATCTGCCTCTCAGCTTGAGAGTTCTCATTTCTTCCAGTCTCATGTAATCCTCACAACAAAATAGGTATATTTATCTTCACTGAAAGATAATGATATTACAAAATCAGGTACTTAAGACTTAGATACTCTCAAAGGTTCTAGAACAGTTCAAGACACAGTCAGAGCGAATGATTTGAAATACGTACATGAGGGAATTTGCCCAAACCGAGAAAAGATGGTCATGGCAGTCAGGCATTGAACTTTACCAGGAGCATCCTAGCAGTCAAGGTGAGGGGGAAATACAACAGTTCAACACACTAAATAGCTTAACATTTCAATTGTTATGCTATTGCCTAAGGTATCATCTGTATTTGGTTGTTAGATAGAAATATGCTGAAAGAAATTCCTTCAAAGAGTCAGAAAACCATTGGAGTTAAACCTTTTCTGACTCACTGGAATCTTTCCGGTAGGCAAATATCATCTTCCACCTCACCCTAGTACATCAAGACAACCGGAACATATATTCTCAGTTTTATTGAAAAGTACTACTTTTTATTATTGGTTTCCTTAAAGTAATAACAGAATGGCTTTCAGTGTATGAAAAGAACATGTACCTCAATAGATGGCCAAGAAAAGAAACAGGCCAATTAACCAATATCCAACATGCCAAATGATTATAAAAATCTCCAAGGAATATGTTTTTACGAATATATTTTTTCTTACAAGCATATATGTGATAAATATAGTCACGCAACAAGAAAGCGTTAAGTAAATGTACATGGAGGTCTAAGAGTACGCAAAAGTCCGGAGCCTCTACAGATGAACACTACAAAAACAGAGTTCATATTCACTTTAAAGTTGTCCAGGAAATAGAAAAAGAGCAAATGTTACTCAGTCCATTTTAAGAGCCTAGTGTAATCTTGATTCTAAAACCATTTGTGAACAATACAAATAAAATTCTATTATCATTTTCATTTATGACTAAGGATGTGATAATCCTGGGTAAAATATTAGCTAGGCAAATCTGAAGAGTAATAAAACAATAATATATTATGAGCAGGTCCATTTTCCCCCTAAAAGGAATGCAAGCACAGTCCAACATTTTAAAAACCTATCAATATGATTTACTACATAATATAAAAGAGTAAAATTATCTCATTATCCCAATTAGTGTAGAAAAGACATTTGGGAGATTCCATCAACTATTTATAATTTTAAAAACAACTCTTAATAAACTAAGTTACATTTCCCCTTGATAAAAGTTACATACCTGAAAACAACAGCAAACAATACATTATGGAGAAACTTTGGTGTATTTCTTTAAAGATAAGGCACAAGATAAAGAAACTCCAATGTCAAAGATGGCATTGGAGGTCCCAGGTGACTAGGGGGTGAAGGAGAGGTTTACAGATTGGAAAAGAAGGGATAAAGCTGTGATTGTTTGTAGATGACATGATTATCCACCCTACCCCACCCCCACAAATACTAACAGAATCCATAGGCCAACTATTAGTAAAGAAAAAAAGGGCTTTCAGCAGAGTAGCAGGATATAAGATTTAAAAAGGAGAAAAAACAGCAACAGCATTTTTCAACATCAGCCATAACTGCAGAATATGTTCTTAAAAACAAGATACCAGGGCACTAGTTTGGCTCAATCAGTTGAGTGTCCGACTTAAGCTCAGGTCATGATCTCACAGGCTCTCTGCTGTGAGTGTGGAGCCTGCCTGGGATTCTGTCTCCTCTCTCTGCACCTCCTGCTCACAGGTGCTCTCTCTCTCTCGCTCACTCTCTCTCGCTTTCTCTCTCTCAAAAATACATAAACATTTAAAAGAAAAAAAATAAGATACTATTTTGTGTTGCAATAAAACTATCCACTCTCTGAACTGAAAAGTTTATTTCTGAAAACTTTTAAGCTCAATAAAAGACATAAAGAATGATTTCAATTAAGTAGAGGGGCATTCTCTGATCTTGGACCAGATGGATGATATCATATAGAGATCACTTCTCCCCATTAACCTACACATTTAATGTAATCCCAAATGAAATTTTACTTGGATTACTTACTTGTTTTAGGAACCAATTACATTTAGTCAAAAATTAATGAAAGAATAATTATTAACAGCTAGCTAAGTCAACTTAAAAAACAAGGTAGGTATCTTCCTCTGCTAGATATTAAGACCTACCACATTAAACTCACTGAAACAGAGTAGATTGGTGGCTGCCAGGGAGTGGGGTGTGGGGTGAATGGGGTGATCCTGGTGTAAGGGCACAAATTTTCGGTTATAAGATGAATAAGTTCTGAGGATATAACATAAAACATGCTGGCTATAGTTAACAACACTATAACATATACTTGAAAATTGCTAACAGGATAAATCTTAAATGTTTTCACCATACAAAAAAGTTAACTATGTGATGAAATTGTTAACTAACCTTATTGTGCTACTATCATAATATATGCATACATCAAATCATCATGTTGTGCGCCTTAAGTTTATATAATATTATCTGTCAATTATATCTCAATAAAACTGAAGGAGGAAAAAAAGGACCTATCAAGAAGCCACAACCATAAGTTAGTTCAGTATTGAGGCAAAACAGAGAAATAAGCCAATGAAACAATCAGAGAATTCAGAGGCACACTGTCTACATAGGAAAACTTAATAGCATCAAAATAGCCTCATACGTTGAATAGAAAAAGATGGAGTATTTAGAAGATGATGTAGAGAAAAAGGATTCCTTTTAAAGAAAAAAATGCAATTGGTAGATAGACTTTTAAATGCTAAAAGTATAGCTCTGAGGTCAGTAGAAGAAAATACAGAATAGAACTCTGATACCTAGGTGTGAGAAAGCACTTCTTAAACAAAATCTCAAACCACAAAGTGAAAAAAGGGGAGGTGAATCAAATTACATCAAAACTACTGATTTCTGTTCAGAAAGGAACTTCATTAATAGACAATAGATTCAGAGAAGTCCTTTGCAAGCTATAAAAGAAGTATTTATTGCAAGTCTAAACAACTAATATTTATAATATACCAGAAATCCCACCATTTAGCAATAAAACGAAGAAATTAAAAAGTTAACAAGCCTGAAAAGAGATGTTCGAAGTTAGTAGTAATCAGAGAAGTGCTAATGGAAACAACAGTGAGATATGACTTGACACATACTAAATATGCAAAACATTTGGATCTGCATAGAGGAACCCTGTGTTATGAAAGAAATAAAGGCTGAAAAGAGTTCTGGCAGAGGTCTCAATAAAATAGATATGACCATACTTGATTCAGAGTTTCCACTCCTAGACAGAGAACCTAAAGAAATTCCCACCCAGGTCTTTTGTAAAAGCACATGGTCAAGGGTAATATTCTTGCAATGGTACTTGGATAGAGGCAGAGGGGAGTTGGCTGCAGCCTGGTACCCATCGCTGAGAGAGGAGCTGGGTGAAATGTAGAGCAGGTCCACCATGGGGTCAGAAAGACTTGTCAAGGTGTGTTCTTAATAATCTGAATGGCCTTCACAATGGAATCCTGAGAAACACAGATCTATAACATAATAGCATTTGGGTAAGTGAAAAACATATGCACAAAACAATACCCATTCTACAAGAACACATAAAAGCAAAAAGATACAAATCAGGCTCATTATAATGCTTGCCTAGGATGGCACAGAGGAAGATGAGAAGACAAAGTGGGAATAAAATAAAACAGGTAGAGAAAGAAAGGCTTCCAGCCAATCAGTGGTAATGTTTAATAACTTAAGAATCCTATGACCCTGTGATTTCCAAGGAAGGGGAAGGGAGGATATATTCATGAAGAAACATTAATATACTCTTGAAAATGAAGAATGTCTTACAGTCTTTTGTCTATGAATGAGCCCATGATCACCACCACTGCCACTGCCACCATCACCCCCCACCGTCCCCATTCAGCTTCCACCTCCCTCTACCTCCTGGCATCCAAATGCAGCAGCAGGAGCTGAGGCAAGAACAAGTTTAACATCCCTTAAAACAAAGTTATGAGAGTAGGTCACCCAAAGCTGAATACCTAAAAACAAGAAAATGTGGTGCACTGATCAATTGATGAATTGGCCTTCAGGAAATCGATTTTTGGAAAGTTGACATACAGCCAGTAGGAAAGCTTAGGTTCTAATTCTCTTTAACCGACTTCCCATAACACGTTGGAACAATGCCATTTTCCTGGCATCAGTTCTGTATCTACAAAATTGGGGAAAGTGGTAAATGGAAAAAAAATCAATTTTGTAAGCCAATGAATACTGAGGAGGTCCAAAAGCCAAAGAATTAAATTGTGTAGCTTCCAATCTAGCATGTTTCTTCATGCAAGGACAGCAATATTCCTTCAGTAGTTACTGGGCACCCACTATGCACAAGGCACTGTGGTAAAAATGCACACAGATTTCAAATTTGACATAAAATCTACTCCTAGGACCAAAACTTTCAAAGACTGTATGTCTTGTAAGCAACCAAAATATGGCATAATTGAGGAAATATTACATAAGATACATATAAATTTGTCTTTAATTACTGATGGATTTGGGGTAGGCAAAAAATTGCCAGAAATATTAAGACTAATAGCACATGATTTGCTTTGTTTCTTTTCTTCTTCTATTGAATTAAACCCTGCCTCGCCTCAACACTGCAAAGAAAAAGCTTTAAGTGGTCTTCAAGTAAAAATTTTGCCTTTAAATCTGCATCTTATTCAAAATATAAAATGGTCTTTCTTTTATGTCCTCTCCATAGACAAAGATCCTTGTAATATTTGGAGCATATTATAAATATATATTCTTAATATTCCATAGAAGCAACAGTATTTCTGAATGCTAAGCTGGAAGTATCCACATAGGAATGGAGTTTCTAGTGCTTTCTCCTGAAGGTCAGAGGAAGCCTGTATCAGTGACTCTCCCCACCAACAATTGTCTAGGTATGTTCTTTCCACCAGGTGTTTCTGGGAGTCCCCAAAAGAATTTGGTCAAGTTGTTTCTAAATGTTCTCTTAGGTATTACGTAATTTGTAGAACCAAAACTTTACTTAGAAGACTACCATGTCGCAGAAGTAAAGAAGGTGGCAGTAGTAAGATTCCCACCAGCTAAGCACCCCCTCTTTTCTCATCCCTCTCTCACTGGCCTCCTCACATGTGGAACCACCAGCACATCACAAATACCATCTTGAAAACCAACGATCCTGTCCACTCCCAGGATTTTAGAGAAGAGAAAAATGGGACCCAGAGAAGGGGAATATGACCAAGGTTAGATGCCTGCTGATATAACACTTTTCTGGACCAACAAATTATTATTAACAAGGTAGCAGTGGATTTAAAATTCACACCCAAATCTCCTACTTATAGTTTCTTTTCCCTCCCTGGCCATCTTAGCTTACATGTCTATTATGAGGCAGCAGTTAAGAACATGGACACAGGAATAGGGTCTCTTGGATTACCATTCTGGCTCTATCACTTATCAGTAGTGTGATTTGGATGAATTACTCAAACTGTAGATATCTCAATGCAATAAAATGAATAATGATAACTACCTCATGGAAGTCTCATAAATATTAAATAAGATGTTCCACATAAAACACTGAAAACAGGGGCGCCTGGGTGGCTCAGTCGGTTAAGCGGCCGACTTCGGCTCAGGTCATGATCTCACGGCTGTGAGTTCGAGCCCCGCGTTGGGCTCTGTGCTGACAACTCAGAGCCTGGAGCTTGCTTTGGATTCTGTGTCTCCCTCTCTCTCTGCCCTTCTCCTGCTCACTCTGTGTCTCAAAAATAAATAAACGTTAAAAAAAAAATTTAAAAAAAAATAAATTAAAACATTAAAAAAATTAAAAAAACAAAACACTGAAAACAGATCTTGGTGTCTAATATACTTTCATTAAATATTGGTTATTATTATAACCTTAAAATGGCCAAAGGTGTTAATTTATGATAAATGCTAGCTTTGTCAAGAAACACTTAATTTGATCGTATGTTACAGGCAAACACAACGAAAATACTCAATCCACTTTGCTGAACATAAAAAGAGAAAATTACTATGGATATCCAAGAGTCTGCTATTCCTCAAATTTGCCACCAGATGACAGCAGTTGATAGTAGGAAAGATAGGTCAGACAAGGGGTTGATTAATGCTTTCTCCATTTGCAACATCAATAAGAGTATTCCTTCACGTTTCATCACACACACAGGTTTGTAAAGCCCTGTCAAAAAGTGGGACAATTTCCTCTCCTCTCTAGAACGTCTAAAATGTATGCTTAAACATAGAAGAATACACTCCAATAATATACATATAGTTACTCAGCATTTTGAGGGAATATATTACACTAATAAATAGTTAGAAAATATAGAATTTACGTTGAACCAGATTTTCACAGTGAATGAGTTCTATGTCCAAGCCAATAGGGGCAGTTATTCACAAAATAAGATCCCAAACATAGGGGGTGGGGAGGGGGGCACAGATTCCAGACCCATTTGGCTTTTAAATGAAGCATAGGTAGGGTTTATGTACAACACAGGGTTATGAGTCTGATTAAACTCAAAGAACCAAGTGAATCCAGATCTTGCTGAGTCTTACCAGCCTAAGTTATGCTGCCAGGGGCTACCTGCGGACCTCAAGAGAGAAAGAGAGAAGGGGCTGGGAGGATTGCTCCAGAGGGCTGGTATACAAATTAGCCTCCAGAGTCCTTGGGCCAGACATGAGGAATTCTAGTACAACAGCTCCAAGGTTCCACCGGAGGGCATCATTCATGGAGTGTATCAAATAACCCACTGAGAGCATGAGCTCAGAGTCAGACAAGCTCAGGTCAAATCCTGGCTTTGCCATTTGTTCTCTGGCTGTCTTTAAAGGTTTTATTTCACCTACCTAAACCTTCATTTTCTGATTTATGAACTGGAAATAATGGTACCTTTCTCAAAAGCTTATAACTGAGGATTATATGAATTCTAAATTCTAACTAGTGAGTGATCACTAAATGTTGGGAACTACTAATATTATTATTTTTTTAATGTTTATTTATTTTGAGAGAGAGAGAGACAGAGCATGAGTGGGGAAGGGGCAGAGAGAGAGGGAGACACAGAATCCAAAGCTGGCTCCAGGCTCTGAGCTGTCAGCACAGCTGACATGGGATTCGAACCCACGAGCCATGAGATCATGACCTGAGCCAAAGTCAGATACTTAACTGACTGAGCTGTTCAGGAATCCCTAATATTATTTTTATCATCACACAAATACTATATGCCGGGCTCTGAGAATACAGTAGAGAAAAAGATAGAGATAATCTTTCACAGGTCAGTTATAGACAAGAAAATAAATATATATTGAGTAGTAAGGGTTAAAAGAGAGAGAGAATAGAGCACTGTGGGAGCCATAAGAGGATACCTAAACCAGTCTGAGAAGCATGAGAAGGCTTCTTTTGGACAAGTGAATCTAAACTGAGAACTAAAAGATGGAAAGTTTTATCCAGGTGGAATGTATGCAGCAGAAGGAACACCACCCTCTGAGCCCTGGATTTCAGAGATTGCATTTAGCTGATGGTTAATAGTAAAGATAGCTAACCCTTCCCAAGAGCATAGTATGTGCCAAGGACACGTGCAAGTACTTTACATGCATAAATGCATTTGCTCTTCATAGTAACCCCCATGAAGTACTATTGCAATCCCCATTTTGCTGATAAAAAGTCTGAGCAGAAGACCGATTGGGTCACATGCCCAGGGGCATATATCCAGTAAGTGACATAGTCAGGATTTGACTCTGGAAACTTGAATTTTAAGGAACTACTAGGCTCTGTTATCTGAGAAGAATAAGCTCTAACAGAGTATTCTCTAATATAAGTTTGGAGAGACCCCCAAAAAGACCAACGCAAACCAAAACAGATCTCCAACACCATCAAACAGCACCCAAGAATCAATATTATCTCTCCAAAGTCCTCAGGTCTGAAGATGACCCAGGGATTGTCCAGCACCCCCAGGACATCTACAGATCAGCCTAGCCACAAAAGAAATGACAAGAGCCATCTGTCACCATAAAGACCTCTCTCAAGGAGCTCCCGAAAGCTACGCTGTCCAATACAGTAGTCACTGGCTATATGTGGATATTGAGTCCTTGAAATGTGGCTAATGGGACTAAGGGACTGAATTTTAAGTTTTACTTACTTTTAATTAAAATTTAAATTTAAAAATTGAAGCAGTGTAAAATATTTCTCTGTTAAACACGAAGTTATTGTTTTGGTAGAGTGATATTTCCCTTTAACTCCTGCCTCACATATGGCCTTATACTGTTGGCTATGTGTTGGCAAATAGTGTCTTTTCTAATTTCTTGTTAATGAATTTTGGTATTGTGTGTTAAAATGAAAATGTTTTCAATATATTGGGTTTAGTAAGATACATGATTAAAATTTATTTTTACTTTAAAAACATTTTTAAATTACTTATGTGGCTCACATATTCTCTCTATTGCACAATGCCAGTCTAAAGGAACCTTGGATGTTACATTCAGAATTATTGTCCTATCATGAGGGAAAAGTCTGAGATAGAGAATATGGTCCCTCACACTCTGGGAGCTATGCTTATGCTTTGAGTAAGTGAGTTGCTCGAGCTTGAATTAGAACAAAACACAAAAATCAGCTCGCAATTTTTTTTTCTTTTGAGAGAGAGAGAGCAATCAGGGGAGAGGGTTAGAGGGAGGGGGAGAAAGAGAGAACCTTAAGCAGGTTCCATACTCACCGTGGAGCCCGACATGGAGCTTGATCCCACAACCCTGGGATCATGAGCCAAAACCAATAGTCAGACATTCAATCGACTGAGCTACACAGGCATCCCAGAGTTTACAATTTCTTAGCACAACTGGTTAAATCTATGCATTCCAGTAAAAAGAGCACTGACTAGGGAATCTGACAACAGGAATCTCATAAGCTAGCCTTAGCCTTAACCAAATTCTTTAATGTCCTCACACCTGCTTTCTCACTCCAGGTGGGCTAGAGGCTTCCTAAGATCTGTTGACATTGTAATCTTTCATGATTAAAAACCTAGTTATCAGAATCCATTCTCCTCCAGGTCAAGGAAAAACCAGTCCACAGTCACAAATTCAGCAAGATAATATCTAGAAAAGGCCCTTGAAAGTGGAGGAGGAGAGCCTGGACAGAAAGTGGGAAGACCAGCACAAGACCTTCACCCACAGTGGGGACAAGGTCTGCACACCCCTCCACTTGGTTGCTCACATAGCTTTGCTCCCCACACCCTCCTCATTATCTGACCTTGCACAGATACTAACCTGACCTCCAGCCAAAGACCCACTAAAAAGATGACACTAATCTTGAGACCATTCATTTACTCATCTAGCACATATTTCATGCCTATATATTGTTCACAGGCACATGAAAGATGGTAGGGATAGGATGTTAATGATACTGAAAAAATTCCTACCCTCAGGGAGCTTAACTTCTGGTGGAAGAGACATTTAAGAAAGCACTACACAGATAATTATTTAATTTAGTACAAAGTATAAAGAAGCAGTAGATGTGAAGAAGACTTCTGAGAACAAGACCACCCACCTCGTCTAGATGACATTTCTGACATGCCTGGCAAGCCAGTGTAGCTTAGTGGTGAAGAAATAAGACTTTGTGTGCAGACTGTTGGGTTCGATGCCCAATCATGCAGCAGACTAGTGGTGTGATTCCTGATGCACTGGTTAGCCACTCTATTCTTTATTTTTCTCATTTGAAAAATAGAGATGAGCATAATAATACTATCTACCCATGAGAATGGCTGGAAGATGTTAGGGGGGCAACGCAGAACACTAATAGGTCAATTAGAACATTCTTGGCAAATAGTAAGCACTATTTTCCCAGGGTTTGCTATCACTGGAGATTCTAACAGATTTTGGAGATCTCTCTAATATACCCATTTGCAGCTGAGCCCATTTTAGAGACTTTCTTTATTCACAGCTGATAGAAGAAGATTTTCTTTGGGGCCTGCACCAGTCTCCCACATACAAATTACAAATGCTAGCCTGCCTCCAAACAGTCCCGGGTGTCAGCATAGAAACAGTTCCTTCTATAAATTTCCATACCCAGAAAAGTAGCTGATAATTCACAGAAAAGCAAAGATCGGGGCTAATAAACATGAGAAAAATTTTCCCCATATACTAGGTCTTCAAGGAAATGTAAATTACAATAGCTAAATGCAATTCTCTGTGTATCGGTTAGCAAGATATGTACTGTTATTAACGTCAGTGGTTTTTTTTTTTCTTTTAGTTTGAATTGCTGGTGGTAACAGTGCCGGTAAGGATTCAATTCAATTCATTCAATAAATTAAACAATGTGTACTCTCCTTGCTAGTAGTAATATAAACTGGAACCCAGGTTTTCAGAAAGTCATTTGACAACATGTAACATGACTTCCAAAAACGTTCAAACCCTATCAGTTTCACCTTAGAGTCCTGAGAAAATAATCTGGAGACAAAAATTTACATGCAGAGATGTTCATCATGTTATTATAGCAGAATACTAGAAAGAGTCTAATTACCCAGTACTATGGAAACGTGAAACAAGTTCTGGTGTCGCCACAAAAAGAAATTTTAGGTATCCATTAAAAATATTCACAAAGATTTTTAACCATATGAGGAAATATATACCATACAATTTAAAAATATTTTAAATGTCAGATATAAAATTGCATATCCAGGCAAATTTCAGCCACATATGATGATAGACATAGATGTGATGGTTTTCGAGGTGATGGGGTGATTGGTGAATTTTTTGTTCATAGATTTTTCTGCAGGTTCCATTTTTTTCAAAATGTACATGGAAGTGTTATTTGCTTCAATGTTCTTCCAAGCTGGGAACAATAGGTGTGGGCAGGATTGGAATCGGAGCTGAATTTGAAAGGGTAGCTACAGGTCATGGAGCATGCATTCAAGTCTACAACCCCAGAATTTAGGAATACAAAAGACCGATCTTGGAGCACACCATGGAGTAGGAAAATTTATCCTTTGCCCTTTCAATATTGTCTCTGCACCGCCCCTCATCCTACCCTTACTCCCAGGCTTCCTCTCTTGGCTTCCTAGGTGCCCTTGGAGTAACAAGAAAGTACTCTTTGTAAGAAGCACCCGCCACCACGTGTTTACTTTAACATCACTTATTTTAATAAAAGAGAGTTTCAGAGAATGGGCAAAACTTGTAAGCATTTACCTCTGACGATGGCATTCCAAGCACTATCATGACTGCCTGGTGACAGAAATGTGACGACCAAACCATGTTTCCAAGACGTACATTCAGTCTCCCTAAATGTAACTGCAGCCAGGGCTGTGATGTCTGGAGCTTTACTCATTCTGACTCCTTTCCCTGTGGACAAGAAGGTTTCACTCACCCACATGGATTTTCAATCTCGACTCTGATTCTTAAGACTCACCCCAACGTGGAATGAATCTCACTATTGGTTGTCCTCAATCCCCACCTCATGTCAGGCTCCTTTAAACAGCATCACACCTAAGATCCATGTATCTAATCAAGTGTGTTCACAGCAAAGTTTTCTTTCACTCATCTGCAGCTCCATGAGAATAATAAAGGTGGGGGTAGCTTTCCAAGAGGGTCCGCCCCCCCCCCCATCTCAGAAGATTCTTTTCATTATGGAAGCATGTATTTTGATGACCAGGAATGCAATGGGTAAACTCACCTTTTGGGGCCTGGCAGTCCTTGGTGGAGACGCCTGAAGGACACACATGTTACCCCAGGCTTCCTAATGTGCCACATGCAGGAAAGTAAATTGTTTCTTCCTGTGTTGTGTTAGATGCTGGTACTCTGCAAAATCTTACATCAAAGGCATCTAAAGAACATAATTACATTCACTTTTACAAAAGATTCTTAAAATTTTGAAAATATTGTATCTTCTGACCATTTTTCCTTTCCATTTGCATTCATCGATATTAGATATTTTACATTTTTATCAAAGAAAAATCATAAAATCCTTATTGTTCTAACAGGGAAGACTTAATTTCAGTGAAATTCGATTCCTCCTTATATTCCAGCATTTATCTTTGATGTATTTTCCAAGCTGTCTTTTTAATTGCTATTTTGTTGGAAACATAAATTCAGAATGATTAGATTCTTATTATTCAATATATCTTTCCCATTACATGCTGTTTTTGTTATATTCACAAGTCTTGAGAGCTTCTAAACCATCTGCTGACTTTTCATCTGTATATATCTTTTTATTTCTTGTTAGGGATTGAATTGTCAAATTTTTAACTTTGGTCGGAAAATCTTTTGGTAGGGAAATTACAATCCTTTTACCTTTCTCATTCTGTCAGTTTGTCATTATTGAGCAATGATCTCTTTCATTTGCATAGTTTCTGTAAGTAAACTTGAAACTTTATTTCCTTAGAAAATAGGTCATAAAATCATCTTAACTGAATCCAGCTATTTCACTAACCTTTGAAGATCAACTGCTATTGTAATCCAGCAGTTTAAACTATAATTTCAACCTATTTTGCTAACTCAGCAACATTTGGCCTTCCTGCTGAGAGATATAAACCATGGATCTTTCTTCCTTTAATTATTTTGTTTTTTTATTTTTTTATTAGAAAAACTTTTTTAATGTTTATTTCTTTTTTGAGAGAGAGACAGTGAGAGAGGGAGAGAGACAATGTGAGTGGGGGAGGGGCAGAGAGAGAGAGGGAGACACAGACTCTGAAGCAAGCTCCAGGCTCTGAGCTGGCAGCACAGAGCCCCACGCAGGGCTGGAACTCATGAACCGTGAGATCATGACCTGAACTGAAGTCAGACACTTAACCGACTGAGCCACCCAGGCGCCCCATTCTCGTAATAATTTTAATAATACCTCTTAACAAAGAAACTTTATATACTTCTTCTCCCTGCCCTTATTTAGACTTGATTGCCTGAAACCTATTAGCCATTCTCCTCCTACACCTTAAAGCTCTAACACAGAATCTAATTTGCCAAAGAATTCCAATTAGTTAACTTGGATTCATTGATTTCTGAAGTATCTCTCTTCAAAAAAAAAGTCTTACTTTTTTATGATATTTAATAGATGGGGAATTTAGAATATATTATTTCAGGTACTTCAGTCTTAAGTATATTCTTTCCACCCTTAAATATTACCAACTCAGTTCTTCTTAGCATCTCGTATTTTTAAATGCCCATAATGAGTTTGTCACATTACCATATATTAGCAATTAATCAATTATGGATGAAGAACTATGGTTTAGCAAGCTTGCATGCTGCATAGACTGCAGAAGAGCCAGGATTTGAACCCATGTGTCTGACTTACAACTCCAGAAGAACTTAGGGTATTACTGAGGAAAACACACCGCACACAAATAAATGTCAAATCATTTTTTTAACAAGTGATACACACAATATGTGTTATCAGTTGGACTGTACAGTGAGAGCTTCTTTTGTAAAAGTCCCCCATCTACTTTATGGTTAAGAACCAGTGCTCTGGGAAGAGAGAGGGAGAGATTTCTCAGAGGTGCAGTAAGGAATTTCAGCATCATGAATTTGAATATACGAAGGACAGTTAGGCTCTGGATGAGTATTTGGGGGTGGGAGACTTGTAGGGGAATGAACCACGTGGCACCTACCCATTAGAGCTGCAGGAAGAGGGTTCTAGCTAACCGTACCATGTGTTCCCCGTTACCCAGCTAAGATGAGACCTCTCACCCATCCCACTACACCCTTTGGCTTTCCTAAGTTTCCTCTTCAAAACAGCTTAGACTCACATCTTCTAAAAAAAAATTTAATGTTTATTTATTATTTTTAAGACACAGAGAGAGGGAGAGACAGAATGCGAGCAGGGGAGGGGCAGAGAGAGAGAGAGAAACACAGAATCCAAAGCAGGCTCCAGGCTCTGAGCTGTCAGTGCAGAGCCCAATGTGGGGCTTGAACTCATGAACCGTGAGATCATAACCCAAGCCAAAGTTAGACACTTAACCAACTGCACCACCCAGGTGCCCCTTAGATTTACATCTTCAAAACATCTTCACCAAACACTAAAAGGAGAAACTATCATAAATAAAATGAATGCAATGAAAAAATGTTGAACGTATAAGATAACGGGAAAAGGATAGCTAAACTCTAGTCACACATTTTTTTAATCAACAAAATGTTCTACATACATAGAGGTCACTGTTCTTCTTGCCACCTACAAGAATACTCCCACCTGAAACCATTCTGGGTAGCCCTAAAGATCTCACTTTTTTTTCTGGAATTCAGTTCTTAATCTCTTCCATGCTTCACATGGCCCCTGCCTCCCTCAACCAGACATTTCCATCCTACCGCCAAAATCAGTGCTCTGAATTGTCCTAAAGCTATGGTTGCCTAATCTCTGACTTCTGTAACTGAGAAAAGCCCTTTTCCAACCTAAACCTAAATCTTGAACAGTCTGACATTCAGGAGGTTCTAGGATCATTTTGCAGCTCGTGAGTTTGAGCCCTGCTTCCGTCTCTGCACCGTCAACAAGGGATCCTGCTTGTTGGATTCTCTCTCTCTCTCTCTTTCTCCCTCTCTCTTTGCTTCTCTCTCTCTCTCTCAAAATAAATAAACTTAAAAAAAAAACATACAGTTAGGATTGTTTTGTACAGATTTCCCCTGAGCAGTGCTAATGACTGGCTCAGACTTTAGTGAGACTTAGTTTCTGCACCTTTCTCCACAGTAGTCGAGCAAAGACTTCATTGCCACGGTGTGTCACAAGGTGACAAGTTTCATCTTTGCAGGTCTCAGTCTCAACTTCATTCTACCTTCTTTTGACCAATCAAACCCCTAACCAAGGCTTCTTCTTGTCAAAAGTCCTGTTTCTCTTAATCAAAGTGATGGAAACTCCCCACCCTAGACATGCATGCACATACACATGAATCTTTACTTATAAATTTAGTAAGTAATTTTAGTAAGTAAGTAAATTTAGTATGTAATTTTAGTAAGTAAGTAAATTTAGTAGGTAAGTAAGTTCACAGGTCTTTTGAATCCCAACCATAGACTTCCTAGAAATCCATGGACCCTAAATTAAGCCCTGTCTCAGAACCTCCCATCTTTCCCAGGTTCTGGTCTGAGAAAGCCACATGGTTCCCAGCCCGTATGTAAACAGAGATGACAATCATCCCTAAACTCTATGTCATCCATTTATCCTCTCAACTACTAGCAATAGTTTAAACATTTATAACTGTGTAGTTGTCTAACCATTTAGCCATACAAGAGTCAAAAAGTAAGAGATCGTCTAGTTTCTTCAGAAGTAATTTTCAGGAGCAAAGACTTGAAAGAATGAGAGCACTGTGTTTGCAAGACAGAAAACTATCAGACAGAAGCAGATCTGGAAATTACATAGGACAGAACTGGACAAGAAGGGCAGTCCCTCATGTGAAGGATCTTGACATACAACAGAGAAGTCTACACTTTATGTATCCCATAATAACCACACACAGGAAAAGCTTCCATTAGAGCAATAGTTAAGGAAGATGGATGTGGTTTTGTTGAGCACGATGGGCTATAAGAAGGCAGGTTGGGAAACAGGGAGGTCCACAGTAGGAAGCCAAGACCATTGGAACAGCATGGTGGACTGAAGGCACAAACAAGTGTGAAAAGAACTTCCCCCATAACATGGCAGAAGGACACCAGAGAACAATAGAACTCAGTAACAAATTGCAATTGGTGACAGGACTTGGAAAAGAGGTAGCAGGGGCAGAGAAAAAGGCAATGAAAAGTCAAAGGCAATAAAAAGTTTGGAATCTCATTAATGTGGAAGATATTCCTTAAAGATAAAATAAAACAAATTAATCAAATTTTAAAATGTGGGGAATTTGGTTAGAAATAAGGAAAGGGGTGCCTGGGTGGCTGAGTCAGTTAAGCATCCGACTCTTGATTTCAGCTCAGGTCACGATTTCATGATTTGTAAATTTGAGCCCCGCATCGGGCTTGCCCTGACTGTGGGGAGCCTGCTTGGGATTCTCTCTCCTTCCTCTCTCTCTGCCCCTTCCCTGCTTGTGCACTACCTCTCTCAAATAAAAATTATAATAATTTTTAAAAAGAAATGAGGATAAATTTCAAAAGGCAATTATAACATCTCTTTCTCTGAATGTGTTTAGATAAAGCATATTTAGTCAAGTTTTCAAGAACACGTACTGATTGGATAATCTCTCTGGATTAGTTCCATTTTCCATTCTGGTAAGACTATGAGTCTATTTTTTAGTTCAGTCCCTGAGGCTGTTTCCACTTTTCCGCTTTCTCTCCAGTTGCTTTGGAGGAGGGACACTTTTCCTATACTCTTCCCACCCACCCCCCACCAGCCCCCTGAGTCTCTGTCCTCTCTCCACAATCAAAAACAGCTCCCTGCCCTCCAAAGCTTCACTTCTCTCTCTCCCCCAGTTCACTTCTCCACGCCGCATACCTGCTGAGTTCTGTGGTTCAGGTTGTGCAGATTGTTGTGTTAACATTCAAGTCAGTTTTCTAGGTGTGCAGGATGGCTTTGTGTTGATCTGGCTGTATTTCATGGACGCAAGACACAAAAAAATCTCCCATGCTGTTCCCCGTCTTGGCTCCTCTCCAAGACTATAAGTCTAAGGCCGTGTTTACTCACTGTCCAAATCTTCAGATGAAAAGTGAAAAAAGTTAGTCCATCTGGATACAGTAGTATAAATAAAGTTATATTTGGCAGCACATAGGCAAAACATTCTGACAGTCTTTTCTTTTTTCAAATATCTTGTTACTTTATGGACACATCTTACATGAAGCAGTTTCATCAGAATGACAACCTGTGGCTGGCAGAACTTAGCTTTTTTCTATATATTTCACAATGCATAAAAGTTCGAGCTCCTATAAAAATTAATTATGGTTGATGATAAATATGATTGTGGTGGTTAAAAATAATAATACATAATATTTATGGCTCTGTGCAAAGAAACATTACATGTAGTATCTTCCAATCCTTACAATAACTTTATGACATATTATTATTATTGCCATTTTAAAAACAAGCGACTTGAGGCTTAGAGAATATTGAGTAACTTGACTAAGCTCCCATAGCTAGTAGGCAACAAAGTGGGTCCAGATATGTCTAACTCAAAGCTTTCCTGTGTATTTGTAAACTCTGTGTATCTGTGTCTCAACCAGAGACTAAAATGAATTCTTGCTGCTTTTTATACAATAATTGCTCAATAAATATTTATTAGAGGGTAGATGGGATGGGTGGATGGATGGAGATGTTTGATGAATTAGGACAACAGGGGGCAATATATTTCTGCTGAGATCCTGGCTCCCAACCAAAGCATTTCTGGAGTCTTACAATGTACACAGCAGGCACCCTGCTGAAACATCTCTTCTGGCAACAAGCACAAAGGCAGATAAGTGAGTTTCTCACCTCGGTCAAATGGTCTGTTAACCACTTCCTTGATGGCTGTTTACTCATCACGTCTAGCAGATGCTCTGTTGAGCCCACATACGACCCTGGTTCCCTATGTGTCACTTTCAGGTATTAAGCTCACCACATTTGGTCTCCATGCTTCAAGCAGCAGATCTTATCAAAAAAAGTTTAAAAACCACATAGGTTCAGCAAGATCTCTATAGACTTATATAAAATATATAGCTATTTTTAAAAGTAACAGATAACAGGTCTGCATCTTGCCTTTGCAGGGAGATGATCTTAGGGAGAAAACAATAAACACGCACATATTAGACACCTATCATATATGTTTTGTACAATGCTAAGAACTGCAACTTAATAAGTTTAAGTCTAGTGAAAATAGACCAAAAATGTTTTATACATAAAATATATAGATATACACATTACGTACATAAATTATATAATATATATACACCCATATAAAGTATATACATATACTTAAAATATAATGCCTCAACTTTATAGCAGTGTTATATACAATAGCCAAATTATGGAAACAGCCCAAGTGTCCATGGATGGATACAGAAGATGTGGTGTATATACGCAATGGAATATAACTCAGCCATAAAAAAAGAATGAGATCTTGCCATTTGCAATGACATGGATGGAGCTAGACAATATTATGCTAAGAGAAATAAGTCTGTCAGAGAAAAGCAAATACCACATGATTTTACTCATATGTGGAATTTAAGGGAAAAAAATGAACATAGGGAAAGGAAAATAGAGAAGCAAACCAAGAAACAGACTCTTAACTATAAAGAACAAACAGGCAATTATCAGAGGAAACGTCATGAGATGAGGGTTAAACAGGTTATGGGGATTAAGGAGGGCACTTGTGATGAGCACAGGGTGACGTATGGAAATGTTAAAACACTATAATGTACACATGAAACTAATATTACACTGTATGTTAACTGGAATTCAAATGAAAACTTAAAAAAAAAAGAATAATGTCATCAACAAAATAAAAACAATCACTATCATTCAGGTTGAGCAGGAATAATAAAGCTCAAAGAGCTGGGGGCATCCCTGTCAAGATTTGATAGCCCGCCCCCCACCCCACAGAGTAGAGCCTGCTTGGGATTCTCTCACTCCCCTCTCTCTCTCTCTGCCCTTACCCTGCTTGCATGCACACTCTCCCTCTCTCTCTCTCTCAAAATAAATAAGTAAGCTTTAAAAAATAAAATTAAAAAAGAAACTATATAATCTTTAAATTTCCTTAATAAAATACAGACAATAATACAAAAACCCTTATATATCCTATAATAACAATAATAATATATAGCTGAGCAAACATCTAACAAGATATTTATCACTGTATTAATAGTGAATAATTTGAAATGAATTTAAAAGCATGAACAAACTAATTAAATACATATGGTATATAAATACAATTGAATCTTAACAAAACATTTTTAATAATACGTATATCAGGGAATTTTCAAAATTAATTGTTCTTCATCTACTATCATCTTATACCTGGCATCGAATTCATGAGGTTTAACTCAATACTGTCTAATGTTTTAAACCCTAACCCCTGCAAAGTTTTTCTCCATAGCTGAAATATATAATGATTGTAATGTTCTAGTTCTTCAAATCAAACAGAAAAACAATCTGATCCATAGTCGACATATAAAATGTGGTTCTCACACTTAAATTCTACTTTTCCAACCCTCCCCCCTCCATTTTTAGTGAAAAAGAAAAGCAAAGCAAAGTTTTCCAATTTTCCTTTTTTTTTTTAATGTTTATTTAGTTTTGAGAGAGAAACAGAGACAGAGCATGATGGGGGAGGGGAAGAGAGAGAGAGGGAGACACAGAATCCAAAGCAGACTCCAGGCTCCACTCTGTCAGCATAGAGCCTGATGCGGGGCTCGAACTCACGAGTCGTGAGATCATGACCTGAACCAAAGTCAGACGCCTAACCGACCGAGCCACCCAGGTGCTCCCTGATTTTCTAATCGAGCCAGAAAATTAAGCACTGTCCTCAGTGAAATTTAGAAATATATACACTTCTCTATGTCCCTCCCTTGTGTATTTTTATGACAATATCCACTTTTGGGAGATCATGAAATTAACATATGTTGGAGATATCTTAATATTAATCTAGACATAGTCATAGCCCTAGACATAGATGGGTTGTCATAAAACAGATATAATAGACAAGGATAAATGAAAGAGGTGACGCCTCCAAATAGATGAACAAAAGATAGCTTGAAAATTTTTGAAAATTCAAAATTTCAAAACTTCAAAAATAACATAGTCACTTTTATAAAGCTGGAAAGTGAGTTGCAGAATAAGTTTTTATAATGTTTCAATATCAGGAAAAAGTGTTGGTGAGGATGTAGAGAAAAAAGAACTCTCATCCACTGTTGGTTAGAATGCAAACTGTGCAGCCACTGTGGAAAACAGTACGGAGGTTCCTCAAAAAATTAAAAATAGAAATACTATATGATCCAGTAATCACACTCCTGGGTATTTACCCAAAGAAGAGGAAAACAGTAATTTGAAGGGATACATGCACCCTTATGTTTATTGCAGCATTATCTGTTAATAGCCAAGATGTGGAAGCAACCCAAGTGTCCAATGATAGATGAATGGATAAAGATGAATGATTAATGGAAGCTTACCCAGTCATAAAAAGAATGAAGTCTTGCCATTTGCAACAACATGGGTGGATCTAGAGAGTATAATCTTAAGTGAAATAAGTCAGTCAGAGAAAGACAAATCCCATATGATTTCACTTATATGTGGAATTCAAGAAACAAAACAAATGAACAAAGGAAAATAAAGAGAAAAACCAAAAGAACAGACTCTTAACTATGGAGAACGAACTGACAGTTGCCAGAGGGGAGGACGTTGAAGAGATAGGAAAATAGATGATGGTGATTAAGAGTACACTTATCCTAATGAGCACTGAGTAATTTATAGAATTGGTGAATCACTATACCGTACACCTGAAACTAATATAACACTGTATGTTAATCATACAGGAATTAAAATTTAAAAAAATAAAATTGCAAAAAAAAAAGTTTCACTATAAGGGTTTTCAGTTTATCATAGTAAAGAGACCACAGATTTAAGAATTCAGCCACTTGAGAATCTATGACCCATCTAGGGCCACCAACTCCAAACTAGATGACTTCGGATGAGTTACTGAAATCTACCAAACCTATTCTATTTTCTGTAAATTTGGATAATAATATTCTATAGGATTACTGTAGAAATTAAGTAAAATAAATGGATAAATACAAAAAAAGTCTTCCTTTGTGACATTACAAAATGTATATCATTGACATTTATTTGACACCAAGTGTCAGGCCACTTGTTTTTCCTACTGTCATAGGCCTTTCTGTTGTAAGTATTTTTGTTGATGTCTTATTAGCTACTGCCCTTGTAATAACATTACCTAGAATTTTTAACAAGCATTATAGATCTCTGTCAATTTATCTTCAGGATTATTTTAATTATTATATTTTGTTGTCATCCATCTGTGAATAGATTATAATACATTATATTCAAGTTCTTACGCACAAGATAGCATACTTTTCTTAATAAAGCTGTTAACATCAGCACAATTTCTATTTATTCTTATCAAGCAACAATTGTCAGAAAGTATTTTGACCCAAAATATTCACTCCTTTCTCCACCATAGGAAAACACAAGCCAGAAAACTGCAACCCAGTAACACTTGAGCAAATAAAACCATTGAGCAAATGATTTATCTGCTGTAACCATTAAAATATTGAATGTGTCCAATTATCATTACACTGTTCATTCTACTACAAGTACAGAGCAAGTTTTGTTCTCTGAACCCATCCTGTTAGGCCTTGTCACTAAGCTGTTTTTCTTTTTTAACTCTTGAGTTGGAGTCGCTTCCTTTTGAGTCAAGCCATCATCAAAAACAATTGTAGTGGCACCTGGGAGGCTCAGTCAGTTAAGCGTCCGACTCTTGGTTTCCATTCAGGTCACAATCTCATGGTCTGTGGGTTCAAGCCCCGCATCAGGCTCTGTGCTAATAGCATAAAGCCTGCTTAGGATTCTCTTTCTCCCCTCTCTCTCTGCCCCTCCCCTGCTTGCATGCTCTTTCAAAATAAATAAACTTAAAAAACAATTGTAATTTGCCAGTGTTATAAATTCACGAAGGTCACTCTACTTTTGCAACCAAGCATATATAAGCCTGTGAGTCTTTCTCTTTCTTTGCTTTTACATCCTTATAATATTGCTCTTCAGCCAAATTCAGTAACTTTGGAAGTGTAGAACTCCACAAGAATTCGACCCTGGTCTTCGGGTTGTTACTGCTATGAGTAGATGATATAGAGAAATAAAGGAAATAATAAAAAACTTAGAGACCACTGGAACATTTAATAATAGACAATTGGTTATATGGCCTGCTGTTCATTCATTTCTCAGGATGTTAGGTAGTCAATCCATTTCAAACACACATACACACAAAAGCTTAAAAGAGGGTAGACTGTTTAGAATACATTGTAAGGTAATGAAACAGATTACAAAACAGTGTCCCAATTTTAATGTGTCCCAATTTCATGAAATAAAATATTTATAGTTTTTTTTAGGTTTATTTATTTATTTTGGTGGGGGTCGTGTAGAGAGAGAGAATCCATGCTGTCAGCATGGATCCTGGAGCCCAAGGCTGGGCTCAATCTGGGGAACTGTGAGATCATGACCTGAGACAAAATTAAGAGTCTGATGCTCAGCCAACTGAGCCACCCAGGTTCCCAAGCAAGTATTTATAGTTTTTTTAATGTATTTTTAAAAACTAGAAGAATACCAAAAAAAAACTAGAATATACTTAAAATTATCCCAATTTTTTAAAATTACAGGAGAAGTATACTCCAAAAGCTTATTTCTAATAATTAGGATTATGGATTAATTTTACATTCTTCTTTTTGTTTTTCTTCCCTCCTCCCACCCCCTTACTTTGTATAACAAATGAGCATATATCATGTTCATGGTCCAAAAAGAATTATATGTGTATGCGTATTTGTAGAAAGGTATATGATTGATAGATATATAGATAGGAAGAAAGAAAATACATAGGTAAGTATATACAGGATGGTAGGTCTAAGTTAAGTTCAATACGGTATATGTAAACTTTGAAATTCCTTTATTGTTAGTACAATATATAAACCAGAAAAACAGATTAATATTTGCAGCAGGAACTAATCCTTTTCACTAATCAGAATACCTGTGTCTACTATCAGAGGCACTGGTTTCCAGGTTATCTAAGTACCTAAAAATGCTACTATGTTATTAGCTGACAGTTTTGGTAACCACAGAATATCAATAAGGGCCTGGATTACCTTGCATGTCAGCCCCTTGAAAGCAGGTCCTTGTCTGTTTGTACCCTGCTGTTTCTCCAGAGCTTAGCACAGTGCCTGGCACATAACAGGTGCTCAAGAAAGATTTGTTGAATGAATGGCTATTTCATCCAGGCCATACGGAACCCTGAAGAAATTCCTCAACTTCCTCCCAGTGTAGACATTCAAATAATCAGACAACTAGTATGCCCTAGAACCAGTGGCTCTCTTTTCTGAACATTTTGACAAATTCTGACAGATTCTCATGCCCTGACATTCTGATAAAGTCAATATTTTACCAACATTCAGGGATCACTTACTACATACATATATTATCCCACAAATATTATCTAACTCACTCCTCATAATTCTTTATGAGTCATGTTTTACTGTCATCTCCATTTTGTAGTATGGATACTGAGTCTCAGGTGATATAATTTGGCCAAGGGCACACAGTTACCAACGTGGAGCTGAGATCTGATTATAGGAATGTCTAATGTCAAAAACTTGTCCTTTATAAAGCCCAGACAAAAACTTTCCTCCAAAGTGTAACGATAGGGGGGCGCCTGGGTGGCTCAGTCAGGTAAGCGTCTGACTTCGACTCAGGTCATGATCTCACAGTCCGTGAGTTCGAGCCCCACGTCAGGCTCTGTGCTGATAGCTCCGAGCCTGGAGCCTGCTTCAAATTCTGTGTCCCTCTCTCTCTGTTCCTCCCCCTGCTCACACTCTGTCTCTCTCTTTCTCAAAAATAAACAAAAAAGTGTAACGATAGGAAGACCTCCATCTCCCCTAAGAAATTAGCTAGCTAGCTTATTCCTTTCTCATAATGAGACCTACATAACTGAGCATTATCTACTTTTTTTTATTTGGCTACCAGAAAGCTCAGAGGCAAATGAAAACCTCAACTAGAGTAACCATATTGGTCCTTATTGGACTTATGGACTGTGAATTTGGGTTTTCTTTTCCTGGAACTTGACTTTTGATTCTGTGTTCCCTGGGCCTGATTCATATTTTTATATACTTTACTACCAGAGTTTTTGTTATAAATCATCTCGAATTCTTCAGAGGATTTTGGAATAAGCGATACAGCACCATTATGTATTGATTTTACCATATTTCCAATTCACAGAGCAGCCACCTCGCCATACCATCCTCTGTATTGCCTAAAGAAGAAAAACCAATTAACAATTCATATGCCGTATCTTTCCTTTTAAGTGCATTCTGTGGTTGTCTCTAAATCACATTAACTTCAAATTTTCTGAAAAGAAAATAAAGGTGATATTTTGGTAGCCCACCCTTAGTGTGTGGTTTGGTTTGCTTGTTTAATTTTAGACCTCACTTTTCAGTGACATCCGTTCAGACTTGAAACTGCAGTCGTTTGTTGACCTTAATTCTCAGGGTATAAGATGAAGTCAGCATTACCAAAGGGAAGGACACACGTAAAGCAAATTTGCATGTGTCTGCTAATGTATAGTTATAGAATTCTAAATTTATTTGTTTGAAAAAGAAATGGAAAGTTTTCTGACCCACTTTAAATCAGTGTTTCAGTAAAAGGCTAGTGAGAAACCCATCTAAGGAAGACACTTGGTTTCCATGAGGTTAGTAGTTATTACTCAAAGGAGAAATTGACATGCTTATATGATGTGTTTGATTGTGGATTTTACTGTAGGGATTGGGGAAACACTGATAGGTTGCGGTTGTTTGAAGATGACGTGAGGTGAGGTGTCTTCCTTCTTGCATGGCTTGGTCTCTTATAGAGCTTCCAGGCATTATCTCAGTGCTTTGGTGCTGGAAAAGACGTGTAAGAGCAAGTCTCACTTATGAGATAAATGATAAAGTCATTATGCACTATTTGGAAGTTACCGGGAACAGAATCAAATATTTCACATGGATAAAGTAACGGTTGTTCAATGTTCTTTTGAACATACAGATTAATTTTTTAAAGATGTTCAGTTTTGTGATCTGATTCCGTCAGACAAAAATAGTCTGGTCTGGACTACATGGGGCAAGATCAAAAACCATAAGTAGAAGAAAATAAGTTATTCAAAGGAGCTGTTCACATGGATCTTCATTAGGAAAGAACAACTCACCAAGAGTTGGAATGACCATAGGTTAAAATATATATATATAATTCAAATGTTGACAAATGTTGGCCTTCCGTCTCTCAGCCCTCACCAGCCCATTAACAATGACCCTGTCCTCATGGTCAATCATTCCTTCAATCTATCCTGTCATCTAAGGAGGGGAAATTCCCCCACCAGGGATTCCAGAGGAAGACTGTACTTACCACTATGGTATTCCCACCTAAAAATCCATCGTTCAGGATGGCCTTCGGGAACACAGCCATTGTGCATACCTAACAATGTTAAGCTGGAGAGAAACAATGATACTATCAGACTGATAGTAAGGTTAATATTTCCCATTTAATAAGCCATGTTAATTTCATATATAGCAACTCCTGGTTCTCACAAGACAACAGTTTTAACCTCAAAGCTGAGCCTCTGGTACGTAACACCATTAATATTTTGAAGTTGGGGATAGATGATCTAGACCTTGATAAACTAAACCTAAACGTGGGTCTCAGTTAAGTCCTGACTTTGACAATTCTTCAAGACCCTCCAGATGACTCTATTGCATCATTCTCTTCCCTTAATATCAGGTCTTCATTTTAAGTGTCTGATGTTGCTTGCTGTATGCTAGCCCATTTTCACAATATCAGCCTCCAGATTTAAAACTCAACAGGATTCTCTGTAGCTACTATTTCCCTCTCTCTATTAGATCAAAATCAAGAGAAAAGGAGTCTTGCTATTGATGTGCAGGGCATTAAATAAAATGGCATGCACTTCTTTGAATAGCCATTGCCTTTAAATTATAATACACACTAATCACCAATGATGGCACAGTGCCCCTTCCTATACTGATACAGACTATTGTTATTTTTTATTTTAAAAGGCTGTAGAGGGGCGCCTGGGTTGCTCAGTCGGTTAAGCATTTGACCTTTGGTTTCAGCTCAGGTCGTGATCTCACAGCTCATGAGTTCAAGTTCCACATAGGCCTCTGCTTGAGATTCTCTCTCTTTCCCCTTCTCTCTCTTCCTCTCTCTCTACTACACCCCCACCGATGCTCTCTTTTTCTCTCTCTCAAAATAAATAAACTATAAAAAATATTTTAATAAATAAATAAAAAGGCTGTAGAATAGAAATTTAAAAGACTGTGTCAAGGGGCACCTGGGTAACTCAGTTAGTTAAGCTTCCGACTTTGGCTCAAGTCATGATCTCACAGTTCATGGTCTCAAGCCCCACGTCAGGCTCTGTGATGACAGCTCGGAGCTTGGAACCTCCTTCGGATTCTGTGTCTCCCTCTCTGCCTCTCCCCCTATTCGTGGTCTGTCTCTTTCTCTCTCCCAAAAATGAATAAACATTAAAAAATTTTTAAAGAAAAAAAGACGGTATTGTGTCAGATGGTAGCTACACTTGTGGTGGGCATAGCATTAGGTATAAATTTACATAAAATTGTAGAATCACTATGTTGTACACCTGAAACTAATATAACATCGTGTGTCAACTATACTCAAAAAAATAAAAATAGAAAGTATAATAGTATTTCAATGGTAACTTTACCACCCAAGAAATAATTTTTCAAAATTAGCCTATTTATTTTATTTTTTAATAAAAATGACAGTCTTAATTTTCCACTATATCAAGGCAAAAGACTCCACAATACTCTCTCCTGAATGCAAAAGGAAGAAAATTTTTTTTCTATCTCTTGCATTATTCTCTATTATAAGTAGAAATACTGTTTTGTGTCCTAATAATGTTAAGGAACATTGAAAATCTTTTCCCTCAGTCAAGAAGTCCACAAACCTTTCAGCAAGATCATCCCCTCAAATGCACATTTGGCTCTTAAGAATATTTCTCAGTCTCCAGCTGCTGACCTTCTCACCCAGGTCGCAACTCCCAATTTGTAATTCTCCATGTCTTGTGGACATCTGTTTTCTTAGCCCTCAAAGAAGCAAGATTGAGAAACTTGAGAAAAATCATGAAGCAAAATAATCACCCCTACTTTACTGCTTCTATTTGTTCTCCTACAATTTTCCTTGTCTGAAAAGTCACAAATAATCAAAGATTACCTGATGTAAAAACTCATTCTATCAAGAGGGAAACTGAGTCTCAAAGACATGAGGTACCCAAAGGCATGGGTAGTTAATGACAGAGCCACAATGAACACACAAGTGTCTTCTTGTCCAGTGTCCTAGGCATCCTAATGCTCTGGGTAGCATCCCCCCAATCTCAACAGGGACCTAAACCTGCGGCAGCTGCCTCTGTAGACAAATACAGAGGAAGAGCCCTCCCCATTCTTCACACGCTCTTTATACTTCTGACCATTCCTTCAGGAGACATAGGCTTCCAGCTCAAGGGTGCATCTGAGAAACCAGTGCTACTCAAGGCTGGGCATACCCAGCTCTGACCACCACTTCAAAATAATCATGTTTACACTTTTGCGAAAACGTATTTTATTTTCCTTTTTATTTTTTTTAAGAGAGAGAGAGAGCACACATGAGAGCAGGGGAGAGGGTCTTAAGAGGGAGAATCTTAAGCAGGCACTACATTCAAAGCAGAGCCTGATGTGGGGCTTGATCCCACAACCCTGGGATCATGACCTGAGTCGAAATCAAGAGTCGGACACTCAATCGACTGAGTCACCCAGGTGCCCCTGTTTCCCCATTCTTATTTTAAGGGCTGGCATTTCAAGGGATGGCACACAGGCTGGATTTCATTGGTATGGGAGGCAGGAAGTAGGGAGAACAGCTAGAGTCAGCTTTCCCCCCATAGTCATCAACCAAAAGAACTGGCAGCAAGCACATTCTCCTCCACTTCATCCTTGCCAGAAAGCAAAAAGCAAGAAATTCTCCATTCTAGGGTGGTCCAAAATAGGCTATAACCTTGTCACACTACAAACAGATCAGGAAGGAGAGTTCAAGGCATTAACTTAATATGATAATTGGAAGGCCACTGGGTCCCAAAAAGAATATTCAAGATTTTGAACTACCCAAATAACATTATTCATATTGTCAATCATTTAAAATATTGAACACTTACCACTTACTAGACACCATATTAGGCGATACAAAGACAAATAAGATGGCCACTTGTCTTCAGGTAGCTAGCTCACAGTCTAGCAGGAAAATCAGATACGTAAACAAATGACATGCAATGCACTAGAAACATGTATGAATGACTATGAACCAGAGAGAAACCAACAACATAAAAGCAATATTCAAAGACTCATGTTATATAAAGCTCAATATTAGGTACCATGAGGGTTACAAAGATGCATAACACACTGACCGACCTTGAAGGATTACAGCAAAATCTAAAAATGGAAATAGATGTAAGTCTTAAATATACTTTCTCTAGCCAAAAAGAACACAGTACAAAATGAAGCAAAAATGACTAGAGAGGTATGTATAAGATATATTATGGGAGTTGTTCATTCCAACTAAGGAAATTAAGAAAAAGACCTCCAGAACTACAAGTCACATTTGAACAGGTTCTGGAAGGACTAGTAACATTTTGAGGTTGAGAAGAGCATTTCAGAGACAACAGCTTAACAAAAAAAGCATGTAGATGTTAGAAGGAAGACAATCAGGACCCCATGAGCCCAGGTCATACAGCATAGTGGGAGGCAAAGCTAGAAAGTTTGCAGAACTCAAACACTAACTCAAATACTACTTTAAATGCTCAAGGTTTTGTATTTTGTATTCTGTATGCAAGCTAATGGGACAAGAAAAGTCACAATCAGAACCATGCTTTGAGGATTATTGCAGGAATGTTGAAGATAGGTAGAAAGTAGCAATTGGGAAGAGCAAAGTTGACTATCAAAATCGTCCTGGGGTGCCTGGGTGGCTCAGTTGGTTAAGCGGCCGACTTCAGCTCAGGTCATGATCTCACAGTCTGTGAGTTCTAGCCCCCGCGTCAGGCTCTGTGCTGACAGCTCAGAGCCTGGAGCCTGCTTCGGATTGTGTCTCCCTCTCTCTCTGCCCTTCCCCTGCTCACGCTCTGTCTCTATGTCTCTCAAAAATAAATGAAATAAAAAATTAAAATAAATAAATAAATAAAATCGTCCTAGTGGGTAAGAGTCTAAGTTAGAGGAATGGAGTAGTTCCGAGAATAGGGAATAGATATCAAAGACACAGCAGCTTCTGAGACTGCTACCTGATCACATATGGATGATGGACAGGAAAGCTCATAGTGACTCCATGCCTTCAAGAATAGATGATGACATTAACACCAGAACTAGGGAAATCAGAAGCTGTATCTTTCTTCCTCTCCTATCTATATCTGCTTCACTTATCAAGTTCATCTACTGTTGCCACTGAGATCAGCTGCTTATGGCCTCCCTCACTGATCAGTTAGGATCTACCCAAGAAAACAGAAGTGACTTCAAGCATTTGCAATAGAAGAAATTTAATACAGGAACTGGTTACCATAATAACTGAGATTGACATCAGAGGCTACTACCATCCTAAGGCTGGAAGGATAAAAAGAACAAGCACTGCTCCAGAAGACATAGTAAAGGGACCCTTTATTCTTCCTCCGTTTCCTTCTCCCCACTCCCACTCTTCTCTCCTCTAATTTCCCTTTGGCTGAACACAGCTGGAAGTCAGCTGATTGAAGAGTATAAGAAAACAGTTTTCGGGGTTAGTCGTCTGAGACAGAATAGAGCCAAGCAAGGAGGAATGGATCCAGGACAAACAGGCCCAAGAGCCAGCAGACTTCTTATATACCCTAATTGTTGAGTTAGAACTGCTAGTGAGCACCCCTACATTATCATGTATAATATGAGATACCAGCTGCAAGGACCTGGGAGCCATCATTCACCTCACTGGGAAGAGGGAGCAGAGAGAGGATGACATGTGGCCAGCCACATCTGTATCCCCTGACCCCTCGTCTTTATCATTTCCATGCTAGTCTTCAGTGTTCCTGAGGAAGAGCTATTCTCAAAGACCTGAAATCAAAGTCATTTTATTTAGACTGATGAAAAAAAGGAAGGAGAGAACATTTCCTTCTCTCTTTCATTTTTATCCCCCCTCTCTCTTCCTTTCCCTTCTTGTCATTCTCTACTCTCCATCGCCCTCCTTTTCTCCACTTCCATCACCTTTCTTCAGTCCCTATCTTCATTCTCAACTCCTTCCTTTGTCCAGCTATACTGCCTTACTCCTTCACATCCATCTCACTCCTCCTGAAGAACTGCACAAGTTAACAAGTTGCTTGGTAACATGCAGTGTTAGACATGCCTTTAACAGTAAAGCTTATGCCCCTTGAACCTAGTTATCAGTTTCCTGAGCAGAGTAAACATTCAGCAAAGGTGTTAATGCAATTAAATAATATATCCTCCCTTCATTAACTTATGTATACATTTTTCAATTGTTTGTTTATATGGTGAGACCTTGAGTAGTTTCTGCAATGGCCTCCACAACATCTAGCTAGGGAATCTGGTGAGGAAAGGAATTATCAAATGGGGAAACAAGGTACATGATACTAGAAGTCTTGAATGTTGTGTCAAACATTTATTTTCCCATTAGCCATTAAAATAAAGCATAGCTCTTATGGCAGCTTCATATATGTCTGTAAATAAATGATATCAGCTCATAAGTAAGCATCTTTGTTCAGCTTCTGACAAGTAACAGTTCCTTGAAGAATGAAGAGAAGACATAGTCTTTCGAAACATGAATTTTTGCCCTTCCGTTTTTTTCTTCAGAGGTAGATATTAACTGTCATGAAGGGGAGGTTCTTCTCTGACCTCATTTGAGGATGGAACTTTTAACTAAAATGGTGTCACCCTGGAACCCATTTCACACCGACGTTCGTGACCGCAGAGGAGCAAAGTCCTATAAAAAGGGAGAAGATAGTGCTACACTTTGTCCATCTCGCAGCAGGCACACTCTCATCTTTCTCCGGCTAGTTGGAAGAAACTACTATGGCACCCGGGACAACTTCATCCATGGTGAGTCCTGCACTAACATACAATGCTCTTGCTTATTTGGACCAGATAATATTTCTGGAATGCAGGTATGAAATTCTGGATTCTGACCATGGAGATATACTGCATGTATGGGATAGGAAATGAAAGCTTTGGTAGATACTCGTCAATTTATAGCATTTTCAAGAACTGATACACATCAGTTTGAAAGATGAGATTAAAACTGAAAGATAGCTAGATTGGGGCTAAACCACATGAGAAGTGTCACATGATACTGTGCGGTGAGGAGGAATGTTTATTGTAAATCTGCTTTTCTGAGTACAAGGGATTTGATAGAATTCTGCCACAGCATTTTTCTTATTACAAAATAAAATGGAAAGTTATCCTTGAGGATTTAATTAGTTGCAGCCCTGAATTTCCTTCCCACTATCCGATTATTACACCATAATCTTATACACCAAACTTATTTATTCTAATAGATACATGTGTTACTATGGTTTAGAGCAAAGAGTCTTTATATTTTTGAAATATTTAACTTAAAGCATTTTTTTGAAACCCGACTTGATTACAGAATCAATATAGGTACATCTAGAAAAACTAGAAAATATACATAAGAATACATAAGGGGAGGCCAGTTTGGGGTTGAATGTCCCTGCCCAGCATTTCTCACATGAATACTGATACCACACACATTTTTCTACAGCCCTTTCTTCTGAAGGGAACATTTGACTTCACATAAGATTTCACAGAATGCTCGGACAGAGAACAATCATTCAGGAGACATCTCTTCCCAGAAAATCAAGGCCATTATTATCCCAATGGCCTGACAGAGAGTCATGTACAGACAGGATGATAACTTGCTATTTTTTACTAAAATTATTACCAGTCAGTAAAACATGTGTCTTTCCTATATCAAAAGAAGAATGTTCAAAACTGGTAAACACTCCATGGTCTTAACATTATTTTGGTCATAATACCAGGACAAAATACCAGTCCTGTCATCCAGGACAATTCATTATAGATTGTCCTGGAACATAGTATGCTATGATTAGCAATAGAGTAATCATCACAATTTGTTAACAAAAACCACATGCTAATCCAATCTCCCACCTCTCTCTTCTTTCCCATTCAGTTCCTGTCAGTGCTGCTGCTGCTGAGTCTGATGGCTATCCTTAGGACAGGAATAGCATTCCCACAAAATCCAGGATGCCCAACAACTGAGGACAAGAATTTCCCTCAGCATGTGAAGGTCAACCTGAATATTCTTAATGGGAATAAAAATTCCAGAAGGCCCTTGGATTACTACCGCCGATCCACTTCACCTTGGAGCCTGCAGTACGTAATGGCCCCAGATAAAAATCTCTGTATTGTTCAATCTTTTATGCATCAGACTGTCAATTAAATCACCTTGAGGAAGATTTTACTTAGAATCATTAGTCAAGATTTGGAAGGGCCATTGTGCAAAGCAATGATTCTCAAACGACATTCTGTAGACTTCTTTGACAGAGCACAGGGCCACCTCTCCCCTATAACACCTATCCATTAGATATCATTGTCACTGACACCAAAAACCCACCCAAATTAGTGGCGGTCCTTATTCTAATACTTAGGATACCCCAAGTCTATTGTTCCTTTATTTTAAAAAATGGAAATTTATCATAGAAGATTAATGCCTAAATTCATTTTACCAGAACTACCACTGAAATGATTTGTTGAAAATAACTAGTAATTAACTAGGATTTTTGGGCCTTTTTTTTTTTTTTTTTTTGGTCATATTAGCAGTGGGTTAATACAGCTTGAATCCAGCGGAAGAAAAAATGTGGTGGGTATTTCCACCCCTTTTTGAGTTAGATAGTTTTGATCTACATTACCAACAGACCTATATTTGCTGTATCTTTAGTACATCTAATATTTAGACCCCATAAAGATTCAATACAAAATGGTTTTTTTGTGATTCGATTTTATGCAAATAAGCCACAGTTATGTGGTGCCTATAGATTCACCTGACTGTAGGGTTTCTTCTCCTCCCATTACTAAGAATAGTTCAAATAAATCAATTCAAAAGTCAAAGCAAGTCATTCACTCAGCTAGAGTAGAGAGGGAAGAGAAGGTTATAGAGAGGCTTCAGCTTTTGTTTCCAGCCCTTCAAGTCAGCTCTGGGTTCTGTTCCATGAATGTGCTGTCAGATAAAATGTTGATGCATTTCCTGTTTCAAAGATAGACTTCATGAAGTGACATTAATGGCTATCTTACTCCTAGATGATTCCATTGGCCTTTGTCTATCAAATATACCTTAAGAAATCATCTTTGTATCAAACTTAAACCCTGTCTGCAGTCTCAGCCTATCTTATTTGTTTCATTCTTCCAAGAAATTGGGAAACACTGATCATGCTATTCTATAACATTTTATGTGCTTAAAAATCTAAGTTTTCCCCAAACTATTTTTTCAGACTGGCGGCACTTAGGGAATTTGCAGTGCCTGTAATTTGTTGCCCTGTGAATTTGCCTCCCTTTGTCTATTCCTGTTTGATTTCCTTCCTGCTGCTTTACCAGGTATTCACTTTCTTCCTTGCTTTTGTCCCCCTGCAGCCGGAATGAGGATCCAGAGAGATTTCCCTCTGTGATCTGGGAGGCCAAGTGCCTCCACTGGGGCTGTGTCAATGCTGAAGGGAAGGAAGACCACCACATGAACTCCGTCCCTATCCAGCAGGAGATCCTGGTTCTGCGAAGGGAGTCTCGACACTGCCCCCACTCTTTCCGGCTGGAGAAGATGCTGGTGACCGTCGGCTGCACCTGTGTCACCCCCATTGTTCGCCATGTGGGATAAGAGCTTCCTGTCTAACCCCAACTCCCCAGACCAGTTAGGCTTTCTGGGGAGTAGATCCAGCCCCATTTCTCACTAAACTCATAAGAGTTCTTAAACTAGTTCATCCAACTGAAGTTCCAGAGGTAACACTTTTGTTCAGAGATGGAATCTGAATGATCTTTCCCTCTCCCTAAAGATGGAAGTTTTGACTGAGTACCAATTTGCTTTTTGTTTGCTTTTCTAAGGGCTTTAAGTTATTTGTGTATTTAATAGACCCTGAGATAACTTTGGGGCAGAAGATTCCATTTTAGTGAATTACATGCCTTATTTTGCATTTTTTGTAAGACAAGATTTCAGACTTAGGAATTTATTATTTAAAAGGTAAAACTTTTATTTATATGAACTATTTATGGATCTATTTATGTTTCTTAAATCTTTACAGAAAAGTGAAATAGTGTGATTATCCGTTGTGTCTAGGGAAATCCTACAGAGAATTAAATGACATTTGAAAAATTTCTGAGTTTGTACTACATATGGATACAGGATTTTCCCTTTTGTGTTTTAGGAATGCATGAGATGGCTGAAAACAAAAAGACTAAACGTAGTTTCATATTTATTAACTTAATTATGTAAATTATTGGGGTTTCACAAGAGAGATGGCAAGTCTTGACTCTGCTCTGTTAAACCTTTGTAATAAAAAAATTTTGTAATAAAATTTGGGAAGAAAATTTGTTTCCTTATTTTTTTCTCATTAAAAGTACTTCAGAGACCTCAGCTCTTCCCCATTTGAAAGAGTATGCAAATTTGACGAAAGAGCAAAACAAAGCATGCCTTTGAGTAATAGCACCCCATCCACCCCAAGTTCAAGTACTCAATTTTACCAGACAATAGAGAACTGAGACTTTCATACTATTAGCCCATGCTGTGGACACAAACATTCCAAAATGAATTAAGGAAATAAAAAGAAAGGTCCTGGGGAAATGGCCTGTCATTATTAAAGATCTTACAGAGAAAAGATGAGACCCTCCCAAAAATATGACCTGAGGTTTTAGAATAGGAAAAGATAGGTTAAAATAGGCAGAAAGGGAAAGGTCATGACCTGAGGTCCCCAGGTGGAGAAAAACACATATTTTAAAACCATGCTGGGAGTTTCTGACCCAGAGCAAACTCCCTCAGGTTTAAGGTTTCTCTTAAGAATGTAACAGACACCACTTACACCCCCTCAGAATCCCCTCAGGAATTTGACAAAAGTCCTAACTAAAAATAAGTTAGAAGACCATAAAACGTATGGCCCAGAAGGAACGTTATGGCCATAGACTACCCCTCGTACAATGGAAACAAGCCAATCAAAAAGGAATGACTAGGCATTTAGAGTTACCCAGGCAATAAGGGTAGAACTTGAGAAGGAACAGGGAGAAGGGAAGGGGGTGTTGACTGGCACCTTGTAACCTTGAGATGTCTTTGGTGCAAAGTCCCTTGCCTATGGTTCACAGGCATTCACCTTCAAATGTCCTGTCTCTGCAAAGAGGGCTTTCATACTATTCTTACTTTCTAATCTTATACTCTAATAAACTTCTGCCTGTTGATCATTTTATTGTGTGTCTACCTCTTCATTCTTGGAAATGGCGAGACCAGGCACCCCAGATACTGAGGTCAAGAATCCTGCAACAGTTTGACAGGAAGGAGGTAGTGCTGGGAGAAGACATGTTTCCATACTAGAATGTTCAGTCTTTCTCCAAACTCAGGCTTCTTTTGAAGATTAATGCTAACTAGAGATCTAGAAAGGAATATTTTTCTCTTCCTCAGACCACCCCCAGGACTACCCCTCCTGATCCTGGTCTCTGATCCACCACTCTCCAGGACACAGAAAAAAGCCACTGGAGGCAAAGCAAACTTCAAATACGAGAAACGTTCAGTCTAAGTAAAATAAAAACTGAATCATATTCAATTCCAGGGTGTTTCGGGTTTCATCACCCTGTCCTCGCACCATGGCTCAGCGCGCTGTGTTGTCCTACTTCTGGAGGCCCCTGGAAATTCTCAGACCAGTCCAACTGATGGTGATAGGGAAAAATCTGTTATAAGATGGCTGACAGGACTGATAAGGGAATTCCAGTGCCTGCCTGAAGACTCCTATTCCAGGTTTTTCTTCCTCCTCAGCTTGCCACTATAAATTGTCAACTCTACTTATACTCTGGGCTCAGATCTCTAGAGAGTGATTTCCTCTGAGCCCACTGGTGTAAAATAAACCTCCTGCCTTCCAAGATCTTGGAGTGCCGCTTGGTTCTTCTGCCAGGTGATCCAGACCAGATTCTATAACATTTGGTTCCCTGATCAGGAAACCCAACCACGCTGGCCCATTGTTGCCACTGGTTTGGGCAAACAGTGAGGTGGTGCTGAAATGAGAAATTGCAAAGGAGAAGGCAAGCCCTGCTTGAATTTCTGCAGCCTCAGGCTGCCCCACTCCGCCTTTCCCGCCAGACTTGGCAGGTGAGGACCTGGAACCAACATTGGAAACTGGTAAGGTCTGTGCCCTAAAACTGTTCTGTCCTGCTCACCCATGGCAGTAGAAGGGGGAACTAATCACTCCCCAGAGACCTCAGTGGTCTCATCTGTAGACATTCTGTGAGAGCGAATGTCATAACCTCTGGTGTGTTTGTGAGTGTGAATGTGCGACTTGGTCTGGCTTGCCAGCTGAATTCGGTTCTGTGGCTCCATGGGTGGCCACCCTTAAGGTCTCCAAAGGTCAACAGAGTCTGAGTGGGCCCATCTGCGATTCTGTGGTGAACAGCCTACAGTCTATGATGGCATCGAAATAGTTACTGGTCATAAGTCACAAAGCTGAGATCGCTATAGCTGGGGGTCACCTAAGTTCCTTCGGGACACAGCCAGACGGGCCTCTGACTGGTCTCCTCATTAGAGAGGGCACCCTACCCTCTTATCTGTCTTTGTGACACTGCCTCATGGGAACAGTATGGGGTTGGGACAGTGCAAACCCACAGTTCTTAAACTATGGTCAAGAACTTTGAGAAGGGATTTCCAGGAGACTATGGAGTTAAGATAACCCCCCAGCAAGTTAAGGGCCCAATGTGATTTAGAATGCCCCACTTTTGGTGTAGGATGGCCCTCGGAGGGAACCTTAGGTGTCCCAAGTGTTTGCCGCATCTGGCATGTTGTCGCCAGAGACCCAGGTTACTCACGATCAGTTTCCATATACCGACTTCTGGTTAGAGACTGCCCAAACCCTTCTCCCTTGGGTGCAATTGTCCTGCAATAAACAGGGACAGGCTAGGGTCTTAGTCGCCTCGACAAAGTGGCCCAAGGAAGGTGAACAGAAACTTCCTGGTGAACCTCCACAAATTCTCTCCAGTGATCCAGAGGAGGAGGAATTCCCTGCTTCCCGATACTCTGCCACGTTGGGTCTCCCCAGCACCTCCGGACTCGGCAGATCCTCTCTCCCATGTAGCAGTGGCCAGATTGCACCCTTGGCCAGGTGCAGGCACTCTACAGATGGGGGTCCACAGCTGCTGGTACTGAGAGGCTCTCCTCCAGGGGATCCCAGCAGGGGCTAAGAAGCCCATGAATATGCTCAACAGCAAGGGAATCCCCCCAAGGATTATTACCCCAAGGCACAAGAAAGCCACAACAAAAGGACAGGAAGGTCCAGCTGCAAAAGGAGGGAGGCCCAGAACCTCCTTAGCAAAGGGTCAATGAGCATACTGCAAGGACAAAGGACATTAAAAGAATAAAAGTTCCAATGGGGAAAAGTCCCAGAAGCCCAGCCAATATGCACCAGAACCCTGCAAAAAAGACCCCATAGGCCTAGCAGGAATAGATTCAGATCAAAGGGGACCAGGCTCACTTCTCCCTGGCCCCCATGAGCCCACGGTCAAAATAAAAGCAGGAGGCCCAACTATGACTTTTATGTGAACTCGGAGGCCACACAGTTCAGCATGAATTCTTTTACCTACCTGAGTGCCCTATCCCTCCCCTTGGCTGGGATATACTCTCAGGGCTGGGGACCCAAGTAACCTTTGAGCCAAGGGGATGCACCGTCCCCAATTGGATCCAAACAGAGGCTATTCTGTGCCCAGGTCCAAACAAGCAGCCCACCTGAATTCAGGACTGCCTTCCCCACTGTATGGGCCAAGGACAACCCCCCCAGACTTGCCCATAACCAGGGCAAGAGTTAATCCTGGGGGCTCAGCTGCAGAGACAGTGGCAGTGTCCCCTCCCACAAGAGGCAAGGGCAGGCATCCAAGAAAGTAGGTGCTCTGGTTGAATGCCAATCACCCTGGAACACCCTGCTCTTGCCTGTCCAGAAACCGGGAGGAGAGTACCGACCAGTTCAAGCGTTGTACCCGGTGGTCCCAAACCTGCATACCCTCCTCGGCCAGATCCCAGGCTCTACCAGCTGGTTTACCTGCCTAGACTTAAAGAATGCCTTCTTCTGCCTCTGCCTGTCCCCCCCAAAGCCAACTCTTGTTTGCCTTTGAATGGACCAAACCGGACACAGTGCATCAAAAAAAAACCAAAAAAAACAAAAAACAAACAAACTCCTCTTTGGGGAGGCACTGACTGGAGACCTCACTGGCTTTCCAAGGGAGGCCACAGTCTGCACCCTTCTCTAGTATGTGGATGACCTCCTCCTTGCCAGCAATACCCAGAGAATTGTACAGAAGGCACAAGGACCCCTCTCCAACTCCTGCTGGACTCAGGGTATCGGGTGTCATGAAAAAAGACACAGATTTTCCAACAGCGAGTCTGATACTTAGTTAGGCTTCCTCCTCACCCAAGGAGCAGAGAGTACTAGGACCAGATTGAGAACCCCCTGTCTGGACAGAGGAGGCTGAAGTTGGCTTCCTAGAGATAAAGGCCGCCTTAGGGCAGGCACCAGCCTTTGGCCTGCCAATTATAGAAGTCTTTTAATCTCTTTGTACATGAGAAGGAAAAGGTCATCCTCAGGGGTTCTCACACAGACTCTGGCCCTTTGCAATGGCAAGTAGCATACTTGTCAAAGAGATTGGACCCGGTGACAGCAGGATGGCCACCATGACTTAGGGCAGAAGTGATCACAGTTCTGCTCATTAAGGAGGCAGATAAACTCACCCTGGGATAAGAACTAAATGCTGTCATGTCTTTCATGCCTCTCCAACTTTCAGCTAGCAAAATACCAGGGGATCCCCTGCGAGAACCCACGGGTCACTCTTAAAACAGTGTGGGCACTGAACCCTGCAACTTTCCTACCTTCTGAGGAAGGGAAACCAGATCACGACTGTTCTGAGGTGACCAATAGAGTATTTGCAAGCCGCCCATATCTGTGTGACCAGTCCCTACAGAATCCAGACCTCGCCTTGTTCAGTGATAGTAACAGGTTCCATCACAGAGTGTGTTCAAAACACACGGGATGCAATGACATGCCTTAACTGAGCTGTCACCATTAGCAAAGACAAGCGAGTCAATCGACTCCTAGTACACCTTTGCTACACATATACGGGGCAATCTGCAAAGAGGAAATACTAAAGCTCCTCAAGGCTGTCTGGATTCCAAAATAAGCTACAGTTCTACACTGCAAAGGATGCCAGAAAGAAGACAACCCTATAGCACGAGGAAATTGTCTAGCCTACAAAGCAGCCAAGATAGCAGCTAATAAGGACGTAGACATAGCTCCTTCCCTTATCTGCACCGCAACCCCCACCAAGAGTTAAAAAAAATTGTTCCCCAGTTCGGCTTACCAGCCACAATCTACAGTGATAACAGGCTTGCCTTCCTGACGGACTGCTTACAGGTCTCAAAGCTCAGGAAAGTAAAGCAGATGAATCGCACCCTCAAGGGAACCTTAGTCAAGTTCTGTCAGGAAACTGACATGGCCAGACCTGTTGCCCCTGGTCTTCCTCCGTGTTTGCAGGAGGGCCAGGGGCAATTACAGAAACTCAAGGTTTCTCCCCCTTTGAACTAATATATGGGAGGCCCCCTCTATGTCTAGGGAGTCTCCCAAGACACATACACTAAATAGGGGAAAAGGAATAAAAGAACAACTTCAAGCTTCAGGGGCCACCCTAAATAAGTTACAACAATATACTATAAAGAGAGCCCCAATCTTTTTAGGATCCCCTGTATACCCTTTCTCATCAGAAGAAAGACCTTCTCAAACCACAGTGGACTTGGTTTCATACCATTATTCTGACCACACCTACTGCCCTCAAGATCACCAGTATCACTCCATGGGTTCACCACTCCAGAGTCAAGAGAGTCAATCATGAGGAGCCCCAAACTTGGAAGACTGACTCAAGTCCAATGAACCCTCTCAAAGTGACCTTTCAGAGAGTCTTGGATTCTTAAGATCTTCAGCCCTGCTCCAGCCACATCCCAGAAGCTGGCTGGTCCACACATGGCAGAAGCTTGAGGATCGCCAGTCTGATAAAATAAATAGACTGTCCTCACTCTTTGCCATCGGATTGGCAGAGGTTGCCCCAGAAAGCTGGGGAAACAGCGAGAGCTTTCTGTTTGCACTCATCTTCCTCTTATGGATAGAATGTTTTGTTGGTATTGATTGCCTCTAATCTGGGCTCCATTTGTAAGACCAGGGCACTTCAGTGGAAGAATCTGAGGAGTTTAAAAGCTTAAATATGGTGTAACCTCTTTCTGTCTGTTGGGTTGCCTGCCAGTAAGGTTGCTAATGCCATTATGGGGAAGTGTTTGCACTGGTATATGTGCCTCCAAACTTCAAGAAAAAGAGATTAAGTAATTCTCAGGATAAAAGTTGGTGCTTAGATTAACCTTCGGCCTTCAGGTTCAGGATAAATGAGCAATGTTGCTACCCGTACTCGTAGGAACAGAAATAGCCACGGGGATAGGGACTGGTACAGGAGGCATAGACTGCCTGTCTGTTCTGGAGCCAAGTAAGTTCCCTGGCAGGAGTTGCCCTCCAGAACAGACAGGCATTTGGCCTCCTCACTGCCGAGAAAAGGGGCACCTGCATCTTCCTTGGAGAAGAATACTCTTACTTTGTAAACCCATCGGGAATAGTCACAATCAAAGTCAGGGAATTAAGGGAAAGACCCAGCCCATAATAAAGATGATGCCCTCTAATACAGACTAGATCTGTTTAAAGGGGCATCAAAGGGGGAATGATAGGGAAAAATCTCTTATAAGATGGCTGACAGGACTGATAAAGGAATTCCAGTCCCTGCTCAAAGACTCCCATTCCAGGTTTTCCTTCCCACCCTGCTTGCCATGCAAACAGACTATAAATTGTCACCTCTGCATAGGCTCTGGGCTCCTACCTCTGGAGTGACCTCCTCTGAGCCCACCAGTGTAAAATAAACCTCCTGCCTTTCAAGATCTCTGAGTGCCACTTGGTTCTTCTGCCATGTGATCCAGACCAGATTCTGTAACAATGGGGCTCTGGAGTACTAGTCGGGGTCCAGAGCCAACAGCCAGGAAAGAATTCTTGAGATGTCTTTGGTGCAAAAAGGATGATTCTATTAAAGTACAGGGACAGGACCCGTGGGCAGAAAGCTGCACTGGGGTTGTGAAGAGCAACTGCCTATATACTAGGGAGTTGGGGGAGACAAAGTCAAGAGGAAGTTTCTTAAAGGTATTTTCATATGCTAAAGGAAACTCACAGATTATCGGGAGACCTAGCTATTGTCAAGCTAAGGTTATTTTTCCCTCTAGCAAAGCATTAACATTAAGACAGTAGGGAGTTCCTGGAGATTAGGCTATTGATAAGATTGCCCCCAGACTCTTGTTTAGTAAGCAATTAGGTAATTAATAAGAGGTACTTTTATAGAAACAAGAAAAATATAGGTTAATGGTTAGAGCAAATTACGAACTCAATGTGTGCCAACGAGAAGATTCTTAGATGTCAGGCTCAAAGCATCTTCAGATGGAGTCAGAACAGGCAGCAGGAATCAGGTGGGTTTTTCTGTTTTGTTGTCAAATGTCTGTGTTGAACCTTATGAATGGCCCATTGTAAGAAGGAATTTTTAGTATAAATTGGAGAAAGGAGAATGGAAAAGAAAGGTACAATGATTATATTTGTTTGAAGAGAAGTTTGAGGTCTTCTACAGGTTCACAGGAATAAGAAGGCAGGTTAGTTTGCTCACTGATTTCCTGTGAAGGAGGTACAGGTTTAAATAGTGACATGAGCCCATGAAGAGTGCCCTTCTAACTACACTGCAGCAGGAATACATAAAACGAATGGGTAGGGGCCCTTCCATTTTGGAATTAAATCCCCTGCTGTAGTAGACTTTTAATCCTTTAAATAAACCATGCCTCCTGAGTTTATACGGGGTGGTTTCTAGTAACTATCAGATCAGGTTTAGGGAGGATATGTTTTGCATATTGACTTAGAGATTTATGAATTAACCTGACCTCAAGCAAGTAATTTAATAAAGCACTATAGTCTTTATCTATTGATAGACCTACGGTGAGAAAAGACTTTTTCATATACAATTGTTGGGGGAATCCATCCCATTTTTCAGTTGTTTAAAAAAACGTATGCCCATTTGGTCCTATTATTATCTCTACAGAATATCAAGCAAGAAGATTGTCCATACCTATGCTATTGTGACAGTTTTTCTGAAGTTTACCTCAGGTTGTTCGGCTTAGGCAAGCAAACATTTATAGACAAAGCTAAAATTTAACATCCATAAAGTTGCATACCTTTTCTCCCTAAAATCCCTTATTTCCAGAGATAGTCAAATCAAGACTAATTTGTTTGCAAAACAAGTCCAATTTTAACTTGGCCTAATTATTTACATAAGTTCAGCAAGAACAGCAATTGTTCATATAGATCTTCTACAACTTGCTTACTGGAATTTGTTATAAAGAATCTAGATTAAATGTTTAGTAACCTCTCCAGGACAGAAACCAAGAGAAGTACTAGCCATCATACATGCCTGAAATACCTGTTGATTTAGATGAATTCCTCTTCTCAGGGTCCCTAAACATGCTGAGGTTCCTGCGCCTGCCAGGAGTGACATTCTTTACTTACCTGGTAAGGCTGCTAGTATTACAGAACCAGGCTGGAACGCGGGCAGAAAAACCAGGCGGCACTCGGCACTCAGATATCTTGGTGGATCCGAGGTTTATTTAACACCGGCAGGCTCAGAAGAGATCATTCTCCACAGGTCTGAGCCCAAAACAAGGGTCATTTATAATATCAGCTTCCACATTTACGGCGGTTTTCGCGCCGGCGGCAAACAGGGCAGGAAGAACCCGAAAGAGGTGTCTCTGGGCTAGGAGCTAGAGCTTGTTTTAGTCCAGTCCGCCATCTTTGGCACAGAGCTCTATGTGTTATCCTAACACTAGGACCTCTAAACAAGGTATCAAGCCAACATTTCCAAGGGGCTTTATTGGTTTCATGCTTCAAAAAAGCCAGTCTTAGTCCTTAAAACTATATGGTCATATCTACGCATGTCTCTCAAATGACATTCCAGTCAAAGACTTGGTATGGAAATAACCAGTATTTCCAATGGTATCCTGTTTCAAGGAGAACATATTCTCATTGAAATTATGCAAATAACTGTAATTCCCATGAAAGAAAGAGCTTTCAGAGTTTTTGAATTTCAGAGGATTTAGGTAGACAGAAAAGTTAAAGGCTTCAGGTTGTTTACAAATGAACACTTTGTCACATTTCTGTATGTCACAGATATCTTAAAAAGAAAATTTCCTTAAATCTGGAAGAGCAAACATTAGAGAACCAGCAATACTTTATTTTTTTATGTTGATTTTTCTTTGCACTTTATTTATTTTTTTTTTTAATTTAAGTTTGGGGCTCCTGGATGGCTCAGTCGGTTAAGCATCTGACTTTGGCTCAGGTCATGACCTCATGGTTTGTGGGTTTGAGCCCCACGTCAGGCTCTGTGCTGACAGCCCATAGCCTGAAGCCTGCTCAGATTCTCTCTGCCCCTCTCCAGTTAGTGCTCTGTTTCTCTCTCCCTCAAAAATAAATAAAAACATTATTAAAAAAACTTTTTTAATAAAATAAAATTTAAATCCAAGTTAGTTCACATAAAGTGTAAAAATGATTTCAGGAATAGAAATTAGTGATTCATCTCTTACATATAACACCCAGTGCTCATCCTAACAAGTGCCCTCCTTAATGTCCATCACACATTTAGCCCATCCTCCCACCCAACACCCCAGCAACAACCTTAAGTTTGTTCTCTGTATTTAACAGTGTCTTATGGTTTGTCTCTCTCTCTATTTTTATCTTATTTTTGCTTCCTTTCCCCTATGTTCACCTGTTTTGTATCTCAAATTCCACATATGAGTGAGATCATATGATATTTGTCTTTCTCTGACTGACTTATTTTGTTTAGCATAATACATTCTAGTTCCAACCATGTTGTTGCAAATGGCAAGATTTCATTCTTTTTCATTGCTGAGTAATATTCTATTGTGTGTTTCTGTGTGTATGTGTGCATATCTATTTATCTATATATCTATATATATATACCACATCTTCTTTATCCTTTCATCCATTGATGGACATTTGGGCTCTTTCCATACTTTAGCTATTGTTAATAGTGCTGCTATTAACATTGGGGTGCATGTGCCCCTTTGAATCAGCACTCCTGTATCCTTTGGATAAATACCTAGCAGTGCAATTGCTGGGATATAGGGTAGTTCTATTTTTGAGGAACCTCCATACTGTTTTCCAGAGTGGCTGAATCAGTTTACATTCCCACCAGCAGTGTAAAAGTGTTCCTCTTTCTCCACATCTTTGCCAACATCTATTGTTGCCTGAGTTGTTAATTTTAGCCATTCTGACAGGCGGGAGGTGGTATCTCATAGTAGTTTTGATTTGTACCTCCTTGATGATGAGTGATGGTGAGAATCTTTTCATGTGTCTGTTAGCCGTCTGGATGTCTTCTTTGGAAAAGTGTCTATTCATGTCTTTTGCTCATTTCTTCACTGGATTATTTGTTTTTTGGGTGTTGAGTTTGATAACTTCTTTATAGATTTTGGATACTAACCCTTTATCTGATATGTCATTTACAAATATCTTCTCCCATTCTTCAGTTGCCTTTTAGTTTTTCTGATTGTTTCCTTTGCTGTGCAGAAGCTTTTTATCTTGAGGTCTGAATAGTTCATTTTTGCTTTTGTTTCCCTTCCCTCTGGAGACATTTCAAGTAAAAAGTTGCTGCGATGAGGTCAAAGAGGTTGTTGCCTATTTTCTCCTCTAGGATTTTGATGGCTTCCTGTCTCATGTTTACATCTTTCATCCTTTTTGAGTTCATTTTTGTGTGTGGTATAAGAAAGTGGTTTGGGTTCAGCATGTTGCTGTCCAGTTTTCCCAACACCATTTGCTGAAGAAACTGTCTTTTTCCATTGGATATTCTTTCCTGCTTTGTCAAAGATTAGTTGGCCATCCGTTTGTGGGTCCATTTCTGGGTTCTCTATTCTGAGAACCAGCAATACTTTAAAACAAATGTCACAAAAACTATAATCTTCCTCAGTTCATTTATTTTTTTAAATGTTTATTTAATTTATTTTTGAGAGAGAGAGAGCAAGCCGGGGAGGGACAGAGAGAGAGAAGAGGACAGAAGGTCCCAAGTGGACTCCATTCTAACAGCAGAGAGTCAGAGGTGGAGTACGAACTCACAAACCATGACATCATGACCTGAGCGGAAACCAAGAGTCAGACGCTTAACCAACTGAATCAGGTGCCCACCTCAGTTCATCTAGTTCCATATTCCTAACTCTTGTTCAGTTTGAATGCAGTTTTTTAGTTCTGGAAATTCTTACTATTTTAGTTTAAGGATTTTAAAGATGTCAAGTTCCTGTATTTGTCTTAAAGGTCCTTTTTATAAATCTCCTTGAAGATGAAACACGATTTGTAAGAGCATCAGAAGAGTAACTATAAATTACAAATGACTCAAAAATGGACTTGGGTAATAATGTAATATGAGAGTTCATTATGATGCAAATGACGAGTTAATCCAGTCATTTCTGTGACACATAATACTTCAATAATCAGAGCATCAAGTGATGACCTTACACCAAAACATATTAAGACTTTAGGAATTGCATATATATTTGAGTGGTTATAGCATTTACCCAAGCAATACAGCCTAAGGCTTACCATTATTTGTTTGACAGTGTTTCCAGAGTACCTTAACATACCAATAAAAGGCCTAAGTGGTCAAAAAGACTTCATTTACAATTTAAATCTTGGGAAAGTTTGTTAAAACCTTAGAAAGCTATAAAGCACATGCCTGAATAGGATTAGAGATCATTATAAAATTTACAACTTAATTACTTATTTAACCAAGGTGGCAATAAGAGATTCTAAAGGCAAATATATATATAGTTGTTAGCAAAACTTAGCTCCTTTAATGTTGAGAAGTTTTAACTAAGTAATCAAAGACTTGATAAAGACAAAACACAAGCTTTGGTTTTCTGGCTGACAAAAGAGAAAAGACTTTTGTTTACATTTTTAAGAGCAGATCAACAATCCAAGAAAACTTTTTTCTTTTTAACACAGAGACAAACAGAATTTTAATCTTATATCAGTGTACTTTTTAAAATCCATTTTAGGGGTACCTGGGTGGTTCAGTCAGTTAAGCATCCGACTCTTGTTTCGTCTCAGGTCATGATCTTTTTTTTTTTTAATTTTTTATTATTTTTTTAAATAATTTATTGTCAAATTGGTTTCCATATGACACCCAGTGCTCATCTCAACTATGCCCTCCTCTGTGCTCATCACCCACTCTCCCCCCTCCCACACCCCCTCTCCCCTCAGTTTGTTCTTAGTCTTTGGGAGTCTTTTATGTTATGTCTTCCTCCCTCTCTGTGGCTTTTTTTTCCCTTCCACTCTTCCCCTCCCCCCTGGTTTTCTATTAAGTCTCAAAAATCCCACCTATGCATGGAAACATATGGCATCTGTCTTTCTCTGCCTGACTTATTTCACTCAGCATAACACCCTCCAGTTCCATCCATGTGGCTACACATGGCCAGATTTCATTCTTACTCATTGCCGCGTAGTATTCCATTGTATATATGTACCACATCTTCTTTATCCATTCGTCAACTGATGGACACTTAGTCTCTTTCCATGATTTGGCTATTGTCGAAAGTGCTGCTATGAACATCGGGGTACACGTGCCCCTATGCAGCAGCAGTCCTGTATCTCTTGGGTAGATTCCTAACAGTGCTATTGCTGGGTCATAATCACAAACGACATATCAGATAAAGGACTAGTATCTAAAATCTATAAAGAACTTACCAAACTCCACACCCGAAAAACAAATAATAAGATCATGATCTTAATGCTCTTGAGTTTGAGCCTCATATTGGGCTCTGTGCTGGCAGCATGGAGCCTGCTTGTAATTCTCTCTCTCTTACTCTCTCTGCACCCCTACTTGTGCTCTCTTTCTCTCTTTCTCCCTCTCTCAAAATAAATAAACTTTAAAAAAATCCATTTTAACGTAGTCCATCCTGACCACACAAAATTCTTTCCTAAGGATTTCCAGTCATAAACCTTCTACAACTTTCCTTTGCATTCAAATTTTGTCCCAAGCCATTTCTCTCCAAACAACCAGGAGAGACATTTAGGACAAAATCACTTTCTTTTATCTTCAACAAAAGTGTATCCCCATTCCTTAGATCTTTCTTACACATTTCCTACTTTTTACATAGGGTTGTTTCCTTTATCTCCATCAGTTTTAACTACATTTAGCAGAATTTTAACTCTTAGAAACTGTAGTTCCCAGGGAAAATAAGTAGTAACCAATTGTAAACTATTACACCAGAATCTTTAGAGGCCAAATTCATGAATCAATTAAGCACAAAGCAGGTTTTCCAACAGACCAAAATATCCTTAGTTTCTCTGCAATAAGAAGTCAAAAGCACAAACATATGTTTAGTAACCAATGCTTTAACAAAATCTTACCCTATTTGGAAAAGACCTAGAATGTGCAATGGATTCAATCCCATTTATCATGCAAGAAAAACTTTAAAATTTCAGGTTAACAAAGACTTACAAAGCAATCTTAGCAATTAACCACAAAAACTTTGAGACAGACAAAATTAACCATTATTTTAAGTCATCTTGCTAACAAATTGGGACAGAGATAACATGAACTTATTCGACCTTTGGCAAACCTAGATAGAATAAAAAGTTTTATATTAAATGCTGATAACTCCTCAGTAACTCTCCCATGCCTTCTGGTAAAGCACAAACTCTCTTGCATGACATAAATGCCCTCCATAACCTCGCCCAGCCCACTCTCACTGTGCTCCAAGCCACTTTATCCCTCTCTACCACTAGTACTCTATGCCATGCATAACAATTTCTTATATCTGGGGCTTTGCCTATGCTTCTTTCTTATCTGAAATTTCCTTCTTGGTCTCCCTATTTCTCATCACTGTTAAAAGAGTGTAAATATCTCTGGAGATAAGGTTTGAAAAACTATTCTTAACAAAGTCCCCAGGTAGTACATTCTGTCTGATAACCTCTACAGACTGGCCTTTAAGAACAACTGTTGGAGAAGACCAATTTGAGATGTTCTCTGGGAATGCAGATGAAGAAGAGTACCAAAGAAACAAATAGATGATAAATACAAATTGATAGTAGTTATAAAAGATAGAGAGCAGAGGTAAAATATGTGAACAACAAATAAGAAACCTGGATAGATTAATCAGATATAATAAAGAAAGTTATAATAGGATAAAAATTGGATAAAAAAATAGGATAAAAATTCCCATGTTTGGGGAAATTTTTAAAAAGTGAATCTGAGGGGCACCTGAGTGGCTCAGTTGGTTAAGCAGCTGACTCTTGATTTCAGCTCAGGTCATGATCTCATGGTTCGTGAGTTGGAGTCCTGTGTCTGGTTCTGCACAAACAACATGGAGCCTGCTTGGGATTCTCTGTCTTCCTCTCTCTCTCTCTGCCCCTCCTGGGTTCATGCTTTCTCTCTCTCTCTCTCTCTCTCTCAAAATAAATAAAGAAATAAACTTAAAAAAATAATAAAATGAATCTGAAAACTAGGTTTATACCAAATTAATTAAATGAGACCATACTCAAATATATTGAAATAATTGTGTGTTTTTTTGTTTGTTTGTTTTGTTTTGTTTTGATTTTTAGGAATGAAGAAGGTATAAGACCCATACCCAGGAGGAAAATACAAAATACCAAATCAGGAATCAAAATTATCTTGATGTCAGATTTTCCCACATAAAACACCAGGAAATAATGAAGTAAAATCTTCAAAACACTGAGGGTGAGTAAGTATAGGTCACACAGTGGTTGCTTAGGCAAGTCTTCTTTGACCACCAAGTGATAAATTTGTTAAATCTTATTGAGTTTTATACTTAAGATTTGTACATTGCTCCATATGTATATAATGGCTGATACAAATTTTGCTTTAAAAAAAAAGAACAATGTTTAGCCCATGTAGTTTCTCAATAAATAATTGTTAAATAAAAGAACAAATAACTCAACCAAAAATTCTTTATCAAATAACATACTGTAAGGTCAACATAAAGACTTTCTCAAGCATGTGAGGACAGAGGAAAATGTGGGCACCCTTCTTGGGTAAAACAATATTCAGAAATACACATTAGAGGCTCGTGAGTGACTTGGTTGGTTGAGCAGCCAACCCTTGATTTTGGCTCAGGTCATGATCTCATAGTCAGGCGATTGCAACCCACGTCCGGCTCTGTGCTGACAGTGCAGAGTCTGCTTGGGATTCTCTCTTCTCTCTACCCTTCCCCTGCTTGCATTCTTTCTCTCTTTCTCAAAATGCATAAACATTAAAAAAAAGAAATGCTTTAGCTGATCGAGAGATGAACCAAAGCTAAGAATTTAAGAAAGGGCACCTTTGTCCTTACATTCCTATATTTTGGACACTCTGTGAGCAACAAAACTAGGTATACATTGCATTATATCTGAATAATGGCTTAAATGTTTTTAAATGTTTCCAAAAGCCAAAAAAGATTGTTTAATAGAAAGTGAGGTATCTAAAAAGTAAGCTAATGGGGCACCTGAGTGGCTCAGTCAGTTAAGAGTCCGACCCTTAGTGGGGCAGCTGGGTGGCCCCATAGGTTAAGTGTCCCACTTCAGCTCAGGTCATGATCTTGCAGTCTGTGAGTTTGAGCCCCACATTAGGCTCTGCGCTGACAGCTCAGAGCCTGGAGCCTGCTTCAGATTCTGTCTCTCTCTCTCTCTCTCTCTCTCTCTCAAAAATAAATATTTTTAAAAATTAAAAAAAAAAAAGAGTCCAACTCTTGGTTTGTTTTTTATAATGTTTATTTATTTCTGAGAAAGAAAGAGACAGAGCATGAGTGGGAGAGGGACAGAGAGAGGGAGACACAGAATCTGAAGCAGGCTCCAGGCTCCAAGCTGTCAGCACAGAGCCCAATGTGGGGCTCGAACTCACAAGCCTCAAACTCATAAGCCCTGAACTCATAAGCTGTGAGACCATGATCTGAGCCTAAGTCAGACGCTTAAACAACTGAGCCACCCAGGCGCCCCTCTGATTCTTGGTTTTGGCTCAGGTCAAGGTCATGATCTCATGGTTTATGGGTTCAAACCCCACATCAGGCGCAGCGGAGAGTGCCAGCACTGCTTGGGAGTCTCTGTCTCCCTCACTCTCTGTGCTTCTCCCATGTATTTTCTCTCAAAAATAAATAAACTTCAAAATAATTAAGATACAAGATGTAAAAACGAAATATTACAAATAAATAAGGAGTAAGTTAATAACAATACAATAATCACCACCTAGATAATTGGACATCAACATCTAGATGATCTGGATAGTCTGCATCCCATGAATCTGCAATCCGAGATTCAGTGAGCAAAGTGCAGCAGCAGTGAAAAGGAGTGACACAAGCAGAAAGGCACAAGATCCCTCAGCTTCATTACAGTGAAGTCAAAGTTTTTGCTTCCTTCTTGGCTTTGACACATACACAATTAAAAAAATTTTTAAATGTTTATTTGTTTTTGAGAGAGGGAGACAGAGTGCGAGCAGGGGCGGGGCAGAGAGAGAGCAAGACACAGAATCTGAAGGAGGCTACAAGCGAGCTCTGAGCTGTCAGCTGAGCTGATTCAGGGCTCGAACTCACAGTCTATGAGATCATGATCTAAGCCAAAGTCAGATGCCCAATGGACTGAGCCACCCAGGTGCCCCAGACACATATACAATTTAAAGGTCACTTAATTTAATAAATAAGCTAAAATTTAAAGGTATCCATCAATAGATGTAAAACAAACTATAAGCTCTGTAACTCTCTGCAAACGGTAAGAGACAAATCAAACATTGATCAAAAAGCAAAAACCAAAAGCAAAAGGAACAGGAAAATATCAGGAAAAAAATGCAACGAAAGCATAAAATAAGAGACAATGTGACTAAATGTTCTTAATTCACTTCTTAAAGAACAAAAAAATCTCAAATTTGGTTTTTAAAAATCTAAATATACCTTGGAATTGAGAATTAGTCTTAAAACTAAATTTATAGAAAGTTTAAAAATAAAATAAGAAGCATTAAATGTAAAAAAAAGAAAGTTCATATGGGTAGAATTTAGATTAGTAATGGAAAAATAAGTTGTTAAATTCATGCAGAGGACAACATCCAAATGTGTAAGTCAAAACAACTTTAAAAATGCAGAGACACTATTGTTATTTAACACTGTCTAGAAATTCTGTCCAGCAATGAAACAAATGTTGGCAAGGAAAATACGGGCAAGGAAAACATAAAACTATCAGTATTTGCAAAGGGCATTATTACATACCTAGAAAAAAAATAAGCAAATCAATAGAAAATCCATTAAATGTAAGGAGAATGCTTAGAAGCTGGCTAATCACAAAATATATTTTTTAAATCGATTTCCCATCTGATGGTAATAACAAGCCCCAAAATATAATAAAATAAAATGCAATTCATTATGGAAAAACAAAACCTTAAAATACCTAGAGTTAATCTGATTGTAAACTGAGAGAGACTTAGAGAACTATAAGAGGTCCATGAATTATTAAAAATAACTTATGTAAGTGGTCAGAAATACAATGTTCATAGATGGGAATGTTATATACATCTACAAAAGAAAACAATTACCTCTTAATTAATTTATTTTCCCCAGCTTTATTGAGATATAATAGACATACAACATTGTGTAAGTTTAAAGTGTATAATGTTATGATTTTATATATGTATATATTGCAAAATGATTTTTGCAATATATATTTTTGCACACTAAGGTTAGTTAACACATCCATTACCTCACAGAGTTACTGCATGTGTGTGATCAGAAATATCAAATATACAATACAGTATCATTAACTATATAGTCACCATGCCGTACCTAACTTATTTCTATGTCTAATCAAATTCTGATAAGGCTTTTGTGGTAACATAACAAATTTCTAAAACTCTTCTAAGGAAGAATTATGGTTGAAAAGAGGAAAATCAATAAGCAAATTAAATAACCCAGAAATATATCATGGTATATACAAAGAATCTAAAATACATGATAAAAGTAAACTGTAATCACAAATTAGTAACAGTGGGAAATTATTTAGTGAATACACTTGAATTTATTTACTGACTATTTGGAGGAGAAATAAAATCAAAACATAGCTTTCCCTTATATATCTAAAAGAACTTCATATTGTAGAGTAAAATATAAAAAATAATAGTCACAAATTACAAAAATTGAAAAAATATCTCTAGCCACTGAGATTATAGATAATTTTTATTTTCATTACACTTCACTATATTGTTGAAAATTTCACACTGAGTACCTGTCATGTTAAAAACATTTAAAATTTTCTAGATACTGAAAAATTAAAATACAATTAAATATTGAATATTTCTCAAATATCACCGTGGCAGAAGAGTTCATTACCTTTACAGAAATATAGATTCTAAAAAATAAATATATATATATATTATATATATAAATATATATATATTCTATGTCTAGAGACATCCTGTTAACTTACAGGATGGATTAAAATATCTAATTCTCCTTTGTCTTGAAACGGCACTAAAACTACAACAAAGAAATTATTTAAAACAAAAAAAATCCATAAACCCAACAGACAAAAGCAACACAATTTGACAAGTACAAAGTAGAGGATAAGTGATAGTTGATTTCATTAAACTGAGAGAAAAAAATCCTAACTGGGAAGAGAGGAAGCTGAGAACCAATCCAGTTAATATCCCAGAATCCTCAGAAGGCTCAGGCTCAGCCATCACCAGGTCCCCCAGAGCTGGAAGTACAGGGGTGAGGTGATAGACTCAGGAGGTCGGTATGAAAAGGTGTTTGAGCAGCAGCTGATCCTTGGCTTTTCTTCCCAACTTCCAGCTGCTAGGCGAACATTCCTCCCAATCCTAATGGAAAGTTGGAGCTTATCTCTAGAGAGGCTAAAATAGTGAGTGGATCTTTGGACCTGGATCTACCAGCACAGGTGAGAGGGTGGTAGGAACAAAACCAGGATTAAGAGATCATATAGTTCTGAATGATGAGGAACATCCCATCCTAAGACCTCTTTCCTCTCAGTTTCCAGAATTCTAGCAATAAAATGTCTACCTTCTGGCAGAAGATCAAGGAATCTGACCAGTCCAAAAGGAAAAGTCTAAAGATATTCAGAGAGGGTCCACAGAAATGACCCATCCATATCATCCTTTAGTGAAACTCCAGAAATTTACCCACTGAAATTCCAGCCAGCTTTTATCTTAATCTCATGCAAACATCTGAGATAATCCCTCTAACATGGAAGACATGGCAAAATAAACAAACACAAAAGAGCAGTTAGGAGGAAACTGAAAATATGCAAGAAGAAACCCATCCAAAAATATAATTAATAACCTCAGATAGAGAAGATAATGCATCCATAAAATTAAAATAGGATACAGCTTTAAAAGGAGAACAAGAAAGGACATTTAAAAAGATACTCTTAGAAATTAAAACCATGATAGCAACGATAAAATGGTCAATAGAAAGTTGAGAAAGTTCCCAGGAAGTAGAGCAAAAAGATGAAAAATAATAGAGAACAAAATTAAGAAAGGAACCACTCCAAGAAAAACCATATCCAGATAGAAAGAAAGGAAATCAATAAGAAAACATATGAGAAAAAAAATCTCTAGTACTGAAGAGTATGAGTTATCAGAGAAGGACACACCAACTGTCCAGTCTGAATGAAAACAGACATGCCAAGTCATATCTTAGTAAAATTTCAGAATACTAAAAACAAAAAGGAAATTCTACAGGATTCCTAGGAGAATACCAGGTCGAATATAAAGGAACAGGGATCTGAATGGCTTCATAATTCTCAACTGTGACTCTAGAATATATAATACAGCAAATAATGCGTTCAAAATTCTGAAGGAAAATTGTCGTAGACTCTGGGTCTGGAGTTCTTTCTTGTCCAGCAAGAAGGCGGGATGCAGGATTAAAAAACGAGAGAGGCTGATGTCCAGGAGAAGACAAGAGTCCTAATCACGGGTCCTTACTCCGTTTTTATTAGGATCAGAAGGCTCACAAACAGGGTGATGGATGTGCAGAAAGAGACAATGATACTGTGGACATTAAATCATGGGCATGAGAGAAAGGGGGTTTTGAAAATATGCGGGGTTAGGGGTTTGGGTCAATACAAAGCAAAACCCTGGCACCAGGGCAGAAGATTGCTTAGAACATACTTGAGTCACCACTTTTGTTTACCTAAACTGGTCTAGGGGACAAGAAAGACAGAGTATGCTACCTCAAGGTCGACAAGCCACCATTCTTTTGCTAATTAGCTCGGCTCTGGGCAAATTCGCCCACAGTGGTCTATAGCCCTATTTACCTGTTTACCTAATTTGGACCTTCCTTCCTGTGAACAGCTTTATGCTATAGTAATAAATTGGGGGGAGTTTCCACCCTGAATACCTAATCTTGTTTACCCCATGTACCTTTGTCCTATACTGGGGCCTTTGCCCTGCCTTACCTATAGCGTGGTCTTTGTCCCACCTTACCTATATCTATTCACCTAATCCTGTTTACACAAACTTGGGTGTGAGCATCCTATGGCTTTCTAATTCTTTATGCCTAGTTAATCCCGGTGTAGGGTCGGGAATCCCTAAGCTCATTCCCCACAGAAAATCATTTCTGATATAAACATACATAGTGAAGTTAGATTGTGAAGGGAGAAAAAAACATTTTAAGATATGCAAGATCTCAGATAATTTTCCTCTCATGCAACCTTTCTCAGGAAATTATTTAAGAATGTCCTCTGGCCAACTAATCTTTGACAAAGCAGGAAAGAATATCCAAAGGAAAAAGACAGTTTCTTCAGCAAATGGTGCTGGAAAAACTGGATAGCAACATGCAGAAGAATGAACCTGGACCACTTTCTTACACCATACACAAAAATAAACTCAAAATGGGTGAAAGACATAAACGTAAGACAGGAAACCATCAAAACCTAGAGAAGAAAATAGGCAACTTCGGTCACAGCAACTTCTTACTTGACATGTCTCCTGAGGCAAGGGAAACAAAAGCAAAAATGAACTATTCCGACCTCATTAAGATAAAAACTTCTGCACAGCAAAGGAAACAATCAGAAAAACTAAAAGGCAACAGAATGGGAGCAGATATTTGTAAATGACATATCAGATATCCAAAATCAATAAAGAAGTCATCAAACTCAACACCCAAAAAACAAATAATCCAGTGAAGGAATGAGCAAAATACATAAATAGACATTTTTCCAAAGAAAACATCCAGATGGCTAACAGACATGAAAAAATGCTCAACATCACTCATCATTAGGGAGACACAAATCAAAACCGCAATGAGATACCATCTCACACCTGTAGAATGGCTAAAATTAACAACGCAGGCAACAACGGATATTGGGAAGGATGTGGAGAAAGAAGAACACTTGTACTGCTGGTCGGAATGCAAACTAGTGCAGCTACTCCAGAAAACAGTAGGAGGTTCCTCAAAACCTTAAAAATAGAACTACCCTATGACCCAGGAATTGCACTACTAGATATTTATCCAAAGGATACAGGAATGCTGATTCGAAGGGCACCCCAATGTTTATAGCAGCACTATTGGCAATAGCCAAAGTATGGAAATAACCCAAATGTCCATCAATAGATGAATAGATAAAGAAGATGTGATATATATACATAATGGAATATTACTTAGCCATGGAAAAATATTAAAATCTTGCCCTTTGCAAAAACACGGATGGAACTAGAGTGTATTATGCTAAACGAAATAAGTAAGAAAAAGACAAAAATGTATTTCACTCATACGTGGAATGCAAGATATAAAACAGATGAACATAAGGGAAGGGAAGCAAAAATAATACAAAAACAGAGAGGGGGACAAACCATTAAAAGACTCTTAAATACAGAGAACAAAATGAGGATTGCAGGCACGGTGTTGGGTGGGGGAAGGACTGAAGAAGTGTGGGGCATTAAGGCGGACACTGACTGGGATTAGCACTGGGAGTTATATGTAAGTGATAAATCACTAAATTTTATTCCTGAAAAAAAAAAAACAAATATAATTTGATTTAAAAAGAAAATGTGCTCCATCACAGTATTCAAAAAACTACCAAGAAACAAAAGTCTAGGACCAGACATTTATTTTTTTAAGAAACTTTTTTTAAACGTCTATTTATTATTTTTGAGAAAGAGAGAGAGAGCAGGGGAGGGGCAGAGAGAGATGGAGACAGAGAATCCCAAGCAGGCTCTGTGCTGACAGCACAGATGTGGGGCTCAAACCCATAAACTGTGAGATCATGACTTGAGCAGAATACAAGAGTCAGCTACTTAACCAACTGAGCCAACCAAGCACCCCTCAACTCCTCTCTAAATGTCTGGGTGGATCAGTCGGTTAAGCATCCGACTTTTGATTTCAGCTCAGGTCATGACCTCAATGTTAATGAGTTCGAATCCCATAGTAGCAGGATGAGTGCAGAGCCTGCTTGGGATGCTCTCTCTCCCTCCCTTTCTGCCTCTCCCATGCTCTCTCTCTCTCAAAATAAATAAAATAAAACTTAAAAAAATAAATAAAGAGGAGTTAACACCTATTCTTCTCAAACTATTACAAAAAATGGAAGAGGAAGGAAAGCTTCCAAATACATTCTACGAGGCCAGCATTACCCTGATACCAAAATCACAAAACGATACCACACAAAAAAACAAAACTACTTGCCAATATCTCCAAAGAACATAAATGCAAAAATCCTCAAAAAAATATTAGCAAAACACATACAACAATACATTAAAAAGATCACTCGCCTTGCTCAGGTGGGATTTATTCTTGGGATGCAAGATTGGTTCAGTATTCACAAATCAACATCACACAGCACATCAACAAAAGTATTTATGTGTAATACTTGATGTATTAGTGGGTGAGGCTCTTCTTGGGTCCCTTGGTATATGGCGCTGATTCTCATGGCTCCCACAAAGTCACTTTTGTACATGGATGGATGCCAAATTGTTATAGTTGAGTGTGGGATATGAGTGATGAATGTCTCATTTGGCCATATTGCTGATGTCATTCTAGAAACTCTCAAATTGGTTTTTAAAAATTAACTCAGCCGTATATATTTATGAAACACACCTCAAACATAAATATATATATTGAAAGCTGGAAAATAAAGAATAAATACTTTATTTAAGGAAAACTGGAATATTATGCTCGTATCAGAAAAAATAGACTTTATATAAAAACATTATGTAATATTCAATGCCAGTCTATATTGAAAATGATTTTTCATATTTGCTAAATAACTTTAATGTTTACATTATATGTTTCATATCTATATTTCATGTATATATTTCACACATGTATATTTCATACATGTATATTTCATATATACATTTCATGTATATATACATTTCATATATAAACATCTCATATATGTATTTCATATATATATAATCATATGATACTTTCAATAGATGCAGAAAAAGTATTTGACAAGATTAAACACATTCATGATAAAACCTGTCTACGAAATGGGGTTAGAAGGATCATATCTCAACATAATAAAGTTTATCTATGAAAAGCCCAAACCTAACATCATCTTCAATGGTGAAAAACTCAGAGCTTTCCCTCTAAGTTCAGGAACAAGACACGGACGTTAACTCTCATCACTTTTGTTCAACGTAGTACTGGAAGCCTTAGCAATCAGACAAAAAAGAAATAAGAGGAAAAGAATACTGGTAAAGAAGAAGTTAAATTATTACTATTTGCAGACGACATGATACTATACATAGAAAACCCTAAGGACTCCACCAAAAGACTACTAGAACTGATAAATGAATTTAGTAACATTGCAGGATACAAAATCATTATACAGAAATCCATTGTATTTCTATACATTAATAATGAAATAGCAGAAACAAAAATTAAGAATAAAATTCCATTTACAACTGCATCACAAATAATAAAATACCTAGGAATAAATTTAGTCAAGGAGGTAAAAGACCAATACATAAAATATTGGTGAAAGAACTTGAAGACAACACAAACAAATGGAAAGATATTCCATGTTCATGGATTGGGAAAACAAATATTGTTAAAATGTCCATATAACCCAAAGCAATCTACAGATTTAATGCAATCCTTATCAAAATACCATAGAACTAGTTTCATAGGATTAGAATAAATAATCCTAAAGTTAATATGGAACCACAAAAGACTCTGAATATCCAAAGCAATCTTGAAAAAGAAGAATAAGACTGGAGGTATTACAATCCCAGCTTTCACGATAGACTGCAAAGCTGTAATAATCAAAGCAGTATGGTACTGACACAAAAATGGACGCATAGATCAATGGACCAGAAGAGAGAGCCCCAAAATAAACCCACAATATTATGGTCAATTTATTTTTGACAAAGAGGGCAAGATTATGCAAAGGGAAAAAGACAGTCGCTTCAACAAATGGTGTGGGAAAATGGGACAGCTATATGCAAAAGAATGAAACTGGACCACTTTCATACACCACACAAAAAGATAATCTCAAATGGAATAAAGACCTAAATGTGAGAAACCATAAAAATCCTAGAACAGTAATTTCTCTGACATTGACCATAGCAAAATTTTTCTAGGTATGTCTCCTGAGGCGAGAGAAACAAGAGCAAAAATAAACTATTGGGACTACACCAAAATAAAAAGCTTTTACACAGCAAAGGAAACAATCGACAAAAAGAAAGGACAACCTACTGAATGGGAGAAGATATTTGTAAATGATATATCCAATAAGGGGTTGATAGCCAAAATATATGTATAAGAATTTATACAACTTAATGCTAAAAAAAAAATAGAAAAGGAAAAAGTCTGATTTAAAAATGCACAGAGGACCTGAATAGACATTTTTTTAAGAAGACACATCAATGGCTAACACACGTGGGAAGATACTCAACATCACTAATTATCAGGAATATGATCAAACCACACTAATTATCAGGAATCAAAACCACAATGAGGGACACATGGGTGACTCAGTTGGTTAAGCGTCCGACTCTTGGTTTCAGCTCAAGTCATAATCTCACAGTTTGTGAGTTTCAGCCCCACATCAGACTCTGCACTGACAGCATGGAACCTGAGATTCTCTCTCTCTCTATTCCTCTCTCTCTCTACTCCTCCCTCGCCTGTGAGCTTCCTCTCTCTCTCTCTTTAAAAAAAAAAAAATCTTCGACTTATTATTAGCTCTCTGACTCGGGGTAAGTCACTTTATCTCCAAGCCTCTTGTTCCTTTAAAAACAAACAAACAAACGAAACAGAGACACCTGGGTGGCTGAGTTGGTTGAGCATCCAACTTTGGCTCAGGTCATGATCTTGCAGTTTGTGAGTTTGAGCCCTGGATTGGGCTTGCTGCTCTCAGCACAGAGCCTGCTTCAGACCCTCTGTTCCTGTGTCTCTGTCTCTCCCCTAACTGCCTGCTCTCTCTCCCTCTCTCAATGCATATGTACTTACATATATACATTTCGAAAATTAAAAAAAAAACACACACACAATGAGATACCACTTCACACCTGTCAGAATGGCCAAAATAAAAAAGACAAGTAACAAGTGGTGGCAAGGATGTGGAGAAAAGGAACCCTCATGCACTGTGGTGGAAATGCAGACCAGTGCAGCCACTATGGAACACAGTATCTCCATACTCCAATTCCTCAAAAAATTAAACTAGAAATACCATACGATCCAATATTCCCACTATTGAATATTTACCCAAAGAATATGAAAACAATATCTTAAAAAATACATGTACCCTATGTTTTTTGAAGCATTATTTATAATAGGCAAGACACAGAAGCAACCTAAGTGTCCATCAATAGATAAATGGATAAAAAATGTATGCATATACTTATATTATATTATATTATTTATATGTACATATATATGTATATATATAATCATTAGATTAGAGAAACAGTAAGGAAAGAATCCACTTGAGCTGGAAAAAAAACTACAAAATCTAGCAAACAACTCACTCTAAAAATAAAGCCTCATATTCAAAACATCTGGGAAAATATCTCACCCACACAAAACAACGCTGAACTAAGTATATGTTTTCATCCATTTTATGTTGTCGTATCAGATCCCTGGAATGAAAGCCACAGCCATATATCCTGAGCTGCAAACCACTAGCAAGGAGCTCTTCATGCTGAAGGCTCATTCTAGATATACAATGGAGTATTACACAACCATAAAAAAGGATGAGATCATGCCACCTGAGACAACAGGGATGGACCTAGAGGGTATTATGCTGAGTGAAATAAGTCACACTGAGAAAGACAAATACCATATGATTCCACTCATAAATGGAATCTTTAAAAAAATGAAAAAACAAATTAAAAAAGCAGAATCAGACCTATAAATACAGATAAGAAGCTGGTGGTTGCCAGTGGGGAGGAGGATGGTGAGATGGACAAAATGAGTGAAGGGAAGGTGAAGATACAGGGCTCTAGTTATGGAAGGAGTAAGTCAGGAGGATAAGAGGCAGAGCATAAGGAATACAGTCGATGATACTGTAATAGTGATGTAACAGGACAGATGGTAGCCATACTGTTGGTGAACATAAAGTATAAGGTATTATGGTGAGCATAAAGTATAAACTTGTCAAGTCACTAAGTTGTATGCCTGAAGCTAATATAACAGTGTGTGTCAACTCTATTCAAACAAACAAAAAAGTTCTCCATCGAAACAAGAGACTGAACCAAGACTTAAGAAGACATGAAATACAAGACAAAGGGAGTCAACATGAGAAAGAGGCAAAGGGAATTCCTGGTAGACTGGCAAAGAAGATGCCTGGGTGGCCACCTTGCACCAGGGATAGGGGGCACTCTGTCTAGATTGGAGCTGTAGGATTTCAGAGACGACTAGTAAAGTGGATCCCCACTTCCATTGAGCTCTCTTTTGAATTCGAGAACAGAATAGCCAGATAAGCCCATCCCAGATTCTTATCTATACTCTCTTGGCTTTGTGATGAGCTTCCTCTCCTGCTCACTGGATTAGTTTAAGATTTTCATCTCCCTGCCACTAAAATGTCTGTTTTGATCTACCTTTGAAAACTGGAGATTGGGGATGGTAGTCTCAGAAAGAGAAAATACAGAGCAGCTTGCTCACCTTGACTATCTTTCTATTGGACATGGAGTATCTGTACTATCAGTTAATGTAGGCTAAATAGTGGAGGAGACAATCCAGAATGTTTTTGGTGGAACAGAAGTTTATTCTCACTCACACGCTGTAGATTGAATGGTGTTTGGAGATGGGGAGGTAAGGTACCTCCTTTGGGAGATAAGTAGATCATGAGGACCCCAGAGAGCTCCCTCACCCTTTCTGCCATGTGAGGACACAGCAAAATGATAACGGCCTCCAGAACTGTGATAAATAAGTTTCTGTTGCTTATAAGCCATGTCGTCTCTTGTATCCCATTATGGCAGCCCAAGTGGACTAAAACATCACATAACCCTCCAAGTGAAATGGTCCTGGTCACCATGCATTTCTCCTCATGTAGAGATTCAGGAACCCAGTCTCCTTCCTGTCTCATGGATTGTAAGGGTACTGGGAAATGAGATCCCTCAATGATCACAAGCATCCCAAATACAACTCTTCACTGGATTCTGTAGGCATCTGGCCAGCTCTGCTTCCCTGACTTCACACCCACAATTCTCAGGGCTTCCCACGTCTCACTCCTGCCTTCCCAAGGTGTTCTTGCAAACCCTCAGGAAAGCTCAAGGATTCCACAGCTCCTGGGAGCCCCCACAAGAGTGGGGATGTTACATCTCATCCAGTTAGGTATGTGTTTGCCCCTTGGTTTTTCAAAACTGAGCAATATATCATTGAATGATGCAAACATAAGTGTAATGCAATGATTTTAAAAAGCAAGAGATGACACAAAAACAGACAAATAGACCAATGGAATAGAAAAGAAAACTCAGTAGTGGACCCACAAGTATATGGCCAACTAATCTTTGACAAAGCGGGAAAGAGTATCCAATGGAAAAAAGACAGCCTCCTTAATAAATGGTGCTGGGAGAACTGGACAGCAACATGCAAAAGAATGAAACTAGACCACTTCCTTACATCACCCACAAAAATAAACTCTAAATGGATGAAAGATCTGAATGTGAGACAGGAAACCATCAAAATCCTAGAGGAGAAAGCAGGAAAAAGCCTCTTTGACCTAAGATGCACCAATTTCTTACTCGACACGTCTCCAAAGGCAAGGGAATTAAAAGCAAAGATGAACTACTGGGACCTCATTGAGATAAAAACTTCTGCACAGCAGAGGAAACAACCAACAAAACTAATAGGCAACCAACGGATTGGGAAAGGATAATCAGAAATGATATATCGGATAAAAGACTAGTATCTAAAAATCTATAAAGAACTCACCAAACTCCACACTTGAAAAACGAATAATCCAGTGAAGAAATGGGTGGAAGATATGAATAGACACTTACCCAAAGAAGACATCCAAATGGCAAACAAACACATGAAACGGTGCTCAATGTCACTCATCATCAGGGAAATACAAATCAAAACCACACTGAGATACCACCTTACACCAGTCAGAGTGGCTAAAATGAACAAATCAGGAAACTATAGATGCTGGCGAGGATGTTGAGAAACAGGCATACTCTTGCACTGTTGGTGGGAATGCAAACTGGTGCAGCCACTCTGGAGAACTGTGTGGAAGTTCATCAAAAAAATGAAAATTGAACTACCCTATGACCCAGCAATAGCACTGTTAAGAATCTACCCAAGAGATACAGGACTGCTGATGCATAGGGGCATGTGTACCCCGATGTTCATAGCAGCACTTTCGACAATAGCCAAATCATGGAAAGAGACTAAGTGTCCATCAACTGATGAATGGATAAAGAAGATGTGGTATATATATATACAATGGAATACTATGCAGCAATGAGAAAGAATGAAATCTGGCCATGTGTGGCAACATGGATGGAACTGGAGGGTATTATGCTGAGTGAAATAAGTCAGGCAGGTATGTTTCCACACATAGTGGGCTTTGCGAGACTTAACAGAAAACCAGGGGGGAAGGGAAGAGGGGAAGGAAAAAAACCACAGAGAGAGAGGGAGACAAAACATAAGAGACTCTCAAAGACTAAGAACAAACTGAGGGGAGAGGGGGGTGTGGGAGGGGAGAGAGTGGGTGATGGGCACTGAGGGGGGCACTTGTTGGGATGAATACTGGGTGTTGTATGGAAACCAATTTGACAAAAAATTATTTTAAAAAATAATAAAAATAAAAAGCAAGAGAGAGGGGTGCCTGAGTGACTCAGGTGGTCAAGCACTAGACTTGAGTTCAGGTCATGATCTCATGGTTCTTGGGTTCGAGCCCTGTGTCAGGTTCTGTGCTGACAGCTGAGTCCTGGCAATATTTTACCTCTGAACTTGGGTAGTGCAGTTTTAGGTGTTTGGATTTTGTTTTTATTTAATTCTTTCAATTGTACACATAAATTTTTTTCATTCTTTTGCATAGATGATGCATTTCACAATGAAAAGTTTTTAAAAGATAATGGGAGAGGCCTTGGGTGGCTCCCCATTGGGTGGTTCAGTTGGTTAAGCGTTGGACTTTGGCTCAGGTCATGATCTCAGTGTTCCAGTCCCACATCTGGCTCACTGCTGTCAGCACAGAGCCCACTTTGGATCTTCTGTCCCCCTCTCTTTATCTGTCCCTACCTTGCTCTCTCTCTCTCTCTCCCTCTCTCTAAAATATTAAAAAAAAAATCTTTAAAATAAATAAATAGGGGCACCTGGGTGGCTCAGTCGGTTGAGCATCTGACTTCAGCTCAGGTCACTATCTCACTGTTTGTGAGTTCGTGCTGACAGCTCAGAGCCTGCTTCGGATTATGTGTCTCCCTCTCTCTCTCTGCTCCTCCCCCACTCATACTCTGTCTCTTTCAAAAATAAATAAAATGTTAAAAAAAGTTTAAAAAAATAAAACATTTAAAACAAACAAACATTTTAAAAAGTTATTAAATACTGGACTAAATATCAAGATGATAGAGAAAAAAGCTCAACTATTTGAAAGAAGACATTAAAAAACAGGAAGGAAATACATAAGAATACTAATAGGAATTACTCAGGGTCCTGGAGGGTGGATAATTTTAATTTTAATGTTTTCTTATAATTTCTGATGTTTAACAAACATCTATTTCCTTTTCAATTGCTAGAACCTTTATGATATGTAAATTGGCATCTTCAAAAACAATGGTTGTTTGGTCATTTAGGTAAGTCACTTCATGTTTAATGGAATAGTATAATGCACTTGATCTTAACCAAAAGAAGAGGAGTGATATGACATAGTATAATGAATGGAATATATGAAAATGGCTCTAAGAAAGAGTCTGTATCTGAAACCTGGAACCTCACACCAACAAAAACAAAAATAAAAACAACAGCAACAACAAAAATCCAGGCAACCCTGATTTTGGCCCATTGCGCCCCCTTGTGGCTCCCCAAGGAGAGAAACAGGAAGGAAAGGACCCACTAGAGCTGGAAAAAACCTAAAAATCTAGCAAATAGTTCACTCTAAAAACGAAGCCTCATATCCAAAATATCTGGAAAAATACCTCAGCCACACAAAACAACACTGAGCTAAGCATATGCTTTCATCCATTTTGCCTTGTAGTATCCGATTCCCAGAATGAAGACCACAGTCACATATCTTGAGCTGCAAACCACTAACAAGGAGGTCTTCATGCTGAAGGCTCAGTAAGTCTACTCTGAGGCATAAATGAGCCAAACGGATTATTTATCTTGATCAAATTAAGGTCATCACTGCCACATCTCCATCACTTGCTCAGTCTTGTGGTGTCTCAGATGAAAAAGAAATTCAGCAAGATCAAAAAACAAGTTATGGGGGTGGGGAAACAGGAGGAAATTGGGTTCAGAAGATTTTAAATATCAAAATATCACACACTGAAATGCTAAGAAAGTGGTAATAGTTTTCTACCCCTCGCGCTGGAAAAGATTTTTTTTTTATTTTTTAAATGTTTTTATTTATTTTTGAGACAGAGAGAGACAGAACATGAGTGGAGGAGGGGCAGAGAGAGAGAGAGACACAGAATCTGAAGCAGGCTCCAGGCTCTGAGCCGTCAGCACAGAGCCCGACGCAGGGCTCGAACTCACAGACAGCGAGATCATGACCTGAGCCGAAGTCGGACGCTCAACCGACTGAGCCACCCAGGCGCCCCTGGAAAAGATTTTTAAATATTACTTCACCTACTCTAATCAAGTGTCACTCCCATCATTTCCCTAAAGTGGCTCCTGTCACCAATGACTTCCATATTGCCAAACTCCATGGCCATTTCTGTCTTCATCTTATCCCACAACCCTCAGCAACTTTTGACATATAGAAATATTCCCTCCTCCTTTCTTTTTAATCTTCCATTCCATGGCCGACCTTGCAAGCAAGTTTTCCTCGGGTATAAAAGCACTATGACTGCACTGTGAAGGACAAGTGGGAAGATGAAGTAAAAAAGTCCCACACATATATGCCCCTTCTATATGCCAGACAAGTGCCAAGGGTGTTTCTTAGGTTACCACATTTAATCCTCACAACCATCCTTTATCCACCTTAAATGTCAAGAAATGCCATAGACACTTGAGCTATGAGTCTAGCCAACCTTCCTCTCAGTCTTCCTCTTCAGGCTGCATTGTTGAAAGGCCATGCCCACAGGCTCCTTCCGGCTGACAAAAAAAAAGTCATAGCAATTTCCTTGAGGAAAAGCAGAGATCCTACTTGGAACCAAGTCTCAAGATACATGGGGAAATCCATGTTTCCCATATTCTTAAGTCTCAAAGGGATCCCTCCAGTCCACCTAACCTTCAAATGTGGCTCATACTGTCACCAGGTCACAGTGCTCTAGGTTAGACTTCATGTTGGAAGGAATACCTGCTTTCCAGGGGTATCTGTTGAGAATGTCTTGGAGTCTGAAAAATGTCCAAAGTGTCCACCAAGAAGCCCTGTGTTGTAGATGCACAGCAGACCTGCCCTGACAAAATGGTGAATGAGATGCAATCTAATTTCTCTTGATTTATTTAATGATCATTTTCTACAGCCGCTTTATCAACAGGCTCCCCCAGCAATTCCCCATGCTGATTGTGACCATATTTCCAATGGGAAAACACACCAAGACATGAGGTCTCAAATGGATCTGTGTGCTACTTCTGGTGGGAGAAGACCTGGATGAAGAAGTGTAAACTTCAAAGCGTTGACACATTCCCGGTAGATCCAATGGTTTGGGGAGCAATGGGAAGAATATTTAAAATCCAGACTGGCTTATACAACGTGAAACTAATGGAGGCTCTTCTATGTTCAAATTATCCCTTTGTTTTCCTCTCAACAAAGCTCCCTTTCTATTTTCTCCCTACCCTTCTCTCAGCTGCCTTTCATGGGGGTTTCTAATCCACACTAAGATATCAGTGACCGATATTAATGCGCTCCTCCCACATTTTCATCATTTCCCTATTAGTCCAAAAGAATGATCAAATAGTGGGCACCCAGGCATCAGTGAATGGAGCAAAGAAGCCTTTTCTCACTCCCCAAAAACCAGAGGCAGCGGAGCATATAACAACAAGCATGAACTTGCTTTTGACAGTGCTGGTCAACATCGAGCCTCAGCTTTAGTAATGTTGGATGTCCCTAATAATACTTGTTATGTTGTTAGCACGGTGATAGTGCCTCGGGTGTGGAAACGGCTCAATAAACTGAAAGGATTTGTTACTGCGTTTATTTGTATATTTGTTGGACAACTGGCTATACTATATATAAAAGTGATCAACAGAAAATCCTGAGCCCCCACTAACATCGTGGTGGAGTATATGGACCAAACTAAGAGAGAGCTGAATCAGTGTGTGTCGCCATGTTTGATTTTGTTGCTGGGGTGAGTTTTCCTCTTTTGCTGCAAAGGACCGTCTTCTCCCTTCTGTTTGGATGTGGGTCCTATTTGGAGGTCAGTCTGTAGCATGCATGCTGCCTCTCTACTCAGCCCCTATCAAACTCCAGTAGGAGGAACTGAGATATTTAATGTAACAATTTTTTTAACAGTTTGATGAGTTTTCTCACTCTTTCAAATATTTGTTAGATGCTTAATCTGCGCTGTTTTTGAATGAAGCATTTATGGCAGTAAAAAAAGAAACATAAAACCATCTCCATAGAGGAAATCATGCTTACCACTGCCTCTTGTTTCTCCTTCCCTTCTTTCTCTCCTCTGCTCCCCTTTCCCTACTTCTTCTCCTTCTCCATCTTCTCCCTTTTGCTTTCTTTTTGTTTGCCTGAAATAAAAGTTCTTCAAGAAGGGCAAAAGATACATCTTCTTCAGAGGTTAGGGTGCATAGATAGGTCCATTTTACAACTTTCCTAAGCCTTAGGCACTCTTCCTTTTGAAGGCTCACCACACATGAGACCCAACCATAAAAATTCATCTGTATCCAACCAAGCATAATTTATATATAATTATTTGAGTAGATAAAATGTAATTGGCTAATTGACATGATACATGATTCTGTAAAAAGACATAATTTTTTTAAAAAGAAAGCATATAATTTAACTTCACTTTTCTGGTATCAGTTTCCGTTGGCATTTGGGAACCAGTTAAGTCCCTTTTTCGCATATCAAACTTTTTAGGCTTCAGAAAAGTTTATAAACGCTGAGCACTGTGCACTAGGGCTTAAAGGACAAACAGCCCTGGCTGATTAGTTTTAGCCCAGATCTGTCTTTATTTAGCTGTATGAGTTCAGGTACATTACTTAAGCTCTCTGAGCCTCAGTCACTCTATCAGTCAAATGAACCCATTCAGACATAACTTAGCAAGTTCCAAGCCCACTCCTTCAGCAGAAAAGCAGCTCAACAACTAACTGTTTTTCCAAATTTTCTCACTCAGAGTCTTAAAGCACACAGTCTCCAGCCAAGTTACTTACAGCTAAACATAAAGTATGGTATAGATTGAAACTGGAAAGGGCCTATGTGGATATAGCATCCCATTCGTTAAATTTCCAAAGCTTAGTCACTGAGAACCTCAAATGGACTGTGCTGAAGGAATGACAGATTACCTAAGAAACATTCTTGAACTTGCTTTTGTTCAGTCCTATCCTCACACTTCAAGCCCCAGCCTCTATATTGTGCAGCAAAACAATGACTTGTCCCTTCACATGGGGAACATCCAACCTTGAGATCCAAATCTTGGACCTCTTTTGCTCTTATGTCTTGGTAGGGAGATAGGTGAAAGAGAGGCACACAGATGGGCCCAGGCACAAGGGGTGGAACTAAACAGAGGAATCTCAGAGCATCAATGGTGGAGCAGAGCTTACAAAGAGGCAGAGGGCAGTTGGCTTCTTCGTCTGAACAGCTTTTCTTGGTTATTCTCCATCCAGGCAAACCTACGTCACCAAACACAGTTGACATTTTTTTCTCAGATGTAACAACTGTCATGCACAGAACCATGGATCAAACGCAATATGAGGGGTGCCTGGGCTCAGTCAGAAGATCATATGACTCTTAATTTCATGATTGTGAGCTCAAGTGCTATGATAGATGTGGAGCCTACTAAAAAAAAAAAGGCAATATGGATCAACTATTTTACTGTTTTAATTGTGTTGAGCACTTATTTGGAGCAAAACATCATGGTAGGGGCTATGGAGATAGTCAAGGATGCACAATGAGGCTCCCATCCTCAAAAAGCCTATAGTCCGATAGGGTCAGGAAGAGGGGGGATAGAGGCTAAGTGTGAAAAAAGAATTGAGGTCTCATGGCAGGATATAGACTAAATTAGTGCAACAGATTTTAAGTGTCAAAGACTTTCAAAAGAAAGGCACTTCACTTTTGGATGCGACGGGCAAGAAAATCTTCACCCAGATTGAGGAATTTGAGCTGTGCTTGGGAAATGTTTCAGAAAAGCTGGAAAAAGAAGTGATAAAAGTAATCAAAGGCTTAGGATACAGAGAAAGAGGAGGGAGGGAGGGAAGAAGAAAGAGAGGGAGTGAGTGAGCAAGGTCATGGTACAGGTGTTTCCTGTTTCTTAGACTACAAAGGCACATTTAGAACCCAGATTCAGAAACTCAGAGCCTGTCACAAACAGAGCTACATGAAAGGATAATGTTAACACTAACTAACGTTACAGGCCTGGACGCTTCAAGGATGGTTGTTTGTCTTTATGCTTCCTCACATTCTGAAACACCAGGTCTCACCAAGTGTACAATTTACGGCAGAAGCGACAAAGTTAACTTTCAGTGCATGTAGCTCATTGTTGGTGATGAAGGGGAAGTTCATACCTATCTGTGGTTAAAAGCAAGCAGCCTTAAAAAGCTCGTATCAAAGGTCAATGCCTCATGCTGGAATGCTACAGGTAGGTTACTGTCATTAGTTCCTGGAAAGAGTAACAGTGCACAGTGGTTTAAACATACCCAGATGTGTGCCAAATGTAGATGGTTATGGTGACAATAATGGCAATGAAGATGTGGTCCTAAACTAACATTTATGAGGACACCTGTGTCATTGATCTTGTGCTATTTACTTGGGAAGACAAAGGTAAAAAGTCTGGATCATTCACCTTTTTTAAAGTTTATTTATTCATTTTTGAGAGAAAGAAAGAGAGTGAGAGAGCAGGGGAGGGACAGAGAGAGAGAGGAGAGAATCCCAAGCAGACTCCACACTCTAGGCTTGATCTCACAAACCACAAGATCATGGCCTGAGCTGAAATCCAGAGTTGGGGCTTAACCAACTGAGCCACCCAGTTGCCCCAGGCACCCTCCTGGAGGAGTAGGGCCTTGGCTGAATCTTACTGGATGATTACCAGAATTATTTTCAAAGTTTACGCTTTCAAAGTTTGAATGGACTTCTAGTCTGTGTCTCTGTCAAATGATAAAGAGAAAATGATACTCTGCATAAGCAAAAGCAGTATAACATTAGTTTTGTTTTATTTAAAGGATTTTACTACCAATAATTTTAGGGAAATTGAAAGGAATAAAAAAAACAAGTATTTACAGAGGTGTTGGTTGCCTGACTATGGTTTGACTTCTTTGTAGGAAATCAGGTAAGAGAAATATCACAATCCAATGAATGATTCATTACTTCCAAAAAGTGAGAAGTCCTGCTTGTACCCAACTGAAATGTTTGTCTCGAATTTGAATACTGTGCCATTGTATAAAAAGTCAGTACAACTATTACCCGATTTTTGGAGGTAATGCTATCGGATATCAAAGAAGCCATAATAACCTTAATTTTTAATTGAGAAAAAAACCACAACATTGATTTCATAATAAGTTAATTCGGTGCTCCCATTGGCCCCTAACCTAATAAGGTCATATGACCCAATTTGGTCATAATGACATCAAATAATGATACAATACTATGTTAAATTGTATTCAACTAATTGAATCTTACAAAGTGGCATTACTCTTTTAAAGGGATCTATGGAACTTTGAATAAAGCAAGAACTGCAAAGGGACATTTAGAGGGAAAAATTCTGGAACTATGAGCTTGAGTAGGGTGAGAGGACAAAAGTCAGTGAATAAATGGAACAGTCAGTCTTAGTCTGGAGTACAGACAGGTCATCTGGAGGAATAGAGTAGGCAGGTTGGCAAGTATGTGATAGGACTTAAGAAATTCTCTTCTGATTGCTTTTTTTTCTGAATAAAATAAGAGGCAAGGTTATCTACCAAAAGGGAAGATAGTAGAGGAGGTATTGGAGATTTGAGGAATATATCAATCAAGGTAGACTTGGAGAAGAGAGGCAATAAATCAGTAACTGGCACCAGGAGATAAGAGAAAACACAAAATAGTCACGTAGGAGAAAGGATAATAAACAGATTTTGGCAGCATTACAGACCCATTCGAGGTTAGTGTTCATAAATTTAAAGTGAGATTAGTCAGCAGGATTGCAGATTTTTCTCCACCCACATTCAGCAGTATAAGTTCAAGTACAGAGTAAATGGAGACTTGAATTCAACTGTAGATGGGGTTTTACCAATTGAATATGACCAAGTGAGAGAGGCACAGGACTAAGATCGTGTGCAAAAGGAGTGACTGTAATAATTGGCCATGGAATTTAAGCTTAATAGAAAGGGAAATAATGACATAAGGACAAGAGACAGTAAATTGATTATAGGGTTTAGTGGGGGTGAGGGAACAGGTGTCGAAGATTGTTGGAGCTGCGGTACTTGACTCACATTTAGTCACCAGTGACTATTAATTTTTCCATTCCACCTGCACCTTACTGAGATGTAACTTAATCTCTGATTGACATATCTGACTCTAATCCAGTCTGGAGACTGATGAATTTCATAATGTGCAGAGTAGCCAGTTTGAGGGGTGGGTGGGGTGGGAGTGAAGGAAAGATAAATTAAAGTTTAGACTCCTAATATGTGCTTTAGTGAGTAAGCAGGCAAGAGCAAGTGTGCAAGATAGAATAGAACACTTGGCTAGAAGCTGATACTACCCCGTTTAATAGTACTCTTATGCAAAACATAGTTGCTGAATATGTTTAAGGTACGAAATCAAATGAGTAAATGAATAGCATTCTCAGCATGGAGGAAGTAATTGAAAAGATATGATTTTCCTGAGTGGGAAAATAAGTAGTGGTTGTGGAAATGGAGATAAGGGGTGAATTTGAGAAACATTAAGGATAGAATCAGTAGGATTTGAGGGGAAGATGGGGAGAAATAAGCAGGAGTGGAGAAAGACAAAGGTGGCTCCAGATTTCTGACTCAGTTAATGGGCTGGATAGTAATGTCCTTCAGTAAGAAAAGCAATGGAAGAAAGAAGAATATTAGGTTAGGGGCCGATGGGAGCAGTGGATTAACTTTGAGTGTATTAGGTCTGAGATATCTGTGGGACACCTACGTAGAATGTCCAGTGGGAAAATGGAGAAACAAGTTCAGCAAAGGTCTGAGCTTGAGGAACTTGGACAGCAAAGCCCCTCAGGCAAAAACAGTGGCATTTGAAGCACAGCATGAGCATGGGAATGATTACCAGAAGCCATGTTTTCACTGGTGTCTCTGGAAGAGAAGTTACAGAGTGAAAGGACCCAACAGCTGAAGACTGAACCTATTGTCCATGAAGGACATTCAGAAAGAGCAACCCAAGATGTACAAAGGCAAAATCAAAGAGAGAAGCTAACAGAATTGAGAACTTAAAGATGAGGAAGTAGTCAACAGAATCAAGTGCCAAGAAACATCAGTTAAGTTATGAGCTGAAAAGCATCGTTAGATTTGAAAAACTAAGTCATTGAGCCCTAGGAGGAAAGGTATCTTTGGTGTGGTGGCAGCCAAAATCAGATTAGAAGAGACCGAGGAGAGGATGGAAGGAGAGGAAGTGGAGACACAAGAAAAGCATCGTTTTGAAGTAGTATGGCTATAAAAAGAAAAGTGATAGAGTAGTAGCCATGAGAACCTGTGACTTATTTGTAGTTTTTATGGTTTTGCTTTTTGAAGATGGAAAATTCTTGAGCAATAAACAGAGAAAGCAGCCAGAGGTTGAAAATGGAGGAAAGGGTTCAGGAGAATAAGGTTCCTCAGGTAAAGGCAGTGAGAATCTAAGGCACAGAAAGATGTCTACTTTGTCCCCTATTGGAAGAGGGAAAAGATGGCTCGGATGGAGGTATCTTTATGTCTTCTGTGCTTATTTAAAGACATGTCTGTCCTTGTTTCCTCCACTTTATCATTACCTGATCCTATGAATTCTGCCTTCTGACTCTACTGCTTTGCTGACACTGCAATTTCTAAAGTCTCGAATACTCTCCCAATTTCAAATTCAGCAGCATCTTCTCGGTTCTCTCCTTCTAAGCCTTGGTGGAGCATTAACCCTACTGAACACCCTCTCCTTCCTAACTCTTCCTTAGATTTGTTTATGTGACATTATACCTCATCTCCCTATTAATTTCTTCTATCGGTTTCACTTCTTTGTTTTGTGCCCTAAATATGGACATGCTTCTAAGATCTGTGACATCAGCTGTCATCTTTATAAAGACAGCATTCAAATTTACATTTTCAATCCCTATTATCTGACTTCAGCTGTCCAGGACCCTATTGTTCAGACCTCCATCCCAAGGTAAATTTTTTTTAATGGAGCAGATCAATCAGAGTAACTGGGCATTGTGAACAGCACCAAATCAGTAGAGAGAATCAATGATGAGTGACTGAAGCTTTCAATAAAGGACTACGGTGGAGTGATTGTGGCACAAACATGGATAAATATTAATGCCAGTCTACCAGGAGAAAAGACAAAGGCAAAAGACAGACTTGTACCTACAAAGGATGAAACCAGGACCAGATTGCTCACTGAAGGACACATGACAAGATACCATATATTCTGTGAAGAGGCTCAAAAAAACCCTCACAAGATGGGGACAAGTTGAATAAAAGATAGGCAAAAAATCAACTTTTCTGATAAAGAATTGTCTAAAATGGAACTGCTGGTACATGGGATTGGCCACTCGTGTGTGCAAGCCCCTGTAAACTGTAACACCTCTGAAAGCACAGAGTTCTTTGGCATCACAAATGTCTAAAGCAATATAGTGTGACATACAAATTAAAAGCATGTTTCAATACCCTTACCCACTAGAGTGACTACAATTTAAAAACTGACAATACCAAGTGCTGACAAGAATGTAGGAACAACTGGAACTCTCACATGTTTCTGGCAGGAATGCAAAGTGACATAGTCACTTTATAAAATAGTTTATCAGTAAGGGGCACCTGGAGACTCAATCAGTTGAGCATCTGACTTTGGCTCATGATCTCACAATTTGTGATTTTGAGCCCCACATCAGGCTCACTGCTGTCAGGCGTGTCAGCGCAGAGCCCAGATCCTCTGTCCTCCTCTCTCTTCCCCTCCCCTGCTGTGCTCTTCCATAAATAAATAAATATTTAAAACAAAAAGAAAATGTTTTAGCAGTTAGACATACATTTATCATAAGCCCTGACAATCCTACTCCTAGGTGGTTACCCAAGAAAAATAAAAAATGGCCACAGAAAGACCTAAATGTAAAATTTTAGTCATAATAGCCAAAAACTGTAAACAACTCAATGCCCATAAATATTAGCATACCCATACAATGGAATACTATTCAACAATTAAAAGGAGCAAACCGCTAACACACAACAATATAAATGAATCTTAAAAACATCATACTAACATGAAAGAAGCTAATTGCCAGAGAATATACCCTCAAATTATCTGCTGCTCAAATTTTAGCAGAATCTATGTTATAAGAAATTGTATTTATGGGGCGCCTGGGTGGCTCAGTCGGTTAAGCGGCCGACTTCGGCTCAGGTCACGATCTCACGGTCTGTGAGTTCGAGCCCCACATCGGGCTCTGTGCTGATGGCTCATCAGAGCCTGGAGCCTGCTTCGGGTTCTGTGTCTCCCTCTCTCTCTGCCCTTCCCCTGCTCATGCTCTATCTCTATGTCTCTCAAAAATAAATAAACGTTAAAAAAAAATTAAAAAAAAAAGAAATTGTATTTATATTTTTTATGTTTATTTTTTATTTTGAGAGAGTGTCTTTGTGTGCATGCGAGCAGGGGAGGGGCAGAAAGAGATAGATGGAGAGAATCCCAAGCAGGCTCCGTGCTGTTAGCACAGAGCCCAATGAGGAGCTCAGTCCCACAAACCATGAGATCATAACCTGAGCCAAAACTAAGAGTTCAATGCTTAAACAATGGAGCATGCAGGTGCCCAAGAAATTGTATCTATATTTGAAAACCATGCATTCAGTCTACCATTTCATTATCCCCATGATTAGCAAACAATTTTGTCCAAGGGAAATTTTTTTTGAGAGGGAGAAAGCATGAGCAGGGAAGTGGGAGAGGGGCAAAGTATGGGAGACAGAGAATCTTAAGCAGGCTCCATGTGGAGCCTAAGGCAGGGATCAATCCCACAAGCCTTAGATTATGAGCTGAGCCAAAACCAAGAGTTGGACACTAAACTGACCTAGGCACTCAAGCATCCTGCCCAAGGTCAAATTTTAGAAAAGAAGAACAAAGATAATTGCAGGTTATACTTTATTTTATAAATTGTATTTTCCTATCAGGAGTACAGTGTCTTTAACAAAGGGTTTCAGATTATTTGCTAGTTTCTGAAATGACAGAGGAGTATACAATATAGTATCTGGCTTTAACTTTTGTCTTTGAATAGCTATTGTTGTTGAGTAAAGTATCTATAAATCTCCTCACTGTTCAGATAACCTTGCCTTTATTTCTGTGTTACTTTCAAGGCAACTCTCACAAGCCCTCTCCTCTCTAGGGTCTGTCTAGCTTGTGTCTCAGCAAGCTATGTGGTTAACCAGACTGTCTACACCCTCCTGACTAATTGATGGCTCACCATAGTGATGCTTACCAGAGGAATTCTCATATCCAGAGAGAAAAGGAAAGAAAAAAACATACGTGCTTTTTTTATCGCAATTAACTTGAAATTCTCATCTTGAATAATAATATGAGTGAATCTAGCACAGCCAGAAAGAGAGCTACTCCGGTTCTAGTCTCTTTGGAGACTTTTCCCCTTCCTTTTCAGACACTTTGCCGGCCCTCAGCATCAATTTCAAGTCCAAAACTAAAGAAAATTTCAATGTAAAAAAGTTTTCTATTTCTAGAAAAAGTGAAATACTTCATAATCATGGCTTAACCTGAAATACCCTTGAGTTGTTACTACAGTTGTAATTTTTCTCAATTTCTTCAAACACTGGAAGATCAGTTATTTTAAAGTTGTGCTAAACAAAAAAGGAAGAAAGAGAGAAAGTAATGAAAGGAAGGAAGAGAAAGAGGTAGAGAAAGAGTACCAGTGGAAAACAGAACATGACCACCTTGCTTTGAGTAAAGGGAAGTTGGTGGCTTTAGGAACTTGACCCTGTTGTACACACCGTATGTGCTGGATGGAGAAGGCAGCCCTGTCAGGCATGAGGAGATGGACTGGGAGTGGGATATGTCAGAATGGGGCCCCCACTTTCTCTCCTCCTCCAACTGTGCGGGCTCCATTCCCAACATAGTACATTTCAACATGCCCAGCTTGGAGCAGGACAACTGAATCTCAGTGAGATTGAGTAGTTCCCTCTCACCCATAGGTGCAAAATAACTCACCCTTAGCAGCAGGACATCCCATTGCAAATTCTATTAGATTACGCCTTTCCCGGGCATGATGGGGTTTGCTGTTCTCAACAGCATAGGACCTCCATCCAAGGTAAGAGTCAGGGCAATGGCTGTTTTCCATGACTTTCATGCCTTTGTGGTATTGAGTGCCTTAGCAGGGATCTGAAGTCTGGCATATGGGGTAACGGGCCCTACTCATTGATCATTCAAATGTATTAAAGCCTAGAACAGTACATTAATCCACCAGGCCAAGGAGGTTTTACTTGTTAGTAATTTAATCTGCTGGTTTAATATCCATTTGTCCTTTTTGCAACCCTCCTGATTGCTGGTTATAGGGGAGATGGAACCTCCATTGGATGTCTTGTTCTTTTTCCAGTCTTGTACATCAGCACCTTTGGAATGTGACCTCTGATCGCTATCTATTCAATGAGGGTACCATGCATAGTACTTAACTTCTCTGATCCTCTAATAGTGGCAGTCTGGTTTGCACAATGACAAGAGACAGCTTGGATAGTTTGTCCACACAAACCAAGACATATTTAAAATCTTCACTCACAATGTGGTATATATATACAGTGGAATACTACATGGTAACGAGAAAGAATGAAATCTGGTCATGTGTAGCAATATGGATGGAACTGGAGGGTATTATGTTAAGTGAAATAAGTCAGTCAGAAAAAGACAGATACCATATGTTTCCACGAATAGGTGGACTTTGTGAGACTAAGCAAAAACCAGGGGGAGGGGAAGAGAGGAAAGAAAAAAAAAAAGACACAGAGAGGGAGGGAGATAAAACATAAGAGACTCTCAAAGACTAAGAACAAACTGAGGGTGAGGGGGGTGAGGGAGGGGGGAGAGGGGGTGACGGGCATTAAAAAGGGCACATGTTGGGATGAACACTGGGTGTTATATGTAAACCAATTTGAAAATAAACTATTATAAAATAAATAAATAAATAAATAAATAAATAAATAATAAATAATAAATAAATAATAAATAAATAAAAATAAAAAAATAAAAACTTCGCTCACAGGATGGGCAGGGGACCAATATAATCAATCTGCCAATCCCTCACCAGTTGGGAACTCTGGCGGATGACCCAGACCATTTCAACAGTTGCCTTGGGCATTGTTTAGAACACACAGGACATGTTGTTACTGCATTAATCAAGTCACTATATTTCAAGAGCAGTCTTGCTTCCTTGGCAAGACACCATCCCACCCAGACACTGTGGTGGCTACTCTTTCTATGAACTCAGTCTGGTATATCTTCTGAAGGGTCAGGTGCTAGGGCTCATCTCCAAGCAAGGGCATCAGCTTCCTGATTGAATAAAAGACGTATAAACCCCAAAGATCCCTACAAAGGCTTATGTCTCCATTATGTTCTTAGGATTTGAACAAGCTTGCATCTTATCAAAAATAGCTTCTGAAATAACATGCATCTTACCTGACCAAACAACTCCCAAACTTTATGGCAGTGCCCAGGCCTTGACTTTTATATGGATTCATGGCACATTTTCTCCCTCGCAGATGTTCCAGCAAAGTCTGCAGGGTGTTGTCCTGCAGCAGAGGCAAATATTCACATGTTAACCTTACGTCATCGATGCAATGGGCCCATTTGACCAATGCGGGGATGGAGAACAGGGACATATCTTGAGCTACCGTCCCATGACGTACTATGCAGCTATGCAGGTAGCCTTGGGGAAGCACTTGAAAGGTTCATTAGTGTCCCTCTCACATGAAGGCAAATTGATCTTAGTTATCAGAAACTTGCACTTTTCAAAAGTCTTTTCTATGAATCTCCTTGAAGATGAAGCACTTTTACAGAAACAGTTTTTGCCAAAGTATCAGAGTAAAGCAGTAGCTCTCTGCGAATAACAAAGGACTTAAAAACAGCCATGGTTAAGGATCTGATGAAAGTTTCTTATAACGCAATTGACAAAGGAATTTAGTTATTTCTTTGACATATATTTTCAACTGATGGCTGATAGCATGATACCAGGGCATACCAGATTTAGGAATTTCATACAAATATACCCTAAAGAAAGTCCACATCACTTCTTATTTTACAATGCTTCATATGAAATTTAACACAGACAAAAAGTCACATCGTTGTTAAAAAAAAAACTTAGCTCTTTTAATAGAGAATATTCAGTTTAATTAAAGACTGGATAAAGACAAAACAGAATCTTTGTTTTCTAGGTAGATTACATTAAAGGTAAAGAAAAACCTTCATATAAGTTTCTTATCAAGAACAGACCAATAGTCAAAGAAAACTTTGTCCTTGCAACAGAGAGAATACCAAATTCTAATTTTGCACTCGTGTAATTTTGATATTAAAACTTTTTTTTCTTAACATAAATTCATTCCAATCTTAGCTTGAATACACATAAAATTCCTTTCTCAATATTCTTTTTCCACAAACCTTCTGCAAATTTCAGTATCCATTCAACTTTTGCCCTCTATATGTTTTTCATCCTGAAACAATTATTTTACTTTTCTTCTTTTCTCTACAAATAAAGAAAAAAATGAAGAAAGCAAGAAAGCTAGAAATAAAGAAAAGAAAGAAAGAAAGAAAGAGAGGAAAACATCCAACCTTCAGACCTTTCCTTATCCAAATAAAACCCCACATCTACTTTCCTTACCTACATATCATATATGGTCATTTTCTTTCACTTTTATTATTTCTTGTGGTTTATTTAAAAAAAAAACAACTTAGCTCTTTTACAAGTCAGTTTTGGCAATACTCTCCAGAGGTGGGAAAACATCACCAGACCAACTTACTGATCTTTGATTCCCCAGTAATTGGCACAATGCTGGACCGTTAGGAGAGTTTGGGGAAGACGTCCTGAAAATGTAACCTACCTTACTAGCTCAATGTGTCAACCTCCTACAGGTGTGGATTTAAAACAAAACAAAACAAAACAAAACAAACAAACAAAAAAACACCCTCAAAAGTGATGTTTTAAAGAGAGGATTTAAGCAGAGCACAAAGATCTATTTTGGAGACAGAATCCCTTCTCAGTGTCCCCACAAACCACAGCACATAGAGAATGGTCTGTTTTGCTAAGCCTGAGAACCAGCCGTGGCTGACTATCCCACGTGAGGATGGAAACAAAGAGTGAGAGGCTCTGGAAGTGGAGGAGGCAGCTTTTCCTAAAAAACATCACATCTGCAAAGACAATAATGACCCGCTCAAACTTTTTTGCCCTTTTGCCGTTTAATATAACAAATTCAAAGAGTTTAATGAAGCCAAAGGATTTAAAATAATCTTTATGTCAAATATGATTGCCATGCAGTGTTTACTTCGCTGTGTTTAACCCTGAACCGCCACGAGAAGAAAGGTCATTTTGGAGGATGAAAATGTAGGTCAGACATCTGGGCTTAAGTTCGTGGAAGGAGTCCTCCACCAACACTGACTTCCTTCCCCCGAGCTTACTGTAAGAAGTTGCTTGTTTCGGTCAGATGGTGAGAAGCCAACTTTGTGTCCCAGAATGCTCTTCGTGCATCTCCCACATGGGGCACACAGCAGTCAACCTGAAACAGCATCCTTCTGCCTCCTTTCCAACCCACCACAAGGGTGAGTCAGAGGCACTTCCCAGACCTGCACCTTCTGCTGTCACCAAAGACACTGTTCAACTGGGTTGGCCACGAGATTAAGCAAATTGTCCAGAATGGGCTAAAAAAGTGGCTTGAACACCGCGAAGCTCAATTACTGCTCTGTGGCAAGGACAGTAGCCCAGAAATCACCAATAGGTAAATCACACCTAATAATTCCTCTTTCAGCCCAGGAACACAATGCTTTAGGCTAATCAAACACCCAAGTTGATGAAGAGTTTCCCATGCAAGAAAGATTTTGAAAGAAGAAATAAACAATCAGATGTGTACTCTATTGGTTTGTTACCAGAACTACAACCCATTACCACTAACTTGGCAGCTTACTACAGCACATATTTATTCCCTTACAGTTCACTGGGCCAAAATCAAGTAATAAGCAGGACTGTGCTCCTTCTAGAAGCTCCAGGGAATTTGCTGTTGCCAGCTTCTAGAGCTACATTCCTTGTCTGGTGGCCGTTCCTCCATCTATCACATTATCCTCTTCTGTTGTCAAATCTCCCTCTGCCCTTCTCCTATATAGATGTTTGTGATGACATTTAGGGTCTTCCATAAAAATCTAGGATCATTTCCCCATTTCAATAATCTTCATTTAATCACATCTACACAGGCCCTTTTGCCATTTAAGGCAACAATCAGAGGTTCCAGGGATTAGGATATAGGTATCTTTGGGGGTCATTAATTGGCCTACTACCTCATGCAAGATTTTCAAAGAAGAAAACAATCAGAGGCACTCTACCCTAACATAATGAAACATTATATTTTCTTTATCATTTAGAAAACAACATCTAAGATTGTTCTTATCATGAATGTCAATTTATCATCATATTTTAAGGTCACAAAAGTGCTTGTCAATATGGAATTCTGGCAAATAAATGAAGCCAGAGATTCAGCTGTATTTGATTTCAGAATAAACTATGAGGTATGTTTTCGTTCAGTTAGAGTGCCTTAAAATCTTTGAAACCTTAATGCAAACAGAATTTGAAAATCTGTATTTCCAAGAGACAAGCATTTTCTTTTTGCCTTGCACAAGATGTCTTGAAACTCCCTATTTTTTTCTAAGAAATGCACACAATTAGGTCTTTCAATTATGCAAATATAAAGTGGAGCAACTTGGGAAGATGTGGTTCCTGGGGGCGAAATTGCTTTTTGTAAAAGTGATTTTAAAGGTCATTTATGCTGTCTGTACTGTCGGCAGAGTCACGTCTCTGCAGACTATGGCCTTTGTAGAAAAAAAATGCCTTTTGAACAATTGATATACTGCGTTGTTGTGCATTGTTGCTTGTGATTATACAAGTGTGTGCTTGTGAGTTTTTAATTAGCAGGTGTTGAAAGTAAAAAATGCAGCAAAGATACAAAGGCACAATTTTCAACCCCAGCTGGAGAACAGAACAATAAATAGAATTGGACCATCAGTATAGTCCAGCATACTTAGACTCACAAATCTACAACTAAATGAATGTTTAGAAAGTATGAAAATGCTGGGCTGGTATAGTCGGAAATAATTGTCCTTGGGGCTGATGTGATTACTGTGGCCCTGTAATAAATCACTCCCGAATTTTCTGGTGTGAAACAACCATTTTATTTTGATCACAAAACTTCAGGAAGGGCTCAGTTGAGCAGTTCTCTCCTAAAATCTTATGAGCAGGCTGGCTTCAAGCACATACAAACTGTGAAGTTACATAGGACCCTCTTCTTAAAGGGGCTCCACACTCGGCTTAGTGCACTGCTTGACAGTCTTAAGGATTTTTTAACAAGGAATTGTGTACTTTAATTTTTCACTGGGCCCCATGAATAATGTAGCCAGTTCTACTTATGAGGTTGCACTCAGGTATTGGCTGGGGCTGCAGTGAATTGAAGTCTCAACTAGACCGAGTGCCAAGATGGCCTTTTCACATGCTTGGCAGTTGATGCTGGCTGTCGGCTGGGAGCTCTTCGGGGGCGGTCAACCAGAGCATCTACACATGGCCTTTCCAGCATGGCATTCTGAGGGTAGCTGGGCTTCTTGCACCAGCAAATGGCTTCCATCAGAATTAGCATTTTAAGAGAACCAGAGGGAAGCTGTATAACTGGAGACCGCCTAATCCTGGCAAATCATAAAGCCTGAAAGAAGTTTCCTCCTGTAGGCATTGGAAAGGGGCAGGGATTGGTTGTCCAAAAGTAGACAATTCACCAAGGTGGTAGGCAACCTCGGAAAAATTAGAGGGAAATGAGAATGTTGCTCAGAGAGTCCCAGAAACCACTGAGGAAAAGGGCCTAGTAAAGGACTGGAGTTCCTCCACACTAACAAGACAGAGGCCACTATAGTTTGAGGTATTCATGGAAGTTGGTGAAGTCCGGTGAAGTCAAGGATCTATTGATTGTATTTCCAGTGGGCTTCCCATAAGAATTCTATAATTGTATGAGTAAGCAAATATTGAAATTAACATGCTCTCTCTGACCACTTGCAGAGAAGATTCCATGGTTGAGAGACTTCAGTACAGGCAAGTGATTCCTGGCAGATCTCTGATAGAGAGACAACAGTTTAGCACAAAAGACAAGAGTCTTCCACCAGATGACTATCATAACCTCAAAAAAGGTACTCACTCGGGGTGCCGGGGTGGATCAGTTTATGATCTGGTGGTTCATGGGATCGAGTCCCACATGGGGCTCTGCACTGACTGTGCAGAGCCTGCTTGGGATTTTCTCTCTCTCTCTTTCTGCTTGCTCTCTTTCTCTCTCGCTCACTTTCTCTCTCTCTCAAAATAAATAAATAAATAAACTTAAAAAAAAAGACAGGTACTCACTCAAACTGTGTCTCAATTTTCTCCTCTGTACAATGACACTAATAGTTCTGAAATCGTAGCGTTATTATGACAATTGAATGACAAAATGTATGTGTTAGAAGAGAGTCCATTTTGGGGCACCTGGGTGGCTCAGTTGGTTAAGCATCAGACTTTGGCACAGGTCATGATCTCACAGTTTGGGAGTTCGAGCCCTGCTTTGGGCTCTGTGCTGACAGCCTGGAGCTTGCTTCTGATCTGTGTCTCCCTCTCTCTCTGCCCCTCCCCCACTTATGCTCTGTCTGTCTCTCTCTCTCTCTCAAAAATAAACATTAAAAAAGTGATTATTGTAATCACTCCACAAGTCTTAGCTTTTATAAAAAGGGTCTGGTACTAATGAGAATAATTAGGAATCCCTTGATTCACCTTCTGTATAGTAGGAGTAATGCAATAATTTCTTCACCTAGTAAACTCACTTTCATATGGCAACTTCAGCTCATCTAAAATCTTAAGTCCAAATTATAGTAGTAGATTTCAAAAGCTAAGCCACATAGATCCAAAGGATTTGTTTTCCTTTATACTGGATTCTATTTTCTATGTGTTTTCAAATAGAGTAACGAGAGGTTTGGCATCCTCCACGCAGGCACAGTCAAAAGCGAGTGGCGGAAGCAAACTTTGCTTTCTTAATGGATCCCACTTGGGGTTTGGGGTGACCACAGAAGGCAATTAGGCACTTGACAAGTGCTCTGTGGGAAATCTGTGTCTTTTTTTCCCTTAGATGCTGAAAAGCCCAGGAGTGTGGAATTGGCAGATGCATGGGACCACAGGAAACTAGGAATTTTCCATGAGCAAAGTGTCCCATCTGAGGAAGCCAGGCGCATTCAGATCCCGCTCCGACATCCAGCACGCGTAGCCCATCCCAGGTCTGGTCTCTGTTAAAGTCACGAGAATGTGGTTGTGGGAAATGGTTACATGGCTTCTGATGTTTTCACCACTATAAACAAGGGCTGGTCCTTGCCGTCAGGCCATGCAAAGGGCTGTGGTGTGTCACCTACAGACGGCATGTAAGGAAACCACAGAGGTAAGCCAGTGGAATAGGAAGTCTGTAAGTTTTGTGACAGCCACAACCCCAGACCAACTCATAAATCCATCTTTGTCAAATGCATTGATTTACTTGACTATGAAAACAAGAATTAAAAGGTGGGAGGGGCACCTGGGTGGCTCAGTCAGTTAAGTGTCCGACTCTCAGTTTTAGCTCAGGTCACGATTTCACAGTTTGTGAGTTCAAGCCCCTGCATTGGGCTCTGCGCTGATAGCGTGAAGCCTGCTTGGGATTCTCTCTCTCCCTCTCTCCCTGCCCCTCCCCTGCTCTCTCGCTCTCTACATAAATGAATGAATGAATGAATGAATAAATAAATAAATAAGTGGGAGTCTTTATGCATAGGCCCTGCTTAAAGTGGTGTATTAAACCAGTAAGTAAGACCAGTAAGAGCTAGTTCCAACTTAGAGCTGCTCTAATGATTTATATTTTTTATTTCTTTTCATCTATACCACAACCCTGTGAGGCAAGTATTATTGTCATCCTCATTGGATGTTGGAGGATACTCATTGGAGTTGAGGAAATCAAGGCTCAAAGAGATTAAATAATTGGCCCAAGGTAGGCTTTAGATACAAAATGCACACACACAGAATTTTAAGTGGAAGGCAACTGTACATATATAAAGACATATATATACTCCCTGTCTACATTGTATAGTTCATAATAAAAAAAAAAACTAAAACAGCTAAAAGCATTATCTAATTTTTGTAGGTGGAAATAAAGGTACAAAAATAAAGGAATAACTACATCAATTCTGGTTCACCAATCTAAATGAATAGTATGAAGCCACTAAAAATTATTTTGAACACTATATGGAAACACAGAAAATGTATAAAAAGTAAAGTAAAAAATTACCAAATACAGATTGCACATATGTTATGGTTCCAGCAGTATAAGCCAGGTGAGACAAATGAGCAGAGGAGAAAGCAAAATATGAAAAATAATATGTAATTGTGGTGAAATACTGGGTGACTTTTCTCTTTTAATAACACACTGGACAACACATGTACCATGCCAGGCACTAGCCTTAGCACCTTGTATATATGATCTTATTCTAGCCTCTCAGCAACTCTGTGAAGTAGGTACTGTTATAATCTCCATTTTATAGTAGAGAAAAGGAAGGCAAAGAGAGGTTAGGTGGCTTGCCCAAGATTAGCGCAGCTAATAAGTGCCAGAGCGGGCACCGTAACCTGGCATCTGGCTCTGGTGTCACATGCTCAGTCATTACGCTGTGATCTCTGACACTGATATGACATTTGCACCTTGTAAGAGAAGAGATAGCAGGAACACCTTTATGCTCAAATCAGAGTCATCCTTTTTTATTTTCAATTTAGTCTTAGTTTCAAAACATTGTCTCTTCACTGTTGAGCAAAACTTTCAAAATCAGCACCCACTGAGTGCTGTTAGTGAGCTAGCAGTACATCACAGTTTTTAAAGCAAATGCTTCACATAGTCCCTATTATAAAATTACAAGACCAAGGTCATGTATCTGGTACTAGTAAAAACATGTGTGTTTCTGGAAAGCCAGCAAGTAGGGGATATCCAACGTTCTTCGTAAATCAAGAGTTAATCTTGGGAACCTCCAGTGACCTATGTAGGAAACATTTTAGTCATAGGTAACTTATCCAACCTCATGCAGATGGAATGATAAGATGATCAGCCGGTGGCGGGTCTTTAGTCCACGAAATGCAAGTTTAAATCTTGAGGCTAATATTTACTAGCTCTTGTGATCTTGGTAAGTAATTAACTCCTCAGTTCCCTCATCTGTGAAATGAGGATAATGGTATTTCCAAACTCATGCCATGTGAAGACTAAGATACACATAAAACAGCACCGTGCCTGATACACACAACCAACACTCGGCATATATGAACTGCTATTGTTGTTATGTTTAATAACCCTCAATGGAATTGTCATTGAGCTTACCATCCAGGACCACATTAGTACTCCAGGCATGAAAAGTAAGGTTCTATTACTTTTAAATGCAATTTAATCTTACCACAAATATAAGAAGATGCAGAGTTATGATTTGGTAAGTACAACTTCCCTGATTGCCATATTCACAAATACAAGGAACAAATGAAGGAAAATCCCCCATACATAAATATTTCTCTTGGATCGGGCCAACACTCCAAACCTGAGTTCTCTCACTGAAGGAATTCTGTTGTCTTAGGTACTCTTTAAGGAGGAGGGATTGGCTTTTTGTAGTCTTTTATGACCCTTGGAGACGCATAAACAAGGTTCAGAAGCTACCACTTTTTCAGTGATTCTTTTAGCACCAAAACAGGGTGCCAGAAAAAAATGTCTCAGTGGTGGAGAAAATGTGTGTTCTTTTGTGCCCTGAGGAAAGTCCAGGTGAACATGTAGTAAATCCTGGGACTTACAAGACCAAAAAATACTTTTCTTCCAATTGCCATCAGTGGAGTAGGTACAACAAATATTCAGGGCCAAGCGCAATATTTTTAATGTATTAAAATATACATTATTCCTTTATTCCTTTAAAGTGGGGGTGCCTGGGTGATTCAGTCAATTAAGCATCCAACTTTGGCACAGGTCATGATCTCATGGTTTTTGAGTTCAAGCCCCACATGGAGCTCAGTGGTGACAGCTTGGAGCCTGGAGCCTGCTTCTGATTCTGTCTCCCTCTCTCTGCCCTTACCCCGCTCATGCTTTGTCTCTCTCTCTCTCAAAAATAAATAAACATTAAAAAAAATTAAAGTTACTTAAAAGATCTATATAATACTATTAATCATCTATATATCTTTTGTTTAAACCACCTTAACTTACGTGTGTGTGTAGAGATTAAATGGAGAGCAAAAATTTAATAACCATGAAGAATAACATAGCTGTGGTATTTAAACCTAAAAGTTGGTTGTGAGTTTCCTGGGGCCAAGCAAACAGGAAACATAAGTTCTGTACCTTTTGGGATAATGACTGCCAGGTACTGAGTACCTACCATTTCCTGGGTACTGTATTAAGTCTTTTATATTTTTTATTTTAATTACTTTACATTCTACTCTTTAACATAGGTATTATTCCCTATTTAACATGTAAGGATGCTGAATCTCAGAAAGACTAAATTGCCTAGATTCATATAACCAGAAAATGGTAGAACCAGGATTCAAAGCCAAAAGTTGCCTAAATATTAAATGCATTTCTTCTACCACTTCTTCTATTAGGAAACAGTAAGAAAACCAGTTTCATAACCATCTTCCTCACTGTAAATTACAAGTGAAATTTCTCCCGTGGAGCATTACAAATACAGGTGGGTTTTGTCCAGATTTGAGAGTAGGGAAGAGAGAGAGAGAAGGAGAGGGAAAGAAAGACAGAGAGAGAGAGACAGAGAGGAAGGAGAGAGAGAGAGAATATTTCCCCTCAGTCCAGTTGTCATAACTGGGTATCAAAGAAATGGATAGCAAAGAAATGACTAGACACTTTCCAGTTCCATGTGGAAAGAAAATTCCTCTCTCGATACATTATGATGGCAATGCTGTATTTGAACATCTGGACTGCTCAACGTAGACCATAGCTCCTGCATTCAGGCTGCTCGCTCCGCCTCAGCGGTATCTCAAAGTGGTTGCCAAAGACAGATTCCCCCCCTCCCCCCGCCCGAAAGGGAGCCATTTACTTCTGGGTGCAGTGTGCCACCTTGTGGGCTGGAGAGGATGTGCAATTTCCTGAATGACCGCCAGCCTGCAGCCCAAGCTGTAACTCGGGCCTCAGACCCCAGGGGGCACCACGTACAAAGTATCTGGAGGTGTGAGATGTGGAAGTACTTTCGCATTGGCTCTCGGGCCCAGCCCTAGGCTGCACAGAGAAATGACTGATATGAGTATTCACTGGAAATATTATCAAGGGCTGCAAATCCAACATAGAAAATCATGAACTTGGAGTCATTAAGCTTGTTTCTGGCACGAACTACTCCAGGTGGCCTTGAGCAAGTCGCCTAATTCCTGTGGGCCTCCTGTGCAAATGTGAAAGGTCAGCCAGGTGATCCGCAGGGTCCCATCCAGCTCTGACAATGTGAATCTACCACAAGAGAGGAACTGTCACCTCTCTAGTCTTCTCGCTGGCCTCGGGTTTCTGATCCTATTTGTTCACTAACGCCAATATTACCTGTGAGATACAGCTATGCTTTTATCACATCTGTAACAGAGCACACAAAACCTTTAGCAAGTGGGCCATTTGCCTGCGTTCTTTTTTATCTCTCTTTTTTTTTTAATTTTTTTAATGTTTAATTTTTGAGAGAGCATGAGTGGGGGAGGAGCAGTTTTATCTCTTTTTTTTAATGTTTTTTATTTATTTTATTTTCTGAGCTGTTAGCACAGAACCCCGGGTGGGGCTCAAACCCACAAACCGCAAAATCATGACCTGAGCCAAAGTCAGATGCTTAACCGACTGAGCCACCCAGGCACCTCCATTTTCTACTGTTCTTTGCCTACCACCATGTTCATTCATTCAATCAATTATTCTTTCAAGAAATATTTAGTATGTATTTCCCAGCATGTCCCCCTCTCCACACTATCCCAGTCTCATGGGACTACTTGCTGTTCCCCTCACATGCCAGGCTTCTTTGTGTCTCTGTGTTTGCTTCTAGTGTTCCCCGTGCTATGAATACCCTTCTCCTATTTTCCACTAGACCAACTCATATTCACCTGAGTACAAATCTTCTCCTTTCTGAAGTCTCCTGGATAGCTAACACCCTCTGTGGCTTCTTATCATTTCGTACCTTGATTAGAGTATTTAGCACATTGTTTTGAAATTACATGTGTACATGGATAACAAGGTAGTAATATCTTGATACATTCCGAGGTGTGAATTTTTTTCCTCTGTAAATTCCTTCCTCTGTATACTTCTCCTACCCTTTTTTATATGTACTTTTATATGTCCTTTTTCTAGTACTACCCTCAGGATAGGGCAATTACTGCCATAATCAGCAGAGAAAGGATTCGTTGCACAAATCTGAACACCAAAATGGACTCTTGAGTTTCATACCAAAATTATGAAGTTGCTAAATAGGACAGAAAATCTTTTCTAGCTTTCAAGAGCTTGAACACTTTAAGTACAAATGTCAATGTTTGTACCATTAGCAAAAGATTATGCAGCCGAGAGATGAAGAGCCAGCCTACTCAGCTACTTCATTTCTACTCTCGCCTAGACTAGAAAAAAATTACCCGAACTAGAGTTAAAAATAGGTATTAGGCTTCTGACACCTGCCTATCCTCAAGCCAAGTTTCAGGTGGGAGTGAGAACTTAGGCCCCACTTCCTCTCTTGGACCTGGAAAAGTAACAACAGTGCAGATGCATTCGGAGCCAGTGGGAGCATTAAGGATAAAACATGCTGTGACACATTGAGGCAAAGGAGGGATGAGAGAAAGAGTGGCACGAAGACCAGAATCCCCTGTGCCCCCTAAGAAGCGTAAGATATTTATGAAGGACAACAAGCGACCCTAAAGGTCCCAGAAGTCAAAATGAGGATGATGCAAAGGGATTACACGGCTCCAATGACCAGGGGCTCTGTGGATAGCCAGTCTCAACACTGTGGCCCTTCCGTTTGCATTTCTTGTCTTTAAATCTCTAGTGGGTAGCACAGTGGCCAGTAAATGTTCACTTTGTAAAATAATGTAGCCAGCAAGATGGAGCAGTGAAGAGGTACCAGGGAAACTCAGTTCTGTTTATACCATTTTCCTTAACTCTCCATGTAACCCCCAAGTACTCTTAATAATAAAATAACTCTCCAACTCATAGCAACAGAGAGTAGAACTGTAGTTGCCAGAAGCTGGGGGTGTGGGGCAGAGAAATGAGAAGATGTTGCTCCAAGGGTACAAGCTTATTATAAGATGAATTCATTCTTGGGATTCAATGTATAGTGTGGTCACTCTAGTTACAATCCTGTATTGTATGCCTGCTGTTTGCTGAGAGATCTTAAATGTTCTCCACAAACATACACACACAGAGGTAACTATGTGAGATGATGGATTCACTACTTTACTGTAGTAATCACTTCACTATATAGAGAGAGGAATAGAGATAAGTCATAATGCTATACACAATAAACTGACGTAATATTATTTGCCAATTATATCTCAATAACGCTGAGAAAAAAGTCCCCAAGATAACACACACACACACACACACACACACACACACACACATTCTAATAATAACAACTAACGGTAGCCCTCTGATGAAAAACTGTTGGGGAAATGTGAAAAACAAATGACGAGTATATAGAATTTCAAAACCTTTTGGGCTACAAGCTTTGTGAGTATAGGTCAAGACTAGAAAGGGGCACCTGGGTGTCTCAGTCCGTTAAGCATCCGACTTCGGCTCAGGTTGTGATCTCGCAGTTCATGAGTTCAAGCCCCGCATCAGGCTCTGTGCTGACAGCTCAGAGCCTGGAGCCTCCTTCAGAATCTGTGTCTCCCCCTCTTTCTCTGCCTTTCCCATGCTCATGCTCTGTCTCTCAGTAATACATAAAAACGTTAAAAAATTTAAAAAAAAAAAAGATTGAAAACAAACGCCTGAAGTGTTTTGCAATCATTAATACTTTATTACATTAGTACTTGATATGTTAACTTTTCTCCTAAAATTCTATATAACCAATATATCATAAATATATAGACGGTTTTCCTTACAAATATAAGTATCAGGCCAACTTGTGTGTTTAGCAAATGCTTAATAAACAGATGTCCTAGATCCTTATCCCCATTCCTCCTGCCCCACCCCCCACCCTGCGCAGCCCCTCCCACACACTCTTACATTGTGGGTGTATTTTCTACATTTTCATCCACATGGCACAGAGCCCCATTTGACCAACAGAATTCCCAGGGAAAGGCACCCTATCACAGTGACAGCGGGGCTAGTAGGTAGTCATCGCTGCGCATAAAGGCGGCAGGCCAAGGGCGCCTTCGTTCTTCTCCATTCATTTTCAGGGGACTGGGGCAGCGGAACAGCTCAGGACTATGCTGTGATTTGGAGGCGCCTCAAAAATTTCACGCTATATCTACTACAGAGCTTTGAGAATTCCGCGCAGGTCTTATCAAGAGGCCTGTGAAGTGGAGAACGTTGGGAACGCACAGGACTGGCTGCAGAGCGCTGGGGAAGGAATGGCATTTCTTCATTGCCGCTTCATCAGCCAAGCGGCCGTTCAGGCGCGCACATAGCGCACGATGGGGGTGACACAGGTGCAGCCCACAGTCACCCTCACCTTCTCCAGCCGGAAGGAGCGAGAGCAGCCCTGGGGCTCCCTCCGCAGGACCAGGAATTCCTGCTGGATGGGAACGGAATTCATGGAGCTGTCTTCCTGTCCCTCGGCGTTGATGCAGCCCGAGTGCCTGCACTGGGCCTCCACGATCTCCGAGGGGAACCGGTTGGGGTCCCGGGTGATGCTGCAGGAGGGGCAGACGAAAGCAGGTGGTGAGACAAGGGAGAGGGAGACGACCAACGTGAGAGCCCCGCAGCGCTGGGTGCTCACCTGCAGGGAGGCACTTCCCAGCCCCACAGGGCTGTAGCCAGACGGCCTGGCTTCCTACACTGCCGTCAGGCAGGTGTTCAACTGCCAAACCTCTTTCCTCCACTCTAAAATGGAGATTCTCACAGATCTCTTTCGTGGAATGGTTGAGAATGTTCAGTGATGCAAATGCACACAAAACGCTACACTATGAAATACTGGCATTCAATAAATGTCTGATCTTTTATTTTTCATTGCACTGTTATTGTTATTATAATTACTATTCATCCTTTGCCTAGGTGTGGAACATCACTAGTCGGTCTCCTAATATACAGTCTACAAAGTCTGCTGCTCGGAAAGGAAAACCAAAGCCTCAGAGGTCTGTGAATGCACCACATACTCTCAGTTTCTCCCTGAATTCCCGATGTGGCAGGGGACACAAAGCCAGCAAAGACGCGCCAGCCAGCTTGCCAGCATACACACTCCCTTCCTGAGGAAAACAATTCGGGCAGCCCCAGAAGCCCTTCTGATTGTCCCTTGAATCTGTTTTCATACTTGTCTTTGGAGCACATAGACGAGGCCTTGGTATTCCAAGATTCGGCACGTCAGACACCATCACAGGACGGTACCCCGAACATCCCATCCCTAAACTGCATCCCCTTCTCCAAACTGGCCTCTCTGGTCCACTCTGCCCTCCTCACCAGTCCTTGAAGGCTGATGTCTAATCTGAGAGGATCACTCCAAACTGACTTTTCTGGCTCCCACTTAGTCAGATGCAAAGATCATTATGTGGGCTGCTTTAAAGAGCCCCCTCTTCCAACACGGAAAGTTTGTAAACGCCAACCTAGGGCTGCACAGAGCAGGCAAAGGCAGAGAGTCAGTGAGAAGTTAGAAGCAAACCAGTAGGACCTCTGACCACACAGGAGGATCTAGCCCGAACAGCAAACTGTGAGCTCTCAGGCAAAGTGAGATTTCTGTTTTCAAGAGGAAATATTAGGGCTTTTATTTTTTCTATATTTTCTAAAGTCTCTACTTTATGATTAGAATAAATAAACATGGTTTTTAAAAGAACGTGAAGATCAGTCTCATTTGCACTTACTTGTAATCCCAGGGGGAACTGGAGCGGTTCTGGAAATCGTTTGAGATGGAAAACCCGCCCTGGTGTTGCCTGAGGATGCGAATGTCAACCCTCACGCTGTTGTCCTCCAGGGGAGGGCACAGGGCTGTGTCCCCTGCTTTGGGGTTTTTCCGAGCTGTCACCTCCCTCAGGAGGGTGAGCCCCAACATCAACAGCAGCAGGGACTTAACCTGCAAAATAGAGAAGGTCGAGTTGGTTCAGGACTCTGGTGTCGCTTGGTCCCATGCTCTAGCTGAACTCAGCATCCCCAGTCTTTTATGGGACCAGGGCTTCTCTCTGGACCCCAGGTCCTCACCTGGAAATGGGAATAGTCATACATGAAGACATCAGGGTGCCAAACTGAGATTGCCCGTTTGCCTTGTGATTGAGCCTCCCGCAGTCTGAGACCTCCTCAGCAGTGGGACAGAAAGGTTATCAGGATGTGGCGCTGGGTTTAAATCTTGACCTGGCCTCATCACTGAATCTCTGGTATCTCTTCTTTCCAACTGGGTTATAATACTCCCTTCGTAATAATATTCACAAGATTAAATCTAATGTTCTGTGTAAAGCGCCTATAAATTTATCTAATAAAAATAAAGGATTAATAAATGATAGCTCATTTTTATTTCCAATCTTGCATCCCATGAATTCTCCAGAATTCTCCAGAATTCTCACTTCTTCCCAGCCATCTCTCCACCTGGAATACACTACCCCACCTCTATCTAACCAAACCCAACCCTTCTATCAAGGCTCCACTCAGAGGTGGTCTTCTCCAGGCACTGTCTCTAAAGTCATTCAATTAGAAATACGTTCATTTTCCTTCAATCATAAAGCAGTAGCCATCTAGCATTCAAGTGTCATTTCTTTATTATCTGGAAACGTACTGTCTGTGTTCATGTCATATATACACCTATTGGATTGTAAGTTCCTGCAGGAGAACATATCCTAGAACAGGTATTCCACAAATAACTTTCTGGATGAATGAAATGAACACAATACAGTTAAATTAACGGTATATTTAAACTCAAAGCACTAAGAAAAACACTGTGCAAAACCAACTATAGCAAAGTTCCAATTATCCACGTTAATTGAAAGAAGCAGAGCCACTAATGATGCACAACAACCGAGAATATGGAAACTATTTGTCTTTAGCTCTGAAACATATATTTTTCCCACTTACGTTGAAATATCAGCTTCTCTGGTATTACAAGAACACACAAAGAAAGTGCTTCTGTGAAGATCTAACTAAAAGAAGAGCTAAAAATCTCTCCAGCTTCCTTTTGTCACAACCATGCTCTGCTCACTCCACCATCACAATCGACACTTACTGGGGATGGACAAGGCCCATCGCCAACTCTCAACACAATGCAGAACAAGAGCTGAAGCTGGGCTGCTTACATTCTCTGGGCTCAATGTTGTTCAGGCTCACACTTTCTATGGGTTAAGGCAGGGGAGGCAATTAGACATGTCCATTTAAAGGACCTCCTTTTTATATTTTACAGATACTGGAGGCAAGAAATGACAGGAATAAACAGAAAGGTCATGGTGTCAACTTGCTGTATGAAGGTAGCTGACACTAAAAAGAAGTTGAAAGCCAGATTGGCCCAGATAAGCCCGAATGAGGCTGATTTGCCTTCAGATAATCAGTTGTCTACTTTCATCTACTACAATCATTCATTCATTCAGCAACTCTTTCTCAACTCTATACTGTGGTGACTCAAAATATATGCTCTGGAGTCAGATGTGCTGGGTCCATAACTCAGTTTCAGGACTGACTATCTGCAATTCAATTTTCTCCACCAGATGTAAAGATTAAAGCAGGAAAAGCACTGCCAGCATTTGGTAAGTATTCAAGACAGGTGGTTAGTAAGTAGACATTGTGCTGACGACATACAATGGACAGGAAAGATGTGGAATTTGCCCTCATGCATCTTCTATCTAGTGCTATGAAATAAATCTTAAAAGGTTAAAGAATGCCCACATAGACCAAGGGGTTCTTACATAACTTCCCAAGCCTAACAATTACTTCTTTAAGTTTTTTTTTTCTTTCTTGAGAGAGAGAGAGAGAGAGAGAGAGAAAGCACTCACGAGCTGGGGATGGGCAGAGGGAGAGGAACAGAGAGAATCTCAAGCAGGCTTCATGCCCAGGAAAGAACCCAATGCAGGACTTGATCTCACAACCGTGTAATCGAGTGTTGGATACAACTGACGAGCCACACAGGCGCCCCTACTTCCTTAGGTTTCTTATGAAAATTCCTCCTGTGTGTTTTTATCTTTTATCTTTAGTATCATATTCACTGAGTCACTTCTCACTTTCATTATCAAAGCTTTAAAGTAATTGTATCTTATGGTTATGTGATTCAGCAATAATCTCCATGCTTCTAACAAATCATTATGTTTGCTTCTGATTCTCACAACCATCTCACAAGATAAGCAGAGCTAGTATTAATTATCCCAATGACACCGGTAAGAGTCATGCCCGAAAAGTAAGAAACAACAAGTTCACCAGCTTGTTGGTGTCAGCCGGGGGACTCTACAACCCTAGGTGTCAGTGGTCAGTACTCTTGCTATTGAAATTCATTATTATTGTCAATATAGAGCCACTCATGGTGCTTTAGTCTTAGCTTTGCCTCCCAAGAGGAGCCAAGCATTTTAAGCAATGTGAACAGCTGTGTCATAATTGCATGAGCCTTGTAGGTCACATAGCTCTTTGTCAGGAAATCAGATAATGCCTGCAAATCACTCTAGTTTGCTCCACAAAGCTTTTGATGTAAAACTATAGATTTTAGTGGTTATGCACTACAGAGCAGGGGCTCCGATATGGCTCTTGCTGATTCTTAAGAAAATGACATACACAGCACTTCTACTCTGAGAGGTTCAGAGCATCTTATAGATTTGAATTCTTATAGGCCACCTATGAGGCAGACACATAGATAGATATCACTCCTATTTTGTACAGTAGGAACAGAAGCAAGAGAATGCAGCAGTGAAGGTGGGCAGTATCAGGACACTGATGGCCCAACTCTATAGTGAGCTCACCTAAGACTATTTGTCTCTCTCTTTTTTTTTTTTAATTTTTTAAAATGTTTACTTATTTTTGAAAGAAATAGACAGAGCATGATCAGGGGAGGGCCAGAAAAAGAGGGAGACACAGAATCCAAAGCAGGCTCCAGGCTCTGAGCTGTCAGTGCAGAGCCCAATGTGGGGCTTGAACTCACAAACTGTGAGATCATGACCTGAGCCAAAGTCGGAAGCTTAACTGACTGACCCACCCAGGCACCTGTGAGTATTTGTCTCCTGAACTGATCTGTAATGGATGCTCACCCCTGTAGGAATGTGCTCCAGAGCCTGGTCAGTTCCTAAGCCCACAAGAATTTGCCTCAGCTACTTACTGAGGATGTCCTACCTGCCTGTACCTCCCAGCTTCTAATCCTATTCTAGCATTCCTTGCATCATCATGTTTCTTGCAAATGGTCCAACAGATTACTTCAAACCAGAAATAGAAATGGCTTTGGAGCACAAAGCTATCTAATAGATTTTTTTAGACACAATGGCTTTGAATTTAGAAATCTTGCCTCTGAACCATTCACGGAAAAGCATACTGTACTTGAAGCTGGTAAATCTAGATTCATGTCCCAGTTCTTATGTGTACAGTACTCAGTAATGTTAAATCACTAGACTTAATTGAGCTTTTTTTTTTTCATCTGTATAATGGGGAAACTAATCCCAATCTACTTCCCTGAGTTGACAAGAGTCTCAGAGGTAAAAATAATAATATTAATATTTAACACATTGAATGCTTTCTCTATCCTTATTGGTTGTTATATTAAAATGACCAATTTAACTAAAAACTAAGCCATTTCAGAGTACAGATTTAGTCATTTTCTATGATACTAATTAATCCCCCCTCCAAAAAAAAAAACCTATGAGGGAGATGCCGTTATTATTCCCCTTTACAGACAAGGGGAATAATTCTGCACAGAGTAGCTAAGTAATTTACCCCAAATCCCACATTTAGTGAGTAGTGGAGCTAGGACTGACTCCAAAGCCTATGTGTTCCCTAACTGTTACACTTTGCTGCATTTCTGGTCATCTCTAAAATACCTAAATATAGTATTATCAACACCATAGAGTATGACCTTTTATGAAATCCAAGCTCTTTTCAATTACATGGCTTATAAATGGAGGGGAAAAAAGAGGGATTATTTAAGCCAATAATATGGTGACTGATTTCCCAAGCCCTGTTTTCAAGTTCCTCTAAATTATATTCTTCTCAGCCTTTACCTGACTAATGTCAAGCAAGATTCTAGACCCAAAAGAGGTGGCTTTCCATCATACTAACATCTCTTGCTCCTCCATGAGAAATGAGACAATGAAAAATAATGAGCTGTCTGAGACACTGGCAGTTTCCCTCCTCTGGGAGCTATCCAAAGTTCAACACTGAGTGGTTCCACTTCTTTCATCTTGGGCCCTCTTTTTCTACCAGCGGTCTTAGGGGAATCATTAAACCTCTTGGAGCCTCACTATCCTTGGATAAAATACATGTGTACATATCCTAAAAGGCTGGAAGTCCTCACCATGAGATAAGAGTTTTAGATCAACTTAACTCTCTAATGGTGCCCACAGGAGAGATCAAGTTCAGCTGTCCGTGACACCAAGAGTGAGCAAGCTAACAACAACCTATGCAAAAGCCACCACATGAAAAGCTATGTTTTACACCCCCATTACAACTTCTAGTTACTTTTTTCTTTTTCTCCACCAGACAGGGGTCAAAATTAAAGTCAGTTCTGCTTTTAAGAAAGAATACCAATAAAGACCCCAAATCTAATTCCTTAGAAATCTGGTATCCTGAAATCCTAGGGCTGACTGCTACTAAACAAGAATTATTGTTACTCACCATGGCTATGTTGCGCAGGATGGTCTTTGTCATTTTGCTCTGGTTGCCTGCTTTGTGTAGTAAAATCTTCGTGTGTGTGTGTGTGTCTGTGCTGTGTCAGTGAGAGCACCTGTCGGTTTTATAGCAATCACTGTCCTTATTTCGATTGACCTGCTTACTGTCTAAGTTGTGGTTACCCCAGAGTTACTGACGAATGTAGTTTTTTTTTTCTCTATTCCACTTCCTGAAGGGGAATCAGAGAGGGACCCTAAAAGGGGATGACGGAAAAAGGACCAAATCTTCCTTTTCTTCCACCCCACTTCCACCCCCATTGCCCTCAAATTACAGCAAAATTCTTAACTAATTTACTACAGAGATGGACCAAAATACAAACTGCTGTCATGATCTTTTACGTTCTTCCACAAATGGCTAATGACTCTTGTCACGTACCATATGTTCTACTTTCCATCATACGATATGAACCATGACTTAAGTGGGAGGTATGTCATCCTTAGAGGATCCTTGGTATTAAATGAGAGGACTCTCTTTAGCTCCATTTTTGAGTGGGAAAACAAAACCAAAGAAACTAATGACATCAGTGAGAGATTCAAAATCATTTCCCTGGGTAGTTTCATAGACTTCCTGAACAAATTCTATTTTAACCCCATGCTTAAAATCCTATTGATGCTTAATAATCATTTTCATATAGCATATAATGACCATTATCTTGGCCATCTCTCATTGAGGTGTTTTTTTTTTTCTAACAAAAATGAATTAGCAAGTAAAGCTTTTAAATGCTCTAACATAATTTTAAATGACCTAAGGAAAGTTAACTTTTCTCAGTTCCATTCAAGTCAGCAAACATTTATTAAGTACATATTATATGTCAGATATTATATCCTAGGGATACACAGACATTTTTGAAGTAATAGTATCTTAATTTTTTTTTAATCTCCATTAAGACCAGGTAAAACTACACATGCTCTTTTAAAAAGGCAAGGTGGGGGGCGCCTGGGTGGCTCAGTTGGTTAAGTGTCCGACTTCGGCTCAGGTCATGATCTCACAGTTCGTGGGTTCAAGCCCCGCGTCAGGCTCTGTGCTGACAGCTCAGAGCCTGGAGCCTGCTTCAGATTCTGTGTCTCCCTCTCTCTCTGCCCCTCCCCTGCTCACCCTCTGTCTCTCTCTCAAAAATAAATAAACATTAAAAAAATTAAAAAAAAAAAAAGGCAAGGGGGGGCGCCTGGGTGGCTCAGTTGATTGAGTGGCTGACTTCGGCTCAGGTCATGATCTCACGGTCTGTGAGTTCGAGCCCCGCGTCGGGCTCTGTGCTGATGGCTCAGAGCCTGGAGCCTGCTTCAGATTCTGTGTCTCCCTCTCTCGCTGACCTTCCCCTGCTCAAACTCTGTCTCTATGTCTCTCAAAAATAAAGAAACGTAAAAAAAAATTTTTTTTAAAGGCAAGGCACATTCTAGCAAGGTAAGTCATTTTCCTCTATCACAACATGTTTGAGCAATTTTCTCCCATTTTCTTTAAATGAAGGAAATGAAAAGGAAGCAGCTCTTGGGTTCATTGGAAGCCCCTCCAAGACCAATCAAAATTCTTCTGTGATCATGAGCCTTTCATCCATATTTCTCCTCCCCATTACCTGTGGATTCTTCTCTGCACCTCTCCTCTGGAATAATCAGAAGTTTAACTCTTATAAGAAGACTTCCTTGAATCATCCTCTCAGGCATCATTCCCTTCCTCATTACCTCTGTGCATAATCATATCTAGTCTGTCTCATACTTGTGTGTATGTTTCTGAGGTCTTCACGGACTTAGAGTAACTTCAGCCGCCCCCCACCAATAATCTCTACCAGCTTTCTTCTCTAAATCTACACCCCAAAATATAAGATCTAAATTAAAACAGTACATTTTCTATGCATATACAGATTCAAGACAAGTACCCTAGCCAGCCCCTTCAGCTAGCCTGTGTGGGGAATTTTCAAGGCCATGCCAGATATGTTCTTCCATATACTCAGTAAATCCAGCACATAAACCAAGAGCCATGTTTTCAAATTTGTTAATTATCAGTCATGCTACCAAAGCAATATATACAATAGAGCCTTAAAAGCATATTAAATTGAGTGGGTTGAATCACTCACTTTCTTCAGTGGTCTCTTCTCCATTCAGAGCCATACCTCAATGCATAGAAGACTACACTAGCTTTCTTGAAAGAAGGAACAAGTAAGTCACTTTGAATTAAGAGTGCCTGGTTCAATACAAGGGAATTTGTTGCACTGCAGAGATTTAAATGGCTCTTTATATAAGAAACTGACCTCTTATATCCAGCGGTCACAAAGTTTTCCCTCACCAAGGTAAAAATAAGTAACTCATCAGGATGTCAAACTAGTAACCAGCTATCACCATGTTCAAAATCAATCAACAGATCCAGATCATTATTTCATCTAACATTTATTAAGCACTTCTTACACTATAAATTATGTGCGAATACCGGGGGCGCAATAATGAATATATGATAAAACACGTAGCTGATTACGGTAAAAGCCCTTCACTGCCCCTGTATCACCCATGACCCAAGCTGTTACCACCTTTAGGAGTTTTAGTAATACAAGTGGAGCTGTCATTCAACTCACTGACCAGCCAGGACAGTCTACACACAAGTCCAAGAACCCACAGAAAGAGATAACGGAAGTTCCAAGAACGAGTTACACACAGCCTCATGTGTGGTAAAATATTATAGCTGGTCAAACATCCAAGTTATAAAGACTTTTTTATGCCCTATCATGTGCTGGAAGCCATGCTACATGTCTGTTGGAGTTATTCTTATAGGAAATAGACTGTACTATCATAGTCTCTACCTTAATGAATTAAAATCCAGTCATGGAAAGAAAGCAAATAAACATATTAACTAAAAAGATAATGAGATTACTGGGTATACAGATAGTTAAATGTACATGTTTAGTTTTACAAATCCAACCTTGGACAGATTTTATCCTCAAAAAAGCTGAATCTGACCAAGATAAGCTGTCATAACCTAGCAGTACACACGTGGATATGGAAATTGATGCCTAGAAGTGAGGAGCTATTGCAGCAAAAGGCTAAAATAGTGACATGGTCTCTAATGGTCAGGAAGGAGGCTGAAATGACAAGGAAATTGTAGGCTAGATAAATGATGACCCACGTTATGCAATGGCAAAACATTTGGTAAAATTATTGCCTGCAAAAACCTAGAGGTACAATAAGGGCTCTAGAGGAGGAGATGAGAAAACAGAATGTTGTTGTATGTTAGATGCTACTATCTGTATTTGGCAAGGTAAACACCCAAATATTTCTATCCCCCAAAAGCAAAAGATAATATTGAAAAAATCTTTGAGAGAGAAATGTCAGGTAAAAACCTGTCAATCAATTCAATTAACCTTCCTACAGGCAAGGATCAAAATGAAGCATCTAGTAAATCCTTTTATTGGATAAAAGGACTGAGAATAAAGAAAGTAGGGGTGTAGTTCTAGTAATCCACCATTAAATCAAGAGAGAGATGATTACCACTTTGTAGTAGAGGCTAAAGTCTGGGATTGTGAGGACTCTCATTTTGGTTTTTTTCTTCAATATTAGCCAAAATAACATTTGGCTATTCGGGGTCTTTTGTGGTTCCATACAAATTTTAGGATTGTTTGCCTTAGCTTTGAGAAGAATGTTGGTGCAATTTTGATTGGGATTGCATTAAATGTGTAGATTGGTTTGGGTAGTATTGACATTTTAATAATATTTGTTCTTCTAGTCCATGAGCATGGGATGTTTTTCCATTTCTTTGTCTTTGATTTCTTTCATATGTTTCCATGCATAGGTGGATTTTGAGAGACTTAGCAGGAGATCATGAGGAAGGGGAAGGGGGGGGAAGTTACAGAGAGGGAGGGAGGCAAAACATAAGAGACTCTTAAGTACTGAGAACAAACTGAGGTTGGGAGAGGCGAGAGTGGGTGATGGGCATTGAGGGGGGCACTTGTTGGAATGAGCACTGGGTGTTGTATGGAAACCAATTTGACAATAAATTATATTAAAAAAATAAATAAAGAGAAGGAAACTTACAGGAATGAAAAAGCGAAGACATAGAGATGTTCTGGGAATTATGCCACAAAAAGAACTGACTTAGATGAAAGTTTACTAAATTTTTGAGAGAGTTCTCAAAGTTAATCACAAACCAACTCCCAGCCCTGTAACCATCTAGGAAAGTCCCCAAGGAAGGTATATTTGCCAATCCTCTTTCAGATGTAGGCAGATTATTGGGAGGAGAAAACTCCCAGGAGATGGAGCCAGGGATCACAATATATAGTTGAGAGGAAGTGACCCCTCCCAAAAAACAGAATCAGGATCTAACCAAAGAACATCCCACATGCCCTGGCTATGGGATCCCCACAATGTCAACCAAGCAGGATTTCAAGGTTTCTCCAGACCAGAACTACTGTACGTCTCCCATTCTCTCTCTTTGCAAATGGAAGTGTCTTACCCCCTCCGAACTGATGGATCGAAACATTAAATAATTTTACAGGCTGTTCTGTTGATTTTTATTTTTTATCAGACCTCTGACTCCATATCAAAATAGCCAGTTATACTATGTTATCATATACTAGATCTAAAGAATATTAACTAGGAATTAAGTGCAAAAAATAAACCGAGGCTAACATTCATTATCTTATTCACTAAACATAAGCTATCAGTAGATAACTTACTTTTGCCCAGTCTTATCTCCAAATGATACTGAAATACTTCTTTCTAATTTCCCTGAAGCACTTATTTATGTCAGAGTCAGACCTTTCTGAACATAGGTTAAGATCACTGGGTCAGAATTGCCTCAAAGTTTTATGACTTTTATTGTCAACCTCAACCTTCAAGTTTCTTGCAGCTCTTCTCCTCCTCAAGCGTAAAAATTCTTCCTCTGCTCAGGCTATTCAAACTAACTAAATACATGGTTTAGTTTGGCTTTTTAGTCTCTAGATCATATAGAAAGTCCATGGGACATGGACTTTATAACCTTTTATAACCTAACCTCTCTATCCTCTATTGAAGAAAACCATGTGGTGACATGATAGCATCTGTTACTGTAAAGCTACAGAGTCCACCAACTCCACAATTCCTTTTTCCCTCTTTTAATGCAGAATGTTATTATTTTCAGTTCCAGGATTCTTTGTGCCTATTAATTCAGTTTTACCTATTTTGTTGGAAGTCAAATTCAAACGCATTTTGTGCTTTCTAGAATCTCCGTAAGATCCATTCCATAGCAACTAACCCCCTTAAAGTTTAACATATTTTCACTGTGGAAAGATTTTCAAGAACAAAACAACTTTACTTCTGGTTTAAACACTAGAAAAACTATATTACAACGATCTTTTGTCAGATGAAAATATTGTGCCGGGGTTTTCATATACTGATGTTTGTGGGCATGGGAATTATGTGGGTATAAGTCAACAAAGGATAAAAAAACATGGAAGCCCTCCTTTCCTTCTCTCCGTAACTGCCTCATTCCCTCTGTGTGTGTGTGTGTCTGTCTGTCTGTCTAAAAAAAGAGTACAATTCCTGATGAAAAAATGAATCTGTATGAAGACTTGCGGTGAAGAGAGATGAAGGAAGGGGATTGGAGACAAAAGCTGACAAAGAAGAAAAGGGGGAAGGGAAAGACTTAGGAAAGGAGTTTCTCTAGGGTGCTCGTGAGAAATAAGGTTGAGGTCACTGCAGAAGGTTCTAGATCAAATGAGGGACTGACCCCTCAACTCTGAGTCTATTCTCTGGACTGTGGAAGCTTTTTTTCCACCAGAGTTCTTATCTCCTTGTTAACAAAAACACCATTTGTTAAATGCCCACTCTGTGCCACTGTGCTGGGTACCTAACATGGGACAGAAGAAAAATAAAAGTACTGTCCAAAAAAAACAAGAAAATCACCACAACAGTTTCCTCCACCCAGAAGTACCATGAATTTTATGTCAGTGCAGATGGCACTTCTGTTTTGGAGAGAACTGACCGTGGGCCTTTTGGGAAGTAGAGTGACAGAGCCTACCTCTATCCAGGGTAACACACAGAGAAAAATGCTATTCTTCTATATATAAACAAAGAGGGAATTTGCTACACATACAAATAACAGGAATTTGAGTTATACCTGGAGAGAAGAGAAATGGAGGGATGCCAGAAAGAGAGTGTGGCGGTTGACATAGCAGGGAGACTTTACAGAGTCATGAGCCTCATTTTCAAATTGTTTCCATGTCTACGCTGTGCTTTAATTCTCTTCCATTAATTTCATGCCTAAAATTTGTTACATACAAAATGGTCCTAAGATGTCTACACTGCTGCCTAGTGTTGTGAAGAGAGAATATAGGAGTCTTGGGAACAGAGGCAGCAAGAGCGGAGCAAGCAAAAACTTGCAGTGAGAAAGGAAGCACCATCCGGGAGGGCGTGGCTGCCAAATACGATCCTGGGACCAGAGGCATCCAGCTCCCTAGCCCCTAGGAACTTGTAAATGGTAGAATCTTGGTTGGCGGATATTAAGTAGACTTACTTGTGGTAATCATTTCACAATAGATACAAATATCAAATCATTGTACACTTGAAATATAATATTATATATCAATTATATCTCAAACAAGAGAAAAGAGTGTACACTAAAAGAAATTAAAATAGATAATACATGAAAAAATAGTTTAACCTCAAGAGTAATCGATGTAATGCGAATTAAAATAAATACCAATTTAGCCTCTCAAACTGGCATGGGTTTCTAAACATACAATATATTTTTTAATTTTTTTAATGTTTATTTATTTTTGAGACAGAGAGAGACAGAGCATGAGTGGGGGAGGGGCAGAGAGAGAGGGAGACACAGAATTCGAAACAGGCTCCAGGCTCTGGGCTGTCAGCACAGAGCCCGACGCGGGGCTTGAACTCACAGATTGCAAGATCATGACCTGAGCCGAAGTCGGACGCTCAACCGACTGAGCCACCCAGGCGCCCCTCTAAACATATAATATTAATAGAATAGGGAAAGGGGACACTTTCAGGTGTGACAGCCAGGAGTGTTTTGGTACAATTTTGTGTAGATCATGTAATAATATGCAACAAAAACGTAAAAGAAAGTTCCACCCTTGGGGATTGTTCTAAAGAAACAGAGACACACTCAGATATCCACATACAAGGATATTTACAGGGGAAAATTGAAAATGCCCTAGATTTCCAACAACAGAGTAATGGTTAAGTAAATGTCAGTACGCATAATGACAGAATCTTTGTAGCCATTAGAAACCGCTTTCTGAGAAAATTTAATAACTTTAAAAACAGTTCTGTTGTAACATTTGTTGAAAATGTCAAGACACAGTTCATACAATGCGTGACCTTACTTTGTATGGATACATGCACACTAACGTGTATGCATGTATGTATATGTATGTGTAAATGTACACTTATATATGCAAAAAAAAAAAAAGTAGAATCTCAGGCCCCCAGCCCAAACCTATTGAATCAGACTCTGCATTTTCACAAGATTTACATCGCATGAAAGTCTGAGATACACTGCTTTACAGAATATTTAAAAAGTGCGAGATTTCTCGTAAAATTACAGTGAGGTTCGCTAGATGCATTACATTGTCTGAAACAGAACTGGTGAGTCAAGTACCCTGGAAGAGTGATCAGAACAAGAAAACCTGAGCCTTAAATCTCAAAGCTGCACTCTCTCATAGCTAAGAACCACACGATTCTACCCCTGACGTTTCCTTGGTGAAGGCAGGATGAAGAGAATGGGACAGTGACACTGTTCCATGTCACAATTCAGTAGCAGCTGCTTTGGGGTGGCCTAACCAAGCTACCCACAGGCCAGCGGCAGGCAACTCAGGTTTCGTGCAGACTTTCACTTACTCAGCAGCCAAGCTGATTTCCTGCATCGAAATGGATGGAATTAGTCAACAGAAGACCCGAGTGCCGGTGACTGGGGAAAGCCCGAGTGAGTGTCTATCGAACGCTGTCGAATTTTCCTGGCTACCTCTCACTAAAATTTCTCCTCAGCTTGTTTCTACCAGGGTCATACAGCAACCAGGGATCAGCAATGTTTGCTCCTGGACTTCCCCGCTGTCGTCATATTGACAACCGGCAAAGTTCGGGGGTGGTGAGTTGGGATGGCAAGTCTGACCCCAGAAAGATGACGGTGCACTCCCTTCTTGCGTCTAGATTACGTTGCCAATTCGTTAGACACTGGCCTAAATCTAATGTGTGGCCCCAGCCTAGTTCATGAAAGAAAGACACTTTCTCAAACTTGCTATGTGAGGAAAACTCATTTTTCAGCTTCTGCTCCACAAAATGTTCTGTATTTGAGCCCTCCTCTCTCTGGGCCAGTTCCTTTTCCCTGGAGTGACCCTTTCAGTTCTTTCTGCTCACTGAGGCTCTCCATAAACTCCCAGCCTCGTCCTCAAAATCCATCCCTCCGACTTGACATCTTGGATTGCGTCTTTCCCTCTTTGATCGCTCATCTTTCCCTCATGTCATTTCATTTAGCATTTACTTAGAGACAACTTTTCTACCGTCTGCTTCAACAGCTATGTGCACATGCATTGGCTTTTTAAGTTTTCAAGTGTTTATTCCTAATGTGTTCCCTGGATCTTACACACCTTCAAGGAAGAGAAAGCTGTGATTTCTGCTTTATGTTCCCACCATTCCCACACCCCTAGCAAAGTATCTTATTCACAGCCAGTCCTCTATGAATATTTATTCACTTGATTTAATTTAATGTTGACACTACTTTATTTCTTCTTCCACCTAGTTTTTCGCTAATGAAGGGGATCAGAGTATGCCACCACAAAATATGCAGGAAAAGCTCTCTGCCCACCCTCCCCCTTTCTGTCTAAAAGCAGGGCATAAATTTCCCTTTGTAAAGGTAACATATTTTCATTTATAAACGTGTTTCCCTCTCCACTATTAGAAAGAGAAGGATAACACTTAATTATGGGAGGCAACTCTTTTTCATCAATGGTGAAAGTACCAACTTGAATCTGTATAACAAATCCCACTAAATAGCTTTTATGTTTTATTAGTTTCCCCCATAGATCTACCCCCCCACAATTTACTTCTCCTAGAAACCCAACCTTTGTGTAGTTACTTTTCCACAATTTATCACTCTTTGTTAAAATAGTATATAAGCCCCCAGCTCTAACTACTTTTTTGGCCCTTCCTATCTCTTTTATGAAGGTGTCCAGATATGCATGCATAATAAACTCTTTCTCCTGCTAATTGGGTTATTTTAATTTACAGGGCCCAGGTACAGAATCTAGGAGGATAGAGGAGAGAGTTTTTCCTCTCCTACATTAATTTCAATTCCTAATACATCAGATGGGCTGCCCAAAAAATTATTAATTGGAGAGGGTTATTTTGAACAAGAGAAAAACTTATAGACACATAATATTATTTTCAAGTATTCGGAAGTTTTGTAAAATGGAGACAGACTGGATTCTCACCAGGTCACACCAAGATGCTAATGAACATCAGGTAATAACATTCTAATGGGCAATCATCTATCAGGTGGCTCTTTGGACTGGATCTCCATCAACATCTTTTCAAACTTTGGAGTCCTGTGAAAACCAGAAGACAATTTTTTTTTGATATTTTAATGTTTATTTTTGAGAGAGAAGAGCGTGCATGGGGAAGGAGCAGAGAAAAAGGGAGACACAAAATCAGAAGCAGGCTCCAAGCTCTAATATGTCAGCATAGAGCCCATTACGGGTCCTAAACCTCGGAGACATGAGATCATGACCTAACTCAAAGTCGAAGGCCCAACCCTGGGCCACCCAGGCGCCCCAAAAATTTGGTATTTTAATTAAACATCCCTGCAATCTCAGTCTTGGGAGTAGGGGTGTGTATGAGTGTGCACATGTGGGTGGATACACTAATGTATCTTTTGCCCTTTTCTTGACTTTTTTCCTCTTTCTGTGGAAGATAATCACATGACTCCAAATGCTAAAACTTCTAAGTATTTCCTACACTGATCCAGGTTTAGAAGAGAATAACTTGGGGGTGGGGGGAAGACCAGAGAAAGAGCACGGAGACAACCACACTTCTGAGAAACGTTACTTTCACTCCTGCGTGGGAATGTGAACGGTGAATCTCAGGGGTCTCATTTTGGCAGAAACAGTATAGAAGGACAGGATGAAATGGGTTTCCTGTAAGGGAAAGTTCATCTTTGTGGAGGTGAGGGACTGAAGCAAGTACAAAGGAGAAGGGTGGGGAAGGAGGAAAGAAAAGGGGAAGGCACATGGGAAGGAAAAGCAGAGTGCATAGGAGCAGAGAACGAGTGCTCCGTTAGCAGGGCTGGTACCACCTCTCCTTCTGCTGCATTTGACTCAGGAGGAGACCAGAGAAACATGGGTGGGGAAGGACGTCAGGGAAAACGCGGATGCTGAGAAGGTTCTTGGCCATGCCGACGGGAGCACTTATTGAAGCTAGAGAGAAAGCTTCCTGTAGACTGCACATTATGTCTGTTATCCAGGTTTATGCTGAGCAAATAGCCCAGAGAACACCACTGCTGACTTTCTTATTCCACGACACTCCTCACACCCTACAAGTGTACATGTCCAGAGCACCCCTGTGCTCTGTGTAAGTTAGCACCTCACTTACAGTAGCCATTAAGGCAGGGAGACATCTCTTTACCTTTTTCTGTCAGCCTCCGTCATAGATTCCAGGAGCTCTTTACCTCTTTAGAGGTAATCTGATCCAACCTCAGCTGATGATGGAGGTTGGATGGTTTTCCTATAGACCACCTCTGGTGGAGGAGCCTGGGCAGGTCCGAGGCCGCCTGGCTCCCTCCAGTATCCATCTTCAAATAAAGGGGCCCTTCTCTCCAACTCCTCCAGGGCCATTTTTTTCCTTAACAAAGTGCTGCCAAGGAAGGAAAACGGTTATATTAATAGCCTTACATTGTAGGTAAAGCCATACAGCTCACAAAGCGCTTTCATGTACTTGATTTTATTAGACTCTCACAACAATCGCATGAGGAAGAGATGACCAATCTCTCTATTTCACATGAAATTGAGACTTAAAGATGCATGGCAACTGTCCAAAGCCACGCAGCTATCAAATAACAGAGTTTGAAATTCAAACCTGGGCTTCTCACCCCAAGCCCAGAGAAGGAATGCACATGCAAGGCTGGAGAAAATTTGACACAGAGATGCCCAGGGCCTGGTGGAAAGGTTGTCAGAGGATTAGACTTGAAGAGTGAACAACATCTTCTAAGTGATGTTTGAACTGGAGTCAGGACACCTGAGTGACTCTGCCTGTTCTCTGAAGAGGAGGAGAAATAAAACCAGTCTTTTTTTTTTTTTTTAATTCTGAATCTTTTTTAGCCTTTACACATCGTCTTACACACATTTATCTGTGTGTGAACAAGATAAATGGAAACAAGAGCGAGTCGGATGGTTTCAGTGACAGCTCTTAAGATGCCTTGCTCTACCAACACTTCATTCCTAGTTCTCAAAGATTATATACCGATGGGAAGCTGCTTTCTCTGCACTTGCTGTTTGTAATGATAGAATTTTTAAACCACCTCCCTAAGTCTGAATTGCAAGTACTACTAAAGGCATTATGTGGAAAGTACATAGTATGGAATCTTAAAAATTAATTCCAAATCTGAGTAAATTTGGCAATTTAAAAAAGATACAGGTGGGGGTGACAATGATAGCCAGTGTCAGCAAGGATGCCGGGCAAAGGGCATTCTTCACACACACATAGGGATATAAATTGATAATTTGGTGAAACATATCTAAAACTTTAATAATGTTCATATTTTTGATTCAGCAAGGACACTTCTGGGAAATCATCCTAAGGGAATAAATAAGTAGGTAAACACAAATTTGGCAAAAAGGCATTATTTATAATCATGAAAAATAACAAGTGCTCAACTATATAGGTATATATATATATATAGATTAATCTGAAAACAAAAAAAAACCAAAAAACCCAAGGTATATTTTCTCTGGGTGACTGATTAGATTACAAGTGCTCCTATTTACTTCTTATGGTTATTTTCTAGTATTGTTCTAATGAAAAGATTGTTTTTAAAATAAGAAAAAAATTTATTTCAGTGGTTTTAGTTTTAAAAAGTTTAAAGTTTCCAGAGAAGTAGAATTTCTTGGTAACTACAGGGCCCACCACAGCATAAACTTTGTGAGACGATATGAAATAGCAAATGTCAGTCACTGCCAAACAGGCTTCCAAGGGCAAATTGCTGAGAGCATTACCGATTACGAAGGTCTTCAATTTCATCTCTGCACACTGGCACCCAGGCTGTCTTCACACCAGGTTCACTCATAGATGTAGCTGTGACCACTTCCTTAGAGCAGTCTCAGCCCTTTGAAAGCAGCATCATACTATGATGGTTAGAATACAGTAGTTAAGAAACAAGATAGCCCTGAATTTGAATCTGGAATCTACCAGCTACTAGCTATGAGGACCTGGGCAAATCATCTGACCTCTCTAAGCCCACTACTTCCTCTTTGGTAAAATTGGGAGTGTAAAACCCATCCCAGAGGATGGTAGGTAAGATTTAATGAGGTAATTTACATGGTGCTTAGCATATATAGTAAGCTCTTAATTAAAATGGTCACTTTTAGGAGGGCCACCCCCTCTCAACTGCCCCAATCACTAAGTGCACAGAGTTGCTATCTCTGGGAATTAGTTTGCTTAAGGAACTTGGAACCCTTCATCAGCTTCCCTATGTTATACAGCATCCTTATGTTAACCCTGAATTTTTTTTTTTATCACCCATTAGAGTTAAATGTGACATGTATTTGCACTCCTGCAGGATTTTCAGAACTCTGATTTTAAACTCAAAGTTTCAAAACATTCTTAGTCTCTAAATCCCTATCTCAATCTCAAATGCTTAATATCCCTGACTTGCTCGTACCACTAGATATGTTGCGAGGTGTCACTTTCAAAACTGTTTTCGTGTTCATCAAAGATAAATTAGAATAGCTATAGTGAGGTGGTAAAATCATTTTAGTTCTCTATTTTCTCAAACAGACCATTATGTTTTATTAGTAAAGGAACATTTTTAAAAAATAGAACTATGCACATGGTTCAATTCCTACTTGAGGCTATATTTTTGGAGATTTTATCCAACTTTATTATAGCTCTCATTCAGGACTTCATTCACTTAAATTAATAGAACAGCAGCACATGTCTGTAAGATGGCATGACCTGACCTATCTAAGGCAAGGTTAAATGTTGATACTTAAATGTAGGAAGGCTTAGTTTGCAACCTAAAGTACCTGCTGGGAGAACTATTAGCAGAACGGTAAATCCCAGCAGAAGCTAATATCCTCCTACAGGCTGTGGAAACAAACTCAGGGTTTAATAGTAAAAATATTTAGGAAAAGAAGTTAAAATCTTAATTCTATCCCTTGAGGAAAAGACTGAAGAGAACGAGCTAGGATTACTTTCTGGTTAATAATGGGCCAGGCAGAAACCAGCATTCATCACTGAGGCATCAGATTTGAAAAAGAAAGTTAACTAGGTTTAGGGGCGCCTGGGTGGCTCAGTGGGTTGAGCATCCAACTTTTGATCTCGGCTCAGGTCATGATTTCAGGGTAGTGGGATTGAGCCCTGCATTGGGCTCTGCACTGACAGTGCTATGGATTCTCTCCCCCTCTCCCTGTCCTTTCCCTGCTCATGCTCTCAAAATAAATACTTTAAAAAAAAATGAACTAGGTTTATATTTTAGCAAATTAAAATAAAGCTAAACAAAAACTAATTTTTTTCTAAAAGTTTTCTAGGAATTAAACAAAACCTCTTGAGAGAAGTGGAAACATCCCAGACTTCTACCCACAAAATAGAGAAGCCCCAAAATCACTACCCTCAGGAAGTGGATTTAACATGACAGATTCATTCTGACCCGCCTCCAAGTGGTACCAGGGCTAATAACATGTTTTCTGGGTAGAACTGACACTGGTGTTAAGACTCATGAGCCTTACCAGAAGGGACCTCAGAGATCACCTGTTTCAACCATCTCCCTTCCCAGATAAAGAAACCAAGCATTTCCCTCTAAGGAAGTGGCTTGCCCAGCCTGGCTTGCTAAGTCAGCCACATATGGTCGGAAAAGGAACGCGAATGCAGCACCCTTGCTTCCCAGTGCAGGGCTCATTTCCTCTGCCAACTCTGGGCTCTCGAAATAGGTTTCCTGTGCGACCGTGCACAACTTTCCACCTCCCCACTTCCCTACTCTATAAAGCTTCGGTGGTGATACCTGCTCCTGGGAGGGGAGCGAGGATAGCAGGGAAGGTGGAGAACTCCCACTCAGCTCAGTCAGGATGGAGTAGCTTTGGCAGCCAGCACACGGGTGACTCATATCTGCCCTACTCCACTGACCAAAACATTTGGGGGAAACCTGGCCTTAGAAAGTCTGGAGTCATTGGGACCACTAGTATAGTTCAAACACTCAGGACAAATGAGAAGGGGATAACTTATTCTTTGGTTTCTATGAGCCTTTCTCCTTGTTACCTTCTTTCTCCACGTTTCTCTAAGGACCATAGCTCACAGGGCTGTTGTGAGGACTGAGGGAACACACTACCTACACTGGGAAGATTCCAGTCCTTAGAAGGCTGAAGAACCATTTGCTACAGGCTAGAGGTAAGGGTCATCATCCCTGTGAGAAGCACTGGAGTCAGAGCCACACTGACCAGAGGGCAGGGACCATCAAGGAGTGGAAGGGCAGGAAAAAGAACAGAATTCAGGAACAGGGGGGAAATTGTAAACAGCTTTGATCAAAGGATCACGTGCTTTGCTTTGTGTTGTATTTGAGAGAGAGGGAGAGAGGGTGTGAGCAGGAGAAGGGCAGGAGAGAGAGAATCTTAAGCAGGCTTCATGCTCAGCGTGGAGCCCGGCGTGGGGCTCGATTCCGTGACCCTGGGATCATGACCTGAGCCGAAATCAAGACTCAGATGCTCCGCAAATTGGATCGCTCAGGCTCAATAGTTTTTATAAATACATTAAAATGAATCATTTTGTTTTAATGAAACTTGGAATTTGCAATAGTAACGGAAGTTATCATGGAGTATTTCCAAGCTGGCGGGCACTTACCACTTGCTCAGTTATGTCTCACAAGCACCTTAAGAGGCAGCGAACATCCCCATTTTACAGATAAAGTAACAAGTAGCTCACCGCTCACCCTAAGTTATTTGGTAAACGGCAGAGGAGACTCCATTCCAGCAACTCTTACCAAATTGTCTTTTCTGACAGCTGTCTTCTCATATTGACATGTCATTTATCCAGGGGAGTTCAAGAATAAGGCAGCATAAAAATTTTTCAAGGTAAAAGCCTCACAATTTTTTCAACCATTTCAATGGCAAAATTAAATATAAAACTCGTTTCTCGTTTTGAGTGAAGCATATATTTTTGTGTCCTGGTGAATCTGGGCCATTGCCAATCTCGGCGCTGTGTGGCGCAGCAACACCCTCAGGGAGAACAACCTGCAGACAAGTCAACCCCTGCACGAGCAGCCTGGAACATACAGCAGGAATAGGAACATATGGACAGTGAGCAGCCACGTGTCCTTTAAATGTCTACCAGCTTCTTTAATGTTACTGTAAGTTGGGAAACTACGCATATACGTTTTTAAAAACCCAATGTAAAGATTGAGTTCCTAACAGTCAATCTGACACAATTACCATCTATTGTGGCTACAGAATACATCCGTTTCTCCTTTCAGATTCTTTGGTTAACTTGCAGAGATGAAATGTCAGCAAGGTAAACTTGGCTTTACAGCTTTCACAAACTGCTAGATCTGCCTACTCTCCTACTCTGCCTCAACTTCTCCAGGTATGAAAGACAGAGAGCAAGAGTCCTACTGACAAAATGGTCATTTGAAGAGATCCTTAAAAGCGCGTAGCTTTCCTTCATATCAGTACCCATGGTCACTCCCACCCCTTCCTGATACTCTCATGGCCACCATAATTTCTACAGTTCTTACTGGGTGTAGCCCTCATTATATTTTAGAATTTCTCACTGACACATTAGATGTGTATACCCCCAACCAGTAGGCCTCAAGAGCATCCAGGCCTATATTTGCACCAATTCAGAGCACAACATAGGACTCATTGCCAGTGTTCAATTGATGTCAGATTCCTCCCTCTGATACCATTGCCCTCTCCTGTGGAACTATGCTTTCTGGATTACTTCCAACAGGACTTGGATTTCACATCTGCAAACAAACAAACAAACAAAATAAAAAAGGTGAAACTGGAACTCCTCATCTTCTGCTCCATAGTTTCAGGGCAAGGCGCTCCCCCCATCAGCAAGGGAGAAGGAAGTACTTCACCAATCGTAGCATGAAGAACAAATACAATCTCCAGAGCAGCTTCCAATTCATGTGATGCAGGCTTCCCATAAAGTCACACTTCCCCTCCATGAATTCCTGTGCAAAAAGACTAGCAAACCCTAAGAGCCTGAACATCCAAGTCCAAGTGCTTTCACAAGGATCCTGTAAGGAGATCTCATCAGCAAGGACTCATAATATTGAGGTGTCTGATATACCAGGTAGTATTTCTCCATGAAGGGGTTTTGATTCAGGCTCAGAAAAGCCAGGCAAAGGGTCAATTCTCCTGGAGGTTCACTCACTGGCCTCCAGCGGCCATTTAGCTATGTCAAACTAGCAAAATTTGATTTGTGCAGGCTTATCTGGTAAATGCTGGGGTCACTGAGGAAGAAAACTGCCTAAAGACCTAACCCCAAGGACAGCACAGCAGCCTGCTGCCACCGTGTGGTGACTTGGTGCAACTGTGGAAGCAGCAAATCCTACAGGGCAGAGCTTTCAAGGAAAACAAAATAAAATGTGTCTACCAAAGCACACAGTATTAAGGCCATGTGTATAATATAAAAATAGTTTAAGTTTATTCAGATAGTCTCAGATATTTGCGTCAGATGAGTGTATTAGCCTTAACTGGTGCTACAGCAGCTTTCTTGACCTTCATGACTTGCCTCAGAGCTTCACTCCACCAAGCACAGAACCACTCAAAGCCTGTTCTAGACCGATGCGCTCAGGAGAGGAAAAACAGCCAACAAACAGAAAGGATGAACAAAAACCAGCTGTGGCCCCCCATCCCCCAACAAATTTTCAGAGGTTATATGTTATTTATAGCCAACGACGGCTTGGTTTGTTCTGGGTAGGTGATGGGGAGAATGAATCAATGGACGAATGAATGAAGCACATGCAACAGTCTTAGTCCTTGCCCACTTTCTTCTCTACCCCGTGGCAGCTTTGTCACGTGTCCCTCAACTTCAATTCAATTAACACCGTTATTCAGGGGATGAGGGCAAAGATCAGCGGAGAGAGGAAACATGGAAGAAACGTCCTTGGCAGAACCTCAAAGTTCAGAGATGAGGCCTCCTCAGATGAGGAAGATGATGCCCTCAGAGACCATGACCTGGTTGTCATCCTGCATCTTGCTCAGCGCAGCCTGGATCTCTGCTGAAGAGAAAGGCTCTTCTTTGTCCCGGTTGATGGATTCTGTGAGGCGATTCATGCCCACCGACTGTGCATGAGCTTCCCGGAACACATCTAAGAGGGCCACCTTGAATTCTTTCAACCTGCCCAAGTCAGGAAAAGATGAGTGAGGAAGTAAACAAGCCCAAATGCTCTTAAGTGTTACTACAATACAGTCATCCCCAATATTCCCTCCATTATAGAGCTTCCTGAACACTTTTAAGTACATATCCTTTGACCGAGGGAGTCCATTTCTAGAAATTAACCTTACAACTATACTTCCATGAGTACACAGTGATAAATATGAGTGTTTTACTGTCAACGGCAGCTTTATAGAACCTAAGTATCCATCATTAGAAAATGCAAATAAATTCATACATCCATACTACAGTCATTAAAAAAGAAAACCTAGGGGCACACACACACACCTAGGATGGCTCAGTCAGTCAAGAGTTCAACTCTTGGTTTCGGCTCAGGTCATGATCTCACAGCAGAGTGAGATCTCCCACAAGGTTCGAGCCCCACATTGGGCTCCGCACTTTCAGCCTGGGATTCTCTATCTCTCCCCCTTTCTCTGCCCCTCCCCGCACATGCATGCATGCGCTCTTTCAAAATAAATAAAACTTAAAAAGAAAAAAAAAGAAAAAGAAAATCTATATAACCTCCTGAGAAAGTGTTTTAAAATACAGTTCAAGGGCACGTGACTGGCTCAGTCAGAAGAGTGTGCAACACTTGACTTTGGGGTCGTGGGGTTGAGCCCCATGTGGGGTGTGGAGATGACTAAAATACTTAAAAAAAAAAAATAAAATATAGTTCAATGGTTGTCTCTGGGGGATGGAACTGCAATTGATTTTAATGTTTTTTCCTAAATACTTTTCAATGTTTTCATATTCTCTTCAGTATATACATTGTGTTGTGTGCTTAAGGTATTAAAAGAAAAAAATTAAACCATAATCATAGATTTTTCTTTGGTGTCCAGTAAACATAAAAATTTACATATGAATCTGTTTCTGAAGCTCTAGTGGTAAAAATTCCTCATCCCAAAGCAAATAACGACAATTCAATAAAGAAAAATGTGTGTCTGTATCCTACTGAAAAGAACCCAAGGTTACAGTAAGACAAAAATTTTGTTCTTGCTTCAAGACTCTCCCTCCTGACCTCCCAAGGACACTATATTTAAAATTCCCAGAGCACTGTTTATAAAGCAAATGGCAAAACCTAAACAACAGGGGATTTTGGGTAAAGGGTATAGAAGAGTTCTTTACACTATTTTTGCAACTTTTTTAAAGTTTGAAATTATAATCAGAATATAAAATGTGCTAAAAATCATTGGGCCTACAATTTTGAGCTCCGCTGATAACCCAGCTTGTTTCATACCCTACTCCCCAGTAAGAAGTCCTAGCCTCAGGGGCATGCAGCATTCACTTCCCTACTCACCTGGATTCACTCAACTCCACCTTCTGGGACTCCTTAGTCTCCTGTGAGTCTGCAGTCTTTGGAGTGTGCACTTTAGAGGATAAACAGTTGCAGATAATGGGAAGACAACAGGTGAAGCCATTTCCACAGACATTAGACAAGTAGTCTCCACTCCCCACACCTCACTGAGTCTGCCAAATACTTACTTCCTAGGGTTCTTAAGGGGCCAGCCAGGGTAAAGGAGTTAGGCAGGAGACCCTCGACATATGTTATCTGGGATGCTTATACCAGGCTTGGCAAAAAGCACAACTCATCAAGAAGGAAGCAAACTACTGAGCAAACTGAGCCCAGTTTCCAAAGTTTTGACTGGATTTCCCAAAGTTCTCTTAGGACAAACCTCTTTAACACAAGGGCCTGAGCAGGGAACCAAACGGGAACCCACCAGATAATGCAGTACACAGAGCAACGAAAATCAGCAAAGGAACCGCCTCTTTATCAATAGGGGACACTCACTCACCTTGAGGCATTTCCTCCTCTGTGTCACTGAAGTCATAGGGGTCATAGGAGCCCCCATCCTTGGCATCGGAGTGACGAGTTTTCCTCCTAAAAACACCCATAGTAGTCAAGAGAAAGGCTTTGGGGAAATCCATCCTGTGCCACCAACCAGAGGAGGAAAGAACTAGAACTATCTACAATCAAAGTGAAACACTAGGCCCAGGCCTATACAAATCGTTACTTTTTCTTAAGAGACCAAAAGCCTCCGGACTAGAACACAAACAGGCCCTGTTTCCCAATGCTCCTTTTCTCTCTTATAAATTCAACCACAGGCATGAAAGGAAAAAGTAATCGTGAGAAAAGGATTTTGAAAGACACACTCAAAAACTCCAGTGAGTTTTAGTGCTCCTGGTACTTAGCTTTAGCGGGAAAGAGGACAAAAGCACCATACCAAAACAACGGAGGGGCCTGCTCACTCTCTGCTTTGCCTAGTTGATCTCTGGCTTCCAACCCTGCAGATCTAGGCACCCTTTCCCTAAAACCTTGGTGTCGGCCAGCAGTACCTGACCCACCTCCGCCCCTTTCCCCAGCCCTAACTGAAGTCTTTATCTCATTTCTCTTTTGCTTCGCCTTACCTCTTCCTCTTCTGCTCTTGGTCCTCCTGGCTTTTCTCCTCTTCATCCTCTGTCTCTGATTCATCCTCATTTCGCTTCTTACGTTTCTTCTCCTTCTCTAGAACCTAAGACCAAGCCAAGCACAGGTGGGCAGGAAGGGTCACTGATTCTGGGAAACTGAACAAAGAACAGTCCCTTCTACACCATTAGCAGAAAAAACTTCCATATCTAATGACTAAGCCTCTTTTGCCCCTGAGTCCCAGGACCAGGGGCAGAGGAACAGGCTGCCTCCTATCTTTAAAAATGCTGAGAAGTATGTTCAATGTCTTTCACATAGTAGGTACTTAATGAATGTTTACAGTACAAAGAAATGAATGAAAAAAAGGCTGGCCAGCAATGTTTAAGTGGAAAACAGTTCATTTCTCTATAGATCAAGTGTTTAATTTAAATTTAAGACAACTCTCACCCTAGCAAAAAGAGTAAACCAGGAAAATCTTATAGACCCACAATTAAAGCCGAGAGAGCTATAATTCGCTCAAGTGGAAAGGAGGTGGGCAATGAGGAAAAGGAAGTCAGGAAAGGCTTCAAGGCTTGGGGTCTAAATGACATAAACACAATGTCACAAGCAGAAATTGAGAGATAGACTAAGAGGCAAGTTTGATAGTTCAACTATTTTTTTTTAAGAGCTACGAGGAGAGGCTCCATGTCTCTCCTATGTTTTTATTTACTATATCCCAATCATCTAGAAGTGCCTGGCACCTAGAGGGTGCCCAGTCAGTTTTACATTTCATTTGAAATTTATTTGAATTCCCAGTATTACACTGTCAACTTTTTGAGTGCCAGCACTGTATTGAGTCTGGATATCTTCTGCAGCGCCAACCCAGTGACTTATATGTAGTAGTACAACTACTGCGTTTCTTTTTTTCTTTAACTTTTTCTGAATAGAAAACTTAGGCCATGGAGTTTTCAAGTACATGTCAGCAGTGTGCTGGCTTTGGGCGTAACCTGTATGACACACTGCATTATCCCATTGGGCTGGTCTCCTCCTTGTGCGGTGGGACACCCACTGAAGCCTGTCATCTGGAAGGTCTGTGGTGTTCCTACACGAGGGCAAGAAATCATCCTGAAGTCTGGGAGAAAGCCTTCTAGGAAACTATGTAAGAGAGAAGGATCATGGTTTCCTTTCAGGAGCCAAATCTGTGTCAAATGTCCAAATATGTATTGAACATATGTAACTTATTCTAAGAACATGTAAGGTATTCTTTTAAGTTTGTTTTTTCCTTATTTATTTGATATAATTTACTGTCAAATTGGCTAACATATAGTGTATACACCTTCCCCCATGGTCTTCTGTTAAGTTTCTCAAGTTCCACATATGAGTGTGATGGTTCAACTTTCAATGTGAGTTTCTGAGATACCAGTGGGACACCTCAAGAGACTGGCAAGGGAAAGGTATAGTGAGGAGAGGAAGATCATCAAAGTCAACCCTTTGGAAACATCTACTTTTTTTAAGAGATAAAGGAAATACGAGTAGGCAGAGAAGCAGTCTCTTGACGGTGTAGCACATCAATTAAACTAGAACTCTGGGGCCTCTAGAGGCTCTGGCATCAGTATGTTAAAAAGTTTCCAGTTGGTTCTCACATGCAGATAAAGGCTGCTGTCCACTGACGACCTAAAGGCAGGTGTCAGTCATGGAGAGCTGGGCAGCCCAAGTACCAGCCTTTCTTCAGCAGAAGCTCTCACGCCCACGCATCTGCACCCTCACCTTCTTGAAGTAAGCATACTGGACCAACTCTACAGCTTCCTCTGCATCCTGGAGGTCCACAGTCTTGCTCATGCGGGCCTTGGCATGGGCTGTGGCCAAGCGAATCAGAGTTTCCAGGGTCCGGGCTGTAACTGGTGATGTCTGGGGAAGAAAACAAGGGAGGATTACATGTCCAGAATTCCTCAGGCATGCCTGTCATTCCTACTGCACAGAAAAGGATAAAGATACTACCAGAATGACTCTAGAGAGTACAAGCAAGGATTCAGAGCTCTGTATTCCATATAAACACCTTATAAAATTCAGAAAGATAAAAACAACGAAGGAGATACGAGTGTTGAGGGAGAAGAGTCGGTGAACAGGGAAGAAGAAAATGAGACCTCTTACAGCCAGAAAGAGAAAAGGCTGGAAAGACTACAATAATGAAAGACGAATGATAATCCTTCACTGCCAGCCTGCGATGCTCTAGGAACTTTGCTTTTGTATCATCTGCATCATTTAACACTCTCAGTAACTCCTCCATGTTTTATAGATGAGGAAAAAGGGACTCAGGGCTTTAGGTAACTTGTGCAAGGTCACACTAAGGCAGGGTTGTGAAAGAGGTCACCTGAAGTCAGTTTGTCTTTTTTAATGTTTATTTATTTTTGAGAAAGTGAGAGCAAGAGAGAATGAGCAGGTAAGGGGCAGAGAGAGGAGACACAGAATCTGAAGCAGGCTCCAGGCTCTGAGCTGTCAGCACAGGGCCTGACACGGGACTCGAACGCAGGCACTGCAAAATCATGCCCTGAGCCAAAGTCAGATGCTTAACCAACTGAGCCCCTTGGTACCCCTGAGGACAAATTTTTAAAGTAGGGTAAATTCAAGCCCAAAGAATGAGAATTCTGGCACGTTCCCATCAAGTGGTTCTCATGGGCATGGGTGTATACCAAACTGGTGTGCTTTTATCTTTTTTAAACGCTATCAGCTAAATGGTATCTCTGGACTAATGAGTCAGAATGCCTGCGTTTAGGATTGGTCATGTATACTTTTTCAGTTTCAGGGAATTCCGATGTGTTTGCCCAGTTAAGCATCCCTGACGTTATCTAGCCTTTTTTTTTTTTAATTTTTTTTTTTTTGAGAGACAGAGTGCAAACAGGGTAGAGGCAGAGAGAGAGCGAGACACAGAATCTGAACCAGGTTCCAGGCTCTGAGGTGTTAGTATGGAGCCTAATGCAGGGCTCAAAGTCATGAACTGTGAGATCTGAGCCGAAGTCAGACACTTAACCAACTGAGCAACCCAGGCGCCCCTGGCCTTCTCGTTTTCTGGATTCAAAAAACCAAAAAAACCCACTATCTGAGTGAAAGGATTTGTGAAAGGCCCAAAAACTGGCTGAAGACGGGATCGGAACATAGAGCTAGTTCTTTCTGTCACACCCCCATATCTCCCACCATATGATCCTTCAGAGATGGAGCTGGTCACCTCTACTTCCAAGTTTCCCGGTTTATCATTTATACCCCATCCCACGTTCAAAAACAAATATATTCACTTTTAAATAAATCCACCAAATCTTTTAATGGTGGATTAAGCTATGAGAGTTTGGAGGTTACACACTCGATTAAAAGCTCCAATTCCTGAATAACCTAAAAAGTGAGTGAAATCCTAGCCTGCATTAGCAGAACTACAGAATCCAAATCGAGAGATTTACCAGACCCACTAAAACAACAACTAAAATAGTATATTATATTCAATGAGAGGGCTTCTGACACACTGAACATGTTCATATGATGAAAGAAAAAATTTCAAAGAAAAGGGAGTGCTTAATCTGAAGAAAACAAGTCATACACAATCACTAGAAAACAAAATTGAGACCCATGGGTCTATACCATGGGGAGGCAAGTTTAGGCCCAATAAATAGAAGAAATTTTATATGAACTACACTGCCCTGTGAAATTCAGATAAATTCACAGGTAGATTTCTAGAAACAGTTTTGGATAATCATGATGGTTATCCAACTCATCATTTGTCAAAGTTCAGCTCAAATATCAGTCTCTTCCCTCAAATGCATACCTCTTCAACAAAGTCTAAAGGAAAAATTAGTAGTTTCTTCATCTATACTCCAATCATCTTTCACATTCATTCCCTTTTAGGTACCACGCTGTGGTATGTATTTATAAATATGCATATATGATCTTTCCATCTATCTTCCAGCCTCCCCATCCCAGATCTGAAGTCTTCAAGGATAGCTTTTCCTATCTTAACCCTGCATGTAAGAACAAACATCAGTTCAGTTCCCAAAAGTTGCTCCTTATGTTTGCTGAATGAGTCCTAGCTTCTGCAGGCCAGTGTCATCTGAACCAATGAGATACAGGCATCTCTGGTATTCTCACTTCATTTTCCTTTGTAAAAGGAAATGATAAGATATCAACAGGAAGCCCTTCAGACTGGAAAGAAAAAGGTAAGGAATCAACTAAGTTAAAATGTTTTCAGAACTCCCAGATAACTGGGACTCCCCAGCCTTCTACTTAAGGAATTCCCAGGTCCATCCTCCCTGTGGGACTCACCCTGGCGGTATCCGAGCTCATGCTGTCCTGACTGCGCAGGCGTGAATACTCTTCTGCAATGTAGGCGGCTGACTCCTGAGTTAGGATAGGCTTGATGATTTTGGCCACGTGGATGTACTTCCTCATGAAAGCTGCACTCACCATCTTCTCCCTGGACACACACACAGTGAATTCTACTTCTCTGCCACACCTTGGCAGCTGGCTTGGATAGGGACTTGGCTTCTCTTCAGAGAAGTCAAGATCAAGTAGTAGAGATACAATCTAGAATACATTATCATAAAACCCATTTATACAGAATGTGTATAAGACTCTTTCACATATCTTTACTGACTTGTGTGGCTATTACTTACTTAGATATTACTTGTGAGGTAAATAGTACAGGTGGGAAGTTTAGGTATTATCTGTCCTATTTAATAGGTTAAGACTATGGCTCAGAGTAGCTTAAATGAACTCAAATTCAGTTTTCGGACTCCAAATTCTATGTTCTTAAATGAACAGGTTTGAAAACTATACACTTCCTACTGCCCTACGGCCCAAAGCGGAGGTACAAGATCTCACATTTCACGCTCTGAGCACTTGATCCCTAGTCGCCTTTATTCAGATCCACCTGCACAGCACCCCGTGCTTGCTATCTACTGCCCCTTCAACATAAGCTTGTCACAGATGGCGACATGATTTGTGCAGTACTTCATATACGAGGATGACATAAAACACCCACCATTAGTTGGGCATGCAGTCAAAGCCTTCTGTTTTAAGAAAAGATCAAAACGTAAGCCTAATCACTGCAAACACAAGGCAACTAGCCAGAAAAAGGGGTATATGTGGGATCCGGAAAACAGGCCAAAGCATGCTCCTGCCTGGGCAGCACATAAAAACATGCTAATATGACATAAATCTCAGGTTCCCTCAAGGGAGAAGCATGAAGAATGCTCACCTTTTCTTCTTGGTCCCATGCAGAAGGTTGTCATGCTTTTCATAAATCTGGGTGTCCTGCTGGTCCTCCTGGTTAAGATTGGGATCATCTGTGGCCAGGATATCCACAGCACTACCCAAAGGCATAGCTGGAAAACCCAAGTTGGGGGAAAAGAGTAAGAAATTGCTTCTTCAGAAGACAGAGAAGACTAACAAAGCAAAGATAGACACACAGACACGTGGAGCCCACAAATAAGAAAGGTGGGACCGCCTGGCTCACAGATGATCAAAAGTGTTCCCAAACCCAGAAATGGACAGAAGACACACCTCAGGGTAACTTCCAATGAGAAGGAAGGGAGTGGCCAGGCAGGCAAGGGTTCAACATCAACTAAGAAACAGAAACACCCCCCACCACCTGGGCCAGGAATAAGTTAAGAGCGTGTGTTTAGGTTTCCTCCCAGTAGTCCATTTTACTCTTCTCATGGCCTCACCATCACCATCCTGCTCCCCGGGTGCCCTGTAGCGGTGCATCCTAAGGACATGGTCCGAGATCTCTCGATCCTGCTCAGGATCCATCTGATCCAGCATGATGAAGAGTAAGTCAAATCGGGACAGCAGTGAGTCCTGCAGCCCAATGTTCTCCATAGGGGTCTTGTACTGATCATACTGCACAACGTAAGGAAAAAGGAAAGTGGAGGCGACATCAATGGGAAGAAAGGACGAGGAAGCTATTTAAAGCTACTACTGATTCTGTTACTAGGTATTTATCATACAGATATATTTCCGAATGTACAACAAAATACCCATAAAGGGATATTCATTGCAACTTCATTTCATAACAGCAAGAGAGAAAAGGGAAAATGCCAAATGCCCACCAAAAGGACGCTAGTTAAACAAATTACTATAAATCTGTACAGTGGTGTTTAAGACAGCTACTAAAAAGAAAGAAAATAAAAAGGCAAAATTCAGCAAACCCCAAGCTGGATGAATATAAAAGATTACACATTACCACATCATCATCAGAGTAAAAAAGAAAGAAAAGCAGACTAATTTGTTAACAAGGAGTACACGTAGCTGTTGATACATGCTTAAGGTGTTTCCCGAAACAGTCAAGAGCTGTTAGTGGTTATCTCCTGGGAAAGGGATAGTAGAGAAAAGGCTTTTAATGTCTATATCATACTCTCTGTTCTGTTTATATATCCTACTATCTGCATGTAGTACTTTGGTTGTAATGGCAATACAGGCTACTGGGTTGTGAGACTGCAGGTCGCTTTTTTCTTGTTTGTATTTTTAAAGCTATTGTAATTAAGTACCTTTCCAGGGGATTCTGAGGTGTACGAAAGGTGAGGAACCACTGCCCTATTATCAAAGACAGTAACAAACTGATAGATGAGCTTCCTTTGGTCTTTGGCCTATTATTTCCCTGGGGCATCAAGAACAAACTTCATGGCCCAGTTATTCGGCAAAACCAAACAAAAGTGAAGATAAGAGTGCCTAATTCCACTCACCCTGCCATAGACGGGGTTGGCAGCTGCCAAAACACTACAGCGGGCATTCAGCCGAGCATGGATGCCGGCCTTGGCGATGGTGACTCGACCCTGCTCCATCACTTCGTGGATGGCCGTGCGGTCCATGTCAGACATCTTGTCAAATTCATCGATACAAACCACACCTCGGTCAGCAAGGACCATGGCCCCCGCTTCCAGACGGCGCTCCCCTGGAAATGAGGAGGTAAAGGTATGTGCTACATCCAGGTTGTAGGGGATGAAGGGAGAGACGTTGATCTCCTTCCTAAGCACTCACTGTCACTCAAGAGAACGCAGCGAAGAGCTGTGAAGTTCCCAGAGCCTTAGAGAAAAACCCTGGTGGGTCAACCTTTTAAGGTTCAATCTGGATGATCCCTAGGCGGCCAGCCTCCAACAAACTTGATTCATGGATTCTCTTTGTCTTCATCCGCATGTGATTCCCCAACTAGATCTCTGCTCTTTTCACTAGCCTTCAAATCCCTTCCTCTAATTTATAAAATACCACAATCTTCATTTTCATTTCCCTTCCAACTTGCAAAGATTTCTTCTTCAAAAACTGAAGACATTCTTGTCAATAGAGGGTCACCGGAAGACTTAAATAATTCACTCACTATTACCAGAGGCTACTCAGTCCTCTACAATCGGGCTCTAAGTAACCTTTCAAGTTTATCTTCCCAACATAGGCCAGCGCTGAGAGCAAACTCAAAGAATCTATGATTGATTTCACTGCTGGACTTTTGCCAAAGACCTTTACACCCTTACCAGTTTCCTGGTCTGTGGTGACAGCAGCGGTCAGACCCACTCCAGAGGAACCCCGGCCAGTGGTGGGGATAGCCCGGGGCGCAGTGCACAGCACATAGCGTAGAAGCTGAGACTTGGCAACAGATGGGTCCCCTGTAATTGGGTGGGGGTAGTGGTGACTTGCTGGGAAACTCCTCCCGCCCCCCAGCAAGTTCTGCCAAGAGCATAACAGAAATTTACAGTAATTGGTTGTTAACAGTATTCCTTTCACTTTACCATTCACGGAAGAACATATATTAGATATTATACATCAGGAATCCCAAAAATGAGAATAGTAGCAAGAAAAGACTTTTACCCTTTGATGGAACTGAAATACACTAGGTACAGAATACACTATCTTACAGATTATAGATTCCCACAACCACACTCCACAAGGGAAGACCAAGAATCTAAAGCAAATTCCCAGTGCCATACCGATTAGAAGAATATTGATGTCCCCACGGATGTGGCTGCCATTTTCTAGGTCTCGTTCCACCCCTCCCAAGAGCAAGCAGAGAATTGCCTTCTTAACATAGTCATGCCCATGGATGCTAGGGGCCAATGACCTGGCCAGCTGGTCAAAGATATCCTATAGGAGGAATAACCAAAGGTGTGAAAAGCCTGGTGAGATTCAGTGGGGTTTTGCTGAGCTCCGCTTTATACTTTAACCTATAAAAATACTTGAAGAAACCTGCAAATATAAACGCTGTTTCTAACTGTAAAAGATTTTAAGACAAATCACACTGATCAGACCATTATGAGAAAGATACAGAGAAAGCCTGGATTCCAAAACTTGCTTAGAGGTTTAATTTTTAAGAAAAAAAGTATTTCCAGTTCAAATCACATTAGGTTTAATAACCTTTATCACAGGCATATACAGATGGCCCTTGAGTAATGCATAGGTTAGTGGTGTCAACCCCCTGAAGCAGCTGAAAATCCATGTACAACTTTTGATTCCCCCAAACCTTTACTAATACCCTACTGTTGGGGCAAAGCTTACCAATAACATAAAAATCAGCTAAATAATACATTTTTGTGTATGATACATACTCTATGTTCTATTTAGCTAGAGAAAGGAAAAGGTCATTAAGGAAATCATAAGAGAAATACATTTACAGTACTTTTATTTATCGGAAAAAAACCCACAAGTAAGTAAACCCACAGTTCAAACTTGTGTTGTTCAAGGGTCAACTATATTTTCTTCAATTCTAATGTACTCATTGGTACACTGATATTCTTTAATTCTAGTATTTGTATTAGGTTCACTCAGCAGTCCAGCAGGTAACACAACAGAAATATTAAACAGTGAAAACACCCTTTTACTTGCTGACTTGGTCAAAACTAAAAGCTAATACTACATACTTCAAAGGAAAACCTCGACCTTCCTCCTGATCAGTACAAAGATGAAAGGTGGCCCATGGCCAAACACAACCAACAAATCCATCCCCACCCTCAGATCCCTAAAGGATGCTCAGACCTTGGAACGAGTTTTACTGAACTTCTTGATCTTGGCTATATCCTCAGCAGAGAATGAAGGCTGAACATCCTTGCTCATTTGCTTCACGTTACAGGCAATCAGGATAGTCCTGGGACAAAGAGAAGGAGAGGAAGCCTGCTGTTTTCAATTCTTAACATCAGAGCCAAAAGCATATTGAAAAAAAATAAAGGAAAAAAGAGAAAAAGACAAGTTGTTCTGAATTCAACAACTGAGTGTCTCTTAGTCAATGATTCTTCACTGCAGGAATTTATTCTGTGCTGCCCCACAGAGCTTCAGACAGAAGTGTGGATGAGAAGGAGGTGGAACATGTGAGAAACTCTCCCAGGCAAGGCATGGGCTATAACCATGTTCCCGGTAACTCCCAATTTTAGCATAAGGTAGTATTATCAGTTTTATCTGATGGAGAAGAGGCATCCCATCTCCCAGGCAGGTAGACTGCTCCACCTGTCTGACGTGATGCTCCAGAATATGGCAAACTGGCTCAAGAATACTACAAGAAATGCAAGCTGCCAGCGACATGCCAAGTATCTACAACTGCCCCTTTACCTGAAGTTCCCTGAAGTATAGCCTCCCTTCTTTCCAGGAAGGCAACGGTAGGTCCCCACCACCTGGACTCGATCACCAGGCTTCACTTTATCTACCAAGTCATCATCCAGAATGACGTCCACAGAACGGGGGAGTTGGCCAGCGGGGGCCTTCTCTGGCATCTCCTGGATGGTGATGGTCTGGTGGTCCTTATAGACAGAAAGGCCATATTCTGTCTCAAGGGGATTGTTTTCCTCATCCTGAAAAAGACACACATCCTGTCCTTAAAAATGCCACACTCAGTTTTTGTAGAAAACAAATACAATTTGAAAATGACCTGAGGTTTGAGTATTTAGGAACAAAACAAGCCAAATGTCTTCTCTAGCGTTTTCCATTCCCATCTGTTCTAGTAACAACTCATTTAATGAGACAACTACGGTCTGAAAGAATCATGGCTATATTAATATCTAAATTAAGATTCTTATTTTCCCTATACTATAACGCAATATTTCCATTCCTAGATAACACCTGACAGAAACATTTGCCCAAAGCCACATACTACAATGTTCGCAGCAGTATTATTGCTAATACTCCCAAATTAGAAAATATCCAAACGCAAACAACATGAAATAAATGTGGCATATCCACACAAGTGAACACTATACAGTGATCCAAATCTATGAAATACACCTACTTACAACATGGATGAATATCAAACATTTATTGAGCAAACGAAGCCCAACATGAGAATATTCAGATAAAATATAAAAACAGGCAAGTAAGTATCAGGATAGGGGTAAGCCTTGGGGAATATGGGCCCTCAAAAACTTCTGAGTGCTAGGAAGGTTCTATTTCCTGGTTTGGATGCTGATTTTATAGGTATATTCAGTTTGTGAAATTTCACTAAGCCGTAAGCTTTCCTGTTTGTATATTAAACTTCAGTGAAAACATTTTAAACTTTGATTCCTTGCCATTTGAGTTTTCTAAACACGCAACAGCTGTCACTAAGTGCTTACTACATTGTGCTACTATCTCATGAGATTATCTCATATAATCATCACAACAACTCCATCATGCAGATATTTTTCACATTTAACAAATAAGGAAACTGAGGCTGGAGAGTCCCCAAAAGTCACACAGGAAATTGCAGAGCCAGGACTTGAGGCAAGTATAACTAGTTTAACTCCAAAGCCATGTTCTTGAGTACCACACTAGATGGCCTCCAGGAGTCCAAAGTATTTTAGGTCTTGAACAAAGAAGCTTGGCCCTAGTTATCAACAGAAGAGTACTCCCTGTGTAGCTACTGAAGACATTCTAGAAGGAGGGCTCTTAATGAAGAAGAGAGCAGTGTGACCTAGAAAACCCAACTGGCCTGAAAGTAAAAAGACATGGTCCTGGTCCTTAGAGTCATCACTGACTGAGATCATATGCAAGTCACTTAACGTCTCCAAAGCTCAGCATTTCACCTAAAGGACGACTAAGTGATTGTAAAGTATGCTTCAGTTATAATTCTAAAATATTTCTTTAGAAATAAGATTTCTGCACCAGTTGAGTTGAAAACAAGAACTGGGTCTCATTCATATCTGTGTTCTCCAAAGTACTTAACAATTCTTTGGATACAGTGACTCTCAATTATTATTTGATGGCAGGGACAGGTATTCTTTGATAAAATGAATTCGGACATCAAGAAATCAACAGGTATCATTTTGTCTCATTAAGAAGGCTTCACACTGTCCTCAATTCAGATTGATTGACCACTTAAGAATAAAGCCATTTCCAATGCCATTCTTCTTCCAAACCCAAAGTAAAATATTGGCAAAGATTTCCTAATAGCATTATAGCATAAATATTCTCTCATATTACTTTAAATAGATTATAAAGTTACATACAACTTTGCCATAAGATCGACGTAGATTGATGGTTTTCAATCCTTCCATAATTTGTCAAATTTTCTAAAGTGAATGTTTATTCTTTTTTTAAAAAAAATAATTGAAGACTTTCCATACTAAATTCTGGCTAGCAATCAATCTTTCCTTTAGATTAACCCTTACTTTTCATCTTATTTACTTCCTGAAGACTTCAGACATTACACAATTATTTGTATGAAAATAGACATCTTTGATTCCAACCTCTGAAGAAGCCCAATTGATTCACTCCCCTCACCTTGGTAGGATAGACAGAGCTGGATGGAAAAGCCACCAGGCTGGTGAGATCAGAATAACGTCGCTCTATAGTCTTCTTGGTAGCAGGGCAGTAGTGGACACTGCGGACGACTTTGGGACGAACTAGAGAGCCTAGGAATAGAAAACATGCATAGAAAGTCATGCAACTAGACAGTGACATCGGTGGAATCTGGCCCAGGCAAGCCTGTCATGACTCCAAATACTGTGTTCTTCTGACTAGTCGAAGCTACTTAATTAATACTTCTCATGTATTCAGTTCTATATTTATATGTAGAACACCAACATATCTGTATAAAATCTCAAGTACAACTGAGCCTGTCCAAGTCATAGGAGTTGAAAATTAGAATGAGGAGATTGCCAAGAGCCAAGATTCCCCTACTCTCAGCAGAATTCATCATTCTGGACCCCCTAATCGTGTACACTCACAGCTCCTTCCAGCTTTGCTTTGTAAGTTCAATGCTGTATGCTACCCAGCTCTGCTCAGCCTCTCCTGCTTTCCCAGCCCCGCCTAAGTCTAACCCACCTCCATTCCCTTAGTCCCCTATTTGAAGCCACTCACACTTAGTGACAATGCCCTCCACGCAGACTACACAGCTGAGGAAGCAAGAGGTAAGAGTCCGGGGAGACACATGCTTGGAGCCAAAGCTTCCCTCCAATCCTATGTAGAACTCTTCATACTGCTTGGCATAGGTAGCATCAATGGAGGCCACAAAATCCTTTAAAGCCCGCTGAAAGGCAACCAGCTCCTCAAAGGCATTGCTCAGAAGGCTGCATGTGGGCAAGAGAAAGAACAATTAAGCAGAGAGAGAAAAATTCCAAAAAACTGACCCTCAAAAACAAAAGTGGACATTCTTTGATGGTCAAGCCAACAAGTGAAACTCTAGCTCCTCCTTTCTCCTGCCATCTTACAAGACTCAGTAAATTATATCAGAACTGACGGCGAACTTGAGTTCGACCTCTCAAAGACCCAGAAATGACACTCGCTTAAATATGGAAGGGGGAACTCTCGAGAGGAAAATGCCTACCACCCACTCTGGGAAGAAGAAAAAAACAGGAGGTGAGGCAATGAGGGTCAAAAACATTTCATCCAGGTCCTCTCCTGGGAAGCCTGTTCCAATACGGAGAAAAGGGAGCCACCTTCACTCGGAGCCAGGATATCCTCGTGGAAACCCTTGCCACTTACCGGTTAGCCCTCTTCTCATTTTTCCTGCGCAGGTCATTCACATTGACAATCAACCGGTATTGGTTGTCACTGATCAGCTCCCGAACTTTGCTCTGATAAATTCCCTGGTCTTCCTGCAAAACAGCCACCACATATCACAAGAGCCACAAATTCAAATATAAGAAGGTATTTAAACAGAGGCAGTTCTCACAGCAAGATTCGGCTCATTCTCTGCAGCACAGCTGACCCCCAGTTCCTCCACATTTTCACTCACTAGCCTGAAATTCCAAACGCACCCTATGAGGCCATTGCAGGAGTTCTAGTGATTTCCTCAACGTCCATGCTATTATTTCTGTTGACAACTACAGCTTTTCTGCATGCAGTCATCTCTCAACTTTCAATGGGGAATTAAAACAAGCTCATAATAATAAGTCTACAAGGACGAGTAAAAATTTTGTCAAAACAAGATTAGCATATCAAAATGGCTTTTCTTTTAGAAATTACGTAGGGAATTAAGAGATTTTATTTCTCGATCAGTTGTATGTAGAATAGGAAAGAGTTCTCTCCTATCCAGACCTAAAGGAATAGGGAGCCTTCGCAATTTGTTTACAGACGCAGCATTATCAACCTTTCAAGACGCGTTACCAATATTCTAAGGCTTTCAATCTTGGGTGGCATACAAAACCCCCTTTACCAGCATACCAAACACCATTCCTCTGCATCTCCTTTGGCATTGAAAAAGAATGCGGCCAAATTAGGAGGAAGTCTTAGCGCCCTGCAGGAAGTCAGTTATTAGAATCTGCGCATCTATAATGTAGCGGGTCATTACCGTTCTACCGCATTCTTTCCCCCACACTCCCTCCAAATTCGGAGAGCAGGGAGTGATTTCCAAAAGGTCAGGGCGAGCTTTGCTATTTTGCGTGCACTTGAAAGAAACCCGTAGCCATTCGCGAGACCCCGCTATCATTTGCACTTAGGGGAAAGTTACAGGACCGCTCTGTCAAGGATGCACCTACAGGCGACCAACTAACGACAGATTCCACCGCGAGAAACGTTACTAGATCGGGCATGGAAGGGTCCTGAGGGCACCGGTGCGGCCGCAACGCTCCGGAGGTCCAGCGGTCCTCTCGGGAGCTCCAGGGCCCTGCCGCGGCTCAGCGCCGAGCTGTAGCGAACCTCGGCCCGTAAGCGTCCCTAGGGGCTCCAAGCAATAGAGACTCGCGACCCCTGTGCCTTTCTCACCTCGTCATCCAAGAAGTCCAGGTAATCTCTCTGGGCCTCTCGCAGCTCCACGTCGTCCAGTACCACGGTCCCCGCCATGCTCGCCACCTGGGAATGAAGCAGTTCTCTAAACCCGCGCGAAGCGTCCCCAGACGACCCCGCCCGGCGCGAAAACTTCCGAACTTTTCCCGCCACCAAAAGCTACGTCATAAGGGGCGGGTTTTTCTGGTGATATCCACATTCTGATTGGCTGATTCCTCTTACGCGAGACTAGCGGGTATCCAATCGATAATTTTTTCTTCTTCGGCTTTACGGAGCGGCGCCTCGCCGTGGCGGGAAATGTGACCTCCGGGGCCCTCTGTGTCTCCCTTCACTGACAAGAAAACTATCCAATGGGGCCGAGAGGAGGCTCCGGAGTCTGGTCATTGGGCAGCCGGGCAAGACGGGGAAGCACTGCATTCTGGGAGTCGTAGTCTTCCCCCTTTTACCGGATGTTTTGTAGGGTTTTTTCAAGCTGAGGTTCCCTGACCGGCAGCTGAGTGTGGAAACCGCCTGGCGGTTGGACTGAAAGTTAGCAGAAACGTCCGAGAATGGGAGTTTATACTCAGGGAGATAAAAACATAAAAGCGATAAAAACATAAAAGCAAATCATTTTTTAAATTTATTAAATCCTGTGTGTTGGATATGTTTCCCAAGCAACTGCCTTCAGGTGGCATTCCGAGGAAAAAAAAAAGTAAATTTTGAGAATCTGTGGGGTGGAAATAGAAAATAGCATCTTTGGGAAAGTTTCTTTGGTTCAGCGACCCATTTGCTCTTTGACTACCGTTGCCTGAAATACCCCGTAAACATAGGCCGCGGAGGAGGGCGAAGTGAAAGAAACATTTTCAGTATTGTATCCCTCCCGCCCCGCAGAGATGGCCTCGCGTGTTATTCTACAAAATTATGGACATAATTACTACACCATCTTACTTGCACATGGGTAAGTTAAAGCCTTTCTCGCCTTATAAGGAGACCACAAGATCTTTTAAAATAACTTAGTTTATTAAAAGATAATTAAACTGAAGAAACAGAAAAAAAAGTGTTTCAAACCATTCTTAAGTATCACAGTCGTAATTAAGATATAGCAAATCTGAAATTACAAATAACTAAAAGATCAATTGCTTGTCCAAAGTGTTTTGTTTTGTTTTGTTTTTAATCTTTTGTGGTTTATATTTTTCAATTTTATTTTGGGGGTGTAATTTATATATAGTAAAATACACAAATCATTAAGTGTATAACTCAAATTTTTAGTATGTGTATACTAAAATGTCTCCAGGACTCACTGTACCCTAAGTATTCTAAGTGTACTTTGCCTAAACAAGATATATATGCCATCTATTTGTATGTGAGTATGTATTTTTAGTTATTATACAATTTATAGTATATACAGTGTCATCCTAGTGGGCAGATACACTGATCCTTAGTCAAGGAAAAAAGGTGCTTCTCTGACTGCTTGCTTTTGTTTACATTAACAGCAAAATTTTTTAAAAATAGAAATTCTAGATGAGGATCCTGTTTGTAATTATATAGTAAGACATAATTTCATATTAATTTGAGTGTGTTTATCACCTGATCATAACTATCATTTTATGAATATACTGAGAACAGTCCTGATGATATTCTCAGCTCTGGAAACAAATTGCAATTAATACTAAAAGAACCAGGCAGCTTAGTTCAAGCAAGCAAATTAAGCAAATAATTTCATTTGTAAAGGAAAAAGAAGTGGGAGTATGAAAACAAATCTTTGACTCTAACACACTTTTCTGTGGGCTTCAGTTTCCTCATATAAAAGATGTGTAAATTAGAAAACTTCTAATAATTTACCCCATTCTGACATTCCTTGAGCCTATGGCAAATATAGAAACTGTGTAAAGACAATCCCATTTAAAATTAATCATAGTGTGGTTCTTGATAAAGACTTTATTTGCTTTAATCTCATAATCTTCAGTCATGAAGGTCTTTTGGATATTTAATTGGTGTTTCTACAGTTTATTAGGGTGTAGATCTTTGAGCAAAGAAAGTATTTCATTTGTTATTCCCTACTCCAAACTATTCAGAAAAAAAATCAATCAGATTGCTGCTAAAAAAAGAGGTGGGGGCATTTGTACACATCTTAAATATATAGTCTACTTGAACTTAGCCAACGTACTTCTCCCTCAGAACAAGCACATGTAACCTGATGAAGTAGTGGATCAATAGCTTCTATTTTTGTGGACATTCTTGCTGTCCCTCTGTATCCATTCTCTCCACCCTATGCCTTGATGGACCTAAGCCAGTCTCTAAGGATAAAGAAACACTAGGGGGCTCCCTGGAGAGCAGAAGTACTAAGGAAGATGGTAGAAAACGAAAATTGCAAAGTATACGTAGTACTTCCTTTTCCATGTCCTTAGGAACCAAAAAGTACCCAAAGGCACCATAAGAAATATGATTTATTCTCACTAAATGATACACATCTTTGCTCAAACCAATGAACAAGATTATGTGTTGCAAGACTTCAAACAATACCCTGTGATTAAGGACTCACTTTAGGCACCCAGGAAAATGCCATAGGTCGTTATAGAAACTTTGTCACTCTCTCAAAGGCCACAAAAGATTGGGAGTCAAATACTCTACACCTCTAGGTACCAGAGCAGCCTACGGAATTACCTACAGGTCCAGGCTTGCACCGGCCAAGCAGATCTCTTCCTTTATGTTCTATACAATAGTCAGAATCTTCTCCAAATGACATAGTCTAGGATCTTGAGCACCAAGATCAGCAGCCTCATTTCTCTTTCTGGGTGCTCTAATTATTAGTTGTGTGACTGTGGGCAACTTACTTAGTTACTCTACCTCTGTTTTTCTCCTCTTGAAAATTAGAAGTTGTATCTAATTTAAAGAATGGCTTGAATATTCAGTGAGGTAATAACAGATAAAAAATATTGAGACAAATGCCGGGCATGTAGTAAGCACTAAATAATTGTTAATCACTGGTGGTGGTGGTGGTGGTGAGACGGTGGTGGAGGTATTAGTGGTTGGAGATGTTGGAGGAAAAGGAGAGGAAGCACTGTGGTGCTTTCTGGAGCAATTCAAACAATCGTATTCAAGTCTCCTTCCCACTCCCACCAAAAGCTTAGAATAGAACCAATCCATGCATTTCTTTCAGTGAGAGTTTGTTGGCTACAAATCCAATAGGCTAAAGAAGTAACTCATTCAGAGAGTATTATCTAGCCCCAGTTCTGTCTGTGTTGAGAACCATCAGAGGCATTTGCTCCATGCTTAAGGAACATTCCGGAAGAAGACCAAATGGTCTCTGGAGTTAGCCAGCATGCCTTGTGCCAAGAGGAGAGTGTCATAGCATCTGCCCCCATCCTTTGCTTCCTGGAATCCTACAGGTTAGCCATATTATGAAGAGCAGGAAAATGCAGGAGTCAAAGGGCATCAGTGATCCTGACTTGCCCATTAGATTTGACAACATAGTTGGCCTACTGACAATTTGTGATTCATGGTCGTTTGCCAAAGTGAATTTCAGCAATTGGGTTTCTTAGTCCTGGAAAGGTCATCACCATTTTTTTTTCCTCCAGCTTTACTAAGGTTTTATTGATAAATAAAAGGTCATTCCCATTCTTAACTGCACAAATTTCCCGAAAGCTCTGGTTGAAGAGTTTTCCTTCAGTGCCTGCCTAAAGATTTGCAGGAGAAAATTACCAAAAACTTACTGAGTAAATAACTCATTTACATATGAGATTCTCTAATAATAACCATTGTGGAAATCTGTCTTGATTTGTGTGTACTTTAAAAAAATACAGTCTTTTATGCTTTTAATTGTGTCAATGTAATGAAATGATGAAGAGATTTAGCATATCAATCAGCCAAATATTTAGTTGAACATTTGTATACCTAATTCTGTCCTTGACCAGAGACTTTAGCTCAGTATTGCTCAATGGAAATACAACACATGACATATATATAACGTAAAGTTTTCTAGTACCTACATTTTAAAAAGTAAAAACAGTTTTTACTTTTGAGAGGTGAAATTAATGTGACAATACATTTTATTTAACATAATTTATCTAAAATACCATTTCAATATCTAGTCAATATGAATTATCAATAAGATATTTTACTTAAAAAAATTTTTTTTTCTTTTTTGAGAGCAAGAGAGAGTGCATGCGCATGAATGCGTGTTCCATTGGGGAAGTGGGGGAAGGGCCAGAGGGAAAGGAGGGAGAATCTTAAGCAGGCTCCAAGCTCAGCACAGAGCCATGCCTGAGGTGGGGCTCGATCCCAGGACCTTGAGATCATGACCTGAGCCAAAATCAAGAGTCAGATGCTTAACCTGCTGAGTCACCCAGGAGCCCCTTACTTTTTTTTATACTGAATCTTAAAAATCCAGTGTGATTTTTATACTTACCCACAGCCCAATTCAGACTAACCACATTTCAAAAGCTCAATTACCACAGGTGGGTAGTATCTACCATATTCACACAACTTTAGTATACAAACATCTATCTCTTGAAATAGGTTATGATTTAAGTTGAAAAAATAGCAATCATATATTGGACATGTACTATATGTCAGGCACTATGCTAAGTATTTTACCATATAATCTTATTTAATAAGTTAAAATACTTTGTAATGTGGTTATTTTTTTTTTAAGTTTATTTATTTTGAGAGAGACAGAGATGGTGTGAATGGGGGAGGGGTAGAAAGAGAGGGAAACAGAATCCCAAGCAGGCTCCGTGCTGCCAGTGCAGAGCCTGATGTGGGGCTCAAACTCATGAAACTGTGAGATCATGACCTGAGCTGAAATCAAGGGTCAGATGCTCAACTGAGAGCCACCCAGGTGCTCCACGATGTGGTTATTTCTAATCCTCATTTTACAGGTGAGGAGACTACAGCTTTAAAGATCCCAGGGGGAAGCCTGGGTGGCTCCTTTGGTTAAGCCTTCCACTTCAGCTGAAGTCATGATCTTGTAGTCTGTGGGTTTGAGCCCCGTGTTGGGCTCTATGCTGACAACTCAGAGCCTGGAGCCTGCTCTCTCTCTCTCTCTCTCTCTCTCTCTCAAAAATGAATAAGTATTTAAAAAAAAAAAAAAAGATCCTAGAATCCCATACCAGTAAAGGATAAAAAGAGAATATGAACCCAGGTCCGTCTCACTATACTGAATACTCCTTTAAGAACAAATGATTTTGTTAAGATCCGAATGCAGAATCTGACCCAACAGACTTAAGAGAATTTACTTAAATATTGAGCAAATGGATATTTTAGATTTTAAAATACTTTACTTGGGTTAAAAAGACAATGTATTCTATTTTTACCTTAGTGCATTTTAGGGTTTTTTTATTCATTTTACTATTTCAAAGTATAAAGAGATTTTTCTCTGGACATGATGAATACTTTTGCTAGTTTACAGATGGGCTAGCATCTGTATGTGTCTTACATTCATTTATTCGTTCATTTAATCAATTATATGAGACATGTATGATACAGTAAATTAGGTATAATTTGTAACCAGTTTTTAATTCTACCTTTTCATTCAAGTAAACTGTGTATCATAATTTTGAAGTTTCCAAATATTTTAAATGTTTGTCTTTATTCAGCCAACAGAGGTTTTTGAGATGAAGATATTTATTCATACTACAAGTAATGATGCCAATGTTTTATTATATGCAAGGTATTTAGGAGGATACAAAGATGAATAAAATGAGAAGTTTACAATCTAGTATGAAAAATAAGGCAGAAACATAAATTACCATGAGAAAAGGCAGCGTGTGTTCTAGGCATGGTACAAAGTGCCATACGAGTTTAAAAATGGCAGATATAAATTTTCACAGGAATCCAGGCAAAAACCTCTTTGACCTCGGCTGCAGCAACTTCTTACTCAACATGTCTCTGGATGCAAGGGAAACAAAAGCAAAAATGAATTATTGGGACCTTATCAAGATAAAAAGCTTCTGTATCAGCAAAGGAAACAATCAACAAAATCAAAAGGCAAATGACAGAATGGGAGAAGATATTTGCGAATGGCATATCAAATAAAGGGTTAGTATCCAAAATCTATAGAGAACTTATCAAACTCAACACCCAAAAAAATAATCCAATGAAGAAATGGGCAAAAGACATGAATAGACACTTTTCCAAAGAAGACATCCAGATAGCTAACAGACACATGAAACAATGCTTGACATCACTCATTATCAGAAAATACAAATCAAAACCACAATGAGATACCACTTCACACCAATCAGAATGGCTAAAATTAACAACTCAGGCAACAACAGATGTTGACGAGAATATGTAGAAAGAGGATCTCTTTTGCAATGCTTGTGGGAATGCAAACTGGTACAGCCACTCTGGAAAACAGTATGAGGTTCCTCAAAAAATTAAAAATAGAAATATCCTATAACCCAGCAATTTCACTACGAGGTATTTATCCAAGGGTTATAGGTGTGCTGTTTTGAAGGTGCACATGTACCTTACAGCAGCGCTATCGACAATAGCCAAAGTATGAAAAGATCCCAAATGTCCATTGACAGATGAATGGATAAGGAAGATGTGGTATATATACACAATGGAGTATTACTTGGCAATAAAAAAGAATGAAATCTTGGTATTTGCAACAATGTGGATGGAACTAGAGGGTATTATGCTAAGTGAAATTAGAGAAAGACAAATATCATATGACTTCACTCATGTGGAATTTAAGATACGAAACCGATGAAGGGAAGGAAAGCAAAAATAATACAAAAACAGGGAGGGGGACAAAACATAAGAGACTCTTAAATACAGAGAACAAATTGAGGGTTGCTGGGGAGGGGATGGGCTAAATGGGTAAGGGACATTAAGGAAGACACTTGTTGGGATGAGCATTGGGTGTTAGAGGATGAATCACTGGATTCTATTCCTGAAATCGTTATTGCAGTACATGCTAACTAACTTGGATGTAAATTAAAAAATAAATTAATTAAAAAAAAATAAATTGAAAAAAAATTTCCACAGAAGTGATGATGGAAAGCTAAAGAAAGGGGATAGTATATAGTTTGAGAGTCAAATGGTGGGCAATATTTCCTACAGGGAGTTGTGACAGCAGTAACATTCTAAGCAAAATCTAAAGGCAGGTGAGTACACAGTGAAGGGTTCATTGGGCCTGACTGTAGGAGACACTGACTAGCAGTATAAGAAGTCTGTGCTTGATTTAGTAGGCAGAAGGAAACCAATGATAGCCTTTGAGCAAAAGGAAGACTGTATGAAGTTGTGCTTTAGGAAGGTTAATCTGGCTAGAGAATATGTAGAATATGTTATTTAAAATGCTAATTTATTTTGAGAAAGAGAGAGAGAGCAAGTGCATGTGTAAGCAGGGGAGGAGCAGAGAGAGAGAGGGAGAAAGCAGGGGAGGAGCAGAGAGAGAGAGGGAGAATCTTAAGCAGTCTCCACACTGTCAGCACAGAGCCCAACTCGGGGCTCCATCTCTCCAATAGCAAGACCATGGCCTGCACCAAAATCAAGAGTCACACCAACTGAGCCATCCAGGCTCTCCTAGAATAAATTACTTCGATCTGATAAAAGAAATGAGGCTGGAAAGGATGTGCAAAGAAAGAGCTAAAAGAGAAGGATAAGAGTGAAATTTTTCAAAGGAAAAATGGACAGATCTAAAAGCTATTAAATGGAAGTAGAAATGAAAGAGAGAGAGTTAAAAATTACATATATGTAGAATAAATGCATGTGCTTCACACACAATGCCTCAAGGGCTTATAAAAAGCTTCTAGTTGCTAATAATCTTTATTTAGATTACTGTTTAGAATGAATAATTGTTTTGCAGTTAAGACAGAGAAAAAGAAATTTATGAGGCAACCACATCTTTCAAAACACCAGAGGAATACAGCTTTCACATTTAGTTCCACAATTTTGTCTGGGACAGCATGGAAAAAGAAGGAAAATTATATTTTGTTGAATTTTAAAACAAAGTATACATAAACTATACCTAAATAAAGCAAACTGTTCATAAATTATATCTCAACCAAGTTTATTCTAAAAAATCTAATCGCTTTTCGGCCTTTTGGCTAAGAGCAAGTGTAAAAAATCTAAACAAAGGAAATAAATCATAAAAGCAGCATACTGCATTTAGTCAGCGGCAGGTGGGGGCGGGGGGAGGTGTTGGGGGAAGCCAGTGCTCTATGAAGTAAGCTAAATATTACTTTTAATTGGCTCCATATCATTTGCCTAAGAACCTACAGTTCCTGTGCACAGCATTTACAACCAGTTTGATAGATCAGAAGCCAGGGTTTAGGAAGACAGAATCTCATTGCATCCTCTACTCACTGAACATTTGACATTGACATGGAGCAGAATTTGAAAGATGGCTTATGAGGCACTTTGGGATATAAACCGCAGAGATGGTCGTATTGATCACTCACTTTCCCTTTATAGAAATAGATTAAGATCACATTCTTCACCCCCAGCTTATAACCTACTATACACTTCCAGCACCTTCTTATATTCTTCTAGCTCAATTGTGGTGATCTTTAGATAAAAAGAAATACAAGCCTTCATTATCCCTCTTCCAGCCCTCTAATATTTCATTGGTTTTAGAGAGTATAGAAAAAACATTAACACTCTAATTTTGTATTTTAAGTGCTACAACAATCAAACCAAAAATCTCTGAAAAGCTGGGAGGGTTAGTGTTTACCTCTTTTCCCCAGCCTTTCAACTGGATTCTTTGAAGAGCCTCCAAAAAATATCTCTGATCTGAAAGCAAACGCAGGTGGATATTCCTGGCCTGTTTTCATCTGGTTAGCCACCTGTTTTCTTTCTGTGCTAATACAGGAAGGGGATATGAGAAAATGGAAGATGTTGGCTCAAAGCCCTGGAGGTCTGGGGAAAGTGGTTTTTAAAATAATATTTCTTTATTAACTGCCATGCTCCAGTGCCATCTTCATTGATGGGAAATGCAAAGTATGCCAACAGTGTTTATTTAAAAAATAAATGAGTATCAGGGTGCATACTAAAACTTCAAAAGTGAAAGTTACTGTAGAGCCATTTAATTTAAAGCCCCATCATAATGTAGACAACTGAAGTCCAGAGAAATTCAATTAGATTCTAAAATCAATATATTTAAAATAAATAGGTAAAGAAACAGGACACAATAAGACCCTGAAAAAAGTAAGTTTGAGCAAATCAAACTTTTAGGATTAAAAAATACAGTTATCGAAAAAATAAAGTAATGGACTGATTAAAAGCAGAATAGACACATTTGAAAAGAGAATTAGTAAACTAGAAGATGGATCTGAGGAAATTGCCATAATGCATAATGTGTAATGCAGAGTAGAGGAAATGAAAAATATGAAGGGGAGTTAAGGGAACTGAATAATAGAATGAAAAGTTTCAAAATATTTAATGGGAATTATAGATGGTGAAAAATTAAGGAAATAGATAGTAGATAAAAATTTTCCAGAATTGGTCAAAGACAAGAATCCTCAGATTAAAGAATCACAATTAATCCAAAGCAAGGAATATGAAATTAAACCTTCACATAGACATACTGTAATTAAACCCAGAAATATGGGGAAAATATTAAAAGTAATCCAAAAAAGAACAGATTAGACTGGCCACAGATTTCATGATTATAACAACAAATGCTAAAAAACAATGGAATAATAATTTCAATTCCCAAAGAAAATAACGGCCTAGAATCCTGTATCTTTTTTTAATTTATAATAGTTTATTTTCAAATTGGTTTACATATAACACCCAGTGTTCATCCCAACATGTGCCCTTTTTAATGCCCATCACCCCCTCTCCCCCCTCCCTCATCCCCCTCACCCTCAGTTTGTTCTTAGTCTTTGAGAGTCTCTTGTGTTTTATCTCCTTCCCTCTCTGTGTCTTTTTTCCTTTCCCCTCTTCCCCTCCCCCTGGTTTTTGCTTAGTCTCACAAAGTCCACCTATTCGTGGAAACATATGGTATCTGTCTTTTTCTGACTGACTTATTTCACTTAACATAATACCCTCCAGTTCCATCCATGTTGCTATACATGGCCAGATTTCATTTTTTCTCATTGCCACGTAGTAGTCCATTGTATATATGTACTACATCTTCTTTATCCAGTCATCAGTTGAGGGGAGGGTGAGCATCTTCGGAAATAGAATCCTATATCTTGCTAAGCTATAATTAAAGAGGGCAAAATCCTGTATCTTGCTAAAATATAATAACTGGCAGCCTAGAATCCTTTATCTTGCTAAACTATAATTAAAGAGGGCAAAATCCTGTATCTTGCTAAACTATAATTAAAGAGGGCAAAATTGGACATCCAACCTTGGCTCAGGTCATGATCTCACAGTTTGTGAGTTCGAGCTCTGCATCGGGCTGTCTGTTGTCAGCCCAGAGCCCACTTTGGATCTTCTGTCTCCCTCTGTTTCTGCCCCTTTCCTGCTCATTCTTTCTCTCTCTCTCTATTTCTCTCTCTCTCTCTCTCAAAAAATAAACATTTCTTTTAAAAAAGAGGGCAAAATAAAGACTTTCAGAATAACACTTGAGACTTTTGTTAAATGGACTTTATATTTGTCTGTTAGGGCTGCCATAACAAAATATCACAGGCTAGATGGCTTAAACAATAGAAACTTATTTCTCATAGTTCTGGAGGCAGGAGGTCCCAGTTAAAGGTCTGGCAGGGTCCAGTTTCTAGTGAGAGCTTTCTTTCTGGCTTGCAAATGTCCACCTTCTTGCCGAGTTCTACCATGACCTTTCCTATGAGCATATGCAGAAAGAGAGAGAGATGGAGAGGGAAAAGGAAAGAAGGGTCTGTTTTCCTCTTCTAATAAGGCCACTAGTCCTATTGGATTAGGGCCCACCTTTATGATCTCATTTAACCTTTATCTCCACATACAATCACATTGAGGGTTAGGGCATCAGCATACGAATTTTGGGGATGACACAATTCAGTCCATAGCAGATGTATAGGATACATTTCAGAAAGAAGGAAATTGAACAATAGTAAGGGAAAAAATAAAAGTAAGCAAAGAAATTGGTAAACACAAAGGTAAATCTAGATAAATATTGACTCTAAAAATCAGTACTATGAATAACTAATTTGGAGAGGGCTAAAACTGTATGTAAATAACTAGCATCGTCCAATAGTATTTTCAATAGAGATGGAAATGTTCTATATCTGCCTTGCCCAAAATGGTAGCCATTAGCCACATGTAGCTATGAAGCACTTAAAATGTGGCTGTGCAACCAAGAAAAATTTTAATTATATTTAATATTAATTAATTTCAATTTAAGTATCTGCATGTGGGTAATGGCTACCATATTAGTCAGTACAGCATTATACAATAATAACATTGCAAATGGCTAGAGCATATCAAAGTTAAATATTTTAAGGTCTTTATTTGGAAGGAAAAAGGACATTTTGAAGGTAGTTATTCATATTAAAATTTTAAGGATAGAGGCTAAAAAATTGAAATATAATGTATCATTTCCAAAGTAGCAGAGGGAAATAGGAATAAAGAAAACACTATTGATATACAGAAGATAGAAAAAAGAGATGGAAAAAAGAAATGAAAGATAAGCATGGTAAATAGAAACCATAAGAAATATGATAGAAATAAACAAGAAATATACCAGTTTCTAATTACAATAGAATGTAGAATTTTAATGGAACCTCATATATCAAGGGCATATTAAGTTAATCAGATAGCAAAATATATGTACAGTATTAAACCTTTTATATAAAGTTTCAAAACATATAAGCTATTACTATTTATTTTTATTAACACATAAAAATATCAACTGTAACAATATGCATGGGAATGAATAAACAACCCAACGTCAGGAAAGTGATTTCTTCTGGAGGAAGGGCAATGGAAAGGAATAGATCTTTAGTCGAATCTAAATATTTTTAAGAAAAGATTTGAAGCAAATATGACAATGTCAGCCTATAAAATGTGGGTGGTAAGTACCTGGGTTTCAAACTCTATTGTGTGAAACTGATAAGGTTCCAACTCTTTCATAAAGAAGAACTCAAGTTCAATAGAAATATATCAATCCAGATACTTTCTTCTTTTCTCTGTGTTACACTATTGCTATCTGACTGCTTTAGATCTTAGGACTTGAACTTGATTTTTTGTCACTTAGGAAATTTCCATTCACAAAACAAAAATCCAAAATAATGAGCCCTCCTCACACCAGAGGACAAAGGAGATGGACAACCCATTTCCGCTGGGAAGTTCTGCTTCCTTACAATAGGGGTCGACAATTTAATTTAATACTGTGTTCTGTTAGTGGAATGAGTGAGTACTCTTGGGTGCCATTGGATGGCTGTGGGGAAGGAAGAAAGAAGAAGGAGAAGGAAATGAAAATAAGGAGAGAGTGGGGAGAAGAGAAAGTTATGGTAGTGGGCTACCAAATGACTGCTCACACGTGAGCCACCTCCAGCATATCCCTATAAAAGAAAGCAGGATGAAATGACCTCATCTCATTGCTTTGGCTTTTTTCTGTTAGTGCTCCTTTTATTGTATTGCAAGTACTGTTTACATATCTGTCTCCCCCACTGAGCTGTGTCTCATTCCACTTCTTACCTTGAGTGCTTAGCACTCTGCCTGACAGAGTAGGCCTTAATGAATGTCTGTTGAATTAACGTTGAATACACAACTTCTGATCTTAAATGATTTTTGACTTCTTATTTAATAAGCCTCCTAAGCTTTTCTCTTTGGTTTACCGCCTTCTTGGGTCCTTTTTTAGGCTCTCAAAATTTGAAGGCTTTACGCCTCTGTACAGCTCAAAACTGGGACATCCAAACCAATGTCTAGGTGGCCCACGGAGTGCTTTGTCAGGAAGGCAAAGGAGATAGACTGGGAGCAGTGTCTGGAAATGGGGATATTCTGGGGGCGTCCCAGGAGTGCCACAGAATCCTGAACCTGAGTTTTTTACTTTGTGGGAGCCGTGATAGGGAGCCATGGTCAAGAGGATAAAGGAGAGGGATTGTGGCATTCCTGACACCTAATGTTCATGTCCTCCCTCCCCTGGGTCTCCAGCTGAAGTGTTGGTCCCTCAACCTCCTTCTCACACCCAGCTTTGGCCTCCCAAAGCCAGCCTTTGTCTTCATGATAACAGTCCTGACTTTTCAGGAGAAATCAGCTGTTGCTTACAGCTGTGGGAGGTACTATCTTAACAGAGACAATCTGGTCGGTAAGATATTTCTGTCAACTATGCTGTGGAAATAGGTCTATTCTGTTTGGTTGCCCTTTAGGGATTTTCCTAAAAAGATGTTTGTGCAGTCTGTTGGGGAGTAACTGCCCCTGACGTGGGCCTGCTTGCTCATTGGCCAGCCAGTGTCTTTCAGCAGTCAGCTGTTCAGGAACCATGTTAAAGTGCAGGCAGATATGCGGGAAGGCTGGATGTAGCTCAGATAATTGACCATTGCAGTGAGACAGGCACATGGGCAACATACCCCTGGCTTACTCAGAGGAAACCTACTGTTTGCTTCAAGAGAGCTCAAGATAACAGGTGCATGCTTACCTTTCCATGTTGACAGATTGGGGTGGCTATGCCTGGTCAAGGATACTCCTCACCTCATATCCAGTCTCGTTGGGTCCTGGGAAGGTCTGGGGTCTCTGAGTCATCCTTGGTGAATGAAACCTGTCTGTAGGTTCTGTCCCTCCCTGCTGTAAGCTCTAACTTGAGCAAAGCAGGGCAGAGTGCAAGGGCCTACGACATTAGCAAGCTCTACCATCTTGGAACCTCCACAGCATCATCTGTTACACAAGGCACATCCCCGATAATCTCCAGCAACTAAATGAACACAAAAAGCCATAGCAAATTCTGTAGCAGTGGGGGCTTCTCTTGGAGTTCTTTCCTCAATAGCATTGTCCCTCACCTATTGCCATTCCAGGCACTCTCTGAAACAGAGGTAGAAACAGAGTACAGGGCCTTTCACATTAACTGGCTGTGGTGTCGTCCACCCTGACCCATCCCATCAGCCACTGGGGGTTGTAAAGAAAGAAAATGAATCCCAGATTACTGCCCTCATAGCCTCCAAATTGCTCCAATAGGGACGCTATGCACCAAGAAGAAACAATGAACTCTGAACTCCTATGCACCACAAAAGATTTGCCTCAACACTGTGCCAAGAAACTTGTGCTGAGTCTTTGCTCAAGAAAATACAATTCTGCCAAACTTCAGAATATACTTTGTCCCGATCCACATTGCCAAACTGTTTTCGACCATTTTCCACGTAACTCCCTTCAGTAATTTTTCATTTCCCTGTGGCCCACTTTTTAGTTCCCCATAGTCTTCCCTACCCTCTTTTTGTTCTCCCTTTTATACTATTCAGTAGCCCCTTTTAGTAACCTTTAAGGGGTTAATTCCCTTTAGCCCCTTAAAAAACCTCAGTCGTCTTTGTCTTAGTTGGTGTTGAGCTCACTCTATATTGGAGTCTCTCTTCCGTATTGCTCTAGTCTGAACAAAATCTACCTTGCCACCTTTAACAAGTGTCCAGTGCTGTTTCTCTTTGGAAGGACCAGTCCAGGACTTCCACTGATGGCTTCAACCCTCATGCTCCCAGGCCAGGAGCCAGTGGGACCATCCCAGACACCACAGCAGGACCCATCTGGGGTCCACTGGCTCCAGCAGAGATCCAGCAGCAGTTCATCATTATAGCGGAGCCTGCCATCAAGAGGTGCCTGAAAACATCTCACCGCAACACTTCAGTCTTCAAAGATGTAGCCAGGCACCTTCAGGAGCAGGGATGTGTCTGGCATGCACACTAATGCTCTATCAAGTTTAAGGCCCCCTATGTGGCCTACAAGAAACCCCACGTGGCATCCTGCACTACACAGAGATAGGTCAGATGCTGCAGATGGTGGGCAACAACAGCCTGACAATGTCAGGGAGCAGACCCGGCCATGGGATCTGGCCGCCACCAGGCCACCCCAGGGAAAGAGAAAAGATAATGAGCAGAAATATGGGTGAGCAGAAGAATGCTCTTCCAGGCAGCAGCAGCTGGAGGTACCAGAACCACAGATGGAGATAGAGATAGAGTATCAGTTTAATCTGGAAGTGGAAGTGTTAGAGCTGTCCAGTGACCTCAGCCCTGAAAGTCCAGCTGATACTCAAACCAGTAAGACAACTGAGATGAAGGATTCCCAGGGGACGACCAAGGGACTGGGCACATAAGTGGCCAACTGTGTCCTACCAGAGCCCTGATGACATGAGACTGAGTAGAGAAGGAAGTCATAAATGATAAAACCAAAGTTGGGATCCCCTCAAAGGAGTCAGAGCTCCTGAAAACTTAAGAAAGCCTGGTTCCACTACAGGTGTTGAAGTCCACATATTAAAGCTGGAAGGGATGGCTGGAGACTATCATCAACCCTTGTATTTTACAGATGAGGAAACCTAGCCAGAGGAAAGTTATTTGCAGAAGGTGATACTGCCAGTCAGTGTTAAGACTGATACTAGAACCGAAGCCCAGGGATCCTTCCTCTGGTTTTTACGGTCTCTTACCTTAAATGTAATTGATAATTGCTCATCATAGTAATCATTTGCCATCTTACAACTGGGGCCTGGAAAAAATGGGATGAGGAGAGCAGTTAGAATTTGTTTCTCCAACAGAACTCCACAGGAGGCCAGTCTCTGGACAGACACACCAGCATCTGAGACACTCCACGAGCAACCCTAAATATTGCAGGGGTATCTGCAGTACTCCCTGGAGCACAGGTGGGCCAAGCGCACAAGCTCCAGTACAGCCAGGACCCTCAGGCACCACCAGACCATTGTTGCCATGGTTGTAGCTGAAATGGCAGAGACCAGGTGCCTAGTTAGAGAACTGGCCCAGGAATCAGCTGCTCAGCTAGACCAGCACAAGGCCCACATGGCAGTCTTGGTCCAGCTGTCCGGTTGGTGAGGGAGTAGCCCTCCTACTGTCATCTCTAGGCCACTTGGGCCAGGAATAGAACTACAGACCACAGCCTCTGCCATACCCAGCTACTCCAGGACTTTGGGAAGATTTCTCCATTGGGACTTGGATTCTTGCTTTTTTTTCTCCTCCTTTTTCTTTTAAAAGATTTTTGAAAATTAAATGGAAGAAAGGGGTAGATAAAAAGATGATCAAGAAGCAAAGGAACTTAGGATTTTAATAAAAATATCTTGATATGAAAGCAGCTAATATTTTAGGTTTTTTCCTTGTTGTTTCATCCTGTCTCAGCCCCATAGCAAAGGATAGACAAGGCTCTGGATCAGGGCTTCTAAAGATTATAATCAGGCCTTAGCTACGAAAGGCCATGGTGGCGAGGCTTAGGTCTGTCTTCTTGTTAACCCAAGTCCGTTTTGTTATTCATACATTCAAGAGACATTTGAAGGTCTACTTGATGCACAGGCATTATCTTAAGTATAGGGTATGGTATTCATTAGTGATAAAAATGCACATCATCTTAGGAAAATAGTATGGGAGTTTTAAAAAATTAAAACTGGAACTACCATAGGATGTAGCAGTCCTGCTTCTAGGTAGATATGCAAAAGAATTGAAAGCAGGATGCCAAAGAGATATTTGCATACCCATGTTCATTGCAGCATTATTCACAGTAGCTGAGAAGTTGAAGCAAAATAAGTGTCCATCAGTGGATGAGTAGATAAACAATATATGGTCTATACATGCAATGGAATACAATGCAGCCTTAAAAACGAAGGCAATCCTGTCACATGCTACAGCATGGATGAACCTGGAGGACATTGTGCTGAGTGAAATAAGCCAGCTACCAAAGGACAAATGCTTTATGATTCTGCCTACACCAGGTATCTAAAGTAGTAGTCAGATTCACAGAAAGCAGAATGGTGGTGACCAGAGGCTGAGGGGAGGGAAGGGGAGTTATTGTTTAATGAGTATAGATTTTCAGTTCTGCCAGATAAGAAGGTTCTGGAGATCTATTTCAGAACAATGTAAATATGCTTAACACTGCTGAACTATACACTTATGATAGTCAAGATGGGAGATTTTGTTATATTTTTTACCACAGTAAAAAAGAATACACATCATCCTTGCCCTAATGGAATTTATCATTTAAAGGGAAGATAGTCATTGAATACAGCTCCAAATGAATGATTACTACTACAAAGAAAATGAACATAAAGAATAATCAGATGCAGCTGGAGATAACCTCAATGTGATCCAGGGAGGCCTCTCTGATTCTGGCACAAAGTAGCTCCTCACAAAATAGGCTCCTTAGAGAAAGCCATGCTCCCCATTCCTTTGTCCAACTGTAGAATAGTCCTGGATATAAGTCTGTGCTAACTCAACTGCAGATCCCTGCTGTGGTCACTGCAGTCATAATACCAGTGGTAGTGAGTCTTACACTAGCAAAGACACGCCAGCCCCTCTTCCTCATTGAAGCACAAAGTGGTGAGGATGAAAATTGCCTGAGCCTACACCCGAAGCATTCTTTTTTTGTGTGGTATTGTGGTATGACTTTTTTTTAGTCTTTTTAAGCAGGGATACTGCCTATTTTAGGCCCTGGTGTCTCAAAGCATCTTTAGTATCTCATTTACAGTTATGGTACAGAGAGTAGGCGCTCCATATGGTTCATTCATAAATGCTCATCTCCAACTAATCTTTGGAGGTTGGTGTTTTAGTGGATATTTTCAAACTCCCTGGAAAGACAGGTCCTTTTTCATGAAGGTAAGAGAGTTACCTTTGATGCTTTCCTCACCAAATGATGGTAAAAATCATTGGTGAGGTTTTTCCACTTCTGTATCTTTGATGATATCAACCTCTGCTCAGTTGCTCAACTCTTCCCTCAGCCCAGGGCCATGCTGTTGCCATGACCCAAGCCTTTGTGTAGGCACCTGCCTTCCCTAGTTCCAGAAGATTAAGAATGGCAGGGGACAGGAGAAACAGGACCCCTTCTCTCTTCCCTTCCTGCCACCTAGCTGAAAAGTCTCCACCAAGGAACTGGGACCAACTTTGATCATCATATAAACTTGTCTGAGGCCTCAGCAAATGCCGCTGGGTCTACAATGAGCAAGGACAATGGCATTTTCACACTAAAAGTGATGGCAATGCTAGAGCTACAAGCAGACTTGGTGATTTTACTGCAGCTCTCTCATGTTACAGAGAAAGAAGTTGAGACCTGAAGAGGTTCCAAGACCACGGAGTCTTGGAAGATGGACTCCCCAGTCTAGAACTTTTCCAAGTTTAGGCCGCACCCACAGTTTAGCTTAATCTCAACCCCCAACACAGTCTTCCCAGTAATATCTTGGCAGAGTTCAGGGCCAAGTGAAAGATGGGCCTGAGTTGTGATTTTACTCTTTTCACCCAATGTTACTGAGCTCCCTCCCCTCCACTGGTCACTGGTTCCTGAAACAGCTCAGGAGCAAGTCATTCCTCTTCCTTCTCACCCCAAGTTAGCAAATCACTAAACTCCAACCCTGTCTCAACATGTCCCCCAACCAAACAGTGGTTTCCTTCTCTGCCTTGATATCATCATTAATATTAAAAACCTTTATAAATTCCCTATCGCCTCCCTCTAAGATGACCCATAAATCAAAAAAAGATTTTTTTAAAGACTACTCAAAACTTTGTTTTAAATTGCACTTTTTTAAAAATGTTTATTACTGAGAGACAGAGCATGAGCATGAGCATGAGCATGGGAGGGGCAGGGGGAGGGGGAGACACAGAATCTGAAGCAGGCTCCAGGCTCTGAGCTTTCAGCACAGAGCCCGATGTGGGGCTTGAACTTACAAACCGCGAGATCATGACCTGAGCCGAAGTAGGATGCTTAACCGACTGAGCCACCCAGGCGCCCCTAAATTGCACTTTTTAACTTGTAGAGCTTTCTCACTGTGGTACAGTCATGGTCCATCCTAAAATCCTCCCCACTTCCACTACCCACCTCCTCACCCTCCACACATACACTAGTGAGGTTTTTCACTTCTAGGAAATTGTGTGAGGGAAGGAGAGAAAAGTAGAAAAGGGGAGGGGCACAGGGTAAACACAAGCAAAATCACAGCTGGGCTTGGTTTCTAAGGATGGAGAAGCCAAGGCTCCTCCTCCAGCTCTGTGGTATTCCAGTTCACAGTTTGCTTCTCACTCTTGCCAGCTCCAGTGTTTGAGGGTGGGTAAGGCTGAGCACACAGAGGAGGAGGACTCTGGGAAGGGAGGGAAGATACTGGCCTTTAGAAAACTGCCTGAAAGGTCAGGGCAGCTGCCAAAATTGTATCTCAATTGAGTCCCTCAATTTAACCCAACCAAGAGAATGGACAGCTCCATCGTCCAATAAACTACAGTGGTCAATCACAAGTAGAAGAGGGTGGATGTTAAACAAAGCAGAACTTTCTGGGTAATCTGATTCAGTACCCTCTACCCCACCCTTACTCACATATACATACACACATGCACACAGCTGTACAGTTCAGCCTCCAGCTTTCATATATTCCCCACTGACTTTCTAGGTGATTCTCCTGCCCTCTTTCCTCCCCCTCTAATTCATCCCTCTGTGCTACTAAGGGTTATCTTTTTAAAAGACTAAACTAATCATGTCACCCTTTCTTAATTCTATCAGTGATTCCTTTTGGCTCACAAAGTTCAGCCTCCTTAGATTGGCATGCAGGTCCCTGCAGCCCCACAGTGCCACCTCACTCTGGCCTCCAGTTTACAGAGGTACCTGCATCTCTTCTGGAGCACCACACCCCTGTGCCTTCTGCAGGTCCCTCTTCCTGGAACTCCTTCTACATGGTTGTCCTTTACCACTCAGCCAAAAGGCAAACTCTTACAGGTCTACTTAGTTTGCCGGCCCTCTCTTCTGTAGCCATTTGCCCAGGTTTTACCTCTCAAGACAGCTCTCTTGCCGTGTGTTAACTGTTCAGTTGGTTGATTTTTTTACTCCACTGGAATCTCAAAGGCAAGGACAGTATCTTTTTCACCTTTGGATATCCAGTGCCTAGTACATAGTAGGCAAACAAAACTTTTACTGAATAAATGATCTCAACAATACACACAGGGCTTAGCAGGGAGTTCTTCATGCCTTGAAGGATCCCTGGGCAACTTGAGCACACTTCTATCTTCTCTTGGTTGTAAGCACTGTATCTGAGTTTGGGAAAATGGAATCTTTGACTATTAGACACGGAAGGGGCTTCAGAGCTCAAGAGAAGCAGGACGGGGTAGTAACTGGGAAAGCAGGATGGAGAAGGGGAGGTGGCGATAGAAGCAGAGGTCAGAAAGGAGAGAAGACTCTGCAGCAGTTTTGAAGATGGAGAAAGGGACCACAAGCCAAGGAATGCAGGTGGTTGCAAAAAACTGGAAAAGGCAAGAAACAAATTCTCCCGTAGAGCCTTCAGAAGGAGCATAGCCCTGCCTACAGCTTGACTTTAGCACCCTGAGGCAGATTTTGGGCTTCTGATCTTCATAACTACAAGATAATAAATTTGTATTGTTTTAAGCCACCAAGATCATGGCAATTTGTTGAAGCAGCAATAGAAAACTAATACAAATTACTATTTTTTGAAGAGGATTGGTCCAGAGAAGCACAGGTGTGTGTGTGTGTGTGTGTGTACAAGTGCAAATGTAAATGTGTATGAAAATTCATATGCCTTGGGGCACCTGGGTGGCTCAGTCGGTTGAGCATCCACCTCTGGATTTCGGTTCAGGTCATGATCTGATGGTCCTGAGATCAAGCCCCACAAGTTGGGCTCCGCAGTGGATGGAGCCTGCTTGGGATTCTCTCCCTTTCGCTCTGCCACTTCCCTCTTCGTGTGTGTGAATGCTTTCACATGTGCATGCTTTCTCAGACAGACAGACAGATAGATAGATAGATAGATAGATAGATAAATAAATAAATTAATAAATTAATAAATAAATAAATAAATAAATAAATTTAGATAAAAAAAGAAAATGCATATGCCTTTATGGGTGATGAAAGCAGCACTAAGGATATTTTAAGCAGGACCAGCAGGTGAGCAGATCTGCCACTATAAACTGCACCGGCTATAAGTCAGCCACACAACTGAAACAAGGTTCTTTGACAGTGCAGGCAATTTGTTCCTCTATTGCTGGAGATGGCCAGCCTGCATGCCCTTCCCAGGAACTTTCTAAAAAGATACAGCACCTTTGGAATGTTACAAACATTAATGGCGGTGCTTTATCCTCTGGGAAAGGGGAAGCTTAACATGGAAAGAAGGAAGAGCCTAAAGAACAAATTCAAGTGAAATTGTCATCACCCTGAGTTGGTTGGGTTTGAACTCCCAGGTGCCAACCGATGTCTTGGCACAACTGGAAGTCCGGCTGCCTTTGTGCCTCATTGTTTGCATGACGGGCTACAGACTAGTTCTGCTCCATGCCATAGCAAGGGTGGAGGCTCTGGTCTCACTCCGGGCAAGAGGCCTCGCCTCAGTGAATACCGGACTGTGGAGACAGCAGTAGCCACATCATAGATGCGCTCTGCCCGACACAATGCCTTACCCCAGACACACTGCCACCAGCCTCCCAACTGCCTGAAGACCTGCTCCACAGTGCCTCAGAAAGCCAAGAGCCCCTTGTGGAAACACAGCTCCTAGGGAGTGATGATTTGGTAGTATGGGGCTGTCACCTATTGATGGATGGAGAGGGTATGCTCCAACACCCATAAGGACTAGCTTTGTGGCCTTAGGATTTCCCCCCATTTCTTTTTGGATAGTCAGTAAGAGAGTGCCTGCATCTCCCCTAGGGCAAAGCCAGCTTTCCTCCCATACATATGAATTATGGCTGGATCCCAGGCAACTAGTAAATGCTTGGCTGAAATGAATGAAGTGTGTGAGAGGGGACTTCCTGTAGAATTTCTTCCCGAAATCAGGACCAGCCACAAGCTTGAAGAAGTACTGAAAAGTACTGATGCCTGTTTGATAGTTCCTTTCCTACCCTTCAGGGCAGGACACCTTTATATATGTGAAAATGAAAGAAAATAACAGCTTAGCCAACCCCCATTGATCAAGAGGAAATGTGACTTTCTATTCTGCCTCTGCTGCCTTCTAATTTCCTTTGATGTAAGACATCTTCACAATCGGTCTTTAGTAATACCACCCTCCTAACATGTCCAAAACTGAGTGTGTTCTGAGTTTGCTTCCGCCTTAATTATTAACTCAACTTACATCTTGGATGGCAGATCTTTTCACGAATCATTTAAAGTTCCTCTTGGGAGGCCTGGGTGGCTCAGTGGGTTAAGCACCTCACTTTGGCTCAGGTCATGATCTCATGGTTGGTGAATTAGAGTCCAGTGTGGGCTCTGTGCTGACAGCTCAGAGCCTGGAGCCTGCTTCAGATTCTGTGTCTCCCTCTCCCTCCGCCTCTCCCCTACTCACTCTCCCTCTCTCTCTCTCTCTCTCTCTCTCTCTCTCTCTCACACACACACACACACAATGAATAAACATTAAAAAAAATTAAGTTCCTCTTAGCTGTCATGGACGGGTCTCACCGGTCTCATCTGACCTCACAAGGACAGACGGAGGCGGGAGGGGTTTCCAGTTGATTTGCTCCCCATCCCATTGCCTTCCTTCCAGCAAGTTCTGCTGCTGCTAACAAATCGCTATTGTTTGGTGGAAAGTGGAAAGAAAGAAAAAGGAACCCCAGTAACGCATACCTTAAGGAAACAAAAAAAGTAAATAGATGAAGACAGTTTAAGACCTTTATGTTTACCGTTCAGGTTTGAAGCTTTTATCACAGAAACTGCTCCCACATCACCTTTACTAACTGCTCTACTCCGTGCGTCCTCCCAAAAGTTTGCTCGCTCTCTCGCCTAGCACCGCCCACATTACCGCCTCCAGGCAGTTTCTAGAGGAAAGGGGTTTGGTTTCATTCAAAAACCTGCACTAAGTCCTTGTCGCCTATATGCAATGAACCGAGGACTGACCTGACTCCCTAGTTCACCTCGGAGCAGGGCTCTGTTCACCCAACTTGAACTCCGGGTTCCGGGCGGTGGCAAGTGAGAAGCCGGTAGTGGGCTAGCTGTCCAGCCCCAGCCCGCGCCCATCCTGCAGCCCTGCCTGCCTGACAGCCCCGCGGACCTCCGCGCAGCCCGGAACCTGGCGTCGGCGGGAGGCAGAGCCCGGAGCCCCGGAGCCCGGAGCCCGGAGCCGGGCGCTCACCGCCACCGCCGCCGCCGCCACGCAGACCTCCCCTCCTCCCTAGCTCTTCTCGGCCTCTTCCTCTTCCTCGCTTCCTCCAAACCACCTCTACATGCTTTTTCAAAGTAACATATATATTTATCCAGCTTATGGAAAAGTTTCAAAAAGAGTTGGAGGGCCTCCTGTCTGGCACTTACTGAAAATCCCCGATTGTTTTCTTTTGCCCTGTTGGCAGCGCTTTAACCTCAGTAGGAAAGCCGATCTCTCACTGCCCAGGCCTCCCAAAGGATCTTGCCCAGCCATCTGTCGAAGGGTTTGCCCTTCCAGGGATGGAAAACTGACTTTGAAGTTAAAGAGCATTAAAAATAAAAACCCTCCCGAGGAGATAACAGGTGGCTCCAGGATGCTATTCTTATCAGGTACCTGGGCCTTGCTGCTATTAACACTTGAAATGAGTGAGTTTATCAGACTTATTCCAAGCAGACTCTTAGCTGGAAGCAGATCCTTGCAACAAAGGAGAGTGGATCTGTCTGCAGGGACAGGTGCGAAGTGTGGGTGTCACCTGGCAGGGACCGCCTGAATTAGATTCTACAGTTTGGGAACTTGGCTCTCAGAATGAAAAAGAGAAAGTGAGAGAAGAGAGAAAGAAATTTAAAAAATAATAATAACTCAGTAAAAAAAAACGAACAAAAACTCAAAACACAACCTAGAAGTTCTGGCTTCCCACTTCCTCTCTTGGCAGGAAAGATCCCCCCCCTCCACAACGTGATTACAAAGCAAGGTTCACAGAAGCTTGGTTTCTTGGTGCAGGAAGCTGGCGGCTAGAGGATTTTGACTGATAGAGAAATAAATGCTTAATTTCAACCTGTAACAACACGATTACTCTGGCTTTGTCAGCATGGTTCTAGTCCACTAGCTTCTCCAAGGAGCTGTGTGGCTTCCAGAGTCCCCTTCCTCCTCTTCAGGGAAGGGTGTTACCCTAGGGGAGGCTGTTTGTACCTAAAATGCCGAACAGTCTCAGAGCCAAGCTCATGGCCAGTGGGCTAAATCCTACTTCTCAGACTTATTTTGTTTTATTTTTTAAGATTAGCTGCTAACCTTAAAATATTAGACATTTCTTATTAAAATCTAAATTTCCAGCTTTTTGAAAAAAAAAAAAAGATTCATATATGCCATCTACACTGGACCCGTATTTTGCACATATCAACCAAAGACAGTTACTAGATACTTTAGATACAGTCTTTATCAAGCCAGATTCACACATTGCTACCTGCCAGGTGCCCCTGGGTATTTGAGGGCCTGTGCTGTACCCCAGGTCTAACCCCCAGGTTAACACTCCTTCCCAGGAGGCCGACCCTCATTTCTCCATCAGGTCTACTCTTGTACTTCACAGGGCCACTATGGGGCCTCGATCTGCCTCTCCCAAGCATGAGAAAATATTCGAGGAGGCCAAGATGAAGCCCTCAGTTGATATAAAACCAATGGAAACTGACTGACTAGAGGCACCTAGGTGGCTCAGTTGGTTAAGTCTCCAACTCTTGATTTCGGCTCAGAGCATGATCAAGCCCCATGTCAGGCTCTGTGCTGACAGTGTGAGGCCCACTTGGGATTCTCTCTCTCTTTCTCTCTCTTTTAAATAAATAAACTTTACCAGAAAAGAAAGTGAGTTTGGTCTACAAAATTAAACACATTACTTCCTCAACATAAATAAAAAGGAGCTGATAAAAGAGTATTGAAAGACTTAGGAAAGGATGTGGTCATGATTAACATTGGGATCCTGGGCTTCTCCCTTCCCTTCTATTCTAAGTGCCATAACTTGCACCAGTTTATTGAAAATCATAACAGGGGCGCCTGGGTGGCTCAGTCGGTTAAGCATTGACTTCGGCTCAGATCATGATCTCACAGCTGCTGAGTTCGAGCCCTGCATCAGGCTCTGTGCTGACAGCTCAGAGACTGGAACCTGCTTCGGCCTCTATGTCTCCCTTTCTCCCTGCCCCTCCCCTGCTCAACCTCTTTCTCTCTCTTTCTCAAAAATAAACATTAAAAAAAAATTTTAAAGAAAAGAATCACAGCTATATTTATTGAATACTTACTGTATACTAGGCAACCTGATGAGGTCAGTACTGTTATTATCTCCATCTGATGAATGAGGAACCTGAGTCTTAGAGAAGTCAAGTTACTCCCACAGGTCACAAAGCTGGCGAGCTGATGGAAGTGGGATTTGAGCCCAGGGTTTGAAGCAAGAGTGGGAACCCTAGTGTCTAGGAACACCTTGAGGTTAGGGAATTGATCTGCCTTTTTGTATCTTTCCAGATAGATATAGATGCTCAAAAACTATTGAATAACAGAAAGAAAGAAGGAAAGAAACAAAAGAAAAAGAAAAACCAAAGATTTCGATTTTTCATGGAGACAATGAAATTTAAAATTCTTTTATTAAATTGAAAAAAATAGATTTTCAATTTGTTATGAATCCATTTGTCTATCCTCCAGTCTACACATTTACAAATTGTTTATTAGACTGAGCAAAATGCATTGTCTGAATAAAAACATATCATTCTTTTACCTTATCTAAAAGGGAGTGAGGTTTATCGAGAATAATTTCTTGTCACTGAAAACTCGATGGCACCTAGTAATTAGGTCCTTCCTTTTTTTTATATTCACAACTTGCTCTTCAAGAACTTTGCCAGGACTGGCGTCTACGGTTTGCAGAATCAACTTTCTTCCCCTTTTCACAAATTGGAACAGTGTGTACCCATCCACAGCCTTCTGGCACCCCTCCCTTGGCTCCACAGTCCCTGAACAACTGCCAATAGTCTTCTCGTATATAAATTCTGTTGGTACCCCAACCGGAATTTATTCAGCCTTGGAGACATAAGCTCATTCGAAGCCAGGCGTTCTCTTTCAATACCCCACTCATTTGATGCTTCAGCCTCTTCCTACTGCTGTTTGTATGACGAATATTCAACTTCATGAAAGTTGGAGCAGGAAAGCTGGTGTTCTGAGGTGGAAGCCCGGAAGCCCCAGATGCAAATCCAGATTCTGTGACCCTTCAGCAGTATGACGATCTTGGGCTAAGTTAACCCATTCTTTGAGCTTCGGTTTGTGCCTCTGTAAAATAGGAATAATAATAGCTATTATTATCAGACTGTCAAGTCATAGTGAAGACTGAAAGAGATATTTGTAAGAGTACTGGCCACAAGCTGATTGATAATAACAACTAAGCAGACGAGATGACTAAATCTGCTTCCTTGTAGATGTGTGGGTTTATGGGACTTCAGAGTTGAAAGTCTCTAGGGAAGCCGCCCAGCCCTGTCTCCCACCCACTGGAACTGGTACTCATGAGCGGCACATCTCATTCAACAGCTTCTCTCCATCACAGGCTACCACCACTACTTCTGCTCCTGAGCAACGCTCCTGTGCCTTCTGTGCTCCATCAAAACCTTCAAAAGGCCTTTTCTCTGTGCCGGGTACTTTAAACCCTCAATCTCCTTAATTCCTACAACAACCCTGTATGGTATGCATTTTTCCCTTCACTTTACAGCTGTGGAAACTGAAATGTTTAAGTAATTGGTCCAAGGCTACACAGTTAATAAATGGGATTCAGCCAGATCTGTCTGAATCTGAAGACCCTGTTCTTTTCTGCCTTTTCAAAAAAGAACTGGGCTTATATTTCTCAAGTCTCGGCCCATCCCCTTGCTCCTCTTGTGGGGGTATCCTTCTGCTATGGACTGAATTATGTTGCTCAAAATTCGTATGTGGAAGCCCTACCTCCCAACATGGTAGTAGTTGGGGATGGGGCCTTTGGGGGCTATTCAGGGTTAGATGAGGTCATGAGAGTGGAGCCCTCAGGATGGAATTAGTGCCCTTATAAGAGGGCCCAGAGAGCTTACTCTCCACCCCCTCTTTGCCCCTGTGCCCACAAAAAAGTCATGTGAGCACGCCGAGCAGGGACAAAAGGAGATGCCTCAGAATCACAATTACCTGTGGATACCTTCATCTTAAACTTGCAGCCTCCAGGGCGCCTGGGTGGCTCGGTTGGTTAAGTGTCCAACTTCGACTCAGATCACGGTCTTGTGGTTCGTGGGTTCCAGCCCTGTGTCGGGCTCTGTGCTGACAGCTCACAGCCTGGAGCCTGCCTCAGATTCTGTGTCTCCCTCTCTCTCTGCCCCTCCCCTGCTTATGCTCTCTCTCTCAAAAATAAATAAACGTTGAAATAAAAAAAATTGTTTTTTAACTTCAGCCTCCAGAAGCATGAGAAATAAATGTCTGTTGTGTAAGCCACCCAATCAATGGTGTTATGTTCTGTCAGTCTAAACAGAGACACTGTCTTTGTATATACACCTTCCTTTTCCCAGTTGGTCTTTTCCAAATCTGGCCTCGATGAGCTTGCATTTCAACCTACACAGTGTCTCCAACTCTCAACTTCCTGCCTCCCCCATTGTTCATTGTATCCTTAGTGTTGGGATTTTGACAGTTCTCTTACTTTCTGGAGGCATCTTTCTTTCTTTCTTTCTTTCTTTCTTTCTTTCTTTCTTTCTTTCTTTCTTCCTCTCTCTCTTTCTCTCTCTCTCTCTCTTTCTCTCTCTCTCTCTCTTTCTCTCTCTCTCTTTTTTGGTTTATTTGATTTTGAGAGAGAGAGAGAGAGAGACAGAGCACAAGTGGGGGAGAGGCAGAGAAAGAGAGATAGACACAGACTCAGAAGCAGGCTCAGGCTCTGAGCTGTCAGCACAGAGCCCAACGTGGAGCTCAAACACACAAACCATGAAATCATGACCTGAGCCGAAGTCAGAAGCTTAACCCACTGAGCCACCCAGGCTCCCTGAGACATCTTTCTGTTCAATTCTCAGGCCAGGTAATCAGATCTATGTTTTTTTCCTGAATGGTTTGGTGTTTGTCTTCACAAAATCTGACTATGTCTGTCCTTGGGTACTTCAAAATTTAAAAAAGACATGGTTACTTCTTACTGAGACTTGTAGTGCCTTCAATTGACCCACTAGTATCTGCTTTGGAGTCCAAGTTAGGTCCCTCTTACTTCCTGTTTCCTAGGAGCTGCAGGTATTGGCCAGGCAAATCAGCAGGTTACCGGATACAGCATGCGAGCCTTCTTGCTCTGCTGATACCGCATTTCCCTTCTCAGATCCCTAAGCATTTGTTTTTTGTTCTACCCAGTTCAGCCCTTGATTACAGGCTGTACCTCTTAGGCAAAATGCTCAGGACCTACAGTTCTTTTTAGGGTCTAAAAAAGTGTTTGAGACCTAGAAAAAACATCGACTTAAAAAAAAACCTTGTGTAATCAAAATTAATATGTGTATCTTTAAATGTCCACAAACTTCACATCATGAAAAGCAATTAACTGCAACTCTACTCTTAGGTGATAACATATAAATAATGCCTGATATAAATATGTTCTTTTGAACTTGTTTAGAATGATGTGGGGGTGGTAGAGTCTCTGAGAATGAGAGTGCCTAGAATCTACCCGAGTCTGAAAACAGCTCTGCTTGATTATACATTATTTCATACTTATTCTAATTCCCTATGTTACTCTTGATATCTTAGTAAGAATGTAAATCGGTAGTCAAATCCTTCAACATATTGGTGTTATCTACTATGTGTTAAATACTATGCTCGGTACTCAGGGTGGGAGTGAAGGATAATATATAAAAGACCAAATGGGGTCCCTGGGATTAACGAGTTCAAGGTCTAGATGGCAAGAATAGCCTTCATCTTTCCCAACTTTCCTTTGCCTCCCTTGGCTTCTTTCAGTTCCTCAAATTCACTCAGCTCCTTCTTTCCTGCCTCAGGGCCTTTGTAGTTGCTGGTCCTTCCTGCTACCCTTCTGGCTGCCTAATCTATCCTTCAGGATCTATTTAAATGTCACTTCCTTGGAGACCTTCCCTAACCACACCTTGCCCCAACTCTCTACCCCCATCTAATTTAGGCCCCTCTGTTATTCATAATTTTCTAATGCTTTTTGTTTTTCCTTTTGTTTTTGTTTTGCCTTTGGCTTATCACTTGAAATCATTATCACATTTATTTATTTACTTATTTACTGTCTATCTTCCCTCATTTATTTATAAGCTCTAGGAAGGCAGAAAAACCAGGTCTGTTTTGTTCACAAACATATATCCAGTGTCGATTACCAATGTTTGGCAGACAATAATGTTCATGAAGTATTTGCCTAATAAATGAGAGAGAAAGAGCACACACTCCTAAAGCAGGCAAAAAGCAATGTGAAAATGCCTAGAATTAAAAGAAACTCACAATACTCTGCATGATACTGCAATGGTGAATACATGTCACTATACATTTGTACAACCCAAGGAATGTACAACACCAAGAGTGAACCCTAATAACTGTGTACTTTGGGTGATTATGATGTCTCACGACAGGTTCATTGATTGCCACAATGTACTACTCTGGTGGGAGATGTTGATAACGAGGGCAACTATGCATATGTGAGGACAGAGTAAATAGGAAATTCTTGTACTTTCTGCTCAGGTGTGCTGCGAACCTCAAACTGCTCTCATAAAAAAAAAAAAAAAAAAAAAAAAAGATATGGACCTATAAGGGAGCAGTTGAGTAGAGAGAGGAGGGATAGCCAGGATTTGATTACATGGAGAAATGACTGAGCATTGAGTTGGGAGAGCATCATGGCGAGGAGCCTGGTTGTAAAGATAGGTTTGCTGGTCTCAGAACAGTTGGAAATGCTAGCCCAACTGCATGACTCCCACTTGGCAATGGTGGAAGTTCAAATTAGACAGCAGGTTCAGACCATACTGGGGAGGGCCTTGAAAGCTGTTCTGAGAGTGGTGGGGAGCCATTGACAGCAGCAATGAGATGAGATGGAAGTGGTGGAGATGAACTGCGGGGCAGATGGTAAACTGGGCAAAGAACAGAGACAGGGCGTGGGAAGATGGACCGGAAGACCTTTACAGTTATCCGTGGTTGAGATTCTAAAGGCTCTTAGAAAACCGGGATCCTATTTTTCATTATTTTAAATACATCACTACAGCTTATTAGATCCTAAATATTCAAGGTTGAACCATAGATGAGAAAACATAGATAATCTGACATGAATACACTAAATAGTCTTTAATTGGAAGAAAAAAACCTGTGAAAACACAAGCATACATTTTCTTTAAAACTTCAATTTGAACCACGAGTTTATTTTGTACTATTTTTTTATCATTGAGTATCTAGGATAATTAGAGCATGAATTTACATATTTTCCCACTAAATCAAGAAGCAATTATTCAATCTCCATGCATAAATGAAGAAGAGGGGCAGAGAGGAAGAGTCTCAGAACTATGTTTTGTAAGTTTCTTGCCCAGATATCAATGTCATTTGCCTCATGCTCCCTGATAGAACATCATCTGCCTACTGAGCACTAATCACAAGTTCTAGAGGCTGTCACTGCCACTGGATTGGCCTCTGGCCTCTGTGACTGGGCATCTCCATATATATCCTCATCTAATCTAGTTCCTTAAAAGTTTCTCTTTGTAATAGCACTCTGATGAGGCAAGAAAAATGTTTACTCTGTATAAAACATAAACATAAGACTGGTATAAAAAAGACCTCGAGTTAAAAGAGAATATGAAATCTCTTACATCTCTTAAATGTCTATGCATTGTTAAAAATAACAGTGTGTGTATTTTTTGACATGAAAGAAACCCTTGTAGTAGAGACCATGTACATTCTCCCCTTCATCCATGTTGTATACCCCTCAGTGATCAGCGGGTCACGTGTCCCTTGGAGCAAAGACTTCCTTTCCTGCCATCTCTTCCAGCTGGGTGAGGACATGCGTCTAAATCCTTTATATACCTATTGTAATATCTTTAATGAGAATATCATATATTTTATATTATCTTTCTTTCTAGAAGACCAAAGTTTTTTTTATACATTTTCAAAAATAGTATCTCTTTAATTAAAATTTCAATATCCATAGTATTCAAAGTATTATAATATTTTTATTACCAAGAGATGTTACAGCTGTTTTAAAAAACAGTGACTTTCCCACTCAAGGACTTTTCTTTTCATATTTTAATACATGCAAGTTTCTTTGAAAGGAAATAGAATAATGGAGAAAGAAGCAAGCAGTGTAATTTCATTTTCAAACGTGAAATAATTTTCTGGTAATTATTTGCAAGAGAGATAAGATTACCTATTTAACGTTAAATCCAACTTAGGGTTCATAAGGCATAATTAACACTACTCAAACTTTACGTCAGAAGACTGAAATATGAGAAGTGTGTATCAGTCAGGGCAACAGTAAGCAACAGAAACAAATTCTGGCTAATTTAAATACAAAATGCATGTATTTCTTTATTTTTTTAATTTTAATTTCCATTTTTAATTTTTTTACTTGAATATAGTTGACACACAATGTTGCATTAGTTTCAGGTGTACAATATAGTGATTCTACATCTCTATCTGCTATGCTATGCTCATCACAAGTGTAGCTCCCATCTGTCACCACACATTGCTGTTAGAGTAGTTGACTATGTCCCTATGCTGTGCCTTCTATTTCCATACTTATTCATTCCATTCTTGGAAGCCTAAATCTCCCACTCCCCTTCACGCACTTTGCCCTTCCCTCCACACCCCTCTCTGAATGGATTTATTTTTATTATTTTTTTAATGTTTTATTTATTTATTTTGAGAGAGAGAGGGACAGAGAGTGAGCAGGAGACAGGCAGAGGGAGAGAGAGGGAGAAAGAGAATCCCAAGCAGGCTGAGTGCTGATCAGCTCAGAGCCCAACATGGGGTTTGAACTCCTCAACTATGAGATCATAATCTGAGTCGAAATCAAGAGTCAGGACACTCAACCGACTGAGCCACCCAGGCCCCCTGAATAGATTTATTTTTAAAGTATTGGGAAGATCATAGAATCTTCTATGGTGTGAAAACTAGACTTGGAGGCCACATTGCAGAACCGACATCCCTGATGAAATTCAGGTTTGGTTGCCTTCCAAGTGAAACCAGCTAGAGGAAATGAAATGTTCTGGCTGAGCAAGGGCACAATTTGGTGACCTTGATGTGATTTTGACAGAGAAAGGCATGTTTGGCTTTAAGAATGGGATATTATGGCTTTAAGGTTTAAATTCAATTTACCCGATACAGATGATAACCACTCTTCCTAACTTAAGCGCGAAAATATCCACTATTTCATAAATCTTACAAAATTGAGTTCACAGGACATTGTAAATAATGCATACATTCTGTCTGTTGGGTTGCAAATACAGATTAACAAGCCCAATATTAAGCAGTCACCAGATTTATTTGTGCTTATTTAAGGCTCCAAATGTTGGCCCCCCAAACTCTCACAGTCATTGAAGCCACTATTAAGAATTTAAGGAGGGGTTAAAATGGATTATTGGCAACAGTTCAGGCATAAGGCAAGGAGCCAGGCCTAGCGGTCTGATTAGAGAGTTTGCAATACAAAACAGCTCATGAATTCTTCCTCTGACCAGAGCAGAAAGCACCTTTGTCCCCTCTGCAGACAGTTGTTAAAAGTCAGCAAGATGCCTTCACTTTGGCTGGTTTCAGCGTTGGAGAGACAGGGTGAAAAATAGACCTGGTCTTTGGTATAACCGGGAATATCAACTCCACCAGGAAGTGTGCTTTGACCGTTACTTGCCGTTTGTGAAAGAAAAGATGCCCCACTGAAGTTCCCTTATTGTGTGATCTCACTACCTTTTTTTTGCTTAAAAAATAAATATTTGTTATCTCAATGTGTCTGTGGGTCTGGAACTCCGAAGAAACTTAGCTGAATGGTGCTGGTTTAAAGTCTCTAATGGGATTGCTGTCAGGCTATTGCTAGAACTGTTGCCATTGGAAGGCTTGAGTTGGCCTGCAAGATCTGTTCTCAAGGTGGACTACTCTTGGATGGCAAGTGGATGCTGGCTATAGGCAATGGGAGTCAGGTTCTCACTACAGGGCCTCTTCATCACACTGATTATTTAAAAAACTGAGGTATAACTGACTTATATAACATTATATTAGTTTCAGGTATACAACATAATGATTCGGTATTTGTATACATTGCAAAACGATCACCACAATAAGTCTAGTTAACACCCATCACCACAATTAGTCACGGATTTTTTAATTAATTTTTTAACATTTATTTATTATTAAGAGACAGAGAGAGACAGAGCATGAGCATGGGAGGGGCACAGAGAGGGGGGTGACACAGAATCCGAAGCAGGCTCCAGGCTCTGAGCTGTCAGCATAGAGCCCAACGTGGGGCTCGAACTCACAGATCATGAGATCATGACCTGAACCAAAGTTGGACGCTTAACCAACTGAGCCATCCAGGTGCCCCACACATTTTTTTTCTTGTGATGAAGACTTTTAAGATCTGCTTTCTTAGCAACTTTCAAACACACAGTATAGGATTGACTATAGTCACCATACTATCTATTACATCCCCACTCAGTGCTTTTAAGACCAGAAGAGAGAATAGTAATAAATAGTAATAGTAATAATAGTAATAGTAATAACAATAGTAATGAGCAGACATTATGTGCCTGGGATTGTGCCAAGCACTTAGATGCTCTACATCCTTTCATCCCTGAGAGAATTCTGTGTGGAAGGCACTGCCATGTCTCCATTTCACAAGTGAGGAAACTGAAAATCTGAAACTTCGTGCAACCTCTTCAAGGACAAACACATAATAGTGAGAGGCAGCCTGGTCCAGAATCCAGTCTGTGATGGAAAAGCCATCATGCCCTTTCTGTGGGATCCTGGCCTTGCTTTCCTTCTTAGCATTTTTCTTTATGTCTCTCAACATCCTCCATTTCCCTTCACATCTCTCTCTTACCTGTCAGTTGGTTCCATGGCAGTGCCCTGGGAGTGTAATTACAAGAATGGCCACTGGCGCGCCTCTGTGTTCTTACTGACACCTCGCAGAATCAGCCGCAGAATAATGAAATTATCAAACTGAAGAGGTCTCTATGCATCTTCTGCTCCACCCACTCTGAATTTGTGTCTCATGAGTGCCATATATCATTAGTAGAGCTGCCCAGTGCAGCATTACCTCCACAGTCTCAGGACCTGAGCTAGCAACACCTGGCCACCAGAGGAAGACCCATCCAAGATGGAGACTTCACCAACTCCAAGCCATATTGGGAATCCATTTCCTTGCTTATCTGGTAGAGTGTTCCCCTCTATCCTCAGCTTGGGTCTATATTTCCACTCTGAGTCCTCAGTCCCTGTTTGCATTGTACCAGCCCTGAGTCCTGGCTGCAAAGGGGTCTTCCTTCTCAAGGAAGGCTTTCTTGTCAACCCAGGCTCAGGCAATTCTGCACTAACGCTGTCCATTTCTATTTTCTCTCTTGCAAGAAGGAGTCTCCAACACTCCAGGGAAGGCCCATCCTCTTCCCTGACCCTTTCTAGGGATCTACCAGTCCTTGTTCGGGAGATTCAGCTGGCAAAAAGCAAACCATGAGGAAGGAGAGTAAGTAAAGGCCTCAACTGAGCCTCCTCACTCTAGAGGAGCTCTACCTGAGCTCCTCTACCTGAACAGACCTGAGTGGACACCATCATCCACCAGAACTTTTTCAAAATAATTTTACTGAGGCCCTTTTACACGTCAAGAATAAAATCTGCTAATTTTTAAAGTAAATGTATCAAATAGTGCAACCATCAACATAAATCCACTTTGGAACACTTTCATCACCCGAGTAAGATCCGTCATGCATATTTGATGTTAATCCCCTCCCCCCCACCCTGGCGAACCACAAATCTAATATCTGACTCTATAGCGTGGCTTTTTATGGATGTTTCATATGAAAGGAATCATATACTATGTGGTTGCCTGTGTCTGGCTTTTTTCACTGAGCATCAGGTTTTTGAGCTTCCTCTGTAGTTTGATCTTTTTATGCTAAGTAACTTTTCATTGTATACTGGTTTGTCCACGCACCAACTTTGATAAGCATTTAGATAGTTTCTGATTTGGGGCTATTGTGAATAATATTGCTATAAATGTGTGTATGCATCTGTTTGTGTGGATCACTGGAACTCTTTTCAGACCTAATAGACCTGTCTTTTCATTTTTTTCTAGTCCTAACTGTCAAATTCTTATATTTCTTTTGGACACAATCCTCTAGCCATTGGCTCATTTGGAGAACAGAAAAGACTCAAAGTCCCTGAGCCAGTGAGTGATCACAGCAACCATAGTTCAGATTATTAGCTTCATTTATTTATCCAAATATTGTCTGAAACTTCTTAGAGACTCAGTTACCCATCTGGAGAAGGTGGAACCCTTCACAAATCCCCTGACATCTATTTCTTCAGTGGATTGCTTTCCTTTTTAAAAAGGTTTTAACAAATTATCTAGTGACGGTCTTTCAGATTGTTTTCAAACTTTTATTACAAAAAACGCTGCAGTATATAATCTTATATAATAAGTTGTAAGTACAGTATGTCTATAGAATAAATTCCTCAGAGTTGAATTTCTGAGGCAAAAGTTTATGTTCTTATAATTTGGATAGGTATTGCCAAACTTTTCTTCAATGTGGTGACAATGTAGGCATATTTCCTTATATACTCATTAGCTTTTGATCCCAACTGTTTTTTAAAAAAACAATTTAAAAATATTGTTTTTTAATCTGAGTTAACCTAACAGGTATAAGATAGTGATTTGAATTGTATTTCTCTTTTGATGAGTGAAGGTGAGCATATTTTTACATATCTAAAATCAATTTTGTTTCTTTTGTGAATTCTCTGTTTCTATCATTTTCCCCATTTTCAGTCTTTTCCTTATTGCTTCATGGGACAATTAACCCTTTGTTTAGATAGAAGTAGCAAATATTTTGTTTCTTTTCACTTTGGTGATTTTGCCAAACAGAATTTTTTCATTTGTTTGTTTATTTATTGTGGTAAAATATATATAACATAAAACATATCATTTTAACCATTTTTAAGGGTACAATTCAGTGGCCTTAAGTACAGTCACCATGTTGTACAACCATCAATATTATCCATTTCCAGAACAGAAATCCAAAATAGGAACTCAGTGCCCATTAAATAACAGGTCCCCTTTCCTCCCTCTGCCCGTCGGAAATAATCACTATTTCCACTTTATGTTTCTGTGAATTTAACTACTCTAGGTATCTCATATAAGTGGAATCAGACAGTACTTGTCCTTTTGTGACTGGCTTATTTCATTTAGTATAATGTCTTCAAAGTTCATCCATGTTGTAGCATGTGTCAGAATTTCCTTCCCTTTTAAAGATGAATAATGTTCTGTTGTATGTATATGCCACATTTTGTTTATCCATTCATCAGAATTTTATTCTAATGTGGAAAAATCTTTTTTAAATGAGTTCTAATATTTAGGCTAATCAAGGGTATAAAAATTCTTCTCTAGTTTCTTCTACTACATTTATAGTTTAATTTTTTTAATTGTACATTTGAAGCTTTGGATCAACAATAATTTATTCTAGTTGAATTTGCGAAGTTTGCATCTAACAAAAGAAGAAAGTCATTTCGAAGATTGGGTTCCCCAAGACTCTGGGACAGAGATTTGAATGCAATAAGTTTGATGGGGAGTCCTCTCAGGAATCATGTCTATAAGGGAGTAAGGGAAGCAAAACCAGGCAGAGGGAGAAGTTGAACTGAGATGCAGTGGCAACAAGTCTTTAGCCAATTCCAGGAGTTCTGGACCTGGAATGGTTGCAGAACTGTCTTAAATTGAGCAAAGAGGTCCAGGCATTTGCACACCTGCATCGACCAGTCCTTGATATTATGGACTCTAAGAGTATAATTTTGGACGAGGCAGTCCCCTTCAGCTGGCTTCAGTTCCTAGGGAGGGACTCAGCCAGGAGCCTCAGTGAACAGCTCTCCCAGCAGCTGTGAGAATTGGTGCCTTGGTCCTGAAGTGGGCACGTGGATGGTGTACCAGAGCATCCACTACTGCCTTCCTAACACCATTTAGTAACTAATGCATCTCTTTGCTCACTTTATTATATGCAAAAACCCATCTGTGTTTGGGTCTGTCCCTGGACTGCTATTCTACTCCATTGATCTATTTTTTCATACATCAGTAGTGTACTGTTTTAAAAATTATAGTTTTTCAATATGTTTTAACATATATTAGGGCTAGTCCCTTCTCATTTACATCAAGATTTTCCTGGTTATTCTTGCTTGTTGATCTTTCTTTATAAACTTTAGATCAGCTTGCTAATTAAATTTGGGTAGAGGAGGATGACTGGATTAAATTTATAGATTAATTTAGAGAAAACAGACATATTTGTTTATACTGTTGAGTCAGCATCCTCTCCAAGAATATTTTTAGACTTTTCGTTTGTTCATATTATTTTTCATTTTCCTCATCAGTATTCTAAAATTTTCTTTCTATAGGTATTATGCATCTATTATTATTTAATTTATACCTAACTATTTTATCCTTAAAAATTTTTTTATAAGTGGGGTCTTTTCTGTAAATTGCTGACTGATTGTTAGTATCTATGAAGATTAATTATTTCTGTACATTAATTTTGAATGTAACCACCTTACTATATTGTTTTACTGCTTATGGTAGTTGTTTAGTTGATATTCTTAGGGTTTTCAGATATGCAGTTTTATCACTTTCAATAAAAACATTTTTGCCTCCTCTTTTCCAATTTTTCAGCCTCTAATTTCTTTATTTGACTTAATAAGCAAAAGTACAAAATATTTTAAAACACTAAGAACCTGAAACATAATTCACAACAGGAGAAGAAATCCATGGTGTATACTTTTACAGCTGAGGTAACCACACTCTTATAATTATATATTGTAGTTATAATCCTGTAAGTGGCTGTCTCCATTGTAAATTATGATCTCCCTTCAGGGCAAGGACTGTGTTATTCACTTTTATATCCCTGGCACTTAGCTTAGTGCCTCAATAAATGTCTGTTGAAAAATTAAAGAAAAACCAATAATCCAATAATCACAAACCGAAAAACCAATAATCCTAAAGAAGTAAAATAACTATCATTTACAAAGTGTCTGTTAATGTCAACTAGCCCTATTTCTTTTAAACTTTTTTAAGCCATGAAACATAAAATAATGTGTTTTTGTTTCTTCTCTCCTTGACCTAGTTCTCTGTTTTGCCAACCAAGTGTTTGCTTCAAAAGCCTGATAACCTTTCTATCACCAAACACCAACTGGCCGAGAACAAGTGAGCCATGCTGTCAGCTCCAGTACCCTGGACAACCTGGAGAGTCGAAGACTCCAACCTCCAGGTATAGAGGAGTTGTAATGTGGGTAATTCTGGAGAGCATAAGCCAAAGACTGAAATCCTTCTGCTCAGTTTCTGTGCCTGTCATTTTGAAACGTCTTTGAGAAAAAAAAAATAGAAATAGGTTCTAGCCTACTCTGAGGTCTCTCAATTTTTCTGGTGGTCTGAAACTTTCTCAAGTAGTAACCGACTCAGCCAGAACTTGAGGTTACATTCACTGACTCCAAGTCTAGTGCTCTCTCCCGTAGATTAGCATGCTGCTTCTACTTGAATTTTACTCACCAGAAACTGGTTCAGTCCTCTTCTATTTAGGTGATGGTGGTGAGAGTGCCTTCTAATTTACAAAAATGTTGTCAGTATTCCTAGGAACATTAGCACGCAAAAGGAAATTATAGTAACAATAAGCATTAAAATCTCAGCCAGAATATGCAGAAAAGATACAAGGTAATACAATAATGAAGTACTATTTTCCATTTATTAAGCTATCAACAAATTCTATGGTAATAATTTTTAATGACAGAAGATTTTGCTTAAATGCTCCTTGATGCAGCAGTATAAATTCTGTAATGTTTTTGGAAAGCAGTTTGGTAACAGATACCAAGAGACCTAAAGATAGATGTTTACCCCTTTCACTCTGTCATCCTACTACTCAGCATTTATGTAAGGAGTTAACTCAATTGAAAAAGATAGTCATCTGAAGAAAGATATTAATTTTATGTAAGATGTACTCTATAATAAAAATAAACTGAAATGGCCAACAATAGAGGATGGTTTTAAAAAATTATGCTACATCAACTGAAGGGAATGTTACACTGACATTAAAATCAGATTTATAAAGACTATATAATAATATGTGGAAAGAGTGCTTTATGACAGTAGTAAGTTAGAAAATAAACATAAAAGTACATGCACACAAAGATAATAATCAGGCCCCCCACCCTGCAAAAATATGTATCAACTAGGTAGAAATATAGAAAAAAAGAAACTAGATGTATTAGGGACTGATATATTTTTTTAAATGTTTATTTATTATTTTTGAGAGAGAGAGTGCAAGTGAAGGAGGGGCAGAGAAAGAGGGAGAGAGAGAGAATCCAAAACAGACTTCCCCACTGTCTGTGCAGAGGCAGATGCAGAGGTTGAACTCATGAACCATATGATCATGACCTGAGCCGAAGTCAAAAGTCTGGTGACTAAGCCACCCAGGTGCCCCAGGGACTGATATAATTAAAATCTGCCACGAGTTCCCCAGAAAATGGACTCTGAGATGGAGATTTGAATTCAAGAGGTTTCTACCTCTTGATCCCTCATGATCAGTACCTGGGGGAGAGTGATGGCAGCAGGAGTAGGTGGAGAAAAAGTTGAGTTCATTGCAATCCCAGAAGAGATACTGAAGCTGGACTGGCTTTGGGAAGCAAGAGTGATTTTGGATGAGCCTAGTGGGCATCTTTCCCTGAGGAAAAACTTAGAGGAAGGTTAATGGAACAAACTGGTCTCCTCCACCGCAACTGGTCTCAAAGTCCCTCCTGGTACTAATTAATTCCACCTTCTACTATCCATGATGAAGTTCATTCACACTTAGCTAGAAGTTTTTCTGTATAGGTGGCTTTTCTAAGTGGCCCAGAATCTGTGCCTTAGGGACTTGATCTCCTGGTCACCTTGCCCTTCTCAGGCTAAGGCTGCTGCAAGGGAGTACAAAGTGGTCACCCATATATTGAGGTCAAATATATTCTTCCATGCCCCCTATCTTCTCTAGATGTTTAGGTCAACTTCTCCCTTAGGGCAAGTGATTTCTTTCTATGCCTGCTGATTTCTTGGCATGGGAAACCTGAAGTGACTAGGCAGCAGGACAAAACTTGAACTTGAATAGGATTCTTACTGTGCACCCTGGTGGAACAACATTTTTCTGGGAGCCAAGATTTCTAAATTCACAGAGTCCAGAGTTGCAGGAACAAGTGTAGAAACTCTCCCAGTGGACTTCTGGGAGTGTGGGTAAGCAGGGACACTTCCACTTCTACCCCTCGGTTCTTAGACCCATGTACTCTGACCATTAGGGACACCATACTATATAATAGCAATTGATTTAGGGTATATATTGTAAGGTATCACCTCCAGGCCAGTCTCTCAGTTGTATCTCAAATAAGCCTTTTCATTGTTCTATCTGTGTGGTGCAGTAACAGATAGGGCCAGTGGATCTCATGATCATATACCCACTACCACACCTCACATTATCCCTATTTGTGGATCAAACACTGTGAGCCCTCAGATAATGGTGTTGTCCAGGGCCCTGTAAACAGGAAAGGCAAACTCATAGCTGGAATGTTTTTCAGTTTCGGTCACAATAAAGTATTGCCCCTTCCAAGATGGAAGGAGTCCAGTGAAGTCAACTTGACACCACATGGCTGATTGGTCTCCCGTGAGTGATGGTGCTGTATTAGGAACATAGGATTGGTCTCTATTGCTGGAGGTTTGGAAATTTGGTAGTGGCAGTAGCTAAAGCAGTACTGGTGAGTGAGAGCCCCTACTGTTGAGCCTATATGTATCTACCATTCCTGCCACCATGGCTACTTTGTTGTGCCAACACTGAAGCCAACACAAAAGCTAGCTGATGTCAGCTGGCTGAGCCATTCTGTTTACTTAGTGCTTTGTGTGTTCTGTGGTTCAGTTAAGAGTTCTGGGTGTGTAAAATGACTCAGATTCAGAAGCTGGGCAAGTGATCATGAATTCTTATTGGTACTGCTGCCCTCGGCCTCAATTATTTTGACTGGGTAGGTTGAAAAATAGTCTTGTTGGCTGTCCATCTATCTTGCCCATAAAGATACTCTTTTCTGTTTTACATCTCCATAGCTCTCTAAGGACCAGGTCCCCTCTTTCTGCCTCTCCGGCCTTGCCTCTCACTACAATAGTTGAGTGCATTTTGCTTCTAAAGGTTAGGAACTGCCACTACCTCTAATATTTTAGGCTATTGTCATCCCCATTATTACGAAGGAGCCCGGTTCTGTGATGACACCTCTAACCACAAGTTCTGGACTATAAAGGAGAGCCACCAGTGAGTTCCTCAGTGAATCTGATGTCCCTCTTACCAGGTCCTTCCTTACTGCTTTGGTCTTTCCTCTGAGCCTTCACATGGTAAATAGTCATCTGGTGGAGTTTTCAGCCTCACATAATAAATCACCTCAAGTATGCTTCCTTCTATGAGACATTGGTTCCTTTTTCCATTGTCTGCAAGAGAAATTCTGACATTTACTTCTCACTGAGTGTGGGTATCACTTTCTCCAAGTATCTAAGAGCCATCCTAGCAGTGTCTACTGGGGTCCCTGCCACGGCCCAGGAGAATGCTTCACTCCCTTGGCCAACTTTTTATTGTATTTACCCTTGATTCCAACCCTCAGAATCCAGTCTTGTACATCCTCTCTTAGCTCATCTTGGCCATGTCCTGCAGCTCCTTCAGAGTATAGTTCCTTTCTTCCTCTTGCAGACCCAGTGCATGTGTGACTGCATTCGTTGTGACTTAATGGCAAGTCTATTGACTCTATTGAGTTATTGACTATTATGAGTTATTGACTATAACGGGTTATGATGGGTCTGGTGGCAAGAAGGGGAATGATGGCAGATTCTGATAAGGACATATAGAGGCCTAAATACCATCCTTATGGGAGTGATGAATATTTGACAAAGAGTAGGCCCTTTATACACACCTAGAGGCGTCAAGTGAATATGCAGATTTAAGATTTCCATCACATCGGCCCAAATATCCACCTCCCATTTATCAGGGTCACATTCTTTCCCAATTAGAGCTTCAACCTAAGTGTAGCAGACCCGCCACTGAAAATTTAATGTCTTCTGGATGTCTCCTAATTTAATGCTTAAATCCTGAGCCTGATCTTCAATTTTATCTGCCCTCCAGCTATTGGAAATGACAGTCTCATTGTGCTCTGCAAGGAGGCCCTCCGGCTTTTATGTTTAGCCTTTAATTGCTGATTAACCATACTCGGCCTTTCCTTGTCTTTCTCCAGAGCATCTCTTGCCCTTAATAATTACCAATTTCCTCATGCTTCTCAACTACTGGTTCCTTGCCCCAGTGCACTCCGTTTCAAAAGTATGCCATTCTAGAAACTGTCAAAAATCACTCTGCTGCTGTGGGCCCGGCTTTATCCATGCTCTACCAACCACCCTTGATGGGGTCCTTATTTCCAGAGAGCTGGTGTAGGACCCAGATTTAGCGCCACTCCTGCAATCAACTGTCACAAGCTGGGGTTCCGGGGAGGCAGAGTCTGCCACGGAGAGCAGCACGCAGGAGGTTTATTGGAGGGCACTCTTAGATCGGCATGTACAGGAGCGTAAAGAAGAATTGAGCAGGGAAACTTGACTGAGGCTGTCACAACACAGGCTTCTGCAGACTCCAAGAGAGTCTCAGGAACTGGGATGGGCCTGAAGAGTTGCCCTCACAACGGGGACGTTGACCAGTCATTAGGTGTGGGCTGCCCCTGGGAAGGGGACCTAACTTTGGATGAAGCCGCTCACTTCAGCAGGATAATCTTAGGGCAGAGGGGGTTAACCGGGATCTGTCAGTCATCCACCCTCGGGGTAGCTAGCTAAAGGAATACATGCCTGAAAGAAGGGTCTAGATTTGGGCAGCACACTAGAGTGTTCATTGTAATGGTTTTTTTTTTAAGTTGTTATGTTAATTACATTTTAACAGCAAAAAAAAAAAAAATCAAGTCATTAAAATAGTGCCCAGGACAGGGGCACCTTGGTGGCTCTGTCAGTTAAACGTTTGCCTTCAGCTCAGGTCATGATCTCAGGGTTTGGTTCATGGTGAGTTCAAGCACCACATCAGGCTCTGTGCCGTCCACACAGAGCCTGCTTCAAATCCTCTGTCCTCCTCTCTCTCTGCACCTAACCCATTCACACTCTCTCTCTTTCTCAAAAATAAATAAAAATTTTTTTTAAAATGCCCAGGAGAAAATAGTGCCATCTTTTGTGTGCTTTCATCCAGAGACTTAGCAGTTTACCACTAAGTTTCCACTTTGTGGAAACCTGGGGAAGGCTTCCCCACCTGAAGAATGGCCCAGACAAAACAAATAGAAACTTGGGAGTGGCGTGGTTAGTGAAACTACTGATAGAGGGTCAGTTAGCCTCTCGTGATTCACCGTTCCCCAACCCACCCAACCCAGACTGGAAAGAGGCGAGTCAGGTGGAGTCTTCACGCTGCTTCACAGCAGAACAAGCCAGCAAAACCTGGGTAATCTGAACAAACAAATCAAAGCTTGCTGGGAGGCTTGTTGCCACATGGCACCCTTGCTAAAAACACATAAATCTGATGCCTAAGACCTTGAAAAACAATTTATGTCTTTACTGAAGCCTGGTGAAAATGCGGCAAGGACACACTCCCAAAAAAAAAATTATCCTTCCTAAAAATCCTATAGAGACAGTTAAGTCCTAGGTTTCATGTATTTAAGCTGCTGCTTTCTGAATCTCCCATTTCTCCTGCTGGCAAAACTCCAAGAGACCCTTGCCTCCACCTCTAGGTTTATACTTCCTCTGCAAGTATATCTACAAATCAATTTTATGTGTGTAAATCAGTTTAGTTTTTCTCTGCACTTTTCAATTCTCCTGTCCTTATTACCCTTGGCAACATGCAAAGGGCAGATGCAGACTCGTGAACAGAGGTGTTGGGTGTGGGGGCGGGGGGCCAGATGTAAAATTTGACCTGTCACACTTGAATTGGTAAATATGCTATATTTTTATGCTATCTTCGATGGTGAAACACTCCATATGAGAACCCAATCATAAATTAAAATGTATGAATCACCCCTTCTTTAGAGCTTCCATCTCATTATTCTTATGATGGCCTTTCCCCTCCACATTCCCTCATTGTCCAGCAGAGTGTTTCCATGGTGCTTTGTCTGAAATGGATCTGACTGCTTTCCACTTGTCCTTTTGAAGAAACTTGTTGACCTACTTGATAGGGAAAACACATGAATATGAGTGCACATTTGTGCATATACACATGAACACAATTTTTCATATTATTTGTGTGAGTTCACAGACTCTTCAGTAAGCCCATTAATAACCACTTAATTAGTTTCCTTCCCTCTCAGTTCCTAAAATTCTCACCCCCAAATGTTAGCTAAACCAATAATACACTTAGATGCCCATGACAGGATACAAACTCCATTTTTTTTTTATATTGGCAAATGAATCATCGTTATAAATTACATAGAGCACGCATAAATTGTATACTAGAAAAGCCAACATTTTAATTCATTCCTTCCTCTGTGAGTCACTCACTCATTTAACAAGCATTTTCTTCCTAACCACTTACTATTTTGGAGTAATATATTTACTTAAAATCAATTTCCAACTTTAAGAATGAAGCCAGTTCATGGGGAGAACCGCTATGTAATTGGACAGTTGCAATAGAGTGCTGGGACAGAGGGTGCTGTAGGAGTGTCAGAGAAGGAAGGAGTGAGGCGAGGGTAGTGGTGGGGAGGGCACCTGATTCAGCCTGGGAGTTGGGTATGGCTGAGAGTAATTTCAGGGAGATCTCTTTGGAGAAGGCCATACATAAAGTGTATATTGGTGAATTCTTAAGAGTTTTCAGAAAACAAGAGCGGGAGAAAGATGTTCTCTCTGGGAAGGATAGCATTTGCAAAGATGGAGTGGCAGGAGGAAGCATGGTGGGTTGGTGAGCTCATCACTGCTTTACGAGGGCTAGAGTGGAGGGTAGATCTGGAGACTGCCCTATGGAACAAGGGCCAGTTCACAGAGGGCCTGGTATGCTGGTCGAAGAATTTACTCCTTATCCTCAATAGATTATGGAGCCTCCGAAAGCTATTTAGCAGGCATGACATACTCAGATTTGCATGTAGCCTGGCAAGGTGTGGCAGTCCTCACACCTATGCACGGAGATTGCTTCTATGTCCATTGCATTTAAACACTTGGAAATAATAATAAAGAATTGAAATTATGAATGGCTCGATTTTAAGAAATTAAAATAAGTGCTTGGTTATACATTTATATAACAGCACTCTGGGCCACTTGCTTTTAAATGTTATTTAGAATGGAATTATTTCCAGAGCTGTGAGAATAGAACTGCCATCTTATCTCTGTTCCAGCTTTTAGAGAGGCTCCTCAGAGAAACTCTAATACTAAAATATTGTGTTTGTTTATTTTTTTTTTTTAGTTATTTTAATGTTTATTTTTGAGAGAGACAGAGTGTGAGCAGGGGAGGGGCAGAGAGAGAGGGAGACACAGAATCCGAAGCAGGTTCCAGGCTTTGAGCTGTCAGCACAGAGCCCGATGTGGGGCTTGAACCCTCGAACTGTGAGATCATGACCTGAGCTGCAGTCGGCTGCTTAACCAACTGAGCCACCCAGGTGCCCCTGTTTATTTTTTTAAAATTTTAATGTGTATTTATTTATTTTGAGAGAGGGAGAGAGAGAGAGCAGGGGAGGGGCAGAGAGAGAGAGAGAGGAAGAGAGAGAATCCTAAGCAGGCTCTGTGATGTCAGCACAGAGCCCAATGTAGGGTTCCAACTTAGGAACTGTGAGATCATGACCTGAGCCAAAATCAAGAGTCAGGTGCTTAACCAACTGAGCCACTCAGGCACCCCAATATTGAGTTTGCTTATAGTTTTATATTTATTTCCACTTTATTTTTATTTTTTAAATGATTATATTTTTAGTTTAAAAAGGAGAGAAAATGGAAATGAAGAGAACATGCATAGGGCATCAACATCATTAAGTGGATATTCTACTTGCTTCCATATTTAGAATATTCTTTTATTAGTATAATACCTCTTCCCTGAGTAGTCTGTGGTCTGTTTGCTTCACTTTCTAGATCAACTTGCACTAAGGCTGAGATCGACTCAAGGGAGTAGATAATGCATGTGAATGGCCTATTGCATGTGTAGTACATGACAACAGAAAAAAAGATTTAAATCCAATTCACTGGGGTGAAGAGAATACAAATTTTGGTAACAACAGATCTGGGTTCAAATCCCAATTCTGTCACTTATGAGATATATAACATTTGGCAAGATATTTAACTTCTCTAAATCATAGTTCCCTTTGTGTAAACTAGAGCTAATAACAATTTTCTTATAAGATTGCTGTGGTAAATGAAAGAACATGTATTCAGTGCTTGTATAATGTTTACAACGTGGTGGTTAATAGTAGAAAGATCACTGTGAAGGTGGTGGTTTCTGAAGCTGAATTGCTTACCAAGACCAAGCAGAGAAGACTCATCCAGGAAGAGGAGCAATTAGCTCAGGAGGCCTAAAGTAAGACAGTTACAGAGAGGAGAGACTAACTTTTAGAAATAATCAAAACTTGATGGCTAACTAGGGTATGTTAACTACTGTAGCAAACAACCCCCAAAATGTCTAAGGTTTGATATGATAAAGGTTTATTTCCGACCCCTCCCTCTCCTTGCTGTGTTAGTTCAGGTCCACTGAGAAGAGATGCCAGGATGAGATTAGACATGCAAGAGGTTTATTGGGGGAAACACCTGTGGAGGGTAAACAGATGCCGAGGGAGGAGAGGAGAGATTTCAGCCCACAGGGCAGACCTGAAGGAGAGCAGCAAGGAAAGAAGATTGGATAGGGAGATTCCTGGACTTCGGTGTAGCTTCAAAATTCAGCCAGGTTAGTGGAGACTCCATGAGTCAGAAGCACCTGCTGGAGGAAGGAGGAATCCCGTGTCTTGCAGAAACGGGTCTGAATTTCTATACTCACCACGCTTAGTCATTGGCTGGGAGCAGCCCATGGGAAATGTAGTCTTGGCACAAACGCAGTGATAGATCCCGTGGGGCAGCAGCTGGGGTCAGAGTAAATCTCGTTCCCCTCTCACTACTCATTTTCATGACCTTCACTCCCATGTCATACAGTGTGGATCAGTGGAGTTACAGAGCTTCACCGAGTCATTCAGGGACCCACACTCCTTATATCTATGGCTCTGCTCTAGGCTCCTGAAGTTCTCTACATCAAGTTGGCAGGCAGGAAAAGAGACCGCAGATCACGTAGGAAAGGTTGCCATGGGATTTACCCGGACTTTGATCACATAACCTGTGTTCAGATTATATGGACCAGAATGCAGTCACATGGCCCCACCTAACTGCAGGAAGACTGGAACACTGGAAAATATAGGCCAATTGCATACCTCAACAACCATTTGCATGGGACAGATGAGAGACATGGCAATATCCCCAGTTTCTGGCTTGGATTACTGGACAGATGGTGGTGTTGCTCACTGATATGGAAGATACAGGAGAGGATGTGACTTCAGAGGAAGTGGAGCTGTCTAGCAGCCAGCTGGACATTTGAGTCTGGAACCCAGCATTAGAGATAACCCAGATGGTGGTGAAGCCATGAACTGCTGAGAGATAAGAAAACGGCTAAGAACATAACTCTGAAGAACACTAAAATTTAAGGGACTATGTGACTCAACATCTATTTCGATCTCCCTTGAGTGTACCTTCCTGTACCACAAAGTTGGAAAGCTAAAAACATTTTGGAAACTCCCTGAAGCTAGAGTTTCCAAGGATGTGAGTTAGGTTCTGCCAGTTGGACACACCTCACCTAAGACTCCAGCTTCAGAGCTGAATTAGTTGAGGGGCAGGCGGGGCAGAAGGCATCCATCTTGCTGGTGTGGAGGGTAGCAACTTTGGATCCCAGGTGGGCAACTGTAGTCACCATCTCCTGGCTCATGACAGAAGCAACAGCTTCTTTGGCAACTTGGTCCCGAATGTGGCTTTGTTCCTAGTAATTGAGCCTTGAGTCTTCTTCTTCAACTCTCCCACTGATTCTGTAAGCCAATTAATACCTTGTAATTATCCCTTTCTACTTAAACCAGTCAGGATAGATTCTACCCTTTGTACCTAAACCATGACAGTCAGAGAAACCTTACCCTTTGAAAGACGCTGAGAAGGAGAAGCCAAAGAAATGGGACTAAAACCAGGAAAGACAGATGCCCAAAATCCAAGGAAGGGAGAGTTTCCACAAGTGGTCAGCAGTGAATGCTGGAACATGGCCAAGACAGATACAAATATAAAGTAAAATAATTCAGCCAGGAGGTCACAGGCAAACTCAACAGGAACAATTCCAGTGGAATAGGTGGGGAGGAAGCCGGATTACAAGAGGTTTAAGAGATTCTTCCATTTTATTTGGACACGATTTATGGAGTAAGAGTCAGGTATTATAGTCAGGTATTAGGAAGATTATTTTATGCTTATTATTTTGCCTGAAAATCCAGAATAGCAGTCAAATCCCTCCAGATGTAGGAATTTGTCTTCTGACATCATTTATTCAAGAAGGCTGTAGCTCTAGCTCTGTTAGAGTTCTGCAAAATAGTTCTCTGAACCCCCATTTTTAAAAGATAAAAAAAAATATCCTTAGCAAATGGGCAGACTAAATCTACCTGGCCTAGCAGAATGGCTAGGAATTAAAAGCACATGATTTGGCCTTGGCCAGACCTAGATCTTAATCCTGGTTTTGCCACTAATTTGACTGTATGACCTTTGGCAAGTTACCTACACCTAGCTTTCTCTTCTGTAAACTAAGGATTGATATTATCAAACTCCAAGAGTAGCTATGATGATTAGTTGAGATATGTAAGGCATTTGGTAAGTAAAAAGTACTCAATAAAAGATATACTTCACTTTTTTTTCTTTTTTTTTTTTAGGAGAGAGAGAGCATGTGCACAGGAGAGGGGGAGGGCAGCCAGACAGAAAGAGAGAGATCTCTCACCTCTCACGACCGTGAGATCATGACCTGAGCCGAAATCAAGAGTCAGATGCTTAGCTGACTGAGTGCCACCCCCCAAGGTGTTTCAATGACAGGTCATTTTGTAAGTGGCCAAAAGTACCTTTTGGGAAATAATAAATATTACTCCCTTCTTCACAGGGTTGCTGGCCAAATGAGATTATATACAAAAAAGCAAAACATAAGTTCTGTTATCAGAATGAAAAAACACCATAAGAAAGGTCACCCCTTAAACCAGGATTGACTAAGCTCCTTAACAACATGATTGTGCTCTGAGTTAGTGGGAAGGACAGGGCCAGGACAAAGGGGAGCTGAAGATGAGCTTCAACTGTTGCACAGTTATTCCCAGTGCTGGCCCTTGTTGCCATAATAGACATAACAGACAGAGTCAATATTCCACCATAAAGGGCAGTAGATTCATATACACCTGTCAGAAAAGATGGAAACTGTGTCTGACAGCTGGGTACGTGGAAGGGGTAAAGGGAGCTGATACATTTGCTCAAAATTAAAGATTCATATATCAAGAATCCCATTCTAGATGTCTTCAATGCCAAACTTCCCTCCCCTCCCTGCCTCTTTCTGGGCATCTGCAGAAAGCGCACACACCAACTCTGTACAAAGTAAGAATTCCAAAGAGCTTATGTGGAGATAAACTGCCTGCTTGTACAAATCGGAAACCCGGAAATCCCTGGAGATGGACAGGTGAGTTCCTCCTGCTTCCCTGCCTCGCCGAGCCCTATTCTTGGTCCTCCATAATCCAAAGAGGTGGGATTATAGTCCATTCTCTACAAACCACCCTTTTTTTGGTCCTCCCCACAAGAATATAGCCATAAAGGCGCCTACTGATGGCCAAAGGATGCCTTGATATCCCCACCCCACCTCCTCTTCCACCCTACCCCATTCATTGACTTTATCCTTTTTCCCATTAGAGACTAAACACAGCCAGAAGAGTGAGTTTTTCACTGTGCATCATTTAATTTTTTCCATTTACTGTCGTTCTATCATCAGTCAGCCGTTTTCCCTGTTACCTCGTTCTGTAAGGTGAAGCATTAAACATGTGTTAGAGTTCAAGGCCAGTCTACCTTCTGCTGCAGCTGGAGGCACCCCTGGCAGCGCAAGGCTCTACTCACTTGGCCCTGTCATAGACCCTTCAGGGCAGAGGCAGTGTAGCCTGCTGAACAGGTGTCAGTGCTGGCTGAGTCAATGTGCTAAGAGGGATGGCTGGTGCTGGCCCATGGAGGCTTAGTAAATCCCTCCTGACTGCTAGCCTCTGAGACTTCACATCTTATAATTTCCCAAAACAGACCCGTGATTATAAGCGCTCAACCTAGTCATCACTGCCCACGCCCAGGTATTCTGAAGAAGTAGGGTGTAAGCTTGTATTTACAAAGAAAACGATAAGGAGCTATTTACCCAGCAAGTATATTCTGTAGAGTAGATCACATGTACACATTGTACTGCCTTCCTCCATCTTCCCACAGCACCCTGCAAAGTCCTGACAAGCCACCAAATCAGGATTATATTGTGGCTGTGCTTTCTGTAGGCGGTGCTCAGATTTTTATAAAAGATAATTTAATTTTATTCATTTTGGCCCGCTAAATTTATACATTTATTTTAACATCTATTCTATGCCTGGCACTCGGGGGCGAGACATGAATGAAAATATTGGGACTGCCTTGAAGGAACATTCAACAGAGTTACAGAGATAAGCACCTTTACTATTTCGCAGTGAAGACTGAAAGAAGTGGATGAAAGTGCTTTTGGTTTTTCTTCCCTCCACCCTTGACTTTCTGAGGATCATAGCCTGTGTTTTCCTCCCTCTCTCTTGCTTTGGGGAAAGAAAAATTGAAACATTTTTTTAAATTTTTTTAACGTTTATTTATTTTTGAGAGACATAGAGACAGAGCGTGAGCAGGGGAGGGGCAGAGAGAGAGGGAGACACAGAATCCGAAGCAGGCTCCAGGCTCTGAGACATCAGCACAGAGCCCGTCGCGGAGCTCGAACTCACGGACCGTGAGATCATGACCTGAGCTGGAGTCGACCGCCCAACCGACTGAGCTACCCAGGTGCCCCCCCAAAAATTGAAACCTTTATTTAAGACTTATTCCTCCATGGGACTTGGGATTTGAGCCACATAGGGGACTCAGCTTCATTCATCCACTTTTTCTTTCATTGTCAACCTCTTTGCACCTGCCCTAGAAACATGTTCAAATGAATTCTATCTTTGCATTTCTCTTTCTTTCATCTTGGGGTATACTTTTTTTTTCTTCCATTCATATAGTCATTTACTCATTAATGTACCAAATGCTCACTATGAACACTGTGGGCAAGGCCTTTCCTAGGCTGGAGACACAGAAACAAACTCTTCACTTTTAAAGAGCACAGTTTGTGACTAGGAAGCCACATGTAAACAGGTGTATATATTGGTGCCCCCTCTCTCCTTCTTTTCATTATCAAACTCCCTGGAAGTGTTGCTACCTCCTTGTTTCTCAATCCCTGTGGCCCTCACAGCTCTTCTGAAATAGACGCCATGAATCTGCTGGAACATCCTATTTCCAAATATCCAGTTCTCATCATATAGTGCTCACTCATCTCAGCCCTCTTGCTGGATCTGACATCTTGCTGATCTCCTGTCACAACATGGTTTTCTGGAGACAGAGAGTTCCTGTTCCAGCTACACTCCTTACTAGCTGTTGTGGCCTGGGCGAGTCACATATCCTCTCAGATTCAGTTTACCCTGTGACTCTTATTTTACAACTTTTTAAATGTTTATTTATTTTTGAGGAGAGAGAAAGAGAGACAGAGTGCAAGCGGGGGAGAAGCAGAGAGAGAGGGAGACATAGAATCCAAAGCAGGCTCCAGGCTCTGAGCTGTCAGCACAGAGCCCTAGGTGGGGCTCAAACTCATGAACTGCAAGATATGGCGTGAGCCGAAGTTGGACTTTTAACTGACTGAGCCACCTGGGTACCCTTTTAAAAAGTCTACGTATCAGGGTTATTGCAAGGATTAATTGGAGATAGTGCAGAAGTTTCTCTCATGTGGTTCACATTAAATAATTGTCTCCTTTCCATTGTTGGCACTAAACATTCTTTTTAGTTCTTTGTTTGTCTCTTTTACTTAGAATTTCTTTGCTGGATATTTATCCTCCCCATCCCTTGAATTATAGGCATTGCTTTAATGGAAATTTGCTTTTTTGGGGATCTCCTCCCCAAAATTCCAGGGCAAGTCCAAGATTTCTGTCTGGAGAGTCTACACCTTCCCATCCTGCAACTCCAGGAGATCTGAGCATGGCATGTTACCTAGGCCTGGTCAATCAGAGTCTTTCATTCTCCTGGACAAATAGCGATTGATTCAGGAGTGGGCAGGAGACCTCCTCTCAAAATCACTGAGACTCCAGGAGATTTCTGCTAAGGCTTCTGGGAGTGAGGCACTTTTCACCATCAGGCTTGGAAGTGTGAAGATAGAAGACCAGATGAAATACAGCCATCCTGCTACCACAAGGGAGACCCAGCTTAGGAATGGAGCTAAGCCAGAGGGAGCAAAGCCAAAGGATGGAGGAAGAAAAACAGTCCTGGTGATATCATTTGGGCCTCTGCACCAAATTACACCTAAAAACAACATAGCATCAGGACTTCTTTGCTTACTCATTAAGCCCCTTTTTGCTTAAGCATTAACCCCTTTTTGGATTGAGTTTTCTGATATTTATAAGTAAATACGTTTTAACCAAGAGAGAAATATGTTAACATCCACCTTCCCATTTATTCAACAAATACTCATCAAGCATCTTGTGTGTGCTAAGGACCTTACTAGGCACTGGAGATACAATTGTAAGTGAAACCCATCTCTACCTTCAGGAAGCTAGTGAAGAGACAAGGGAGTAGGTAAAGACAATATAGTACCATTAGAATTACAGAAATAATGCACAAAGAGGGGATACCTATACTGTCTCAGGGAATGATGGAAAACTTTTCAGGGAGTATAATCTGCATGGAAACCCATAGGATTTATAGCTAGGCAATGATATAGGGAAGGATGAAGAGTGTTTTGCCCAGTGGAAAAATGGCCAGAAAGGCTCAGAGAATATGCAGAGACAAGACATTTTGGAGACCTGTAAAAAAGTAAAATGGCGGTCTAAGGAGAGGGTCTACCAAGAGTCTAGAGAGGTAAGCAAGAATGAAACTATGAAGGACCTTGCAAGTTTGAGGAGTTTGTTTGGAAATGTGGAAAGGCTTTCAGCAGGAGAGTGTGTGGCCACGATCTTCTGCTACACACACAAATGTACCATATATTCCCATAGCTGTCAATGTCATCTACTCCTAGGTGGGTGATATCCAAATCTTTGTCTCAGGCTTCTGCCCTGAGCTCCAGGAAGATGTCCTATGGCAACTTCGAATAAACCTCTTCATTTTCCTCCCTTCTCTGTCATTCTGCTTGTGTCCCCAGATTTAGTAATAGCACTGTCCTCTTTCCAACCACTGACTAAAGCCCTGAGTCATGCTTCTCTCTTCCATTTCCTGTACCATACTCAATGGTTGCCGTATCTCAGCAATTCTATTTTCAGATGGTCTCTTTTATTTTCATGTGAACTGGAAGTTATAGCTTTAATTTTCCAGAAAGCTTTCCCACCCCCATCTTCTGGTAACTGAGCTGGTATATGACCCAGGCCTGGCTGTTTGTGGTGTCTGCAGCAGATAAATGCTAGGGCGACCCTTCGTGATTCCCACTTCCTAGTGATCATGCCTCTGCGTGACCCCCTCTTTCAGTGTAGGTGGGATCTATGAGTTGCTTTTACCCAATAGACTATGGCAAAAGTGATGGAGTGTCACTCCCGTGTTTACCTTATATAAGACCCCTCTTGCTACAAGACTTACTCTAGAGATTTTTCTGCGATAAGAAATATTAAATATAATATAATTATTTTTATATATAATTATAATTATATAACATATAATTATATAAATTGTGTACTCTATAATGTATAATTATATATTAAAAGTTACGTATAAAATATATAATATATAAAAGAGAAAAGATAGTATATTTTACATGGTAAAGGGAAGTATTATTTTGTAAAATATTAGTTTTATTTGTATGTATGTATATATATATAGGGTCAAATATAAAAAATACTTATGGTATACTTATGGTATATATATGGTATATATATGGTATATATAACTATATATATAATCATACACTATATTTACTATAAACCATATATACTTACAATGTATGATAGTATATACAATATTAAAATTATACTATATATTATATACTACATGTGTAATATATGTGTTTTTTACATTATGACCTAACATATATATATACACACAAATATAACTAAAATAAACATCTTTTTAAAAAAAATTTTTAACCTTTATTTATTTTTAAGGGACAGAGAGAGACAGAGCATGAGCAGGGGAGGGGCAAAGAGAGAGGGAGACACAGAATCCGAAGCAGGCTCCAGGCTCTGAGCTGTCAGCACAGAGCCCGACAGGGGGCTCAAACTCACCAACCGTGAGATCATGACCCTGAGCCAACTGACGGAGCCACCCAGAGGCCCCAACTAAAATAAACATCTTAAAAAATAACACTTATCCTTACTATTTTTAATACACTATCTTTCCTTCTTTTCTATACTTTCGTTGCTTTTTTTAAAATCCTGCTTGCAGGCACCCTCCTACACTGTTGGTGGGAATGCAAACTGGTGCAGCCACTCTGGAAAACGGTGTGGAGGTTCCTCAAAAAAATGAAAATAGAGCTACCCTATGACCCAGCAATAGCACTGCTAGGAATCTACCCAAGAGACACAGGAATGCTGATACATAGGGGCACGTGTACCCCAATGTTCATAGCAGCACTTTTGACAATAGCCAAATCATGGAAAGAGACCAAGTGCCCATCAACTGACGAATGGATAAAGAAGATGTGGCACATATATACAATGGACTACTACGTGGCAATGAGAAAAAATGAAATCTGGCCATGTGTAGCAACATGGATGGAACTGGAGGGTATTATGTTGAGTGAAATAAGTCAGTCAGAAAAAGACAGATACCATATGTTTCCACGAATAGGTGGACTTTGTGAGACTAAGCAAAAACCAGGGGAGGGGAAGAGGGGAAAGGAAAAAAAGACACAGAGAGGGAGGAGATAAAACATAAGAGACTCTCAAAGACTAAAAACAAACTCAGGGTGAGGGAGGTGAGGGAGAGGGGAGAGGGGGTGACGGGCATTAAAGAGGGCACATGTTGGGATGAACACTGGGAGTTACATGTAAACCAATTTGAAAATAAACTATTATAAAAAAAAATAAAATAAAAAATCCTACTTGCAGCCCATGTGCTTCTGTCCTCACCAGAGTGAGAAATGCAGTTTCTCGGTGCTGTGTTCACTGTGGCTATAGGCGCTTCGAGATGTTCTACGCCATGCTGAACAGCCCCCAAACCAGGGTTTTTCTTATGAGGAAAGAATCTAGAGCCCCGCTAGCTGCTGAGGATGAGGCTGAGCCTTTAGAAGGAGCTATAAGCTCTGATGGTTCGGAAATGGATTATGAGGGGGCACGGGATGATTTCAATCAGCTTCTCTCTATCAGTCCCCCAGGGCACACCAAGATGCTCCAACTTTGAATTTGGACTTTCGTAGGGGAACGTCCTAACAATCCTAGATGAAAAGAATTCAGGAAGAGGGAGGAGTCTAGGAATCTCCCCCAGTCATTTCCAAAGCAGGAGAGAACCCAACCTCAATTTCTAGGCATCTACCCCACCCTCCGTCTTCTGTTCCCAGCAGCATTTGAAGGAGGTGCCAATGGGACAGTGTGCTTTTCGATCTGAGCGGAGAAATCCATTCGAAATAGAAAGCAAGTTTGGAAAGCAGAAAGATAAACATGTACAACAGTCATAAGTGAGAGCAAACAAGAGACTTTGGTGACTTATTGGAGGAGGATGAAGATGAAAATGCAGAACCTTTGCAAAGCATGTAAAACAAAACATAGTTACCTCGAGTTAGCAAAGATAGCATTTTATGTACTGCTATGCTGTATCCTTCTTGGATTCTTTTATTTTCAAGCTAATAATCATGAAAATATATCTTTACACACAAACATTTCCCTCACTTTCTTTTAATGGGGATAATTTGAACTGATACTTAACATCCGTCCTCTAAAATCACTACTTTCTAAGTAACTGTAAGTATGTTGAATAATTGGAAATTTGGGGAGTTCATAGGAAAGCCATTATATAGGCCACAAATAAGAACTGTTGTAATCGTTAAAAATGCCAATATTCCCTATGCAGACAGACAGTATTTTAGGTATTTCAGGGTAAGAAAAATGCAAAAGCTTCTTCAAGCAAGAAAGGCCCTTAGGGCTACTTTTTATGATTGATTTGCAGCAGTATTTTAAACTTTTATATTCGATTAATGCAAAAATGTTAAGAGAACATACTTTTCTGTGAGAAACACAATAGTAACAAGGGTTCCCTTTTGTCTTTAATTCCCAGAATGACTTGTTAATGACTTACACTTAATATTTTTAGAAAAGTTTCTCTTTTTTTGTCTTCCACATATATGAACAGGAAATAAAATAAGTAGCATATTCCATATAAGTCAGTATACTTGTAGGTTAAAAGTTTTCTCCAAGAAGAGCTCATTTTATAATTTAATTCAAGGGAAGCCAGTAGAAAATGTTCTATCAAGTTGCCTGAAATATAACAGGTTCTCAAATTACTTGAAATAGAATTCAGTGAATATGAATGAAGTTCGCAATAGTGTTGACACAACAAGTTCCATTTGAATCGAGTTGGCGTGCTACATACCCAGATTCTCATCACTCCCAACTTCTGTTATGAACACACATTCTTCCATCCTTCTTCAACATCTTGTCCTGTTTTCTCATAGACCCTGCCAAGCTCAAGCTACCATCTCTTTTTCATAAATTTTTTAGCTTGTTATTTTGAGATATTTGTAGATTCACATCAGTTGCAAGAAATATCGCAGAGGAGAGGCTCCTGGGTGGCTCAGTCAGTTAAGCATCTGACTCTCGATTTTGGCTCAGGTCATGATCTCACAATTTGTGGGATCGAGGCCTACATTGAGTTCTCAGCTGAGCATGGAGACTGCTTTGGAGTCTCTCTCTCCCTTTCTCTCTGCCCCTCCCCACTCATTCTCTCTCTCTCTCACTCTTTCTCTCTCTCAAAATAAATAAATAAATATTTAAAAAAAAAGAAATTCCACAGAGGAATCTCACATACCCTTTATCCAGTTTCCCCCAATGGTAATGCCTTGCATAACTAGAGTGCAATATTACAATCAGGACGTTGACATGAATGCAATCCACCCACCTGGTTCGAATTTAACCACTTTTGTGTGCACCATCTGCATGTGTGCACATTTAGTTTTACACACAGTTTATCACAGGTGTAGATTCATGCACCAACACCATAGTCAAGGTACAGAGTTCCATCACGGGGATTCCTTGTGGTTTTTATAACCACAGCCCTTCCCCCAGGCCCTAACCTGTGGCACGCACAAATTTGTTCTCCATCTCTATAATTTTGTCATTTCAATAATGTCATATAAATGGAACCATTCAGTATATAACTTCTTGAGGTTGCGTTTTTTTTTTCACTCAGCATAATTCCCTTGAGACCTATTCAAGCTGTTACCTGTATGGTGATGCTTTCTGTTTTATCGCTGTGGCACTCAAGTTAGAGGTATGGCAGTTTGTTTAACCATTCCCTGGTAAAAGAATACTTGTAGGTTAAAAGTTTTCCCCAAGAAGAGCTCACTTTCCGCTAATGGGTTGACATACAATTTTGAAAGATGTCTTCAGTTACTTGGCTCTACTGCTGACCTTGTTCTCAAGCCACACTAGCGGTCTTGCTTTCCTCACACATGGCTCACAGGCTGCTGTTTCTCTATCCCTGTTCAGGGATACTTGTCTCTCATTTGTGCCCCCAAATACTCTATCTAGAACATCTTTATCTAGTGAAGTCCTACGTACTAGCATAAGGTAGGCATGTGTTTGGCTACACATCACAAGAAACTCGACTGCAGTGTCTTTTTAAAAAAGGGGACTTTTTTCTCACTGCCATACAGGTATTGCCTAGAGCTGTAGAAAAAGCAAACTACTAATATTATAGATAAAGCTTGCTAACTTTTTCTATAATATGAGTAGCAAACGTTTTAGACTTTGTGAGCCAAAAAGTAAAATCAAAGATTATCATGTAGGCACTTCTATAAGAGGAGAGAAAACTCGTGCCCTGCCCCATTTGTTTGCTGCGGGCCATGTGGGCGGTACTCACGCTTCTCATCCAGTTGCCTTTTGCTGGAGATATTCTTGGGAGAAAGAGCTTATCGGCTTAAGTGGGAGGGGCCTGGCCAGGTAGGTAGGAGGGATGGCTACCTACCTCATTGGTCAATTTCACTCTGTCCCAGTAACATCCAGAGTCCTGTGCATCCCATAATCCTGTGAGCCCAGCATACCAACTTGGGCAGCTAGCCAGAGACAAGGGGATTCACATGGTCACCAAGCCTCAGACTGAGAGTCCACCACTCAGTGCCCTCCTGTTGCCAGTAGCGGAGTCCCTAATACATTGGTGGTGGTCAGCTAGACCCTAGGCACTGGTGATGCATAGCTGCTGTTGGCCAGGGAGTGAAGTACCAAGAGCAAAGAGGGGAAGTAGGGGCAGAGGAGAATGCCCTGGCTTAGTCTCCGCGTCTTACCATGCTAGCCTGCTCAGGCAGTGCTCCTAAGGCATACAAACACAAACTTGACTTAGGGTCTGTAGCTTGTCAAAGCTTGGTTGGGTAAGGTAATTGCTATTTATTGTTTGGGGGGGGGGTGGTTCAAAGATGTCAGGATTGACATCTTTGTGATTCTCTTTGTCTTTCCGTCATGGTCTCAAGATGGCTGCTTCAGCTCCAACCATAACATACGCATTCAAGTCAGAAGGGAGGAAAAATAAAAGGGACCATGACTATCTCCTTTACTAACAGAAGATTTTCCAGAGCCAAGCCCAGGTGGTTTTCTTTAAGTTGTATAGGCCAGAACTAGGTCTATGGTTTCATTCTCAGGCAGAGTCTCTCAAGCACTGAGTTTGAATTGTCCTCACTAAGCAGATATGTATCTCTTTACAAAATAATTCCTTCCAATCCCAGAGAAAACAGCAAATAGTCCAGGTTGGGTTACATATTCATCCCTATGGGGATGAATCCGTATCAGGGTTTAGGAAACCCTGATCAGCCAGCCTGGGTCCATTCTTAATCCACAGGCCAGGGGAAGTGGGGCAATGTGATTGTCAGCACTGCCACGTGAGGGAGAGTGAGTTCCTAAAGGGAAAGATGCTGGCAGAAACAGATACCCTCTACAGAAGAAAGTCAATATGTTGCTGCTAAATTGAATTGAAGTATCATTATTAAGTAGTTATACTCAAGGTTTTAATGGATTTGTAAATGCTGCTATCCTGGCAGTATGCCAAACGATTGACAGTATTTGCCTTTGGGAAATTTACAGCCGGGGGTAGGCATTGGTTATTTGCCTAAATATGATTCTTTCGGTAACAAATGAAAAAAATATTTAACAAAATAAATAGCATAAAGGCACCTGTGTGGCTCAATCAGTTAAGCGTCTGACTCTTGATCTCAGCTCAGGTCATGATCTCATGGTTTGTGAGTTCGAGCCCTGCGTCGGGCTCCGCACTGACAGCACAGTGCTTGGGATTCTCTCTCTCTCTCTCTCTCTCTTTCTCTCTCTCTCTCTCTCTCTCAAAATAAACAGATAAGACTTAAAAAAAATAGCATAGACCAAGCCATGAGATTCTAAATAACAGAGACTCAGAAGTAAGTCAGTGGTGTACTTTTGCATAAACACACTGGAATGGAGAAGATTTAAATAATGTATCTGCAGCTGCACTAAAAGTAATGACTGAAGTGGGGTCAGAAACACAGGGCCGTTCCTTGGGAACACAGCCTAAATCTCCTGAGTCCATCCAGCTTGGTGTTTTATGCCCTAAGATGACAGGTACTCTGTCCTGGCAACATGCGGAGTGTCTACAGATTGTCGTCATGTCTCACCTTGGCTCGCTCAAAGCATCTGGCTACACATGAGGCACCCTGCTGTGCCAGGCAGCACACATGCTCCCTGCAGCCTGGCTAGAACTTGGCCAATCAAAGGACTGGTTTCACAGCCAGTGATACAGACATCCTTGATGTTATAAAATACTCTATGTTTCCTCATTTTGCTTTGCCAACTATAGATGAGGACAGAGGTTGCAGAAAGTAGAAGTGGCAATTCTAGTGGAAGGTGTGTTATGATATGATGGTGCCTTCGGGTGGGGGTGGTCAGAGAGCTTGGTAATAGCAAAGCAAAGAGCAGAAATCCTCTTAATGTGTCCTAGACAGTTCAGTGCCGTCTTTATTTGATAATTATTGAATTAAACCACTGTACCACAGTGTGCATCAAGCAAGGCTGCTTGTCAACCACAGTCAAGATCTTCTGTCAATTCAACAAGGATTGTTGATAGACTCAAAGTGGCCCACACCCCCTAAAATGCAGTTGTACTCTTCTTATCAGGGACAGTTGTCAGGGCATGTAGTACAAGCACTAATTGCTGTAATTTCTTCTGCCATTAAATGATGCAAGCATCTTCCACATTTGCATGATGCCAGAGGTGTGAGGCAGAGAAGGAGAGGGAGTGTTAAAGGGAAAGACACCCAGAGTGAATACAAGGAGACCTATGATCTCTGCTCTCACATGTCTGTGTGACTGATGCTTTCAAGCTCTCTGGCTTTCTGGATCCATTTTCTCATCTGTCAAATGACGGAGTAATTTCTAAAGTCTCTTCCATCGCCATTAAAAAAATCTTAATGTTTATATTAAAAGCATTCTCACTTAGAACTCTTTTGGCTATCAATAACAGAAACTCACTGGAGCTAGCTAAAGCTAAAAAGGGACATTTGTTGGAAACTGTCATGTGCAAGGAATGGCACATTAGTATTTTCCTTTGACTCAAACAGAACCTGTTCTGATCCTTCATTCCATTGTGCCAGCAGGAACATGCAGGAGAGGGTTGTGAGGGTGCAGGGATGAGGACTGGAGAAGCAAGATGATAAAATATTTAACATCCACTACAGCCACAGAGGTGCACGCTAGCTGAGCATCAGGCTGGTGGAAGGGGTTGGGAGTTGGTGAAATGGGGGAGTGAGGAGAAAAGAATTAAACAAAAGTAGCTCTTGTCCTTTCAGGTTCTTTCTCTCCAAAACAAGAAGATTAGTACTTTAGTAAATTAACTCAACACATAAAGATACATAGACACTTAATGGAACTCAAGGGTAGAGACAAAGTCAGCCGGAAAGAATGAATTAGAACCAAGGGTTTGGAAGCACGAAGACTCTAGATCCATCTCTTGCAGGCTCTTCTCTGTAGGAAAGACACCCTCACTGTTTTCTTTTTCTCATTTTCTCCAGCTGGCTTTGTCTAGTTTTCCAGTTTGCATTCTGCCAATATCTCCTAAATTTACTTTTTTGTTGTTCAAAACATCACATAGATTAAGGATGAACCAAATCCAAATTCTTCATGAAGGCAGACCAATTGACAAGATTTGGGTCAGGTGCCTTTTCTTGGACCATCTAGCTGTGACCAGAGTGACATAGTCATATTGCGGGGTGGGGGGGTGGGGGAGAGGAATAGCTGCTGTGTACATTGCAGCTACAATGTAAATGGTAGCGTAAGAGTGATATTGAAAATATTTAACAGTTGGTATGAAATGAGCATCAACCACTGAGAATGAACACCAGCCCTAAAGAACCAGTATAGCTAGACAAGGGCTTTCTAGCTGTATCAGCCTGGGATAGGGACAGTAGAGAACCAGTTTCTAGAAAATTGGAATTAATCATGAACTGGAGAAGTTAATCAAAGAGCAATCTATTACAGAGTCTAAGGAAAAATAGTCAAATCCTTTTACAAAATGAAGTAATAGTGTTCCTAGAAGCTTTTTAGCAATTAGAGAGATAATTTAAGTATCATTTTGGTTTCTATTTGATTGTAGGAATAGTTCCATAGAATACTGTGGTAAGTGTTGTAAACAGTAGAAGAAAAATATAGCACAGGACACTCTCTACCCTCTTTCACTCTGATTTGAGAAGGAAGACAGGGAAAATTTACAGAACCAGGCACTTAATTGCCAAGTGCACAGAGCGTGTGCCCTGGGAGTCAGAAAAAGAAGTCATCCTTGTGGGCCAGAGACGTCAGGGATGCCTTCAGAGAGTAGCTGAGGATGATTTTTATGGCTCCTTTAAGCATAAAGATTTTCCAAATTCTACGGATTAATGAAGGAACCCACCATCTGGACTTTGAGGGATGTACTCAAAAGTTCCACAAGAGCCTTATAGGTCAAGGATGGGAGTACAAGAGACTTTGCAAAAGATTAAACCCCAGCCTTCTGACTGAAGTGTAGATCCATGCTACAGCACAGAGGAACCTTGAAAACGTCATGCTAAGTGAAAGAAGCCAGACACAAAAGCCACGTATTAGATGACTCCCAATTACATAAAATATCCAGAATAAGCAAATCCACAGAAACAGATAATTGGTGGTTACCAGAAGCTGGAGGGAACAGAGAATGGGGAGTGACAGCTAATGAGTATGAGGTTTCTTTATAGGATGATGAGAGTGTTCTGGAATTAGATAGTGGTGATGATTGTACAACATTGTGTGTACACTAAAAGCTATTTAACTGCACATTTAAAAATTGTGAAATCTATGGTATGTGAATTATTTCTCAATAAAAACACAAACAGTAAGAAAAAAACCCACCAGCTTTCTGGTTAGAAATAACTTCTTTGCTCTTAGACCTCTTTGCTTCCCTATGTATACTCGTCTTAACTATACCTGTGCAATGAATGTCTATCTATTCACTGACGACTACCTACTTTATAATGCCAGACTGGAACCCTCCCCTGGGCTCCCATTGCAGCTGAACATCTTCCCAGAAGATCCCACAGACCCCTCAAACCCAACATGAGGAAAATAAAATTGCAGTTTTGGATTCCACCCTCATTTTTCCCCTGTACTTCCTCCTTTAGTTGACAGCTCCCCTGACTATTCAGTCATTTAAACCATCCATGTGTAGGTCATTCTTTATGTTATTCATTCATTCATTCATTCATTCATTCATTCATTTTTTATCTTTTCAGTTAAAGTTTTTTTAAAGACCTGCTATGTATCAGGCATGGTGCTATGTGCTGGAAACGGCTGGGATACAAGATGCACATGGTTTCAGCCTCCGTGGAGGATACTGGAAAGACTATTTAATCCAGAATTCGGAGACAGTGAGATGAGGACTATGACCTAGGTAATACAGCGATCTGTATTTTTATGCAAGCACACAGCACTGGGATCCAATTAGCCACCAAGTGCTATTATTGATTTGGCTTTTAGATGCTTCTTAAATCTGGTGTTTGCTCTTCATCCACAATACCCTTGCCTTCCTTCAAGCCCTCATCAGCTCATGCCTACCAGACTGCAACTGCTTCCTAACCAGTCTCCTTTCCCAGTTTCTCATGCCTCCGGCCCTTACCAGTCTCAGTTCCTTCTCCCACATTGCCTCCAGAAATATCCTTCAAAAACAAAATATCTCGTGTAATTTCCTTGTTTATAAGTGTTTGTCTATTATAGTGACCCAATACACCTGGGGGCTATGCCATGCTCCCATCAGAACAAGAGCCCACGATAGCAGGGAAATTGATGACACCAACGGGGTTTGCCTCCATCCCCAACTCTGGTGGGGAATCATTGTGCAGTTCAAGTTCCTTCCTAGGACATGTGTAGTCCTTCATTATGTGACCCTGCTTCCTTCTCTCATCTCACCCCTTGCCATGGTTCCTCCCATGTGGTAGGATGGCTTTTCTTTCTCCGATTTTCCCAGTCCCCATGGTCTACCTATCACCAAAGCTGAGACCGCTCCCCAAGGCAGAGAAATTGACAGACTTAATATAACAATTCAAAATTGCTTTGCTAGCAAATGGCTAAATGAGGCCACCCAAAAGGTCTGAAGATCTTTCAGATATTTGACTCTGAGGCGAGCTCTTGGGCTCTTTCTCTCACCCACTTGATTTGAAGCCCTTAATCCAGGCCAGCAGCAGAGGTGGATGGAACTGAGTGATTGGCAGCCTCTCCAAGACTGACCATGAGAAAAGGTGGGATGCTGGCAGATCAGGGAGTTGAGGGAATGAAAAAGTTTAAATGTACTAAAGAAATAGGGCAGGAGGGAGGAGACAGAGAGAGAGCCAAAGGGGAACGAACTCTCCTCCTTGCTTCCTCGGGGTACAGAGCATGTGGCTGCCGTGAAGTTTGATACTATGTCTTGGTGCAAGTTAGAAGAATCGGTTGGCTAAGAGGAGCTGCTCCTGCATATCTTTCCCTGAGGATTTTATGACTTGATACATGCCACTGGAGCCCAAAGTAAAGGGCTGCTCTTACTTTCTTTAATATTGTACACGTATGAGTTAGTGACTAACAGTAAAACTCTTTGGTTATGGACTGTACCATCTCTTCCTTCCTTGTTGAGGGCTGTAAGCAAGGGTTGCCTCCCTATGTGCCCTACACACGAACCATTGTTCTTCCTGCAAGTGTGGTGCTGTTGTGTGCCTCTTGGCTTTTGTACCTGCTGTTCCCTTAGGCCGGAGAAGAGGCTTCCCTCTTCTCTAGTTTCCTTATTTAGACCTCATCCTTCATGACTCACCTTGAGCTTTTGATGACCCTTCCAACACTAAAACACCAGGTGACTAAGGAGCTAGGTGCTCTTCCCTTGTTTTTCCACAATGCCTAGTATCCTTCTCTTATAGCCCTTGTCACAGTGTATCATAATTATTTGTTTAAATGTATCTTCTCAGTTAGAGGGGAAGATAGAGATTGTATCAAGTGTATCTCTTTATCTGTAAGTCTTAGCAAAGTGCTCTTAGCACCTAGGTGGTCTTCAATAGATACTTTCTGAGTAGATAAAAGAATTAATAACAGGACTACTGCATATTGAATAATAGGCACATGTCCCTCTGTCTCCAGACTGAATCTTATTTAGTGGCCTCACAGCATCCAAATAAGGTATTTCCCTTCTGACCTAAATGATTTGCTGACCCCCTTCTCAAAAATGTAGAGGGATTAGTGCTAATTGGATTTGTCTAAAGAGGTAGAGAAGAGACAGAGAGAGAGAGAGACTTAAAGTAGCCAGGCCTCATCATGTTGCAAAGTTTACTGGACTCAATCTCAGTAAAATTGGATCAGCCAGCACAGTTCTCTTCCAGTCCTGATTTAATAGAGGGGATGAGAGATGTTGAATGCTCCATTAAAGAGGAGCATGGCAGGAAGGGAGATTGTTCAGGTCCAAAGGAGCTAGCTGAAGGAGCCAGCCATGCCCATTAGTAGTTAAGAGAAGGGGCACCTTGCATATTGCACTCAGTGTCCCCTCCAAGGACCTTGAGTTCTTGGAATCCAAGCATGCTGATTTTGACCTCCCTGCCACCTGCTTCCCCAGCACCGCTGACGATGGAGTGACTCTGACACAGTTTATGGTCGCCTTAAGTTACTTCTTTTAACATCTATTTTAAAAAGAGAATAAGGATACTGTTTGTTGTCATTATGAGCTCAGAAACATAGGATACTCACAAAGCACCAACACATCACAATTGCTATAATTAATTTCATTATAGTTTTGTCCTATAATAATCTACAGTTAATTATAGCCCATGAGAATTATGCTTATGTGCAGAACAATGAACAACAGCCATTTGTTTATGAATTTATTTTATTAAGGATATTTTGAAAAACGTTGAAAGTTGCGAAAAGGAAAATCAAGTTCTCCTGGAATACCACCAGCTAGAAGTAACTATTATGAGTGCACAACTTTCTTTTTTTCTTTTCTTTCTTGTGATATGTATATTTATATTTATACTATTTTTTTATTTTTATTTTTTTAAGATCTTATTTTTAAGTAATCTCTACACCCAACATGGGGCTTGAAGTTACAACCCCAAGATCAAGACCTGCATGCTCTACTGACTGAGACAGCCAGGCACCCCCATATATGTATTTTTTAAAAACTGAATTACACTGCACAGCCTGCTCTGTTGTATTAAACCACAGAACTACAGACTGCAAGTTTCTCTAAGCCATGTTGTATGCATGATTTTTAAAGACTGTGTAATATTCTGTCTTATGCATGGATCATAGTTAATTTGGTCAGGCTGCAGTCATCATATTTTACCCCAGAAACTATTTGCCCTGTGAGATTCCTGCTGAAACTTCCTGTTGGCATTGCCAGGATTCTAAGACTTGGTCTAACCACCCAGGGCATTAGGTAATTCTTGGAGGCTCTCAGGAACATTTGGGGAGAAAAACCCAATAAAGTTTGGATCTCTATGCCCAGAGTGGCTCCCAGGTTCCTCCCTGGGTGTCTTCAAGGCTGAAGAATCATAATCTAGTGGGAAGAGTAACTGGAGAAATCTCATTTAATTGGGAAGGAGAAGAATTTTACTTTATTTTTTTTTAAGATTTTTATTTTTAAGTCATCTCTACACCCAACGTGGGGCTCACACTTACAACCACAAGATCAAGAGTTGCATGCTGTACAAACCGAGACAGCCAGGCATCCCAAAGATTTTACATTAGTTTGAACTCTTCAGGATCCCCCCTCCTTTAGGCTGAATTCCTGCAACTCAGTTTACTTCAGTTCATCTCAGTTTGATTTAAAAAAAAAAAAAAATGAGTGGTCTATTTCTGTAGGATATCCCGCTGGGGACCCAGAATTACCTTTGCTCATTCTTTTTCCTTCTCTTTCCCCCGCTTTCAAATGGGAAAACATGCTTCTCCTCAGTGGCCTTTTCTTGTCCTCATTGTTTCCACCCCTGGGGCATATTCTTTTCTGGTCCATTTCTAGATCATCCTACCGTCCTCTAAGGGATCTGGAGTTAATGATCATAGACTCCTGGGCTAACTGGATTCCAATATGCAAAGCATTTACATTATTTGTTCACTTATTCCGTGATATTTTTTTTCCTGCACATACTATGTGCTAGGTCATATGGATGTGGCAACAAATCACTTGTACACAAACCTTGCTGCCTAGGAGCTTAAAGTCTAGTGGAGAAACCAAAGAAATTCATAGGGAATTACAAAATGATGTAATGATACAAGAGAGGTCAACTCAAGATCCTGTGTCTCAACAGACCAAAAGTCACTTTTGACCAAACTTGTAACTTTAAACCTGGCTCAACATTCAGGTTGCCGAGCTCATTCAGAAAGGCATATGTATGAACTAGAGAAGACTCCAATTTGTCTACTCCACTCCTAAGGTCTGGGCTTGGGCATAGCCTTAGATCTCCTCTATTCTGAGAGGTCTGCCAGATGGCCACATGGACAGGCCAGTTCTAGATACCTAGCTTACCCCTAGGCAGTAAAAACAGACTCTGAACGTGAGCTGGCTTCAACTGGTCAGTTGTTGCGCTGATTTTTTTTCTTTGTAAAATTACTAAAACCCTGAAGCCAAGCCAGGATGGAACGTGAATAATGCAGTTGTTAGTCTTCTTATCCAAGGTTGCCATTTCCATTTTTCCATGCTCTTTAAAAGAGCCAGGAGCCAAGATAAGTCTCTTTTAGACGGACATCAACTAAAAGGCAATGGATAGAACATTCTCCCCCTGTAGGGGATTCTGGCCCTGCCCCACCAACTGTTTAACAGAGGACAGTCTGTGCCTTTGCTTATCAACCTAACTTAGATGATAGATGATAGACAGAAATGAGCTATAAGAGGTGTATACTTCTCCTACCAATACACCAGTGGGGAATGTGGCAAAGGCCAGAGGTCCAAGTCTCAGTTTTCCATCCTGGGTGAATTCACATGTCTCTTCTTCACTAGTCCTAAAGCTGAGAAATTTCTCTCCTAAATCTTCCTTTAGAACACAGTCCAGATTGAACTGGAGTTGGACAGACTGAAAAATGTTTACTTCCCAAAATTTTTTACCTCAACTTAGAATTTCAATTTCTCTGATTTTCCCGAGGGTCAGGGATTACCCATCCTCCATGCCCCTTTGCCCCCTCAGGATAAAATGACTAAGAATCAGGAGCAAAGTCAAGGGAAGAAACATAATTGTTAGGATGTTTCAAGGTAGGGCCAACCAGGGCTATTTACTCTGGGGCTTTTTATTCTTCTAAAGAATAAATAAAGGCCTCATATTTTAATATCCACACTTTTATTTGCCATTAAATTACTATTGATGCAATTATAAACTATATTTTCTAAATTTAAGTCTTGTTTAGAATAAATGTTAAAATTAACACTTATATACATCAAATGTGGTTGGGATGTAGGAATTTATAGTGTTTGGGTAACTAGTTGGTAATTTTATCATTCACCCTTATAGTGTCCCATCCGAAGCTCTTCAGTCAGGCACAGGTTACCTCAGAGTGGGAGATCAGATGCAAGGCCACACAACTTCACAGCTGCCCAGGTTTGCAGAGGGCCCAGGAGCAATCGCTGCATCTGTCTTGTCTACATGTGTTCATTGGTTTGCTCCCTGAATTGTTAATTAATTGTTATCGTTAAGAAATAAAATGGAGTGGGGAGGAAGGAATAAACCACTCCAGACGAAACCAAATTAATGAACCTCTACCATTCCACCATTAAACAAGATACCATAGACACACAATACAAGAAAACCTTTACTATTATTCTTATTTTTATTTTTAATTTGATTCAACCACAGCTCATTAGAATCCTGTGTGTGAATTTAGTATCATGGTTACTTCCCCATTTGGCCGGGTGGCAGGGGGTCTGAGTAGAAAAGCTAAGTGTGGATGTCTGTCTGATGATGGAATGTTAAGGAATCCATAGATTTGACTTCAGGGTTAAAAATGTAGATATTTGGGACACTTGGGTGGTTCAGGTCAGCTAAGCATCTGACTTCAGTTCAGGTCATGATCTCATGATTCATGAGTTTGAGCCCCTCATGGGGGTCTGTGCTGTCAGCAGGGAGTCTGCTTTGGATCCTCCATCCCTCTCTCTCTGTCTGCCCCTCACCCCCCCTCTAAAAATACATAAACATTAAAAAATATATAGATATTCAAGTTTCTCCAAATTACTCCTATGCAGTCCACTGGAATAAGTATATCTTCTCTTCAAGTAGAAAGTATTGGAACAAGGATCCTATAGGCAACATTTACATGAAGTCATTGTTTTTTTACCCACATTTATTTATCAGTTCCCTCATTATGTGATAAGCACAATATTGAGTGCTTAATGTATGTTATTTCATGTACTATATATAGAATTGTTAAATATTAAATTTTAAATATTAAAATTATTAATATTTAATTACTAATCTTAAATTTAAAAATTAAATATATTATATATTTAATAAATATATAAACTTGTACAATTATTATTTCCATTGTACAGATAAGAACCCTGAAGTACACTATTAAAGTCTCTAGATGATGGTAATGGGGTTCACACTCAAGACGGTCTCACTTTCAAGCAGACTGTTTTTTTTATTAAAATATAATTGATGAATAACACTATATTAGTTTAGGTGTTCAACATAATGATTTAATATTTGTATAGACTGAAAAATAGTCACCACAATAAGTCTAGTTTCCTCTGTCACCACATAAAGTTACATAATATGCAATACAATATTATTGACTATAGTCACCATGCTGTACATCACATCCCCGTGACTTATTTTATGATTGGAAGTCTGTACCTCTTGACCACCTTTTCCCATTTCACCCACCTCTCAACCCTCTTCCCCTTTGGCAACCACCAATCTGTTCTCTGCATCTATGAGGTTTCGTTTGTTCATTTGTTTTGTTTTTTTAGATTCTACATATATACGAAATCTATACGCCATTTGTCTTTCTCTGCCTGACTTACCTCACTTAGCATAGTACCCTGAAGATCCATCCATGTTGTCACAAATGGCAAGATTTCATTTTATTCTACGGCTGAGTAGTATTCCATATATACTATATCTTCTTTATCCATTCATCCATTGATGGACACTTTGCTTGTTTCCATATATTGGCTATTGTGAATAATGCTCCAGTGAATGTAGGAGTACATATATCTTTCCTAATTAGTGTTTTCACTTCCTTTGGAGAAATACCCAGAAGCGGAATTGCTGGAGCATAGGGTAGTTCCACTTTTATTTTTTTGAGGAAGCTCTTGACTGTTTTCCATATTGGCTGTAACAATTTACATTTCCACTAACAGTGCATGAATGTTTCCTTTGCTCTGCCTCCTCACCAACACTTCTTACTTCTTGTCTTTTCGACAATAGGCATTCTGACAGCTGTCACATGGCATCTCATTGTGATCTTGATTTGCATTTCCCTGATGATTAGTGATGTTGAGAATCTTTCTATGTGCCTGTTGGACATCTACATGTCTTCTTTGGAAAAATGCCTATTCGGATCTTATCATTTTAAAGGCCCATTTTTAAGTTGGATTATCTGGGTTTTTGATGTTGTTGTTATTGAGTTGTAGGAGTTCTTTATGTAGTTTGGATATTAACCCCTTATTGGATGTATCATTTGCAAATATCTTCTCCATTCAGTAAGCTGCTTTTTTATTTTGTTAACGGTTTCCACTGCTTTGCGAAAGTGTTTAGTTTGATGTAGTCCCATTGGTTTATTTTTAGCTTGTGTTGCTTTGAAGTCAGATCCAAAAAACATCACCAAGAGCCATGCTAAGGAGCTTACCATTTATGTTTTTTCTTAGTAGTTTTATGGTTTCTTATAGTTAAGTATTTAACCTATTTTGAGTTAATTTTTGTGTTTTTGTGTATGGTGTAGGATAGTGGTCCATGGTGCAAAATGCTTTGCCTTTTCTCTGCCGAGATAGTGAAAAAATGCCCTCGGTTTTCTCATGAGCTGTAGAAAGAAAACAATAATAACTAGTGCTTTTAAATAACACTGTTTCCTGTATGAGTTTTTATGAGTGGGCCTTTTAGGATAGACCAGTATAAACCAGTATAGATTTATAGTATATACTATACTATGATATAGTTTAACTATATCATACTTCCTCCATGTTGCAGTAAGGCTAACAGTTCCTACCGCCTTCCTATTTCTCATAAAATGTATGAAGTTTCGGGATATTATGCCATCACATGCACTTTGAGCTTCTTGGAAAAACAATGCTATGTAAACATACCATGAAAGTAATAGAAAAACAGTGTCAGTGTGGTATGTATACAACATAAAATGGACCAAATTATTTTGTTAGAGTTTCGGACAAAAATAGCTCCTCAGTCTTGCATATCAGTTTTTTAATTACACTGTATATTGGCTGTGTCTGTGGTTTTCAAGGGCAATCTGAACGGAAATGTGTCTGATGGAATGTTGATTGGGTTAGCAGTTTAGCATTCTCGTTTTAGAGGAAATCCTGCAATATCCCAGATCTTCCCTGTTTTCAGCTTTTGGAAAAACCTCAGGTCAAAATTTTGTTGCCAGATGAAAGTGTTACATGGAGGAAGGTTGGCTGTGAATTTCTATATACTAAAGGCCATCCTTACTATCCCTTATGAAAGATCCAGGAGCCTTTTATTAATTCGAAAAGAGTGAGGTCACTTTAGGACTCTTTTTTTCCAGAGTTACCAAAATATCACTTGCACTGCCCAAACCAAAGTGGGCCATCACCTCAGAGTAAAAAATGGAAGAAGCTAGTGTGAGATCCAAGTAGTTTTAAAAGGCATGAAGGATGTGAATGTACTTAAGACCACTGAATGGTACACCTGAAAAATGGTTACAGTGGCAAATTTTAAATTATCCTTACTTTACCACAATTAAGACTTTTTTCAAAAGGTTAAGGTGGTAACATATATATTACGTGTATTTTACCACACTTAAGAGCTCCACGTATAAACAGCACCCTCTGGGGCGCCTGGGTGGCTCAGTCTGTTGAGCGTCCGACTTCAGCTCAGGTCATGATCTCACCGTTCCCAAGTTCAAGCCCCGCGTCAGGCTCTGTGCCGACAGCTCAGAGCCTGGAGCCTGTTTCAGATTCGGTGTCTCCCTCTCTGTCTGTGGCCCTTCCCTGCTCATGCTCTGTCTCTCTGTCTCTCTCAAAGATAAATAAACATTAAAAAAAAAAAAAAAAAAAATTAAACAGCACCCTCTGCCCACAGATAAAAATGCCTGACATCCATTGCACTTCATGCTGCACTTTCATGCCCGCCCCCTCGATAAAGGCTCATAGGAAGGGAACATTTACCATTTTCCTACCGTGACATTGAGAAAGGCTTGAAGGACTTGTTGTTGATCTTCTTTTAAGACAAGAGAACCCTTCTCCATGCTCCAGGTGGAGGGAGAAGAAAAGCTGCAAGAATAATCACCATGCATTTCGCAGACTCGTCAGCTCTCGCTGACAGCTCCCTTCAGTTGGGTTGAGTCTGTGGTTGGGCCTTCATATTTGCTGACCTGTATGTAATTTTTTTTTTCTAGAGTGGCAGAGAAAGGAAAAAAAGGGACTTTCTATGTCTTCTCAGTCGGCTCTGCTGTACATTTATGATCTCTGGCCAGAAAATAAATGCCTGTTAATATTGAAGGCTTGTGTTTTCATAAATTCAGGGAGACCTGCCCTGACATCTTTGGGGTGAAGCAGAGATGATGAGGGCAAACCCGCCAAAGGCCTACTGCAACATTTCCTCCAGTATCTAGATATGCTGGGCCTGCGATTCTGTGGGAAGCGCAGTGGCCCCGAAGACCAGACCCCTTATTATTTTCTAGTCCTGACTCTGCTTCAAACCTGGCCATTTAACTGCTGAGTCTAAATGTCTTCATTTATGAAATTCAAATAACCCCTGTGGGAAAACCTGCTATCTTTGCTTCTTGATATTTTGCTGAAGATAAAGTCAATAATGGATTTTAAAATGTTTTGAAAAGTGAAAACATTGTACAAATGTGAGGTGTTTTTTTATTTAAACATGTCACTGAAGCAGGGTGGTATAATGCAAAATGCCCGATATCAACAAACCAGAGTTAGGTCTGATCGTCTCAGAAAATAATGATATGGGTGCCTGAGTGGCTTAGTGGGACTCTTGATTTTGCTCAGGGCATGATCTCCGGGTCATGAGATCCAGCCTGCCATAGCGCTCAGTGCAGAGTGTGGAGCCTGTTTGAGATTCTCTCTTTCCTTCTCCCCATCTTGTGTTCTCTCTCTCAAAATATATAAACCTAAAAAAAAAGGGGGGGGGTGGGGAATGACATGAATCAAATGAGCATTGGTTCCAGCATCTTCTCAGGGTTTTCCTTTTTTCCAGACCATGGATACCGCTTTTTAACAGCAAAGCCAACTTGATTTGTTCATTTGTTAATTGGTGCTTCTACGTCTTTTCCTTTTTTTTTCTTTTTTTTTTCTTTCTTTCTTTCTCTTTCTTTCTTTCTTTCTTTCTTTCTTTCTTTCTTTCTTTCTTTCTTTCTTTCTTCCTTCCTTCCTTCCTTCCTTCCTTCCTTCCTTCCTTTCTTTCTTTCTTTCCTCTTTCCAGAGAGAGAGAGAGAGAGAGAGCAGGAATAGGGGAGAAGGGCAGAGAGAGAGAGAGGGAGAGGAGAGAGAGGAGAGAGAGAGAATCACGTCAGCACGGAGCCCTCTCTGCAGGGCTCCATTCTGGACCCTGGGATCATGACCTGAGCCCAAATCAAGAGTCCGATATTCAACCAACTGAGCCACCCAGAAGCCCCAATTCTCCCACATCTTAAGAGTATCTTTGTCATAGTAAAATAGAGTCATTGTGGGTGAGGATAGCAAGTCTGGGACCAGGTGTGGAATTTCTCTCCTGCCGTGTCCCCGTGTATGTGTAGATCATTGATATTGAGGTTTGGCTAGCGAGCTGTGGATTGAGGCTTTCGGGGTATAGAAGTGGGTTTCCCAGCATATCAGCGTAAGAAGTTTGGTGCATAATCACGGGAGATATGGGTGTATCTCAGGGGTATGAAAATGTGTGTCTACAAGGGCCCTCGGTGTGTTATAACATGACTTCATAGGCAGAATGACCCTGAATGTGCAGATACGGGTGGCTGAGAGGCCAGCATCTGAATCCATCTTGAGACTAAAGAAGTTTGTTGTTGCCGTCGCCCTTCTCCAAAAACACCCCCCAAACCAAAAACCAGAAAACCCTCAGAAATGGCCTCCTGGAGCGGGTTCTTGAAACGAATTGCACAGCGGTTAACATGTCTCTTTCTCAAGCCCTCGGGTGTGCCCAGCTCACAAGGGGGCTGCGCGGGTCTGACCCCGGGGTGGAAGGAGGAGGTGTCAGTCAACTCCTCGGTGAGGCGGCACCCGGGCCGCGGTGGGCGCGCGGGTCTGCGCATCCCGCCCCCGGCCGGGAAGGGGCGGAGCCGGGCGGCGCCCGCCCCCGGCGGTCCCCTCCCCCGGGCCGCTCCCCTGTGCAGTGCCCGCCGCAGTCACCGCCGCCTGCGGGAAGCTGGTAGCCGGGAACCCGAGCCGGAGTGCGGGCCGGGCCGGGCTGGGCTCGCGCTCGGGCTCAGTCGCCGCTCCTGCCGGTGAGTCGCAGTCGCCGAGCCGGGCGGGGGATCTGGACCGCGACGTTGGGGAACCTCCTGGGCACGAGCGCGGGGGGGCAGGGATGTCAGGACCGCGACGTTGTGGAGCCCCAGACCCCGAGCCCTGAGGGGCGTCCAGAATCGAGAGGTTGAGGACTCCGAGCTCGGGGGCCGGGGCTCAGCGCCCGGGTATTGGGGAGTCTCAGAGCCTGAGCCCTGAGGGTGAGGCGGCAGGTCAGGACCCAGACGCTGGGGACTCCCGGAGCCCGAGACTGGAGGACCGAGGGGTCAGGACCGGGACGCTGGGGAGCTTCGGTGCCGGAACCAGGGTGTCCTGTCGGCATTCTTGGGGCGCCCTCCGCGGGGCAGAGGGGAACTGAAGCCGGGAGGGGAGTGCGGAGAGGAGGAAGCCCGAGGCGGGCGGGGCGGGAGGGGAGCCCCGGAAAGGGTCGGGGGGTGGGGAGGCGTGTGGTTTCTTGGGGAAAAGATGGAGGGGCTTCTCCGAGAGGGGGCGCCGGGAGCAGAATTGTGGCGGGAGCCGGCGTTACGCTGTGGAGTATAGGGGGTCTGAAGGATGGAACGCCGCGGTAGATGATCTGGGTGGCTGGGGGTGAGGGGGTGAGGGGACAGGGACTCGCACAACGTCTCCGCCTAGGGGACGCACCCTCTCGGTGGAATGGGGTCATGGAAAGCTCCAGAGGGCATTCACTCCGGGGAGCAAGACCAGTGCACCCCAGACGGGGGGGGGGGGAGGGGCGAGGGAGAGGCGCACCTCGCTGACCTCGTGCGGACCTGAAGGCAGCGAAGGCACCGCGGCTTCCAGTGCATCTGTGGGCCCTTGAACACGGACCCACCGGGGACCGGGGTGGGGGGAGGGGGAGGGTTGGAGATCCGCGGGCCCGGACGGAATCTTTGCTGCATCTCCTGTTTCTAAGTTGTGTTCGAAGTGATTTTGCCCAGGGACCCGTTGAGAACAGTCAGGGCTTAAAAGAGTAGTTACGGAGTGAGATTTCAAATGTGCAGGTACGTTCTGTCTGTGTGTGCTTTTTAAGCACAACTCATAATAAAGGTGTGTTTAATTTTTAGATCCACTTGTGTTACTTGCTCCCCACTCTCCTATACTCTGTGAGAAGCTGTTTCTGAGTAAAAACTGGAGGAAAATCGGCAACGGGACCGGGAGGGGGTGGGATGGGGGGACGCGTGCACTCACGCGCACACACAGGGGACACACACCGCCCACAAAATGCACTGCATTCCACAGCCGAGTAAACACGAGAAGTATCGTACAGTTTTGGATTGTTTGTGTTGGTGAGGACTTCCTTTACTAAAGGAATAGTAAGCTACCTGCATGGAAGGTGAACTGCCCTTCACTGCCCTCTTACCCACCTCTGAGCTGACCCACCTCTGACTCACCCTTGACCAGGTCACCTGGCAGGGCACTAGGATGTTTAGGGCCTCCATGGCTGGGTATCCAAATGTGTATCTAAAGATAAACAAATGACCAGTATATTTTTTCCCCCTGTTGTTTATTTTGGGTATCCAGCTTCCTTCAGTTAGTTAAATAATATTGCATATTAACGTATCCCTGTGGTTAATTTTGTATGGTAATTAGTTTAATTATTCGTATAACAGCTAATTCAGGATGAGTCAGGGCCCCAGGAATCCTATTGAGTGGATTTCTCCGTTGGAAGTTTCCTGGGCTTTGAGGAGCACGGGGAGAGAGATGACCGCCACTCCTCTTCCTCTGTGCTGTAGATACAGATCCATCTTCTGACACGCACTGAGATTTAAGCTTCCTGGGAAGACCAAGGACTATTTTGGCAGCTGGCTTAGGTTTGGCCTCTGTTTTTTTTTTTTTTTTTTTCTTCATGAAAAGGAAATCTCTTCAATAATTGTGCAAGTTAATGGAAAAGCGATTTATTCATTTTGCAAGTATCATTTCAGGACAAGCTTTTTTTTTTCCCCCCACCAAGGGGGTGGTCAGAACCTTGCATCAAAATCTGCATTATCATTATCGCACAGCGTATTTATTTACTTGGATATAGCTAGCTGATTCTTTCAGTTCATTATCCAAATGTTAAAATAAATATGCCAGTATTTAGACATTCAGATGAGTATGTCTCCCCTTCAGAAGCCTCATCTTGGCAAGCCGTGGACTAATCCTAGTGGTGCTGTCATTGTTGAGCATAATTTTAGAGCGCCTGGCTTGGAGTTGCCTTCAGAGTTTGTAACACATCTACCAAATTGCCTCTATGATGGCAAACCTCCCTCAGTTGGGAAAGAGCCAAATACCAAGTGGGACCAACTCTGATTTCCGAGGTCAGGATCAAGACAGTAATAGGAAGTATGCCCATTAAAGTAATGAAAGTCCTCTTGACGACTGGCAGTTTTGAGAGGGGCGTCTAGTAAAGGTACGTGTATGTGTTCAGGATTGGAAAGTAACTGATTTCAAGTACGACCTTTATTTGGGTGTACATGCTTTCATATGTGTGTAAAAAAAAATTGGTCCTATCACCTATTTTATTCCTTAATGGCCTATTGGGCTGGGGAAAATAAGCCTTTCTTTTCTTTTCCCTTTCAAGATACTCTTTGCCAGGCAGTTTCCATTACTGTGCATTTTTACAGAAAGGAAAATAAGCAAACAAAGACTTGTTTTCTCTCAAAAAAGAAACAAAATACCCAGAAAGTCACTTCCCCCACGTGTAGTTAATGCCTGGCTGGTACTTGAATTTTTATGCGAAAAGATCTAGATTGAAATATGGGGAAGAGAGGGAGTTCTGCAAATCCATCTCGGTTTTGGGACTCTACAGCACACAGTGTGAAAAATTAACATATTCTTTTTTCTTCCATTTTTCCTGTAAATTACCAATTTTTTTAAGGTTATAGAATATAATGCGTCCTACCCTCATGGCTTGAACCGTGATCCAGCTGTGATCTTGGGCAAGGTATTTCATCTCTTTCAGCCTCAGTTTTCTAACCTTACAACGAAGATGCTAATGAGTATGTGCCTAACGAAGCTGGAATGAAGATGAAATGAACGTAAAACCCCGAGTCCAGGGCCCGGCACAGAAGTGCTCAATGGGAGTCTAGCTATTTTTGTTATTAATGTTGTTTATTGATAGTTTTATATTAAAATTCCCTTGAAGCCATGTATAAATTTATTATTTCCCAGGTACTGATATTCCCTTTGTTGGCCCATGCAAATGAATATGTGAATGAGAACATTTTGTTTTTACTCTCCTAGCTTCTTAAGAGTTTTTAAAGTGACCTCGGAAAGCAACCATTGCCAACTGCTTTATTTTGAAATCAGATTTTTTTTTTAAACATTCTTATTTTAATTGTATATTAGGTACAACAGTTTGGTGAAAATTTGAAGGAAAAAACTTTAAAAGCTCCTCCTATAATTATTTTCCTTGATCAGTCAGATACTATTCTAATGTAATAGCTACTGTTCTCTTGGCATGTATTGAAAAGGATGATTCTGGTGGGCATTTGTTTAGTTAAACTCGAATTTCGATCTGCTTTGCTAAATGACAGGAATAACTGGCACTAAGCTCTTGGCTCTTTCATAAATATTGACATTAATTTTTTCTGATTTAGGAATTTTGTTAATACATACGTTAGAAGGATGTAAAAATGTGGGAAAATAATTTTATCTTAGTTTTAATCAACCAAATAGAGGTTGCTATGAAATAGATGGTTTATGAAATGTTTGCCATTTAGTGAGAGTTCTCTGTTTCAGGCAGTGTGTGCAGGAGATAGAGATAGAAACAGACTAGTCCTCCAAGTCACATAGCATGTTACCTCAGGACCATTCATCAGCTAAAATTTTTTCTCCTAATGGCTTATGGGGATAAGGATTAATATGGGTTTCACTACATGTTCTCTCCCCTCAACTTCTTGGAGAAGGCTAAATATACAGATCTCTTAATAGTGTTCATAGTTTTGAGGTGGATTGACTCTTGGAATTAGATCGTGCTGTACAGTCATTTGCCATGGAAGGAGATAATGGCTGTAAAAACATAGCGTATTGTCAGTGGTATGTAAATGTAGCGTAAGTGGTTTATTGTTGTACATACTTTCCTAGAGTGTTCTGGTCATCACTTCCATAGTATTGTTTGGTTCTAGCTGTCCCTCTTCTGAGTGGTGGTTCATACGAAGTACGAAGTAATGAGAGTATGGTGGTAGACTAGAGTCATGGTTCTTAATACGGAGGGGGATGATACCTCCCTCCCCACATTTGGTAGTTTCTGGAGATATTTTTTATTATCACAAACTGGGGGGGGGGGGGAGGGATGTTACATAAATGCTGTAAAGCATAATAAAATGCAAAGAACAGCCCCCCAAACAAAGGATTACTCAGACCCCTGTGTATGATTGGTCGGAGCTTTCTCTGCTATGTGAGAAGGCTCTGAGCAAGGTCTGGCAGGTTCTCTGTATTTTCCTTAGCCCCTCCTACTCAAGCCACAAGTTCTTGTAGGGGTCCCTTTACTTTTAAAAGATCATCCAAATCCATTCCAGTTTTTGTTCGGCATGGGGTTACCAGCCATCCGGGGAAAGTCGAGAGGCCTCCCATAAGGCCCAGGCCCTGCTTTCATCTCTACGCCTTTCTGTGTTCTCCTGGTGCACACTGGAGCCACTTGAGTGAGTGAGTAATCCACTCACTGTAACCAGTGGAGCTTCTGCAGGGTGGGGGCAGGGCAGCCATTCTGGGTGCAGAGAGCATTTAGCAGACCAGGATGTAAATAACACAGTGGTTTTTTTAGCTGTGAGCTAGAAGCCAGTAGTTGTGTTGTATGATAAAATCAACTGGGCTCTCTTTAGAATGCTGATGCCTTAGGGGCTCCTGGGTGGCCCATTCAGTTAAGCATCCTCGGCTCAGGTCATGATCTCCTCTCCAGTTCATGAGTTTGATTCCCCGCATTGGACTTTGTGCTGACAACTCAGAGCCTGGGGCCTGCTTTGGATTCTGTGTCTCCTTCTCTCTCTCTCTGCCCTTCCCCCACTCAAACTTTGTCTCTCTCTCTCTCTTTTTCTCTCTCTCTCAAAAATAAATAAAACAAACAAACAAGAAGAATACCGATGCCTCAACCCCACCACAAACCATTGATTCAGAATTTCAATGGGTAGAGTGTGGGCATCAGATTTTTAAAATTATTTTAATGCCGAGTTAGGACCATGCCTTGTGAAATTAATGACCTGTATTGAAAGAAAAGAGTAAAGAAAAGAAAAGAAAAAAGGAAGGAAGGAAGGAAGGAGGGAAGGAAGGAAAAGAGGGATTAAAAAGAGAATCTAATTAAAAGTATCAAAGTAACAAGAATTATTTGTTAGGCTTCTGTTCTAGTGATGAATGTCTGCCTGTTTGCAATGTGAAATACGTTTCTTCTAATGGACTGCAGTCAAAAAGTTTGAAAACCACTGTTTTAGAGCCTTAGAGGTATTTAATTAATATTGCCAAATTTACCTCTTTCAATATTCCTGTGTGAGCGTCTGCTGGACAAAGTTCAAAGCACTTTTGTGTTCCTTGTCAAATACAACTTTTGCAGCCATCTCTAGGAGGCCTAGAGGACAGACATCATCATATTGATTTTTTTTCTCTTTACAGATGAAGGGAGCTTAGGGTTGATGAAGGTAAGACGTTAGTCAAAGTCACAATGAGAAAATGTCAAAAACAGAGACTCAGACTTCCAGGGCTTCTGATTACTGCTACAGGACTCAGTCCACCGCATCTTTCCACTTCTTCTGATCAGCAGATCTTCCCTATGAGAAGAAATTTTAACTAGAACATGAGTCTGGCTTCAGCATTATAAAAATAATACTGTTGACGGGTACTTATTAGTGTCAGGAAATGTGTTTGTGTTACTTCAGTTACATCTCAGAACAATCCTGATATAGGTACTATTATTAGCCCCATTGTACAGATGAGGAAACTGGTTGTGACTTGCCCAAGGAGCGGAGCTGGGCCCTGACAGCAAGCCCATATTGTTTATATGTGCTCCTTATTGCCCCAGTACTGGTTTGTTGCCATGACTCTAACTTCTAGATTCCTGCCTCTGGGGACAGTTTAAATAACCGAGAAATGGCCCTATGTCTTAATCTTTTCAAGTTGCTGTAACAAAATACCATAGACTAGTTGGCTTAAACAACAGAAGTTTATTTCTTACATTTCTGGAGACTAGGAAGTCCAAGATCAAGGTGCCAGCAGATTCAGTTCCTGGTAAGGACCTTCTTCCTGATTTACAGATTGCCACCTTCCTGCTGTGTCCTCCCATGGCAGGGAGAGAGAGAGACAGAGAGAGAGGGTTCTTTTCCTCTACTTATAAGGGTGCTAATCTCATCATGAAGACCCACAGTCCTAATGACCTCATCTAAACCTAATTACTTCCCAAAGACCCCACATTCAAATATCATTCATCACACTGGAGGTTAGGGCTTCAACATAAGGATTTGGGGGGCAGGGAACACGAACAGTCTAGTACTTGTAGCTTCCACTCAGCTTTCCTAGTGTATGTGGCTGGATCCCTATACACCGCAGTGATTAAGTGAGGAAAACCCACCCTGCTGCCTGATCTATTTTATGGATCATTGTCCATGCTGTTTTGTGATGTTTAGTGCCATGAATTGCTGAAATTCATGATGGGGGACTTTGGTAGTACTGGCTGAGAAGGAACCTGAACACTAACTGTGGAGTGAGATCTTGATGGACTTCTCACTGGTCTGGGAACCAGAGGATATCTTGTTAATGCACACATTCATTTACTCATTCATTTATCAAATATTAAGGGCCAAGTTCTGTGCTAAACAGTGGGGATAGAATGATGAGTAAAAATGCAGTCCCTGCCCTTGTGGAGGATACAGTTTGTAGGTAAGTTTTAGAGATGACACTCCACTTTAAAGATGGGGGGAAGGAGTATTTATTATGGCTTTCTAATACTTGCACACCAGGGCTAAAATGACCAGGACAAAGCAAAACTCAGGCCAAGTGTAAATAGGAGGAAGCTAGTTGGTTACTTACTGAGAAGCTTAGAGTGTCACATTATCTCACATGACATTCAGAAACCACACTTGGGCAAAAGTGGGGAACTGCTCTCTGTTGTAAGGCAGCCGGGTTGGATGATCAGGTTGAGTTAAGCCTGGGCCTTAAAAAAGACTTTTCTCTGCATGTCTGGCAGGGTATAAACTTCCAAGCCATCTAGATAGCTAATACACTATTAGTATTTTCTTATGTGAAAAGAATTCAATACTCTGTCAGAATAGTATTTGTCAAATGAGTGAATTAGTAATAATTATGATGAATGTTAATATATGAGAGAGGCAATTGGAGACCACATTTTTGAGATGAATACATCCAGAGAGGTACCAAGCTAGCGCTCCCACTTTAGAAGAACTCAGCTCCCCAGGCTGAGCTGGTCTCTGACTCTAACCAATCTCTAATCCCTAGGAGTTGAAGCTCAAAGCAAAGGTTACTGATTTTAAGAGTTTTTGTTCATTTTGAGATGTAGCTAGCACTGAGGGCAGTGACATTTATCCTTGTAGGGTGATGTAGTCCAAGATTAAGAAAAGCAAAGAAGAAAGAATGTTTCTATTCTCAAGCAATAGAGAATTGCTTGCTTTTCCATCAGTAGCTTGAAAGCATGTATTTGCTTTATCCTTTACCTGCTCTTTGGAGGCTAAGAGAATACCCAAGGGGTTAAAGGTAAGTCTACAATCGGGAAACTGGAGGAGGGCTACACTTACCGCAACCAATGGAAGATGGAGTTAAAACACACGTTTTGCTGAATGTGGCTTATAGATCATGCTTTTGTGAGAAATTAAACTTTTGTTGGTGACAACTGTCTTCTCATTTCCTTTTAGATTCATTCTAAAGAGGACTGGTAAAGTATAAACCATGGAAAGAAAGGAAGGATGATGTAAAGTCAATGTTGGAGTGTAATGCTCTTGAATTAGAAAATTTATATTCTCCATGGTGTATTTGAGTCTGTCCAAAGAATTCATTCCAAGAGTTCCATCTTAGCTTTTTTTTTTTAATTATTCCTGCACTTAAGCAAAATAAAGGCATTGATATTCTCTGGAGCTTCCAGGAACCCTGAGCACTTCAGAATGTGGAATTAGTTTCGTGCATGCACCGATGCTGAGGTTGGAATTGGCTGCATTACTAGAATGTCACCCAGACAAGTTCAGGTAAAGCTGCAAGAATGTCATTGAAACTGGGCAGCATTTCAGGTAGAGACTGACTCATCAGATCTTGGCATGGTAAAGGGTTCAGATTAGTTCATGAGGTGCTGTAGGTATTTTTTGGGTTTTGTGTCCTCCTCCCCTCCCCCCTGCTTTGTTTTCTCTTTAAAACATTCTGAAGGATGACTTGTTTCTGGTTTATGTCTCTGGATATAATGCCACATTCTGAGTTGCTGCTGTCATGGTCCTTGGCAATTTCCTGTCTCATCTGAGATATTAATATTTTAGATTTTTGCAGCTGGAGAGTCATTCTAATAGAGGAGCACTTGGAAGGATGAGGGAGAAAAAGGAAACAGATTTTCTTGGGGGTGTAAATGGAATCATGCCACAGCAGCAGAGGTGGGATTCAATTTGGAAATTTGTCAGTTCACATTTAGGGATTTTTTTGAATATGCAGTAAGTGCCTAACACTGTGCTAGATACTTAGAGAGAATTGAGGAGAATCATAAAGCATGGTTTTGTGTTTCAGGAGCCTATAATACACTTAGAGCATCCAAGTTTTCTCAAATGAAAGAGAAAGAAAACTTTTAAATCGCTTATAGTTAAGTGCAGGATTGTGAGGCACTGGTAGTGGGTGTGTGCCGCTCAGATTAGAAAAGGGTAGAGTCACTGTGAGCTCTTAAAGTCAGTATAATTCAGGAGAAACAACCTGAGTGAAATCTTGGAAGGGGGTAACATTTGGATAGAGAGGTGGGTATTTCTGATGGGAGAAGCAGCTGAAGCAATACCACAGAGGCAGAAAACAGAACGGTACATGTAAGGCCTTGAGGAAATCATTTCATTCTGCTTCAGTTTATTTCGTTTCCCATGGCACCACTTCATATATTGTGTGCTTGGTTGTTTACACTCTGTCTGCACTGGGTCACAGTGGTCATGTACGTGAGGAATACACAGGGCAGGATTTCAGATGTAGATTCCTTCTTGTAATTGGGTGTTTGGAGAAAGGAAAAGAAAATGAAATCATTAAAAATTATTTTTCAAGGGCCTCCTCTGTGCTTGGCACTAGTTTTAGTTGTTAGAGATACAGACATGATCAAGATCCCTGCTTTCATGTAATATGTATTCTCTTGGGGGAGACAGACAATAAGTAAATCAGGAAATATATATTTTTAGGATGTGAAAAATCTTATGAAGAAAAATAACTCAGAATAAGGAGAAAGAGAGTACTGGTTGTAGGTAAGGTAAAGAGTAAGATAGGGGCACCTGGGTGGCTCAGTTTGTTAAGCGTCCAACTTCAGCTCAGGTCATGATCTCGTGGATCATGGGTTCGAGCCCCACATGGGGCTCAGCACTGAGTGTTCGGAGCTTGCTTGGGATTCTCTCTCTTTCCCTGTCTCTCTGCCTCCCCACTGCTCGCTCTCTCTCAAAATAAACTCTAAAAAGAAAATTAAAAAAAAAATAAGATAAAGATTTTAGATTAGCTCTTAACTTCCCTAGAGAAGCCTGGATTATCACTGGATCATTACTGAAGTCTTCGCTAATGGAGTTCTGGCTTTATTGTTTATATTCATCTCATGCATTGACTCTCCACTATCTATATCTAGTTGACATTCAGCAAATATTTCACAATAGTAATAAGAATGGCCTTGCTAGGCTTGAATTGGGCCACATTTTCCTCCTTTTTACTTTTTATAATTTTTTTAAAAAAATTAAAAGATATTGTCATAGATACTTACAGAAAGAAAAAAGGGAGTCACACAGGAGGGGACATGTAGGTATTGATGACAGTAACATAGTTATTTATAAATCAGCTCTGTGGAGAAGACTGAATGCAGCTGCATCAAAATTTTGTCAAATGAAAGAGAAAGAAAATATTAAAGTATAATTATGTGGCCTCAATGTGTCTCATGGCCTGGAGAACCACTGAGTCTAAATATTAACCAAATTCCAAAGGAGGTAATAACAATACACCGATGCATACCCACAGGCATATAGAGACACAGAGCAGCTACTGTGTACTGAACAATTAGCACGTGCCAGGCATTGTGCAGTGCACTTTATTTACATTATTTCTAATCCCTAAAACAGCCTAAGAAGGGAGATATCCCAGTTTACAAATGAGAAAACAGAGATGAAATGGCTAGCCCAAGGCCATTATAGTTTATTAAGTGTCAGAACTGGGGCGGCTGATTCCTTGTTCCTGAGAGGGGACAGGTGGGTGAGTTGGGGGTTAATTAAGGCCTCCCTTAGAGTGCATATCTAGCCTGGAATTGGTCCAGGGTCAGCTTTCCTGTCCATCCAGCTCATCACCCTACCTATTTCTGGAACTGACTCTGATTTATATATGTGGTCTCCTGAACCTAGTGGAGGCATAGACTCAGGTGGCAGGAGGTGGAAGGAGGTGGTGGAGGTATGCATTGAGCATTTTTTCATTATCTCGTATGCCTGAAAAACTGCAAATATGTGTACTGCTCAGGCAATGAAAACTCGGACATGCTCTGCTTTGAGTTGAGGTGATGGCAGCTCAGTTTAATCACTAGTTTATCTAAAGGTGACTCAAACCCTGACTTATGTATCTCACTAAAAGATATGGGAAAATGAATATTTATTGGATGTGGTTGATTTTGTAAAGCATAGAGAATGAATAACAATCAATTTAAAACAGGTCTGATGATGAAAAGGTTGGGTAATAATGAATGGCCTAGAGTGACAATGAAGTTCTGTGCTTGTCTGACTCCCCCCTTCCCCATTTCTGGCCCCAGGACCCCATCCATGTCTCTAGAGAGGCAAGCTGCTCTCCACATGCCTCTTTGACCTAACAACAGTGCCTTCAAGATCTCTGATCTATAACAGATTACATTGTATTGAGCACATGTGTGCTAGCAGTTTCATACATATTATTTCTCTCTCTCTCTCTCTCAAAATTCCTTTTATAGAAAATTTCAAAAAGACAGACGTGCACAGAATGGTATAATAAACCCCCATGTATCCATCACTCAACTTCAACAATTACCAACTCATGGCCAGTTTCTTCATATATATACCTTACCTCCAGATGGTTTTGAAGCAAACCCCAGAAATCATATTATTATTTATGAGCACTTTAGAATGCATTTCTAAACAATAGGACTCTTTTATTATAATTCCTTAAAATTCACAACTCTACTCAGCTACTGTTATATCCTTATTTTATAGATGAAGACAGTGAGACACAGGAGATTAAATTACTTGCCCGAGGTCACCCAACTTGTAAGTGGCAGTCAGAATTCAAACCCAAGTTTCCTAACTCCAGAGACTGTCCTGTTAACCTCCATCCTATGTGGTTGCCACTATACCTCTCTGCTATAACTAATCCTACACTACACAGTTGGATCTTAGGGTAGAGGAAGACTTCCAGGGATGTGACTATTGATGTCTATGAATTCAACCACCCGACCACTGGTGAAAATTGGGTCTCTTTAAGCACACAGGGACAGAATGGCTGTGAAAGGCTTGGAATTTTCATCTCCATGAATGAAAGGACCCAGGCTGAAACATTAATGGATTCTATTTGGGTAGCAAACCTGATAAAGCAGCATTATTGCAATAGTACTTGAGATGCTGGAGAAACCCACAAGAAGAAGGACTTGACAGAAAATATGACTGTCTTTGGGCCATGGCTGCCAAGAGAAGTAAAAGGTTTCTTTTAAAATGAATTTTCCTTTGGTTTTTCTCTCTTGGCAGAAGGAATCAGTCTTCCCACTGAGTCTTTTCAGTTTGTTTCTAGCACAGCTAATTGTGTTTATTTGTCTCCAGAATCACATGCCTCCCTATTCTCCCTTGCCCTTTCTTAAAGTCTCTTGCCTGCTTTGTTGTACTTACTGCCAAAAATGTCCTCCTCACCTGGGAGCCAGTTGGCTGACAACCCAGAGTAGATGTTGGGAGGCCAACCCTGTCTCTCCAGAGGGCTGACTTGCCTTCTGGCGCCCAAGCCCACTTCAGGGGAGAGGGAGACAGATTGAGCTGGCTATGAAAGGGACCATGTCGTTTGCCTTGTCTGCACCCACTTGGTCATCATTGCTCAGAACAGAGCAGAAAGCAAGTAAGTACTATTGATTGAGTGAAGAAGAGAGCTTTGCTGGCTCAAGTTCAAGAAATTGATTCCCCATTTTTCCTATCAAAACAAGCATCACATTGACTTTTCTACTTAATACACTCTTTTGTCTTTGGGATCACTGACATTTGCTTGATTCTCAAACCTGGGTCTTTTTTTTTTTCTTTTTCCTTCCCCATGCAGTCCCATCACAGAAGTCACAACTGGTGGGGAAGTACTCAGCTCCTACTTAACCCTCTCACCAGTGAGCACTAAAAGGTGGCACTTGTCAGGGTACAGGTGAGGAAGAGCTTAGAAATCCTACCTTTGGTTCTCTCTGGGACATGTCAGCAAGGCCCTTAGCTGGTGTCCTTTTCAGGGACATGTATTTTCTTTAAATACTTACTGTCATGAATATTTTAGAATAGCTTATTATGATTGCTCAGACTTTTACTTTTTTGTTGTTTTTTAAATTCAAGTTAGCTAACATATCGTATAGTATTGGTTTCAGGAGTAGAATTCAGTGATTCATCACTTACATAACAACACTCAGTGCTGATCCCAACAAGTGCCCTCCTTAACCCCCATCGCTTATTTAACCCATCCCTCCACCCACTTCGCCTCTGGTAACCCTCAGTTTGTTCTCTATGTTCAAGAGTCTCTTATAGTTTACTCCCATCCTCTTTTTATCCAATTTTATTTTTTCTTCTCTTCCCCTGTGTTCATCTGTTTTGTTTCTTAATTCTGCATATAAGTAAAATCATATGATATTTAACTTTCTCTGAATGACTTATTTCGCTTAGCATAATACACTCTGGGTTCATCCATGTTGTTGCAAATGGCAAGATTTCATTCTTTTTGATTACAGAGTAATATTCCATCGTGTATATATATATACCACATCTTTTTTGTCCATTCATCAGTTGATGGACATTTGAGCTCTTTCCATAATTTGGCTATTATTGATAGTGCTGCTGTAAACATTGGGGTACATGTTTATAATAAGTATTTTTGTATCTTTTGGATAAATACCTAGTATGCAATTGCTGGGTTGTAGGGTAGTTCTATTTTTAACTTTTTGAGGAACCTCCATCTTTGCTTCCAGAATGGCTGCACCAGCTTGCATTCCCACCAATATTACCAAAATGCTCCCATTTCTCCACATCTTGGCCAACATCTGTTGTTTCCTGAGTTGTTAATTTTAGCCATTTTGACAGATGTGATATAGTATCTCATTGTAGTTTTGATTTATATTTCCCTGATGATGAGTGATGTTGAACATCTTTTCATGTATCTGTTAATCATCTGGATGTCTTCTTTGGAAAAGTGTCTATTCATTTCTTCTGTCCATTTCTTCACTGGATTATTTGGTTTTTGGGTGTTGAGTTTGATAACTTCTTTGTAGATTTTGGATACTAATCTTTTACCCAATATGTCATTTGTAAATATCTTCTCCCATTCCATCAGTGGCATTTATTTTTGTTGATGGTTTCTTTTGCTCTGCAGAAACTTTTTATCTTGATGAGGTCCCAATAGTACATTTTTGCTTTTGTTTCTACTTTTTAAAACAGTCAAGTGCAGAAAACAGTGGACTGCAAGTCTCTTAGCTCTCTATTGTAGAGTCAGCTTAGGGATGACAAATACATGGCTCTGTGCCATGGCTCCCTCCTGAGTCTGGTGTCCCTTAAGAGCCCATGGCAGTAAATCAATGATAGTACCTTTCCCTTTGAGTTCAGCCCAGGCCTAGAATGCCTCTCAGTACAGGAATCTAGGAAGCCCTTACCAAAGAGGTTGGCATGAGAGTTGAAATCTATTTGCTGTCTCCAAAGTAAATGGTTTTTAAAGGCCTCCCTGCACTAAAATCCCATGGGCCTTTCAGTCTGTTGTCACGTTAAGTCCTTAACAGCTAGGGACCAGCTCTCCTCTTTCAGCCAGAATCAGAGCAAACATGGGGGAGGGGAGGGAGATGTTACCAACATCTGGAAAACAGATGATAGGGGAAATGGTTTTCATGTTGATGGTTCATGGAGGATTTGGAGGCGGTGACTCTCCCTTTTCAACCCATAGTTGTGTAGTTTGTGTAGATTTCCATAGTACAAACCCATAGTAGGTCGGATTTGTAGATTGTTGATTCATCAGTAAGACTAATTAAAGTTTCTTTTCATGGGAGAAATGAAATGCTTAATGCTCAAGGGGAATATAAAGGAAATGGCAGCCCAGAGCCTATCCTTAAGTTCCTAATCTGGCCTAACAGTTGATTTAAGCTGAATTTAGATTCAGTGTAGTTGAACAAGAAGTGAAAACAGGAAACTTCGTGCTTAGTTACAATTAACTTACTCGCAGCTAACTAACCATTCCTTTTACTTTTGAAGAAATTTGGAGGTTGTTAAGTTAATGACTGTGAAACAATAGGACTTCCTTGACAGAAGACATTTTAAGTACTCATGGCCATATTATAGATAACGTACTAGGCTGTAGCAATGGCCCGGGCCAGTCTATCGTCACCAGAAAAAATTACTATCTGATAAACTAACCGTGCAGCAGAGGCTCTGAGGGCTGCTGCAGGGCTGGCTGTCTCCGGGAAGATTGACGAAGGATGCCAGGCTGCCCTCTGGGTGGTCAAGATCAGGCTGTGTGTATTTATTCAAGTGTGTTTTTCTCTCGTTGCTTTAACCGGCAGTACATTCTTTTGCAAGCAAAAGTCAAACAAAGGCTCCTTTTGGAATTCTCTGATTTACTAGCAAGAATCTGCAGAGGTCTCTTCCGTTTCAGAAGTCTCAACTGAATATTGAGGGTGTGGGGAAAGGGCGGGGAAGGGAAAAACCACATAAGTCAACAAAGCATTAGATTGGCCAAGTATTTTTAAGTTTGTTTTTTTTTTTTAATCAGGTAAGATTTAGAGCCCTCCTTCCTACTTATATCTAGCAATGTTTATTTAAAAATCATACTTCAACTGAAATCATTCCTGGTTTGCTCTTCTTTACTTTCTCCATCTTTTTGGATATCATATAAAACGAGGCCAGAAAACATCATTTGCTGCTTTATTTGGGACTGTCTGAAGTAATTGAATTCTCTGGCGGGGATGACTGGCTGGTGAGACTGAAACAGTGAGCTGGGGAATAATTGCAACTTTTCAGTAGATACACCATCCTTTGTGGAAGGGAGCGCCGGGGTGGTGGAAATGGAACTGCAAGTACTGACCTTGAGTTTTCTAGTAACAATCAGTGCTTGTCTCTTCCCAAGACCATATGATCCGTGGAACTTGCCTGAATAGCTTCTGGCTGGTACTGCTTCTTTTGTTTTCTAAAGGGACTCTTGGGATGTTAAAGTTCATCCTTTTGGGTTAAAAATCATCTTATTTAAAAGATATTTGAATGTTAAATGGATGATGAACTTAAATAACGTTGATTGTTACACACTAAATAAACTTAAAACTCGAAGGGACACTTTCTGGACCTGCAGTGCTCTTGTCTTAGGTTTATAATTACATACATTTTTTTTCAACTTTAATTCAGAAATCTCAAGTTGCTGGCCTTTATTATTCTCAGTTTACAGATGGTACTATTGGTGCCAGAAGGATTGTGGTTTATTTTTAAGTATGTGATTCATTTAATTTAAGTAGGATTTGGGCCTTCTGCCTTCCGGCTCACTTCGCCTCCAAGATCAATACAACCTCAAAGTAGAAAAAGTTGTCCATTTTTTGATAGTGTTTATATAACGGATATGCCTTGTTTACATTAATGACAATGTATCTACTACAATATAGCTTTGACTAATCAAAGGCTTCAGTTAAGCTAATTGTTATTGACACATTTCACTTCAAGGAAAAAAACACCAAAGCACTGGAAAATAAAGTCCCATTAGAAGTTTTATTTAAGAGCAACTTCCCAATAAGGCTCCAGCCTCACTATAGATACTGTCCAGTCTTCTTGAGCATTGGTATCTCCATTATTCAAGCTGCCTAATGATCACTGATTTCCCAAAGGAGGAGAAGAACTTGGATAGTTCTGAATTATACAAGTTACTTTCACTTACACATTTAGGAAAGTGAACTAATACATTTTAGAATGATTTTCAATAAATGAGGTTGAAACAGGATTTCCTGAGTAGTGTAGAAGTTCAGGGCATAGCCTGTAGAACAAGACTACCTGGGTACAGATACTGGCTCCACCACTTCCTGGCTGGATGGTCCCTTCTCTTGGGCAAGAGACTTGACCTGTTACCTCATCTGTACTCCATTTCACAGGGTTGTGAGGAATAAATGAGTTAACAGCATACAAAGAACTTAGAAGTGTGTCTAGCATAGAGTAATTGCTCAATATATGTGTCATTATGATAGTTATTATTGGCAACTGGATAAAGAGGAGTACCAGGTTAAGATGAGGGACAAATATATCTCTGGTTTCTGGCAACCATTTACTGAGATACGAACAAGGAGCAAGGGACAGAAACAAGGTCAGTGGGGTAAAATCTTTTGTTACACTTGCGTTCATTCTGAGGTATTGTGTTACAAATGAACAGAGATATCAAATGGACATCAAGTATACTCCATGCCAGATAAGAACTAACTTTTCTGTGTAATACAGATTCTCTCCTTGGTTTTCTTATGGATCTCTTCTTGTGAGCTCTCCAAAAAACTCAATTCCATGTGCTTCAGAGTTTCCATCTGAACAATATTGAACACAATAATGGCACATAGTAGACACTCAGCAAATATTTGTTAAAAGAATAATTGCTTTCATAAGTGCTGAGTAGCTTGCATAAGGGTAACATGTGGTTGGATGGATGGGTAGATGGACAGAAAGATAGCCAGGTTGAGATTTCTGACATAAAAACAAGGAAATTAAAGACCAGTGTATTGTCAGTGTGTCTTTCTTTCACAAGTTCATTTATTCACTTTTTTTTTTAATGTTTAATTTTTTTGCAAGTGAGAGAGACAGAGTATGAGTGGGGGAGGGGCAGAGAGAGAGGGAGACACAGAATCCAAAGCAGGCTCCAGGCTCTGAGCTGTCAGCACAGAGCCCGACATAGGTCTCAAACTCACGGACCATGAGATCATGACCTGAGCCTAAGTTGGACGCTTAACCAACTGTGCCCCACAGGTGCCCATATTTATTCACTGTTAACAGTGAATATTTGTTGAGTACATACTGTGTCCCAAGTCCTATTCTAGATGCAGGGATATATCACTGAACAAAATAGACTAAGATCCCTCTGCTAATTGAATTTTTATTCTGGGCTAGCAGCAGAGCCAGGAAGGACAGACAATATACATAAGTAAAGATAAAATGTTAACATCATATCCATTAAAATGGCTACCAGAAAAACCAGATAATAACAAGTGTTGCCAAATATGCAGAGGAATTTGAATTCTTGTCCACTGTTGATGGGATTATAAAATGGTACAGCCAGTATGGAAAACAGTATGGGAAGTCCTCAAAAAATTAAAAAAAAAAAGAATTACCAATGATGGAGCAATTACACTTCTGAGTATACAGTAGTCCCCCCCCCTTATCTGTAGGGGATATAAGCTGAGACCCCCAGTGGATGCCTGAAACCACAGAGTAGTGAACTCTATGTATATCCTATACATACATACCTATGATAAAGTTTAATAATAGAACAATTATAACAACATGCTGTTATAAAGTAATCAAAGTGAATGTGTCATCTCTCTCTCAAAATACCTTGCACTGTACTCACCCTTCTTGTGATGATGACGTGAGATGGTAACATGCCCATGTGATGAGATGAAGTGAGGTAAGTCATGTGGGCATGTAGCGTTAGGCTCTATCGACCTTCTGAAGATATGTCAGAAGGATCATGTGCTTCTGAGCCACAGTTGCCCGCAGGATACTGAAACTGCAAAAAGCAAAACTGTAGATAAGAGGACTACTGTATACCCTTAAGAACTGAAAGCAGGGTCTTGGAGAGATACTTGCACACCCATCTCCATAGCAGTGTTATTCATGATAGCCAAAAGGTGGAAGCACCCAGATGTCCATCGACAGATGAGCGGATAACCAAAATACAGTGTATATACACAATGAAATATTATCTAGTTTTAAAAAGGAAGGAAATTCTGACATATGCTACCACGTGGATGAACCCAGATGACATTATGCTAAGTGAAGTAAGTCCATCACAAAAAGACAAATGCTGTAGGATTCCACTTATATGAGATAATGGAGTAGTCACATTCATACAGAGAGAAAGTAGAAGAGTGTTTGTCAGGGCCTGGAGGGAGGGGGAATGGGGAGTTGCTGTATAATGGCTATGGAGTTTCAGTTTTGCAAGATGAAAAGAGTTCTGGATATTGGTCATACAACAACGTGGAAGTACTTAACACTACTGAACTGTAGAATTAGAAAGGGTTAAGATGGGAAATTTCATGAGGTATACTTTACCACAGTTAAAACAAAACTTATGAGAAAGTAATGTATTAAGGAGGAAAGGGAAAAGTACTACAGAAGACAAGAAGTAGAGCAGAGTAAGGGGCTCTGGAGAGCCCGGGAGGGTACAAATGGTATTAAATCAATTGGGTGGTGGGACGCCTCCTAGAGAAGGAGCGATTTGAGCAAGAACTGGAGGGAGTGTTTGTTTCTTGTCTGCTGTTACAGTCAGAGTCTACATCTTCCTGGGCCCGCAGGTGGTGTGCGGCAATGCCAAGGCAGCGCCCGCGTGGTGCAGGGCTGTAAAGTTTACATTGGCGGGCAGCTGATGCAGAAACCGTGGCCGGGGGCATTTCAACTCAATTGGAAAAACAATCCAGGCACTCAGGTGGCACTTGCACAGATTATAATCAGATGTCATCTGAGACCTGAGGTCATGTTACAGTAGAGAGCAATGGTTGTTCTCACGCTTGGCCCTTTATAAAGTCAAACTCCATAAGCCAGAGAGAGCAATCAGGAGTTTGATTTTTTAGTACCTCCTAAGTTTGCATGCTGTCATCTAGCCCATTTCCAATATGAGTTTTAAGCTCTTTCATAGTACTGGGATTTTCAGGGCTTCTGCTGACCTTTGTGTCAACCCATAACTAGGGAGGGCAGCTCAAGAGTACTTATTCAGTTACTGTCTGTATGGTAGGTCATGTGGCATGGAATGGTCAGCTGCTTATAAAAATCCGGTGAACTGCACATGTCTTATTACTAATTTATGAGGCTGGTATAAACAGGTATCAACTTGCCATCATTTAAGCCAGTACTTTATACTCGCATGAATAAAATGGAAAGAGGTTTGCAGCATTGGGTTCTTGAACTTGATTTTCCCACATCTCATCTGTTAACCTTTTCCAGTTCAAAAAACAAAAACAAAAACAAAACAAAAGAAGTATAAAGAGCATGTGTCTCTACTTTGGAATCAGAAAGAAGTCCCTCATGATGCTCTCATCCCCACACCACTGAACTTGGAGGGGAGACGAACATCTATGGGTGGACAGACACCTGTCCTGACCAAGATTCTGAGGGTACACTGGCAGCCATTGGAAATACACATGCTGTCTGTGCCTCTTTCCCCAGGCTATAGCTGTGCAGCAATTGCTGAGGGTTAGGGACAAGTAGGGACTGGCTAGAGGGAGGAGGAATAGATTCCCTCTTAAGCCCTGCCTACACTGGTGGCAGTGAGCATTGGTTGACTGATTTGTAGCATGCTTATCTGCTCAGTGTTTGATTTCTTTGACATCTAAGTATATTTGCTTTCATCTTCATACATAGGCACTGCCTATGATCATTTAACCCAGGAGGTTATGAAGCTCCAGGTAGCCCCTGTGCCTCCAGCTTCTCCCAACATACAGCATTGATGGTAGAGATAGATTTCTCTTTACCCTCACGGTGAAATGATAACACATGGGAATGCGGCAGCCATTAGGTGTATACTGTCATCATGATATATGTATCATTAGATGGCCATAGCAGTTCTTGGCAGCAAAAGAAGGAAAGCTCAGTGGCTTCAGCAGGCATTCTCTGTGAATCCCCTTTGGGCAAATATTTGCCCTAGGCTCTAAGCCTGGGGTCGAGGAGGGGGAGGGAATTGAATGCCATGTGACACAGTACTTGCCCATTAGACACTTATGGGCTGCTAGGATATGAGAAAATTATCCAAACAACTGCAGGGCAAAGTTTTATGTGATCATGTGATGGCGTCTTTCAAGAGACACACACTGAAAGCTACAGGCGAGTGGATGGACGATATTGCTTCACCTGGGCGAATAGGGAGGCATGGAAGAATCGGGATCTGAGAGGCGCCTTTGGGGATGGATGAAGTTTCCTGAGGTAGAGATAGGGAGGAGTCCATTAGGTAAAGGGAGCAGCCCGGGCAAAGACCTGAAGAGGAATCCATTTCAGGGATATACCAAAGAAGACCTGTGCGAACCACACTGCAGCCTAGTCGGTCATAGCAAATAACCGGAAACCACCTGCACGTCCATCTACAGGAGGATGGACAAAGAAACTGTAATTCGGAAAGTACTCATGAGAGAAAATGAATCAACTAGAGAATCGTGTCACAATTAATGTGGAAAAACACAAAACATAATAAAGAAGGAAGGCTGCAGGACGTTAGATACAAAATTTATATAAAGGTTAAAAATAATGTACAAAACTATACATTGTTTATGGATATTTGATTTCATGATGTTATATTATATTCTTACATGTAGTTATATAATTTTATAGTGTCACTATAAATTTTATACTTTCACATGAAAACATTAGTGGGAATGAAAAACACCAAATTCAGTGTATAGTGACTGCCTCTGGGAGGGAAGGATGGAATGGGTAGACACAGGAGGCTTAGTCTCAGGTGTATGTGTTTTAGAGACATGTATACGTATATATACACACATACATACACATAAACACATGCATGCATACACACATATAAATATACATATATTTTAAAATCTGAAGTACATATGACATGTTGAGTTGACAGTTGTTTGTATTATCTTCCAAACTAGTCTGTATACTTGAAGTATTTCATAATTTCAAAATGAAGGAGCAAGTCGCAAGGCATGCTTAAGAATGGCAAATGATGTAGATATATGGTTTTCAAACTTTAACATGACTCTTGGTAAGAAATACATTTTATTTTAGGAACTGGGAGTTGCACGATACTACTTATCCTTAATATGTGGGGTGCATCCTGACATGTTCTATTCTATTTACTCTATTTGTTCTGCATGAAATGAAGCAGTGGGTGATGTTTGAAGATGCAGATTAATGTTAGGGCACAGAAGGCTTTGACTGCCAGCCTTGGGAATGTGAGCTTTTGTTGGCAGAGAGGAGAAAGCTACCAGTGGCTTTGTGGCATATCATTATCAGACCTGAACTTTAGTCACATGAAATGGGGACAGAGTTCGGAGGATGCAAGCTCATTTGGGGAGTTATCACCATAGTATAGCTGGGACAGTATATGGGCTTATGGGGGAATGAAAAGAAGGAACAGGTTTTGGATATGTGGCAACTTAAAAAGGGAAAAGGGGTTTGATGACTGATTTGAGGGAAGGGGGAGGAAAAGGAGAAATCACAGTTTGATTTCAAGGCTAACTGCCTAGGAGATTGGTTAGACCAATCACAAAACTAGCTACATCAGGAGTTCGTTTTCAAACGCACAACCCAGATGGTTATTGTGAAGTTTTGGTTGAGGTTAAAAAGCATGGATTCATAATGGTCTCATAATGTTTCATGAGTTTCTCTAGCAGTATACAGTACCTGGTGAGAAAAGAGAGAAATTGGGTATAACCAAGGTGGAGTTATGCAGGCCAACCCAGTGAAAGGGTAGAGGGTGAGGAGGGCTGGCAGCCAGGGTAGGAATGAATTGGGTGGGCTAAGGGATAAAAAAGGTTGGGGGACCAGAGGTCATGAGGAGCCCAGTGTGTTAGAAGGTGGAAGTCAGGATGTTGTGATCAGGAAGGAGGAACTTGGAATCTGAAATCTTGGAGCTAACGCAGTCCTGAGTGATTAAAAAAAAAATCACGACCTTGGTAGCACTCACAGGCTAGGCAGGTGGGTAGTTGTCATATAATGGAGAGGAAAGCTGGAGCTACTTGATAGTTTATAGTTATTGATCTGAACTTTTCGAACAGAAGCTCCTGTATGGAATGACTAGTGATTTCCAACTAGACCACCTACTGATTATGAATTACTACTCCAAATTGTAGAAAAGGTCACACTGAGAAGTGGGGAGGGGTCTTCAGAGGTCCCCTTCAGAGAGCCCTCAGAGAATGTCCCAGAAGAGGAGGCTCTGGCTAACACCCCTGGGATGTTACAGGGAGCCAGCGTTCCTAGTCGTCATCAGGTCAGAGGCACATAGGCACTCACTTCTCATCCAGCTCTTTGTTTTCCATTTATGTCTGAGGGACCTTCTTTATATAAAACACAGGTGGCTGGATCTTGGAACACAGAAGTCAGAAGCGGTGGGGTCTGCCCATACCTTAAGGGCTGATTTGGTTTAAGGCTTTGAATAGATCTCTTAAATTCTCTGTTCCTCAGTTATTCTCACAATCAACTAACAGAAACTAAAAAAAAATTTTTTTTAATGTCTTGAATAATGTCCTCGTGCAGTTCAATGAATTTCACAATTTAGTGTAAAGGAAGACATGTGTACCGCCAGTTACAACATAACACTAAGCGGGGTATGACAGGATGTGATTAAGTCTGCTTGAGGCTGTTGCTAAATTGCATAGAAGAGGCTATGTCTGAGCCTGAATGTGAGAGAGAAGCAGACTTTGCTAGGCATAGACAGGTACAGCTAACACTGGGAAAGTGTGTGGCTTGTTCAGGGAACCAGGACGGACAGTCTGTTCTGCCTTCTTCTCTGCAACAAGAATGAAAAAATAGGTCTCCTAATCTGCTAACTCCTGCTCCAATGTTATTTTACTTTTTCCTTTTTTCTGCCTGGCCTCTCTATTTCCTGCTTCTTTGCTTAGGCATTCTTGGGCACAAAAGTACCAACAGTAAGAGGAGATAGACCAAAAGTGAGCTGGTGACTGGAAATCAGTTAACAGTTTAAACACTGTTGTGGATACCTACCACATAGATGAACCACACACAGATAAACACATTCAACTCAAATGTTGTTTCCTTTTGAAAAACACTCACATTTTCAATATCAAAGATCTCACTGGTTTTCCCTTTAGAAGCAAAGGGCCAAAGGGGGATCTTATTTCACTTTGTCTTTGAACAATTATCTATTGACGCATTCTGAAGCACCTTTACTTTGATAGCTGCTGATAGGAGAGATAAAGGATGAGTAAGTCAGTGTTCTTGTCTCAAGGAGCTTGCAACCAAATCCATAAGAGAGACAAGCCTTTCTACACACACAATGATATAGTGCTCGAGTCTGGATGTTCTGCTTACCAAATGTTTGGAATAGGTAGGTAAGTGTTCAGGGAGAAAAGAAATCAAGGTGGCCTGGAGAAGGCTTCATGGCCAATGTGGAATTGAATTAAGAGCTTGAGCTATCTGAAGAGAAATTGAGAATGAAGTGGTTTGCTTGATTCTCAGGAGCAAATAAAAAGTCCAGGTCTTGGGACTACCAGGAGAGCACTACATTAGCTGCAAAAGGGTTAACCTTTAATTGCTAGGGAAACTGCATTCCTTACATCGTGCTCCAACCTGGGCTTAATTTGTTATCAGATTCTTCTGCTATGGAAAGTGCATTTCCCAGATTGATTTCCTGCCAGTGGAATCTGCAGCTCTCTTCAGGGTTCACCTGGGTTGGCCCCAATCCCAGCAGGATTGGGTTGGGGGGTGGAGTGATGAAGCTTCCTGCAGGCGAGAGGCTGGACCAAGCTGAGAGGCTGTGTTACTGTGCCAGACCATACCTAATGAAGCCCGTAGTTACACTCTTAGGGAAAGTCTGGGGGGACTTCTCTCCCTAGGCATTAATTAGCAGGCGTTTCAGACAGCACAGCTTACCTCTACCCAAACAAGAAGTCTCTGAAGAAAAGCAATCATCATGCCCAGCTAACCTGTTGATTGACTTCGGACTGCTCAATGTGTTCTAAACTGTTCCCAGCACCTCCAAATCCTCCCTCTGGAATTAAACGCAGATACTATTTATTGCCTGTGGAAGGTACATTCTGTGTCTGTAATGATGCATTTTGAAAACAGTACCTGTTCAAGTGAGACTGCCTGAGATGTGGGAAGTATAGGAAGTAACAGTAAAGAAAATGCAGGAATCCCATCCTGAGGGTTCCAGCTGGAGAAAGAAAGGCACTCAAGAGGAAATACCCTCTGCTCATCTTCCCCAGAGCACCACAGCAAACTAAGGTCGTCTTTACTTTCTCTTGTCAATATTATAGGGATCCACAGAGGAAGAGATTCAGAGTTGGAAAGGTCACTGAGCCTAGAAGGTGACGTGTGTTTCTGGCGTATCCGTGGCACACAGGAGCACCTCACCCTTTTTATAAACAGGGTTCAGCCATGACAGGAGCCTAGCTGGTTACAGGTTGACTGGATTATTAAGGCCATTTGGGTTTGTGTGCTGTGAGAAAAGTCTTGACAATACTGCATATATTGACTTTCCCAATCTAAGAGAACAGGATTGTTGCCTTAGCACCAGATGTTACATATTTTTTCCCCTTCACACTCCCCATGACCATTGGCTTACATTATGGCAAGTGTATATAGGTTGCTTCTAATAATTTTATTAGTTGATATGCTAACTAGTTGAGCTCAAAATCCACAAAATAATGCAAATAAGTGCATTTCTTTGTAATGCTGTGGTGTTTTGGGGGGGAGGTGAGGGAGAGTGTCTTAAAATCCATTCTACTAATTAATCGTGTTTTACCAAGTTTTACATATTTATGTCAAATATTCATATTTGTAGAATAGCAATAACCATTTTTCAATTACAAAAGTAGTAAATGTTTATTTTTAAAAAGTACTGTAATGATAGTATGTGCCCTAGAAGAAAAATAAATCCCCCATAATCCCACCACGTAACAATGTATGTATTAATGTTTTGATTATTCGCAATTCCATGCTTATTCTGTGCCACATGTATATGTTTACAAAAATGGGACACATTCATTTGCTTCTTCCTTGTAACAGTGTCTTCCATTCATTTTAATATTCAGCAAATCCCTGTTAAGCATCTATAATGTACTAGTTCACAAGCAAAACCACAAGCAAAAACACATATATCTTTCTATAACAATAAATGTAAATATCTACATAATTATTTTAATAGGTGCATAGTGTTCTGTTGTATAGATTTATCATAATTTATGAAATCAGATCTCCCACTTTGGATATTGAGATATTATTTATATTTGTTAGATTTTCTTAACCTAACAAACCTATAGATTTATCATAATTTATGAAATCAGATCTCCCATTTTGGATATTGAGATGTTATTTATATTTGTTAGGTTTTTCTTAAATATAGAGAAAATTTGCACTGACCATTGGTGAATCTGACTTCATGTCCAAATTATCTCTGCTAAATAACAGGATTCTACTGGTAGTCCCACTCTTTAAAATATGACTTTGTAAACACTGATACAGTATTTGGCAGATGTAGCTACAAAGATCAATGTCAGGGGTACCTGGATGGCTCAGTCGGTTGAGTATCCAACTCTTGGTTTCAGCTCACTCAGGTCATGTTCTCATGGTTGTGGGATTGAGCCCCGAAGGAGGCTCTGTGCTGATGGCACCAAGCCTGCTTGGGATTCTGTCTCCCTCTGTCCCTCACACACACACACACACTCTCTCTCTCTCTCTCTCAAAATAAACTTGAAAAAAAAAACAATACAATCATGCCATTTGCAGCAATGTGGATGGAACTAGAGGGTATTATGCTAAGTGAATTAAGTCGGTCAGAGAAAGACAGATACATGTTTTCAGTCATATGGGGATCTTGATAAACTTAACAGAAGACCATGGAGGAAGGGAAGGGGGAAAAAAAAGTTACAGAGAGGAAGGGAGGCAAATGATAAGAGACTCTTGAATACAGAGAACAAACTGAGGGTTGATGGGGGGTGGGAGAGAGGGGAAAGTGAGTGAGGAGCATTGAGGAGGGCACAGGTTGGGATGAGCACTGTCAAAGTCAATTTGACAATAAATTATATTTTAAAAAATAAATAAAAGAAAATGAATAGAGAAAAAGAAGCATTTCCTAAGAATCAAAAACAAAAAAAAAAAACCAAAAAAACAAAGATCAATGTAGGCCCAGCAGCCTCTGACTTGATGAATGACTGGAGATCCTGAGGTTGTTTGAGGCTGTTTGAAACTTCACGTCTGTCTCTCTTGGGCCAAACGTGAGACAGGCTGCTCAGAGAAAGTTCCAGTCCTTGTAACTTGACCCCAAGTTGGTGTTTTGGCTGTTGTTTCTTCTCAGCCATTTATAGTTATGCAGTGATGTGTGATGCTTGGCTTCTATGGATTCTGGAAGCATTTCTTCTGCTCTCTTTGTTGGAAATTGCTGCTCTTTTGTTCTCTGTCCAACAACCAGCAGGCCACCTTCCTGCCATCTGTGTGAACCCTCCTCCCCCCCCAACAGTGACATGAGGTGATGTCACAGGATCTGTTTGTTGGTGATTTCAGCATACTGCTTGATCTTTTATACAAAGCAAAACACAGCCCAGATGAATTGCAGAATTTTACAGCTTGTAGAGATTATAACTCCATTTTATGGACAAAGACACCAAGTATAGAGAGGTTGAGTGATTTGCCTGGAGTCCCATAAGCTGAAACTAGAAATTGAGATTTCTGATTCCTTATCTGGTGCTTTTCCAGGCAATCAGCTGTTCTAAGCTTGTGGTCCATTAAACTAGGTCCTTGTAATAGACCAGAGAACATCATTGCTTTGGAGCACTTCTGTTTGGCCTCCAGATAAAATGTCATCAGTACCAAACTATGTCCGCTTGCCAAATATGGAGCTTTTCATTTAATTCTCTACTTTGCTAATCAGGGAAAAGACTTTTTAGCTAGCATGCTACAGATATAGCAGAATTCAGTAACTGGTCTCAATGTTAGTATGCTTTCCCCCAACAGGTTGATAAATGACCTGTCTTTAGGTTTGTGACAGGAATATTTTGCCATACTAGTTCTGCAAAGCCAGCCATAACAAATGACACGTCTCTAAGATGAAAGAGGCCCATTGGGTTTATGATTATTTTTATCTGAGTTATAGACCCACTGGATCATCTAAAAGATTTCAGTAAGATTTTATGAAGTCACATTTTCTTCTCTTGGACAGTATTGGAATATGATTTACAAATAAACTCAATGGCAAATAACTGAGTTTTATGATACTGATTGCTTTTGTAAGGCTAGCTACACATTATCTTTGTTAATGCAGGAAAGCAGTTTTACAGAAGCATATCTGAAGATGCATATCATCATATTTGGGTTTGCTTTTAGAGCACAGTTTTTGAGGGCATTATGGTTAAGAGCCTAGACTGTAGGGCCAACTGCTTTGGGTTACCTGCTGGCTCTGGGACTTATTGTGTAGCCTTGGGTAAGTTGCTTAATCTCTCGGTGCTTCTGTTTTGTCAACTGTAAAATGGAAATGATGACAATAATAGTACTAATGCCAGATAGCTGTTAGGAAGTTTAAATGAGCTAATATTTGCAAAGTATCTAGAATACTGTTGGACATGTGATAAGCAACATGTGTTTATTTTTGTTGTTGTTGTTATGACATTTTCATTCCATTCAGTCATTTATTCAACAACAATTTATTGGAACATCTCCTATGTGCTAGGCACAGTGATAGATGATACAAGATTCTAAAGCCCTCAAAAGACCTTATAGTTTAGTGGGAAGCCTATATTAGAGAATATATAGGCACACCTCAAAGACACTGCAGGTTCAGTTCCACACCACCAAAGTAAAGCAAGTATTACAATAGAGTGAGCCAAATGAGTTTTTTGGTTACCTAATGCATATGAAAGTTATGTTTATACTATACTATAGTCTATTAAGTGTATAATAATAGCATTATATCTTTAAAAAATTATGTATATACCTTAATGTAAAAATACTTCATTGCTAAAAAATGCTAATCATCATCTGAGCTTTCACTGAGTTATAATCTTTTTGCTGTAGAGGGTCTTGCCTCGATGTTAATGGTTACTGACTGGTCAGGGTGGTAGTTGCTGATATGGGGGTGCCTGTGGCAATTTCTTAAAATAAGATAATGAAGTTGCCTTCATCAGTGGACTCTTCCTTTCATGAACAATTTCTCTGTAGCATGTGATACTGTTTGATAGCATGTTTCCACAGAACTTCTTTCAAAATTGGGATTCCATCCTCTTCTCAAACACTGTCACTGCTTTATCAACTAAGTTTATATAATATTCTAAATCCTTTGTTGTCATTTCAACTGTCTTCCCAGCATCTTCACCAGGAGTAGATACCATCTCAAGAAACGACTTTCAGGGCTCATCCATAAGAAGCAGCTCTTCATCCACTCAAGTTTCATCATGAGCTTGCAGCAATTCAAGCACATCTTCAGGCTCCACTTCTAATCCTAATTCTCTTTCTATTTCCACCACTTCTGCACTTCCTTCCTCCATGGAAGTATTGAAAACCCCTCAATGTGCTCCCTGAGGGTTGTAATCCATCTCTTCTAAACTTCTGTTAATGTTGGTATTTTGACCTCTGCCTATGAATATTCTTAATGACATCTAGAGTCATGAATTCTTTCCAAGAGGTTTTCAGTTTACTTTGCCCAGAGCCATCAGAGGAATCATTGTCTATGGCAGCTATAGCCTTATGAAATGTGAACTCATTAATATTTGACTTGATTTATATTATAAATTTTATAATTTAATTTATAAACTATAGAATTTAATTATGAATTGATTAATAAGACTTGAGAGTTGAAATTACTCCTTGATCCATGGCTGCAGAAAGGATGTTTTAGCAGGCATGAGAAGAACATTAACTTGTTGTGCATCTCCATCAGAGCTCTTGGGTGATGGTACTTTGTCAATAAGCAGTAACATTTTGAAAGGAATCTTTTTTTTTTTTTTTTTTGAGCAGTAGTTCTCAACAGTGGGCTTAAAATGTATTAAATAAAACAGTGGGCTTAAAATATATTCAGTAAAACATATTATAAACAGATGTGCTATCATCCAGGCTTTGTTATTTCATTTGTAGAGCACAGGGAAAGTAGACTGAGCATAATTCTTAAGGGCCCTAGGATTTTTGGAGTGGTCAATGAACACTGGCTTCAACTTAAAATCACCAGTCACATTAGCCCCTAACAGGAGAGTCAGCCTGTACTTGGAAGCTTTGAGACCAGGCACTGATTTCTCTGTGGCTCTGAACATCCTAGATGGAGTTTCCTTCCAACAGAAGGCTGTTTCATCTACACTGAAAATTTGTTATTTAGTGTAGGCACCTTCATGAACTCTCCTAGCTAGATCTTCTGGGTAACTTGCTGCAGCTTCTATATCAGCACTTCCTGCTTCACCTTGTGAAGGCTTTTTGTTATGGAGATGGCTTCTTTCCTGAAACCTCATGAACCAACCTCAGATGGCTTCAAACCTTTCTTCTGCACCTTCTTCACCTCTCTCTGCCTTCACAAAATTGAAGAGAGTTATGGCCTTGCTCTGGATTAGGCTTTGGCTATGGGAACATTGTGGCTGGTTTGATCTTCTTTCCAGACTGCTAAAATTTTCTTCATCTCAGCAATAAGGCTGTTTCACTTTCTAATAATTCGTGTGTTCGCTGAAGTAGCACTTTTGATTTCAAGAACTTCCCCTTTGCATTCACTACTTGGGCCTATCTTGGCTTTCAACATGTCTTCCTCACTAAGCTAAATCATTTCCAGCTTTTGATTTAAAGTGAGAGAGGCATCACTCCTCCTTTCACTTGAATACTTAGAGGTCATTGTAGTGTTGTTAATTGGCCTTATTTTAATATTGATGTGTCTCAGAAAATAGGGAGGCCTGAGGAGGGGAAGAGAGACCAGGGATTGGGTGGTCAGTGGAGCAATCAACACACACATTGATTAAGTTTGCAGTGTTAAATGGGCACAGTTCATGGCACTCCCAAACAATTACAATAGTGACAACAAAGATCGCTGATCACATATCACCATAACAAACAGATAATAATGAAAAAAAAACTTGAAGTATTACAAGAATTAACAAAATGTGATACAGTCATGAAGAGAACAAATGTTGTTGTGAAAATGGCACTGATAGACTTACTGTATGCAGTGTTGCCACAAACCTTCAATTTATAAAAAATGCAGTACCTGGGGGCACCTGGCTGGCTTAGTCAGTAGAGCATGTAACTCTAGATCTTGGGGTCATGAGTTCAAGCCCCATGTTGGGCATAGAACGTACTTTAAAAAAAATGCAAGGCACCTAGTTTGTTGGCTTGGTGGAGCATGTGACTCTTAATCTTAGGGTTCTAATTTGAGCCCCCAAGTTGGGTGTAGAGATTACTTAAAAATAAAATCTTAAAAAAAATTGCAATGTCTGCAAAGCACAATAAAGCAAAGCACAAAACAAGGTATGCCTGTAATGTAAACCGGAACACTGCAGTTATACAGAAAGGAGAGTGCTATAATGGAGGGTAGTACAGGGGTAGCAGAGGCAAAGGAGCACCTGAAGGGAAGGCTTCACAGGGGAAATTTGAACTTGGCCAGTGGGCATCAGTGCTGTGGGCACTCCATGCCTTTGTGCTTGTGTACAAAGGCCTGAAAGGATGGCAGAATTACTGGAACACAAAATAAAAGTGGCAGGGTCATGGGGCACCTGGGTGGCTCAGTCAGTTAGGCGTCTGACTTCAGCTCAGGTCATGATCTCACAGTTCGTGAGTTTCAAGCCCCACGTGGGCTATGTGGAGCCTAGAGCCTGCTTCAAATTCTGCATCTCCCCTTCTCTCTGTCCCTCCCCTGCTCATACTCTCTCTATATCTCTCTCAAATATAAATAAACATTAAAAAATTTTTTTTAAAAATTGGCAGGGTCAGGGGACATTTGGAGTAGTTATGGGGATACACGGGTAGGGACCAGAGGGAAGACCTTCTATATCCCAAAGAGGTACGTGTGGGAGAGAATGAGGGCCCACAGTAGGACAGTGGCCATGCCATTTCTAAGCCCCCACAGAGAGGGCATCCAGCAGGTGGAGGAGGTTGCAAGGAGCAGTGAGGGCAGGGGGCATACCTGGTGTAAGCTGTGAAATCTGTTACTAGGAGACGAGACAGGCCCAGGCGCCGCACTGCTCATCCAGACGGCTTCTCTCTGAAAGTTCAGTGGTTATTTATGGGCACTTGACATCGTTTGCACTATGCTTCCAGGGGACCGCAACACACAGAAACGGGTCATTTCATTGTTTTATTTAAAGTTACCGAGGGGTGCCTGGGTGGCTTAGTTGGCTGAGCATCTGACTCTTAATTTTGGCTCAGGTCATGATCTCGTGGTTCATGGGATCAAGCCCTGAGTCGGCCCCTGTGCTGAAAGCACAGATCCTGTTGAGATTCTTTCTGCTCTGCCCCTACCTCGCTCTCTCTCGTCAAAGAAAAACAAAACAAAAACAAAAAACTTTAAAATATCTTTCCGTTAAAAAAATTAAGTTACTGAAAAGGAAATGCATCTGGGTAGTTTTCATCCATCAAAACTAGGTAAACAAAACCAAACCTTAAAAATGCATACTTTGAGGTGCACCTTGGTGGCTCAGTTAGCTAAGCATCTGACTTTTTGACTCAAGTCAATATCTGACGGTCCATGGGTTTGAGCCCCACATAGGGCTCTGTGCTGACGGCTCAGAGCCTGGAGCCTGTTTAGATTCTGTGTCTCCCTCTTTCTCTGTCCCTCTCTTGCTCATGCTCTCTCTCTCTCTCAAAAATAAACATTTTAAAAAATGCATATACTTTGGTTGTGATTTCTTTTTAAAAAGAAAGTGTAAATACACAATTCTTGACTAAAATATCAACTTACTGCTATGAACATAAATTTTACCCTACTCTTCTCTTTCTACTTTGCCTTATAGTAATTATCTTTAACTTTTCTAAATAGTTTAAAGGAGCACCCGAAATAAAACTTTAAGATTGGACCCCTACATAGACCAAAATGTGATGTAACCGTTTTTGACACTTTCTTATATAAACATTACCTGAATTCATGGCACAGATAACCATACTCATATTATTAAAATAGAGTTAAATAACAGTTCATATTAAAATAGAACTTTAAATTCCAATTCTGTTATAACCTGAGTCTAATGAAAACTTTTTATAAAGCAGTTGAAGGTATTATAAGGATTCCCAGAAATGAACCAAAAACTTTAAATGCCTTTTCAGTTTTCAAAGACTGCATTAACATCCAATATAAAGCAGAAAAATTATATATTACTAAGTTATAATCCTTTTGTGAGTTCCTTAAATGTTACTAGTATTTTAATGTGCATGTTTTGTCTCTTCAAAGCACTATTCAACTATTGCCCATTTTATTATTATTTATCCTCTTTTTATCCTGAAAGATGGAAAGACAGGAAATCACCTCCGACCCACCTTTTTTTAATGGAGAAAATTACAATCAGTAGTTTAATGTCCTGGGCATTACCATACAGCTAACTGAATAGAGCAAATATGGAACAGCTAGACTGTCTGACTCCCAAACATTATTTCTTTTTTCCCTCTACCTTGCTGAACAGAAGGAAATTGGTGCCAAATGTTTGGGCCTAAAGAACTATTCATTCAGTAAATAATGATTAGGTATAATTATTTTATTTGCTGAGTACCATTTTAGACATGGGAACTTGCATATTAACAGAGCTGGCCACGAATAGGGGAGTGAGCAGAGTAAACCAGTGATCAGGACCCCAGGACAGAAGTGTGCTGGGAAGAGGTCTAAACCCAGTCTGGGGAGTAGCAAAGGCTTCCTGGCAGAGCTGGCTCCTGGGCAGAATGTTGATGAGCTGGGGTTGCTGGACTGACTGGAGGGTTGTCATCATGTGTGGAGATGAAGAGTGTGGCACTTTTGAAAAACTCCCAGCATTAGGATCCCTGCCTTTAAAGTGACCTAGAGGTGTGAATCGAGAGGAAAGTGGTCAACAGAAGCAGGACTGTTAAGGGCTTAAAGTTTGTGTTGTGAACAAGTAATAGTGAGCTACAGGAGGATATGGGGAGGGGAGTGGTATTCAGATTTCCATTTTTAAACTATCACCCTGAAGTGGTCTGAAGAGAGGGTGTGGCAGACATGAGGCAGGGGAACCATCACTTAAGGAAGGAAGGTCAGTTATGACACTGCTGTTTTTATCCTCGGCATCAGTTCATTTTAAAGGCCTGAGTGGAGAGCAGTAGAAATGGAAGGAATGCATGATTCCAGAAATGGTGAGATAAAACCAACGGGCCTAGATGACTGATTAGATGTAGGGGAAGGGTCAAGTCTGGGTTGAAGGACAAGTTTGAAGATACCGAGTTTGAAGTGCCCATGGGTTATTCTGTTGGACAAATCCAGAGCCATCGGGTATTTGAATCCAAATTTCAGGGAAGATCTGGCTACAGATGTATGTGTGGGAATCACCTGGTACAGGTGCCAGCTGAAGTCAAGGGTGTGAGAGAAGTATCAACATCGGAGGGACTGTAGAGGTGGAAAAGGATGCAGATGGTGGATCCCTGGGAAGACCAGGGTTGACAGGGGTGGTGGGAGAAGAAAACAGGCAAGACCAGAGAGGGTAGGGTCACTTAGGTCAAGAGAGGGGACATTGGTTAGTGGCATGAATCCCCACAGCTCAGGTGAGATGAGGACTGAACAGGCTTAAAGCTTCAAGAATGAGACATGAACTCTCGTCTTCTTTCTGCAACATCAAATCTAAACTCCTTTCAATAATGCTGTGGCACCTACCCCACTCCCTTCCTGATTGCTCCCCAATAGCCTCTCTGTTTATGGGCCCACAAAGAAGCCACAGCATTCCCTCACTCATATTTTGCCCCGTTCCTGAAATGCCCCGCTTCTCACCCCTTCACTTGTCTAAGTGCCGGAGTGAGCTCCGCTCTGGAGACCTGTTTGTATTTCAGTCTACTTAATACTCAATTGTATGCAGTCCGGTGGTGTTGACTATAGATTCATGAAGTGTGAATCTTCTTGTAGGCTATTTGAGGAAAGGGGTCTTATTTTATTCTTCCTTTGTGGCCTTTGTAGACTGCAGTATTGTTGAGCAGATGATCTTTGCTCTGGAAAAGCTCTGCGGTTGATCAAAATACGACTTGAGCTTAGCCAGTTCATGAGGATTCTTCAGGAAAATTCCATTTCAGCTGTCTCAGTAGAGGAGCTGGAGCATACCCTGTGCAGAAGAGATCATTCTAAGGTAGCATCTTGGTCAGCTGATAGCCATATCAGGCCAGGCAAGAGTGCATGGGGACAGAGGCCAGGAATGAGGGAAGCACCCTTTGTCAGGCTGGCACTGGGAAGGCTGGAGGTGTGTGCCTGCACCAACGTCATGATGCCAGTGGGTGATTTCCTCCAAGAAAGGCTCTCAAACTTTATAGCTGATCCTTTGAAGACTATTTCTGGAAGCACTCCACCCTCTGGCACAGTGAAAGTAAATCCTTTCTATGGAGGTAAACTATAGGGGACTCCACTGGACAGGGGCTTCTGACGTTAACGCTGATTTTAAAAAATTATACTTAATTGCCATTGCTGTGGCTGTGATGGCTGCTCTCAGGTGAAGGGAGAATTTTATGGCAGGGGAAGGGGCAGTTGCTAAGCAAAGGGCAAAGAAATAATCCCCTCTCTTTCTGACCATTAGTTTAGAATTTTTCGTTTTCACTTCCAAAGTGTAAAAATTTAGATCCTTTTCACGCACAAATAGATGACCTAGATCTTTGCAGCACCCTCATCACTGACAAGATAAGAGATCATATCTTGAGTCAGAGGCCATGGTGGTAGTGTCCCTGCAACCACCAGGTTCCTCCGTGGGTGTTGGGCTACACACTCCAGAGGATGGAGTTATGAAGGAGACCCTGAGGCTAGTGTGGTGGCACTTTTAAAGATCCTTGGTGGGGCATCTGGGTGGCTTAGTTTGTTAAGCGTCTGATTTTGGCTCAGGCCATGATCTCACAGTTTGTTAGTTCGAGCCCCGCATAGGGCTCTGTGCTGACAGCTCAGAGTCTTGGGCCTGCTTCAGAATCTGTCTCCCTCTCTCTCTTCCCCTCCCCCACTTGCACTCTGTCTCTCTCTCTCAAAACTAAATAAATAAACGTTTAAAGGTCCTTGGAAAAGAAGGTCTCATTTGCAAGGGAAATAATGATTCTGCCATTTTTCCCCCTTGCATCCTTTCCTTTGAAGCCAAAGTTAAAACCATTAGGTCTTGTACTTCTTCGTTATATAAACCTCTCCTAGTTTATTTTCCATAAGTAAGAGAGAGATAGAAATAATTTTCCGAAAAGGACACCTCAACATAAAGCCAAGAAGTTGGGTTGGTGGTATGAGGACTGGAGGAACACTCGGGGTCAGAGCTCTGCAGACAGGGTTTTCTAGAAACAGGGTTTGACAATAAGTCAGTATTATGGTCTGTCAGATCATGTCCTCAGAATGGATGCCAGTTGGTTCCCATGTCTGAACTGTGTTCAATTCCAACCATTAGACAACTAAAACCTGAGTTTTTAGTCTTCAGAAATTCACTTGCATTGTTGGTTTATAAGAACCTAATGTCCCAGACATCCTATTTTGAGGAGACGATGATGAGCAGAAATTGTACAGTCCTGTGTTATTTAACTTTACATGTGGAATGGTCTCCAATTGGTTTGGGTGCCCAGGGATAATGGAAACACCCTTGATCTTAGACAGCAATGATAAGGTGGGGCCTACCCTAGAGCATCTTAAAGGATTCCTTTCTTCTGCAGCTCATATCCCCAGTGACTCACCTTTTTTCCCAACCACAAAATCAGACCAATGTTTCTGATTTTCCTCTCTACTTCGCAAGAGACGGAAGAAGTCTGTATCTAAAGAATAGAGCTCTTTAATTTCCCAAAGCTCCAACAAAGCCCAGCTCCCCCAGGCCACATACTTCTTACCCAATAGCTACCAGACATTGTCCCATGTCCCAGGCCCAGCCATGCAGTGGGTCCACTTGATCCTAGGACCGGCATACTCCATCTGTTCCCTGTCCCTCTTCTTTAACCCTGCTGTACTCTGTCACCAACTGCCACTGGAGGTCAGTTGGAGGAGTCTCCATCTAGAGCTTAACTCTCAGGCTCTCGGATCCCCCTGCTGGCTGACAGCAGAAGCACTGCTTAGCTTTTCCCTTCCTTTCCCTTCCCTTACCTTCTTTCCTTCCCCTTCCCGCCTTCTCTTCCCTTCCCTCTTTTTCTTTTCTTTTTTGTTTGTTTTATAATGAATTAAGGCATTCTGATGACTGTTTTCTTTCTCTCTCCCACTCTCCCTCTTTTTGTCCTTCTGAGTCCGTAATCCTTAGTAAGCATTTTATATTTTAGAGTCTCTCATTTAACCATCACAACTATCCATATGGTGCGCAGAATTATTACTCCCATTTTACAGATGAAGACTTTGAAGCCTAGACAACTCTATAACTTTCCCAAGGTTACCCAGAAAGTAGCCCCAAACCAAGGATTGACTCTAGGTATCCCTGAGCTTTTTTTTTTTTTTTTTACATTTTTTTAATTTTTATGCCCTACACTTTAGATCTGATTATCTAATTTTTTTCCTTTTCAATTTGATTAAGAAATGTGGGTAGGAAGATTAAATTTTCTTCACCAAAATTAGTAATGTCTTGAGAAGCACTTGTTCTCTCCCAGCAGAAGGGCTCTGAAGGAAAGGAGCCATTTCAATTGATCAATCAGATTTTGAATTTATCTGAGGAAAAGAGGTTGGAAAATATGAAGTACAGAAGGTAGCTGTATAGATGCTGAAAATCCATTTCTTTACACAAAAAACTCACATGAAATTTTGCAGCTCTTTTGTGATATATTTTGTGATATAATTGCTATGCTTCTCTGGCTCATCTGTCATGTAAAAATTTCAAGTGTAAGGTAAACATTTTTGAGGTCTGAAATTCACTGAGTGGTGCCCAGGAGAGCAAATCCAAAACTACTTAATTTCCAATTTAATTAAAAACAAAACAAAGCAAGAAACGAGCATAATTACAAAGAACACAAAACAAAAACCACCACCACCACCCCAACTTTTACAATTAGATTTTATGTTAAATTTAGGCCAGGTGTTAATTTTGTGTAACTGTTAAAGTATTTCCCAGAATATATATTGGTCTTTGCCAACCAAATTGATGACTCATTTGCCTGTCTTTTACTCTGAAGTTTAAGTTTCTATTGCTTATCTCAGATTTTCAAATAGTGGTGAAATTAGTGGATATTTCAAGATCAGGTGCTCAAGAAGTGTAAACTATCATTAGTAACATCAATATTTACAATTTTTATATTTCACTATAATGTCTCATGCTCTTAGAGCCTATCTGGTAATTACATTTTAATACCATCTAGGAAACTTCAAAATACCTCTAAAGGTACCCTTATGGACCTTCCAGATATCGTTAAAACAGGATGGTTAACAGCCCTGTCTTACAAGATGTTGACTTCACGCTGCACTGGGTAGTAGGGACGAAACCCCAATCTTAGGGTGGTAAGGGAGAGGTCTTAGTCCAACTCGAGTAAGTACAGATGAAACAGAAGTGAGGCTCAAAGAAGCTGTCTGCGGCTCCCCAGCTCCCCTAACGCACCAGAAGCCCCAAGCAACCCCACAGCCCTCGCGGCCGCCTCCCCGTCCGCCAGCTTCCTGGTTTGCCGACTTTCCTCTGTTCTCTGCAGGTTGCCGCGCCTTCCGCCGCCATGACGACCGCCATCTTGGAGCGCCTGAGCACCCTATCGGTGAGCGGGCAGCAGCTGCGCCGCCTGCCCAAGCTCCTGGAGGACGGCCTTCCCAAGATGCCCTGCACCGTCCCCGAGACGGACGTGCCCCAGCTCTTCCGGGAGCCCTACATCCACACCGGCTACCGCCCCACGGGCCACGAGTGGCGCTACTACTTCTTCAGCCTCTTTCAGAAGCACAACGAGGTGGTCAACGTCTGGACCCACTTGCTGGCCGCCCTTGCCGTCCTCTTGCGATTCTGGGCCTTCGCCGAGGCCGAGGCCTTGCCGTGGGCCTCCACCCGCTCTCTGCCCCTGCTCCTCTTTATCCTGTCCTCCATCACTTACCTCACGTGCAGCCTTCTGGCCCACCTGCTGCAGTCCAAGTCGGAGCTCTCGCACTACACTTTCTACTTCGTGGACTACGTGGGCGTGAGCGTCTACCAGTACGGCAGTGCCTTGGCTCACTTCTTCTACAGCTCCGACCAGGCCTGGTACGAGCTGTTCTGGCTCTTCTTCTTGCCAGCAGCTGCTTTCTGCGGCTGGTTATCTTGCGCCGGCTGTTGCTATGCCAAGTATCGTTACCGCAGACCTTACCCAGTCATGAGGAAGATCTGTCAAGTGGTACCTGCAGGGCTGGCCTTCGTCCTAGACATCAGCCCCGTGGCACACCGGGTGGCCCTGTGCCACCTGGCTGGCTGCCAGGAGCAGGCGGCCTGGTACCACACGCTCCAGATCCTCTTCTTTCTGGTCAGCGCCTATTTCTTCTCCTGCCCGGTTCCTGAGAAGTACTTTCCGGGTTCCTGTGACATTGTAGGCCACGGGCATCAGATCTTCCACGCCTTCCTGGCCATCTGTACACTTTCCCAGCTGGAGGCCATCCTCCTGGACTACCAGGGGCGGCAGGAAATCTTTCACCAGCGCCACGGTCCGCTGTCTGTCTACACGGCCTGTCTGTCTTTCTTCTTCTTGGCGGCCTGCAGCGCTGCCACCGCAGCCCTCCTGAGGCACAAAGTCAAGGCCAGACTGACAAAGAAAGACACCTGAGGCTGACAGGTGGAGTGAGGTGTGTAGGCAGCCTGTCGCGATTTGGCGGGAAACTCAGTACAACATTAGGAGTTGACTTTTTGTTTTTTAAGAGTTGCTTTTAAATTAATACATATTTCCAAGGATATGCTATGGCATTGGAAAGCCAAAGGATTCAAGAATTTTGTTATAGTTGTTGCTAATAAAAAGAGTATTACTTTTCCCTCTGTGACATAGCCTTACAAGGTACAGGAAAAGAAAGGACCTTGGCTAAGATTCATGGGACACTAAATTAAGGACCATCTTTCTGTCCAAAAACCTAGGGGAATTCTGACTTTGGCCTCCAGAGGCAAGTCCTGAGCTAAAGGGATAAAAAAGTTGGACTGAAAAGTATGTGGCTGGTCCACACCTTAGTGGAATGGCCATCCTACTATGTTGGTTTTTGGTAATTGAATAAATTGATCCAAGAACTCAATTTCATTTGGATTTCAGATTGTCCAGGGTGGAGAAGTCAGAATCTTCAAAATGACTCAGTGAAACCCTTAGACATAATGAATTACTTAGACATAACAGAATTACTCTGTTCATTTGATTTCCGGTCTCTCCTCTCTTGTCCTACTTTGACACTGACGCTTTTCTCGGGATGATGTCTGCCTGGCTGTTTTCTCTACAATGCTGTCACTCCCATCTGTACCTTGCATGGTAATATAGAGGAATATGAAGCAGTCATATGCTTGGATCCGTGTGGACATTCAGAAAGCTTATTCTCATATAATAATAATAATGTAAACGGTACTAGAAAGTACAGTGCCAAGAGCCATCAGGAGACCCAGCCAGTAAGCATGGATACTGTTTTGTGTCATGGGACCCTTCTGTTTTATACCTGTGGACTACAGTACTTGAAATCTGTTAGGGCTGCCTTACAGGCCAGAAAATCTGGGGCTTGTGCTAGGGAATCGTCTCCAGATTTAGGCCAGCGTGTTAAAGAAACAAAACAAACTAATAGAGTGAATTGGTTCTGAGGGTCCCTCTAGGGACCCGATTATTTCAAGAGGAATCCAGAGTCTGCCCTCTTAACTAGCTGCTGCCACATAAAGGACCCACGTAACTACCCTAGTTCAGGGTCCTCGGGCAGGCAGCTATGCCTCAACTTAGAGCTAAATCCCTAAAATAATTGAGCACTAGGACAGATGAGCATGTGTGCTCACTGTGGGTTAATGCCTGAAGGTTCCTTTGGGTAAGAATGGTGAACCAGGTACCCTGTAGCTAGAATTTTCTTTCGCCCAGTAGCTTCTGTGGGATAAGCAGTACTTGTGACTGATGTGTTCTGGCCACACAGCCTTCTCTGAGGACCGATTTATGTACTAATCCAGTGAAGGGGGTTGTGTTGACAGAGGAGCCATGGGAGTCTTCTCAGAGGCCGTGTTTCCTATCAGTATAAGGTCTCTGTTTACTACAAAGGAAAGTGCTTTGTTTTCACTCCAGTTTGATGAAATTCTTACTAGGTTATTTTGTTATCTTCGTGTCATTGTTTTCTTACTTTCTCTGAGAGATTTGTGGATTTTGTGCCTTATGAGTGGAAAGGTATGAACACTTTACTTAATATATGGCCATGTGGAATTTTCAGTTTTGGGTTTATAGGGATAAGGAAATAAAGAATGCATTACTTTTCAACCAGTGGATGAAAGAAACGTCAGACCACCAGAATTCTATATCATTCAAAAGACTCTGTCAATCTGCATTTTGGCAAAAGACAAACAAACAAAAACCCTCAACCAAAGCTTTCCTATAGTCTTCATATCAAGAAAACATATGTCTTGTCTGCTACATGGATTTCCTAGATGGATTTCTCTGTTAATTCTTAAATACCTGAACTTCTGTGCTATCCAAGTGTCTTACATAAGCTTCTGGTATCTAGTCCAAATTCATCACAAATCAAGTTGGCAAAACTGAAGCCAGTTGAACTAAAGGGAACAGGGGAGTTGTACAAACACATTGCAAGAGGCTCAGTTTAAAATGAGGACTAGAAAATGTTTGAAATATTCATTTTTATGGATTCATATTCTTTTAAAAGTTGGAAGAGGTATAAGTCAAGCTCTTGAATATGGTGGTGGTCCTGATGGACGTAGATCTTCAGGCCAAAGGCAGGTACTTTTTAGAAGAGAAAGCTGGGAATAGAGCAGTGATCTTCAAATGCAAGTGGCAGCGCAAGACCAGCTGACACACTGTATGTAACCTGTCTGTGACAAGTTCAGATAGACTAAGCTCTTAAGATATTACCATGAAATTATTACTTTAAGTTGCACAGGTATTGGTCCCTCAACCTGCATTTTGGCAAAAGACAAACAAAAATAAATATAAATTTTTTTTTAATTTAAAAAAATATAAAATTTTTCACCAAAGATAATTGAGGAACAATGGGACTAGGTATCTCACTAAAATACTAGTATCTTATTCAAAATATGTAAACACAGGAAATGCAGATGTTTTAAACTACTCAGACTTTTGAAGGATTAAAGACTCCTTTTAAAACATTTTCATTAAAATGAGTGTATCAGCAAGGAACAAACCTAGTTTATTTAAAAGAAATAATTATTTGATAAAGGAGATTATTTTACTCTACTATAGCCTCACCAACAGCTGACATTTGGAAATTCTGCCAATTATCTCGTCTCTATTAAAATGTAAATGCCTCTGGAAAACCTAAACTATCAGTCATTTACATCTTGTGAATAAAAATTTTGATGGATTTGTGTGAGGCCCTACTCAGGGTAAGGAGATGGGACATCAAGACGCAGTTTGGGGACACATTTGGCTATTTCCCACTTTCCTAGTACTTCCTGACTTGTAATTACCAATGAGCTAATGTTAGTACACTTCAGATGTTAAGGTTTCATTTCCCACCTGTGCTAAAAGTACCTCACTCAATAATAATATTCTCAGTCCTCTATTGGAAGCTTGAAATAGTAGGAGCTCAGGCTGTGGAATGAAGGTAGCTCATTCTGATTCTGTTCTCCCACTATCCACAAATAGTACTTTAACTTAATGTTAAGTACCTTACATTCTTCAGATGCTGCACTGTAGTTTCAAGTGATCCCTCCAGATGGCGCTCATGACTTACTCAGCATGGCCATTGTATCCAAGTCTTGGGGCTATTGTGTTGGTCCTAGTGTTTTGCTTGATTGCTCCGCAAAGAAAAAATGGAACTATTTTCTGTTTGTATAAATCTACTTACACGAATGACCATTAAACAGATTTTGTATATGGATTGTTGTACTGTGAACAATTATCTTGTTTCTTTCTTTGACAAGTCTCTTTAAAAAAAAAAAGTTTACTTATTTGTTTTGAAAGAGAGAGGGTACAGCAGGGAAGGGGCAGAGAGGAGAGACAGAATCCCAAGCAGGCACCATGCTGTCAGCACAGAGCCCATGGAAGGGCTCAAACTCCCCAATCGTGAGATCATGTCCTGAGCTGACATCAAGAGTCAGATGCTTAACCGACTGAGCCACTTGGTCACCGCTCTTTGACAAGGTTCTTGACAAGGGCTACTTTGACAAGGTCCATCTTAAAGAAAGGTTTTATCTAGACTAACATTGCCAGGAGGAGGAGGTCTGGACATTTTATATCCACCTAGAGGTAGGAAAATAACAAAAGCTTAAAAATCTTCATCCCCTAGCCCCCAAAATACATATAATACACCCTAAATCCCCACTTGTGAGTAGATCATATTGCCCCCTACCAAAAGCTATGGAGTTGATGTCTCTGAGGATATCCATCTAATTGAATAAATACTTCTAGTTTCATGGACGACAGTGTTAAAAATTTCAAAATTTTGAATTGATGAACTACATTTTTTAAATATAAAAATTATGAATTATAATTATACTATAACAGCTATTATAATGGATGTATTGTGAAAAGTGACATTTATCAACCAAAGGATTTTGTGGCCCAAATCTTATATTTAAATAACTGAAAAAAGTCATTCTCCAGGCTCCTCAGCTTTAGGCCATAGTAAAATCACAACAACAATAAGAAAACAGCATTTGTCTGGGTTGAAGCACTGGTGGAATTATGGATGTCCCTCTTGCTCAAACCCTTTTCATGACCAACAGGGGCCCTAGGTAGTTTGCAAATGCTTCTGTCGTCACTACTAATAATTTAACCACTCTTCAGTTACTGATTCATGAAGTATTTATGAGTGCCTACTGGTGGTGGGCACCGTGTTGGCTCTGGAGATGCCATAGTAAGGAAAAAACAAGCAAAAAAACAGGGATCCTTCCACACAGAGTTTTCACACTGCTAAATGAGAACCAGCATCTTCCCCTGGTGGGCCATCCCAGGGTACCCCTCTAGGTCTTGATCCCAGTCTGAGGGCCAGATGGCAGGCCAAACTCAGGGGAGCCTGGGACTTGCTTTGTGCCAGAACATTTTCAAAAGGAATGAGCTCTTTTCCTTCCTGCCCCTAGAGGCTAGAAATACCTTCCCCACCAGCAAGGCTGTCACTTGCAGCCACCTCAAACCTTGTTACTCCCGTTGCTTCTCTAGCTCTTTTCACTGTCCTCTAGTGTTTAATTCACTCTTGGATATACTTGACACATCTGGACACAGTGAAGCCCTATATTTCCACAAGCAGTAATTAAAGTCTCAGGTAATTAAAGCCCCATCCTTCAGGGAAGGGCATGTAGGGTTCCAACCTGAGTACAGGTCCCTGATATGATAAATTGGAAACAGCATGTTGCACTCTGACTGCCTCCTTTAAAAAAAGAATAACCATCTTGTCCTTTAAGGAATTTTTATTAAAATAATATGGAAAGGAAAGCTTTGCATTCAAAATAAAATTTATTTAAATATTAACTTCAAGAGCCTATCTCAGGTAAGGGCTTGTCTTACCTAACATGATCTCATAGGAAGAGGTATGCACTGTATTTTAGACTCCAGGAGGCCTTGACCAACTCAAAGGCTGCAGAATCCAAAAAATTTCCACATCCATTTGAGCTTCTACATAATTGTTTGAAGGAAGGCCAACAAGAGCTCCACTAAACTAGAAAACACGCTAAGAAGGTGGAAGGATTGGTTCAAAGTCACATAACTAGTTGTAATGTTTAAATTCAAACTGATTTCTCCTTCAGACAAATACAGAGCTCAGTTAATCAGAAACATCAACACCCAAATATTTGCAGAGCCCTTTATGGTGTGTGAAGTACTTACACCATTGTGCATACTTTAACCTAATCTCATTTTAACTTTTGACCCTAAACACCTCATGAATAGCTAGGGTTGTCTAGTTTCTTTGCAGGTTAAAGTGACTTACTTCACACCTTGTCCTTGGATGCCAAATAAAGCATTCTTTGCCCCTCATAGTCTTCTCAGAGCCCAAAAGGTCATTGGCTACAGGCCTTTGGTGGCCTGGAGTATAACATCAAATCTTACTCTCCAGTGACAGGTTCTTGAAAATACCTTGATTCCTTGGATAAGAAATTCCTGGGGCCCCTGGGTGGCTCAGTCGGTTGAGTGTCCGACTTCGGCTCAGGTCATGATCTCATGGTCCGTGAGTTCGAGACCCATGTCGGGCTCTGTGCTGATGGCTCAGAGCCTGGAACCTGCTTTGGATTCTGTGTCTCCCTCGCTCTCTGCCCCTCCCCCACTCATGCTCTCTCTCTGTCTCAAAAATGAATAAACGTTAAAAAAAAAAAAGAAATTCCTCTAGTATTGATAATCTTGCCAAGATTCTACAAGCCTTCTCTCTCATCTTTCACTAGGATTATCAGTTCTTCAAACAATTGGCTCTCCCAGGGATTATGACAAGTGATATGACTTTGAATATGGGATTTTAAAAAATGCTTCTCTGCCTTATAAAAGAGTTATACAGACTCAGCAGAAAGTCCCCCATTTATCATTTTCAAGCAATCTATGGTTATTAAAGAAAATGCAAAAAAAAATTAGGGAAAAAAATAATCCATGGACCCATCCCTAAAATAAATCTCTTCAGGGGAAAAATAAGGCTATGGCAAAATGTTGCTAATGATAGGTAAATTAGCAGGGTCCCTGAAAAAATAAAAATTAGGATCTAGACATTTTAAGCAACCTAATACTTTCATTCTTTTATGCATAATCAACAGGTTCTGGCTCAGTTTACAGGAATACCGAGTTACATTACACTCCCTTCAGACATTACACTATGTAGGTAATTTGATGATACTGTGGCTGAGATACTGGTTCATGCAACAAAGCGCATGATACATTATCTTGTGTTGAAAGAATTCTTTGAAATGCCTCTCCTGAATCAAGCCCTCTGAGAGTAGCTTACTAGAAAGACCTTCACTGGAGGGGAGGCCTTGTCTGTTGAAATGGTGAGTATATGGATTCACTGACAGTGAACACCACTAGGTGCCAAGCCCTGTTCTAGGCACCAGGAATACAGCAATGGCCAAAACACACACATTCTTGCCGTTAGGGAGCTTACATTCATGGGTTGGAGGAGGGGTAAGACAAACAATAAACCAAACAAGTAAGTTATATATTATGTTAGAAGGTGATAGTGCCAAGGAGAAATAGCAAGAATAGACCAGATGGACAGGATGGGTGTGCAATTTTAAACAGGATCAGGGAAGACTACAGAATAGGTGAGGAGTTGGCTCTGTTTCCTCCCAGGCAGAGGCAAGAAGTGTATGGGCCCTGAGGCCAGAGCATGCTAGGAAAAGCAGGACCGGCATGAACACAGAGAGGGCGGGCAGCAGACAATGCTGACAAATTGTGAGGGCCCTGTAAGCACTTTGGCTTTTACTGTGACTTCGGGGCAGGGTATGCTGGGGAAGAATTCTGCTCAAGAAAAGTCACGGTGTTTGTTTACCTACATGGACTAATTACTAGTTGCACATTACCTTGCCTGTAGAAAACAGAGTAAATCTGGTACCTTGCAGTCTACACTAAGCCAGGTTACCATTCAGTGACTCCATCTGTGGGCCGGCCACATGGACTCTATTCCCATGGACACTCTCTGGTGCTCACAGGATTCTTCCCAAATTTTTCTTAGCATTTTTTTAAGTGCTCAGAATGCTGACCTCCACTTCCCAGACAGGCTTTGAATGTTTCCTTCTTCTACTGATACTGGTTTGGAGTCTGGGTAGTCCTCTGGGCAGAAATGCAATGAAACATCCAGGGCAGAGTCTATAAACTAAGAATAATAACATTAACAGTTTACATTAGCGGGTGCTCACTCCTTGCCAAGTCCTTAGCTGAGCTATTTTCTTAGATTCCTTCACTTAACCCTTCACTTACAACCCTATGAGATAGATGTTAACGTCTCCATTCTGCAAATGAGGAAACCGAGAGATGAGGTAAGTTTGCCCAGGACTATCTGGCTAGGAAGTAATGGAATCTCACAGAAACTCAGGGCTTTGAATCCAGAATCTGTATTCTTACCAACCAAATCAAAGCGAATGCAGAAGGTCTTTCGGTCTAACTTCCCTGTTGACGATTCTGTGAACTAGAAGTGTGGAATTGAGAAGGAAATGTAATGTGGTTTTGTGTTTTTGTTTTTGTTTTTCCCTGATAAATGAAATAAACCTAAAGATGCAGTTCTTGTTTCACTTCTGACATTTTGGACAAGCATAAGTCCTTAGGCTGTTATTGATGGTGAAATTCTTAAATTCACTTCTGTGCTAGAATCCAATATGGACCTAGTCACATCAAAATGCCAGTCTCAGGGGCCATCTGTGACCATATGGAAAAATTTCAAGGACTCAAACCAGCTTTAAGAACCTCTAACTATCCTCAATTATTTCCCCTACATTTCTCTAGTGAATCCTTCCTCATCTTCAGGACCTATTAAATATATCCTATTATTCATTAGAGTGAATTTGAGCACTATTCTGGGTGAATCTAATTTTTTTTCCATGAAGAAAACTATGGAAACATCATGCAAAGCATCTCCACTCAGTGTTGTTTTTTTTGTTTGTTTGTTTTACTTTTTCCAACAAGAACAAATCATTTTGGAATCTGACTAATTTTACTCTGGGAAAAGAACCTTAGCACAAAGGTTGTATTCAATAATTACTAGCAGCAATCATTGTCATAATAATTATTATTTCTATCAGTTTATGCAGTGCAGGGTGTCGGGGGTTCTATACAAAAGGATCCGCCTTTTCCATGGGTTTTCAGAAGCATCTCACCAGATCGGCAGCTCTCTGCCCTTGAGAGAGATTTCTCTTCGCTCATAACAGATTAAGACATGTCTTCTTTTCCTAGGATTCTGCATATGTTTCACCCATAGTTTTCACTCCGTTTTCAAAACACCACATGACCCCAAAGAAACTAGTCAATTCTGGTTCAGCCTTCTCATTTTTGAGATGAAACAACCAGAATCTCAGGTAGCTAAGTTGTCTGAGCTCACACAAGTATTCATAGCACGGTAAGGACATGAATGTGGTTCTCAGGACCCCAACCTGTTCCATACGACATACATAAAAAAGGAAAAGGAAGAGTTTTTGGTATGTGCAACAGAAGAGAGGTCAAAGGCATTTCCCCTTGTTTCAAGGTTGGCATTTACCTGAATTAATGGATTTGCCTGTTTGCATTTGGAATCTACAACTATAATGGATATTACTGCCACATTGCTCTCACATTTCTCTAGCTCCATACTATTAAACCCTTATTAGGTCAGAGATATCTGACAAGCAGGATGGCAAGGTCAATGATCCCCTATGTACCGAAGGAGGAATATCTTTTTATCAGAGAGAGGATTGAGGCAGAGTGTAAGAAATACTCAACTGGGAACTAGCCTTTAACTGATGGTTTCTTAATCTCTTCTGGTCTGGGGATTACTCTTCAATAAAATGAGTGGGCTGGACTGTGTCCATTGATTCCCAGGTTTCTTATTGTGACTATGTAAAAACTACCTAGAATGTGAATGTGTATGTATAGATCTTGAAGAATTTTTCAGTAAATTATTCTTACCCATATAACACGGGATACATCCTGATAATTAATATTCTATTCCTTCCTTTTTTTATTAAAAAATTCTGACTGTTGTCACAATCCATTGAGTTGTTTTTAATAGCTACTAATGGAGACTGGCATGTTTGAAAAACACTGAGTAATCTCTAAGTTATTCATTCATTTACCTTGTCAGTCACTTTATAGCTGTTTACTGAGTATTTATGAGGTGTTAGCATTGTGATGGGATCCAGGAAAATGGCAATGAACAAAACAAAGAACCCGTCCTTATGACACTTATATTCTGGGAACTCTCTGATTCTGTGAGGTAATGTTTCATAGGCTTTTTCAGAGGGAAGGGAATTCCAACGCAATCAGCTAAAGTCATAGAATGGGTTTGACTTAAGGGAGAAAAGAGCAGCATAAACACAAATATTTTGAAACCCCTGGCAGGAACCCACCACAAGGTCGAAACAGTCTGAACCCTAACTGTATGCATCTGTGTCAAATGAAGATTTCCTGTGGGTCCTAAATCTGCTCCTGTAACAGCTTGGAAGTCCCTGAGGATGGTTCTTTCTCCCTTTATCATACTTTGCAAAGATCAAGGTGGCTTGACTGGGCAGTCTTTTTAGATAAGAGATTCCAGAAACCACAGAGTGAGTGGTGGAAATGAATGCTAGATAGCACTCTGACTGAGAGACACTCCCCTGCAAAGTCTTACCCCTGTGTTCACACATTAGCCACACCCCCAGCACTTTCAAACTTACAGGTTTATAATTGAATTTTCCAGAAACCATGCTGTACCATTTTTATTCAGCAGGGGGAAGTAGAGCACCCAAAATCATTGCATAAATAGCTGAGGGACACACACACACACACACACACACACACACACTTGCTTGATATATGTCCTGTGACTTTGGGTACTGAAGAATAATATCACAGGATTGAAAACAAATTCTTGGCAAAATGCTGAAAAAGGAAACGCTTATTTTAGGTAACTGTTCTTTTAGCCTCTGCCAGTCTGATAACTCCCATCAGTTCCTGGGAGACTCATCCAGCAGGAGGCCCTCTTTTCGGTTTGGCCTGCTGGCAGTCTGATCTTTCCCTATTTTCCTATCCCCAGGTTTTGAAACACCTGCTAAGGCACGGAATGTCTCTGTGGTCTTCTGAGTCCAGGCTTGGTGCACAGCCTTCAGACCATGGCACTGCTTCCGTTAGCTGCTGGGGGCGATCTGGGTCCTGCTTTCTCCTACATACCGCACAAAGTGGAAAACAGTGGGCACAAAGTGAAGTGCGATCCATGCTGAGTAGTCAGTCACGTTTGCGAGAAATGAGATATAAACTCAACCGTACAAAGCCTCAGGGTTCAAGCAGTTTTCCAAAGCCCCATCTTTAGTTTTTAATTCCCCCCCCATTTCTTTACAGACTAGTCCCTGTGCTTTTTAGCACTGATGAAACCATTGCCTGGCTTCCTCTCCTCAGAGGTGATGGCATTTTTAATAGGCCGCAGGCCAAGAAAAGTTTTACTCACCATGCATTTCTAGGGCCCAAAAGGAGTTAAAACATTTAACCATTTAACCAGTGTGTTCTTCTGGAATAGAAAAGCATTTGAGCAGAGGCCAGTCCTTGAATAGAAACAGATGCCACAATGGACAATAGGCTTAGGCCTGACTTACCCTTTCCAGCCCCTATGGACTCCTTCCTCACCCAAGTATAACCATGCAGTTACTCTAGAGGGGCTCTTTCAAGTGTGACCATGGATTTACTTTTATTAAGATAGAGAGGAGGGCAGGATCATATAGCTGGTACGACTTTAAGGTTATCATCAAGAGTCAGCAAGGATTATAGCTCCGGTGTTTTTAGATACTCAGCATCAATGAGGTGGAAAGAAGTGAGAGAGGCATCTTCTCTTTGAAAGCTGAACTTGCCATTTTGAAATATTCTCCCAGTAGCTGGCCATCGTAGGTCAGTGGCTAAGATATAATGCAATGGACAGATACTTTTAAAGTTTTCGGTTAAGTTCAACAAGGCTAATGCACTGACTTTTTGAAAAGCATTAAATGCCCGCATTCTATGAGTAACCGAAAATAATTTTTTTTTACGGTAAAAAAAAGGGGCGGGGACAAAAATAGGAAACAGAAGTAGGATAGAGGGGGGGTTAGCAAAAAAGAAAAAACTAGGCAGGATGTGATAGACGGCCACCAGTAACTGCTTCGGGGGGTGCCTGGGTGGCTCAGTCACTTAAGCCTCTGACTTTGACTTTGACTCAGGTCATGATCTCACAATTCATAGATTTGAGCCCCGCGTCCGGCTCTGTGCTGACAGCTCAGAGCCTGGAGCCTACTTCAGATTGTGTGTGTGTGTGTGTGTGTGTGTGTGTGTGTGCGCGCGCGTCTCTCTCGCTCTGCCCCACCCCTGAGCATGCTCTATCTCTCTCAAAAATAAAATAAAAACATAAAAAAAATAACTGCTTCAGGTGCCACCAGTGGATTAATGTCATAATTAATGAGCTTCATGCCCATCAGTGAAACCCAAAAGGGGGATTTGCTCTGACAAGCAGCAATAAAACTCAAGCTGCTGTCTGTTATTAGCAGTAAACTACCCGTGACATGGAGATATGCTTTCTGGATCAGGCAAACTATTCTCTCATGTTGCTAAAGTGGCTCATTATCAGAAACAGCTGTTATAAAAATCAGATTCCTGGGCTCTGTTTCAGACCTAAAGAATCCCATGTCTGGGCGGTAGGGTTTTGTTTGCTTTTTGTTTTTATTTTTAACAAAGATAAAGAAGGTATACCAGTGCTGATGGATAGTTGTTGTTGTTCTCTTTCCTGAAAATGTTTAGGAACAGGATTACATTTAATGCATAATAATTTAAACAAGTTTTACAAAAATCGCCCAAAGTGAGAATACCTACTACGATCCTGATATTTCACTCCACTTATTTGCTTCTTTCTTTATGACTTAGTTTTCTCTTTGAAGGACATGCATTTCCCCTTGTTCTGATCTTCGCATTGCAGCTGCAGATAGGTGTAGAGATCAGGAAAATTGAGATAAGCACTCTGTAACTCTGAGGTCAACGTACATTGAGTGTCCTGAGGCGAACATGCAAGGCCCAGTCTTCGGAGAACTGAGAGGGCGGATAGAGGCAGGGATCCACACAGGTGAAGATGCAAAAAAGAAAATGGGGCATTGGGATGATTAGTGACTAGACAGTTGCATTAGTTCACTGAACATCCTTGAGCCAGAAACACAACCGTGAACAATCCGCAGCCCTTCCCCCAACAAGCACAGGCCCGGGGTGCCACTTTCAACCGGAACTAACCATTTACACTTCAGTGTGAATTGGGACAAGAGCCCTTTTCCCAGGGCTGGGAGCGGAGAGGGCCCGGGGCTCAAGGCGCCGACGGGGAGCGTGGAGAACTGGGTGAAAGGAAAGGAAGCACTTTCCCCTCCACTGTAACTCATCTAAGGGACCGCTTCCACCCCCGGACCGCACAGCAACTACGGCACCCCCTCCGCTGTCACCTCCTCCCGCCCCGCCCCCCAACTCCCCAGTCACAGCGTCTGAAACCGTCGCCACCTCTCAAACCGAACGCCGGATCCCGGGGGCGGCGCATGCGCACACTCGTTGCACGCGCGCCTCAGGCCCCGCCCCCAAGCGCGGCGCTCCGGAAGTTTGGCATTACCATGGAGCTTCCCGAGACCTGCAGACGCGGCTGGTCGCCCTGGCAACTGGGGCGCCCAACACCCGACCTGGGTGCAGGCGGCAAAAGCGGCCGCGATGGTGTCCAACCCTGTGCATGGCCTACCCTTTCTCCCGGGCTCGTCCTTTAGGGACCCCACGGTGAGGACTTCTCTGCCCAGCCCCCATTTGGCCCTACTCTCAGGCGGCCTTGGAGGGCTCCCTGCTTCGCGCACCTGCAGTCTCTTCCTCCCAAGATTGCCCTGTGTCCTTTCAAACGCGTCCTCTGTCCCCACCTTTTCTCTGCCCGCCGCCACAATGCCGTCGTCCTCCCCTTCCAGGTTCATCCTCTCTCTCCCATCCTTTGTCCTCGCCTCATCGTCTCTAGTTTTTCCACTCCATCTAGGCAGGCCATTGGCCTCCTTGTTCTCATCCTCCTAGCTGCGTTCTTCCTCCCGCCCTGCTCCTCTAATCCCCGCCTCTTCTCCCTCTGGATCTCAGTTTGCCCGTTTCCTCCCAAGCTCTGGCTCGGTCCTCTCCCTAAGTCATTCTCCCACCCCGTATCTCTCTCTGCCCAGCTCCCTTCTTAACCGCCCTCAGCCCCCCAGCCTAACCCCTTCTCCCACTCAGCCTCCCACAACTTCGTCCTCCTTCCCACAGCCCCATCCCACCCATCTTCCCTGGCCCATCATTCCCGCCCGCCTCCTTCCTCTTCCTTATCCTGGACCCAGCAGACTTGCCCCCTCCCAGCTCCGTTTCCTGCCTTCTATATATCATTTCCGCTCATTCTCCTCTTTCTGCCAGGTCCTTTTCCGCAGTCTCTGCTCTCCTCGTTTATGCTTCTTTCTACCTAGCCGCGTCCCCTTTCCGTTCAGCACTTCTGCCTTGTCTACAATTTAGTCCCACCCTCTCCCAGTCCCGTTTTATCTTCTTTCTCAATTGCGGTTTCTCCAAAAGTTAGACTTTCGACACTTGCCTATCTTCCTCCCAAACCATCCCTTCCTGCTTTGTAGGAGATAATTCCATCCTGTCCGTTCAACCACAGTTGATTAGTTGTCCCCTCCCCCATCCTATTCTTTTATCTTTAACATTTATATAAAAAATTCCTGATTAGATTGTTTTGCTCTTTCCCTGCTTTAACTGTTTTTAGTTGTCTTCTGTAGACAAAATTGCAGGGGGGGGGAGCTCGTTTTTTTTTCTCCTCCTGACATAGTTTAGCCATGACAAAATTATTTAGTATTTGTTTCAATTCAGATGTGGTTACTGAAATATATGTTTGAAGATCAATCCTGGGATTCAGTAAGCTGACTATCATAGATGAGATGATAATTTATGTTTTTATAGTTTAATAATTTAAGCTGTAAGTTCCTTTCCATGGGTATAAAGGTAAGATAAAATATGTAGTCAACTTATTTTCTTTGGGAGAATGAATCGAAATTGAGTTTGGTGAGGGAGTTTGGATTCTGAGTCTCTTCATAATTATTCCTGCATTAAGACACAGCAGCATAGATTTTTTACTTCAGTGGACTTTTCCATTTTATGTAAGTTAGAAAATGTTGTAGGCACATTCCTGTCCTGTGCAGAAGCAGCCTAAGCATCTGGTGGTGGTGAGTGTGGGTTTACTTACAAGTCAGGGTTGAGTCAATTTGGGGGACTTAACAGATGCGTGGACTGGAGGTGCCAGGCTCTGAGAATGTACATTGCTGCGCTTCATGTAAGATAAACTGTGCGTTGGACATATTTATATTTATTTTTATTTTGAGAGAAAGTGAATCCCAAACAGGAATTGGGATGTGGGGGTTGATCTCACAAACCTTAAGCACAACCTGAGCTGAAATTAAGAGTCCGACGGAGCCACCCAGGCACCTGGACATATTTTATATTTTAAATACACTGGCCAAGTGTGAATCTATTTGCCTTATTTGAAATTTGGAAAACATGTCACTGTCTTTATTCAGCACTGAAAAACTAGGTGTTTATAACACTCACAGCGTTCAGAACGGTGAACCATAGTGACTAAGAGGGGCGGGAGGCTCCCCAGTGTCTGGTATTTTGTTACAGCACCCTAAACAGACTAAGACAGTTTGTAAATATTTTCTCCCATTCCTGAGGTTGCCTTGTCATTTTGTTATTTCCTTTGCCGTACAGAGCTTTTTAATTTGATGTAGTTCCACTTGTTTATTTTTGCCTCTGCTGACTGTGCTTTTGGTACTATACCCAAAAGTCAAGACTAGCGCCCAGGAGCTTTTTTCCTTTGTTTCCTTCTAGGAATTTTACAATTCCAGGTCTTTCGTTTAAGTCTTCAATACACTTTGAGTCAGTTTTTGTGAGTTCCATAAAATATGGATCCAGTTTCATTCTTTTGCATGGGGATATCCAGTTTTCCCAGCAGCATTTATTAAAGAGACTGTCCTTTCCCCATTGTGTATTTTTGGCACCCTTGTCAAAGATAGTTGACCATATATGCATGAGTTTATTTCTGGGCTCTATTCTGTTCCATTGGCTTATGTGTCTCTTTTTATGCCAGTCCCACACAGTTTTAATGACTATAGCTTTGTTTTTTGTTTTTAATTTTTTTAAATGTTTTATTTATTTTTGAGGGAGTGCAGGTGGGGGAGAGTAGAGAGAGGGGGACAGAGGATCCACAGCAGGCTCTGTGCTGAGAGCAGTGAACCTGATATGGGGTTTGAATTCATGAACTGTGAGATCATGACCTAAACCGAAGTGGAAGTCAGATACCCAACTGACTGAGACACTCAGGTGCTCCTGGTTACTATAGCTCTGTAATGATAGTTTGAAATCAGGGAGTGTGATATCATCAGGTTTGCTCTTTCTCAAGATTGCTTTGGCTATTTGGGGGTCTTTTGTGGTTCTCTGTGAATTTTAGGATTGTTTTTTCAATTTCTGTGAAAAATGCCATTGGAATTTCGATAAGGATTGCACTGAATCTGTAGATCACTTTGGATGGTGTGGACCTTTAAACAATATTAATTCTTCCAATTCAAGAGCACAAGATATCTTTCCATTTCTTTCTGCCTTCTTTAATCTCTTTCATCAGTGTCTTACAGGTTTCAGTGTATAGGTTTTTCATGTCCTTTGTTAAATTTATTCGTAAGTATTTTATTGTTTTTGATGCTTTTATAAGTGGAATTGTTTTCTTAATTTCACTTTCAGATAGTTCATTGTTAGTCTGTAGAAACACAATTATCTTTATATGTCGATTTTGTATCCTGCAACTTTAATCAATTCATTGATTAGTTCTAACAGTTTTTGGTGGAGTCTTTAGGCTTTTCTGAATGTAAGATCATGTCATCTGCATACAAAGAGTTTTACTTCTTCCTTTCCTATTTGGATGCCTCTTATTTCTTTCTGTTGCCTGATTCCTCTGGCTAGGACTTTTACTTACTATGGTGAATAAGAATGGTAAAAGTGGGTACCCTTATCTTGTTTCTGATCTTAGAAGAAAAGATTTCAACCTTTCACCATTGAGTAGGATATTAGGTATGGGCTTGTCACATATGGCCTTTACTACGTTGAGATGTGTTCCTTCTTTACTCAATCGGTCAAATTTTTATTATGAATGGATGTTGTATTTTGTCAAACACTTTTTCTCCATCTATTGAGATGATCATGTGATTTTTATCTTCTGTTAATGTGGTATATAACATATACTGATCTGTGTATGTTGAACCATCCTTGCATCTCAGGGATCAGTCCCGCTTGATCATGATGTATGATCCTTTTAATGAGCTGTTGAATTCAGTTTGCTAAATTTTTTGATCATTTTGACATCTATATTCATCAAGGATATTGGTCTGTAACTTTTTTTTATATAGTAGCCTTATCTGGTTTTGGTATCAGGGAGATCTTTCTTGTTTCTTAATGCTTGCATTTATCACTATAAAATCCCCTATTAAAGTGCTTTTGCTGGGTCCCAAAGGTTCTCGTATGTTGTCCTTCTATTTTCATTTGTTTCAAGGTATTTTTAAATTTCCCTTTTGATTTCTTCTTTGACCCACTGGTTGTGCAGGAGTGCGTAGTTTAATTTCCATATATTTGTGAATTTTCTAGCTTTCTTCATGTTATTGATTCCTAGTTTCATAGTGTTGTGGTGGGAAAAGATACTAGGTATGATTTCAGTCTGCTGAGACTTGTTTTGTCACCTGTCATGTCATCTACCCTGGAGAATGTTGTACTTCAGAAGAATGTATATTCTGCTATTGTTGGATGGATTATTCTTTATAGGTCTGTTACATCCATTTGGTCTAAAGTATGGTTCAAATTCAGTGTTTCTTTGTTCATTTCCTATCTGTGAGTTATCCTTTGAAATATCTTACTATTATTGTTTTATTGTCTATTTCTCACTTCAGATCTGTTAGTATTACCTTAATATATTTAGATGCTTTGATGTGAGATACATATATATTTATGATCATTATATCTTTTTTCTCCTGTGTTTTAATTCCAGTATAGGTAACATACAGTGTTATATTAGTTTCAGGTGATTGCTATGTCTTCTTGATTAATCGATCCCCTTACCATTATATAATGAGCATCTGTGTCTCTTGTTACTATTTTTGGCCTAAAGTCTGTTTTGTCTGATATAAATATAGGTACCCATGTTCTCTTTTGGTTTCCACTTGCATTGATGATCTTTTTCCATACCTTCACTTTCAGCCTATGTGTGTGCCTCAAGCCAAAGTGAATCTCTTATAGTACAGACAGCATATAGTTGGATTTGTGGGGGATTTTTTAGTCATCCGGCTTGCCTTTTGATTGGAGAATTCAATTCATTTGCATTTAGAGTAACTATTGTTAGGTACAGACTTACTAATACCATCTTATTGTTTTCTGGCTGTTTTGTGGTTCCTTTGTTCCTTTCCTCCTGTCTTGCATCTTCCTTTGTGAAGTAATGATTTGCCATAGTAGTATCTTTGCTTTGCTTCTCTTTACTTTTTGTGAATCTACTGCAGGTTTTTGCTTTGTGGTTACCATGAGTCTTAACATAAAACATATATATAACAGTCTCTTTTACACTGACAGCAATTCAACTTTGATCACATACAAAAACTCTACCCTTTTACTCTCCTCCCTTTTTGTTTTTCATGTCACCATTTACGTCTTTTTATATTTTTTATCCATTAACAAATTGTTGGAGCTGGAAAGATTTTCATTACTTTAGTCCTTTAATCTTTATACTAGAGTTAAGAAGTGAGCACATCACCATGTTACAGTATTAGGGTATTCTATGCTTACCTTTACCAGTGTTTCATTTTCATGTTACTAATTAATGCCTTTTTGTTGTAGCTTGAAGAACTTCTCTCAGCATTTCTCCTAAGGCATGTTTAGTAGCGATGAATCCTCTCATCTTTTGTTCATCTTGCCTTCATTTCTGAAGCACATCTTTTCTGGATACAGTATCCTGGGTTGGCAGTTTCTTTTATTTCTTTATTTTTTTAATGTGTTATTTTGAGATAGAGCAGTCATGAGTGTGGGAGGGGCAGAGAGATGGGGACCGAGAATCTGAAGTGGGCTCTGTGCTGACAGTAGAGAGTTTGATGCAGGGCTCAAATCCACAAACCGTGAGATCATGACCTGAACCCAAGTCAGACGCTCAACCGACTGAACCATCCAGGTGCCCTGCAGTTTCTTTCTTTTAGCACTTTGAATAGATCATCCCATTCTCTCCTGGCCTGCAAGGTCTCTGCTGAGAAATCCACTGATATTTTATCGAGGTTCCCTTGTATGAGAGAGTTTTTTTTTTCTTTTACTGCTTTTAAAATTCTCTCTCTTTGATTTTAGACAGTTTTATTATTATGTGTCTTGGAGAAGATTATTTTGGATTGAAATTTTGAGGTACCTATAGTTTTATGAACTTGAAAATTCACATCTCTCCCCAGTTTGAGAAGTTTGCAGCCATTATTTCTTTAAATAAGCTTTCTACCCCTTTCTGTCTTCTCCTAGAGAAGGATCCAGTGATGCATACATGATTTTTCTTGTTGGTGTCCCATAAGTCCCACTGGCTTTCTTCATGCCTTTTCATTCATTTTGTTTGTTTTTTGTTTTGTTTTGTTTTTGCTCCTCTGATTGGATAACTTCAATTCATGTGTCTTCTAGCATACAGATTCTTTCTGTTGAAGCTATAGTTGATTTCTTCAGTCATTATGTTCTTCAGCCCCCAAATTCCTCTTTGGTTCTTTTTTATGTTGAACATCTTGTTTCATTCCTTTGTTGTTTTCCTGATATTATTAAATTGCTTATCTGTGTTCTTTGTAGGTCTCTGAGCATCTGTAGGACAATTTTGAAATTTTTTTATTAGGCAGTTCCTGGCTCTCCATTTCTTTGCAGCCAGTTACTATAGATGGTGGACTCATGTTTCCCTGATTCTTCATGATTCCTGTATCTTGATTTCTGTATCACTGAAGAAGCAGTCACCTCTTCCAGACTTTATGGACTGACTCTGGTAAGGGAGTGGGTGGAGGCATGCTGAAGCTTGTTGTGATCCTGGACCTAGTGGTGTATATAGGGCCCCAAGTGCAGGGGTGTGTGGCAGCACTGGGTTCAGGTTGGGGGACATGATGTCTCTTTAGCCCAGGCCCCTGGGGTCTATAGCACTGACAACTGTTTAATCCTTGGCAGGTAGTACAGAGGGGGTCCATAGTGGCTGCAAGGACTATTGGGGTCTTTAGTAGTACCTCTGGGTCCACAAGCTAGGGACCAGGGCAAGCAGCGGTGGTGGCTGGAGCAGGTAATGTACACATACTTGGCTGCAGGGTGCCATACTTGTGGCAGGGGTCATTTGCAGATATACACAAAGCAGTGGAAGCCAGAGCAGGCAAGGGCCAGGGCCAACTATGGGCTCACTGGCAGCCGCAGAGGCCCTGGTTGTTGGCGTGTCCTCCTGGGGCTGCACATTCTCCTCTCCGGCATGCATACTGCAGTAGAGCCTGTGACGACTGATGATGGTTGGGTCATGTGCAGCACAGCTGGAGGGGCTAGTTCGAAGTCCATGATTGGGGAGGGGTCAGCCAGGGGGTGTCTGTGTCAGCATCTTGCACTCAAGCAGCTGCAGAGGCCACAGCTGGCTGCCAGTGTGGTTCCCAGGCTCTTGAGGTGACATGGGGGGGGGGAGTGAGGAGGGGTTCGGATGGCTGGCATCATGAATACCTGTGGGATACAAGCTGGTGACATCTGCAAGGGGTACCCAGTGGCTGCAGCTCTACTGGCCCTTGGTTTTGGGTCACTGGTCAGATCTTCCGGTTTTGTCTACAGAGCAGGTGTCTGCACACCATGGTCACTCCCACTGAGAGGCTGCTGCCAGTCGCCCCTCCTTTTCTTCCGTGTTCCTAGCTGTCTTTATACTCTTCAACTTTGCCTGTCTTGGTGGGATGAAACCAAAATGGGACCTTTTTGGACTGCCTCAAAGGACTGGAGAAGCTGGTTGCTCATTCTGCTCTTCCTTCCTGGCCAGGGAACCTCTTTCTGGCCGGGAAGTTCCTCTTGGCACTGGATAGTGCTGGCTTGGGGGACGAGACAATGCAGGCAAAATGAAGCTGTCTTTCTTCTCTCCTTGTGTGGTTATTCTTAGGTTTTTTCGTTTCACTGTGTCGCTACAACCTCCTAACTGGACTCTGGAGCTCTTCCAGAGCTGTTTTTGTCCATGGATAACTGACTGTTAAACGGTTGGTCTTTGTGGAGAGAAAGGGGGTCTGGGGTGTCCTACGTTACCATTTTGGTCTCTCCTCTGCCTTCAAAACTATTTCCTCTCCACTTTTTTAATTTAATCTTTTATTTTTTTCATTACCTAAAAAAATGTGTTCGTTGTAAAAACAAAAACAAAAACAAAAAACCAACATAATTCAGAAAGAATACAAAGAACATCCAAAGCCAGTTTCTTTTTATGCAGATGTTTACATGCTTCTAATTATAGCATACATGTCATTTTATATGCTGCTTTTCTGGGCTTATTAAATCATAAACATTTTCCCCAGGTTACCATGCGGTCTTTAAAGCTAGTATTTTAATGGCTGCATCATAGTCCATTAAGTGAATTTTCCATCATTAAATTATATGTTTGTCTTTTATGTTATTTCCAATGTTTTACTATTGCAATTAACATTATAATGGTCAATTTTAGCCATGTTGTTCTTGCCCATAATTTTGGATTGTATTTTTAAAATGAAGGATTAAGGGTGGAATTATTGAGTTCAAGTCTTTGAGTATATAATACCCATTTGCTTTTCAAAAGTTGTCTGAATGTATCAGTATTACTATAACAAGAAGGGCCTTTTATTTCAGGTAAAAATTCATTTCACAGAGTCGGGTCTTCTAGGTTCCATGGTTTATGAGCACTAGATAAGATTAAAACCACAGGAAGAATTAAGTGAAGGATGAAGAGTATAGATGAGATAATATTTTAGTTTCTCATGAAAAGTGAGCTGGTAATTAAATTGGGCATTCTGGAGCAGGGCTTTAAGTTTATTTTAAGCTCAGGCTGCTGTTTTTCTCCCTGTTCCTGACCAGGTGTTTTAGCCTAAAGTATAAGAACCATCTAGTCTAGGTAAACTTTTTGATGTAAGGTTTGTGATGTTTGTGAGCAAAGGTTTAAGTTATGATGTTTTTCAAAGTTAGCTCTTTTAGCTTACATGTATTTATAAAATATTATTAATGAAACACTTCTTTTCTTCCTCAGAAAACAGCATTTCATAGAAGCCAGACACTGGGCTACAGGAACGGCTATGCAGTTGTTCGACGTCCAGTAGTTGGGATAGGCGGGGACCGGCTTCCGGTCAACCAGCTGTCCCAGGCTGATCTGGATGAGTTGGCCAACAAGGCAGCAGTTCTAACTTACGGCCAACCTAAGCAGGCCCCACCTGCAGAATTTATTCCCGCACATGTGGCTTTTGACAAAAAGGTATCATCTGGGATTTGAGGGTACCCCTTGAATTCAGATTTCTGAGAGCCAACTGTTTGCAGAAAAGTCAACAGCAAACCACAGGTTTTCCAGAGTGCTCTGAGGAGAAAATTGTTCAAATGCCTCAACCTTTAGTCATAGACAGCTGAGCTTAGGATTGAAAGAGGCTTTCTTTAGTCAGGAAGCCTATTACAGAAAATAATTCCCTGTAGCCTTCACTGAAATATTTTCCAAATACAGTTAAAGAAAAGTTGGATGAATTCTGAATTCTTGAGTTCGTATTGCTCCGTGTTTACCAGCTCCGTGCAGTCTACTTTTTGAAAAGTCTTACCCGTAATGATGACAATCGCTTAGTCTCTATGAAATGCAAAATGTCATCATGACAACAACTCCATCTTTTGTCAGTTTTGTCTAGGCTGTGTATTAAGTTTTTATTTTTTAGGGAACATTTCAGATTTGGCACAACATAACCAAAGTATAGTGTAACATTTTTGTTTGTTTCTCATTTACCCTTATGCTTTTGTAATGTGGGCTGTTTTAGTTCTGTCTGCAGACAATTCCATATCATCCTTGATTTTCCTTGTCAGCGAGCCTCCTCTTTTAACTAAAGAGGTAGCCCTAACCCTGGCCATGCCACAGAATCCCTACTGGGACTTAAGAAACTGAAATACCTTCCTAACCCTCGTTGATTCTCATTTCCAGATGATGTTTATGTATAACTGAGTTTGCGAACTGCTACCCAGTTTTTATATTAGCTTCCTAGCCTAATTTCTTTCTCTGTTAAAATTTTTCTTTTCATTTTATTATTTTTGTTAAATGTGTATACTATGTTCATCCAGCTAGTTAACTTTTCTTGAGTAGCTATTGAAAGTAGAGGCTGGAAGATACAAAGTAACCTGGTGGTGAAACTATACCATTTACATTTATAATTACTTAATTAAAAAAATCTTTTAACATATCAGCCAGAATCCTTAATCCCCCTTTCCCAGTGTCTGTGAACTCATCCGATAGGAACGCGGTCACGTATCCATTCACAGGCGAACGTAAACATCCAGTAGCAGTATCAGTTATGTGACTGGGTATTTCTTTACCTTTTTCTCGTTTCTCTGTGAGTCTACAGATAGTTTCAGCCCCAGCCGTGCCTCTAACCTCAAGTTTGGCCTCAGGCAAGCCACTCAACCACCTGAGTCTCGGTTTCCTCCTTTGTAAAATGAGGGAGGGGCAATTAGCTGATCACTTCCGGCTTTCGCATTCTGTGTATGTATATATCGGTGGGTCAAATACAGACCATTTCGTGCATGAATTATTGATCATGTCTCCACTAGTAGTGATCGTGTCTCCAGTTCTTTAGAGTTGATCTAAAATGTTACTTGAAAATGTTCTTTTGTCTTTTGTTTTTACCGTATTATTTTCCTCCTGTAAACATTCCATTCCATTCAGCCATTTCATCTTTTTTTTTTTATGAGTTTTAAGACTTTCACTCCATCGTATGCATTTTGTGCCTCAGTTTTTAATCTCATTTCTCCACAGTAGACACTATGGGCCTTTTTAGCAACAGCACTCGTATATAAAATTATTCATCTTTCCATTCATCAAGCCACATTTGTGTTTTCACCAAAGGGTCTCCTTAGTTTGTTCCTCTAATTCTCGTAGAGGTTTAGGTTAACGCTCTTGCCTACCTATAACACCATTCTAATATTTTCTCTTCCTGAGAAGAAAGATTAAAAATACAAACAGAAAAAAACAAAATTTTAAAATTAGTCCCGAACCTTGTCAACATAAGCTTTTAATGTTTTAAAAAAAAATTTTTTTTAATGCTTATTTTTTTGGGAGAGAGCAACAGAGTATGGATGGGGGAGGGGCAGAGAGAGAGGGAGACACAGAATCCGAAGCAGGCTCCAGGCTCTGAGCTGTCAGCACAGAGCCCGAGGCAGGCTTGAACTCACAAACTGAGATCAAGACCTGAGGTGAAGTCAGATGCTTAACCGACTCAGCCACCCAGGCGCCCCAAGCTTTTAATGTTTTTTAAATGTGCAATTCATGTGCTATTTTGATTTCCCACTGATGCTTCCTGGAGAGTTTGCTCTATCCATAGGTTTCTGAGTACAACGAGGGTATTTACATGCCATCCAAAGATGCTGTGGTGGATGGATGATTTGACTCATTCATATAAATTCTTGAAGAATGAATATGTCATTAATATGCATTTACAGGAGACTCTCATTTAAAGAAATGGACTTGAGGCTTCATTTTCATTTTGAAACTAGAAGTCATAGTCGTGCCCAAATTTCTTACTCTTTCCAAAAATTCAAAGAGAGATTTTTGACATAGAAGTGAATCTAGGAGAGTTAAGGTCTTTAAGCCATCTCATTAAGGAACACATTACTCCATAGTTGATATGTAGTTTGAGTATCTCAAGCAGAGGTCAGCAAACTTTTTCTGTAAAGGACCAGATGGTAAATATTTTGGGCTTTGCAGCTGTCTTAGTCTACTTGAGCTGCCATAATAAAATACCATATACTGGTGGCTTACATAATAGAAATTAATTTTCTCATGGTTCTGGAGACTAGAAGTCTAAGATCAAGGGTCCTGTTGACTTGGTTTCTGGTGAGGGCTCTTCTCCTGGCTTTAGATAGCTGTCTTCTTGCTGTGTCCTCACATGGCCTTTCCTCAGTGTGGGTATGCTAAGAGAGAGATCTTTCTCTCCTTACAAAGCCATCAAGTCAATTGGATTAGGCACCTCCTTTAAGCTTCCTAAGGACTCTGTCTCCAAATGCAGTCATATTTTAAGGATTAGGGCTTCTACATACAAATTTTTTTGGGGGGAAGACACACAGCAGCCCATATGGTCTCTATCACAACTATTCAATTCTGCCCTTGTAATGGGAAAGGAGCCATTAGCAAATATGTGTTATTTATTTACATAATTATTTGTGATTACTGAAATTTGAATTTCATATCATTTCTATGTGTTGTGAATTTTATTTTTTTGATTTTTAACTATTTAAATATGTAAAAAAAAACATTCTTAGCTTACAGGTCATACAAAATTAGGTGGCAGGGATAGATCTGTCCCACAGACTGTAGTTTAGTAACCTTCGACTTAGAATATAGGAGTGATGAGTATTCAGTTCTCCCTGAGTGGTTCTCTTCATAGGGGAGTACTTGGTATTTTTTCAATGAGAGACTAATACAATGCCATTTCTCCCTGCTTTATGTGTTATAGGTGCTGAAATTTGATGCTTATTTCCAAGAAGATGTTCCTATCTCAACTGAGGAACATTATAGGATTCGTCAAGTGAACATTTACTACTACCTGGAAGATGACAGCATGTCTGTCATGGAGCCTGTGGTGGAGAACTCTGGTATCCCTCAAGGCAAGTTAATCAAACGCCAGCGGCTCACCAAAAATGACCAGGGAGACCATTACCACTGGAAAGACCTCAATCGAGGAATAAACATTACAATTTATGGCAAAACCTTCCGCCTCGTTGACTGTGACCACTTCACACAGGTATGGTATATATTTCTGGAAATTGTGATGTCTGAAGCATCATTCTAATTTACGTAAGGATATGTTTTGTTTACCAGGGTAAGAGGAAGATTCCGGTCGTCTGTCCCATATGGATTATTATATAGGTTGAGTTGGTGTTTGTGTGTTGCTGATATGTGTCAACATTGTGTAGTGACTTCACTTTTTTCACATATCCATTTCAAATAAAATTAAACTGTCGTCATAGCTGGGTCATTTGATAAGGGGCCAGTTCAGTTCCATGCCAGTGCAAACGGAAGACAAGGGAGGTAGTACCCTTTATGGGATAGAAGTATGAAAGAGGCATTGGACAATTTATCTGAAATATGAGTTACAAAAATAGTATTACCTTTATTAGCAGACATGAGCCTAACATTTTTTGTGCAGTTAATTTTTCCTATAAATCATACTTGCTATATTCTAGAGAAACTTGCTATCAAAGATTCCTGAAATCATTTTTAAAGGAGAATACTTGTTTATATTGAGAAGAAGCCTCCATTTCCTCTATTTCATAAATATGGATTTTTGACAAGTTATGTGTACATATATATATACAGAGAGAGGGTCCTTTCTTTACCACAAAATGTAGGTGTTAGGAAGTCAATTCTCAATTTGTCTTGGTTAAAAACATTTCTAGAAGATAAAAAATAAAAATTTTTAGAAGTGAGGATATAGTTTCAGAATTATTTTATGCCTTTCATCTCATGTTACCTAATGCCACATGTGATTAATCTTTACCATGCACTGAGCTCCTATGAATTCATTTATTTTTGCATTTAGTAATTTATTTAGCAAAAACTGATTGATTGCCTGCTCTGTACCAAACATGGTGCTAGGGACGGGCCAACGATATAGACTTGCCCTTATGAAGGCTATTACATTCTGGCTAGAGGAGACAAACAATAAACAAACAAATATATAATATGTCAGATGCTGCTAAGAGCTGTGGCAGAAACGAGAGCCGAGTAAAGGGAGCAGAGTGTGAGGGGGACGCTACACATAGAAGCTGGTCAGGGAAGCCTCAGCGACAAGATGACACATGAACAGAGACCTCAAGGAAGTGAAGAGAGGAGCCCTGGCATCCGTGCCATCCCCGAGCAACAGAGAAAAACAGTGTAGAAGGTAGAGGTGGTAGACCATCTCTGAAATATCGTCCCCTGTAAGCGTGGTTTGATCTCTCATGTTTTAGGTTTTTAAGGTCCTTTTTTTATCATAGGGCAGTTTTAGAATTGTACCAATAACGAGGAATTATAAAATTATGTAAATTTCAGGTATTGCAATTATTTTTATAATTGTCTCTTTATGGACAATTTGAATATTGGCAGTTCATTACTGAGCAGTGACCTAAGCCAGTTACAGTCAATTCTCATTTTTCACAGTAGTTCTGTTCTATAAAGTCACCACAAACCCTTAAGTAGCAAATACGGATCCATTGCTCCTAGGATAAATACTGGGGGAAGTTTCTATAACCTTATTTTATGTGTGTTTTTGTTTAAAGATGCCATATTTGAAATATCTTGTTGACTCATGAACATCAAACTCACACCCGGCAAGACTGGAACTCATGCCTCAACAAAGCTTAGCTAACATGTGTGTTTTCTTCTTAAGGCACATCACAGCCCCAGTGTGTGTGTGTGTGAGTGTGTGTGTGTGTGTGTGTGTGTGTGAGAGAGAGAGAGAGAGGTAAATGTACATAACATAAACTTTACCATCTGGACCACTTTCAATATACAGTTTAGTGACATTAAGTACTTATCGCAACATCCTTGCACTTAGACTGATAATTGACTAGAACTGTATATTTTAGGTACTGATGCTTAGATCAAGTTATGTTTTCAATCTGTTAGAAGTTGGCTCCTATAACAGTTTAAAATTTTTACACATCCAATTTGATGTTTTTCATTAGGACTGGACCTATGACTGGATAAAGAAGGTAGTTATCTTTATGGTGTGGTTCGAACAAGGAGCCACCTCTAATCAAATAGACCACCACCACCATCCCTTCTCACCCCCTCTTCCTCTTCCAAATAAATGCTAGTCCTATACACGGAATGAACTGAATACATTTAAAAAAAACTAGAAATCAGAGATCTAGAATTTATCATCTTTGTTAGAGTGTAACCAGTAGTATAACAGGTGTAAATCCTCCACAAATGCAAGTGTGCGGAAAATATTGTTTTCTCTTGTAAAAATAACTGAAAACCTACTTGAGTCCCAATCCAACTGGGCAGGTGTTTCTATTAAGCCTTAGCTTTGCCAAAAATTCAGAGCCCTAAGAACAAGGAGGAAGGTACACCCAGCCTAATGGGGTCATAGAGGCAGGGTCCATAGGCTGCCAATGACCGAGGGTGCCTCCTTGATGCTTTGGTGCCAAGGCAGATACTGAGACCCTGAACCTGAGGCTGGTGTGCCTGACTGGCTGCACGTGTGCTCCAAGTGCCCTAGGAGCACTTGCGGAGTCTTACTCTTCTGAGACCCACTGACTTGGGTGTCTGTTCTCCAGGCTGGGAGGATTTCCCCTTTCTCTCTCCTTGCCTTCAAAGACATTTCCTTCTTTCCTCTCCTTCTGGGGCACTTTAATCTCTTCAAAGAGTTTAGGCTTTTTCTAAGAGACAGGAAGAATAGTCCTCTTCAGGAAGCTTCTGCATTCTTGCCAGAATTCCGAAGGTAAGGATAACAAAGGGCCTGGTTATCTGTTGAAAGCAACAGAAAGGAGTAAAACCCCCATGAAATACCTCATTCAATAATCCTGCTTCACTAATACACCATCTCAAGGGAGAGGAGAATATTGTTAGTCATTATCTCCATCTCAGTAGTTTTAATAGACATTAAGATCACAATGTTTTCATATTGAAAAGATATTGGAAACTGTTTAGTGAAGCTTTGAAGGCTCAAATTATAAGCTAGTTGGCAGCAGAGCTAATATTAGAACCCACGCCTGAGTCCTATATATTTTCTGTTGAATTGTCCAAAAGCAAATCACATAATTCCCAGAAGAAGCCCAGATTTCAGATTAATTTCTAGCTCCAGAATGTAAACAGATCCCCTGAAATTGTTCTGTTCTTTTCTGATTATCAAAAAAAGTACAGTTTATTGTGCTTTTAAGAAGAAATGTCAAGTTATATTGAAAGATATAGTTAGTGAAAGTATCATACTTAATCATCATTGGCAAATTAAACAGGATCATATCAAGCTTAGATGCTTTCTTAACTTTTTCTGGTGAGATTTGAGTACTTGGTTTGTCTTTCCTATTTTGCTAAAATATTTTCTAATCTGAAACAACCAACCAGCGAGTGTGCTTTTTCTTTTCCTTTTTTGGAAAGGGGTGGGCATAGGGGCTTAATCATAAATTTGTTTTTGGTGAGTTGGAAAGTTGGAAATTTGATTTTAGCTTAACTTTGCCATTTTGTAGCTTGCCCCCACCCCTATCATGAATTACATATTGTTTGAAACTGTGGTTGGGTTTCAGATGTATGTATGTAAGCTCTCCCTAGGACTTACTCTGTTTTTGAGGCACCTAACTAAATTTCATTGTTCTAAATTCGTATTTGGAACCAGTCACCTTACTATCACATATTCCAGTTAGCTTAGTGTATTGCCTAGCAGTTTTATAATATAGAATACTTAAGGTGATTATCAGTCATTATCTGCATTTTAGTGTTGGGTCAGTTGGAGGGTAAGTGCTGCAAAGTAGTGCCTCAAACTGCAAACTTACAGTTAATTTGGACAGTGGCATAGAAATTACACTTAGCTTTACACCATCTGTGAATACTTCAGGAAGCTTCAAGAAAGATGATCATTATTACTTTTGAATGATTTAGGTATTTTTGGAAAGTCAAGGAATTGAATTAAATCCACCAGAGAAGATGGCTCTCGATCCTTACACTGAACTCCGGAAACAGCCTCTTCGTAAGTATGTCACCCCGTCGGACTTTGACCAACTGAAGCAATTTCTCACCTTTGACAAACAAGTAAGTGGTGTAGGCACCGATGTAGGTTTGCTCGTTTCCAAATGTGGTGCATGTTTATTAGCAAGCTATTCTCGTAGATGTATGTTGTAAAACATTACATCTGTAATTTAACCATTTGGATACAGTGCTATCTTTTTGGCTTCATCTGGAGTTAGGGTACAGGAATGCCTAAGTTTTATATTAGAGACCCAAAGGAGGTTGTGGAGTTAAATCCTAGGAGTTCCACCAAACTTTTCCATCTTAAAGCAGTTCCTGGGCTATGTCTGCTTCCCACTTTACATTTCCAACCAACTGCTTCTTTTCCGAAATATGAACTTATTTCATAGCCTCCTTTGGGAAATCCTAAGTAATGAATTATTGGGAAATTTCAAAGCTCTTGCATATAGGTAGGTTTCTAGTGTTAAAATAGTAATTTCATAGAAATCCCATTGCAGATGGTTCCTTGTAATTTTTTTTTTTGAGAGTGTTTGCAAAGATGAGAGGGGAGAGAGGGGAGGTACAGGGGTGGGGGAGAATCTCAAAGAGGGTCCACACTTAGCATGGAGACTGATGCAGGGCTTGATTCCAAGACCATGGGATAATGACCTGAACTGAAATCAAGAGTCTGACGCTTAACTGACGGAGACACTCAAGTGCCCCTTGTTTTGTTTTTCAGATTCCGTAATGTGAGTGACATTATGCAGTATTTGTGTTTCTCTGTCTGACTTGTTTCATTTAGCATAATACCCATAGAGTCCATCCATGTTGTTGCAAAGGGCAATATTTCATTCTTTTATATGACTGAGTAGTATTCTATTGTATATATAAACCACATCTTCTTTATCCATTCATTTATTGGTTGATAGGTTATTTCCAAATTTTGGCTATTTTAAATAATGCTACAATGAACATAGGAGTGCTTAATCTTTTAGAATTGGCATTTCATTTTCTTTGGGTACTACCCTGTAGTGAAATTGCTGAATCATATAGTAGTTCTATTTTTAATTTTTTAAAAAAACTTTTTTACTCTTTATTTATCTTTGAAAAAGAGAGAGCACAAGCAGGGGAAGGGGTAGAAGTAGGGGGAGACACAGAATCTGAAGTGGGCTTCAGGCTCTGGGCTGTCAGCAAAGAGTCCAACGCAGGGTTTGAACTCATGAACTGTGAGATCATGACCTGAGCCGGAGTTGGACTTTTAACCAACTGAGCCACCTAGGTGCCCCTATTTTTAATTTTTTGAGGCACCTCCATACTGTTTTCCATAGTGACTGCACCAGTTTACATTCCCAGCAACAGTGCATGGGGGTTCGTTTTTCTCTAACCAATACTCGTTATTTCTTGTCTTTTTGATAATAGTCATTCTGTCAGGTATAAAGTGATATCTCATTGGGGTTTTGATTTGCATTTCTCTGATGATTAATGATGTTGAGCATCTTTTCATGTGCCTGTTGGCCATTTGTATGTCTTCTTTGGAAAAATATATATTCAGATCCTCTACCTATTTTTAAAAATCAGAATGTTTGGTTTTTTGTTATTTAATTGTAGGAGTTCTTTACATATTTTGGATGTTAATCCCTTCCTTATCAGATACGATTTGCAAATACCTTCTCTCATTCAGTAGGTTGCCTTTTAATTTTGTGGATAGTTTTCTTCATCATATAGAAGCTTTTTAGTTTGACATGGTCTCATTTGTTTGTTTCTGCTTTTGTTTCTCTTGCCTTTGGAGTCACATCCAAAGAAACATGGCTCAGATTAATGTCAGTAGGCTTATTGCCTATGTTTTCCCCTAGGAGTTTTATGGTTTCAGGTCTCACATTTAGGTTTTTAATCCATTTTGAATTCATTTTGAATATATTTTTGTGTATGGCTTGAGAAAGTGGTCCAGTTTCATTCTTTTGCATGTAGCTTTCTAGTTTTTCCAGCACCATTTCTTGAAAAGACTCTTTCCCCATTTTATATTCTCGCCTCGTTTGTCATAAATTAGTTGACCGTATAAGTGTGAATTTGTTTCTGGGCTCTCTATTCTGTTCTATCGATCTATGTGTCTGTTTTTATACTCTTTTGATTACTATAGCTTTGTAGTATAGTTGAAATCAGGAAGCATGATACCTCCACCTTTGTTCTTCCTCAAGAGCGTTTTGGCTATTTGGGGTCTTTTGTGTTCCATACAAATTTTAGAATTATTTGTTCTCTTTTGGGAAAATGCTGTTGGAATTTTGATAGGGATTGCATTAATTCTGTAGATTGCTTTGGGTAGTATGGACATTTTAACAGTATTAATTCTTTTCATCTGTAAGCACGAAATCTCTCTCCAATTTCTTGTGTCTTCAGTTTCTTTCATCAGTATCTTATAGTTTCCATTGCTCTTTTAATTTGGGTTCTCTTTCACTGACTAATATTTTGGATCAAAGTGAATTCTGCTTTTTCAGTGCAAACTTATAAGTCTGTTATTTAATACTTTCCAGCTGTTGACATCTGGTATATAATTTCAGATGTTTTGTATCTTTGGTGAAAATTTTTTTTTTTACCAGCTGAGATTACTTCATAGTCTTTGTGGATAATCTTTTCATCATTGTCTGATGTATAAATGCCAAAGTAGCTAAGTTAACCTCTCCACTTGTAGAATTCTTACTTAAGTCACTACTCTGTATTCCTCAAAGGTTCTTCGGTTCTATGCAATCTGGGATGATACAGACAGCATGTTTGGTGAATGTCGGAACTACATCATTCATTACTATCTTATGGATGATACAGTTGAAATTCGAGAAATCCATGAACGGAATGATGGACGAGATCCTTTCCCACTCCTGATGAACCGCCAGCGCATGCCAAAAGTATTGGTGGAGAATGCAAGTATGTTCGATTCAGTTTATACTCTGCAATTGAGACACTTGTGGGATCTCAAAGGAATTGCTTAATCAGTATGATCGTTTCTTTTATGGTTGTGAGGCTCTTGCTATGTTCTCGTAGGTATTCAAAACAACAGCTTTCTTGTAACTCCCCTCATTGCCTGCCCCACAGTCTAGGCCTGCCTCCAAAATAGTCTGGTGCAGATGACTGATACCCAAATCAAGGAAACACCCCTAACAGCAGTGGGAGATTCATTTAAAAATTTTTTTTAATGTTTATTCATTTTTGAGAAAAAGAGACAGAGTGTGAGCGGGAGAGGGGCAGAGAGAGGGAGGGAGACACAGAATTTGAAGCAGGCTCCAGGCTCCAAGCTGTCAGCACAGAGCCCGACTTAGAGCTTGAATCCATGAAGTGCGATATGTCATGACCTGAGCCGAAGTCGGACGCTTAACCAGCTGAGCCACCCAGGCACCCCTTGTTTAAAGTACAGAAAGGCTTCTGAACTAAAGCAATTTCATATCAGATTTTAATACATTTTTAAAACAAACTTGTTTTCATTCAAACAAGCTCGTTTTCATATTGCTTACCATGCCTTTATGTTCTTTTGTGACTTTGCTTCTCACCTCAGTACTTCCTAAACAGGAAGTCGCTTTGCGGGATAACTTAAAATTGGGGAAGGCATGTCTTTGACTCATAGAGGTGGGGCCCATTGTGTCAGCCCCTGCTCTCTTTGCTGGTTCAAATCACCCAGTGGATTGGAGAGTGAAAATGCAAGAAAATGCGGCTGCCACCCGCCGCCCATCAGTATTTCTCTAGGATAAGTGCACTTACGTTAGTTATTGACTTAGTGGTTTAAGACTTTTCTCTTATAAAAATATCATCTTGTTCACACATAATGATCTCTTTCATACTTGGATGGCTGACAGAACTTTAAATACTTTTGTTGTTATTGTTTTCTTTTTACTCTATTTTCTTGGAACTAGGAGATAAGAAATTTTAGGTGTTGTGCAAGAGGTTTGTCTTAGAGGTTATAAACAAGTTGAGGTTAGAGATTATAAAAAAAAATGGCAGTCCAAAGGCTAAACACAACCTACCTATATGTATTTGTTTACCTATACAGTGTTTTTTAAAAAATGCAGTGTTATTTGTGGGCGAGGAGTTAGAGATTTCCACCACTGGGAGAGTGGATAAACAAAATGTGGTGAAGGTATATCTTACAAAATAGTAGTAGTAGTTAGAAGCAATAGCTAAATGTGAAGAAAACCAATCGATGCATCTTAAAAGCATAGTACTGTGTAGAAAAAAAGGAAATGAGATGTGCAGTCCAACAACATTTATATGAAGTGAAACACAAACAAGACAGTGTACATAGTACACACATAAAAAGTTGCACAGTAGAGGATGGTTGCATGTGAGGTAGAGGAGAGTGAGATTGGGGGAAAAGATAGAGGGTAGTAAAAATTGTCATCATTTTAAAACTAAGAAAATAAATGGTAAAAATCTCTTTTAGAGAAATGAGAATAATTGCTAGCATAGCTCACATTCTCATATAGCAGCAACTGGCTTTGAGTTCAACATAGTCCAGCCACTGTCAACCATATTTTTATACCTAGCCTCTCGTAGAACCCTCTTAGAGTTCTAGGATCCTGGGACTAATATACTGACTTTGGCCTTCCATAATGCTTAAATAAGCCTGAAATTCCTGCCATCTAGAGCTAATAAACGTTAGATTTACAGTGGATTACGAGGAAAGAATAGGAATTTATTTAGGTATGAAAAAAATATCACTGGAAAAAAAACCCTTGAAATATCAAGTTCTGTGTTTGTGTCTGCCTTATCAATGTGGCCTAGGTTTAAAATTTTAAATATGTAATCATCCCCTTATATAACTTCCCCAGGTTTTTTCGTGTTTTTTTGTTTGTTTGTTTGTTTTAAGTAATCTTTGTACCCTATGTGGGGCTCGAATTCATGACCTCGAGATCAAGAGTTATGCATTCTACCAACTGAGCCAGCCAAGCACCCCTATAACCTTCCAAATTAAAAAAAAAAATTTTTTTAATGTTTTATTTTTGAGAGAGAGAGAGAGACAGACAGAGCATGAGGCGGGGAGGGTCAGAGAGTGAGGGAGACACAGAATCGGAAGCAGGTTCCAAGCTCCTAGCTGTCAGCACAAAGCCCTGCATGGGGCTTGAACTCATGAACCGTGAGATCATGATCTGAGCCAAAGTCTGACGCTTAACCGACTAAGCCACCCAGGCACCCCATAACTTTCCAAATTTTAACAAAATTTTTGTCAGTGTTATATGGAGAGGCAACCTGGCAACATATGTAGTGTCCTTTTAAGAGATAGGAACATATCTTTTTGTAAAAGTTATCGTTAGTCATGCAGAACAGAAAAGACTAAGTTTCCATCAGCTGAATAACTCCTTTAACTAGAACTGTGGTGTTAAAGAGATAGCATCTAATTGACTTTCAAAGGCATTTATCCAGCAAATTATTTTAATTAAATTCAATTAAACAAGAGTTAACTATCTGCTAAGGGAAGTATTTCATGTGCTAAGTGCTGTGGAGGATAAAATGAAAATGTAACTAGGATCTCTAGTGACTACAGAGCTGTTCAACAGTAACACAAGTGTACCAGTTTCTCTGATGATGTAAGTAGTTATGTCATGCAGACAGAGCTCAGAAGAAGAGATGTGACCCAGAAAGACTAAGGAAGCCTTTGCAGGGGGGCTGAGATTGAACCCAGATTTAGAATGGCAGAGAACAAAGGGAATTAGTGCTTTAGAGAACAAGGGCTGGGAGTCAGGAACAAGTATGTTATGTTTAGGGGCATCCAAGAGACAGTGGCTAGGCAGAGTTTGTGTTGGACAGTAATAGGCAATTATGGGAGTATCTTTCAGAAGTTCTCTCTGCCACGGCCTTGATTTAAGTAATTGAGATGAATAAAAATCATATTTTTATGATGGATGGAGTTAAAGTTTCTGGAATTAAAAAGGTTCTTTCTTTGTCAAACATAATTGCAGGTTACCAGTATGTGGTAGATAATGTCAAAAGAAGGGTAACCAAAAGCCTTTTATTCAGCTACTGAAACCAAGGTACTAGGTTCTGAAAGTCTGTTAAATTATCCTTTAGACTGGCTTTCATACTTTGATCTTGCCTCTGTATTGGTAAATACAAATGTTAAACAACATCAAAATTGAACACTCTAAGTATGTACAACTTATTGTAGTTGATTATACCTCAAGTAACACTGTAAAAACATAAATCCATACCTAGATATGTTGTAGTCAAACGTAAGAACACCAAATTTAAAAAGGTCATAAAAGCACCCCCAAAGAACAAGGTTATCCTTACAGAATGGCAGCTACAATGACCGCTGAGTGCTCATCAGCAACACTAGTTACCAGAAGACAGTGTAAGAATATCCTCAAAGTGCTGAAAAGAAAATAGAATTCAATACCTAGAGATACTATCTTTGAAGAACAAAGTGAAATACATTTCCAGGCAAACAGATTTTACTAACAAAAGACACTTACTAGGAAAATTCTAGAGTGTACTTCTAGTAGAAAGAAAATTGTTCCAGAAGTAAGATCTGAGATACAAGAAGGGATTTAAAAAAGAAGAAGAAAATGGCAAAGTGGGCACATCTAAACATTGACTGTACAAACTAAAGAAACAATGTTGAATTTGTAGGAGTCGAAAAATATCAAGGTAGAATTGAAATATATTACAATAATGGCTTGGGAGGAGGTGATAGGATTAAAAAACAAAAATTTTTGAAAAATGTTATTTTTAAGAAGTTACTTAAGATACATGGAAAGGTTAAAAAAGATAAATAAGCAATAACGAAGGAAACCAAAGAGGCTGTATGACTAAAATACCAGTAGACATCAATGCAGAAAGCATTGCTAGAGATAAAGGTCATTACATATTGCAAGAATTGTATTTACCAGGAAAATGTACTAATTCTAAACTTGAACTGCAGTTAGCAACATGGCTTCAAAACATGTGAAACAAAAACTTACACAATTATTATGCAAAGAGAATGGGCACATTCATCAAAATAGTGGGAGTCATTGAAACATTTCTTTTTGTAACTGTGAGATCAAAAAGGTAAGTCAGTAAGCACACACGTATAAGATTTAAACTATAGAATTATCGGTATTGATATAATGAATATATATATATGCATCAACACCTGGAAAATCCCCATTTTTTTGAAGCACAAATAGAATATTTATAAAACTTAACAAATTTTTAAAGACTGAGCATCTTATACCGTATTTTCTGATTTCAATGCAATTAAATTAGAATTCAATTTTGAGGGCGCCTGAGTGGCTTAGTTGGCTAAGCATCTGACTTCAGCTCAGGTCATGATCTCGTGGTTCATAAGTTCGAGCTCTTCATGAGGCTCTGTGCTGACAGCTCAGAGCCTGGAGCCTGCTTTGGATTCTGTGTCCCCCTCTCTCCTTGCCCCTTCCCCCCCTCTCAAAAATAAATAAACATTAAAAAAATTGAAAAAAGAAAATGAAAAAAAAAAAGAATTCAATTTTGGAAATATAACTCAAAAAAACCAATGTATTTAGAAATTAAAAAAACACATTTTGAAGTAACCTATAAGTAAAACAACAACAACAACAATAACAGAATCAAAATACTTAAAACCGAATGATTCCAAAAATCCCCTTAAAACTCTTAAATGCATTTAAGGTGGTACTAGGAGAAAGATGTATAGCTGTAAGTGCTTATTTAAGAAAGAAGAAGGACTGAAAAAATAAGCTAGGCATTCTTTTAAAAAAGTTATAAAAGGAATGTCAGAGTAAATAAAGAAATTGAAAGGAAAGAAATAATAAGAACTTTGAAATAATGAAGTTATAAACAAAAGTAATAAGATTTGTCAAGTCAAAAGTTGTATTTTCTTGAAAGGACTAATACAATGGCGAACCATTACAGATTTGTCAAGGGAGAAAAGAAAAAAGGCACATATTAAAAATGAAAGAAGAGGCATACTTAATGTAATAGGGGTTAAACAGAAAATAGGGAATAACAACAACTTCATACCAATAAATTTGAAAACTAAGATGAAATGAGCAAATTAAAAAAATTTTTTTTGAGAGACAGAGTATAAGAGGGGGAGAGGGGCAGAGGGAGGGAGGGAGAGAGGGAGAGGAGAGAGAGTTTTAAACAGCTCCATGCTCAGCATTGGGGCGCCTGGTTGGCTCAGTCGGTTGAGCGTCCGACTTCAGCTCAGGTCATGAAATCACGGTTTGTCAGTTCGAGCCCCGCTTCAGGCTCTGTGCTGACAGCTCAGAGCCTGGAGCTTGCTTTGGATTCTGTGTCTCCTTCTCTCTCTGCCCCTCCCTAGCTCACTCTCTCTGTCTCTCTCAAAAAAAATAAATAAACATTAAAAAAAAATTTTATAAACAGCTCCATGCTCAGCATGGAGCCCAACCTGGGCCTTGATCCCACAATGCTGGGATCATGACCTGAGCTGAAATCAAGAATCAGATGCTTAACCGACTGAGCCACCTGGGTCCCCCCAAATTTAAATTTAAATTTAACTCTAATTTTAATTCCAATATAGTTAACCTACAGTGTTACATTGGTTTCAGGTGTACAATGCAGTTATTCCACACTTCCACATAATATCTGGGGCTCATCAGGATAAATGCATTCCTTAATCCCCATTACCTGTTTCACCCATCCTCCACCTACCTCTCCTCTGTGTTCTCTATGAAAAGTGTGATTTTTGGTTTGTGAAATGAGCAAATTTCTAGAAAAATGTAACTTGTCCAAGAAGAAATAGAAACCAAGTGTCATTAACCATTAAGGAAATAGAATCATTTAAAAAATTCTCCACAAAGAAAACACCAGGTCTAGATATTTTTTAAGTTTTGTCACATATCTAAAGAACAGCTAATTCTAAGTTTAATACAGACTCACAGAAAAGAACTTAATTCATTGACTGAAAAGGACCAATAACCAAAGATACCATGAGAAAGAACTACAATCTTACTCATGAATATATATACACACACACACAAAACCTAAATAAAACATCAGTAAATGAAATTCAGCTGCATGTGAAAAAGATAATTGTTGAGCAAACAGAGTTGAACGGTTTTGTATAGCACACATGCATGCACGTACACACACACACACACACACACACTCACTCACTCCAGATCTCCTGGAACATTGTCGACTGAAGGAAACTCATGGAGTCACAGGCTGTGTCCTCCACTGCGCATCACTTCCTGGGGTAATTCAAGGGGTCTAGTAAGGTTAGGCACTAGGCACTGGGAGAAATAACCCTTCATCTCTAGAGCTTTTAAGGTAATGGTTAGGAAAATCATGATTTTTTTGGCATGATCAAGGTTTAGAGCTCAAGCTTTTCTATCTGATGTAACAGACCCTTAGCCTCCTTCCCTAGTTTTCCATCTTAGCAATTATCAGTTAGGATTGCAGCTTGCCTCTCAAGCCCTCTGTGTCAGAGGGTCAAGCTTTGTGATTACAGCTATACAGTGTGGCATTTTACCAGAATTGGCTTCTTACGGTTTCCATGATGGCCAGGCTGCAGGGAATCAATCTTAAACAAGTCATTCCTTAGTTCTCATAAAACAGCATGACGGAATTGGATTTATTCCCTTAAAAATGCAAGGTTGATTCTACATTTGAAAAGCTGTCGAGTGCCCAGATGAACAAATTAGTATGATCATCCTGCCAGAGGACTAGATCAAACTGTCATTACAGCAGTGATCACAATCGAAATAAAACTATTATTTGTATCATTATTTAGTATCTGTCGTCCCAAACAGAATGCCCTCTCCATCAAGGTAGAAAATTCACCTACATTGTTAATCGTTACAGCCTCAGTATTTAGCAGTGAACCTGGTACATGATATATGTGGTTGTCGATAATATATTGGGTAAAGCGAGTAAATGACTTGGATCCCTCCCTAGATCCGGTACTCCATAGAAGGACATTTGTTCTTTCCTCCTGTAATGATTTCCTCTAAGCATTAGTGACCTGTACTGATAGTTCAAGCTGAATGTGGGAGAGAGGCTTCACAAAAACCATCTGGGTTGTTATTTCTGTATCCTATCAACAGCTGGAAATACACAGCTTTCTGTTCTGCTGTGAAAGTAAAGGAGTCGCTGATCGTTGACCAGACAGAGCTAGAGGCCACACTGTCTCAACTTCCCAAGAATGCCAGTCTTTCTTCCCATCCTCATTCCTTTTCTTTCCTCTCTCCCTCTCTTATGTTAGAGAACTTCCCTCAGTGTGTGCTGGAAATCTCTGATCAAGAGGTGTTGGAGTGGTATACTGCCAAAGACTTCATCGTGGGGAAATCGCTCACTATCCATGGGAGAACCTTCTTCATTTATGACTGCGATCCTTTTACTCGACAGTACTATAAAGAAAAGTTTGGAATCTCTGATTTACCACGAATTGATGTGAGCAAGAAGGAGCCTCCTCCTGTGAAACAGGTAATGGAACCCTAGTTCTGAGTGTAGGGCGAGAATTAAATCTTTTGATACAGAGGTTTAAGAAAAAGAAAAAAAAAAAGACTCGTGAATATCCAATAAAAAATGGACAAAGCATAGGAAATAAAGTGGTTCACAGAAGAAGAAATACAAATGGCTAATGAACATACAAAAAGGCCCTCAACTTAACTGATAATCAAAGAAAATAGAAATGAAAATAATGAAGTTTTGGGTCTATTTGATTTAAAAAACTTAAGATATCCAGTGTTTGCCCTGGTGTGAATAAATGGACATTTTCTTTCTTTTTTTTTTTTTAATTTTTTTGAGTAATCTCCGCACCCACCAGGGGGCTTAAACTGGTAACCCTGAGACCAAGAGTCATTCCACTGACTAAGCCTGCCAGGTGCCCTGAAATGGACATTTTCCTGTAGTGTTACCAGGAAGGCCAATAGGAAAAACCTTTCCAAAGGGCAGTGTCGTCATTTTAATTTTTTCACAATAAAATACTCCGTATCTCTTGAACTAGAAAGTCTGGTTTGGGGTCTATAAACAGATATGTGCAAGGATACATGTATTGTAGCATTATTTATAATAAAGTGTAAGGAGACTGGCAGAATAAACTATAATATGAGAAGACTGGAAGACTGGTTAAAAAGAAAAAAAGAAGAGGTCTCTGTAGATTAACATGGAAGAATGTCCATCACATTTGTAAGTGAATGTGTTTACGTGATATGGCACTATTTGTGTAAAAACCACTGTTCACCGTGGTTAGTTCAACAGGTGGGAATGGAGAGGTAGGGAGGGAAGTACGAGTGACCACTCTCTTTTTATATTCTGCGTGCTTTTAGTTTATCTGTTTATAGCAAGCCTTGTATTACTTTCATACTTTTGTTTTCATTTTGATTTAAAAAAAAGGCATCTTTTAAAGTTCCAGACTGCTAGGGTATTTCATCGATCCTTGCCTATTTATCAGACCCTTTCACTTACAAACTGATTGGGAGCAGAACTGACGCTGATTCATGAAGATACTGGCAGATGGCCTTCTTTCATTGCAACATAGCTTTCTGTAGAATTACACCAAACCCCGAAATTTAGTTCCGTGTACCAGAGTCCACTCTGATCTGAGAGTAAGTTCATGGTGCTTTTACATGCACAAAATAGTAATCTGATAGACTTGAGCCTTCAGAGTGGTTCAGCCACATATTTTAGAAATTCAAATAAGAATTGCATGAGTTAAAATTACACATTATACAGCAGGTTCAAGAAGTATCTGGTGTATTACAGCACAGTTTCATAGGCCGCAAAGCGCCGGTGCCTGTCACACACGTTTGGGTCCAGAGCAACGGGTACAAATTCTTTGGTCTAAACTAGGTATAAAATAGGGTATTAATACCCGTGACCCACCTTTATATTGCCACTCTGTGTGTAAAATAATGTTATGGCTCTTTCTTTTCAAAAGAAAGATGTGAATGGAAGGATGGAATTACTAAGTTCCTGCTGCCCAGGCTTCTGCCTTCCCCTGCTGCTCGCACCGAGCCCCCACTTGTACTGAATTATGGATGGCTCTGCCAGCACAGCATCCTGTTTCACTCTCCTGGATTTTCACTGGTGCTCTTCCACTCGCTTGAACCACCTTTCACTTTTCCATCGTTTCTTTGCGTGGCTCTTCCTTCTCCTTCCAGACAAGTGGGCTTCTCTAAAGCTCCCGGCTGGGCTAATCGCCTCTCCTATGTGTTCCTGAGGTCCTGCCTCTCCCTCTGCCAGCACTGGTCTATTATATTAGAATATCTGTCTATGAATATTTTCTACTAGACTGTAAGCTCTTCGAGGGCAGGGCGCACCTAACACAGCGCCTCGCAAATAGGACACATTTGGTATGTTTCATAAACTGGACAAGAAGACTGCCTCTAAAGTGTGTATTTGTTCCCCAAAGAGGCAAGCCTTTTAGAACCAACATTTCGGAAAAACGGTTACAAAGATGGAATTGGAATTTGGTATGCTATGAGTTCCCAGGGGCAGTAAAACTTCTGGAAGGAAGTGTGGATGATGATAATACCTCTCTCTCTCTGTTTTTTCTCTGATAGAACTCCTTACCAATGAATGGACTCACCAATTAAGATTAACAATAAAGCCCATGTCCCTACCCCCAAGTGTTGAGGTAGCATTTGATGCAATACACAGGAAAAAGTACCATAGGAGAGATTTAGATTTTTTTAAATGTTTACTTTGGAGAGAGAGTGTGTGAGCAAGGAAGGGGCAGAGAGAATGGGGGACAGAGGATCTGCTCTGACAGCAGTGTGCCCGATGTGGGGCTCAAACTCGCAAACCATGAGATCATGACATGAGCTAAAGTCGGACACTCAGTCCACTGAGCCACTCAAGCGCCCCCAGATTTAGGTTTTGATCAAGCAAACTATTCCATCGCTTTAGTTTATAGATAAGTATAGTGTGAGATAGCAGTCTAAGGGACTTGCCGAAGGTCACATCACAAAGTACAAGGGTGACTCTGTTAAATGTCAGATATCATTATAAAAAGGAACCGGACCTAACCAGGAGGTGGGGTGGAGAGGGAGTGCAACAAAATGGTACACTCATGAAAAGACTTTGATCCATCTTTTGAGTTGATCAAAGCTTTAGAGTCCAGAATACATCTGCTTCCCATCCTTTTACTATCATCTTTTTCTCCTAACCTCTCTTCTAAAAAAAGGAAAGGGAAGGAAGGCTTAGATAAGGAGCAGAGAGACCTAAAGAACCACTGTAGATTTTGTTTTGTTTGTTTGTTTTGCCTTATCTCAGTTACCCTACGTAATAAAACTAATTCTGCATCCACACATAGGGCATGTTAGTCATAGTAAGCTCTGTCTGCCTGTCTATGAAAGTATTTGTTGGAAATGAGTGGAAGAGAGTTACTTACCAAACAGCAAACACCTTTCAGCTGTCCTCAGTCATTTAAACACTGAACACCATAGTTGGAAGGAATGGGAAGCCGTAGTTGGGTCTGGAGGGATAAAGCTAGAGCCAAGCCTATGGTCAGGAATAGAAGTGGGTATGAAGTGGACATATTCATAACACTTAGGTCAGGCTGGTCTGTTAGATCAGGAAGAAGTAAACATGGATCCATTGACCAGATGTGTTCTGTCTCCTGGCTCTCATCCCAGTTTTATGAGGGAGGCAAAAATCAAGAAATAAAAATATTAGAAATATGGAGATAAATAGAAAAAAAGGAACACAAACCAAGTGCCGGCCTCCCCCAACTCCAGCACATGCACGTGCAGTGCGCACGCTCGCGTGCGCATACACACACACACACACACACACACACACACACACACACACACACCCCCTTTGGGTGAACTGGGAAAACAGTTTCCAGATCTGTTAGGCTGAAGCCTACACCCTAGAACAAAGAAGTCACAGACCCTTGGGCTTCTCCATGGTAGGATGACCACAGGGGCGAGGATTGGGAGTAGGGCCAGGTCCTGCTTTGGCAGTAAGCGGGTCAGTGGACATCAGCAACACAGGAGCCGCCCTCCCCCCAACCCTTGTCTGTGGTTTTGCTTCTCATGGTTTCAGGTCCCCATGGTCAACCGCAGTCTGGAAGCAGATGATCCTCCTCCTGATGTATCATCAGAAGGTCATTAGTAGCCCAATGCTATGTCACAACGCTCATGTCATTCACCTCATGTCACCTCATCACGCAGGCATTTTATTATCTTGCATCCTCACAAGAAGAAGGGTGAGTGCAGTGCAATAAGATATTTTGAGAGAGAGCCCACATTCACATAACTTCTATTACAGAATGTTCTTATCATTGTTCCATTTTATAATCAGTTATTGTTGTTCATCTCTTACTGTGCCTAATGTATAAGTTAAACTTTACCATGGGTATGTACAGGAAAGAGAATATATATATGTGTGTGTGTGTATATATATATATATATATGACTCAGGGCATATACACATATATATGACTCAGGCATCTACTAGGAGTCTTGGAACATACCCCCTTGGGTAAAGGAGATGACTGTACTTTCAGTCTAGCCCTGACAGTTACTCTGTAGCATCGTCAGCCATTCTTACGAACAGTGATCATGGTGTAAAGTCTATATATGAAAAGGAAGGGAATATGCAATGTTATATTTTCTGAATACAGTACATTCTTATATATAGAAATTGCTTTTGAATAAGTATTTTCTAGATTTTTAAAAAATAAACTTAGTTACCTTTAATGTAATTTTAATGCAAATAGTATCTGTTCTACTTGTTGTATTTCTTCAGGAATTACCTCCTTATAATGGCTATGGACAAGCTGAAGACTCTGCTCAAAACTGCTTTGTTCTCATTCCAAAAGCTCCAAAGAAAGATGTTATGAAAATGCTGATGGACAGTAGCAAGGTGCTTCGTTATTTGGCTGCACTGGTGAGGAGGACTTTCATGTGCTGAGATTCCATCTGTCTTGGTAACCAGTTGTCCATTTTGTCTGTAAGCAGTAGAGTAACAGCTCTCAGAGTTGTGTGTTCCTTCAACAGCCGTGAGATCCAGTCCCCAGCCTTTGGACAGGTTGGATACTGTTAGGGGTCGTGCCCTGAACCTAGACCTAGCTCTGATTCTATTTCCTATAATCATCTTTCGTAGATCATTAATCTCTCCCTACCTCTTAAATTTTGATTGTCTGTTTGCCTTTTTAACTAAGTAATTATGAAAGCCTGACATAGTCAAGTTATTTGTGTACCTGTGTGCAGTCAAAGGCACTGTGATTTCCTTGAGGATAGGGACCATATCTTACTAATATTATCATTACCTGTGACATCTAGCTTGATGGATTTTATATTCATTAAATGTAATAAATAGAATCATGCCAGTTTGATAGATATTGCCTTCGAGAAGTCATATAGCTAGTGGTTAAGAGCATGGTTTTGGAAACAGACATAAATTTAAATCCCTAATATTCCACTCATTGGCTGAATTACCTGAGGCAAATTACTGATGGGAATTGGAGAATAATGCCTTTAAAAATGGAAAATATGTAGAAATAGGAATGTAAGCATTTTATTTAGAACTATGGACATAAATAGAGATTGAAATAAGTTACTTCTGGAAATAGGAATTGGGAGTGTGGAAAGATGAGCCAGGTAACATTTCAAACTGTATGCATATATTTGAAAAAAAATAGAAATTTAATCAAATGGTCTTCTAAAATATAGCTAATATATTTTAGAAAAATGTTGAACAGAGCTTTAAGTAAAGAGTCCTAGCACACTCTAGGCCAACCAGCACACTCCACACCGTAAAACTTCTGACTGGTGAATGTTTTATGTTATTAACAAGTTCTCTGAGTTACTGTTAAAGTTCAGGACGCTTGTTGAATTATGATGTAGAACTATAAGCTCCTTGAGGGCCAGGATCATGTCTTTCTAGACTTTGTAGGTATTCAGTAACTGTTGGTTGAATGGGTAAGTTTTTTTATACATACACTATCCATGAGTTAGGCAATATAATAGGCACATTTTGTTTCAAAACCTAAGAATCAGACAGGCTAGTTGGTTTGTCCCAGGAGTCAATGCTGCTTAGGCAGAGGCAGCACTAGAGCTCAGTCTTCTGATTCCAACCCAGCATTCTTTTTTTTTTTTAAGAGTACATTTTTATTTTTTTTAATATTAATTTATTGAGAGAGAGCATGGAGGGGGAGGGGCAGAGAAAGAGAGAAGGAGACACAGAATCCGAAGCAGGTTCCACGCTCTGAGTTGTCAGCCACAGAGCCCAATGTGGGGCTTGAACTCACAGACTGTGAGATCACGACCTGAGCTGAAGTTGGATGCTTAACTGAGCCACCCAGGCGCTCCTAGTACATTTCTATTTTACAATGTAAATAATTTTGAGAATATGACAGTACCTCCAGTATAAGCAGTTTTGGTGCTGCCATCTTATTTGTGAGCAAGGCAGTAGAAAAGAGTATCATGGGTGTGTTTACTGCAGAGAAATACCACAGCCCTCAAGAAAGTGACATGAAGAACCACCATGTGGAAGGAAGCTAGAAAACAAATCTTATTCCTGCAGCTTTGAGAACCCTCGACCCGGTATTCTTTTGATCAAGAAAGGGTATAACGCTTAGTCTGTGAAAAGGGAAAAGGGCTCACATGCGTTTGTAAACTACATAATTGTAGTTTACCTCGCATGCCTGCAAATCATGGAAAAATTATATTCTATCATTGATTACAAAAATTGCTATGAATAGTGTTAGATATTGCTAGATATTGCTAAGTAAGGAGAAAAAAATATGTTTATATTGACTGCAGTGTTCTATAGTCACAAATAACATGGGCAAATGTGATATATCACAAAAGGTTGAAGAGTCAGTAGGAGACTTCTATTTCTAGCAATGATAGTCTAGATAATTTGGACTTCCTTCTTGTTGAGGGTAACTAGAAGAATTGGTGTGTGTGTGTGTGTGTGTGTGTGTGTATTTACTACTGTGTGAAGGTGCTGGACAATAAGATGTGAAGAATCATTGAGCAAGAACTATGGGAATATTAAAAACTAGAGAGGAGAGGCTGGTAGGGGCAGCCATTTTTCCTCTGGGAGTTGGGCTGGTTGTGATAGAAGCGCCTACGAGGACAAATATTGCAACGTAGGGCCCATCAATGTCAGAAGTAGCTGGTAAACCCTCTGTAGTTTAGTCCATAAGCATGTAACCCTTGAAGGGACTGTTGTCTGGCTTTGAATTATCTCAGTCCCTGAATTGTCTCAGTTCCAGAAATCAGATTAAGGTGATCCTAGACGCCTATGACCAGGTGTCTGGCAGAAGCAAATCAAATTCTTTGAAGATAGCATCATCATAAGCTTCAAACTATTTCTACAAACAATGTGAGAAATACAATGTATGCCATTTATTCAGAAAAGCAATATTAATAATATGGTGTCCAGACACAAGGCAAGATGACATGAAGAAAAATGAACACAAACGATAGACAATAGAAATAGATTCACAGGGGCTTCAAATACTGGCATTACCCAACTCAAAAAACAAACAAACAATATTCGCTATGTTTAAGGAAAAAGAGGATAAGATTGAGGACTTCAGCAGAGAACAAGAAACAACATATTTCAGTTTTGAAAAATTTTGCAGTAATAAAGGGATAAAATTAAACGCAGGAAAGTATTTGATAAAATTCACCTATTATGGCTTCAAAACAAAACTCTTAGTAAATAGGGTATAAAAGGGCATTTCCCTTCTGATAAAGAGTATCTTTCAAAAATCTAAGTATTCAAACAGTAGACTTAGTGATAAAATGTTGAGTGTGTACTCTTGAGATTAGGAACGAGACAAGACTGCTATCACCCCTTCTATTCAACATTGTACTGGAGGTCCTAGCAAGGACAGTAAAACAATAAGGGAAATAAAAACAGTAAGAGAAATAAAAGAATTTAAAAGGAAGAATATTGTCATTATCTAAAATGAAGGATTACATACGTGGAAATTCACAAAGGATCTATATTATATGTTAGTAGAGTCCATAAATGGCAACAAAAAATAAAGTGGAAAAATGCCATTTACCATAGCTTCAAAAATATTCCTAGGAATAAAACAAAACATGTTTAATACCAAAAAGATTATTGAGAGAAAATTAAAGAAGACCCAAATAAACGAAGGGACATACCATGTTCACCAGTTAAAAGATTCAATATTATAAAGATATTTGCCACCAATTGATCTATGCTTTCAAAACAAATAGTGAGAAGGCATATAAAGTAATTAAGACAATATGGTATTGGTGCAAAGACAGGTATTTAGAGCATGGAATCGAGTAAGTTAGCTGAGAAACAGATCTCCACCCACTTAAGAAAAATGACAAATATGGTCCCTTGGAGAGAGCTGGGAAGAGCAGGTCTCCAATAAATGGTATCAGAACAATCAGATACATCTATGTGGGGAGTAAGAAGAAAATCTGACCTCACCTCACACCAAAAATAAAAATCAGTTCTGGGTGGATTAAAGATTTAAATGTAAAAGGCAAAGCAATCAAACTTCCTGATGATAATATAATCTTTATAGTAAGTATAATCTTTATAGTAAGGAAAGATTTTTTTTAGCAGGACACAAAGAGCAGTAGTTATTTTAAAAATTGGTAAATTTGACATAGTAAGATGGAAAGTGTCTGTTCCTCCAGAAACACCATCAAGAGAGTAAAAAGAGCAAGGTCAGAGTGGGAGAAGATGTTACTACAGAAATCAACTGGGGGACCTGCGTGGCTAAGTCAGTTAAGCATCCAGCTCTTGGTTTCCGCTCAGGTCACGATCAGTTCGTGAGATCGAGCCTCACATTGGGCTCTGGGCTGACAGAGGGGTGCCTGCTTGGGATATTCTCTCTCTCTCTCTCTCTCTCTCTCTCTCTGTCTGTCTCAAAAAACGTAAAGAGAAATCAACAAAGAACTTATATCCAGAATATATAATAAACACTCTAAAATCATGCTTTTAAATGAGCCAGAAACAGCTATTTCACAAAACAGGATATCCGAAGAGCCAATAAACCTAAGAAAAGGTACGCAGCCTCTTTAGTGATCAGTGAGGTGCAAATTCTAATCACAATAAATAGCCTCTACTCACCTACCATGGTTAGTACATTGGGGAGAATATGTAACAATACAAATTCTCTTACTTTTAGTGACTTAGGAAAACAGTTTGGCATAATCAAGTATACTAGATTGGGCCAAAATGGAACACTACACGCGCACCAAGAGATAAGAATGTCCATAGCAGCATAATTCATGGTAGCCAAAAGTAGACCTAAATGTCTATCTATAGGAGAGTGGATAGACAAATTAGGGCATATTATACAATAATTTGAATTCTGTTCAGCAGTGAAAATTAATCAACTATAGCTACAAACAACAAGGATAAATCACACAAACATAAGAATCCAGACACAGGGAGCACGTGGGTGGCCTGGTTGGTTAAGCATCCAGCTTCGGCTCAGGTCATGCTCACAGTTCATGGTTTCAAGCCCCATGTCGGGCTCTCTGCTGTCAGGGTGGAGCCTACTTCGGAGCCTCTGTCCCCCTCTCTCTGCTCTTCCCCTGCTCATGCTCTTGCGCTCGCTCTCACTCACGCTCTCTCTCTCTCAAAAAATAAAAGTATTCAAAAGAATCCAGACACAAAAGAATAAATATTATAAAATTTCATTTTTATGAAGATTAAAAAAAAAGGCAAAACAGAACTGTTTAGGGATGCCAGCTTTCTAGTAAAACTAAAGCAAAGAAAAACTTAGGGAGGGATAGGATATTGATTGGAAAGACTTTATAGGTTCCATCAATGTTCTGTTTCTTGACCTGGGTGGTGGGATAAACATTGTTCATGCTTTGTACATTTGGGGTTTTTTGCAGTGTTTCTATGTGTTGTATTTCACAGTAAAAAGTGTGTGTGTGTGTGTGTGTGTGTGTGTGTGTGTGTGTGTGCGTGTGTGTGTACACATTTAAAAGAACATCAGCAGAACTATTAGTAAAGAAATAGGGGTTATCTTCTCATTGGCAAGAAGAAAGAGGTGATATTCTGGTCATGGTCATTTTCAAAGGTTTTTCCCTGACCTATTTAGTGAAGTAGAGGGTATATTTAGTTCATCACAAAAGCTCTGGAGGATGAAAGAAGGGTGCCTGACAGTAAGAGGGGCCTCAGAATATGGGGACTTCAGAAGAAAAGACAGAAATTCAAAAGAAGGAAGTATGTTGGTGCAGTGATCAGAGACAAATACAGTCAAGTTCCCTTGAGTGCAGACAGACACTGCCCATGGTCTGAGGAAATCAAATATGCGATAAACCCAGGTAGGCGGTTGGTGTCTAAGTAAGAATTATGCTAGGGAAATATCCGGGACTCAGAGTGGAGTGCTGGCTGACAAACTTGTGGAAGAACCCAAGGACGTAACTTGAGCAGTGATCTCCACAGCAGCAGGCTTGCCCTTCCAAGGAGCAGGGAGACAGACAGCATATAATCCATTGGGGTTTGAAGAGAATATTACAGCCTCTGTTTATAATTTATTATGAATGCATGTACTTTATAGCCACCGATATTTTTACATGTCCTTTGTAATGCACAGAACATGTTTATATCGAAGAACATATATTGCATTATCCATTCATTCATTTATTCATTCAAATATTAAAGAACTACTTTGGGCTTGGCATAGTTCAGAGCATTGAGGGTACAGCAGAAAACAAGACAAACATTCTGTAAAAAGTAAAGCAGGAGACAGAGCGATGGGGGAGGGGCTCATTTATACTGGAAGCTAAGGGAAATGCTGGGGGAGGCGGGGGGCCACAGAGTAAAGGAGAATGACCAGGATGAATGGCCGAAGGAGCTCACCAGTGGCATATCTGAGGGAACTGCATCTCATGCAGAGGTGGTGTACAGGGAACAGGAGGTAGAGAGATCGCAATGAAGATGGGGGTTGTGCAGCCAGTGGCCTAACAAGATCAAAGGCCTACAGTGGTGGGAGTAGTTCCCCATGGTGCAGGCAACAAGAGATGTAGGTGTAGGTAACAAGGCTGCAGACAAGTAAGATATAAAATCAGAAGTTGATCTGCTTCCTACTGTCATCACATGCCTGTAATTCTAAACATCAGCAATACAATACTCATCCTCAAAGAGATAGCGCCTCCGTACAGTAGAATTTCAGTCGATACATGCAGAGAAAAGAGGGCATTAAGCATACCCCACCACAGCAATAAGATCCATCAGCGGATGCTAAAATTAAATTCAAATCGAAGGGAAAACCTTTGAGGAAAAATAGGATTTTCATAATTTCGAAGTGTGTTCTTCAAGATATTTATCAACTGCAAAAGGAAATGTAACTTTAAAAGGGAGAAACCCTGGGGCGCCTGGGTGGCTCAGTTGGTTGAGCCTCTGACTTTGGCTCAGGTCATGATCTCAAGGTCTATGAGTTCAAGCCCTGCATCGGGCTCTGTGCTGACAGCTCAGATCCTGGAGCCTGCTTCAGATTCTGTGTCTCCTTCTCTCTCTGCCCCTCCCCCATTCATGCTCTGTCTCTCTCGCTTTCAAAAAATAAATAAACATAGAAAAAAATTAAAAAAATAAAAGAAACCCAGCAGGTATCTTCTTAACAAAGTGACCTAAGTTGACATCACTAATAATAAGATATGGCAATATCATGAATTTGATATGCTGAGAAAGACCTGACATTTTTTTCTGTGGTATTTTTGCCAAATGTGCAAAAATGAGATGCACAGGGAACATTCACTAAAATAATTGACCATTATGGTTCGAAAGTGTCAAGGTCATGAAAGACAAGGACCGAATGAGGGACTGTCACAGATTGGAGGAGATTGAAGAGAAAGAACAACTAAATGCAATGTGTGATCCTGTATAGGATCCTGAAATAGAAAAAGAACATAAGAGAAAAAGAAGAGAAGTTTGAATAAGGACAGTAATTTATTTAATAATACTTTATACCATTACTATTTACCATTACCATTGGACCATTACCGTGGCTTTGTACCGTGCTGTGGTTGTGTAAGACACTAATGTTAGGGGAAGCTTGGTGAGGGGTATATGAAAATTCTCTATTGTTTATGCAACTTTAAGTCTAAACTTAGTTCAAAATAAAAAAGATTAAAAAAAATTTTTTTTATGTTTTAAAACACTTCTGCCAGGGTGAACCGTTGGTGCTCTCTCCCTAACCCCCTGGGTACGGCCCTGTCTGTAGCCGTGCTCAGAACTTCATATTTTATTCAATGTGATGGGAATCCTCTGGAGGTTTGAGAGCAGGGGAGGGCTGTGATTTGATTTTTATTAATATATTGTGGATATTGAAAAAATTTTTCATTGTAGGAGTGTGTAATCAAAAAAGTTTGGAGACGGTTAGATTAGGGAAGGGTATGAGGAAATTATTTTACTAAGAGGAAACCCAGTGACTTTCTTTGATAAGGGAGAAATGGTTATACAAGAAATGCCATGTTGTGAATGAAGATGCGTGCTGGAGTTACAGTTTGAGAGGATTTCAGTCAGGAGTAAGCATGTCTGCATTTGGCCTGTTCAATCTGGAATTTGTTTATTAGGGTTATGTGAGCACTCTTGAGGATTTGATTTGGGAACAGTCTTGTCTACAAGATAGTTTCTCAGAGTCAGTTTCAACTCTGTGACATTTTATTACTCATTCCTCCTTTCTTCAATTTTCTCTTTAAAATTCTGTATATAAATGGATTGGTTTAAAGGATGCACATAATCATCTTAGTGTCCACAAAGTTGAACATAATGTCAGCCAAGAGATCTCAAACTGTGGGCAGCCTGTAACAGAATATAGCCCACATATGTTTTATTTGGTCCGCATGGTGCTTTAAAAGAATTAAGGTCAACATTTTAAAATCCGGAGTTTTATTTTTTTTCCAAGTTTCTATTTAAAATCTAGTTAGTTAACATATAGTGTAACATTAGCTTCAGGTCTAGAATTTAGTGATTCATCACTTACAACACCCCAATTTCTGTTTTCTCCGTGAAAACTGGGAAGATCTAGCAATGTTGGGCCTACATTCCCACAAGGCAGCAACCAATCAGAGTTGAGCTGGGGCAGCCTCCTTTAAATGAGGCATGTCTATTTCGGTCCACCAAAGTCCCCCCCATCCATCACTGTTTATTTATATTACACTTTGTATATTTGGTTTATATTTTATACCTAGTCCTGTAGATATTTAAGTTTAGAGCATCTGGATAGATCATGTACCTTCATAATAACTTCCTTTCTTCTCCTTTCTAGGACTCTCCCATTCCAGAAGACAAAGACCGCCGATTTGTCTTCTCTTATTTTCTAGCCAGTGACATGATCAGTATCTTTGAACCGCCTGTTCGCAATTCTGGCATCATTGGTGGCAAGTACCTTGGCAGAACTAAAGTTATTAAACCGTCCTCATCAATGGAAAACCCCATCTACTATGGCCCTACTGACTTCTTCATTGGTGCCGTGATTGACGGTAGGTCTAAACGCGGTTTAGCCTTTCCTACCCGCCAGGTAAATAGATTCTTCTTATTTGGAATTTAATTCATTTAACTCTTGTAAGGGGCAAGTAGGCTATATTTCAGCTGAAATAAAGCTTGTATGCTTATATATGTGATACAGTGTCTTAATCTCCTTCCTCATCAATTAACTGTAAGTTGGTTGCATTTGTGGGCTATGGATATAGACCCTGACTTCCTGATCACTGAGCAAACTAATGCATATTAATTTAGAGAGCTATTGAAAGTTCACTCATCTAGGTCACAAATACCGGTCTGTGAATTTGTCATTGGAAGATCAGTGTTATTTTACCCCTAATTGCATGATTAAAGACATAACCAACCTAAGCGTATTTCCACTCTCTCCCTAGTGTTTGGCCACCGGTTCGTCATCCTTGATACAGATGACTATGTTTTGAAGTACATGGAGAGCAATGCTGCCCAGTATTCTCCAGAAGCACTCTCGTCCATTCAGAACCGTGTTCGAAAGCACGAAGCTCCTGCACTGGAATTGGAAAAGTAAGTTCGCCCGTCTAGGGTCCAATTTGGCTTTGGCACATATAAGATATTTAGGAAATACTTCTTGATAAAATGGATGGGTAATCTCATTTTAGATTTTCAGATTTCCCTCACCAAATGGGAGTCATTAGACATATGCAGAAGGCTCCCTAAGTCCATTATAGTAACTAGTAACTTAGAACTTTTTCAACTTCAGTTACTTAGCAAATAATTTTTGAATGCGTAGTAGGTATCAGATACTCTCACTAAGCCCTTGGGCTTTTTATCACTCAACAGAATAGACAAGAAGTTGCTCCTCTCATGAAGTTGACCTTATAAGCAGAAGGAGAGGGAGACAGCCAATAAACAACACAAGTAAATCATACAGCACATTAGGTGATGAGTGCTGTGGAAAAGTGGAGGACAACAGGGGGTAAGGATTTCTGGAGGGTGGTGGCGGGCTGCAGATGATCTGGGGAGCCTGGCACACCTGGAGAAAGTGACAGCAAGCAAACACTTGAAGGAACAGGAGTTAGGTATGCGGGTATGTGGAGGAGGAGCTATCTAGGGAGAGGGAATGGCGAGTGCGAACCCCAGCCTGCCTGGGGTAATGGCAAGAAGCAGGCGGGTGAGAGCCTGGGAGTGAGAGGAGAGGGAGGGGAGTTAGAACATAACACGGGACTATATCGGGTAGGCCTCACTGGGCCTTTGGAAAAATGTTGACTGTTTGAGTGAAATGGAGAGCCACTATGGGGATTCTGTATAGAGGAATGGCAAGATTTGACATGTGTTTTAAAAGAACTGCATCAGTGAACATGGGGAAAAGTGCTTTGATTTAGGATGTATTTTGAAGGTAGAGCCAATAGGACTTCAGACAGATTATACAGAGGATATAAGACAGTGGTTAAAAATGGCTCCAAGGTTTTTGTCCTGAGCAACTGGAAGGAAGGAGTTGCCATCAACTGAGATGGGGAAGATGTACGTTAGGGTAGAGGAGGGGTTTTTTTGTTTTTGTTTTTGTTTTTGGGGTTGGAGGAGAATTTCAATTTTGGTTATTGTAGGAGTTCTGATAATACCGACTCCATCTTTGGCCCTCTATCTTGTTCATGCCCACACAGTGTCCCGGTTGGGGGCTGGTGTGTTCTTGGCCCAGTGGTGTTTAACATCTGCCCTAACCGGACTGAGGGAAGGGTTGTTCTGATCTTCCTTAAAGTGGTGCACAGAAGGCCGTGCCCTAGGTAACCCGTAGAGCTGGCTGGCTCATAGAAGGCCTACTTTAGGTAACCAGTAAAGATCCTTTGGTGCACAAATGGTACCACTTTAGATAGCTACCCTGTAACCTCACCATCATACCCCTCGATTCATGAAAACTGGGGTACTGCCTAGATCAAACTGCCTGATTCCCCTGTCAGTAAGTTACCCTGAAAGAAACTGTATAAATGGTATGGAGAGGCTTACTTTGTTTTTCAGTCTTAAAGTGCCTTTCTGTTCCAGGGGATACTTTACTGACCCTCCTCCACCTTCTAACAGATACACTAGGTTTAAGGTAACTATTGGATATCCAGGTAGAAATATCAAACAGGCCTTTGGATATATAAATCTGGGTTTCAGGCGAGATGTCTTGGCTGGAGATGTAAACGGCGAAGCTGTTTGGCATATAGATGATGTTTTAGGCCACAGGGCTGGGTGAAATCTCTAAGGGAGTCCATTTAAATGAAGAAAATAGCTCCAAGGACTAGGCTCTGAGACCTCCAAAAGTGAGCATTGAGGGAGGAGACTGGGAAGGACGGCTAGTGAGGCAGGAAGAAAACCAAGTGAGTGTGAAGTCAGGTGAAGGAAGTGCAGGCCACCCTCCCTTTGCACAGAGCACGGGACTCCAAAAACAGCCATGCAAAAATAACCTTAATAATTAATGGGAAAATTTACTCTTGTTCTGTGACCTTTAAAAATTTCCGTCAAAACATGAAAAAGACTGATGGTTATGAATATATAGGGATGTGAAAAAAATAGTAAAACTGATTTTTATTTAGTACACTGTGATTTAAAACATGGGCAACATTAAGAATTAAAGGGCTTTATCTCATTGTAAAACCCTTGCCAGGGCGCCTGGGTGACTCAGTCAGTTGAGAGTCCAACTCTTGATTTCGGCTGAGGTCATGATCCCAGGTTGTGGGATTGAGCCCCACATCGGGCTCTGACAGCACAGAGCCTGCTTGGCGTTGTCTCTCTCATACCTTGCCAAGTCTAGGTTGAACACTGCCTGTCTTGTTCAGAGTGAGTGAATATCTTTCCTATCTCCTGGCAAGTTGTCATATTCCTTTCTAATTTTGGATCAGCTTTCAATGTTATATTATTTTCACTTTCAATGTGGTGAAGTATCTCCTCCTATTCTTTTAATGACCGTGAAATACCTCCGAGAGCTCTTTTAATGGGAAGTTTCTTGCTGCATCTGGGAGATCCTTATCCTTCCCACGCACCCGCACCCGCTGTCCTCATTTGGGCCTTGGGCTGCCTGTCCCTGGCTGTGAGCTACGCTGAGAGTCGCCAGTGGCGGTGGTGGCCACGTTCCTGGTCAGCTACTTCTGTCTGCATTATTTTAGAGTCCAGGTTTACTTCCAGTGTTAGCACTTTCTGTGTCTGTGCTTTACTTCCACTTTTCTTGGCCCGTTTCCGTCTCAGCGATACATTTCAAATATACATTTTGCTATCTTTCTGTGAGTAGTGAAATAGATACCAGTGGCCAGTCCCTGACAGACTTTGAAAAAAGTGCATGATGGTCACTGACGGATGCGCATGTGTTGTTTGTGTGGTGGTTAGTGGACTGACCAGCCTGACAGTTTGTGCTTCATGCAGTTCGTCACAGTCAATACGCTGTGGTCACAGAGATTTGAGCCATATTGTTGAGGGGCTGGGTCATTTAACTCAACAGTGGTAACTGGAATTCATGCATATCCGAACCTTGCAAAGAGAGAGCTGCCTATACATCAAGGAAGACAGAATGATTCGTTGCGTCAAATGGGGAGGTAGCAATGTAGGGAGGGGGTCCAAGTGGGACTTCCAGTGGAAAGGGAAGGGCAGGAGAGCCTGATGGGAGGGGATTTAAGAGAGAATGGGAGGAGAGGAATTTGAGACCCTGGAAGTATAGACAGGTCTTTTGAGGAAGTTTGGTGTAAAGGGGAGTTTCTGGGCAGTATCCGACAGAGGAACCGGAGTCAACAGGGAATGTTTTTTGTTTATTTTTAAGATAAAGTAAACAGCCTGTTTGTACATAAATAGGAATGACTCTGCAGAGAGGGAAACCGACACGTGTGTGAGTGGGGAGCTTTGTGGAGAATGTGCCAGAGGATGGGGCTCGGTATCCGGTGGAGAGAGAAGCACCAAGCATTCATCTCTGGCACTCGTTCTCCAACTTTTTGGTCTCAGAGCATGTGTATGCTCCTAAAAATTAGTGAGGACCACGAAGAGGTTTTGTTTGTGTGGTTTATACCTATTGATATTTACCATATTGAAAATTATATCTGGGAAATTTTTAAATATTTATTCATTTGTTTTTAAAAAATAATAAATTCATTTCATGTTAACGTGGATAACAATGTTTTATTAAAAGTAACTGTATTTTCCAGAGGCACCTGGATGGCTTAGTCAGTTAAGTGTTCCACTCTTGATTTTGGCTCAGGTCATGATCTCGTGGTTTTCGGGATCAACCCCTGCATCGGGCTCTGTGCTGACAGCACGGAGCCTGCTTGGGATTCTCTCTCTCTCTGCCTCTCCCATGTGCATCCTCTCCCTCTCTCAAAGTAAATAAATAATTTTTTTTAATGACTATACTTTCCAAACAGAAAAATAGCAAGAAGAGTGGCATTGTTTTACATTTATGCAAATCTCTATAATGGGTGACTTTATTAATAGCAGACAGCTGGATTTCCTTCTGCTCCTGTATTCAGACTGCTGTGTTACCGTTCCTCATGTAATCTTTGGAAAACTCCATCGTGCATTTGTAAGCAAACAAAAGCTAAAAGGCAAATGATACTGGTTTAGTAGTATTATGAGAATAGTTTTGACCTCACAGACTCCAAAAGGGTCTCAGGAGCCTCCAGGAGTCCTGGGATTACTCTTTGAAACCTTGATCTATGTCACCAGGTAGGAAGGCAGACTGTGGGTACAGCATCTGGAAGGTGGATGGACATGGTTGAGGGGCCCTTCTGAGTGTGCCGTCTTCAAGAGCAGTCATGCCATGGGAAGAATAAGGATGGGGACATGTTGGAAGTTTCAGGAGAGAGGAGAAGCTATGAAATGCACCATTCTATTGACTGTATCAGTAAAATATAAAAATTAAATGAAAATAAATGCACAGCACTATTTTATCTACTAAGAAATAAACTGTCGATTATAATTGTTATTTACCATCAATCAAAAAATTCATCCTACTTCCCAAGATGTAAAAAGTGTGAAACAAACATCACAGGCCTAATGAAAGATGACAGCTGTGTAGGAAAGTGGGAGAGCACATGGACTAGACAAGCACCGTTTGGCGACTGGGCAGCGTTAAGGGCTGAGAGATTCGTGGTCGTATATCTAATTCAAGTACTTCTTGGAAGTTGTTGCTGTAATTTCTCCATTGTCTGTGCAAATACCAGCAACACCGGAAGGCTTCTTGCTGTGGCATACTACCAGGAGAACTTTTTTGTTTTTTTTTTCCGAGGAAAAGATGTTGTGTGGCCCTAAGGATAAGATACCAATGAAAATAAAAAGAAATTCCAAGGTCTGGGTTAAGAGTTCCATTGCTATCCCTGTTTTGACTCTCATCTTCCCTCTCTTCTCTTGTAATGGGCCAGACAGATATGTGAGAGAAAAATGCTTGAAGGTGGTACGGATCCAGGCGCCACACCTTCCCTGTTTTCTTGCCTCCCATCTTTGGCTCCTAACTCCTCCCGTCTGGGAAAGAACACACGCTTTGGGGATACAAATCCTTTATTTGACTAACCATCACCAAAAAAAAATGAAAGGAGATCTTGAGTACCTGTCAGACCTGAGTACTTCTTATGTCAAGTGTCAGTCACAGCATGATAAAATTAGGAGTTAGCTATTTTTTAAAGTTTATTTTGAGAGAGAGAGCGTCAGCAGGGGAGAGGCAGAAAGAAAGGGAGAGAGAGATCCCAAGCAGGCTCTTTTCCGACAGCGCAGAGCCTGATGCGGGTCCTGATCTCAAACTGTGAGATCATGACCTGAGCCGAAATCAAGAGCTTGGACGCTCAACAGTCTGAGCCACCCAGGAGCCTCTGGGGTTAGCCATTTTCTTTCTCTGAACCAGAAAATTAAAAAATGCACAGGCAGTTGAGTATTGACTTTATCTGAAGTTCTTTCTGGTTTTGGGGTCCTTGTTGCAATATATTGAATTCAGACTTACGAAAAACAAATGCTCATAAATCCACCCCTCAACAGGAAATCTCCATGCATTCATATATTATTGTTTAATGAGAATCCCCATCTGTCCTCTCCATTTTCAAGAGGACACTCCTCCCCAGTTCAGTGTGATCTTTTTCATCCTTTTTCACTTGCAACCACTTTTCCCATATGGATGTGCCCAAATATTCTCTCTCTCTCTCTCTCTCTCTCTCTCTCTCTCTTTTTTTTTCTTCTGTTTTCTCTATACCCCAAGCTCTTCCATATTCACTTTGCGGTTGGTCTCAAATATGAGACCAAATTATCCAAGGTAAGTTCCTTCGGTTTTCCCATTCTTCACCTTAGAAAGTTTCCAAACCATCGTTCATCTTCTCTTTACCTTCTTGCCAAAGATAAGTAGCTCCCATTTCTTCAAATTTATTTCTTCTGTTTCGGGTCTGTAATAACCTCCTGTCTGACGGCTTCAGAACCATGCTTCATAAGTTGCTTTCTTGAAGGCCATCAGTTATTTCCAGATTTAATGATCTTTTGTCATTTAGTCATCAACTCAAGAGACATTTGAGCTTGCATGCTGTGCCAGACCTTCATAAATGTTCAGGAAAATATATGAGAAGTAGGTAGTAAATAGATTAGGCTTTGTGGGCCATACCATCTCCGTTGGAACCACTCAACTCTGCTCTTACAGGGTGGAAGCCATCATAGGCAATATGTAAATCCAGGCGTGGCTGTACACCACTTAGACTTTATTTAGAAGAACAGAGAGCAGGTTGGTTTTGGACTGTTACAGTTTGCCAATTCCCTGGTCTAGTGGTAGGCTTTGTTTCAGCTACATGTAAGTTACTCTTTGCCATCGCCCTCCTCCTTTTTTAATTCCATTACTTTGTTTTGTTTTCTTTAAAACATTTTTTTAACATAGTGTTATATTAGTTTCAAGTGTATAATAATATCTTCACCTATTATATACATTACTCTGTGTTTATCACAATACGTGTACTCTTTTTTTTTTTATAGAAATGCCTCTTTTTTTTTTAATTTTTTTTAACGTTTATTTATTTTTGAGAGACATAGAGTGAACAGGGGAAGGGCAGAGAGAGAGGGAGACAGAGAATCTGAAGCAGGCTCCAGGCTCTGAGCCGTCAGCACAGAGCCCGACGCGGGGCTCGAACTCACAGAGGTGAGATCATGACCTGAGCCAAAGTCGGCCGCCCAACCAATGGAGCCACCCAGGCGCCCCAACAATACGTGTACTCTTAATCCCCTTCACCTATTTCGCCCAGCCCCTCCCCACCTTCCCTCTGGTAACCAGTTCTCTAAATTGAAAAGTCATGTTTTTTGGTCAGTTTTTTACTTTGTTCATTTGTTTTGTTAAATTCCACATATGAATGAAATCGTACGGCGTTTGTCTCTGTGACTTATTTCACTTAGCATTATACTCTCTAGCTCCATCCATGTTGTTGCAAATGACAAGATTTCATTGTTTTTATGGCTGAGTAATATTCCTTTGTGTGTGTGTATATGTGTGTGTATACCACACTTTCTTTATCCATTCATCTATCGATGGTCACTGGGGTTATTTCCATGATTTGGCTGTTGTAAATAATTCTGTAATAAACATTTGCATAAATCTTTTCAAATTACTTTTCATATTCTTTGGGTAAATACCCAATACTGGAGTTACTACATCATATGATAATTCTATTCTTAAAAAATTTTTAATATTTGTTTACTTTAGACAGAGAATGAGTGGGGAAGGGGCAGAGAGAGAGAGGGAGACACAGAATCTGAAGCAGGCTCCAGGCTCTGACCTGTCAGCACAGAGCCCGATGTGGAGCTGGAACTCATCAACTGCGAGATCATGGCCTGAGCTGAAGTCAGATGCTCAACTGACTGAGCCACCTAGGTGCCCCTGGTAGTTCTATTTTTAATTTTTTGAGAAACCTTCATACTATATGTCTTCCACATGGCTGCACCAGTTTGCACTCCCACCAACAGTGCACAAGTGTTCCTTTTTCTATACATCCTCGCCAACACGTGTTTCTTGGGTTTTTTTCTCTTAGCCATATTGATAGGTGTGAGGTGATATCTCATTGTGGTTCTGATTTGTTTTTCTCTCATAAAAGATATTGAACATCTTTTCAAGTAAGTGTCTCTTGGCCGTCTGGATGTCTTCTTTGGACAAATGTCTGTTCATATCTTCTACCTATTTTTAATTGGATTATTTACTTTTTTGGTGTTGCTTTGTATACATTCTTTAGATCCTCACCATTTATTGGATTTGGCATTTACAAATCTCTTCTGCCATTCAGTAGGTTGTCTTTTAGTTTTGCTGATTGTTTCCTGTGCAGAAGCTTTTTTACCTTGATATAGTCCCAATAGTTAATTTTTGCTTTTGTTTCCCTTCCCTCAGGAGACTTATCTAGAAAAATGTTGCTATGGCTAATGTCAAAGAAATTACTGCCTGTGTTCTCTTCTAGGATTTTTATGGTTTCACGTCTCACCTTTAGGTCTTTAGTACATTGTATTTCTTTGATTTTGCTTGTAGCTGTCCACTTTTCCCAGCACCATTTGTTGAAGAGAGTATCGTTTTGCATTGCATATTCTTTTTTTGTAATGTTTATTTAATTTTGAGAGAGAGAGAGAGCGAGAGAGTGAGTGGGGGCGGGGCAGAGAGAGGAAGACATAGAATCCAAAGCAGGGTCCAGGCTCTGAGCTGTCAGCACAGAACCCGTCACAGGGCTCGAATCCATGAACCATGAGATCATGACCTGAGCTGAAGTCCGGTGCTTAACCGACTGACCCACCTAGGTGCCCCTGCATATTTTTTTTAATAGTTTATTTTCAAATTGGTTTACATATAACACCCAGTGTTCATCCCAACACGTGCCCTCTTTAATGCCTGTCACCACCCCCCCCTCCCTCATCCCCCTCACCCTCAGTTTGTTCTTAGTCTTTGAGAGTTTCTTATGTTTTATCTCCCTCCCTCTCTGTGTCTTTTTTTCCTTTCCCCTCTTCCCCTCCCCCATGGTTTTCTGCTAAGTCTCTCAAAATCCACCTATTCGTGGAAACATATGGTATCTGTCTTTCTCTGACTGACTTATTTCACTTAGCATAATACCCTCCAGTTCCATCCATGTTGCTACACATGGCCAGATTTCATTTTTTCTCATTGCCACGTAGTAGTCCATTGTATATATGTACCACATATTTTTTTTAAGTTATTTATTTCGAGAGAGAGAGAGTGAGTGAGTGCAGGAGGGGCAGAGAGAGAGGGAGAAAGAGAGAATCCCAAACAGACTCTGTGCTGTCAGTGCAGAGCCTGATGCAGTGCTCGATCTCACAAACTGTGAGATAATGACCTGAGCCAAAATCAAAGAGTCTGATGCTTAACTGACTAGGCCACCCAGGTGCCCCTCGTGTTGTACATTCTTTTCTCCTTTGTCAAAGACTAATTGACCATATATTGTGGGTTTATTTCTGGGCACTCTGTTCTGTTCCATTGATCTATGTGTCTATTTTTATGCCAGTACCATACTGCTTTGATTATTACAGCTTTGTAGTATATCTTGAAATCTGGGTTTGTGATACCTCCAGTTTTGTTCTTTTTCAAGATTGCTTTGGCTGTCTGGGGTCTTTTGTGGTTCCACACAGATTTTAGGATTATTCTACTTCTGTGAAAAATGCTCTTGGTATTTTGATAGGGATTACATTAAATGTATAAATTGCTTTGGGAGTATGGACATTTTTAACAATATTTGTTCTCCCAATCTGTGAGCATGGAATATCTTTCCATTTGTTTGTGTCATCTTCAGTTTCTTTCATAAGTGTTTTATAGTTTTCAGAGTAGTGTTCACCTCCTTGGTTGAGTTTATTCCTAGGTATTTTATTATTTTTGGTACAACTGTAAATGGGACTATTTTCTTATTTTCTCTTTCTGCTACTTCATTATTAGTGTATAGAAATGCATTGGATTTCTGTCTATTGATTTTGTATCTTGTGAACTTACTGAATTCATTTATCAGTTCTAGTAGTTTTTTGGTGGAGTCTTTGGGGTTTTCTATATTGTGTCATCTGCATATAGTGACGGTTTTACTTCTTCCTTACCAATTTGGTTGCCGTTTATTCTTTTCTCTTCTCTAATTTCTGTGGCTAGGACTTCCAGTATTATGTTGAATAAACTTAGGGGAAAAGCTTGATCTTTGATCTTAGGGGACAAGCTCTCAGTTCTTCACCACTGAGTATGATGTTAGCTGTGGGCTTTTCATATATGGCCTTAATTACGTTGTGGTATGTTCCCTCTATCTCTGCTTTGTTGAAGGTTTTTGTCATGAATGGATATTGTACTTTGTCAAAGGTTTTACTGCATTTATTGAAATGGCCACATGGTTTTTATCCTTTCTCTTACTGATGTAATATATCTCCTCGATTTGTGAATATTGAACCACACTTGCATCCCGGGAATAAATCCCACTTGATTGTATTGAATTATTTTTTTAACCTATGGTTAGATTTGGTTTCCTCATACTTTGTTGAGGAATTTTGCATCTATGCCTGCTCTTTTTTCATAATGTCTTTATCTGGTTTTGATATCAGGGTAATGCTGGCCTCATAAAATGAATTTGAAAGCTTTCCTTCCTGTTTTATTTTTTGAAATAGTTTGAAAAGAATAGGTATTAAGTCTTTAAATATTTGGTAGAATTCACCGGTAGAGCCATCTGGTCCTGGGCTTTTATTTCTTGGGAGGTTATTTTTAAAAAATTTTTTTAACATTTATTCATTTTTGAGAGAGAGAGAGAGCATGAGTGGGGCAGGGGCAGGGACAGAGAGAGAGGGAGACACAGAATCTGAAGTAGGCTCCAGGCTCCGAGCTGTCACCACGAAGCCCAGTGTGGGGTTTGAACTCATGAACCATGAGATCATGAGCTGAGCTGAAGTCAGACCCTTAACCAACTGAACCACCCAGGTGCTCCTGTTGGGAGCTTTTTTTTTTTTTTTTTAACGTTTTTTTAATTTATTTTTGAGAGACAGAGCACGAGCAGGGGAAGGGCAGAGAGAGAGAGGCAGACGCAGAATCTGAAGCAGGCTCCAGGCTCTGAGCTGCCAGCACAGAGCCTGACGCGGGGCTCGAACTCACTGACCGTGAGATCATGACCTGAGCTGAAGTCGGCTGCTTAACCGACTGAGCCACCCGGGCGCTCCTGTTGGGAGCTTTTTGATTACCGATTCTGTTTTATTGCTGGCAATCAGTCTGTTCAAATTTTCTGTTTCTTCCTGATTCAGTTTTGGGAGGTTATGTTTCTAGGAATTTGTCTATTTCTTCTAGGTTGTCCAATTTGTTAGAATATTATAAAAATTTATATGCCTTTACAGTCCTTTTTTTTTTTTTTTAATAAGTCTGGCTACAGGTTTGTCAATTTTGTTGATTTTTTTCAAAGAATCTGCTCCTGGGATCATTGTATTGTTCTTTTTTTTTTTTTTTTAAGTTTCTATTTTGTTTATTTCTGCTCTAATCTTTATTACTTCCTTTTCCTGGTTTGGGGTTTGTTTGTTCTTCTCCCTTGTTTGGTTTGGGGTATTTCTAAGTTAGTTTGATTATTTGAGATTTCTCTTACTTCTTGAGGTAGGCCTGTATTTCTATAATCTTTCCTCTTAGAACCACTTATGCTGCATCCTAAAGATATTAGACCATTGTTTTCATTCATCTCATGTATTTTTGATTTCCTGGTTGATTCATTCATTGTTTAGTAGGATGTTATTTAACCTCCATGTATTTGTGTTCTTTCCAGACTTGTGTGTGAGCGTGTGTAAGTCTGTGTGTGCATGGTTGATTTCTAGCTTCATAGTGTTGTGGTCAGAAAAGATTCACGGGATAACTTCAGTCTTTTTTAATTTGTTGACACTTGTTTTGTGGCCCAATATATGGTCTATTCTGGAGAACATTCCATGTGCACTTGAAAAGAATGTGTAATCTGCTATTTCAGGATGGAATGTTCTGAGTACTCTTAAGTCATCTGGTCCAGTGTGTCATTCAAAGCCACTGTTTCTTTGTTGGTTTTCTGTTTGGATGATTTATCCATTGACGTAAGTGGGGTATTAAAGTCCCTTACCATTACTATCATCCACTTCCTTTATGTTTGTTATTAATTGCTTTATGTATTTGGGCACTACCATATTAAGTGCAATTTATAATTGTTATGTCTTCTTGTTGGATTTTTCCCTCTGTTTTAAAGTATATTTTGTCTAAGTATTGTGACCCTGGCTTTCTTTTCACTGTCATTTGCATGATTAATGCTTTTCCATCCCTTCACTTTGAATCTGCAGGTGTCTTTAGACCTGAAACAGTCTCTTATAGGCAACATATACATGGGTCTTGCTTTTTATCCATTCCATAACCCTATGTCTTTTGACTGGAACATAGTCCATCTCTCTTCTCTCACTGTTTGCTGGCTTTTTTTAGTGATGTAGCTGGACTCATTTCATTTTTTGAATATCTATTACCAGTTTTTGATTTGTGCCTATCATTAAGATTGTATGTAACATCTTCTGCATACAGAAGTCTGTATTAAGTTGATGTTCACTTAAGTTTGAACCCATCCTAAATGGTTGCTCCTCTTCCCTCCATGATTAGATATATGGTGTCATAATTTACATCCTTTTATTTTTTTAATCCCTTGACTGATTTTTATAGATACACTTAACTTTACTTCTTTTGTGCTTCCTACTTTTCTTCATCCTATTTATGGTCTTTCATTTCTATAAGCATGCCCTTTAACATTTCTTGCAGGTCTGGTTTAGTGGTAATGAATTCCTTTAACTTTTGTTTGTCTGAAAAACTCTTTATCTCTCTATTCTGAATGATAGCCTTGCTGAAAAGATTATTCTTGACTGCAGGTTTTTTTCTTTCAACACTTTGAATATATGCCTTCTGGCCTGCAAAATTTCTGCTAAAATATTAGCTGATAGCTTTATAGGCAACTAGTTTCTTTTCTCTTGCTGCTTTTGAGATTCTCTCTTTATCATTACTTTCTGACATTTAAATTACTACGTGCCTCAGTGTGGACCATTTAGGTTGATTTTGTTGGGGCTCTCTGTGCCTCCTGGGTCTGAATTTCTGTTTCCTTCCCCAGATTCAGGAAGCTTTCAGCTATTATTCCTTCAGATACATTTTCTGCCACCTTATCTCTCTTTTCCCCATCTGGGATCCCTATAATGTGAATGTTATTATGCTTGAGGGTGTTGTTGCATTCCCTTAATCTGTTTTCATTTTTTATTATTCTTTTTTCTCTCTCCTGTTCAGCTTGATTGCTCTCCATTACTCTGTCCTTCAGGTCACTGATTGACTCTTCTGCTTCCTCGGGTATAGTGTTTATTCCCTCTAGTATGTTTTTAATTTCAGTTATTGAGTTCTTCATCTGTGATTAGTTCCTTTTTATGTTTTCTCTTAGTTGAGGGTCTCACCGAAGTCATCCACTCTCTCAAGTTCAGGGAGTATCTTTATGAGCATTACGTCAGGTCCTCTCTCAGGCATATTACTTATCTCTGTTTTGTTTCACTCTCTTGCTGTGATTTTGTCCTGTTCTTTCATTTGGAACATATTGTTCTGTCTCCTCATTTTTTCTAACTCTCTGTGTCTGTTTCTATGTGTTAGAAAAGTCAGCTACTACTCATCCTCTCTTTTTAAAAAAAATTTTTTTTTTTACGTTTATTTAGTTTTGAGAGACAGAGCAGGAGTGGGGGAGGGCAGAGAGAGAATGAGACATAGAATCCGAAGCAGGCTTCAAGCTCCGAGCTGTCAGCACAGAGCCCAATGTGGGGTTTGAATTCACAAACTGTGAGATCATGACCTGAGCCAAAGTTGGATGCTTAACCGACTGAGCCACCCAGGTTCCCACTACTCCTCTCTTGAAAGCAGTGGCTTTATGAAGAAGTCCTGGAGTGTCTGCAGTGCGGTGTCCCCTGTTCACCAGAACCTGGCACTTCAGGGCTGTCTTCTTTGTGTGTTGTGTGTGCCCTGCTGTTGTAGCTGAGCCCATTCGCCTTCAGTCCAGTTGTCTGCAGGGACTCTCTTTGCCCAATGTGGGCAGTGGCAGTGTTTCGTCCCTGTGGTGTTAGTGGGACAGTCTGGGGCCACCTGGAGCTTGAGTTGAGTTAGACCAGGCATTTGCCAAGGCTGCAATAGCACTGAACTGCAGGGATACTCTTTCTGTGTTTTCCACTGAGAAGCTTGCTTTGGTGGGCAGGGCTGCAGTCCGATCATGTGTCTGCCCCCAGCCCACTGCTGGGCCATAGTTCAAATGGAGTGTGCGTTTATCTTCCCCTCTCCCTGGGGCAGAGTCACTTGGGAGTGGTGCTGCGCTCTCTCAGGGCTGCTTGCACACTGCCAGGCTGGTGGCACCACTTTGGATGGACTTCTGCCCAGGTCATGCTGTGGGGGGCGGGTCCACAGAAAACCTTGGGGGCAGGTTGTGTGGTGCCAGCAAAGTCCATGCTGGTCCTCTGTGTACCAACTGGGGGGAAAACTCTCGCCTGGTCCAGGATAGTGGGGGGGTCATGTCCACAGGAGAACCTGCAAACAGGGTGTACTGTTAGCAAGCTAGGTGGAGAGTCTTCATACTGCCCTTGTTCCCCCAGGTGTCCTTGTAGCTGGGTGTGGGGATGGGGGTGGGGGGAATGGTGCGGTGCCTCTTTTGTTCTTAAAGAAGTCTCCCAAAGATCCCTGCCCCTCCAGCACATAGTCTGAGATTAGTAAATGAATCTCCCTCCTCTATACCCCCAGGCTCCCCCCACCCCAAAACTGTGGCTTCTGCTATATCTCAGTGGGGTGGTTTGTTGTGCTGTCTCTTTTGGGGCATAGACTCAGTTTCCTATTGCCCTCCTGGCTCTCCCAGAGCCAAGCTGCTGATTTTTAAAGTTCCAGGTGTTAACTTATTGTTAGGCCCCTCTAGGTTTCAAAACCAAATGTTATGGGGATTCATCTTCCCCATGTGAGTTCCCTGTGGCTGGGGTGCCTCGTGTGGGGTCTACTTCTCTCTTCTGTCCACACTGGTGGAGTCCCTCTCTCCAGTGGACAGTCTTGTGGGTCTGTTTGGCTGCTGACCATGTCTCTAACCTTCCTACCTTCTTTAATGTGGCCCCTTCTCTACATTTAGCTATGGAGACCTATTCTGCCATTCTTCGGGTCTTTTGGGGGGTTATTTACACTGATATGGGTGTTTTCTAGGTATATCCATGGGATGAGGTGAACCCCCTTTCTGAAACCTTCTTATGAGTTCTAGAAAGTCAGAGTCTCTGATACTTCACTAGAATTCTATTCTTTGTGGTTTTTTGCTACTTGTTGTCTACTAGGTTGGTGTTTCTCAAGGTTCTATTTTTGGTCCTCTTGTTTGCTTTTTCTAAAGTCTCTGACAGTCTCCTCGCCCCTCATTGCACAGTGTCTAAACATGTTGCTCTCCCTCTCACCCACACTCCTGACTCTAGTTCTAGATTCCCGTTGGTCTCTTCAGTGTGTCTTCGTCCAGCGGAGCCACCACACCTCACAGTCGGTACGAGAAAAAATGCCATTGTCATTTGCAACTTTCTAGCACAACTGCTTTTCCTTCTTTCTGTGTGTCTCATAAAGTTGTGATAACAGTGAGTTGTGATAACATATGTAAAGTGCCTGCACAGTGTCCGGCACACACAGGAGGCAAGCCATAAATGTTAACTGCCTGCTTTCTCTTAATCACATTAGTGTTCCATTTACCTTTGTTTGAAACCTTGGAGATACTTTTGACCTCTTTTGTTTTGCACTGTATTCAATAAGCTAAATTCTTTTATTCTCTGATATGTCTTGCCTCTGACTTCTCCTTTTCATTCTCCTCACCAGTTCCTAAATTAAGCACTCAATTAGGAGCTGCTTTTGTCCACACATAATAACAATAACAAAACCAAATGTACATCAGCGTAACCGAGTGGAGTCTTCTGTTCCTCCTGGCACAGGACATCTGGAGGGAAGTGCTCCAGAGCTCGTGTGGTGGCTGTGCAGTGCCAACAGGGACTTGATTTTTTTCCTCTGTCTTCTCAGACACCCTTAGCAAGTAGCTTTAGTCTTCCTGCTTTTCACTCTGTGGCCGCAGAGTGGGCGTTCCATCTCCAGCACTGCGTCCACAGTCCAGGCAGGAAGAAGGGGAAGGACAAAGGGTGAAAGACTGAACAGCCAACCTCGCCATGTCTTTCCTGTTTTTAAAGGGCTTATCCAGGAGCCCCACCAGGCCACTTCTGCTGACGTCTCATTGTCTGGGCTGCATCACAGAGCCACTCCTCACCGCTGCTCCAAACAAAATAAGGGCTCTGTTAGGAAAGGGAGAGGATGAATATTGAACAGGGGACCACCGGTGTCTGCCATGCTCCCATCGCTGCTTCCCTGGGCCTCCACGGTACCTCCTGACTTCTCTTCCCACGCCCACTCTCTTTTTCCCTTAATCCATTTTACAGACTCTTACCAGACCAGTCTTTGTGGAACTCAGCTCCAAATTCATCATACTACTTTTTTCCCCCCTCAATTTTATTGAGGTGTAAGTATATGTATTTAAAGTTTACAATATGGTGATTTGATATACATTGTGAATGACTACCACAATCAAGTTAATTCACACATCCATCACCTCACATGGCTACCATTTATGTGTGTGTGCGCGTGCGCACGTGAGTTCACACGGTGGGAATGTTTACGATCTCGTGGCAAACAGCAAGTATAAGGTACAGTATTATTGATAATAGCCACAATTAGACCTTCAGAACTTACTCATCTTTTTACTAAATGGGTTTTTTTTTTCACCCTTTGACCAACATCACCCCTTTCCCTCAGCCCCTGGTAACCACCCTTCTGCTCTGTTTCTATCAGTGCAACTTTAAGATTCCACATATAAATGAGATTATACAGTATTTGTCTTTCTCTGGGTTATTTCACTAAGCACAATATCCTTCCAATCCATCCATGTTGTCACAAATGGCAGCATTTCTTTCTTTTTATGGCTGAATAATATTCCCATGTGCCATGTTTTTTATATATGTGCCACATTTTTAAAATCCATTCATCCGTTGTTGGACACTTAGGTCATTTTCATATCTTGGCTCTTGTGAATGATGCTGCAGTAAATTGGCACTGCAGAGGTCTCCTTGAGGTCCTGATTTCTTTTCCCTCAGAGACATATCCAGAAATGGGATTGCTGGATCCTATGATAGTTCTATGTTTAATTTTTTGAGGCAATTCCATAACTTTTCCATAATGGCTTACTAATTTACATTCCCAGTGGGAATGTACAAGAGTTCCCTTTTCTCCGCATCCTCTCCAAGTCGTTATCTCTTGTCTTTTTGATGATCACCATCTTAACAGGTGTTCTATCTATTGTAGTATTGACTTGCATTTCCCTAATGATTAGTGATGTTGAGCATCTTCTTGTGCCTCTTAGCATTTGTATATCCTTTTTGGAAAAATGTCTACTTTTGTCCATGTTTTAATTGGATTGTTTATTTATTTTTGCTATTGAGTTGTATGAGTTCCTTATATATTTTAGGTATTAACCCCTTATCAGATATATTGTTTGTGCCATGGTCTGAATGTTTGTGTCCCCCCAGAATTTATATGTTGATATCTTTCAAAAAAATTTTTTTTATGTTTGTTTATTTTTGAGAGAGGGAGACAGAGTGCTAGCAGGGAAGGGGCGGAGAGAGGGAGAGGCAGAATCTGAAGCAAGCTCCAGACTCTGAGCTGTCAGCACAGAGCCTGATGTGGGGCTCAAACCCATGGACCGTGATATCATGACCTGAGCCGAAGCCGGATGGACACTTAACTGACTGAGCTACCCAGGCGCCCCTATGTGTTGATACCTTGATCCATATTAAGAGGTCATGTGATGGTATTAAGAGGTAGGGCCTTTACCTCTGAGGTATGGCCTAAGGGGTTAGGTCATGAGAACCCTGTGGATGGGATTAGTGCTTATATAAAAGAGGCCCCAGAGAACTTGCTAGCCCCCTTATACCAGGACACAATGAGAAGACACTGGCTCTGAACCAAAAAGAGAACCTTCACTAGCCACCACGTGGAATGGTGCCATCAGTGGTGCCATGATCTTGGGCTGTTAGCCTCCATAATTGTGAGAAATAAATTTCTGTTGTTTATAAGCTACTTACACTCTGATATTTTGTTACAGTACCCCAAACAGACTAAGATGGCTTGTAAATATTTTCTCCCATTTCATAGATTGTTTGTCATTTTGTTGATTATTCCTTTTGCTGCGCAAAAGCTTTTTAGTTTGAAATAGTTCTTTTTGTTTGTTTTTACTTTTGTTGACTGTGCTTTTGGTGTCCTACCAAAAAAATCATTGCCAAAACCAATGTCAAGGAGCTTCCCTTTGTTGACTTCTAAAAGTTTTGCAGTTTCAGGTCTTATGTTTAAGTCTTCAATCCATTTTGAATTAATTTTTGTTATATAAAATAGAGATCCAGTTTCATTCTTTTTCCTCTGGATACTCAGTTTTCCCAGCACCATTTATTAAGAGACTGTCCTTTCTCTATTGTGTGTTCTTGGCACCCTTGTCAAAGATTAGTTGAGCATGTATGCCTGATTTTTATTCTTCATTCTGTTAATGTGGTATATATCATGCTTACTGATTTGTGTATGTTGGACCATCATTGCATAACAAGGCTAATTACCATTTGATCATGGTGTATGATCCTTTTACTGGGCTGCTGAATTCGATTTGCTAGTGTTTTGTTGAAGATTGTTGCATTGTGTTCACCAAAGATATTGGTGTGTAATTTTCTTGTAGGGACTTTGATTGACGTTGGTATCACTGTAATAATGGCCTCATAAAATAAGTATGGAAGTGTTTCCTTCTCTATAATTTTTTTTTGGAGAGTTTGAGAAGGATTGGTATTAATTTTTCTTTAAATGCTTGGTAGAATTCACCAGTGAAACCATCTGGTCCTGGGCTTTTCTTTGTTGGGAGATTGCTGATTACCAATTCAACCTCCTTACTTGCTATTAGTCTATTCATATTTTCTAGCTCAATGACTGTTTTGTAGGTTGTACGTTTCTAGGAATTTATTCATTTCTTCCAGTTAATCCAATTTGTTCTATAACTGTTCATAGTGATCTCTTATGATTCTTCGTATTTTTGTGATACCAGTTGTAACATCTTCCATTTCTGATTTTAAGTCTTCTTTTTTTCTTAGACTAGCTAAAAGATCACTTTTGTTTATCTTTTCACAAAACCAACTCTTAGATCTTCATTGATCTTTTCTATCATTTTTCTAGACTCTATTTCATTTTTCTGCTCCAATTTTTATCATTTCCTTCCTTCCTTCCAACATTTTCCCTATTGTATGAAGCAGGATTGAACACCTGGGCCCTTCAGGGAAGGGAGGGTTATCTGTGCTTAGTTATTTCTTTTTCTAGTTCCTTGAGGTATAAAGTTGGGGTGTTTGAGATCTTTTTTTTTTCTTAGGTAGGCATTTATTGTGATAAACTTCCCTCTTAGAACTGCTTTTGCTGGATCCCATGTTTTTAGTATGTTGTGTTTACATTTTCATTTGTTTCAAGATATTTTTTTATTTTCCTTTTGATCTCTTTTGATTTCATCATCATACTACTATTAAGAGGTTTCCGTCACTTAACAACAAAGTTCTAAAGTTCTTAGTCTGGGATCCAAGAACCTTCATCGTGTGTCTCCAAATGACCATCTAACTTCGAGTTCCAGCTAACCTTTCCACACACACTGCACTCAACAACCAGGTTTATTATACCAACCTCCCATATTCCTTTCTTCATGCCTTTTCTCAGGCTGTTCCCATTGTCTGAAGTTCCTTTATTTCTTTCTGCAGGTCCAAGCCCTCACATCCCTCAAGCCCAGCTCCCAGTTCAGCCCTTTGTGATCCTCTCAGGCTTTGTACCACCCCTACATGAGCCCTAATGGTAATTTCTCCCTTCCCTGAGTGATTTTAAAGTCCATGTCTTAATTCTCTTCTGGAAAGCAGGGATCCTTACTAGAGACCGGCTCCTTGTCATACTCAACAGTTGATTCTAAACTTAGCATTGAGCCAAACATGTTCAATAAATAGTTGTTAGATGAGTGACTATTTCTACTAGGACTGTCTAAATAACTTTGTTCAAAGCTGACATTTGTGTGCACCCACTATGTCAGGTACTAAGTGCTTTATATGTAATAGTTCATTTAATTCTCAAAGCAATCTTTATGAGGTGGCTTCCTTTCAAACTCCTCTATGACAGATAATGAAACTGAGGCACAGAGCCGTTAGGTAATCTACGTAAGATCCCGGAAGTTTAAGTGGTAAAACAGCTGTTGAACCAGTCAGATTCTAGAGCTCATGCTCTTTACTACAATTTCTTCTCTCTCACCAGAGAAAAAGCACCAAAAAATCAAAGAGGTTGTTACTCAGCTCCCTGACCACCCAAAGGTCTCTAAGCAAGGGGCTGCCTGTCCTGGAAGTGGGACAGTGGAAGTGGGCCCCTTCACTGGGCCCCTTCACTGGGGCCAAGGGGAGACCTTGGATCATGGATCAAGAGCTAAGGTCAGGCTAAGGGGTTGATGCTGAATCTTTGCAGTCGAAATACCACACGTTAAAGTTCTGACACATCAAAGAGTTGCCCACTCCTCTCCACACCGTCCCCCGTCCCCCAAATATAAGAAAGAACAAAATTGCAGTCTATTTGTTGTTGAAGAAAATATGTTGAATTCCATTTAGTTCTTGCTAAGTAGAGGGCTTTGCCAGGTCGCCCCTAGGAAAATAGTCTAAGAGTGGAATGAAAACCATGACGTCTTTCTTACCTATGGGAGATTAATCACCCTATAAAACTCGTGTTTGCTTTTGTGGAAAGAAAAAGAAGGGCATTGGAGCGGTTGGCATGGAGTCTACACCTCGCGTGTTGGGAACCCAGCCACCTCTCTGTCGGCGGTCCCTATGAAGGATGGCCATTTGGCCCCCGTGTTCCCATGTTAACATGTGGAACAAACCTCACCCTGAGTCTTGAGTTCTCCCAGAGAATGGGCCCTGGTTCCGGCCCCTCAATAAAGTAAGGGCTATAATTCTCACCAGCTCTGTCTTAAACAGTACCACCTGTTGCAAGTTCTGTTTGAATTTACTCCAGTGTACTCAAAGGCAGCAGATGCCATGGGAATTTTCCCTATTGTATGAAGCAGGATTGAACATCTGGGCCCTTCAGGGAAAGGAGGGTTATCGTCTCTTTCCCAAAATGAATGGATGATCATGTCTCAGATATATATGCTCCATGGCCCTAACTCCTGAGAAGATATGGAAGATTGAGATTTGACTGCCTTCTGCCACTAAAATAGCTCCCAGGCAGTCATTCATAATTTAGTATATATGACTGGAGGTGTAGCCACCAGATGAACATATTTCTGGTTCAAGAGTCAAAATGCCAGATAGCATTTAGATACCAGAGATTTTCGTTGAAATTTATATTGTTTTTGTCTTACTATAAAGGTTAATACATGCCCAGAATAAATAACATTCAGGGAGTAAAACTTTAGGAAATAGAAATAAAAATATTCCTTAAAATCCCATAACCCAGAGATTATTTCCAATATTGCTTTGATATGCATATAAAATGGAGTAATCGTGTAATATTTAACTAGCTTTTCACACATCACGAACACTTCTGATATGAGATGTTTTATGGAGTGTTGATAATTTTTAGAATAGGTGTTACATTCACATGAGTTATAAATATATGTTTAAATATTTATATGTTTTTATATATATATTTGAAGGGACAAATGAAGTTTCATTCCTACCCCATGTTCCATCAACCTGCTTGTTACCCTCCATTCTCCATAGGAAACTATGTCTTTCATTGGTTTTAAAATCTCTTCCCAGAGTTTCTTTGCACAATATGAGCAGATTTAACTATATCTTCTTATTCAATCCCTCCCAACTTTGATGCAAAATGTAGCCTTATATATACTTTTATACCTTTTCTCACCCATCTACTCTTTCTGCAACATCGCCATGCTGCATTATTATTATATTGCCTGATTGGGGAGATTGTTTAACCAATTCCTGATTTTTTGTACACTTTTTTTTAGACATTTAGGCTGTCTCAAAACTGCTTTATTAGATGTTTCCTGGTATACAACTCATGGTTATTTCCTTAGGATAAATTATTTGAAATTCTTTGCTGGGTTTTTCCTTCATGTTTTCCAAATTGTCCCTGAAAGGCTGTGTAGCACTTTCTGCCTTTCCCTGCAAGGGTCACCAGCAGTTCAAAAGGGAATGAAGTTAAAAGAGGCCGTTTGGAACAGTGAGCCTTTTGACTATCCTGTGCAGGAGGAGACGGGAACAGGAAAGCCACGGTCGACTGGTACTGTGATGGTGTGGAGGGGGAGGGTTCAGGCAGAAGTGGTGGGCATCCTTGAAAGAACATGTCAGAACCTGAGTGAGATGTCCGTTCTGGTCCTGCTTCTGACGTGACATCTGGGTGTTCAAGTCTGTTTTTTCATCATTGAAAAGGGGGTTCTGAGTCTATTGGGGTCTCATTTTATCCCGGAACGCGTTTATAAAGATGAAACGTCTTTTCCAGATCTAAAACTCTTTTATTTGTATAACGGTACCTTTATGTTCAGGGGAAATAAATTGGGCTTCTGCTTACGCTGGTTGTGGTTTGAGGAGATAGACCACCCTCTCTCAGGCTCTGGATCACTCATCTCTCATTTCAGTAAATGCTAGCCTAAACTTCTCAGTCCCCCACCTTTGACAAAATTCAGAATGAACTGGAGAGAGGGCATGTTAAAAGTACAACAGGTTTGTGCCTGTGTGTAACTTTTTAAAATTATTGTTAGATGATGTAACATAGACCACGTAGCCCTGCAGCGGCAGAGGACTCCACAAACACCGAACCTGGGGAGGCTGGCGCGGTGGGAGATTTGGCTCTTTGTGGCTTAGTGATTTAACAGGCGGCAGCCGGGGAGGCTGAGTGTCGGTTTAGAAACCCCCTAATCAGCCAGCCCCTGCAGGCAAGCATTCTGTTATTGGCCAGCTCGGTGTCAAAGTCGCTAGTCATTAGCAGCATCCCCGGCTTCACCCGATGAGAACTTTTGTCATTGAGGTAAGACGGGTCAAGAATAAATAAGATGCCTGACATTTCCTTCCTTTGTCTATAGCAAGCAGACTAAAGAGGATGCAGGTGAGCAAGAACTGGAAGCACTAATAGACACAATCCAGAAGCAACTGAAACATCACCCATGCAAAGACAACATTCGCGAAGCATTCGAAATTTGTGATAAGGAAGCTTCAGGATTTGTGGACAAAGAAACGTTCTTTAAAATCTGTGACTCGCTCAACGTCCCAGTTGATGATTCTTTGATTAAGGAGGTCAGTGCGAATGGCTCTTCTGGGCGGCCGCAGAGGCCGAGCACCGTGCTCTCCCAAAGGCAGTTGCATGCGTATTTTAACGGGAAACTTGAAGACGTTCAAATCAGATTTCCAACTCAGTTCTGGTTATGGTGTTTCCCCCCGGATTCTCGCATGGGGGTTCTTTCCTAATGGCTGCAGCAGGGCCTCTGTTTAAGTGGGGATGGGCTAGACGCACCTGGTGGCCGATAGAGGCAGCCCCGAGGGGAGACTCCAGGGTAACTGGGTTGAGCAGGATGGTCGGCAGCCTGTAACAGCCTTCACAGCGATGCTTCCGTGAGCCCGCAGTACGGCCAGCATGGAAGAGGCTGTGATCACCGCCAGGGAAAGTGATGGCTGTTGGTAAAGGGTCACGCACGGCCAGATGCAGATGGAGGAAGAACATGGCCAGTCTCCTCCTAAAATTTTCATGAGTGAGTTGAAGAAGGTGTTTTGTGCCTTTTTTTCCTTATAAATCCCCTGGGAGCCTGGGCTTCCCTGGACCTCTGAACAAAATTTCTTCCACGCTGCATGACCGTGACGTATCATTGAGACTGCTTGCTCACTGATGAAAAACACTGAAGTGCTGGAGACCTTCTTAAAGATGTTTTAGCAAAAAGCATGTTCAGAAGTGAAGACTCATTTAGGGAAGGCGGGCTGCATGGTGCCGGAGGGGCTAGAGGGGAGATGAGGACTTTCATAGATCAGGACATTAGCAGGGAGTAGAGGAGGGCAGACAGGAGAGAAGGCGTTCAGTTGGGCAAATTACCTTTTAGTTTCCCAAATCTTAGACTGATAGCATGCCCAGCTTGATTTTTAGGTCATGTGTGCCATCCATGACCTTGACAAGCGAGAGAGGAATTGCAGTCAGTGGGAAGTGGGGTAGGGAAGGTGTGGGCGGCCTGGATTTGCACACATCTTATAAAGGGAACCACCGCAAATCAGTCTGCCACCACGCACAGCTGCAGGTCAGGGGACCTGGTTTGAGCACTGACATAACTAGATTCTTCGGTTAGGCTGTGATAAATAGCAGCTTGCTACTTTAAGAGTTTTACTCTGTGCAGACTGGGTGGACAAAGCTCATATTTGAATATAAAAATAATTAAAAGTGCTTTGGCAATGACAATGTTCTTATGAATGTCAGTCCTGAAATCTCAGGCAGGCCTTTTATTCATCTGAGCTTCAGTTTCAGAGTTTAAGATGGGAGAACTTCTGACCTACCTGGCCGGTTTGCAGGACCATTCTGGAATCCTCATAGAAACTCTGACCTGGTTTCCAGAGGCCGGGGATGGTTATTAATAAGCGCGCCCTGTGGCTCTGCCTCACCTGCTCGCCCCCTCTCTCCCCTGCAGTTGATCAGGATGTGCTCTCACGGAGAAGACAGGATTAACTACTATCACTTTGTTCGTGCTTTTTCCAACGGATCGGGCTGAGGAGAAGACGCAGGGCAGCTCAGAGGTTTGAAACATCTTGTACTTTTCAGAGAGGCATTTACAGGGCTCTTAAAATTATGTTTTTTTGGTTCCTATATTAAATTGGATCTTTTAAGAGCTAAGATTGGTGCCTTATTTAAGGAGGTAGGGGTAGGGGTAGGGGTCTTGTGATGGTTAATTGTATGTGTCAACTTCTCTGGGCTGTGGGGTGCCCAGATATATGGACATTTTTCTGGGGGTGACTGTTTCTGGAGGAGATGGACATTTGTGTCTGTGGACTGAGTAAAGCAGTGTGCCCTCCCGGGTGGGGGTGGGCCTCACCCCAGTGCTTGAAGGCCCAAATAGGCTGTGCAATCCCGAAGTAAGAGAATCCCTCCTGCCTGCCTCAGAACTAGGACATCTTTTTCCTTCCTTTGGACTCAAACTAAAACATTGGCTCACCCTGGATCTCGAGCTTGCCGGCCTGGCCTTCAGACTAGAACTACACCATCAGCTCCCCTGGGTCTCGAGCTTGCTCACTGCAAGTCTTGGGCTTCGTCAGCCTCTGGAATCACGTGAGCCAATTCCTTAGAATAATCTTCCTTCTCTATATATACATTCCATTAGTTCTGTTTCTCTGGAGAGCCCTAATACAGGTGTGGAATGAGTAAGAGCAAAAGGAAAAATACATTTGGCCAGGAGAAGCATCACGTGGGGTGTAGGAGCTAAGCACACAGCTGATGCCCCCCACCCTGTGCCTAGTTACCCTGGTACTGCAGGGAAATAGATGTGTGCAAACTGTGGCTATAGGCCCATTAGTAGACCTGCATTAAACAAAAGTAGAATAGAATAGAAAATATGAGAGCGTAGTACAAATAGTAGGTATATACTGTTTCATGAAACTTTTGTTTCAACTGAGTATATTTGCTGGGTCATAATAGAAAATGTATTTGTTGATTTGAACTATAGTTAATAATTATGTGTATGTGTGTGTATATATATGTGCTTATATAACTATATACATAATATACTTCATATGCTGCTTTTAGAGAATATACATAAAATCCCTGATTTTAGTGAAAAAGTTACTGGTTATCTAATGAGCTCTGATGCAGCTTTTAGAGCCACAGCTGCTGCCTAGTTAAAGTCGGCCACCAGCTCCCCCTCCTCCCTGCCGCCCAGGCAGTGGTGTGAATGAGGGGTGGGGGGGAGCTGTGGATACAGGACCCAGGACACCTGGCCTCAGAACTTCTGGGTAACTTCCCACAGTTCTTCCTCTGCTGATGAACTAAGTCACCTCTAACTAGCTTGCTAAAAGTTCTGTAAGATAGAGATGTTGCGTTTTTCTGCTCCAGGTTCTTATCTCAAAAACCCAATTTAAAAATTTTTACCTCCAGTCACTCATTACTATTGAGAGTATTATTTTCAAGTATTTAGAAGTCCATTTCAGTCTAAAGTAAAAATACTAAGCTCTATCCTGCCAGCCCAGATCAGGCCTGGTCAAGCTTAGAAGCCAGAGAGTATGTGTGTGTGTGTGTGAGGGAGGGAGGGAAGGAGGGCCGGCAGGCGCTGGGGCAGGTTCTGGTGGGTTTCTCCTTCCTTTTCTTTCTTCTTCTGTTCCCACTTTCTCCTTCCCACCTCCCATACTACTGTTTCTGGCCTTTGTAATCATGTTGGGAAGGGTTAGGGAGTAGACACCAGAGGAAAGGGGCAAAGTCTTATTTCGGTGGCTGACAAAGTCCTAACGACCAGGACCTTCTGTGTGTCATGTGCCGAAAGGGGGGCTCTTTCTCTCTCCCGGGGCAGCTTTCGTGAGTTCTTAGGACACTTTCCCACGGAAAACCTCCCAGAGTGCCACTCACGGATAGAGATGGCCCGGTCTCCACTGTGCCCGGTTCCACTAGTGCGTTCCCCCGAGGCTCCCTCTCACCCACTCGGGAGACCCTTCATGTGGGGCCTCCTCGGGCTAACCCTGCCAGATCCACTCTTTCCCCGCGTATCCATCTAGATTGCTCTCGGGGCTCTGCGGTTGGGCAGCCCAGTCCTTCTCCTGGAGACTCACTTCAGGGGAGAACCAGGCACCCTAAACTCATGCTGTCTGAACTCCAGGGCACACGTGTGACGGCCTGAGTCTGCTGGAGCGCCTCCGGCAAGGAGCTTGCACACCTGCAGCACTGATGGTGCCTCTGAAGAAACCCACACTCCACCAGTTTCTCCCCAGCCCCCACAGCAGGGAGGTGCACTACTCTGGTGGCGCTGCACCAGCTATGGCTCAGATACTTGCCGACTTCTGTCTTTGGCCAAAATGGAGACATAAGGGAAAAATCCTCTTACCCACCCTTTGAGATCCAAGTGCTCATAGCCCTTCTGTCCGTTCTGACATTTCTTCTCCTTGGACTCCCTGTGCCATCCCCACTGTCCTGGGAAGCAGGATGAAAACGTCGGCCCCGCTGCAGCCTTCAGAAGTGCCTCACGGAGAGCCGTCCTGGGCTCGGTCGGCAGCATTCGCATGCATGCCTTGGGCTCACTATCCATTCACCACTTCCAAGGCTCCCCAGGATGGGAAGGTGGGATCTGCCAGCGCCATCACAAGGTGCAGAAGCCCAGAGCCAGCAGGTCACTTCTGTGCCATCCATGGGCAGCAGGGCTGCACTCAGCCCTGCTGGTTTACACGAGACGGCCGAGTACAGGTACCACCCAAGTCTGAGCAAATCCCTTTTCGTACTGAAACCCGCATGGCGGTGTGGCCATTTTGTCACTTACAGTGCGGTCACACCTGGCACGCATCAGGAGTCCTGGCCTAGATGAGGGAAGAGTTGAGCGTTAGCCTGCGGCAAGCAGTACTGTACAGAGGAGAAATGACCTCCTTTGAGTGGACCTCCTTTGAGGGAGGAGAGATGAGCCACTACGCAGGCCCTGGACTCTGGACTCTGCACCACCAGGGGGCCTTGAAAATACCACTGAATTAATGTGTATCTAACCCACATCTATCAACTCCTTAATGTTCTGCTGGCACGGGAATGTGCTCATTAAAAAAAAAATTGAGGGGCACCTGGGTGGCTCAGTTAAGTATCCAACTTCGGCTCAGGTCATGATCTTGCAATCCATGAGTTCGAGCCCCAGGTCAGGCTCTGTGCTGACAGCTCAGAGCCTGGAGCCTGCTTCAGATTCTGTCTCCCTCTCTCTCTGCCCCTCCCCCACTCATGTTCAGTCTCTCAAAAATAATAAAACATTAAAAAAAAAAAATTGAGGGCTTTACTTGTACCATGAACTTAGCACTCACGATTCCCAAATCTCTCCAGCACTGCTGCCTGCGAAAACAAGCAACAGGCACACGAACCCCACATATAGGCAAATGGGCTCAGAAAGGTTAACCGCCTGGGGCTACCAGGCTTCTCGTGGAGGAGCCAGACTGAAACCCAAGTCTGAGCCAAACCCTGACCTCTGTGAATGCCACTCACCTTGACCTCAGGTGAACCCTTCCTGGGTAATCCTCACACCCTGTGGGTGTCCATGGCTGACTGCCACCTGTAACCACTCCTCTCCTGAGCTCTCAGAAGGTGGTTCTGGAAAACACAGACCGCTGCAGGCAAGAGCAGGCCATAGAACTGGCACCGGCAATCCCCACTGCCCTCCATTGTTACCAGTACTGCTCGGCACCAGCACTGATACTCCACGCACCCCCGCTTCCATCTTCTCTGGGCCGGTGACTTCACAGCGTCGTGGGCATCAAGCCTGCGGCACTTCCTCGTGAGCCCTACAAACCCCAAGAAAACTCCTTTCCACTTTCCCATTTACTGACATGGACTCAAAAATGCTCCTTACTAAGCAGCACTGTGTGTAACTTTCTCCATCCTTAATTCCAATTCCCTCACTCCCATGACCAAAATGAATACAGTTCATAGATATACAAGAAAGGACTAATACAGTGGGAAATATGAGTGAGGCTAAAATTGACATGATATTATTTTTCAAGTAAAAGCAAATGTAAGCCTCCTGATTAAAAAACAATACAAGTAATTTTACCAGAGACAATTACACTGATAATTCTATGCCTTTTATTCAGTTATTTCAAAAATATTTGTTGATCGTTTCAAAATGTACATTAAAAAAAATCCATACAAAACTGTAATTTGTTTTAAAACCAGACAGAAATGGTGGAAAAGGATTTTGAAAAAAGTTCACTGAAAAAAAAAAGTACCCTCCCCCCGCCCAAAAAAAAAACCCCTTTTACATGAAAGCATAAATACGGCAGGTACAAATTTTCCTTGAGTTCCTTGTTGAAATTTGGTCCGTAAGGTGAACAGGCTAAAGTAGAAAACAAAAAGACACTTTGTCCACATTTGCATTGAGTTGCTCACGGCGGCGCCAGCAGCCTCAGCTCGTCCTTCAGCTGTTTGTTACACCAGAGGGACAGACACGTGAGGTGTGTGGTCTCATCGCACAAACACGCGAATCCGCCCCCAAGGCAACGGTAGCACTCACTGCCAGCCAGCGCCTACCGGGTGAGCAGGGCTGTCCCCGCGTGGCCGCGTCTCCACACAATCTCCTTCCTTTCCACGGAACAAGAAACTCTAGAATGTCTTTAGACAGAGTGACGGTGACATCTCAGGGGTCACAGATCTTATTCCCAGACACGGACTTACTTAATGCCCCATCATGAGGATGTTTTTTCTTCCTTTTCAACAGATTAAAAAAAAAAAGTACACAGACTTCTAAGGTGATGCTACGATGCTCTATTCGAGTGCCACAGAAACCCACCCAGGGTGACGAGACGGGCAGCAACGCAGGGGAAGTGGCGCACAGTTCTTCTGTAAGGGATGTCGACCGCCCTCCCACGGGTCCCTTCCCTCCCCAACTGCGGGGTATTTAGGGACAGCAAGGCCTGTGGAAAGACCACCGGCTGGGAGAGTTATTGCACAGCCCGGAAGAGCAAGGGGACAGCAGGCAGCCGCTGCGAGTGTAGGTAACACTGAGTTAGGAGCGCGAAGAGATTCTGCAACAACCAAACTAGACCCGCTGTCAAATGGGCTGACACTTGTGACTAACACCTTTACCATACAAACTGTGGGCTGAATGGGAGACAAAATAGATCAGAAGAGGTTATAGCCTGGGTACCTTTCTTTTTACTCTAGGGGTGGGGGATGCTGGCACAGCAGGGCACACGGGGCATTTAGTGTCCCTGGAGGCCACCAGGCTTCCCTCCGTAGGTAAGAGGCACAGGTGACTGCAGCCGGCCCTCCCGCTTTCTGCAGCCACCGCTGTGGGCCAGAAAACCAACACAAAGGAGAAACCAGAAACAAAACCTAGAACAGACCGCATACCTCAACACAATGGGGGGAGGGGACTGAGACGAGTGAGGCCAAACTGTCACAATCCGTGTCCCTTTTACATGTAATATACTGGGGTCTAGTGTCCTTGGCTGCACAGGACAGACCACCCGAGAGGCCTGGCAGCTGGGGACCTGGTCACACAGTACAAGCCAAGACTGGAAGACCACACGGCAAGTAAGGCACTTCTTAAACAGGAAGGAGGAGGGTCTGCTCAGGACAAGGTCTCTCAGGGGTTGCCGAGCACAGGGTCAGCATGGACTGTGGAAGTTCCGATGCTTTTGAGGCCTCTCTAAAGACCGTGAGTGGAGGGAAGGCAGTGGAGAGGCCCGAGGTAAAGACAGTGAAGGCGCTGCAGGCTCCCTCACAGGGCCAGCTTCGGGCTGGGGAGGGATTCTATTGACGTGTCACACCATTAGACAATGACCCAGTGCCCTTCTGAAAAGCAGGGCTGAGGGCCAGGAGGTGGGGGGAGGGAAGGAAGACGACTTTGTTGTCCCGAATCCCAAGCCTGCAGCACATCCTCCATCATGGACCAAGTCTGCTCACTTGGGTCTCTGAGGCCCTCAGCGGGGGGGTGAGTTCCTCCCAGAAAAATCCAACAGGGAAGGCAATCCAGAGGTAGAGCCTTCCCTAGCGCGTGTGGCCTGGCAAGCCATTTCAAATTTAAAGAGGCATCCAGGGAGTAGAATTTTCTATTGTGGCATCTTGGGAAGGGGCCTACTCCCTGCCCCTACCTCTTATTCGCCAAAAAAAAAAGTCAAAGGCTGCTAACAAAGAAGGTCCCTAAAGAAAACCCAGACGCACGCCCCCTGGGAGAATGCCCCACCCAGGCTTCGGGGGTTTCTAGGGTCCCAGGGATTCCAGTCAAGAGAAGCATCTGCAAAGGTGGCCAGGGCACAGATGTCTATTTTGGTTTCTGAAATGTTAGTAAGTTCTACCTTGGGACAGAAACAGAAAACGTTCTCAGCAACCATTTACGTCTGATGGCATGCGCGCGCGCGCACGCACGCACACACGCACGCACACACACACACGGGGTTAGAATGGACTAGAATGGGGGAGAAGCAGCTCCCCTCCTGGCTCAGCCTGCTTCCCTTTCCTCTAGAACCTTCCCCTACCTTCAAAAGGAATACATGTCACTTATGAATAGTGCAGCCATCAGAGCCTGGATAGTTAAAAATAACTTTCCCACCCCCGAACCCGAGCAGCACGGGGCCGTCCAGTCCACCACAGAGCCTGCCTCTCCTGCTCACCGCCACCTGCCACACCTGTGCCGGCCAGGGATGTTGAGAGAGAGAGGCAGCTGTTGGCTGAGGTAGATTAGCATCTGTTCTCCTGCTCTTGCTGAGCCAGCCTCTGCAACTCAGAGCTGTCTGGCAGGGCCTTCGCAGATGGCTTGGCACTTTGGGAACAGGATAGAGTGTTGAAGATGGAAGACGACAGTCAGAATGGCCAAATCAGGACAAGCCAGCACAACAAACTCACAGGATGAAGTTATTTCGGCAACATGCTTTAAGCCAGCCTGCCAGAGCCCGGGCTCTGCTCTAACTATGGTGGGGATGCCAGTGGGGTGACAAAGCACCCTACATCTACTCTCATCCCCTCTCCCCTCAAATCATCCAAGAGGCCCTGGTAGCGACATGCTAGCCTTACTCATGGTCTCAGGAAGCCAAGGTTGGCCCAGTTCACTGGAGTGGTGGAACCACCTCTGAATCACACCTACTGCAGAACCAGAAACTTGCAGGAGGCTTAGGAAACACGAAGCCACGTGGTCTCTGGCCACAAACACCTAGAACATCGACATGAGAAGGGGAATGCCTGGTGGCATGCCTGGGGCCGCTCTCCCCACCTCTCAGGCCTGCAGCCTACTGCGTACCCACCGAAGTTTAACTGGGGCTTACCTGAGTGGCCCCATGTGGGAGGCAGGTCCCTGCCTGAGACACAGCCAGGAAAGGACTGGCAGGGGCGGCGAGGATGATGGGCAGGCTGGAGACTGCTGGCTGACCACCCCTCCATCTCCAGGCAAAGTAAGGAGCCTGAACACAGCCATGGCCTCAGCACGGTATTTGGCAGACTGGCCAAGGGGTCCTGGCTCGGGTCTGCGGGGTTGATTCCAAGTGCCCTCTTAGCAACGTTCTGCTCTGCAGCCCAGCCAAGTGTCAGACGAGGATGGGAGAGATGCAGATCTCCAAAAGCGCCGTCGCACTTCCTGAGGGTAGTCAGAAGCCAAGGGTAGTTTTGCCCATTTCTACCTTATCCTGGACAGAGAGGGGAGGGTCTACGGTGGTGGTGGGGAGGACTCCCTCAGTCACTGGAAAATCCAAACTATCGCTGATCAAAGTGACACGCAGGAGGAGAGCTGCCCTGATGAAAACACCCATCTCCCCCTTTTTAGGATAACAACCCCAGGTTTGGCTTCTACTGTGGCGTCAGAAAGAGGACCAGTAAGCATATCAAAGGACACTAACATTTCTATGCCCAAGAATCGCTCCCGGCGCCTCGATGCAGAATTCAGGAGTTCTTAATTAAGACCTTTGAAAGCCTAAGCCCTCCCGGAAGTCCTCACCAGGCCCCACATGGACTTGGAGGCCTTGTCTTTGGGTGGAGCAGAGGGGAGCGGTACGTGAGGGACAGGCCAGAGGCCTCCCACTGGCACAGTGGTGTCTGCTTATCCACACTGCAGACCGATCCCAAATCGGTCCTGCTCTCGGACAGTCTAAAATGCCGGAGGTGTGTTGGACAAACATCAGAGGATGACAATGACCTTACCGAACACTTGACAGATGGGGCCAGAGGGGAAGCAGACCAGTGACCCTCCTCGGGGCACCAGGGGGCCGGTGAGGGGGCTTGGCGTTCCTGCAGCTAGAGAGATGAAGTCAGGTGGCGAGGCCGGCCCTGACAGGGCTGCCTGGGTCTAGGGTCGAGGACCAGCATCTGCCAGGCTGGTCCGTTCACTGTGGTTTGATTTGGTTTTGGATGCTGGTGAACGGTTGAAAAAGCAGCTGCAGCTGGGGCTGAAGATAGGCTGAGGCCAACCGCTCCGTCGCCTCTGCCGCCATTACCTTTCCAGAAGAGCCTGCTGCTCGGTCCGCTTTGTTCTTGCTCTAGAGGGTGGGAAGACTTGTCCTCCTTCAGCACCTCCCCAGCAGAGCGAGGCAGGCTGGCCCCCATCCAGGACCAGCCACTGGTAAGCCGTCTCGAGTCACGGGACCCAACGTGGTTAACACCATCTTTCTGGACCAGGTCGCCACGCCCCACAGCCAAATGCCTCGGCAATTCCAAGTAGCGATGGCTACGCCGGGCTTCCGGAACTGGAATCATACATCTCAGTTAATCAGCACCTGGGAGATTATGATCCAAGAGAGCTGGTCTTTCCTCTCCTCGCCCGAACATGGGGCCCGCCGGTGGGCCTGCTACCGGCCCCGGGCAGAGGCTCCTTGGCACGAGGCTTCTGGTTTTGACATGTCCTGGGGACTGATGCCGAGTGGTGGATGGCCAGGACTGCAACTTGAGCTCCCTCTCATTGTAAAAATCGGACACAGAAAAATTGCACAATATGGTGAAAGAAGTAGAAGGAAGCAGCCGTGAAGGAAGAGAAAGAGAAGGCAAGCAAAAAGATAACCATGAGCGCGCCTGGGCTTCTAGAAAACCCAACACAGGACAGAGGTGAGGACGTGAGGTGGCTTGAGGGAGAGAAAGAAGGAAGAGTTTTGGTTTTATTGAGAAGGGTTTATGGAAGAGCAAGAAGAGAAAGCCAAGATCTAAGAAAGGAAAAGCCCCGTTCGAAGACAGGTTCCTGCTGCTTGAGATGGAGCATCCGGAGCAGGAGGGGGAAGGCAGTGGCAGGGGCCGGGCTCCCCGCCTCCCTGCCGTGCCCCGAGAGAGGATCCCTGTTCCAGCACTTTGGCCTCAAGGAGACTTGAGTTTCTTAGTCCGTGGGGAGGTCCCATTCTCGGCTTTCACTACTCCGTTTTCATGGTAACCTAGGAATTGAAGGGAGACAGACACGCATGGTGTTCCCGCTGGGACTGGAGCAGGAGAGGAGCCCGTGAGGGCCGACCTGGCACACGGGGACGAGCCACGGGGATGCCTGGCCGCAGCTTCCTGCCAAGACCGGAAACCAGTAGACAGCTCCCAGGAGGCCCCTGCTCCCCTCAGGGTGACTCTGCTAAAGGTGGTGGGTCTCTGTCCTTTAGCGGGAGGCGGCTGGGATGACACACAGTAAACCAGGAACAGGCCGGGGCCCACCTGCCCACCCGCCCGGGCCTCAAGCTGGGAGCAGACGCTAGGTGGAATCCCACAGACAGGGCCAGGGGCCTCGGTTTCTCTCAGTCCCTCACAGGGCACCAGCCTCCTTCACCAACCGCCCCCCCCGGGGGGGGGGGGGGAGAGTGTGAAAGAAGAGGTAGAGAGGCGACAGGGAAAGGCATTACTTAGAGGCCCGATACTCCTCTGGCAGAAAAAACTGTGCTGTCTTTTTAGTGTTGTGGAAAACACTTTCATGGGCTTGCTCAAAGTCCATCTGGCTGCAGCCTCACACCCCACATCCCCTCCCACCCAGGCCTGACTCGTCACACCCAGCCACGCACGTGTCTGGTTCAAACACAAGGGAGCCCTTGCCAAGCAGGCCACACCTGGAGAAAGGCAGGTGAGTCAGGGAACAGAGCCTGGTGCAGACAGGCCCCCAGGCTGCACGGAACAGGTACGGCTGCCAGCGGGCCTGGGACCCGGCAGGGGCAGGCGGTTACTGGCGCGAGGCCAGGGCCAGAGGCGAAGTGGGTGTCCCACCCTTGCCGCCCACCCAGCACTGTATCACCCTGAGTCATTCTTGAAGACACAGAGGAGCCAGCAGCCTGGGAGGCAGGGGCATGCCGAGATGCGGAGCAAGAGGGCAGGTGAGGACAGGGCCGCCGTGCTGCACAGGGAACAGGCGGCAGATCTTGGCTGGGGCTCAGAAGCCACTTCGAGGACACGCTTCCCGCCACAGTTCCCCGGCCAGCTGCTGCCCTGCCCCACAGCGGCCGGCCTCACCCACAAAGTGTCCCTGGCCCACGCCCAGCCACGTGCCAGTCAGGCCCCGGCAGGAGCCGAGGACCCAGGGCCCTGGGGAAGGACAGGGGAGCGCCAGGACTGGTCCGGGTGGAGGCGGAGGAGCCGAGCCCGGGCCCCTCCCCGTCCGTCCCAGACACTCTTCGCTGCTACCTGCCCGTGGGCCCAGCCCTCACCGGATTCCCTCTTGATGAGCCTGGCCGGCAGTCTGGGGGCAGCTAGGACTCTCCGCTTGGCGCTCTGCTCATTCCAGTATTCCCGCCAGTGCCGCAGCTGGGAGTGGATGAAGCGCCACATGAGCCAGGCCTGGGCGGCACACACCAGCAGCAGCATGCAGAGCCTGCGGAGGGACAGGGGGCGGGCTCAGGGGTGGGGGCTGGCCCCCAGCCCCGGGGCAGAGGGGGAGGCCAGGGCGGGAACCCCGCAGCTCCCCTGGCCGTCACGCTGGGCACCGACATGCCCCCATCCCGCCACCAAAACCAGGGAGAGCACGTGGTTCAGTGCCGGTCTCCACTCTAGCGCACTTTAGGGGTGGGGACAAACAGATGGGGACTAAGGAGACTGGGAAGGAGGAGCTGACAGCTGCATGTCCAGCTCCATAGTCACACTGCTTCCATCGCCTGTCTCTTCTGTACCCTGTACCCACAACAAGTAACATGATTCATTTAAACTCCATATATATATACTGAAAGAATTCAAATGAATTGAATTACGATAGAGCAGGACAATTCTAGAAGAGTGGCTTCTCATCTAGAATGCCACATAAAAGCTGAGCAACACTGGATCAATCACACACACCCTCCTGGGCCCAAGGGTCACGTGGGAACACGATGGCTTCCTCCTTGCTTTCCCTGCTGCTTCGGGAGGCCGAGGCCACACTGCGGAGCACTGCACTGAGGAGGGGCCACACGTGGCTGTACTGATCGGTTGAGGGGCTGGAGCGGAAACCTATCATGCACCTGAAGACTGGACAAGGGGGCGGGGATTCCCACTTGGGGACCCTGCCTGCAGTCCCAGCAGGGTGGAGACAGTTTTGCGGAGGGCAGAAGGCTGGTATTCCTTCTCCTCTCAGGCTTGACGTCTAGAGATCTCCAGCTCAACATCGACGTGTGGGAGACCGAGGGGTCTGCTGCCCCCCGACCTTGCAAAGTTATGCCACGTTCAGGAGCCCCCTGGCAGCACTCAGGGAGCCTTGATTTATCTCCCTGGGCTTTTTCCCAACTCACCTGCAAAGTAAGGTGTTGAAGTTTCCTTTCTCGGGGTCGAAGGTCTGGTTTTCTATGCGAGCGAGTCCAAAGCCGATGGCCAGCACGGCGAGTGTGAGGATGAAGAGGCGGGTGACCCCGAACACGGCAGCCCAGGCATTAAACCTGCTCGTGGAGGTGGAAAAAGGACGTCAGCCTTTAGGGCCGGTGAGGAGCTTTCACCCACTTCTCCAGAAGCAATGCCAGTGGAAAGAGGGAGCGGGGGCAACCCATTGGGGTGTTTAGGGAGGACATCTCTGGGAGAGGATCTCCAGAAAAACAACCCTGGGGTGCCGCCTGCAGGTAAGGGGCAGTTTCTACCCTCCCATCAGCCAGGCCTCACGGGAGCCTCCTGCCCATGACAGCGCTGAGTGGGCCGGCCCGCTTTACGCCACTTACAGCTTCTCATTGTTCTCGTCTGCGAAGTAGAAGAGTCGAGCCATGTGGAAGAGGAACTCGGTCGAGTACTGCAGCAGCAGCAAGATCAGGCCCAGGCGGCTCAGGCTGGAGAAAGGGACAAGCCTCACAGTCCCCCCTGCGATGCCGCGGAGCGCGAGGCCCCCGCGCCCTGGGCTCTGCTCTCCTCGCCCTACACGATTCAGTTCTGCCGTCGCCCCTTTAACATGAGACTGAATCCCCGCCCTCCGCCTGTCCTGTCTGGGTCAGGCGCCCCTCCCTGCTCCCACAGTGAACCGAGCTTAGGCTCCACGGCACCAGCAACCTTGCATTCTTCACCGGGCCCGGGACCCAGTGCATGAAAGGTGCTCAGAACGAGTGGCTGAGCTTCGTACACAGAAATACAAGGGGTTCCCACCGTCTGGGTTGTCATTATCCAAGTCTCTACAGCCAAGAGGTACACGAAGAAGCAAAACTCAACATGACGCAAAAAGATGTGCTACTGGACCAACCTCTTAAAAATTAGCACCCCCACCCCCGCCTCTGCTCAATTCCAGGCATGGTGGTGGTACCAACTTTCTTGGGCGCTTTGCTACAGATGTCCAGTGTAGCTCAAATGCAGAGAGACTGCGAAGGGAAACTGCAGACCCTGCTCAACCTGCAGGGCTTCGGGCAGTCAGAGAACGTGGGAGCAGCCCCACAGGCCGTGCCAATGAAGGGCCTGGCCAATTCCACCCAACGAGACCGAAGCAGTGCAGAATCCACTGGGGTGGTCACTGGGTCCTGAGGATGGTCAAGAGAATGATGGGAGCAATACCCAAGGTCTTCACATGATCTAGAAAGTCCAACATGATCGTGCCCAGTGACCTCATCTCAAAACTCGTTTTCTGCCTTCCAGCCACAGTGGGCTTTGCACACACCTCAGGGCCTCTGCACCTGCTGTTCTTCTGCCCACACAGCTCTCCCCCCAGATCTTCACGTGCCTGGCTCTCGTCATACCTGCCTCAACCTGAGTCACCTCCCTCCCCACGACAAAGGTGCCATGTAGACAAGTCACTCTGTTACATTAGCCTACTTTGTTATTTTAGAGAGAGAGCATGCAAGCAAGCAGGGGAGAGGGACAGAGGGAAAGGGGAAGGGGGGAGAGACAGAGAATCTCAGGGGAGGGGGCAGAGGAAGGGAGTGAGGGAGGGAGAGAAAGAGAGAGAGAGAAAGAGAATCTCAAGCAGGCTCCACACCCAATGAGGAGCCCAGTGTAGGGCTTGATCTCATGACCCCGGGACCATGACCTGAGCAGATATTAAGAGTCGGACGCTCAACCAACTAAGCCACCCAGGCGCCCCTCTTATTTTCTTCATCTCATTTACCACCACGGGAAACTATTTTCTTATTTATGGTCTGACTCCCTCTAGACTGGACACCCCAGGAGAACAAGGCCTTGGCCTGACTTCACCCAGGTGAAGAGCAGTGCCTGGCCCAGGGGAGGAGCTCAGGTACGTGTTGAGTGAGTGAAGGCCTCTAAAAGTCAAGCTCTTCACCGAAATGAAACCCCGCAATCATTCGGCATTTCAAAGGTCTGCCTTCCTTGGGAAATCCTGTAGTCAAGGGTCTCTCCTGCCCCCACGCTCACTTCTAAAAACCACAGCAAGGAGGGAGGCGAAGGACCGTCAGGCCACGGTCCTTACGTGAGCGGACAGGCGGCTGCACCAGCATCGCTGGGAATGGAACAGCCTCATTCTGGAGGACCTGCTGCTCCCCGCCCTCTCGCTTCTATCCTCATCCCAAAACAAGAATCGCAGGACTCTGCCCAAACAGGGTCCGATGCCTCCCCTTCCCCAGAACATGTCAGCTGTGGGAAAAACAGATCTTAGAGCATCTCCTGTCTTTGAGGGGAACAGTGATGATACAGCAGGGACTCGACAGTAGCAGGAAGTGCTCTTTCCACATGGTCGTGCCTGGACATTCTCACCCCGGTCCTCACCACACACTGCTGGGCGCAGCGTAAGAACAGGGCCGGTCCCACCATAGAGCCTTTGGCCTCCGAAGACCCATCCAGGAGTTGATGCTATTTCACGCCTCCAAGGAAAAGAGTATATTCGAGAGCTGCCTTCCTCCTAACTCGATTATCCCAGGTCCGTCATCCTCACAGGAGGCCTGCTGTGAGGGCCGAGAAGACGACAGGCCCCACGACCTCCAAGTAGCTTAGCAGAAAGTTACACATCACAAACCCTCAAAATGTCAACCCAGAGAAAGTACACGGTGTTCTCCAATCCAGCTCAGATAAAGCTCAAGAAAATTCCCAATTAGCAATGACCTATCTACTCATCGATACAATTCTTTTTGTAAGAGACACTCAAGGCCAAACACTACGGCCACTCCTCGACTTCAAAGCCACGGTTCAAGTGCCAGCATTCCTCGGAGCCTTCCCTGACTCCGTCTCGGGATGCATTAGTCCCTCTTCGGAGTTCCCACAGTAGATGACCCATATTGTAGCACGGCCATCATCTCGCTAAGCGCCTACGCGGTCTCTCCTACTAGGCTGAGCACGAACCACGAAAGATAAGGGAATCACCACCATTGTATTCTCAGGTCTTAGCACGGAGCTCAGCAAACAGAAGGTGCGTGGTAACTGCCTCCTAAGTGAATGACCGTGTGAAAAGATGCATGGACATAAAAGGGCACGGAAGCGTGGCGGGCTCCTGCCCTCACTCACTTTAAGAGGTATGCTCCGGCTATGTGGACCAGGTACAGACAGATGTACTGGAGCTGGCGGGGAATTTCCTCCTGCAGACAAGAGAAGCGACAGTAAACGCACTCACTCCCACCTCCTCTCCGCACAGAGGGCGTGCAGAGGGGCGGGGGGAGGGGGCCAGGCTGCTCTGACACGGATGGCCCAAGGTGCTCATTCCCACCTCCTCTCTGCAGAGGAGGGGGCGGGGGGGGCAGCTCTGACACAGACAGCCCCAGGTCACGCCAGAGGCCCATGGACCAGGCTGCTGGAAAGTCAGAGGACGAGGCACTGGCTGCAGGTCCATGGGGCAGGGTTTGGTTGAGAAAGAAGAGAGGGGCTGGGGAACAGGGCTTCTGGAAATAATTCAGAGGGAGGCTACTTAGAAAAGAAAAAAAGACTGGGACAGGCAAAAACCTCTGACCCGCTATCCGGAAGACAAGAGGTAGACCTCCCTGAAAGCCACGTGTCTAGTGTGGGCGGCAGAGACCCGTGGCGGCCTGCTCTCAGGGAGATGTTTGCAGAGACTTCGCTGGCTCAGCATTCTCCTCCACCGCCGAAACGTCCCCTGTCCCCACCCACCTCTGTGCTTCTGGAGGAAGGCTCAGGGGAAGGAGGCTGGGACCAGCAGGAGGGAAGTGAAGGGCACACGCCTTCCAAGGCGGAAGCGAGTACTCACCTTCCGTACCTTCTGGAAGTACAGCTCAGGCAGTGCGTGCAGCCAGTAGGCCAGCTGGCACAGGTAGAAAAACTTCACCTGGAAGCTGGAGACAAGGGGATGGGTCACAAGGGAAGGAGGAGAAAGACTATCCCTGTGGGTGCTCGAGACACTTAATGGGACACAGAGTCCACAGAAAGAAAGAAAAATGGCAAAAGGAGGAAGGTTCTCTGGCTTGGAGAAGGGAAGGTTGAGCGAGGACAATGACGATGGGGCACCAGTATATTGAAGCGTGAACAGATCTAAGCAAAGGAGGGTCCTCGCACGGCTGTTAGCCCTTTGGTGTTGTGGCCCTGCAGGCTCTCAGGAAAGCCAGGGAGGGTCTCCTGCGGAGGCAGACCTGGTGCTGCCCTCCTGGTGTCCTGGGAACACAGATCAGGAGGGGAAGGGGTGCTGCCTCTGGAGAGGACCGGCCACGTGAGGCTGGGCAGACGATGTGCAGTGCATGTGCACAGGTCATCGAAGAGGTACGAGGCCCAGAGAACGTTACGGAAGATGCTCTGCTCCCGTATCCGTCTCCTGACGGCTTAGGGGCCTGCTGTGGACTAAATGCGTGCGTCCCCTCCAAATTCAGATGCTGGGACCTGAATCTGAACGTGATGGTGTGAGGAGGTGGGACCTTTGGGAGGAGAGATCTAGCCGTGAGGGCGGGGACCTCAGTAATGGGATTCATGCCCTCACCAAAGAGACCCTAGCGGCTCCTCCACGTGAGGATCCGGCCAGAAGACAGCCACCTGTGAACCCGAAGGCAGATCCTCACCAGACACCCAATCTGCCGGCATCCTCATCTTGGGCTTCTTGGCCCCAGAACTGTGAGCAATACGTTTCCGTTGTTTATAAGCCACCCAGCCTACGGGGGCCTGGCTAGGACACCAGCTCTGTGACAGGGGTAACACACAAGACATTTCATTTGGGGGTTCTCCAGTCAAGCCCTAGGAGGAAGCAGCTCCCGGATGACACTGGCTGCCTACAACACTGGGACCTCACAGGCTCGGGTGCGACCTGCTCCTCGAGCCAGCTGGCCCGGAGTTCTCTGGGTCGGGGAAGCCGGTGGACCAGCCTGTTCCTCCCTGGAGACCGAGTCATGAGAATACTCACGGGAGGTACACGTGTGGGTAGTCTTCCCAGAGGCTTCTTGGGTTTGTTAAATATCCTTCCTGTAGTGGGCAAGAAGAGATAGCATTTAGAGATGGGGACAGGAGACCCGCTGGGGCCCTGGGCAGGCCGAGGGGTCGGGGGTCAGGGGCACATCCGATCCCCAGCTGCCAGAAAGAGGAAGGTACAGGAAAGGTGAAAATGAAGGCCCTTGTTGCCCGGGGGCCATTGGGCCCTCGACTGGCTTCTTCACTGTGAAAGAGCTCTACTCTGGGGTCTGAAGACTCGTGTCTGGACACGGGCCTGGGCCTCACTGGCTCTAGCCTCTGAGCAAGCTCGTCTCCCTCAGCTTCAGTTGGCTCATCTGAAAAGGAGGATTAAAAATACCCTCACGGAGTTATTGTTAGAAATAAATGTGATAGCTCGTGTTTATGCGTCTAGCATTATGCCTGGCATGAAGGCACTCAGGAAATGCTTGTAGAATGAATAAGCACGTGGACTCTAGAATCACCATCCACTGGAAAAATGAAAAGCTTAGTTTGGCTTTTCACATCCCTATGAATAAAAAGAACGCAGGACCGCACAGGCCGCCCTAGGAGGCCTCACCGCAGAGGTCTCGTAAGCCTGACACCTACCACGCTGGGTCACCATTGCTCGGTCTCCATTACTCTGCAAGCTCGTGGGTCTCACCATGCCCTTCCTTACACCACCAGCGCCTAGCCCAGGGCCTATTAGAGAGCGAGGGAGGTAACCTGAAAACCTTCCCATCGCAAAACATCTAGAAATGTTGGGTGAAACCTAACAAGTAATTCTTTTATATTCAAAAGGTTTTTACCAGAAAGAGAAAACCTTTGGAATCCAAAAGGGACAGGAGGCTAAAAGCCTGAGCAGGAAGGGGAGGCTGGGGCAGCCCAGAAGACCCTAGTCATGGGCCAGGGTGGTCGTGCCTATGTGGGAGCCCAAGACCCCTGAGTCAAATCAGGGCCGCTGAAGGGCTACAAATTTCAAGAGAAGGTTAGACTAGAGTTTGCATTAGTTTGGGTCAGACTGGACAGAGGGTTGACTATAGTCTGAGATAAAGAAGCTATTTGCTCACCCTGTGCTCAGGATGAAAACTAAAATAGATTAGCCCTTGAAGTAACCTGGGTTCACTTTCACATGGGTTTGGAGTTCAAATTTATACCACCTGTATGGTCCAGGATTCTCATGCATAAAATCTTGCTCAAGAGGAGTTTACAATCCAAAATTACAAAACCCTCCATGGAGGAAACACTCTACCATGAGCAAGAGTTGGCTGACATTACGGGAATCCAATAAAAATTTGTTGGTTGAATGAATGAATCAATGATGAAGGCTTTAGGCGATTTCTCCCTTCTGAGGGAAAAAAACAAGGCTCTTATTTGTCACTCAGAGATAGTTAGATCAGTATGACTCCATTCCACAAACAGGAAAATAAAGGAAAAGACAGGAAACAGCTCCTGAAATGAGATGGTTTTTCACCAGCAAAGGTGAAACGTGAGCTGAGCCACCAACCTCCTGGTCCAATAACTTCAAGCCAAGTTCCTCAATAAGTCAGCAAATAAACTGAACTGGTGGCTTTGATGAGGAGACGGAGATTCCGATGTCACCCTGGGACTAAGATGAGGGGTCAGCAGGGCTCAAAGCCAACATGGTTCAGGGACGAACACTCAGTTTACTGTCTAGCTGTGTTTCCATGCGAGGGCTGACCCGCCCACCCTCAAGTCACTATGTTACCTTGGACATTTCAGGCATAGTCCCTAGCCCCCAAGCTGGGCCCCATTAGCACAGTGACCAAACTGACAGGTCCAGTCAGGCACGTGCACCAGTGTGGTGATGATAACTTAGATCTGAAGGAAAAGGTCTCTCTCCGACCCCTCACTGCCTCGGCCTCATTCCCAGTCCTTTCTCCCTACCACTGCCTCCTTCCTCGGTCACACACAATGGAATGTGCTGGGGCCTCTGGAGGGTGACAGGAACGCTTTCCCACACCACTACTATCGGGCTCTGCCTTCCCTCTCTGCTGCTCACAAGGACCTGGGCACACAGCGATACATACTGTCTTCCACTCTCTACCTCAGTCCAGGCAGCTCGGAGGTAAGAATGCCCCATCATGGAGAAGTTTTCCTCCCACCTTTTCTTAAGGAAGAAAATGGTACATCTGGGACTGAGGTGGGAGGAAAACTTCTGCCCAAAAAGAAGACCGCCCAAGAGAAGCAGCATGGAGAGAAACCCAAAAGCCCAGATGATCATGTGATTTTAAACATGAACCTCCTTGGCCTGGCGCCTTTTCTTAGGAGACAAGGAGGTCAGAACTTCGAAGCCAACAAGCAAAGAAAACTCCCCAGAAAAAATGCCGCCTGCTTATGAATGTCCAGTCCACAGGGACTGCAGGGAGGGCGTGCAGGGGGGAGGGCGGGGGAGTCAGAGGAAAATGACTCACTGCTCTGAGAACAGCCTTTTCCAGACCTCGGGCCAGGCAGCTGCCTGAGGGCGGCATGGGGCTGGGGTGCCCTCAGAGCTCATGCAGGCTAGAGCCTCGCCTGCACCCTGCCCTCCCCCTGCCCCGCCCCCACCTCCCCCGAATCCCAGGCCCCATCAGGCACTGGCAGAGGGGCCCGGGGAACTTCTGAAAACCTGTGTTATCTCCTTAACCTATGAGCTAAGCGAGGCCTGTGTGAACTGGAACGATCTCTCCCTCCCCCACCCCTGCCCTGCAGCCTTCCTTTTTGGTGAATGGACAAACAGAACCACAGAAACAGCAGAATCCAGTCAAAACACAGCCAGTTGCTACCTAGATTCAGACATACCAACAGCGTTCGTCCTTCAGGAATAATCATGTACTGTAGTTCTGCTCGGAGTGGCCAGTCTGTTAACAGGAATCAGTCCAGGGTGAAAATTCCCTGTACCAGGCTCTCTTGGAGCACCCGACTTCAGGGGAGACAGCCCCAGGAAGCCGGCCCACCCTGCCTTCCCCTGCAGAATGCTTGTGTTTTGTTGTGTTTTCTAAGCAATCAATAGGAAGTAGTCCACAGGTAGGTTACCAGTAGGAGGCTGACCTCATAAATTATTGGTCGGTCCAGCCACACTCTCATCACTCTGCTTGTATAAATGCAGAGAGAAATGTCCAAACCAAACACCCGCCCCCCCAAAAAAAAACAGTTACTTCTAGGGGGAGGGATCTGGGGGAAATTTTTTTTTTTACTTAAAATCAAACAAACACTTTTACGTATTTCTTACGTACTAGGCAGTCATCTGGGAGTTGAGGAAAACAATTGACTTGTTACTTTAAAAGCAGTTAAGGGCCAGAGCAAGAAGATGTACCAGCTGTTTACTCCCCCTTTCTCACCACCACTGTTTAGTGAGCACTTGGTGTCTGCCATGCCCTGCACTCGAGACACCGCGAGCACACAGGCTGTTCACAAGCAGCTCAGGGCCTAGAGGGACGGACAGACAGCACGGAATATAGGCAGGAACGAGAAAACGCCACAGCAGTGGGTGTAGTGCACACAGTACAGACTGCAGGAGGACGTTCTCTGAGGAGGTGACGTTTCGGTGGAGACTCGCGTGGGAAGGAGGAGCCGGCCCGGGAATGAGGGGGTGGAGCATGTGAGGACAGCAACCGCCCGCTCAGAGCCCAAGAATCAGGGAGAGGCAGGACAGGTAGAGGAGCAGAGAGAATAGTGGGACCCAGGTCACAGGAGCGAGGAAGACAACGGTTTCACTGCAAGAGGGACAGGAGCTTCTACACAAGGCTGCAGGACTTCACTTATGTTCTAAAAAGACCCGTCTGCCTGAGCATAAGAAAATGGACTGTGGAGGGAGGCTATTGGAGAGGAAACAGTTCCTTCCAGAACGACGCTGGTCAGTGGTTCAGGCAAGAGATGATGGCGGTTTGGCCTGCAGAGCAGGACTTCCCAGCTTTGGCACCGCCGGCACCTGGGGTGGGTAATTCTCGGTGGTAGGGGCTGTCCCGTCCACTGCAGGACTTTCGGCAGCACTCCTGGCCTCCACCCGCCTGATGTTCCCAGGGCCCGAAATCTCCCCTGCAGAGACCCACGGGCCCGGGCTGCTGCACGGACACAACCTCAGTGAGCTTTGCAGGTGGGGGCGGCCGGACCTGCGGATGAACCGACTGCGGGCCGTGAAAGACAAGAATCAAAAAAGATTTCGTCCTAACAGAAACACAGGATTTAAGAAACGCTTAGCTATTTCTCACTCCTTTTACAAAACTACCCTCTCTTCTTCTTCAATCACCTTCATTCCCTCCAGGACGGCGCAGAGGAAGGTTAGGAGCGGCACGGCGCTCTTAGGGGTTGGGAGTCACTGGAGCTCTCCAGGGTCCCTGTGGCTCCCACTTCCCACTGAAGAGGTTGAGTGGAGCCCTGGCTGTTTCCATAATGGAGGCCTGTCATAGCTTCCCTGAGTAAAGTGCCACGTGCTGCCAGACTAAGAGCACCATCACCTTCAAGCCCTTGAGGGCCTGAGAGAAAGAGCGGTAGAGCACTTAACGCTCTAGAAGAGACGTCACGTAACGTGGCTTTTGGCCTCCAGAATTAGGTCTACATGTGTCGCAGCTCTGGGAGAATATCTGGGGCTGAAGCAGGAGGTGAAAGTGATTCAGAGATGAGGCAATGCTTCTTCTGAAAGACCCTGAGGCCATTCTGCCTCAAAGCGGCAGCGGGACGTCACGGGCTGCAGGAACCAAACCCCAAGAGGTTGGGAGAAGAGGTCTGAGAGCCAGCACTACCTACACCCGAACAGGCCTGGACACGCCCCGTGCGATGGTAAGGGGCGCGCCTCATACCGGCTGCACTGGACGTCTCCCTCCAGGGGACAGCGTAACATGGCAGGTCCCGCTCCAGAGGACAGAAGCCTCAGGTCCTACATGTAAAATTCCTAAGGTTCTGTCTTGGAAAACTGTTCCATGTTTAAAGAATAAGAGACACACGAGCCATGTGCTCAAGGACACGCGGACTCCTGCTTTCAGAGCAGGAATTCGGCGTTCAGCCCTGGACGCAGCGAGTTCCTTAGGATGTGAAAGTTCATCACTGTCCCTGAAGGAAGAGGAAGGGGGTGAGAGGTCGGCGGAAGGCAGGGAAGGGAACTGCTTAGAGATCATAGGGTTGCTGCCTTTTCCAAGCCCTAGGCCTGCAGAGCTCACAGGACGATTCTAGCTCTTGAAAAAGAGACCAAGTTACAGCCAGGAGTTGCTCCATTTGGGGGTGAGGGGCTGCTAATTAAACACTTTTCATGCATCACAGGCCAGGTCTTGTTACAGCGAACCCCAAAGGACTGTCCACATTCCTTGCTAGGAAGGAATTCCGCTGTATCAAAGGCTGCTTGAAATAAGAGTCCTATTGTGTAGAAAGGAGAGGTAGATAAATTGTCTGGTCCCCCAGGCATCTGTGGGAATGGCATGGACTCTCACAGGATTTGCTGTGCGGACAAGGGGATGCTTGCGGGAGGCCAGTGTGGTAAAACGGAAAGTGTGCTGAACTTGGAACCAGACAAGTCCCAGTCTGGTCCTTGCCACTTCAGAACCACATGACCATGGGGACACTGCAAAACTGGATCTTGGATGTCATCAATCCATTCACACGGGAACCAGAATAAACAAAAACCCCATCTCATGGGATAGCCCTGGGAGGAGGGCACTGTTGAATGACACAGTGCTAGGTCGACGTATGGTACCATTACCATAACATCACAGAGTAACTATAACAAGGGTTTATTTTTGGACAAGAGGGCTCTCTCCAGCTGTAAAAGAGCATCTATACCATCTGGCCCCTCTCTTACCATGAGGATACAAAAATAGCCCTAGTTCCAAGAAACTGCTCAAAGCTTTGACAAACTGCTCCCGACTCTTTTCCTTCCCTGCTCAACCCTCCACGGTCACTTTATCAGCAGCCAGAGAAGAGATGCGCGGCTGGCAGCCCAGGCCCCGAGGTTCAGCCGTCCCCAGGGCCACTCACCGTCACCACCACGTAGAAGCACCACACCACTGAGCTGAGATGAAAGACGACCAGTTGTCCAGACTCGTTGAACTTGCTGTGTTTGACCTTGGAGAGGTGAAGCCGTTTGCTGATTTTCTAAAGAAGAAAGAGAAGCCTGCATATGACTATATGCAAGTGCACTGGTAACAGGTGGGCTTCAAACCCCCATTTTCTACCCTTGAAAGGACAGCAGTTGGAAGCTGGCCACGACCCAGGCTATTCAGCGGAAGCCTGCTGCGTGCATGGAGCACTGGGTTCAAGGCAAGCATGTTGAGAAAGTGGCCAGATTGAGGTCCTCAGCCTAGACGTAAAGAAAGTATCCCGCAATCAGGCCACATACGACAGACCCATAAAGACTGTCTTGCCACTTCAGGCAGCTGTCCCCTCATGCAGTAAATACTGCCATCCCATGCACTAAGAAGGCTGTGAGAAGGGACAGAAACCACAGTGTGTGGCAAGGGATGTCCAGTCAATAGGAACAAAGAGAGCATGCAAATTAGGAGGTGAAGGGGCACCGAGCTGCAGTGGCCTCTGAGGCAAGGCCGTTCTGTCCACCTCATCTCCCCAGCTTGTGATCTCAGAATCCAGACATCACTTACATCTAAAATGTACTCCTGAACCACAGCGTGCAGGATGATGGTGATGAAGACATAGAACAAGATGGTGACCAGGTCCTTCGGCCCATAGTGGTAGTGCACGGTCTCACTCTCTGTGGAGGTCAGAAGAGCCACGTCAGCATCCCCAGGCCAAGCAAATGCTCTGGGACCCCAAACTGAAGAGACCGCTGAATGAGAATGCGCCATACTGTACCCCTAGGCATGGAAGAAACCTTCCCTAGAATCCTACCCACCCTCTGGCCGTGGCCCTTGGGAAGTGCCAACGAGGAGGGTTAAGGAGAACCAAGCGCGAACGGTGACGACTACATCTCCTGTGTCTGGGCAGGAGAGCGAGGTGCTTAGGAGCCAGGATAAGAGACAAGTCATCTCAATCACTCCCTGGCTGTGCGACTGTACAGAAGTGACCAACCTCTCTGAGTCACAATTTCCATCCCTGTAAGATAGGACTGTCGCCTTCATCATGGAAGCCTGGAGCCAGGGTCAGGAGTGTGGACTCAGAAGCCTGAGTTTTTAACACAGCTCTGTCATTACCTCTGTGACTCTGGGGCACCCCTGTATGTGACTTTTCTGTGCCTCAGTTTCCTCATCTGTAAAATGAGGGTAACAGCAGTTCCTGTATTGTAAGGTTACCCCGAGAATCGGAGGACTTCAAAGCAAAGGGCAGAGAACAGTATCTAGTACGTAGCAAGTGCTATATATGTATTTGTTATTATTTTTATGGTTGGGCTAATGTGAGGATTAAATGAAACAATTTGTATCAAGATGTTTACCACAGTGCCTATACCATGGCAAGCTTGTCATAAACGGCAGCTTATTAAAATATTATTTAATAGTAGTAACTTAGAAGCCCAGATATACAGTATGCCTCGTGTAGCTCTGCTGTGGCGGCCTCGTTCTCCACAGAGGGAGGATTCCCACTTCTGTTCCAGTTAGCCGGCTAGGGTTGCCAGGGCTCATGAAGCCGGGCCCGGATCTCCGCTGCTCTGGAAACGCCCCCCTGGCTCCGCCAAGCAGACGCACTGGCTGCCTTTCCAGCTGTGCTGCGCTCCTGCCGAGTCACACACACATGAGTCATCTGTCTTTGCCGGGATGCGTTCGCCAGAAGGTGGACCAGGGCCGCTGAGATTCGGGGTTGCCACGGAGTGAAGCAGAGCTTACGGAGTCACTCTGGGGGCCAAGCCATCCCCTCTGCCGCCCGGGACGGGAGGAGGTGAAGGCCCATGGTGCTGAGGGGTGGGAGGGCAGCGAAAGCATGAACTTGGAAATCAGACGGCCTCATCTTTTCCCTCTCCCTACTCCTTTCCACAAAGGCCTACTCTGTGAGGGGCGCTGGGCGAACCAACACCGGAGTGTGGAGATGGAAAGTCAATGTCCAATTACCCTACAGACAGACACGTGGGGCCCAGAGGTAGAGAGAGTGCTGCAGCGGGCCGGCAGGCCAGGGCCCAGCCCTGCTGGGTGGGCGTGGTGGGCAGTAGGTCAGGGTGAACCAGAGGACATCGGAACTGGGGAGAAGCACGGGGGAACATCTAGGCTGAGGAGGTAGCGTCTGCACGGGCTGCAGGGAATGTGGCTGCAGCGCGGGGGAGGCGGGGGAGGCCGCTGTGAGCGCCTGGGCACCACGTGAAAGGGGGTGGGCTTTATCCTGGAGGCAACATAGGACACATGGAAGAATTCGAATCCAACAGGCAAAAGATGAAATATGGGTTTTGAAAAGTTAACTCTGGCAGCAGTGAAGAGCATTGTGCCTGGAGGTGAAGACTCCAGTTACGGAGCAGCCTCCGATCCACAGTAAGGAAGGACGGAGGCCTGAATTAAAAATAGGAGGAGAGGGGGAAGGCTGTCACTGAGACAACCGGCCACACGTAGGATCTGGCCCACCCAGGGGCTGAGGGCTGGGAGGGCAGATCAGGCAGGGGCCAGAGGAGAAGGCACCGGAGGCAGGAAGATGCTGCAGTGACACTTCCCTGGCCTCCTTCAGAATGGAGGACCCGAGATGAATTCGTTGTAGCATATTTTGAAACTATAAAGTAAGTTCACACATGCAAGACCAGCATCACTAGGCAGATGGCTCAGTCAGTTAAGCATCTGACTTTGGCTCAGGTCATGATCTTGCAGTTCTTGAGTTTGAGTCCTGCATCAGGCTCTGGGCCTGGAGCCTGCTTTGGATTCTCCCTCTCTCTGCCCCTTCCCCCTCCCCCTGCACGGGTCCTGTCATTGTCTCAAACATAAATAAACATTTAAAAAATTAAAAAAAAAAAAAAGACTAGCATCACTAGGCAAAATCAGATTTATACTCAAGCAAACAAGTATAGTCCAACAGTGTGAAATAACACCTGTCGAGACTTTGGATTATCCTCTTTAAGGCCTCTTCAGGGTCACCTGCTGTTCTTCGCCCCAAATACCACGGTTCCAAAGAGATGTGACCATAGCCTTAGACCTCTCTTGAAACAAGAAGGAGTGCAAGAGTTAAAACATTCTTTTGTTCCTTCGCTGCATGTGAGGCACATGCATGTTTTTTGTCAACAAATAAACCGTGTGCGGAGCTCCACTCTGGGTGTTGGGAGAAGACAGTGAAGGATGGGTACAGACCTGCCCTCTTGGAGCTTAGTGGGTGGGCACCAAGTTCTCACACTTAAAAACCAGAGGCTTAAACTATAACACAGCAACAGCCAAAAAACCCAAACAACCAGATTAAAAATGGACAAAGGATGTGAACAGCCATTTATCTAAAAACGACATACAAATAGATGCACCTGGCTAAGCGTGCAACTTCAGCTCAGGTCATGATTTCATGGTTCTTAAGTTCGAGCCCCACATCGAGCTTGCTGCTGTCAGCACAGCGCCTACTTCTGATCCTCTGTCCTCATCCCCCCACTCCTGCACCCCACCCCCGTGTGTCTCTGCCCCTCCCCCTCCTCTCAAAAATACACTTAAAAAAAAAAGAAAAGATGTACAAGTGGCCAACGTGTATATGACAAAAGTGCTCACCATCATTATTGTTAGGGAAATGCAAATCAAAACCACCCCACATCCATTAGAATAGCTACAATTAAAAAAACAAAACAAAACTGGGCACATGGGTGGCTCAGTTGGTCAAGCATTCGACTTTGGCTTAGGTAATGATCTAACTGCTCAGGAGTTCAAACCCCACATGAGGCTCTGTGCTGACAGCTCAGAGCCTCGAGCCTGCTTCAGATTCTGTCTCCATCTCTCTGCCCGTCCCCCACTTGTGCTCTCTCTCTCAAGTATAAAATGAAAAAAAAAAAAAAAACGAAAATAACAAGTGTTGGTGAGGAAGTAGATAAATTGGAACTTTTATGCACTGTAAAATGCTAGTCACTATGGAAAACAGTATGGTAGTTCCTAAAGAATTAAAAACAGTGAACTCAAAATAAAGACTTAAATGTAAGATCTGAAACCATAAAAACCCCTAAACAAACAAACAAACAAAAACATAGGCAGTAATCTCTTGGACACCAGCCTTAGCAACATTTTTCTGGATATGTCCCCTAAGGCAAGGGAAACAAAAGCAAAAATAAACTATTGGGCCTACTCCAAAATAAGCTTTAACACAGCAAAGGAAACCAATGAAACAAAAAGGCAACCTACAAAATGGAAGATGTTTGCAAGTAATCTATGTAATAAAGAGCTAATAAGGAAACTATATAAAGAATTTATACAAGTCAACACACACACGATAATAATCTGATTACAAATGAGCAAAAGACCTGAATAGACAGGTCTCCAAAGACGACACATAGATGGCCAACAGACACATGAAAACACGTTCAACGTCACTGTCATCAGGGAAATACAAATCAAAACTACAATGACCGAATACCTCACACCTGTCAGAACGGCTAGAATCAGACGAGAATAACGACCGTCGGTGAGGATGTGGAGAATAGGGAACCCTTGTGGACTGTTGGTGGGGATGTAGGCTGGTCCAACCACTGTGGGAAACAGTATGGAGTTTCCCCCCTCCAAAAAAATTAAGAATAGAACTACCATACAACCCAGCAATCCCACTACTGCATATTCACTCAAAGAAAATGAAAACATTCATTCAAAAAGATGTATGTATGCACCCCTATGTTTTCTACAACATTAACAAAAACCACATTATGGAAGCAACCTAAGTATGAAGAAGATGTGGTATATATATATGTGTGTGTGTATATGTGTGTATATATATGTGTGTGTGTGTATATATATGTGTGTATATATATGTATATACGTATATATATATGTGTGTGTGTATATATATATATATATATACATATATATATATATATATAATGGGATATTATTCAGCCATAAAGAAGGAGATCTTGCCATTCAAGACAACATGGACAGACCTACAGGGTATTATGCTAAGTAAAGTAAGTCCAAGAGATATAAACTTATGATTTCACTTATAAGTGGCATATAAAAAACAAAATAAACAAAAAAAACCAGAAACAGAGTCATATATACAGAGTAACAGATAGGTGGTTGCCAGATGGTGGGGGTAGGGGATGGGTGAAATAAATGAAAGGGATTAAGAGGTCCATACTACCAGTTATGAATAACTCATGGAGATGAAAAGTCCAGCACAGGGAATATAGTCACGAATACCGCAATAAAGTCCTATGGCGACAGACAGTAGCCGCGCTTTTCAGTGATTAGCGCGGCATAATGTCGAATCACTACGTTGTACACCTGAAACTACTAGAACGCTGTCTGTCAACTATATTGCCATTAAAGAAATTAAAATAGAGTCACCATATGATCCTGCACTTCCACTTTTGAGTATATACTCCAAACAACTGAAAACAGGATCTCAAAGAAATATTTGTACGCCCATGTTCACAGCAGGACTTTTCCCAATAGCCGAAGGTGGAAACGACCCCAGTGTCTATGGACAGACAGATGGATAAACAAAATGTGGGATACACATACAACAGAACACTATCTGGTCTTAAAAAGGAAGGAAATCCTATCACATGCTACACCACAGATCAACCTACAGGACATCGCACTAAGTGAAATACGCCAATCACAGAAGATACTGTATGAGTAGTCAAAATCACAGGCACACACCAGAATGCTAGGTGGCAGGGGCCGGTGGGGAGGGGGAGGGGGTGTTGCTGCATAATAGCTACTGAGTTGTGGTTTTGCAAGATGAAGAGGGTTCTGGAGATCACCTGCAGGACAACACAAACTGTACACTTAGAATGGAAAAGATCAGGGGTGCCTGGGTGGCTCAGTCAGTGAAGCATCTGACTTTGGCTCAGGTCATGATCTTGCAGTTCATGAGTTTGAGTCCAGTTCATGGGTTCAAGTCCTGCAATGGGCTCTGTGCTGACAGCTCGGAGCCTGGAGCCTGCTTTGGATTCTGTGTCTCCCTCTCACTCTGCCCCTCCCCCGCTCATCCTCAGTCTCTCTCTCTCTCTCTCATAAATGTAAAAAAAAAAATGGTAAAGATCATAAACTTTATCTTCTATATACTTAAATTTAAAAAAACGCCACCAGTGGCCAAGTGTGAGAAGTGCTCGGAAGTGGACCAAAGGCTGAGGGGGAGTAATAGGTAGCAGAAGCCTCGCTCTGAGGGACCGAGCACGTCACTCAGTGCGGTCGGTGCCCTGCACTGGAAAGGTGGCACGGCGATGGGGAGAAGACACATCTGCATAGATGTGGGAGACGGGCCGGCCATGGCGAATGGTTCGCGATGGGCAAGGAGAGCAGCTGAGGACACGAGGTTCAGAGAGGTAAGGCACACCAGCCATCCTCAGGGTCTCCCAGGGGCTTCGGCATCCCAGCCCACCCCCCAAATGCCAACTCAGGGTCAACACAAGCCACTCACACCCTCCCCCTGCCCTGCATCCTTACTGGTGATAATCCGCTCCTTTGAGGTCTTTCTCCTACAGTCATAACATCCGCCAATGCTGAGAAGCTGAGCTCTGGTTCATACACAAGATCTCCGGTGCTTTCCCCTTATCTACTACTTCCCTACTTTTGATCAAAGCAGGAAAGTCAACTGGTTTGGCCCTTTCTGCTCTCCACAGAGCCATGGAGGCTGGATACTCTGTGAACACAAGGTATTCTTCCAGGAGGCTATAAACAAATCCCTGTTTCTGGCAGATTTTTTTTTTTTTAAGTTTTGGTTGCTCACTAATTCTAATACGAACCCTCTCAGGACCCAGGCTGGAGTTCTTACTCTTTTTTTTTTTTTTTTTTAATGTCTATTTATTTTTTGAGACAGGCAAAGACAGAGCATGAGTGGGGGAGGGACAGAGAGAGAGAGGGAGACACAGAATCCGAAGCAGGCTCCAGGCTCTGAGCTGTCAGCACAGAGCCTGATGCGGGGCTCGAACTCACAGACTGCGAGATCATGACCTGAGCCGAAGTCAGACGCTCAACCGACTGAGCCACCCAGGCGCCTCTGGAGTTCTTCCTCTTTAAGGACTGCTCCGCCTTGCGTGAGCTCTCAAAAGGCAAGAAACCTGTTACAATTTTTCAGAAAAGTAACTTGCAGCACATCTCTGAGCTATCAGGCCAGAGAGGCCACCCTGGTAGCGAGTCGAGTCGCAGCAAAATGCCTACAGGTACCAGGTGGACAACCCAGACGAGCACAGTAGTCCAGGTGGAGGGAGCTAAAACCTTTCCGCACAGAGGTCTGCTGGTTAACCGGGGAGTATCTGCATGTCCACAGTACGCTTCCCACGGACTTCCTCCAACCACTGCACCTTCTTGGTCTATCATCATGTTTCTGCTTTGAGAGAGGGACACGTTCTTCACCTGACTAAAAGCAAGTTCAAAGTGGAACACAGTGACTGACAGGTAGTCTCACTGTCAGGGACACGCTGGAGGGGAGCTGGTAACTGTGGGAAACTGCACAGCATGTGTCCCCTGGGGGTGATAAGGAATGGGGAAGTCACTCCTCAGATACTGAGGTCATGAGAGGGATACAGTCCAGTGTGTCCAGAGTCCCGATATTCCAGAAGCAAAGAAAGGGATCTTTACATGAGATCATCTGATTTAAAGATACTGTGAACAAATTCAAAATTTTAAAAAACACTTTATGGGCCAACACCAGACTGGCCAAAGAAAATGGATCTGCAGGGCCATGGTGACCACGGGCCACCAGTGTGTAACCCCCAGCTAACATGACCCTGGACACCTTTCCAACAGCAAGATTCTGGGAGTCTTCTTCCTACACACCCCCACGGAGTAAGTCATTATGCCCTTCTGTACACATTAATCTAGTTTTGGAACAAAGTACCTTCAGTAATGATCTCCCAACTGTCGCTGAGTTACTCACCCCTCACCAAAAGTGGCATCTGCTCGGCTGATTTCTGATCAGTTTAAAAACAGACCTAGAATAATCAATAACAGCCTTGGCTGTTTTGACAAATGGCCTCAGTCAGCAGCTGCCCCTTTATGGGAGTAACATTCGTATTGACATCCTGTTTTGCTTCCTATGACTAAGAGATACATTCCTGTTTCCTCTGGTGTCACCTGGAAGCAGCTTCTCCCGTCTGCCTCCCATGTTCCCATTCCATCCGGGGACTACTGTGCGGTCTCGGATCTCCTCCCATGACTTGAGCTGGTTGGTGGCTGTCTGCAGCCATCCCATCCACCACTCAGATCCGTAGAGTCTGGGCACGTGCCAAAGAGACTTCTTGCCTTTGTGTGAAAAATTGGTTGTTCAAAGAGCATCACTGCCCAACTTGGCCGCCTCTTCATTCCTGGTTCCTTTCCTAATGTCTGCACATCTGGATTTATAAAATGTACTTTGTTAGTTTTTGTGCTTATGGCCAACTCTGTTTCCATGTTAGTTTGAAGTTCTAAAAGAAGAACTCAGATAAGAAAAAACAAAACAAAACAAGCAAAATCAAAAGGGAAGTGATCATTTAAGAGGAAGTATTTATAATTCAGATCATAAACAAAGGACTAATCTTGCTAATATGTAAAGCACTTGAGGATAAAAAGATAAAAAATCCAACAGAAAAATGGGCAAAGGATATGAACAATTTACAGAAAAAAACAGAGACGGCCCGTATGCATTTTAAAAGATGCTCAACCTTACACAGAAGGGAATTGCAAATGAAAACTACAATGAGCTACCATTTCATACCCATCAGATTGGCAAAATTCCACAGCTTGACAATATACTCTTGCTGAGGCTGTGGAGAAACAGGCTCTCCTTCACACACCACTGATGGGAGTGCGAAACGGACCACCCCTCTGGAAGGGCAACTTGGCAATTTCTATTGAGATCACAAGGGCATCAACACTTAGATGTGGCGAGTCCACTTCCGGGAATTGATCCTGTAGTGATACCTGCCATGTTCACAATGATATGTGATGAGGTTTTGCACAGCACCACTGTTTTGAACAATAAACTACTGGAAGCAGTCCAAGTTGTTTTCATCCATCAGGGGCGGGCTAAATAGCCCATAGTTCTAATACACTGGGGCTACGCAAAGTGTGGCTGTGGCCTTGGGAACATGGGCTGTTGCAGATCTACCCCAGGCCTGCTGGGCCGGAAACTCAGGATGGCCCAGGCCTCCACGCTTCACGACATCTCCCCGTGATTCTGATGCACACGAACATTTAAGAATTGCAGACATGAACACTGGATCTGTTTTTTAAAATCAGACAGGGGACACCTGAGTGACTCGGTAGGTTAAGCATCCGACTTCAGGTTAGGTTATTATCTCATCCTTCAGGAGTTCGAGCCCCGCATCGGGCTCTCTGCTGTTAGTGCAGAGGCCCCTTTGGATCCTCTGTCCCCTTCTCTCCCTGACCCTCCCCTGCTCGTGTGCGCTGTCTCAAAAAGAAATATAAATAAAATAAATAAATAAAAGAGAGGGAGGGAGGGAGAGAAACAAAGATGAAAAACAGGGAAAACTAATCAGGAGATTTAGACAGCAGACCCATGGTTGCTGTGGGAGGGGTACTCGCTGGGAGTGCTGTATCTTCCTGTAGGGGATGGTGGCACGGGTGCATATCTATGTACAAATTCACCGTGCCGTCCCCTCAAGAATGTGTATGCGTCACTGCAGGTGCTATACCTCAATAAAGTTTGTGAAGAAAACAATGTGGACATAAAAGGATATCCAGGATACGGGACTTAGCAGGGGAAAAAAGCGAGGCCCAGAACAGTACAGTATTCTACCGATGACATGAGAGAGAGGAGAAAAGAAATCTGTGTATCTGTGTCTACGTAAAGCAACAGTGGGAGACGAGGGGATAAATCCAGGAAGGGCACACAGGAAACGGATTATCCACAGGGGATGCGAGGGTCAAACAAGACTTTGACTTTGTGGACATGTGAGTGTATTTCCTACTCAAAAGATAATTCTTCCACTTTGTACAAAAAAAAAAAATCAAAAAGTGGGGTCTTTCACACCTTGCTTTACCGCCCCCCCCCTTTTTTTTAACCACGGGGACCCAGACAAGGCATGAAAAGACCTCATTTCTAATGCTGCCACTCGCCCACCATGTGACCCAGGGTCTCTGCCCTCAGTTACCCTTTCTGGACAATGAGGATAATGCCATCTACCTTTTCTCACAAAGCTCTAAGGATCAGGTAGATAACGGACTTATAAACTGTAAAGTGCCACACCAATAGAGATCATTCTGACCACTTCCACCAGAATCAGTAGCTAAAGGAACGAAACTGTCACCATGTACCATATAAAGTACTCGCATTAGGGTGCTTATTTAGGATAAAGAGTACAAACAACCATGAGCCATTAATTGAGCACGTGCGCTGTGCCAGGCACTACAGTGAGCACATCCTGTAAGTGGCATCACTCACCTCTCCCAGGAATCCTGAGGATTAGTCCCATTTTACAGACAGGGCAGCTGAGGTTAAGAGGCCAGCAGCTACTGGGGAGTGGGCTAAGAGCCCAGCCATGCGGCCAACGACAGGGGCCAAGGCCCATCGTCTGTCCCCAGGCCTCCTTGCTTTCTGACTCCCTGAAGGCCAGCCTTCTCCCCGAGGTGCCACGGAAGAGCGGGCTGAGGACAGGCATGGGGCCCACAGCCTCACAGGGCGACATTCTCACCTCCACTCTCAACCCTGAGAGGCCAGGCTGCCAGGCCACACCCCTGCTGGCCTTCCCAACTCTAAGCACCAGCACGGCCCTCACAGGCACTCGGCTGGTGTGGGCTGGAGTGCGGCTCCCTTCATCCCCCTGCCAATAATGATTACGTTGAAGTCCTCACCCTTACCACCTCACAATACGACTTCATTGGGACGCAGAGTCTTTACAGAGGTCATCAAGTTAAAATGAGAATATTAGAGTGGGCCCTAATCCAATGTAACTGGTATCCTTACAAAAAAGGGGAAATCTGGGGGATCCTCAAGTGGCTCAGTGGGTTAAGTATCCGACTTCAGCTCAGGTTATGATCTCACAGTTGACACGTTCAAGCCCCGCGTTGGGCTCTCTACTGTCTGTACAGACCCTACTTCGGATCCTCTGTACCCTCCTCTCTCTCCACCCCTCCCCCAGGTGTGCGCGTTCTCTCACTCTCAAAAATAAAGGTTAAAATAATTGTTAAAAAAGAAATGGGGTTTGGAATTTGGACATGGCGATATAAACAAGGAAGACGGCCATCTATACACCAAGGAGAGAGGCCTCGAACAGATCCCTGGCCCAGAGCCCTCAAGGGAGCCAACCTACCGACACTTTGATTTTGGAACTTCTAGTCTCCAGACCTGTGAGACAATAAATTTCTGTTACCTAAGCCAGTCGGTCTGTGGTACTTTGCCATGGCAGCACCAGCAGAAATACGCACCCTTATACAATCCTTCCTCACACTCCCTCCAACCCCCAGTCCACAGAGTTAAAGATCTGCCGAAGGAATCTTCAAGGTTACCATTTTAACCCCATCTTGCATGGCTTGGGATAGATTTTCAACAGTTCTCTAATACAATAGAAAGATAAGGAAAGGATACTTTCACGATGTAAAAAGATGCAGCAAAAATGAGAGAAGCATTAAAGAGAATTTGGAAATAAAGGGCCTAACTTGTGACTTGTTTTCTTGCTATATCATTCTTTGTTTTTTTTGTTTGTCTGTTTAAATAAAGCTATAACCCTCCCTGGGCCTTCAAAAAAGAAATATAATAGTAAGTACTAGGTGCCAGACACACACTTCAGCCCCCACTGCAGTTTACAAACGTGAGGCTTCTATACACAAACCACCTGGGCAGACAACAATGCAACACGTAGAGAATACCTACAGGGAGACAAAGCATGAACTTCAAGAAAAAAATTCATTGAGAGCCATAAAGGAAAGATAGCTCCACAAGGATCCCATGCAAAAAAAAAAAAAAAAAGAGAGAGAAAGAAAAAAGAAAAATCTAAAATCACAGCTTTTTTCTCCCTCTAGATAAAAAAATAATATCAACAAGTCCATTGTTAAATTAGGAACAAAAATAATTTCAGTAAGAACTGAATAAGAAAACAATTATCCTAGCGAGACAGAAGATTTGATCGGGAAGAGCGGGAATGTGCAGAAGTGAAAATGCGGGGCGGGGTATGGATCAGAGGGTGTGTGGGAGGGAAGGGAAAGAGCCAGAAAACTCATGAGGAGAAGAAACGAGGAGAATGGGAGAAAAGACGCCACTGCCGGGCTTCCAGCCGGTGCACAGTCAGCCACAGCCACCCGGGCCCTGCCTACTTAAACCTCTGGCACCTCACCCTGAAGGGGATGAGTCCTCTGGGCTGTAGCAGGGAAGGGGATAAAATCAAGTCTAGGCTGGAAGGGGGTCACCTTTGAGGTGCCGATGTTTTCACTTTGTGAAAATTCACTGAGCTGACCACTTATCGTGTGTCCACTTTTCTACCCAACTGTCATGCTAATACATGTCCTGGTCCGAACGGGTCCCCCCCCAAATTCACATGTTGGGGTCCTAACGCCAATGTGAAGGTGTTGCAGGTGGGGGCCTTGGGGAGGTGCTTACCAGGGCATGAGGGGAAGCCTTCCTGAATGAGACTGGGGCCTTAGAAGGGAACTCGCAGAGCTCCCCGGCCCCCATACCCTATAGGGACACAAGAAGACGTCTGAGACTGGAAGAGGGCCCTCACCCCAACATGCTGGCATCCAGATCTCAGGCTTCTAAGCTCCAGCCCTGTGAGAATTAAGTTTCTATTGTTTAGAAGCCACCCAGTCTGTGGTGTTTTATTTGATCAGCCCAAACAGAGTGAGGCAGAAAGTTTAACAAGTTTCAGTTCACTGGGAGGAAAAAAAAAAAAAAAAATCAGGTTCAAGGCTGGCTATCAGTCCTGGGTCAGAGGCTCCCAACTCTTGTTCAGATGACTGACCAATAAGGCCAGAGACGCTGGGGACGTTGGCTTATTTTCTTATTCATACAAACAGGACCTCAGGGCCAAAGGGAACCTTGGTGGCTGTTTGGGCCACGGGGCCGGGACAGAGTCAGGTCTCTCCCTCCCTGGTTGGGTCCACCCTGTCCCCACTGCCCCATTTGGCAAACCCAGCCTTCCCATGGCTTGCCTGGGCCCCAGTGCTGCATGCGGTGTGAGCAGCCGAGCCTTGGTGTGCCCCTGGGAACGTCTCTGTGCCTCAGCTCCCTCAGTGGGAAAAGGATGGGCCCGGGCCAGGTGAGCCCCCGGTACCCTCCAGCTACGTTGGGTAGCTTTCTCTGTCATCAAGCAAGCCTCCGTCTCCAGAACCACTGCTCCCCACCTGTCTCTTCCCTTTTGTCCCATACAAGATCATCTTACAAAGAGGGGCTCAGTCTGATATGTGATGCCAATCTCAAGTCCATGATACAAGCAGAAGACAAGACTAATTCCTGCCAGGCAGCCCAGGGAACAAAGCCACACTCTGAGCCCTGAACAAAGGCCTTCGGCTGAATGAAGCTCGCAAACCATCTGTCTGAGGTGGTTTTTATGGGGCAGTGGGACTCATCCTACCGCGGGCTAGGAGAACACGGCCAACGCTATGGTGCGGGAGGTCCCTGGCCTTTGCATCTCTCCCTGCAAGATGCTGCACGGCAGCTGGTGGCGATAAAGCCAACTGGGACAAGAAAGCCGGAGGATGTGTCCTTGTCACCTTTGAAGGCCACAAAACAAACCTTTCCCTCGAAGAAGCCCCTCACCCTCGGCCATTTAGTCCTAGGGGGGCAGCAACAGGCAGGCTCAAGAACATCCCAGCTACCAGGACCCCTGCCCACGCTGCCTTACTTCTCAGGGAGCTACAGCTCAGCTTGAAACCAAATCCAGTCCGTGGTACTCTTCACCACCCTCCACCCCTCAGACCGAAGAGGTCTAGAAAAACCAAAATTGGAAGAGAACAGAAAAATGCAAAGGATTCACAGGATTTAGCAGGTTTCCCTGTCTTACCTTCGAGGTGAGAAGCAAAGCGTCCTTTGAGAGTCTGCCTGGTGCTTTTTACGCAGGGCACTTAGAACAGCGCCTTTCAGTCTTCACAGGAACCACCTGTGGATTTCCTTAAAAAGCAAGATCTGATGCAGGTGTGTGGGGGGCGGGCGCCTGCATGTCTAACAAGGTCTCAAGTGATGCGAATGGTGCGGGTTCATGGATCATTTGAGTGGCAAGCACTTAAGGGGACTCTCAGGGCCTCCTGTATTCGGGAAATACTTGAGTTTGAGAGCATGGCCATAGCTGTCAACTTTACAGATGAAGGATGGAGACAACAAATGTTACGCGGTCCGACCAAGATAATTCAGCAAATCAGTGGCACAACCCAAAACGACCTTATATGCTCAGCCCATTTGGGGTCACTTGTTCTAGACCAGAAGGAAAGCCAGCGGGCCTTGAGTCATTAAGCCAATTAGTGGCACAACTCAAAACAACCTTGTAAATGCTCAGCCCATTTGAGGTCATTCCAGATCAGACAGAAAACCAGTGGGCCTTGAGTCTGTGTAAAGAATCAAACACCTTTTCCTAAGCTTTTACATTCTGTATACTTCTGGCCATAACATCGATGCTTTGTGGTATTTTAATCAGCAGAAGACTCAGTGTCTAATGGTAAGACCAGAACCCGGACATCTTATTCCTTGCCAGAGCTGGGCGGCACCGTGTATGGATGCCAGATAAAATTCAAGACTACCGGTTAAACTTAAATTTCAGATAGATAAAGAATAATTTTCTAGTATAATTATGTCCCATGCATAATCTGGGATATACCCATCCTGAAGGATTCACTGTTTATCTGAAATTCAAACTTAACTGGTGGTCCTGGGTTTTGGCTTGCTAAGTCTGGCATCCCTCAGAGGGTAGCAGAACGGGAATAAGAACAGTAGGGATTTGGTCAGGAGGAAGACTCTGCTTCGCTGCGGTCCACCTTGAAGAAAAACACCAGGAAGCCAGCAGGCAGGCCGTCCACCAGGAGGCACAACTTATTACTACAACAGGAATGCCCATCTCCTCTTTTAGTTCGTCTCTCTGAACGGGGCTTAATCTTCTCAACCAGCTCGTTACAATGTGACAAAATCATACACGTATGGCTGGCATTACAAGTTGAATTGCATCCCTGCAAACTCCTATGTTGAAAGTCCTAACCCCAGCACTTCAGAATGTGACCTTATTTGGAAATAGAATCGGTAGCAGCTGCAATTAGTTAAGATGAGGTCACAGTGGAGTAGAATGCCCTTAATCTAATATGACTGATGTCCTTAGAAAAGGGGGAAATGTGGACGCAGAGACTGACATGCACGCAGAGCAAATGCCATATGAAGACAGGCGTTCTGATGCCACGAGCTTCAGGACTGAGGGCTGGAACAGACCCTGCCCCAGAGCCTGTAGAGGGAGCGTGGCCCTCCTGACGCCTTAATCTTGGACTTCTTGCCTCCAGAACTATGAGACGATAAATTTCTGTTTAAGCCACTCATTTTGTGGCACTTTTGTGACCTCAGCCCTATAAACAGATGCTGGGAGCTGGGAGGAAAAGAGGGAAGGACAGCGACGAGAAACCCATCAACATTACCATTGGCTATTTTCCATCAAACTTGAAAACCTCAGCAGAGGGGAGACACAGGGATTCAGAAATGGCAGACTGCTTTGTGTGAGCACAGCCTCTGCCCTACTAAAATTCAAATTTAAATGTTGAATTGAGGCAAGTTACATACGATGTAGAGAAGAAACCTTAGAAATCAGAATTCACCCAGGTTATACAAAAAGGATACATTCCCAAGCACCCTCAGCTGTAAAGACACTTGGGAGGAGGTTCTAAAAATTGCAACCTCAACAGACCCGTTATTGTGAACTGCTGTTTTCCCATGAGAAGTCTGCTTTCCTCCTGTACTTACAAACCAAACATGACCACACCGAGCTGGTGATTAAGGAGGCCAATGCAAAATTAAGCAGGCTATTCTGATTTCATTGCCTGTCTTGATTATTTGCTTGTCATATTTCGAATAACCCCAAATGGCAAGATTTAAACAAAAGATATGCTACTTAACAATACTTTATCCTCCCTTTCTAGAGTAACTGAAACCTCCTCAATTCAGAATGGATTCTAATGGACCTTCACCCTTACCCAGGCCTCGCTCTGGCCCGCGGGACCAGACCAGGAGCAGAATTCAATAACCGCACCTGAGAAAAATGCCAAAGCCGGCTGGCTCCGCTCACGCTGGCCTTCCCTCAGTCACCAGAATGTGCCAAGATATTTGTTTCTCACTTGAGGCCTCCGCACATGCTAATCCCTATGCCTGGAATGTTCTTTCTTCTGCTTGGACCCTCTCCGAGTCCCTGACACAACCGGACACACATACTTGACTCTAACGTCAGCTTCTCAGTAACATCTTCTGTCCTTACTTTTTCATTCTTCTTTATCACATAAGCCTGTCTATTCCCTCAACGCCCCTACTATAACCATAATTTTTTATTGTTTACTTGTTTATTATCTATCCCTCCCTAATAAATGGTGAGCTCCATGAGTTAGAAATCAGATGTGTTTTGTGCACAAAAATAGACACAAAATGGAACAGAATAGAGAACCCAGAAATAAACTCACACTTACATGGTCAATTAATTTATGACAAAGGAGGCAAGAATATACAATGGGGGAAAGACAGTTTCCTCAATAAATGGTGCTGGGAAAACTGGACAGCTACATGCAAAAGAATGAAACTGGACCACTTTTTTACACCACACACAAAAAGAAACTCAAAATGGATTAAAGACTTAAAGGTGACACTCAAAGCCATAAAAATCCTAGAAGAGAACACAGGCAGTAATTTCTCTGACACCAGCCATAGCAGTATTTTTCTAGATATGTCTCCTATGGCAAGGGAAACAAAAGCAGAAACAGACTATTGGGACTATACCAAAATTAAAAGCTTCTGCACACCAATGGAAACTGTCAACAAAATGAAAAGGCAACCTACAGAATGGGGAAAGGTATTTGCAAGTAATAAATCATATAAGGGATTAATATCTAAAATATATAAAGAACTCCTACAACTCTGTGCCAAAATAAATATATAAATAAATAAATAATCCAATTAAAAATGTGTAGAGAACCTGAATAGACATGTTTCCAAAGAATATATACAGACGCCCACCAGACATGGGAAAAGTAGCTCAACATCACTAATTATCAGGGAAATGCAAATCAAAACAATGAGAGGATACCTCACACTTGTCAGAATGGCTAGAATCAGACAAAAAAATAAGAAATGTTGGTGAGGATGTGGTGAATAAGGGAACACTTGTGCATCGTTGGTGGGAATGTAAGTTGGTGCAACCACCGTGGAAAACAGCATGGAGCTTCCTCAAAAAATTAAAAATAGAAATACGATATGGTCCAATATTTTCTACTAGATATTTGCCCAAAGAAAGTGAAAAGACTCATTCAAAAAGATACATGCATCCCTATGTTTATTACAGCATTATTTACAATAGTCAAAACATGGGAGCAACCAAAGTGTTCAATAGATGCACAGACAAGGAAGATGTGGTATATGTATATGTATATGTTCATAACCAATATAGAGAGAGAACAGAATATTATACAGCCATAAAAAAGGATGAGATCTCAGGGGCGGCCGGGTGGCTCAGTCGGTCAAGTGTCCAATTCTTGATGTTGGCTCACATCATGATCTCACAGTTGTGGGATCAAGCCCCGCATCAGGCTCTGCACTGAGCATGGAGGCTGCTTGGGATTCTCTCTCTTCCTCTCTCTCTCTGCTCCTCCCCTGCTTGCTCTCTCTCTCTCTCTCTCAAAATAAACTTTTTTTTTTTAAAGGATGCGATCTTGCCATTTACGACAATAAGGATGGACCTAGAGGGTATTAAGCTAAGTGAAATAAGTCAGAGAAAGACAGATATCTACAATGGTTGCCAGAGTGGAGAAGGGAAGAGTGTGGGCAGAATGGGTGAAGGGGAGTGGGGGATACAGCCTTCTAGTTACGGAATGAATAAGTCACAGAAATAAAAGGTGCAGCATAGGGAAGATAGTCAATGGTACTGTAATAACATTGTATGGTGACAGATGGTAGCTACACTTGTGATGAGCATAGTATAATACATAAACTTGTAGAATCACAAAGTTACACACCTGAAACTAATGTAACATTGTGTGTCAACCATACTCAAATAAAAAAAAATTGAAAATTTAAAAATACGAGTAAAAATTAAAAACTTTATTTCACTTCAGTCTCTTCCTGCTTGTTCATAGTTTCTAAGAACTCAGGTGTAATTCTTGCCTCTTTGCTCATCTATAAAGAAGTCGTATCCCTCCCAGATGGTTTCTTAATAAAAATTTAAACTAGCCATTTCTTAAAAGAAAGAAAGAAATCACACATGTTTTAGGAATTGCTTAACACCCAGGGCTTGGAGCACAGGAGGCACACAAACATTTGTCGGGATTGATCAATTAATTAATTATTTAAAACAAACGAATGAGAGCATGATATGATCAATGGTGGCATACTTCCAGATCCTGCTGGGAAGCTCTTTATGCTCAGAGGCTCCAGGTTCAGCCCTAGAGCCTGCAGTCTGCCTTCTCAGTCCGGCAGATGGATTCTTTTAGGAATTTCTCTGAGAAAGTTTCGAACTCCGAAATCACCCCTCTGATCATGCTGTGGCTTTACAAACGCAGGCATATCTCATTTTATTGCACTTTGCTGTGTCGCACTTTGCAGACACTGCATTTCTCACAAATTGAAGGCTTATGGCAGCCCCGTGTCAAGCAAGCGACTTGGTGCCATTTTTCCAACAGCACATGCTCACTTGTTTCTGGGTCACATTTTGGTAATTCTCCAAATATTTCAAAGGTTTTCATTATTATGTTTGCTACCATCATCCATGATCAGTGACTACAACTCGCTGAAAGCTCAGATGATGGTTAGCATTTTCAGCAATATACCAGTTTTTACTCCAGTAGGTACGCTGCTTGTTAGACATAATGCTACTGGCACACTTAACAGGCTACAGTATAGTGAAAACATAATGTTTATACGCACCAGGAAACCAAACAATTCTTCTGATTTGCTTTACTGCTACTCGCTTTATGACGGCATCTGGAACTGGACCCACGGTATCTCCGAGGCCCTTTCTATAAAAAAGGCCTGCCCTGGTCACATGCACATCAGCTGTTGTAGTCCCCAGGACAATACTTTCTCACGGTAAATTAGCAGAGCTGTGTTGGGTTGGGATCCGGCATCCCATATAAATTTACTTCAGGGAGAAATGTAATGAAAATACCAACACAACATTTGATAGCTGGATCTCCCTTTATAAATTAATAAATTGGAATTCTGACATTAAAAAAAAAAGAAAAAGGCTGTCCATTTTATATTTGAAAAAGAAACTTAAAAAATAGGACTTATGGGTCATTGGAATTAGATGACAGGGCATTTTGGCAATGCATATGTACAACCTACAACCTTAAAATGTTTTTTTAACGTTCATTTAATTTTGAAGGAGAGAGAGACACAGCATGAGCGGAGGAGGGGCAGAGGGAGACACAGAACTGTCACCATAGAGCCCAACACAGGGTTCGAACTCATGAGCCGTGAGATCATGACCTAAGCTGAAGTCGGAGGCTTAACTGAGCCACCCAGGCGCTCTACAACCTACAAGCTTTAAAATGTACATAGCACTTGACCCAGAAATTCCAGTTATAGGAATTCATCCTAAGAAAATAATCATAAATGCATGAAAAAATTTAGTCCCAAGAATGTTTACTGTAGCACTGTTTATAACAGAAACTGGAAGCTTAAATATTCAATAATACAGGATTGAATGGACAGTTTGTGGTAATCCCTACTAAGGGGCACCTGAGTGGGACTTAGCCGGTAGAGCATCCGACCCTTGATTTTGGCTCAGGTCATGATCCCAGGGTCATGGGATCAAGCCCCATGTCAGGCTCCATACTGAGCCCCCCACTCATACTCCCTCTCTCAAGAAAGAAAGAAAGAAAAGGAAGAAAGAAGGGGAAGAAAGGAAGGAAGGTAGGAAGGAAAGAAGGAAGGAAGGAAGGAGAAAAGAAAGAAAAGAGAAAGATGTGCAGCTTTTCAAAATATCTTATCGAATAGAATAATAATTAATAGCTTGGAAAAAAGGTTCATCATATGCAGAAAGCAAAAAAGTGGGTTAGGAATCAATATTCATTAACTGTAGTGGTTGGCTAGGTGGTGGTGTCATGTGATTTTTATCTTCCTAAGTTTATCTGCATTTTGTAAATTTCCGCTGAGAATCATTTTGAAAAATATTTCCGTACAATAAATTTTAGCACTCACAAAAAGACAAACACTGTATGATTCCACCTATATAAGGTACCTAGAATAGCCAACTTCTTAGACAGGAAGTAGCATGGAAGTTGCCAGCGGCTGGAGGGTGGGGGTGGGGTGGGGAGTTACTGTTTAATGGGTACGGAGTTTCAGTTTTGCAACATGGGTGGTGGTGATGGTTACACAACAGTGTGAGTGTGCTTAATGCCTTTGAACTGTACCCTTAAACAGGGTTAAGATGGTAAATTGCATGTTATGTTAAATTTATCACGATGTTTTTCAAAACAGAAAAGAAGCCACAAAATTTAAATTAGCGAATGGTAAGTACCACCGGATCAAGAAGTGTCTTAGTTACTATGGTTTTCAAGAGACAGGAGTAGTTAGTATAACATGGTGAGTCAACTATGCTTTAATTAAAAAAAAAAAAAAAAGTGCGTGAGAGACAGGAGGAGAGAAGGCGGAAACTGACCTTGGACCACATGGCACTGAGCAAGACAATGCATTGTGCCCACCAGGGCTGGGGTGTGCCTTGGGACCGGCAAGTGTCTGCCTTGTCTCCGGACTACCAGCGCCGGCCACGGTGTTTCCTGTCTCTTCCTTCATGAGCGTGGAGTTTTTCCTCCTCTCTTGCTAGTGTCTCTCAGCTCGATTCTCAGGTGAAGGAACTGATTTGGCTGCCCCCGAAGCATGATTTCCCCAGAGTCAGGCTACAGGAACCATATCCTCTGTAAGCCATGGGTTAAGGGATTTGCCCCCGAGTCCTTCAGCTAGTCATTGGCAGAGCCAGGCAAAGAAGAGAATCTCACCTTTGGGTCAAGTGAATTCACCTCTGTACTATTGAAGAAAGAAGTAGACTCAGCAACAAAAACTCCCCCTTTCTTTACCAAGAGGACACCCAGGGCTTTGCAACTGAAAGGGAGGTGCAATGCCTGCATCTTGATGGTGGGGGACCTGAGAACCCCAAGACTGCAGAGCCATGCGCCGAGGGCTGTAGCGTGGCCTGTGGCTGCCTCTTAACGGTCCTACAATGGTGGATGCGGAGTTTCAGTATCTGAAAAGTTCAAGTCCTTCAGAGTTAACAGGGCCAGGGAGAGACAGAGACCAGTGCTTTCCTTACCTGCTGTAGGTACGCTAACGTTATACTGAGGTAAAATAAATAGGAAGGCAGTCTTGGCGGTGACCTGGAAAATAAAGGGAAAATGTTCCGATTTAGCTTCTTGGTCACATCAAAAGAAACAAGTGGATCCTGCTACAGCCCCCAGGGCCCACCCCTTTTGCATCTCAGACCCACAGACCTGTCCAATGAAGGGTTTTACCTAAGGAGGAGTTCGCACTGTTTGTCTGTTTCCCCATTTTCCTTTAATGATGTGCCTCCCAATACCTGCACTAAAAACAAACAAAATAGCACGGGGCCCTGGATGGAATCTAGACTTGGACCCACTGCAGAGGGAACGAAACAAGCTGTGCTTGGCAGCCGAGAGCTAAGGGTACAAATCTGCCTGCCACTCATTCAAGTATGTGCTAAGTTCATTCTAGGTACCCAGCGTCGTGGAAGACGGAAACTAACAGAAAATGAGGACACGGGCTTCAAGAAGCTTCGGATCTAGCTGGGGTTGCCCCAGAACAAGGGCTAACTGCACACTGGATAGCAGCCCCAAAAGTCTACACCTGAGCTTCAGAAACAGAGAACTCCAGCTGCTAATTTCACATCCAGAGTGTTGTGGGACACGAGACAAGACATAATGGCCCCCACTGCTGGCTTGTTTATTTCGAAAGCTGCCTTGAAATAAAATCTTGTGCTGTGAAAAAGCTATGGTTGTCACCCAGTTATTAATAGCCAAGTCAGTACCCTAGCATTTCAGCCTGTGGGGAAGAGATGACAAAATGTGGGGATTCAAAGTTCGGACTTAAGGATCGACTGCCTGAGTTCAAATGCTGCCTTGGCCATTTGCAAGGTGTAACCTTACACCCAAGCCTCAGTTTCCCTGTCCACAAAATCAGAGACATTTGTAATATCCCAGCTGATCTGCGTGGCGCTGGCCCAGCTGTGGGTGTGGTTGAAGGCTCCCCAGATATCTCTGATGTGCGGCTGGGGTCAAGGAGCACCACCCACACTGTGGTGGAGCAGGGGAGGAGGCCAGGTGAGGCGGGGGTCCCTGGTATGCCTCAGCAATAAACACTTGCTGGCTCTCCTCCAAACAGAAAGGTTTGAAGGCTGCACCACGGGCGTGGGGGAGACACACTGGGCGCGGCAGAAAGCAGTGTGGAACCAAGACCCCCACACACCCAGAGGGAGGTGACTGTCCTCGGCCACTCTCCCCATCACCGAGACCCACTTCACTGCAGCGGGGTGTCATTTGCTCTTTGTACACAGCGATGCGCGAGCCTCCTCCTGTATGTGTGCTGTTGTCTTGGACATGTTCTGTCATGCTCACAGGGAAAAAGGCAGACGAGACTGGGGTAAGAAGGCACTGTGGAAAACACAAAGCCCTATCCAAATTCACAGGTCCTCCCCAACCTCAGGCCCCAAAATCTTACTACTGTGGTCCACAAGGCCTTGGACAGGGTGCTCCCAACCTCCCTTCTAATCCAATGGCCTGTATTTCTTTTTTTAAAAAATGTTTTCATTATTTATTTTTGAGAGAGAGAGAGAGAGCATGAGCAGGGGAGGGGCAGAGAGAGAGGGAGACAGAGGATCCAAAGCAGGCTGCTGGCTGACAGCTGAGAGCCAGATGTGGGGCTAAAAACTCACAAACCATGAGATCATGACCTGAGCCGAAGTCAGACGCTCATCTGACTGAGGCACCCAGGTGCCCCCAACTGCCTGTTTTTCTTTAGAACAGATGGACACTGTTCTAGCCAAAATGTGCTACCCATTTCTTCTGTTTTTGGGGGTTTTAGCTCCTCTCATTTTGTATCCTACTTCTGTTACATTCCCCCCGGCCCAATTCTACTGATCAGAATCTCATTTATCCATCATAATCCAGTTCAACTACAGCTCCTCCACCAAGCCTCCCCTACCTGCTCACAGGGTGGGACGCTTTCTTCCACTGGCCCCCCACCCCATACCATCTTTTCTGTCTACTCCTTGTACCTGCACACTCCTTGCACACAGGGACTAACCCAGATGCACACAGGAAGGGCTCAGTAATTGCTCACCGGACAAGATGGAAAATCGAAAGCTGCGTCTGTGCTGGCTTGCTCCTCTCAACTGTTCTCTTCTCACTCTTTAGTGGGAGCTGCCCCAGTTCCGTCACACTGGTGGTCCTCTCTGTCACCTCTGTCACCCACAGCCTTCTCCTTGACACCATCTGGCTGCTACACCACCTGAACGCACGCTGCCATGAACCCCCTCCACCACTCCAGCCACGGTGGTGTCTTACTGTAGGTGGCTGTTAGGGATGTGGCGATGAGACTTATTAGTAGGGCTCAGGCGTTGGAATATGATGTGTTGGTCGTATACCTGAACTCTACTCACATTGGTCATCGTTGACCCAACTGCCTGACTCTATACTGTCCGCCACAACTTCCTTTGAGAGTAAGCCTTGTCTTCTCAGGCTGAAATCCCTGCAAGGGAAGACGAGGAAGCAGGAGAAGGGAAGAGAGAGGAGAAAGGCAGGCAGACGGGCAAGAAGAAAGTATTTACCAAACACTACATATGTTCTAGGCACAAATCTCTGTTCGGTTTCAGCCAGGAAACACACCCATCTTTTAATTTCGTGGAGTGGAGTGGCACTCCATGAGGTTTTGGCTGACCAAAACCAAATCCACTCCCTGCGCCCTGAGCGCATCACCTGCCCCCAGCTGGGTGTGTTTTATGTGTGTGCGTGCATGCATGCATGTTTGGGGGTCGCCCTGATGACCACCTTCCTCCTGAAGGGATAACAAGGCCAGACCCTCTCCCCAGAACAGAAGACCTGCCAATCAGATACTTTCTTCCGGACTCGGAAACTTGGGCAGCAATGTAGGAATTGCTGGTCAGTGCTGGGTGCCTACCCAGATTCTTCCTCTGCAATTCCCACCGCCCTGCCCTGGCGTGCCCCAGACCCTCACAGCTGCATGAACCCCCAGACAGCCTCCTTAAGTTGCCCAGAGTCCATTCCCAAGACACATTATAGTTCCATGTATTGAGGACTGGTGTTCAACTCTAGCTCACACATTTGAATTCCTAGGTAAGCTTTTAAAACCTCTATGCCTGGGCCACCCCCAGTCCATTAAACCTGATCCTTTGTGGCATCAGCATGTCGCTAAGCTCCCCAGAGCTCTCCCGTGTGCAGCCAAGTCTACAAGCCACTCACGTAGAGACTCGCCCTCACCACCTTGTCCGAGCAGGGCTGTCAGGCTCTCTGTCTTGGAACTTTTCCTGTGCCCTTCACAGAATTTACTTAATTAATTTCTGTCTTCGGTACATTTTTATATTTTAACTTTTAAAGAAATACACATACTTTAAAAAAACTGAACAATTCAGGGACACGTGGGCGGCTCAGTCGGTTAAGCGTCCAGCTCTTGATTTCAGCTCAGGTCACGATCTCACGGTTTGTGGGTTCGAGCACCACATAGGGCTCCACACTGGCAGTGTGGGGCCTGCTTGGGATTCTCTCTCCCTCTCTTTCTGCCCCTCCTCTGATCTCTCTCTCTCAAAATAAATAAATAAACTTAAAAAAAAGGAACAATTCAGAACTATGTAAAAATCTACCACCCTCTCTATGTTCTTTCTTTCCTCCCTTCTGCAGTCCATATTCATGCCTCCCTCCGTATGTTAGACGGCAATCCTGTGAGAGCTTTTCCTAGGCATGTGTCTATTTGGAATTTATCTCCTTTTATTTTGACATTATAATTTGAACTGTGTTTGCATAACTTGACACAAGGGATGAAAGAGTGAAAAAATTTAAAAAGAGCTACAACTTAGAAATAACATTTAAATCACAGTTTTAGCTCAGTATCATATGGACCAAGGTACCAATCTATTCAACGTACATCAAAGTGTCTGAAGTACGGTTAGTTACGTGGAGAGTGTGCAGGTCAACTTCTCTTTACTCACGTCATCATGGAAATAACTGGCTATGGAATAAAAATTTCCTTCTACATTCTAATGCTTTTCTTTAATATTTCCCACAAGGTCAATAGATATTTGACACCAAAAAGCTCAGCGGAATAAAATGAGCTCTGACAGTGAATGTAAGTGTATAGAGTCCACTACTGTAGCTACTAAAGAATCATCTCACTTTTTTTTTTCTTTGAAGAAGACAGACATCTGCTATATGGCTGTACATCTATATATTCTTTCCCTGGTCCTGAATATACCATCAATTCTTGTTATTCACAGTAGCTCTGTTCAATGAAGTCACTGTGGACACTGAGTTAGCAAATGCTGGACCACTGCCCCCGGGAGAAATACAGAGTTAGGCACCAACAGTCTGGTTACAACTTTCCATCAACCAATCAATATCCAACCTTGTTTATGTGTGTTTTTGTGTAAAGATGCTGTATTTAGAATATATTGCTGAAGCATGAACATGGAACTCATGGCCAACAGCGCTACAATTCATGTCTGAAGAAGCTTATCTGACACACATACGTCCTCTGTGAGGTATATCAGGGCCTTCTCATGCTCAGGCATGACAGACAGCACTTCAGAACCAAGGGTGAGGGCCATTTTAAACAGCAAAATCACCAACGAAAAGCACAAAAATGCAAAAAACAACCCCCCCCCCAAAAAACAAAAAATGTGGCACTGGATAGACCACAAAAAAGACACTTGCTTACAACAGGAGAGCTGAAACTAGAAGGCAAAGCGTGGTCTTGTTTGATGTCAGCTGGTAACGTGCTCATTGGGTGACTCAAATTTTCCACTGCTGTGTGCATGTTCACAAATGACCACACAATCACCCAGTGTTGATGTTAGAGTCACAAACACATTTTAGGAGCATCGGCGGACACAAAATGCGTGAAGGACAAGGATCAACTGTTGGGACAAACCTGACTGCCGACTCCATGAAGGCCATGATTTTTTTTTAACACCTCTTTGAGGTATAATTTACACACTATAAAGTTTACCCATTTTAAGTGAGTAGCTTTATAGGGTTCATCTTTACTTGTTTTTAAACTCTCGCTTCACTGGAATACAAGTTCTAGGAAAGTGTGGATCTTAGTTGTCTTGATTATCTCCAATCCATCGCCTACAATGGACACATTGCCAGCACTCAGGAAGCTCTTGTCAAATGAATACAGCAATTAAGTAGGGGAGCCAGCATTGTGCTCAGTTAGCTGCCTCTTAGCCCATCGTCCGGATGCTCTCTCCCTCTCCCTGGGGTCCATCCCAGTGCAAGGCACGTAGTAGGTATCTCAAAAATGCCTAGTTGATGAACTAATGGTGCAAGTAGCCGTAGTTAGTAACCACAGATGGATGCTTAACAAATGTTTTCTGAACATGATTCAGAGAGAATAGGATCTGGGATTCTGATTAAGGGAAAAACACCAAATTCCAGTGTTTTTCCAACCCTAACCCCTGCGTGGTAGCGGCAGAAACCATTGTGGGCCATGCATCTTTCTCTGTAGGCAGCCATGCTTGCCCCCCATTTTACTCTGTCTCAGCAAGGTGACATCGGTATCCCTGTTTCACAGATGAAGGAGATAAACACGGGGCCCAGAGAGGTACAGTGGTCTCCGGAGACCTCACAACTTTATAAGCAGAAAAGGCATATTCAATCTGATTTTTATTTTTTTAAGTTTATTTATTTATTAATTGTGAGAGAAAGAGGTGGTGGCGGGGTGGGGGGGTGAGGAGTAAAGAGAGGGAGAGAGAGAGAATCCCAAGCAGGCTCTGCACCATTAGCACAGAGCCCGATGTGGGGCTCGAACCCACAAATCATGAGATCGTGACCTGAGCAGAAACCAAGAGTCGGACACTCAATTGACTGACCCACGCAGGTGCCTCTCAATATGATTTTTTTCAATGTGATCCAAAAAAAAATTTAGGATACCCACAATATGGCACGTAAAATAGAACGGCGACATAAAATAGAAGCAGGAGAGGACCAAAAATGATCTGCTGGAGGCGAAGAGAAAGAGTAAGGAATGAGGCTGATCCACAAAAATGCAGGCCGGGAAGTCCTTCTCATGGCTAAGGTGGCCAGAAATTTGGCCCTGTGCTTTCCTGAAGCCATCGGAAGGAGGAAGGCGTGACCGGCTCCTGCATTCACCGTGGTCATTAATTAAAAAAAAAAAAAAAAAAAAAAAAAGACTACTCGAAAAAAGCAATTCTACTTCTCCAGCATAAAAGCCACTCTATGCTTTAAAAGGTACCCGAAAACCTCACCCCGTAACCCTCTGCCAGCCTCGGAGCAAGGACAAAACAGCTAACAAGCTGCTCTCTGCAAGTTCTCATCGGGTTCACGGAGCACACAGGGCTGAGAAACAGGAGCCTATTAAAAACGTCATTCCAATTATCTCCCATCCCTCTAAGGCTGTTTATAGGAAACATTATTGAGTTTAATAGCATTTTAAATGCCAGGCTCAGTGGGTGAAAGGTTAAAAGTGAAAACGTGCTAATACACTAAAGGGGTACACTAAATTATGGAGGAGGGGCCCCATCTCCCTCGTTCCCTCCTTTCTCCCTCTCTGTCTCTCTCTCAAACACGCACACACACACAGCGTCACTGAACTTTTAACTAAAACAGGGCACCAAGCACAAACGCAGTGACATTGAGCGTGTTTGTGTAGCCATAACAAAACTAAAACCATTCTGCAAGCCGTGTTCTATTAGGGGCACATGAGTCTGAGTTCTTGGCTGCAAAGAGACCAAAGATGCCGGCGAAATAGCTGCTTTCGGCGAAGCAGACTGGGCTTGGGTTCCAGTCCCAGCTCTGCTCCAGGGCAGCTGGGTGACCTCAGGCAAGGTTTACCTCTCTGGATCCCAGGTTTCTCATCCATTAACCACAACGACGACGATGGCAGTTAATGTGATCAAGGGCTTAGTCTGCACCTTGCACACTTCCAAGTGCTTCACATAAATTATTTCACGTAATGCTCACAACAACCCTACAGGGTAGATACTAATAACATCCCCATTTTACAGATGAGGTGGGAAGGGTAAGGCCAACCTAGGTGGTCAGAATGGATGTCCTTAAAGATGCTCTCCACCCTCAGCTCCGAAAGGCTATCATTTCAGGATTCCATTTATCATCAACCCCCGAAAGCACAGCCTCACGCTGACAGCTTGCTGGGGGGTCATCCCAAAGTCTGACCCAGATCACTGTTTCTCTACGTTGTGGGGACGGGGCCTGGCTACCACCTGTACCTGACAGGGGGAGGAAAAGCAAGGCCTCTTGAGACAACCCACCATAGACCAGCCTGCCAGCCACAGACCCTGGCCACACCTGGGTTCCCAACTGCCTGTTGTCTTTTCAATGGAAGCTGATATCTGGGCACCAAAGATAAGAGAGAAGAAATGCAAGGAAAGCAGCCTCACCCCTTTCCTTTCGGTAGTATTTCTCCTTCAGGTTTCACTGGTTCTCTTTATTCTTGGTAGTCACAGCACACGTGAGCACTTGGAAGGCACTGGGTTGGAAGACAAGCCACCAAGGACAGGAGAGGGTGTGTGGCCTGTTTCACAGAAACAGCTCTGCTCCAGCCACCGCTGTCCCTAGCACGACCAACACCCCCCCTCCCGCGGCCCAGGACACGAAGAGAAGCACATGGGGGACCCTGACCACACAAGGGACGGCCAGCACAGCGCCCCTCCTCCCAAGAAGCACAGGGGGTGGCCAAGTGAACGTCCCTGTCCCCCAGCTCAGCCTCTGCTCTGGAAGCCAAATGGTCTCAACTCAGAATTTCCCAAAACTGATTTCGCATCTTTCTGCTGAGGCAGTGCATAGGAAAATTTCAGTCAGACAGGAAAACATTTGAAAGTTACGCCCAATTGGTGGGGAAGACTTTTTTCTTTAATAAAGAGTCTTTTAGACCTGAGCGTTTGCTCCCTGAGGCTCCGGCTCCAGGAGAACCCCAGGCGTCCAGCAGGTCACCTGCACGCACAGGACCGGGACTCCACGGACCCGGTTTGCAGCCCCTCTGTCACTCAATAAAAGGCAGATACCGCTGAAACAAAGATGCTTTTCACTCCTGCATTCTGAAATTCTCCATTTTGGATGACCAGAAGCTGGCTGGGAGGGCCGAGTGCCTGAAACCAGGGGGCAGAGTTCTGACAGTACCTTTCTGTGTGATTTTTTCAGCAACGCCTAGACATTCTGGTTTTCTCTCTTGCAAAACTGCCTTGATAGAAAAACTGAGCAAAGCTACACACACAAACACACACACAACGGACTCCACACGCCCACGTTCACAACATTGAACGGACTCACTATGAACGGCGACGATCACAGTTTTCCATTTGTACTTAAAACTGACCGTGCATATTCATGAGAAAAGTCCGTAATCAGAACGGCCATGATCAAACTGTATTACCCACTTTGTTATACTCATCGGTTCCAAGGTCTCAATTTTATATTAGGATAAACAGGAATTTAGAAAGGGTCACTTCCAGAGTTTTAAAAATCTTTGAAGACGGGCTTTGGAAAAAAAAAAAAAGATGCATCTGAAGATTGGAATTTGTCATGTGATCCATCCCCAATTTGGGAAGTTAATCATGTAGTGAAAGACAGGAGGTGTCCCAAAGACAGCTCTTCCCCCACCCCCACCTTTATACCTGTGACTGAACGATAACTTCGGGAAGACTACTTATTTAAGCAATCTCTGCTTGCATAGGTTGAACTTGACTACTGGGTGCCCTACAGATAGTCTTAGGTAACATATAAAATGTATTTCTTCTCTCAAGGCCTTCATATATACGCCCCTCATCGGCCCCCTCGAAAAAGACCCCTTGGTCAATATTTCTAGGATTCTAGTTGATTATATACTACACTCTCCTCACCGCACATCCCAATAGATTTCCCGTCATTCGGACAGGACGGCATACTCATAAACCATTCCTTGTGGAAGCTAAAAACTCAAGAAACGTAAAGAAGTATTCACATAAGATAATGGTTTAGGATGTCAGTGCTCCTCAGATGTATCTCTCTCTCTGGCACGGCACGGTGGAGCGCAGAGGGCTGGTTGCCTCGTGGATATTCCCAAAACACATGTTTTGTTGGTCTGGACAAAAGATTTCTCAATGTGGCCAAAAGCCACCTGTTCAGACAGAATATAAACAATAAATAACATATAATTAAAAATAAATTAAAAATCAAAACAGGAAAATGAAAAGGTCTTGGAGTGTGGAATTTCAGGTTGCACGTTAAGACTGAGTCACATTTTAGGGGCACCTGGGGTTAGGTGGCCGACTCTCGATTTCAGTTCGGGTCTTGATCTCACAGTTTGTGAGAGAGAGTCCCGTGCTGGGCTCTGTGCTGACAGCGCAGAGCCTGCTCTCGATTCTCTCTCTCTTTTTCTCTCTCTGCCCCTCCCCCACTTGCTCTCTCTCAAAAATAAATAAGCATTAAAAAAAAAAAAGACTGAGTAGCATTTTAGACTCGATTACAGAAGAGGACCACCACACAGCGCCACAGTGTCGTATCGGCTGCAGCTTTTAAAGAAGCTTTAGCTCCATAAAGCAGGAGGCACAAAGGGGGTAATTCGAATCATTGCAGATGTGTCTGCGACAGCAAGTTGCTAACCACTGTCAATCGTCACAAGTGGGTGCCAGGGAGAATCACGCTCAAGGAACTTAGGGCGTTTCCTGGTACTTGGGGAAATGAAAGGATTACTCGGGGGCTCCAGAGACCCAGGGTAGCTGGACCAGGCAGGGCCCAGATGTAGCTGCCTTCATCTGTTTACACTCAGGAAGGAAAGAGAAGGCAGAAAGTGATCCATCTACTGCAGCCATCTTTAATTATTCTCTACCTTCTGGAAAGCATCCCCCTCAAAACGGCAGCGTATCGATCCCCATGTTTTGTCTGAAGAGCCGGCCATGTGGATTGGAGCTTGCTAGAAACATGAACTGTGAGTTCACGGGGAGGGAGTGAAGTGAAGTCATCTCCAGGGGCCATACGCCAGGCCGGTCGGGGGGCTGACAGCTGACTCACACAGGTTGCCTTCAGATTCCTCTAGTTATTTGTGTCAGAGCACCTAGAGAGAGACCCTGACTCAGCGTGTCCGCCTCTGCCCATATTTAAACAGAGAACCAGGGCTAGACGGCAAATAAAGGAGTTTTTCAAATAAGCCACTGTAGGAATTTGCGATGTGTGACCTCTGCTGTCCTGGTTTCTGTATACCCCTACTTCACTGAGGAGTGGAAAGGGTCAAGAGATAGGTCCCAGCGAATGGGACACCGTGGTACCATCCTGATCCCAGTAAGAGCCATGCTCTTCCGCGCAGAGCGCGGGGTTTAGGTCGGGCGAGGGAGCCGTGCGATGTGCGTCCCGATTCCACGTCCCCTTGATTTTCTACCGCTCTCTGTGTTTCGACAACGCCTCCCGCTCCTACGGGACGTGCATCATAACCCCATTCTGGGCTGGCATCCAGCCTGTTGCGCCTGGCTCTACCAAGACCCGTCAGGGACCACCTGAACGGGGGCACCTGATAAACAGAACTTACTGATGATGATTTGATTCAAGTGAATTAAATCAAGGCCAAGAAGGTTAATAAAAAACATCTAGCGCCCAAATATCCCTGTTTGTCAGCAATTAATATTCGCAGGGGATATCCCAAATCATCTTCAAAGTAGAGAAAGAAAATAACAACGTAAAAAACAAGAGTTCCCAAAAAAATGTGCTACGGATAAACAGAAAATACAACTAACCCCAAAGGCATGGCTGGAGGTAAACACTACCCACACTGCACCGGAACCCATCTCTCCATACCCCTAAACCTAAAACAGAAAATCTGGGCAGATGACCATATTTAGGTAGAATGCCATAATCCAGGGTATCTCCCTCTCCCCGTGCCCCACAGATCTAGCTGTATATGTTACCACAGAACTCATTTTACTAATAGAAAGTGGTATTTTACTTTATTGTATTTCATTGTTGAGAGAGAAAGGGTGCACGCTCAAGTGGGGGAGGGGCAGAGAGAGAGGGACACACAGAACCTGAAGCGGGCTTCAGACTCTGAGCTGTCAGCACAGAGCCTGACATGTGGCTCGAACCCATGAATATGAAATCATGACCTGACCTGAAGTCGTACGCTTAACTGACTGAGCCACCCAGGGGCCTTTGAAAGTGCTATTTTAAATAACATCTAAAAATTGGTGTGCTTTTTCTCTGCTCAGCCTCTCAGCACCCCAGGCGACTGACCGTGACCTCGCACAGGGTAAAGACAGCCTCGGGAGAAAACCAGCCACCAGGATGCTGCAGGCACTCTCATCCCAGGCTCGATGCGCAACACCCCCCTTGCTTATAATAAATCCAGGCCATGGAGCAAGAGGCAGGAAGCCAGGTGTCCCCTCGCCTGAGCCCGCTGGGTAACTATTTCAGGGGGATACAAAAAGAAACAGGAACTGCCTGGGACACCAGTGACCTTACACTTTGGCCAAGAAACACAGATAATCTCCATGCAAGACAATCACACAGTGAGAGCTGACAGAGGGGAGGACATAGCCACACACAGACACATACGGAGAGGGAGGGAAAGAGGAAAGACTCTCCCCTGCCAAGGCCTTGGGTGTGGGAGTGGGGATCTGCTCCTCTCACTCTTTGGCTGCTGCTCTGTCCCCCTGAGGCAGGAACCAAGGCCACGGCCTGCGAGAGCAGACTGGAGGGCAGACTGGAGGGCAGACTCGCTGCTCTTTCTGCCTTTCCCCAACTACACCAGAAAAAATGACAGATCCATCTTCCTAAAACACTGCAGGCCTGTTCTACAGTCCCCCATGACTCCCTAGTGCCTAGGAGACAATCAAGACCCCCACCTGGCATCACAGGATCCCATGGGTATCCCACCTCACACTTCTGAGCTTTGGCCCTCAAATCCCAGACACAAGAATGCCCCCTGTCCCCCTCCTGCTCCAAACACCATCCCGGACAGGAATGGCAATACCCAAATGTGGAGCGCCGTCAGATGAATCAGTCCATAAAAGCTAACTTATAACACAACAAAACCATCGTTATCAGAGGGTACAGTAGTCCCCCCTTACCCGTGAGTGATACATTCTGAGACCTCAACCGGACGCTGGCAAGTGCGGACAGAACCGAAACCTACGTACACTACGCTGTTTCCTATACAAACATACATACCTACGATCAAGTTTAATTTGTGAATTAGGCACAGCGAAGAATTAACAATAATAATAAAACAGAATAATTATAACAATACGTAATACAAGTTATGTGAATGAGGTCTCTCTCTCTCTCTCCCAAAATATCTTACTGTTCTGTACTCACCCTTCTTTTTGTGACAAAGTGAGATGATAAAATGCCTACATAATGAGATGAAATGAGGTGACTGATGTGGCCTCGAGACGTAGTGTTAGGCTACTGACCATCTGAAGATGATCAGCTTCCGTGGCACAGTTGGCCGCAGGTAACTGAAACCATGGAAAGGGAAACCACAGATGAGGGGGACTACAGCATAGGCGAGCAATTCAGGAGACCCGTGGGGGCCCCCTGACTGAAACGGGCACCGAGCCCCCCAACCACCCCGTCCCATAGGGAACGTCACCAATGAGGTTCTGTCCCATCCGTATTCTAAAGGACAGAGGGGCCAAGAGAAGGCCAGAAAGCTGCCTGGACGAAGGTAGAGAAGTAGAAGAAATATGACTCCCAGGAAAAAATGAATGGTCTGTGTGTAGACAGGGACGAGGCTGGGGGCTGGCAGAAAACAGGCCTATGGAGGGTCCTTTATGGCAGACATAAAAAGTGGACTGTATCCTACATGTGGGAGGTGGCCACCTCCGATTGTTAACAGGAAGATTCAGCGAGATTTCCACTGCAGAGCGTGCACTGTGCTCAGCGTGAGGAGGGGGGGGCCGTGGGGAAGCGGAGGTGAGCCAGGCAGCGTGGGAAAGGTTAGGAAGGAGGCTGCCGCAATGAGGGATAACGCAGGCCTGGATCCAGGTAACGGCACAGACACATGGCAGGGATGGGTGGTTTTCAGAAGATTCGATGGCACGATAAATTAAGGTGGAGAAGGAGTCAAGAGGGGTGCTCAGGGCTTGCTCAGGAAGCAGACACACGAACGTATAATTTAAACAAGATATTCAGGTGTTATGAGGGTTACTCAAAATGTTGTAGGTGGTGACAGCATCAACAGAGACACAATGGAAGTCCACGGCTGGGACAGGGAGGCTTGAGAAGGAGCAGTCAGGGGCCAGAGGAAACCCGAAGGGCCCCAGCAGCCAAGGGAGGTGAGCAGCAAGGAGCCCGTGCTCAGCACGAGGAGACTTCAGGGAGAACGGGTCCACTGGGAGCTGAGATGCAGACTGCACAGGGACAGCAGGCTTTTTTTTTTTTCTCTCTCTCTCTTTCTCTGATGGGTCCCAATGGTGCTTAGCACACAGTGAGATTTCAAGAAATATTTGTGGAATAACTGAATGCATGAAGGGTCCATCAGATTTGGGGACCAGGTCACTGAGTCCTCGCAGGGTACACGTTCTAGGAAAGGAGAGAAGTCAGTGTGCGCGGGTGAATGTGAAGTGGAAGAGTGGAGACAGAGGTCCGTACAGCTTGTTCAGGTGGCTGGGAGCTAGATGCGGTGGGGGGTCAGGGTGGGGCTGGGGGAGGCTTGAACCTACATCGTGAGGAGAAAGACCATGGAGAGAAAGGGGGTTGGATGTGCAGAGCAGGGGGAGCTGGAGAGGAATACACCGATTCCAGGGAAACTTCTTTCTAAACGGCATCTAGAATGGCAGGAGAGGGATGCCCTAGCAGAACACTGGTCCTGGGCAGCTTCCCCGTCCTGGTCCCTCAAGATCTCTGCTCTCTCTGAAGCCCTGACGGTGTCCAGATACAAATACCAGATACAGAGAAGATGCTCCATCAGTGCGCCTGGAATTGATGTAATTCAGAGGAAAACAGAAGTGAAAGAAGACCACCGAGGACTTCAGGGTGGAAGAGAGATGCAAAACCAAAATTAACACTCCCCGCCCCCCCCTATAGTCACAGCAGGACTAGGAAATGTTTCTGCCTCTGTTCAATCAATTCCTTCGAACCAGTGCTACACTGTCACTCTCGGTGGCCATGACTTTACCTTCATTCATTTCCCGGGAAGGAGAGGCAGGGTCACCAGGACGGATTTACGAGAGGATGGCTGTCCTGTGGGTTCCCGGGGTGGGTGGGGAATGGTAACGGTGCTGGCCGGAGGCTTCCTATCACTCCTCCAGCCTGTGCCACCTCTGACCGGACTGACGGGGTTTGGAATCAGAACCCGCAGACACGCAGATAAGCGTCTGGCCATGGGCCAGGGTCCCCCGTCCCGAGACCTGTTGTGGCTGCCGCCAAGGCCACACGGGTGATTCTGGGGCTTTATCTCGCAATGGCCACACCAAGTTTTCTAAACAGATGTGTCAAGGAAAGCAGTGTGTGTGTGTGTGCGTGCGTGCACGTGCACACATACGTGCACACACGTGAGCCTTTAAAGCTAGGTGGTAGGACATTTTTTTCACACTCCAGAAACATGTCTTTGTTTAGGAACGCCTCTAGAAAAACAGAATTAAAAACAGATCATCACAAAAAATTTGAGGGCATGCTCTGTGCAAGGTGCAAGGCTACAGTAGATATAAAAACTACTAAGACTCATTTCCTTCCCTCGGAGACCAAAATCAGGAGCGAGGTTATCAATCTAGTCCAACTCCCTTATTTCAGAAGTGATAAAACTGGCCGCCTTTTACTGAGCATTTACTGCGAGCCAGGCAAGGACGGCACTTTATAGGATTGCCTCACGTAACCCTCAAGAACCCTGTAAAGAACAACTAATGTGTAAGATCTTACTAAATGCCAGGCACTGTGCTCCACACCAAACAGGATTACCTCATTTAACCTCCAACTCTAGAAAAACTTCAGCTGCTTCTGCTACTGGCACTACTATTATTTACTGAGCTCCTACCATGTGCCAGGAACTGCTTTAAACACTTATAGAAATTATCTCATTTCATCCTCCCAGAGGCCATACTGCATGGAACAAGTGAGGCTCAGAAAGCTTGAGACGTTTGCTCAGAGGCACACGGCTAGTAAGTCCCAAGAGAGGAACTGGATCTCAAGATTCATCGGACTAGGACATCTGCATTCTTCACCACCATGCTACCTGAGTAATGTGTCTATTTTTTAATTTATTTTTTATTTTTCTTAAAAAAATTTTTTTAATGTTTATTTACTTTTCGACAGAGAGACAGAGTGTGAGCAGGGGAGGGGCAGAGAGAGAGGGAGACAAAAAATTTGAAGCAGCCTCCAGGCCCCGAGCTGTCAGCACAGAGCCCGATGCAGGGCTCGAACTCACAAACTGTGAGAACATGACCTGAGCTGAAGTCGGTGCTTAACCGACTGAGTCACCCAGGCACCCGTGAGTAATGTGTCTAAAAACCAATGATCAAAGCAAGACTTTGATCTGTGAAAAGCTAGTTTTAAGACAGGAAAAGACGCCATGGATCAGGACACAATTAGCCAAAGGAGAAATGAAGTCTCTTTTCCTTTCTCAAGGGAGAGATCATGGTTTTATTCATATCTGAATGCCCAGGGTCCGTGGTACAAAGGAGGGACTCAGTAAATATCAGTGAATTTCTCTGGGTTTGGAGATTTTTGGATCTCCTCTGGGAAGACTTCTGGGGGACACTGAGCTAATAGCTCCAAAGACCTAGATTGGGGATAAGTAGAGGGGAGGGGGCTCAGGGTTAGAAAAGAGTCATTACTGTGCCGAGAAAGCACATGACGGGGACCCCAGATGGCACCTTCTAGCTTAATGTCATCATGGTGGCTTTGGGGGACCATCCTCTGTGCCGGCCACTTTCGATCTCAGGTGTCCTTGTCTGCTTCAAACAAGTCTAAGATGGGAAGAGGAAAGGAAATCTGGCCCTCGGACTCCTTGAAGCTTTTATCCATTCCTCCATCCACTTGTTTATTCTAAGAGCTCCTGGGCCCCAAAGTCAACTGTCTCCATCCACTGAGTTAGTTCATCAATAGAGATATGCCTATACAACGTGCATTTTGAAACCCTGCTTCCCCAAGCCATCCAAGCCCAGATAAAGAAAACAGTTGCTTCCCTCAAAGCAAGGCAAGCATCATTGTAACATAAAGATTCAAACTCTGTGTCCAGTCAGAAACCTCTAAAAGTGGTCCCGTATTTCATAATTTACCAATTAAATTTTATCAGTTACCTAATGGACGAGTGAGCCTGAGTTCCTCCACGTGAAACTGTTAAGAAAGTAATTTCCTGTTGGATACCAATATTCAAAGACTAGTGGTAACTGGACACGGTGATTAGAATCCCATTAATGCTGCACTGGAAACGCCTCTTGGTCCCTGAGGGCTGAGCGTGCAAAGCGCTGGGGCAAGAGAAGGAAATGGGTTTAAGTGGTACTTGAGTATTATCTGAGCTAGCCGCAAAAGATGGAAGTGGAGGCATGTGATGTACTGCCACTTTTAAGAAGCGTGGGCGATCCTGGTCTCACCGGAGACCAGGGCAGTAAGTCCTGCGAGCAGATGTGTTACACTCTGGCTTTCCTGCAATCAGGAAACATCTGTCCAGAGAGCCTGTTGTCAGAGTCTGCAGTATTTCAAGAGTGTCAGTCTTGCCATGCCACCTTTTCCGACTGCCTGTGGGTGTACGTGAGGCAGGACTCAAATAGGAAAGAGAGTGCGTGAGTGCTACTGGGCTGGACAATTCCCCACTTGGCCCTCCAGGTCCATTCTCCACCCCGCCCTATGTCCCAGAGCGGAGAGCAGGTGACCTTCATGGAGTGTGCATCATTGGGCTTCTAGGACCGCTGGCTTCAGATGAATCCGCGGGAGATGAGAGCGGTCAAGGAGGGAGCTTGTCACCTGGCTCCCTCCCTGCTAGGGCAGATGGGGCAGCGACCTGCTTTATATCAAAGGCCCAGCCCCCCTCCTTCAGCCGCAGCTCCTGGCATTACCTCCCCTCACCTTCCCTTTCCTCCTTACATCTGAAGAAGTTCTGTCTGTGCCCCGTCCCTGGTCCCTTCAGGCTCAGGGCCACCTCCTCACTTTTGCAAACCCTGGGGTGCTTTACCATCCCTTATCTGTTTCCCCTGATCCTGTCTGCGTCCTTCTTAATGGTCCCTGCTCTAATCACCCATCTGTTTCCTGTGCGACCCCGACTGATGCAATTCTGCTCCTCAAACAAAAGACTTAATACTAACTCCGATGATGATAATTTACCTCAATACGACCCCTGGCAATGGGGCACTTCATATCAGCAAAACTCTCTCCCATGCACACACGCCGGGAATATTCCTCTCTCTGGGCCAGCTGAGTTCCGAATACCCAACGGCGCTGACGATGACTAGCTTTTGTTGTACAGGACGCCCTGGAACTGACTTCCCACAAAATCCGATCAAAACAACCCTCGCTGGGGATCCGTGATCACCTGTCTGAGTGCCCCAGGGGCCCTTTACTAAGGACAGAGGAGAACACGGGCCCCCGAGGACACTGCTGACCTCAGGCTGCATTAACAAAACCCAGGTCTGGCATCAGGAACACTCGATCATGGAGCTTTTAGTATTGATTTTGCAAGATCACACCCACTATGAATGCGGACTGACTTTACACGGACAAAGAATGTCTTCTAAATCATCTCCGACCCGCTCCTGTCGGGAGGTGAAGGTTCTTTGCCAGATGTGCCCAAAGTGCAACATTAGATGGAAGGGATAAGCCAGGGAGCCCTAGCCCAGCACCTCTTCTGATACAAAGAGATTCTTTTCCCTTTTATTTCTTCAGGATAGAGCAAGAATTGGAGTGAGGGTAGCAGGAGGGGGGAAGGTGAATGAGGGAGGAGGGTGAGTCTGCAAACAAACGGGGCCACTCATCTCCGGGATGTCTTTCTACCTTTTCCTACAGCTGAGTAGCCCGGGGGCAAGTTGTCTGCCAAGCTTCCCCGCCCGCCCGTGTAAACACTCTGGCACCAGCTGGGGTTTGGAATCTGCTGAGTCTCTGCCAGCTGGCGACCTGGAGATGGGTCAGATTAAAGGAATGCATAATGAGCGAGGGGGTGGGAGACAGAGGCTGTATTTACACGGAAGGGGTCTGCAGGGGTCAGTAAGGCACCGGCCAAATGGGGCTCTGGAAGTGGAAAAAATACGAAGGTAATGAGGAAAGGGGTTTCAATGTACCCAAGCACCACGCCCCACCCAAATGTCCCAAGGCTGTTATGTTCATTTATTATTTTTTTTCTTTTAAAAACTGACTTCTTTGTCCCCATCTCAGTCCCCACCCTCCCCCGCCAACATCTCCCAAACCAATGACACACAGCCCTTTGAAAGGTTCGCAGCTGCCTGCTGGAGAAGGCTCAGCATGATCAGACAGCGCGGACACTCAATCCTCCGCGAGCCCAATTTGGGAACGTTAACACGGAAACCCAAGCCACGTGCTGACAAGCAGGCTCTGGGCCACATTCGGCCCCAGACGGAGGAGGCCAGGCGCAGCAGAGGGCACAGAGAGCCAGCAGTCGCGGGCGGCCATCCTGGTCTCCACCCTCAAAGACAGACACTTTGGGCTCCCCTATCCCAGTCTGGTGGGGGTGGGAGGGGGAAGGATTCAAAAGAGACAGCCCTTCAAACAGATCCCCAGGCCACACAGGCCCTTCTGCCGGCCTGCAGAAAGGCTTAGGGGACAGGAACAGACAAGTCAAAAGTGCTGGTGGGCATTTGTGGCCACACCTGGTCGGAAGGCCACCTGTAGCCTTCCTGGTGCACCTGCAAATGTCTAACCCCAGATGGCTATATATGTTACTGAGAAGAGGAAGTCAGCAGCCCTGAAGAGTAAACGAGAAAAAGCACTGGGAGGTGCTGGGGAAACGCGGCCACAAACCAGATGTGGCCTCAGTCATCTCCCAGCCCCCTCGCTGGGCCTCAGGTTCTTATTTTTTGAAGGGTGTTCGCAGAAGTTCCTCTTCTTCCGCTGATCTTCCCCCACGCACTTCCAGGACAGGATTCGCCTCCGTTGCAGCGTTCAAGCCCAGCCCTTCTTGCTCCCTTGGAAATCCCTGCCTCGATTCCACGGACTCTCAAATCTACTTTCCCCACTCAGATCTTTCTCCTGGAGGATAGGCCTGCATCTCTATCTGAAGAGCGCCTCACCAACTCCCGTGTGGCACACCCCAAATCAAACCTCGCATCTTTATTCCAAAAGTTGGTGCCCAGGAAACGTCCCTATACTTGCCCATATCCTAGCCTGCCCACCATCCCTTACAGCCAGCCACCTGTCGGCTTTTTCCTTTACCATATTATTACATCCATTATTTCTACTCACCCTGCTACTAAAATGCCTCGTACCCTCCTCTCATACTAGCATGTAGAGAGGCTTCTAACTGGATGGTCAGCCTCAGTACTCAACCCCATCCCTCACCCCCTCCCGATCCTAGACAGAACGGCCAGGCTACACACGATATAAACAATGGATACCCCCTTCATGGCTCCCCACTGCTTACAGGATAATATCTCTTTAATCTGACATTCCTGGACCTCCTTCCCTCTCCTCCTTTGATTACTGCAACTCCCCCAAACAAACTCAGTACAACAGCCCTGGATGTCCCAAAGGATTTTCTAGATTATTATTCCATGAAATACTCTCCAAGGTCAACAAACATGTTTGGTGCAGATATACAATATTCACTATTACTACATTAAATGCTCTGACAAGTCTTGTAGTAAGTAAACCTGTTTAGCCTAGCATTTCTCAAGCCTATGTGGCCCAGGAACTTTTTGTAGCATTACACCTATTAACTGCTTTCTTCATTTCTCTGAACCCTTTTTCTTGCCTGAAATACTAGCCCTCTGTTCTGCCTTCCATTTATGCCTCTGCTTTGACTTTCCTTTCGGGGCCAGCTCTGAGCTCACCTCCCTTGAATGCCTTCTCCCCCAGTATACCGCCGGCATCCATGCTGCTTCTTTCCCTCCCATCTGAAGCACCTGCTTTCTATACCTCCTTGCTGAGAGGCAGGGGGGCACAGTGGTTTGAGCCTGGGTTTTGAATTCAGAAAGACCAGTGTTAAAATCCCAAATCTGTCCTCACTAACTCTGAGATGGAGTTGTTTAGCTTGTTCGGTGTAGACAGAGACAGTAGAATCTATTAAAGAAATTGTTGAGGGGATGAGTGGGATGAGAAGGTCAAGTCTAGCACAAGGCCTGGCACACCGTGGTATTCCGTAACTGACAATTAGTCCTTTCTCTCCTTATTTTTTATCGTGGTTTTGTCACTTATCATTTTCTGTCACTTATCATTTCTTTCAGATAGAAAGTCACCGGAAGTTCAGGGCTAAGTGCTGTCCCTTCCTCTACCCTTCCCTCTACATATAAATGGGGTTTAACAAACAGGTGCTGGTAAGGCAACCACCACTAATAGCTCCACCCACCCCCAGACAGCAGGTCAATGTATACCTTGGGCGGGGAAATAGAGCCTCCAGTCCTAGACTATCAGCACAGACAAGAGGCTGTCGGTCCAGAGATCCCTCAAGGCAGCTGAGTCCTGTAACTTCACAGAATCTCCTGGACCGTACTGTCCTGCTCTGCCCCTAGCCCATTTATTATGCCCTTGGAAGGGCTGGTGGGGGGGGGGGGGGGTGGCACTCTGTAAACCAAAGTGAATAGGTCTCACCCAAAAGTGGCCTGGGTGGCCCATCTCTGCAGCCCCACTACTGGGCAGCCATGAGCTACTGGCATTGAAATTTTAAGTTTTCAATTGCTGTTTTTAAAAGTTTAGATTTTCTGGGCGCCTGGGTGGCTCAGTCGGTTAAGCAGCCAACTTCAGCCCAGGTCATGATCTCACGGTCTGTGAGTTCAAGCCCCGCGTCGGGCTCTGGGCTGCCGGCTCAGAGCCTAGAGCCTGCTTTCAGATTCTGTGTCTCCCTCTCTCTCTCTCTCTGCCCTTCCCCTGCTCACGCTCTATCTCTATGTCTCTCAAAAACAAATTAAAAAAATTAAAAAAATAAATAAATAATTAAAAGTTTAAATTTTCAACACAGGCCATTTCATTCATGTGACTTTTCTAGTTAGTATCTGGAACTGAGAAGTTTCATTTCCACTTCTAGTCAGTCCTGACTTGCATTTTTCTCGATGCTTTTGTACAGGCTTCTCCGAATGTTTAAAATATCCATATTTCACCCTCTGAGCAATTCTTCAAAAGGCTTCTAGAAAGTAAAGCTTTTATTTATAGTAGGTGAGAATGACCTCTCTAAGATCAAGGGCAAGGGCTTCTCTGTAGGGCATCTCCGAGCCAGCGGCTCCGCTGAAGTCCCTCCCCCTGCTCGCCCTCTCCCACCCACACACGCTGGCCTGCCCTCCAGGCTCCAGCCCCCCCCCCCCCATTCACCTTGCTCTCCAAGCAACAGGCTGTCACTGATCCGACATTTCCATCTTTCTCTTTCCACAATGAAAACAGCTTTAATGTGCCTTTTTGGATCATCAAAATAACATACATTTTACTGAAATATACAGAGAAAAAAATAAAAATTACGTGAAATTCTACAACACAGAGAAAACCACTGGTTCTATTGTGATGATTATTCTTATAGACATTTTTTTATAAAAATAAAACACACGCGAATGTTTACGGGAAAAGTCCCACCACAGTATGGCATTCTGTAATGTTTTTTAAAGAACATAGCCATATGTTTTGGACGTTATTCAATGACACTGTATATTGAGTTACGTCACCATCTGAAATTTAACCAATTCCTTCCTAGTAGGCATTTAGGAACAACCTCATCTTTTAAAAATGCTAACATCTCAAAATACTTGGATATAATATTGAGTGGAAAAAAAATCAGAATTTGGTCTGTGTATTTTTATCACAAGCATGAAAACCATAGTGTCTGGGCATAAGAACAAATAGAAATTAAATCAACTGTGCTAAGTGAAAGAGCTCGAGGAAATCTGTTTATAAAGGTTGGTGTTCAAACAGAAAAAAAAAAGCCCTTCAACAAAGTAATTCATAAAATGCACTTAAAAAGATGCTATGACACACAGGTCATGCCTCAAGGTCAAAGATCTCAAGCGGGTGATTTCCACTTATTTAACCTCATGACCTTTCCAAGTGAGAAAGGAAGACAGCAGTACCGAAGCTATACGATCTTTGAGAAAGGGAAAAGGGGAGAAGAATTCTGGAAAGGAAAGGCATTCACAGGGCGAACTGCAAACTGGGGGCTCAGGCTCCGAGCCCATCAAGGAGAAGCCTTTGCATAGCCTCGACCTGCACACTTAACAGTCGTTGCGGCCCAGGCGACAATGTGTGAGTGTGAGTGCTGTATCTGGGGACAGAATGGACACACCAGGATGTATAGACTATACATAACTAATATGGAAGGAGAAAATGAGAGGCACAGAAAAATGGCTGCGGAGTGACAACTGTAATCGCCATGGAATTGATTAATTAATATTCATGAGTAACTAACATCAATGGAGTCCTTACGCGGTATCAAGCTCTGTAAAAGTGTTATACAGGCATTATTAGCTTACTTGATATTTCCAAAACTTCATGATGTAAGCACAACTATCTTCATTCCCATTTTACTGACAAAGAAACTAGGGCACAGTTAAGTAACTTAATCAAGTTATCTAGTGAAGTGAGGGAGCTGGTAAGGAATGAGGCAATTTGAATTCAAAGCCTGCATTCCAAACCTGTGCACACTTCGTGATATTTATAAACCCAGTAGAGTCTGGCACCGTGTAATGGAGAGTCAGGGTACATATTCAGATGGCTAAGCCAACTGAGCCTCGAACCTGCAGTCTACTCTTCAGGGGAAGGAGGAGAGCAAGTGAGCTCATCCTCATAATAAACTTTCTCTCTAAGGAGCTCTACGTACGATACCAGAATGCCACGACTGTCCTTCACTTCCAAGACAGCTCCGTGAAAATGCATAAAACCAGACGCAACTTGGACCCAGTCCTCTCCAATCTGTTTAGTTTTTGACGTGTCTGGGATTTCGGCCACATCACTGTGGTTGGTTTTCATGGGTGAAATGGACTAACAGCACTTAGGAATAACCGTGTAAGTCGTTCTTGGAAGATGCTAGGCTTCCAGGCTGAAGGACAGCACATTTAGTTTCAACGCAATGGGTGGAAGGTCTAAGTTACTATATTTGGGCAAACCGTTCATTTGGGGTCTGATTTGATTTGTGTTCTGGTTTTGGCAAGAGCACCCAGGGAGAACCTACCCTGCCCCCGCCCCAGGCCACGTGGGCTCGGCTACAGAGCTTGGCCCTCACACGGGCACCGTGTACTGACTCCTTCCTCCCCAGGCTCTGGAGAGCAGAGGTGGTACGCTGCTCCAGCAAGCGATGGGGCAAGAAGCAGTCAGCAAGTAGTCACCAAGAAGCCAGAAGAGGTGGCCTGAAGCACCGGGTGGTAACGAAGTCACATCCCGAAGCACAGGAGTCCCCCAAGAGTCCAATCCCATAAGGAGCACCTTGCAACTCTGGCCACACTGAGCTGAAAACACTGGTTTTCTTATCCATCTTCCTCATCAGACTGACCAGAAAGTGTCTTAACCGTCTCGGGGTCCCAGGCACCTTCAACAAGCTCAATAAATATTTGTGGAATGAAGCAAAAGTTCTGGAGATCGTGCAACAATGTGATGCTACTGAACTGTGCACTTAACACTACTGAACTGTGCACTTAAAAAGTGGTAAATTTTATTTTGAGTATTTATTTTAAGAACATTTGATGGCAATTTTTGGGAAAAAACAGTAACACATGGTACAAGGTGGGGGGCGAGGTGGCACGCGTGAATTCTAATACTTTATGAAATTTGGTGGAGTGTGGGCCGAATAATTTAAGAAGTATGGGACAAGTTTTAGTGAGATAACTTTTATTGACAGTGGATCATGATTTATGGAAGCAAAAAGTCACAAAGAGACGGCAAATATGACACTCAGTAGGTTCTTCCAGGTGTTCTAAAGCAGGAGGAGTCGATAAACCGTGTAGGTGGGTAGAAATGCCACCTGACCTCCAGCCAGGGAATTCTGCTCCCCTAACTCCAACGATAAACCGTGTAGGTGGGTAGAAATGCCACCTGACCTCCAGCCAGGGAATTCTGCTCCCCTAACTCCAACAAATACATATACTTCCCCATATACTTCCAACCTTGATGTGAAAGCTGGCATTCCTCTTTATTACAGGAGAGAGAAGGCTGCCCATGAACCTGCCTTCCCACATGCAGCCTTACAGAATGGGAGGGCGGCATTTCGCAAAGCGAGGTCTGTGTGATGCTACTGAATGCTACTTGAGAGAGACGGTCAGGTAGGTCAGAAACGTAGGATGCTACTCTATTAGGTCTATACGGTTTGTGACTCTCCAAAGGGGGGCATGATACGCAGAAGTTTCCCACACCTCTCTGACCCAGAACCTCCCCGCCTCCTATTACCACCCCAGAGAGCTCAATGGAATTTTCTGAGTTCACCTCCTGGCTCCCCAGTTTCCTAACTGCGTGATCTCAGGAAATTATTTAAATTTTCTAGGCCTCAGTGTCTCCTGCCCTTTAAAATGAAGTATGGGACACAGGCTGTGAAGTTAGACAAATGGGCTTTGAATTTTGATTGGGACATTATGACCAATGGGGGCCTGGTCAGATTACTCAGTCTTTCTAAACTTCAGTTTTCTCACCTGTAAAATGGGAGTAATCATAGCACCTACCTCACAGGGTGAGTGTGCAGACTGCAGAGAACATAGGTAAAGTGCTTACTTATTACACCATTCACCACAAGCTTAGCACTCGGTATGCATTTATTCTTTGGCTCAATAAACTGGAAAGTGCTATATAAATGTTAACTTTCTTTAAGGACCAAGCAAAGTCCTACCCTTCTTTCATGAAGCTTCCCTAACTCCAGAGTCCCAATGCCCTCTCATCCCTGGGTACATCACTTGTAAGACTATTTATTATAAATTAGGTCAGCATTCAGTCATGTCCTGGTGTGCAGTATTAGATCCTACACTGATATCTAGTGTTTTCCAACAGAATTTTTACCTTGAGCTTTTTCCAAAACAGAATTGGGGAAATTCTTTTCATGAACTTAATGAGTTTAAGTTTGAATTTAAAAGCTCTATACACCTAGTGTAAAAAAATTTTCTAAAGGGAAACACAGAATGCTGAAAGCTAACATCTTTCATCGCCTACCTCCTAGTGACATAATAAATGTGGACAGTCCTTGGTGATCTTTCCAGATTTTGACCGTGTATACATACATAGACATAAGTTTTTTATTAAAATGAGCTCGCCCTGGACATACTAATCTCTAACCTATTTTTTCCCTCACAGTCCATGTCAGTACCTAAGGACTGACCTTATCCTCTTTTAAACAGCTGTAGAGGATTCCATTGCATGACTCTACCATAATTTACTTACTAGGTTCACCACAGATGGATATTTAGGTTGCTTCAAATGAATGACGACTTTAGGGCAAGAGCTGTGTCCTGTGTATTTTGGCAGCTCCGCAAAGTTAGCATGGTGCACATGGTACGCATTCAGTAGACTGCGTTGTGTAAACCCCGACAATATGTGCCTCAGAATCACAGATGATTAGTGAGCCACAGTCTATTAAATATAACTCTCAATAATCCAGCACTCTTGTGAGAAGCCTGGATAAGAATGAGCAATATTTGCAACGCTGGCCCTTGAGATACAACTCTCAGATCCAAAAGACAAACTGTTCAAATTATAGTTTCAATCCTGGCTCCTTTTCTGCATTAAAACTATCTGGTGACCCAGCAATTCTACCCCTAGGTATATGCCCAAGAGAATGGAAAATATTATGTCCACACAAAAACTCATACGTGAATGTTCACAGCAGCATTATTCATGCAGTATGGTGGAAACAACCCAAATGTCCATCAATGGATGAGTGAACAAACAAAACGTGGTATTTGCATACAGTGGAATATTAGTCATAAAGAGGATGACACACACTACAACACGGATGAACCTTGACAACGTTATGCTAAGTGAAAGAACCTGTCACAAAAGGCCATGTGTTCTATGATCCCATTTACACGATGTGTCCGGAATAGGCAAATCCAGACAGAAAGCAGATTAGTGGTTGGGATTGGGGGAGCGGTGGGAAGTGACAGCTAACCAGTCTCTTTGGGGAATGATGGAAATGTTCTAGAATGAGAAAATGGTGATAGTTCCAAAACATGGTGAATATACTAAAAACCACTGAACTGTACACTTTAAAGGGTGGATTTTACGGTATATGAATTACATCTCAATTAAATATGCAAAAATCCTTTAAAGCTGGCTATCAGTTGCTAATTCCACGTTACCACTTATTGGCTGCAAGGCTGTTACAGGAGAACCACCAGAATGCCAAGTATCTTGCTGGGGCCTGGAGACCCTCTCCTGCCCTGGCAGAGCTCGCAGTCAAGCCCTGAAGAGTGACACAGAGGGCCACACACCATGGAGGCGGGTGATTATGAGAACCACGTTAGGAGGGCCTGGGGAACTGACTGCTGAGGCAGAAGGAAGCACCCTGCCCAGTAGGGCTAGGTAGGGCAGTCCAAAAAAACGGGGGCTGTGGCCTGAGGAATAAGGAACCATGGCCAAGTGAAAGCCGGATAGTGTCCCGAGGGACAAATCTGCACAAAGGGCTGGCCAGAAGAGAAACATCCCAGAAGAGTTGAAAGATAATCAATAGGGAAAAACCCCATTACCCGAACGTGCCAAACAATGTAATTTTAGAAATCCAAGTATTTGACTCCCGTTACGTGCCGGGCACCATGCTAGTTGCTGAGAACACGGCAGTGAACAAGAACAAGGCAGACAGTGGTACTAGATTTTCAATGACACACGAGAAGGAGTCTATGGCTGATTTCTTGGTTTCAATGTGGTATTTAAAAAGGACAAGGCCAATTTGTCAATATCTGTCAAAAATGCATATGCACTTATGCTTGGACCCAGTCACCCCGCTTCTGGGAAAATATGTTATGAGATATACGGCCGTATAGGCACGAAATGACCTCTGTCCCAAGATATTCACTGCGGCATTGTTTATAAGAGCAAACGATTAGAAACGACCTAAGTATCCATCAAAAGGGGGCTGATTAAGTGAGGTACAGCGTGCCTGCACAACGGGAGACTATGCAAGCTCAGACACCGATGAGGAAATTCTCTGTGGACTGACATGGAAAGAGCTCAAGGATATTTTGTTAACCAAACACAGCAAGGTGCAGAACAGTGTAGATAACACACTTTGTTCTGCATGAGAGAGGGGAAATACACACACACATATATATATACACATACATACATACATATGTATATGGTATATGTGTGTATATCACTACATACATACATATGTGTGTATGTATACTATATATATATGCAAAATCTATAACTTATAGCTGCTTGTATTTGCATAAATAAACTCAAGGATACACAAAAATAAATCAAAGTGGCACCTAGGGGCAGGGGAGGGGAGCTGGACAAGAAGAGCTCAGGGAGAGACACTTTCAATGTATTCTTTTCCTCAATGTTTTTGATTTTTGAATACCGTGACTGTGCTGCCAAGTATTGCCTACTCAAAAAAAAACGTTTAAAGCTTTAAATGGCTAGGATTTTAGGTTCTTCCCTGCGTGCACGTGCTAAAGGAGCAGGCATTCCTAATGTGCTCAGGAGCACCGCTTACTGGGTACCCGAGAACCCAGAAGAGACGGCATGGATAGAAAAGGTGCAAACGACCACCGGCAGCAGAAAGGCAACTCAAGGAGCACGCTGCCCTGTGTGTGCAGGAGACCATCCTCAATCAACTCACACCAACTTCACGCTAGGCACGGAGGTGCCGGGGATACTGAGAAAACGTAAAGCAACCAGGTCCTTTTAGGGAGCTCACAGCAAGTGCAAGGACCAAGCTTCCGCCCTACTGCCTGCGACCTTCCGAGTACAAATGTGATGGAGTCACTCCTGTGCTCGCGAACACTTCAGCGGCTTCCTATTACCTGAGCTGAGGAGTAAATCCTAACTTCTGAACGTGGGCCACCATGGGCCGAACCCTGCCTGCCAGTCCAGACTCATCTTCCCTCACTCTCTTCCTTAACCCCCCACCCCCACCCCGCCTTGGCAACATGGAGCCACTTACCACATCACCCCGCTGCACATCTCTGTCCTTCACACACGTCCTCTCTCTGCCTAGCCAATGCCCCTCAGGCCTCAGGGCCCAGCCCAAACTTCTCCGTTTTCAAATACACTGTTCCTAATACTCCCAGGAGAATTACGTTCCCCTCCCTGACTCTCGAAGTGTACCTCCTCCACACAGGAGCAGTAGTGACACTGTCACCTCCCTAAGGACTCTTGGCTCCGTGATGGCAGAATCTTCGCCTTTTCATCTTTTATCCTAGCCCCAAGAACAGTGCTTGGCAGGGAGCAAATGCTCGGGCTGGGTCTGGATGAATGAATAAAAAAGAGAAATACAGAGGCAGGCAGAAAGGAGACGGGAAGAAGGGCTGAGGACAACATTTGGAGCAGGTGGCGACTGTGTGATACGGGAGACAGGGGTTCAAGGAGAAGGAGGAAGGAGAAGACCCAGGGGTGGGCGGGAGTATGAACAAAAGCAGGCAGGCACAGACAGAGGATGTTCTGGAGCCTCAGGTAGGTGGTTTGCGCTGGGGGTAGGCAGGGCAAGGCCTGAGCAAGGAACACAGGGGGTCCAGAACAAAGGCTGGTCAGGCTTTGGGGGAGCCCAGAATGCCATGCTAGGCAGGACAGTCTTTCCGTGAGCACCATGGAAGGATTTTAAGTAAGAGAGCCCCGTGCTATGTGGTGGCTATGTGGAGAGGGACCCGAGAGAAGACCAGACAAAAGGCCGAGGTCTAAGCCAGGACCACATAACCACTCAGGGGTTGAGCGAAGGCCGAAGAGCAGTTACGTGTGAGTGGGGACTTGGGAGCAAATGCGGGGTAAAACTGTTTGGACCTCAGTATGGCGGACAAGGCAAGGGAGAAGCGGCCACTGTGGGTTTCTGTCCCGACACACACGCTTGTTTTCTCTCTCTCCTCCAGAGGCCATGTAAATCACCCATGGGGGCCGGGGGCGTCTTGTGAAATCGTGGATGACCACCAACGGGCCTTAGGAAGTCGACCCCCAGGCGTTCGAATCTCCACGCGTCTGGTTCTAGGGCTCTGCGCAAGTTTAGAGACGGCAGGGACGCGACAGAGCAGCCACTCTCACTCTCACAAGCACACTTCAAAGACTGACTTACCGACACTGTGGGGTACTCCCTGACACGATATGGGTATACCCTAGTATACAGTGAGTGCTCAGTAACTTAGAGCAGATGAAATGCTACCTACAGGCCATGCCGACCTTCCTATGTCCACCAGTGACCCCCTACATGTCTGTCCCCACCTCAACTCTCCCTAGAAAAGCCTCTCTACAAAAAATGCTCCCCCTCCCTCCACCTCCTCGTAACACAGGAACGGCACCAGCTTCCTTAGATAAGGCCACAGTACTTGAGCGCAAACCTCTTCATGGCTTACTTAACTAAAAAAAAAAAAAAGGTGGAGAAAAAAGAAAAAAGATGTTCCATCTAGCTGAGGCCCTCCTTACTTTTTAAAAAATTGGAAATCACGTTAGATGCAAAACAATACCTTTTAAATAAGTTCAAAGGACATGCCAGTCAGGCAACTTGAGACAGTAAAACAATGATATTCATATTCAAGGGCAACATCAAATCAACGCGTGCCTCAGGGTTTCAATATGGTCTAAAGAAAAGCTCTGCTCTCCTTGCGTTAGCCGTCCTTGTCCCCGCCTCCAGCTGCCTCTCGGCTTGCCTGCATCGTATCACGTACCTGGGAAAAGAGAACTGGGAGAGGGGAGACCCTGCAGTTCCGGCAGCCTCTGAACCGACATCACAGTGGGGGGCCCGTCCCTCCTCCTAGTTGGGGTGGAGACTGGAACTTTGGGGAGAGAGCAGTTCTCACGTGGATCAGTGCCACAGCCTTCTGACCAGACTCTTCATTTCCAGTCTCGCCCAGAGCATCCTACGACACTAGCCTGCGGAGTACCCCAGTGCTTCACGCCAGCCCCAGCTGTGCATTCACGGGGCCGAGTGGATCCCCTTGCCTAGTGTCCTTGTACATCCTCTTCTCTCCCTGGCCTTACCCAGCATGCACTTACCCCTACTTTGGGCAAGGAGCACTTCCAGCAGACTACACTACCTAGTGAATGCCGCTGTGTGTGAAACACAGAACACCAATATGGCAGCTCAACTGGAATACTCATCTTCGAGAGTCTGTGCTTGTTGCCCTTCGTCTGTCTCCCTTATTACATGCGAAGGCTCTTCCCTGTAAGTGGGCAACCTGTCCTTCCCCTGTGTTCCCAGCATCTAGAACAACACCTCACAAAAAAAGCTCTTTAAGCAAGGTTTATAGAAAGAGGAGGCAAGAGATCGGAACCGGCTCAGTCTAGACACACACCCAACGGGCCATGTGAGCAAACAACCCAAATGAGGAGACTGAGAAGCCAGCAACGTTAGTCAAGTTACACTCGGCCACAGCTGTACGGTAAAGGTGTGGTAAGTGGCCAGGGACAATCTGACAAGGCCACAGTTGTCAGGCCTAGAACATGCTGGACCCATGAGACTCCAGGAACAGTGGCCGGGAAGCATCTCATTTTCTTCGTTTGGAAGCTCCAAAACCGACCACAGGAGAGCAAGTCATGTCAGCAACTACGTCAGCTGGCTCCATTCTACATTTCAGAATTTTGCACAGAGAAGATGGATTTACTGAATGATTAGAAAAAGAAGAAAAGTGAACAGCAGGTGATTGAAGAGTGTTGAATGAAGGGATTTCCCAGACTAGATGATAAGAATGTCAGCAAAGTTTCTTCCATATTTCTTGGGCAAGAAAGTACACTGTACAATGGACCAACTTTGCCTTTTATTTCAGGGCTACAAAAAAATCTGTGACTGCCAGAAATTTCTCGGGCTGAATCATTCTGGATATCCCAAGTTTCCATATTGCTGCAGATTCAAGTATTGAAACTTCAACACTAATCATTGTGGACAGAAACGTTCCCCAACACGTAAGCATACTGCATACCTTTCACTTTCTCTGCAGATAATCACTGTGATAAGTACTGTACGGCGCTAGTCTGTCACGGTAACCTCAAAATGCACAGAAGTTGTCTGTGCGTATACTAGGGGACACCAAGTAGTCACGTTTGCTTTTTTTTCATTTCTTATGACTTTTTTTAAGTTTTTGTTTGGTTTTTTTTGTTTGTTTGTTTTTTGACAGAGAGAAAGCAAGCAGGGGAAGGGCAGAGAGAAGCGGAGCGAGAGAATCCCAAGCAGGCTCCACACTGTCAGAGCAGAGCCTGATGTGGGGAGATCACGACCTGAGTCAAAATCAAGAGTCAGACGCTTAACTGGCTGAGCCACCCAGATGCCCCATTTCTTTGGAGTCTTAAGTGTTTAGTAATGGGTAGTCCTCCCAAACGTCAGCTTTCCCAGCCACTTCTCCCATTCTAACTTAATCTTGCTTCTTTAATCTTGGGAATGAGATAACCAAGCTTCATTGAACTGTATGAAAAGTAAGTGTCGGTAGGCGTTGAGTAGGGCTCAAAGCCCGAGCAACCAGCCTAGGTGTGGTGTCAGGACACGGGTTTGGGGCCACCCCTGGGCTCCTCCAAGACCTCCCCTGCATCCTGTTTCTTCCAAACAGATGAGGCAGCTGCAACGGGGGTTTCTGCAGAGTCAAGGTGTCGCTCCAGCGCTGTTCAGTGTAGTAAGAAAAACAGGCAGCAGGTACCGAGCTCTTACCTCGTACCAGACCTTCTTCTAGGTGCTCTATTTACGTCAGCCTTTCTAACATATTTTATATCAGTGCTTCTAATCCTCTGAACGACTTTACCGCATATTGTTACTGATGAGGAAACCTCAGCACAGAGAGGTTAAATCCTTTACCAAGATGACACGGTGAGGACACGGAAAACCAGAGTTCAAAGTCGGGCAGACTGGCAGTTGGGCCCTGACCTTAACCACGGTGATCCAGGGCCCTTAATGGTTCCCCCACAGAAACACACCACGAGCTACTGCTTACTGCTGTAAAAGCCCTCAGAAAGGAACAGGTGCACCTGCGTGGTCCAACAGAACTCTGTGCGGTGATGGCAACACTCTGTCTGTAGCTGCACTACCCAAACGTGGAACGTGGCTAGTGTGACGGAGGAATTGAATTTTTAATTTCACTTCATTTTACTGCACCGGAAAAGCCAAACATGGCTAGTGGCCACCTGCTGGATGGCACAGGTGTGACTAATTTTGGTGAAGCAAACACGGTGATACTTCAAATGTGACATGTGACGGGTAACTCCTACTCGAAGCTAGGTGTCAGAAGGTCATTAAGCACTGCCTCATCCCTCACTACCTCTTCCCCACCCTGCACTGGTCAGAGTGATGGAAGACGCTTCAGAAGCAGCAGTTGTTGGGGCACCTGGGTGGCTCAGTCTGTTGAGTGTCCGGCTTTGGCTCAGGTCATGATCTCGCAGTTCGTGAGTTCCAGCCCCGCGTCGGGCTCTGTGCTGACAGCTCAGAGCCTGGAGCCTGCTTCGGATTCTGTGTCTCCCTCTCTCTCTGCCCCTCCCCTGCTCATGCTCTGTCTCTCTCTGTCTCTGTCTCTGTCTCTCTCTCAAAAATAAACATTAAAAGGGGCACCTGGGTGGCTCAGTCGGTTGAGCGTCCGACTTCAGCTCAGGTCATGATCTCACGGTCTGTGAGTTCTAGCCCCGCGTCAGGCTCTGTGCTGACGTCTCAGAGCCTGGAGCCTGCTTCGGATTCTGTGTCTCCCTCTCTCTCTGTCCCTCCCCTGCTCACGCTCTGTCTCTATGTCTCTCGAAAATAAATAAACGTTAAAAAAAATTAAAAAAAACAAACAAACAAAAAAAAGTAGTGGTTGTAGTCAGCGGGCAAAGCCCTGAGAACTCTCTTGGGCGCGGGGGGAGGGGGATGAGAATGGTAGATCACAGGTCAGATTTCAGACACTAGGCCCGCCCTACTGATCTGGAAAAAAAAAAAAAAACAGCCACGGATGAGTGTAATGTGTACGTGACAAGCACTTCACTGAATATGAAAATCTGCTCAAGCCCAGGGCCCCAGACCACACGCAGAGGACCAGGATGGTATAACGCACACAGCAAAGCAGACGACACGGGCCATTCTTCCTGCTCTTCCCCAAGCCCCCTGATCCGCCTTGGAGAGGCCACAGGACCTAGGGCCTTTGGTGTGAAAGTCACAAACAAAGCCTACCCTCTCCCCTGACTCCAGACGGTTCCTTTCTAATATAAGGATTTTCTCCTTTCCCAAAGCTAGTTCCACTAAGCTGGCCTCCACATCAAACCCAAATTTAGGGGGCACCTGGGTGGTTCAGTTGGTTAAGCCTCCGACTTCAGCTGAGGTCATGATCTCACAGTTTGTGAGTTCGAGCCCCACGTCAAGCTCTGTGCTGACAGCTCCAAGCCTGGAGGCTGCTTTAGATTCTATGTCTGCCTCTCTCTCTCTGCCCCTCCCCTACTCATGCTCTGTCTCTCTTTACCTCAAAAAATGAATAAAAACATTAAAAAAATTTTTTAAAAAACACCAAATTTAGGCTGGAACATGATTTCAACTCAAAGAAGAAATGAAACTAAGATGACAAGTTGAGACCACTTAACTCAATGGAGGCACAACTTTATTCTGACTAATCCCTATATCTATATGGCTAGGGGAGGGGGGGGAGGAAGATGCCTCCTTTCCTGCCCCGCCCCCAATTTCTGACAACTTAAGTTGTCTACACCTCCCCAGCCCTGTGGTACGTAACCATGTTAAAAATGCATGACTGATCCACAGAACGTGGGACCCAGCAATGGGAAGCAATGGGGCCCAGAGAGCTGAGGAACTTGCATGGGCCACGCAGCTATTTAGTGGCTGAGCCCAAAGGAGAATCCAGGTTTGGGTCATAGCTCACACCTCGAGGACTCTGGAAGAGGAACATGTGTTCACACTTCATGCCAAACCAGAGAGCAAACTGCAATTTAAAAAAAAAAAAAAATCAGCTATCGACCATCCCTTTCCACCTTCCAGGCCAACAGTCACAAAATCCATACCAACAAGTGCGGCCTTGCCCAGCGAGGTCAAAAGTTGATCCAGCACAAAGTCAGGCTACACACTAAACGTACTCTCGACCCCAACGTGTTGGGTCTAAAAAGTGCAATTCTGCTTCAAGTTCCAAGGAATTCTCAGCAGGAAACCAGGCATTGTGAAGCGGGCCTGGTGACTTCCTGCAGGCCTCCGGGCCTTCCTGGAGGGGAGGCCCGCTCACCCTGGGATCGCTCCTTCAGGTCAAGAGCCCCCAGACTGCTCTTCACATTCAGGAAAGGAGCCCATCACACATCCCTGGTACCTTTAAGCCGAAAGCCACATTCTCACGGACTCTCGACACTATCTTTTGGCAGATCCCCCAGGACACCAGGCACAGGGACCAGACTGCAAACACACTTGTTGACGAGCCAGTGCGATCCCGGGCATTCCTCAAAGCAAGCGGGTTGGGGGAGGTAGGCTGTAAAAATCACCTCTCCATCCTTTGTCTTGAAGTAGGACACACCCTTCTGCCTCCCCAAAAGCCATAGAAACTTTCAGAATATTGGTGGGTCACTAAAAAGTCTCCTTTAAAAACTCTCTGTAGAGAGTATCTACACCTTTATAATAAAAATGAAGAAGCAAAGTGATTAAGAACACTCTGCCCTGGGGCGCCCGGCGGGCTCAGTCAGTGGAGCATGCGACTCCTGACCTCCGGGTTGTGAGTTCAAGCCCCGTGTTGGGCATAGAGCCTATTTAAAAAAATAAAATGAATAAATAGAGTAAAAAAGAAAACGCTCTGCTCTTATAAAACTTGGGAGCTTTATTAAGAAACCTTCTCCCTCCTGCAAAGACAGGGCAACTGAGGCTCAGAGTTGTCTGTCCTTTTCACCCAGGTGTGACCATCACCTCCACTAACCCGGAAGGTTACATTTCAGCTCACGCTGGAGTTTGATGGTAAAAATCTTAAGAAATCATATGGAAGAGCTCTCCTAATCTCAATCAATACAGACCTCCTGGTGTCAGAAATCACATCTGTGCACACGTGCGTGTGTGTGTGTGTGTGTGCACGCACAATGCCTTTGGTCAGTTCACTTATTCACAAAGCTATAAAGTACAAGAGTACCAGCTGTGCCTTGCAAGGTGTCTAGAAATGACCACCGCTCTTGTCCTCTAACTACTGACAACCCCACACTCAGCGTGTCAGGTCCCCATTTAAGAAGCCACCCCCTTCTACCAACAGCAATGGCTTGAGGTTGAGGCCCAACAGTCTGCCTGTGAGCTGCACCTGCCATTTACATCAAATAAACATCAAGTTCAAGACCTGACTCCCCTCCACAAATAGCTTACCAGCTTTAAGCTACCACACAGTGACCTCTCTGAGGACAAGGACCCCACCAGAACTTAACACGGGAACACAACAGGCACTCAATAAACAGCCGCCAAATTAATGAACGTAGCACAATTAAGAAAGATGTATCAGTTGCGAGGGTTGTACACATACCACTGCATTCAAAGGTAGCATCGAGAATTCCAGTGGGCAAATAAATGTGTAGAAAATTCCCTAGACTTGAGTCGGAAGATGTGCTTTGAAGCCCCACGTTTGCCAAAAATTCCCTCTACTGCCCTGGGCAAATTTCCCAAGTCTATTATCCTCTTCCAGAGACATAGCAGATGACTTCTAGGTTTCTCTGTAATCCTTATACTTGAGAAACGTGAAGAAAAGATATGCCCTTGAGCTACGGCCACAATGTTAACTTGACCATAAGGGCAATGAAAACACAACAGCCGGAGGCAGCTATTCTTCCACAGATGCTGGTTAATATCAGACAGGAACTTTCAGTAGGTTAAGCCCCTGCCCATTCGCCTATGTTCCCCTGTGATACACACATTTGGGTCATCCTCTGTAGTCTCTTTCAGGCAGATGCAAATCTCAATGCCTGTTCCAGGCAGAAAAGCCTCCAAGTGGAACAATGACCTGCAGACATTACTTCCAGGTAATAAACAGATTCCACTCAGACAAAGAGAAATAAAGCAGCCTGTGGCTACATTCCATAGACTCCCCGTTCAAGGAAGCATTAGGGCTGAGCTCTAAATGTGAGCCAGACGTTGCTGAATTCTTATTTTGGCTCCAACTCTGACTAGGAGGGAATGGTCCCTGGCCAAGTCTCTCCTCTGGAAGCCAGGCTCTGGATGGGTATGACAACCCCCATAAACCATCCAGATTACAGGGTGAGGCTAGTAAAGCATTTCACAGATGTCAAGTGTTGCCAGCCCATCCAGACAAATGAGGGAAACCGTCAAGAGGCAACGTGGCTCAGGCGGAGAGCCACCAAGCAGCGCCTCACCTAACCCTAGACTCTCGCAAACTCACCAGCGGGCTCCAGGGGCCTTAGAGCACCCCCTCCCGCCCCCAATCTGGCTCTGCTTCCTCTGTTGAAAAGCAAAGAAAGCTGTGTGAACATACACTGGCCAGAAGAGCTGCCTGCAAAGCTCTTTAAACCACACAGTGAACTTGCACGATCAACCAGCTGTGACTAGGTTGGGTTGGGTTCTCCTCTACTGTGAGCCATTTGAGACAGCGGAGGTAAATCAAGGCAAAGCAATAGAGTGTGTAAAAGATAAAGGTCTGCTTGGGAAATAAGAAGAGCTGTGTCAGGAGCCATGTTAGTAGTTTTACTGTTTTCTTTTCCTCTTTTTTTCCCCCCCTTTCTTTAACCATTAGGTACCAATGGATACCAGATACACAGCGCTGGATGAAAAGGTTAAGAGATAGTATCAGCGCAGTTTCCCACCGAAGCCTGCTAATAGTGCTCTCGCTGATTAGAAAGCACTTCAGTAGTTTGGGAACTCTAATCCGCTCTTATCAACCCTCTGGCTTCGTCATTTATCAGGGTGGGAATGGGAGGTACATCAGCTATGCCACAGAGTGATTTCTGGGGCCCCTGCCCACGACAAAGCAGATCAAAAGGGAGCTCATGCCTGCCAGAGTGAAGTTTTCACCATAGCAACACGTGTGCTCTACAAACAGTCAGGACTGAGGCGCTCTGTTGTGACTGGTCCGGACAGTGCCCCCGAGAAACGAGCAACTGAGGGCTCAGACGACGGAGGGAGCGAGAGAAAAGTGGCACCTATTTAGCTCGCGGGGCAGTCTCCTCATGGTTTTCACTCCTCCACACGGCTGACAGTGGCCGCACAGAGACCCCACAGCCCATGTTCTAATGAGACAGATGTCCGAGAGAAAACAGATGTTCTCCGAAGAACGCCATCCCGCAAGCTCCCTAGGGAAAAGAGGGAGCCAGAGTAGAGCAATCATTCCCTTTGGTGAGCAAATGGCCAGCATTGGAAAACTTGGGGGCAAGGTCTCATCGCAAAACATGTCAGATCAAAAATGAAATGTACCCTCCTGCCCAACAAGCCCAGCTGATGGTGGAAGGTGTACTCACAGACCCCACAATGAAGCCAAGAGCGGCGGTGATTGGCGTGGTTGTTGAGACCATCGATTAAGTGCCCATGGGCCAGACATAGTGCCAGGCATTTTTACAGGTATCAGTCTTCATCCTAAAGTAAGGATTAAAAACTCACCGATCAGGGGCACCTGGGTGGCTCAGTTGGTTAAACGTCTGACTTCAGCTCAGATCACGATCTCACTGTTTCTGAGTTCGAGCCCCATGTCAGCCTGCTTTGGATTCTGTGTCTCCCTCTGTCTCTCTGCCCCTGCCCCACTCATGCTCTGTCTCTGTCTCTCTCTCTCAAAAATAAATAAACATTAAAAAAATAATAAAATTAAATAAATAAAACCTGACTGATCAATGCCACCTTTCCGGATAGCACATCTTTGCCAAAGGCAAAAACAGGGATAACAATTCGCCATTAAGTCCCAGAGGATACAGTTACACTTGAGGCTTGACCAGGCGAGAAACCAGCTCCAAATTTCTGCTCTGTTGCTCAGATCACTGAGCGATGCATGTGGAAATCCAACCACAGAATGAGGGCACCCAAGAGAATAAGTGACCCTTCTCAGTTTCCCTTGACTAATTTCTCTAGAACAGCACTAAGGGCCTATGTCAGAGGCGAGCCGGGATGAGGCACAAAGTCAAAAGCTATGAAAGCCGGCAAAGAGACACACTGAAGCACACGGAAGGTAGTCCAAGAAACAACATCTGCCACAGACGCGTGCCTGTGCCATTTACACACCTCTTCATAGAAACGCAACAGAAGCAGAACTGTTTCCTCCAGAAGAAGCAAACCCAACCCAGCCACTACCAGAAAAGTTCTCTGGGTCTTAAACCCTCAAGTCATCACAGACCGAACAGGAACCGAACCTGCGAATGACAAGCCTAGCGTTTTAGAAACATTTCCGTGCTACAGAGCCTGCAGGGCCTACAAATGAGCTTTAAAACCAACAAAAAAGTTTCTGTTTCAAAATGACATTTTAGAGGTGATGTATAATTGCTTCCTCTCTGTTTGATGCCCCCCCCCCCCCGCCCCTCTGCCTTTTCCTCATTCTCCATTCACTAATGAGAGAGTTTTCCTCTTCCCCTGCCTGTTTCAGTTTGAAACGTGGCACTGAACGGGACACTGGAAAGCAAAGGAAAGGGGAGGGGCAGGCTGCTTTCAAATCTGACGCACACACACCCCCGGCTGGCCGCCCACACCCTGAAGGGGAGTCAGACGGGACTCCACCAAAGACGGGACTGCAGGACCAAACCGTGGGGTAGAAAACTCCCTCTTGCTCCAACTCCCCCAAAAGCCAGAGTTAAGAAAGAGAGAGCTGGAAGGGAAGGAGGGGGAAAATAAAGCTCCACATTCCTGACATTTTTTAGCCAAGTGCTGTGGCTGCACAGAACAGCTCTATTCCAAACAGCCTTGCAGAATGGAAAGGAAACCTGGGTTGAGGGCAAAGAACCCAGCCCCTGCCTTGGAAATGCGAGAAGGAATTTCAGGACGGGCCAAACGGAGGAGGGAGGGGCACGCCTTCATGTGTGTTCCCCAAAGGAAGTGATCCCGAGGGAGGAAAATTGGAGTCATCATCTCCCAGGAGACAGAACTCCAGTCCCGGGGTCCCGGAGGGGAAAAGGAAAGCCCCTCTAAATGCTGGCCAGCTGAGGGCGAGTTGGGGAAGGGGCAAGGCGTTGGGACACGAGGGGCTGTGACTGCTTGGGGTGGGGGAAGAGGGGTCCAGCTCAGTGGCAGAAGCTGGGCAGGGGACCCAGAGGGAGGAGTGGCCAGGAGAGTCACTCTTTGTGGGAAGAATCATAACTCCGTTTTCCTGACTCAGCTTCTGAATGAAGGAATCCTAGCCCTGCCTCGAGTCAGAAAGCCAAGAGCCTGACATCCTCTCTCCCTGTCTCCCCCTTTCCCTTCCATCTCCTTCTGTCCTCACTTCTAGGAAAAAGCGTGCTAAGTACCGGACTGCCCCACTCATATGCATCCCTACATATATGCCACTCCTCCAGGGGAGAACCCAGAAGACCCGAAGTAATATCTAATAAGTCCCGTGCTGGGTTGTGAGGTGCCACCCCTTGGCTTTCTTCCAAATGTGAGGATGCCCGCGGGTGTTTCTCTGAGGTCCCTTGGGAGTAACTGAGCTCTTTCTGCTCTCATTTGGTAAGGAGAGCAGAGCCCCAAAAATCTCTGTCCTATCTCTGTGGAGTCAGTTGTTAGGTATAGACAACAAGGACCTTTGTGCCTAACACAGCAGAACACAAGTCCTTCGTAAGGGAGGTCTGGGCACGGCCCTCTCACACACCAGCACGCATTGCCAATTCCACAAGGCACCTCCGATGCCCTGTAAACCCAACCGCTGTAGATCGAAGCTTCTGCAGGGAGAGGGTGGTGGGAGAGGGAGTCCGCAGGCATTTCAGCCAGGACCCTCTCCACGCTCCCAGGCCAGTCCCAAGCGGGGAAACCCGGGAAGGCATTTTTGTTGTTATTTCTTCTACCCTGGACCTTTCTCTTCTGTCAGGTAGTGGGAGTAAGGGCTCCTCACACTTTTCAACTCCCGCAAAGCTCCAGGTTTAATGAATAGGCCTTTCCACAAGACTAAAGGCAGGAGAGGGAAGGAGCTACCAAACTCAAACCCTAAGCCGCTCTCTTAAGCAAAGATAAAACCCACAGAGCCACAGACCTTAGCAAAGGCCTGAAACACAGCAGAGAGGGCCATAAGGCTATGCAAGAGACTGCAGGCTGTATAGCGCGTGGCTCTGAGGTCTCCAGCTGTCACGTGTGTCTTCCCAACCACACCCTCCAAGACTGGTGACACGGCACACTGGAATGGAGGCCTCTTGGAATGGAGGACAGCAAATAGATACTGAGGGTATTGGCTGGACAAAACAAACTTGTGTCTCATTTCATTAAGCTAGTAGTATGATCAATAATAACGGGCCTTCAGGAGCAAGCGACTTGTCACATTTGCAACATCTGTTCTGGCTTTTATCGCTTATGTGATCGTGGTTAAACCTTACAATAACCTTGTGGGGAAGACAGGTTTTACTAATCCCTTTAATGAAGGGGAAACTGAGGCTGCAGTCTGTTTTTCAGTCCGACTGGGACCCAGGGATGACCCTGGCTTGACAAAGTCAGGGTCAATATACCACAAGAGCTGCTGCGCCGGAAGGGGCGAGGGGAGGAAGAAGCGAAGGAGGGAGAGGCTGAAGTGGAGGAGCTCTACCAAAAGCTGGAGTACAGACGCCAATCCTGATCCCAGGTTTATCTCCCACAGACCCTGACCAGCCAAGGACACATTCACACATCCAACCCTGACTCGTCACCGCAAGAATGTCCCCAGCCTGAGGGCAGCTTCACCGACCTGGGAGAACCCTTGCCATCCTTAGAGAGGAGACAGGGAACCCAGAGACAGAGGGACACAGAGGGAGAAACCAGCCACGCGAGGAACCCTCCATCTCCGAAGCAGTTTGCAAATGGCTGCAGCCTCTACCCCATCCCTGAGAATGCAGATAAGCCACCCTACCCAGCAGGGAGGACCCGGTGAGAGTGAGGGGAGTGTCACTCACCTAATCTCACTCCTGAGAAAAGATATACCACAGCAAGCCTTAGACTCACTTTCCTCCAGTTCCTCCCACTTTAGATATCACATTTGTCTCCGACTCCGGAGCACAGTCAGTCGGTCAGTTGGCCCCCTTGGATTCTGACCCCCAGCAGGCTTCCTAAAACTCTCTGCTTGGTGAGGCCTGCCCCAGTGCACTGCCGGCCGGAGTAGGACTCCATCCTCGCCTCCCATCCCCTGAGCTCTGAGAGAAGCACCTTTCCCCTAAGAGCTGTGAGTATTCCCATTCCTCTACTTGTCCCTGTAACAGATGAGAAGCTCTGGGTCCACTACGGATGGCTCTAAAGGGACAGTGTACAGGGTCATAAAGGGTATATGAAACCTGGCCTTTTAGGCAAGGGCAAAAGAAGGGAGGGGGGCGGGAGGATGGCAGAAGGGCACTGCTGGGATGGGGCCAGGACCACACGTGAACACCCTGAGCACGTTCCAGAGGTGAGGATGCAAAAGACCCGGAAAATCGGGTGGGAGGGTGGAAAAGAATCAGGGTCCCTCCCACTGGAAAAGCCCAGAGAAGCTGGCAGACACCGCTTGGGAGGGGGAGTTGTGCAACGACTGCGGGTCTGGGAGTCTCCGGGCTTGGCTCCCGGACACCAGAAAGGAAACCCCACTGGCCGGGCCAGGGTGGCAGCGCTGCGGTTGGTTCGAAGCCAGGCTTAGGATCCAGGGCTGCAGAGAGCGCTGCAAGATAGGGTGGGTGCTCAAGGGGGCGGCAGAGCAAGGCACGGCTGCCACCGCGCATTGCTGAGGGGTGGCGTCCGGGTCGGCCGAGAGGCCAGGGGGCGTAGAGTGCACAAAGCCGGGGCGCAGAGAGCGTACATGGCAGGCAGGCGCCCCAGCTCAGGCGAGGACCCGCGGGACCTGCAGGGCTACGCCGGGCGACGCACGAGAAGGGGCACCCCCTCCTCAGTCTCGCTCACCTCGAACATAAGCCCGATGAGGACGCAGAGCACCAGGCAGAAGCCGATGTCCGCATGGTTGTGGATGACGAACTCCTGGCTGAAGAGCGGGTAACTTTTCGTCCTCCTGCGGAAAGCCATGGCAGCGGGCGCGCAGCGGCCGGCGGGGCCCGCACCCTGCGCTCTCAAGCCGCCGCGAAAACTTCTCCAGCCCCGGCCCGGTCCGCCCGCCGGCCCGCTGCCCGCTCGCCCTCCCGCCCGCCGGCCTAGCGCCGAACAACTTCTGGGGCCCGCCCCCTTCCTCCGCCCGCCTCCGCCCCCGCCGCCCGGAACCGCCCCCGGCCGCAGCCCCCTCCCCACCCGCGGCCCGCACTCGGCGCACTGGGCTCGCTGCGGCCCCGCCCCCCCGCGCGCTTAACCCTCTCGCCGCCGGGACGCGCGGGGCCGGGTGGGGCCGGCCCGGCGCGCAGGGCGGCCGGCGCGGCCCGGGCCCCCAGGCCCAGCGCCCCGGCCAGCCGCTGCGGCGCCCTGCTGCATGCTCTTTGCTGCGGCCCGGCTGCCTCCAGCGCCCAGAGAGCAGGCCGCGGGGGGCGCTGACGCCCGGCCCTGCCGGGACAGGAAGTGGGCCCGGGTTTCCCACTTCTCGGCGCCCGCTCCTTCCTCCGCGGGAGGGGAAGGACCAGGGAGGCCGCGGCCGGGCCGAGGGGTGGGCCGGGCTGCGGGATACTCCCGGGGTTGCCGCCTGAGAGCGGCGCAGGTCCGGCGGAGGGAGGGGAACTGCAGGCCGGCCTTCTCGCCGGGCCGCAGCGCCTGCACGGATGATCAATGAATGGACGGTCAACCAAGGATTTATTGAGAGCTCGCAGTGGCTTGGGCACGTTTCGGATCACTGGGAATATGCAGCAAACAAACAAACAAAAAAGACTTGCCCCGGGGGAGCTTGTATTCCAATGAGGGGAGTGGATGGATGGGTGCAGTTTTGCTAACTTCTCTGAGAGACGTTTGTGGTATTATAAATTAGTTTTACACGTCTTACCCAAAGTCTACCTTCCATATTAATTGATCTGAAGAATAAACACTGAAGAAGAAAGAAAGAAGGCACCTCTTCGTGGAAAATTTTTATTTAATATTAAAAAGTACACCTGGAAAGGACAAAAGGCATTTTAATAAATTAATTTATATAGGCAAATATTGATTTATTCCTACCAGTAATGAAGGAGTCAACTAATCACTTTCTGGATGTGCAAAAAAATGAACAAAGAACTATTTAATTCCCATTCTCTTTTTCATTAGGTCCATGGTTATTTCACTTTCTAAGTAAATAGGGTTCCTTAAATGTGGCACAGTGTATGAAATGTGATTGAGACTAGGCTTGTCCTGACTTCCTAGATAAATTTTACATCTGTAGTTTTTCCCTCATTAGTATTTATCACACAGTCTTTGGTCTTTAGTTTCTTTATCTGACTTAAGGAAATGAGAAAGTACTGCCTGTATGGGACTAAGCCTCATTTAACTTCAAGGCTGACCTTTTTTTTAATGTTTATTTATTTATTTTTGAGAAAGAGAACGAGCAAGGGAGAGAGAGAGGGAGAGAGAGAGAGTCCCAAGCAGGCTCCATGCTGTGGGAGCAAAGCACACTATGGGTCTGGAACTCACGAACCTGGAGATCATGACCTCAGCTGAATTCAAGAGTCGGTCCCTTGACTGGCTGAACCACCCATGTGCTCCAAGGCTGACCTTTCTTAAAGTTGGACCTGACACTTGTGAGATTCAAATAGAAAGATCAAGAACTCCAGAGCATCACACCTGTGAAAAGGTCTTCAAATTTTCAAACTGCTGCCACGCCTATTAGGTCAAACTATGCGGTGGGTTTCTTTCTAGGTCAAAACTGAAATATCAGCATTTTACATGGTTCAAACTAATACTTTCCTCCTGGTTCCCTATGACCATTTGGAGAGGATATCGTGGTGGGAATTTCTTGCAAAAGGTAGGATATTGCCGACTCTTAACATTGTGTTAGGGCTGAGAGTCCTGGGGGATCGGTACTATAACCTCCACGTTTATCAGTGAGAAACCCGAGGTGAAGGGGATGGCTTAGACAGTGCCCATCCTGATGACTGTCAGTCCTTTCAAATGTAATCAAATGAAGTGTTCTTTTTTAAAAACTTTTTTCATTTTAGAGAGAGAGAGAGAGACAGAGAGCATGAGTGGGGGAGAAAGGCAGAAAGAGAGGGAATCTACAGCAGGCCCCACACTGAGCATGGAGGCCAACGTGGGGCTCAAACTCACAACCCTGGGATCAAGACCTGAGCTGATTTCAAGAGTCAGACTCTTAACTGACTGAGCCATCCAGACACCCTGACCAACAGTTCTTCTATGCATGTTTTGATGTTTTATTACCTTACAACCCCCCCAGAGGAAGTACTAGATGCCTGCTTCGGCCATCCCAGCCATCTCTAAGTCCTAGTTTCAGAACCATCTTCAACTCCAAATGGACCTCTTCCCAATCCCTCTCATCCAGTCACTCATAGACCCTATGAATCTCGGGACCTCAGAATCTCTCCCAACAGTCCCCACTTCCACCATTCTTCACCTGGTCCACACTAGTTACCCATGGATACCCTGCCTCCGGTATCTCCTCCTTTAATACATCATTCCATTAGAAACATCTACTGAGCACCTACTAAGTGGCAAACACTGCTTGTTACCAGAGACAGAGAGGTAAGACAATCCATGTGCGGTGGTTTTAAAATATGTCCTCAAGGGGCACCTGCGTGACTCAGTGGGTTAAGTGTCCCACTTCGGCTCAGGTCATGATCTCGTGGTCTGTGAGTCTGAGGACAGCATCAGGCTCTGTGCTGACAGCTCAGAGCCTGGAGCCTGCTTCGGATTCTGTGTCTTTCTCAATTCCTACCCCCTCTCGAGTGTGGGCTGGACTTAGCAGCTCACTTCTAACAGATGAATATGGCATAAGTGATGGTGTGTGGCTCCCAAGAGTAGGTCGTAGAACACATTTTGCCTTTCACCTTTCTGTCTTGTCTTAGGTCACTTGTTCTGGGGGAAGCTGGCTGCCGTGTTGTAAAGATCCGCAAGCAGCTTTATGGAGCGGTCCGCGTGGCAAGGAGCGGAGGCATCTGCCGACAACCAGCACTAGTGCGCCTGGCTTGCCACCTTGGAAGCAGATCCTCTAGCCCCAGTGAAGCCTTCAGGTGGTGACCGCAGCCCCCGCTGACCCTTGACTGGATTTGGTGACTGCTTTAATATAAGGTGTTCAGGAGTTAAAGGAGTCAAAATTCTAGGCTGGGATGGCATAGTGATGGTGGGACCATTAAAAACTCTATAAGGAACAACAGAGAAGGAGTAGGCATAAGAGGGGCGAAGATGGCTTCACCTTTGGACAAGCTGGGCTTGAGGAGTCAAGAGACATCCCGATCACCACTTTGGCGGTTCAGGTAGAAGCTGTTAGACTGGAGTTAGGGAGGGAAAACCAGAATTAAAGGTATTTGTGGTTCATCTGCAATGGGACTGTTGAAATCATGAGCTTAAATAAGCGATCCCAGGAGAGTGTACTGAGTGAGGAAAAGCCTGGGGTAGGCAGAATCCTAAGGAACCCTGAATACTGAGGGAGGTGGTGGGGAAGGGAAGTGTAGGGATGGAGGTAGTCATGACCTTGGCATTTCACAAGGGTAGGTTAAGTCAGGCAGCATGAGAATAAAAGGAAGTCCCTTGATGCAGGCATTCTGGCCTTTGAGAGCCCATTTTTAACTGGACATTGGAGTGGGCTTAACGGTGGATAGAAGATGAGAAAAGGAGGTGAGAAAGTTGTCTATTCTTTTGAGAAGTTTGGTGAGAAAAAGGGAATTGGATGGTGTCTTGGGGGATATAGAGAATCTAAGGATGGATCTTTATATATATATATATATTGAGATTGGAGCATGTTTAGAGAAGAAACAGGAGAGAGAGAAGGAAATACTGAAAATCCTCAAACTATTAATACTAGAGATCACTGATGAAACAAAGGAGGAGACTTAGAAAATAACTCCAACCACAGGAGGAAGAGGGAGAACCCCTCTAGTTGTTGTCTTTGCTGGGGCAAAGATGAAGAAGGGGTGAATATATAGTTACATCTGGAGGTGGAGGAAATAATAACCTTTCACATTTCTATTGCACTTGACAGTAGCCTTGTGAGGGAGGCAAGCCAGTTATTACCAACCCCTGTTGTAGCTGTTCCGAGACACACAAATGACCAAGGGCCACATAACTAGCGGGTGGCTGAGCCAGGACTCAGACCAGCCGGTCAGCACAGGGTTCCCTTTGCGGGACCATCCTATAGCTTTCAGGCTTCATAAAGCGTAGCACTGAGCAGGTCGATACCATCTGCCTCTCTCCACCTGTCCCGTTACGCCTGCTGATAATTCTGCCACACCAACTCTTAACTAAATTGGAGTAGCCCCTCTTTCCAGAACAGACCACATGGTTTCCAATCTCTGTGTCTTTGTTCCCCTCACAAGACCTTTGTTCCTGCCCCTTTGCCAAAGAGGTACCCATCCTTCAAGATAAAGAGCATGTATCTCTTCCTTTGCAAAGCTGTCTTTAGGGTACTAGGCTGGAGGCATGCATACTGCACCTCGTGCATACCTTTTAGGTAGCAGCACACTCTTCTGGAGTCAGTGTATTTGTCTATAAAAAGGGAGTTCTACCCCCTTTTGGATAGTGTCACCCTTCAGGGCAAGAAACTAGCCATTTGGTCTCATATTTCAACAGCACCAAGCATAAGAATCCTACATGGTATATTTTCATCAAGTGTTGGTTGAATGAATGACTGAATGAGAGATGCTATTACCTTGGCTGGCATAAATATAACCATTATCCCCCCAAAATGGAAAATGTACTTTCTCACATAAGAAGAAGTCCCAAGTTCGTGCATTCCCAGGGGTAAATGATTCATTGAAAACTAGGATCCCACTGTCTTTCCACTTTGCCACTCTGTTTGCTTTTGACTCAGACTTGCCCCTCATGGTTACAAAGTGGCTGCAACAGCTCCAGGCATCCTGTACTTCGAACAACAAAACCTCAAAATCAGACAAGAAGGAGAGGGCATTTTGAAGAGTAAAGAAAACTTGCCCAGAAACCCCAGACTTCTCCTACTGCCTCACTGGGCAGAATTACATCAGATGCCCATTCCTAAAACAGTCATGAGCAAGGTGAATAGAACTAACATAATTGGATTAACCTCATCAGGGAGGCATCCTCAGAGGGCCTGCAGAGATTTCTCACCTCCTTGGAAGATCCTGGCTACCCCTTAACTGAATGAAATTAAAATTCTGATTGCAAGAGGGGCGCCTGGGCGGCTCAGTCAGTTAAGTGGCCAACTTCGGCTCAGGTCATGATCTTACGGTCTGTGAGTTCAAGCCCCGTGTTGGGCTCTGTTCTGACAGCTCAGAGCCTGGAACCTGCTTCAGATTCTGTGTCTCCCTCTCTCTGCCCTTCCTTTGCTCATGCTCTGTCTCTGTGTCTCTCAAATTAGAAAGAAAGGAAGGAAGGAAGGAAGGAAGGGAGGAAGAAAGGGTTGTTTAAAAAAAAATTCTGATTGCAAGAAAAAGGGGGAGCATTGGTGTGGAGCAGGCATCCCCAAGGGTCTGCACGGTGGTCTTTTCTCAGGGTTTTTTGCTCTATATGTTTTCACATCTTTGCCTCATAGAACCCAGAGCACTTTTGCCCTAAACAATCTTTGCTTTCTGGTTTATTACAGCAGGAACATGCACCTTGCAAATGTCATACACTGAACAGTCACTGTTGAAGTGTTTGGCTGAAGGATCTCCAGCTTCACAAAGTGGACTGTCTGTGCTCTGGTTGTCCAGCACATGATATCAGACTCAGTACCGCTTTTCACCAAAGAATGGGCCCTCTCAGCCATGAGATCTTCTTGCCACCAGTATCAGGGCAGTTTAGTGGCATCTGTGAAGTACAATGGGGCAGGGCTATAGCAACAGTCATCCCTGGTGGCAGGCACTAAGGAGTTGCCTGACCTATAAAGAATTTTAAAACAATGATAAACCTCTAAATGCAATGTGATATACTGGATTGAACCCTGAAACAGAATAAGGACATTAGTAAAAATTGCTGATACCCAAATAGTCTGTAGTTTGGTTAACAACATTGTACCAGTGTTGGTGCACCTGGGTGGCTCAGTCAGTTAAGCATCTGATTTTGGCTCATGTCATAATCTTATGGTTCAAGCCCTGCATTGTCTCCCCCTTCTCTCTCTGCATTCCTCCCTCCACCCATGCTCTCTCTTATTCTCTCGAAAATAAATAAATAAACTTAAAATAAAATAACATTGTGCCAGTGTTAATTTCCTGGTTTTGATAAATATACCATGGTGGCATAAGCTGGGTGAAAGAGTTATGAGAACTCTCTATGCCATTTTTGCAACTCTCCTGTAAATCTAAAACTATTTTAAAATTAAAAAAAATTAAATAACAAAAGTGCCTAAAAATCAGGTATGCCTGTTTTATTATCACCATGGCAATTCTAAACAATGTTAGTGGTAAAAATCCTGCCTCCTCACCCAAGTCTTTTGGTCTAAGTTCTAGGCAACTGTTGTCATTATTGTTGAATCTTAATAATACATATGTAAGTTCCAACTTAGCACATTTTTATTATTTATCTTTTAATAAGCATTGCATTCTACATCCAGGTTACTCCTAGCAGCTCTCATACATATGGTCAGTCCCTAATGTATGGGGTCTCAGATGCACACATTTGGTTCAAGTAAGTTCATATCCAACTGGAATCATCCGAGCTTGTCTGGAGCCCAGTGGTACTTCAGAAGCTTGCGTTTGAACCACAAATTGGAAATAATTATAGCGCAATGCTTTTAGAGATGAGGAAACAATGTGTTGCTTCAATTCTGTCATTCTGTGTGACCACTAGCAACTTTTATGAGTGTTTAAAATTTAAAACAGTGAAACAGAATACAAAACGCCATTATTATTATTTGTTTCATGTCATGTGTCATGATTATTTCTGAAATTTTTTTCATGTCGAGGAGCAGAGAGTTAAAAATGATCAGGTATTAAATATGCTAAATACAACAGGGCACCTGGGTGGCTCAGTCAGTTAAGCATCCGGTTTCGGCTGAGGGCATGATGTCAGGATTTATGAGTTCGAGTCCTGTATCAGGCCCTGTGCTGACTGCTCAGAGCCTGGAGCCTGCTTTGAATTCTGTGTGTCCATCTCTCTCTGCCCCTCCCCCACTCACACTCTGTTTCTCTCTCTCAAAAATAAATAAGCATTTTAAAAAAATATATCCTAAAACGAGAGTGAATGGAATTAAGATCCTAGGTGTTAGAAACTACCTTAAATATCATATTGTCACTCCCTTCCATTAAAGTTCGAAGGCCCGGAAAGTTACTGAGGTTAATAAGGATTTGGTGAGTTGGGGAGAGGACAAGGGCCTCTCCCTCCTGGCGCAGCATCCCCGGCACAGTCTCTGAAGTCCATACCCACTCTTCTTTTGCAGACAGGCATAACTTAGAAAAACCGAGTCACTTGTCCAGTGTCAGCTAGTGACTCAGGGGCAGAGCGAGACATGGGAACCGGGACTCCTGACCATTCAGGGCTCTAACCACTGCCCCCTATTTCCTCTTTCCAGCTCTCATTCAGTGACAGACAGATTAATTCCAGACGAGTGAAGAATGTGCCACCTGACATATGGGAAGAGGGGAACATTTTTTTAAAAAGAGTCACAACTCAGATTGACATTACAAAAGAGTAGATTTCAGTCAGATTTCCCACAAGCAGAGAAACACTGGAATACAACATTTGGGAAGCAAGGGAGTGATTTCAGAACTTGATTTCCACTGAGTTCCCCAACATGGGGGGTATTGTTCATTGGAAACTATATTGGGAACTTAAACGGTGCACAAAAATCCTTATCCTAAGTTTGTTCATGTTTAGAAGAAAGCAGTAATTACTAGGGTGAACTTCATGATGGGGGAGGCCATCACGGTGCGGAAAGCTCGATAGCAAGAACTCCATGGAAAGGTGTATATGAACCACTGCCTTCCCTGAGCCACTCTCTCCTACGCTTTTCTAGACTTCTAAAAAGGTAGACGCTATCCCGATCAAACCTAAGCACCTCCCTGTGAACCTCTGCCACTAGTCTTTGGAATTCATCCCATCTCTCTTTCTCAGATCACAGCCCAGGGTTCAGAAACCATTCACTTGTGACTTGTCAGGCATGGATGCTACATACAACTATTGGGGTCTGTCTTTGCACAGCTTCCTACCACGATAATTGTTTAGGTGTTCGCTGATACCCGCTGAGCTAATAACGGACCACCTACTGCATGTTTGAGAGGATGATGGTTGGGTGGATGGGTGGATGATGGGTGGGTGGATGGATGGATGGATGGATGGATGGTTGGGTCGATGGATGGATGGATGAGCAGAAGGGTGCATGGGTAGATGGGTGGAGAGGTAAGTAGACAGATGAATAGATGAGTAGGTAGATTTATGGGTAGGTAGATGGATAGATGGGTGAATGGAAGGTTGGAAAGGTGAATGGTTGAACATCTGGAAGAGTGGATGGGTGGATGGATTAATAGATCAACATACAGGAATCCATACCATTCTATTTTTATACTGGCACCCAAGGCAATTCCATATTGAAGGGGCCCCAAGGGAATTCTTCCATATAGGAGATATGTTTGAGACCAAAGCCATGTTTAGATTGGGTAGAACTTAGCCTTGGTGTAGATTTTAAGACCCTGAGAGGCAAGAATCATAGCTTTCCATCTATGTGCCTTAAAAACCAGTTCATTTCTGCCACATAGTAGGTACTACGTGAATATTTGTTGCCAAGAATGAGTGAATGAATGAATGAATGAATGGTTTGAGAAACAAGCTCTTTCCGTTTGCTTTCTCCTTGGCAGGAATTAGCTGGTCACACTGCTGTCTCTCCTGATTCTTTGCTGATAAGATTGGGCCGGAGGCAGGTCCAGAGGTTTCTCTGACTGGGCTGAACAATTCTTGCTGACAAGTGGGAGTGGCCCCTTTACAGCTGGAAAGGCACAGCCCAGGGCTGTGATGAGCAACCCAAAGTCCCTCCTCTCTCCTGATCCCTGGCAGGTAGCCAGGCCTTCTCAGCATCCCCTCCTCTTGATAAGATGGGAATTTCTCACTGTGTCCCACAGGTCTGCAAGGTGGGCAGGGCCCTGAGTGAGGACAGAGGTGAGAGAAGAGGAAAAGTGAGAGCAAGGAAGGAGACATGATGGCAAGGGAGACATGGAGCAGTAAAGAGAGGTGAGGGGGAAAGCGCCGAGTGAGGCCGGCTGTGGGCTAGGGTAGGACAGAGAGAAAATGGTATTTGCAGCACAATGCCTCCAGTAATAACATCATCATTGTCTTGCCTGAACAGATGTGCAAGGAGTCTATCTCCTCATTACACAACATGAAAATGGAACACGTTTGTTTCTATCGGCCTCATCGGAAATCTTGGCAGATGCTGTCAGAAAGCGCACACTGCTTCTGAGATGTGATTTTTCAATAGCGCGTACTGTACTTTTTGATTGAGGTTGGAAAAGAGAGGAAAAGGGAGTTGATTGTGCCTTTTTTTTTTTTTTCATTTTGAAATTCTTCTCTCCAGGGAGGCTTTTCCGTAGACCACGCTGAGCTCCTCTGGCTAGCCACACCAGCATGACCTGTGGTCTGGGGCTGGCCACACTAAAGCCCTGTGCCAAGGGCCCATTCCTTTGAGACAGCCCCCTCTGTACAGTCTGCAGGGCACACCCTTCGTGGCTCTCACCTCCCCTTAGCCCAGCGTTATTCATAACTTCTCCTCTCGTCCACTCCACTTCTGCCTTGACCTCCATGTCCCTGTCTTGCATTAAGACATCTGAAGTGGGTGTTTCAAGCAAAGAGCGTTTTGTTCCCAGCTGAACAAGGCTCAGGGAGACCGGCAGTACCAGAGACGGGAGTGGGCACCATCCGTCACTGAACTAAAGCCTCACAGTGTGCAAGTTCCCCACGACAAACACCACCTTTCCCTGGGAAGGCAGCCAAAGCCTGGAGCCCTGGGTAGGAAATCCCCAGTGAGAGGCCCTTCCTGAGCGCCACAGAAAATGGCTCTTTTCATAGACCGAGTCCCCTTCCTTTCTAGCGTAAAGGCCCACATCACATCCCCCTTCCTGGCCTTCGACGCTCCATCCACATGCCAAGTGCCCCTGCCCAGGCGCCTCATGGCTCCTGGGCCCCTCCACGCTCGGCCGGCTTTCCCAGCCTTCGCAAAGCCTCCTCCGTTCCCCGGCTGGGCTGCCCACTCTCCGTCCATCCAGCACCCTGCGCCCTCACATGAAACTGTGCCATGCCATGTCCTAACATCTCCAGAGGCTCCCTTAGGGTTGAACAGAAATGATTTGTTGACTTTACCAGATTAGCAAGGGGAGCAAATTCCACAGATGCCTCTGTCCCTAAGTCTCAAAGTTCAGACCTGCAGCTTGATAGCAGGAGTGAGGTGATGCAGGCAGCCTGAGATTGCACGAAACAATAATAACAGTAACAGTCACTCTACGGGGCAATGACTAGCTCACAAGCAATTGCCTACACCCCTCATGGACTTCTTAATTTAATCTTCTCAACAACCCTCTGCAGCAGGTACTGTTACTAACCCTGGGAAAGAGATGGGACGTGAGGCTAGCGAGAGGCAGACCCAGGGTGTGCCTGGGGGGTGGCGTTTCTGCACTCACAGACTGCCTCTCCTGACATGCCATGGGGGGTAGCAGCAGACTTGGATTCCAGCCTCCTTCTGCCACTCCCTAGGTGGGTCACTTCGGGCCGGCCACACTCATTTTCCAAGCCTCCTTTACATGATCAGAAAAATTATGGGAATGAGGTGATTTCCTGGGGGCACTTCCATAAGATCATGCTGATTTTTTTTCCTCATTATAAAGCCGCTCAGAAAGATCCCCAAATTTCCTGGACTCAAGGCCAGCCCCAGATAAAGGGATAAAGTAGCTGTTCTTCGCATCGCCATCTGTAACAGGGCAAACGCACTGACCAGTGCTAGGCGGCTAGTCTAGTCCAACTCCAACTCTCTTGGGCAAGAGGGGATGATCCTTCGTGCTTCGATACGAGATGGTGTCATAAACACTGTTTCAGATAGCAGGGGCCATAGGATCGGAGCCGTCCTGCGCCCCACCCAGGATGCCCTCGGCCACTGCCCTTTGCCTGCAGGACAAAGCCTGCACTCCTTAGCTTGGCTTTCAGGAGCTGCACGGGCACTCTCTCACCTTCCCACCTCGGCCTCTTGTCTTCCCTGGGGACTCAGGGTTTGACTGAGCTGACAGCATGGTAAGGGCTCATCCTTACCATTGGCGGAAGATTTGCAGCACTGTGTTCGGTCGATTTGAAGATGAACTCTTTTCCTCGTTTTAGCATCTCATTCATTTAACATTGATCTGGTGCAGCATTGTTCATTTGGTAGCACTTTTTCTTTCATAGAGGCTCATGAAATAATGGTGTATCTTACAAGTGAGGGGCCTCTTAGGTTTGATGAGTATGGTAAGCAGCATTTTCCAGATTTGAGCTCTAGAAGCCTGGCCAGAGGCTGGCAGCCTGTGAGCCCGTTCTCGGAGTCTTTTCCTCCCAATCGGGACCAGGTCTGGTATAACGGAGGTGATCTCTCGGGGTCGATAGGGCCCTCTGGTTGGAGCCATGGGTGATATGTAAACTGTTTAATGGCCAGTCCAGTCAGCCAGAAGACAGCTGGAAACAACTGGCCCATCTGCCCCGGAGCTTACCCATTCCCCGCCCTGGCTCTAGTACTTGGCATTGTTGGCTCCAAACCCACAGCCTGTTCCCTCCTTCCTAATTTTTTCTGGACACATGCCAGCACACTCAGGGAACTTGGCCTGTCACCCAATCCCAGGGGACAATCCCTAACTGGACTAAGTCAGGCATGGTTGTCCCTATCTCCTTTGCTTTCATTGTCTGTAGGAGCGGGCAGGCATATTAATGTACTATTGTTGCCATACAAATGACTGCGACTTTAGCTTGAAACAACACAAATTTATTATCTAACGTTTGTGTAGGTCAGAGGTCGGGCACAGGTCTCCCTGGGCTAAAAATCAAGGTGTCTGCGCGCCTGAGTTCCCTTCTGCAGACTCTCAAGGAGAATTGGTTTCCTTGCTCTTTCAGGTATTGGCAGAATTTAGTTCCCTGAAACTCCATGACTCAGGTCCCTGGCTGCCAGCTGGGTTCCTCTATTAGCATCGAGAGGCCTCTTTTCAGTTCTTACACAGAGTCCCCTCCACCTCAGGACCAGCGACACATCCTCTTCACGCTGCCATCTCTGTCACCTCACTGGGCTTGTGTGATTAGATTGGGCACTCCGGATAATCCAGAAGATCTTCCTCATCTCCAGCTTCTACCCTTAATCACATCTGCAAAGTCCCTGTTGCCAGGTAAGATAATGAAGTAACAGGCTCCAGGGTACGAGCCTGTGGGCATCTTTGGAGGGCACTGTTCTGCCTGCAACAGCGTGTGACCCACTCTGGCTGATGAGCTACAAAGGGGGTATCTGCTGGGCTTTGGGGAAAAGATTTTGCTCCCTGATAAAAAGACAGACTTTGAGAGGCCTGCCCTGCTCCTACCTACTTTGTTTGAGGCAATAAGAGCTGTGGCTGCTATCTTGCCAGCATTAGGCATCCACACCTCAGATGGAAACTGAAACACTGAGAATAGCGATGAGAATATCGGAGTGAAAAGAGAAAGCTTGGCCTTTTGATGATGATGTTGAGCCACCGAAACAACTCAGATCTCCTGCCTTGCCCCTGCTGACCCCTCTTTAGGGGCTAGGCAAGGCTCCTATATTTCTGGTTATGCCTGGGGATTAGTCTCAGATGAATAGTTCTCCAGAGTCCATAACGCTGCCTGCCAGGTGGTACCTCCTGGTTGAGATCATTGTCTTAATTATGCCTGAACTTGTGGTGCCCTTCAAACCTGATGGCTTGGATTGCTGGCTGCCTGCATGGTGGCTCTATCTCCCTGTCCTATACCATCCAGGCGTGGCTTTTTCCTCCTGGTTAATCCTGCATTTCCAGGGTCACACCATACCTACACTCTGCCTCTCTTGGTGTGTCTGGTGTACCTTAATCCAGTGACACCAGGCTACTGGCCATTCCCTGGTAAGTGCTTGCACCTTTATGCCTCTGTGCTAGTCCTCATGCTGTTCTCTCAGTCAGAAAGGCCCTTTCGATCTCCTTATATCTTGACCATTAAATCCTTGTGTCAGTCTTATGAGGAGAGGCTATTATTCCCATGTGGCAAATGATTTAAAAACATTGGGTAACTTATTTAAAGTGACCTGGCCAGTAACTGGCAGAACTGGGATGCTACTTAGGTCTCTCCAACTTCAAAGCCCATGTCCTTTTGCTCGCTTCCTCTTTTGGCATTTTAGACGAGACACTGCCCAACTGAAGTCTTGAAGGACTTGTCTCCCTCACCGCATCATAAGCATCTCGAGTGCCAGGGAGAACATCATTCTTTAGTGACCCCAGAATCAGTGTCATGCTGGTCAAGGTTACCAACTGGCTCTGGGAAGGGGTCGGGGGGAAACCACCTGATTTGTACTGTTTTCCATGGGATAAATTCTCCCATGACGGCTGGTTTCAGGCACTCAATGGACATCACTGAACAAGGAGTTAGAAGAGATGAAGAAGCACGCCATCATGTGATATTTCCACCACGCAGATTCAATAGATGTGACTTACCTCAAGAGCCCAGATCATAGTAAAATGTAGTAAAATAATCAGGAAGTGAATGAGTTTTGATTGTTATTCCTTTGTTTTAGATCTATTTAAATTTTGATTTGTTCTATTCTATTCTATTTTTATTTTGGTCTTATATGACTTAACCTTTAATAATTGTGTTTCATGATCGACTTGCAAGTTTCCTGAAAGGTTCGCGGCTGGTTTGAGCTGGCTCCGGCACACCACTGCCAGAGTCTAGCACACGGATTTGCTTTTAACAGGCACTGGAATGGCGGACGAGGATGCTAATAAAAAGAAAGCAATTATCCATTAATGAGTTTTAAATAGAGTCTGGTAACCCAGACTTCAATATTCTTTCCTATGTTTGAGAATATCTTCGTTCCGTTGCTCAAACTTCACCAAAAGTCAAAAAAATAAAAACTAGCTGAGAGTAGAGACCAAAGAATAGCCAGGGCTCCAACTAAGGGCTGTGAACACTGAACTCTGCCCAGTGTCAGGGTGGGGCCCTGTGACTGTTTCCAGTTCCAAAGGGTCCACTTTGTTGATCGGGCTTGAGCAAGCCTCTGTGCTAGAACGGTCTCCTGTCTTCACCTCCCCCTACCCAAGTCACCACAGGAGAAGTGCTGAAGAAAACCCACCAGTCAAATTAGCATTTGGTTACACTGGAAAAAGGACAGGCTCCCAGGAACCAGGGAGCCTGGAAAGAAGTAAAAACTGCATTGCGGCATCCCAAGAAGTTTTGCATTTCTCCATCTTAACCTTTTGTCGAGGGTGCAGTGCTGACGTCACTGGAAACTGGAGTGGGCAGGCTCAGCTTAGGGAGGGAGAGAGACAGCTGGTGAATCAGCTGTGCTGCCTTACACTCCCCACTCTCCCTGTCCTGGCTCAGGGACTGTACCATATAAGGACTGAGGCTCAAGAAGGCAGTCCCACTGATTTGCATGGGGGCTTCCTTAAAACTGCATTTTGGGATTAGGTCATTGTTACCAGGAAAAGGGAGACCCCAGAAAGGTTGGTCAGCATGAAGAAACCAGACCCAACTGTGGTCTGCCAAGAGAAAGATGAGAAGAGGGCAGCCCCGTCCAGCCACACAGCTCTTGGGAATGAAGAGCAGAGCCTGAGAAAGCAGTGGGAGTGACTCTTAGCCATGGTTGCAAGGGGAGGGACTGGGCAGAGGACCAGCCCAGTCCAGCAGACTCCCTTCGTTCTGGCCTCTGGCTGGCCCGGGGCTGCAGGAGCTTTATCCTGAGGCTGATTCAGACAAGGGGAAAAACTCCAAAATTCCAGATGTGAGAGATGGCTTCCCTGGCTGGGGCTGAAGGTGGCTCGGATGCTGCTGAATGTACAGGAACCCTGCTGGTCAAGTGACAGTCTGGGCTCTGAGAAATTCTGAAGTCGAGGTGCGTTCACCCAGGTAGAACACAGCTCATTAACCTCCAGCCCCCATCCCATCCATCTAGACTGGCTCAGCCCAGGGTGACACAGCGAGACTGTGGGAATCCAGGGACCAGGAGAGGAGAGGGAGGTTGGGAAGTGATCTGGGAAAGTGGCTTTTAATGAATGGCCAATAAATTGCATCCAATTTGTAAAGATTAACCAACTTTTTTTGTTGTTGTTTCCGTAGTCTCTTTGCTTTAACTTTTTTTTTTTTAAGGACCAGCTTGAATTATTTCATGGCACTTCCCTCCCTGGGTACCCCACAATTTTGTTCAAAAAGACCAGCACCGTGGAATACTCTATCACTGCAAGAATGAACTACTCCATATGCAAAACACAGACAAATCTCACAAACATAGCGTGGAGTGAAAGAAGGCAGACACAAAAGCGTACTGTGAAATCCCATTTATATCAAGCTCGGAAACAGGCAAAACCAATCTGTGATGTTAGAAGTCAGGATAGTGGTTCCTTTGTTGGCCTTAGCAACTGGGAGGGGCAGGAGGGCTTCAGGGGTGCTGGTAATGTACTAATTCTTTGTTTGGGTGCTGCTTACATGGATATAGATGCACTGAGCTGTCCACTAATGGACATATTTCTGTATGTAAGCTACATTTCAAACAAGTTTCCTTTAAAAAAAAAAAAAAAAAAGGAACCAGAATGTAATCTTGGAAAGAAGTGGTGACAGGAGAGTAAATCCCTGTGCACTGACCAAAAGTAAGCCTCTGACGGTCGGTGTGACAGAATGGCACTACCCAGAGCTAAGAGAGTCAGAAAACTCCATTTCCAGGTGCACTCCGTTATCCGCTGCTGGAAGGCTCTAGGAAACTTAGCTCCCCCACTTCTCACTTTCTCTGCTGCAGAACAAACGGGTTGGAATCAACTGCATAATGTCAGAAACAAGATTCTTCTTTATTACCTGTTCCACTGGGGCTGGAATATGATTTAATGGTCATTTTGCCTCTCATGTGATCTTGCTATGGAGAAACAATCTTCAGGCTTGGTGAGCTCCCAGATCGAATTTTACACTGTCAAAACATGCACACACATATGTGCACCCCTAGCGGTATTCGGCCCCTCTCAGCATCCTTTTACCTGTCATCAGCCTTGACTTTCCCACCCATCTCCTTCACCTCATCTCCACCTTCCTTGATCTTCCTCAGTGTATTTATTTCCTGATGGCTGTGAACAACAGATAATTTTTGTCTCACAATGCCGGAGGCTAGAAACCCAAAATCAAGGTGTTAGCAGCACAGTGCTCCCTCGGAAGGATCCTTTGCACATCCCTTTCCTCGCTTCTGATAGCCTTGGGCATTCCTTGGCTTGGAGAATGCAAAACGCAGGCAAATCTCACAAACAGAGTGGAGCCACTGTGTTCATGTGGCGTACTCCTGTGACTTCCCTCCTATGACCTTCCCTCTGTGCTTTTCTGTGTCTGCGTGTGTGACACCAGTCGTATTGGGTTAGGGTCCACCCAAATGACCTCATCTTAACCTGATGACCTCTGTAAAGATACCTATTTCCAAATAAAATTTTTTTTTAAATTTTTTTAATGTCCATTTATTTTTGAGAGACATAGAGACAGAGTATGAGCAGGGGAAGGGTAGAGAGAGAGGGAGACAGAATCTGAAGCAGGCTCCAGGCTCTGAGCCGTCAGCACAGAGCCCAACTCGGGGCTCAAACTCACAGACCGTGAGATCATGACCTGAGCTGAAGTCGGCCGCTCAACCAACTGAGCCACCCAGGTGCCCCACCTATTTCCAAATAAAGTCACTTTCTGAAGTATTAGGGGCTAGGACTTCAACATCTATTTTTTTGGGGAGTGCTATTCAACTCATAACAGCCAGTGATTAAAAGGCTTCAGGAAAACCTAAAGTAGACTCCCATCCATATCCTACCAGGAAAGGTTAAGGATCCCAGATGAAGACCAAACACCAAGAGACTTGGATAAATAGTGATAGTCTCCGGTTTGTACAGTGCATCCCACTCCCAAAGCACTTCCATAATGAGTAAACACTTGATTTTTCACAGTAGGAAAGGCAAAATGCAGGCTCTGGGGCCAGATTGCTTGGGTTGGAACCTCAGTTCCATCTGCTATTAGCTGCTTGACCCTTTGGGAACTTACAAACATCACCCCATCCATCCCGGCAACCCTTTGTTGTGCATAAAGCAACTATGCTGGTTTTCTTTCCAGAGGTTATGGGGTGTAAGTGGTTGAAATCTCAAGCCCTGACATTGCAGAGACCAGCATCCAAATCCTGGCTCTTCGTCACCAGCTGTGTGATCCAACTTGGCTTCCTGAAATTTTAGACCTTATTTTGCACCTTTCTAAAATGGGGGCAATATCTGCCTCGTAGGTTATTATGAGGATTAAACGAGATGCTGTACGTAAAGCACTTAGGACAGTGCCTGGCCCCTAGTAAGTGCCCAGTAAAAGGTAGCTGTCATTGTTTTTATTTTTACCTAAAAATGGATGACAGCAAGTCATGCCGGATAACCTAACAAGTCTGTACTAAATCCTGGTGACGAAGAGCCAGGATTTGGATGCTGGTCTCTGCAATGTCAGGGCTTGAGATTTCAACCACTTACACCCCATAACCTCTGGAAAGAAAACCAGCATAGTTGCTTTATGCACAACGAAGGGTTGCCGGGATGGATGGGGTGATGTTTGTAAGTTCCCAAAGGGTCAAGAAGAACCCATTCTAGGGGCACCAGGGTGGCTCAGTTGGTTAAGCATCCAACTCTTGATATTGGCTCAGGTCATGATCCATAGTTCGAGAGTTCGAGCCCCACATAAGGCTCTGCAGTGACTATGTGGAGCCTGCTTGGGATTCTGTCTCCTTCGCTCTCTGCCCCTCTCCCCCAGCTCTCTGTATCTTTCTCAAAATAAATCAAAATAAACTTTAAAAAAGAAGAAAGGGCCATTCTTAACCATCCTTCCCCCTTCCCCCTGCTGCTTTAGGCACTGCACCCTAATAAGTGTCCCAGATGCTCCCATGGAAGAGTTTGCAGATGGGTCCCCGGAGCTTGGGGAACCAGACCTAGGAGTGGAGAGGCACAAGATGAGTGCCATTCAGCCAGGCCAGAGGGATTGTCAGATGCTGCCAAAGAAACAGAAGAGGACCCAGTGCCACAACCTAGAGGGAGCCGCAGTACCCAGGCACAAAGACTTGGTGACACCTCTCAAGTCTGTGAAGACAGAGGAGAATGACTTCACATGGGTACATCTTGTCCTAGAAGGGGGAGTACTGCTCCTCACAGATGGCTTCAGATGGCCATCTAGGAACACCTGTCTGCTTTGGTATTTCAAGCGAAGGCCTAATCAAAGCAGTCCTTTCCAGTCCAGCCCCAATCAAAGCCCTCCAAAGGGCTCTGGCCAGGCTGGTCCCACATCCATCTCAGTGCACACACATGAGTGTGGCTGGCCGGCTAGACAGACACAACTGTTTTGGCTTCTGTCATTTCCTTTTCTCCCTCTATCGGCAACACTGTACTCAGAGTCCTTGATCCCAGCTCACCAGATTAGGGTCCTCAGGACCAGAGCGCCCAGCCTGTGCCTCCTGGGGCCCCCTGGTGGACGAGCAAATGCTAAATGAGTCATTTGAGTCATAAGATAAGGCAGGTGGGGCTGTGGAGAAGGGGGAGGGGGAAGGAGGAAAAAAATCATTGTGGATTTTTCCCCAGTAGAATTTAGAGAGCTCTGTTGTGACTCTCTTTCTTGTCCCCCACCGGGCGAATGATTTGCTATGACTTAAGGAGCCACAAACACAATAGCTCTGACCCTGGAATGGACTTCGAAGGGGTGGCAAAGTAAGGGACTGGCCTCTTCCCTCAGCTTTCATTTGGAGCACCCCACAACTCTCAGGGCATTTAGAAAGTAACACATTTAGAGTTTTCCCAAAGGAATGTGAGCTGTGGCCTGAGGAAAAGGTGTTTACTCCCCTGGAGGTGGGATTTTTATTGCTAGTTTCAACATCAGGAAGGTGTGAAAGTTACAAATCCTGACAATCAATACCACCTGAGGAAGGCCAGAAAGGGGCCCACAGGTCAGTGCTCAAACGTAAGGTGCACAGCTCAGAAGCACCTGGGGATCTTGTGAAAATGCAGATTTTCAATCAGTAGGTCTGGGCTGAGGCCAAAGGGTCTGTGTTCTCAACATGCCCATTGCTGGTCACAGGACCACTGGCCAAGGAATAACTCCAGTACTTTTCTTGGCATACTCCTTCACACACACCTCCCTTCATCAAAAAACAAAACAAAACAAAACAGGGAAACGGCATGGCCTGGAAGTGCCTTACGTAATCTCAAAAGTTTGGGAAGGGACTGCCATATGATATTTAGAATTTCAATCTGCTCTCTCTCTGGCCAAGAATGGGTTTATTCTCTCTCTCTCTTTTTTTAATGTTTATTATTTTGAGAAAGACAGAGCATGAGCAGGGGAGGGGCAGAGGGAGAGAGAGAGGGAGACACAGAATCCAAAGCAGGCTCCAGGCTCTGAGCCGTCGGCATAGAGCCCAACGCGGGGCTCGAACCCATGAACCATGAGATCATGACCTGAGCTGAAGCCGGCCACTTAACTGAGCCACCCAGGTGCCTCAAGAATAGGTTTATTCTTGATCATGTCAGATGGTCAAGCATATGATGAGAAAGTTCCATAGAATATTGAGCAATCTCAGAGAAGAAGAAACAACAGTATTATAACTACTGTTTTTGCTCTAAAATACATTCTTAGAGGTGGTGTTGACTGATATATATGCATAAAAAATAATAGAAAACCTAACTGAAGGCAAATTTTATTTGTGCTTTGTATTTTTCTATATTTCCCAAATTTTCTACAAACCAACTTAAATTGCTTCTTTTTTCTAATACACTTTATGTTTATTCATTTTTTGAGAGACAGAGCGTGAGCAGGGGGAGGGGCAGAGAGCGAGGGGGACAGAGGATCCGAAACAAGGAGGACCCGAAGCAGGTTCTGTGCTGACAGCAGGGATCCCAGTGCGGGGCTCAAACTCATGAACCGCGAGATCATAACCTGAGCTGAAGTCAGACACTCAATCGACTGAGCCACCCAGGCACCCCTATGTTGCTTCTTTTTTGAAGGCTAAACTTGAAACATCTGCACTGTCAAAGTTTATAGGCCTTTTCCCTGGTGCTAGGACCCAGATTGGAATTCGATACTGTATATACAGGTACACTCTACAGACAACCAAATCTTTGGGATGGGTGAGGATAAGAATCTTCTGGTGTTTAGGAGACCAAGCGAGCAGGGCAGGTCGTCACTGAAGCACTACTTGGCATGGAAAGAAGCACAGAGATGGCTTATGAGGAGCACCCAGTCTCTGCCTCCTGAGGTCACACCGACCGCGGGCTTGCCCAAGGTCTGATTTATTTTAGTTTCTATGGCTTTGAGCAAGGCCAATTTGCATAAATGATGGTCTGGCATCTTGATCCATGTTTACAAATCAATGAACAGACTACCTAAATCAATGAACTGTGATCTGGTGCATTTTATAAGATGAGAAAAAGCAAGTTGGGCGGAGGGAGGTTGCAGAGGGTGGAAGTAATCATGGAAATGGAACCTTCATAACTCAGCTGCACACCCCATGGCATTTCCTTTAAATCAGGGATTCCCAATCTTCACGATTGCTAGGGCAGCATAACTTGAGATAAACACAGTCCTCCCTAATCGACACAGTGCTTTGTATACATGGGTACTTGGGTTTTAAAGACACTAATGTTTCTTTCATAATGGTCTGAGCATAGAGCACAGAGCAATTTTAGGAAACGGTCATCTTTTTCGACTGGTAGCAATAAACTTTGCAGAGGTTTACACAGACAGACACCCTGAGCCTATCTGTTAAATGGAATAAAAGATTATTGAAGTAACAAAAGGACTTGTTTTTATTATTTAAGAGGACTGAAATACCAAAACAGGTTACTAAGAAACAGGAAAAGGGATAACCGTAAATGTAGCAATATTCATTTTTTTTTAATTTTTTTTAATCGTCATCTATTTCTGAGAGAGACAGACAGAGCATGAGCAGGGGAGAGGCAGAGAGAGAAGGAGACACAGAATCCAGGCTCCGAGCTGTCAGCACAGAGCCCGACTCAGGGCTGGCACCCATAAGATTGTGACCTGAGCCGAAGCCAGATGCTTAACCGACTGAGCCACCCAGGCATCCCTTCTTTTCTATTTAAACATATAAGATAGCTTTATAGATTTCAAGCATGTGATTTCCTTTTTAAAAGAATTTTTTTTAATGTTTATTTATTTTTTGAGAGACAGAGCATGAGTGGGGGAGGAGCAGAGAGAGAGGGAGACAGAATCCAAAGCAGGCTCCAGGCTCTGAGCTGTCAGCACAGAGCCCAACATGGGGCTCGAACCCACGAACTGTGAGATCATGACCCGAGCCAGATGCCCAACCGACTGAGCCACCCAGGCGCCCCTCAAGTACGTGATTTCTAATGTTGGGGAAATAAAATTCCAGGAGGGCCCATGCCTCTATCTCTCCATCCACTGTTTGGGAATGAAGACTAGCCTTCTGTTAGCATCTCAGCTGGTCTCTTGGGTGCTTTTTACCAGTTCTACTCAGTTCTGAATATTCTTTACCCTTCATGCTTGGGTTGCAAATCATATGCAACATTTTGCTCTTTTTGTCTTCAGTTCTTATTCCTCTAGGTCCTTTATTCCCTTGACCATGACCCTTTCCATCAGGTGTCCAGTATTTTCATGGCTTCTCTAGAAAAATGAGAAAACTCCTTTACAAACACTGATAACAATTTAGAGCAGTCACAGACAGCACAGATAGGTTCCATCCAGGGTCAAACCAAGAACACACAAAATTTGTTCCTAAGGATCTGCTTGATTATTTTTGATCCTCTGTTTTCAGTGTTAAGATGTCCCTGGCTTCAAGAATACCTTTCCGAGGCTATCAGCTCAGGAAAGGCTCCCTATCTTCAACCTTGCTCTGATTCCTATACTTCTCCCCTCCTCACCAACCCACCAAAACTTACCCAACTTGTCCCAGCCTTCCTTGTCTTCATCAGACATTGACCAAATACACCAGTAGGTCCCCTTAATAGTGAGAATTGGGGGCAAGTGCATTTTTGAGATGGTAGACCAACTCTGCTCTTTGGTCCAGCGGTCCAGTAAAGGTTGATGACAGATGAGTTAAGCTGTGGCCTAAGTGGTCTTGTCTCGATTCCAAAGCACCTTCCTCTGGCCCTATGGGCATCAGTGACTCACCAGAAGTCTGGGAAGACCAAATTGCTCCCTAAGTAAAGCAGATAAGATGAAAACACAAAGTGGTATTTCCTGGGGTGGATCATTGCCCTTTCAGTGTGTTTGCATTGTCTACTTTTGATCCAAGGTCCCTGGCTGAGCAAACTGATACAAGACCAATTAAATTCCCACTACAGTGGATCCAACGCATGACCAACGCTTCTGCTGTAATGAAGTGTACTCCCTGACTGCCTTGCTGTGGGCTTGGCAGCATACGTACAGCATACGTACATAGCACATTGGAAGAACCAGGAGACTAGATGTGGGGCTCAGCACCCCCTTTCCTGGGCAAAAGCCAGCCCCGAATCCCCACAAGTTTGCCATATTTTACCACTATCCTACACCGACCTCCATAATTAATTATGAAAAGCAGTCTGTTGCAGAGAAAAGCAGCTGGGAAGACTCTCAGACACCCTGACTTCTGGAGTGTGCTAGCACCAGCAGCTAATGAAAACAGTGCTTCATTCATTTGCTATTGGAGGCAGCATGAGGCGGAGTTCTCAGACCCAGGTCACAAATATAATGACCTTGAGAAGGTAACTCTCTGCAAACAGGAGAGAAGTCTTCCATCTTTGTCAGACCAGGCTGCAGAGGCATCTGGGCTTATACTGCAAGGCCTCCAGTTGAGAGTATAGGTTGAGGGCCTGGTCAGGAGCTTGAGCTATGGAGGGCCATATAACCTCTAGAACTTTCCAGGGGAACCTCCTAATCAATAGTCACCAGATCTGACTCATTCTTAGCTCAGTGAAGGCTACTGACAGGAATGAGTCTCTCACTCTAACTGAGGGTGTTTGATTGGGGCAACTAGAGAAATATATTCCTGGGATGTGTGTCTGTTTGGGGTGGGGGTGTACCATTTACTTTCTGATCTGAGAGTCAATGTGACTGAGCCGAAAAAGAGTCTCAGAAGTGTAAGTAAGTTACAGGCACACATAAATGTTACCAGTTTACCTCTTAAATATTTATCTGCCTAAAGTTACTTGTCTTGAGAGGCCATATAACACAGTGGTGAACTCCACAGTCTTTGGCACCTAACGGATCTGGGTTTGAATTCCAGCTGTACTCACTGTGTGGTCTTCAGCAAGTTACTTAATTTTTCCAGGTCTCATCTCCCTGATCAGTAAGTTTGAGGTGATGATAACAAAACAGTACCTTCCAAATAGAGTTACTATGAAGACTGAATGAGCTCATGAAGTCTAAGTGGTAGAATGGTGCATTATTTAGTTAAGTGCTAAGCTATTATCTTGGGAATATGAAAGCTCATCATTTTTCAGTAAAAGTCAGATTTATTTAGGTGTAACTTATGTGTAATGAAATTCACTCCTTTTGGTATACATTTCTATAAGTTTTAACAAACTTATAGAATCATGTAACCACCACCACAATCAAGATACATCACCCCAAAAAGTTCCTTGGTGCCCCTTTATCATCAACCACTCCCCCCAACCCTAACCTTAGGTAACTACTGATCTGTTTTCTGTCCCTACAGTTTTACCTTTTCCTGAATGTTATAGAATCATACAATAAATATCAGAAAACTTATCATTTTTAAAGGCTGACATATATGTAACATCCAATGAATTTCTAAGTATATTTAAAGAATCAAGTTACAATTTTCATTCCAAATCAGATGATATATTTCCTGTTGGCTTATAGAAGAGGTATATTCTTTTTCAATGCCTCCTGAATTAGTTCCTTTATGGGTAAGTGGATCTTTCTCATATGCTATCAATCATTACATCGCAACCTTGAGGCTGGAGTTGGCAAGGAGTAGGATATGACATAAAGGAGATCTCAGGTATTCAGAAAAGCAAAATAAAATTCTTCTTACATGAATGAATAGTAGGAAGAGGAGATAGAGTCACTTGAGGCGGGAAGTGAATTATATGGTTCTCCATCTCTCTATTTTAGGGGAACTCTGGGGAGTTGTAGAGAGTAACGCCAAGGACAAGGGCATTTTCTTTGTTTTTGTTTTTTTTTTTTCCTTTTCAGTCTATGACTTGGACTCTGGGATAAGTTTGCCTTTCAACCTGTCCTACACAAAGTCTAGGAGTTGGCCACTCCTAAGTAAACTTGGTGGCATAGTGACCATCTGGGTTCCCATATGATATGGAGGGGCTCCTGAAGCTCCTCTATGAATTGAGAGGAAAGAAAGTAGCTGAGTGGAGAATGGCCCACTGTGACAAAGGGGAATGACCCTACACAGAGAGCATGGGCTATTTGCCTAGACCAGGAGCTAGATACGGACAGCTTTGGAAGGGTTTAGCACTAACAAGAGCCTGGAGAACCAAAATAGCCAGGAATTACCCCCACATCCTGGCCAAGAGGCCAGATGTTGAAGCATGTCTACAGTCAACATAGCTGTACGCAAAGGTCAGGAGGGAAGGCAGTGGGCAAGGGTGGGGATCTGAGCCTTCAACGACACTTCTTAGATTCTAAACCTCTCTGTTCTAGTGCCATGATAATTCAGGTAACACCCCCCAACACATACAATCCCATCTTGTGGAAGCACAGGAGAGGGCAAGACTAAGCCTTTCCCCTCAAGTACTGTTTGAACTGTTGTAGCAGACTAAGATGACTCAGTGGGCCAGGGCTTGTGAGAAAGTCACAAGCTGTTTTCCCAGCCCACTTGAGTGGAAGGCGTGTGACTCTCGAGCCCCAATTTCACAGCTACTTTATCTTCATTTCTCATCTATTACCTCTTGGCAGTGGCCCCTGAGACTGTAGCTTTAAGAATCTTGGTCTTGTTGGATACCTGTGTGGCTCAGTTGGTTAAGCCTCTGACGCTTAATTTTGGCTCAGGTCATGACCTAATGCTTTGTGGACAGAGCCATGAGTCAGGCTTCATGCGGACAGCGCGGAGCCTGCTTGGGATTCTCTCTCTCCCTCTCTCTGCTCCTCTCCCACTTGCACACTCAAGCATGTGCCCTCTCTCTCTCTCTCTCTCTCTCTCTCTCTCTCTCAAAATAAATAAGTAAACAACAACAACAACAAAAAGAATCTTGGTCTCAGCCATAAAAAGAAACAACAAATCTTTCCATTTGCAACAAAAAAAGGCATAATGCTAAGTGAAGTAAGTCAGAGAAAGGTAAATACTACATGATTTCGCTCATATATGGAATTTAAGAAACAAAACAAATGAAGAAAGGAAAAAAGAGTTAAATCAAAAAGTAGACTCTTGGGTCACCTGGGTGGCTCAGTTGGTTAACCATCCAACTTTGATTCAGGTCATAATCTCGCGGTTCGTAAATTTGAGCCCCACATCAGACTCTGCACAGAGCCCGCTTCGGATCCTCTGTCTCCCTCTCTCTGTGCCCCTCCTTTGTTCACGCACTCTCTCTCTCTCCTTCTCTCAAAAATAAATAAATAATAATAAATAAAGAAGACTTTTAAGTATAGAGAACAAGATGATGGTTTCTAGAAGAGAGGTAAGTGAAGGGATGGGTGGAATAGGCAATAGGGATTAAAAGTATACTTATGGAAATGAGCACTGAATAATGTATAAAATTACTGAATCACTATTATTGCATACCTGAAACTAATATAACACTGTATGTTAATTATACTGGACTTTCAAAAATGTTTAAAAATAGAATCTTGGTCTCACAACTTCTGCATACGTTGTACCTTTTAAGGAATAGTGAAATGCATCCCTCTTTAAATAATGATTTTTTAAAAGTTTGTAACTCAGGGGGATGCCTGAGTGACTCAGTCAGGTGAGCATTAGACTTTTGATTTCAGCTCAGGTTATGATCTCATGGTTCATGAGATGGAGCCCTGAGTCAGGCTCCGCACTATCAGCTTGCTTGGGATTCTCTCTCTCCTAATACTCCGCCCTGCTCACACACACATGCACATGCTCACACTCTCTCTTTCTCTCTCTCAACATAAATAAACTTTGAAAAGTTTGTAACTTAGGTAAGCACTCCATAACTCACCTTTAAGTTCAAGAGTTTACCATTCAGATTTCTTCAAATCTCTCCCTTTTTTTTTTGGATACACTTGAAGGTACATGGTGTCATTAGATGCATTTATGCATTTCCACAGAGAAAACATGAGCTTTTTATAATGAGGAACTGTAATGGGATTTGGCTTCTAGGAAAAGATTAAGAAAATGATTATAAATAATAGGAAGAACAAATGCCCTTTGAGAGCAAATAAACTTTAAACGTTAGGGCAGGTTACAATGCCACAGTGATAAAGTAATTAGTAGTTCCTATAGAAACCAGTTTAACCCAAGGGAAATTCCATAACCAATTATACTTCCCATGTGTAACTGGGCAGGAAAATACAAGATTTAAGAAGGCAGAAACGGAACTACTTTTTAGGCCTCCATTAAAATTGGATGTTGGAACATGAATGCACTTCAAAGTCTATCATTATTTTTTGCACTCCTTTATCACTCTGCAGTGAGGAAACCAATCTCGGGAAAAGGTGAGAGTCAGCATTTTGAAATGCATTGGAAGATTGTAAATTATGAGAACTATTGATAAAGCAGGTATTTATAGCCCTATCAAGGATTTTATATTGTTTACATCTGGATGGTGAACGCAATCAAAGCCCTCTAACTGATTCCAACTTATTAATGCTGTTTCCATGTTCAATGTCAACACGAGACAAAGATGCTCTGAGAGGGTCACTTGGATCAAGATTTAAAATGCAGCTACTTAAAATAAAGGCTTCCCAGGCCAGACTGTATGTTTTGATATAAATTGCATCTGAATTGGTATCGCTGAGGATGTATCTTTCCTATTCATCTACAAACACACACTCTTATGAATGATATCAGATAGTGCCTGGGCATATAAAATGTCCATTCACCTGCTGAGTTTCTGATTCTAAAAACTTTGGAAGAGTTTTCCCCCAAACTCTTCCTTCAGATTCTATGGTTGAGAGAAATATAATCAAACAGGAAGCATGGACAATTGTTTTTGTCTTGGCATATCAGTACACTCCTCCTACCCTACCCCTTCCAACCCCCACCAAGTCTTAATTTCCCCTTCCTTTAGGGAGAGCTTCAGTTTCATCCATTCACTTATTGACTTACTTATTTTTCTTTCTTTCTTTTTTTAATGTTTATTTATCTTTGAGAGATAGAGCATGAGTGGGGGAGGGGCAGAGAGAGAGAGGGAGACAGAATCTGAAGCAGGCTCCAGGCTCTGAGCTGTCAGCAGAGAGCCCGACGTGGGGCTCGAACTCATGGACCGCAAGATCATGACCTGAGCCAAAGTCAGATGCTCAACCGACTGAGCCACCCAGGCACCCCTCACTTATTTGTCTTATTAGCTACCTATTGCTGTGTAAGAAATTACCCCTAAGACTTAGTGGTTTAACACTATACACATTTATTATCTCTTAGTTTGTGAGGGTTAGGAGTCTAGGCATGCTTAGCTAGGTCCTCTGTTTTAGGGTCTCTCACAAGGCTGTAATCAAGGTGTTGGCCAGGGCAGGGATCTCATATGAAGGTTGACTGAGTGAAACATCCCCTCCTAGACTCATGTGGTTGTTGCCAGGATTCAATTCCTTGAGCTTTTCCAACATGTGAGCTTGGTTCATCAAAGGAAGTAAGATGAGGAGGTAATTAGCAAGATGGAAGTTGCAATCTTATGTAACCTAATAATGAAAATAACATACCCTCAACCTTGCTGAATTCTGTTGGTTAGAAGCAAGTTACTCCAGGCAACGTAGGCTGTGAATACTAGCAGATGGGGATAGTTGGGGCCATTTTAAAAGTTGCCAATCACATTTATTAAGAACTCTTTGAGCACCTCTTAGGTGTTTGACACTGTGCTAGGTGCAGAGAATAGAGTGGAGAACTTCCTTCTCTCATCAGAACTCAGAACCTATCAAGGGCACTGGGTGGCTCCGTGGGTGAACATCTGACTTCAGCTCAGGTCGTGATTCCACAGTTCCTGGGTGGGAGCCCCATGTCGGGCTTTGTGCTGATTGCTTTGGATTCTCCGTCTCCCTCTCTCTGTCCCACCCCCTCTGGTGTACTTTTTCTCTCAAAAATAAAAAATCACTAAAAAAGAATTAGAACTCACAACCTATCTGGGGGGAAAAGAGCACTCGTTGAATAGATTGTTGCAATTGTGATAAGCCCTCTAAATTGGAAATACAAGAAACAAACGATCTGTCCTGGTCTAGGTTGAGGGAGGTAGGATGTCAGAAAGGAGCACATCAGGGAGCGCCTGGGTGGCTCAGTTGGTTGGGCGGCCAACTTCAGCTCAGGTCATGATCTCACAGTCTGTGAGTTCAAGCCCCACGTCGGGCTCTGTGCTGACAGCTCATCAGAGCCTGGAGCCTCCTTCAGTTTCTGTATCTCCCTCTCTCTCTCTGCCCTTCCCCTGCTCACACTCTGTCTCTATGTCTCTCAAAAATAAATAAACATTAAAAAAATTTAAAAAAAAAAAAAAAGGAAAGGGACACATCAGTGGAAACTCAAAGAAGGACTGGCCCAGAAAAGAAGAGGGGAAGGACATTTTTTAGGCAGAGGGAACGGCCTTTGCAAAGATCTTAAGACAAGATTTGTGGGAAGAGTAGCTGGAATATAGAGGGAGACAATGGGAAGAGCAAGAGAGGGAAGTAGGGCCTCGTCTGCTATATTCAGGAGGTTGGTCCATAGCCAATTACCAAAGGGAAGCCCTTGAGAAGTGATTCATAAGATCTCTTTGGCCGCCTTTCTTTTTCTTCTGCAGGTCTTCCCTCTACTGGCCCCAGGTCAGTCTTGCGGCTATGATCACGTTCCGCGACACTACTGAGTGCCCCGACTCCCCTTTATCCTGTAACAATATCGTGCTGAGATTGTATCACATAGCCCCAAACACTCTTCCTCTTCCCACCTCCAGGAGTTTTCTAGCAGCTTTCAAACTGTTTTCAAACAAAACCATGTGTAAACTCCTATTATGTAAAACTGACAAAAGCAGAACCACTCGGAACAAAGACAGTTATAGGAGGAAAAGGGGCACTTGGGGGTGCCCTCCCTCACATTCCCATGGGGGTTCCCAAGACACTCATCTGGAGCTCCAGGACTCCAGTTTGGGAAACAGGCCCCTGGGCCACAACTTTGTCAACTATTATTCCCAAGGCCTCTTTCTGTCAATAAATTTTTATTGAATCCTTGCAACATATTAGACACGCAGTAGGCACTGAGAATAGAAGGTGATTAAGACATCTCTTTCCTCTATACCTCAAATTGTCGGTCCCCACTTATAGAAGGAGGACCTGATCACTCTTTGTATCCTATCTCAGAATGTTTCCTCCCTACCAAGGCTCTGCACAGAAAAGGCGGCAGCAGCCTTTGACCTCCAATCTGATACTTGAGTCTTAGACTCAAGCCAGTCATCGGGTCTAGCATGTTCTGCTGGTCTCTGGGTTCCTGCCTGATATGCCTCAACAACCCAGAATTCAAGGGTGAGATGGCTTCCATTTGCTGGCTAATTACCAGGGATTTGACTAATACTTCAAAATTAATAAGTAAAAGCTTATACCAGTCCTGAAACAGTAAATCCAATAAATTCAAAGTCGTAAAACAGTAAAGGGTGCAACAGTAGGCCAAGGCTATGCAATATCAGAACAACCAGCCATCTAGAGGAAAAGGCTTCAAGCCCAGATGCCGGGTTGTGCAAGCCAGGCAGTCTGTTGTTTAATTGTTTTATCTCTCCATGACTCATTTGGCATGTTTTAGCTTCGCAAAAGGATCCAGCTCAACTTTCTCCTCCTCCAGAAGATCTTCCCTCCAACAAAAATGTAAGCTCTATCTCTGTCCTACAAACTCAGGCCACCTCTTGATTTTCTGACCTATTACAGAGTACTGGCATAGTATCTTGGGATACCTACGCTTCTTAAAATGTCTTATTAAAATTAAATGTTTTTCTTCTCAAGTGATGCGCTTTGTTTGAGTAAATTTTTAACTCCTTTCAGGCTCGGGGAATGCTTTATTCATGTTGGTATTTATGGTCCTTTCCCACCTCCAGTCGACTTAGCACTGTGTCATACAAACAGGCACTCTATAAATATTTGTATGTGAATGAATGACCATGAGCCACCCCATGTATTATACAGCTAGTCTCACTGACTTGAGGGTGACCTGGCTGGGGCATCTGTGAGCGACAGGAGTTCCGGAGGCAGTCTGGGTGGGCAGCATATGGCTCACAGCTGGCAGGCAACATTCACAGACCCCTGGCCAAGTATGTGTGAAAGTCAGCATCTTTATGCCTTGGGGGAAAAGGTCACTGATTAAACCTGCATGGAGGTGATTATCATTTACTTAACCCCAACCTGGACTACACATCACCAGGCTTCACTTGCACCCTTCCCTTAGTTGTAATTTAACCATTTTTGCAACATTTCACTTCTTTACACAAGAGCGCATTCCCTGAAAACAACCACCCATAGGATTCTACTAAGAGCAGCATGGTTGTTTATTTCCTTTCAACTTCTGCCGTTTAGTTACCCTACAGGCAATCAGAATTGCATCTCCTTCAATCTAGATGAAAAGCCGAAGAGGAGGTAATATAACCTGAGTGTCATGAAGCTCTTATTCAAATCAGGATTGGCTTTATATGAGACTTCATGTTCTTGGCTGTGGATAACCATGTCGGATGGGGGTTAGGTTTCTGTTCTTTGGACAGGCCCTCCGGTTTTATGTCTGTGGGTGACTCACTCGACCTTCTGGCAACTTTCTTCCTGCCACTAAAACAGGTGAGAAAGAGAGTAGGGATATTATGAATTACTTCTTAGGCTTAAAGATATTATGAGAATGAATTGCTTTTTGCCCATCCCTTCTAGGAAAAAGATACCCAAAAAGTGTGAACTTCTGGACTCACCTTTTCCATAAACTGGATCCTGTTCCTACTTCCCTTATTTCTAGCAAGAGGATTATTAACTACTTAACACCTTTCCAGAGGCAACCAGTCAAGTCTTAGCAAGTCTTCCTTGCCAAAACCTATGTATCTGTCCTTTTTTATATACCTCATTCATTCACTTAGTAACTATTACTGATCATCAGTGAAATGCATGTATTAGTTGCAATGGATAGAAACAAGTATAAGACTAAGAAATGGATAGAAATAAGAAGTAAGACTTGGTTCTCACCATTAAGAAGCCTACAAAGCTTTTCAAGGGTCGACTTAAAAAACCAACTGTTTCTCAGTGTTTTTCCTTATACATGAGAAGTTGATGTTCCAATATGTAAATAAACATTATAATCATGTCATTTCATGGAGATTAAAAAACATTTTTTTGTTTTGAGAGTGGGGGGGGGCAGAGAGAGAGATTGAGAATCTTAAGCAGGGATTCTCTGTCAGCTCAGAGCCTGATGCGGTGCTCAAATCCACGAATTGTGAGATCATGACCTGAGCCAATATCAAGAGTCCCCCAAATGAATGAGCCACCCAGGCATCCCTTGGAAGTAAAATAGCTCTTCACTGCTCACAGGATAAAGATCAAACTCTTTATTTTTTTAATGTTTATTTTTGAGAGAGAGAGAGCGAGAGAGAGAGAGAGAGAGAGAGAGAGAGAATACGACCGAGGAGGGGCAGAGAGAGAATGAGACACAGAATTTGAAGTAGGCTCCCGGCTCTGAGCTGTCAGTACAGAGCCCGACGCAGGGCTCGAACCCACATACGTGAGATTATGACCTGAGCTGAAGTCAGATGCTTAACCGACTGAGTCACGCAGGTGCCCCAGATCAAACTCTTAATTTGACTTTTAAGTTTAAGAGCCTCTTAAATCTGGAACAAATTTATTTCCTGATCTTACTTCCTACAACTACCCATTATAAATTTTCTGCTTGGACAAATTGGTCAGATTACTATACTAAAAGTATACATCCTTTTGCCACTCCAATCTATCGCTAAAAAGAAAACCAAAGACCCAAAATGGTGTCACTCAGGCTAAGGCACCAAACTAGGGCTTAATTCCTAACCTAGTTGTAGTTTCAACCTCCCCCAGAATGTAGTCTTCACCACTCAGGAATTTTCTGATAAGCATCGTTGAGGTAATCTGTCACAGGGCTCTCTCTAACCCTCAAAGGAAGATGAGGTAATTTGCATGATAAGACCTCTTTCTCTTCCCCTAAGGGAAAGTGACCTTGCCTGAAACAATCCTTTTCTTTTGCTAATAACTTCCTTGCTCCACCCTCCTTCCCATAAAAACCCTCCATTTTATACAACTCCTCCAAGCTACTCACTAGATGGGATGCTGCCCTTTCAAGAGCTGCTTAATAAAGCCAATGAGGTCTTCAAATTTACTCAGCTGAATTTCTGTTCTTTAACACTATGTATTCATATATTCAGGAATGGATTGGATGCCTTCTGTGTAGCAGTCTGTGATAAGAGACGGTGCACAGTTTCCGCGCTCAAAGAGCTCATTGTTCAGTCAAGGATACAGACGAATGAATTGACCGTGGCCATGATAGGAGCACAGGATGTAACGAAGCACTGACTGTGATGGGAACGCACGGAATCGCACAGTATCCAGCCTTGGAGAAGCCAAGCATGTTACTCAGAGAAAATAACATCTGCAGTGACACACAAAGAATGAGTAAAAGTTAGGCAAGGAGTTGAAGAAAGTGTGTAGCAGACAGAAAACAGAGAACATGCTGGGTCTGAGCACCCGAGAGTACGTGAATCAGACTGGAACGGGGACTACACACGGCAAGAGGCTGAAGACGGAAGCAAGTCCAGATGATCTGAGATCTCATGAACCTGGCCAACAGGTTTAGGCTGGACAGGCTTTGAAGCAGCAGAGGGCCAGCACCAGATTGAGCGGTCATGAGAATGCCCCGGTCTCTTAAGTCAGGAATGAAGTGTCTGGGAACATTAAGGAAGACCTTTCTTTCCAGGAATCTTGTTAATGATCTTATTAAGATGTTTGATTCATTTCCCTGCATTCGTCCTGGAAGTAGGAGAAATCCAACTAAAGCATTCTTCGAGAGAATTAGAGCTCTTGTTGGGCCTTAGAAGAATGGCAGGGGAGATCTGCCTAAATCAACACAGAGACAAGTATACCACCTGGTGGTGTTCCATACCAAATTCTCACCAATAAAGTAATAACTACTGGTGGCTGAGGGCTCTCTACGAGCTCATATACTCACATCGCTTTGTGTGAGGTACATATTATACCCATTTTAGAGATGCAAAAACTGAGGCTTGAACAGTTTAAGTATCTGACTTAAGGTCTTAGGTTGGTTTATGGTAAATATTTGCTTATTATGATCTGAACAAATAAGCCTGGAATTTGAACCCAGAACAATAGGACTCTGGAGTACAAGTAATTTTAAGGTTTCATTTAGTTGAAAGTTACACTGTATTAATCAAAGATATGTTACAATATTTCCCTTCCATCATTCTTCCCATAAGTCCAGGTGTATAGGCTACTCTATGCTTTGCCTACAGTGATAGGAATGTAACAAAAACACGTGGCATTGGATAAAGAAATGAGGAGTGAAGAGAGATCCACCAGGGAACAGGGCGAGGGGTATTTTTGGATGATCTGTACTGATGAGATATGGGAGGGCAGAATTTAAACCATGCAAAATGAGTAGGATTAATGTTCCTCTCATGGACTTCGAGTCAGGCCCATGTCTTGTAGTAGTAACTAGCGGGTTGGAGTGAAATTGCTTCTCTCCTATGGCCCATTTGAGAAGTGTAATGAATGGTTCCCCACATAAGGCTCCCTTGTCTGCAGGAACACAAGTACACAGAACTGCGTCCTCCAGAAAGAGACCCATGTCCAGGTTTTAAAAACCACCAAACAACCTGTACCCAGAAACAGTCACTCATTTAGATGTACAGGAGCTGAACGACTGCAGAAATGTTCCCAGCCAAGCGGCACCGGGGAAAAAACAAACAGCAGCAGCTTGCTTACATGAGGTTTCCAGGAATCACCCTGCCCAATTAGGAAAACAAGGGCCCCAAACTGCTTGTTAACCAGTTCGAGGCTGAGGGGATAACTCTGGGTCTCAATACTGTTTGATTATTTAATAATGGAGATTATCTAAGACCTTGAAAATATGTTATGAACTCGATGAGAAATCAGAATATTTCAGCTGATCTTCCACCACTTACTAGCAAGCAAGATGTTCATCATAACATTTCTGATGATTGCAAAACCACAGAAAACAACGAAAACATTCATTAACTAGAGATGGCTAATATACCAGTGTAGCCATATTGTGGAATACCATTCAACACAGGAGAAGGAAGCACTAATGGTTACTAATAAACACTCAGCTGGCTCTCCTTGTCATCCAATTGAGTAAAAAAAGTAAACTGCAGAATAATATGTACAGTTTGAGGGGCGCCTGGGTGGCTCAGTCGGTTGGGCGGCCGACTTCAGCTCAGGTCATGATCTCGCGGTCTGTGAGTTCGAGCCCCGCATCAGGCTCTGTGCTGATGGCTCAGAGCCTGGAGCCTGCTTCCGATTCTGTGTCTCCCTCTCTCTCTGCTCTTCCCCTGTTCACGCTGTGCCTCTATGTCTCTCAAAAATAAATAAACATTAAAAAAATATATATATGTACAGTTTGAAAATATTTATTATTAAAAAATAGAAAGCAAAACTAAATTTGAGCAACCTTGTCTTTTTTAACAGTAAATGTATTAGAAATAGTTCTGGAAAGATACATAGCAAATTAGTAAGAGTGGTTACTTCCGGAGACGACAGGATAGAAGGTAAGCACAAAGTAGGGACTACAGTTCTTTTTATAATATTTAATTTTTTGTAAGTAGGTATATTCCTGCATTTGTTGTACAACTATAAACTAGAAATAGTTATCAAATAAACCATAGTATGGTGCTTGAAAAAGAACAGGCTTGGGTGCCTGCTTGCCTCAGTTGGTTGAGCATCCGACTTTGGCTCAGGTCATGATCTCATGGTTTATGAGTTCAAAGACTGCATCAGGCTTTCTGTTGTAAGTGCAGAGCCTGCTTCTGATCCTCTGTCTCCCTCTCCCCCTCCTCCCCTGCTTATGCACCCATCCACACACATACTCTCTCTCAAAAATAAACATTAAAAAAAAAAGAAAAAAACACAAGGTTTAGCACTGTTAATATGTGGATCCCACTTAGATATCTATCAAATTCATATAGGAAAAACAAAAAAAAATTTCTTTTAAAGAAATGTAGATTTGTTAAGCAAGAATTTCCATTCATGTTAGTGTATTGAGATGACAAAGCCAAAATTTCCATTAGTTGGTGTTTTGAGACTATGAAACAGATAACCAAAGGAAATTGTGAAGACTTTCTTACTGAAAAGCTTTATTACTAAGATGTACTTAAGGAGTAAACCTAGGAGATTTATAAGAAAGTCCCCCCTAATAAAGTGAAATTGAATACAATATTCAGAATTATATGTAGTTTTCCAATATTTGAGCAATTACTGATTGGAAGACACTAATGAAAAAAATTATGTTGACAATAGCAGAAATGCATAAAACATCATAGAATATACAGGAACTATATGACCAAAACTTCTTAGGAAATATACATAAGTAAATTGAAATAAATGGAGAGGTATATTACATTCCTGGGAGAAAAAACTGGCTGTTGTAAAGATAAATCCTTCTCAAATTAATTCACAAGATTAAGGGAATCCCATTGAAAAATCTCAGCAGAATTTTGTTTTTTTGTTGGACTTTGAGGACACAAAAGAATGCACTGATGAAAAAAATCAACATTTTTCTTGTTCTGCAAAAATTAAAACATAACAGAACTTTAATTTTTAAGACATTCTGGTATTGGTACAAGAATCCAAAGAGGGCGGCCTGGGTGGGTGGCTCAGTCAGTTAATCATCTGACTTCAGCTCAGGTCATAATCTCACAGTTTGTGAGTTCAAGCCCCCCGTCAGGTTCTACATTGACAACTTGGAGCCTGGAGCCTCTCCCTCTCTCTCTGCCCCTCTCCCACTCAGGGTTTTCTCTCTCTGTCAAAAATAAATAAACATTAAAAATTAAAAAAAAAGAATCAAAAGAAAAACTAATACAGCAGAATAGAACATAGTTCTGAAAGAGATGTATCAGTATGTGTATTTGTGATAAATATCATAATCCGATGATGAAAGGAAGGATTGCTCAACAGATGATATTTTAAAAAATTGGTTATATGAAAAGAAAAACATAACACAGCTAATTCCAAAGTTTTGTGTTCAAAATTTCTATATAACCATAAGATACATGGTTTTACGTGAAAACATAGATTAAGATATAAGTGGTATTTATAAGAGAAGGACATTCTAAACATAAACAAAGAAAGAGACCATAAAAGGAAAGATTGTGTTTGAGCATATAAAAAAATAAAACTCTTACAGGACTTCTGGATGACACAATTACAGAGGAACAATGGTGACTCCTGAAGCCTGCACAGCCCCACACAATCTCGCTTCTGTAATAAAAAAACCCCACCATCATCCACATTAAATAAAGGTGGAATTGAAAAGCACTTCATCATCTATGACAAAGAAGTTCAGACAGAGCGATCCTTTTGCCACATGGCAGATCACTTCTCTCTTCTTTTCAATCCTTGCACTGGCTTCCATCTCACTCCACGATGAAGCCAGTCTTTGCGGGGGTCTCAAGGCCCTCTGGCCACCTCTCTGACATGCCTCCTTCTGGTCCTCCCCTCTATTCCTCTCCTCCAGCCACACTGGCCATTTTGCACCTTCAGCCCATCAGGCACACCTCCATTCCCCGGCTTTTGCTCTTGTTCTTCCCTCTGACGCAAGGCTCTCTCCCTCACTTTCTTCAGATCTCTGTGTCAATTATTTTTAATTGGGGTTGCCCCTTCCCGAAGGATTGCTTTTGTTTTCCTCCATGCTACCAATCCCCACCAGCATTCTATACATTTACTTGATTCTCTGTTTTCTATCTCCTGTCTCTTATTTTTTTTAATGTTTATTTATTTTTGAGAGAGAGACAGAGACAGAATGTGAGCAGGGGAGGGACAGAGAGAGAGGGAGACACAGAATCCAAAGCAGCCTCCAGGCTCTGAGCTGTCAGCACAGAGCCTGACGTGGGGCTCAGACTTACAGATCGTGAGATCATGACCTGAGCTCTAGTTGGACGCTTAACCGCTTAACCGACTGAGCCATGCAGGCGCTCCCTGTCACCCTGCCTCTTGAATGTAAGCTCAGTGAGGGCAAGGATTATTTCTAGCATCTAGAACAGTGCCTGGAGGTAGTACTAAATATTTATTTGTTAAATAACTGAATAAATATACATATTAACTGGTACTTTTTAATATAATTGTGAGAGAACCATTTAAGCTAACTTAAATAAAAACTAAGGGTGGGGAGGCAGCTGGACCTCAGTTACTAGAATCAGCACCAGAACATCATCAGGATCTAATATTGTCCCTTACTCTCCAGCTACTCCACTTCATACTTACCTTTCCCCACAGATCCCCATCTCTGTTTCCCAGAGCACAGGGTGATCGAACGGTCCCCAGAAGCACCCAAGTTTTACTGTAGGTTGCCCAGCTACTTGGAAAGAGTATGACCGGACTCTGTTGGTTCTATTCCAAATCTCCTGGGGAAGACTGTGAATAACTTAGTCTGGACTGATGTCTATCCAGGGATCAATTGACTGTGGCCAGGGTGGAGGTGAGGGTCAGAAGTTCACTGTGAAACCATGTTATCCCATTGTAACCATATGGATAGAGGAAAGGACAATTCCTAACAAGGGGTGTTAAGCAGTTGAAGCAATAGGTGTCTACTGTAACATAAAATTAACTCTTTCAGATAAATTGTAAAAAATGCCAATCCCTAATTTAAAATGGAAAAAGTTAGGCTTTGTGCTGACAGCCCAGACCTTGGATCCTGCTTCGGATTCTGTATCTCCCTCTCTCTCTCTATCCCTCTCCCACTCATGCTCTGTCTCTCTCTCTCTCTCTGTCTCAAAAATAAACATTAAAAAAATTTTAATGGAAAGTTACAAACAGATAATTTTTTAGAAAGGGGATACAAGTGTCCAATACATTTTAAAAAGGATTTGACTTCATTTATAATCCAAAAATACTCTATAAAATGATGGTATATTACTGGGGAAAATATTTGCCACAATAATGACAAAACATTAATATCCTTAATATACGGAGTTCATAAACACAGAAAATTAAAGATATTAATATGATCTAGAAATGGTAAAAGATATATAAAAACTATTCATAATAGAGAGAAAGCTTAGAAAGACATCTGTGTTCACAGATTGGAAGACTTAAAATTGTTAATATGTCCGTACTATCCAAAGCAATATACAGACTTAGTGCAATTCCTATCAAGATCTCAAAGGTGTATTTTGCAGAAATAGAAAAATCCTAAAATTCATATAAAATCTCGAGAGATCTGGAATAGTCAAAAAATCTTGATAAAAAAACAAAGTTGGAAGTCTCATATTTCATGATTTTTAAAAAATTTTTTAATGTTTATATTTGAGAGATAGATATCTATCTATACTTTATCTATCTTTGAGAGACAGAGCGTGAGCAGGGGAGGGGCAGAGAAAGAGGGAGACACAAAATCTGAAACAGGCTACAGGCCCTGAGCTGTCAGCACAGAGCCTGACACAGGGCCCAAACTCATAAGCTGTGAGATCATAACCTGAGCTGAAGTTGGATACTTAAATGACTGAGCCGCCCAGACGTCCCTCATATTTCATCATTTTATTTTCTTTAAATAATTTATTGTCAAATTGGTTTCCATACAACACCCAGTGCTCATCCCAACAAGTGCCCTCCTCTGTGCCTGTCACCCACTCTCCCCCCTCCCACACCCCTCTCACCCCTCAGTTTGTTCTTAGTCTTTCAGAATCTCTTATGTTTTGTCTCCCTCCCTCTCTGTGTCTTTTTTCTTTTCCCCACTTCCCCTCCCCCATGGTTTTCTGCTAAGTCTCTAAAAATCCACCTATGCGTGGAAACATATGGCATCTTTCTCTGCCTGACTTATTTCACTTAGCATAATACCCTCCCATGTTGCCACACATGGCCAGATTTCATTCTTTCTCATTGCCGCATAGTATTCCATTGTATATATATACCACATCTTCTTTATCCGTTCGTCAGTTGATGGACACTTAGTCTCTTTCCATGATTTGGCTATTGTCAAAAGTGCTGCTATGAACGTCGGGGTAAACGTGCCCCTATGTATCAGCACTCTTGTGTCTCTTGGGTAGATTCCTAGCAGTCCTATTGCTGGGTCATAGGATAGCTCTATTTTCATTTTTTTGAGGAACCTCCACACCGTTTTCCAGAGCGGCTGCACTAGTTTGCATTCCCACCAACAGTGTAGGAGGGTGCCTGCTTCTCCACATCCTCGCCAGCATCTACAGTTTCCTGATTTATTCATTTTAGCCACTCTAACCGGTGGGAGGTGGTATCTCAGTGTGGTTTTGATTTGTATTTCCCTGATGATAGGTGACACTGAGCATCATTTAATGTGTCTGTTTGCCATGTGGATGTCATCTTTGGAGAAGTGTCTATTCATATCTTCTGCCCATTTCCTCACTAGATTATTTGCTTTTTGGGTGTGGAGATATTTCATTATTTTAAAACTTATTACAAAGCTACAGTGACCCAAACAATGTGGTAGTGGCATAAAGACAGAAATGTAGATTAATGGAACAGAAAAGAGAGCCCAAAAATAAACCCTCACATACATGGGTCAAAGAATACATGTAAAAGAATTTTTGACAAGGGTGCCAAGATCATTCAATGAGTAAAGGACATTCAACAAAGGTTGGGGAAACTGGATATCCATACTCAAAGTAATAACATTATAAACTTATCTTATACCATATACAAAAATCAACTCTAATGGATAAAAGACATAAACTGAAGACCTACAATTATAAAACTCCTAGAAGAAAACATAAGGGAAGCCTTCATGACATTGGAATTGGCAATGATTTCTTAAATATGACACCAAAAGCACAGGCAATAAAAGCAAAAATAGACAAACGAGACAACATCAAAGTTAACAAGTTCTGCACTTCAAACAACAACAACAACAACAAAATAAGCAATCCATGTAATGAAAAAGCAACCTATGGAATGGGAGAAAATATTTGCAAATCATAGATCTGATAGAGCTGATATCCAGTACATATAAAGAACTTCTACAACCCAACAAAAAATTGGCAGGGATGCCTGAGTGGCTTAGGTGGTTAAGCAACCAACTTCAGCTCAGGTCATGATGTCATGGTTCATGAGTTTGAGCTCCGCACTGGGCTCTGCACTAACCATGCAGAGCCTGCTTGGGATTCTCCTTCTCTCCCTCTCTCTCTGCCCCTCCCAACTCACACTTTCTTTCCCTCTAAAAATAAATAAACAGACAAAAAAAGCAAAACAGAAGATTCGCAAATGGCCAACAAGTATTTTTAAAAGATTCTTAATATCACTAATCTTTAGAGAAATGCCAGTCAAAACCCCACCTCATATCCATTAGGATGGTGACTACCAAAAAACAGAAAATAGCAAGTGTTGGTGAGGATGTAGAGATACTGGAATCTTTGTCCACTGTTGGTGGGAATATGAAATGGTGCAGTTGCTTTGGAAAATAGTACAGAGTTTACTTAAAAAATTAAAATAGAATCACGGTATGATCCAGCAATCTCATTTCTGATTATATGTCAAAAAATAAAAATAAAAGCAGGATCTAAGAGAGATATTTGTACACCCATGTTTATTAAAGCATTATTCACAATACAGAATTGTAAATTATTCCACTAGAGATGGAAACAACCCAAGTGTTCATCAAAAGATGTGCTATATACATACAATGGAATACTATTCAGCCTTTAAAAAAGAAGTCCTGTCCATCCAGATGGCCAACTGACACATGAAAAAATGCTCAACATTACTCATCACCAGGGAAATACAAATCAAAACCACACTGAGATATCACCTCACACCAGTCAGAATGGCTAACATTAACAACTCAGGCAACAATAGATGTTGGCGAGGATGTGAAGAAAGAGGATCTCTTTTGCACTGCTGGTGGGAATGCAAACTGGTGCAGCCACTCTGGAAAACAGTACAGAGGTTCCTCAAAAAATTAAAAATAGAACTACCCTACAACCCAGCAACTGCACTACTAGGTATTTATCCAAGGGATACAGGTGTGCTGTTTTGAAGGGGCACGTGCATCCCAATGTTTATAGCAGCACTGCCAACAACAGCCAAAGTATGGAAAGAGCCCAAATGTCCATCAACGGATGAATGGATAAAGAAGATGTGGTATGTATATTCAATGGAGTAATACTCAGCAGTCAAAAAGAATGAAACATTGCCATTTGCGACTATGTGGATGGAACTAGAGAGTATAATGCTGATTGAAATTTAGCCAGTTAGAGAAAGACAAGTATCATATGACTTCACTCATATGAGGACTTTAAGATACAAAATAGATGACTATAAGGGAAGGGAAACAAAAATAATATAAAAACAGGGAGGGGGACGAAACACAAGAGACAAATATGGAGAACAAACAGGAGGTTACTGGAGGGTTTGTGGGAGGGGGGATGGGCTAAATGGGTAAGGGGCATTAAGAAATCTACTCCTGAAACCAATGTTGTACCATATGCTAACTAACTTGATGTAAATTAAAAAAAAAAAAAGAAGTCCTGTCACATGCTACAACATGGGTGAATCTTGAGGACATGACGCTAGATGAAATAAGGTAGTCTCAAAAAGACAAATACACAAATACATATATTTCACTTATATGAGGTATCTAGAATAGTCAAACTCACAGAATCAGAAAGAATGCTGGTTGTCATATCTGGGGGCAGGGGGACGTGGAGAGTTGTTATTCGGTAGTTATAAAGTTGTACAAGATTAAAAAGTTTTTGAGCTCTGCTATACAGCAATGTGCACACACCTAACAGTACTGAACTGTACGCTTAAGATGGTAAGAGGGTAAATTTTACGCTAGGTGTTTAAAAACACACACACGAAGAATCCCACGTAGATCCCAGGTGGATTCAAGTCTGAGATGCACTAAACTAGATGCTAAAAACCCTGGTATTGTACCTAGAGTTTCAAAGCTTTATATTCTTAAAAAATATTTTATAGATGTTGTTTGGAAAATATACCAAAACAGCATTTGAACAAAGCAAGAATAAACTGAAAAGAGATGAGTTACAACTTTCCAAAGGAACATCCACGGAGGAGATTTAATGTTGATTTACAGATAAAATGCAAATAAGACTTTCACTCATTGACCACAGTGGAAAATTCCACTGTTAAAAGTGTACTGATGGTCAAACAAAGAAATTTGCTGATCCCTCGTTCAGGCATAATGATGCACTTGGAAAGATTAAAAAATATATACAATTCCCATCTGTTAAGTTGGCAAATATAAAACATAAATATAATGTAAAAAAAATATTGAGGGGCGCCTGGGTGGCTCAGTTGGTTAAGCGGCCGACTTCGGCTCAGGTCATGATCTCATGGTCTGTGAGTTTGAGCCCCGCGTGGGGCTCTGTGCTGACAGCTCAGAGCCTGGAGCCTGCTTCAGATTCTGTATCTCCCTCTCTCTCTGCCCTTCCCCTGCTCACACTCTGTCTCTGTGTCTCTCAAAGATAAATAAAAATGTTAAAAAAAACATATTGAGAAAAAATATATATACAGGAAAGGACAAAAACTTAAAGGTAATATTCAATGACTTCTGATGCACATGAATGCATGTACACACACACACACACACACACACACACACGGTGAAACCGCACAAATCAAGATACAGAACACTTCCAAAACTACGGACGACTCTCATGCCCCTTCCCAGTCAACCTCTCTCAAGAATGTTTTAGAGATAATTAGTTATAACTATGTTGTGTGACATCCACTTCCACACATCATTAATAGGAATGTAATTAGTGGATGCTTTATATAAACCAAAAGTATTATTAGTGCTTAAATTCTTTCTAAGGAAGGAATTGAGCTTCTTGGAATCTACCCTAGCAAATAACATGAAACGTAACAAATCATATCCATAGAAGGATGTTTGTCACTGCAAAAATGACATCAAAAAATTAGAAATTGAAGAGATGTAGGTGAAAGGATACAAACTTTCAATTAAAGAAGTTCTGAGGACCCAATATACAGCACAGACTATGGCTAATAATATAGTATTGGATCCTTGGAGGCTGTTGGAAGCAAACTCAAGCATTCTCACTACAAAAAAAAAAAGAAAAAAAAGAGCTAAATATGTGAGGGGATGAATGTGTTAATTATCTTGATAATGGTAATCACATCAAAATGTATATTTAAATCAAATTATCATTTGATGCATTTGATCCACTTGATGAAATAGTTTACAGTCATTAAAAATTAGGTTTTTGAAAAATTTTTGACATGAAAAAATATTCACTATGGTCAGGTATTAACACAGATGAAATAAAATGAGAAATTCAATATGATCCTAATTTTTAAAAAAAATTAGTAAATACGAATATAGGAAATTTTAACTTTGTTCTTTTGCTTTTTGTATTTTCCAAACTTTTTTTATAATCACATGTATTTGCTTTATACTTAGAAGAAAACCTCAACCAAAGAACGTAAATAAATTGCCATCGGTTCAGTTTCCTTGGGGATGAAATAAAAGCTTTCCCACGGTTGACCGCAATTTCCATACAACTTACGCTGGAGACTTAAATAATGAAAACAACAAAACACAGAATGGATCTAAAGTCAAAATGGACACTTCTATGAAGAATCTCATGACACACCTTGTGTTACAGACAATTGATACAGGTTCATTATTTCAATGTTTTGTCAAAACGAAAAGACCATGAAAGCTGCATACAATTCTGTGCTATTCCTTCAATGGGAAGAAAGGGGGAGATAAAAGAAAAATCCCAAGCCTCTATAATGACTCATTTTCATCTTCTTTCTAGAGTTCACAGGACAGGTCAAAATTAATCCAATCTGGAAGCTTCTGGAGGGAACCCAAAGTCCTTCCAACACCCACCCATCTTATGCATAACATAGATGACATGCATAAGCGAACATCTGATCTGCTCTTTAGTAGGTTTAAGGTTCTTTACCAAAGAGAAAAATTTAAGATCAGAAATTATATTCCTTGGTAGATTCTCAAATAGCTCCCTGCTTTATTTTTTCTAGAAGTAGGAGGGAAAAATAAACTTGCCAAGGTCTGTGCAACACAATCCATACGGATGTAGGAAAAAGATATTAGAGTTTTAGTTTATATTTATTTTCATGTCACCTTCTAAAACTTCCTACTCTCGGGGCGCCTGGGTGACTCAGTCAGTGAGCAGCCAACTCTTGATTTTGGCTCAGTTTATGATTTCATGGTTTGTGAGATCAAGCCCCACATTGGGCTCTGCGCTGACAGGGTGGAACCTGCTTGGGATTCTTTCTCTCTCTCCCCCTCACTCAAAATAAATAAATAAATAATAAAAACATTAAAACTTCCTATTCTCTCTGTGTACAGAATATGTAAGCACAGAGCTACATGCACATAATTTTTAAATACATATGCACACATATCTTGGAATGTTCATGATCACATTTTTAATAGTAGGCGTACATGAAAAAAAATTGGAAGCCATTAGTCCAGACCAGAGGAACTTAGCCTCAGCTAACTGTGCAGCATCTTGCAATTAATGTTTACTGATAACAGTGAAATACTGTAACAGTTTGGGAAACAAAAATAATCAGACAGATTCAAAATTATCACTCTCAGTTTTTTAATAGGTAGTATGCTTTAAAACAATTTTTTTTTAATTTTAAGGGGTTTATATTTTAGAGCAGGTGTAGGTTCACAGCAAAATTAAGAGGAAGGGACAGAGGTTTCCCATACACCTACATAGGCTCCCTCATTGTCAGTACCGCCCCACCAGAGAAGTACGTTTGTTACCTACATTGACACATGATCAACAACCAGAGTCCATAGTTTACATTAGGGTCCTCCCTTGGTGTTGTATATCTATGGGTTTGTATAATGACATGTATCCATTACTACAGTATCATACAGAATATTTTCACTACTCTAAAAATCCTCTGCGGACTGCCTGTTCATCTGTCCTTCCACCCCAGCCCCTGTAACCACTGATCTTCACTGCCTATAATTTTGCCTTTCCCAGGATGTCATATGGTTGGAATCAAATAGTAGGAGCCTTTTCAGATTTGCTTTCTTTACTTACTAACACGCATTTAAGCTCCCTCTATGTCTTCTCATAGCTTACTAGCTCATTCCTTTCTTTTTTATTTTTTTAAGTTTTATTTATTTGAGAGACAGCGTGTGCACACAAGTGAGGGGGGGGCGCAGAGAGAAGGAGGGACAGAACCCCAAGCAGGCTCCACAACATGAACACAGATTGTGACCCACTCTCACTAACCATGAGATTATGATGCGAACGAGATCAAGAGTCAAACACTCAGCCGACTGTGCCATCCAGGCGCCTTGCTCATTTCTTGGTTGCTTCCACATTTTGGCAATTATGAATAGAGCTGCTAAAAACATCTGTGTGCAGGTTTGGTGTTGGATGTGAGTTTTCAATTTCTTTGGGTAAGTACCAAGAAACTTGATTGCTAGACCATGTGGTAAGAGTCTGTTTAGTTTTCTAAGAAACTGCCAAACTGTCTTTCAAAGTAGGTGTACCATTTTGCATTCCCGCCAGGAATGAATGAGGGTTCCTCACATCTTCGCCAGGATTTGGTACTGTTTGTGTTCTGTGGTTGGCCATTCTGACAGATGTGTAGCGGCATTTCATTGTTGTTTTAATTTGCATTTCCCTAATGACATATAATGTGGAATATCTTTCCGTATGCTTATTTACCATCTGTATATCTTCTTTGGTTAGGTGCTTGTTAAGATCTTTGGCTCATTATTTAATCAGGTTATTTGACCGCTCATTGTTGAGTTTTAGGAGGGCTATGTATATTTTGAAAAACAGTACTTTGTCAGATATGCCTTTTGCAAATATTTTCTCCCAGTCTGTGGCTGGTCTTCTCATTCTCTTACATTGTCTTTTGCAGAATAGATATTTTTTAATTTTAATAAAGTCCATCTTATCAATTATTTCTTTCACGGATTGTGCCTTCAGTGTCGGTGGTGTGCTTTTCACCCAGGGGAAAAGACAGTCATATAGTTTGACTCATTTTCTCCAAGGGCCCAAATAAGTCTTTATTAATGACATACTATTAATAATTAAGAAAATTGAAAATCGTTGTAATGGATTATTTTCTCATTTTTTCATGAGAAAATTTCTCATTTTATTTTTCTTAATGCTTATGTATTTGTTTTGAGAGAAAGAGAGAAAGTGCATGCACACGTGAGTAAGCAGGGGAGGGGCAGAGAGAGAAGGAGAGAGAGAATAATACCAAGCAGGCTCTGCGCCAGTCAGTGCCGAGCTCGACATGGAGCTTGGTCCCATCAACCATGAGAGCATGACCTGAGATGAAATCAAGAATTGGACACATAACCAACTGAGCCACCCAGGCGCCCCCTCACTTTCTTTTAAATTATAAGCATGGATAGATACATAGTAGAATACAAAAAATAGACAAAGTACATACAGTTGATAGAAAGAATGGTGCTATGAACATTTCTATTATAATGACATGATGAAATATTATTACCAAACCAAAGCAATGATGTGAATGTTTGCATCAACATTATTGATATTAATGCAAAATTTTAAGAAATTCAACGGATGGCACATTAAAATGATCAAACAAGTTTTATCTAAGCTTACTCTTCATTTGTAATACTTACTTGCCCTATTAATAATAACTGTAGAAAAATGTGCTGAAAAACAACTTGTCTTGCATTTTAAATAAAGCTTAAAAATTAAGACTGTGCTTTTCCATGTTTTATTATAATTTTTGAAATTCTAAATGACTGATTTATTAGATGGCTAAAATGACGGATTGATATCAAATCCAGAAAGAAAAATGTCTTACTACCATTTTCTTTATCTTTGCTATAAAATATTTCAGATTTTTTCAATGTCTGGACGGAGCATGGAGTGGCATGGTAGGGAGCATCATCTATCATTCATGTTGAAGTGGGAAAATGATGAGGGCCTTGGGCCTATATTTCAGTCATCTGAAGAGATAATTTCTTCACTAGTATTCCAGAAAATCCATACTGCTCCTCAATCTTCAGATAGTTCATGTGAATTAGAATTGCAGAGGTGAAGACGGTATCAGGACCTGGAGAGGCCCTGAGGTCTAGCAACAGGAAGGGGAAGATGAGCAATCAGGGCCTGACTACTGCCACAACTGGATCAATGTGCTATTTTTTCAAAGTTTCCTCAGAGATAATCTGACCATTTATCAAGATAGCATCCTAGGTCAATGTCTCCGGCCTTGCTATCCACAGCCTCACATAGCCATGGTCACAAAATGTAATATTAATATGAGAGGTCATTTCATTCCCTACATTTTCATTTAAAGTTTTTTATTTATTTAAGTAATCTCTACACCCAACACAGGGCTCAAACTCATGACCTGATCATGAGGCCGAGAGTTGTACACTCTTCCAACTGAGCCAGCCAGGCTCCCCTCATTCTCTTTAGATCTCACAGTAATTTTTTTCAAGCCTTGAAGGTGTTGCATGTGAGAAGAAAAAAAATCAAGAGCCAAAAGGAAAAAAACCCAAACTAACCCAAAAGAAACTAACCAAACAACAAAAACAAAAACAAACAACAAAGACTTTCTAGTCTTTATCCTAGAAATGGTGAAGAGATGTTCCTCAAATCCACTGAGAAATGCCCTTAAGTTAAAATAATCAGAATTTAGACATACCAAAATTTGGGTGCAGATGGGATGAGAGCCCAGGGGGTTAAAAATCTAGTTATAGATAGGAAAGCAGAGGTAGTGGATGAGGATCTTTTCAGAGGGGAGAGTTAACAGGGGCCTGGGTTATTGATGAAAGGTTATTCAACATACATTCACTCTTAGTAAACATTAAAATCAGATAGACTCTCATCCTTCTGGGTGAGCACAAATTACTTCTCAGGACTCTCATGATTCTGAAACTCTAGGATTCTTTGTAGGGTACAACTACACTTTATTACTAGATTTTCCTATGACATTTCATGAAATGGACATCTCTCAGAAGTCGGACATCTTATTCAAGGTAAATTCCATTTCCTGTCCCTAGCAGGGCCACACATGGACAGAGAACTTAAGATTTGTGATTTGGGGGACAATCTTATGGACATTAAGCAACAATTCTCAACACTGGCTGTACATTATAATTATCTGAAGAGCCCTAAAAAATATCAATGCTGCAATACTATACCCTGAAAATTTTTATAAAACATCACTGAAAGCAATTAAAGAAGATGTAAGTTAATGAAAATATCTCAGGTCGATGGATTGGAAGGCTTAATATTGTTAACATACAATACTCTTAATACTTATATATAGATTCAATTAATTCCTATAAAAATCCAGGCTCTCTTTTTGGTAGAAATTGACAAGCTGATCTTAAAATTCATGTGGAAATGTAGGGGACTCAGAATAGCCAAAACAATCTCCAAAATACCACAGCAAAACCAAAACAAAGTACTGGACTTGCCCTTCAAGACTGCTTGGTACTGGCATAAGGATAGATGTATGGATCAATAAAACAGAATTGAGAGTCTGGAAATAAACCCATGTGTCTATACTTAACTGTTTCTGACAAGGGTGTCAAGACATTTGGTGGGGAAAGAACAATGTTTTAACAGTGTTGGAATGACTGGATATCCACATGTAAAAGAACAAAGTTGGATTCCTACTTCATTCCATAAGCAAAAATTAACCCAAAATGCTGCAAAAATATAAATGTAAGAGGTAAAATTATAAAACTGTAGAAGAAAACATAGGTGTAAGTCTTCATGACATTGAATTAGCAATGGTTTCTTAGATTTGATACCAAAAGCACATGTATAAAGAAAAAAATAAAACTGAATATCACCAAAATGAAAACTCTTTGTGTATCAAAGAGTATCTGAAGGAAGTGAAAAGCGACCCACGAAATAAAAAAATTATTTGTAAGTCATATATCTGCAAATCATATGTCAGATATTATATATCAATATATCTATTGCTATCTAGCTACTGATATCTATCTATACTTCAGCAGCCAAAATATATAAAGGCTCTCACAACTCAACAATAAAAAGACAAATAACCCAATTTAAAATAATTTAAATACACATTTCTTCAAAGAAGATATACAAATGAGCAATAAACACATTAAGGGATGCTTATTAGGCATGAGGGAAATGCAAATCAAAATATGATATTCCTAAAGACATGTAAACTGCCAAAACTGAAGCAGGAAGAAATAGAAAATCTGAACAGACTGACTGCCAACCATGAAATTGAATCAGTAATCAATAAACTCCCAACAAACAAAAGTCCAGGACTAGATGGCTTCACAGATGAATTCCGCCAAACATTTAAAGAAGAGTTAATACCTATTCTTTTCAAACTTTTCCAAAAATTAAAAGAGGATGGGAAACTTTCCAAATTCATCCTATGGGGCCAACATCATCCTGTAACTAAAACCAGATAAAGACACTACACACAAAAAAAGAACTACAGGCCAATATCTCTGATGAGCATAGATGCAAAAATCGTCAACAAAACACTAGTAAACTGAATCCAACAATACATTGAAAAAAATCATTCACCATGATCAAGTGGAATGTATTCCCAGGATGCAAGGGTCATTCAATATTTGCAAATCAATCAATAGGGTATATCGTATCAACAAGAGAAAGGATAAAAACCATATGATCATTTCGATAGATGCAGTAAAAGTATCTGACAAAATACGACATCCATTCATGATAAAAACCTTCAACAAAGTAGATATAGAGGGAACATACCTCAACATTAATAAAGGCTACATATGAAAAACCCACAGCTAACATCATACTCAATGGGGAAGAACTCAGAAGTTTTCCCTTAAGGTCAGAAACAAGACAAAGATGTCTGACTTTTATTCAACATAGTACTGGAAGTCCTAGCCACAGCAATCAGAAAAGAAAATGAAATAAAAAGGCATCCAATTGGTAAGGAAGAAGTAAAACTATCACTATTTGGAGATGACATGAAACTATTTATAGAAAACCCTAAAGACTGCACCAAAAAACTACTAACAGAACTGATAAATGAATTCAGTAAAGTCTCAGGATACAAAATCAATATACAGTAATCTGTTGCATTTCTATACACTAATAATGAAGCATCAGAAAGAGGCATTAAGAAAACAATCCCAGGGGCGCCTGGGTGGCTCAGTTGGTTAAGCGGCCGACTTCGGCTCAGGTCATGATCTCACGGTCTGTGAGTTCAAGCCCTGTGTCGGGCTCTGTGCTGACGGCTCAGAGCCTGAAGCCTGCTTCAAATTCTGTATCTCCCTCTCTCTGTGCCCTTCCCCTGCTCATACTCTGTCTCTATGTCTCTCAAAAATAAATAAATGTTAAAAAAAATTTAAAAAAAAAAGAAAGAAAACAATCCCATTTAAAATTGTATCAAAAATAATAAAATACTTAGCAATAAACTTAACCAAAGAAGTGAAAGAGCTGTACTCTGAAAAACCATAAAACATAATAAAAGATATTGACAACACAAATGGAAAGACATTCCATGGATTGGAAGAAAAAATATGGTTAAAATGTCAAACCAATCTACAGATCTAATGCAATCTCTATCAAAATATCAACATTATTTTTCACAGAACTGGAACAAAATCCTAACATCTGTATAGAACCACAAAAGACCTTGAATAGCCAACGCAATCTTGGAAAAGAAAAACAAAACTGGAGGTACCACAATTTCAGACTTCAAGTTATATCGCAAAGCTGTAGTAATCAAAACAGTATGGTATTGGCACAAAAATAGACACATAGATCAGTAGAACAGAATGGAAATCCCAGAACTAGACCCATAATTATTTGGTAAATTAATCTTCAACAAAGGAGGAAAGAATATGCAACAAATACTGTTGGGAAAACTGGACAGCTACATGCTAAAGAATGAAACTGAACCATTTTCTTACCCCAGACACAAAAATAAACTCAAAATGAATTAAGAACCTAAATGTGAGACCAGAAACCATAAAAATCTGACATTGGTCATAGCAACATTTTTCTAGATATGTCTCCTGTGGCAAGGCAAACAAAAGCAAAAATAAACTACTGGGACTACATCAAAATAAAAAAACTTCTATGCAGCAAAGGAAACAACCAACAAAACTAAAAGACGACCTACTGAATGGGAAAAGATATTTGTAAATGACATGGTTGGTAAAGGGCTAGTATCTAAAATATATAAAGAACTTATACAACTCAACATCAAAAACCAAATAATCTAATTAAAAATGGGGAGAAGACATGAACAGACATTTCTCCAAAGAAGACATACAAATGGCCAACACACACATGAAAAGATGCTCAATATCATTCATCATCAGAGAAATGCAAATCAAAATCACAACGAGATATCACCTTACACCTGTCAGAATAGCTAAAATCAAAACCTCAGGAAACAAGTGTTGGTGAGGATGTGGAGAAAAAGTAACTCTCTGCACTGTTGGTAGGAATGCAAACTGGCGTAACCAGTGTGGAGGACAGTATGGAGGCTCCTCAAAAATTAAAAATACAACTGTCCCATGATCCAGTAACTGCACTACTGCGTATTCACCCAAAGAATATGAAAACTTTAATTTGAGGGGATATGTGCACCCCTATGTTTATTGCAGCATTATTGAGAATAGCCAAATTAGGGAAACAGTCTAAGTGTCCACTGATGAATGGATAAAGAAGAAGTGGAATTCAAGAAGCAAAATAAACAAACAAAAAAAAGAGACAAACCAAAAAAACCGACTCTTAACCACAGAAAATGAACTGATGGTTAACAGAGGAGAGGTGGGGGACAGGGAATAGGTGAAATAGGTGAAAGGGATTAAGAGCACACTTATCTTCATGAGCACTGAGTAATGTATGGACTTGTTGAAGCACTATATTATACACCTGAAACTAATATAACATTGTATGCTAACTATTCCAGAATTAAAATTTAAATAATAATTAAAAATTGAAAACAAAAACTACAAGATATTGTTTCCTCATAACAACTAGGATAGTTATAACCAAAAAGACAGATAGGGGTGCCTGGGTGGCTCAGTCAGTTGAGCGTGACTCTTGATTTCAGCTCAGGTCATGATTCCAGGGTTGTGGGATTGAGCCCCACATCAGGCTCCATGCTGAGCAGAGAGCTTACTTAAGATTCTCTCTCTCCCTTTGCCCCTCTTCCCTGCTTGTGTGCTCTCTCTCTCCCTAAAAACAAAAGAGAGGGAGAGACAGAGAGATAATAACAAATGTTATTGGGGAGAGTGGGGGAAATTGGAACCCTCATACATTGCTGGTGGGAATATAAAATGATACAGCCACTTTGGAAAACAGTTTAGCAGTTTCTCAAAAAGTTAAACATAGAATTACCTACCATATGACCCAATAATTTGACTCTTAAATATATGCCCAAAAGAACTGAAAATATATATCCACACAAAGACTTGTACATGTTCATAGCGGTATTTATTTATTTATTTAGTAATTTATTTAGTAATTTCTACGCCCAATGTGGGGCTCACACTCACAATCCCGAGATCAAGAGCTGCGTGCTCCTCTGGCTGAACCAGCCAGGCACTCTGTATAGAGTGGTATTTATAAATACCAAAATGGCTATTTATAAATAGCCAAATGGAAACAATTCAAATGTCCATCAACTGATGAATGGATAAACAAAATATGGTATATCTACCCCACGGAAGGAATATTATTCAGTCCTAAAAAGGAATGATGCACTGATTCATGCTATAGGATAGGACCTTCAAAACATTATGCTAAGTGAAAGAAGTCAGCCACAAAATGTATGATTCCATTTTTATGAAATGGCCCAGAATAGGTAAGCCATAGAGATCAAATCCTAATATCTGGGGATATGACCTGGGCCTTTGAATTTTTAAGGCTCCTGGTGATTTTGAAGCACCAGGGGCTTGTAATCCACTACATTAAATAAATCAGCAGGGGCACCTGGGTGGCTCAGTTGGTTAAGTGTCCAACTTCAGCTCAGGTCATGATCTTGTGGTTCACGAGTTCAAGCCCTGCGTCAGGCTCTGTGCTGACAGCTCAGAGCCTGGAGCCTGTTTCAGATTCTGTATCTCCCTCTCTCCCTGCCCCTCCCCTGCTCGCGCTTTGTTTCTGTCTCAAAAATAAACAAACATTAAAAAAAATAAAAATAAACCATCAATCTTTTTTATTATAAACTTGTTGGCAGAAATAAAGATTTTTTGATGCTGCCTCCCAACTCCATCATTGTTCTAATGGTTAATTTTGATGAAAACAGTGGTAGGAAAAGGTCTAAAGTAATGATTGCTAAAACTCGCCAGTGCTAGAATTATTCACCAGTGCTATCAACAAAGGAACATATTGTTTTATTACATTATAATATGCTTTTTAAAAAAGTCTTCCCCATTGCTAATCTGTGTGTTATCACATATTCTCTGCATTGTAGTATCATTTAAGATTTTTCATAGTATGTAGCATCCTCCTCCATGTAATGCTGGATGGTTTTTGGTTGTATTTTTTTTTAGTGTTTATTTTTGAGAGAGAGAGTGCAAGCAGCGGAGGGGCAGAGAGAGAGAGAAAGATACATAGAATCCAAACCACGTTCCAGTTTCTGAGCACAGAGCCTGACATGGGGCTCAGACTCACCAACCATGAGATCATGACCTGAGCTGAAGTCAGAGGCTCAACTGACTGAGCCGCCCAGGTGGCCCTGCTTGTTTTGTTTTTAATCTACTCCTGCTTTAAAGTTCACAGTGTAATATCCATGGGAAGCCCTAGCTCTGATGATTTTCCCCTTTGGACCCAGGAGTGGGATACAACCTTCAGGTCTTGGGTAGTCCAAAGGGTTGGGTGGAGTGTTTTAACTGAAGATAGGCTAAACAATTTTACCTCCCCTGAGTGAAGGCTAGAACCACAACTGGCCAGTGGTTTTTTAATTTTACTTTATCATTCATTTACTATTCCCACTTAATTTCCAAAAGGAAATTGAAGTCATTTCATTGTCTAAGAAAGTAGATTTACGCTGGAGCAGGCGTGATAAGCAAAGGATTAGTTTTCCAGTATGATTCTTTATGGGTATTAACCTGGATATTATGTATCATTTTGGAAAATGACTGCTTTCCTCATAGTCTAATCCTAGGATGAGAAGCAGCAGGGACAAAGCCATGCAGAAGACGAAAATTTAATGGCAAAGTTCTCGTACACTCTACTGGAAAACACCTCATTTCTGCTAAGATACCAGAATCACATACACATTTATTTCACTACAAAAGGTTTGCATAGGGTGCCTGGGTGGCTCAGTCGGTTAAGTTTCAGACTCTTGGTTTCCGTTCAGGTCATGATCTCACAATTTGTGAGCTTGACTCCAGCATCAGGCTCTGTGCTGACAGTGCGGAGCCTGCCTGGGATTCTGTCTCCCTCTCTTTCTGCCCGTCCCTTGCTTTCTCTCTCTCTCACCCTCTGAATGACTGACTGAATGAATGAATGAATGATTTTTAAAAAAGAAAAGGTTTGCATATTTAAGCAATAACTTTCCAAAATATATAAGTCTCTAAATAATGAGTTCCAAATTTTTAATCTCTTATTACTAAGCATAATGGATGAAATGCAAAACACATTCATGGAGCATATTAGAGTAATGCAAAATAACTCTACCTGTAACTTTACTACTTTTTATCCCATACAAGGAAACATATCAAAATTGAAGTGAGCAAAAATAACGTTAATTATTAAAACTAGTGGTAGGTCTGTTGTTCAGTGTACTGATCTTGGCTAATATTGAATTAAACTAATTATATTAATACTTTATTTGGGGGTAAATTTAACAGAAATGAGATTAACACAATCTATTGGGGTAGGTTCAATATTGGGGTAATAATGAATCTACTGAATTTAGAATTATCTTAATAATAGTATCAATTAAAACAAACTTCTTACTAGATACTCGTATTCTAGCCATGATGAAGTAATTGGTACCACAAAGCCCTTCCACTGTAAACCACACAAAACTAGATAAAATATATAAAATATTTATCTTCAGATACTGGACAGCAGTCATGGAGGATTATAATTCTTGAAAGAAAGAAAACAAGACAAGTTACATATATACAAAAGAGACTTCACTGATGAATTATCCCAAACATCTAAAGAAGAAACAGTACTAATCCTATACAACTCCTTTTAGAAAATAGAGGAGGGGAAACACTTACAAACTGTTTTTGAGACCAGAGTTACTCTGAAGTCAAAGCTAGAAAAAGACATTCCAAAAAGGAAAACAAGTGACCAATACTGTCATAGATGTAGAAGCCCTTAATGGTATTTTAGCAAATTGAGCCCAGCGACATAGAAAAAGAGTAATCATCATGACAGAATGGGATTTATTCCAAGAATGCAATGTTAGTCTAATATTTGAATATAAACGGATGCAATTCAAAGAATAAAGAAGGAAAATCATATAATCCTCTCCATAGATGCCGGAAAAATATTCAACAAAATTCAACACTCATTCCTAATAAAACCTCTAAGAAATCACAGAATAAAAGGAAACTTTCTCAGCCTTATAAAGGACATCTATTAAAAAATCTACAGCTAGCAACTACTTAATGGGGAAAAATCAAAACATTTTCCCCCTAAGATGAAAATCAGAGCAAGTATGTCCACTGTCACCACTGCTGATGGAGGTCTGAGACACTTTTATTAGAAGTCTTCAAAAGTGTAATAAGACAAGAAAAATAAAAGGCATAAACCTGTAAAGGAATGAGTAAAATTGTCCTTATATGCAGATGGCATGGTCATGTACACAGAAAATCTTAAAACAACTTAACAAAAGATACTAGAGCTATTTAGTGAATTTAGGGCAATTTCAGGACACAAGGCCAATATACAAAACTCAGTTGTATTTCAAATGTTCAAATGTTCAATTCAAAAGAGAACATTGGAAAAGCATGAACTTAGAACAATACCATTTAGAGTAATATTAAGAACCCAAAAAACCAAGGTAGGCACATAATAAAAAAATGGATTATACCCGGAAAACTTTCAAATATTGCTAAGAGAATCAAAGTAGACAAATGGAAAGACATATTATTTCTTGTTAAGGTGTCAATTCCCCAAGAATTGATCTAAAGATTCAACACAAACCCAATCAGGATCCCAGAAGACATTTTTGTAAAAATTGACAAGTGGACATATTTTTCCCTTACTTCTCCTCCTAAGTACAGCTAAAAACTTGGGCATTCTACATAAAACAAAGCTAAAAGGACTGGAAGGTGAAGAGAAGGCAGATCAGCAGCAGACCTCAGGAAGGAGGAACAAGGTGATGAGTTCCTGGGTTTTCTTCTTGTCTCATATATCCCAGACTAGATGGCGGAGAAGCCAGTAACCCGAAAATGCCAGTGAGTGTGCATGTGTTCACCCTTCCCCCTCAGAGTATCCTGCTTGCTCTAGTTGAAGGACCAAAAAGGGGCAGCCTAGAAGACAGAAATCTGCTGGACAATAACTACTCTACTCCAGACAAATTTCCCAGATAAAACTGCAACCCTACCCCTATCCTCACCAGCAAGGCCAAGCAGGGGGCCTAGACATCCCGTCCTCTTGAGATTATAATGAGGTACCCCAAACCTCTCCCCTACTCTCCCAGTAAGGCGGTGTCAGAGATCATGGAGCTGAAGATTAAGTCCTGGCTTTAACTGAGTCCCTGATTCCAGTTGTTGCTCATTGTTTTTGTATGCTATGAGACAACGAACTGCCTTTTCCACTTAAGCTGGACGGTTTAAATAAAAGCCCTAATTCCACTTAAAACTACTTTTTCTGCAACCTAAACTCTGCTATGTAATCTCTTGTCTCAACTTCCTAAACTTTCAGGTTTCTTACTACTTAATTCTCCTTTCTTTAAATGTGTTGGCCATGTTTATCCCACTTCCTTCGGTGCCTAGCCTGTATCCTATGATGCATCTCCTCAACAAAGCTTTTTGTTGAAATCAATTTCATTGAGCTATAATTTGCCTGCAATAGGCATCCATTTAAAATGTACTCTTTGGTGAATTCTGATGCATCCACATACCAGTGAAACTACAGCTACAATCAATATGAGAAGATTTCTACCATTCTCAAAAGTTCCATATTGCTTCTTGGCAGTGCATTCCTCAGCCCCAAGTTTTTGGGGTTAGTTTATATTCACGCTTAAATTTTTTTTTAATGTTTATTTATTTTTTGAGACAGAGAGAGACAGAGCATAAGCAGGGGAGGGACAGAGAGAGGGAGACGCAGAATCTGAAACAGGTTACAGGTTCTGAGCTGTCAGCACAGAGCCAGACCGGGAGGAGGTGGGGGGGAGGGGCTTGAACTCATAGACTGTGAGATCATGACCTGAGCCGAAGTCGAACACTCCACCAACGGAGTCACCCAGGCGCCCCAGTTTATATTTACACTTTTACTTCTGGCTTCTTTCATTCAGCATAATGATTTTGCAGGTAGGTTGCATTTATCTGTAGTCTGTTCCTTTTTATTGCTGAGTAATATTCCATTGCATAAATAAACACCACTTTGTTTACATAGTCACCAGATGAAAGGTTGTTCCTGTTTGGGCAATTGTGCACAAAGCTGCGGTGAACATTCATGGGAAAATAATAATGGCATAGAAGCATATGTATTGATTCGGAAAGATGTTCATGACCAATTGCTAAATGAAAAAAAAATTGTTTACAGAACAGTTCATAAACATGAACCCATTTTTTGTAAAGACTATATGTGTGTAAATAAGTAAATGCATACAAAAAAGTCCCAAATATTAATGATGGTTATATCTGAGTGTTAAGATAATATGATTTTTAAGTTAAAATCAAATAGAGGAGCAAAAGACTGGAACAGACACTTCACGAAAACAGATGCCAATAAACACATGAAAAAGTTGCTCAACGTCCTTAGTCATCAAGGAAATGAAAATGAAACCTGCAATGAGATACCACTACTGATAGCACCAAATGTTGGCAAGAATGCAGAGCCACAGAACTCTCATATATTAGTAGTGGGAATGTAAAAGTGTACAGCCACTTTGAAAATCGGTTTGGCAGTTACTCGTAAGTTAAACACACATCTGCTCTATGACTCAGCAAACACTTCTAGAAGAAGCAAAAACACTGAACACAGAACAGACTCGTTCATGGATGTTCAGAGTAGTTTTCCTCTTAATCCTGAACACTCCAGGGAGAAAATCTACTTTCATTAATATGAATTTCTGAAATAGGCAAAAGCAATCTGTGGCAAAAGAAATCAGGACAGTGGTTGTCTGCAGAGGTGGGAGTATGTGAGCATGGTCTGTGGTGGGGTTTAAGGGATATTTTGCAGCTCATGCAGTATTCTCTATTGTTAAAGTTATGGTTTATGCGGATGAATGCAACTGTTGAAGCTAGCAAGCTATGTACTTAAGATCTGTCATTTCACTGTATATAAATTATACTTCAATAAAAATCAGACAATTTTAAAATAAATCTTCCTGTTAATGTAAATTTTTAAACATACAAGAAAAGTCGAAAGTACACTCCATCATATTTGAACAATCATTTGTTAACTTCAGTTACTGACAAAAAATCGTTTAAGATGCATATCACAACGGATCGCCACGTGTTTGTGAGCCAAGAATAATTGTGTTTACTTTCTAATGAAAGGAAGGGAGTTTTTGTTTGTTTTTTCGACAGGTCTCATGATTTGAGAGATGGTAGTATTTTCTACCTTCCCAGGGATTTTGATGGAAAATCAAAATTTGACCACTGACACCTACTGAAAAAATGTTGTCATTTTCAAATACCAGGAAGGCTCTGTTTTTTTAGGACTTTTTACCAGCCTATGTTGCCTCTTAGGAGGAAACCACCACAATTGACTGATTTATTTTAAAATAAGCTCAATATTTTTTTCATTTTGCCAGCTAAGGAACTATAGTGATAGTTTCTGCTATACGTCTCTCCACTCATGTTTTGGAAGAGGAATCAATGGAAGGGATGAAGGAGGTAGATTTAGTTTACAATCCTGTTCTTACTAGTTACTTGCTGTGTGATCTTGAATACATTTCTTAATTGTTCTGACCCTCAGTTTCCACAACAACATGCATGAGAATCTCTATCTCAAAGTGTCATAATGGAAATTAAATACTGTCTGTGAAAATGTCTTGACATATGCCAGGGGCTCAGTAAATACTACTGCCTTCCCTGAACTCCTTAACGGAAGACAAGATTGAAGAGCATTTTTTTCCTTCCTATTTTACAGGTATCTGGACATTCTTTGGGGAACTTACACAAGTCCAATTTGAACTATTTTTCAAGTGAGATGAGGTGGGGATGGGTGGATCAAGGTGGGCAGGGGTGGGAAGGCTGAGAGATCGTCACCTTTTATCTCTAAGAACATCGGCAACGTTTTATAATAACTAATGATGAAATACTGCTTGTTGTTTGCAGTTTCTATTTCTCTCTATGAAAGAGTATTTGGAAGGCGATTTCTTGTTGTGTGGTGAGTTCTTTTTTTTGTTTTTGTATTTTTTCCTGCACTGATCAGTGCAGGTTGCAGCGATGATTCTCAAGCTCTGAACAATGGTCTCCAGTGTGTGGGCAGGGAGGGCCAGTGTCCGGAGGCCTCTCATAGAGCCAAACACCAGCCCTGTGCCCTTCCTTTAGCTTTGTTTAAAGACAAGATCCGTTTCGTCCTTTGTCATCTCCCAGAAGGCCTCCAGACTCCACTGTGAAGCCCAGCCAGATCTCTGTAATAAATTACCTGGGAAGCCAGGGCTGAGAAAGAGAAAGGACAAGGTGAAGTGTTTTGAAATCTGACTTTCTTCCTGGAGTATTCAGGCTTAACTATTCAGAGGGACAGGATTGCACCGAGGTGTGTGCTGCCAGGTTTGCAGGCTAAAGTTTGTAGAAAAGTTTGGTTGATTCATTTAAGTCATTATTACAAGTTTTTCAATATTAAGGATGAAATGTTTCCAAACTTAAAAAAAAAAAAAAAAAGAAAGAAAACAGGTTAAGAGTATTCCAAAATAGCACATATAAAATAATTACAGGCCGTGAATGCCAGCCCATCCAGGTAGGCCTCGTTTGACCACTGCACATTACTGCACCCTGCGAATGATGTGTGTTACAAATTGAAGGTTTATGGCGACCCTGCATCCGCCAAGTCTATAGGTGCCATTTCCCTCACATTTGTTCACTGTGTCTCAGTGAACCCATTTTTGTGAATTCTTGCAATATTGCAATATTTCAGACTTTTTCATTATTACCATAAATGTTATGGTAATCTGCGATCAGTGATCTTTGATATTACTATCATAATTGTTTTGGGGCACCATGAACCATGCCTATAAAAAACAGTGAGCTTAACAGATAAATGTTGTAAGTGGCTGATTGCTCCACTGATCAGAGTTTCCCCCATCTCTCTCCCTGTCCTTAGGCCTCCTTATTCCCTCAGACACAATATTGATATTAAGCCAGTTGGTAACCCCACAATGGCCTCTAAGTGTTCAAGTGAAAGGAAGAGATACAGGTCTCTCATTTTAAATCAAAAACTAAAAATGATTAAGCTTGGTGAGGAAGGCATAGCAAAAGCCCACACAGGCCAAAAGCTAGGCCTCTTACACCAGTTAGCTAAGTTATGAATGCAAAGGAAAAGTTCTTGAAGGAAATTAAAAGTGCTACCCCAGTGAACACACGAATGATAAGAAAGTAAAATGGCCTTATTGCTGATATGAAGACAGTTTTAACAGTCCAGATAAAAGATCAAACCAGCCACAACATTCCCTCCCTCAAGCCAAAGCCTAATCCAGAGCAGGGCCCTGACTTTCTTCAATTCTATGAAGGCTGAGAGAGATGAGGAAGCTGCAGAAGAAAAAGTCTGAAGCTAGGGAACAGAGGTCGGTTCATAATGTTTAAGGCAAGAAGCCATCTCTATAACATAAAAGTGCAGGGGTATCCACCTAAGAGAATTCATGAAGGTGGCTACACTAAATAACAAATTTTGAATGTAGATGAAATAGCATTCTATTCAAAGGAAATGCCATCTAAGACTTTTGTAGTTACAGAGAAGTCAGTGCCTGGCTTCAAAGCTTCCGAGTACAGGCTGACTCTCCTGTAAGGGCCCAATGCAGCTGATGACTTAAATTCAAGCCAGTGCTCATTGATCATTCTGAAAATCCTATGGCTCTTAAGAATTACTCTCAGGGCACCTGGGTGGCTCAGTTGGTTAACCATCCAAATTTGGCTCAAGTCATGATCTCACAGTTTGTGAGTTTGAGCCCCACGTCAGGCTCTGTGCTGACAGCTCAGAGTCTTAAGCCTGCTTTGAATTCTGTCTTTCCATCTCTCTCTGCCCCTCCCCTGCTCTCTCTCTCTCTAATATAAATAAACATTTAAAAATAAAAAAAAAAAAAGAATTACTCTCAATCTACTTTCCTTGTGCTCTATACATGGAACACAAAGCCAGGATGACAGCACATCTGTTTATAACATGACTTACTAAATATTTTTTTTAATAATTTATTGTCAAATTGGTTTCCAAACAACACCCAGTGTTCAAGCCAACAAGTGCCCTCCTCCGTGCCCATCACCCACTCTCCCCCCTCCCCCACCCCCTCTCCCCTCAGTTTGTTCTTAGTCTTTCAGAGTCTCTTATGTCATGTCTTCCTTCTTCTCTGTGGCTTTTTTTTTTCTTATTCCTTCCTTCCCCTCTTCCCCTCCACCCTGGTTTTCTGCGAGGTCTTCCAAAGCCTACCTATCCGTGGGAACATATGGCATCTGTCTTTCTCTGCCTGACTTATTTCACTCAGTATAATATCCTCCAGTTCCATCCAAGTTGCCACACATGGCCAGATTTCATTCTTTCTCATTGCCACATAGTATTCCATTGTATATATATATACCACATCTTCTTTATCCATTCATCTGTTGATGGACACATAGTCTCTTTCCATGATTTGGCTATTGTTGACAGTGCTGCTATGAACATCGGGGTACATGTGCCCCTATGCATCAGCATTCCTGTGTCTCTTGGGTAGATTCCTAACAGTCCTATTGCTGGGTCATAGGGTAAGTCTATTTTCATTTTTTTGAGGAACCTCCACACAGTTCTCCAGAGTGGCTGCACCAGTTTGCATTCCCACCAACAGTGCAAGAGGGTGCCTGTTTCTCCACATCCCCGCCAGCATCTATAGTTTCCTGATTTGTTCATTTTAGCCACTCTGACTGGTGTGAGGTGGTATCTCAGTGTGGTTTTGATTTGTATTTCCCTGATGATGAATGATTTTGAGCATCGTTTCATGTGTCTGTTTGCCATCTGGATGTCCTCTTTGGAGAAGTGTCTATTCATATCTTCCTGACTTACTAAATATTTTAAGCCCACTGTTGAGACCTACTGTTCAGGAAAAAAAGATCCTTTTCAAAATATTATTGCTCACTGATAATGTACCTGGTCATCCGAGAGCTCTGATGGAGATGTACAATAAGGTTAATGTTGTTCTCATGCCTATTAACACGACATCCTTTCAGGAGCTCGTGGATCAAGCAGTAATTTCAACACTCAAGTCTTATTATTTAATTCATATTTAAATTCCATAATTTATAAGCTAAATTATAAAATTTATAATATAAATTAAATCAGGGCGCCTGAGTGGCTCAGCTGGTTAAGTGTCCAACTCTCGGTTTCAGCTCAGGTCATGATCCCATGGTTTGTGAGATCGAGTCTCATATCGGGCTCCATGCTCATACAGAGCCTGCTTGGGATTCTGTCTCTCCCTTTCTCTTTCCCCCTCCCCTGCTCACGCTCTTTCTCTCTCTCTCTCTTTCTTCAAATAAACTTTAAAATATTATAATATAAATTAAATCAAATGTTATTCAAGTCACTTTTTATAAGGCTACAGCTGCCATAGACAATGATTCCTCTGATGGCTCTGGGCCAAGTAAACTGAAGACCTCCTGGAAAGAACTCATGACTCTAGACGTCATTAAGAACATTCATGAGCAGAGGTCGAAATACCAACAATAACAGGACTCTGGAAGAAATGGATTCCAACCTTCAGTGAGGACATTCAGGGGTTCAAGACTTCCGCGGAGGAAATAAGTGCAGATTGGTGGAAATAGCGAGAGAACGAGGATTAGAAGGGGACCTGAAGATGCGACTGAATTGATCCAATCTCATGATCAAACTTGAATGAATGAAGAGGTGCTTCTTATGAATGAGCACAAAAAGTGGTTTCATGACATAGAATCTACTCCAGGTGAAGATGGTGGGAAGATTGTTGAAATGATAACAAAGGCTTTAGAATATTGTATAAACTTAACTGATAAAGTAGCAACAATGTTTGAGAGAATGGACTCCAATTTTGAAAGAAATTCTACTGTGGGTAAAATGCTTTCAAAGAGCATTACATGCTAAAGAGAAATCATTCATAAAAGGAAGGACCAACTGATGAGGCAAACTTAATTGTTGTCTTATTTTAAGAAATTGCCACAATCGTCCTAACTTTAGCAACTACCAGTCAACAGCCATCAACGTCGAGGCAAGACCCCCAACAGCAAAAAGATAATGACTCAGTGAAAGCTCAGATGATAGTTAGCATTTTTTAGCAATGAAGTATTTTTAACTAAGGTATATATGTAAGGTATGCTTTTTTAGATATAACACTACCGCATATTTAATAGGTTACCATATAGTGTAAATATAACTTTTATATCCACTGGGAAACCAAAAAAGTCATTTGATTCTATGGCAATATTCACCTTATTTCAGTGGTCTGGAATTGAACATGCAATATGTCCAGGATGTGCCTATAAGTTGACAAAATATTTACCAAGTAGGTAATATTAGTATTCTTCATTTTAAAAATGAAGAAAGAAAGGTTTAAAGAGGCTATGTGCTTACTTGATATGAATATATAGATGGTAAGGAATAAAATGAGGTCCTGAATCCTGGCCTTCTAGTTCCAAGTCTTTCCCATTAGATGGGCCGTCCAGGCTGGATAGCAGTTTCGATTCCTCTGAAAGTAGTACTAAAAGTTGATGTGGCAAGCAAAACACAAACTTTGGGGCAATGTCCTCTGAAGCACAGACAGTGATAGTGGGGCCCCAGAGACCGAGGGAGAAAAGGGGAGGTGTAGGAGGCGAACATGAGATGTGGCAGGTGCCCATCCAGAAATCACTTGCAAGACTGAGTCAAGAGGTGCCCCTCCGAGACCCTCTTGAGTGGGATCCCCCTCCACACATCCCCTTTCTTTTTTTTATTTATTTACTTTTGAGAGAGAGAGGGAGATCGCGCGCACACACACACACTTGCTCATGGGGGGTAGGCAGAGAAAGAGGAAAAGAGAGAGAATCTCAAGCAGTCTCCACAGTCAGTGCAGAGCCCAGTGCGGGGCTTGAACTCACAAACCATGAGATCATGACCTGAGTTGAGATCAAGAGTCAGATGCTTAACCAACTGAGCTACCCAGGCGCCCCACACATCCCCTTTCTGAGATTACATCTTTGTTCCAGATGGGGAACAACCAATGCAGAGGAAAGAACAAAGGAAAATAGAAACCCGTATCATTTCCGGAGTGTGTCAAGAGTATTATCCAAATGAGAAAGATACTCATGAATGTACACATAGTACACCACAAACTTTTTTTTAGATTAAAACCACTGTATCCCATCATGTACAAAGCTTGTTTGACTTTTTCTTTTTGGTCGGCCCCACGTATTTTTGTTAGCAATGTTGACCACTGAAATTATTTTCTTAGAAGAGAATTTTCCAGTAAACCTCCCACATCATTGCAAACTTCCTGTTCCTCTTCTTAGGTCCGTCATTACAGGCAGAAGGAGAGCTGATGTTCAGCACAAAATTAATTTGGCAGGGTGTGCGCTTAAAGGCATCAACTTCCAAGGGGAGGAAGTTTTTGTTTTTTGTTTTGCTTTGTTTTATAAAGCATTGCTTTTTACTTGTGCTGTGCCATCTGAAGTTATGGATTATTTTCTGAAGACAGAGACTTTTGGTTTAGCTAGTTCTCAGTAACTGGAAAATATTCAGTACATGCTATTGAACTGAATGTTTAACATGTACTTCCCCTTAGCCAAATAAAGAATATTTTATGGTCACTTTTCATTTTAGATGAGGTTATAGGAATAGGTAATCTTCAGAAATTGGGGAAATTAATTCATGAGAACTGTGGTCCAAGTTTAAATTCTGCGTCCTCAAGCACACTTAAAAATCAGGGCCTTTGACCCTTTGTTAAGTAAAAACACAAGCACACAGCTAATGTAAACCTCTTCTTAAATCAATGATATGAGGCTTGGCTGCACACTGAAAACACGCAGAGTGGAATGTGTGGTAGGATTTTTTCAAATATTGCTGCCAGACTCAGAAATGTAATTGGTAATCTATAGCCTGGGCTTCAGAGTTTTTAAAAGCTTCTTAGGAGGGTCTAATGGACAGCCAAAGCCGAGCATCACTGTCCTAAATGAATGAACACATTTAATCAGCACTACTAAGTACTGGGCTCCGTGCTAGGTACCTGTTATCCTTTATTTTACTAATATGGAAATTAGGGCTCGGAGAGGTTATGTGCTTGGCATCATCGAGCAGTTAAGTGTTAAATTTGGAAAGAAAAAAAAGTCCTATAAACCTCATACTCTTTTTGCCATTTACATTGTAGTAAAGAATATGCTAGTGTCTACAGACACCAATGTACTGGCCTCTGAAAATGAAGGCATGATTAAGTGAAGACTAACTCTGTTGAAGATGAAAAGGACAGTCCTTGGGATGCTATGAGAAGCAAGTTTTTAATCTACATAGAAATAAAATCTGGGTGCATAACCTGTTGAATAGATATTTTCTTATAATGCTATAGTCTATTGTTCAAAACCCAGCAATGTCTCCTACTGAGTTGGAAATTGCAGATTGATGTTAAGGGTCTCATGTCAGTCCTTACTGATTTGGGCATTAGAGACTATTCAGTGGTTGAGAAGCAGGACCTGGGTGGCTACGAGGAAGAAAACAGGGGCTGAGCTGTGCAGAGTAGGCCTCACAAAGGCACACTATGACAGTGTCAGTTCATTCACGGTCTCCGTTGTAAAGTGGCTGGCTGCAGTGCTGAGATTGTGTCTCGGTTACAGACATCCAAACTGCTTAGAAATCCAGGGAACAGCTATTCAGTTAAACTAAGAAAAACAAAACCTCAACCAAGCCCAACTGTAATTATGATGGAAAAGCTGAGAGCCTGCTTGAAGGTGGTGTGTGACTTTATTGTGTGTGTGTGTGTGTGTGAGAGAGAGAGAGAGAATACACACACACACACACACACACACATATGCACTACTTATGTATCTTTGGCTTGAACAATCCTCAGGTGTCTCGTCAATGCCTCCTTTTTCTTTCTAAATTTCCCTCCCTTCATGGTCTCCCCGCCATCCCTATAAAATGTCCACTTGCTGAGAAACATATGGAATAAGCAGTATTTTGTGAACATTTTAGAGTCCTGTCTGGAGCAATGAAAACTGTCTATTTTAGAAAAAAGAAAAGTAAAGACAAAGGCACACAGGAAAGGAAAGTAGACACAAAGAATTAAATTGGTAAGTAGCGGGGGGCGCCTGGGTGGCTCAGTCGGTTGAGCGGCCGACTTCGGCTCAGGTCATGATCTCACGGCCTGTGGGTTCAAGCCCCATGTCGGGCTCTGTGCTGACGGCTTAGAGCCTGGAGCCTGCTTCGGATTCTGTGTCTCCCTCTCTCTCTGCCCTTCCCCGATTCATGCTCTGTGTCTCTCTGTCAAAAATAAATAAATGTTAAAAAAAAATTAAGAAAAAAAAATAAATTGGCAAGTAGGGGACATAACAGGCAGGTACTTAAATAGAGACAAAGAAGAACAGTCAATATGAGACAGAGAGTGAATGAGACAGAGACAGGGAAAACCCAGTAAGTGAAAAGAGAGAGAAGCCAAGATGGAAATTCAGGGAGAGCTAGGCAGAAACAGAGAGAAAGAGATGGCCAGTCAGTAATGGAAAGAGAGAGAAACAGAGAGAGGTGACAGAGAAAACCAGACAGGAGACAGAGATGGTCAGAGCTGAAGAGAGAAAGGAAGAAAGAGACAAACACGCTGAGAGAGAGGAGCACAGAAGACAGATGGAGGTGAACAAGAAGAGGGAGGTGAACAGAGGGAGAGAGCCAGGCAAGAGTGTGGACGGTTTTATACACATTTTTGTGGAGAAATGAGAAGCCGACTGATTTGCCAGGAGGGACAGCCTTCCCAGTCAGGGCTGTTGGAGGGTATGAGTTTAGTCATGCTAAACAGAAACAGGATTCCTTCCTCCCAAGTTTAGTTCTGCTCCCCTGGGAGGGCAGACTGGGGAATATGGTTTCTGTGCCAGCACTGTGGGCCACAGGAGGACCTCACAGAATTACAAACTGTTGGAACTGAGATCCCCGTGGTGGACGTGTGTGGTTTCCTGGCCAGCCCCTATCCATTTACCCTGTTTCCAGTAAAAGCCTCCAATATTTGTGGGGGAACCACCCTTCCCCACTTTCAGTCCTCGTGGTTTTTGTGGCAGTGACAGTACCTCCTCACCATGCCAGGCACAGTTGTATGACCCAGGCTTGGCATATGGTCCAGGGCATCAGTTTCTCCTGTGGTCAGTGATTGGTTCAAGGACAGGCACATCATTCCAGGGAGGTAAATCAGAGCCAATCAGTCTCATTTGGGGTTTTTCTCGGGGCTCCTGGGTTTGCCCTCAGATCCAGACTTGAACCATGGAGCCATGTTGGCTGGAGCTGGGGCTGCCATCTTGCCAACTTATACAGTCTGAAAATGAAGCCAACACACACACATGACTGGGTTCTTGTGGCCTCTTTTGAACACTGATCAAGCTGTTCTGGAGTCAAACTATCTCTAGACATTTTTTTTTTTTTTTTACAAAAGCTAACAAATTACCTTTTTCTTTAAAAGTTTAAAACAGTTTGACTTAGATTTCCTGTCATTTGCAACTACATCCTAGTGAATGTCTCAGAGATCATGTATCACCACATTCTGCAAAAACAAATTATCTACAAATTTAGCCAGTTAGTGGCAATACATGAAACCCATATACCCCAATAAACACACTTGTTCTTTCTCTCCCTCTTATTTTATTTTAAAATTAAGCTATAGGGACCATTTCCAATAAATGCCTTTACTCATGTGGTTTCATAAGCCTAAAAACACCAGCCCTATGCAATAAGCCACGCCTAAGTAATGTTTCCCTTTGTTCAGTGAATTCCCTTTTCTATAATGTTCTTTCTCTCCCTTCCTAGGGATGGTAAGCAGAATATGACAGATATCACTGATACTTTTATGTGAGTTTACCAAACAGAACCTTTACCTTTTAAAAGAGAAGAACCCAGAGGAATACATTTCTAATGCAGGAATTCCAAATATCGTAGTATGTGGTTAGAGGACATGTTCTGGAGTTGTGGAACCTTCTTACAATTTTCTCAACTGTCAGCTCTGAGCAGTAGGTCCAATATTTATTTTGTAGGGTTGTAAATGAAAACTTACTGAAGAACTCTGAAAAACGTCTCTCAAGTGACATGTTTAGAGCAGTGGATCTCAAACTTCATTGTGCATTAAGTCACTGGAGACTTGTTAAAACACTGTGAGGCCCACCCCTGGAATTCCAGTTTCAGAGGGTGTGGGGCAGGCCTGATGCTTTGCATTTTCTAGCAAATCCCCAAGTGAAGCTGATGCTGCAGGTCTGGAGGGCACCATACTTTGAAGAAGAGATTTGGATATTAAAATACAGCTCCGAGAGAACTTGGCCAGGTGACATAAAACCTCAGCAGTGCTCTGCCCTAGTCCTAGAAATTAAGCCCCCCTCCCATTCCAGCAGAGATACAGGCTACGGTTTGAGGTGCAGTGGTAGGAAGGGGGGCCCTGGTGTCCCACAGGTGAGAACACTGGTGAGTCAGGTGCAGGACTACAGCCAGAAGCCCATGAGTGCTAGGATCAACAGGTGCTTCTGTGGTAGGAAAACAGTTTTGAAATATGAATTCAGGTGTTTTTTTCCTGTTTTAAAAATTCCTATTACTCCCAGGAACTTGCCCTCCCTGGTTTTCTCACCCCACCCCCCACCACCCCCCCCCCACCCCCCCCCCCCCCCCCCCGTTCCAGGCAACAGCTAGAACTGTTCTATTCTCATTGCCCCAAGGGATGATGCAATACAAGAAAGAAGAAGTCTATTTCCTGGCTTTTGCGGATCTAGGTACACAAGCAAGCCAGGTTCATGCGGCCAGCGCAGGTACACGGGACACAGTACTCAGAAGGGCCTGGCACTTGGGTTTAATGCTTTGCAGTGGCTGTCTTGTAATTCTTACCAGTTTTACCTCTGGATGCATGATTCATAAAGGAGAGTGTGACAGGGCAATGGAGCATGCACCTGGGGCCTGGAACCTTGGCTCACATGTAATCCTGCCACAAACTGTATCCTGGGTGGAGTTCCCCGCCACTTGCTCCCTGGTCCCCTTGTACCATGGCTGGCCCTGCTTAGTTTCCTTCTATACCTGGCATGGGCCTGGGCACAGGTGCAGAGAGGAGGAGAGAGTGTCAGGCCCTGGTGCACACACCTCAAGGCATCTGGAGGTGAGAATCAAGGCAGATGCCTGTGGCCTCGGGTGGTGCCCTCGAGTGGGCAATTCAGTGGGGTCTCTGGTCCATCCCCACTCCAGGCACGGGGGCATATTTACGTATGTGTGTATGGCACGTGTGTGTGGCATAAGGGTTGCAATTCCTTTGAGATCATCTGTCTGCTGTGGGCCCATGGGAAGGGGAAGTCGACTTTCCCCATCCCCACCCAGCTTTATGTTTTCACCTTGCACTGGGTCCAGCAAATGGTGTAGGCAGCCGCCACATGGGCTTTGAAACAGGCCCCAGACATCTTTGCACCGCAGAATATCTAAGATGAGAGGAAGGCCATTGATAGCCCCATGGAAGTTTTCACTTACTTCTCCTAGCACTGTGTGGGAAGAGAAGACCCATCCTTCGCACCTCAAAGTAGTAAAGGATTGAGCTGAGAGCAAACTGGAGCTGGAGGACTTGGGTCAAGGATGACTTAGCACTGACCCACACAGTCCAAAGCCCAACAGAAGCAGGAGAAGTTCAGGGAATGTCAGCAAGGATAGACAGTCACCTAGACTAGGGGTGCGTGTGTGTGCCTGTGTGTGTAAATCCCACATTGACAAGTGGGATCAGATGAAATGGAGGTTTGAGGTAGAAAATAAGTGGCTTACAGAAAAAAAATTAAATCTCTTGCATTCCTGAATTTGCAGATTGATGTTTATATATGCTATACTTGCCCCAAAAATGGGAAAAGGAATTTATAGAGGCCTGGAGTTAAGGACATGCAAGGAAAAAGGCCACTTATAAGGCTGAGAGCTGGGAGAGATTGGTCAGGTCTAGTAAGAAACTGCCATTCAGAGACTATAAGCAGAGAACTCTGAAAGTCACCTATGACAGCCAAATTGTCCAGGGTGAAGAAGCATAAGGATTAAGGCTAGTCAGAGGAAGTCCACTTAAAAAGCTGTAGCAAGGCAAAGCTTCCTTGTAAGACAGCTGTTTAAACTGTCCATTAAAATATTTTGTTCTCTTATGGACGCATATTCCTCTTGTACTTTATTTGAGAGTACACTTTCCTCAAAGCAACTTAGCTAAAGTGGTTGGGGTGGGGGAAATGCTGGTGGCTGGGGTGCAGGGGAAGAACAATACTCGATGAAAATTAGCAGGAACTGAGTCTCTGAAAGACTAAAAGCAAAATAATTGAGAAGCCTGTTTCCTTTACTGCGAAAGTATTTTTGGAAGTTTCTTTTCTCTTTTTTACAATCCATCTCTTCTGGTTTTTCTATGACGAACATGATTTACTTGTGCAGTTTTACAAGAGGAGAATCCTCTAAAATGAAAGAAAACTTGGGGACTCACAACAGTTGTGGGGAAGATGCATTTAAGATTCTAATATGCATTTCTCTGCATTTGGGAGAAGAGGAAGAAAGGAAGAAAAAAAACCCAAATGGATAGTTTCATTCTCCTTCCTATCAGCTAAATCCAGGCATAAATGAGAGCACAAACATTCCCAGGGAACAACCAGCAAGGAGTGGAGGCAGGGAGGTCCCGCACAGGAGGCCAGGTCTTTAGAGGACCAAAGTGCACCCACAGGCGTCCTTCTCAAGGAGCTACCTCAGACCAAACGATAGCTGACCAAGAGGACACACCACAGGAGGTCACTGGGCTTCTGAGACTGTGCTGGTAGGGGCAGGAATGGATTCTGTGGCTAAATTAGTTCCATGTCAACAAAAATTCTTATATAACCAAAGATGTTCCAGGCTGCAGTAAATAACACAAAGCCTATACAAAACCAAAACCAACAGTGTCAAAAGAATATGAATAGTTCTCTGGAGCCCCTTGGAACTTGATTTGACTTATGAAAGTTTTTTTTTTAAGGTGTTATTTTTAAGTAGTCTCTACTCCTAATGTGGGGCTCGAACTCACAATCCTGAGATTAAGAGTCTTATGCCCCACTGACTGAGCCAGAGAGACATCCCCCACTCCTTTTTTAAAAAAGATTTTACTTGGAAGGTTTTAACTTGTCCCTTTGATGCCAAATCTGCCATATGAGAGACCTCCTGGTATCGAAGCAATTCATACAGGTGATAAACCAGGACAGAAAAAAAGCATTCAAAAAGCCAAAGCGCCCAGAAGGAACAAAAAGGAAGCAGACAAAATGCAGATGCAGAGAGAAATGGCATTCAACAACTCAGAGCAGATAGCTGATTTGTTCTTATGGAATCAGTGAAAAAAGGTTCTGCAGAAGCGGGTCAAGTCCCTGACACATTTAAAAGAGCATGCACCCTGCTTGGCTGACTGCCCTTCTCCACTGGTGTGGCCTGTGTCAAGAGAACTGGATCCTCGTTCTCAGAAGCTTGTGTTTCTTCTCTGTCAGGGATCCTGTTTAGCTCACGATGGGAATTTTGTCCCTGTCAGCATCAGTTTTCAAAATTCCTCACACTGACACAAAATTAAAAGGGAGGCAGAGTCCCTTTGGGATGTTTTATATCATGAATCATCAGTGCCTTCCTGACTCCCCTGGGAATCTCATCCCCACACAGAGGTCCCATTGACTCCTGTGGTCCCTGTCAAAGCCAAGTTCAAGAATGGAAAAGATGAGCTGAGTAGATTTCATGTTGGACTCATCAGCTGAGTTCTGTCACAGGCAGGGGTCACAGCTACTTAAGATTAAAGGGCCTGCTATTCAAATACTTGGGGGTTTCTAGCATTCTGATTGTAAATGGATCCCATAATTTACATGCGGACTATTTAGAAGGAGATGAATGAACAACAGAGCTCTGCACTGTTCCTTTTAAACATACGGTTCCGCCTGTTTGGGTGGTAGCTAGACTGTAAATATGTGCTACTGAAGGAAGTGCTTTGCCGGTTTTGTCTTATTTTATTTTAATCCTAGAACAGGCAACAGAGGAACACGGTTTAAGAAAGTACATTCAAACTTATACAATCAAAAACCTTTCCAGAGACACAGAAACTTTAGGTTTTTAAAATACCCTAACTGATTTAGAGATTAGACAAGAAAAAAATTTTTTATTAACTTAGGCTAAATCCTTTCTGCACAGGATCACACACTCTCCCAGGGAAAGAGGAGAGGAAAACTGACCGTGGCGTTGAGATCAGAGATGTGTCTTTGGAAACATGAGAATTTCCGTGCTATTTTTAAGTAAATCATATGAGTTTGATTTGTTCACTCATCCTTTCATCCTTCACTTTGTTTATTCAGTGAACATCTGTAAAGCCCCTTCCACGTACGAGGCACTGTGCTAGGCACAGGGTGAATAACATGAGATCTGAGAGATTCCAGGGTTCCATGTAAAACGGAGTAAGATGGAGTACCTAACCTTGTCCCTCCCACTAAATACAGCTATAAAACCTGACGGAACACATGGAGCCGGTATATAGCATGAAAAGTAGCAGGTGCCTTGGGGAAAAGATGGGAATTTGAAGTACCACTCAGCTGGTGGTGAGCTTACCACTTTTCTCCCTCTGATATCCCCTGGCCTGGATTCAAGGCAGCCTAAAACCTAAAAGTGAGCCTTGGCAAGGACAGAGAGAGCTCCAGGAAAGGCCTTGCTGTTTTAACATGAGCAGTAGGAGAAACATCTCCCAACATTCAAAGGAATGGAGGCAATTTCTCATTTTTCTTTTTCTTCCTTTTTCTTTTCCTTAATCTCTCAAAGGCCCCAGCCTGTGATTAAAACTCTGAGGAAGGTTCCTTCTTTTCTGACTGCAAGGACTGTGGCCCAAGAGAATGGCACAAATGTCTGCTGCTTTTCCCTCATCTTGGCCACTGTAATGAAGAGTCTGACTCTATTTTTTTTTAATTTTTTAATTTATTTTTGAGAGAGAGAGAGAACAGAGCATAAGCAGGAGAGGGGCAGAGAGAGAGGGAGACACAGAATCTGAAGCAGGCTCTAGGCTCTGAGCTGTCAGCACAGAGCCTAACGTGGGGCTCGAACTTGTGAACCACGAGATCATGACCTGAGCTGAAGCTCAACCGAGCTACGCAGGTGTCCCGAGTCTGACTATTTTTGATGTTTGATTGCTGATAGCATTCATGTCTCACCACTCCCTGTTTCCTTTCCGCCCCACATCTGGGCAAAGCTGGCCAGAAGGCTCAGTTGCTCCTTTATCACCAGTGGGAACTTCAAACCATGGAGCTCCAGCCTGCATGCAGGGACATTCCCCCCAGCTGCACTCCTTGGTCATGACAAACACCACACCTATCCCCATTTCTGGCTCTTTCAAGCCATTTTCAGACCAGCTTGGGAGCCCTCTTTGCTCTCTCTAGAAAGTTCCATGATGTAATAAACCTCTCCATGCTTCCTTATTGCATATATGACATCACTGTTTTTTTGGCACAGCACAGAATCAGGGAGGGTCATTCCATTTTTGCTGAATGAAAACAACATCCCAGATATAAGCACAGTTATAGGAAATGCACAGCAGGTGAAGACCCAAACAGGACACTTCAGGGAACCAGAAAGCACCTAGGAGATCTCAGAGAGGAGGCAGCTGAGGGCACTGTTCGAATTTGTTAAGAACTTGGACTTATTCCCAGGCTGTGCACACACACATCTGGCCATAAAGAGTGTATTCTAGACTTGAGAAATGACCCATGGGAGAGATCACTGCCCAGGTGTCAGACTGGCCGCCAGGTGGCATACATGTCAGACGGATCCCGACAGCACTGCAAAGGCTTTGAAAACAACTGACTTTGAAACCACAACCCACAGAAGGTTGGTCAGAACTTGCAGTCTAAAACCAACTGGGTTGATTGCCTGCTGAAACAAAGAATGTCAACATTCCACGGGACCTAAATAAGACCCAGAGTCTCATAACATAATCTCCAAAATGTCCAGGATACAACCCAAAATTATGCACCGTGCCAAGAACTAGGAAAACCTCAGCTCTAATAAGTAGAGCTGCTTACAATAAGTATACAATCTAGTTCAGGAGATGGAATCATAAATGGATAGTGACATAACCCTTAGTACCTATGCCGTGAGAGATATGACAGGATAATGTGGGAACACAGGAGTATATCTAACCCAATCTAAGGAGTGGGGAATCACGAAATCGGGATCAGCCTCCTGGAAGAACAGATATTGTAAAGTCTGAAAGATTAAGTAGACAAAGAGGAGTTAGGTGAAGAAGTAGAAAGTATTCACACCTAAGTAAGGGGTAGGAAGAACAAAGACAGGTGGGCATGGAGAACTACAAACAGTTCTACTTTGTTGGGGCACTAGCTTCCAGATAGGGGGAGCAGAAAAGGATGGTGGAAATACCAGGACCAGGCCATGGAAGGCTTCAACTACTATCATATATCACCTTTAACTCTATCAGCCATCCTATTGGTTTTCAGTTCTGTCAACATGAACACATTAACAACACAAACACCGTGGTCATAATTAAATCATGGAAATCATGACCATGACCCTCTAGGTCTTGGCTTCTTGTGGCCGAAACTATTGGTATGCACTGATGATCAGTTTGGTCATCAGTTTCCCAGCCTCCCTTAAAATTAGGTTGGCTGTATGACCAATTCTGCCTAATGGATGTGAGTGAAAGTGATGCGTGAAACACTCAGGGCTCAGATATCTAAACTCGCGAGGTGCCTTTCCTGCATTCTCTCCCCATTTCATGTAGATCTTAAAGGTCATGTGTTTGAGGGCCATGTGACAAAATGGAAGGAACTTGGGTCATTGGGTCATCACTTAGAGGCGAGCTCCTTCAGGAACGTTCACAAAGGAGTTTGCACAAGGGAACAACAACCTTTTCTTGTGCGAAGCCAATGAGATTTCATAGTTTATTAGCGCATCATAGTCCAGCCTCACTAACACAGTTTCTCTCTCTCTTTATCAAGAGCACGATAAACCTCCCTCCAATGTCTCTTCCAGCTCCATAAATCTAACTTTATCTAGAGAAGGCACTCCTCCACAGTCATGTGCTGTTTTGCCCAAATATCTTGGGATCAGTCCTGCCTATGTTCTTTCTCTCTAGGACATTTCCGTATCTTACCTTGGAGAAGGGTAATGATGTCAGAGACAGTCAGGATTGGATAGGCTTTCAAAGCTCACCTAGAGGAACTTACTTCCTAGTACCTGACTCACCTTCCCAACAGTCCTGCTACATGGTAGTCCCAGGTCTGGTTGAAGGCTTCCAGCCACTGGAATTCACTGCTCTGACTATACAAAAATTCTTCCTTCCTCTACATTCTAAATAAGAAATACACTGCCTGTAATTCATAATCCCCTTGGATTGTGCTTAATATACTCACTTAATTCTTCAAGTGAATGAGTAGTAACTCCATTCAAATGAATGAGCTGTAATTCCACTTGGGACATCTGAACCTTTTCCTGACCTCCTCCCATTATGGCAAGAAATCTTTTTTTTTTTTCTTTACACAATGAACTATTTCTTTGGTGAATTTGTATGGCTTGTGTGTGACAGTCCAGAAATTATCCTTATATTCATCAACTCCCAGCACCCACAAGCAGAGAGCTCTTTGAGAGGATCTTGTCTGTAATGTCACAGGTCAGATCTGATACGCAGTATAGCAGTTTTACAGTTCAAATCTTGGGAAGCTCTAAGTCTACCCATATGTCTATGCGGGTATCTATGAAAGCATGAACATCTATTAAAAAGTCAACACAACTAAACAAGAAAGCAAAAGTGAACATCCTCATATGGTTGGAAAGTTTTAACAAGAAAGATTTTTGTAGTGAGGCATGCTGTTTTCTTTGATGCACTGTCTGCTCGGTTCATAATGCTGGCTAGTCCTTGAATAACATCAGGCACACTCCACAAAAGGAAAAAATTGGTAAATCAGATTGCACCAAAATTTAAAACTTTTGTTCTGTGAAAGGCTCTCCTGGAGGCATGAAAAGACAAGCTCTCTACAGAGTGGGAGAAAACATTGGCAAACCACATATATAAATATATAAGAAATTCTCAAATCACAACAGTAAAAAAATAAATAATCCAAGTAGAAAATGGATAAAAGACATGAATAGACACTTTGCCAAATGGTAGCACATAAGCACATGAAAAGACAGTCAACATCGTGTACCTTTAGGGAAATGCAAATTAAAACCACACTGTGACATCACTATACATCAGAAGGGCTAAAATATAAAAGAGAGACAATGCCAAATGCTAGCAAGGATGCAGAGAAACTGGATCACTCATACACTGCTGGTAGAAGCATAAAACAGGATGGCCACTCCAAAAGATAGCTCAGCATTTTTTAAAAAGCTAAACAGGCACCTACCATACAACCCAACAATTCTATTCCTGGGCATTTATCCCAGAGAAGTGGCAATATGTGTTCATACAATAATACGTAGATGAAGTCTTATATTAGTTTATTACTAATAGCCAAAACCCGAAAGCAATCCGCATGGCTGAACTAAGTGTGGTACGTCCATTCCATGTACTGTTACTCAGGAATACAAAGGAACTAGCTAGGGATAGAGGCAACAACCAGGATCAATCTCCAGATAATTATACTAAGTGAAAAAAACTAATCCCCAAAGGTTACATATATATGATTCCATTTATATAATATTGTCAAAATAACAAAATTATAGAAATGGAGTACAGATTAGTGGCTGCCAGACATTACAAGCGGTTGGACTGGGCTGGGAAGTGGGTGTGATAATAAAAGGCCACACGAGGAAGGGACCCTTGAGGTGAGGAATGTTCTGTGTCTTGGCTACATCAATGTCAATACCTGGTTGTGATATTCTATTATAGCTCTGGAAGATGTTACCGTAAGGGGAAACTGGGTAAAGAATACAAGGAATCTCTGTATTATTTATTACAAATTCATATAAATCTACAATTACTAACAATTATAAAAAGATAAGATTTTAAAAAACATTCCCCATTTCTGGGTTGCAGCCCATACCCGGTAAGTTACAATAGCTAGAGATGGGAGCCAGGCATTGGTAGGTTTGAAAGATGCTCAGGTGGTTCCCATGGGCAGCAGTTTTGAAAACCACTGAATTAAACATCTCAGAAGTCCGCAAGGAAACATTTAAGAAAAATGGGGAAAAAAAGGTTTCTTAAAGCTCTGTCTGTTTAAGATGTATCTTTGCAAGACAGAAAGACACAGAAGCATCCTTTAACATTCTGGCCACAGGCCCAGTCAATGTGAGGGAGAGGTCTTGGTCATTTCTTTTCTTAAGAAAGAGAGTGAGCAAGGGTAGGAGGAGAGAATCTTAAACAGGTTCCACGTTGAGCATGGAGCCTGATGCAGGGCTCAATCCCACGACCTTGGGATCAGGACCTGAGCCGAAATGGGATGCTCAACCAACTGGGCCATCCAGGTCCCCCAGCCTTGGCCATTTCTTATTTATCTGACAGGCTCCTGGTGTTGAAGCTTCACTAACTAAACTTAAGCCTAACAGCCAGCCAACATGATTAACCACTTTGCTCATTGAAATCATTTACCAAAATTTTTTAAAGGTCATTTCATAGGGGCACCTGGGTGACGGTTGAGCATCCAACTCTTGATTTTGGCTCAGGCCATGATCCCACAGTTGTGGGATCGAGCCCCACATCCAGCTCCATGCTGAGTGTGGAGCCTGCTTAAGATTCTCTCTCTCTCCCTCTTCCCCTCTCCCCCACTCATGCTTTTTCTCTCTTAAAAAAAAATCATTTCATAAATAATGGAATTTCTTTCTCTCCAACTTCATCCCAATAATCTTCATTAAATCTAACCTGATGGTGAGATACACAGGTGCTACTAAGTGTTCCAGAGCCTGACTAAAGTATTACACGGGTGTTGTTGTTATCATTATTACTTTTTTTTACTGTTCATTTATTTCTGAGAGAGGGAAGGAGAGACAGAGAGAGGGAGAGAGAGAATTTCAGGCAGGCTCCACGCTGTGCAGTTCAGAACCTGACATAAGGCTCGAACTCACAAACTGTGAGATCACGACCGTGAGCCAAAATCAGAGTCAGACAAACTGACTGAGCCACCCAGGTGCCTCAGTTCTTTTTAAAGTAACATTCTATCCACACCTGATTTGCAGCTCTTTTAATTCATTGTCATTCTTTCCAAGAAATGTGTTGGAGATACTACCTAAACTTGCAGTAGCAATTTGCCGCTTAGACCAAACTGTAAGAAGGAGAGAGAAAGGGACTGAATCTTTCCTCTCATTAAATTCGGACCCAACTTCATCTTTACAATCAGCCCCATTGCCCTTCTGAGAGGATTTTTAGAATGTTCCTCAATTGCATGTTTTCAAGTATTATCATGCCCTATTTTTCAGCCTACACCTTCTCTCGGGACTTTTTCTTTTAAATTAAAAACACTGTTTAAAATGTGTTATCAAAGCAACATTAATGTAATGAGAAAAAGTAGCCTTATCAGACAAGATAATCTGCTTTTCCCCAGAGATGCCATTTTAATTACATTAAGCATTGTTTGCTCAAAGAGATCTGAAGACGCTAAATGGATTAACCCTGTGTGTACATCAAGTCCTCTTTTTCATCAACCCAATTTTCTGTTTGATTTTTACACTTCAAGTATCACAAACAGTAGGAGCTCCATGGGGACTAACAAAATAGGAAAAATTGAGCTATCGTTAATTTTTCCTTTTTTTTTTTTTTATTTCTAAGAAATCTCTTTCGGAGGACAGCCTGGGTGGCTCAATCAGTTGAGCATCCAACTCTTGATTGCAGCTCAGGTCATGGTCCCAGGGTTGTAGGATCAAGCCCCACGTTGGAGTCTGCCCTGAGAGTGGGGCCTTTGAGATTATCTCCCTCTCTTCCTCTGCCCTTCTCCCTTGCTCTCTACCTGTCTCTCTAAAGTAAAGAAGAAGGAAGGAAGGAAGGAAGGAAGGAAGGAAGGAAGGAAGGAAGGAAGGAAGGAAGGAAGGAAAAGGAAAGAGAGAAAGGAAAGAAAGAAAAAGAAAGGAAAGAAAGAAAGAAAGAATAAAGAAATCTCTTTTGGAAAAATTGCAGTTAGGGACCCGTATGCAAGTGAACGTATGTGAATCCATTTTACCATAGAAACAAACATAATTCTTTTACAGTTAAGCAAAACACAGGAGTGAAGAGTCACTTCATTCAAGACAGAGGCTCTTCTGGATTTAAGTGTACACAGACGCATAGCATTAAACTCAGCTGAGGACGACCAATGGAAAACCAAGCTGTGCCCAAAGATTACCTCTCACCCCATGAAGTAAAGTTTCCACACGGCAACATCTGCAGGCTGCACAGTCCAGATGATTTAAATAGAAGACTGGGAGGCAGGAAACCATACTCCGCCCTGCCTCTTTGTGAACAGAACTTGTTGCAGAACCAATTCACTCTGCTTCGAAATCACAATTCTCCAGGCCTGAGGACCATTCTTTGGCTCTCCCGAGGCGCAGAGCCCTTTCCCCACCAAGAGTCTTTGCTCAGACCATTCCTGCTGCTCCCGGTGTGGTTCCCCTGACTCCTTGCCCGCTGGCTCTCTCTCAGATTTCATGTTTCAATTAAAATAATATCCCTTCCCATCCCCCTCACCTCAGAGTCAGTTTCTGACTCTGCACGGTGTTTATTTTTGAGTCCTATTCTAGGGCTTGGCCTCTAACAGATAACTATTTGCAAAATGAATAAACGCTTCCTCTGAAAAAGTAATAATTAAATAAAAGCTTCCTCCAGCTGAAAGGGTAGATATCGCAGCATTAGGAAAATTTTAGTGACTAATAAAAATTGACTGTATTTTTTAAACACACACACACACACCCATACGATAATCAAACACAAAGAATGTAATGCTTATAGCTCAAGCCATCGAGAATCAGAGGCTAATGCCAATTGCTTGGGTAGATTTTTAAGCAGGTACCACACCCGAGCAGCCTGTGACCCAGACCTGACTACTGTTTTCACAACTGTTCCCTCCTCTGAACACTTAATATGCATCTAGTACCTGTCCCATTCACCCACTCAATACGTGCTTTGCTTTATGAATCTTACCAACCTCTTAAAGTATATTTTAAGCTCTTGGAAACCAAGAACCACTCTTTTAATAAGAATAGCAAACACTTGAGCATTTCCTGTGTGCCAGTCATAATGTTATGTGCCTTTCTGTATTAGTAATACACACAATGGGGGTCATGATTCGAACCCAGCAGAGTGACTGCAGAGCCTACATGCACACTCTTTCCTTACACCTGGATCTGACACTGTTCAGACCTTTAAACTGACCTTTAGCCAGTTGCCTCAGTTTCCTCCTCTGTACAATGGGGATGACACAGTATTGCCTCAGAGGGTTGTTGTGAGGATTAAAGTTGATACCCCTAAAATGCTGGAAAGGTGGCTGGCACACAACAGGTACTCATTAAATACTAGCTGTTGTTATTATTGATGCTAGGAAAGTCCCCAGCACGGGGAAACCCCTCAGTCCCGTTCTCACATAGGAGTCTTGTGTCCTTGGTAAAAGTTCTAAATGGGTCCAAATGGCACACTTAGGATAGGAAGTTGGCCTGTGCCCTGTGGTCACTCTCCACTGCCCCGGCTCTCTCTCAGAGCCCACCTCAAAACTCCCCCTGTGTCCTATAATTGATCGACCTCCCCTCCCCACAGAGGACCAACAATATTAAGAAAACTGTACTCCTTAGCCAACAGACTGTAATGCATTAATCGTATACCTTTTTCGTACGTTTTTCTCATCGCCCTGTTTTCCCCATTTACCGTTCAGTTTTATAACCATCCCTGTTTTCTTAAAAGCAAAAACTATTTGAAGTTTGAGAAGCACTCTGACCTGGCTAAAACCACCCGCCTCCAGGAATGAAAGGAAGGCATTTGTGCCCCCTGCTGACTTTTCATAGGAAAGGCAGTTAAAGACGCAAAGCTTGATTCAACGACCGTGAATTTTGCTTATCGAGGTCTAAACAGAAACCGGTTTACGGAAGTTTGAAATTGGATTCACGTTTTGTCTTTTCTGGACTTCCCACCCTTGATTTTCAGCTGTGTGCTTTGCCGTTGCAAAAACGGACTTTTGCTTAATTACACTTTCCTCATGTATCTGCCTTCCTTGAATTGGCCTGTGGCTGTTTTGCTGTAGGGATGTGAACCGGTTTTTGTCTTACTCTTGGTTGTTTTCACTCCGGTGAAGCCCTGAGACCAGCGCGTGGGAGCGAGGGGCTACTATGTCAGCGGGTGGAGGGTGCACGGAGAGCCACCCGGCGAGTTGGGACACACTTTCTTTCCTTCCCCTCCTCGGGACCTCCGCCTCAGCGTTCGGACCCCATGCGGGTTTAGAGCGCGCGCCGTTGAGGCCAATTGGACGCCAGCGCACGGCTGAGTGACAGGCGGGTTCAGCCAATGAGCATGCGCTGTGGCAGAAGTGGGTTCGCCCTCCCCGCCCACTACCCACACCCCCCGCCACTACCCCCCTACCCCCCGCCCAACGCCGCAGTCCGGGGTCCCGGGACATGAGCATTATTAAGTCAAGTGGAGGCTCCGGCAAAGCCACCTGGGTCCGGGCCGAGGCAAGGGCGAGCGAGCGGGCTGCGCGTCGTCCCGGGTGGTTAGGGGAGCGGCCAGGTCCGCCCAGTATGTCGGAAGCCCGTGAGGGCGCGCAGCGGGTAGGAACCACCCACCCGGCAGAGAACCAACACGAGGCCGTCCCCAGAAGGTGGGTCTGCAGCCGGGACCAGGGGGCCTCCCCTGGAGCCGGAACCGTACCGAGGCCGGCCAGATAATGGCCCCAGGATGAACCGGAGCAAGAACGAGGAGAACTCGAGGTTAGATGCCGTGGATTTGGCGGTAGTTGTTGGGTGGACTTTGGTGCCATCCCGCAGCTGCCTGGCGGAGAAGGTAGGTGGCCAAGAGTAAGGTGTGCGCTCGATTCGGGGACCAAGTCCCTCCCTCCCTCTCTCCCTCCTCCTTCTATCCTTCTCTCCGTCCTTCTCCATCCTCCCCTCCAAGTGGGAACCTGGATCTGACACACCGTCTGACCAATTCACATTACCGCTGTGCCTTAAAACCATTTTCCCTGAGAAGGAGATATTTAACTTATGGTGACATCCAGTGTGCTTCAGAGCGGCCAGTCCGTCAGTCAGTCAGACTCAGCTGTGCCCTCCCCTTCTCCAGTTCTCCCTATGCAATTTCTGAAAGCCTGTGTTACTATGGTTTGGGAGTTCTGCAAATGCGAAGGGGCCTGAGGATGGAATTGGAGAGATCTGAGAATTTGGATGGCAAAAAGAAATTTCTACATCCACTAACCTCTAACTAAAGTCTAGCATTTCTTTTATAGTCAAAAAACCCCTGTGGTATTAGTACCTGTGGCTGTGTCATCACTAGGAATCACAGATGCTCACATGTTACAGATGCTTCAAAATGTTTATGTGTAGTACCACTTGGGAATTATGGTAATTATACCCATTCCAAAATCCTGTAATTTAAAGAAGAAGCACATCTATTATATCACAGATTTATATTTTTTAATAATTTGGTAACTGTGTTTCAATAAAACTGGCTTTCTTGGCAGTCCTGTTTGATTGTGTATATTTTTCCAGACTTCCAAAGGGGGTTGATAGCACACTGGAGTGCCATCTGTCTCGGCTGCCGATCACGAATAGACAGCTTTACAAATAGGTGGAGACGAATATCCTCGAATTTGCGGCACCCTCGCCTCATGCTCTAACCTTACCATTAGCTGGCGTATGAGTCGAGAGGACGCTGACCCATTTGCCTAAGAACCTTCCTGACCCCACATGCCCAACAATATGGAATTCCCATAATAGGGAGTTGTGCCTTTTAGGTTTAGGTGAAAATGCCCCTAGTAGGAATATCATGGAACTGTTTCCTGTGAAATTCTAATCCTCAGTGACGGGCGGAAGGGATCTCTGAGAGCACCTAGTCTGAGCAGTATCCTATAAATCCAGGCACTGAAATCCAAGGGCACGTTATTTACTGGAGGTCATACCAGGTAAAGATATTGAGGCATTCCAAGAGGGTTTTTAGTTTTATTCTGAATAGGAAAAGTGTCCTGGGAATCTGGAGAGGGAGTGAGGAGGGAAGGCTAGGGTAAGGATGGACACAGAAGGGGATGCAAAGGAAAGCTGGGACTCGGAGCCAAATTTCAGGTACTACTTCCCCCCATTCCATATTCTAGTGCCTGCCATAAACTCTCCTGTGAACCTTCCTAGTAAGTCCCTGGGACTTAGACTTCTCATAAGTTAGTTACATTACTTCCCTGAAGCACTTTAAAGCACAAGGAGTAGTTCAGCCAGCAAATTTCACAAGATTTAATGTATATTCTTAGGGGTTTTTTAATTTTAAGAAACTCTGCTATCATTCCTAGCCCAGCAACACCCCTTGTGCTGCTTGATGACTCCTAGAGGACCCCCTTCTTCCAATCCATGAAGGCTGTTCTGTAAGGAAAAGGGTCAGGTTGGAGCCACTGTGTACTGCTTAGCAGGCAAAACCGGTGCGAGATGAAAAGTTGTTGCCAGGAGTCCCGATTCTAAATCCATTTAAGGTTCATTCCTGGGCACGGATTATCCTGGGACTAGATATGACTTAAAGTGCTTTCCAAGTCTGCCAGTCTATACCCTTCTCTTCATGTGCTGAAGCCCAACAAATCCTGGGCTTGAAGTATAAAACCAGGATCCTGATCTCCCCACCACATCTACATGACCGCGTAGATAGTGTGGTATAATGGAGGGTGCTCCGGCTTTGAAACCAGATAAATTTGGACTCTAATCTTTGTATCCCACTTAGGAGCTGATACCGTGGATAACTAAACCATTTCACCTGTCTGAACCTTAGCGCCCCACACTGAAAATGAAGACGACAGAGTTTGTAAAAGGCCTAGGTTGCTGTTGTGAGGTCCCCAAATGTTCCTTGAGTGATGGATGGGCCTCACGGTTAAAACTCCACCTTCTAGGTTCCCTGCTACACCCAAACTCACTCTCTGCCGACGCCTCTCGGCCCCGCCCAGTCCGCAGGTGTCGGCGGACCCCAGCCCCTGGCTCAGGGCCTGAGTCGAAAGCCCTGGCCGCCTGAACAGGGGACGGTAGAGCTGACGGGCCTCCTCGGTTCAGCCCCGCGAGCCTGCGCGGGGCACACCCTGCGGCGAGGAAAGGCCAGGGCGCATGCGCGCTGCAGGGACGGCGCCGCCCGGAACCAGCGGCCGGGGCCGAGGGCTGGAAGGTAGCGCGCAGAGTCAGAAGGCGCTGGCAGCGGGGACCACTTCCGGATACCAGGTACGAGTTAGCCCGCAGCTGGCCCCTGAGATTTCACTTCTGGAGCCGCAGGGAGGGCTCGGGGCTGTCGGCGAGCTGGACACCTGGCAGTCGAGAACATCCTCCCCTGAATTTTCTCGTAAAGGCACAGATCTAAGCAAAGATGCGGAGGACTTTGGGAGGATTTTGCAGGGGACGGAGGCTGCTTCTTCCAAGTATCCCTTAAATCTACCTCCCGGGGATTCCCCAGATTTCTTCCTTCCGTGGTCCTGAATCTCCCACCTGTCCTACTTTCTACTTTCCTGGAGCTAGGGATGGGGCTCCCGGACCATTGCAAAAATAGTTTTAACCTTCCCACACTTCAGTCGAAAATGCGTTTTTCAAGCCTCAAGGAGTTCAAAGACTAGGTAGCTTTTTATATAGTAGCTTACGGAAAAATCTCTTCATGGGTTCCCTAAATTTTGGAGGACTAGGGAGAAGGCAGGGCCCTGTCATCTTTCCGGTTGTGTACGCAGTGCAGAAAACCATTTTGCTGCATTGCACCCAAGATGCTTTTTGGCCTTTCCAAGTGCCAAGCCTTGCGTTTGCGATGGGAGCATATGACGCAAAGCACACTCTGCACATCGTCTCCCGCTTATGTCGCTTTCAAGTGTGGTTTTGGGCAGGTCATATGGTCCTGCCTTGGTAATGGAGCAAGAGGGGTGATTGCTTTTTGTCTGTATTTTCACTGTGAGTACAGAAACTTCTTGCAAGGATTGGGAATAGATTCGTCTTGTCTCCTTAGAACGCTCAGGTTCAGTAAGGAGATTAAAGGAGCAGGCTGTTTCCTGGCAATAGAGCTATCCTGAGGGTCTCCTACAGAATGTCTTCCTTCAGGCAGTTGTTCTTTGGGTCACTCACGCATTCATTCAGTCAGTATTTTCTAAGCATCTGCTTTGTGCATGGTGGTGAGCTTGGTGCTGTGGGGAGGAGGAAGATTAACTGAAGTTGAGCTTAGTCCTGGAGGAACTTGACTAGCTGGGAGGGAGATAGAGAGGGGAACCCTACCTAAGTAACTCTACACCAGGTAGAAAGGGGTGGGGCCCCAGGAGAGGGTCAGAAGAACTGGGGGCTCAGAGGAGGGAGAAGAATCAGCCTTTTATGCCAGGTGGTTGGTTTAAGGAGAAAATTACGTCCCCAAATTACTACCTGATGATGAGTGATCTCTCATAAGCCTCAGATCTGTGTATAAGGGTGTTTCCTCACTGTGTGTCAGGTATCTTAGACTGTGTCTCAAATAGGTCCCATCATTCCTGGTGACCTCTCTCCTCCTGCCACCTGCATGCCTCCTCTCGTTCTAGTGCTCCCTGTCTCAGAATAGCATCAAGGCCCCCCTGCCTCCTCCTCTCCTTCCTAGTGGACAAGCCAGAGATCTAGAGGTGAGTCATCACTGACTTATCCCTCCCCCCATCCCCCCCACTCCGGCATCCAGACTTATCGATTCTACTTCCTGAACATCTCTCAAATCCGACCCACCCTCCTCGCCATGTCTCCAGGCCAGGCTGCCATCGTCTCTTGCTTAGCTGATCTTCCTGCCTCTCTCAATCCCCTCTCCCACGACTGCAGCCAGGAAGCACTTGCTGGAATCAAATCTGATTGTGAGGCTCCCTTCATTCATCCCTTTCTGCCCTTGAGACAGAACCCAGCCTCCCTTTCCAGGGATTACATGTGTCCTGGGCCTGTCTTTTTCACCAGCCCCCCTACTCGTCACCACCCCCTTGCACTCCCGTCCACTTTGAAAACACGGCATGCTTTCTCGTGCCCCTGGGCTTTTGCATGTGTTCTCCCTGCTGCCTAGAACACACCCTTCTTTGCCACCCTTTTCACTTGGCTCATTCGTTCTCTGCCCAAGGTCTCCACTTGCTCTAGGAATCCTTCCTTAGATTCCTCCCATGTCTCATTAGGCACCACTGCTTGTTACGGTGCCCATGCCTCTCCTCTTAGGGCTCATTAACACATCTGCCGCCTCTGCTGTGCAGCACTGCAAGTCCTGGAAGACCAGAGCCAAGTCCAAGGGCTTTCCATTGCTTCCTACTGCCTTGCACAAAGAAGACACCCAACAGTTGTGAAGTGGGATTGAGCGTAAGTTGTAATATTATGGTTTGATTCATTGAATGCCTGAATCATAGATTCACACTACCTCAGTGGTTTGTCAGTGTGCTGGTGTAGTTATGGCCTTACACATGTCAAGCTCCAAAATGGGTGTAAAGGTGAAAGAGAAGAGTAATCATTATTAGAACAGCTAATACTTGTTGAGTGCTCAGTATGCACCAGGCACTGTTCTAAGCACTTTACACTAGTATCTCATTTAATGAACACAACTCTGTGAGGTAGGTAATTTTATTATCCCTGTTTTATGGACAGAGAGACTGAGTTGCAGAGAAATTAGGGAACATGCCTAATGTTACATAGCTAGTAAGTAGTGGCATCAGGTTTGGAGGCAAGCATACATTGTGGAATATGATTAACTCTTTGAGAAAGACAGTAGGTAGGACTGACCACGAGAAGCTCATAGGGCTGAAGATGGTAGATCACCCAATGGGAGGCCACAGCTTCAAGCAGCGAGACCAAACAGAAGCGACTGGTCCAGAATTTTAAAATTCAGAAGAACATTAGTTTTATTTGCACATTCACTTTTTTCAGACAGCTCACTCAGTCATCAAGGGCATTATTGCTAGTGCTTAGAAATGAGACTTCTCTGAGTCTGCAATCTTGGTTCTGCCGTGTGGCCTAAGGAGTATCGCTGGCCTCTTCTGTGCCTCAGTCTTCTTATCTGGAAAGCAGGGATAATAATGTTAATACTTACCTAAGCGGGTTGTAGTAATAATTAAATATGTGGATGTGAGGCTCTCGAGTGGCAGTTGCTCAAAACAGCCTCATCCCCATTACTGTTACGTGTTCGTCCCTCAGCCAGTTGATGTTGGTTTTTGAACACGGGTCCTTCCTATGTGTTCAGCCCTGCAGCACCTCTTCCTGGACACAGATGAGCTCTTCTCTTCATTCTACTTCCCAATGGCTGTTGAGGACTTTTCACTAGTGCCCCCTTCTCAGTGCCATCATCTCCTGGACCTCGGAGTCACTCCCCCCAGACCCTTCCTCACACTAACTTCTGGCTTCCTCTCTTCCGTTCTTCTGGGTCAGTCTGTTACCAGTTGGTGCAGAGGATAAAAGACCAGGTTAACCTAAATGATGAGCAGTGAGAACGTTATAAAACTACAAACAAATCTCATATGCTGTTCCTTGTATATACAAAGATATTTTCCCCATGGAGGAAATACAGATGTAAAAGAGTTAAGATATAAAGGCACCACTAGGAATCAGAAGTTTAAAGGCTGCAAGGAGCTTTAGAGTTCATCTCATCTATCGCCTCACTTTGTGGCGAGTTGACGTCAGGGATTGGGGGTGGTCCAAGGACCAACAACCTGCTAGTGCCCAGTACCCATATCTCCAGCCTGTGGCCAGCACATTTTCTCCAACATCTTATAGACTCCTGGGCAGGATTTTAATGGAACCTTTCACCCCTGGATACATGTTTCCACTGCTGCTACGATAAGATAAGGCAGGATAAGATATTCTCGTCACTCACTTAATTTTGTGTGAGGTTTCATTATATTCTTCAGTGATTTACTATTGATTTTTTAAAAATTTTTTTAATGTGTATTTATTTTTGAGACAGAGACAGAGCATGAGTGGGAGAGGGGCAGAGAGAGAGGGAGACATCAGAATCTGAAGTAGGCTCCAGGCTCTGAGCTGTCAGCACAGAGCCCAACGCGGGGCTGGAACTCACAGACTGAGATCATGACCTGAGCCGAAGTCAGACGCTTAACCCACTGAGCCACCCAGGCGCCTCATGATTTACTGCTGATTAAGCGTGGATGTCTTTGACTGAACTTTCCTTTTTTTAGCAGATTAGAGAAATTAATCTCTGTAATTCTGTGGAATGCATATCATTTTTATATACATATACTGCTCCCAATTCTTTTTATTTTATAAAACTTACCCCTTTCCCCCAGCTGTAGAATTGCAACCTTGCCAATGGACCTGATTGGTTTTGGTTATGCGGCCCTTGTGACGTTTGGGAGCATTTTGGGATATAGGCGGAGAGGTAAGCCCTAACCATATTCTTCATCAAAGGGACTTGGTGGGGAGCTGGTGCTAAGTGGTGGGGAGCTTGGTGGTGCTAAGGTCATCTGAGGGTTTGGAAGTAAGACAAGAAGGTAAAGATATCCTAGAGGTGGCTGGGGACCAGCGTGTCGTACATGGAAGGGAGTCGTCAAGGGAAGTGGGGCTGGGTGTGACAGAGCATTCCAACCTGGCTCTCTGGGTCTCTCTTCACCCGTCATTATCAATTACGTGACTACTTGATTCAACCGCCCCAGGGCTGCTCGCTTATTATCAAATGAGGATTTTTGTTTGTTTACGTACGGTATCAAAAACTGAATTATGTTGAGATTATGTTTTACAAAGGAAATTTTATTAAATACGTAGGTATCATATCTGAAGTTGTCTCTTCATCTGTATCCAAAAGAAGAGGAAGAAGAAAAACAACCCAGTTGATAAGTTAAAGAGTTTTTATGGAAGAAAGTAAAAGACCAAGTTTCATATTTTACTTTGTTTTAAGGTAGAAGTGTTTTTAGTCATGTTGTCTCATATTTCTGGTTCTTATATTTTCATGACATTTTAAAAATGAAGTTATATTTCAAAAAGTGTTACATTTGTGACATTCGTGGACTTCAACTTGAGTGAAAAAGCCAGGGGTACAGAGTTATTAGAGTTACTCCTTATTTAAAGATTGCTAAGAAGTCGAAGGCCAGAAGCACAGATCTCTGTGGAGACACAGGGGTGGCAGGTTAAAACAGATTTTCTTCTCTCTTTTTTTTTTTAATATTTATTTATTTTTGAGAGAGAGGAGAGGGACAGAGCATGAGCAGGGGAGAGGTAAAGAGAGAGACACACACAGAATCCGAAGCAGGCTCCAGGCTCTGAGCTGCCAGCACAGAGCCCCACACGGGGCTCAAACCCACGAACCATGAGATCATGACCTGAGCTGAGGTTGGACACTTAGCCGACTAAGCCACCCAGGCGCCCCAAAAGAGATTATTTTCTAAGATTCCTGAGAGCCTATAAATCACTTAGACTTTTGTTTGTTGTTCTTATTTTCTCTCTCAATATGTGTAGCATCATGGATATGTATTTGATGGAAAAAAATCATGGCACCAAAGCCCTATAAACCGCTGCTCAAAAGTTCATGTTTTATAATCTACTTTAAGGCGGACTCAGTTTAAAATTCTGATAGGATCATTACTGAAAAACTTTTTCATTGTCAAAGATGTGTCTAAATAACTTCTTGTTACGGAACAGAAGAGCACACCTGGACATTTTTGCCTGCCTTTAGAGGGGTGGGAAGAAGGCTCTCTGTGTGTGTGTGTGTGTGTGTGTGTTGGGGCAGCTGGGGGTGGGAGAGAGGAGGAGAGACAAGGATTACTTTATATTCTAACCCAGATCTCTTCGGGAACAAATGAAATCACATTCACTGTAGGGTCTCCGCGGGCAGGTGCTTGTTGCTCAGCCGCACAATATGGATGCTTGGCCTCCTACAAGAGCCCCCAACTAAGTGATCCTGGAAGCCCCTGGGGGCATATATGTTCACGAAGAAGCCCACTCTTGTATAATGTAGGTTAAGAGCACAGGCCACAGAATTAAACATTCCTAGATTCTGCTCATGACGCTACTGCTTACTAGCTCAGATACTCAGATACTTGTGTGAATTGTTTTAGCTTCTGGGTTTAATCCCTCATTTGTATATTAATTGGCTAGGATTAAATATGATAATGCATGTAACGCATTTCACATAGTGCCTGGCCCAGAAGAAAGGTTTAATGCCCTTGTTGTTTCTGCTGCTACAATTCCGCCAGTGGGAGGATCTATGGGCCTGTGGGCCAAAATGCTTTCTCCTAGTTTTGTATTCTGTATTATATTCTAAGCTGCTTGTGGCCCCGATGTCTTAGAACATTTATGTAAGTGAGTCGACGCTTTCTGTTTTCACTTAGATCTTCCCTAGACTTGAATCCTGTGCACTGGGGCCAGGAGACCATTCCAAGGGACAGTTATTGTGAATAATGTTGGGTAGGTTAACGATGTGGCGTCCAAAAGATGTCTGGTAAGAGGACAGATGTAACGGAATCCTACACTAGACCAGCTGCCAGACATAGTGTGGGTCAAAGTGAGGGACCGATGGATTTCTTTTCTTGCTGGGGGCAGGGAAAGCAGGGAGAGGCAGCACAGGTGCAGGATGCTGAGCACTGAGTTCTAGGTTCACCCTTCTCCCATATAGGTCCCAAAAAAAGTGCATAACCAGGAAGACACTACGATTTTGAGGCTTTTTCTGAGCCAGGTGGCCAGTGCCCAAAGCCAAAGATGGCCAGAAGGCTCACTGGCCTTCTCCCAGACTGAACTTGGCTTCACACCTTCCTACTCCAGTTCAAGGTCAGGGCACAGCAGCCCCTCTGGAGAAGAGGGGAACAGGAGAGCTGGTGTCCTGCTCTGACAGAGGGAGGCCCCCATGTGTACCTTTCAATTCCTTAGAAAATTCCCCTACCAAAGCTGCCCCAGCCAGGTCAGCACTAGGAGGATGCAGGGCTGAGCTTGGAGCTTCTTTTTTTGTAGATTCCCCGCCCCCATCCCCCCTCCATAGACAGCAAGCTTTTTTGCAGGATCTTGCTCCCTTCCACCAGCCATGGCTTTGTTATGAGGTAGAGCCCATGGTCCCAGCTCCTCCCCCATAGAGGAAGAATTCCCACCCCCCCAGGAGCTTTCCTGGCTCTCATTCATGTGGGCTGCTGGCGTGCATGCCCGTCCCCGCTGTTTGCCTCCTGACCTCACCAAGACTCGGGTGCAAATGCCAGCACTCTCACCTCCACGTACCTAAGGTGGGGAGGATCTTAGCAGTGCAGAAGTCGTCAGGGAGTACAGAAAAGACTCATGGACCTCTAGATGAGAAGAACACCTTAATTAAGGTGACCTAGTTGTGCGTTTCAGAAGATGCTTACATCCCCTTAACTCTTTTCTAGTCTGACATCTTCTGCTTAAACATGACCCCTAACAGGGAGTTCCCAGGCATGTGTTTTGTCATTATTTATCTAGTGCTGCCAAGTAGCCAGCACTATGTCAAGCCCTGGAAAATAGCAATGAGCGAAAAGACATGGTTCTCACAAGCAAGTCAGGGGGCTGACCTTAAAATATACAGGCAGGCATACAAATATGTGATGACGAATCGTGGGAGACTTTGACGGGGATCCTCGTTCAGAATAGTGGATCAGAGAAGACACCTCTGAGGAGCTAACGTTTATAAAGACATCTAGAGGTGAGCGGCAGTTGGCCAGGTGAACAGTGCAGGGAAGAGCAGTCCAGGCAAGAAACAGCATGTCTGGAAGCCATGAGGAATAAAGAGTTTGACATATTCAAGGAACTGAAAGAAGGCCAAGGCTCCAGGAATAGAGCATACTTGGGTTTTTCCCTAAGTGTAGTGGGAAGCATTGAAGGTTTCGATTAGGGGAGTGACCCGTCTGGATGTATGCTTTTAAGAAATCATGTTGCTGTGTTTGCAGAATAGATTTGGGGGGAGGGAGGAACAGTGAGGAATTTAATATTGTCTCCAACTGTAACATTCTAAGCCTTTATATATTTGACACAGATGATATTATTAACTCTGTTTTGCAGCTGACGAAACTCAGAGGACCAAGTGACTTAGCCAAAGTCCTGCAGGCAGCAAATGGAAGAATTAGGACTAGAACCTAGGGCATGTGGCCTCTCACTCAAGATGCTGCTCTGTGTGTGTGTGTGTGTGTGTGTGTGTGTGTGTGTGTGTGTGTATGTGCGCGTGCGCGTGCGTGCACTTATCACTGCAGTGGTTTCACCCTGGCTGCAATTTGAATTTTGTATAGATATTTTTTAAATAGAGATGCCATGACCCTACCCCAACAGATTCCGATCTGATAGATTCTAAATAGAGTGAGCTCCATGAAGCGATGACTGTGTATCTTGTTCACGGTGTCACTGGCATGTAGCCCACTGCGAGTGTGCAGGAAGTACTCGGTGCTGGTCACAGCGCCCCGGTGCGGTGGATGAATGGGCTGGGGGCTGGAAGTGCACTGGGTGGGTGGGTGGCCGGCCAGCTGGCTGCATCAGTGCCCTGGTTCTTCCTGGTTCTCAGTCAGTCACCATCACACCTGAGTCCTGACATCTTGAGGCTGGAAGGTTTATTAATTATTCAGGACAGAACCATTGCTTGGTATGCACAGGACTTCTCTTTCTACCTCCCTGAGATGAAATACTGGTGCATCCTATTTTTACTATCACAACCTCAGAGTAAAAAGATGGAGACAAGGAGAAGAAGAAAAAAAGGGGGGGAGGTCTAAAGAAGTTAACTAATTGTCCAGATCATGCAGTCAAGGTCAAAATCGCTACCACAAGGCAGGCTTTCTTATTCCCTCAAGCTATGTCTAACCCTGGCATTGCTGTGTATTCGGGGTTCCTCTGCCTTGCATTTTGGGTTCAGCAGGGAACAATCCTATCTTAGAAACTCTTCGTGAGTAGATTGATATTTAATTTGGCTTTGTCTAGTTACAATGCTCAAGCCGAAATACATTCGAAGGTGCATGTATCATACTTGAAGGAATGGAAGGAATTCCTTTCATTTGGGGATTCTCTTTCTGAGCCCATTTTTTTTACAGGTGGTATTCCATCTTTGATCGCTGGTCTTTTTGTTGGATTTTTGGCCGGCTACGGAGCATACCGGGTCTCAAATGACAAACGAGATGTAAAACTGTCACTGTGTAAGTAAGGCATTTTTTCCGGTTATGAAGGGTCGAACCTTGGGAGTGGTTTTTTTGGTATCCTATACCAGGTACACTAGAAAACATGCAGCTACGTGGCAAGCTCATTTCAAGACTGAACACAATTCTTGTTCCTTTCTAGACAGACCCAATCAAAAACGAGGGTATTGCTACCAGACCTTCAAACACAGAACATTTTTCTATGAAGCTTATTACTAGAAAAATAAAATTAGAAAAATCAAGGAGTTATGCCCAGATTTTCTGCTAACTTCCCTAAGTGCATATAGCATAGTTTTCATGTTGCTATTAGATACCTGAAAAGAGACAGCCTTACATTTTATTTAATTCACGAGCAGCTTTTAGGTCCTGTTTTGCCCTAAGACTTAATCTTGAAAACCAAGACTGACTCTTTTTTAGCTTCTTCCCCTGTCGGGCTTAGGAGGAGAATGTCCACAGTAAAAATGGAAACCCATGTGTGTTTAAAGGCCCGTTATGCTCGGATTTCTTTAGTCCAGCTTGAAATACGGTGGAGGTTTGGAAATTGTCTTTATTTAATTTGACCATTATTCAAGGTGCTCTGGTGGGTTATGGAAGATAATACAAAGACAAACTGTATCAGTTTGGTATTTGAGGGAGAGAAAGAGACTTAATGTGTTATTTTTTTTTCTTTGTTTGAAACAAGAGCTAGAGATAGTTTTTAGTAAATTGTGTCAAAGGAAGAAACGTATCAGCAAGATGTGGATATACTGGGCTTTTCATCCTTGTGTGTTTAAGTACTTCACATATGTTTATTGTCATTTTTGTTTTAGATATCAGCAAGCAATTTTTCCTTGAAAGCTGTCCTTAAATTGTGACATCAGCGCCCTGATAAAACAGCCTATCTCTCCATATTGGTTCAGCTCCTAAGAGGCTGGTGTGATGCTTCTAAATGTAATATTATTACCTAGACTACTGTTATTTAGTCTCCAGGCCTCCATTCCCCAAAATGGAATGCTGCAAATCAAAAACAGTCAGCCTTTTTTTCCTAGTATTCTTTTTTTATTCATTAAGTCTTACTTTTGAAAAAAGATACTGGTTATTTTCTTTACTTTCAGTTAACTGAACATTTATTGGATTTCCCCCCATTGTGGATCCAGACATACTGCCTAGTGTCCCTGAGGAAAATTGAGTAAGACACAGTCCTAGCCTTCCAGAAGTTTCTACAAGTAGAAATTTAAGTTAGACCAAGAACTTTTTCTTTTGAAGATATTTCAGGAATAGATTTTAACATGCTTATTTACTCACCAACCTTTTCGCTAAGCCAGTTCATAAAGTCTTTTAATAGAGCACTTTATCTTTTTGAGAAGATAGCAACGCAATACTTACACACAGTAGTTTTTCTATTAAAAAGCTGAAATGATACGCATTTTTTTTTTCACAAGCAAGCACTGAGAATGTGTTTGAAACTGCAGTTCATGCGTTGGTTTGCTTTGTAGTTACAGCTTTCTTCCTGGCCACCATAATGGGCGTGAGGTACAGGAGATCCAAGAAAATCATGCCAGCTGGTCTGGTTGCAGGTTTAAGGTAAGAAAAACTATTTTGATCTCTACTTTCTTCTGCCATTATTTTGAAGTGCTGACTTTTTGGTAGGAGTCAGTTTTAATTTGAAAGGTCAGTAATTTTTATGATAATAAGCATGACTGTAAAAACCTTAAAATATCATGTATTCGGCCTTTGGTCTCGATGTACCAAGAAACGTTTTTGTGGAGTACATATAGGGTTGTTACAGTGTCTGATCACATGTACTCACCTTCAGCCTCATTTTTTCTCAAGATTTACTCATCTGAAACAGTAAATGTATTCATTTCAATCTGATACTCAGTCTCTCTTAGAGTGTCAGACAGAGTGATAGCCTGCTATACTTATTTTGAGTTTTTAAGGGAGGAAAGTTAATATTTTTTAAAAAGATAACAGGGGGCCTCTGATTTCTCTGAATTTGATCCTAGTAATTCTACCCATGAGATTAATTAAGCATATTACCAAGTAAAAATTTATAGGTAACATTTTTAATTCTTCCTAGAAGCTGCCTTTATTCTGTTGAAAGCCTTCAACATATTCTTTTCCTTTGTTACACATTTTTACTTTTTTACTTTGGAATTTCCAAAGAAATAATGAAATGTATACAAATAGTGATGTTTATTGGAACTTCATTTATTTTTCTTTTTTTTTTTAAATACTTATTTATTTTTGGGAAAGCGCAAGCCGGGGAGGGGCACGGAGAGGGGGATTGAGGATCTGAAGTGGGCTCTGAGCTGACAGGCTGACAGTAGCAAGCCCAATGTGGGGCTCGAACTCACCAACTGCGAGATCATGACCTGAGCTGAAGTCGGATGCTCAACTGACTGAACTACCCAAGTGCGCCTGCAACTTTATTTCTAATGGAACACATAATGAATTGAAAAATTAAAACAACTTGAGTGCCTGGGTGGCTCGGTAGGTTAAGCATCTAACTCTTGATCTTTGCTCAGGTCATGATCTCACGGTTCATGGGTTCCAGCCCCGTGTCGGGCTCTGTGCTGGCAGTGCGGAGCCTGCTTAGGATTTTCTCTCTCCTCTTTCTGTTCCTCCCTCCATCCCTCTCTCTCTCTTTCTCAAAATAAACATTTTTTTTAAATTTCACCTATAAAGAAATGTTTCAATACATGTTTTATCTATTTAATGAACTACTGAGCAGGCATTACATGTACTGTTTTCAAAAACTATTTAGCAGCATTAGAAAATCTTAATGATACAATAGGAGATGAAAACAGAATAAATGACCAAATACAGTGTGACCGCAAAACTGTGTATAAAAAAAAACAAGATAGGAAGGAAATACTTCAGACTGTTAATAGTGTTTGTCACTAGGTGGTAATGCAATGAGTAATTTTCTCCTTTCTACTTTATTATAATTTCTGGTGTGGCTATGTATAATGTTTATGGCTTGGTTGGGGGCGGGTGTCAGGGAGGAATGTGATTACAATGGACTGCCTTCCAGTGATGGCTGTGTTCTAAAAATGATACTTAGTGAGCGAAAGAATCAGAAGGTTTATGGGTCAAGAAGTCAAGAGGCCAATCAATGGAAAGTAGCTGGGATTGTAATAACAACACCCCAGAAATGCTCCTTGACTATTTTTGCAAGCCACTTGCCTTTATTATCTTATGAAAGGTTTGTGTTTCTTAACAAACCTTTCGCTTATAAAGGTTCATTCCAGATCTTCAGAACAGTGAGTTCTGACTTTGCTCATGCACTCAATCAACATTTTTAAGTAGCTAATTCAGCCAAGTTTGGGAAGTCCCAGTACAGGGATGACGAGATCACCCCTGCTCCAAGGAGAAGCAAGAGAGAACCCTGGAAGCCAAAGTTTAGTAACTGTGAGAGTTTGGTGAATATACGAACCTGTCTTCTGCCACGTAAGCGTGACCTGCTCTTTGCCTTTCTTTTATTTTAATCCAGCATCATGATGATTCTGAGACTTGTCTTACTGCTGCTCTGACAATCTGGAGGAACTGAAAACTAAATTCATGAGATTCTACTGGAATGGGCAGAGCATACACTTTGTATTTAAAAGATAAACTTCAGGAGTGCCTGGGTGGCTCAGTCAGTTCAGCGTCCAACTTTGGCTCAGGTCATGATATCACAGTTTGTGAGTTTGAGCCCCACATCAGGTTCTGCAACTGGTGGAATGGAGGCTGCTTGGGATTCTCTCTCTCTCTTTCTGCCCCTTCCCCTCTTGTGCTCTCTGTCTCAAAATAAATAAACTTTAAAAAAAAGATAAACTTCAGCATGGAATGTTTTATGTGTCTTATTCCACGTTAGAAACAACAGAAACACTCCAATATAAACACTAGTTTGAGGGATTTTTTCTTAAACAAAACCTCGACTGTTTGTCTACTTGTCCGATAATAGTTTCATTAAAAATATTTAATAAATCATTATGCGCTCTTTCATTTGCTGTGTCTAGTTTTTATATGTGTGGGGTGTTTTAGTTTTTGTTAATTCCAAATACTAGTGTCTGAGGTTTAAATTAAACTGCCAGTTATGGATAATGGAGTGCCCAAAGTGAACTTTATAAAATGTTCATGTATCCGTTTGTCATTTGTGTTATATTAGAAATTATATTTCTTCCATTTTAACTGTACGGCTGCTAGTATTATTTTTTCTCAGCACACTCTGCATGCTAACAGAATGTATTCAGTATTCAAATAAAATGCATTCTGTTTTAAACCTGGTTCTTTCATTTTAGTGTCCTCTCTATAGATAGTCGAATGATTTTTAACATTTAAATGCTCAATTATTAATGAGAGAGATTGGAAAGGAGGTTTTATTAAAGCCAGAACTCTTCCTCAGGAGCAGATACTCTCTCCCACTGAAACAGTAATAATTCTGAAACAAAAATGACTTTGTCCCCAAATCACCACTTCATTTTTAGGAACAGTTATGACTTAATGTCCAAGGCACTTACTTTTAGGCCCCAGACTGAACACCAGGAGACCTGAGTTTCAGCCCCGTTCTCCCACTGACAGGTTGTATGTTCTTCGGAAGATTATTTCCTTTCTCTGGGTCTCGGTTTTTCATCCTTAAGGAGGAATTTAAACTAAATGGTTGCCAAGATGCCTTAAAGCTCTTAAAGTCTGCACTTTTCATCCTATTGCCTCTACTCAGTGGTGTCAGATTTCATACCCGCTCTTTACAAGAGATGGTGAACTCTAACTGAGAAGAGCAGCATTGATATGGTTGTGTTCAGTTTCCTTTTCCCGCTGACTTTCAAGGAAGTCATTAGACTTCCAGTGATAAGTAATTCGAGTAAAGGAAGAAAGGAAGGGATGGATGAAGGAAGAAAGGAAGGGGCCTACCAGTTTAACTAAATAGAAAACCCAGGCAAATTCCTTTGATATACTTTAAAAATATTCTACTTAAAAGAAAAGAAAATCCCACTTATCCTAATGGTGCAAAGAGGTGGTTACCACAAGCAAGGGTGGAAAAAGTGGTAATCGCTGGGGTGCTCTGTGTATTTGCTGACTATAGAGATGATTGAGAAGACCCTTCAGATTTGGACTGACAACAGTTTACACTCAAAGTACGATTATGATACTGAAGTAGACACTAAATGTGAAGTTGATGACAAAAATATATGCTCTATCTGTAAAATGCTCTAGTGATTTAAGAAACTAGTTTGAAACTAGGCTCTGTCCTGGACTTTTCCCAAAAGGATGTGGAAGTGTGTGATGGTTGGCATATATATGGGGTTCTTCCTTTTTTAAAGAAATCCCTGACACCCGTGGACTTACTTAGGATTTTACTCTTTTGCAGCAAGGAGAATGCAGAGGAATCTTTATTCAGGTGATTCTGATGGATTGGTGTTTTACTGTTTTATAAACAGAAAAAGGGTTGTCTGATTTACAGGCAAGTATTAGGTAGTTTATTTGTTTTTGCTTATCTTTATCAAAGTGACGTGATGATACCTTTGTGGGTACTGCTACAAATGTGAAGCGAAACATGCCGAGTCCTTTCGACCTCTTCATTTGTTAATACTCGGCTACTATAGTACCCATGTTTTTAAGAAACATGCCACGTTCAAATTTGAATATGTCCTTCACCGTCTCAATGGAGCCTTCATCTAGTGGAGGCTTCCTTTGGCTTCCAGGCTGGAGAAATTTGTGAATTGTGGGAATGCAGCTGATTCTGGCCTTGAACTCCTAAAATGCAGAAGTATACTATCCATGAAAAGAGACCATGGCAAAATGGACAAAATATAAACATTGCACATTTTTGCATATGAGAGAAAGTGTTTAAAAATTATATTCCTCACAGCTGGTAGAGGCAGGGGATAAAAGGAATTTTCGTACATTGTGTGACTTGCAAGGTGATGCCCTATACAAAGTTAGCAATATGTCTCACACACCACAAAAAATGTTCATAGGCTGTAACCACATGACCCCATTTTTCAGGTTGCATCCTAACGATATCATCTTAAATGTGGAAAAATTTATACCCGCGAAGAAGCTGTTGCAACATTATTCATAAAAGCAAATACTCCGGAGTATCCTGATATATAACTAATAAATAGAAGTCCTTATTCATAGGATTTTAGGTCATAAGCATTTTCCCATATTGTTACGTAATCTTTGAAAATAGATCTTTTGGTAACTGCATAAAATTCTACCCAATAGATGTGTCTTCATTTATGTAGACATTCCTCAGGTATCAAATATTTAAGTTGTTTATGATTTTCACTATTTAAATTAGGTTATTCTGGGGCACCTGGGTGGCTCAGTTGGTTAAGTGTCCAACTCCTGATTTTGGCTGCAGTCATGATCTCGTGAGATCAAGCCCTGCATCAGGCTCTGCACTGAGACTGAGGAGCTAGCTTGGGATTCTCTCTTTCCGCCCCCCCCCCTCTCTCTCTGCCCCTCCCCTGCTTACTCTCTCTCTCTCTCACAAAAATAAATAAAAAATAATAAGCTATTCTGAGCACAGTAAATGGAATATTATATAATCATGAAAATGTTCAAAGATATAAGACCATATTGTATAAAAATGAGTCAGACTAAATAAAAATACCAAAACATGCATATAATGTAATGTGAAGTGAGAAATGGAGGCTGCAGAATTACCATAACTTGGATTACAACTATTTTAAATAAGCATATATTTAAAAGGTTAGAAAGGAATAGCAACCAACATAGCAAAGTGTCTTAGAACACAGGCTATGGAATCACTGAGGGTTTGTGCACCACACCAGTCCTGTCACCTCCTACCAGTGTGACTTGAAGGAAAGTTCTTTGACCTCTTGGACTTGTTTCCTATCCACTTTGAGGATGGAATAAAATCAATGAAGTATTTTGCATTCAGTGCTTGGTACAATGCTTAGCACCTGAGAGTATAATCAATGGCTCTGGTTATTGTTGAACCATGGCTGCGTTAGGACGAGAATATCTTAAATGTGTTCCCGTCACCTTATCTAGAGGAAGAAAGCCATTTTACTGAGGTTCTGCTACATTCTGGGCAAAACCTTTGAGACTGGAGTCCTGCCAGAAGTCTGCCCTAGACCCCCATTCTGGCCCACCTGACCTTCCTCTACTTTCCTGTATCTCACTTTATTTTGAAAATTACTACCTTATATTGAGGTTATCTGTCTATGTGCTTGTCTCACCCCCTACATGTGTTCTTTGAGGGTATCTTTGTATCTAAGCACAAAGAAATTAGTAGATTCTTAAATACGAATGAGAACGAGAACAATAATGATAGTGACTGAATGAAAGAATAAGCAAATGATAAAAATTCATTCCTCTTGCAGTTCTTGGGAGTTATTTGAAAAGCATTACCTGTAGCAGAGGGAAGCCTGTGAGGACACTGGGTTCGCACTCTTCAGCCATTAAGATGACTTCGAGGAGCTGTATATCAGCCCAGCTCAGCCGGTTGCCCACAAGAAAATCTTGCCCATGGTGTCTTAGTGCCTGCATGATAGTTGAGAAGAATTAGAGGATTTAGGGATTATACCTAGCAAGGTAATTTAGAGTCAGTGTGATTGGCAGAAAGTCTTCTAAAAGTTTATAGAGACCTGGTTCCTAATCTCGGCACAAATAAATCCCATCTCTGAGGACTTTTGTTTGTTCATCTGAAAGAGGTGGACTAGCCCGGATCCTCCCGAGTATTCTGAACACCAGAAACAGCCTAATCTCACATATACCTTTGTCTTCTTTCCATTATATCCCCTGTACCTACTCTATGAATATGTATGGAATAATTTTACCCCCACAGCCTGGATTGGTGGCTCTCCTGGATCTGAGATGATAATTCTCTCCTGGCACCATCTCCGGGCAGGCTCCTTAGATTTGCTGCTTTTTGCGGGAGAACACGATTCTCAAAGGGACACACACCTCATTTCTATAAGCAAATTTTCTTCTCTTTTAAAAATTTTTAATGTTATTTTAGAGATAGTGTATATGCAAGAGAGGGAGAGAGGCAGAGGGAAAGAGAGAGAATCTCAAACAGGTTCCAAGGTTAGTGCAGAGCCTGATGTGGGGCTTGATCCCATGACCCTGGGATCATGACCTAGCTGAAATCAAGAATAGATGCTCAACTGAGTCACCCAGGCATCCTAATTTTCTTCTAATAAGGCTCTGACGTATGGGTCACTTTGTGTTAAAATCAACTGAATATAAAAGGTTGGAATGGAAGGTCCCTGATGTATTTTCTAGCCCTAAACTTCTGTGATTTTGTGATGCTTGGACATGGGGTCAGGAGTTGGAGAGACCTGACTGTAGATTTCAGTGTTACTAGTTGTATGGCACTGAGTAAGTTACTTTGCTTCTTTAAGCTCTGGTTGCCTCATTGGCAAAATGAGGATAACATGACACATCTTTGATGGAGTTATGAAAATTACATGGAATCATGCATGCAAAATGCATAGCACAGTGATTGGGACAAAGTAAGCACAAAGCAAAAATGAGCCATCATATGATTAGCACTGTTTTGGTGATGATGATATTGTTGATGGTGGTGATTGACTGTTGTTGATTTTCAGCTACCAGAGAAGTCTCTGTTCTTCATAGTATCCCACAACAAACACTTAAGTCATTGGGAATAGTGGTGTTAAACGTCAATTCTATTACCAATATTGGTAAAACTAGAAGATAAAAATCTCTTAAATTATATGCTAATTACACCAGAAGAGATTTTCTTTTTTCTAATTTTTTTAACATTTATTTTTGAGCGAGCGAGAGAGAGAATGTGAGCTGGGGAGGGGCAGAGAGAAAGAGAGGGAGATACAGAATCTGAAGCAGGCTCTAGGCTCTGAACTGTCAGCAAAGAGCCCACCGTGGGACTTGAACTCACAAATCATGAGATCATGACATGAGCCAAAGTCAGACACTTAACCGACTGAGCCACCCAGGCACGCCATAGATTATCTTTTAAATGATTTTGAAAGAATGATACTGAGAAAGACTGAAGTATAGGAATATTCAGTTTGATTTGTCTTCCATCTTGGACCAAGGGGACTGATAACTCACTTAATGTGATAATGACAAAGTATAACCTAGGAAGTTAGAGTATCAATCATCTATACCAAATACGTAAATATCAAATAAACAATCTGTGTTATATGATTAGGCTATAAAATTGTTGATATGATAAATATATTTCAACGTATGTACTAAATCCTTTAATTACAACCATTGGTACTCAACCCAGAAAGGATGGATTAAACCAGCATTGCTGGTAGGTTTGGAAAACTAATCTGTCTCATTTTTACCAAACCCTCAACATTCTTCATGATACTTTCCTATGTTGACTGATACTATAATGAATGCAGCTGGAGGTCAAGAGTGTTGATACTAAAGAAGTCATCCAACCCTTGTGTTAGGGCTGACACTAAGTATTTGCTCAAAGCTCAAGCTTTGCATACCTTATTTTCAGCTGTTAAAATTCAGAGATTTTTAGAAGAATTTTTTTGTTGACTTTTAGAATATTGTGTGGAATTCTGATAACCCTTATAAACTGTCCTGAGCCCTATACACTATACAGTGTATTTTAGAAGTAATATCCATTCTTTCCACCCCCTTCTCTCTAACTAGTGTGGAATTTTCCCCCTAGAATCCTCTTTAGAAGACTCTGCTTCACTCCAGAATTAAATCAACTAACTGAAATTCTCTTAGCACTAGGACTACAAATATTGCTGGAACTATGCATGAAATCCTTAAAAACTATAATGCAGAAGACCAGGGTGAGAGGAAGGAGGGCAGTTTTGTTTTATAACTGCATCTGGGGGAAGAATTTTGCTTTCGCAAAGTGTTTTTGGGATATTTGTCCACCAATGACGTTCTTCATTTTTAGTTTAGTTGTTTTTTTCTCCCCTCCATCCATGTCATAGAGTAGGGCAGAAGTTTGTCACTTACCTTCTCGTAGACAGGAAAGAATCTTGTAGTGGCTCTTTCAAGGATGTACTCAAGATTCATCTCCTTCTCTCCAGGCAGAGAGAGTGGAAAGAACATAATCATGTCGCTCAGATCCTTCAAACCCTCCACATACATGTCAATCCTAGAGAAGGGAGGATCATTCAAAAGAGTCCAGGTAAAGGAACCATCATTTAATGAGCCAAAGAAACATGTTAACTAATGCCCTGGTTTAGCCTGCTTAGTTAGCAGGTATCTCAATGTCCCATGAGTTGCATGCTATTTCTTTGAGATATTAAGATCAATTTGAGAAATAAGGAAAATTATAGGACTAAAGTATGTGAGCAATTATGTGGGTGTGAATTTCAACCCTGTGACATGAGTGCTAATTAAAACACAAAGTATTAAAATAATCCTAAAGTAATAAATTAGGCAAAGTTCATCTGTGACTACTTACATGCTATCATAACGATGAAATTACCCATGTCTGCACAAGGGGGGAAAGAGGTAACTCGGGGCCTCTATGCTGCCAACAACATCTCCCTCTGGACTGAAGGTTCTCAAACTTAGCAGAACAATTTAGGAAGGCACAGAACCTACTCAACGGGTTCCCCCTAACAACTCACATCTCTATGCCAGAACGAACAGAAAAATAGGTACTACGTTAGACAAGGCACCATGGCACAGTGAAAAGACTACTACTGCTCTGGGCATTGGAAAACTTCTGTCCTGCTCCAAAGTGAGTCTCTCAATCTTTTGGAGCCACAGTGCTTTTAGCTTTAACCTAGAATAGCAATGAGTATCTTGAAATGGCCTCAAATTTTTTGCTACTTCCTGCCACTGAGACTAAGTCCCATTCTCCCCTTGAATCTGAATGGGCCCTGGGGACTTGCTTGACCAGCACAATGTGGGGAAGTAATGTTCTGAGACTTCTAAGATTAGGTCATAAAAACCTTATGGCTTCTACCTGGTCCTCTTCCATATTTGCTGTGAGGGAGGCCAGCCACCTCACGGGAGAAAAAGCTCAAGCAGGCCTCATGGAGAAGTCATGTGGAGAGAGAGAGAGAGAGAGAGAGAACCTGCCAGGCCATTTGTTCCAGCTCTCCCAAACCAGGTGCCAGACATATGAGTAAGACCTGCATGAGAGACTCGTAGTGCCATCTAGCCGATCCCCGTCAACTCGCAGAACCGTGAGAGAGCACATCTGCAGCAGCAGAGAGCCAGGTAGCATTCTGAGCAGTAGGGTTGCTTTGAGATTATGTAGCTGAAAGAGTTTTAAGTTATAAGGTATATAACACATATAAGGTTTCATCATAACAATATACCAGTGAAGGCACCTTAAAAATTATTAATTCATTTTCAATTTTAAGCATCAGAGTGAAAGATGTACTTAAAAAACACAGCTCCTTAGAGAAATGGCCGAGTCCACGTCGGGAACAAGAGACATACAGGATTAATTTGGAATATCATATTATGCCAGGTAATAAGGAAGCCACCAGAAACCACTAGAGTAAGGTCAAACATTTCCAGGAGCCACTTGGCTCCCACTGGCCAAAGGTAGGACAATTTGAATATAAATAAGAATGATGACTAAAATGAATTGAAACTCATCAAAGATATTTAAATTGATGAGATCATAGTGATACTAGAATAACAATAATTGATGAATGTTGTAGGATGCAGGTGAACCAACTCATTCAGAAAATTGGTAAACAAAGGTCTATCATGTCTTTCCTTTGAGAAACTGTACTCCAGGTAACCAGATAGTAAAGGAGAGTTTTTCTTTATAGGACTATTCTAGATAATAAATGCAGAAAGAACAATAGCACTGAATGCCAATGGCCGTTAAGATCATAAAGGGTAGATGAGCAGACATTTTTTGCTTCCTGATAGGGGAATGCACCAATACCTATGAAATAGCCTTGCAAAAACCACTAGTATTTGAGTCTGATAAAACCTCAATATCTAACAACTAATTTCCAGGAAACACTGAGACAGAAGAATGTGTTAAACTACACTGCAGGGATGCAATCAGTAGAAATCTGGCAGTTGGAATCTACTAGAAAGCAAGAGAAAGCTTATTTTAAGATTTAAAAATACAATATTCATTTCAAAAATTTTACTGCACTAAAAAATTTAAAGCTAAGTTTCTGAAAAGAAATGCATTCTGTGAATAAAATGATGAGAAATTTCTTTAAAACACATCCCATCTGGTACAAATGGACTGTTTGTTGTTTACCAACTAATGGTTTTCTAATTCCGTTCAAGAATTCGCAATTTAGGGTTGCTGTATCCAGATAAGGGGCACCTGGGTGACTCAGTCAGTTAAGCCACGGACTTCGGCTCAGGTCATGATCTTGAGGTCTGTGAGTTTGAGCCCCGCATCGGGCTCTGTGCTGAAAGCTCAGAGCCTGGAGCCTGCTTCAGATTCTGTGTCTCCCTCCCTCTCTGCCCCTCCCCCACTCGTGCTCTGTCTCTCTCTGTCTCAATAAACATTAAAAAAAATAAAATAAAAAATAAAATAAAATCTAGATAAGACAAGACTGTTGTGCTGGTTTGTAGACCGGGTTGCCCATTGCAAAAGGACTGGTGTGTGCACGTGAGAATTAAGACTGTCTGGGAGACTGGGGGGGACTATCCGGTGTGCCAGAAACTAGTGAGGTGGTTTCCAAAAGCTACTTCTGTAATCAATTTCACACGTGCATGCCCCAAATCTGTTTGTTCTTGTGATTTACCCTGTGCTTTACTCCCACCTAGTGGAGGCAAACAGATTTCATGAGAAAGAGTCCCATTTCCCTCACTGGTTTTTGTCCTTGCTTTGTACTAGATATAGAATCAGAAAATGAAATAAACTGTGTAGCTGGCCATAAACTGATAATTGTTGAAAGTAAACATTGTGTACATAGGGTTTATTTTACCATTCTCTCTCCTTTGATGTGTGTTAGTTTTTTCCATAATAAGAAGTTGAAAAATAAGAAAAGACTTTTCAGTTAATTTATCATCTATTATGATTAACCTAGGAGCTATTACGATTGCTAACATGCTTAAAGCTTAGATATTCTTTTCTTTTTTTAAAATTTTGTTTTAAATAAGAAGCGATTGTTGTTACCAGGCTTGTTCCTGTAGGTTTCTTCCATACAAGTTGTATTTTGCAGCCAGGTATCTTAGGATAGCCCTGGTTTCTACCAGATTCATTCCGTCGATTTCGACCATGGGCACTTGTTCATACATCAGAGTGCCACCTGAAAATGTACAAAGGAAAGATGGGTTATTTACTGTCCCTGATGGTAATAACTAAATTTTCTGAACTCTTAAGGTACTACAAAATAGGAGTACGTAATCAAATAGTATTAAAATATTTGAGTGAGTGATCTAAAAGAAATAGTTATGTATTCATTCAGAAAAATGCGTACAATTCAAGACTTGATGTTGTGTACTCTGGGAGACAACCAAGTACAGGCGCAGAAGTTTTCTTTCCGGCCGAGAATGCCCCTTTGTCGTCACTTACTCTCCATGCCTAGAGCCGCCCCACTAGTTAAACTCTTTCCCGCTGAGCCATCATAATAATGTCCTAGCTGGTAACTCAGCCCTCAGATGGGCCCTCCATTTTTTAAATTAAGCTTTTTTAAAATTTCAGTGTAGTTAACATACAGTATTCTATTTGTTTCAGGTATACAATACAGTGATTCAGCAGTTTCATGCATCCCCCAATGGTCATCATGACAAGCATACTCTTTAATCCCCATCACCTATTTCCACCATACGCCCCCCTCCCCCACCTCCCAGTTTGTTCTCTATGGTTAAGAGCCTGTTTTGTGGTTTGTCTTTTTTTTCCTTTGTTCATTTGCTTTGTTTCTTGCATTCTACGTATGAGTGAAATCATATGGTGTTTGCCTTTCTCTGGCTGGCTTATTTTGCTTAGCATTATACTCTCTGGATCCATCTATGTTGTTGCAATGACAAGATTTTATTGTTTTTTATGGCTGAGTAATATTCCATTGTATATCTATATATCTATATAGATATATAGATATACACACACCACCTCTTCTTCTTTATCCATTCATCTATCGATGGACACTTGGGCTGTTCCAATATCTTGGCTACTGTAAATAATGCTGCAATAAACTTAGGGGTGCATGTATTTCTTCAAACTAGTGTTTTTGTGTTCTTTGGGTAAATACCCAGTAGTGCAATTACTGGATCATAGGGTAGTTCTATTTTTAATTTTTTGATTAAAAAATACCCTTTGTTTCATTCTGACAGGTGTGAGGTGATATCTCATTGTAGTTTTGATTTACATTTGCCTGATGATGAGTGATGTTGAGCAGATGGGCCCTTCTTATCTACCCCACATGCACTGCCTGATTGTTTTCCTGGAGTCATAACACTCTGTTTAAACCTTTTTGGTTTAAACCCTCTTTGTTTATAAGATAATATTTAACCTCAATCTGAAATTCCTTGAAGTTCGCCTCCATGCCCTTTCCACACACTATTCCACACCCCTCTCCTGTGTGAATCTTCCATCCTTTCCCTCCCTTCTCCCAGTCGGAATCCCAGGGACCTCCCATCTGGGTGACAGCTCTTTGTTTTGGGCTTAGTGTTTCAGTCTTGCGCAATCTTTGCATTCAATAACAATAGCTCGAAAGAGCAATGGTTCGATTTAAAAGAATTCCACTCTCTGCGCTTATTCCTCCCTCCCTCGCAGCAGTCTGTCTGACCCTTCCTCAGAAGGGCGACAGGAAAGCTGGCACTTTCCCCATTTAACACCTCGAGTTGAGCCAGTTCGCTGGACTGGATCCATGGTGAGAGCATCCTGGCTTTTCTGCTCCTGCCACCAGGTTTCACTGTAAGGACATTCTCTGCTCCCTAATTCCGTCAGTTGGGGTCCAGCTGGGAGACAGAACCATACCAGTTACTTTAGTTACTTTAACCATACCTAGTTACAAAGAAGTTAACTAGGTCCTGGAGAACTGAGGCAACAAAGGGACAGTACATGTCGTGAAGGTGGCTACTGCGGAAGGTAGGTATCATCCCGATGGCCGAGGAAACAAGGGGATGGGGCTGAAATTGTAACAGTTTAGGAGCTTGGAGGCAGGGCTCCTCCTACTTTGAACTCTCCTCTGCTTGTTGCAAGATCCAAGTGCTGCCTTCTTGACATAGAGATACGTCAGATACTGTCTACCTAATTTTCTCTGCTCTTTGTGTGGGGGCGCCTGGATGGCTCAGTCAGTTAACCATCTGACTCTTGATCTCGGCTCAGGTCATGATCACAGGATTGCGAGACCACGCCCTGGTTTGGGCTCTGCACTGAGCTTGGAGCCAGTCTAAAAGTCTCTCCCTCTGCTCCTCTCCTCCTCATACATGCTCTCTCTCTCTAAAAATAAGAAGGAGGAGGAGGAGGAGGGGGAGGGGGAGGGGGAGGGGGAGGGGGGAGGGGGGGAGGGGGGAGGGGGGGGGGAGGGGGAGGGGGAGGGGAGGGGAGGGGAAGGAGAGAGAAAGAAAGAAAGAAAAAGGGAAAGAGAAAGAATGTGTGTGTGTGTGTGTGTGTTTTGTGCCTCTCACAGAAATGGAGAGACCATCTATCTCATCCTTGGTCTAATGCAACACCATGTTTAACAGGCTTTTTTTCTCACCTTGGATTAATTTCTCAAATTCTTCACGTGTTTCAAAAAGTTCTTCTTCAAACTAAAAAATGAAAGACAGAACATAATAACATGCTGCCAGTATCATTCTGAGCTTTATTATTACTTTTGATATCTTGGAAAAAGAATTGAATAGAAGTAAATGGTCTAACCACCAATTTAACCAATGTTTCAAGTAGTTATTGAACCCATGCTGGCCTCTTCTGGGTTCTATGAACTTAAGGAAAATTTTTATATAAAACCAAAGCAAAGGGATTACTGAATTCAGCTGATCTTGAGTAACATTGATACCTCCTGTCGTATGGATGGAACGTGCCATGGACTTCTATGATCACAATCTGAACTCAGGCTACTCCCCTTCATTACCTCAGACAAGTTACTCTATTCTTTTTTTTTTTTTTAATTTTTTTTTAACGTTTATATACTTTTGAGAGACAGAGACAGAGCATGAGCAGGGGAAGGGCAGAGAGAGAGAGGCAGACAAAGAATCCGAAGCAGGCTCCAGGCTCTGAGCCATCAGCACAGAGCCCCATGCGGGGCTCGAACTCACAGACCTCAAGATCATGACCTGAGCTGAAGTTGGCCGCTTAACCGACTGAGCCACCCAGGCGCCCCCAACTTACTCTCTTCTAATTTCAATTTCCTAATGTGTGAAAATGAAGCTAATACCTACTCCTGATGCTCTTGCAAAGGTTCGATGAGATCCTACCAAACGAAGACTAACTCTTATGTTTGGTTCAATATTGACCATTATTACTGATTTCCTCAGAACTTTCCCTTGGGTGGTGTTTGTTGTCCCTCATTCCCAGGGTTCAAGAACAAGCAAGTGTCTGATCATTCTATTGTACAGACACAGGCTTAGACACAGAGAATTTAAATTGCAGCAAATCTCAGAAACTACATGGTAACAATCTAATTGAAAAAAATACATCTACAGATTGAACGTGTGCATTTTGTACAGTACAACTTCAATGTAAAATTTAAACACAATGGGTTTTCTGTATTATTTCTATCGTGATTAGAGATGGAAGACACAATGCGTAAATGAAAAACAGTATTTTCCCCAAGGATTTGATTCTACCCACTTTGTAACAAAAATAATTTAAAAATTTTACATTTACAATTTGGGATGATAAAAAAAATACTAAGAAAAGGTCCTGGTAACATGGTTCCTCAGTATTGTTCTTGAATACTTAATGTTAACACTGAACTGAGGTATCAGATCACCCTCATTCCCAAACCTTGGAAAATCAGCATTAGCTACAACTCTTGGTGCTTTTCTTTTCCAAGCCTTCATTTGATGCTTATGAAGCCCAGAGAGGTTAATTGACTTGCCCAAAGTCTCTCAGCTAAAAGGTGGAAAACCCAGGGCTAGAATCCCTTCTCTCCAAACCCACTACATTTTAGACACTATCATCTTGCTAAATGTGTAATTTGTATTTGAATAACCTTTTAATGTTTATTTTTGAGAGAGACAGAGAGAGAGCATGAGTGAGGGAGGGGCATTAGAGAGGGAGATACAGAATTCGAAGAAGGCTCCAGGCTCTGAGCTGTCAGCACAGAGCCCTATGGGTGGGGCTCGGAGATCGTGACCTGAGCCGAAGTCGGCCACTTAAGCGACTGAGCCACCCAGGCGCCCCATGTATGTGAATAATTTTTATAGGAAGAAGTCATATTCCAAAGTTGCCACCAAATATGAGAATACCAATGGGGAAAACAAAGGATAAAAACAAAGCTTCTCCAAAAGCTTTTTTTCCTAAATTTAAAGATTACTTTTGGGGGACCTGTTGACTCAGTCAGTTAAGCTTCCCACTTCAGCTCAGGTCATGGTCTCATGGTTTGTGGGTTTCTGCCCCACCCATCGGCTCTGTGCTGACAGCTCATAGCCTGGAGCCTTCTTTGGATTCTGTGTCTCTCTTTCTCTCTGCCCCTTCCCTGCTTGTACTCTCTTTCTCTTTCAAAAAATGAATACACATTAAAAAGCATCTTAAAGATAACTTTTGACTTTCATGGAGTGTGATGCGGGGGGAAAAAACACATATGTTTATCATTTCAATGTCTCCTTAAATTTCTCACGTCAGGAACTCCAGGGTAACTTTACCATCTGCCTTGGCCAGGCTCCAAGAGTTCAGGGTGGAAAGCCCAACCTCCAATTCCAATCAGGGCGTTACCAGGTTAATCCCTGAGAGGAGCTTGGGGAGAGGGCAGCACCCAGGAGCTCACAGGCTGGGTACGGCCATGAAACAGCACAGGGCAGAGCGAAATTCCTCAGACTACATACTGTCGGAGGAATTTTCTGGTAGGTTTAGATTTTTACCAGACCACGCATCGAGGGTTTCCCACCTGACCATTTTTGTTTTTAATGGTGCGTCTTCTTCAATTATATCTTTTGCTTGAAGGCTTACTATATGAGACGCCCTGTCAAGTACTGCAAGGCTCTAAGGATAAACGAAGCACAGCCATTTCAGCAAAGCCATTTGTGCCAGAACATGATTATTTAGTTTTTGAAAAATTGCTATGACTTACATCACAAGGAAAAGTCAGGCACAGAAGGTAAATATTGACTATAGAATTTTCTTCTAACTCTGACAAGCTACGATGATACCAACACTGAACATAAGAACTGTGAGGAGTCAGAAGATCCCAGAAAGAGCTTCACATGGCTCAGAAAGAGAACTGGCCTTTGACTGTTTTGAGAAAATTAGGTCATTGGAAGAAGAAATGACAAGTTCAAACTGTTTTATTATATACTAAAAAATAGTGTCCTCCGCCATGAGGAAATTGCAGCTTTTTTGATAGGTGGGCTTTGGGCTCACATGGTCTCCTGTGTGTTTTATCATATTTTATTCAGAGCTAACGCTAAAGCGACAATACATAAAAACTGATTTCTAAAAAAAAACAATTATAAAGGAATGACCCTGATTCCTCACCCTCTTCCTTTATCTATCTGTCATTTATCCATCTCCATATGGATAGATCTCAACAACATAATAGTGAGGGTTAGGAGGAAAATATAGAATGATGCACAGAAGGGACCATTTATGTAAATTATTTCAAAAGGCATATGAGTGTTGGTGAGCACACACGTAAATGTCAAAATATAAAGGCTGGACTGACTGGATACAAGTTACTTCAGTAGACATGGGAGTGACAGTCCAAATGAATTTTAGCTTTATGTTTTGATGCTTTATTTCTAAAAGGAGATTATATTAATATATTACCCATGTGGTTTTATTTTTATGGCTGAAGGCAAATATGACAAAATCATAACAATGGCTCATTCCATGCAGTGGCATCATGTTCATTATAACCTGTTTTGTACTTCACATATTTTCAAATTTTTAATTTAAAATTAAAAAAATTTAGGGCGCCTGGGTGGCTCAGTCGGTTAAGTGTCTGAGTTCGGCTCAGGTCATGATCTCACAGCTTGAGTTCGAGTCCCATGTTAGGCTCTGTGCTGACAGCTCAGAGCCTGGAGCCTGCTTTGGATTCTGTGTCTCCCTCTCTCTCTGCCCCTCCCCTGCTCCTGCTCTGACTTTTTCTCTCTCTCTCAAAAATAAACATTTAAAACAATTAAAATTTTAAAAATTCATAAAAGGAATTTTTGACAAAAGTTCTGATGAGTTTTTCACAAAGATGTTTTGCTTTATTATAGCAGAAACTCTTTTTTTGAGTTTATTTTGAGAGAGAGAGAGAGAGAGAGAGAGAGAGAGAGAGAGAATCCAAAGCAGGCTCCACCCTGTTAGTACAAAGCCCAATGTGGGGTTCCATCCCATGAACTGTGAGATCATCACCTGAACCGAAATCAAGAGTCAGATATTTAACTGACTGAGCCACCCAAATGCCCCTATTGTAACAGAAATTCTTAACCTGGGGACCTAGAATCCGATTCTATATTTTGTGGCTTCTCTGAGCCCCTACAGTACATCAGGTTTTTTCCTGGCAAACAGTTTTGTAGGTTTCTTCAGATTTTAGTATAAAACATCTGTTGTTGTCTCCTAAAATATTTTCAAAATCTCTTATGTTACCACGGGATAACATAAAATGGTCTATTTCACAAAATATTTAAATAATCAACCATGTTCTAAGCTGCATTCATATAAGTAATCTACATTCCTAGTGAACGAATTAACTTATATATTCTGTCAGGGCTAACACAGAATGTAGGCCATCCTAAGAAATATCAAGTCAATGGGGATACTTGCTATTTTCACGTTAAACCCCACAGAGCTGAGCATAAATGTGAAGAAAACTGCCTGCTCTTTTAACTTTAGGTCTAAGAGACCATTTGAAAGCGATTAAAAAAAATTGTGTGGGAGCACCTGGGTGGTTCAATTGGTTGAGCGTCTGACCTCGGTTCAGGTCATGATCTCACCGTTCATGAGTTCAAGCCCCATATCCGACTCACTGCTGTCAGCACAAGGCCCTCTTTGGATCCTCTGTTCCCCTCTCTCTGCCCCTTCCCAATGTGCGCTCTCCCCAAAATAAATAAATCTTTCAAAAAACTTGTGTGGGGGTACCTGAGTGGCTCAGTCAGTTAAGCATCTGACTTCAGCTCAGGTCATGATCTAGCGGTCTGTAGATTTGAGCCCCACATCGGGCTCTGTGCTGACAGCTCAGAGCCTGGAGCCTGCTTCAGATTCTGTGTCTCCCTCTCTCTCTCTCTACCCCTCCCCCACTTGTGCACACGCACACTCGCACGCTCTCTCTCCCCCCAAAATAAATAAACATTAAAAAATTTTTTTAATTGTGTGGGCTACAGAAGAGCCTAATGCTTTCTATTCACAATAAATATCTATAGCCACAAATATTTACCTTTGAAAGGTCTTTATAAACTTCAGTAACTTAGCTTTTATGTTATGTTGAGAATAGAATTTTTTAAATTCGTTAAAGTATGGGACAGTTATAGTTTTAGTAATGAATGGTATGTTCTTAAGTCAGTTTCTGTGAGACTCTTCTATATATTTAAAGAAAACTACCTGTTTTCTTAATATTCTTATTTTAATATATATTTATTTTGAGAGAGAAAGAGAGAGAGAGAGAGAGAGCGAGCACTAGTGGGGGAGGGGCAGAGAGAGAGAGAGGGAGAGAGAATCCCAAGCAGGCTCTGCACTGTCAGTGCGAGCTGATGCAGGACTCGATCTCATTACCATGAGATCATAACCTGAGCCGAGATCATGACCTGAGTCAAAATCAAGAGTGAGATGCTTAACCGACTGAGCCACCCAGGTGCCCTATTTCTCAATATTCTTGAGACAAATGTAGTTAAACATATCTAATACTTGGCTGATAAAAATGAAATGAAAAGAAGCTGTTTGGGAGAACAAGTCCCTTCCTTCCTTCCTTCTTTCTTTCCTTCCTCCCTCCTTTCCTTTCTTCATTTGTCATTATTTGCTTCACCTCAGGTGAGCTCAATGCCAGCAACCAGTTTCCTTGCTATTTGGGCACTTACTTAAAAGAATGAACTGATTCACTCACAGCCCAGCATCTAAAGAGCAAGTGGCAAAATTGGCGTTTTGTTTAAGACTCATATAATCATATTTTCTACACCAGCTCCCTAAGTAAGTGCTCAGCGAGCCCAAGATGAAAATAAATCTCACCTCTACCCCTGCTGCAGCCAAGAGCCACCGGATGGACTCCATTCTGCCTCGGCCATTGAAGTAGTAAAGCTTGGGCTTCCCCGCCATGCTTAAGGACTCCTGCAAATCAACAGAGAGAGAGTGATGAAGGCTCTCCCGCACAGAGAGAGAGCAGGAGAGAAATCCACACGTAGAGAGCAGTGAAAGTTAACAGAAAGCTCTGTACCCGGTGCCCCAAATCAGAGCAGCTCCTCAGCTCCAAGGCTGCCCGCGTTCCTGAGTTCTTTCTCACAAGTGGGGATTATCGCCACAGACTGATGTTCTCAAAACTTAACTGAATAACTGATACATTTTTTAAAAATAGAGGACAAGTGAGGAAGCCAGACAGATGGAAGGAATTTGAAAATAAGACTCTGACCAGCTCTTCCTCCGGCGGCAGGTGGCAAGGTGCTAGCGTTGCAGTGTTGTTTTCTTGTTTCTGTCCAGGTCCTCCTCCCTCCTCCTAGCAGCACAGCCCTGACTGGCAAAGCTGGGCGAGAGTAGGGGAGGCTGACGCTTTTCACTTTCCAAGTGCATTTCGGTACTTTAATTCTGGCATCCTCTGAAGCCTGGAGACAGCAATCAAGAGGATTTTCAATGACTCATTAGGATTTAAAGCAAAAGTGAAAAGTTAATCAGAGTGGGTCTTTCCCCACTTTCTTTTTCCTCTGAAAATGAAAATCTCTTCTTTAGAAACATAACCTTGCTCACCTTGAAGAAATTAAAGTATTATAGAAATTAAAAGCCCATCCCGCACGTCCCCAAGATAGCCTCTGAGGCTTATAGGACATGAGGGGGTAGACTTGGTGACAGTCTCTGGACATTTAAAGGTGGCTTGAGGTACCTGGAGAAGGGTCCCTGGAAGCATGGGGGTCTGTGTGGAGTGGTGGAGTAGAAAGAGTTGGTGTCTACATGGTATCAACAGGGAGCTGATTTATTTTGGAGCATATCACCTGGCTCGCTTTTAAAAACAAAACTTCTGGGGCACCTGGGCATCTCAGTCGGTTAAGCATCTGACTCTTCGCTTCAGCTCAGGTCATGATTTCATGGTCTGTGAGTTCAAGCCCCACATCAGGCTCCATGCTGACAGCTCAGAGCCTGCTTGGGATTCTCTCTCTCCCCCTCTCTCTGACCCTCCCCCACTCACTGCTCTCTGTCTCTCTCAAAAATAAATAAACTTAAAAACATTAAAAAAAAACACTTCTATGGGAACACCTGGGGCTCAGTCGGTTAAGCGTCCGACTTAGGTTCAGGTCGTGATCTCACAGTTTATGGGTTCAAGCCCTGCATCAAGTCCTGTGTTCACGGCTCAGAGCCTGGAGCCTGCTTCAGATTCTGTTTCTCTCTCTCTCTGTCCCTCTTCCACTCACACTCTGTCTCTCTCTCAAAATAAACATTTTTCTAAAAAACCCCAGCACTTTTACCCATTAAGAGCTCAGCAAAATAATGAAGGAAAAATGATAGTTGAGGAGATTTTCATTTTGAAAACCATTTTGAAAACCATGGCTTTTCAGCTCCATGTGGTACCTATTGGAATCACCCTATTAGGGGCTTAACACACACGCAGGTGCACATCTCTCTGTCTCCCTGCCTGGGCCCCACTTTGATTTGGGAAAGGACCCTGGCATCTGTGTCTTTTAGAATCTTTCCAGGTGATTCTAATGTGCAGTCAGCATTAAGAACCACTGATCTGGACAATGGCCGCTAAAACTACTGATAGAGATCTCTAGCATGGAAAGGTTAGACCGAGCACTCGAAACATCTAACATTGCTAAAAGCGGGGCAACGGACATGACAGTCCTCCCAATGCGATGCTATAGAAAGCGTGCGGCACTGCCGGTGGAGAATTCTTGCCAAAACAACTGGCCTGGAATTCAATCAAGCCTCGAGATACCAATTTATGGGAAATACAGGAACCAGATGAGCACTTCAGAGATGCAATTAGTGAAATCAGCAAAATCTATAATATGGAACTCAACAGGCTTGCTATTCAGAGAGTGGTCCCTAGGCTAGCAACATACGGAGCACCTGGGAAGCTGTTAGAAATGCAGGCTCCAGGGGCGCCTGGGTGGCTCAGTCGGTTAAGCGGCCGACTTGGCTCAGGTCATGGTCTCACGGTCTGTGGGTTCGAGCCCCGCGTCGGGCTCTGTGCTGCCGGCTCAGAGCCTGGAGCCTGCTTTGGATTCTGTGTCTCCCTCTCTCTCTACCCTTCCTCTGCTCATGCTCTGTCTCTATGTCTCTCAAAAATAAATAAATGTTAAAAAAAATTAAAAAAAAAAAAAAAAAGAAATGCAGGCTCCAGCCTAGACCCTTTGGTAGCTACACTTTAAGATCCTGAGGGATTTACATGCACATTCAAGTTCGAGAAGCACTCTTCTCCAGGTCAAGTGACTAATACATCCCCAAAGAACTCTCTTGTCTCATATTGCCGTGATAAGAAGGTTTTAAAGTTATATGAAAATCAGAGAGGCAAGAGGAATCTATAGGCTCAAGAGATTTAAGAAATTCTTTTAAAAATGCAATGTAGAGAAACTTTTTTTAGATTCTGATCTTAACGGGGCAATTATTTTAAAAATATACAACACAAGGGGCACCTGGGTGGCTCAGTCCATTGAGCGTCTGACTTCAGCTCAGGTCATGATCTCACAGTTCATGGGTTCGAGCCCAGCGTTGGGCTCTGTGCTGACAACTCAGAGTCTGGAGCCTGCTTCTGTGTCTCTTGCTCCTGCCCTGCTCGTGCTCTCTTGCTCTCTCTCTCGTTCTCTCTCTTTCAAAAATAAGTGAACATTAAAAAAAGATACACAATATATATTATATATATACACAACACGATTGGAGACTTTGAACCGTGAACTTTTAATATAAGGGAATTACTGTTAATTGCTGTTAATTTTTCAGGTATTATAGTGATATTATGGAATGCTGTTCAGAAAGAATCCTTCTCTTCAGAGACCCTGAACAGAGGATGTAATTAACCCAAAGCTAGATTCTTGACCTACAGAAACTATGAAATAATAAATGCATGTTATTCTAAGCCAAGAAAATCCTTATCTTTCAGACACTCATGCCAAAGTATTTATGGATGAAATAGTACGATATTGGCATTTGCTTCCAGTTAACCCAGTTGTGAGGGGGAATGGGTGAGAGTGTAATATAAGTGACCTTTTGTTGCTAATTGCTGCACCTGGGTGATGGGTATATGGGTTTCTTATACTTTTCATCAATTTTCCTAAATGTATGAAATGTCCCATCAGGGGTGCCTGGGTGGCTCAGTTGGTTAAGCGTCCGATTTCAGCTCAGGTCATGATCTCACGGTCTGTGAGTTTGAGCCCCACGTCGGGCTCTGTGCTGACAGCTCAGAGCCTGGAGCCTGCTTCAGATTCTGTGTCTCTCTCTCTCTCTGCCTTTCCCCTGCTCATGCTCTGTCTCTACGTTTTTCAAAAATAAACATTAAGAAAAAAAGAAAGAAATGTCCCATCATAAAAACATTTTTAATTGCTCAGCAAAAGCTGATGTCATTTCTAGGACTGAAGCTTTCAAGGGCCCGGGGTGGCTTCTGAATCACGAGGAGATTTGGAACAGTATTCATTCCAGATTCAGGGATGAATGTGTGGGATGAATGCTCAGCCCAGATTTAGTTTGTGCCCTTGGTGGAACGGGGCTCAAAATAGAAATTAAACTCAGTATAGACGTATAAAAGAAATTGCACTCTTGAGTTTGTGAACTGATTCACCTGGATGTCCACCCTGTGGTATCCACTCCAAAAAGTTCCCTGTGAAAAGTCTGAGGCCCAGGGAGCTGGCAAAGTGACCCACCTTCGCATCTGGCCTTGCCCAGAGCAGAGGTGGGGCAGATGTGGAAGAAAGCAGGTGCCTCCCCAATGACAATTAGCTTCTGATTCTCATGTCATCTTGAGCAGGTGGCTGAGAGGGGCTGAGTTCTTGGAGCCTAGGGAGGCCCCTCTGAGGACCCTCTGATGTCTGGTTCCATCAGCTCTGGACTGGCTCCCACAGACTGGAGGCCAGTGGGCAGCCTTGGGTCATGTGCTGGGGAGACTCTGGTAAGCACAGGTAGGGGTCTGACCTGGGGAGACCCGAGCCACCCAGAACTTCACCTGCCATCCAGAGGGCCTGTACCCGGACCTCCAGCAAGACTACCAAGGATGCCCTGTCCAGACCCACCCCACCATAAACACTCACTTTTGGGGGCAATTCCCAGGAAACCCACCATCCTGAGGCACAAGCTCTTGTCCCCTCTGCTTTCCCTAGACACTACTTGGGCAGGCAAAGTCTTGGTTTCCCCCAAGTGGGGACATCCCCAGCGTTCTGGACCTGGGGTTTCTTGGGTCAACTCCCCCAGCAGTTGACTAGAGCAGCAAAGGGCTTCACTATTATCCTGCCCCCTCTCCTGCCAAACTTTTAGGGGATGTGGAAGGCCTCTGCCCTCAACTCACCTGCACACCCATCCCCCAATTGTGGATTGTGACATTCATGAGTACTTGACTTAGGAGGCAGCTTCTCTGAGCCTTAATAGAGAAAACCATACCTTGGAGAAAAAAGAGGGTGACAGGTGGGAGAGACCCTGTATATATAACATATAATGGCAAGTCCCCAGTCCACTCGTTCCAATGGTACATATTAATTCGAGGTGAGAGAGTAACAAGAGTATTTGGCAAATGTAACTAAATCGACATGGTTAATCCATTTTAAACCATTCAAATTGTAATCTGGGCTTTCATTAAAGCTACATGTTATTATCAACAAAAACATTAGATATATTATTAGTATCTGTGACTTACACATATAGTAAACACACTCTAGCGTCATTGCTGGATTTGAACAACTGAACTTGTTTGCTTAAGGAAAGGTATTGAACTTCCTCCTGCAAAGGACCCCAAACAGATCTCCCAGCGATAAGAATTAATAGAATACCATCTTCCACCAACTTTTTCCAGCTGTCGTTCCTTTTGTAACTACTTCCAAGCCTGTCCTTGATGGAGGTCAATGGAAATCATAAGAAGTCTCAGTAGACTCTAAGAGCACTGATCGCAATGCTCCCCCACCTATTGGCAGAAAGAAAAGGGATTAGAAGCAATTATTGATTTATTCATTCTAGGTAGAAGAACTTGAGCAGGCAGGTAAACCTGCTAAGTAGATAATTTCATAGCTTTCAAGTGAGCATCTGAAATTGAAAAAGGTAATAATCCATTGTTTAAAGGGTGTAAGAATAAAAGGAATTAAGTCTACCAGAAACTGCACGTCTTTTTCCTCTATCCTAAGCCTAGCATTCTGGAATTTTATCTCTAATTATCCTGGCATCACACCCCCATTCTGCTTTGTCTGCCGAAACTGGGTTTTAGTAACATTGATTCCTGGGTAACCTAAGAGAAAGAGCAATGATGTTCCCCTCTATAAGAGCTCATCTAGAAGCTTAGCACACAGGGCGTGCTCATGTGTCCTTGGGTACACAATGCATATTTTCTGGTTTCTGGAAAATCTTTGGCCTGCTGATGACACAAAGTGAAGTGAAGTTTGCTCTCATAAAGAGACTGTCCTGACACATGTTGCTCTGATTTGGAAAAGTCTGTTCTTCACTATCGCTGCCGGAGGATTGCTTGGTTCTCGGAACTAAATTGTTACAATCAGTGGAAAATGAAGCTTTGTAAAATAATCAGACAGTAACTAGGTAAGCAAACAAGTTAATGTATTTAAACTATATTGGAAAACACTGAAGCAAAATCAATTCTTTTAAGAAATCCCAATGACCTATTATATATTAATCTAATGTTTTTAAATGGTTAAACAATCTTAAAACATGGAACTTTGCAATTATAGCCCTTCAGCATTTAGTACATATTTTCCTCCTGTGTATGTATGTGCACAGAGTGTATGTGTGACTCTACAAATAAAATCTTGTACTAGAATCTTCATTTCAAGAAAGCTTATCATTAAGATATTTATAAAAATGCAACATTAGAAGCAATTATTCCTGCTATTCCAGGGCTTCTTTTGTTTTTGAAATGGTTTGGTAGGTTTTTTTTAATTTCTTTTTTTTAAATGTTTATTCATTTTTGAGAGACGCAGCATGAGCAGGGGAGGGGCAGAGAGAGAGGGAGACACAGAATCTGAAGCAGGCTCCAGGCTTCCACCTCTCAACCCAGAGACCGAGGTGGGGCTCGAAATCACGAACCGTGAGATCATGACCTGAGCCAAAGTCAGGTGCTTAATGGACTGAGCCACCCAGGTGTCCATTTGGTAGGTTTAAGTACGAAGCTCCCTGATAGATTTAAATGATTCTATTAAAATGTTTTGATTCATCATTACCTTCTCAGTGAGTTACATCCAACAAACAGAAATCCCAGTTAAAGCTGTTAGTGGCCCCCATCCTTTTTACATCATTATGTTATAATTCATTTTTTTACAGGTTTTACAAATCATACCAACATACTTATCCACTAAACTCCAGAAAGGTTATTTAATTTAGTTTGGCAAATCCACACACTACAACTGGTTTTCAGTTTTCTCGTCATCCTTGTTTTTAATTTTTTTTTTTTTGGTACTAAAGAAGATGAGTTTTTCTTCTATAGTTCAAGTTATGATTTCAAATGTATATAATGTGAAGTTATACCTCCCCAAATACGGTATCCTCTGGGCAAAACCTTATGGAAGAACCCAGGCGCCGAATTCCCACGTCATCTGGAATAAAAGGATGGGACTGGTAACACTGTCTCATCTGCTATCTGCCACCCCATCTCGGGCCACACTGCCATCCCCCATTCTCCAGCCAAGCCTCCTCTGGTTTGGGGTACACAAGACACTGCAAGCTTTCCCACTTGAAGGCTTTGGGGATTCTGGTTCCTTGGTCTGGAACCCTCTTAGCTGTCTCTTTGCCTGCCTGGTTTCTTCTCACTTTGTACATCTCATTGTAAAGGTCATTTCTCTAGAATGGCCTTCCTTCGCCATCCATCTAAAGTAGAGCTCTCGTGGGGCTCCTGGGTGGCTCAGTCTGTTAAGCGTGGGCTCCACTCCCCATGTTGGGCTCTGTGCTGGAGCCTGCTTCAGATTCTGTGTCTCTTTCTCTCTCTGCCCCTCTCCACTCATTCTCCGTCTCTCTCTCTCTCTCTCTCTCTCTCAAAATTAAATAAACATTAAATTTTTTTTTTAAAGTAGAGCTCTTGTTGGTAAAAGGGTACAAGCTTTTAGCTATAAGATGAACAATGTGCGAGGATCCAATGTTATAACATGGTGACTACAGTTGATAACGCTATTGTGTAATTATTGCTAAGAAAGTAGAAGTTACATGTTCTCACCAAAACAAAACAAAACAAAACAAAAAATAAAACAAAAACAGGTAGCTATGTGAGCTGATTGACGTGTTAATTAACTCAGTGAAGGAAATCCTCTCCTAATGTTTACTAATATCAAACATCATATTGTACACTTTAAATATCTTACAATTTTATTTATCAATTATACCTCCATAATACTGGGAAAAAATAAAGTAGAGCTCTCCCCTCACTTGCCCCCCAACTACTTTCTGTTGTAGTCCTTGTTTAATTTTCTTCATATCTCTATCACAGGCTATAACTGGGGTATTTATTGTTTGTTTGCTTGTGGTCTATCTCCTCTTACTAAAATGTAAATTCTTTGAGGTCAAAGGCCTTTGTCCATCTTGCTCAGCCCAGTATCTCTGCACCCTTGCAACATCTCATATTCGGATTCAAAAGGTATTTCCTGAATCAATGAAAAACTTGGAGAAGCTTTGGCTTGAGTCAGGAGATCCGGCCTCTAGGCTGCTCCTACCACTGACCAGCCCTCTGACCCTGGACAAACCCCAACGTCTCTGGACCCCTGCCATTATTCATCTAAACTAGGGAGTTTAGCTGTATTGAGGGAAAGATGGCTGCCAAGTTTTGATGCTTGATTCTTCCTTCCTCATTTTCTCGCAATAATACTGGAAGAACTAGTATTTAGGGCAACCTCAGAAAAAGTCTGGGTAGGTCTTGAGGTAGAACAACAAGGTCAGGATGGTGTAACAGGGGAATTTTAATCAGGTTCCACGCATCCCCATCTCTGGTGCATGAGGCCCAGCTTTCACCTACAATGCCTAATAGCCACCTTCCTGCTAAGTAGGAAATGTAGAAACACTACTGACTACTACCACCCTCTTGCACATTTTCCCCAGTGCTAAGCCGAGGATACTATAACCTGAGACATGAAAACAGAATGGAGGGGAGCCTGGGTGGCTCAGTCTGTTGAGCGTCCAACTCTTAATTTTGGCTCAGGTTGTGACTCCAAGGTTGTGGGATCAAGCCCTGTGCTGGGCTCCGCACTGAGCCTGCTTAGGATTCTCTCTCTCTTTCTCCCTTTGCCCCTCTCCGCCTCTCGTGCTCTCTTCCCAAAATAAATTTAAGGGGTACCTGGGCGGCTTAGTCGGTTAAGCTCCCTTCCAGCTTGGGTTGAGGTCATGATCTCGTGGTTGGAGAATTCGAGCCCCACGTCAGGCTCTGCACACATGGCTAGAGCCTGCCTGGGATTCTCTCTCTCCCTCTCTCCCTGCCTTGCATTCTCTCTCTCTCTCTCTCTCTCTTAAAAATAAATAAATAAACTTAAAACAAAACATAAAATAAATTCAAACACACACACACACACACACAGAATGAAAAGAGACATCGTATCTAGGAGCACTTGTGGGAATGCCCAGTATTGTTGAGTCCATCAGTGAAGGTGTCTTGATGGAAAAGACACTGACAGACAGCAGGGGGGAGAACGTTTCAAGATAAGAAGGAGAGGAGCTTAGGGAGTGTGAGATAGTGGTCGTGTCATTCTTGAGGTTCATCCATTGCCCTGTCAAATGCTGCACTGGATGCCCAGTGTCAGACTCTGGAACGTTTTCGTAACATTCTTCACAATCCCGAGCTCTGGAAGAGGGAGGGCTGTCACTGATAACTTATTATTCATTTTGTGAAAATTCTGTGCTTTTGAAAAGAAGCAGGATTGGGTGCAATGAGTGTGATATCATGTTGGCTAGAAACGAATATAAATCACTGAACTAAGAAAAAGGGAGCCCCAGGTTTATGGGAGCACAAGAGTTTGGTGAAGGGGGGGACCGAGGGGTTGACAGAATGTTGTTGATGGAAAGGGAGGGTGGGTTTGGATTTGCAGTAAAGGGGTCAAAAAACATAGAACTGAGAAGACACCTTTGAATTAATATGACTAAGATGGTGATTAGTTCATTGGTCATGAAACAAAAGTTGAAGACTCTGGCCTTTGGCAAGAGAAAGTATAGCCAGAATGTAGACTCCTGGAGCTTTGGAAGTGAGAAGAAAGAGGGAAGGAAATAGCCAAAGGGGAGACCAGCCAGGGATAAAGAAGGACTGTTTCGACTTGTTTTGCAGGGTTTGGTTTTTTGTTTTTGTTTTTGTTTTGAGGGGTTGGGATGTAGGTGGCTCAGGGGTTATGACAGGTGAGATCTCAGTTAGAAGGCAACATGCCAGAGGCAAGGGAGGCAGGCAAGGCAGCATGGCGAGCAGATGAATTGTCCAGAATGACTATCTACAGGATATATACGTGGGGTTGTTTGCCTCTATCAGTATTATTACCATATGTGGGGCATAACTGACCTATGGTAAAGTACCCGCAATTTAAGTGTACAATTGGATACAATTGGATAAGTTTTGACATATGTATACACCCGGGAAAGCCTCATTACAATCAATATAGTGAACACATTATGTCCTATGCCCTGTTGGAAGCCCCTCCAGCTGCCCCTCCCCATACAGCCATCTGCTTCTTATCACGATAAATTAGTTTATGTTTCCTAGAATTTCATATAAATAGGAGCATACAGTAAGTTCCTGATTTCTCTGGTTTCTTCCACTCAGCATCATTATTTGGAGATTCATCTATGTTGTTGTGCATATTCATTTTTGTTTATCAAAAAGTAGCTGGACTGAAACAAATTACTACACACTGGGTGGCGTACAATAGAAATTTTTTCTCGCACAGTTCTGGGGGCCAGAAGTCTGAAATCAAGGTGTCAACAGGGTGGTTCCTTCTGAGGGTTGTGAGGGAGAGTCTGTTCCATGCCTCTCTCCTAGCTGCTGGTGTCTGCATGGCGATCCTTGGCTTGTGGGAGCATCACTCCAATCTATATTATAGATTATAAATAATGGAAAAGGACACTGAATAGGGGTCTGACGGAGGTAAGAGATGAAGAAGTAAGAAATAAAAGAGGAATGAACTGGAAGGTGTTGAGGGGAAGCGTGGAGAACTTTCCAACACAGCCTTTCAGTCAGAAATGTTGAGTTTCTCTTTTGGCAGTTCTCCAATGTAGATTTAAGATTTATAAGAAAAAGTAATTTCTGTTCCAGGAAACAGATTGCTCTGAACCGAAGAGGCCCAACCTACTCTTAAAAAGTTAGCACGACCCCGATGCCATGACTGAGCACTAGATGGCACACTTTCTAGAGCAACAAGAACTTTCTGGTACCAACAACTTAAGGGCCTTTAGGAATCTGTCACTGCAGTACACAGCCTGGCTGCTTGTAGGTGACTTCCCACAATCGCAAATGAAACTGAGCCCAACCTATTTAACATTCCCTTTCCTTTTTTACGTCTCAGAGAAAGTCTACTGTTCCACTCACTTGCCTTTTCTTGGAGCAAAACTTCTCAAAAGTGTGGTCAGTAAGCTGCTGTCTCTACTTCTCGCTTCCCATTTCTTCCTTAACCCACTCTGGACGGCCTTCTGTCCCACACTTTGCCACTCTCATCAAGGCCAGCAGTGGCCTTCTGTCCCCAACTTCAGTGTTCACTCTCCAGTCGACTCCTTCAGGACGCCACAATTTCCAGGCTCTCCCCTACTTCACAGACGCCACCTCCTCAGATTTCTTGCCTGGGTCCCACTCTGCTTGCCTTCTCCTCTCCAACTGCTTCTTCATTCTAGGTGGGCCTCCAGTCTATCCCTATCATCAGAAGTGTGACCTCAAAAAATAGATCATAAAGGACATAGCTCTGTTTCTGTCTTGCTCTTCCTTGGATTGCAAGCTCTCTGGTAAATTAGCTAATCTATCATGGAGATACTGAAGCAGCCCCTACAGAGAAGCAGACATGACAAGGATCGGAGGCCCATTGCCAACAGCCACGTGAGTGAATCATCTTGGAAACGGATTGCCCATCCTCAGTCAAACTTTCAGATGATGGCAGCCCCCGCTGATGGGTTGACTACAACCTCCTGAGAGATCCTGACCCAGAACCACCTACCTAAGTTGCTCCCAGCCTCCCGACCCTCAGAAATGGTGTTAGATAGTAAATGTTTGTTGCTTTAAGTCACTAAACTTTGGACTGATTAATTATATATCAATAGATAACTGATACACCCATGTCTACCTCTCTGACCTCATCTTCCAATACTTTCTCATCATGCTGCCACACATCTTCCTGCCTACTGTGCCTGAAACATACCAAAGTTGTTCTTGACCAAGACGTGGTCCTCACTGATAACTCTGGCTAACATCCTGTTACCTTGGATCTTCTCATGCCTGGCTTCTTCCAGTCATTTGGAACTTCATCTTCTATGATTACTCATTTTAAGTTAACTTCTCCATTGCCATCCTAAAAACTCTCCATCACCTTACCCTGTTTTATTTTCCTTATAGCACTTATCACCCACCATAATAAATTTTTCATTGATTTGTTTATTTACTCATCATCTGAGCAGGAAAATGCTCTTATATGTACCATGGCATCCTCTGTGCCTAGAAAAATGCAGGGGACAAAACAGGTGCTCAGTGAACATTTACTGAATGAAATAAAAATAAAACTATTTAAATACTATTTCTTTGAGAATAATATCTTCCTTGAGAAGATTTCATCAATTTCTGAGGTCAGAGTCTAAATATTTTTTTTCTACTAGGTACACTTGGCTGGCCTGTTGACTTAGAATGTCACAACTACACTGAAAGTTTCAAAGGACAAATATTTCAAACATAGCTGTTGAGAGCAGAGAAGAGGTAAGCAAAGATTGTGAGAGAAAGGTAGGAGGAAAAAACAGATTAAAGACAATATAGATAAAAGTTGTGCTGACCTTGGGGCACCTGAGTGGCTCAGTCAGTTAAGCATCCAATTCTTGGTTTCAGTCCAGGTCATGATCTCATGGTTCATGAGTTTAAGTCCCAAATCGGACTCTGCGCTGACAGTGCGGACTCTGCTTGGGATTCTTTCTCTCCCCTCTCTCTCTGTGTCCCTATCCCACTCATGCACACCCTCTCTCTCTCTCTCTCTCTCAAAATAAATAAACTTAAAAAAATTTTTTTAACAATAGTTATGCTGACTCATGGATGCCTTGTCCAACCAGCTCTGGTTGGCAAAATGTTTCTAATACATCTTTGTTCTTCAAGAAGATTTTGGAAAATTGGCAAGTTACCATAAATAATACCTCAAATCTTGACCCAATTACCCTAGTAGAGTCAGAGAAAATAATATCTATTTTCATTTCAATTATATCTATATAATCTCTCTATGAAAATGGTGGGTGGTGGGTGGTATAAGGGTCAAATACCAAATGTAAATTATTTTGTAATAAACACCTTTATCCTCTTATGTCACAGATTACCCAGGAGCAATATTCAAAATACTTGACATCTGTTAGTAAATATGAATTAATATGTAAGGCATGATATATACTGAAAAGTAACAATATTTCTTTTTAGGGTGGCTCAGTCAGTTAAGCTTCTGACTCTTAATTTCGGCTCAGGTCATAATCTCACAGTTTGTGAGATCGAGCCCCATGTCAGGCTTTACACTGACAGCATGGAGCCTGCTTAGGATTCTCTCTCTCCCTCTCTCTCTCAGCCGCTCCCCTACTCATGCTCTCTTTCTCTCAAAATAGATCAAAAACATTAAAAAAATATTTCTTTTTATTTTCTAACTAAACTATGTATGGCAAAAAATATGGATACAGCTATGTTGCAAGCCAGTCAGAAATAATGGTGATAATTTCTAGTCATTTGTGATGTTTACGAATTGCCTCCATGTCCTGGGTAATTTGGATTGCCAGTGAGTGCCTTCCTCTGTAAAGTCCATCTGCTCTGTCAGGATGGCCCTTTCCTGTACCTACAACTCGGTTCCTGTACTGCTTTCTGCCCTTGTCTCATCAGGAGTAGAAGAGGTAGAGGCCTCCCTTTGTGGCTTGCCCTAAGTGTATCACTACCCCTTGAGGCATCTTACTGCTACCCCAGCTTCGTAAGTAGGCATTTCACTAACCTCTCTTCAGCCACCCTTTTTGAGGTGAGATGGTATCTTACTCTTCCTGTACTCAGAGTACCAGTCATAATGAGGTAAATGTTATGGAGTTCACCTCGAGATAATAAAAAGGGATTATAAAATATGTTAGAAACTGGGGAAGGCTAGATGTGATGAGGTTGAAAACCTCTGTTCTGGAGCAAAAGTATAAGAATATATTGTAGGAAGGATGGATAACAAACTACTCATGAACACCTTGAGGAGCCCAGGGCTGGACAGAGAGCAGGTCCATGCAAAAGGAACTGGGAGCCTCCTAGGAGGACAGCTTGGCACATCTTGCTTGGACTGAACTAACCTGACACAAGGTAGGCATAAAGGACACAAGCCATATGTCCTGTGTACGTGTCTGTCCCATCCTATGCAGCTGTGGGGGAAGTTCACACTATGAAAATGGCCAGCTGGGGCTAGGCTCTGGGCCCAGCGCCATAGATCCTGCATTCCTTGGGGAGCCCAAGTTTCAGGCTCAGTAGAGAACTGAGGCTGGACATCACTCTATCCCAGCCTCTCCTGCACAGCGACATGCCAGGGGTAAAGGACTCTATATCTCCACGTGTGGCTTGAGATCCCAGGCCTGAGTTACAGCAGGGAGGGAGACCTCCACTTCCTTCCCTCCGAAGCTATAGAGAAAGAGGATGCTGCTGCCCAGGTGGACGAACAGTGGCCAGTGTTATGACCAAACCTTCTCAGACCAGGCAGTCTGGGAAAAGAGGAACTCCATGTGGCGAGAGGGGCAGCAAAGAACAGGTACTGCCCCAGAGGGATTCTGGGAGTTTTGGTCAGTCTCAGGTCTACTTGGACTTCTTCAATGGAGTGAGCTCCTAAGTTGCTGGATGTACCATTGCGAAAGAGGTTGTTTTCGGGAATGAATGTTCCTGCTGTTCTAAGATGTGTGCTCGAGTGACTTAAAATGAATATTGAAAAGGTGTGATTGTATTATACTGACATCAGGCTTGTAGAGCAGGGTCTATGGCTGCACTTCAGTGGCTCCCTAGCTTCTTTGGAACAAAGTCCAAACTTCTTGCCATGGCCTTCAAAGTCCTTAGACTCTGGGCCTTGTTCCCTGAGCTCACCTCCTCATTGCCGCTCCCCACCTTGTGCTGTAATGCTAGACTCAGACTTAATGACTTCTCTTCCCTCCGATACAGTATACTCAGTCTCTCTCTTGCGTGACCATTGATCCTGCTGACCTCCTGCCTGGACTTCATCCCTACTGCCCACCCAGAGCTCCCCCTACTTTACCTGCTGCAACTTGGCTCCTCAGACCTCACATCAGCTATGACTGCTTTTCATGACAGACCACGAAGGACTCATAGGCTCAGACAAAGGTGTCCCCAGTTAGGTTCATGCTCAGCATTATCTTGTTTCCCAGCATGAGGTTATAGGTTAAATTGTGTCCCCTCCAAAAGGATAGGTTGAAGTCTTAACCCCGGGTACCTGTGAATGTGACTTTATCTGGAAATAGGATCTTTGCAGTTGCAGTAGAGTTAAGATGAGGTGATACTAGATTAGGATGGGCCCAAATTTGATTACTGGTGTTCTTATATGAAGAGGGAAATCTGGACAGACACACACACACTTGTGTATGCCACGTGACAACAGAGGCAGAGATTGGAACTATGCATCTACAAGCCAAGAAATGTCAGAGTGCCAGCAGCCACCAGAAGCTAAGAAGAGGCTTAGATCCTTCCCTGTGGCTTCAGAAAGAGCATGGCTTGCTCAAACCTTCATTTGACACAAAGAACCTCAAAATTGTGAGGGAATTCATTTTATGGTCTTTAACCACTAAATCTGTGGTCATTTGCTACAACAGCCCTAGTAACATGATATACAAGATATGCCTGATTTTAGATTAGAATTACCCATTTTTTTTGTTTGTTTCTATTACTATAGTAACCTCCCATAAGGCAAAGACTATATCTGGCTTCTTTGTCATTAATAACCCAGCTCCTGGAACATGGAATGTTCTATATTAAACATAAAATAATATAAGCTCCATAACTGAACAGGAAAAGAAGATTCATTACCTGAAGGAAAATGGTTCTGTACCAAAAAGAGAGAGAGAGAGAGAGAGAGAGAGAGAGAGAGAGAGAGAGAGAGAGAGAGAGAAAGAAAGGAAGGAAGGAAGGAAGGAAGGAAGGAAGGAAGGAAGAAAGGAAAGGAGAAAAGAAGGAGGGAAAGAAAGAAGGAACGAAGGGAGGAAGAAAGGAAGGGAGGAAAGAAGGAAAGAAGAAAGGAAGGAAGGAAAGGAGAAAGGAAGGAAGGAAAGAAAGAAAGAAGGAAGGGAGGAAGGAAGGAAGGGAGGACGGAAGGAAGGGAGGGAGGGAGGAAGGAAGGGAGGAAAGAAGAAAGAAAGAAAGAAGAGAGAAGGAAAGCAGGAAAAAGGCAGGCAGGCAGGAAGGGGGGTGAAGGGAGGAGGAATCTTTTAGATTGCAGTCAGAAATATAGCAAATACAAAAGAAAAAAAGACCATTTTTGTGTGACTAAATATATGTCACATGAAATTTTCTACTTCACTCTTTTTGATGAGGTGTATGATAGCTGTTATGACCATTTTTTTAATAGATCAAAGAATCCATTAATTTTTTTTCTACTTTTATTTATTTTTAATTCCAAGAGACATCCTAGGAGGTGATCATGATTTGATATTTGGTAAAAACAAAATAAATTGCTTTGAAAACTTCATAGTAGATGAAATTGGCACATATACTTTTGAAAACTTTAGCCTCACGATCATCAGGACCTACATCAGGTAATGCACTTCACTGTCAGAAACCCCAGGTGCAAGTGCTGGGCAGCCATGCCCACTTCATTTAATCTTGAAAATCTTCTTTGCTTTTTCTAAATCTGCCTCAGTGATGGGAGGCTTCCTCTGGCTGCCAGGTTGCAGAAACTTCTTCACAGTAGGGACATTGCTGATTCTGGTTTTCAGGGCCTGCAATGCACAAGGACACCGCTTCAGATGGAGCCAAGGGCCAACTCCAACCCTAGCACAAGCCGGAGACCCTCCTAGACAGGAGTAGCTGAGTCCCCTCCGTCAGCACCAGTGCGAAGCTGGGAAGGGCACACCCAGTGACACATGAAGATGGGAGGAAGAAAAGATAGCTCGATACCATCTTCCCCAAAGATGTCTTTCTTTCAGGCTCTAATCAGTTTTGGGACTTCCCTATCTTCTCCCCTACACGTAAATCCTTACGCTTCATTGCTCTTGTGCAATACAGAGAAGAGGATTGTGTCTATCAGAATCCACACACATCAATTCTCCACACGGACAATGAAAATGTAGAAAAATTGCACTGGACGTGAGACAGAAAATATAGACAGGTGAACCATGAGACTGGTCAAAAACAGTCATCCCACTGAGAGACGGACAGAGAGAGGAAGACTCTGCCCAAGGACACGTGATATCTGCCCTTAGGAGCAGGTGTGGAGGGAAGAGATCAGAAGGCAGGAGACTTGCTCAGACAGATACAGGAAGGAAAGAGAAGGACGCAGGTAGATAAGGGAAATCCTGGAGAAACCAAGGACAAATGCCATAATGTAATGGGGATGGGGAGACTGATGCTGAGCCCTGGGTCCTTCTCATGGTAAAGATAATGTGTTCTTCTTGGGGAAGCATCCAACTCAAATGTCGTTGGCATGACAAGGACAATGTCCTTGGCATTCTCTGCATGCCTCAACCAGCACCTAGGAGGTAATGCTGGAGACATGGGGACAGCCAAGTCCTGGACAACGATGGAACCCAAGTGTAAATGTTAAATTCTGAAGAGGGAAGATGCAAGCCTTTCCTCCTGAAGGCTGTGAGAGAGATTACCTTCAGCAGAGGGAAGTTGGCCAGAAGGCTGGGGTCAACCTCTTCCACATAGTAGAGAAGTTCAACCAGGTGAATGTCAGCCCTGCTCAGCCTGTTGCCAACAAGGTAGTCCTGTCCGTGGCTCTTTAACACCTGGTGGATTCGAGGAATCACATTGTGAGCACAGGCACAGTCAGGTTGAGCCCCTCTGCCCCTCCCCGCTCCCTCCAGCCCAACTCCCCTACCTCTGCTGCCTCACTGAGGGGGTGTTGGTTTCAGACCCTCTTCGCTGTGCCCTGACTCAGTGTGACAGTGGGTCTCCGCTGTTCTTTCCCTGCTCCTCAGCTGAAGCCCCAGCCACCGTTTCCCTATAACATGTGCTCCTGTGTATCCTTTTCAACTATTCTGATGTATCCAACTTTTCCTAATAAAATGTTGGGGAAATTCATGAAATTTATTAAGACATCCCAATAATATGCAAAGATAACATGAAGACAAAAAACCCACGGCATCACCATCTTAACGTAATTTTGGTAAATACCCGTTCAGACCATGTACACATATAAAAATATGGATAATCATTATGCAAAGAATATAAGGTCACTTCTAATGCTATATGGTAATATACATTTTTCATTTACCTTAACTTATCATAGGGCTCTGATTTCAAAGTGTACATGTGCTCAAATGGAATAACTATTCAGGTCTTTGTTATGTGAATGTGCCCCAAACTCTCAGCACCACAAAGGTCAGGAGAGAGAGTATTTTCTGCTTACTATTCTTCCCACCTGGAATAAGGCCAAAACACAGGCCATGAATTACATTTTTTCTGTGATTCACAGAACAATCTACTGCCTCATAAAGATGGGTGTGTCCATGCTAACACTTTCATTTATATGTAAGGCCCCTGTATCTCCTGCAATCATTTTTTTGCGGGCCCAGAGTTTTTATTTAGCATGATTTCAGGTAGTTTGGATCTTGGAACATTGTCCTCTTACATCCAAGGAAAAACATTAACTAAGATAAGTACTGTCTATAGTGATGGAGCCTTATTTCCTTAGTTTGCATGGCTGTCCTCTAAAGTTTGAGAGCCATGCCTTCAAGTGTGTCAATTAGTTTTTCCTTAATATTTCTCCATCTGTCTCTTCCTCTCCATCCCATTGCCCCCATCTCTGACTAGCCGCACCTCATCCATCCACCCCCAAGACAAGACACTGCCACATTCTCCTGAAGGGCAGCTGGTCTCATGTCTCCCTACATATGTCGCCACAGTATCTCCCGATGCATCGCTCTCATTGTCTTCCTCTTGGATCAAAGCCCCTGCGTGGTGCTCTGTCTGCAGGACATACTCCAATCTCCAGTGTGGCTCTCAGAGCCTTCAACAGTCCTGGCTCTAGCCATGACCATGGAGGGCTGCCAGATAGAGAATTCTAGATTGGCTCCTGGTAAGCTGGTGTCTTGCTGGAAAATTAAAACTTGGATATCACTGGGGCAATTCTTCCTCACAGTCAGTTTTTATAAAATGCCTTGAGAGTCAGAGTGCTGCATTAGTATTCAGGAAGGCTCACTGGAAGTGAAGGTCAAGGCTCGCAGAATGCCAGCCACTGTCTGTCCTTGTCCTCTATGTCCAGTGCCCAAAGTGCTCAATGACTGTCCACTTACTTTTTCAAACACGGGGAGATAACGATCTGTTGTTCTCTCTCTGATCTGGGCAATCTTGGCCTCTTTCTGATCAGGCGGACACATAGGCAAAAGGAGGATCATTTCATTCAAATCTGCCATACCTTCTGTGTACATATCTATCCTGAAAGACAAGATGACCAAAGTGTCGAATGTCTTCTGCCTTGATTTTACAGTTGAAAATGTACAAAAATGGGGCATCAGAAGGTGGCAAAGTTATTCAGCTCTATTTGATGCATTTTATATACCAGTCATTCAGCTCTGATTTTTACTCGATTTGAATATTTCATCCTAGAACAAGGCATCAAGGTAGATATGTATCTAAAATTATCATGATACACATGACCAAACAGAGGGAGAGAGAGCACTGGTGACCTGTCCAGAGTCACAGAGAAATTGGCGGAATCCTAAGAGTACCTACTAGGACCATACCTGGGGTCTGTCACTTCTGCCGTGGCTTGTTCTGTGTGACTCCATGTGGCTAAGGCCTGCCCCCTAAGTGATCTCCAGAGAGAATCCCTGGCACAGCCATCTCAGTCGTGTCCCCTTCCTCTCTTGTCCTGTTACACCACCCAGGCCTGTTTATGTGCCCAACGTCAGCAGGGTTTCCAATTATTTCCTACAGCACGTGGTTCCACACTCTGTCCACATACAATTGCCTAACTCTGGCCTTGTTTGCATTTCTCAAGTCTTCACCTAATATCTCCTGAAATGGTGAAATACTTTGTACATTCCAAACAGTACATATTCCAGGAGACTTGGTTCAGTTGTTCCAATCTGGACTTCCTGTAAGAGTTTTCTTTTTTTTAATAAACCTTTATTAGCACATAATTCAATACCATAAGGTATACACTTCAAAAGTGCATAAATTTGTGAGTTTTTAGTAAAGACAGAATTCTGTACCATCACTACACTCTAATTATAGAATATTTTCATAGTTCCAAAAGAAATGCTGTATGCTTTTACATCCATTCCAATTTCTTCCCTCTTCCATTCCCTGGCAACCACTAAACTACTTTCTCTTTCTATATAGTTGAATATTCTGGATATTTCATATAAATGGATTCATACAATATGTGCGTTTGTGTCTGATTTCTTTCACATAACGTGACGTTTGCAAGATTTATCCATGTTGTACCCTGCATCAGTACTTCATTCTTTTTCATGGCCAAACGATATTCCATTGGTGAGTAGACTAACCAACCACTCACCAGTTGATGCACATTTGTGTCATTTCACTTTAAGAACTTTAAGAACACCGCTGCTGTAAAAATCTGTGTGCAAGTTCTAGTGTGATGTATTTTCAATAGTCTTGTTTGTATACCTAATAATGGAGTTGCTGGAATATAACAACTCTACGGTTAACTTTTGAGCAACTCATAACAGTTGCTTCTGAGATTTAAATTTCAATCATTTGGTCCCGTCGCCACAGAGAGGAGAACCCACAGATACGGTTGTATCGACTAAATCTGGCTACTTCAGTCCTATATCAAAATGCTCGTGATAACCCTGGCATCTCGGGGACCATGCTCTGCTAACCTTGTCAAGTGGCCAGTCCATATAACAGGCTGATAAATGAAATTCTTGGTCATCATTCTTATAATTTCTGAACCTTCAGAATCAGCACCTTTGGATGCTTCTGTTCTCTAGTCTTATCTGCCGGACACTCAGACATATTGCCCTTTGTCTCTAGTTATTGGCTGATATTCAACTCCTAAAGGCCTGAGTACCTAGAGTGATGACTCCACCATCTTTCTGGCTTCATAGTTCATCAGCATTAGCAAAACACTGTCATCATATGTGCTGTATATGTGAACCACTTCCTTTTCTGTAATCCCACTTGCTGAATCCACTCCAGTGGGAATCCCTCATCCTCACGGGCCTCTGTGGTGTTGGACCTCAATCTACACCACCAAGTCCTGTGCTGCTGCTGGCCACAATCTCCCAGACACAATCCTGCCTGCCCAAGGAGGAACCCAAATTTTTACATTAATTGCTGATGAAAGAATAAAAAAAATACTGTACAGAGCTCTCTCCTTTATGTCTTTCCCATAGAGGTTGTATTTGGTGGCAATGTAGTTGAGAATGGCTCTGGACTGGACCATTTTCATTCCATCAATTTCAACCATTGGCACTTGCTGGAACATCAAACTTCCATCTTTTGAAAAAAGAAAAGAAGAAGCAGAGTGACGTATTTTATGGATCATACTCTTCTAACATGAAAAATGTTTGTTGCCATGACTGAAAATATAAAAGGAAACAAAAATTATTGCCTGGTAACATTTCACCAAAGCTGTATTTTGGTTTTTGCATCCTATAATCCTCTTTGTCCTCAGTCTGCATTTTACTTTTCACCTATTATTTCATTTATCTTTTTTTGAAAAATTTTTAACGTTTATTATTTTCTTTGAGAGAGAGAGAGAGAGAGAGAGAGAGAGAGAGAGATATGAGCATGAGTGAAGGAGAGGCAGAGAGAGGGACACACAGAATTTGAAGCAGGCTTCAGGCTCCCAGCTGTCAGCACAGAACCTGATGTGAGGCTCAAAGTCACAAACCATGAGATCATGATCATGACCGGAGCCAAAGTCAGACGTGCACCGACTGAGCCACCCAGGAGACCCTCATTTATCTTTTTATTTCTCATCCAGATACATAGTAGGTTCCTATTTTTTTTGCGATTGATTTACTTTCATGGATGTTTTACGAAATTTTGAGAGAGGCTACAACAGGGCCAACACCACATTCATTTCAAATGAAACATTCCAAAGTAAGTCTCCGGGGTTCATGCCATTAAGGCAAATTCGAAGGGAGATTTCTATGTAGGGTGTTTTGCTTGCTCTTCCAGTTCTACCACTGGACATTGTTAGCGGGGCAAGCCCTGGTTTCCTGACTCTGCTGATGTGAGTAGTGCTTGAACTTTATTCTTCATCTCCATCTTCATACTGTCACCTGGCCTTTCAACTAACCCAACTAAACCATCTTATTCTCTGAGCCTATGATATTGCTAGGATGGGGGATTGTTCCTTTAGCAAATACTCAGAGTTCAAGCCCCCCCCAGCCTTGAGTGAGGTGGAAGATCTGCCCAAGGAGCCCTGCCTCTTACCTTGGAGCCACTTTTCTTTGTTTCCACCACCCCCAACTCCTACCACACTCATAAATAAGTGTTCCAACCTCAACTTATGACTTCTACCTGATCCCCTCATCCGAAGAATTAGATACTTGGTCTTACCATTCTTTAACTTATCCAAGTCTTCTGGACTTTCTATAAATTTCTCTTCAAACTGGAAAGCAGAAACAGTGAATTAGCATACCTAAAACATCAAGGATGCTTCTTTAAAATCATCTAATATTTGATAAATGTTCATGTTTCTAATTATTACACAAATGTCAAAAATGATATTTCATAGTTTGCTTAAATCAAAATCCAATTAAGACTTACACATTATGCTTACCTTTTAAATTTAAGTTCTTTGATGAGAAGAAATTTAATAATATATTAGGTGAAATCTTTTCATCTCTTAATAGCTGACAATTTTTTTTAATGTAAAACTCTTGACAGGTCATTTAGAAAAGTAGAAGAATCTCTTAGCTTATGTGAGAAACATATTCTTATAGAGTCAATTTTAGGTCCAATTTAGGATGACAAAATTCAGATCTAACCTCTACTCCAGCCGAAGCCAGGAGCCACCGGATGGATTCCATTCTGCCCCGTCCATTAAAGTAGTGAAGCTTGGGCTTCCCCGCCATGATAGTCTCTGTATTTTTCTAAACATGAATGAAAGAACGAACGAACGAATGAATGAATGAATGAATGAACAAATGAACAATATCACAGAAGCAAAAATGTATTTTTTGTATTGGTCAAATAGCACCAACATTACTGAAGGAGTACCTGCCTTCTTCACGGAAGAATTAGAAGAGACCCTAGAATGTCTTTCAAAGCCCAATTCCCATCTATCATTAGCCAATCCTGGGAAATTGTTCCAAACCATGCTGGTATCTCCACTGGGTAAAGTCTGATTGTCTTGGCAGGCTAAAAGGTTAAAGTGTGTGATAAGGATGCAGGTATGAGTGTTAGGGGGAGGAGGAAGGATTAGCAAATTGATATTTGTTGAAAACCTGCTAATGATCCTGACCCAATGCCAATCCCTTTGGATACATTATATCTTCAATCCTCATAATGGCCCCATGAACTATTTGTTATCAGACCCATTTTTCAGTTAATTAAACCAAGGTTCAGAGGTGAAAAGGCTTGTCCATAGTCATTCTCTAGTTAGTGATGGACATGGAAATCCATACTGAGGACTAAAAAGAGGGCGGGCCTGGACTCCACACAAGTGCTGGCTCTGGGAGCCTATGAGGGGCACTGAAACCAGAGGACTTCTCTGACAAGATGGGGATGAGGAGCAGAATCATCCACCTCTTGACTGTTAAGTTTCTTTTGTTTAAAACCAAATTGAGACTGGGAGACTGAGACTCGCTTGACTGTAGCTCAAAAGACCCTGGTTCTGCCCACGACACGGGATGCTATTTTCCTTCAATTTCCTTTTTTTTTTTTTTTTTTGAATTCTACATTCTGGCTTTACTTGGTGCACTTTATAATCTGGAAAAGGGGGGGCGCCTGGGTGGCTCAGTTGGTTAAGCGGCCGACTTCAGCTCAGGTCATGATCTCACGGTGGTCTGTGAGTTCGAGCCCCATGTCGGGCTCTGTGCTGATGGCTCATCAGAGCCTGGAGCCTGCTTCAGATTCTGTATCTCCCTCTCTCTCTGCCCTTCCCCTGCTCACACTCTGTCTCTATGTCTCTCAAAAATAAATAAATGTTAAAAAATTAAAAATATATATATATAATCTGGAAAAGGGGATGTTACCATATTAACTAACATTTCTTCAATATCTATCATACAATGGACATTCTTGCCTATTTATCTTCAATTAATCCTACAAAAACTACCTGAGATGCATTCTGTTATTAGTGTCATTTTAAAGTTGCGGGTACTGAGGTTTCTTGAGTAATTGACCCAGAGTAAGTGGTGGAGTTGGGACTCAAACCACCTTCTACTCAAAGACAAAGGCTTTATTTTTATACGTTGGTGTTTTTTTTAAAAAAAAAAATGCATGATAATCCTTCAATGGATTGTGAAATCTACCAATTTTTAAAATGAAGTAGGAGAAACTAGAAAATATCAGAGTACATTAAATGTAGAAACACAAACTTTATTTCATGAGGTCTTAGCTTCAGTTATATGTTTGTTGTGTATATGGGCCTGTGCATGAGTACACACCTATTTGGTCACTATAATGGTAAGAGATACTTTGTGTCTGGTCAATGAAGTTTGAAAGCCCTTGGTCCATCCCAGGCTGCATAGGAAGTCAACAAAGCAGGGAATCAGACAATGAAACTCAATGACTCAAAGATGGATGTGCTATCGTAGATGTGAATGAAAACACACAGGACGCATTAAAAGGTGGAGTCCCGGGGCGCCTGGGTGGCTCAGTTGGTTAAGCGGCCGACTTCGGCTCAGGTCATGATCTCACGGTCTGTGAGTTCGAGCCCCGCGTCGGGCTCTGTGCCGGCGGCTCAGAGCCTGGAGCCTACTTCGGATTCTGTGTCTCCCTCTCTCTCTGCCCTTCCCCTGCTCATACTCTCTGTCTCTGTGTCTCTCAAAAATAAATAAACGTTAAAAAAATAAAAAATAATAAAAAAAATAAATAAAAGGTGGAGTCCCAAAGCCAGTTCCTAAGGAGGAAAGGTTGCCTTTTCTATGCAAAATCTCAAGCTCTGTTTACAAAATGTTAAGATTCTGTTGTAAAATTTTGTTGTGGAGTTTGGGGCAAGAACATATCTCTCTTTACCCAATGGATGCATCTCTAAAAAAGTGTGTGTGACTTGAACTTTGCATATCACAATGTTTTTAATGTCCGCATTTTTCATCTGGTACTCAACAGTCAATATTTAGAAAGTAAAGAACCATTTAGAAATGTACTTCCTTAAGTTATGTGTCTTGTAATTGGAGATTCTGTTTATCGTACTTCCTTATCACAGGGAATAGAGGTGCTATGACTCAGCAGAATGAAAAGAATAGCGCTCACACTGTGTGTGATTTCAACTACAGGTCACAGAGCTTTGATTCAAACCCTGACACCACCTTACCCATGGACTGAGGGTCAAGTTACTAAAGGAAATGATATTTATCTTACGTAATATTTTATCATAGGGCTCCCCCTGATAAGCAGCTTTGTTTACCTTTCGAAGGGAAGGTCTCCAGAGCCCTGATCAACACTGGGGCATAGGTTATCTTGATCAACAAGACATCAGCAGATTTCTGGTTCTGCCCCTGCCACATGCACCCCTTGTATCTTCCATCTCTGCCCCATCCCCCATGCCACTGACTCCCTGATCCAGGCACAATGCAGTCTCTCCTGCCCCAGCCTCCTTTACATGGATTCCAGCCACTTACAGCTAGTCACAGCACTAGCACAGGGCCTCACTGTCAACTCTTGTTGAAAGTGATCACTTCTCTCCCAACATCCTGTTCCTCACCTGGTAACAGACCTTTCACTGCTCCTTCAACACTTTGTTTCTGGTGACATGTGACGTATATTCTGCTTTCAAAAAGTTTCCTTCAAACTTTCTATACTAACATCATTGATCAGTTTTGTGTACTAAGAAGTGATGGCTCCACAGGAACAAGACAGGAGCCTGATTTGGTCTCTGCCCTAAAGGGTTTAGAGACAACTGGCAGCACACAAAAGGCCCAGAGGTGACACCAGTTTAATTGGTTCTAACCCCAAAACTCAAGCAATTCAGAGCAAGGCGAAGGCTGCCAGGCTGAAGGCCAAGCCTCCTGCCTCCCAGGGCAGCATTGCCTCTTTGCCCACCATTTGTCTGTCTTCCTGTTCTGCAAATTAGGACCACGCCTCATCCTTGCCAACCCTGCTCTCTTGAACATCCTGCAAAGTTCTTTTCCTCATTGCCATTTCAATATCTTCTGCCATACATACTATATTTCTTCCCATGGATTCTGTTATGCCTGGACAGCTTCTGGATTGTTACAGTGATGTCACTGAACCTCTAGTCTTGCCTGTCCAAACCTGTCTTTCCCCACCAATGTTAACACTTAGGACGTACGTTGTTGACTCTTATATTCTGATTGCAATGATTCATGTGTTCTAGCTGGTGAATTTCTCTGCCTTTTAAAATGAATTATGTGCTCTGCTGATTACCTACTTTTCCCATCAAGACTTCTTGAGTTTGGGAGTTTGAGAAGTCGTGTAATCCAGTAATTCTTAAGTGGGGGTGATTTTGCGTCCCTACCTCCTGGAAGACATCTGATAATATCTGGAGACATGTTGGGTGTCAAAACCAGAAAGGAGAGTGTTGAATTGTCAGCTGGAGAGAGATCAGAGATCCCTCTGATATGGCATGAGGCCATGCTTGATGCACCCCTGAATGCTTTTTATCTACTACTAAGTCATTCTGCATTTTATCTGCCTATTTTTCATCAACCGTGTTATCCTAACCGACACATTTATTGGATATTTAGTTGGGAATATCTTATGGTTTATTGCAGTTAGCTACTATACCTATGTGGCCTTTCTAGGATAGGACGCATTGCCATTTTGGGAAAATACAGTAATTCTCCCGTTATCCATTGGCACTTATTCTGTTCCAGAGACTGCCTGTCCCTGGCACTAGGGTGGAGCCTCACCCTCACACTGTGCTCTTTCTAGAAATACTGAATGAAACAGAAAGAAACAATGAGAATCTTAACTGTGTCAACAGTATCACTGAAGTGACCGTTTCTTGCAAAACTTGTAAATAAACTATCATTGTAGATATTTTAAAGGTGCGAAGTTCACAAATTTGAGGAAATATATATGTAAACACTACTGTCATGTACATTCTTTAAAACTAATTAAATGTACATTTCTACAATAAATATTTTTATCTGAACAACAACAACAACAAAAAGACAATTAGCAGGATGGCTCCCCACAACAGAGAGTAAGCCAGCCCAAAGTGTCGAGAAGGCCAAGCTCGTGAAACCCTGCTCCACCCCTTCTCTAGGCTTGCCATGGGTTGCCCAGAAAGAGAATGGGGCTTGCCAGTCAGCTAATTGGAGCAGAAACTGACTTAGAATCTAGTTCTTCTGACATTCAGATTAATTTTTTCTCTTATATTAAGTCTTAATTTTTAATTTTCACAGCCTACATCGCATCACAGTATCATAATTCACAACTATTGACGTTGACTACGGTGGTTCTCTGTGTCTGCATGCGATGGGTTCCAAGACCCCTACTGGGTATCTAAAACAACAAGAGTCCCAAACCCCACATATACTATGTTCTTTTCCAATATATACATACATATGATGAAATTTCATTCATAAATTAGGCACAGCAGATTAACAACAATGAATAATAACAAAATAGAACAATTCTAATGATCTGCTCTAATAAAATAATGGGCAATTTATAACATGAATATTTTTCTTTCTGGAATTTTCCATTTAGTATTTTCAGACTGCAGTTATCACAGGTAACTGAAACCGCAGAAGGCAAATGACACATAAGGGAAGCCACTATACTTCCACAGAGAAAGTAAGTCTGGCAAAACATCCACACTCTCTCCTACACTGGTCATATTCTCAGACTGCTGAAATGGTATCATTCTTTTTTCCCCTCATATCATTCAGGTTTTTCTAGCTAAATTCTTATGTCCTAGGTTTCTTAATCTCTTCATTTTTACATTTCTTTTTTTAATCATTTTTTTAACATTTATTTATTTTTGAGACAGAGAGAGACAGAGCATGAGTGGGGAAAGGGCAGAGAGAGAGGGAAGCAGGCTCCAGGCTCTGAGCTGTCAGCACAGAGCCCGACATGGGGCTCGAAGTCATGGACTGCGAGATCATGACCTGAGCTGAAGTCGGATGCTCAACCGACTGAGCCACCCAAGCCCCCCCATTTTTACATTTCTGTAAAGATGTATCCAAAAGCAAGTGAATAAACAACTCTTGGGGCACCTGGGTGGCTCAGTCAGTTAAGCATCCGACTTTAGCTCAGGTCATGGTCTCATAGTTTGTGGGTTCAAGCCCCACATCAGGCTCTATGCTGACAGCTCAGGGCCTAGAGCCTGCTTCAGATTCTGTGCCTTCCTCTCTCTCTGCCCCTTCCCTGCCTGTGTTCTATCTCTCTCTCAAAAATTAATAAACATTTAAAAGAAACTAAAAATAAAAACTCTTGAACCGTCCCCCAAACACACCAAGAATCACAATGTGAATATAAAACGACTTTTCATTGTGCTAAGGACACATTTTAACGTAGTTTTCTGGTGATCTAGAAATAAGGATGGAAGGTAATGTCTGAAGACTTAGAAAAGCAGTACTTACCTTACTGAAGTCTGTCTCCCACTAGGCTCAGCAGCTGTATGCCAACCCTTCATGCGTTTATAAGCTCTTTGACAGTAACTCCTCCTTTCTGAGGTCGGTAGAGTTCAGTGGGGGAAAAGCCACTCCCACAATGTTCAAGGCCTTGGATCTCATGCTAGATTGGAGGGAAATGACAAGTCATTCTCTTATGAAACAACTGTTTAATATGTTCCTTTTCAAGGTTGGCAATTAAAAGATTAAACAATTTCAGGCTGATTGGACTCTGTGCCAGTCCGTGAGATATGGCTTTGGGAAGAAATTTACAGTGAGGTTTTCATGAATTGCATACCAGGACCAAGACAGATGAAAAACCTCTACCACAAGGCTAGCAGATCTCGGGAATACTTTTTATACTGGGTTTTAAATACAGGGTACACAAATGAATGTGAATTTCAGACACATAATACATTATTTTTTGGTACTGGCACAAAAATAGACATATAGCTCAATGGAACAGAGTAGAGAGCCCAGAAACAAGCTCATGATTATATGGTCAATTAATCTTCAAAAAAGGAGGCAAGAATATGCAACAGGGAAAAAGAATCTCTTCAACAAACGGTGCTGGGAAAACTGGACAGCTACATGCAAAAGAATGAATTGGAGTACTTTCTTACACCATTACAGAAAAATGAACTCACAATTGATTAAAGGTCTAAATGTAAGACCTGAACCATAAAAATCCTAGAAGAGAACACAGGCAGTAATTTCTCTGACATGAGCATTAGTAACATTTTTCTAGATATGGCTCATAAGGCAAGGGATACAAAAGCAAAAATAAACTATTGAGATTGAATCAAAATAAAAAGCTTTGCACAGAACAGAAACAATCAGCAAAACAAAAAGGCAATTTCCTGAATGGGAGAAGATACTTGCAAAAGATAAACCTGCTGACAGGTTAATATCCAAATATATAAAGAACTTATACAACTCAACACCCAGAAAACAAATGATACAATTTAAAAATGGGCAGAAGATATGAACAGACATTTCTCCAAAGAAACATCCAGATGGCCAAGAGACACATGAAAAGCTGCTCAGTGTCACTCATCATCAGGGAAATGCAAATCAAAACCACAATGAGATGTCATCTCACTTCTGTGAGAATTGCTAAAATCAAAAACACAAGAAACAACGAGCATTGGCGACAACATGGAAAAAAAGGAACCCTTATGCACTGTTGGTAGGAATGCAAAATAGTGCTGCCCCTGTGGAAAACACTATACAGTTTCCTCAAAAATTAAAATTACGATATGATCCAGTAATTCCACTGCTGGGTATTTACCCAAGGAACATGAAAACATTAATGCAAAAAAAAAAAAAATACATACACTCCAATGCTAATTGCAGCATTATTTAGAATAGCCAAGATATGGAAGCAACCCAAGTGTACACGGATAGATAAATGGATAAAGAAGATGTGGTGTGGGGCGCCTGTGTGACTCAGTTGGTTGAGTGTCCAACTCTTGATTTGGGTTCAGGTCATGATCCCAGGGTTGTGGGATTGAGCCCTACATCAGGCTTCACACTAAGCATGGAGCCTGCTTAAGATTCTCTCTCTCTTCTCCCTCTGCCCCTCTTCCCCACTCATCCTCTCTCTGTCTCTCTAAAATAAAATGAAAAATTAAAATAAAAATGTGGGGTATATATACACAATAAAATATCACTCAACTTAAAAAAGAATGAAATCTTGTCATTTGCAACAACACATATGGACCTAGAGGGTATAATGCTACGTGAAATAAGTCAGTCAGAGAAAGACAAATACCATATGATTTCACTCATATGTGGAATAAAGAAACAAAACAAATATAAAAGGGGACAAACAAACTAAAAATGACTCTTAACTATAGAGAACAAACAGATAGTGATCAGAGGGGAGGTGAGTGGGGGATTAAGAATATGCATACTGTAGGGGCGCCTGGGTGGCTCAGTTGGTTAAGCGGCCGACTTCGACTCAGGTCATGATCTCACAGTCTGTGAGTTTGAGCCCTGCATCGGGCTCTGTGCTGACAGCTCAGAGCCTGGACCCTGCTTCAGATTTTGTATCTCCCTCCCTCTCTGCCCTTCCCCTGTTCACGCTCTGTCTCTATGTCTCTCGAAAATAAAATAAACTTTAAAAAAATAAAATTAAAAAAAAATAAATGAACGTTAAAAAAAAACATTAAAAAAAAAAGAATATGCATACTGTGATGAGCACTGAGTAATGTATAAAATCATTGAATCACTATACTGTACACCTGAAATTAATATAACACTATATGTTAATGATACTAAAATTAAAAATAATTTTAATTACAAAAATAAAAGCTTTCAAAAAATAAATAATCGTTTAGTAGAAGCATGCCCTAAATGTTGTTTGGAACATACTTAACCATAAAAATTATTGTTCAAAAATAAAAATTACCTGAAATTCACATTTAACTGGTGTCCTGAATTTTGCCTGCTAAATCTAGAAATCCAGTTTGTATGCTTTTTTCTCGCTGTCACACTCCAATCAGCCCTCTAGCCCCTGGGCCTTTGGACTGGCTATTTGTTCAGTTTGGAATACTCTACTTTGAGCTACTGTATTTCCCCAATTATGTCCTTTCTGACAACATTTTGACATTGTATGTTTAATATCAGTTTCCTCCATGGACTATGAACTCTTGGAAAAGGGTCTTCATTTTGTTTTCGGTCAAGCCCCCATTACCTGGCACAACTTCTGGCACATATTGACAAGTAGAGCTCAGTAAATAATATAGTGTTTTAAAATAATTAAATGGAAAATTTCTAGCAAATGCAAAAGTAGAGAGGATAGCATAATAAATCCAATGTACTCATCCCCTGCTTCAGCAATTGCCAACAATCTTTTTTCATTAACACCCTATAATGGGTGGTATACATGCCTCCCAAAAAGATAGGTTCGTGTCCAAATCCCCAGAACCTGTGAATGTGATCTATTTGGAGAAGAGGTCTTTGCAGGCGTCATTAAGTTAAGGAACTTAAGGGGTGCCTGGGTGGCCCAGTTGGTTAAGTGGCCGACTTCGGCTCAGGTCATGATCTCACAGTCTGTGAGTTCGAGCCCCATGTCGGGCTCTGTACTGACAGCTCAGAGCCTGGAGCCTCCTTCAGATTCTGTGTCTCCCTCTCTCTCTGCCCTTCCCCCTGCTCACACTTTGTCTCTATGTCTCTCAAAAATAAATAAATGTTAAAAAACTTTTAAAAAAAGTTAAGGAACTTGAGATGAGATCATCATGGATGATCTAAGTGGATCCTAAATCCAATAACACGTGTCCTTATAACATAAGAAAAGATACAGACACACAGAAGGTGAGGTGGTGTGAAGATAGAGGCAAAGATGGAAGCAGAGATTGAGTCAAGAAAAGCCACCAGAAGCTGGAAGAGGCAGGGAAGGATTCTCCCTATAGCCTCTGGAGGAATGCAGCCCAGCCACCATCTTGACTCTAGACTTCTGGCTCCCCAAAGTGTGAGTTCTGTTGTTTTAAGCCATCCATTTGTAGTACTTTGATAGAGCAACCCTAGGAAACCATTGTGTACTCCCATCTACTACCCCGGATCCCATGGGATTATTGTGAAGCAAATAGACCATGTATCACTCCATCTATCAAACATTCATTATGTTATCTCTAAAATGTAAACAGTTTTGGGGTGCCTGGGTGGCTCAGTCAGTTAAGCGCCCAACTTTGGCTCAGGTCATGATCTCATAGTCCGCAGTCCATGGGTTCAAGTCCCATGTCAGGCTCTGTGCTGACAGCTCAAAGCCTGGAGCCTGCTTTGGATTCTGTGTCTCCCTCTCTCTCTGCCCTTCTCCCACCCCCACTCTGTCTCTCTCTCTCTCTCTACAATAAATAACATTAAAAAACTGTTGTTAAATAAATGTAAACAATTTTGCTAAACAGAATCATACTATTTTCCTACCATGCTGATTTTTAATTCCTTAATTTTATTAAATTTTCAGCATTCTCATTTCCCCCAATGTCTCATGAAGTTTTTTTTGGTTTCATTTGCATCAGAATCCAAGAAAGGTCCACGCATAGAATTTGAGTGATATAAATAAATATATTTTGAGACATGGGTGAATGAACACAGGTGTCAGGCAGGGGGGGTTGTGACAAGTTCCCAAAGCCCAGACTCCCACCCTCAGGCCATCAAGGTGTACTTAGGGCCTTGGGCAGCGTTATTACCATTTGTGAAGAGCACTTGGGGTCACAGCAGGGACATGCCTGCACCCCAGCAGTTCACAGGATGGCAGAGGAGGCACCAAGGCCTTCAGGTTTATTAGAGCTTTCAGGCCTCGGTGGGAGGCACAGAGGAGAGCCCAACACTCTCTGGGAAGCACTGAGGAGAGGACTGAAGTGTGGGCAGGCAGTAAGGAGCTCACCAGGCAGGGCTAGCCAATGTGCCCAGGCAGGAAGGCCACGGCCCACTATGCCCAGGTATGTGACAGGGCTGGAGGTCAGGTGTGAGACACACCTGCAGACACCAGGGACACCGAAGGAATTAAATAAAGGCAGTGATATTCAGACTTGCACATGAGGAAAACCACTTTTCTTGTAAGTAGAAAAAAGACTAGTGGGAAGGAAAGATGCAGGCGGAAGCCCATAGTTTTCATTTAGCACGATTTCAGGTAGTTTGGATCTTGAAACATTCTCCTCTTACGTCCAAGGAAAAACATTAACTAAGATAGTACTGTCTATAATGATGGAGCCTTATTTTCTTAGATTGCATGGCTGTCCTCTAAAGTTTGAGAGCCATGCCTTCAAGTGTGTCAATTAGTTTTTCCTTAGTATCTCTCCATCTATCTCTTCCTCTCCATCCCATTGCCCCCATCTCTGACTAGCCACACCTCATCCATCCACCCCCAAGACACTGCCACATTCTCCTGAAGGGCAGCTGGTCTCATGTCTCCCTACATATGTCGCCACAGTATCTCCCGATGCATCGCTCTCATTGTCTTCCTCTTGGATCAAAGCCCCTGCGTGGTGCTCTGTCTGCAGGACATACTCCAATCTCCAGTGTGGCTCTCAGAGCCTTTAACAGTCCTGGCTCTAGCCATGACCATGGAGGGCTGCCAGATAGAGAATTCTAGATTGACTCCTGGTAAGCTGGTGTCTTGCTGGAAAATTAAAACTTGGGTATCACTGGGGTATCTTCCTCACAGTCAGTTTTTATAAAATGCTTTGAGAGTCAGAGTGCTGCATTAGTATTCAGGAAGGCTCACTGGAAGTGAAGGTCAAGGCTCGCAGAATGCCAGCCACTGTCTGTCCTTGTCCTCTATGTCCAGTGCCCAAAGTGCTCAATGACTGTCCACTTACTTTTTCAAACACGGGGAGATAACGATCTGTTGTTCTCTCTCTGATCTGGGCAATCTTGGCCTCTTTCTGATCAGGCGGACACATAGGCAAAAGGAGGATCATTTCATTCAAATCTGCCATACCTTCTGTGTACATATCTATCCTGAAAGACAAGATGACCAAAGTGTCGAATGTCTTCTGCCTTGATTTTACAGTTGAAAATGTACAAAAATGGGGCATCAGAGGTGGCAAAGTGATCAACTCCACTTGATCCAATTATTTAATGTTTATTTACTTTTGAGAGAGAGAGAGAGAACAAGTGGAAGAGGAGGAGAGAGGGGGAGAGAGGATCTGAAGCAGGCTCTGTGAAGACAGCAGAGAGTCCAATGCAGGTCTTGAACTCATGAACCGAAAGATCACGACCTGAGCTAAGTTGGATGCTTAACCAACTGAGCCACGCAGGTGTGTCTGGATGCATTTTTATATTTCAGTCATTCAGCTCTGATTTTTACTTGAACATTTCATCCAAGAACAAACCATCAAGGTAGATATATGTCTAAAATTGTCGTTATACACGTGACCAAATAGAGGGACAGAGTCACAGACAAATCAGTGGAATACTGCAAGTACCCACTAGGACTATAGCTAGGGTCTGTCACCTCTGCTGTGGCTTATTCTGTGCACAAATGGAGCGTGACTCCATGTGGCAAAGGCCTGTCCCTAAGCCTTTAGGCACAGCCATCTCACTCGTGTCCCCTTCCTCTCTTGTCCTGTTACACCACCCAGGCCTGTTTATGTGCCCAATGTCAGCAGGGTTTCCAATTATTTCCCACAGCACATGGTTCCACACTCTGTCCATATACAGTTGCCCAACTCTGGCCTTGTGTGCATTTCTCAAGTCTTCACCTAAAATATCCCCTGAAATGGCAAAATTCTTAATACAGCTTCAACCAGTGCCTTTATAAGGGATCTCTTTTTCTTTTGTTTCAAACTGGCTTTTCTATTTTACTTATAAAAATACCACTTCTGTTGAAATATATTCACATAACATAATTGTCACCCTTTACAATATATTTTTGTCATTTTTTGTACATTGTGAAACCATCACCACATTCTAATTCCAGAACATTTTCATCACCCCAAAACCAATTCTGTGCCCTTGACAGCCCTCAGCCACTAACCTCATCCCTCCAGACCCTGGCAGTCACTCAACTACTTTCTGTTTCTATCTATTTAAACATCTGGGCATTTAATACAATTGGAATCATACAATATGTGGCCTTTTGTGTCTGGTTTCTTTCATATAATATGTTTTCAAAGGTTATCCATTTTGTAGCATGCATCAGTACTTTATTTTTCTTCATGGCTAAATAATATTCCATTGTATGCATCCAATCCTTTGGTCATCCATCCATCCGTTGATGGACATTTTATTTCACTTTCATGACTACTAAGAACCATGTTGCTATAAACATTTGTGAACAAGTTCTCGTGTAGATACTTTTTAAAATTCTCCTGGGTGCACATGCAGCAGTGGAGTTGCTGAAATATGACAACTATGTGTAATTTTTGTGTACTTGCTGAGAGTCCTATACAAGACTTAAATTTCAATCACGTGGTCCCATCACAAGAGAGGATTAGCATATTGACTAAATCTGGCTGCTTCAGTCCTGTATCAAAATGTTCGGGATAACCCTGGTACCTTGAGGACCAGCCTCCGCTAATCTTTGTCAAATGGCCAGTTCACGTAACTGGCTGATAAGTTAGGTTCATGGTCATTATGATTTCTGTAATTTCTGAAACTTGTAATTTCTTAATTTGTGATTTCTGAAATTTGAGAATCCAAAGGATCCTCCTTTGAATCCTTCCTTTCTCGAGCCTTATTCTCTAGACACTCAGATACTTGTCCCTTGTCTCGAGTTGTTGGCTATATCCAACTCCTAAGGCCTGAGTACATGAGCCATGTTGCCACCATCCTCCTGGTTTCATAGTTCATCCGGTTTTGGAACCTCTGTCAGTCTGCTATACCTGTAGCCTGCTTCCCCTTATGTAACCACACTCACTTGAGCCCACATCAAGTTTACTATTTCCTCACCCTGGTGGGTTTCTGCTGTGCTGAACCTCATTTATACCATCAAGGCCTCTACTGCTATTGGCCACAAAACCTGTGAGCACAGTCTTGTTCACTCAGTGAAGGAATGAGTTCATTCCTCTTCATTGTTGCTGAAAAAACAGAAAAAGTACCAAACGGGCCTCTCTCTCCTTTATGTCTTTCCCTCAGAGGTTGTATCTGGTGGCAGTGCAGTTGAAAATAGCTCTGGTCTGTACCATCTTAATTCCATCCAGTTTGATGGCACTTGCTGGAACTCACAGACTTTCATCTTTTGAAAAGAGAGAAGAAGCGGAGTGAAATGTTTTATGGATTACACTCTTTTTAGATGAAAAAAAAAAGTTGTGGAAATGACCAGAGATTTTAAAAAGTGAAACTAAAATGACCTGCTAACACTTGACCAGAATGGCATTTTGTTTTTAGGTTCCTAGAGTCCTTGTTTTTCCTCTCAGTCTTTTACTCTTTAGCCTACTATTTCATTTATCTTTTGATTTCTCATTCAGGTTTATGAGAAGTCCCTCATAATTTTGTGACAATTTATCTTCATGGAGATTTTAGGAAGATGTTGGAAGAGGCTACAAAGCTGCCAACCAGATGTCATTTCAAATGGGAACCTCCCAGGCAAGTCCGTAACAGCACTCTAGCCTGTCCCTAGGGTTAACTTGCTTCGAGTTAACACACTCCCTCCTTGCTGACCTAAGTCCCTGGATTTGTGGCAAACTGGCCACTAGCCTTGAGGAGTGAGGGCTCAGACCTTTCCATGGCTGCAGAGGCCAGCGAGTTCGTTTGAAGATGCCTTGGCCTTCTGATTAACCTAGCAATTTTTTTTTTCAGCAAAATACTTTTCTTTCTTAGGTCACACAAATGATTTTATTAACCTCCCTTTGCGTATCCATAGACCTTGCCCTCCTCTGCAGAAAGAACAGCACTGCTGCATATCATGAAACAGGAACTAGAACTGCTCACACAACCCTGAGCACTGAGATAACATTTGCAGCTGGAATCACCGAGTCCACGTGTAATCGAGAAATGTTGCAGACCACTGCATTCCCTTTACTGATTAACTACCCTAACCCCCCCGAAAAACTCCTTTGGAAGCCTTGGAGTTGGCTTTTGGACAACAAGCCCCAGGTGTCCAGCCTCCTGAATAAAGCTCATATTCCTTTCCAATCAAAACCCAACTCTTAAGTATTGACCTTTCGAATGATGGGTTTGGGGCTCATAAACAAGGTTCATGGTGTTCGCGGCATTTAAACGGGTTTGGAGAGAAAGTTCTATGGAGGGGTTCCTTTCCCTGCTCTTCAAAATCTGCATTATCTGCCAGGATATTAGCTTGCAATAACCCATATCAGAGAAAAGAACTCCTGCAACTGCTGGCCTATTTCTACTCTTTTCACTCTACTGCGTGTGCTCGAGAGTCCTTGCGTGGGCAGGCTGCGTGGGATCCTGAAGCGACCCAGCTCACTTGGGGTGCAGAAAACCTGGAGAGTGCGAAGGGAGGACATTCACAGGACATGGGAGATTGTTCCTTTAGCAAATACTCAGAGTTCAAGCACCCCCTAGCCTGGAGTGAGGTGGAAGATCTGCCCAAGGAGCCCCGCCCCTTACCTTGGAGTCACTTCTCTTCCATTCCACCACCCCCAGCTCCCGCCACACTCACACATAGGTAACCTCAACTTATGACTTCTACTTGATCCCCTCATCCGAGGAATTAGATACCTGGTCTTATAATTCTTTAACTTATCCAAGTCTTCTGGGGTTTCTATAAATTTCTCTTCAAACTGGAAAGCAGAAATGGTAAATGAGTTCTTGTTATTTCATTCCATAGCATTATAGAACTTTGAAACCTGAATGGCCCCCATTTGGTACATACTATGGAGAAGGTAAGATTTCTGAGTGTGGCCGGGAATGCAGAGGAACACGATCACGGCCATTTGGAAATTTAGATTAGACCATGGGCTAATCTAAGACAAGAGCATGGGCTCCAGCACGTAACAGCTTATTCTTGTCAGTTCAACTCACCTCCACCCCATTGGCAATGATTAGGTTGTGATTTGGAAGGGACATGTCATTTTGGAGGGAAAGGATTGAGGAATCCTACTAGTTATGAGTTTAATATCTCAGAAAAGACAGTCTCACCATATGAGACAGGACACTGTGTGTGCCCCAATGTGAGCTGCGCCATGGGAGCCGTGACCAGCTCAGATGCTGCCACCAGTGGCCTCTGCTGCCATTTATGTCACTCCATTCCATTTTATACTTTAAACAGGATTCTTAAAAATATGGCTATTTGGGGGGTTTTTCACTTACTTCATGGGAGAGTTTATTATGGATGCCTCATGATCCCACAGGGTCACACTGTACAGGCAGTGAGGTGCGTGTGCAGCAATGTATAAAGCTGGTGGTCATCACGAAAGGGTGGCCGAGGTGGGATGGGGTTCATAGGAGTAATGCTGCTTGTGCTGCTGATGGGGGTGGATGGAATTATGAGAGTCAGCTTTGGCCACAGAGAACCCCAAGTCCCAACCAAGAGCCCTTAGTCCACTCTTGCCTCACTGCCCTCTCCATCAAGCTGGGGTGCTCACAGCATTACTTCCTACCTCACCCTCCTGTGCTGAACTCCTCCTGCCTAGGGGCTCTCAACACAACCCTGAGCCCAAAGTTGAAGTCTGGACTACAGCAAAAAAGAGGTTATCGGTTTACAGAGAGAAAAATACCTGGAACAGAACTACTTGGAATTTTTTGCACACTCGTTTCTTCATGAACTTGAGAAACAACCAGGCTAAAGTCCTATGCATTCATGAAGCAATTAAGACAGTATAATCCCGGGGTTTAGGTGAACATGTTGTGAGGCTGAAGAAAGCGCTAGAAGTTCTTGTCACAGGCGTCACCTCACCTGAAACCCTTCTTTATTGCTCTACCTGAGAGACAAAATCTCCTGCGTTTTTCCCTCCCTCCCCCAAAAGCCGTCACAGAGACGCCAGGTCCCTCTGGCTAGACTGAGAAGGCTTTTTCTGAGTGTCACCTCTAGAGGGCAGCACTCAACAGAATCCCACAGAAATCTACCAGTTTTCTGCTAGGAAGGTGGCATTTTAATACTGTGAAATGCTTGGGCATCCTCTTAGATGTTGCCCCCACTCCTCTTAATCACCTATTTACTTGTCTGCATCCTTACAAGAAGGTAAGTTGCCTGAGGACAAGGGCCTCTCTGTCTTGCTTATCTGTGTGTTGCCAGAACCTGGCTCAGAGCCTGGCACTAAAGCACTAAGCACAGTCATTGCTGAGTGGCTATATGAAGCTGTTAACAGGCAGTCTGTTACAATCCACTCCTCACCATATTTCTGGTTGGTGCTTTAAAACTTAGTTACAGTAATGTTTTAATATTATATATATTTTATCCTTTTATTATGGATATTTCTAGCATGTATATAAATAAAAATAAAAAGATAAGTACAATGATCCCCTTTGTACCCATCACCAGCTTCCATAATTACCAGCTCCAGGCAATCTTGTGTCATCTACACACCCACCTCCGCTGCCCCTCTTGTCAAAACGGAAGTAAATCTTAGATGTCATCATTTCATTTTTAAATACTTTATGTATATTTCTTAAGAACTATTTGAAAATAACCACAGCAACGCACCTAAAATTACACCCAAAAATTAACAATTGTTCTTTTTTTTTTCAAGTTTACTTATTTTGAGAGAGAGAGAGAGACAGAGCACTTGTGCATAGGCAAGTGTGGGGGTGCAGGGGTGAGGGTGGGAAGAGACAGAGAGAGAAAATCCCAACACAGAGCCCAACTTGAGGCTTGATCTCACAAACCGTGAGGTCATGACCTGAGCCGAAATCAAGAGTCAGACACTTAACCGACTAAGCCACCCAGGCATTCCAGCAATAATTCTTTAATACCATCTAATATTCAAGCAAATATCAAGTTTCTAATTTTTGTATGTGTTATAAAGGATATTTATAATTTGTTGAAATGCAAAGCCAAATAAGGTCCTCTCATTTTATCAGCTGCCATTTCTTCGGTTTCTTTAAAATCTGTTTATGTGCTCTTTCATGGGCAAGATGACTCAAATTTTCATGTGGTCAAATCAGTCCATTTCTTTCTTAATATGTGGATATTTTCTTTTAAGGTAAAACTATTCACTTGCCATCTAGTATAGAAGTCTCTTAGTTTATGAGAGAAAAGTACTTTGATACAGTCAATTTTGTGTCTAATTCAAGATGCCCTAACTTAGAACCTACCTCTACTCCAGCTGCAGCCAAGCACCACCTGAGAGACTCCATTCTGCCTTGTCCATTGATACTGAAGCTTGGGCTTCCCCACCATGCTGCCGTCTCCTGGTTTCCCTAAACCTGAATGAATGAATGAATGAATGAACCAATGAATGAACCAAACCACAGATGCAAACTGCACTTTTTTTTTTTTTACTTTGTTTTACTTGGAGAGAGAGAGACAGAACATAAGTGGGAGAGATGCAGAGAGAGAGGGAGACACAGAAAATCAAAGCAGGCTCCAGGCTCTTAGCTGTCAGCACAGAGCCCAATGCAGGACTCGAACCCACGGACTGCGGACTGTGAAATCATGACCCGAGCCGAAGCTGGACGCTTAACTGACTGAGCCACCCAGGCGCCCCAGTGATGTAATAATTCTTTGCCAAATATAAGCTCATTGAGATCATGTGTATTATCTTATTGATTTATGTGGTCCCCATACCTTCCATGGTGTGGTATAAAGTGAGCAGTCAATAACTTAAAACATTGTTATTGCTGAACCAGTTGCATATAAGGTGTTCAGGAAAGGAAGGAGTCAAAGCTAATGAGGATGAGTAGAATAATTTTTCTAGGAAGAAAGTTGGGCAGGAGGGCCTGTTGGTGGAAACGAAGGTTTTGTGGTCCTAAGACTTGGCCATGTGGAGTTTTAGGTGACACCAGGACAGCCCTGACAAGATGAAAGCGTGGAGTCTATTTTTGGAGCCAGGAGAAGTTACGATGATGGTACAGTCATCAGTGTGGAGAGGATAACATAAAGCATCAGAAAAGACTGTTAATCTCCAGTTGAAAACCCATATGTATAGACATAACAGGCCTGGAGGTTTTAGCTTAGATGCTACTACTTCCTGATCTCCAGGTGGCCAGCTCCTGGAAACTCCCATGGGAATCCATTCTATCCCCATCATCATACTTCTCACATACCATTATTTGACTATCTTCCCTGTTAGTCTGTAAGAACCATAGTGTCTGGGACCCTTGTCCACTTTGGTCTCCATTGTCTCCCCAGCCCAGCATCCAGGACAGCAGATGGCATTAAGAATGATTTCTTAACTTAATGAAAGAATAAATGAATGAATGTTGCAAATATTTATACTAGTTAAGACTTACTAAGTAACTAATTTTATAGCAGCTACCATGCTCATTGCTTTTTCATGGGTCAGCTCTCCTAACCCTCACAACCCTCCTTTGTTCTGGTACCGTTAACATCCTCCTTCTACAAATGAGAAATCTGGGGTCTATAGGAAGTTTAAATACTTTATCCAAGGGAACTGGAGCCTGCTACCTTGAACACATTATTTTACCTCCCAGTTTTACTGAAAAGAAGGCAAAAGATAGGCTCTCAATGGTCGTCCATGGGCTTATTATCTCTGTCCTAGTCTTTTTTTTCCACTTGCCCAATATTTTTATTTAATTTTTAATGTTTATTTTGTGGGTGGGGGAAGGGGTAGAGAGAGAATCTGAAGCAGGCTCTGCATTGATAGCGGCGAGCCCAAGGCAGAGCTCAAGTTCACAAACCTGTGAGATCATGACCTGAGCTGAAGTTGGATACTCAACCGACTGGGCCGCCCAGGTGCCCCCAACTTGCCCAATATTTTTAAAACATTGAAGCCAACCCTGGAAATGGGGAGATTTCACATAGCACCCAGATACCAACCTTCTTTTGTAAAACTTCAGGAAAACTAAAGAACTTGCTCAAGTTCAGACAGGTCAGCAGTGAGCTGAAGCTGAGTCATAGCTGCCAGTCTGGTGAGCATGCTGAGCCCTGTTGCTTACACACACCCATGAGCACAGGCAAGGCCACCCACCGGCCCATTTCACTCAGTGGCCCACATGTACCCTGCAGGCATTTGAGTTTGCTATCCCGATCTGCTAGGGAGTCCTTATAGTTCTTTTCTTATCATTCAATTCCTCCCTTCTTTTGCCTTAAAAACAGAGTAATCAATCTTCTGGGGGGAGGGGGAGGAAGGTCTCTTCCTATTTTTTTATTTTCAAAGCTCCACCTATTACTCTGCACTCTTATTTTCAAATTTTTTTTTTAATGTTTATTTTATTTTTGAGACAGAGACAGAGCGTGAGTGGGGGAGGGGCAGAGAGAGAGGGAGACACAGAATGTGAAGCAGGCTCCAGGCTCTGAACTGTCAGCACAGAGCCCGATGCGGGGCTCGAACTCACAGACCGTGAGATCATGACCTGAGCTGAAGTCGGACGCTCAACCGACTGAGCCACCCAGGCGCCCCTCTGCACTCTTATTTTCAAATACATTAGAGTCCTTAAGTATGAAAACTGATGCTAAAGTCCCCTCTTGAAGACATCTACCTCAGTACTCTGTAGTCACGCCTCATGTCTAACCAGCAGTGAGGTCAGTTCTTACCACACAGTGGAGAAACCAAGTTCCTGCCTGAGGGAAGATTCCCCTGCCATCGGGAGTGCTCCAGAGCAGTGCTCTTTCCAACTTCGGCCTATGAAAGAATCACCTGGGGGCGCCTGGATGGCTCAGTCAGTTAACTGTCCAATTTTGCAGTTTGTGAGTTGGAGTCCCACGTCGGGCTCTGTGCTTGGAACCTGGAGCCTGCTTCAGATTCTGTGTCTCCCTCTCTCTCTGCCCCTCTCCTGCTCACACTCTCTCTTTCAATCTGATCCTCTCAAAAATAAAATAAACATTAAAAAAAAAGGGATCACCTGGAGAGCTTGTAGAAGTACGGATCCTGAGCCTCCTTGAGGTGAGACTCTGATTTAGTTGGCTCGGATGGAGTCCAGGAATTTGCACTTCTATCCAGCAATTCTACCTCTAGGTACATACTCAAAAGAATTGACAGCGGGGTCTGAATAGCTACCTGTACACCCATGTTTATAGGAGCAGTATTCACAATAGCCAACAGGTGGAAGTGCCCAGTGTTCACCCAGAGGTGAATGGACAAACAAAATATGCTCTGCACACACAACAGAATATGTTTACCTTGAAAAGGAAGGAGATTCTGACACACGCTACAACGTGGAGGAAAGTCGAGGACATGCTAAGTGAAAGAAGCCAGACACACAAAAAGGCAGGTACTGTATGATTCCACTTACACGAGATGCCTAGGGTAGCCACATTCACAGAGACAGGGGTTGATCGGGGTGGAGGGAGGGGAAGGCGGAGTTGTTTCACTGGCACAGAGTTTCAGTTTTGCAAGATAAAAGGAGTTCTGGAGATGAAAGGTGGTGATGGTTGCACAACAGTGCGAATGTGCCTAATGCCACTCAACTGTACTCTTAGAAATCAGTGAGATGGTCAAGTTTACGTTATATGTATTTTGGCGATTGATCAATCAATCAATAGCATTCTAAGAAGCTCCCTGTTGCAGATGCTGCTGGCCGATGAACCCACACAGTGGAGCAGCCTTACTAAAGAGGACTCCGCCAAACATAAAAACATTGGCAGTGTATATAGATTAGCTTTAGGGGATATCAGCTTCCCACTTTATCACCCCATAACTTGGTGTCCGTTCTCAATAGAGCAGATCTCTTAATCTCCCTTGTCTTTGTTTTCAAATCCATAAAATGACAGTTTGGAAGAGAGTTTGGACCAGGCGATCCGTTTCCTTTGGGCTAAGTGAGTGCATTCTTGGATCTGGAAGTGCTTCCAGGAAAGAGCTCCGCCAGCTCACGGAAGGACTGTGCGGTGTGTACAGAGTGGATCTTGGACGGTCCAGACAGCCTACAGGGAGGAGACAAATTCTTTAGGACAATTTGGTTTATTCAGGTTCTGAAAGTTTTGGATCTTGTTCAGCAAGCCTGGAATCTGACAGGTGGTCACTGGAATCTCTGGTTTCAATGTTTGGTCATTTCCAGAAATGTAGAAGTCTAGTGCAGAAGGAAAACTACAAAATGACCATGGAGGTCATCAGATTATCATTAAAGAGACTTTCATTCCAACGTTTTTAGAGACATACATACTAAGGCAAAAGCAAACAATGGCCTCATTTGATCACTTTTGCCCGCTATGTGTAAATTCAGCTTGTTTGCTCATATTACAATAGGAACAAAAAATTCCAAATTCATTTCAGTGAAGAGAGTGTTTATTTCAATACATCTCCCTTCTGCTACAGGGTTCTACTTTGAAAACAGACCATTTGAAACTCATCAACAATCAAGTTGTGCCTCTGTTAAAGCCAATCCCCACATGGCTTTAGGTTGAGATTAACCGTAGGATCTCTTCACGCCAGGTCTGAAGCACTGTGAAGAAGGGCTCTGTCCCTCCTTAGAACACGCCTGGAATTATACAGAGGGTAAAAGCGGCCTGCTGGCACAGAAGGAGTGCATTGGTAATGATGAGCACTGCAAATCTATGGGGACAAATATCTGTGTGGACAAAAACAGAGCCAGCTGAAAACCAAAAACCAAAACCAAAATCTTAACTGAGGAAAAGCATGCAGATGTCATTTTAATTTTTTTTAATTTTAATTTTTTAAATTTTAGTTAACATCCAGTGTTTTCTTAGTCTCAGGTGTATAATACAGTGATTCAATAATTCCATATATTACTCAGTGCTCATAGCAGATGTAACTTTTAAATCTACCTCCTCTTTCTTGTTATTGTGAAATATTGTTTCCTTAACTGCAATGAGACCCCTACACTGCATGTGCAACAGTGATGGCTGGGGCTAGGGCTTGCTGCTAATTTGGCATTAAAATCCAATTGAACCTTTGGGGCACCTGGGTGCTTGCTTAGTCAGTCAGTTAAGCATCTGACTCTTGATTTTGGCTCAGGCCATGATCTCCCGGTTCGTCGGGCTCTGTGTCACAGCCCGGAGCCTGCTTGGGATTCTCTTTTGCTCTCTCTCTCTGCCCCTCCCCTGACTCACTCTGTCTCTTTCTCAAAATAAATAAATAAACAAACATTGAAAAAAAAGTAAAATCTTATTAAACTTTAGATGCAACACACTTCATAAAACTGGTACTTCTTTACCTTTTTGATTATCCAACCATTATCAGATATACAGCTTGTGTAATAAACCTAGTAAAAAGAATGATTGTGTGGATACATCAATTTAGAAAAATTCAACTTCCCTCTCACTGAGCTACCAACAGGCAAAGATCATTTGAATACAATGTGCCTTCTTACTTCTGCTGACTTCTAGTGATGTCAGCAGTAATGCTTTAAGGAGCAAACCAAAGTGGAAATGCAAGGGGGAAAAAGTACATGGCGTTTGTGGAATGCATGGCATTTATAATACCCCAAACATGTTTTCGTTAGATAGGCAATTTAAACCACCAAAATGAGGGGTGCCTGGGAGGCTCAGTCGGTTAAGTGTCCACCTCTTGGTTTAGGCTCAGGTCAGGATCTCACAGTTCGTGTGTTCAAACCCGGTGTCCAGCTCTGGGCTGCCAGTGCAGAGCCTGCTTGGGATTCTTCCCTCTCTCTCTGCCCCCCCCCCCACTAGCGTGCATGTGCGCGTGTGCACGCTCTCTCTCTCTCTCTCTCAATAAATAAATAAACTTTAAAAAAACCCCACCAAAATGAAAACTCATCTGTTGGTGATGGTTAAATACTGTTTCCTCTCAAACAAAAAGTTGCCACAGCTGCAACATAGCAACCGTATGATTACCACATTTTGCTCAGAATGGTCCTTGGGTAAAGGACCTTGTCCTAAATTTGCAACCCAGGAACTGCCACAATCAGAGCTGAATTCACGGCAGCCCAGTAATGGATGCCACGTGAGGATGGCCCTGGTCTGTATGAAATTGCTGACGTCTGGTCCTCTGGAGTTGCTACTGGAGTAGGGGAGAGACCCAAGGACAGGGGGGCCGTGCCTGCCAAGGCTCTAGTTATCAAGAGATAACTAAAGGCAACCAAGGACGTTGGGCGAGCAGATGCATTCTGCCCCGGGCACTCTCTCTAGGGTACTGAGTTTACAGATAAGAAGACAAGTTCAGAAGAAAACTTGCTTAGTCATGGGGCTGGCACAGCCAGCCCCAGGTCTTTCTGATGCCAAAGTCAATGCTATTTTCACCATCTGCCTCTCACCTATAGTGGAAAGAAGGAAGTGAACCATGATCTGGGGTTTGAAAACATGAACCAAAGCCACCACCACTGGAAGTAATTGAGGGTCTGTAACCTAAAGCAGGTTGAAGGAGGAGATGGGAAGCAGTCAGGATACCCTAGGACATTGACTCCTGCGTAGTGTTGCCAGATAAAATACAGGACGTATGCAACATTTGGAACATACTGATATCAAGTAACTATTCGTTGCTTATCTGCAACACAAATATAACTGGACACCTTGCATTTTTATTTGGTGAATTAGCAACCTTACTTCGGAATGCCTTTTGTATCTGGTTTGTTTGTGTTGGAGGCAAGGCCTTAAAGTTGTTCTTAATAAGCAAATGTTTGATTACTCCTATGGTATAGACAGCAAGTAGGGGATAAAAGGAAATTGAACATTCTCACACCTGGGAAGGATGGCATTCTACGTGGGGAGCCAAGACTGTGTTTGTTTGGAAAGACAAGTATTAGTATAAAGCCATGTCAAAAACTTAAGTGAGCAGGGGCACCTGGGTGGCTCAGTCAGATAAGCGTCTGACTTCAGTTCAGGTCACGATCTCACAGCTTATGAACTAGACCTCCGCACTGGGCTCTGTGCTGACAGCTCAGAGCCTGGAGCCTTCTTCACATTCTGTGTCTCCCTCTCTCTCTCTCTCTCTGTGTCTCTCTCTCTGCCCCTCCCCTGCTTGCTCTCTGTCTCTCACTGTCTCTCAAAAATGAACAAACATTAAAAAACAAAAACACAAAAACTTCAATGGGCACACAGATCATCTGGGATCTGGTTAAAATCCAGATTCTCATTCAGTAGGGCCTGGGTGGGGCCTAAGACTCTGCATTTCTAACATGCTTCCAGGTGCTATCCATTGTGCTGGTCTGGGGCCATACTTTAAGTAGGAAGTGTAAACCATGTAGCTGAACAGGTAGTTCAGACACAAGTGCCCTCTACAGATGGAGCCTTCCACACTAGGATGAGGGACAGAGGCACCAGGGTGCCACCGGAATCTCTGCTTCAGACACAACAGTCTAGAGTATGTCTATAATTAAGCCCCAGCTGTGGGGCTTAACTATTTACTTTTGGCAAAAGACCTACAAGAACTGTTGACCTTGGGGGTTTTATCTCTCTTGTGTCAATGGAAAGATTTCTGCGTCTCTACAGTGGTTGGGCTGGCCTTAGGGTTTTGAGCGTTTATTTGTCAAAGGATGAGGAGGATCTCATCTTTCCATCTCTGAATCAAAGGAACCCCTTTCCCACAATCTCATATTTCAAAGTTTCATTGTTTTTTGATACAGGGAGCGGCACCAAATTGTGGCGCCGGACCCAGGGAGGCCGGTAAGAAGCCAGCTGCACCAGGGCTGGGCCGGCATTTGGGAGCAGAGAGGTTTCCCCACCCAACATCAGCAGTGATGATGCTACAGAGTGTAACTCTTCTGGATTCCAAGGCCTCCCACCTCATATCTGGCGAACTCAAAAGCAGATATTGGATCTGGAGGCATCAGAAAAATCTCTGCTTCTCCTTTCTAGGTTTGGGAAGAAGGAGAAAAACTGCAATATATAAAGGGGCTGCTATGTGCAGGCATTGTGCCTAAATCCGCCACTGGATTCACACACACACACACACCCATGTCAAAGTAAGAGGCAGAACACAGTCGGTTTTTAATTTTTGTTGAATTCATTTCATTTGTGAGAATAAGTATCTATATTTAGAGTCTACAGATGGACACACTCTCCAAATCTTTTTGCTTTTGTTGATGTGGATGCCTTAATTAAACAGAATATTTGATTTTGGAAACTAGTCAGACAGGGTATAATCTTACATGGGAAAAAGCCTTTGCAATTCCATTCCCTAGAAGAGACTGGGGCTGTCCCACCTTTTCGGGGGGACTCGTCCCTGAAGGCATCATCCGATTTAATTTACTGCCAGCATCTCTTCTAGTTCCTTGACTCTTTTGTTTGCTTGTTTCACACTTGACCAGATGCTTTATGACTATATAAAGCTATTCTCTATAATGCCTTCTGGGAATAAGAAAGACAACTAAATTACAGTTTTCAATTCGGCCACAAAGACTCAAAAGGAAAAACAATCAAATTAACTAGATTCTTGAATTCCTTTGCAGTTGTAAAGAGACACTGGGGCCTTCAGATTTTTGGGAAATAGCAGCTACTTCTAGGTATGCATCACAGGCTGTGAAGAGGTGATCAGGCTTAAAGTAGAACCTGAGAATTCTCCACACCCCACTTTCCGCTGGACTGCTTTCCTTGGTATGCACAGTGTAATAACAATGGCGGTCCTTCCTGCCCCTGCCCCTGCCCCTCCCCTGCTAGTGAGATTGACAATATAAAGTTGTTTTGAAGATTAAGTAACATGTAAAAACTGCCTCCAACAAAACTAGACACAAGGAAGGCACTCAAAGACAGGAACCATTATGATGATGGCATCAGTATAAACAGTGGAGGCTATGGGAAGAGAATTTAAAAGCACTGAGGAGAGATAATAGAAAGTGGAGATGAGAGAGGTAAGTCAATTGCCTCCTCAAATGGCTGCTGTCTCAGGTAGTTAGAAGTATAGACAGGAAGCCAACCTCAGTCTACCAGGCAGGTCTTGAAGGATGCCCCAGGGAGAATGGGGCCACATACACCCAGCACCATGATGCCCATAGTTAGGTACCACCACCACTAGGAAAACGAAAGAGAGTTGCCTCTCTGGTCCCTTCTGGGGTCACTGGCCTGGTGGACCTGGCTCGTTAGAATGCTCTCACCTGGAGGCTTGTCTGTGAGCAAGGACGTCCCTGCAGGGCTGCATTCCTTAATGGTATCAGAAGCCATGCAGGGAAACAAGACCAAATAATGTCTCCCCAACCAGTGTTTGGATCTTTTTAAAGCCTTGAATTTTACAATTATTTGCTCTCAAGTCTGGAAAAGAAAGGCACCTTGGGCCTGGCAGGGGCAGGCCCGGCTTTTCACACTAGTCCTGGTCCTGTCTCTGGGAACCCGGGTCCTTTGGCTTCTCGGGGCCTCAGTTTCCTCACTGTACGAATCTCAAAAGATCCTATGTCTCCTGGAAAGTTGTCTAAAGGATTAAATCATATAATGGATGTAGAGCACCTGGCAGAGAGCCTGGTCTGTAGAAAATGCCCAGTAATGTTACTTTTCACTCACGAGAGTTGTCTAAAGCAATCTCTATGCTGTGTAGTTTCGCTGTGAAGGACCTTTGATCCCTGATATATCCATACTTGTTTCCTGATACCTGAAACTCCTCTTAAAGGGATAGAGTTTTTATAGTTAAGTATGAAGTAGAACATAAAAATTGTGCAGAAAGAGGTTACATAAGGCTGAGAACTAGCTGTGGAGGGGAAGAGTGCTGTGGTCAGAGAAGCCAGAAAGAACAGGATCCAAACCTGCTTCTCAGACAAAGATGGCAGTGTCCTGTATGGTCATGAGCCCAGGGTCTATGTGTCAGCTCTTCAGGTCCTAAAGTACAATTGTGTAAAGGTGCCTCCCGAGGTAATACAACAGCAGAAAACTTCCTTTCATGAAAAATACACAAGACAGCCTTTAAAAGAAGGAAATTCTGACACACGGGTGAATCTTGAAACCAAACACAAAAGGACAAATATCGAATGACTCCACTAACTTGAGGTACCTAGAGTAGGCAAATTCATGGAGACAGAAAATAGAACAGAGTTTAACAGGGGATAGGGGAGGAGGAATAGGAACTTATTATTTAATTGGATATACAGTTTCAGTTTGGCAGGATGAAAATTTTCTTTTTTTTAAGTATTTTTATATTTATTTATTCATCTTGATAGATAGAGAGAGAAAGCACAAGTGCGGGAGGGGCACGGAGAAGGAGAGACAATCCCAAGCAGGTTTCGCACCATCAGAGCAGACCCTGATGCAGGGCTCGAACTCATAAACTGTGAGAACAGGACTTGAGCTGAGATCAAGAGTCGGATGCTTAACCGACTGTGCCACCCAGGCTCCCCAAGATGATGAAAAATTTTAGATATGGATAACGGTGTTGGTTACACAACTATGTAAATGTGCTTAGTGCCGCTGAAATGTATACTTAAAAATGGTTAAATGGTAAATGTTATGTTATGCATATTTTACCACAATAAAACACACACAGGAGACATATATACAAACCAGAGATACCTGTTACTTTACAAGAAGAAAATCATTGCCTGGAGGATCAGAAGGTTCCTGATACCTGGCCAACACACCCACAGTGCAGATAAAAAAAAAAGTCTGTAAGCAAAACTCTGATGAAAATATAACCCAAGGTACGAAAGTGGGCTGGTGTTGAGAGCTGGCTTGACTCACGACACTATAAACTCAGAGTCCACCATCTGCACTCCCCCGGGGCAATTTCCCCACCTTTCACAAACAAGTAGAGAGAAGAAAAGGTAGTATTTGTAAGCCCTGGAGATAAACCGACAGGGTTCCAGCAGCCCCAAGGCCTGAACTGATTAATTCCTGGCTTCCTACAACCCATCCACCCAGCAACCCCCAGGGTTGTCCCAGCAACCCCCAGGACACACAGATTGGGAAGCTCAATTCCAGAGGGCCCAGAATGTTCATGTTCCAGTGTTGGAACAGTGTGTGAATGCCTGTCCTATGCACACTGCAATGTAAAACTCCTAAGTGAATTAACTCACTTTTGCATTAAATCCTATTTTCTTGAGGTTACACCTTACCATCCTTAACTGACTTAGGAGTTTCTAAGTTTCCTCATAGGATCTTGACATGCTCTCTTTGCCCATTAACATCTGTACCACCTTACTTCATTCACTGTTGAGAGAAGGAGCTGCCAGCTCGGGTAGGACAGCCTCTCACTGGAGAGGGCAGGTCTGCAGGACCTTCCTGCTGGAAGAGACAGCCACAGGAAGATGACCCAAGATTATTACCTTTGGCATTGGGGGTTCATGCCAGTTTCATCTTGGAGAAGTGAATGGGCTGTGACAGAAAGCAGGTTAGGGATGGCCTGGGGCTGGAATGCGGGCAGCCTTTGACCAGGACAAAGAAGGTTTGGAGAATGGGAACATTCTACGACTAGACTGAGGTGATGTTTGCACGATTCTATACACTAACTAAAACTCGTTGCACATTTCATATAAGGTATCCTCAGCACTGCTTTCTATTAAAATAGAGAAATATGACATTTGTAAGAACAAAACAAAAAACACTGAGCTGTAAATGTAAGATTTACCCCCGTTACTGTTTGCTTTACTTTGATTAAAAGCTTTATCCAAAAAAAAAAAAAAAAAGCATTGGAGTGCCTGGGCAGCTCATTGGTTGAGCATCTGACTCTTGATTTCAGTTCAGGTCATGATCTCACGGTCTGTGGGATCAAGCCTCACTTTGGGCTCAATGCCGAGGTTGGAGTCTGCTTAAGATTCTCTCTCTTCCTTCTGCCCCTCTCTCCCATTCATCCACTGTCTCTCTCCAAAATAAAAAAGAAAATAAATTAAAAAAAAAAAAAGCATCAAGTTCCAGCAGTGTTACAATCCAAAAGAAAGAAGCCTTATTCTTACAAGGTTTGGGGGAGGGTCCAATAGATACTGGACAGAAAGGGCCATGGAAAAAAAGTAAAAACCAGAAATCACAATTTACTGACTCAGTATTGTACTGGCTGCTGAGGGCAAGGCTTGGGAACACCGTGTCCAAATCTGCCATTCCTTAAGCTATCATGAAAGACTATCTCCTACCTCTCTTCAATCTTGCGAACTGAACACCAGGCTGCTACCAATCTATTGAAAAGACCATGGATCCATGATCTGGGCTGCAGTTCAGCCACTCATGAGCTTGTGATTTTAAACGAATTTGCCTCCTCTCTGTGGGTCTAGTTTTTCCCATCCCTAAAGCTGGAAGGTAATTCCTGCGGGAGCATAATAGGGTGGGAACTTGCTGTACGGGGTTACAGACTTGCTGAGCCTCACTTTCCCTATCTGTAAACTGGGGAGATGGTAAACCCTTGTGTGTGTGTCTGCCCAGCATGTCTCCCCTCTTCTCCTTGCAATACCAGCCCACCCCTTTAAGGAACCTCCTTTGCCTCCTCCCTGTGGTTCCACTGTGGCTGCCCACCTGGGGTGAGGATAAGCCCATCACAGAACCTTGGAAGAACCTGAGACTAACACAGAGTGAAATATGGGCAATCCTGATGGCTTGAATGCCCCTGGATTCATACTTGTTCTTTCAGATGTATGAGCTAATAAACCTCCTTCTTTGTTTAAAAACAACAGCTACACTCTCCGATGTCCCCCTCCCCCAAATCAAAAATCCAACCGAAACAAACCCCTCTCTCCCAATTTTGCAAGCTAGTGGAAACAACCATCTTTGACTGTGTCTTAACTTTTCTCCCTATTCAGAGAAACTCGTGCAGCAATCCCATGTTGTAAAGTCCAAGCTGGAGTCCAAAGGGAGGATTAATGATCAACATCCAGTTAGGAAGAGTCATTATGAGGTCATTGCCCAGATTTTAATTCTTTGTATTGCTAAGGTCTAAGCAAACAAAACAAATAGGCTTTAACTGAAATAGGACAGATTCATAGTCACCAAGAAAAGAAATTCTTACCTTTCAGAGTGCTAACCGTTTGAAATGGGAAAACAAAGCTGGTAACAGGGTCTTCATCCCAGAATCTTTTTGAAGAGATTCACTTCCTTGGACACCCAGAGTTATCTCCACTAGTTTGGGTAGCTAGGCAGTTGACCCAAAGAGAACCCTATAGGGAAGAATGAAGGGATAAAGACTATTACAAGACAGACAGCAAGTTGTATGTGAGGGGTTATAATGAATCATGGTCTGGCATTGGTTGGATATGCCTTTGTAAGTTGCGTTTGGAGCATGCTTGGACCACGTGCTGGGTTGGGGTCAGACCTAGGGCTTGTTTTCACAACCCAGGAAGTAGAACCCTGGGCAACACAGACTCAAGACTTTGGGAACTCAACCACATGGTGCTCAGTTCTCAAGGGAGGCACCAGGGCAGGGAGTGAGGACCCAGAAAGCGCTTGTTTTTAAGAACAATTCAGGGAGGGGAGGATTTTTTTTTTTCATTGCGTAAGCCTTCTAAACTATTTGAATTGTTTACCAAGACCATGGGATTATAACAAAAAGAGATTGGCTTACCATTTTGAATGATGAAAAAGTAAGTTCTTTTCCTTCTCTTACTTAATTTCTGTCAGGTCAGACTCTTGGCTTTGGTGGAGGTAAGAGAAAAAAGTCATCTCACAGAGAGAAGGGTAGAGTTTCCCTGTGAGAAGCCTTTCCTCCCACTTTGTCTGATTCATCATCTGGTCGTGGCCATGGCCTTGCCTGAGTGGGGAATGAGACAGGGCAATTAGCTAAGTGAGAATCCCCAGGTTGGGATTGGACCATGCTGGGAGCAAGAGCTCAGGCATACACAGGCTGGGCTGGGGGATGCTGAATGGTCCAGGTGGTCATAACTCTGTTGACCAATCTGTCATCTGAGTTGGGGAGGTAAACTGGATAAGCCAAGGTACAGTGTAGGAATGGTCACGCCCTGTGGTGGCCCTTAGGAAATGGCACAAAGTCTGGTGAGCCATTAAGTCATTTCACAAGTAAGGAAATGTACATGGATACATACTCAGAAGCTGATCGGGTATGTGGCTTGGGCAGGATGACCTAGCAGCAGTTTAGAGCTGGTAGAGTCATGTACCTCAGAGCATTGACCAGACCCCTGCTCCAGACCACAGACCACCCACTGGAAACCACCACTGTGCCTAGAATATCACCCTGGACAGCTGCTCCCTCCCCCACCAAACAGGGTCCTGCTACTCAACTTGGGAACACAAGAGATACACTTAAGGCATGTTTATCAAGGAGAGGGAATCTTTGGGTCAGTTCACATAAATATTCATTGGTTATATCTTAATCTCAGTGTTACTTGGAATTGTTTCAACAAAGCAAAACTCGGTCTCAGGAGGCTCTGTTAGGGGGAATAGGGTTGTCTAATTGTCCAAGTTTTTTTTTCAGGGTTTCAGAATGATGTTCCCTGGACAATCTCTGTCCCCCATCCTTCCTCTTAGGATTCAATAGCATCAGCCATCATCTCACTCCTGATTTGTCATTTGCCACTTTTTATCTATCCCAAGTACTCAGCATCAGCATGGGTGTTAGAGCGACCTTGGCCCCCAAATCTCTCTGTTCACTCTTCCAACAGCGGTCCTGATCTTGGTAAAGACAGCAAGAACAGTGCCTTTACATAGGCCACTGCCCTAAATACACACTGCCTATTAAAAAACATTTTTTTAACATCTACTTATTTTTTGAGAGACAGAGTATGAGCGGTAGAGGGGCAGAGAGCGAGGGAGTTACTGATTTGGAAGCAAGCTCCAGGCTCTGAGCTGTCAGCACAGAGCCTGACACGGGGCTCGAACTGCGAGACCATGACTTGTGCTGAAGCCGGGTGTTTAGCCGACTGAGCCACCCAGGCGCCCCACGTTGCCTCCTGCTTATTTATCCAGAACACTAATTTCATAAAGGTTGTAACCATCATCCACAACCGACAAGCTTAAAAAAATTTCACACATCAGAATGGTTTCATATTGCATTTAATCAGTGTTTGCTGTTCATAGTAGTATGGTTTTGTTCTTTTCAGACACTTTACTCCTAGAATCTATAGTTTGCTTTGGTTCGCAGCAGCCTGTACCAATGCTGTGACTGGACCGTGGCTGTCTGCCACTGTATGACCTGCTTTCCTCAGAACTGCAGGATGCTCCTGACTACCTCCACGTAGTGGCTATCTGGGGGTGGCTTCCTCAGACTCCCGGGCTGCAGGAACTTCTTAATTGTAGGGATGTTGCTGATTCTTGCTTTAAATGCCTGAAATGAGAACCAGTAAAATGAAAGCCTCCATAGCAGTCACAACCTTTAAGAAAATCAGAACTTTGTCACGGGAGGAGAGCACTTAGGCTGTCAGCTTACGGAGCCCAGGGTATAGAATCTGAGCTAATCCCTCAAGGCTTGTTTGCTGGATATTCCCAGGAAGGTAACACAATTGCTAGAATGTTTAGCCCCAATAAATTGTTTCGTTAAATAATCATTCAGGTGCCTGGGTGGCTCAGTCGGTTGTGTCCGACTCTTGATTTTGGCTCAGGTCATGAACCCGGGGTCATGAGATGGAGCCTCCACATTGGGTGCAGTGCTGGACATGGAGCCTACTTAAGATTTTCTCTGTCTCTCTCTCTGCCCCTCCCCCACTCACTCACACACACACACACACACACACACACACACACACACTCTCTCTCTCTCTCTCTCTCTCTCTCAAAAAATAAAAAAAAAATAAAAAATCATTGTCTCAAGTAGGTACATATTAAAAACTCTAAAAAATTCATAGTCTTTGAGCTACTGATTCCTGTTCTAGGAATTTCTTATAAGGGTGAGCAAAGAAACAATATGAGTTATGAGCAAAGAAGTAATGGTAAGAATGCTAGCACAGTGAAAACCTGGAAACAACCTATATTTCCAAGAACAGAAAACTGGTTATATAAACTATGGTACATCACTACAAAGTATATAGTCCAGTGATTTAAAATGATATAATAAATAAAAAGAAGAAGAAGACCCCTGTATTGATAGAGAAGAGCTCTAGAATGCACTGTTTAGTTTAAAGAAAAAAAAAAAAGAAGGCTAAGACAGAACAGAATCTATTTGCTGTTTTGGGTAATAAAGCCAGGGCTGGGGGTGACAGATAAATTGATATTATATTTGTCTGTATCTGCATAAATAGGAATACTGGAAGGGTACACCGGAAACCAATAAAAGTGATTATAGGAGCAGGAAGGTGGGAGGGCAGTGGTGGGAATGAGCTTTCTCAGTTTATGCCCCCCCCGTTTTTTAGTTTATTTATTTATTTTGAGAGAGAGTGAGCAAGCACAGGCAGAAGAGGGGCAGAGAGAGAGGGAGAGAGAGAATCCTAAGCGTTAGCAGTTGGCAGTGTGGAGCCCGATGTGGGGCTCCATCTCACAAATGATGAAATCATGATCTGAGCTGAAATCAAGAGTCAGATGCTTGGGGTGCTGGGTGGCTCAGTCAGTTGAGTGTCGGGAGTTCAGGCCATGTTATGATCTCACGGCTCATGAATTTGAGCCCTCCATTCGGCTCAGTGTTGACAGCCCAAAGCCTGGAGCCTGCTTCGGATTCTGTGTGTGTGTCTCTCTCTCTTTCTCTTTCTCTCTGTCTCTCCCCAGCTTGTGCTCTGCCTCTCTCTCAAAAATAAACATTAAAAAAAAATTTTTTTTAAACAGTCTTCTTTTGAGATTGATCTGGAGATGCATTTTGTTTTGGTCTTTGTTTCTATTCACTTTTTCTTGGGCTTCGTGTGGATGTTAATACACTACCTTCAGTAGAGGGAAGTCAGAAAGAACAGAAGCATCGAGTTCTTCCACCATTAAAATAGCTTCTAACAGTTGTATGTCTGCCCAACTGAATTTGTTGCCAACGAGAAAATCCTCTCCGTGGTCATTCAAAATCTGCAGAAAGAAAAATAACAAAGAATATCATATAAAAGTAAAGCCTATTTTGCCTGGCTAAACACTTATAAAAGCAGGGACTCTTTCGTAAAGATGAAATTTACTAAAGAATCTTTTTCTTGATAATCTCCAAGAATGCTGGAAAGGGTCAGATGAAACCAACCATTAAACACTCTTAAACTTGCTGTAAATTGGCACAATATTGTTGTAAAATTGTCAGCGATTATAAAAATATTTGGAGTAGTAAAGTGCTGGAATGGAGTTCTCTCTTATAAGCCTAGAGCTGGTTAAATAAAACTGTACCCACTAGTATAGGGAGATACAAAGGTCGTGATTAACTAGAATCTGGTTACTATCCCACAAGTAGATAGAAATCACCAATGGGATATCAGAAGGCCAAACCTGAGCCTTTTTACTATCCAATGAAAAGCGAATATAAAAATCCCTCAGGTGTAGCTTTGAGTGCAGATGTAAAAAATATGGGTTTACCCCATAGGTAAGGAACAAAGATGAATTCAGGCACCACATCTCTTCCTGTGATACATGAATAAAAATAAATATTAGTATGGATGAATAAAATGACTAGAATCAGTGAATTCTAGAGTGTCCAAGCCATTGCAACATAAAAATAGTTGATGGAATATATCAAATATGCCAAATAGATGGAATGGGAGTCCTGTGGAAAACAAGCTCACAGCCACAAGTTACAAAGCATGTGATTTATACTTGATTTTTTTTTTTATTTTTATTTTTTATTTTTTTTTTAAATTTTTTTTAACATTTATTTATTTTTGAGAGACATAGAGACAGAGTATGAGCAGGGGAAGGGCAGAGAGAGACACAGAATCTGAAGCAGGCTCCAGGCTCTGAGCCACCAGCACAGAGCCCGACGCGGGGCTCGAACTCACAGACCGTGAGATCATGACCCGAGCCGTAGTCTGCCGCTTAACCGACTGAGCCACCCAGGCGCCCCGTGATTTATACTTGAGATGGCTCCTTTGTAAGAGAGGCGGCACACTGACAAAAAAGAATTTTGAGCCACAGAGCCAAATGTAAGAGTGGACTCTTAAAAATTTTTTGTTTACTGTTTATTTATTTTTGAGAGAGAGAGCACAGGGGAGGAACAGAGAGAGAGGGAGACACAGAATCCGAAGCAGGCTCCAGGCTCTGAACTGTCAGCACAGAGCCAAATGCAGAGCTCAAACCCACGAACCACGAGATCATGACCTGAGCCAAAGTCAGATGCTCAACTGACTGAGCCACCCAGGAGCCCCAAGAGTGGACTCTTTAAGGAGTTAAAAATGCTTAAAATGTTCAAAGAGATGATGGGGGAGGAAAGCACGTAGGAAAAAAAAAAGCATATGAAAAAGATGCAAATAAAAATTATTAAATGAAAAATATAAATAGTATAAAAATATTCAATAGAGAAGTTGCAAAAAATCAGTAACTTGGCCTACAGACCTGAAGAAACCCACAGAAATAAAGATACTGAAAATATGAGAGAGAGATTAAGAGACATGTAATATAGAAGGAAGCTCCAACATATGTCTAAGAGGAGCCCACAAGGACAGAACAGAGAGAAAAGGGAAGAAGCCATTTTCCCTATTATTTGGGGGAGAATTTTCCAGAATCTTTTTAAAAAGCGGGACATTCTTGTTAACTAACTTGGATTTAAATAAAATTAAAAATTTTTTTTAAAAAAGAGGAAGATTTTTCAGACCAAAAAAGGGAGGAATCAAAGATTGCTGGGACCATGTCAAAAACCAGAAGCAAACTTAACAAAGCTACCACTGGCCAAAAGATTAAGATACCTGAGCTCCTATAATCACTTCTATAATCAATGAAACTAACATAACATTGTGTGCCAACTATACTCAAATTTACTTTATTTATGTGTTTTTTTAAGTTTATTTATTGAGAGAAAGCGTGCATGGGTATGCATGTGCACATGTGTGTGCATGGGGGAGGGACAGAGAGAGAAGGACAGAGAGAATCCCAAGCAAGTTCCTAGCTGTCAGCACAGAACCTGATGTGGGGCTCAATCCCATGTACCATAAGATCATGACCTGAGGTGAAACCGAGAGTCGGATGCTTAATTGACTGAGCCACCCAGGTGCCTCTATGCTCAAAAAAAAAAAAAAAAAAAAAAAAAGAGCTCTAACACTAATCAAAGCACAACACAGTGTTTAAATTCATGGCAATAAACAGTATTATCATGTTATTTAAAGAACAAAAAGAAAATGAAAAATCAATAAACTCATTAACCCCCTTCAAAGATTCTAGGTAACTAATTCATTTTGAAAAACAGTGAACAAAGAGAAAGAATCAGGTATTTATCTTCCTTTCCTAACATAAACCCCACCTCAAAGTAACTAAATATATTATGAAGGGGAAGATTCATTTTATAGAAAGTATTCCAGCTAATAAATGAAGACGAATTGACAGGATTGGGTGTCAGCATTTTGCATTCACTAATAAATCAGTGGATCTAGGCATTAATCACCAGTCACATTTAGTTGTAAGAAGAGGGAAAACCAGATAATGTCTGCTTCCTAATGACCTTCACAACATCACCTATGAAACAGTCTGGCCAAAATAATCACACCTGGACACGGTTAGACTTCTAATTCTAACTTCCAGTCGACAGGAAATTTAGAAAGTAAAGGAGTATGCTGCACTTAGTAAAATCCAGGCTATAGGAAACTCTACAAGATAAATGCAAGAGGAAGAGAAAGAGAGAAAAAGGAAAGCCTGAGTGGCTCAGTCAGTTGAGTGTCCAACTTAACTTGATTTTGGCTCAGGCCATAATGTCCTGATTCATAAGCTCCGGCCCTGAGTTGGGTTCTGTGCTGACAGCAGGCAGGCTGCATAGGATTCTCTCTGTCTCTGCCCCTCTCCCTTGTGCACTCTTTCTCTCAAAATAAATAATATTTTGAAAATAGAAAAAAAAAAAAGGAGGAAGCGGCCTTACAGATTAAAAGAAGCTTAAAAAATGTAACTAATTACAAAGAATGAATTTGAGGATTTTTGGTTTTCAGGTTTTTTTTTTTAATTGAAATACAGTTGACATACAATGTTACATTAGTTTCAGGTAAACTTGAGTTTGATCCTGATTTGAACAAATAAATTATTTTAAATATTTTGAGGACTCCTGGATTAGGCCACACAGATTTCAAATCTGTAGTATGACAAAGTTCATTTACTGTTTAACTCAAGTAATCATATTAGTTTTTTTTTTTTTTTTTTAATGAAAGGCATTTCAACAACATAGTACATTGTTCCAGATAAAGAAGTGCTCGCCTGTCTAGTTCTGAGGTACTGGCAGAACTCCTCATTGTGGTTTAATCAGTAATAAATCATTCTTTCCTCAAGACTAAGACTGAGGAGAAATACCACAGAATTCTTGTCTGGCAAGCCTTTATTTATGGAACCCCATGGATACATGGTACCTTACCATATGTTTCGAGGATACTCCTAATTATTCACTCCAAAATGACTTCGGTAAAGTTGTAACTTTAAGAGACCTTATCTTTTGATTGAGGCATGATTAGCCTCCAGTATTACACGTAAAGAAACATCTGACAGTGAATTTAAGGTGATGATGCCTTGGGCTGACGGCTTTTTTAAAATCATAACAGAAATGCTGTACCTTTCATTGCATTTGGCTTATTCCCATTCAGTTTTGTTAGAGGTCCCATAATTACGTAACCCTTATTACGGTTTTGGTCCAGGTGCAGTGAAGCTCTACCACAGTTTCGGTCTTTTCAGTTATTCACGCTTGAAATATTCTTCTTAGCAACAGGAAGTAAGTCCTGAACCCCTGCATCCTGGGAAGGGGAGGTGGGAACTTGTGTTGCCTGTGCTCTGTCTCCTAGTGCTCGTCCGCCCCGCCCCCAGTTCCTCTCTGGGATGGGAGGGGGGACTGGTAGCCTCTTGAAGATGCCAGCCCCGCCCCCCTCCCCCAGCAGAACCTGCGCGCGCAGCAGTCGCGGAGCCGGACCGTGCCTCTCGCGAGAGCACCCCGGTCGGTCTGCCACGCCGGGATAAGGCCTGGCTGCGATCCAAATTGGATCTCTGTTCCCTACCTTTTCAAAGACGGGGAAGTAACGGGCTTTAGCTTTCTTCACGATTAAATTAAGATTCTCCTGTTTTTCCTCAGGGGGTTTGAACGCAGCCAGCGCGATCATCATCATGAGGTCCAGGGTGCCGTCCGCGTACATGTTGATCCTGACAAAACAGCGTGTGACTCATCCCGACGCGAGCCTTTGAGTATGAGGTTCCCTAATTCACCACAGTGGTGGTGCAGATGAATATTGGGGCAAATGACTCTTCGCGCCCCCTCCCTTAAGACTCCGTGCCCAGGAATGAGTTCTGCAACCAGAGCCATCCTAGTGACCAGGGTGTACTAGAGTCTCTGCAAAGGTTTATCGAATGAAGGGATGTATGAGAAAAATTAATCGGTGCCTCTAAGTTGGTATCTGCTGTAAATAAATAAATAGATTATTGTGGTTTTAAAAACCCTACCGAATGAGGTTACCAGAAGTGCAAAACTATTAGCACCAGAACATTTTCAGTTGTTGAGGGAAGATAAATAATTTAGCAGGTCTTCCCCTGACCTGGCAACTGAGAAGGAAACGTTTGCTTTCCTAGTCAGATCAGACAAATACCTTGATTCATTCTCTTAAATTTTTCCCTTACATTGACAGACGCAAACAACAACAACAACAACAAACTAAGAATGGTAGACATATGACCATTATTTATTAGCCTGTTGGTGCAGTTATGCTGTGCAAGTTCTGTCTACAACCATTAAGGGTTGTGTGTCTGTGTATCCCCCACTATATGCTAACTGCCCAACAGATTCGGTTCAGTGATCATCTCGGTCTATTTTCAACATATGTAAAAGCATAATTTACTCTATTGTCCTATCAGAATTACAGATCATTTTTCTTGTTCGATTATCACCTGGCCTGTCACCTTTAATTGTAAAAGACAAACACACGCATCAAAACAGTGAGAAACAGATTGCTTTTGCATATTATTACTTGTTTACATTGTTATAAAAGAATGCTTTTTACACACCGTTTCAAATTGCTTCTCTTCCCATATATCTTTGGGACTGTAAGTTAGGATGACAAAGTTCATTTTAAAGGTGGATCTAAAAAAGAGTTGGGTGTGTTGCTTCCTGTTATGGACTTTGTTCATTCCTACCTTCATTCCTCTCTCTCCTGAGCAGCTGAACTTGGGCCTTTCTCCTACCATGTCTTCTATGTATATGTATGGACCACCCCATAATGTTCATGCTTATGGTGATAAGGTTTCAAGGACCACTGAAATGGCCCTCTGACCACAAATACGGATAAAACTTTTATAGTATTAAGTCTTTGTTTTGTCTGTAGTTTACTTGTCTCACGTGAAGCCGAAACTATGTATTCCTGGGAGTAACAATCCAGCCATCCTCAGCCAGGCCTCGCACAGTGCCCAGCACGGAGTAGATGCTTGTGGTATATACGTGCAAAACAATGGACACAAAGCTTCACCCTTCAGTAATTGTGATAAAACCTGACAGCTCCTTGCATCGTTAGATGGTGTCTGCTTTCTGGAATGACCTCATGACTTGCTTTGACAAATAGAATGAGGTGGAACTGATGACCAGTTCTGAGCCTAGAACTTAAGTTTTGTGTGCTTTTACTCTCTCTTAGAACCCTCCCTAGCTGCTCCAAGAACAAGCTCAGCGTGAGAAGATGAGAGACACATAATGCATGTACCCCCCAGTGGAGAGTCAACACCCCAAACCAGAGCCCCGTGACTGACCACTGGTTGACCTCTGACATAATGAGTGAGTCCAGCCGCGAGGAGTCAAGCCCGGTCCAGATATGCCAATGCGCACATGACCCATAGACTGGTGAGGAATAATAAATGCCTGCTGATTTAAGTCACTGTGGTATGTGATACAGCAGAATTTGTGGTAATAGATCATTGATACCATGCTCAGTGTTTGTTTGCCGCATCAGTCATTTCCACCTTCATATAGAATGAAGTCTACTAGTCATTTTATGAGAACCTATTTTGTGAGGAGTGGGGAGAGGATATGAATGTTGAATGCAGACCACCATGAGTAGTAAAAGGGGAAACCTGGAGTATTCAGAGTTATGCACAGGACATGTGGGTATGGCAAGAGAGTCTCCCCTTTGGGCCTCTTGCCTTCTCCTCCTAGTCCAGGCGGAAAGTCTATACCTGAACTGAAACTCAGCTGGTGCAAGATGACAGAGCTTGGATAAGAATCAAGTATAGACATGAACACTGTGGTACCTGACTGTCTCCTTCAGGTCCTTCCCATACAAGTCGTACTTGGCAGCAAGGTAGCTGAGGATGGCTCTAGTCTGTGTCAGCACCATTCCATCAATTTCAACCATAGGCACTTGGCCAAATAGCAGGCGTCCATCTATGGATTGAGCAAAGAGAGGTTAGGATACTCTCCTTCCACAGTTGTGGTAAGCCTGCAGGAGAGTCCTATCTAATTTTGTTGCGTAGTTTTTAGTTTTCATCCAAAGTGGCGAGCTAACGACCTCAGTTGTTGAGGAAATTCCTACCATTTGTTTTATGGAAAATCTGAGATTTGCTTGACGGTTTCATGCATTTTTGTGTATTCGTTAATCACGACTATTTAAGACAGTATACATTTACTATGTTTATAGTATAAATGCTTAAGGTGTATGAAAATCATCTCAGGGAGAGCGGTTGTTAAAAATACTCACCCACTCCCCAGATATTCTGATTCAAGGGTGGAGGCTGGGAGCCTGAATTCTTTGAAAAGCACATCAGGTATCACTCCAGGTCTACACAGCAGCAGGACGGATGTGACCACAAGAACCCAGGCAGACCGGGTCCAAACGCCAGCTTTAGCCCTCCCCAGCCAAGTGACTTTAAGCAAATGACTTACCTTAGTTTCCGCTTCCTTTTCTCTAAAACAATAATATCTGTCAAGCAGGATTTTTGAAAGGATGAAATGAGATAGCTTTAAAAAATCACTGAATACTGTCAGGTAATCAGCGTTCAGTAAAATTAAATTTTCATCATTGTGAGTGACTGCCTGTATAAGTAATGCATTTAAAGATGTGCTATAAATAGTGCTCTTTTAATAGGATAGGGTCTTGAAGAAATACATAGCCTTTAAATTTCCTTTACCACCTGCACATTGCTGAGAATAAGGAACTTTACCTAGAATAGGAACCAGGCTTCACTAGTGCATTGGGAAAGGTCATAATGAATTTCCCCAGTTTCCAATATTGTTGCTACTTGCCTTAATGAGAGGCAGTACAAGATGGCAGAGAGAAAACCACCACAGGAACTTTTCAGGGAGCCAGTGTGCCTGTTTAGCTGGATAACTTCAGGCAAGTCTCTGTCTTCCCTGAGCCTATTTTCTAATCTGTAGCAGTATTGTCCTGCCCATTGTAGAGTTTCCTTGAGCAAGAATAAAATCATGCTTGTGACCATGCCTTGGAAATATCAGTACTATCATTAATGGAGAGACTGCAAAATCTCCATTTCCTAAAGGTAGTGCTACATTTGTCCAACACTGAATGCTCATCTAAACTGGTCTCTGTGCTACTGCTTTTAAGTGATGCAGAAGTCCATTGAAAATGATCCCTGTTTCTAGGAACTGGTGATCTTCTTCAGAGGGATTTTGAAAAATCTCGGATTAAGAGTGCAGGGAAGGCTCTTTGCAATCATTTAGTTCATTCATATTATAGGCTATGGCACTATGGAGGCCAAGAGGGCAAACATGACTTGCTCAAACTCATAATCAGGAGACAGCTAAGCCAACAGAAGTAGGTCTCCCGATTCTCAGCCGAGGGCCTTCTCTGCTGTCCTTATCTGCCTCTTATTCATTAATAATAGTAATGCCCAGGAGCAGCATCACAGACTCAGGGAGGACTGGAGGATCTCCTAGGCTGTTAGGGAGGACTTCCTGCCTAAATGATCACGGAAGAGTGTCTGAAGATACATTTCATTCACTTATTCAATACATATGTGTTTACTCCCTGCTATGTTCCAGTGACTGACCTTGTTCGGGGTGGAGCAGGCAGAAATGACGAGGAAGAGGAACTTCAGGGATATTTTAGAATTTAATAAAGTTCCTGGACAATGACTGGGGAGGGGTTAGCTGGCCTTCCTCATTCAATGAGATCTGCTGGCATCCTGCATCTGTGACCACAGAGATTATTTTTATTTTATCGTAAGGAGACAGAGTGCAGAGAAGTTAAAGGCCTTCTGCAGTCATATAATTTGTAAATGCTAGGTCTGCTGATTGCTAGTTGAATGTTTTTCCAAAAAATAATTTGTGTTCATTTCATGACTGTTTATCAGCAACGATGGGACGTCCAGGTTTCCTTAGATAAGGAAAATAACGTTGTGACGGTTAGAAGTTTAAAAAAGCACTGCTAAAGTACTAGTCTTTTGTCTTGGTGTGAGAAACTTTTTTAGGGCATTTTAAGGATGAAGGACTTCTTCCAAATTTAATCAAATTTTGATATTTTCTTTAGTCTTGGTTCTATAATTGTAACCTGGTAAAAAAATGGTGTCTGTTAATCTGCTGAAAACACTAAGAAGTGGATATAAGCCATGAAGCCTAAGGAATATCTTTGGTCAAATTCCACTTCCCTTTTACTTCCTCCCCTCTAACCCACTGGAACAGTATTTAAGAATTACAAAAGGATTCTTTAGTCGGGTGGGGAGTATTGAACCAGTTAGCTGAGTGAACCCATGCTGTCATACCTAATTGAGGTCAAGGGTCATATTCTACTTGATAAGTTTTATGAAGTCTAAGGAGATAGTGCAGATGATACATTTAGCTCTGTAACAGGGATACAGTGAGCATTCAGTGTTAGCAGTGCTTTTCCTCATAGTTGTCACTGTAGAGTTCTGTGTTCTATATTGAAATAAATATTTCCAGAGACAAATTTTTATTTTTCTAGTAAGATAACATTGAATAAATCTAGGCTCACCCTTCTGCAACTTCTCATATTGTTCTGTTGTTTCAATAAATTCTTCTTCAAACTAGATAAAGGATAGAAACATTGTTATAACTTTAATTTCCTCAGAGAGAGAAAATGCTAGGTCTGCTAGCATAGTATAAAATGCCCAGTGGCTTCCAGAATGAAATTTTTTTTAATTTCCTTTTTTTAAGATTTCATTTTTTTAAAATTTTTTAATGTTTATTTATTTTTGAGAGAGAGACAGAGCATGAGCAGGGGAGGGGCAGAGAGAGGGAGACACAGGATCTGAGGCAGGCCCCAGGCTGTGAACTGTCAGCACAGAGCCCAACGCAGGGCTCAAACTCACGAATTGTGAGATCATGACCGGAGATGAAGCTGCATGCTTAACCGACTGAACCACCCAGGCGCCCCAAGATTTCATTTTTAAGTAGATGTGCCTGGGTGCCTCAGGTCATGATCTCACAGTTCATGTGCTGGAGCCCCAACTCAGGTTCTGCACTGACAGCTCAGAGCCTAGAGCCTGCTTTGGCTCCCTCTTTCTCTATCCCTCCCCTGCTTGAGCACACATGCTCTCTCTCTTTCTCTCTCTCTCTCAAGTAAATAAACAATAACAAAAAAGATTTTATTTTTAAGTATTCTCTACACCCAATTTGGGGCTCGACTCACAACCCCTGGATCAAGAGTCACAAGCTCCACTGACTAAGCCAGCCAGGCACCCCCAGAATAAAAATTTTAAAAGGAACCACAAAGTTGTCGATTTAGACACAGCTGAAAATTCTGCCAGCATGTGTGTGCAGGGGGCGTGGGACTGGCACTCGTTTGGGAGTCTGGCCTACTTAACAGGCTATCCCCAACCCATTCATGTTACTTCTTTTTCTTCACGTTAGCTCTTTTTTTCTCTCCAAATTCTTATCCTTTCCTCTAATGTCCCCCAATGATTTCCCTCCTCCTTTTCCTCTCTTTCCCTTCTTTCTCTTCTGTGTCATTTTCCCTCCATAGCTGGTCAAATTAAATTTCTCTCTGATGCTTGTACATTCAATGAAAGGCATCTGAAGATCATCACTCAGGCGGGGTTATCATCATTTATTGATGGAATCTCTGAAGCTTCAGCGGGAAAGAGTGACTTTTTTGTCCCCTAAGCCTTGAGATGGTGATAGGATAAGGCGAACAAAACAAAGAAGGTCATGCATGAGTCCATGTTTTTAAGAAGACGGCATTCAGAAGAAGACAGATACCATATGTTTCCACGAATAGGTGGACTTTGTGAGACTAAGCAAAAACCAGGGGGAGGGGAAGAGGGGAAAGGAAAAAAAGACACAGAGAGGGAGGGAGATAAAACATAAGAGACTCTCAAAGACTAAGAACAATCTCAGGGTGAGGGGGGGGGGGGAGGGAGGAGAGGGGGTGACGGGCATTAAAGTAAACCAATTTGAAAATAAACTATTATAAAAAAAAAAAAAGAAGACAGCATTCAAATAGGGAAAAGGAAGTCCACACCTGCATGAAACCAAACAGTTCCAAAGCACTTGTGAAAATCTATGGACGAGTCAGTGGCTAAGGAATTCAGAGTTAAGGACAGATCCCAGTGGAGCAGACTTTTCTGGGCTCAAGAGGAGACCAGACTGCAGCTGGCGATAAGGTTTCAGAGGGCAGCCACGGGTACAACATGGTGCCAGGCCAAAGCTGGAAAGACCCCAGGAAATCAGTTGGCTTCAGTGAAAACAATGATGCAGAATGTGGGGCTCCTCTCTCTCCTTTGTCTCCTGAGTCATCATGATCTCTTCAGCTCCTATGGAAGTTTCCAGAACCCCTCCATATACTTCCACCCTCCCAACCCTGCTAAAACAGAGGACTATGATCCCTCCCTCACCTCTTGAAGAGACAGGTGGAAAGGGAAAGAGTGGATCCATCTCGAAGGCACCACCGTGAATTATGAAGCAGGGAAGAGGACCACTCCAGCCCACCCAAATTACCCTCCTTCCTTTTCCCAGTCAGGAACCAACCTCCACTCCAGCTGCAGCCAGCAGCCAGCGGATCGACTCCATCCTGCCCCTGCCACGAAAGTAGCAGAGCTTGGGTTTGGTTGTCATGACTCCTGGCTCCAGGTTTTCTGAACGGCAAAATAAAAAAAGCAAGAAAATAATGATCATAGAAGCAGGATGGCAGTTACCTCCAGGGAGGAGAACGAGGGTGGTGATGAGGGGGAGTCTGGGATGCTATTAATATTATTCCTTTTCTTTTAAAAAATTTTTTAGAATGTTTATTTGTTTTTGAGAGAAAGAGTGCAAGCAGGGGAAGGGCAGAGAGAGAGGGTGGCACAGAATCTGAAGCAGGCTCCAGGCTCTGAGCTGTCAGCACAGAGCCTGGTGGGAGGCTCAAATCCATGAACCACGAGATCATGACCTGAGCCAAGGTTGGATGTTTAACCCACTGAGCCACCCAGGTCCCCCAATATTCCATTTCTTAAACAGAATTAATAATCAGTCTTTATAATTAGTCTTTAAAACTGCACATAAATGCCCTCTCCTGTATGTATGCTCTATCTCACAGTTTAAGAAAAAAAGAACAAACTATACTTATCAAAGTATCAAGGTATTCCATAGATTTGGGAGACTGTCTCTGGTATCTTGAGAAAGGATCCAGGAGTTAATCTGATGGTTTCATGAACAACCTTGCAAAAGAAAATCTTTTCTAACAGTGGCAAGGAGCTGGGCCATTTTGGACTGAAATGTTCTGTGGGAGTTGGGCCACTCTTTCATTTCTGTCACAAGGCTTTTCTGAGTGCTGGGACAGGCAGAGATGCGGGCCTAGTCAGGACCAGGATTCTAGTCCTTACGTGGCCACCAGGAAGCCGGGCAACCCTAGGCCCAGTTCAGTAGGTCTGTCCACCTGCATGTCCTCCTGTGTAACTGGGAAGGATTCCACTAGGTGCCCTGCAGCCTTTTCAAGAGAAGCATCGTGATAACGCAGGCATACCTGATAGCACTTTCTACCTCACTGCTGCAAGGGCCACGGTGGCTATTATGCTAGTGACCCCTGCCTGTCTCACGGGATTTCTGAACGTGCTTTTGAGAATGTTAAAGCTCCATACCAACTCAGAGAACTGCCTGGTCTCCTTTTCTCACATCTGCCTCTCTGACCCCATGGGCAACGACGCATGCCAAACTGCTGGCACAGTGCACACGGGTGCTGTGGCTGGGAGGGTGCTCAGGTGTCCGACCTCAGCTTCCCAAGGCAGCCCTCACCGTGGGCCTTTGCCCACCAAGTCCCAGACTGCCAAATAGCATGTCCTAGCTGGGATTCCACTCAAGGATGCTGCCTATGCTAAGAAAGTTCACAAGAAAGTAAAAAATCAGAACATCAGTAGCTCAGTTCACCATGAAGAATTTGGCTGTTAATACCCTGCATCCTGTGACGACAAAGTCACTCGGTTTCACAAAATCTTGCAGGTATTTTGAGGCCATGTTGACCACAACCATTCTATTTTCTTTTATGTTGGCTTTATAGTTTACCTCTTAGAAAAGCTGAATCCCTTTCTTTGTTTTCGTAACATGGAACGCTTCATAAATTTGCGTGTCATGCTTGCACAGGGACCATGCTGATCCCTGTATTCTTCCCATCTTAGTGTATGTGCTGCCAAAGCCACACCAATTCTTTTCTCGCTGTGGTCTTGTCACCCCCCTGGGCACTGCCCATGTTGGGCTGTTGTGAAGACTCATTTCTTTTAAGTTGCCTCTTTGGCTATTGAGTATTGAATGTGTCAGGAGCTTCCTAAAAACTCACTTCATTACTGTTTGGGGAAATACAATGATTAAAAAGGCACGTGAATTCCCTGATTAGAGAAACATGTTTGGGTCTGGTAACTCACAACTAACACAAGTTAGAATGAACCTGACAATAAAATCAGTGTGGAGAAAATATGGCAAGAGGGAGAAGGGAAACGGTGCCGCCTTGTTTAACCTCTCCCCAGTGAGATAGCTCCTGAATTCTCTGGTCTCCTACAGGTCCCACGTAGGATGGTTAAGGAGCAAATGCAAGTGCTGTTGGAAGTCAGGAGGAGGCCGTAGCAGTTCACCAGCATGCCAAAGGCACAGAGGACACGCGTGCCCAGTGGGTTCCAGCGCTAGAGAGACTCACACCCACGTGGGCCATGTTTTCAGGTATTGACCGGGCGTCAGGAAGACAGCAAACAAACAACAACAATATTAACAAAGCAAGCACTAGGTGACTGACAAATGATTCAAGCCCTCTGAGAACCCCTTCCAGGTCTCTGTCTGTCCTGCTGCTTTCAGACAAAAATAAAGCAACACTGGTGAAGTTACATATCCGTGTCCAGCTTGAGGAGCTCCATCTCTCCACTCTCTGCTTAGCACACGGAGCGCCAACCAGTTTGACCCCTCTGCACCTGCTCTGAGAGATGGGGATGAGGCTGTGAATCTAGCTGGGGCTGGTCTCAGGTTAATTCGTTATTCCGTCTCCTTGAAACCGTCAACCAGTCCAGATTCTGTTTGAAATAAATCTTACGGTGAAAGAATATGGGACATAGGAACTCCTGTTAACACTCCCCCCCTTTTTTTAAGTTTATTTATTTATTTTGAAAGCGACAAAGACAATGCAAGTGGGGGAGAAGGGCAGAGAGAGAGAGAGAGAGAAAATCCCAAGCAAGCTCACACTGTCAGTGTGAAGTCCAAATGCAGGGCTCGAACTCACAAAAGCATGAGATCATAACCTGAGCTGAAACCAAGAGTCAGACACTTAACTGACTGAGCCGCCCAGGTGCTCCAACCAACACCCTTTTTATAGTGATCCTGTCTTGCCCCTTCTCCCACCCTCCGACCCCAGTTAGCCAAAGCTGAAAGTTATCCTTTGATTTATACCTTGAATCCAGAAAAGGTCATCTCTGGTAGCCTCCAGAAACCTGTTTCTAAGCAATGGTCACTTAAAACGGAGGCCGAATGGTCTTTCTTCTGGTGGTGGTTTCTGCTGGGAGGGGCACTGTCAGTGAATAAGAGGGGAAGGCTGTGCTCTGTAGGGTATATAACCAGGAATATGGATTAACAACCACCCTTGGGGCACCTGGATTGCTCAGTCAGTTGAGCATCCTGACTCTTGATTTTGGCTCAGGTCCTGATCCCAGGTGAGTCCCATGTCGGGCTCTACACTCCTTGCACAGCCTGATTAAGATTCTCTTTCTCTCTCTTTAAAAAAAAAAAAAAAAAAAAAAAAAAAACTACCCTAGCTTCACTGAGAGAATGAACACGAAGAAAGCTGAGGGCTCGGATGTGGATCTAGTCCCATTCATTTCTGGCCCCCTCTGCCAGGCATGGCACCCAACTATGTCCAGTCCTCAAATAGAGATGACAAGTGTGCATTAGTATCCCCATCTTCCTTTTTTTTTTAATGTTTATTTATTACAGAGTATAAGCAGAGGAGGGGCAGAGAGAGAGGGAGACACAGAATCTGAAGTGGGTTCGAGGCTCTGAGCTGTCAGCCCGACGAGGGGCTTGAACTCATGAACAGTGAGATCATGACCTGAGCCGAAGTCAGACGCTCAACCGACTGAGCCACTCAGGTGCCCCACTATCCCCATCTTTCATAGGCAAGCCCCACATTGGGCTCCACGCTGACAGTGCAGAGCCTGCTTGGGATTCTCTCTGTCTCCCTCTCTCTCTGCCCTCCCCTGCTTGCACTCTTTCTCTCAAAATAAATAAACAAAAAAAAAAAAAAAAGAAAAAAAAACCTTACAAACCTTATACCTAGTGATGCAAACATGCAGACTGTGGAGTTATAAGAATTAAATAGTGTTTTAAAACAAAATACTGTATGGTATTATAAGAATTGGACAGAGCCATAGAGAATGAGCATATAAATATAAGTTTTTCTGAGCCCCATCCCTTCCCGCCCCACATTATAGGTTAAGGGCCTAAACCAGGTCTTTTCATCCTTTTTCTTTGACCTCTAATGAATTTCGACAAAGATTAGAATAAGCCACAGCTTGGTAATATAGAATACCAGGTTTGTTTGTGCTTCAAAAAGTAAAATCCATTATTCTCATTGTTAAAAAAAATAAAAGTACATTGTCAAATCTGAAAGGAACAGATGCAAGGGAAATATTTGTTCCTTTCATGCGAAATAAAGGGAACAAGGAAGCAGTGTGTTCTGGATTTCACCCAAAATGCAGGCATTCTGCAAACACAGCCGCTGGGAGATCCAGAACCCGAGGTGTTGACTCACCATAAACTCACATCCCAATCTTAAAGTCTGCTTTTTGTGCTGCTAATATTGACCAGCATGTATGTCCTGAATTAAACAAACCTGGTTCGCCAGCTGGGCTTCCCACACAGAGCTTATTACGTTGCATTGGGAACTGAGAGCCACTTCTTGGGGCTGGCAAACTTCACCTGCGTGCGGCCTCAATGAGATGAGCCCTTGGATGCCCTCCCCCACTCAGAGCCCCGGGGGCCCATGCCTAAGACAGGGTCAGCAGAAAGCAGAGATGACGGCATCACAACCTTTTCATAGTCAGAGTGTGGACCTGGCTAAAAAATATGCCCCAAACCTTTTAGAAAATGTGGAAGAACTCATATCTGAGTTACACCCTGGATACCAATAAAAGCAAAGACCTAAGTTCAAATTTTAGCTCTGTTTCTCACTTGAGCAAATTTTTTAACCTCTCTGAGCCTGTTTCCTCATTTGTAGGATAAGACTAGTAGTTCCTAATTCACGTGGGTAGTTATGGGGGGGAAATGAGGTGATGGGAGCAAATTGCTGAACGTAGCAAGGACTCGGAACGTGACAGGCACACACACACGCATGCACGCACACACATAGGCACATGCACATTCCCTGTCTCCTGCAGGGACACTCACGTGCGAGAAGAGAAGTGAAATTTGCTTCTGAAAGGAGAAGGCCTTCTCCAGAAGTGGGATTTTGGACCAGCAGCAGCAGCTTTACCAGGGAGCTTGTTAAAAATGCAGACTCTAAGTCCCTGGGTCAGAGCTCCTGAATCAGAGTCTTTGTTTTTCGTAAGAGCCCCAGACAATTCACTTGTATATTAAAATGAACTTTGAGAAGCCAGGCCTGGAGTGAAAACCCAACACAACTCCTTCTGGGGCTCAGTGTGTGACCCTAGGTCATTCTTCTCAGGAACTGCTGTGCAGACATAAATTGCAGAAAATGATACTTTAAAAATAGGGTGAGCAAATGGTGAAATGCTGGAGTTGCGTGTGGCTAAGAATAGAGAAAAAGAAGGGCAGAGGGAGTTTGGGATAATTGCAAGTGAATTTCCCAAAAATACATTTTTATTGACCCCCTTTGAAGAGATATAATGCTTCTTCCATCCTCAAGAGTAACCAAATACCAGATGTATAGCTTTCTTCCAATCCTGGGGTAGGTCTGGAAGAAATGCACTTGCCTGAACTATCAAACAGGGAGCTGGCTCAGAATTTGATAATCTCCTTCATTTCTTCCAGTTTTAATAGTCTTTCTGAGCTTATTTCTCTTCCCTGGTCATCATTCTTTGCCCTACACTCCGAACTGCCAAACACATGCCTTGAGAAAACAGGCAATCTTTTTGAGGTGAAATTCTACTGACGTTAACAGCCCTTCTGGATAACTGGCGCAAAACAGCACACAATTTTCTCAGTTATTTGAACAGTTTAGGCAAAAGGCAGGCTTTTATTGAATTTTCAGGATAATGAAAATTTTAAGGGGTTCATTTAAGAAGCTGCCAGTTTTAGCAGATGTTTTGGGCCAGAATTCAAGATGTGGATTCTAAATCTATTATTAACAGAAATATCTGTAACATTTACTTTGGTTTCCCCAGTGGATCACAATGGCCTATCTTCATTACAACCAGTAGATCAAAATGTATCACTGAGACAAAAACAAAACAAAACAAACAAAAAACCCCAAACCTTTCCCGTATAACCCTGTATTCCCCCACAGAACTTAAATTTGCTAGGTTGGAAAGATGTAGCCTCAATTTAGCCTTAAGTTGACAATGTTTCAGACAAAGAATATGTTAAAGTTAGGTAACAGCAATATTAACAGCATAACCAAGACTTTCAGTATAGCTTTAAAGTGTATAGGCTAAATATTTATAATTGACTAGGAATTATTTCTCTTCTATTTTCCTAACATGACATATTAGCAAAATATTTAATTAGTTGATTTGATATGTTGGTTAGTTGAATTTGACATGTTATCAAAAGGTAAGCGTCTTACATGAAATTAGCCCCTCCAAAAAACAGCTCAAGAATTCATCTGACATTTTTAATACACAAACAGCCAAACCATATTCCTGGCTGGGGCGGGGATGGGAGTTAGTTCTGTAACAGGGTGGTTAGGGAGGTAGCTCTATTCCAACATCACATGCTAAGCAATTTCTCCAAAGAGTCCTGTATTTCAGAAATATATATTTCCTAAATATTTCAGAAACGATATTTCCTTTCCAGTAGAGTTTAGTGGGTCTAATGGATTGATTCATATTCCAAAATTAACAAGAGGTTGACTTACACCCCCACGGCTTATAAACTTACTTCAGTGAAACATATACCTGAGCCAATGAAGAGACATTCAGCTGCCCAGGTGATTGAGGCTGCAGGGGGAATGAACAAAGTAGGCCACCACCTGGCCTGTTGCTGTTTAAAGATCAGGGCAAGTCCTAGAAAAACTGTGTCAGGGCTTCACTAGAGAGAGACGCCTGTTTTTTCAACCTAGCACAGACCCCCAGGGATGCAGGACCTTGGAGGAAGACCCCAGTATCAGATTGGATTATATCTTCCAAGCCTATGTAGAATAGACACCTAGATGGAGGGGATTTACTCTGTTTGTTAGATACCATGGCACAGAGTGGGGGACACCTGTGTTCTTTTCACCTGTGTACAAAAGTAGATTTGCCTGAGGGTAAAAAAAGCAATGGCTCAAATATTGGTAAATGCTTCAACTCTGCTTAAGTGTGTTATTTCCACCAATCAACTGAAACACCACTTGACTCTTACATCCTTGTTTTTTAAATTACATTTAATGTGCAGTATGGGCTTGGGGGGGCATTTTAATATGCGATATGTATATCATACATAGTGTAAGTCTCCAAAAATCTTGTCTAAATGTAAATTTGCTATCTCTTTTCCATGTACAGATCTACTCTGCATAAAAAATATGTTCCTTTTATTTGATATAATCAAGTTTAAAATCCTAGGCATTAAATTAACCACAAAGTTAAAATAATTGCTGACTGTAAGCTGCAAATTTGGCCACAAAATAGAACTATCGAGCCGAACCCAAGAACAGCATATAAGAAATTCACCACTAACCTTATCTCTTCCTAGCTCTTGTCTTCAAGAGTGTTGCAGGGAGATCAAGTTGAGGGCTTATGACCTTCTCCTTTCCCACCGAATGCTCCACCCAACTCAAAGGATTAGCCAACGAGCACTCCAGTTCGTACATACCTCTGGGGCTTCACTTTACATCCATTGTTTGTGTATTTGAGAGCGCATCAAGTTGCCCAAGGAAGAAGAAAGTAAGATTCCACTGGTGCACTGAACAAATATGTACTGAGTACCATTCTGTGCCAGTCAGTGGCTTAGGCCCTGGCTCACCATGGCAGGTACGATAACCCCAATTCTTGCACTCGTGGTGCTTACGTTCTAGCTGGAAAAGACATGCAGTATAAATATATGAACAAGTAAATGTAGCGTGTTAAAAATAATAGTAGCAACAATATGTCAGATGATTATAGCTTGCGGATAAGTGACATCTATGACAAAAATGTTATAAGGGACCAGAGGAAGGAACCGGGAATACTCTAAGATACCTGCACTATACATCAGGCTGTATTGTGTTATTTGAAAGTGGTCTTTGCATAGTTGTAAATCTGTATTGCAAACTTTCCGAGTGCCTTGTGCTGGGTCCTAGACTCAGTAAGTGGTGCATCTTCTCCTCTGTCCAGAGACCAGAGCCTCTGCAACTGGCCCATTTAGGGCTGTTTTACCTGTTGGTTCACCTACTGTGGCTTTAGTTGGTGAGCCTCCTATTCCATGGACTTGGGGTCAGCCCTGAACCCTCTACCATGCTGCTGTTTTTTTTTTTTTTTTTTTAATTTTTTTTTTTAACGTTTATTTATTTTTGAGAGACGTAGAGACAGAGCGTGAGCAGGGGAGGGGCAGAGAGAGAGGGAGACACAGAATCTGAAGCAGGCTCCAGGCACTGAGACATCAGCGCAGAGCCTGACGCGGGGCTCGAACTCACAGACCGTGAGATCATGACCTGAGCCGAAGTCGGCCGCTTAACCGACTGAGCCACCCAGGCGCCCCTGCTGTTTTTGAGAATAAACAATTTCTTGTGCCTGACCTCTTAATCTATTACCAGAGTCTGGTGGCTCATGAAAATGGAGTGGGGTGCCGTTGGCTGAGACCAAAAGGTAGGAGCCTGGACCAAAAAGGGGCTGTGACAAAATGGGTAATTCCACCTGGGGCAAGATAGGGGAGAAACTTGTTTTCAATATAGGAACTGCACAATTTAAGGTCATGTAGCCCTGAGCAGGAAAGACACGGGAACCTGTCTTCATTTGACACAGCATGGCCTCTTATATTTATTTCCTCTAATCCTCTAATTCAAAGGCCAACCTTTCTTTCTGGTTGTTTCTTAGAGCCAGCCTTGAGGGCCCTCTGGTGTTGAAGAATTAAAAAGGCTTAAGGTCATATTACCAGGCAATGGCACTGCATGGTAATATCACACAAAAATAAAAGTACAAAATAGTGCAAATTTGCTGCCAAACCACAAAACTCAATCATACAGATCCCTGGGTGTTATCAAGTCAATGTCTGGTTCCTATGCGTAAATTAATCTACACATGAGTATAACATGTGTCTCTTCCCTGAAGAGGTGAGAAGGAGCACTCCAAAAGACCACCCTCGCTTCTGACACCAGCTGCAAGTTGAAGGGTGCCCCCAAACCAGCCTAAGTTCCACAACCTGCCAGAAGAACTCACGGAACATGTTGAAAGCTATTATACTCACAGCTGTGGTTTATTACAGTGACAGGATACAGATGAAAATCAGCCAGGGGAAGACCTGCACAGGGCAGAATCCAGGAGGGTTCCAAACATGGAGTTTCCGGATGTCCTCTTCCTATATAGTCGTGGAGAGCGTTAACTCCTCGTGACAACCGTGTGTGACAATGGAGTACTGTCAACCGGGAAAGCTCACTGGAGACTTGAGTCCAGAATTTGGGGTGAGGTGTGGAGGGCACTCCATCATATGGGCATGATTGACTGTCCATTTGGCTATCTGTCTCCAGCCCCTCCGGAGTTGAGGAGACACGTGACCCAAAGCTGCCATCCTATACTGTATTGTTGGTGTGGCTCAAAGGCCTCACCCTAAGTCATGTAGTTATTATCTGGCCGGCCCAAATCCTCCAGGCAAACAGGTGTTCCCATCAAGCACGATATTCCAAGGGCTTAGAGATCAACTTCCAGAAGCAAAGGGCAGATCTTTGGGTAAGATGATACTGTACTATACACCCCCCCATCTTCCTCTTACTGGCTTTTGCTCTTAGGAGCCTGGGCCTCTCCTACAGAAGCAGCAGCCTTATCCCATCATTGCTCTTCAGGGTTGTCCGGACTGCACCTGTCACCAAGCCATTGCTCTTCCAGCAAGTAAATATCATAGTGATGACGGAAGCCTACACTGTGGACATGGGAACACAAATAACCACCCTGATGCTTGCGCTTGATTTTCCTCTAATAAAACACTGAGGTACTTGCATTAATTAAGGTAGGCATTAATGATCACCTCATGGCTGTTGTTTGCTGTTGTCTGGGCAAAAGTCCCTCCTGCAGTAAGAAATGAGTGTGTCCTCTCTAAGACTCTCATCAAAAACTTGCTTTTCCTTGGTTTTTTAATTCCTGAAATATCAGATACTCTAAAAGCAGCAACTCTTCCTTTTCCAAAGTTACTTCAGCTGTTTCCATGTCTATCTCCCCTTCCGTGTGGTGAATTTTTCCAGAGCAGTGGCTCTGTTTTAGGGTTCTGCCTCCTGACACCCACCCTGGCATATAATCAGTACTGAATATCTGAGCAATAAGTCAACTCATGTTTAAAGCAGTATTAATATAGGGGTATAACAAGTATAGATGTTCTTGGCATAAAGATTATTAAGTAAAAAAGTAAATAGCAGAAAAATGTGTATCATATGATTGGACTTATGTATACAAAAACTATTGAGAAGAAACATTTGGGGGGCCTCTGAGGTGCTGATGACGTTTTATTTCTTGATTTGAATGGTGGTTACATTGGTGTTCACTTTGTGGCAATTCATTACACTATAAAATTATGATATGCTTACCTTTGTGTGTGTGTTATACTTTAATTAATAAGTTTACTTAAAAATAGGGGCACCTGGGTAGCTCAGTTGGTTAAGTATCTGACCCTTGGTTTCAGCTCAGGTCATGATCCCACGGTTCATGAGTTCAAGCCCCTCATCGGGCTCTGTGCTGACAGCATGGGGCCTGCTTGGGATTCTCTCTCTCTCTCTGCCCCTCTCCTCTCTCTCTCTCAAAATAAATAAATAAACTTAAAAATAAAAAATAAAGGAGTATTAATAAACAGTACTTTAGGTTCTGAAATGCAAAAAGTTAGCAGCCTACAAATAACCATTTGGTAGTAAGAAGATAAAAGTAATATATATTTATAGTTTCTTATACATGCATCAAATACAACTGGAGGGATATACAAATGATAACTGTGTTTGACTATGGGGAACAGAACTGGGTAGCTTGGGGGCAGGGCTGAAAAGAACACTTACAACTCTATACTCTCATATGCTCTTTTGATTTTTGAACCATGGAAATGTGTTATATATTCCAAACAATTTAACTTAAAAAAAATTCTGGCAACAGGGTGGTGATTTGTAAATTCTTTATTTTGGCTAATATTGACTGCCTTCACTACTACCACAAACTTATAGCAGAGAGGAATTATTCACTAGATATTCTGTTATATTAAACACTAAACATTAGGAAAAGATTGGAGGGCATTTAGAATGGGATAGAAAGGAGAAAAGAAGCTTAAGAGAGAACTTGAGGTCCTGCCCATTCTTGGTTATTAGGAAATGAGTAACCACATCAGATCTAACTTAAACGTCAGCCTCTCCAAAAAGGTTTTCAGAAAAAGGTCACGTAACAATTATTCACTGGAGGGGAGAAAAAAAAGTCAATGTTTCTAAAAGAGATCTTGACGTGAAAGACCCAACTGAAGAACAATTATACATAGCACCATGACAGAGCTGGGATTGCAGCGGCTCGGCATCAGGGAAGATGCTACTGTGGAGACAGCAATTTCTAGGGGCTAGCTCGCACTCACAGATGGATGTGACGTCTCATGGCATAAAGATGTTGTAGACGGTTCTCACGTAGATGTCATCTGGAGGAGGCTTCTTCTTGCTGCCAGGTTCCAGGAATTTCTTAATTGTAGGGATATTACTGATTTTCACTGAGAACTCCTGAAAAATGAAAACACACGAGTTCAAGGTTAACAGCAAAGGTAATAAGTTACTGTGAAAATAACGGTCGTACCCAACAGCCCATGAAAATTTTTGCATTACGTATTTTTTCCAGGAACCCAAGCAGAAATGTTGGTGTTACCGTTTACAATCTCTGCCCACAATGGCTAGGATCTACCTCGGGCTTTATCCATGCAAACCTCACAGTTCAGACCAAGATGCGAATTCTTTTCAGACATAGAAAAATAAAAAAGATACTTAGATTAGGATTATAATTCTTGCTTAAAAAGAAAAAAGGAAGGAAAAATCAGTACCTTGAACATACTCATCTACTCAGAGAAAATGCATGAGTCATTTGAGTCAAAGTATTTTAAAAGGTCATCGTATGGCACAATTGAAATTCAGCTTCCTTGGACTTTTTTACTCCTATTAGCAAATGACTCCTCCTGCTGGCTGAATGGGAGATGGCCAGTAGCATGTTTGATGGCCTAGGGTTCAGACACCAGATATTTATGGAAATCATATTTTCCACTCATATAGTCAGTCTTACCAATTCTCAGTAATTGAGAAGAAAAGTCTATTCAATCTAGTAAAAATTTTGAAGCATATGAAGAAGTGTATATCCATCATATATAATTATTCTAATAAAATTTTTCTAAGAGGTCATTTATTCAAAAAGCTATTTATTAGAAGTCTATAACATACAAAGCACAGCCTTAAGCTTGTATTCAGAGATACATAAATATGCATACATATTTCACTACTATTAACAAAAGTTAATAATTATGTCAATTAAAGCTATGTAAATGACAATTTTCTCTTTTTATTACTTATTTTAACTCTTTATTATCATCTAATTTCAAGTACTATACTAACATCTAGAAGCTTGTTCTATAGAATTTATCATTTAAAGATTTACCTGAGGTTCATACGTGTCACATATAATAAAACTTTTGTGACATCTGACTTTTTTTTTTAATACCCTTTAATCAATGCAGGAATGGCCCTCCTTTCAACTTAGATCTGGTGTTAGATTCTAACGTCCTTTAATACTTCAGGTCTGGAAGCTGCTTCAGATTCTGTGTTTCCCTTTCTCTCTGTCCCTCTCCTGCTTGCACTTGGTCTCTCTCTCTCTCTCCTTCTCAAAATAAACATTAAAAAAAAGTTCAAGTCCTTTAATATTGATGCTCGATCTCATCAGAGATTAAAATTGCATTTAGGTGCAGCCACTATGGAAAACAGTATAGAGGTTCCTCAAAAAAATTAAAAATAGAAATACCATAGAATCAAGTAATTCCACTACTGAGTATTTACCCAAAGAAAATGAAACCACTAATATGAAAAGATATATGCACCCCTGTGTTCATTGTGGTATTATTTACAATAGCCAAATTATGGAAGCTATTTAAGTGCCCATCTACAGCTGAATGGATAAGGAAGATGTGGATATATAAGATATGTGTTTATATATACAATGGAACACTACTTGGCCATAAAAAAGAGGAAATTTTGCTATTTGTGACAACATGGATGGATCTAGAAGGTATTATGCTCAGTGAAATCAGTCAGAAAAAGACAAGTATCGTATGATTTTACTTATATATGGAGTCTAAAAAACAAAACAAACAGAAACAGACATATTTAAATACGGAGAACAAACTGACAGTTGTCAGCAGGAAGGTGGCAGGGCGCGGGGGGGCGAGGGTGGGGGGTGGTAGATGGACAAAATGGGTGGAGTGGGAGATAAAGGCTTCTAGTTATGGAATGAATAAATCATGGGAATGAAAGGTACAACACAGGCAATACAGTCCATGACTTGGTAATAGCGTTGTATAGGGACAAACGGTAGCTATACTTGTCATGAGCATAGCATGATGTGTGGAGCTATTGGGTCATGGTGTTGAAACTAGCATAGCATTGCGTGTCAACTATCCTTCAATATGGAAAAAAAAAACCTTGACCTTTGACCCATGTTTCAAAAAATTACATTTCCACAGATGTGCCTGGGGTTTAAAAATAAGTTGTTAGCGTCATGGATGGAAAATGCCAACAGGTCCCTGGGTTATTTCAGGGACCTACTGGTATTAAAGTCAAGTTAAAGAATGTTCGCCTCTGTGTCTACAAGAGGAAATGAACAGATACCTAAACAATATAATGGCTATTGCCTTGTTGAAAACTTCTAGTCTTATTTTCTAGGTGTATGTATATAACTAGTGGTTGTTGTCCTCATACGTATATCAAAGTGTATTTGCTAGACTTGAAAAATTATTATTTTTTAAGAAGCATTGGAGATTCTGGAGATCTAGTGTATTTCTCTTGGCTTTTGGTAATTTAGTCAAACATGTGCCCATTTAGGTATATAGGGATATATAGGGGATTGGCAACCTTTTCCTATAAAGTACCAATTAGTAAACAGTTTAGGTTTTGCAGGCCATGGGGTCCTATCAGAATTTCTCAACTCTGCTGTGGTAGCACAAAGGCAGTTGTAGACAATGCGTGCATGAATGAGCATGGTTTTGTGAAATTCAAACTTTATATAATTTCATGTGTTATGAAATATTATTCTTTTGATTTTTTTTCAACCATTTAGATATGGGTAAAAATTGGGGTGTGTGGCTGGTTCAGTCAGAGCAGTGTGTGACTCTTGATCTTGGAATCATGAGTTTGAGCCCCATGTTGGGTATAGTTATTTCTTAAAATAAATAAAACTTAAAAAAATAAAAACCATAAAAACCACCCTTAGCTCAGGAACTGTACACAAACAGGCGGCAGGCTTGATTTGACCCGGAGCCTACAGTTTGCCAACCCCCCAGATAGAGGACAGCCCACTGGACCTGGAGATAAAAGGCTACGGTCCTAGACAGAACTGAGACACCCACTAACTAGGCCATCTCGGCAGCCGACTTCTTGACCCCAGGTCTCCATTTCCTCGTATCTACACCGAAGGTGCTGGATGAGATGAGTTGTTTAAAGCCCTTTCCTGCTTTGAAGTTCCATGATCAATCCTACCAGAATAATACTGACGAGTAAGCGGAGCCACACACAAGTCTCTCCTTAGAATTTCCGAGAAGGGGAATGGTGGGACCTCTCTGAGGTAATGTTCAGAGAGCCTCGTATTTGCTCTCAGATCTCAGGCTTGGAAGTCCAATTCAAGAGCACAATTTCTGAGAATGGGAGCCACATCCTGACGAGGAGACTGTTTTTGGTGTTGACCCTGAATCCCTCCTGTCAGTATACATACAGCACGGACAGATGAGGAACACCTCATCCCTGCGATTACCCCTAAGGCAAGTTCATTAGCAAACTATGTATGCAATTTGTTTCAAGACCGTAGCTAACGGGACAAAACTAAGGTAAAACTGCTGTCACAGGTACATGATCTTTCAACTCAGAAGATTTGGGGACCAGAAAAACCAGGTCAAGTCTCTACTTTCATTTCATTTTACTAACTAGAATGTAAAAAAGGACATACACACCCCTAGCCAACCAACTGCCAGACACTGAAGGAAGGAAGGCCTAACAGTTCTGCCACAACCTTCTAAAACATGGTTTTATTTACCTGGAGGTGAGGAAATGCAGACAGGATATTGGGGATTTTCTCTTCTAGAGCCAAAATGGTTTGGAGTAGAATCACGTCTGCAAGGCTCAGCTGGTTACCAACGAGAAACCTTTGCCCATGTTCCCTTAAAACCTGCAGGATATAAATGTTTTGTATCACTGATGACACTTTACACAGAAACTGATGAAACTATTGAGTCAGTGCAGTATCTCTGCATATCTTACAAGTAATATCAAGAGGAGGTTCCCTATATCGGAGAGAGAACACACAAAGGGTGTAGAAACGGAAGTACCATTAAATACCTGCTTTATATCAAGCACTGAAAAGGGGAATTTAATCTGACTTCTGGATTTAGCATCCGGTGCTTTAAAAGGATACACCTATTCCCTAAATGTATCTATGGAAATAATTAAAGGCGATGGATTCAGGAGGCGGGGGGACATCATGTAAGTCAGCAACAGGTTCCCTCCAAGGACTCTAACTCACTTGCTGGCTCTGTGTTTCTACAAACATCGGGGCCCGCAGTCATCAACTAGACATGACCATAAAACAAGCAGGTTTCCCGGACACCTGGGTGGCTCAGTCAGTTAAGCATCAGACTTTGGCTCAGGCATGATCTCATAGTTCATGAATTCGAACCTCACGTCGGGCTCTGTGCTGACAGCTCTGAGCCTGGAGCCTGCTTCAGATGTGTGTCTCCCTCTATCTCTGCCCCTCCCCTGCTCATGCTCTGTCTCTCAAAAGTAAACATTGAAAAAAAAATTTTTTTTAAAAGCAAGTTTCCTTTCACATCTTTCACGACAGAGAAAACTAAAAGCACAAGGGCTCATCCTGCCTCCCGTTGTGAGGGTAACATGTCGTTTCAGAGATTCACAGGGATAGATGATGATCCGGAGGAAGCAAGAACAGTGGTAGAAAGGCGGGGGGTGGGGAGGGAATCTTCTTTGTGGTGAACTCTTGGATGCCCACAAGGGAGTATGAATGTGTGCGAGGTGTGTGTGTGTGTGTGTGTGTGTGTGTGTGTGTGTGGTGTCTGACAGGGGCTCTACATACAGCTTCAAATCAAATATAGCTCCTGGAGCCAGAGTGGGAGAGCACAGTGACTCCAGAATTGCAGTCAGAGGCCAGGGTTCCCTATCCTGGCTCCCCACGTTAGGCACCTCGCTCGATCTCTCTGTGATTCCGTTCCATTATGTGTAAAAACCAATGAAAATAAAAAAAGAACAAAGCTGAAAATTTTTAGCTCATGTGTTGAGAGGAGCCCTGACTCAGTCTGGGCCTTAGGAATTTAAGAACCAGCAGTGACCTTCACCCAGGCACCTCTTCCTGCCTTGTCACCCCACATTTCTACATTATCGTGTTTTACATTTGCAAAGAGCCTGTGGGCAGAGACCATGAAACCAAGACAGAAAAGTCGAGAGAATACCTCTCCTTCTTAAATCTAATTCCACGAAGATGGCCAGAGATCTGCCAGTCCCATACCTTTACACTCTCTTCTTTTTTTAACTGAAACATTTAAAACAATTGCTCTTAGTTGAGAAAAAGAGTAGTCTGAAGCTCAGATAAGCAGCTATATTAATAAGATGAGGAAAATAACAAAACAGGAAGCAAAGAGAGCAAAGGGGAGAGAAAAAAACCAATGGTCTTCTCAGCATACCAAACTATCAGGTAGGATCCTGATATACAATGGCCCTTCCCCAAATGTTTGTGGGATAAAAGAAGGTAGGAATTAGGTAGTTTGGGCTTTTCTGCATCTTACATGGGGTGGGCACCCGGTGAACAATAATGCGCATGTCTTTTCCAGACTTCCGAATAACATGGTCCAAAGTAGAGCCTGAGGGGCTTCAAGATACCCTGGCTTTGCTCTGACAGCTACTGTCAGCTCTCAGGAATCCACGAGGTTAGTCCGGCAGGCTTCCCTCTCCACTGCCCAGAGCAGAGCAGGTGTCAGTGACAGCTCTCTTGTAGTCTGGCCATGACGTGCTCGTGGGCTGCTCTGCCACCTACCTTTTCAAACACAGGAAAGTATCTAATTATAGCCTTCTGGGCCATGTTAACCACTTCTTTTTGCTGATCATCCGGTTTTAGGAAAGGATGCATGATAATCAGTTCCAGCAGATCTAGCGTCCCCTCCACGTACATGTCAATCCTTAAAATGACAAAAAAAAAAAGTTTTCTTAGTTTCCCCTTCTTTGAACTCATCGGCTTCCACAATTAAGAATCCAGAGTGCTTTTCTCTTAAGGCTCTGGTGACTTAAGGACCCAGGAGCATGTATCTATACTTGGCTCAAGAGCAAAGATGCAAAGTCAATCTTAGCTGTAATTTGGAAAAATCTGTCACAGATCAGAAAGCGAATAGTCATGACATCCCCCTCCCCGGGGTCCCTGATGGTCTACCCTTACTCCAGCACCCACGCTTGGTGTGGGTGGAATTTCACATTTATAAAAACAGCGGCTATGATTTAGGGAATGCTTGCTGTGTACCAGGCCTGGTGCTAAACACTCTCCACCCAATATTTCATTGACTCCAATGAAATTACTGGGTATATGCTATTAATATATTGTACAGGACATGCAGCAGGACTGTGGAACTCAGCACTTTGCCCTGGATCACGCATCTTAGTAGGTACAACGACCAGGCTTTGAGTTCAAAAATATAATCCAAATTATAATCTAGGCACAGTATCCCTGGCTTTGAATGTCACAGCAGCCTCCTATTCTTAATACTAATGTGATAATAAATTTGCAAGAAAGGTAACAAGCAATTATCAAAGCACTTAAAGATGTTGAAACCTGCAACAATCACACCCCAAATAGACGATCCAGTATCTGAACCCAGTTCTTCTCTATTATTTTACCCAGACTCTCTGTACTGATTTTCCAACTGGTTTTTATTCCCGGTTTATTCTAATTACAAGACAGAAAGGAGACGGGGGCGTGCTGTAGAGACTGCTAATCGGCTAAGGTCTCGGTAAGTGACAAGCGAGAACACTTGACAGGGCCACAGTACAGGGTTCTCTCCTTGAGGTCCTTGCCAAACAGGTGGTGCTTGTCCGCTATGTAGTGCAGGATGCTGCGTGTCTGCACCAACTTCATCCCGTCAATTTCAACCATGGGCACTTGCTGGAACAGCAGGTGGTTACCTGAGAATGGAAGCCCAGAGTGAGAACTTATCTCTTCCCTGTCCCCCAACCCCTGAACATGCCCTACTGGATGAAAAGGGATGGTGGGGCCAGAGCCTCGAGAACACTGTAAGCTCCCTGAGGACAGGAGACCTCGGCTTCATTCAGGGTAGCAGTTTCACCACCAAAGAAGCCTGAAAACAAGCCCTGTTCAAAACCTTCCTTTTTCATGTTCATACCAGGACAAATACCCACCCGCCATGACAAGGGGCAGGGAAGAATGCGGTGAAGGTATTTCTTCAGAGTCGTGCTGGCCAATCCAGTAGTAGCCAGTACACCAGGTGCCTGTGTCTGGTTAAACCTACATTTAAAGTAGTCAAAATCTTGACAAATTTAGAATTCCATTCCTTAAGCACGCTAGACACACTTCGAGTGCTCAGCAGGCACGTATGGCTAGCGGCTGCGACACTGGACTTGGAACAGAACATTTCCCATCACTGTGGAATGTTCCACTGATTGCACTGCTTTAGACTATCTGATCATAAAACCTAAGTCACCAATTGACACTCAAGTGTACTCACTGGGCTTTCTCTTCCACAGCCACAGACTCCGTATTACCAAGTCTGCCGTCACGGATCAAAAACCAACCCATTGCTTTCTTCGATGAACCTGTGTCAAACACTTTCCACATAGAAAGCCTTAGGGAGAGATGCAAATGTAGAGTACAGCCTAGCCCTTGACGGGCTCGAGGATTGGTGGTACATGAGTGTCTGGGGGAAATGAGTACTCAACTCATGCCTAGTGACATGAGGCCAGTGTCACACAAGAAGGGTGACATTACAGTTGGTCCCTCTCGAGGGAGCCTTCAGTTGGGTCTAGAGACCCTGCGGCTGGCTGGGAGGGAGGCTACTTACAGAGTCACTAGGTATTCCTTATGGAGCCTGGGCATGGAGGAGTGGGGCTGATCAGGAGGTAAAGGGGGGGGGGCCCTTCATTGAGTTCATGTCTGTTTAGTATTACTGCAAATATGCAGCCCAGGGTAAATGGGTTCTTCCGTCTGCATACTGAAGCTGGCACTGATGGCTCAGACAATTTGGAGGGAGCGAGGTGGGGAAGATGAAGAGGGAAGGGATGAAGGAAAGGGAAAAAAAGGGGGAGAAGTCAGAGGAGGGCAGGCAGAGGAAAAAGGGATAGAGAAGAGCTGTTCACCTAACGGTTCACTCCCTGTAGCTCTCAGAGAATAGCAATTTCAGCTATTTCTCCCCCTTGGTGTTAGGATACTGTTCTGAGAGTTCGGCATCTTTGACCTTTCCCACAAATATCGGTTCTTAAAAGAAAACTCACCATTACTGAACAGTTGTTTCATTTCCATACTCACCATCCTGTAACTTCTGTAGCTGTTCTTTTGTTTCTAAGAATTCTTCATCAAACTAAAAAAAAAAAAAAAAAAAAAGATACCCTCCCTGAAGGCACACATTATTACAGGATCAGGACTGAAAATACCAAGTTTAACTGTCTCAGACGCAGAAAGAACACACTTAGTTAGCATCCACATCTTGGTTTCCCTGTATCACTAAAAGAAATCGGGACTCCTGGGGGAAAAGGTTGATGCTGGTATATCAGAAAGCAAGGAAGAGCTCAAAGACCAATGAGATACGGCAAAGGCAGGCAGGACCCTATCCGAAGGGGAGTCCTTAGTCAAATTCGGGATGATTCAAGCATCAGAAGGGTAATGTCACTAGGGATCATCACACGCTCCAAACAAAAAGTCCCTGTGTCCTTAGTGATGATATTCAACAAGGTAGAAGGAAAAGCTCTTTTTTTTTTTTTTTAACAGAAGAATTAGTGCTAATGATAAAATTAGAAAATCGCCAATTTGTAACCCACAATGTAACAACTGATTCTGAGAAGGACCAAAATGGATGCCGAAATCACTGAGTTACAGGGCACAGAATATTCAAACAAGCTTAAAGTATCAGCCCACAAGTTCATTATGACAAAGGAAAAATGCATCTTGGTGGTGGAGAGATTTGGAGATCATACCATCTATCTAACCAAGTGGTCAAACTCAGCTCCCCACTGAGGGACACTGAGACATCGTGCGCTTCCTGCTGTGGCCCAGTGAGAAGGGCACAATAACACTGTAAAAACACTGCCAGGTCTCACTGCAAGGTGAAAATCAGGCAAAGCCAGGACGTTGGGCACTCTGTGACAAAAATGGCTGAGACTCTTTCAAACCTACAGAGAACTTGTTTCTGTTTGTTTTGCTTGTGTTTAAGCTTCTGGGCGTGCAACGTCTGAGAACAACAGGTTTGCTTCTGCCATTACCACTCTGCAGTCTTTACCGCCTATCTGGCTCTCCTTTTCTAGACTTGCATTCGCTTCCCCACTGAAAGTGTGAGCTCCATTCTCCAAGGGTAAATCTTTATTTAAAAGAGATTGGACTTTAGCCAGGTAGCCCTCCTCTGATAACTCTTCTATATGGAATTTGGTTTCCAAGTCGTGTGGGAGTTCATGAGTCAGTTTCTCCTTTACACATTTCTTTGCGGTCTCCCTCCACACTGGTTGGAAGAGTAGGTTCGGGACCACTGGGCTAATTCCTCTACCTCACCTGCCTGCCTGCTGCGACTGGTCTAGGAGAGGTGGGTCACACGACCCACGTTCTTTTTTGTAGAACTTACTTAGGGTTGGTTTTCTACTGCTGTCACCAAGATTCTTGACTTATACATAGGAGAGAGTAAGAGGCACGAGGTAGAATGAGGATCGGAAAGAGAGAAGATTTGGGAAAGGATTATATTAAATGCATAAATAAGATATCCTTTGCGAACCTATTCAATAAGCCAGAACAGCAAATTCAGAAGCATGCAGGGAAAAGATAGGTGACATCAATAAGCCAACCAGGTTCAGGTCATGGACCAAGAACTATTTTCACTGTCTTCTAAACACAATTAGAAAATACATCCCGAGATAATGGGGAAATAATGAGGACTGTGATGAACTAGAAAGGTCCATCTATAGTGGAAGTCCTTCCTTAGTCAGATTTAGTAATTACTGCCCTCTGGAAATGAGGGCCTAGTAGCATCAGATCTTCAAATTTCTCAAGAGAAGTCAGAAGTCAGAATTTGTATATAAAAATGCTATCAATTCACTTAGAAAAGTGCAAAACACTGTATGGTGAGATACCATGATATGCAAAGAAACAAAAGCTAAAACCAACCAAACAACACAAAACCACAAACCCAACAACCTTCATTTGCCATCTCTGGAGGTTACTAGGGTAATGCCTAATTATATTGAAAAATTGATAAAGAGGCTATATCAAGCATTTATACAGCTCTTCCCAACAGAGCTGTAGATGAAGGTAATTAAATAGTTAAGTGAAAAATTACTCTTAGAAGAGAAACGCAGTTAAGAAATTCAGATAAAATGATAGGTAGAAATAGAAAAGGCACCATTTTGTAATCCCTAGCAGGTACTTTCATCACCATTGCTAAAACCACTAGTTGAGAAGGTGATGGAGGAAACTTTATGCATGGATCCAGGCTGGCGTCACCAGAACACACTGATCAAGCCCAGCGTTGCCAAAAAGGAGACAGTCAGACATCGTGCAGCCCTTGATGTCGTATAATAAAAATATGTACGCAGTATCCCTGTGATGGAGTTCGGTAGGAAAAAAAAAAAAGATTTAGAGATAGAAAGAGAAAAAGGAGCCTGGATTTGATCATATCTCTGGGCCCAACTAGCAGTTTACAGGAAATACAGAGAATAAAAGACTATTTTAACATGAGGGTAAGTCAGTCAAATCCAGAACAGGGTAAATTCTACAGGGCAGTTTCTTCCACAGATAAATGGCACTAGAAACAGATGCAGACACTTAGCATTCAGCTGTTGGCTGCTAACACCATTTGCTAATAAAAGGGAGCAGGGCTCCTTGGAAAAATACCAGATTCTAAGGCCAGCGCAAGGAAAACACAAGATGAGCCTGGAGCATCTAGCGGTGTCAGAAAGTAAGAAAAGGCTGAAGGGAAAAAAAAGAGAAGGGTGGATGGAGCCATGTGCCCAGGTGTGACGCAGGAGCCAACCTGAAAGAGCTAATGGCCAAAGTGGGACAATTTGAGCAAGGAAGCATTATTGGATTATAATCCAAAGCATAAAATAAATACTGTATATATACTTAAGTCAATACTGATATAAATAAATGATTGGATAAATGGACAAGAAAAAAAACAAATCTCCCTTATGTAAGAATTCTAAATTCCGCCCCCTCCAGGAGAGAGAGTTTAATTCCCATCCTTTTGAGCGTGGGCTGAACTCAATGATTCGTTTCCAAAAAACAAAGGGAACAATAATCTTTTTAGGATGAAGAAACCTGGCAGACACTGCCTTAGCCAAGTGACCAAGGTTAACGGCACCAGTGATAACACATGTTAATATCAACCCTAATATGATGCAATGAGAAGGGCACTCGACCTCTGTGCTATTCTTCTCCCAAACCCCAAACCTCAGTCCAATCATGAGAGAACAGCATACAAACCCAAACTATGGAGAATTCTACAAAAAACTCGACCAATACTTTTCAAAACCGTCAAGGTCATGAAATAAAAGGAAGACTGAGAAACTGTCACAGATTAAGAGAGACTAAGGAAACGTAGTGACTAAGTATAATGTGGCATCCTGGAAGAGTAAAGGACGCTGTTGGCAAAACTAATTAAATTCCAGTAGTCTGTAGTTTAGTCATGGACCAGTGTTCATTTCTTAGTTTTGACATGATTATATAAGATATCATCAGGAGAGACAGTGGCTGTTACGGAAGATTTTGCACTGTCTTTATAAAGTTCGCAATACGTTTAAAATTATTCCCAAGTATAAAGTTTATTTTTAAAAAATGCAGAGGAAAGTGTTACAGATTTTTTAAATCCTGAAAGAAACCTAAGCAAATGTGATGTGTGGGCATGATATAGATCCAGACTGGAACCAACTTACTATAAAAAGACCTGTTTGAGGTAATCAGACTGTTAAAATATTGGTAAGGAACTGCTAATTTTGTTGGCTGAGATTATGGTATGGTGGTTATGTTTTAAAATCCTTACCTTTTAGAGATAAAAACGACACTACTCCCACAAAACAAATGGAGGAGATAGATGAAACGAGATTAGCACAAAGCAAATGACTATTGAAAATGGGTGAGGGAAATTTAGGCCAATGGTTTCCCAACCTTCCTTACCCCATAAATTCCATAAATAAGAAACTTAAAAAACCATAACAGTTCCATAAATAAGAAACTTAAAAAACCATAACATTTCCATAAATAAGAAACTAAAAAAAAAAATAACAAAAAGAAAGACAAAACCACTGTGGGCCAAAGCCTACACATATGCAGAGGAAGGCTGCCAGTTAGAAGCCACGGAAGTGATGAGGAAATTTACCTACAGCTTGTATAATTAAGAAAAGTTGTAACTGGCAAATTTCAGGTTCATTCCTTTTTTCCTTATTAATACTTCTTGGTGATAGATCAGAAGCCAATGATTAAGTAAAAGTGGAAAGTAAAACAGAATTCCACTAACCACATTCCATTTATACGGAAAAAACCCTTGCAAGGAAGGAATCTTCTGACTCAACCAATCATGTCTGGTTGACATGCTTGGGTGAGGGGAGAGGACTAAAACAGGACTCCGCCATTGATGTTTTCCTCAAAAGTCTCCAAGTTGTCTGACAAATCTGTAAAGAAACAGCATATATCGTACCTCGACTCCAGCGGCAGCTAAAACCCATCTTACGGACTCCATCCGGCCTCTTCCGTTGGGATAGTGGAGCTTGGGCTTTGCTGCCATGATGGCCTTTCAAAAGAGGCTTTCTGAAAAAAAAAAACAAAAAACAAATACGCAGCTCCTCGCACACCAGCAGTGTTATTTTGTGTCTTCAACCCCGGAGCTCACGGGCTAAATGAATATTCAGGATTTTGGCACAGGAAATCGGTTTTGTTTTTTGTGGGTTTTTTGTGACTGCGTTTTCGCTCACTCAATAAAAACATACCACCGTTTTCAAATAATAACAGAAACAACCACCTTGGCTTCCATACCATTTCTATTTATGATTTCTTACTCAGGATCTTGGGAAGCTGGGACCATTTGTTGTAAAGACATCTGCGCCAGCGGTACGGTACTTCACCGACTCAGAACATCATATACTTTGACCTTGAATATCTTAAATTTTTCAAATTCGGTCTGGTGAGGCAAGACGCGGAGGGCCGCGGAGAAAAATTATGCACTCTTTGGAACCCTTGCAAGAATTCATGCTTTCACATGCATCGTCATACGTGATCATCACAGCTATTGAGAGATGGACCAGCCGAGCATTACTATTGTCTGCAAAATGTGCGTCCCTCGTCCTGCCAGCGGTAGCTTCCCCCGGGTCCCGCACCTCCCCCGCCACAGCTGGGATGGGAGCCTCGGGCCTCTGGAATGAGCCCAGGCCACGGACTCGATCACCCGAGACTAGACTCCTGGGCTACTCCGGTCCTCGCTCAACCCACGCCGGACCGGGCTTCGGGAGAATTCGAGCTAGCCTTCCACGGTAACCAGTGGGTTCGGTCGGTTCCGTAGAGCGGGTTAATAAAAATACTTCCACTGAGCCAAGAACGACCCCAGCTCCAGTCGAGGGGCCCACGTCTGCCCAGGGGGCAGGAGGACAGGAGGGAGAGGAAAAGGATTGAATGGGGGTTGGGGGAGAGTTGGGACGCACGGTGAAGGAAGAGGCTCGGGGCTGGGGAGTGGAGGGGCGAAGAAACGGGGCGAGGGGAGTGGGCTGGTGGAGCAGCAGGAGGGAGACAGACCTGGAGTCCGCTAGGAGCACCCGAAGCCTCACAAAGCGCTCTGCCAGCTGTCCGCAGCGAGGCGGGACCAGCGGGCCGCGGGCAGGCGGTCTGGTGGGCGAGGCTCTGGGAAGTCTCACCAATAGAGACGGCAGTGTTTAGCATGCCCCACCCATCTGCAAGGCATTCTGGATAATGTGAGAATAGCCCAAATTCAAGCCAGTTTTAGCCAATTTTAGCATGTTGAGGAATGAAATGGCCTTCAAAGTGTTAGTGAGATTAGGGCATTAGTTAAAAAACCATTTTAGAGATCTTGTACTGTTAGGACAACTAGACCTATGCGAAAAGTTAAAAATCTCCTTAGGTTTATATAGCTCGTGAGCACCCCTAGCGTTTCGGATGTGAGGGCGATCTGGCTGCGACATCTGTCACCCCATTGATCGCCAGGGTTGATTCGGCTGATCTGGCTGGCTAGGCGGGTGTCCCCTTCCTCCCTCACCGCTCCATGTGCGTCCCTCCCGAAGCTGCGCGCTCGGTCGAAGAGGACGACCTTCCCCGATAGAGGAGGACCGTTCTTCGGTCAAGGGTATACGAGTAGCTGCGCTCCCCTGCTAGAACCTCCAAACAAGCTCTCAAGGTCCATTTGTAGGAGAACGTAGGGTAGTCAAGCTTCCAAGACTCCAGACACATCCAAATGAGGCGCTGCACGTGGCAGTCTGCCTTTCTTTTGAGACTATACTATAGTGATAGTATATACAAATATAACAATTTTAAAAATTAAAACTAAATTCATATGGTAGGAATAGCTAATATTTGAAGGCTGTTAAGCAAAGTACCTACAAGAGGAGAGGACAAAAGACATCATGTAAAGATACTATTATTAAAACAGAACCTATATATTGTTGTGTCCGAATTCTCGAATCCCCCCACAAGAGACCACCAGAGTCGAAAGTCAAAGCCAAGTGGCAAGGGTCGTTTTATTTCAGGATCGATCCAGGTCCTTTCGCATACCGCTGCCAATATGCAGAAAGGCCACGAACATGGTTGGTACAGCGTTTTTATAGACAGAGACAAATAGTATAGGAAGGTTTCAGGTTATAGGGTGACTGATTGGTCGATATTTGAAATACGAACATATGCAGCCCTCTGATTGGGGGTTCTTTGCTCTTTGGCGGGAAGTCTCTGTCCGTTATGTGAAAAAGTTAGTTATTTATTCTAATACATATCAGAAAAGGGGGAAGGGGAAGAATGTGAGGGAAGCAAGGTTACAGAAGTGAGAAATGCCAGATACTTAAACTAATACATGTCAGACTAGACTCAGAAAAAGTTTTACAATGTTTACAGCAAACAATAAGCAAAACAGAATTCTCAGCAATTGTATCTCTTATTAGCGGTCCACAATCGGCAGAAGGCCAGGGCAGCTATCTTTAACCCGGTATCTGTCCATTGATTTACAGAAAAAGAGAACTTAGCTTCAAACTAAGGCAGAGCTGCCATTTGGACATAAAATTTTAAAACCGCTCCGTTCAATATTATTAAACAGAACTAAAATTCTTTCATTTCATTTTGTGTATATATTAAAAAACATAGTAAACTAAAATCATAGTAAAGTCATCAAGGCTACATTACAGAATAGAATGCAGAATTCACATGGATCTCAGTTTAAAATATATGCCTTCGAAAGGCTTCAAAACTATTTCAGCTATTTCTCCGACTATAGATGTTGTTGATTATCGTTTTCCCCATGAGGGGCTCTTGAGAGTACTTGTCTTGGAGAGGCGTTTGGCGCAGAACAACTGCAGCAAATAATACAGATTAAATTTTCAATAGATTTCTCTTGGCAGGAGTGTGAAGAATGAATTGGGACAGTGCAAAGTAGAAAGAAAACTTTTAAAAATCTGTGTGTATTAAAGTAGCACCAGGAATTTGAAATGGTTAAGAAAACGTTCAATATTGAGGTGGAAGATAACAACAGATTTACTAATCAAGTCACAGTGTTGCAAGATTTTTTTTTTTTTTTAATCTCAAAACCCAGGATTCATTGTTTCACCACTTCGAAGAATGAAGAGGTGGACACAAAATGAGCAAGAGGCAAAAGTTTATTCGAGTATAAGATCAGAAAGTAAGAAAGTAGGAAAGCTCTCTGTACAGAAGGGGCCTTTGAGAAAGTGAATGCCCACCGACTATAGGCCACGGTCCTTGTTTTGTAAGATTCTGGTTGTGCTCCCCGCCCCCCCCTTCCTTCCCCCTTGTTCCTTCTCAGGTTCTACCCTTATTGGCTGGATAGTGCTAGGTGCTAGGTTGTCCATTCCTGATTGGGTCATTTTCATTGTAGACTTAGGTCTTTTGTCAAATTTCCAAGGGAAACCTGAGGGGGAGTAGGTGAGGTCTGTTAAATTCTTAAGAGGAGCCTTAAGCCTGAGGCATTTGCTGTGGTCAGACACTCCCAGCATTGTTCCAAAATATGTCTTTCCCCACCCAGGATCTCAGATCCTAATCCTCTCCCTCTCTGCCTATTTTATCCTATTTTTTCCTTATCATACCAGGGAGTAGGGGAAGGAAGAGTAAAACTCTAGACTGATGCGTCCTCCCCCCTCCGCCCAAACACCCACATTTCCTTTTCCATCCTGCTCTATTTTTCATAACATTTATCATCATCTAACATATGCATGTATTTTGTTTACATATTTTGTTATCTACCTGTAGATTCAGTAGAATGCAAATTCTATGAGGTTAGGGATTTTCATAGTTTAAAAAAATACACTTTTGGATATCCTGCTTCTAGAATAATGCTTAGCCCAGAGTAAATGTTCAGAGAATTTGTTTTGGAAGAATGATGGAATGAATGAATGAATGAAAGAATAATGCCTTGGTTTCTGCTCCATAAAGGGTGGAGGTGGACAAGGTTGGGGAAAATATTGAGTTGATTTGTCATTCATTTCTTTAAGGCATTCAATTGGAAATGTCCACTAGGCACTTGAATCAGCCAGCAAAGACTCAGACAAGAGGACTGAAATAGATCCGATGGACACCAAAAAAATGAGCTAATCCAGAGAAAGTATCTAAAACAGATAAGCAAGTCAGGAACAGCTGGGCACCGGAAGAGTCAGAATAGTCACTCACAGGTAAGACTGAAAGTATATGTTCAATTTCACCTTTCTAATTCTGACTCAACACAGACATGACTCAGTTTAACATAGGTAGGAAGTCACATTTTCCAACCCTGCTGAAAATAATCATCCTTTATTCATTTTTTCTAACCCATCTTTCTGTAAGAATTCACTTTCGTTGAACTAGACAAGACACGTATTATTCAACTTTGTCGATAAACCAAACATTTATCTCCATTTCCTTATTTCTAATGAGTTGAAACATATCAACTCATTAGATAGGTTACTGGGTTTTTTTTCTAACCTACAAAAATGGCGACTTCATAAGTCCAACTGTAAGGGCAAATCGGGACTGATTCCATTTTGCTTAAGGGCAAACTGGGACTGACTCCATTGTGTTCCGTGTCCTCCACCTTGAGCCCCAAGCGCCTGCGCAGAAGCTTGACCTACGGAACAGGACCTTCGACCCTTCCTCAGCCAATTGGCTAGGGTCACGACCATCACCCCTCCCACTGCCTCTAGACCTCTTTAAAACTATTGTGTTTTTGGAAGGGGCTCTCTCTCTCGACCCACTGCTGCGTCGGTGCGGTAGGAGATTGAGCTCGAGCTAGCTCGAATAAAGGCTCTTTGTTCTTACATCGGACTCGGCTCCCTGGTGGTTTTTGGGGTCCCCGAATTCTGGGCATAACACAACCTAATACAATAGGGATCACAGTGTCCTAACAGTCTTATTTACCTGAAGGAGAAACTAAAGTAGTATCATAAGACTATGATGACACAGGCTTGTGGAGAAATAAAAAGTCCTGTTATAGTAATTCTGCCACTTTATGAGAGGTGCCTTTAAGTCATTTTATTAGTTGGAAGTCTCTGAAATTGTTCTATTCTTAGGAACCTTTGGAGTTGCTCTCATTCTGGGATAGTCTTAAATGTAGTAGATCATATGATAGTAGATAGTAGAATCTACCTACCTGATATGTTTTCAGTGCCCAGGCAAATCCTCAGCCTTCAGCCCTTTGCCCACCCACACAGTTGCAGTTAAAAAAAAAAAATCACCTTAACAAAAATCATTGAGCTTTAAAATAACAGAGTTTTAAATCTCAGTTTAAGAGGTTTATATATAAAAGACTCCAAGAAGAGGGAAACAGTTGGCTTACATTCAGCCTCAGGTGTAAATGACTGGTATCACACCCTATCCTGACAGCAAGGTGGCTTGTCAATTCTGTTCATCTTTCAAACAACAACTCCTAGTTTGGTCAATATTTTCTTTTTTATTTATTTATTTATTTTGGGGCATTTATTTATTTTGAGAGAGAGAGAGAGAGAGACAGAGCCTGAGCAGGGGAAGGGCAGAGAGAGAGGGAGACACAGAATCCGAAGAAGGTCCAGGCTCAGAGCTGTCAGCACAGAGCCTCTCGTGGGGCCGGAAACCATGAGCAAGATCATGACCTGAGCCTAAGTCAGACGCTCAACCGACTGAGCCACCCAGGCGCCCCTGGTCAATATTTTCTATTGTTTTTCTGGTTTTTATTTCATTTATTTCTGCCCTACTCTTTATTATTTCCTTTCTTCTGCTAACTTTGGGCTCAGTTTGCTCTTCTTTTTCTAGTTCCTGTTGGCATAAAGTTAGGTTGTTCCTTAGGGATCTTTCCTGCATCTTAATATGGGTGTTAATTGCTGTGAACTCCCCTCTTAGAACTGTTAATTCTGCATCCCACAAGTTCTCCTATACTGCGTTTTCATTTGCATTTGTCTCAAGAAACTTTTTTATTTCTCCTGTAATTTCTTCCTCAATCCATTAGTTGTCCAGGAGAGTGTTGTTTACTTTCCATGGGTTCTTGAATTTTCCAGTTTTGCTCTTGTTACTGATTTCTAGTTTCATGCCATTATGGTCAGAGAAGATATTTGGTGTGATTTCAGTCTTCTTAAATTTGCTAAGACTTCTTGTTTGGTGGCCTTGCATATGGTCTATACTAGAAAATGTTCCATGTGCACTTGGGGAGAATGTGTATTCTGCTGTTGTTGGATAGAACATTCTGTATGTGACTATTTGGTATATTTGGTCTATAGTAGGGTTCAAATCCACTGTTTCCTTATTGATTCTGCCTGGATAATCTACTCATTGTTGACAGTGATGTATTAAAGTCCCCAACTATTATTATATTACTGTTTGTTTCTCTTTTTAACCTCTGTTAGTGATAGGAAAAGATAGGATCAAATAGGCAGAGAGGGAAAGGATGGGACCAGAGGTCCCTGGGCAGGGAAAACACATATTATTTTGGAATAATACTGGGAATGTCTGACATCAGGCTTAAGGTTCCTCTTAAGAATGTAACAGACTCCACCTACTTCCCCTCAGGTTTCCCTCAGGAATTTGACCAAAGACCTAAGTATGGCCGTAGACTACCCTTCATACAGTGGAAATGAGCCAATCAGGAATGGACAACCTAGAACCTAAAACTATCAAGCCAATAAGAGTAGAACCTAAGAAGAAAAAACCGGAAGGGATGGGGGGTGGGGCACGACCAGAACCTTATAAAATAAAGACCCTTGCTTATTGTCGGCAGGAATTCACTTTCCAGTCCCCTCTCAGAGCTTTCCTACTATTCTTACTTTCTAATCTTATACTCTAATAAACTTTTGCCTGCTGCTCATTTTGTGTCCACCTCTTAATTCTTCGAAGAGGCAAGACAAAGAACCCTGGGTGTTGTGGTAAAGAATCCTGCAACATTAGTTTTTGCCTTATATGTTTAGGTGCTCCTATGCTGGGTGCATAAATATTTACATTTGTTGTATCTTCTTGATGTATTGATGTGAGGGAAACTGGTCTGGATCACCTGGCGGAAGAAGCAGGCGGCACTCGGAGATCTTGGAAGGCGGGAGGTTTATTTTACACCAGCAGGCTCAGGGGAGATCACTCTCCAAAGGTCTGAGCTCCAGCATAAGCAGAAAGAACAATTTATAGTCTGTTACTTCCTCATTCCTCATAATGCCGAGCAAGCAGGGTGGGAAGAAGAGTCCAGAGGGGACAGGACTTTCCTTATCAGTCCTTTCTGCCATCTGGTAACAGATTTTTTCCTATCATTGACACCTTTATTATTACATAATGACCTTCTTTCTCTTTTTACCATTTTTTTTAACGTTTATTTATTTTTGAGAGACATAGAGACAGAGCGTGATCAGGGGAAGGGCAGAGAGAGAGGGAGACACAGAATCTGAAGCAGACTCCAGGCTCTGAGCCGCCAGCACAGAGCCCGATGCGGGGCTGGAACTCACAGACCGCGAGATCACGACCTGAGCCGAAGCCAGCGCCCAACCGACTGAACCACCCAGACGCCCCTCTTTTTACCATTTTTAGTTCAAGGTCCATTTTGTCTGATGTAAGTGTAGCTACCCCTGATTTTTGTCATCGTTGTTGTCACCCATTCACTTGAAATGTCTTTTTCCATCCTTCACTCTCAGCCCATATGTGTCTTTAAACTTAAGCTACTCTACCACAGACAGTATATGATTGAATCATGTGTGTGTGTGTGTGTGTGTGTGTGTGTGTGTACCCATTCAGTCAGGCTATGTCTCTTTTAACTGGAGAATTTATCCTCTCTTTGTTAAAGTAACTATTGATAAGTAAGGACTTATTAATTGCCATTTTGTTCATTGTTTTCAGGTTGTTTTATAGATCCATTATTTCTTGCTTCTGATCCTGCTGTCTGTTTTTGTGCTTTGATGTCTTTGGTATCAGAATGCTTTGACTTCTTTATCTTGTCCTTTTGTGGAATGATGGCAGGATTTTCCCTCATGGTTACCAGGAAGCTTACATAAACTGGTAATTTACATATCTTAAACTGATAACAACTTAACCAACAGAATTCTTTTTTTCCCCTAAGTTTATTTATTTATTTATTTGGAAAGAGAGAGAGAGAGATTACCAAGCCAACTTTGTGAGGTCAGCCCAGACCCTGGTGCAGAACTCAATCTCACAGTTCAAACTGTGAGATCATGACCTGAGCTGAAATCAAGAGTCAGACGCTTAACCAACTGAGCCATCGAGATGTCCCCATAAGCAATAGAATCTTTAAACTTCAAACTTGAACTTTTCTCCCCTCTTGCATTTTAGGTTATTGTTGTTACAGTTTGCATGTTTTTTATATTGTGCAGCTAATAACAGATTATTGTAGTTACGGTGATTTTGATTACATTTGTTTTAACTTTTAAAGTAGAGATTTATGGGAATTATGCACCACTACGATTATATGGCAGAATCTAATTATGACTATATATTTATCATTACCAGTGAGATTTATGCTATCTTTTCATGTTTTTATGATGTTAATTAGGGTTCTTTTTTACTTTCATCTAAAGAAATCTTAGCTTCCTTAATAAGGCAGGTCTGATGATAATGAATCTCTCTGCTTTAGTTTGTTCAGTGAAGTCTTTATCCCTCCTTCATTTCCAAAGGACAACTTCGCTAGGTAGAGAATTTTGGGCTGACAGTTATTTTCTTCCAATATTTTGGATATGTCATCTCATTCTCTCCTAGCCCTAAGAATTTCTATTGAGAAATCCACTAGTAGTCTCATAGGGGTTCTCTCATATGTAACTTCTCTCTTTTATTCTTTCTTTGTCTTTGACTTTTGACAATTTAATTATAATGTGTCTTGGTGTAGCCGTATTTGGGTTTAACTTATTTAGAGTTTTTGGTCCTAATGCATCTGGATGTTCACTTCTCCCCTCAGGTTTGGGAAATTTCCAGCATTATTGCTTTAAATATACTTTCTGGGGTGCCTGGGTGGCTCAGTCTGTTGAGCGTCCAACTTTCGCTCAGGTCCTGATCTCCCAGTTCATGGGTTCGAGCCCCGCTTTGGGCTCTCTGCTAACAGCTGGGAGCCTGGAGCCTGCTTCAGATTCTGTGTCTCCCTCACTCTCTGCCCCTCCCCCACTCACACTCTGTCTCGCCTCTCTCTAAGATAAATAAACATTAAAAAATTAAAAAGAAATAAATATACTTTCTGTCCCTTTCTCTTTCTCTCTTCTCCTTCTAGAATTCCCATAATATGAATACTGTGCATGCATGGGCAAATCTACTTTTGAAACTCTCTGTTGAATTCTTCGGTTCAGTTATTGTATTTTTCAACTCTAGGATTTCTAGGGTTTGGTGGAGTTTTTTTATGGGTTTGCTTTTTTTTGTTGTTTTTTTGTTTTGTTTAGTCTTGGTTTTTGCTGGTTGCTATTTCCTTGTTGAACTTCTTACTGTTTTTCGTGTATTGTTTTCCTAATTTCATTTAGTTGTCTGTGTTTTCTTATAGTTCACTAAACTTTCTTAAGAGTATTATTCTGAATTCTTCATCTGACAATTCATAGATTTCCATTTCCTTAGGGTCAGTACTTGAAGCTTTATTAGTTCCCTTTGGTGTTTTCCTATTTACTTGATTTTTTTGGTGACCCTTGATTCCTTACATTGGTATCTGTGTATTTGAGTAATGGGGCTCTTCTTCCAGACTTTACAGATTTTCTTTGTGAGAGACAGTTCTTGACCAGTCAGCTCTGTTTGGGTTTCTGGGTGTGTCTGCTGGTAGTGTCTTTGGAAGAGTAGAAGAGGCCTACTATTATGGTCTATTTTGGGGCAAGGCAACAGTTCAAGTTCTGACGTTGTGGATGGGAGAGTGTGCCACTGGCTGAGAACAGTTGGATAGGACTGCTGACTTGGTTCCCTACCCAAGTGAGGCTATAGAATGGACTTCACTGTTGCCTCACTTCTCTGGTGAGGCTTGCTGGATGGTTAGGACTGGGGACTATATTCAGTAATAGGTGAGTCTTTGGATTAACTTCCTTGCCTTAGCAGGGTAGCCGGACAGAACCGGGGCCTATATAGCTCATTGTTTGGGGACCCAAATCAGGCCAGAGTATGCACTGAATTTTGTGGGAAGTGAGGCCATTGGTTTTGCTCTGCAGATGCAGAAAGCCATGGGCTGTGCTCTGTGTTCAAGTGTCACTGTAAGTGGGACTGTTGAATGGGCTACACAGCTTCCTGTGTGAAGTCTGGTTAGATTCCCTCACTGGATACCCTGAAGCCTGTATTCATGATAAGCAGGACTACGAATCAGATTCCCTGCCTGGGTGTAGCAGGAGGAAGCAAGGCTGAAACTGGTAAAGCTGTTTGTGGTCTTAATTCCAGCCCACCCACACCCTAGTTCCCTGACCAAACGGGGCCACTGGCTTTGCTCTGCAAACTATAGGCTCTGTTTGCTTCTAGGCTTGAGTACTGCTGGCCTTCATAGCTTCCAGGTGTTTTTCCCAGCACTTATGGTCAGATGGGGCTGGAAGACACTCTCTACAGCTAGTAGGGCCATGTCTCAGCTTCCTTGCCTGAGTGGGAGGGGGAGCAGCTCCTCCAGGCTGCTGTCAATTTCCCAAACAGTCTCTCTGGTTGGGAGGAGCCAGGAGCTACCCTCAGCCTTGGCTGTGTATCAGTCCCCCTGCCCGTGCATAGCATGAGAACACTCTGCACCTGATACTGGCTTTGCTCTGCGGGTAATCAGTTCTACTCAGCCACCTCTTAGCTTGGGTGCTGCTGGGCCACGCAGCCTCCAAGAGTTGTTGCCAGCCCTTCTGGGCAGATGAGGCTGGGAGACGTTCCACAGCAGCTAAGGCTGTGATTCAGCTCCTTGCCTGGGCATGGACAAACTGAGCTCTGTATCAGTTGAGCTCCACTGGTCAGCAGTGTTTTGATGGGGAGGGCCGTGTTCCAGGATTCAGCAATTCATGTTTTGTAAACCATGTTCTTAAAAAATTCTTTCAAGGATTCAAAGAATGTTTGGGAAATTAATTCCCAGTGGAATCTGGTATGTAATACACCAAGTGATGAGTTTCTTTTGAAGGTTTATATTGTACATAGGAGTATGTTGTGAAAAGCTAAAAACATACAAGGTACGTATTAATCATGATGAATGAAGAAATCGGCAACAAGAAATTGTTTCCACCTACTTTCTTTCTTTCTTTTTTTTTTTTTTTAATATTCCTACTCACCTAACTTGCTAAATGCTAAATTTAAAAAAAGCCTCCAAAAAAAAAAAAAAAAACCAAAAATGAAAGTCTCCAGATTGTAGGATAGCTCTGCACACTGTTTCTCTACACAAATGCTTCCAATTTCATGGCAGTAACACTGTGCTAAGCATTAAGGAGAAGTTATAAAATGTTAAAATTCCACGTTAGGAAATACTGTTATTTATTTAGTTTTTTTCCATTTTAGAAGCCGGGGAGGGGTAGAGAGGGAGGAAGAGAGAGAATCCTGAGCAGGCTCCACGCTTAGTGCAGAGCCTGATTCAGGGCTTGATCTCTTGACCCTGGGATCATGACCTGAGCCAAAATCAAGAGTGGGATGTCATCTTTTGATGGAAGAATAATGAAAATAAAAACAGAACACTCAAATCATTTTTTTTTCTTAAACTGTAACTTTATTTGGAGCAGAATTTTCCTTACATAAAGTTAACATTTTTAAACACCTTAGGACAAACTATTCAAAAAGCAACATTTTATTTCAGAAGGGGCTTGTTTCAGTGGTTTTCTGTCCTTTTATCTTCTCATCATTGTGAATATTTGCTTTATAAATAAATATATTCTCAGTGATTCTTGTAATCAAATCAGGTGACTAAACTGCTATCAGTACTAAGATATCTGAGATCAGAAGACTGTTTGGGTCATTTCAAATTCACATTAGCACAGTGTCTATAAGAAACTGATAATACAGATTAATGTGATGCTTGCCTCCAGTTTGTCCTCTGAATGGTTTCCATGAGAAGGTCCTCACAATAAGTTATATAAAATACAGTACTTTGGTTGGATATTGTAAAAATCATTCTAAAAATTAACCACATATATTAAACAAACAATTTGCTACAGTATGCTTTAAATGATATAAAACAATTAGCATGTCAAACATTTTCTTATAAACATATTGCTTTTGGTCATACACTGAGCTGAAACAGACAGGCTGCGTTCTTTTCCTCTCCCAAATGGCACAAAACAATGGCTTGAAGGTAGGGAAACGCTACTTCATGAGAAAAGGAGGTGCCCATAAACTCCAGTCATGCTGGTGTTCGCACTTAGGCATTACCTTGATTTTATCCAATTTTAGATAATGTCAGAAGATGACAGTGTCAACGAGTTAGAAGTATAGAGTCCTTTAGGCTGCATCTATAAGAGATGTGACTCAAAAACAGCCTGAAAATCAATTTTCTTCCTACTCAAACCCTATCATACAGGAGCTGGGTGAGCGGTTAGTAATTAATGGAATTTTATTGTCAGATGAACAATCACACCGAGAGTAGTTTTTATGCCCAGGAAGCTTGCCTTGCAATTTACACACGCACCCCTTGGCACGCCCAGCGTCACTGGGCCTTCGGGCTTGGAGTGAGAGCTGTCCCTGCACCATTTCCTGACACCCCGAAAAGCTTTCTGACTGGAAATGAGGTATAGTCAGGTATAGGTACAGTGAAAGAAATATATGCAGCAGGTAGCATGGGATTTTCACTTACTAAAAAATGGTCACTATTCCCTTTTATAATAAACAGCTAGTATACACAGCTGCCCTGCACCCGCTTCGGGGGAAAAAAAGAGAACTTTCTAGGATTTTGCTAGTTCTTTAGAATTCACATTGCTTTTTCAGTCTTCTGTTTTTCTCAACCGCACATCGGCTGCTGGACTTTCACATGAATAAACGTGTTCTGCCTCCTAAGGGGAGTTGTTTACTTACGAATAAAGGAAAACGTAAGAGGACGAAAATGGAAATATTTTCTGAGTTTGGGGCCACAAAAGTATTAGAAAAACAAGTTTATCATGTGGTAACAACCAGGGGACTAGCTTTTTTAATTTAAAAAAACGTAATGACCTTAACATAAGCTAGAGGGCCACAAATATGGTATTCACAATCCATTAGCTTCTCTAAGAGGTATGTACAATTTTAAACCAGCTTTCCAGCAAGCTGGGTAAGGTTACAGATTCACTTACTTTCTATACATAATACGGAAAGGGAAAATAAATATTAATCGCAGTAAAGGACTCATCTCTGAAAACACATTTTCTGTTGCTTTAGATAATGAGTTGAGCATATAATACAGAAGTGAATTCAGCTTCAAGTTGTGCTTACATATACATATTTGTTTTCTGAAGCTTTGCTGCCAGTTTGTTAACAGAAAATATTACCTCCCAAATCCACATTCATCATGTGCTTTTCTCATGCCCCTAGGATAGTGCTTGGTCAAGCACATTTTGAGCCAGATTCTGCAGAGCAGAAATTACTCCCTGATTTACATTAGGGCTCTTCAGGAGCCATGGCAATTTGTTCAGGCTGCAACATATTACTAATTCATCAAAGCAGTAATTTATCAACCTATTGGCTTGAATCAAATCAAAGTGCCAATATGCACTGTAAGCTATCATGTAACCTACAGAGATGACAATTTCGTACGGCTCAATTTGCTATACCTTGGAACCTGGAACCAAATGAGAGTAGAATGTGCGACAATGCACTACTGAGTTCGTATTTTGTTCACTGGCAGAGACCTTCCCTCCTTCCTTTCAGGTAACCCTGGTGGAAGCACAGTGCTCTACAGAGATGGACGAAGAGCGGACCTTGTGTCTTTTTCTGTCTCCAAACTAGCTTTGTCGTTTTCAAAATTGCTGTAAACATTCCTCTCAATGAACAGCCTCTGCCCAACAAATAGAGTTCCCACTGTGTGAAGAAACTACACAAGGGTTAAGAGTTCAAATGTGGCACGCTATGGACGCTAACATCATGGTAACCGTGACTTCCCGGTCAGCTCCCGCTCCCCAACGTGCCCTGAGAGTTTGGCTAGGACAGAAGATTATTCACTGTTTGTTCCTAGCCCGGCCTGGAGAACTGAGCTGAATGCAAAATCTGATCAGTTATTATAATAAAAAACCCTTCTGCTGCTTTGAAACTTAGCTTTTTGGTCATGCATCCTGGCAAGGATCTAAGTTTAACTGACCATGTTAACCTTTATGTTAAAAACCTGTTGGCCTGAAAAGCTTCCCTTCTGTGGGAACTTATACAATTTGCTTTCAAAGATGGAAGAAAAACAGAATATGACGGCCTAGTGTGGTAAAGCTCGGTTTCATTCGCATTTCTCCAACCACCATAAAGGGTTGTTGTGAACATTTCGAGAAATATTTACTTAGAGTTCTTTCATTTGGGAAACAACGCAAAATGAAATGACCTGCATAATGGTACTTTCAGAACGGCCTGGTGGCATCAAAAAAATCAAATGAATAACATGATATTGAGAAAAGCAGAAGATGATTTCTCTAGTGCTGATGCCAGTCCAAGAAAGCCTGAAGTGCTGACGTGCCACATTTAAAATTTAACCACTTCACAAATATCTGCACGCATCGAGTAAATAACCCTCTATCATGTAGCTTTAAATTGCACCCCTGTTGCAATACTGCATCAATATTATTAAATTTTTAAAAATCTGTATAAAATATTATCTGGAACCCCAAAGGAAAGTCAATTAATTTTTAAAAAGTTCATTACAAAGTTGACTGTATAAAATGCTAAAACATAATCCATATATACAAAATGCTGCTGTTTAAGAAAATAATGGGACCCAGTTTTAGAATAAAATAATTTTGTACAAAAAAAGGGTACTGCGTTCAAATCAATATTTAAAAAAAATTGTTTTAAAGAAGATTGAAATGTCTTAGTTCAGAAGAACAACTATAAAGTGTTGGTTTGCTTTTACGCCATCCGCAAGCTTCTTGCCGGCAGAACACCAGTCAGCGGAGGGACCATGTCCTGCTTTCCTGCACCCCCAGAAGCTTCGGGACAGTCATCGCCGAGACGCGTACTTAGAAGCCCAGTCCGTCCGGCCGTGCACTGGCTGGGCAGCTGGAGGCCGCGGCAACAACCCAGGAGTGCTTCTGGGCTGGGTGTGGAAGAAAGGTCGCCCAGGATGAGGTCTCATGGCCTTCAGGGAAGAATAGCCTGCAATCAGAGAAGAAGGCAGGTCTGACTGATGTGGGGACTCATGCAAACAAATAACTGCATCTTGGCGACAAAAGTATCGGAAAATGAGGGTTCAGGAGAAGCACTGGCCTGCTACTTACAGTCTTCCTTCTCTCGGTCAAGGACAACTCCACTCTGTAGTTGTCGGGCCAAAAATACTGCTGTCAATCCTGACCCCTCCCGTTTTTTCACATCCCACTTGTCACCAGTCAGCAAATGCTCCTGGCTCTACCGTCCAAATGTACCCCAAGCAGGCCCAGCTCAGCTCCTGGCACTCTGGCCCACCATTCCCTGCCTGGACCACTGCAGCCGCGGGCTGGCTTCCCTGCTTCCAACCTTGTTCCCTGCTTTCCGTCCAGTGACCGCCAGCACTGCAGTGAGGCTGGTAGATGGAAGTCAGATCACCCCATGCCTCTGCTCGAGACCCTCCTGTGGCTCTCCCATGTCACTGATGGTGAATGACAGCACACCTGCGGTGGCCGCAAGGCCTCATACCACCTGGTCTCCCGTCACTGCTGTCTCCTGGCCGCTCCCCTCCACCACTCACGCCACCCCTGCCCTCTGCCTCCTTCCTCTTGCTTGAACATGCCTGGCCTCTCCTGCCTCCAGGCCCATGCACTAGGAACCCTGTGCTGGGAATAGTCTCACCCTCACTGCATGGGTGGCTCACTCGCCTCCTTCATACCTTCACTCGATATGTCCTTTGTGGAGAGGTCTTCTTGGGCTACATTCTTTAAAAATGCACACTCAAGAGGTGCCTGAGTGGCTTAGCTGGTTGAGTGTCCAACTCTTGATTTTGGCTCAGGTCATGATCCCAGGGTCATGGGATCAAGCCCCTGAGCATGGAGTCTGCTTAAGATTCTCCCTCTCCCTCTCTCTCTCTCTTTCTTCCTCTGTCCCTCTCCCCTACTCATGTTCTATCTCAAAAAAAAAAAAAAAAAAAGCACACTCCAACCCCCACATTCCCTACACCCTGCCTGCTTAGTTTTTCTCCCTAGATGCTGGTGAGCATCTGATTCGGTTGTCTGTAGAGTGTAAATTCATGGGACACGGCATCTTGTCTGTCTCCTTCACTGGTGGATCCTGGCACCATGAAAGCAGACACCATGCCTGGCACAAAGCAGTTACTCCATAACCATCTGTTGCACTGATTCACGAATGATCTGAAACAGAACTTACCAGGGGAAGGGTCTGGAATAGGTGCCAAGTGCACCCTCTGCATAGCAGAACCAACTTCTTTTTTCAGAAAGGAGGGGATATAGTTTCCAGTCAGTCCACTAGAACTTGTAGAGCCGGAACCAACTGATGTACAAAGGCAAAAGCTCATTAATACAAACACACATGCATGTAACACCAACGGGGTTAAACAGGTACAGAACAATAAAGAGCTGGGACTTTACTTTTATGGGGGAAAAAGGATAAGAACAGTGAATTCCGAGCAGAGCACTCCTCCACACCACACTGCTGGAAAGACTGGGGAGAGACACAGGAGAGACAGCACCGCTCCTGTAGGCTACGCCCACACCAAGCCCGGGAGGTTGGGTGGTTGGTTAAGAAAAGGGCAATGTGCAGTTTTCTTTCTTTTTTGGAATAATAGGTTTAGCCTGTTCTGAAATCTGCAGTTTTTTTCACTTCATAATACAGAACAGTTACCCTTCCTCAGTATATACAAATCCTAGAATACAGCTAAGCCATAATTAATTTAGCCATCCTCTTACTGAGCGGTGCACAGATTATCTTAATTATGTAGTGATTACAAGTAATTCTACACTAAACATTCTTGTTCGTAATCAGAAAAGTTAATGATTTTTAAGTTATATTAAATATATTCACTTCTTAAGACACTTTTCTATTGAGAGTACTTAAATAGAAGCATGCTACTCGTCTTAGTTATTCTAGGAGCTCAACGAGATGCCTTTTATACAGGCAGTAACTAGTAATCAATACATATTGGATGGATGAATGGATATCTAGAAGCCTTGTCACTAAGACTTAAGGTATGCACAGAATGATGACAAATGTTATTATGGGCCATTATACAAATGGGAGTTACAGCTGGCAGAACAGAGGGAATTTGTGGTAGAGTTGCATTGTGCTAGAGCACATTTTGCATTTTTGGGGAACAGATATGGGGAAAAAAAATGGGAAGAGAATTTGAACAGGTAAATCCCAAAAGGGAAGAAGCATATAGTCAATAAACACAGGAAAAGATGCTCAACCTCATTAGTACACAAGACATGCAAGGTTACGCCACAAGAAGATGCCATTTCATGCCCAGCACATCGGCACACATTTTGCAATCTTGACAGTACCAAGTGGCATCATGGATACAGCACAACTCCCAGACCCTGCTGGAGAGCAATTTGGCAACATCTGTAAAGTCAAAGATGAGCACACCCTTTAACCGAACGTGTTTCCATTTATGCCCAGAGGAACCTTCCCCCAGGTGCATGACAATGGGGTCCAACAAGGTTCATTCGGCGCTCTTTCTAACAGCAAGGACTGTTCACGGCTTACACGCTCATCAAGAAGAAAAGAATAAATTACGATCTAGTAAAAGTAGTAAAATTATGGTGTGGTATAGTTATATATATTATATATGTTATGCAATATATATGTGATGTGTCTTACATATATGTGATTGCTACATAATATAATTACTAAAATGAGTGAGATCCAGAATTATGTTCACATTAATTTCTGGACATGCAAAAACAGACTATGTACTTCAGGTATCTTTTAAAAATGCATAGAAACAATAAACACCCAAATTAGGAGAGGGGAAGGGAGAAAGGATAAGAAGGCCTAGAGAGGGGGCTTCACGTGTGTTTGCGAATTTTGATTCCTTGGGCCGGTGGGGAGTAGGCAGAGGTTGATGCATCATTTTGTTCTTTTTCGGGTTTCTCAAAATAAATGAACACATAATGGATAAAGCAGGGAGGAGTGACGCCCAGATTTACCTGACGACGTGGAGAGGGAAGCGGCACGTGGCAGGGCCGCCCGTGTGAGGGAAAATGACGTGGCGAACTGGGCTGCTGGGACCAGGATTAGCCAGCCTGGAAGGCTTTTGAAATTCATTGACTCATTTAAAAAAAAAGGGAGGATGGCCTTCTGAGCTGTCCACCTTCCAACCTAGAAGGGTTTGTGGGCTCCAGGCTGGGTCATCAGAGGGAGGGGACGAGCTGGAGCGAGGCAGACGGGGCTGAGGTGGACGGCCCACAGGGCAGGGCCTCGGGAAGTCAGAGGACCCCGACCCCCAGACGACTCCTCAGGGCAAGACCCTGCAGCAGCTGGCTGGGTCCCCAGAGCCTGTTGCCAAGAAAGTGACAGGAGCACAGGCCTAGAAAAGTGACCCTGGGTTTCCACGCCAGAAAACCCTCGTTTCCACAGCTTGTCTCTCTGTACCTGCTCTGCCACATTCAGAGAATTTGCCTCTCATCATTTAGGAGTTAATAACCGCTACTCACCTGAATTTATTTTGCTGATTACCGATACCGTCCCTGAAGATTTTCCAGACAAACCAGAACTAGACCACGGGTTAGATGGAATGAAATCCTTGCCTGGATTTGGAAGTATGCCATTTCTTATATTTATTCCTAGTGGGGAAGAGATGATTTTCAAATACAAAAAAAAAAAAAAAAATACATCTTAAATCTTGCACCAGATTTCGTGGTGAAATTCGTGCAGAACCTAACTTGTCCAAATTTCCTATGGTTCAACAATCGGAGCAAGAACCGACTGGGCTGTTTTCTGATAGACGGGAGAGGCAAGATGCCATCCGTGGGTTTCTAGCATGTTGTCTCACTGGTGGGAGGCCTGAGAGAGGTCTCCTAAGCTTCTCCCGACAGATGTGTCTCATGTCTCCTATCCTGGCCTCTCTGGTGCTATCCTGAGCATCACTGCTCCTGGACATCCCTACCTGTACCCCTTCAAGGACCACTGCCTTTTTGTCACCTTCCCAAGTTTTTTTTCCACCCACCTTCTGCCCCTCCAGCTCTGCAGCCCCTGCTCTCCTCTCTGCATTCAGTCCCCTAGACCAATCTTCTCCCCTGACCTGGACTATTAGCGCCATCAAGGGCTGGTGACTCAGGTCTGCACTGGTGACCCTCACTGACTCCCTTGTGTCCAAGGCTGCCTTGACCTTAATCAATCACCTCAACTTTAAGCCAAACCACCCACTAGACCGCCCACTTTCCCATTTATGTCCAGCACTGCAGCTATTTTTCAGAAGTGAAAGACTGAATTCATCTTTTATCCTCCTTCCTCTCCTAGAGCCAAAAAGAAGTAACTCTCTAATTCCCTCCCTGCTCCCTTGGGCCTGCGGTCGCTATAGTTCGAGCCCCTGACACCTGGACCACTGCTTTATCCTGTCACCTGCTCTCTCTTCTTCAAGGTCATCCTGGGAGGCCAACCAAGGGCGAGGAGTCAATACACCAGCAGGGCCTGCTGTTCCCACCTCCTGTCCCCTGAGACCCGCAGCCCCCATCCCAAGCCACCACCCCCCTCACCTACACGGGAGCTATGGCCTGCCCTCATCCACTCAGCACACAGATAGACATAAACCCAGCATGCTCCCCAACTAAAACCCTTCGACAGCTTCCTGCTGCTTGTGAAATAAATTCCAGATATCTTATAAGACTCCCAAAGATGCCTCATACTATATCACCCCCTTACCATGCTCTGGTCATCCTGGCCTCTCTGAGAGAGGCCCTTCCTGAGCACTCTATCTACAGTTGTGCCTCTTCCCCGCCTTATATCACCCTTAAGGTGACTTATCACCACCTGAACTACTGTTTGTCTATTTGTTTAGGGTCTGTCTCCCCACCACTAGAATATAAGCTACATGGGGGTGAGAGCATTGTCTGCGGGGTTGCTGTCCAAAGTCACTGCATGGACTGTGATACCACTGCAGACTGTGCGGTCCCTGTAATTTGCCGAGTGCCTAGAACATATCAGATGCTCAGCATGTATTTACTGACAGAATGAACTTATGATTGAATGGTAGGCTGACGCTGTAAGCTTGGAATCTGGAGAATCTGGAGAAAGGCTCGGGCATCCAGCAAACTATAGCATTAATACTTACCCCCTGTAATACTGCCAGGGAGTGTGACTATGCTCCTACCCTGGTCTCCTGAGAGCACAAAAGGGCTGCTAATTTTTCCTAAACCTGGTCTGGTGCTGGGGCCTCAGGCATGCCACCTGGCCCTCGCCAGTTTCTCCTTCCCGGGGGCTGGACCCAGTTTCCACTAGAACACTTTTTCATCTTAGGCAACTTTAGAACATAAACATGTGAGGCCGGGCTTCAGCAAGGATTTTTATGATGTTCCCACCAGTTCTGAGGTTCTAGAAGCCACTAAGCACTTGCCTTCCAAAACAGAATCTTTGAATACGTGATTCTGGGGAAATGGTTTCTTATCATTATCTTACGATAATCATTATTTTACGACGAAAGCAAAGAGAAATATTTCTATTACCGGGCAAGTATCGGGAGTGCTTCAAGTAGTGCTGCTTGGCCGCAGACCTCAGGGTCGGGGTGTCTCGCCTCTGATAGGAGGTCTGGGTGGGGGCGCTATTTCCTGTACTGACGGGCTCAGAGGGCTTCAGGTCCAAAACACTCTCAAATCTGAATGAAGGGAAGGTGACTTAGGTCAGCATGAGAGCGAAAGCATCATCAGAAAGGTACAGATCATTTCACAAGTCACAAGTCCCGGATCCGATCGGTTTACAGACGTAAGGTGCACACTTGCCTGCAGAGGGTCTCTTCGCTCTGTCTCTTCTTGTTTTTCAGGTCTATCCTGCTGAGGGATGGACTGAAATCCAAGTCGTCCAAGTCAGCCCAGTCATCGGAATCCTTTGTTGACCGGGACACAAGACCCCACCTTCTCCTACTCTTTGGCTTGAGCTCCCCATTTTTGTGTTCCAGGCCAGCCAGCATTTTCTGCGCATCCAAGGATTGGGGGGACAAAGCAATAGTTGGCATTAATGGAGCTCACCCACAAGTAAGGCCCATTCCAAACTTCCTCGGTTATGACAAGGAGGATCCGGGGGTGCATGTCATTCCCAACATGCACTGCTTGTCTGAAAGGGGAACTACACAAAGCACGTTCCCAGACCTCTGCCTCTCACATAGCCTGCACAGGTCACATCACTTTACATCCTTGGGGGACAACTGTCATACAAGATAAGGATTTTAAAAAAGAAATTGAAGGCACTTCTCACATATGGGAAGATGGCCGGGTTGTCACCTGGGCCTCATCCCTGAAAGCATTAACATGCTTTATTCTGTCCTAGAGATGCAAGGGAATTGTAGCTCAGATGTCGCCCTGCTCTTTTACAGAAAACACGGTAAATATGCCTTCTTTGGATACTATTTAATTACAGCATTAGCTACAACAAGAAATTTCTAAATACACGCTGCTTCTGAAATTGTGGGCTGGGGTAAAGTGAACAGTCTAAAGACACCACTCTTGTAACCTCACACAGTATCTCACAGAGTTGGGTGAGAGCCAGCACTCAGTGAATGAACACTAGTTAACCGAAAAAAAATACTACTTTTATATAAAGGGTTAGAAAATCAGACTTGCAGGGGCGCCTGGGGAGCCCAGTCGGTTAAGCGTCCGACTTTGGCTCAGGTCATGATCGTGGGTTTGAGCCCTGCGTCGGGCTCTATGCTGACAGCTCAGAGCCTGGAGCCTGCTTCGGATTCTGTGTCTCCCTCTCCCTCTGCCCCTCCACTGCTTGTGCTCTGTCTCTCATTCTCAAAAATAAACACACATTAAAAAAAAGAAAAGAAAAGAAAAAAAGACAATCAGAATGGTAGACAGGATTACAAAGCTACCAGTCACTAGACGCCCTGGTCGGGTTATTATAGAATCTAGCCCAAATTGTTTTCTTTAGAGCACCAGCCCAAGAGGAGAAGAAAGACCTGGGCTCAATTAACAGCCCAGCATTAACAGTATTACTTGATAGCATTAATAGGAAGAATAGTTTACAAATTTTATTACAGCACTTTGTGAGTTTTCAAAACATCTTCACAAGCAGCAAGACCTTCGATCCTCATGCACAGCCTGGTCTGGTGGGCAGGACGTGCGTTACGATCTTCCTTTGACGGATAAGGAAACTGAGTCCGCGGGGATCAATAACGACAGTGACTACCATTTATCAGGTTCTAACAAAGTGCTAGCTACGATTTTAAATTCTTTCAAGGATTAACTCATTTAGGAAGAACTGTTATCAGGTGGATGGCAATTATTATCCCTGTTTCACAGGCAAGAACCCGAGGAGCAGGGAGGCCAGGAAACTGTGCAGGGCCACGGAGCTAGGAAACAGCAGAGCTGAGACCGGGGCCACTGGCACTGGGAGTGCCCTGTGCGCCTCTAACAAACACCAAACCACAGCCGCCGGCCATGAGCACTGCTTGTAACAGGCACAGCCAGAACCTGAACTGAGAACTTCAACTCCGAGGCCAAAGCTCTTTTCACTATCCCATGGTATTACAAAGATACGTTTATTATAATTAGACTTATATGCTGAAAAAGAAAACCCTCCACACAATAAGTGGGGTCAGATGAAGAGCTGGCCAGACAAGGCTCCCTAGCAAATTGCTCACCGACTGAGGATTCTTGGTATGGAGGGACGGGAAGAGCAACGGGCTTGGCTTGTCCTCCAGAAGATGGTTCAGGTGATCTGTCCTGGAAGCCTCTGCTTTGTAGGGGTACATGAGATGCTGAGGGGGCTGGCCGGCCTGATGCTGTCTCGAAGAAATCCGTGCGTGTGGCTTGGTTGGGGGCTGGGCAGGTGGGACCGGCTTAATGTGAGGAGGTGGGCCTGCCTTTTCCAGGACATCTTCTGTGGTTTTCCCGAATCCTGAAGGCTCTGTGTGGTGCTGCCCAGTGGATGCCCAATCTGGAAGTAAGGATATCGAAGCGCCTGGAATAACACATAGGGCTGCTTTAGGAGAAAAGTCTAGCCAGGAAGCCTAACACCATCAGGCTCGCTGAGCCACGTTTCATGGGACCAGCTTACTACAGTTTCTTAGCCTAACCCACCTAGAAAACAGCACCTTGAATGGGCGACATTCTCTATGATTTTCCTTATCTAAAATATAAAACGTATACATTTAAAAGTATTTGGATAAAGTAGCCGGTTATACTGTCATTATCTTTGCTGCTTCTGAGAAGTGTTCTGGCTCAACACAGATGCTGGCTTGGTAACTTATCTGCTATATGCCTTAAATATAATGTTTCGTCTTTCGGAGCCAATTTCCTCAGCTCATAAAAAGAAAAAAATAATATAAAACAGAGAGAGCCCATAATTCTGGAAGACTGAAGAAGCAAGTGTAAAAAAAAAGCAGGTATATTACCCCAGGAATGCCAAGAATGCAATACAGGATATGGTTCAAACTTGCCTCTCAAGAACCACTGACAAACCTTGTTCTCCTGAACAATCCAGTTTTCTAGATGGTCAAGGGATAATTCTTAAAGTGCTGGGGTTTATATTTCTTTCTGAAATATCCCCTGTATGCCCTAGTCTTTTTGAATGGAAATCACTGAACATTACATAACCCTTCTTGATGACTCTGGGACATAGTCACAAACATATGCAAAGACTATATGTAAGGGTAGATACAGAGGCCAATAATGTGGATACTCTGGTACTGATCTAGGACCCTGGGGTCTAACTTGAAAAAAAGCTCAACCAACTGAGCCACCCAGGTGCCCCTGACACTATTCTTAAAAGTACACACTGCTCTCTTGGTTCTCTGTTACAGAATTTCTTTTTTCTTTCTTTTAAGTTTATTTATTTATTTTGAGAGAGAGAGAGAGAGAGCAAGTGAGCTGGAAGGGGCAGAGAGAAAAGAAGAGAGAGAGAGAATCCCAAGCAGGCTCCATGCTGTCAGTGCAAAGAGCCCGACATGGGGCTGGATCTCACGAACCATGAGATCATGACCTTGGCTGAAATCAAGAGTCAGATGCTTAACCATCCAGGCGTCCCAGAATTTTTTCTTTTCATCTCTTGGGTACAACTTTAAAAAAACTGGGTTCATCAGAAAGCTTTTCTCCTGCCTTCAGAATATTTGTGAATTTTATCCCTTGAAGTGCACTTCTAAGAGCTTTCCAACCCTGGTCACCAAAGACTTATGGAACCAAATTATGGCTCTTTCTTCTCTGAGCCGTTGGAAAGGTGTTTTTCTATAATTCTTTAACCCCCAACTATCATCTCTCCAGTGGATTCTACTGTCACATTGGCCCTGTCTTCAAGTGTCCCTGTCACTTTTGTTTAGCCAAATCATCCTGATGAGAACTGGTCACCTTTGTCATTCTGAACAATGAGCAAACTTGAGGCGTGCACAGGAGTGGGTGAAGCCACAGCATGGCCGTGCCCCTCTGGATGCATTTTACAATCTAAGTCAAAGTGGCCTGGGGGAAGGCGGGTTGAGAAAACAGGAGGTATAAGGCAAAGACCTACCATCTGCATGATGGTTGTACTGTCTGTACTAGTTACTGGATGAGTGACTGGAGCAAATCACTTACATTTCCGAGGCTCAGTGTTCTCACTTATAGAGTGAAAACAGTAACGCTTATCTCATGGAATCTTCATAGGGTTAGAATCACATAAAAACTAAACCATCTACAAAATGTCAAGCGCTATAGAATGCTAATGATGGTTATCATCCCAGCTCTATCTCATCTGTTGCTCTGTGTCATCTGTAAAATAAGCAAGTTGGATTTTACAAGACATTTTCAAATTCCCTTTTAACGACCAGTACTGCCTTGGAAGCAAAGTGCTATATAATCTTAACTCGGAGAGAATATATTTGAAAACACTCTCCAAAGAAAGGTAGGTATATCTGTTTATTTTCATTTCCATGTATGTGGGATGGGAGCTGTATGCCAATTTTCAAAGCAGTTATATTGTTTAAACCAGTCACTATATACAGTGAGTTTCAAACTATTTTATGCTTTTATATATTATATATCATTAGTGGAATTCAATACTATTTTTCACCCATAATACCAAATAAAATACTTCTTATGAGATTGATAGGAATTATTCAGAGTCAGACATAAACTTCATAAGAAATGCATCAAACAGAAGGAAACGGAAGGAAACCTGACTAGCTGTTGGCCGTTTCTTGGGATCCCACTGAAGCATGTCTCTCAGGAGTTGAATGGCTTCACTGCTAGCATTTGGAATCAAGGTCTTTAAGTTATTGGGGACGCACTGGGGCCAGCGGAAGTTCATTGCACTTGAAAGTTGGTAGCCTTCAGGCCAGTCGGTCTGAAAGAAGGAAGAGACAGAAAATCTTGCTTAGCCGATGTGTTGTGATAGTTTACATTCTGGCACAGGTAGCCATAATGCAAAAGCAATCATGTCATTATCATGTTCATACAGTGTGGCACTGTGTGTGATGAAACCCAGGGGGTTACTAATGGAGAGACTGCAAAGAGCATGAAGTCTGGGCAATGGTGGGAAAGACACTGAATGTGCCACCAACCTGTTTTATAACCTTACACAAGATAGTTCAAATTAGTATTTTCCTAACTGTGTTCCATGAGACAGAGGTTTTAGAAATCGCTAATGAGAAATTTTGGGGAAGGAGGAAACAATAAAACAGAATGCCTTGTCTCCAGTTAAATAAATTTGTGATGCCCTACATACTATAATATTCCCATCTTGATGATTCAAAATAAATAGAAGTCCAACAGTAAGATAGCTGTTTCACTTGGTCTAAAGCTCTCCACTGTGTCATGTATCATTCCCATGGGACACTACATTGAGAAGGATATGATGGAAAATGATGAACAAATAATCTTCAAGGTCCCTTCTAGTTTGAACACTCTACTACTTTAGAATACACGTTCCGGTATAATCGCTTTTATTTTTTGTAAGGTAAAGTGGCACTAAGGCTAGCTTATATGATTTATTCACTTAGATAGTTACTGAGCGCTTACTACATACTTAGCCGTCCTTGGGTATCCAAAAATAATCCAAAAGAAATCCTGCCCTTAAGGATGTTACTGTCCAAAAAGAGAAAATGAAACATTTATTTAAAAACACAATAATACAGAGGAAAAAGTAATCATGGTCACAAGTGAGGTAGAGGTATCCAGAAGAGACAGAGATTCAGCAGGAGACTCTGGAGATCTTTAAGACGTGGCACTAATGATTTATTCAGGTGATCAAAAAATTTTTGAGGGTCTGATTTGTACCAGCAATGGTGCTAGGACCTGGGAAAATAAACACAAGGCAAAGCCTAGCCCTGGGTAAGCCTATGGTCCAGGGCACAGAGAACAGCTGAAATGGAGAAGAGACTACAGCAGCAGAGAGGACGTAAGTTATTGAGGAGCCTGGAAAAAAAAAAAAAAGTGGAAATAGGTCACGCGAGACATTCGCTCAGGTGTGCAGAGTGCGCATGCGCAGAGCTCGGAAGTGGGGCGCCGCCAGAGCAGAGCTGGGAGGGGGCAGGTACCACGTGGGAGACAAGCCAAAAGAGTGAAGAAGGCTGGGAGGCGGGGGCTCAACGGGTATTTTAAGCCGGAAGGACCGTACCAGGGCTGACGTTTCGCTTGGAGAATCTAGCTGCAAGATAAACAGGGGGCAGGGCTTGTGGCGAAGATGCCCCAGGCACAGGCGGTGGGGCGGTCACAGCTGGCCTAAGCTGGCAGTAGTGGGGCTCCCAGGTGACAGCCAGGCACAATGCATTGGTTGGTTGCTTGCTTGACGGTAAAGGGGATACGAGAGAGAGAGAGAGAGAGAGAGAGAGAGAGAGAGAGAGAGAGAGAGAAAGGACTGACACTCAGACTGACGGCCGTGGCGTTGGGATTACGTGGGACCTCAGGGACAAACGGGCAATGGGGGAAGGAAGATAGCCAGGGGTAGGCAAAACACAATCTGTGTCCGAAGTGTTGAGTCCAAGGTGACGGTGAGGGCGGGAGAAAATCTCACAGGAAGTGTATGAATATGTGAATGCAGTTAAAGATGGGATTTCACTCGGGAGACTTCAGAATGGATGCAGGAGTCGCCGCCATGACAATAGAGACGCCCGGCAAGGGAGGGGAGACGGCAGAGAGAAGGGTAGACGGAACCATAACACATACACGGAAGAGCAGGAGGGACAGAGGCAGCTACTTCTGCGAACAAGAGCAGGGAAAGCTCACTGAGGGAAGGGAAAGCCTGCAGGACGAGCAGGTGAACCACGGGGCCAGAGCTATCTGGGGTGCAGGAGAAGGGGCACGGGAAGGCCAACAGGCCTTTATCCCTATCGTTACCTTTTTCGGTGTCCCCAATAGCTGGCAAATCTTGAAGATGGTGTCAATTTCACTGGCCCCAGGAAAGAGTGGCCTGAGGGTGTACACTTCGGCCATGATGCAGCCCACCGCCCAGATGTCGATGGGGGAGCTGTAGTTGGTGGACCTCAGGAGCACTTCCGGAGCCCTGTACCTGGAGGGACAAAGAGGAACTGCTGGTTATTGCTTCTACAGGTCAGAAGTTCAATGACACGCTACAATCAATTCTCAGTGAGAGGCCTTCTATATATATATTTTTAAGTTTTTATTTATTTTGAGAGAGAGGGTGCCAGCAGGGGAGGGGGAGAGAAAGAGAGAGCGAGAATTCTAAGCAGGGTCTGAAGTCTCTGTTCAGAGCCTTCAGGGGTTCTAACTCAGGAACTGTGAGATCATGGCCTGAACCGAAGCCGGACACTTAACAGACTGAGCCACCCACGCACCCGACCTTCTCTGTTTCTAATTTCTGTCTAGCTCAGTGTGGTACAGGGACTCAGGAAGACTTGGTGGGTCTGTCATACACTAGTGCTTCTCTATCTCATGGTATTTTCACCTGAGCGTTTCTCTCCAAGACTCTTCTGTATGGTATCCTTGAGAAACAGAGAAAGAGTAAGGAAAAAGAGAGAACAGGAGAGAGAGAGAGAGAACGTAAAACTTGTTGTCTGTAGGCTACTTCTTAGCCACGGCCAACTGCTTAAAGTCTTGGGGTCTGAAAGTTTTAACCATAGCAATGAGCTGGTTTTTCAGACAGGTCTTTGGAGAATCTTCTAACACAACTCTTCTAGGAAATGGTCTTTAGTGAGGGCTATATATAAAATATTATTTATAAGGGGGATTATTTACAGCACGAGCTTTTAAACCTGGTACAACACCAATACACCTACAAATGTATGTTTCAAACTGCACTCTTTCTGTTAGTGAAGAGTTAATATCTGTGACATTCATAGTATCCTCAGCATAAAGGTATATATTTTTAAAATTTTTGAAAAATGTTTTATTTTTTATTTTTTTGGGGGGGAATGAGTGGGGGGGGCGCAGAGAGAGAGGGAGACACAGAATCCAAAGCAGGCTCCTGGCTCTGAGCTGTCAGCACCAAGCCTGACATGGGGCTTGAACTCAAGAACTATGAGATCATGACCTGAGCCAAAGCCCGACGCTAAACCAACTGAGCCACTCAGGCGCCCCATAATGGTATATTTTTAAAGAAGTGCAATTAGGGGCACCTGGGTGGCTCAGTTGGTTGGGCGGACCGACTTCGGCTCAGGTCATGATCTCACAGTCTGAGTTCGAGCCCCGCGACGGGCTCTGTGCTGATGGCTCGGAGCCTGGAGCCTGCTTCGGATTCTGTATTTCCCTCTCTCTCTGCCCTTCCCTGCTCATGCTCTGTCTCTATGTCTCTCAAAAATAAATAAACGTTAAAAAAAATTAAAAAAAAAAAAGAAGTGTAATTAAATAACTTTTAAAATTATCGGATTATGGAAAGAATATTTACCATCTGGTGGATACATAGTCTGTGTATGGGGGTCTCGATCGGATCTCTCGGGCCAACCCGAAATCTGCAATTTTCACAAGTTCCGGGCCCATGCAGAGGAGGTTCTCAGGCTTTAAGTCCCGATGGAAGAAGCCTGTGGAGACAGTGGAGAAGGAATCCAAATGCACATTTGCTTCCTCACTGCTCTTTGCAGCTGTATCTCTCTCTTCATATAGCTATAACTTGAAAAGTAGCCTGGAATGACACTGAAGGCCCTATGCACAGGACTTCTTTCATTTCCCACTGATGAATTCAAAATGTAAAACAGTTCAAAAGCTGATTCGTAATTTTTTTTTTCCAAGAGAGGAAACAGCTTTTAAATGATCAAAACTCAGTTATGGGCTGCAAGAACTTTGCGAAAAGAAATTGTCACTCGAGGAAAAAAAAATGTCATGCCTACTCTGGCCAAGTCAGCAAGAAGGAATTTGAGATTAAAACCATTTCAGCAGACAAGAGTCTTACATGTTCTGAGAGTTTATGTCACAAGAAAACCACCACGGCAATTTTTTGCTGGAACAAGGGATTTGAGAATATGACCTGCTCATATCTGAGATTCTGGTGTGTTGCAACAAGTGTTTAAGTGTTAAATGGTTATTATTTGCCTGATGAAGGAGAAGAGGTGTATCTGCAGCATACATCGTGAAAGGCAAAGACAGCTCCTCAAATGGGAAGCCTGTCTCAGGTGCAGCAGAGTTTTGGGGAGTGCATGCAGGACACTGAACACACGAACCTTCCAGGTGTGCTCCGACACCCACCAATCGGTGATAAATGCCTCTGAAAACCTAAAACCTTCCACTAGTACAGAGCATTGCTGACAGAGACATCATTCTCTACGACTGTAAGTCTCACTGGAACACGAAAACTGGAACTACGAGTCCGTGAATGCCACGGATGGTGTTATTTGTCCTGTGCTGTCATTACCAATGTTGGGAAAGGTGGTCCTAACTAGCACGTTACAGGAGCAATTACTGGCCAGCACGGAAGAGCCACACTATTCCTTGATGACTTCTAAGCTGAAAATGCTCAGGTCTACATCTCTGATGTGCCTTTCCCACCCTTCTCAGGACCTGTGTCTCCAATAGTATATGTCACTGTCTCCCCCTGTTAACCTGCCCCAAACCACTTTTCTCCTCTCTCAAATCATCTCTTCTTCCCAAATCTTTGATAAGATATCCTGGTTCCTTGTAGTTATATTGGATCCTTCCTAAACCGTCATGGAAATATGTTCTATTTCTCACCCAAATATCTCCATCTGACCCCGCCTGCCATTTTTCACTCCTTCCTCCCGAATCTTTGCTCTCTCTATCCCTACACTGCCACTTTCTGGCAGGCCTTACTCACTCCAGCCTCTCCAGATTTCTATACTTCTTAATAATTTAAACTCTGTCTTTCCCTTGTCACTGTCACACACACACACACACACACACACACACACACACACACACACACACGCTTCCATGGCTCCTTTAAGTTATTTAATAAGCTTGAATTCCTTTCAGTCTACCTACAGAGAGAGACTTATTTTCTAATACTTCTCACCAGTACATGTAAAGTGTGTTCCAATCACATAAAATCCCTCATTTCCTTCAAGTTCACTGCATCTATTCCCATTAACGATGTTGTGCCCTTGTTCCTTTTTATCTGTGTCAACCCCAATCTTTGCCATCCTTTGAGACCTATTTTGAGTTTCTCTTCTTCCGGGAAGTCATTCTAACTATGCTAGCCTTCTTCGCTCATTCATCCTACCAGTAAATACTCACTGAGGGTCCACTCCAGGCCAGGCACTGGGCGAGACTCTGTGGATTCAGAAGCAACTTAAATGGGCATGGTTCTTTCCCTGATGGACATGATAGGCTCTCTCTTCTGAACTTGAGCAGAACTCTACTGTTTTCAGGTCTATTGACTCTCTCCTCTAATTAGATGGAGCACTTTAAGGGTAAAGGCCACAATTCTATTTCTTCTGAATGCCTAGCACCGTGGCAGGAGCATGGTGGTCTCATAACATAGTCTTATTGACAGAGCAAAAGATTTGAATAGGTTTGCAGGGAACAGGAAGGAGCTTAATGGTGACAAATCTATCTTGGCCAAGTAGACAGGGATAACAGAGGAAGACCAGGAGGCAGGAAGGTTCACAAGACAGCAACAGAGAACTGAGAAGGGCAGGGACCCTGAAGTAGTGTGGGAGACATTGAGGGCTCAGAGTAGGAAGTCCTCAGCACAGGGGGAGTTCTAGCAAGACTAAATCTACGAGTCAAGGTTATTTTCCCAAAACCCTCTCTGCTCTAGAGGAAGGGGAGCGTAACCGTGATGTGGTCATACTTAAACATGCACTAAATGTCATGCACCATGGAAAGCAACCGTGTATTAATAAAAAGACACTCCTCTCTGTTCATCTAGGGAGGGTACCAGAGTTTGGTCACACTCCAAATGGATAGTATTATGACATACTGATGCATCTGCAGGCAAATGGCTGACTAAGATGCACAAAATACATATAATTACAGAGCACACAGAAGGGGCTGAAAGTGCAGAAGGGATCATATGTATTCAAGAGGGCCAGAAGTGAGAAGAGGAAGTACTTCCTTTGCACCACAAGGCTGCTTCTGTTTTCCATTATCCAAGGCATGGAGAAGATCAAAGGAGTCCTACCTGGGTTAGACCAGAGACAGGCACAGGGAGTTTGCTATTTGTACATATGGATATGTGTATGCATATGTGTCTTGTTTGTATGGAAATGTGTATGGGAAGAAAAAAAATACATGTATATATTCCATTGCTTCATTCTTTATCCCGCTATTATACCAATGTATGCCTTATGGCCTTCTTCACACCAATTCCTTAAGTATTCTAACCAAATTAATAGTAAATTAAGCCCAATTTATAGTAAGAAGCAAACTTGAGGCTGTCAGCATATTCAACGGGTAATGCAGTATTTGTCAAGGATGGCCTTTAAAGTGGAAGAAAACAGTTTCTGACATGAATATGTTTGGATGGCTTATTATCAGACTAATTAAAATAAAGATTGTCAATACACACCAGAGGGGGCAGTCCCTAAGACTCAGTATAACTAAGTCATCATGTTCGGACCCTCTGTTCTTCAGAGCATCCCCCAGTTCCGAGAAGGCCTGACTGTATGCTCCTATCTTGGAACTGGTTTAAGAATGTGGAAAGGCACAAGCAGTTATCAGAGAGTGACCTTTTGTCAGTACAGGCAGGAAGACTCCTGTGACCCTGAAAATATATGAACTATGGGTCCTCTCTTCCTAAAAACCCAGAGCATTAAAAACACATCAGTGAAAAAAAGAAATGACACACATCATTTTCTTTTTGAACAGATGGGAAAAGTGAGTCACCAGAGCTGGTGAAGGTGGGGCGGTGGTTAATTATTCACAATCCTATAAGAATGTGCTAGAGCTAATATACTACTCTGCTCTACTCTGTCCCTCTCAATCCATAGAGGTAAATCTTGACTTGTAGTTCTAGTCCTTTCAAGTCCAGATGGACACTGTTTCTCCTCTAGTTGGGTGAAATTATTATTTCCAACCTTATGTGGCATTTCCTTTATAATGAGTCATTTGTCCTCCAGCCTCCAAGCCCCATGGCAAACTCCCTCTGCAACCATGTGTAACGCCCACCTCAACAAACTTGCACCTTATCCTTGCTCAGTTCATGCTATTACATTGACTTGTACCGGGATATACCTAAACTCTTGCACTCCGGACCTCGTACCTTGCTTCCACTATAGGTCATGCTCCCATGAGCATGGACTACTTCCTCCCATTAGTCAAGCTTTATCCTGTCCCTCACTGCTAACTCCTCCTTAATCCTACTAGAACAGATGCACCAATAAAATGAGGGGCATGAAGATTCTGGTCTCCCATGTATCCGTCTAAGCAGCTTCACGTTTTATAGATCATACTCCAGGCCCAAAACAATCAGAGGAACAACGGCTAGGAAAAAGATTAACTGCAAACAGACTTTTAAAAATGACTAATGAAAATTCCATTTGTCAGCTGACATTTGCTGTTTGTTAGACTGTATTTGAGTATCAGCCTATATAACTAGGAAGTGTTCACGAATTTATTTGTAGAAGACCTAGCCCTCTGTTCTTTTCATTACTAAATTAGCTATTATGAGCCTTGTACCAAAGAGTTCTGTTCCTTGGTAATTAAAACTGTAAGATCCTCATGTCGTATGCATTTATTTTTCATCTCTATTTTGACAAAACATTACAATTTCCGTATGAGAGGCAATAAAGCATAGTGGTTAAGTGTGGAGACCAATCGGGTTGCCCAATTTCAAATCCCAATTCTGTTCACTGTCTGGCAAATCACTTAACCTCTCTGTGCCTCACTTTTCTAATCTGTAAAATAGGAGAAAAAAATAGCGTCTACCTTGAGGGCTTGTTTTGCAGGACTGAATGTGTTAATTTTGTAAAGGTCTTAGAGCTGTGCTTGGCACACTGGCACCTTGTGAGACCTTGTCATTATTAGTAGTGTGAATCCTTTCATTTTATCCTCCCAACAGGGGGACGGGCAGACACAGCTCCATTTGTTGCATGAAAGAATGAAGGCTTATGAAGCTAGTCATGCACTTCACCTGTGAGGAGGTGGTGCTAAGCTCTGATCCAATTCTTAGCCAGGTATGTGTTCTGCTGATGTGTGCACTGGAGCTTGCAACAATAAGCCCACTTCTTCCTCTGGGCTTCTGATTCACAATGGAAACCCTTACAGCTGGGTCATTCAGACATCATGTAACAGCCAAGTTCTATTAAGATAAGAATCTTCCTGTTCAAAACTGTTTGGCTTCCAGAAGACAGAACAGACCTTCGATTTAATTTCAGGGTACCCCATGCCAGTCGAATAAAAGGGGGATTTTTCTCTTTCATCCTGGCAGAAACAGTGCTGTGCTTACTTTTCATTAACAACCCTTGGGCAAGGGAAAACATCCAGCCACAAAGAAGGCTTTCTCTCCTCTGTCACATTCTGTTAATGATGAACCTGCTCTGAATATATGGAAATAACCAGTGAATACCTAAGCACTCTGAATTTATGCAGCATGCCTTCCTGCTGTGGAAGTTGTCACTTCACAGATATTACTAAATTTAAATCTACAGTGTTTTCCTCAAGAAGGCCATTAGGACGGCAACACAGAAAGGCCAAGGGCTGACTCAAGGTCATGCACTGCAAGACAGTAGTGAAACACAGAAGCAGAGAGACACTTTATAGGGCAAAACACTGTTGCCCAAGCCAGCTAAGGCATTCTTGATTGCTTGCATAGGTAAGTGTGAGCTGGATATTTGTAAGGGCAGGTCAAGGATGAAGCAAGGCTTGCATTAATTATTTAATTCTGGCAAAGTACATATGCTTTGGCATTGCTCAATCAGTACCAAGCGGAGTCATGTTTTCATTCCCTGTGGGGGGCAAGTACTCAGTGACATGAACTATGGCCATAGCAACTACCTGCAGCGCTCTTCTCCCCTCTCAAAGGAATCTCCTCCCTAGGGGCAGAATGCACCTTCTCACAGTAAGAACAGGCTAACAAGACAAATCCGTGAAGTGCTTTAGATGATTCTTTTTTCCATTACTAGAGGAAAGGGACAGATAGACTGAGTTACATGTGCACTTACCCAGAGTCAAGTCAATACCACATAAAAACCATCATACAGTTTCCGAAAATCATGTATCAATAAAAATGAGATGGGACATGTAAAATTAATATCCATCCCCTATTAGGATATCCCTAATATCTTACAATTATCATTGCAATTTTTTTTCACCTCTTATTCTCTTGTTTTCCTTGAGAAAAGATGGGTTTTTCTAGTAGAGCATGGCAAATGGGGCAGATACCTGAGCTGATGTCCTCCCTACTCCTTTGTTGCAGTGGAGTCTTTGGCAGGTCTTTAAACCTCCCTGAACCTCAGTTTCTTCTTCTTTGGAAGGAATAGCTATCATCTGTCCTTTCTAACTATGAAATTGGCAAGGAAATAAGTAAGATGACAGATGAAATGTTATTAAGCTCAAACTAGAACTGGGTGCTTAAGAGCTGGGGAGACGTGTCCACAAGAATCTTTGGTAACAGCAGTGTTGCTAAGAGCAAAGTTATTCTGACTTTCTCCAGGAACCGGGCCTTCCCTTGCACTGTCTTCATATGCAATCCGAGTGTCCAAGGTGCATGAGAGAAACTGAGAGTGCGGAGTTTCAAAGAGCCGTTGTGTCACAATAGTATCTGGATACTAAATATGTATTGTGTGTGCACACATTCATGTGCATTTGTGGGTGTGTGCATGCGTTAGGGGGAGCAGTGTATACGCAAGTATGTGGGCATAAGTACATGTAGATGTGTATGTACATGCCTGAGGTACATGTGTGAGTGTGTGTGTGCATTTGATGAAATTAGGTAGAGACCCAGGTAAAAGGCTACAAGTTCTTTCTGGCAACAAATACCTCAGTCTCATGAAAAGCAACCAAAAGGAAAAGAAGAGAAAGCCAATGAATATTAACCTTCTTTTAGGTCCACTACTCAGTTTCCAGTGCTGAGCAAACAGCCCGAGTAACTGAGACCCTATGACTGTCCCTGTGTGAAAGCATTCTGGTTGACCTTTCTCTTACGAGAATCTAATTTATAGTAAGAACCAAAGTAAGAACTTTGATTTCTCATCATATCCTTTTCCCGGGCTCTTAGATCTACTAAGTTACCCTTCTCTCCCTATTTGTCCCTCAGACACCATACCAGTTTTTCGTGTTTCATGCCATCCCTTGTGAATCGTAACTGAAGGTTCTATCAATGCCAGCAGAGTGGGCTGAACTTTTTTTTTTCCCCCACATAATTATTTCTCTATTGTGGTAAGAATATTTAAGGTTTACTATCTTAGCAACTTTCAAGTATATACCACAGTATCATTAATTATAATCACAATACTGTACATTATATCCTTATTCATCTTCTAACTTAAAGTTTGCACTTAAAACAAATTTTTTTTAATGTTTGCTTATTTTTGAGAGAGAAAGAGACAGAGTATAAGCTGGGGAGGGTCAGAGAGAGAGGGAGACACAGAATCCGAAGCAGGCTCCAGGCTCCAGGCTATCAGCACAGAGCTCGACGCAGGGCTTGAACCCACGAACAGTGAGATCATGACCTGAGCCAAAAAGGGCACCCAACTGACTGGGCCACCCAGGCGCCCCTGAAAGTTTGTACTTTTTGACCAACATCTCCCCACTCCCCCTACCCCTGCCCCTGTTAACTACCATTCTATTCTCTGTCTCTGCAAATTTGGCTTTTTTAGACTTCACACATAAGTGATATCATGCTGTATTTGTCTTTCTCTGACTTGTTTCACTTGAGCATGATGTCCTCAGGGTCATTCCAAGTATTATCAATTATAATTGACTTATAACGTGGTGTGGAAAATTCTCAGTCATTATTGTCTCAAATATTGTTCTGTTCTTTTCTCTCTTCTCCTTCTGGCAGTCCCATTACACGTATGTTTCACCTATGGAGTTGCCCCGCAGGTTTTGAGTATTCTGTTCTGGTTCCCCCCACCCCCCGCCCCATATTTTCTCTCTTTGTTTTAAACTTTTGGAAGTGTTTACTGAGTGAGCCTCAAGCTCAGAGATTCTTTCTTCAGCTGTATCCAGTCTACCGATAAACCCATCAGTGACATTCTTCATTCCTGTTACAATGTGTTAGATCTCTAGCATTTTTTTATCCTTTCTTAGAATTTCCGTCTCTCTGCTCAAATTGCCTGTGTGTTCTTGCATACTATCTACTCTATCCATTAGAGCCCTGAGTATTTTAATCATAGCTGTTTTAAATTCCTGGTCTGACAGTTCCAACAGCACTGTCATACTGAGGCTGGTTCTGATGCTTGCCTGTCTCTTCAACCTTAATTTTTTGCCTTTTAGTATGCCTTCTATTTTTTTCTTCAGAGTCAGACATGATGTGCTGGGTAGGTGGAAATGCTCTAAATGGGCCTTTATTAATGTGTTGCTGAATTTGAGGGGAATGAAGAAGCAAGCTCTGTGGTCTTATGATTATGTCTCAGTCTTTTAGTGAGCCCGTGGAGGCTGACCTTCTACTAAAAAACGTTTCAGGGGCGCCTGGGTGGCTCAGTTGGTTAAGCGGCCGTCTTCAGCTCAGGTCATGATCTCACGGTCTGTGAGTTCAAGCCCCGCATCGGGCTCTGTGCTGACGGCTCAGAGCCTGGAGCCTGCTTCGGATTCTGTATATCTCTCTGCTCTTCCCTTGCTTGCTCTCTGTCGCTATGTCTCTCAAAAATAAAAAAAATAAAAAAAGTGCTAAAAAACAAAACAAAACAAAAAAACGTTTTACTGAAATTGGTTCCCAAGTGGACTCAGTCTCGTATATTACTCACTGATTATTCAGTATGTGCCTGAGGCTGACATGGATTTGCACAGATAGTCTCCCTGTGTTTCATTTGGTCTCTCTAACCAAAGGACTACTTAGAGGGGAAGAGGGAGGCTGGGAAGGATCCCAGGTGACTCATCCCACCAGCTGTGACACAATGTCTTTTCTACTCACTGCCAATTTGTGTCAAATCTGTACGGACTGTATTATCAAAGGGCTTCCGCCCAGGTTCCTTATTGGGTAATGGAACTCATCTGTTGGTGCAATATTTGCAATGGCAACAACATCCTTAGGCTGGGGGTGAATGGCTTTCTGCCTGTGCAAGATCAACCACTTGGCCCATCTGTCTACAAACTTAAAGTGACTTCAAATGACCCCCTACGGAACTCTTGGCTACACCAATGGGCAGGTTCATCCCATGGCTCTGTGTGGGTCTGTGTCCAGTCAGTGGCAGAGACATAGTAACATCCCAGGTATTTGCTAGAAAATACCTCAAAGTCATTGCTACTCAATACCTTTTAAAAGCACAGCTAAGAACAATAGTAATGGAGCATTTCCCGAAGGGTATGTGGTCATCCATTCCTCTAGATATTCTAAGTCTCTCCTTGAACTATCCGGACCATCCCTACGGTGAATCCTACTGGGCCCCCTTAGAACTGTTTTGTCTGATCAGGTGAGGTAACTGGCCTAGAAAGAGGGATATGACATCAAATTGCCTTATGTAACCTGTCACTTCATGTTTGCCATGAAGTCACATTACATACTGTCCCCTCCATAAGGATCCACGAGAGAAACCTCTCTGGTCTTAGTTCTAGGAATAGTTCTGCTTCTCTTGGGCAACTGGACGGTTTTTACTGGGTGGGGGGACTGGGTAATTATGTTGGATGCAGTTGGTCATGTTTCCCATTTTGTGTAGTCAGAATGCTCAGAATCAAATCGGTAGCCTGCTTTTCTTTTTTTTTTTTTTTAACTTAAATAGAACTTGCTGACGTGTATTTTGCTGATTAACTCCCCCCACCTCAGCTATGTCCATACCTTGTTCTTGGGTTTGTCTTACTTTGCTCATTTTTAATTGATTTTATTTTCTTGTGTTGAATAAATTTTGTTAGACTATTTTTGAATGCTTTTGAACAAACTGAAATATATTAGGAAAATGAAAAGCCACGGCGAAGCAGAAACATAACGTGAAATTTCTCTGGATTCTAATCTTAGGTTTCTCATTAATACACCAGATAATGGGCAGGAATAAATTTTAGATCTATGACAAGCTTAATGTTAAAGCCTAAAGAATAAGAACACACACACATGATAAATAATGAGAGAAATTCAGAAATCAAGTTATGAAAGGTAATGTATTCCAAAACCCACTCTCAGCCTCTCCACTCTTTTTCAGCCTTTTCTGGGAGTCAATTACAAAGACCCTGATGCTTCCTGTATCTTCTACTTGATGACATTTCCCTGCTAGTAAAAAGCACAGTACTCCAAATCACCTACCGTGTTTGTGAATAAATGCAAGTCCTTGTAATATCTGATACATGATATTTCTTATAGCAGATTCAGGAAACAACTTATTTCTGTATGGGGTAGAGGAGGAAAAAGGTCATAAGTCTAGATTGACATATGAATCCCAATACCTGTGTTCATGCTCTTTTGGTTACATAGTAAGAATTTAAGAAAACATTTACTCACACACTAATTTGACCAGATCCTTTGATAATAAAGACCAAAGAGAAACAACCATTTGTCCATACAAGACAGCTACCTTGTAAACACTGGTGTATTGGTATATTGGTAATTAGTATATTCAGTTATGTTACAAATAAGATAAAAAATTTTATAGTGACCATCCCCCAAAACACCTCTCCCATCTATCATATAAAAATCTCTTCTCTTCATAATCTAAAACAAAACTTTAAAATATTTTAATGGGAAAAATTTGAGGCCTTCCAGATGAAGTCCTTATGAAATATAGCAGATAGTACCATATTCTCTTGGTTGGGCAAACCAAACAGCTTCATTCTTGCTAGTGACAGTGAGGATGGTATTTGTTCACTGAATCCACTCAGAGAAGCTGCAAACAGCACTCACCTGCCACTAAGAAATTATACCCAAGGGGTTCTACATGGTTCACTTTCAGAGTTCAAAATTACCATACCAGGGGAGTTTTTTATCAGTGTCCTCTTCCCAACACACAAGCCCCTGAGCGGTATAGCAAGAAAGGAAGTGCAGTCAACCTACGAGTTTTCAATGGAGGTCTCAAAATAAACGAAGCTGTCGCACCCTGACCTGTAACTGCTCTGCCCGTGTGTCCTTGTGGGCATGTGGGCTGCAGAGGATCTGTTCGAACTCTGAGCTTCCCTGGGTAAAGAACCCTTTGAAACATGAAAACGGCTGCATTGAAAGTAGCTTCTATGAAGCTATCGTGAGGTCTCCAAAGTAGGAATGTGTGGTGGGCCCCTCATCTAACGGGCAGCTTTAGACAGTAAAGCCTAAGGAGCATGACTTCAACAAACAAAAGCGAAAAGAAAACTCATCCACTTTGCAATATTTATTTCTGAAGTCATGATGACCAAACTGTACCTTTCTTTAATGAGCTGGTAAAGATTTTCCTTCATGTACTCAAAGATAAAATAAAGATGATCATTTTCCCTGATAACTTCTTTTAATTTTACGACATTGGCGTGGTTGAGCTTCTTTAAAGACTGAAAGGCAAGGGGGAAAACACAAAAAATTGGAGAAAATCTGTTGTTGAAAAATAAAAGTAATCCTACATAGAGTTAGGAAGAAACATCTAATTCCAGAACCATAGAAATGCCCCGATTCCTATTTTATTGACAATTTAACAAATGGTATTTCTCTGAAGTCAATAACAACTTTATGTAGAAAAACTGTTTCGATTAGCTGACTAGAAAGTAAGCACTTGATCATTACTGGTATTTCTGGCTGCGTCCTGCGCCAGGCAAGGGGCCAGAACTATTTTAGGTGCAGTCCCTCCAGATGACGGAATTCATGCCATGAAAATGGCCAGAAGGGAACGAACTGGAAGCTGAAGCTTTGATTGTTCGTATTAGAGAAGGCAGCTGCTGTGGGCTGAGATGACCAGCCAACAGTCTGCAGACCTTTTGAACAGGAAATTGTTCAAATAGACAGAGGCTCATAGCTCGAGGCTCCCAACTTCCATCTGACTTATGTGTCCATGAGGCACACGGCACTTCTTGTGATGTGAGTTTTAAAGGAGGAAGGAGGAGGAGGAGGAGAAATCTCATTGTGAAGACCCCGAAGTGAGATGGGAGAACAGCAAGGGCAGAAATGTCAGGCAGGGGATGAGAAACGAGGGTGGGTCAGAAAACGGGGCGTGACCTGATTCTTCATCTTTGCACACATGCGGTTTCCCTGTTCCTGACACATCCGTGTGAGAACAGCCACGTGTAAACTGTTTTCTGTTTGCTTCATTAGTTCTGTTGACGGGGAACGAGTACACTTTTGTGATTGTGAGCAGCGACCCCGTTCATGTACGACAACTAGAGAAGCTGTTGGTTTGCTCACCAGATGGTCAGAACCTGATCGACAGTCTCCTTCAAGGGGGCCTCAAAGGACCGCTGGAGGGTGGGATGGGCCCTTTAATTCCAAAAGCCTTTTCCTCACAGAGAAGTGACTCCGATAATAATATACCGTAAAGCCTTCCTTATGTATGAATTCCCTTAAAAAGAACATTCCTTTTATAAAATGAACACGATGTCTGGAGACAAAAGGTTAACATGAATATCCAAATCTAATTTTTTTTAAATGTTTATTTTTGAGAGAGAGAGAGAGAGAGAGTATGTGTGTGAGCAGGGGAGGGGCAGAGAGACAGGGAGACACAGAATCTGAAGCAGGATCCAGGCTCTGAGCTGTCACCAAAGAGCCTGACATGGGGCTCGAACTCACAAACTGCAAGATCATGACCTGAGCCGAAGTCGGACGCTCAACCAACTAAGCCACCCAGACACCCCTATGAATATCCAAATCTAGAAAGAGGGTCGGTAATAATGCATCCAAACTTGGGAGTGCTATAATATGATGAAGTAACTTCAAGCAGCTGGGAAGAGAGAGAAAATATGTTCGGTGAATGAGAAAATAAAATGCTTCAGGAGGTTCTTCCCTGAAAGACAAGCTCCTGCCAAGGAGCCTCTCTGGCAGGAAATCCTCAACTGAAGGCCGATCCTTCTAGAATGACCCAATGAGGCTGATTATTTGTTTCAGTTAAATTGGCTTCCAGGTTCTCCATGAGTAACAAGCATAAACATTGCTTAACTTCTAAGTATTCACCCTGAGGTCATCTTTTCTACCTATTTGCTTAAAAGGCATCACCACAATGGCAGAGATGTCCAGTGGATAAGCAGAATGAACAGGGCGAATTCATTCAGGGAAAAATGAAGTAGGGTTTTAAGCTTTTCAAGAAGAGGATTCTAGGCAAGGAATAGGCTACCTCCCCTGCTTGGCCTGATGTATATTTTAAGCATGAATTGCTAGCTCAAGTCTAAGAAGGGCTAGCAGTTCTTGTTTCTTTTTTTTTTCTTCTTTAAATGTTTATTTATTTATTTTGAGAGAGAGAGAGAGCTTGAGAGGTTGAGTGGGGGAGGGGCAGAGAGAGACGGAAAGTGAGAGAACCCGAGCAGGCTCTATGCTGTCAGCAGGGCTGACCAATGCAGGGCTCAATTCCACAAACTGTGAGATCATGACCTGAGCTGAAACCAAGAGTTGGACGCTTAACCAACTGACCCACCCATATGCCCCTTGCAGTTCTTTTTTCTGAGCAAAGCTCATGGGCAAGTTAAAGTCTACCTTAGTTTAATATAAAAGGGATTAATTGTGTGTGGGGAATTGCATATGATTCATTTTACAGAGAGAAGGCATCTTATTTTGGCACAGGAAGAGTTCACAAGGAGAGGAAGAGGCAGGACAATTAGAGCAGAGAAGCAGAAATAGCAAATTAAACCCAGGTCAGCAGTCCTAATAGGGATTATTTATCTCCATTTGGGTGAAGGTTCCTAACTATTAATACAACTACAACATACTGCTCCCCAAGGGTACCCTGGGGCAGAAGACACAGTCCCTGCCTGTAAGTGGCAAACAGCCTAATAGGGAAGAGAGGACATGAATACAAAATCCATAGAACAGAATAAGGGAGATCTTCTTAGGGCCAAGAGAATGGTAGAGACAAGGAACATCAGAAACATTTCAAGAAGGAGTATTCAGCAAACCCCGAGTGGTCAGTGGGTATGTCATCTGAAATGTGACTTGAAGGAAGAGTAGCATCCAGATGAAGAAGTCGGTGGAAGGGAGAGAGTGTGCCCAGAGGGAAGCCCTTCTTAGGTATGGGCGTGGGAGTGGAGGGGCAGTCGGCCATGCCTGAGGGATGAGGACTGCCCCAGGTAGGTTATGAAGGAAGGTCACCCAGAAGACTTTAACTGGGGAAGGGAGCAGGGAAGGCACTGTTTGGATGCCAGGTGTACATCCACTGAAGCGTAGCAAACGTGGGTTTGAAACAAAGCTTTGCGGCTTAGAGTTGTATTTACCTCAAGCCAAGTTACTGAGTCTCTGGGCCTGAGCTGTTCTCAGCAGCAAACTCAAGATACTAACATTTTCCTCATGGCGTAGTTGTGAGGATAAACTAAGACAGTGCAGGTAAATCACCTAAGGTGCTGCCTGGCTCGTAAGAGCTTCTCAGTAAAGGGTACATAGTGTGTGAACGGCTGAATGTCATGGAGATCTTTCTGGGAGCAGCACACGGGACAGATGGGATGTGGAGAAAGTGAGGTCACACGGGCCACCTGCAATGAGCTGCAGTTTCTGGGTGAAGGGGTAAATGATAATTACAGAAGAGGGGGAAAATAGGAACACTGGAGGAAGCAGACATTCTAGAAAATTTAGGCACTGATGCCCAGTAAGCAGCTGGATACATGGGCCTGAAGCATGTGTCAGCAAGCATTTCTTAAAGGGACAGAGAAGAAATATTTTAGGCTTTCTAAAGCTTTCTATTATTTCTATTTCTATTTCTATTAAATATTTAGGCTTTCTATGTAGTCCCTGCTGCAGCTACTCAGCCTTGCCATCAAAGTGTGAAATCAGCCATAGACACTACGGAAACAGGTGGGCATGGCTGTGTTCCAATAAAATTGTATTTACAGAAACAGGACGTGGCCACTCATCAACCCTTGGTCTAATGCGTATGAAAGATAAGAGATTTGGTGAGAGCACTGAAGCGAGGGAGAGAGATGAAATTACTCAGGAGGAGGTTCAGAGCAAAGAAGAAAATCACTAAGGGTGGAACATAAGAAATCATCGCTATTTAAAGGGTGAACCATGGAGCACTCGGTGAGGCAAGAAAGAGGTAGGACAGCTGTGCAAAAGCAGAGTCACACAGCCCTGGAAGAGGACAGCGCCCAACACTGCAGGCACAACAATGTCTGAGAAAACGAACTGGATTTGGGAACAGGTGACTTTTAGGACAGCAGCTTCGGTAGAGTTGGAAAGTCATGGAAAGTCAATGGCAGGTGGGGAGATGATGGCAAAGAGAAGGTTAGGCAAGGAAAGGAAAGGGGTGGAAGCTCCCAGGGAGAGAAGGCTGAGGCTGATTAGGGAGAATGGCGGGCACATATATTTATTTATAGGCTGAAGAGAAGGAGCCCTTGGAAAGGAAGAGCTTAAAGAAATGAGAAGGTTCAGGAGTGCTTAGGTGACTCAGTCGGTCAATCAGCAGCCTCTTGATTTTGGCTCATGTCATGATCTCACGGTCATGGGATTGAGCCCTATGTCGGGTCAATGCTAAATGTGGAGCCTGCTTGAGATTCTCTCTCTCTCTCTCTCTCTCTCTCTCTCTCTTTTTCTGCTTGAGATTCTCTTTCTCTCTCAAAATAGATAAACTCAAAAAAAAAAAAAAAATGGGATGGTTCACAATAGCCAAAAGGTGGGAGAAACCCAAATGTCCACCAACGGATGAATGGATAAACAAAATGTGGTCTATACCTACAATGGAATATGATTCTGCCTTAAAAAGGAAGGAAATTCTGACACACGCTAAGACACAAACCTTGAAGAAGCTTGAAAACACTATGCTAAGTGAAATAAGCCAGTCACAAAAGACAAAAACTGTATGATTCCACTTATTTGAGGTTCTCAGGATGGTCAAAGTCATAGAGACAGAGAGTAGGACTGCAGTTGCTGAGGGGTGTGTGTGTGTGTGTGTGTGTGTGTGTGTGTGTGTGTGTGTGGAGGGGGAGGGGGAGTGGATGGATCATGAGGAGTTACTGTTTTGTGGGTACAGAGTTTCAGGTTTACAAGAAGAAGGGAGTTCTAGAGGTGCTAGAGGTGACGGCTGCGCACCAATATGAAGCCCTGTGATACTAGTGCACTGTACACTTACAAACTGGTGATAGGGTACATTTTATATATGTGTATTTCATCACAATTTGAAGAGAAAAGACATTAGTGGAAACTAGTGAGATCAAAATAAATTTGTGGTTTATCTAATATCTATACCAAAGTTTAAAAAAGTATATTCATGGCACCTTCTCCCTTGAGCTATTAGCTGTATAATGTTGTCATTTGCCCCCTTTTGTTGGCATCAGAGAAACAATTCAAACAGAATGACGGACTCCAATCAACCGCAGGTCTAAGCATGTATAAAGCTATTTTTAATCAACCATACATAAATTATCCCCTGGTGTGTTAATAAATACCTTAACCTCTCGAAGGTTCATGCATTCCTCCCAGGAATAAAACTTTCTTTTCATTCTAAAAGAGAACAAAGAAACAAACAGTGTGCTTATTCTCAGTAGCAGGCTAAACTTTCTTGTTCAAAAATATTTCCATTCTGAATCTAGTGAATAGTGCTTAGAGTTGGTTTCAATTTCTACCAAATATTACACTGTCCAAAACAGCATTCATCTGACAATCTGGCCGTGCGATCAATGCTACATCACAAAGCTTCCCAGCAGAGGTGGTGCAGTGCACTCCAAGGAGGCCTGCCTGCTGTCTTGTTCTATCACTAATTGGCTAACCTTGCCCTGGAGGCGAATCCCTCAGGCGTATTTGATCTACACTAGAGCTCTCCAACAGAACTTTCTGTACTGATGGGAACGCTCTGTGCTGTCCAGTACGGTAGCCACTGAACTAGACACATATAGACACATATGGGTACTGTGTCCTTGGAATATGGCTAGCACAACATAGGAACTTCATTTTTAATAAAATTTAAATTTAAATACCATTCGGTTACTTGCCACCCTGTTGGAAAACACAGTTCTAGACCCTCTGGCACAGGGGTTGGCAAATGATGGCCCATGAGCCAACTGCACCCCACCATCAGTTTTGTGCAGTCTGTGAGCGGAGAATGATTTATCATCTTTTTAAATAGGTGCGGAAAATAAATCAAAAGATAAATAAGATCTCATGACAGGTAATAATTTTATGAAATTCAAATTTCAGCCTCCGTAAAGAGTTTTATTGGAATACGATCACACCCATTCATTTATACATGCCCTATGGTTGCGTTGACACGATAGCAGAACTGAGTTGTGATGGAAACCATATGGCCTGCAAAGCCTGAAATATTTACTGCATGGCCGTGTACAGAAAAAGTTTGCCAACCCCGGTCTACAGTCTGAGGGGAGAGAGAGAACTCTATGGGCCAACCAGAAATCCAAGTTTCAAGGTTATATCTTTCATTGCACTGCAATCACATGGTCTCCTTCGACTCTTCCAGTGGCCCCAGGAAATAGAGGGGGCAAGTGAGGAAGTGAAGAAACAGAGAAGTCATGTCATTTTTCCCAAGGTCTCACTGTTGGCCAATAAGAAACCAGCTTCCATCTCTCCACCTCACTCTCACACCCTGTCCCCAATGTCACACCATCTGCTAGCAGAGTAACCAGTTCCTTTGTTCATGCCCCAGATATTATTTAGCCCCCCACCGTGTGGCAGGGGCTTTGTCAGCACTAGTGACATAACGATGAGAGGGGCATCCCTCATGGAACTCGCATTGCATCGGGAAGGTAGGCAATTAATCACTGAATGCTAGGAAGGAAAGGCACAGGACACGGTAGGAGCAGACCGCAAAGTGACCTAATTTAGCCTGGGGTATCAGGAAGCGCTCCTGGAAGGAGGTGATGTTTCAATTAAGACCCAAAGGATCAGTCGGCCTTTGAAGGTGGGAGGTAAGGAATACCATGTGAAGACTGGGGCAGAAAGGTATTTGGTGAGATCAGGAAGCTGCAAGGGCCAGCGTGGCCAGGACGAAATCGACAGTGGGGTAGTGACAGGAGAGGAGGTTGAAGAAAACAGGCAGTGGCCAAGTGATACAGCAAGTTGTAGGTCACATTAAAAACTGGGAGCTTGATCCTAAACTTGATAGGAAGATACTGCAAACTGCTGTAGTTCGGGTTCTGCTGAAAGCAGAGCCTGAGGCAAGGACTTGGGTGCAAGTAGTTTATTTGGGAGGTGATTCCAGAAAGCCAGGGCGAGGAGCAGAGAAACTGGTAATGGAGAGGTGGGAAACCCACTAAAGGATGCGTTACTGAGCTGATACCAAGGAGGCAACTGGGACTCAGTCCTGCTGGGGACCTTCTAAAAATCTGTGTGGAAGGTGCCCTGGTTGAGTCTCTCACGTGTACCTGGGGAGGGGGTGCTGGTGGCAGGCACAGAACTGTACACACAGCACTATGAATTCAGGTAAGACAAGGCGACTTGACGGGGCAGAGGGGACACAGTGTTTGGAGCAAATGGTTTTAGACAAATAGATTCATGTGTTTAAAGTAATTCCTCACCCTGGAATGGAGACGGGCAGAATGGAAGCCAGGAACCCCACAGAGGAAATTATTCTAGTGCTAGAGGTGGTAAATGACAATGGGCTGAATGGGAGGTTAGAAGGGAGAATACAGAGAAGCAGGGGGAGCAGATAAACATACGGTAGTTGGAATCTATGGACCTAGACTGCCAATGCTGGGCACACGGAGGGAGGTCAGGAGGACGCGCAGGTTTTGAGGGGATGGCAGTGTCATTATTCAAGAGAGGGAACAATGAAGGAGAAATAGGTTTGGGGCAAGAGAGGGAGAACACCGGATATAAGCTGAGTTTGGGATATAATGAGTCTGCAGGGTCTGCAGGGCATCCAAATGGAGGTGTTGAGAAAGTGACTGCATATGGATAGATGGGTGTAGCAGAAAGGCCTTAAAATGGTCCCTGAAGACTCCCACACCTGCTGGGATTCAGAGCCTTGAATAATGCCTCTCCTTTAATGACTTGCTTCTAACCAATGGAATACAGCAATCTGAGAGGATGTCACTTCTGTGGTTAGTTTACAAAGGCAAAAAGATGTGACTTCCATTTTGGGAGAAGCCTCTCTCATTGCCTTTGTGGCCCCCATGTCTTGAAGCAAAGTGCCTCTCTGGGGGCGCCCACATGGCCAAGGACAGAGAACGGCCTCTAGCCAACAGCCAGCAGAGAACTGAGGCCCTCAGTGCAACCACCCAGGAGGTATTGAATGCTGCCCGTAATCAGGTGAGTGAGCCTAGAAGCGGACCCGTTCCCAGCCCAGCCTTCACATGAGACCCCGGCACTGGCCAGCACCTTGATTGCAGCCTCATGAGAGACTCTAAAGAACTTACCTCAACCATGCCCAGACTCCTGACTCACAGAAACTGTGAGATAATAAATGTGTGTAGTTTTAAACCACGAATCCTTGGGGTAAACTGTTATGCAGCAACAGATAACTAAGACAGTGAGACTGGACTCCGATTGCAAAAGACAAGTGGGGTGGGGAGATGAAGACAGTGGTCCCCAGACTGCCACCTGTGTGAATGATCCAGATTGAGTCCTTCTCAGGGTTTCGGTTTCCTTTCCGATAAAATGTTTCTTAACCTGCTCATTACTATGTCACGATATAAGACACTCTGGACAAGTACACGCGCCATATGCACATTTAAAGTAGGAATATGTTTAAGACCTCTGACGTGAGCGTTCCAGAGCCAACAATCATCGAGCCCACAGAAACCAATGTCTAAGACTTTCCTCCATGCCTCCCATCCGCGTCCCTTTAGAAATTTTGCAATGATGGGAAATGCAGAGGGGGGAGTGAAAACAATGTTGACGATGTACGGTGGAGGATGAGCTGATGCGAGTGAAGAATGAAACTTACTTTTTAATAGCAATCAGCTCCCCGGACTCAATGCTTCGTCCCAGTAGGACGGAACCGTAGGTTCCATCCCCGAGTTGCTTGATCGTTGTGTATCTATTCATGGTGTGCCCGCTCAGGCCGGACACTCATCTCAGGGCCGAGGCGGTGTAGTCCTGCAGAGGCAGCAGGCCTCCCCGGAGTGTAACCAGATTTTTCGATGGCAGCACCAGCACAAGGTATTCAGTAGAACGTGACTATCTCCCAAATACATATTTTCAAAGATCAGTCTTCTGCCTGGAGAGAAAGAGAGACGAGGGTAATTGTTAAGGTATATTTTGAGTATTTTATCATCTAAATCAGGAGTCAGCAAACTATAACCCCCCAGGCTGCCATCTGTTGTGGTAAATAAAGTTTTATCAGAACACAGTTATGGCCACTCACTTGCATATTGTCGACAGCTGCATTCACACAAGAACAGAGGTGAGTGGTTGTGACAAAGACTATATGGCCTACAAAACCTAAAATATTTATCATCTTGCCCTTTACAGAAAAAGTTTGCCAACCTCTGACCTAAATAATGCTCTTTTCCAATTTTTACGAAATGAGAGATACCATTCTTGGAAAGTGAATTCGTCACTGGCTCAGAAATGAATCAGTTCCAATTCAATGCTTTTCTGCTGACCAGCCACTGTGGGCAAACACTGCATGAAAACTACGGTCGACAAAAATTGCCACACTACAAGAATCTGTATATTTAGTCCAGATTTAGTACTAAATATACTGTGTTCTGTGTAATTCTGCTACGATTTCCAATGTAACAAAGCCAAGAAATGCTAAAATTAAAGTTCTCCCGATATGGAACTTACATGTGCTCCACAAACTATTTGTGGCTAGGCATCAAGAGAATTATTTTAACTACTAGACATACAGAAGCTAAACAAAGAACAACTAATTTCTTAAGGTCTGTATGTAGGGTATGGCCTTTTAAAGTCATTCAGTTGTGGGGTACCATCACAGTCAGCTAACCATCCGACTCTTGATCTCAGCTCAGGTCATGATCTCAGTTTGTGAGATAGAGCCCTGCATAGGGCTCTGTGCTGACAGTATGGAGCTTGCTTGGGATTCTCTCCCTCTGTCTCTCTCTGTCCCTTCCCTGCTCATGCTTGCTTGCCTTCTCTTTCGAAATAAACTTAAAAAAAAAAAAGTTGTTCAGTTGTTTTTTTTAATAATAAATCACTGATTTTTCAATTTATAAAATTAAGTCAGTCTGCCTGTAATAAAGAATATGTAGTAATAAGTGATTGTAATGCTTTTATGTAAACATTAATAAATTATAAATACTAAAATAAAACTATTTTTTTTATTTTTAGTGTAAGCTCTATGCCCAATATGGGGCTTGAACTTATTACCCCAATATCAAGAGTCACAAGCTGTACCAACTAAGCCAGCCAGGCACCTTGAGAATAAAGGTATTAAAAAAACAAAAAACAAAAAACAATCCTATAGCTGTCAAGCTAATTATTAAAAAACCAAGAGATCAGATAATACTGACTAGAAGTATGTGACATTCTGCACCTAAATCCAGTCTATGCAGCTTCTCCTTCCAGAAGAATTCCAGTCAATAAATGTTGAAGAAAAGAGGAAAATAAAATATTCACTATTAGGTAAATACCACAGTAAGATTCGTTACGAACAACATTCACTGATGGATGCAACTATTAGTGAATGAAAGGTTGAGGAGAAACTGGATACTTGCATAGTTTCAAAGAATCTCTAAGACACTAACTTCAAAGGGAAAGATGGTGACTCCATAGGGAAAAATCCAGCAAAAACTTCCCTACCCAAGTGATCAAATTCAATGTCACCATTAATAAAACTTATGACATCATGAACTCTGGATATAATGCTTTGAGAAGGGCATATCCCTTCTATGGCACTCTTATCAAAAATTTCAATCTATTCATAGGAAAACTTCAGACAAACCCAAAATGAGGGACATTCTACAAACAAATGACTAATAGTCTTTGAAACAGTCAAGATCATAAAAGCCATGGATGGGCTGAAGAATTGTCACAAGATCGGAGGCAATTAAAGAGACATGACACCTAAATGCAACATGGGATCCTGAACTGGACCCTGGAACAGAAAAAAGACATTAGTGGAAAAGTTGGTGAAATTTGAATAAGGTCTGTAGTTTAGTTAATAGCATAGTGCCAATGCTAATTTTCTAGTTTTGATCATTGTTCTATGGTTATAGAAGATATTCATATAGGGGAAGCTCAGTGAAGGATTTTTAGGAATTCTCTGTACTATTTTTTGCAACTCTTCTGGAAATCTAAAATTAGTTTAGAATTAAAAATAAATCCAGGGGCACCTGGGTGGCTCAGCTGACACCTGATCTCAGGATTGTGAGTTTGAGCCCTACATTGGGAGTAGAGACTACATTAAAAAATTTTTTTTAATAAAATAAAATCTTAAAAAATAACTCCAGTAACAACCTACTGAATGGGAGGAGATATTTGCAAATGATTTATCTGCTAAGGGGTTAATGTCAAAAATATATAAAGAACTGATACAATTTAACACCAAAGAAATGAATAATCCAATTAAAAATGGGCAGGGGACCTGAACAGACATTTTTCCAAAGACATACAGATGGCCAACAGACACATGAAAAGACCCTCAATATCACTCATCATCAGGGACATGTAAATCAAAACCACAACAAGATATCACCTCACACCTGTCAGAATGGCCAACATAAAGAAACAGTGTTAGTGAGGATGTAGAGAAAAAGGAACCCCTGTGCACTATTAGTGAGAATGCAAACTGGCAAAGCCACTGTGGCATGGAGGTTCCTCAAAAAATCAAAAACAGAATTACCATGTGATCCAGTAACTGCACTACTGGGTATTTACCCAAGAAAATGAAAACACTAATTCGAAAACATATATGCACCTCTATGTTTATTGCAGCATTGTTTAGAATAGCCAAGATATAGAAGCAACCCAAGTGTCCATTGATAGATTGATGGATAAAGAAGCTGTGCCACACACACACACACACACACACACACACACACACACAGGAATAGTACTCAACCACAAAAAAGAACGAATCTTGCCATTTGCAACAACATAGACAGACCTAGAGAGTGTGTTAAGTGAAATAAGTCAGTCAGGGAAAGACCAATACCATGCGATTTCACTCATATGTGCAGTTTTAAGAAACAAAACAAAACAAAACAAAGAGAGACAAACAAAAACTGGACTTTTAAATATAAAGAACAAACTGTGGTTGCCAGAGGGGCAGTGGACGAAGGGATGGGTGAAGAAAAAACAATCTATATGTTCTTGTGAAGGTTGTGCTGAGACCTCAGGAAGCTTTAAATGTAAAGGTTATGTCTGATTTCACCACACTATCATATAGCTGGAGAGCTTTCTGAGATTAAGCTTCCCCCACCACAAACTCATTCCCCTCTCCCAGAGCCAGTTTAAGGCCGCCTGGTTCAAGGGGCATTTTCCTTCATCTTGAAGCAATTTCCGGCAGCAGCTCTTTAGTGATGCATTCCGCTGCTGATTGATAAATATTTATAAAGCACTTCCTGTATGATAGACCCTATGTTAAAGCCTGGGGATACAAAGAATATACAATACCTTTTTTCAAAGATATACAATTCCTTTTTTCAAAGATCCTAGTCTCATGGCAGGGGATGAGGGTGGTGGGTGGGCCCAGATATGTACTCATGAATATGCACTAAGGTATTTAAAAAACACTTAGGTTTGAGGTACAGGACATGGGAGGGGTTAAAGAGAAAGCCTGCCCCCGGCTTCCAGCTAGGTCAGTTCCATCTGGGCTGAGGAGGGCATAAGCTAAGTCTTCATAAAAGACGGAGCTTGAAAAAAACAAGAAAAGTGGGTGTTCTGTTAGGTAAGACATTCTAGCAGTCCAAGGAGCAGAAACAAAGGCACAGGGGCTTCTACCTGTGAGGGAGGGGATGGTGGGGAGCTTGGAACTGGAGAGAGAGAGAACCCCAGAGTTGTATTTGTGGAGGGTCTTGGATGCCATTTTGAAAAACATAGGCTTCAACTGGGTCCCGTACTAAAAGAGAAGGAAGCACTACAAAGGACGTCATTGGACCAATGGAAACGGCTGGAATATAGGTGACAGATTAGGTAAACGTATTGCATCTGTATTACATTTCCTGAAGTAGATGCCTGTCTGTGGTTCTAGAAGAGCATGATCTTAGTTTTAAAAAATACACCCTGAAGGATTTATCAGTAAAGGACCACGATGTATGCAATTTCTTCTCCACTGGTTAGAACAAAAATATTGCACGCGTGAGGGGGAAGGGTGTGAGTGTAGAGAGAGGGAACAAATGGGGAAAAAATGTGAATAACAGGTAAACTTAGGTAAAGGCATAGGGGTATTCTTTGTACGATTCTTACAAGTTTCCTCCTGTATGTTTGAAATTATTCTACGTTAGAAGTTGAAAAGTGCTCTTCAAAATGGTAGAGGAGGGGAATCATTTTATTTCAGCTCAAAACATACAAATGTAGATTTATTCGATAAAACCCAATATTAGAACACTATCATACACCATGGCTGTGTCTCAGCATAACACAGAAAGAGTACCTGATCCACGACATAGGCAATTTTTGACTCTGCATTTGTTTTCCCCTTTTTCATATGACATATATGATTTCTACATCATTCATAATTTCATTTCCAACAAATAAAAATTCCTAAACCATTGTTGTATGTCATCTTCCTAAAAATCACTGGTACCTTGATTTGTCACATATCAGCTAATAAATCACAGGCTCTATTAAAAAAAGAGAGAGAAAAAAAGGGAGGCTTTGAGTTAGCATCAGGGAGGAGTTAATTACGTGGGTTTTTTTAACTGGAGAATAACATGATCAGATTTGTTAAATAGAGTCAACTGGACCAGATCCAGTTAAATAGAATATTTTTCTTAATGTCCAACTAAAACTTGCCTGTTCTAATTTAAGCTAATTTCTTCATGCTTTGTTTTTTTGCAGATATAAAGAAACTATCTCACAAAAATGTGTACGGACATGACATTAGTAATCCAATGTGTGTCTCTCAGCCTTCTTGTGCTTTAATTATGCAACCTTTCCTCATAGGACCTTTTTCCACTCCTTTAATTATCTTTGGCATTCATCTCTTGAATCCTCACACATTTCTCCGTCCCCTTGCTGTCTTGTGGTGACCGATCTTAATAATGATGTACGTTCCGGTACCATGTGGGCTCTCCCCCACATTTTTTTTTGCAATGGCATTATATTACTGATTCATATCTATAAATTATTAATCATAGAAGCCTTTCTTGGGTAGTTCATGTCCTACTACTTCCTCATCCAATTAAATTGTATAATTGGGATAGTGCTTCCTAGGATATCATTGAGAAAGCTGTTTGTGAAAGAATTAAGAACTTTGGTGAAGTCAAGATAGAGTCATTCATTTAACACAGTCACCCTAACAATTTTTCTTTGTTACAGTTTGTCGTATTATCATAGAATGAAATTCAATCACTCTAGCAAAATTTGGCTCTCACCATGCGATGATAGCTGTGTTTTAATCTTACATTATTATTTCAGGTAATTACATAAATGATTGTACAATGGATCAAACTAGTGTCTCTTCAGGCACTGATGTCAGCTGGACAGTGTACAATTTTACTGAACCTTGACTAAGATGCTAAGTATTATGCAAGACTTTAGCGGCACATTATGGATAAGATAAGGGTCGTTCCTTAAATAGCCACAGACACGATCAAGAAAAATGTAGAAAGTACTATAAGAATATGGTAGAGAGAGCAACCAAATCCTGGGTGGAGGGAGGGATCTGACCACCCTTTGGGGAAGAGGTAGTATTGAGGTATTGAAGAATGAGCAATGTTTTGTTAGACAGAAAAGGGCAAGAAAGGACTTACAGATGGAGGAAACTATGTGTGAAATGTTGGGTGGTACAGGACCTTGGTGTGCTCACAGGAGGGCAAATGCCTATTGGTTCCATCCCTGGCTGAACATCAGAATCACCTTTTAACAATACTGATGCCCAGGCCCCACCTCTAAGGAATGAGGTCATGGGTGGGAATGAGTTTCAGTAGTTAAGAAAGCTTTCCAGGTGAGTCTAACATGCAACTAGGCTGTGAAGTATAGGGCTAGGACATAAATACCATGGAGGGCAGTAAAGGAAATGGCAGGAAATGCCTAGAAACTCAGGGTAGGGCCCAGCAGAGAAGGGTATATTTATCATGCAGGAATTTGGTCTTTACCCCGCAGAGGGGAGCTCTCCAGGGCTTTTAAGCAGGGAAGTGATTGGGAAATGGGAAATGATCTTCCAGAGGAAGATCCCCCTAGAGAACAAACAGATGTTAGGATAGAGACACTAGAGGCAGAGAAACTAGTTTGGAGGGTCTGCAGTAGTCCAGGTGATACCTGTTGAAGGTCTGAACGACAATCCTGGACTTGATGAATCTCAGATACAGGAGACACAGGTTTGGAATAGGGAATACATGTGTGTTTATGTATTACTCAGACAAGGTGCAGAAATAATGGGTCTATTTTCTAAGGTGTTGAATTTGATGTACGTAGAAAACCTCTCACTGGAGTTGCTCCATAGATAGCTACAAGTAGTTCTAAAGGTTGCCTATTTTATTTTTTCCAGAGATAATGCATTATTGGCGCTCTAATTAGGAGACAGACAAGGTTGATACATTGCACAACTCTGGTCATTTCAGCTTTGGATGATGAACCTTGTGAGATATTGAAGAACACAATAAAGGGCCTAAATAAACTCACAAGAAGGGTAAGTTGAAGAAAGAATACTGGAAGTGAAAGAGACTTAGGAAGCCATGATCATTTGTTTCAAGTGTACAAAGGGGTGTAAGAGAAGGATTAGTTGTACAAAGTCTGGATCCATAGAGCAGAACCATGACCACTCTCTTGGGCTTCTAGTTTCTACTCTAGTGGATTATTTCCCATACTAAAAAAAATGCAGTGATATTATTCAGATTAGCATTACACAAGAAGCATCAGTCAACCCAAAGTCAATTCTGAGCACACCCCAGCAGGAAGTGGTTAAATACATTTGAGATCAGTATATTCAGTTGTTCACCATTTTTGTGGTGGCCCAAATATGATGACTCATGTCATAATCTGAAACCGAACAAAATCCCACTGCTGCTCTGGGAAAACAACAGAGCAATGGACAATGCAGTAGAAAAAACAAGGGAGAGGCAGCAGATGCCACTGCTGATCTACCCAATAGCAACGTTCCCCTTCTTGCTTAATTTACAAAACCCTGATTTTATTCAGGATCCAACATAATCAGGGATAGCAGCCACCTACCACAGCCCCAGGGCATGAACTCTGATCAGTCTAAGCCAAGCAAAGCAATTCCACTTCCCACTAAAATTTGTTTAGGAATGGAATTATGGCTCCCACTTAGAAGATGGAAAGGAAAGCGAGTTGGTAAGGGAAAGAGAAAGGCTTCTGAGAAGGAAAGATAAAGACAATTGACAAAGAGGTTGGCTTATGTTTCTGCCTTGAACATAGTTGCATAAAACTGTAATATTTAGGGCTGAGACAGCCTTCTAGTGACTATGGGAAATCAGTTCTAAAGATGAGAATGCTATCTGCTGAGAATGGATTAAAAAAAAAAAAAGAAAGAGGAGGCTAAGTCCATGATGATATGATCTCTGAAAATACCAGCTTTAGATTTCTTGTTTATGACCTAATTAGAGGTCTTTGTTGCTGAAGCCAATGTTAGATATTCTATTGAGTACAGCCAAAAGCATTCTGTATAGAGTATACTATGGCTACACTGACTTAAGGGACCAAATACAAAATTCTATCTACATAGAAGGTGGTAGATCAATCAATCAACAGTTTGAACTTCTGTAGCTACCATGGTTTTGAAGACTAAAAGAAGAATATAGCTGGAGACAAGTTAGAAGCAGGCTTCTCTGCTAGCCCAAGGTTCATTTTCCATCGACCAAGATCTGCTTCCATTTTGGAAGAACAAATGACTACAAAGCTTGTGGTGAAACAAGCATGAGTGTCCAAAAATGGCCCTGGGTGTTGCTCAGCGTTGCCTGGACAACTAGCCAGCTGGGACTGGGATTCTTCTCTCCAGGATTCATCCAAACCCAACTTCTCTTGGACCCTGAAGGTCCCTCCATGTTAGGCAGATGGTGTTCCCAGATAAATATTCTCTATAGCTGGCACCTAAACCTAGATTCTGTAAATCCTCTGATAAGGGCCCAACAGACAAGGCTGTTCTGACGCCCATGTGGGACCCACTCTGGATGTTACCAATAGTGAAACTTTACCATATGGAACAATGGAGCTTATATGAAAGGCAACCAAGGAAATCCTAGAACTCTCAGTCTGAGTCTTCACAGGAAAGAAGTTTCAGCATACTAACGACTATTTGTATTATACGCTCCTCTTTGATGCTTGAGAGACAGCTACATCTACAGAGTCAGTTCTTGACAAAAATAAGTGACAAAAAGAAGACAAATATCAAATGTGTAAAATGCATATGCGAAATAACAAGTTTGGCACTTTGGCGTATTTTATTAACTGAGCGTTTTGGAATGCTCATTTAGAATAAAGCCACACACACTACTCTATGTTTTTAACTGTAGCTAACTCAAGTTAACTCAACTCAGTATGAAAACAAATCATATCATTCTGATTCCTCTCAAACCCATCATGTCTGCTCCTCTCCACAACACTGTGTCTGTAAGTCATTCCATTGAGACCTCGGCACATAAGGAGAAGGTTTCTACTTTTGAGTTCTTTACAATTGGAAAAAATTTTACAATTTTTTACGACTTGGTAAAAAGGCAAAGTACTATCTTTTCCATGGTTGTGAGGTTTACATACATTTATGTTTCACAATATAGAAATATGTGAAAAATATATTTTTATATAAGTATACACATATTGGGGCGCTCGGGTGGCTCAGCTGGATAAGCGTCCAACTCTTGATTTCAGCTCAGGTCATGATATCGCAGTTTGTAGGATCGAGCCCCCCATTGGGGTCTGCGCTGGCAACATGGAGCCTGCTTAGGATTCTCTCTCTGCCTCTCCCTCTCTCTGCCTCCACCTCAAAATAAATAAATAAACTTTAGAAAAAAACAAGTACAAATATTTGTTTCAGATATGTAGGAATATCTGAAATATGCTCAAAAAGTTAAAGTATCAACAAAATACCACACATGTGAAAAATTATGCACAAGGCACCATGCTCAGTTCTGAGACAAGATCCAAAGAGCTGTGGGAGGTGGATCTGGCCTGTAGAACCTTCCCATCTAACTAGGGAGGTGGAACACACACAATGACCAGGAGACATGGCGGTTGGGGTAGGTTCCTGGGAAGAGTGGAGACAACAAGGATGCCATAGGTGCACAGGTAAGAAGTCACTTTGAGAATCTTAAGGCTTTGGGTGACTGATCTCTAAATAATGGCTAATTTCTCTTCTTAAGGACATACCATTTACCCATATGCTGACAAAAAATAGTCTTTAAAAAAAATATAAAAACTCTTCCTTATTGGCTGAATTAGTTTTCCATGGCTGCTGTAACAACCTACTATAATAGGACCCTGGTGGCTTAAAGCAACATAAATTTATTCTCTCACAGTTCTGGAGGTCAGAGTTTAAAACCAGTACTGGGCTTCTCAGTGGGCTGAGATCAAGGTGTAGACGCTTCCTTCAGAAGTTCTAGGGGAAATCCCTTCCTGGTGTCTTCCAGCTTCTGGTGGCAGCTGGCCTTCCTTGCCTGTGGCTGCATCACTCCAGTCTCTGCCCCTGTGGTCACAGTGCCTTCTCATCTGCGTGGTATCAAATCTCCTTCTGCTTCTCTAAGAACTTGTATTTGCATTTAGGCCCACCTAGATATCGAGGGTACCCTCCTCATCTCAAATTCCTTAATTTAATACACAGCTGCAGTCTGTTTTGCCATATAAGGTAACATTCACAGACCTGATATCTTTTGGGGATCTTATTTAGCCTACTACTCTCCGATAAATCTCTAAGCCTTTCAGACAATTATCTGAATTAAGGAGCAGTGCTTTTCATTCATTCAAAGTTGAGTGTGTTAGGAATGGAATCAGAAGTCTCTGCGTACCCAATGAATTCCTTTTTGAAATACAGAGAGGATTTCTCTTTAATTTTGTGCAGTGGACAAGGCTTGACGATTCTGACGGAAATCCCTGAATATACGATATTAGCATATGGAGATACCAAAGTGTGGACGAGGGGTTGCAAGCTAGCAGCCTAAGAACTGAATTCAGAGGTATGCTTTGAGTCTACATTTAAAAATAGAGGGTCCCCTGGACCACTCAGTTGGTTAAGCATCTGATTCTTGATTCTGGCTCAGGTCATGATCTTAGGGTTTGTGGGCTTGAGCTCTGAGTCAGGCCCAGTGCTGACAGCTCTGAGCCTGCTTGGGATTCTTTCTCTCCCAGTCTCTCTGCCCCATCCTGTGCTCGCTCTCTCTCTGTCTCTCTCAAAATAATTAAATAAACTTTGAAAATAAAAATAGGAACTCTATGGGTGGCTCAGTCGATTAATGTCTAACTCTTGATTTTGGCTCAGGTCTTGGATCCTAGGGTCGTAAGATTGAGCCCCACGTGGAGCTCCATGCTGCGGCTGGAACCTGCTTGGGATTCTCCCTCCCTCACTCTCTGCTCCTCCCCCACTCATGTGCATGCACTCTCTCTGTCTTTCAAAATAAATAAACATTAAAAAAATAAAAATAGGGGTTCCTGGGTGGCTCAGTCGATTAAGCACTGACTTCGGCTTAGGCCATGATCTCATGGCTCATGAGTTCGAGCCCTGCGTCGGGCTCTGTACTGACAGCTCAGAGCCTGGCGCCTGCTTCGGATTCTGTGTCTCCCTCTCTCTCTCTGCCCATCCTGTGCTCATGTTCTCTCTCTCTCAAAAATGAATAAACATAGAAAAAAGAAAAAAAATAAAAAAATAAAAATAAAAATAGGAATTCTAACATAAAAATGAGATTTGGGTCTTCTCTGGAAAAACTGAAGAGCTATTAACACGAGATCCTTAGCTTTTCATGGTAATAAGAAGCTAGAGAAATGTTACCATCTCTTTTAGACTGGACAAGGGTCCCCATGCTCATCACAGTCCCCATCTTGCCTGTTGTCCCTAAAATGGATACCACATTGCCAGTATTTTTAGTTGTCATTTATTTTTGTACCTTCACACCACTTGGGTTACTGGAAAAAAACTATTTCTCTGTTCCTGTACCTCTATCAAAAGAGACAGAATAAAAAACAGCCTGAAAACCCACCTCACATGTTTGAAGAAAGAGTGAAGAAAAAAATGTGTTTTTTTTTTAAAGGGAAGAGCAATTCCTTTCCTGTTGAACAAGCACCTACCCAGCTTTCCTGAGTCTTCTACATTTCTTCCTCTGCCTCTGACAGTTCTTGAATTCACAGCTCCTGGTACAGACTGCTGAGTAGTGAAAGGAATGCAGCCGTCTATCCTTCAGCTTGGGAATCAGCTAACCTGCTGACGAGCACTGCTCTACGTACTGCTCTGACCCCAAGAATTAACTTGGATAAAGTTTTCACTATGACTAAGCCACACTTGGCCTCCTAATACATCAATTAAGCCAAAAGGGCAGTAATAATAATTTAAATACTTAGCATGTGTATAGTACTATTATAAGTGCTTTGCATATATTAATCCATTCAAATCTCCCAACTCTATCCGTAGACATTATTATTATCCCTATTTTACAGATAAGGAAACTGAGGCACAAGAAACTTGTCCATAGTACTGTCACCATCATCTGCTCTTCCCCCAATTTTCTAGATCAGGAAACTGAGACATAAGTGACTTGTCCGAGGTTATGTAACTAGTAAGCGATAGAACTAAGACAGGAACTCAGGCTGACTGTACCGAACTCAGAAAAGAAAGGTTGCAGAAGATCCAAAGATCATGAAATCTTTTGAGGATCTGAGAATGGAAGGAATTAGAAGTACTTTGTAGCTCAAAGTCCAAATATGGAAACCAGCGATGTAGCCATGCTCTAGGTGGCCTCATTCTGCAATCAAACATGAGCGAACCCAGCAGGGACCTCCCTAGCACCAATTGTCTACAATGGAGGCAAAGTGAATGCAGACAAAGAGGGACTGGGTCCCAGTTTCAACTCAAATGCATCCTCATGTAGACTCTGAGCTCACAGGTTTGTTGACTGCTTTTAAATAGCAAATGATGTAATGATGTTTGAATGTCTTCACTCTGCAGAATAATCACCTTCTCCTTAGGATTATGTGTGTGTGTGTGTGTGTGTGTGTGTGTGTGTGTGTGTTTTAAGGAAAATTTTTTATTTTATTATTATTATTTCTTCTTATTTTTTTGAATGTATGTATATTTATATGTATGTAATCTTTACAGCAAACATGGGGCTTGAACTCAGGACCCCAAGATCAAGAGTCACATGCTCCACTAAGCCAACCAGGTGCTCCCTCCTTGGGTTTTTAAGCCTGGGTATCAGGAGTCAGCCTTTGCCTTTATCACGGGACCCACCTGGGAAAGAAACCCTGACTATCCACCCAGGCTCACGCCACTTGGTCAAAGTCACTACTGTTGGGATCGTTTCGTGCTCTTTTTAAAAATGCTCTTTTTAATTCAAACAGAATAATGTGTTTGTGACTATGTCACATATTGTCGATTACCATGATTCTGGCTGAAGTTGACATGCCCTTGACACACCCATTTTTTTTGCAACACATCCAGTCTTTTAATGAACACTTAACAGAAGTCTTTTTCCCATAATGTTACTTGATGCAGGCCCAGTATCTTCTGGGTCTGATTTCTTGGTTTTCCTTTACAGAATACATAGTAAAGGAAAAGAGTGACAGAGAGAATGGTGAATAAAGTATACATCCTTTGTAAGACAGCAGTTTGATCACTTAGATGAGTGCTCTCAGGATTTGCTCCACCTTGTCCAGATCACATGGGTAGGGTCACAGGTACCAACTCCTGTGACTTGGAGTACCTCTTGGTCCTTGGGTTTACTTTCTGTGAAATTGGGATGTTGGACTCATGATGAAGAGAGGTGGTTTCCCGCTCTAATGATTGGCGATTCTGTGATTGTGTCAGGATTCAAGTTAGTTTTTGTCTAAGAACAAAAATGGACCGGGGCACCTGGGTGGCTCGGTCAGCTGAAGGTACGACTTTGGCTTAGGTTCTGATGTCACCGCTCATGTGTTGGAGCCCTGCATCGGGAGAGCCCTGCGTCAGGCTCTCTGCTGTCAGCAGGAGCCTGCTTCGGATCCTCTGTCTTCCCTACTTTCTTTACTTCTCCCCCACTCAGGGTCTCTCTCTCTCTCTCAAAAATAAATAAACTTTAAAAAATGACCAATGTTTCCACTTTTCCTGTCGTCACCTGCGTGAAAGCTGGCAAAGGGAAGGTAGTAGACCAGAGGGACCCTGTATGATCCATGACATCTCTTTCAGAGGACAGGGCCCTACTGGCTCAGCCAGGCCCCCAAATCAGAATTTACTCCTTTCCTTTCCTCTCAGGCCTGCTCAAACATCACCTCGAGAACCTCCAGTCCACCTGCAACAAAAGACACAGCTAATGGCTCTTTCCCCCAGCTACGACAGCATCCTATCCCCACCTCACCACTAGCCTCTCCCCGGGGGTCCATGAACACATAAACCTACCCTCTGCTTCAGCCAGGACACTTGCCACACTTTTTTCATCTCTGTGGCCTCACACCTCACATTCCGCTTGCACACAGTGGGCACTCGTTGTTTGAATGGTCAAAAGTTTAATTCTAGTCTTTGCAATTTATTTCCTGTACCACCCTCGGTAAGTAGCTCCAAACATAGTGCTATTTCTTCATGTGCAAAGTAATGATCGTCAAACAGACCTGACCAGAAATGCTGTGAAATTCTGAAATGGAAGAACAGTAAATACCATGGAAAGGCTAAGGCATGGCCTTCCCACCACAATGCTGGAATTACTGCTGGAATCACAGAAAGGCCCCCTCGGTGTCATCAGATCAGGCCTTCGGCCTTTGGGAAAGGCTATCCTCAACTAAAGCAGAAATGCAGCCTTAGTTTGCTTTCAGGGTTGCAGAGAATCTCTGAAACCAATGTTACGGTTTCTCTGGTTAGGTGACATTGGGGAAAACCTTCCTGCGATCCGCCCCAATTCCCTCCCTCCGGCTTCAATCCTCAGCGGAGGCCAAGAACATCTGCTTGCGGCCAGCAGCTCACACCACGTACCCTGCTCATTCGCAGCCTGGAAAACGGGCTAGGTGCAGGGACAACGGTGTCCATTCTTATTCCTAAACTTGGAAAGTCATTGAATTGATGTCACAATTACTATTTTTTTTTTAAGAAGACAGAAAACTGGACCCAAACTTGGCCTTGTCTGGCAGCTGCGGATTACCAACCATATTCAAATCAGACCCTTCTGAGCAGCTTTTCTTCCTCAGCCTTAATCGTTTTACGCTGAAACTCATCTATCCTGGTAGGAAAACAGAATTATGTGCAAAATCATTAAACGGCCCTTCTCACGGCACTTCGGAGTTCCACTTTACCTCATCCTGCAGGTAATTACACGTCGTATTCATATTCGAATGTGTCATAACTTTACAAGAGTTAATGTTGTTACTTTACCTGAAAAGGGTACTAAAAATAGTACATCTGTGTTTATATTTTTCTTTCTGAGGCCTACTCTTTCTGCTCATACTCATGTTAGCAAAAATGTCTTCTAAGCACTTTGCCTCTTGGAATAGTGCCTTTTTCTGCATTGGGGACAGCAGCCAGAAGGCCAAATCTGCCTTCCTTACGTGGAATCTGCCTTGCCTTTACCTCGACACAGGAGTGCATTAGAGATGCTTTCGGCTACCGCATCCGCTGCAGTGAGGGGAGAAGGAAATCAGCTACCTGGTGAGCCTCTGTTAATCCCCAGAAACTGCTTCAGGCCTCACCCTCCCTCTCCTCCTTCAACCCCACTTCTGAGCCAAAAACTCCTCACGCGCCAGGGTCCTTAATACCATGAGAAGGCTTCATGGCTTCCCACTGCTTCTCCTATGGTACCACAGGGCGCCCCTCCCCTGAACCGAAAAAAACTCTTCAGTCACTTGTAGATTATTTCCAAACTGGGGCACGTCATCCTATGTGGCTCATGTGGACTGTGAAGAACTGAAGGAAGAGGGAAATGTTGAAGAGCCACAGAAAGAATCACTTTACCCTAACTCTGGTGAAACTGTGGATGAGCTGGGGGACGGTCCCCCGAGCTTAATCAAGAAGGCTGTCGCGGGTGGCGACACTCGGGCCCCAGCTGCCTGCCCGACTGCCACCTCAGGACTGAAGGGTGGGTGAGGTAGGATGAGGAGCAGAGGGGGAGAGTGAACGAGAACAGGTCATATGTCTCAGGTGTTGTGCAGATATGACAGCACCGTTAGCTCAGGAGCGGATCTCACTCAACGGAAGATGCTACGCTGTCATCCACAACAAATCGATACCACAGATGAAAGAGGTATAGGCTTAATATAAAAATAGAATAGCGCAGGGGTCAGCAAGCGTTTTCTGTGAAGGGCTGGTGAACATTTTAGGCGTTGAGGGCTGTGTCTCTGTCACAACTACTCGACTCTGCCGAGGCAGCGCCAAAGCAGTCACAGGCAATACCTAGATGAATGGGCTCTGTTCCAGGAAAGTCTATTTAAAAAAAAAAGGCAGCAGGCAGAATATACCTGCAAGGCACAGCTCGTCTATTCCCGAAACAGAGGCAATCTGTGTGTAAACAAACACTTTAAGCCCTCTCCCCATAAGCCACGTATACCCTGGGGTTACGGGGTGGCACGCACAAACGGTGTTCATCTCAAGAATATGCGCTTTGAGGGCGGCAGTTTTATTACGTTCATAACTGCATGCCCAGCACCGAGACGTGTACCTGGCAAGCAGCTGGCACAAAAAGCTGCTCACAATAAACATTTGTTGAATGAATAAATTAATGAACGAGCACATTATGGATCTATAAAGGGTAATTGTGACTACTGGTGATTTTCCCGTAGCACCAACCCCATGTCCGCAGCCGTCACATCCCCTCGTGCCCCCCTTCTTTGCAAAATGGGACAATTATATGGGGGCCAGGGCATGAAAATTATGAACGCTCCTAAAAATTTTTACACAAATTTAAGAAAACGTTTGCTTTTTAACAGCTAAGCTAACACGTAGAAATAGGTATCTTTATTTTCTCAGTTTTGCCAGCATTAAATCAATCTTTAATAAATTGACTTTTTGGAGCAAAGGCAGTGTCCAAGAGGCCAAAATCATTACTTATTACCTTCTGGGAACTACGAGTTCATGCAGAGAGTAACTTTCACGATATTGTCAAATAGTAGTTGGATGTTACACCACAATACTTTACCTTCTGGCTCTGGGCCATTATCTTTCATAGTAACCAGGAGGGCAGTCACATGTTATCAACACTTCCTCACAGGTCATCTTACACCCACAGCAAGGTAAAATATGACTCCCATTGACCTTTCCTCAGAAATATGGGGCTCTCAAAAGTTCTTGGCCATCACTGCACATTTGTCAAGTGGCTACTCACAGCCCCGGTCGTGGGGGAAAATACACCAAAGGAAACGTGAGGTACTGTCAGGGTCCTTCCACTTTAAAAAATTGAGTTAAGATGACAAACTTAAAATTCAGGAAAAAATTAAAGTAAGATGATATATAACTCAATCCTATTTAGTATAGATTGAATGCTGAGATCAATAAGACCTAAATTCAACATGGACACAGCTTAAGGTTGAGGAAACTTTAGACTACAGAATAAGATTTTCTTTTTCCTATAAGGGATCTTAATGATCATGCAATACTCTCACTTCACCAAGGAGATCTAGAGATCCAATTACTACGAATAGAATGTTTATCTTCAGAGTAGCATACTTTTTTTAAAACTTTTTTTCACCTTTATTTTAGAGAGAGAGAGAGCAGGGGTCAGGGGCAAACGGAAAGAGAGAGAATCTAAAGCAGGCTCCATGCTCAGTGCAGAGCCCAATGCGGGGCTTGATCCCACATCCATGGGATCATGACCTGAGTCAAAATCTAGTCGGACACTCAACTGACTGAGCCACCCAGGTGCCCCAGAGAAGCATACTTTTTAAGGTGTGAGAAGTGTTTTAAGAGTTCATTAAAGATATATCAGGGGCGCCTGGGTGGCTCAGTCAGTTGAGCATCCGACTTCGGCTCAGGTCATGATCTCGCACATGGGTTCGGGCCCCGCGTCGGGCTCTGTGCTGACAGCTGAGAGCCTGGAGCCTGCTTCAGATTCTGTGTCTCCCTCTCTGCCCTTCCCCTGCTCATGCTCGCTCTCTCTCTCTCTCTCTCTCTCTCAAAATAAATAAATATCAAAAAAAATTAAAAAAAAAAAGATGTATCAAATGCTCCCATTTCCTCTTCTGTAGAAAGTACATAAATATATTGTTAATCCTGAACCACATATTTTTAAAAAAGGGGCAGAGCTCCAAAGATGTGCTTTCTTCAAACTCTGAGACAACTTCACCAGTCAACACACATAGGGTTTGATTCTGTCTGCACAGGTGAGCCTGACCATAAGCACTCTCTCGACGAAGGTGCCGATTTTCAAAGCAGCGAGTCAGGCACTTGCTCACTGTGCAAGGACACTTCAGTTTCCTTGCAAGGAAATCAGGAATGGAAGCTCCTGAAGTAGTATCTTTCCGGCATCACACGGCACCTCACCAGGAGCAGAGACTTTGAGCGTGAATGCTAACATCAACTTTCCTTACCATCGGGAACAGAGAGATTGAGCGTGAATGCCCACATCAACTTTCCTTACTATCTCGAGAAGACCTGTTTACTTCTTTGGCTGTAAGAAAAGACACCTTTGATTTCTTTCTGCCATTAACACACAGCATTTGAATGCAATTCTCCCCACAAAATGGTTTGCTTTACCAAATTGTTTTTATAAGGTAACTTTCTAGAACACCTTTGTGTTGATAAGAAAGTGAGACCTGTTTCAGGGTAGGCACAGTCACAACCTATGATACGGTTGCACTGTAACCCCCAAACAACACGTGTGTGTAAGTCATCCCGTGCACACCTCTGTGCACACTCCCAACCAACCACGTCAGCCACATCTGAGGTCCTTCTAATTCTCTACTCGTAGGGCCCCAACTGTGGTTGGCAAAGACTGCCAATGAGAGAATTTACAGTTCAGGGAGACCTTACTGATGGGTCAACATCCACAGGGTTGGGGAGTGGATGTTGAAGGGATGTTGAAGGGTCACTGTACCCAGAATCCTGCCAAGAAAGCACCGGGCAAGGGGTCCTGCCTTAAATACAGACACTCACACATACCCTATGTGCAGAAAAATAGAAGGGCTAGGTACACTCCAACTCAGCAAGGTCCTGCAAAATGAAATGGAGGCGCTTTCCGCAAGAGACGCCATGAGAAAAAAAAAACAAAAACAAACAAGAAGGCAGTAGTGTTCCTGGCAAGGTTCAGATGGAAAAACAGCAACAGATCCCAGAAGCAGTGCTGCAGCCAGGAATAACCTCAGCTCAAGCCATGTTAAGTAAGGGCAGGATAACACTCACGGAGGATTCACTGCATGGTCGCCCCCTCCTCTGGGCCTCCAGGCTGAGCCATGACTTGCAGTCTACTACAAGCCAGTCAGCAAATACCTACCAAATACGTGCTACATGTCCAGGCCTCTTTGAGTCACTGCGAGGGATGGGCGGATTTTAGTTAGGTGCACTGTCGAGGCACCATAGGGCATCTTCGCACCACCATGTGCTGGGGAAGGCATTTCCCCTTTCCGATGCTAGGAGTAGCCCACAAGGCCACGTGACTAATAAGTGGAGTCAGGCCCTGACCTCAATTCTGCCTGACTCCAAAGCCCAGGACATCACATCACCACGCATAAATTATGGCTTCTGCCCTAAAGAGGCTTAAAATAACCTAAACCAATTAGAAATCAATACAGCCAATATAATGAAGAATTAGCAAACAAGAATCCTAACACTTTAAAGAAGGAGAAGAGGAACGAGTAGCTAGAGAAGACATCAAGGAAGAAGAAGGAGGGCTTGGGCTCCTTCTCAGAGGATGGGTAAGATTTGCACAGGAGAACGCGGAGGAGGGAGGGCATTGGTAGGAGAGCAGTGTGAGCCGTGACACTGCAGTGGGAATGAGCCTGGCCCCCTTAGCAGGACAGCAAGACCAAACAGCACAGAGCACAGGGATCTGCACTGAACTGAAAATAGGATTTAGATAGGAGGGGTGAGGTCAGATTATGAAGGCCCTGAAAAATCAGGCAATTATTTGAGATAGCGAGTGGGGAGGAACCGAAGGTTGCAAGGCAAGGAGAGGGTGGAAGTGATGGTTAAAAAAATTTAACGGACAGCAAATGCTGAAGAGACGGGAAAGGGGAGCATCTCATTCATTCATTCATTGGTTTATTCAGCAAATATTTACGGAGGACTTATTAAGAGCCAGGCTTGGGCGGCCAGCTAAGAGGCTGCTCCAGTCTGCAAGAGAGGAAGGGTGAGGTTCTGGATAAGAATATGGAGGGAGGGATCTGCATAAATCACATTTCAAAGGTCTCGGTGACTCACTGATACAGAGGCTGAAGGGAATGAAGGAAAAGAAAGATAATTCCAAAGGTTCAGGATTGACACAATTCCCACCTTTACTGGGAACCTCAAAAAGCGCTAAGAATAAAACGAATAAAACAAACGATGCAAGTATGAAAAGAGCTTTGATGAAGTGCAACAGTCAGCAAAACCCCAAAAGACCTGTTCTTTATCCTGGCAGCTCGTTTACACGTCATCTGTAGGTAAGAAACTTCAGTGAGGAAAACTACTTCTCTGACTAAATGCGGAGTTCCCTTGGGCCTGGGAGCATAGAACTCTGCCTCCTCAGACAGGCTCCATCAACCCTCCAACACATCCCTCCGTCATCTAAGACGAAACTGATCTCATGAAGAAATGTGGCTGCCCACTCCTGACTTTGGAGAAAGGGCAAGGCAAAGTGGGCAGGGGGAAATAGAAAGTGGGCAGGGTCACTGTAGGGGGCTGTATCCTAGGGAGGGGGCAGTGGTACCGGATATCACTTCAAATAGAGGATCCCAGCACTGCTTTCATTTCTACACCCACTTTCTAGTATTTTACAATCACTGGTCCTTAAAGATTCTTTCCCAAATCACAGTGCTTTGTCCAGAAACTATTTCAAGTGTGCATATTTATGCATACATGAACGCCTAGTACAGATAGCATACGGTTGAGACACAAATTCTTCTTAATAATTTATATGTTGATTACATAAATTTCAAGCTCATTTTAATTTTACATTCAGCAACAGTGCAATTCACTATTGGGGCACATCCTGAAAGCCTACTCACCGGAAAATGCCAAATGAAAACTGTAGCTATCAAACTTCTATTGCTACAAAGAAATGCCAAATGAAAACTGTAGCTATCAAACTTCTATTGCTACAAAGAAATGCCAAATGAAAACTGTAGCTATCAAACTTCTATTGCTACAAAGAGGCTAAAACACACACGCGTCCCAATACCTTGGGGAAATCTAGACTTGCATGCAAAATTCCAGGCCGTATTCTCTCAGCGTAGCCCAGCTTTAGCAAAAGCAGATCTTTACTTAATTATAAGTAGAAATGAATACTCTTTTCTGCAGAACGATGCCTTCAACTACTTTTATATTTAAAAGTAAAGTAAAAGCCCTCGATGTTAGTGTCAAAGTCAGACTTTAAAAGGTACATTACCAAAGAAACGGTTGCTCCGGAAAATCCTTCAACATCCCTCTCCTAACATCCACTCAGGAAGTAAGAAGAAATCAGAGCAGAAAGAAACCCAGTGAAAAATGGTTGCACATAAATGTGCGAAGATTCCTGCTCAGACCCCCTCGTGGGACAGCCACAGGCCTAGTCAGGAAAATTCCAAGAGTAAGTCCCCCACATCCTACCAAAGAGGCTTAAAATCGGGCAAGGGTCTTTCCCTCTCTTTAACACCGAAAGGTAAACATCCATCAAAATCCTCCAGACTCGGAGCAAGCCGGAGTTTCCATGCCAAGAGGGAGAGAGCCACATGACCGCGGAGAGAAACTACAGCCCATTAGCCTCTCCCTCTCCTTCCAGCCCCTCGCGGAAGCCCCGCCGCAGGGGTCCCTCTGCAGCTCCGGTCCTTCATCCCCAGTGACAGGTCGCCCAGCAGAAGCCCCTAAATCCCCGGCCTCACTTACTGGCGCCGCGAACACAGGCGGGGGCCCGCCCCTGCGGTGAGCGCAGCTCCTCGGCTACTGGGGCGCAGCAGCCCGCTCGGGAACTGGGGGTGGGGGCGATCCCTGCTAGGACAGGCCGAGCGGTCCGTACAGGGACGCCCGGGAGGTCCCGCGAGTCGCACGGGCCGCGCGGCGCATGGTGGAGCAGCAGGAACCCGGCCGCTCTCCAGCCTCCGGCTGGAAAACAAACAAAAGGCAGGGAGGCTTCTAGCGGGGACGATCGGCCGCTTTCCCTGGGAAAAGTTACCCTGCAGCTCCCCTCGCTGGCCCTGCGCGTCCCTGCACCGCCGCGTCCAGGCAGCCCGGGGGCGCCGAGGTGCGGCGCCGCGCTCCGCGCCGGGGCGGACCGAGCCCAGGGATCCCTGCGGCGCGCTGACCACCCGGGCGCCCCCCAGCTCCACACGCACGCCTTGTTGCACGTCTGTGCATCAGGTATCAAGATTTAGAAATGAGGCCGTGGACCCCGTCTCAGTGGTTCTGAGAACACTTCATTACAGGTAATCGTGGTGAAAACGTTTGCCCGGTTTCAAAATACGTAACCGGGGACGCACGACATTGTGAATGAAATCGATGCCACTGAAATGTACCCTCCAAAATGGGTAAGATGGCAGATTGTGTTATACTTTACCGCAGTAAAACATATTTTAAAATAAAAACGCAACGGATTGCCTGTTAGCATTCATTTGAATTTGAAGAGTTTTCATATTGTTAGAAACTTTACTTTGAAAGACTGGATTGTGATCCAGGTGGGAAACAGACTAGATAAGATCTATACAACAATTGTCCTCTGTGTGTAACTAGTTATATGTAATCTAACACACTTGTGCGTTAAACACAGTCACTTGTATCAAATTACATTGTAGACATTACCTTAAATCATTCATATAAAGGCTGGTTCTGAAGAGACTTGAAAAAAGAAACTGCTTCAAGCCTTCCCCTCCCCCTCCCCATTTTAAAGTTACATAATTGCCCCAAGACTTTACACTTTCCAGAACTAGTGGAAGGCGGGAGGGAGCAACTTTAGTAGGAGGCATCAGAATCACCTGGCAAGCTTGTGAAAACAGATTGCTGGGCCTCATCCCCAGAATTCTGGTGCCGATGTTGCTGGTCCAGGGAACCATACTGCCCTAAGCAACACAATTTTAATCAATAAAGCAATAACCCATTTATTTACACATTATGGATCTTTCTCCAGCTCATTGCCATATCAATTTTCTCTCTTTATGTTTGAATTCTAAGAACTCAAGGCATTGTTTTTTTTCCTAATAGAATCTATAACAAAGCCCCAAATCCCTCTCTCTTCTTCCTCCTATTGAAGAAACCCACAAGGTACAAGACTTCCTATCCCAAATGGGAAAGGATCATCTGACTACTTGGAAAACGTGTAACATTTATCTATCTTGTGTTTACCTATATAACAACCAAACCATATGGCAAACGAGAACTGAAAGTCATTATCAGTGAAAAGATAGGGAGACGAGAGGAGTAGCCTAACAAATTACATACTGCTCCCATGAAAAGTGATTTTTAAAATATCTAAAATTACCAGTTTAAGTCAAATTCGGTTGTCCAAGCAAGTCTACCCAGCAAAAAGAGGAAGGGTCTTGGTCTACCTTTAACAAGAGTCCACTGAGCTAGTAAATGGTTCAGGTCAGGAAAATTATAACCCTGTAAATATAATATGATGAGATAATATAAATCTGACGGCTAATGGATACAGTGGATACTGATCTAAAATAGAAAATTTAGTAATGAACCAACAGCATGTTAATAAAATAGATGCTTAGTTTATCATTACAAATACTATATTTTATTAAGCTTTATTTATTAGCTAGAATAGGAATCATCTGAATTAATTGACCAAGAGATCTTAAATTAGCATTCAACAAGTTTAATGATATAAACTAGTTCTGAAAATATTTCAATACTTCATTTGTGAAACTAATCTTTTGCATTCATGAGACACATATATCACTTTCTTCGATTATAAATCCTTTCATCTGATCTCCCCTCCCTCCTATTTAAATTGTAAAATCAATTTTAAAGAAGTCATTGAGAAGAAAGTCATCCATAAAAGACTTAAGTTTCCTTTAATAATTAAAAGCTATTGAAATTTTTGGCCCTCGTTAAACATGAAGGTACTTTTTCTAGGTAGCCAATTTAGGGTGGAAATAAAAACATACCCATCCAAAGGATGGTGGATCCTAATATTAAAAGATAGCAATTGGGCTTCCTTATTGTAGCTCACCATTCTGCCACCCTCCCCCCGTTTTTTTTTTTGCCACTTTTTTTCTGCTAAAGATGTACTGCATGTCTAAGATCTCTAAGATAAAATAATGGATAAGAGATTTAAACTGTGGGTTCGTTAAACTAGCGTCTTGGAAACCTGTTAGTTATCAACTGGTAGACACTAAGAGGCTGTAAGACTAGATTTTCGCAGAGCATGCAAACTTTCGTCTTTAAAACAACGTAAAGTGAGGCAAAATAATAAATCGCCCGATAAATGAGTGTCTTGTGAGGAAACAAGTCAGGTGTTTGGGCTTTAAGAGGTGGGGCTAGTATTGCGGGTCAGTTCCGGCGCTCTACGCGGAACAGCGGACTACAAATCCCAGAGTACATCCCGGGCTCCGGCTCGTCCGGACTCGGGTTTCAAGGCGTTAGGAGCCTCCACGTCTTTCCCTCTCTTGCGTGTCGGGATCTGTAGTAAGACATGCCTTGCCGTGGCTTTCTTTCGCGGTGCTTCTATACTAAGCTTATCTTTTCTTGAACTTCCAGGTACGTGCTTTCAAAAAGTTTAGTTATTATTAAAGCCTGTGACTGTAGTGGGGTTTCACCGTTTCCCTGCAGTCCTGGCGTAGGACTCTAACCAGAGTCCCCGAAAAGCGTGTAGCGACTTTCCTGAGCACCAGTTTCGATGCTCCTGAAGGGATGTTTACCTTAGGGTCTCAACCCTAAATTTTAGGTATAAACATTTTTGAGATAATGCTTGTTCACGTTTGCATAAGTGGTCCCTGAGACGAAGACGTAGGTTGAATTTGAGGTCGGCAAATTGGTGGTCTGACTGCCGATGCGACCTCGCGCACACAGTAGGCCCACACCTCCGACCCTTCCACTAGGGAGCGCGCTCGAGGCCGGGGAGCTGTGAGGCGCACGCAAGCAGCAGCGACACTGCGCATGCTCGGTGCGTCCGTACAGGTTTCCGCAGTCGAGGGGGCAGCTCCGCCGCGGCGTCCGGGGTTCCCAGCAACGTCGACGCTCGGGTGCTCGCTCGGTCCTCGGCCTCCGCTGGCAGCGGGCGTCCCTCCGCTCCGCGAGTTCCCGGCCGTCGCTCTAGCGCGCCCGGATCTGGCCCCCTGCCCCGCGAAGATGGCTGCCGTACGCCGGGCCCGCAGTTACTGCCGCTGCCTGGTGCGCTTCTCCGACCGAGAACTCTGCTAAGCCCCGTTGCAGCAGACAGGCAGGAGTAGACACCCGGACACCCAGCACACCTCCTCGAGGGAGCGGTGCAGAGGGGGCGCGGAGAGCCCCTCGACCGCGGCCGGCCGCCCCGCCAGCATGGTAACGCGGGAGGGGACTCGGAGGGACACTGCGCGGTGGGAGCGCGTGGGAGTGCGGTGTGAAAGGAGGGGCTAGGCCTGGGAGGAGCCCCGAGAGAGCGGGAAGTGGAGACTGGCAGGAGTGGGAGCTGCTCGGCCGCCACCCATTGTGGGGCCTTTGGCCTGAGAAGGAGTGGAGCGGGTGCCAGCCCTGACCGCTCCCTGGGGTTTCTTCCAGCTTGAACCCCCGCAGCCGGGATCCGGTGTGAGAAAGAGCGGGTTTGCGGGACAGCAGAAAAGAATGCCTGTTATTGGTTCGCTGAGGGTATTGAGCCAGTCTTGTCCATCTCAAGGGATTTTATCAAAAGCTGTGAGGATAGGTTGAGGTGAGCCGTTGCAGCATCCGAAATTGGCTGGAGGGGGGGGGACCGTGGCAAACGGAGACACTTGTTGATTGTCACCCCCTCGGGAAGGCAGTACCCACGGAGAAGCCGTTCGGGTCCTTTAAGGAGTCCTGGGTTTAGGACGCACCTGCCCCGTGACGCATCAAGTGCCGTGGGTAGGATGTTGGCAGGCGGTCCAGGCGGTGTGGGATCAGAGAGATTAGGTATCACTTCGTAGCGGAGAGGGCCGGAGCAGCGTCAGTGCGGTCCAAAGGGAGAGACTGACCTAGGCTCCAGAAAATCGACCACGCAAATTCCATGGGACTGTTGCCTGCTGGAATGTGTACTCTCCGCCCTGCGCTGCCTCTCTTTGGCTTTGAGTGCATTTTCCATCTGAGAAAGTGGCTAGGATTGAGTGAATCAGGTGTTAAATGATACCAAACCAATGAGCTGACACACAGATATTTCATTAAATGGATGGCTGAATTTATTTTATTAAATTAACGGGGAGGATAGAAAAAGCAGTAATTGATGATGCCCTTAAGCTTTCAGAAGTTCTCTGACCGACCAGGGTTAAGCACTTAACTTATTATATTTCATTAATCTCATGTGTAAAACAGGAGTGAAATGACGAAGACATAAACTACTCAAGTGAAAGGTGATGTTTAGGTCAGACTCAATTATGAAAATTAAAGCGAAAATATCTGGGTGACAGCTGGGGACCTAATTATTTCAAGTGGTATTTGAGTTGACAGAATGTAGTAAAACCCCAAAGTTGATAGTCCTCATACTGCCAAAATCAAAGTAATAAAGGACTTGAATTCAAGAACACCACAGGAACTCAGAGGAGAAGATGCTTCCTGTATTATAGATTTCCCATTTCTTTTCCTCATTCTCGAGATATGCTCTATATGTCCACATGCCTTTTTTTATTTGTTAACTCAAGCAGTTTTTTGGAGCACCTATTGGTGCTAGACCCCAATACTAGATCTCCAATATAACCAAACCTGTTAGGTAACTTATGGTAAGCTTTTTAAAAAAAAATTTTTTTTAAAATGTTTATTCACTTTTTGAAAGAGAGAGAGAAACAGAGCACGAGCGGGGAGGAGCAGAGAGCAAGGGAGACCCAGAATCTGAAGCAGGCTCCAGGCTCTGAGCTGTCAGCACAGAGCCCGACACGGGGCTCGAACTCAAAAACCGTGAGATCAGGACCTGAAGTCAGACTGAGCCACCCAGGCGCCCCTATGGTAAACTTTTAATCATGAAATGTCACATATGAAAAAGGACCTCAGAAGTTACCAAATCCACCCCTCTCTTTACGGGTGTGAAAGGTGAAGCCTGGACAGGCTTTTTCTATTAAGCAATGCATTAGGCCCTCTAAGGTTACAAATACGACTGATCTTTGTTCCTGATGTACTGACTGTAACAAAGAGACAAAAATAATCTCATTACAAATGTGAAGTGCTGTGATACAAGCACAGGTGTTGTAGGGAAACAAAGGCAATTCAAGGGATCAGACTTACTGGGATGATCCTTGAACTGAACCTCGAAGGATGAGAGCCCAGTGAGCAAGAGATGACTCCAGCTGGAGAGAGGAAGCAGCCTGTGCCATAGCAGGGGGAAGCTCTTGAATGAAGTCACTTGAGTATGCCGGCTAGGCCAGAGGTAGAAGGCTGAGTTACTAAGAGGATGCTGTAGGGAGCCCAGGTCCCCTCCCATTAGCTGCACTTTATGTTTACAGTAATAAAGGAGCCTCTTATTTAAGGATCGAAAGACCCTCCTCATCGGGATCTGTAAATTGAAAGTCCTGGGTGCCTGAGTAGCTCAATCAGTTCAGTGTCTGACTCTTGGTTCGGCTCAGGTCACGATCTCACGCTTTCTTGAGTTTGAGACCTGCATTGGGCTTTGTGCTGGCAACACAGAGCCTGCTTGGGATGCTTTCTCTCTCCCTGTCTGTTCTTCCCCCACTCACATTGTCTCTCTCTCTCTCAAAATACATTTAAAAAATAAATAAAGATAAATTAAAAAAATTCAAAGTCTTTCATTATGTGTTTTCTTATTAGTAAGAAAGCTCCCAGCTTAAAGAGACCAAAAAATATATTTGATAATACGTTAATGCTTCCATTTTCCAGTTTTCTGGAAATCAGAATCTTGGCCTTTTTCATTGATTTCTTCATTGATTTATCCTTTGCATTGTACCCAGCACTTTACCATATACTAACTAGTTTAGTCTTTTTTTTTTTTTTTAGTGTTTGTTTATTTTTTTCTCTATTTATTTTTTTTGAATAATTTATTGTCAATTTGGTTTCCATACAACACCCCATGATAATCCCAACAAGTGCCCTCCTCCATGCCCATCACCCACTCTCCCCCCTCCCACACCCCCCACTAGTTCAGTCTTAAAGTCATCTCAGCTTCGAGTCTGGTTGCCAGAGATAAGATATGAAATGAGGCTTATTTATGTTGTGCTCTAAAGTAGTATGAGTCTATCTGGTTGCCAAGTTCAAAAATTTGTGTTAATATAAGTGTTTTTGTCTTAGAAACAAATTTCAGTGAAAATGTACAATTATAAAGCTTGTATCTTTGAAACAAGTGAAATTAATTAGGTTTTATTCTCATTTCTGTCAGGTCATTTCCGCTATTACACATTGTAGGACTGAACACATGAAGTGTTGAGCAAGTCCCATTTGCTACCAGTGCTAAGTCTGTTAGCTAACAGACTGGACTGAGGCAGCACTTCATTTTCACTGGAAAGTAGGATTCAGTTTAATTTAGCAAACATATACTGAGAATAAAAGGATGAAATCCAAGGAAAATGGCCTCTGAGATCTCTATTAAGCCCCAAACCATTGCACAGTAATTCCAGCCCGTTTTTATTCCACTGTTAATCCAGTATATATAAATCTGGGCTTATGAGACAGAACAGATTTCTTTGCAGAAACAATCACTATTACATGTCTTTGATTAATGAGCTTTCCCAGGACATTTAAAATAATAAACAGACATAAGTCATATCCACATGTTAGTAACATGCCAGTCCATCTACATATGGACTTAAAAATGATCTTTTAAGTGATGGCTGAAAAACTACTCGCTGAGCTCTCTGCGACAATTAAATGTTATTTTCTGAAGCAGAGCTGTGGTAAATCACGTACCAGAACATTTTAACTGGAGTCCAGTAAAGTTGTTTATTCTGCAGTGTTAAAGTATGGAATTTTATTCAACTGAATCATTAAATTTTGAAGGGGATTAGAGAGAAGCAACTAAATATTTCACTGGGCAAGTAGCTCAAGGAGATGTGGATTACAAAAGGAAACTGATGTTTGCATTTTCCTGATGATTATTTTGTTTCTTTTCCCCCCTCAGGCAGAAGCTGAGGAAGATTGTCATTCTGATACTGTCAGAGCAGGAGAAGATGAAAATGAAAGCCCTGCTGAAACAGATCTGCAGGCATGTTTCTTCAAGTGTATATTTAACTCTTACTCCATTACTTTCCATACATAAGCAAAAACTGGTCGTACTTATGAAGATATATCAGTTTTTATTTGCATTGAATTTAACTGTACCTTCATAATGGTTTACAGAATGTGCAAATTAAAGCTGTGTTACAGATTTTTTTTTAATCACTTGTCACCATATGTCGTTACAGTATTATTGGCTCTATTCCCAATGCTGTACTTTTCATCTCTGTGACTTATTTATTTTTTAACTCGAAGTTTGTACTTCTATTTTTTCTTTTAATTAAGATTTTATTTTTAAGTAATCTCCATACCTAGTGTGGGGCTCGAACTTACGACCCCGAGATCAAGAGTCTCACGCTCGACCAGCAAAGCCAGACAGGCACCCCTGGAAGTTTGTACTAAATCCTCATTTTACTCATTGTCCCATGTCCCCTCTGCCAACCACCAGTTTCTTTTCTGTATTTATGAATCTGTTTGTTTTTGTTTGCTTGTCTTTTCATTTGTTTTGTTTTTAGATTCCACATGTAAGTGAAATCGTATGGTATTTGTCATTCTTTGATTTCTTTTTGCATTATACTCCCTAGATCCATTCATGTTGGTAAAAATAGCAAGATCTCATTCTTTTATGGTTGAGCAGTATTCCATTGTGTGTGTATGCATGCACACGCATAGACACACACATACCCTACATCTTCTTTATGCATTTATCTATCAATGGACACTTTAGATTACTTCCCTTTGGCCGTTGCAAATAATGCTGCAATAAACATAGAGGTACATCTGTCTTATCTATTTATTTTTTAACTTTTCTTTTTAGGTTCATACGTCTTTTCAGATTAGTGTTTTCATTTTCTTTGGGTAAATACCCAGTAGTGGAATTACTGGATTGTTACGCTATTTCAATTTTTGAGAAACTTCCATGCTATTTCCCACAGTGGTTGGAACAGTTTACATTCCCACCAGCAGAACACAGAGGTGCCCTTTTCTCCTCATCCTTGCCAACGCTGGTTATTCCTTATCTTTTTGATTCTACCCATTTTGACGAGGGTAAGGCAGTATCTCATTGTGGTTTTGATTTGCATTTCTCTGATGATTAGTGAGGTTGAACCCCTTTTCATGAGTCTCTTGGCTGTTGTCTTTTTTAGACAAATGTCTGTTGAGGTCCTCTGACCATTTTTTAATAGGCTTATGTATTAGTATTGAGTTCTATAAATTCTTTATATATTTTGGATTATCATTTGCAAATGTCTTCTCCCGTTCAGCAGATTGCCTTTTTTTGTTGTTGATGATTTCCTTTGCTGTGCAAAGCTTTTTATTTTTATGTAGTCCCAATAGTTTATTTTTGCTTTTTTTTCCCTTGCTCGAGGAGACATATCCATAAATAAGTTGCTAAGACCAGTGTCCAAGAGATTACTGCCTGTGTTTTCTTTTAGGACTTATATGGTTTCAGGTCTTACATTTAGGTCTTTAATCCATGTTGATTTTATTTTAGTGAACGGTGTAACAAAGTGGTCCACTTTTACTCTTTTTTTGCATGTAGCTGTCCAGTTTTCCTGGCACCATTTATTACAGAGACTGTCTTTCCCCCATTGTGTATTCTTGCCTCCTTTCTTGTAGATTAATTGACCGTATAAGTGTGGGTTTATTTCTGGGCTCTCTGTTCTATTGATCTATGTGTCTGTTTTTGTCCCAGCACCATACCATTTTGATTACTGTAGCTTTGTAGTATATCTTGAAATTTGGAGTTGTGATAACTTCCAGCTTTGTTCTTTCTCAAAATTGCTTTGGCTCCTCAGGGTCTTTATGGTTCCATACAAATATTAAGATTATTTGTACTAATTCCGTGAAAAATATTATAGTATTTTGATAGGGATTGCATTGAATCTGTAGATTTGATTTGGGTAGTATGGACGTTTTAACAGTATTAATTCCTTGAATCCTCAAGCATGGGATATCTTTGCATTTATTTGTATTGTCTTCCATTTTCTTTCATCAATGTCTTAGAATTTTTAAAGTATCGCTCTTTCACCTCGGTTAAACTTATTCCTAGTATTTTATTCTTTCAGGTGCAATTGTAAATAGGATTATTTTCTTCATTTCTCTTTCTGCTGCTTTGTTCCCAGTGTACAGAAATGTGATGGATTTCCATATAGTCATTTTGTGTCCTGCAGCTTTACCGAATTCAGTTATTCAAAAAATTTCTTGTGGAGTCTTTAGGATTTTCCATATATATCTGGAAATAGTAACAGTTTTACTTCCTTACCAGTCTGGATGCCTTTTATTTCTTGTCTGATTGCTGCCTCTAGCACTTCCAGTAGTATGTTGAGTCAAAGTGGTGGGTGGGTGTCCTTGTCCTGTTCCTGATCTTAAAGGAAAACCTTTCAGTTTTTTACCACTGAGTATGTTATTAGCTGTCAGTTTGTCATATATGACCTTTATTATGTTGAGGTATGTTCCTTCTAAACCCACTGTGTTGAGTTTTTATCATGAATGAATGTTCAGTTTAGTCAAATGCTTTTTCTGCATCTGTTGAAATGACCATATGGTTTTTACACTTCTCTTGTTAGGGTAAAGTTTCACATTGATTGGCAAATACCGAACCACCCTTGCATCTCTGGAATAATTCTACTTGATTGTAGTGAATAATCCTTTTAATGTATTACTGAATTCAGTTTGTTAATATTTTGTTCAGGATTTGTACATCTGTGGTCATCAGAGATAGTGTCTTTGTCTGGTTTTGGTATCATACATTACCCTGTGCTCATCACATGACAAGTGTACTCCTCAATACCCATCCCCCACCCACCTCCATTCCGGTAACCATCAGTTTGTTCTATAGTTAATAACTATCAGTTTATTTTGTATACTTCAGAGTTCTCTGTGAGTTTGTCTCCCTCTCTTCCCCCACCCTTGCTCATTTGCTTTGTTTCTTAAATTCCACTTATGAGTGAAATTATGTGGTATTTGTCTTTCTCTGACTTATTTTGCTTGGCATTATACTCTCTAGCTCTGTCCATGTCATTGCAAATGGCAAGATTTCATTCTTTTTATGACTGAATGATATTACATTGAACATATATGCCACTTCTTCTTTATCTATTCATCTATCAATAGACATTTGGGCTTACTTCATATCTTGGCTATTGTAAATAATGCTCCTATAAACATACGGGTGCTCGTATCCTTTTGAATTAGTATTTTTGTATTCTTTGGTTAAATAGCCAGTAGTGGAATTACTGGATCACAGGATAGTTCTATTTTTATTTGTTTGAGGAGCCTCCATAGTGTTTTCTACATTGGCTATGCCAGTTTGCATTCCCACCAAGAGAGCAGGATTCTTTTTCTCCACATCCTTGCCAACTCCTGTTGTTTCTTGTATTGGTGATTTTAGCCATTCTGACAGGTGTGAGGTGATATCTCATTGTGGTTTTGACTTGCATTTTCCTGATGATGAGTGATGTTGAGCATCTTTTCATGTGTCTGTTGGCCATTTGTATGTCTTCTTTGGAAAAATGTCTGTTCATGTCTTCTGCTCATTTTCAGTTAGATTATTTTTTAGATGTTGAATTGTATCAGTTCTTTGTATATTTTGGATACTAACCCTTTATCAGACATGTTATTTGCAGATATTTTCTCTATTCAGTCGGTTGCCTTTTAGTTTGATTGTTTCCTTCGCTGTGCAGAAGCTTTTTATTTTGATACAGGTTTTCAATAGTTTATTTTTGCTTTTGTTTTCCTTACCTCGGGAGACCTGTCTGGAAAAAGTTGCTGTAGCCAATGTCAGAGAAATTACTGTCTGTGCTCTTTTCTAGCACACGGTTTTGTGGTTTCAGGTCTCACATTAGGTCTTTATTCTGAGTTTATTTTTGTGTACACGTTGCTGTCCAGTTTTCCCAACACCATTTGTCGCAGAGCCTGTCTTTTTCCCATTGGCTATTCTTTCCTGCTTCATCAAAGATCAGTTGCCCATGTACCTGTGGGTTTTTAATATATGGCCTTTATTATGTTGATGTATGTTCGCTCTAAACCTACTTTGTTGGGGATTTTTATTACGAATGGGTGTGGTACTTTGTCAAATGCTTTTTCTGCAACAATTGAAATGATTACATGGTTCTTATTGATGTTATGTATCATGTTGACTGACTTGCAAGTATTGAACCACCCTGGCAACCCAGGAATAAATGCTACTTGATCATGGCGAATTATTTTTTTAAATATATTGTCGGATTCAGTTTACTAGTATTTTGTTGAGGATTTTTGCATCTATGCTCATCAGGGATATTGACCTGTACTTCTCTTTTTTAGTGGTGGTGTTATCAGGGTAATGCTGGCCTCGTAGAATGAATTTGCAAGTTTTCCTTCCTTTTCTATTTTTTGGAACAATTCAAGAAGGATAGGTATTAATTCTTCTTTAAATGTTTGGTAGAATTTGCCTGTGAAGCTATCTGGTGTGGGACTTTTGTTTTGTTTGTTGTTTTTCATTACTGATTAAATTTTTTCAACTTTCCTTCAATTTGCAATTGTGTTTGAGTCCTTTCTCTCCCTTCCTGCCCCCCCTTCCCTTCCCCTCCATCTCGCTCGCTCTCTTTCTCGCTCTCGCTCGCTCTCTTTCTCGCTCTCGCTCGCTCTCTTTCTCGCTCTCGCTCGCTCTCTTTCTCGCTCTCGCTCGCTCTCTTTCTCGCTCTCTTTTTGATAAGTCTGGCTACAGGTTTATCAATTTTAGGGATTTTTTTTCAAAGAAGCTGCTCTTGGTTTCATTGATACATTCTATTATTTTTTTACTTTCTGTATCATTTACTTCTCTAATCTTTGTTATTTCCTTCCTTCTGCTTTTAGGTTTTGTTCTTTTTCTAGCTCCTGTATGTATAAGGTTGGGTTGTTTGAGATTTTTCTTGCTTCTCAAGGTGATCTGTATTGCTATAAACTTCCCACTTAGAATTGCTCTTGTTATATGCCAAAGGTTTTGGACTGTTGTGTTGTAATTTTCATTTGTTTCCATGTACTTTTTAAATTTCTTCTTTTATTTCCAGGTTGATTCATTCATTGGTTACTATTATGTTCTTTAACCTCCATGTATTTTGGTCTTTCCAGATTTTTCTTGTGGTTGACTTCTAGTTTCATAGCATTATGGTCAGAAATGGTATGGCTTCACTTTTCCTCCATTTGTTGAGTCTTGTTTTGTAGGCTAGTATGTGATCTTTCCGGAAAATGTTCCTTGTGCACTTGAAAAGAATGTGTATTGTGTTGTTTTAGGATGGAATGTTCAGAGTATATCTGTTAAGTCCATCTGTTGCAGTGTGTCATTCAAAGCCATTATTTCCTCTTTGATTTTCTGTTTAAATCTGTCCATTGGTGTAAATGGGATGTTAAAGTCCCCTCCTGTATTCTATTATCAATTTGTTCCTTTATGTTTGTTATTAACTGTTTTATGTATTTGGGTGCTCCTATGTTGGGTGCATAGATATTTACAATTGTTATACCTTCTTTTTGCATTGTTCCCTTTAATATTATGCAGTGTACTTCTTTTTTTTTTTGTTACAGTCTTTGTTTTAATGTCTAGTTTATCCTATGGAAGTATTGCTACTCCAGCTTTCTTTTGACGTCTATTTGCATGATAGATGTTTCTCCATCCCCTCACTTTTAATCTGCAGGTGTCTTTAGGTGTGAAATGAATCTCTTGTAAGCAGCATATAGATGGGTCTAGTTTTTTTTTTTATCCATTCTGTCACCCTGTGCATTTTGATTCAAGTGTTTAGTTCATTACATTCAAAGTAATTTTTGATAGGTATTTATTGTCATTTTATTTTTTCTTTTGTGGTTGTTTCTGAAGATTTTTTTCAGATGCTCTTTTGTCTGTCTCATGGTCTGTTGGTTTTCTTTAATGATATATTTGGATTTCTTTCTCTTTATTCTTTGTATATTTATTAGTGATTTTGATCTTTGGTTACCACTAGGTTTGTTTATAAACTCTTCTACATATAGCAGTCTACATTAAGTTGATGGCCATTTGTTTTTGAACCCATTTCTCTGGAGCATGGGATGTAGGGGTTTGGTATAAGCAAATTAGGTAGTGGATGTCCACTCTGTGCTCTCCCCTGTTTGTTAGTCTGTCTTCTCCCCCTTCTTCACAACTGGGGCTCCCTCCCCACTGCAGGGGCCACTATCTGTTTATCTTTCAAGCTGTGTCTCTTAACACTTCCTACTTTCTTCCATGTGGCTTCTTCTTTACTTTTAGTTGTGGAGTTTGTTCTGCCAGTCTTCGGCTCAATTTCTGGAATATTTAGGATGATTTGATAGTTATCTAATCGTATTTGTGGGCTGAAGTGATCCTAGGGTCCCCCTACTCTGCCGCCATCTTCCATACTCTGAAGTGAGTCTCTCGTAGGCAGCATATAAGTGGTGGGTCTTTGATCCATTCACTGCCCTGTCTTTTCATTCGAGCATTTAGTCCATTTACATTTATTTCTTTATTTTTTAAATGTTTATTATTTTTTGAGAAAGAGACAGAGACAGAGCATGAGTTGGGGAGGGACAGAGCGAGAGGGAGACACAGAATCGGAAGCAGGCTCCAAGCTCTGACCTGTCAGCACAGAGCCCAAAGACAGAGCCCAATGTGGGGCTCGAATCCACAAACTGCGTGATCAGAAGTCAGAAGCTTAACCAGCTGAGCCTCCCAGGTGCCTCTAGTCCATTTACATTTAAAGTACTTGTTGTTAGATATATTCTTATTGCCATTTTGTTAATTGTTTCGGGGTTTTTGTACTTTTACTTTTTTCTTGCTCTCTTCTCTTGGGATTGATGGCTTTCTTTAATGTTATGTTTGGATTCCTTCCTATTTATTTTTTGTGTGTCTATTTATGGTTTTTTCATGTGCAGTTACCAGGGGGTTCATATATCCTATGTTTGTGCTAGTTTATATTAAGTTGATGGTTATATAAGTTCAAATACTTTATTTATTTATTTACTTATTTTTGAACATTTATTATTGAGAGACAGAGACAAAGCATGAACATGGGAGGGGTAGAGAGAGGGGGAGACACAGAATCTGAAGCAGTCTCCAGGCTCTGAGCTGTCTGCACAAGGTCCAAAGTGGGGCTTGAACTCACAAACCGCGAGATCATGACCTGAGCCAAAGTTGGATGCTTAACTGACTGAGCCACCCAGGCGCCCCATTCCCTGTTCCCTGTTTTTTTCACATGATGTCATATTTTACATCTTTTTAGTTTGTGTATCCCTTGACTAATTTTTTTATAGGTATAATTGTTTTTATCACTTTTATTGTCTAACCTTCATACTGGCTTCATAAGTGATTCATTTACTGCCTTTACTATACGTTTGGTTTTACATGCGATTTTTTTTTTTCTACCAGTATCATCTTCTAGTTATGGCCTTTCCTTTTCACTGACAGGATTCTCTTTAACATTTCTTATAAGGCTGGTTTAGTGGTGATGAATTTCTTTAACTCTTTTTTTGTCTGATAAATTCTTTATCTCTTCTATTCTGAGTAATAACCTTGCTGAGTATTCTTGGTTGTAGGTTTTTCCCTTTCAGCACTTTTTTTTTTTTTTTGAGAGCACTAATGTGGGAGGGGCAAAGGAAGGGGGGAGAGAGAGACTCTCAAGAAGGCTCTACACCCAGTGCAGAGCCTGATGGGGGGCTCAGTCTCAGGACCACAAGATTATGAACCTGAGCCAAAATCAAGAGCTGGAGGCTTAGTTGACTGAGCCACCCATGCGCCTCTGCTTTCAGCACTTCGAATATAGTGTGCCACTCCCTTCTAGCATGCAAAGTTTCTGCTGAAAAATCAGCTGACAGTCCCAAGGGGTTTTTCTTGTACGTAACTTTTCTTTTGATGTTTTTAAGATTCTCTCTTTATCATTACTCTTTGCCATTTTTAACATGTGTCTTTGTGTGGTGGACCTCCTTGGGTTCATCTCGTTGGGGCTCTGTGTGCTTCCTGGACTTGGATGTCTGTGTCCCATTCCAGATTCAGGAAGTTTTCAGCTATTATTCTTCAAGTAAGTTTTCTGTTCCTCTCTCTCTCCCCTTTCTGGGACCCCTATAATGGAAATAATGTTACACCTGATGATGTTGCAAAGGTCCCTAACCTATTCTCATTTTTTATTCTTTTTCCTTTTTTCTGTTAGGCTTGATTGCTTTCCATTATCCTGTCTTTTACATCACTAGCGCATTCTTCTGTGTCCTCTCATCTGCTGTCGATTCCCTCTAATGTATTTTGCATTTCAGTTACTGAGTTCTTCAGCTCTGATTGGTTCTTTTTTTTAAATGTTTATTTAGTTTTGAGGGACAGAGAGAGTATGCAAGCAGGGGAGGGGCAGAGAGAGGGAGACAGAGGATATGAAGCAAGCTCTGAGCTGTCAGCGCAGAGCCTGACAGTGGGCTCGAACCCACTAACTCCAAGATCATGACCTGAGCCAAAGTCGGACATCAGCCAACTGAGCCACTCAGGCACCCCAAGGCCACTACTTTCAAGACTAGGACATGTAGCTGACCTACCTAATACAGAGAAACAAAGAGACAAAATGAGAGACAGAGAAAAATGTCCCAAATAAAAGAACAAGACAAAAATTGCCAAAAAAAAAAAAAGCTAAATGAAACCAAGATAAGCAATACGCCTAATAAAGAGTTCAAAGTAATGGTCAGTAAGATACTCAACAGAGACACCTGGGTGGCTCAGTCGGTTAAGTGTCCAACTTTGACTCAGGTCATGATCTCACAGCTTGTGAGTTTGAGCCTTATGTCAGACTCTGTGCTGACAGCTCAGAGCCTAGAGCCAAGCTTGTGTACTTGCTCTCTCTCTTTCTCTCTCCCTCAAAAATAAATAAATAAACGTTAAAAAAAAAAAGTAGTTGCCTTGTATGAAAGAGGCCCTGAGGTGCCCTGTAGCTTAATCCCCTGGTCACCAGAACCAGGCAGTCCGTGAGTGTCCTCTATGTGGGCTGTGTGTGCCTCCTGTTGTGGCTGAGCTGTGATTGGTACAGGAATGTTGGTGGGTTGGGACTGTTCCTGGTCCAGCTGGTTTCAGTAATCTGCTTCTTGCCGCAGGTGCACTGGGCAGGTTTTGCTCTTGGTGCTGTTAAATGCCCAGCTGTAACTGCCATAGACTTGATGGTTGGTGGAGTCAGTCCTCATGTTGGCTGTCTGCAGTTAACAGCTACTGACAGCTGCAGGCACACCGAAAGTCAGGGCTTCTCCTTGCACAGCCAGCTAAGAGGCTGGCTGCAGGAATTGATGTGTTCTTGTGTGGGGTTATCTCCCTCCCTTCCCACGCTAGGAGTCAGTTTGGAGGGGTGCTGGTTCTGCCCAGGGCTGCCTGCTGACTGTAGCAGGGAGAGAGCTGTTCCATTTCGCACCTACGAAAATGGAAAGTCTACAAGGAAATGCAACTGTGGGGCCCACAGTGTTAGCAAGGGAGAAGGATAGTGTTCGAATTTGCTCCTGCATGCCTCTAGCTATGTAGGCTGGGGAAGGGAAGAAAAATGGCACCCACTAGCCCTTTGTTCCAGGAGAACTTTCCTGCAGTTACCCGCCCCTTTGACACATGTCCTAGAATTAATTAATACCTTCGTGTATATCCCAGGCACTTTCAAAGTGCCGCTTCTGTGCTGTGGGTTTTTAGTGTGCTGGCCCTTTAAGGGTGGACACTCATCTGGTAGCTCTGTAGCTCTCCTGGAGTTAGGTCTCAGGATTTTTAAAGCCAGAAGCTATGAGGACTCGTCTTCCCAGGGCTTTGAGGTGATCCCTGATCCCCTCGCTCCTCTGTGCTTGCGATACCCCCCTCCCGTTAGAGGTTAATTACCCTGGGGATTTTGGTTTCCAACTGTCCCTCTGTTCTTTCTACTCTTTGCAATGTGGCCTTCTCTCTACAACTAGCTGTGGGAGATGTGTTCTGCGTCTTGAGGTCATTTTCAGAATTGCTTGCAGTAGATACACTTGTTGTCTTGGTATGTCCATTGGAGGAGGTGAGCTCGGGATTCTCCCGCTCAGTGTCATCCAGAAACAGCAGAACCAGTTTATCCACCCCTCGCTACTACTTCTAGGTACTTTGGATGATACCCCCTCTCCTCACGGGCTTCTTTCCTACAGGTACACTATCTTCATGGAACTCTGTTGGTAATTGATGGACCTCGGAGATTCACTTGGCCTCTCAGTTTATTAACAGAAACCCAAAAGAGGAAAATTTGTTCAATGTTAACACCTTTGCAAAAATCTTAATGCAGTATTTTATAATACTTTGCATTGAACAGAAGGTATAATGTAAATACATAATGCATTAATTATTTCCTTCTGAAAAATTCTGAGTGCTCACGTTGAAAATGACAGTAATTGGTATGATATAGTTTGATTTATGAGTTTAAAGTGTTCAAAACAGGGGCGCCTGCGTGGCTCAGTCGGTTAAGTGGCCATCTTCAGCTCAGGTCATGATCTCATGGTTTATGAGTTTGAGCCCCGTGTCGGGCTCTGTGCTGACAGCTCAGAGCCTGGAGCCTGCTTCGGATTCTGTGTCTCCCTCTCTCTCTCTGCCCTTCCCCTGCTCATGCTCTGTCTCTATGTCTCTCAAAAATAAACATATAAAAAATTAAATAAAAATGTTCAAAACAAGGCATAACTCAGGGTGCCTGGGTGACTCAGTTGGTTAAGTGTCTGACTCTTGATCTCAGCTCAAGTCTTGATTTCAAGGTTGTGAGTTCAAGCCCTGCATTGGGCTCCACTCTGGGTGTGGAGCCTACTTAAAAATACAGAAAAACAGAACAAAATATAAGACATAAATCAAAACCCATCACCTTAAAAATATTGACAGATTTGACCACCTAAAAGTTGGTCCTATATGTAGAAGAGACATCATAAATCAAGAGAAATAATCAGCTAGAAAAACTGTTTACCACATATAGGCAGATGAATGATACCCACTCTCAATATATGGAATATCCTTATAAATTAGAGGGACACAAGATAGAAAGATACGAATGGACAGCTAATGGAAAAATAAAAGACTATTAAATACTTGAAGAGATTATTGGTCTCATAGTTTTTAAAATACAAATTGTATCTACACTGTTTTTCTTAAACAATCAGATTGGTGAACAATGCCTATTGTTCAGTCTTGGAGAACACTTAACCAGTGCTCGTGACGTATAAACTGCTACAGCTTTCTGTGGGGGCAAATTAGCAAGATGGAACAAAATGAAAAACATACATTCCATAAAATTAATCTTAAGAAAATAATGAGGAAACTTGAGTAAATACACATGTACAAAAGTGTTTTTTATAGCAGTTATATGAAAAAATGGAGTACAAACCTAAATATCCACCACTTCTGTTAAGTAATGGTGAGTTCATACGGTGAAAGACACTGCAGTCATTTAAAAGGATGGGGTAAATCCTTGTGCATTGAAATAGAAAAATGTTCATTGCAGTAAGATAAATGTATCTTACTGAATTTGTAACCTTTGTAATAACTTATTTGAAATGTATCTAACATTTAGTGCTACTAAAGACTATAGGTCAGAGGAATATGTTTTGTGTTAGAACTAGGAGGGTAGGAACTAAAACAGCGTACAGAATGGCAAGAAAAATTATTTTAAAAGCGTGTGTTTTATATATGCCTCTTCAAAAAAAAATCTAGGAATAATATACGCAGTCCTATTGATAATGGCCTTCTTTGGGAGCATTTCCACTCCCAGAGTCCTATTGATAATGGCCCTCTTTGGGAGCATTTCCACTCCCAGAGAGCAGACTTTAAGGTGGATATTGCAATGAGGAAGGTTTACTAGGGAGTGCTTTTAGGATCAACACCTACGGAAGGGAGAGAGGGAGGGAAGAGTTGGCCTTAGCCAATTCTGCGGGAGTTCTCAGTGTGGAGGGACCAGAGCCTTTCAGACTTACGAGCCATTGATACCATTGATAGTCATCGGGTAGGGATTGCCTGGGAAGGGGCGTGATCTTGCTGAGGCAATGCCTTAAAGGGCTGACAGCTGGGGGCTGTTACTGTGAGTCCCAGCAGTTGGGGTCATCAGTGCCTTTATTCGTGAAGGGATCTGAGCAGCACAGCAGAGTCCACCACCCATGGGAACTTCACTTTTTTCTGTATTTAAAAATTCCTATTACATATATAAGAGAAAGCAGTTTTCTTTTTAAAAAAGAGAATGGCTGTTGAAAGAAAGGTTTTGGGTTCAACTACAGAATTTTTAACAGTACTTTTCACATCTAGTAGATGATGCATTCTAGGTAAACAAATGTTTGAAAGCTTCTAAATTCACCCCCTAGGTGATGACCTCTATTTTCAGCTCAAAACGGAATTTGGTTTTCCAATACTATTAGATTTTTCCTGTATAGACAAAATTAGGCGACTCTTCATAATTTCTTTAAAGATATAAGCAGAATATTATTTTAGAAGATAATGTGTTGAATGGATATTAGTAATTTAAAAGACCGTGTTTTCTAGTCTTTAATTATTTATATGGAAATTGATGTTGGACGTGTTGATGAATTGTTCAGAGCTGTGCTACTCTTCCTTGATGAATCCTAAAGTACTTTTCCTTCCTTAGGCACAACTCCAGATGTTTCGAGCTCAGTGGATGGTTGAACTTGCTCCAGGTGTAGGCTCTAGCAATTTAGAAACTCGGCCTTGTAGAGCAGCAGCAAAGAGCTCTTTACTGAAAGCAGACACCAAAGGCAAGCAAGAACTGGCAAAGGAAGAAAAGTTAAGTATTATGAACATTGTGACAATGTAACTTTTTTTTCCAGTTGCACAGGAGAATTTTGGTGGTCTTAAGTAAGTGATCATTATAGTTGTGGTGAAATAAGCATGTAACTTAAATTTATAACAAAATTTTTCCTCATGTGTGAAAGTATACCAGTATGTCCATCCTTCACTTCTGCTTCTAGGTACTTTGGACGATAGCACCACTCATGGGCTTCTTTCTGGAGGTACACTAGTCTTCATGGAACTGTCCTTAGCCATTTATAGATCCCTGAGATCCATTTGGTCTCTAAAGGATCTGATGTCCCTGAATTTATTAACAGAAGCACTAAAGGACAAAAAACTTTTTCAAATGTTAATACCTTTGCAAAGGTTCTTAATGCAGTGTTTTGTTACAATTAGAGTTGAACAAATGTATAACAATGCATTATTTTCTTCTGGAAAATTTCAAAAGTGCTCACATTGAAAAAATTTTGAATGCTGTCTAATTCTTCACCTCTTTTTAGTACTCACGTGGACTAGGCACAGCACACTTGCCATTTTTCTTCTTCCGTAGAGGCTATCATCTTTAAACCAGTTTTTTTTTTTTTTTACAAGCGACTTGCCATTAAATGATTGAAATTACCATGATAACTAAAAACTTCCATATTCATTTTCTTTTTTATTTTGAAATAATTACAAAAACAGAGGTAAAGGGTAGTCCTGTGTACACTTCACCCTTTCCGCTTCGGTAGTGACGTCTTACGTAGGTATAGTACAATATCAAAGACTAGGAGTAGACATTGGTACAATGCACAGAGCTTATTTGGACCTCCCAGATTTATAAGCACTTTCTTGTGTGTATGTATATAAATAGTCTATGCAGTTTTATTATGTGTGTAGCTTCCTGTAACCTCCACTGTGACCAAGATAAAAAACTGTTGGCACCACAGGGCCCTCTCTTTGAACACTTTTATAGTTCTACCCTCCCGTCCACTGCTTCCTGACCATTCGTAACCACTGGCAATCACTAATCTCCATTTCTATACTCAAAAAATACTGTGTACATGGAATCATCTAGTATATAATCTTCTGAGATGGACTTTTTTTCACTCATCATAATTCCCCTGAGATCTGTCCAAGTCTTTGTGTAACAGTAGTTCCCTTTTTTGCTCAGTAGTATTGCATGGTATGGGTATACCCCAATTTTTTATTCATCAGTTGAAGGACATTTGGGTTGTTTCTAGGTTTTGGCTATTAATAGAGCAGCTATGAATATTCATGTGCAGGTTTCTGCATGCATGTAAGTTTTCATTTCTCTGGCCTAACAGTGCAATTGCTGGGTTGTGTGGTAAGTGCCCGTTTGGTTAAAAGAAACTGTCCAGTTGTTTTCCAGGGTGTCTGCACACACCATTTTATTTCCCTGCAGCAATGTATGAGTGGCCCAGTGTTTCCACGTCCTTTTCAGCCCTTGGTGTTGTCATTTCTTTTTAGTTTTAGCTGTTCTGATAGGTGTGTGGTGATCCCTCACTGTGATCTTAATTTGTATTTCCCTGAAGGCTAATGATGTTGAATACCTTTTCATGTGCTGTTTGCCATCTTTATATCCTCTGTGTACAATATGTTGTCTTTTCTAATTGGATTGCTTATGTTTTGGCTGCTGAGTTCTGAGAGTTCTTTATGCATTCTAAATACAGTCCTTTGTTGAATAAGCAGCTTTGAAAAGCTTTCTAAACAGCCTGTAGCTTGTATTTTCATTCTCGGTATTTCACAGAGCAAGAATTTTTCATTTTGATGAGATCTAGTTTATCAGCCTTTCCTTTTATGGATTGTGCTTGGGGAATTGAATATAAAAACTCTCTGCCTAGCTGTAAGTCTCAAGATTTTTTTTTTCATAAAAGTTAAAAGTTTTATATTTTACATTTAAGTCTATGATCCCTTTTTGAGTTCTTATGTAAGGTGCGAGATTTAAGTCACAGTTCATTACTTTGTGAATGTCCCAAATGTTCTGGCAGTATTTGTTGGAAAGACTGCCCTTCTGCCATGCATACTCATTTTTAATACAGACTTTCAAAAATTGCATTTCACTGTTTTTATAGGCGCGAGAACTCTTCCTTAAAGCAGTAGAAGAAGAACAGAATGGAGCTCTCTATGAAGGTAAAACTCAGGGCCCAGGGCCATATGGTCGTCTTGTTTCTGAATAACAGCTCTTACTGGCCAGTTCTTTTTTTAACTAGAATATATTTGGTATATAAACATCAGTCTCCTTATGTATGAAATTATTTTTTTAACAAATCAACACTAAAAATTGTATTTCTGTGTAACCTCTTTCCAGAGAGTATTGCTGTGAAACATCATCGTATTAGTCTATGTTTCAATTTTAGTATTTATTAATTCTTCATTATTAAAGTCTTAAAAACAATCGTTTCTCATTTAAAGACAGGGTATTCTTTTATGGGTGAAAATGACTTCAGAGGAAGGGAATATAAAGGATAGTTTCAGGAACAAATACATATCTTCTAATTTACATTTACACAAAGGAATACCCTTCAGCTTTAATTGTCTCTTTTTTTAACCCATTAGAAATGCATACATAAACAAAGTGATGGGGCATTTTACCGTATTAGGTGTGTAGGTAGGCTTCCATTTTGCTGATAATTGGTGCCTGGGGAAAATGCTTGCACTTGAATCATTTGAAAATGCCCCAAAAATAACATTTTCAGGATTACTGCATCTTATTTGCACATTTCTTCTAGCGATATTTTTACTCGGAGGTATTAAAAGAGCCCAAATGGTGAAAACCCTCTACAGTCTTCATTAGTTTGTAAGAGTCCCATTTCCACTTACTGTGTAGTAATTCACCCAGAATGATAGAACACAGCAGAATTTATTGAATTGAATAGACTCCATCTAAGGGAAAAAGAGCTGGTCGGCTTTTGCAGTCTCAAGTTCTATCGGTATAGCTTTGTGGGAAAGATGACTAAATATAACTCTAAACCACCTGGCCAGGAACTTCATAAGAAAATAGGTTTTAAAGGTTATTTAGCTAAATAATAGGCAGCTGGATTTGAAGGTTTAATTTTTTAAAAAAACCTCTTTATTCTACTTAGTAGGAAGCATTTGATTATTCTCCACTCTGCATCCTAGAAAGAAAAGGTTGCTTAAAAGTGTTTTTCTTGGGCTGCAGCAATTGCTTTTTCAAAGCCTGAAGAAAGACAACCACTTAAGATCACTTCTAACAATACTTAAGAGGCTGAAGGAAAAGGTGGGAAGGGCTAAAAGCAAAGAGTGAAATACAGCGTCCTTAAGCGTCTATAATGTGTTAGCTTTAGAAAAAGGAAAGGTTATTTCTGAGTAGTGAGGTTTGGAAATAAGTTTGTTCACTGAACTACTATTGCATACAGAAAAAAAGGAATTTGGCTATTTGTAAAGAAAGTTACCAAATTAAACCACAGTTACGGGTAATCAAAGGAAATGACAAAAATGTGCGGTCATAGCTAATTTAGCTTTATTTCTTCTTTTAGCCATCAAGTTTTATCGTAGGGCTATGCAACTTGTACCTGATATAGAGTTCAAGATTACTTATACCCGGTCTCCAGATGGTGATGGCGTTGGAAACAGCTAGTGCGTATATAATTCGATAGACAGTAATACGTAGAGTTTGTTAAAGTTAAGCGTCTTTGCCCTGTTGACTCTTAACATGATACGAAGATGGTGGTAATTCTGTTAAATTATGTAGTCTTTAGTATAAAGACTTGTTTATACAATTGTAGAAATTTTTTTTAGTTAGTGAAATTTTAAGATTAAAATATAGAAATGCACATTTTAAGCAGATATAACAGACAAGGTAACAAGAGTTGTTTTTTTAAATCAGTGATTATTGAAAGAAAGTAAATTAAAAGACACATTTGAGCTTTCTGAAACCTGTTTTCAGAAGCCAAACCTGTTAAAATGTAATTAGGCCAAAGTTGACAAAATGTTAATAATAGTTGAAATTGGGTGATGGGTCATGGGGTTCATTAAACTAGTCTTTCTCCTTTTTTATATATTTGAAGCTATACATTTTTTTTTTTAAAAAAGGTGTTTCATTTTATTAAGAAAATGCTGAATTATAACAAGACTTTATTATTCTCAGGTGTCTAGGAGGACATTAAGACTGTAACATGTGTTTAAAAGCACAGGTTCAGGATATAAGCACTCCTAAAAGAAACTGTGTTTCTTTGGACAGATGCCCCTTGCAGGAAAGTCATGAAGTGGCATTGGTTTTACATGGACAGAGATCAAGAGAAGATATTTTTAAGCCAGTACTTTTGAAGCTATTTGCAAGACAATTCTTTAAAATTTTTTGCCTTAATCTGTCTCTAAAAGCTTAATTTGCTGAAATGAGAAGGGAGGAGAGTCTGTACCATGAGAGAATCTCAGGTTTAAAATGAGCAATACACAGGAAAATAGTGTTTTGGTAATGATAATTATTAAGATATTACCTCTGTCATGAAATAATTAAGAAGTTCCCCTTGTGGATAACGTACTTATTACCACTGTTTTTTTAACTGCTTATAGTATTGACACACAAGCTTTGGATATTGAAAACATCTGAATGAAGTCAGTCTTAATTGTGTGTTTGAACTTCGAGGCTAATAGTATTGTTCACCAAATGATACTTAGCAGTGTGAGAGTAGTTCATATTCAAAATGAATCATTTGGACTTTTTTAAACCTTCTTTAAACTCAGGTGGTCATTTAGACCTAGCTCTTAGCAGTTTTATGAATAGATGCTGGTGCTGTTAAGAAAGGTTGCCTTAAAACATGAAAGCAGCATTTTTTTCCTCTCCCATCCCTTTCTGCAAGCCCGTATGCAATGAAGGTTCTTTAGAGATACAATTTTTTTTCGTATGAGATCTACTAATCCCTGAAAATCTCTTTCCTGGCTTTGTTTTGGTTTCTTGCCTTCCCTGAAATGTAGGTAGAGCAGCCCCTGAGTCTGTCTAGCCTCGGACACACGTGCCTTTGTTGTATTATAATAAACCCTTCCTGGTCTTCTGACTTCACCTTTCTGTAGGCCTTTTTTTTTTTTTTTTTAAGTCTGATCATTTTTAAGGTTAATTTCAGCAAAAATGAGAAACTAGAGGTTTGTTTGGTTTTTTTAGAACTCTAAACTGCACATTTGTTTATATTGGTAGATGATTTGTGTACCCTGCTAAGATTTTTTAAATTACATATTTTCCTCTCTTAAGGTAGGGTGATAAGGCACATCTGTTAGAAAACCCTTGGTAAGTAAGTACCACAGATGACATCTGTATATTTGATTTTTATCTAATTAGAATGGATTATAGTCATATTAGCATGGAATATATTTACACAAGTTTTTTTAATCGTTTGAAATGATATTTTTGCTAATTCAAGAAATCTCTGCAATAAAATAGACTAATTAAATGTCAGTAATTGTGTCCCAAATTCTAGTTCTTTTTTTTTTTTTTTTGAGAGTGATATGGAGACCGTGTGAGTGGGGGAGGGGCAGAGAGAGAGGGAGACGGAGAATCCCAGGCAGGCTCTGCACTGTCAGCACGGAACCTGATATGGGGCTCAAACTCACAAAACTGTGAGATCATGACCTGAGCCGAAACCAAGAGTCAGATGCTTAACCAACTGAACCACCCATGCCCCACCCCCCTGCCTCCTGAATTCTAGTTCTTTCTGGGTGAGAATGAAAATTGCTGAAGCTTTTTTCTTCAAAAGACTTGGTATAGTACTCCTTTGCAAGGTAGAATAAACTTTTATCAAACCAAAATAGTAGTTAAGAGGGGCGCCTGGGTGGCTCAGTCGGTTAAGTGGCCGACTTCAGCTCAGGTCATGATCTTGCGGTCTGTGAGTTCGAGCCCCGCGTCGGGCTCTGTGCTGATGGCTCAGAGCCTGGAGCCTGCTTCTGATTCTGTGTCTCCCTCTCTCTCTGCCCTTCCCCTGTTCACGCTGTGCCTCTATGTCTCTCAAAAATAAATAAACATTAAAAAAAAAAAAAAAATTAAAAAAAAAAATAGTAGTTAAGATAGTTTGCTTTTAGATCACTTTTTCTGAAGAAGGTTTTAAAAGTACTATGAAAAATCAGTTTCTGAGCTCTGGTTATGAACTGAGGCACTTAGTCCATAAGGTGAATAATCACCTCCCTCCTTTTCCAGCATGGAAGATAATGATGACGACAGCAAGATGGCAGACCTTTTGTCCTGCTTCCAGCAGCAGCTCACTTTTCAGGAGTCGGTGCTCAAACTGTGCCAGCCTGAGTTGGAGAGCAATCAGACTCACATATCAGGTATGATTCATGGTTGGTAGAACTTGGCAAGGCCCACTTTCGCCTGAGATTTGAGGTTTCCAAACTTAAAAAAGGTCAGAAAACTTGCCAGGTGATTGCTTTAGTTCAGGGTATGTTGGGAGAGCTAGTTACAATTACTGTTTGCATGTACTAATAAGCTGTGAAAAATCTGAAGTAGAAAGTTTTGTAGTGCAGGTCATGGAGGCCCTTCTTGATTCAGTTAAGATCTAAGAGGGTGTTGAAGCTGCCCAAGAAAATTAGAGGAGTGCTTGTGTCACCAAGCATTTCAGCCTGAGATAGGCACATGTTCAAAAATGCATGTTTTTCTTTTCATATGTTAAATGTTATTTAATTAGTTATGGGATTTTCCAGAGGAGGACACTTGAAAATATTCAGGGAGATGAAAGTAAGTTTTAGTGTTAGCAAATGGAATATGGATTTTATATACATATATGTGTGTGTGTATACCTGTATATACATATACACATACATGTGTGTGTGCATGTGTATATATATATATATATACATGCACACACACACATATGTATACATACATATATACATCAGACTATTTTTCTAACACATTTAATATATCTTGATGGTAAAATGATCCTTTGTGGGGAAGGGTGCTTTATAAAAGTAGCTTCTGATCTGCTTTATACTGAAAAAAACAAAGATTTGTGTCTTGGTGTTAGAAACCATTAATCCTTTTGGATAATTAAATACTCGCATGCATAGCTCTAAGCAGTACCGAGAGTGTTATTCACAAATGTGTGGGATTACGGGAAGCTACCTCCGCTCAGAATGAAGTGGCAAAATAACAGAGGAGAGTCGCTGAATGGACGGTTTTCTTTTGCAGTGCTGCCGATGGAGGTCCTGATGTACATCTTCCGATGGGTAGTGTCTAGTGACCTGGACCTCAGATCATTAGAGCAGTTGTCGCAGGTGTGCAGAGGATTCTATATCTGTGCCAGGTACTTCACCTGTTTTAAAACAACTCAGGCAGTGGTGAAAAAAAGATTATAGTCTTTTGCCGGTTTTGATAAAAAACTTGATTGATGTTCTGGGTAAAAACTTAGAATGAACAGTTTTACCTAAGTTGTGTTTATCTAAGTTGTGAAACCACTTAGCATTTAAAGGTAGAAGGCACTAGGTTTCCAGGGTATAGAATATTCTGTAGAAAAGATGTAGTCAAACACATTACTTCCGCAGGGCAGTTTCCATGCTGGCCTCACTGATTTGGAAAAAAAATTGTGCTAGAAAAATAAACTCAAGTCATTTTCACAATAACTCTAAACCCATTAAGTGGTAATGATTTAGGGGTGTCTGGGTGGCATCTGACTTTGAGTTGGTTGAGCATCTGACTTTGGCTCAAGTCATGATCTTGTGGTTAATGGGTTTGAGTCCTGCAGCAGGCTCTCTGCTGACAGCTCAGAGTCTGGAGCCTACTTTGGATTTTGTGTCTCCCTCTCTCTCCCTCTCTGTCTCCTTTTTCGTACTCTTTTGCACGTTCTGTCTCAAAAATAAATAAAAATGTTAAAAAAAATTTTTTTAAGTAATGATTTAAACTTAGATTGCACAAGAACTTTTTTTGGGCCATTTAAAGTTACTCTATACTTTTTTTTTTTAATGTTTATTTATTTTGAGGTGGGGGAGGGGCAGACAGGGAGAGAGAGAATCTCTGAAACAGGTTCCACTCTCTGGTGCGATGTGGGGCTCCATCTCACAACCTTGAGATCATGACCCAAGCTGATATCAAGAGTCTGATGCTCATGGGCTCCGCCCCGAGCATGGAGCCTGTTTGGAATTCTCTCCTTCTCTTCTTCTCTCCCTTCGCCACTCCCGTGCAATCCTTCTCTCAGAATAAATAAGTATTAACATTAAAAAAAAAAAAAAAAGAATTGGATGCTCAATGTAGTGAGCCACCCGGCACCCCTATCCTATACTTTTAAAATATTGCTCCTTAAAAATAATACTAGTTTAGTATAAAATTATTTGAGACTGGTAATCTTCATGAATATCTTACATAAAAATACATACTTTATCCTTATCCTGGGGTTTTTTTTATAATTTCTTAAAATTTTTTATTTTTTAACCTAATTTCACTTAGAGTCTTGTATTTTGGGTAAAATATTCGAATTGCTTGATGCCTTTGGTTTTGGTGATTCTGTGTGCTATTGGATTTAACAAATTTTTCTTAAATACCACGTAGATTTCTGTTTTGAAACCGGAGTCTCTAGAACTGTTATTCTACTAACTTTTTTAAAAATTATTTTATAGGGGTGCCCGGGTGGCTCTGTCGATTAAGCATCTGACTTCAGCTCAGGTCATGATCTCAAGCCCCACATTGGGCTCTGCGTTGACAGTTTGGAGCCTGCTTGAGATTCTCTCTCTCCCCTCACTCTCTGCCCCCTGCCCATGCTTTCTCTCTCTCAAAATAAATAAACTTAAAATAAATTAGAAAAAAAAAAACTGTAAAAGCATAAGTCATTCTCAGAACTTTTTAGTGGCATCCATCTCACCTAAATAGCCTGCAAGCCACTACCTTCCCTGCCCCCGACTGCCTCTCTAATCGTGTAGTCTGTTAACCTTGCTTAGTTTGCTACAGCCTCATGGTCCTTGTTGAGTGCACTGGTCATACTCCTACCCAAGGGCCTTGCACTTGCTATGGCTTCTGCCCAGGGTTCTTTCCTGGCCACTATATCTGAAGTGCTGTTTCCCCACCACAGTTCTTGTCTGTTACCCTGCTTCGTTTGTTTTTACACTGGGCACAATACCTGAAACTTTCCTGTTTTTTCAGTTTTGTTTGCTTTCCCACCAGTAAACGAGAAAGGCGTTTGCCTTGTCCATCAGTCTATCTCCAGAACCCAGACAGAGCCTTGTAGAAGTGCAACAAATTCTTGCTGAATAGAAGATGATTGCTAGTAGCAGAGATATTTCTTGTATCTGCATAGAGGGACTTAGCCTTTTTTATAAATTGATATTTTGTTTTATTACCTAGAGACCCTGAAATATGGCGTTTGGCCTGCTTGAAAGTTTGGGGCAGATGCTGTGTTAAACTTGTTCCATACACATCCTGGAGAGAGATGTTTTTAGAAAGGCCCCGTGTGCGGTTTGATGGTAAGTTGAACTCTTCAGAACTCAGAAGAAATGGTGGTCTGTCATGCTGATCTTGATAAATACATAGTCTTCATTTTCTGTAACAAACGTAAATACTCTGATCATATTTAAAGAAAACCACTAGAATTATAAATAAAATTTAATTTAATTTAATTTAAACTAGAAACGTGTGCTTGTAACTGTAAAATTTTTATGTTCCTACTTAAAAAAACCTTTCTTTTTTATAGGAGTGTATATCAGTAAAACGACGTATATTCGTCAAGGGGAACAGTCTCTTGATGGTTTCTATAGAGCCTGGCACCAAGTGGAATATTACAGGTACAACTGTAGTAAACTGAGTGAGTGAAAAATTCTCTCTCTCCAAGTACCAGTTCATGAGCTATTGGGCAGCTGTTCTGTGGGGCTTTTGCACTTATCTACAGAATGACCTTTAGCATTTTTATCCAGTATTATAACAGAACCCGCACTCAACTAATAGGTTAATACACATGATTTGATTCCTCCTAGCCTCTAAATCTAAGATGTGTTTTAATGTTGTATTTTTAATATAAGTTTATTTATTTATTTTGAGAGAGACAAAGACAATATGATTAGGGGAGGGACAGGGAGAGAGAGAGAGAGAGAGAGAGAGAGAGAGAGAGAATCTCAAGCAGGCTCTGCACCGTCAACGCAGAGGCTGATGTAGGCCTCAAACTCAAGAAACTGAGATCATGACTTGAGCTAAAATCAAGAGTCAGACACTTAACTGACTGAGCCACCCAGGTGCCCCAGAATCGTTTTATGTTTTAGAGCTCTTCCTTGTTTTTCGCTTTTGGTGTACTCATTTATTTGCTTTTTCAGATAGCTTTTGCTATTATTCAGCCTTACGATCCATCAGATGTTATCGTCATTGAGAAATAAGCAGACATGGGGCGCCTGGGTGTCTCAGTCGGTTAAGCATCTGACTTCAGCTCAGTTCATGATCTCATGGTTCCTGAGTTTGAGTCTCTGCTGTCAGTGGAGAGCCTGCTTTGGATCCTCTGGCCCCCTCTTGCTCTGTCTCTCTTCCACTCACGCTATCTCTCTTAAAAATAAACATTAGGGGCACCTGGGTGGCTCAGTCGGTTAAGCGGCCGACTTCAGCTCAGGTCATGATCTTACGCTCTGTGAGTTCGAGCCCCGCATCAGGCTCTGTGCTGATAGTTCAGAGCCTGGAGCCTGCTTCGGATTCTGTGTCTCCCTCTCTCTCTGCCCCTCCCCCTGCTCATGCTCTGTCTCTCTCTCTCAAAAATAAAGGTTAAAAAAATTTAAAGAAAAAAAAACATTAAAAAAAAAGTAGACGTGTTAACTGCTGTGTATTATCGTTAGAACTCACTTTTAACATTAATTAGCACTTTAGGAAAAGTGCTTTAATAAAGGAATATTTATTTTTATTCAGGAGTAAAACTGAAAGTTCAACAGTTCCCTCCAAGAAAGATAATAAAATGCCTTCACTTTTATTGTGCTGGCCTCACAGGTTTTCAGTCCTGTTTGTTTTCATGATGTTTTGCCAGTTTTTTGGCCCATGGTATTTCTGTTCAGATTTCACAGCAGGGAACAGGTTCAGGTGCTAGAAAACAAGGACATGTTTCATACTTGTGTGTGTGGTGTTTTTTGGTGTTCTTTTTCTTTTTACACAGGTACATAAGGTTCTTCCCTGATGGCCACGTGATGATGCTGACAACTCCCGAGGAGCCTCAGTCCATTGTTCCTCGTTTAAGAACTAGGAATACCAGGTAGTATTTTCTGTAGTTCTCTATCTCGCCCACATTTTATATGGATACCTGCAGGTTAATGTCATCCAGTACTTACTTAAGTTAGTATTAGGTGATTAAAACAGCACTCTGCAAGAGGCTTTGTGAACAATACCAATTCCTGGGCCTCTCTCTAGAGAGGACACTTGCGTAGGTCTTTGGGGCCTTACCAAACTAGGTTTACTCACATCCTAGCTGATTCTTCTCGGGCAAGTCGAGTAACTGCTATTGTAACCTGTTACTTCCTAGGTTGTTTAAATACATATTATAAGTGATTAATAGACTTAAATTGTATTTTTTAATTTTTAGAACTGATGCAATTCTACTGGGTCATTATCGCTTGTCACAAGATACAGACAATCAGACCAAAGTATTTGCTGTGATAACTAAGAAAAAAGAAGAAGTGAGTATGCAAGGTGGAATTGGCAGTTCTCTTTGCATTTCGGCACCCTACTCAGTCACGCGTTCTTGATTAGAAAGAATAAGAAAACAGCGTTTTATGATTTGTACATTTCTCAAAATGTATGTCGACTTACAGCATCTCTCTGAAGAGAGAAAACTGTGGGGTATTTTGAATTGTGGATCCACTTGTTTTTCTGTAAATGATTTCCTTTTCTGGTCCAGGTTTTTTACAAAACATAAAGCCAAAATATCCTATGAAATAACTAGTAAAATCATACCTGAATATGTTATTAGCTGTTCTCATTTTGAATCATAAGGAATTTCCTTCCTAAGTTAACTCACACAGATAATTCTTCCTCAAGGATACTTTAAGAGGGAATTTCAATTTTTTAAGTTTATTTCTTTATTTTGAGAGACAGCATGAACAGGGGAGGGGCAGAGAGAGAGGGAGAGAGAGAGGAGCACCCCAAGCAGGCTTCTCACTGTCAGCGCAGAGCCCAATGCAGTGCTTGAACTCATGAACCGTAAGATCATGACCTGAGGCAAAATCAAAAGTTGGATGCGAAACTGTCTGAGCCACCCAGGTGCCCTGAGAATCAATCAGTATCTACTGGAAATAAACCAATTTCATTCTTCGTGTATTTACATAACGAAAAAAATGCCAAGCAAATGTGATTATTGAATTATTATATTCCAGATTACTTAGAACTCTCCCTCATACATCGAGGGCCTAATTTTTTTCACAACTTTTCTCCATATGTGTTTTTCAGTCCTGGTTTTAAAAATGTATACCCAAGGAGTCCGTATACCTGAGTGTAGTCGGTTGTGATGTAGTTGGAATAAAGACTTGCCTAATACTTTTATAATTAATGTAGTTTTTTAACGTATTCCTCCCATCAGATCCTCCTCTCTTCCTAGTTAGGGCAGGGTGTCATCGGAGTCCCTTCACCCTGTGGCCATCTGTTGCCAGCTTCTCCGCCTGCCTCAGGTAGGCTCCAGGAATCTGGGGCAGAGCTGGCTGCTGTGGCTGTGATGTTGGCCGTGAGCTTCCTGAGGGCAGGCCCTTATTATTGAGATTTTATCTAATAAAGGATTTTAGGAACTACACTGAGTTCCAATTTTCTCTTCAGAATATGATACAGTGAAACCATATATAGTGTTGGCATTCTTGTGTCGTTAGCAACAGTATTTGCAAAAATGTGATTCTAATGAACCTTGTCCACATCTATTTCTTCATTGACTCTTATTGTTGCCACAAAAGGTAAGTTCTAGTCCATGCTTTTTCTACATCTTTCACCAGTTTATCACTCTGCCTCCTTAAAAACGCCTTGTTTTCAGTAGAAGGAAGTACTGGGCTTATATGTAGAAGATAGCAGTTTTCATTTCCAGCTTTGCAGCTGCTGTGTAATTTTGATTAACTTGTTTGACCTCCCTGGGTCTTCATTCTTTTAGCCATTGACTAGCAATGTACAATCATATTTAACACTGGGGGTTATTGTGATGATTAACTGAGATGACGATGGGGAGGAAACCGTATTTTAGAGTGCTTTAACATTTGTCACAGCACTCCCACATGTCCTTACTTAATGCTCAGGCCACCAGTGCTGTGTGCAGAGGCCATGTTACATTTAGCATCACTCTCGCATAACGTATTCCTATGATATTTCTCTGTATCAGTGAGGTGAGGTCTCATCATGGCTCACACACTTTTCTTTTACAGAAACCACTTGACTATAAATACAGATACTTCCGTCGTGTCCCCGTACAAGAAGCAGATCAGAGTTTTCATGTGGGGCTACAGCTGTGTTCCAGTGGCCACCAGAGGTTCAACAAACTCATCTGGATACATCATTCTTGTCACGTTACATACAAGTAGGTGAATGTGATACAAATACTAGAGTTAAACAATAAGTGTGTACTTCGCGTCAGGCTTGGGATCCCTCAGGTTCCCCCAGAGTTGACATTACTTTGTAAAACAGCATTATGTTGCAGAGTGTTGTGTGCTACTGTAGATGAGCCCAAGTCGGCTGTACGTACTTAGAGAGCTCTCGGTGTGGTACTTAGTGCTGCCAGGTTCAAGCCGGTCGTGTTCTCCCGTTTTCTGGGTGGGGGCCCCCTGTCCGGGAGAGAGCCCGGGCCAATGACAGTCTTTTCTATGGCAGTGTTATTCTGTCAGGCACTCAAAAAGCAAACAGAAAAACAACTGCTAACCAAGAAAATGGCCAAAGTGAGATAAACTGAGAGTGGGCCAGGGGGCGGAGCTCTCCCCAGCGTCCCCGGGAGTGAAAGCTGCGCTCTGCGAGCAGAATGGTACTGTCACCGCAAAGCTGTTCGCGCGTTACTTGTTCGTTGACTTACTCAAGGCACTTTTAAAACACCAGATCTGTTTTTTTCCCGTGGGTTTCAGTCTTACCATTTTTTTACTTATTTCCAGTTTGTTTATTCTCAGGGATTATACACTGATTTTAATAAAATTGTAGGTAGGAGAGTAAGTCTTCTGAAAAGATCCCTTATTCCAAAGCCAAATCTATCAGGTGGTTCCTAATTTAAAGCTCTTCGTGTTAGGATTACTGTGTGAAATAGTTAATGAGCAGAAGAATGTGTGTGAGAAAAGAGCAGTACAGAAACAAGAGAAACCGGTTGGTGGGGATGTTGAGGCTCACTGTTGGTAGGTTTGAAGGAATATTGGTGTGTGGTCGAGGGTTCTCCATTCCATATCGAACCCAGAATTCTCAGAGACAAGTTTTGAGGTCATCTCCTATTAGCCTATCTCATACCCTTGACCACAGGGTTGAAAACTTTGTGTCCTGTTTCCACCTTACAAGGAACTTTCCCCCAACTCATACAAAAGGTCCTGAGAATGGAGACAGCATTGTTCACTGTTGTAATTCTTATCTATCAGTCCTGTATCTCCTCTTTTGCTTCTCTCAGTAAATTGTGCAGTGGAATTTTTTTTTTCTTCTTAAAGAAAGATACCAAACCCAGAGTAACACCAGACAAATAGCATCATGTTTTAGGAGAAAAAAGGACATTATACTAGGTGTCATCTGTAACGACTAATGATAACGTTGATTTCCTTATAATATTTATAAAGTCACTTGAATTTTCTGCCTTTATTTCTCCCCTTTTGGGGGACAAATACAAGGCTGTAGTAATTTAACTTGTCATTTGCTTCCCACCCCTCCCAACTGTGATCATGCTGTTGATCATGCAAAAATTAAGTGATTAAATTGTGTTATAGGATTATAATTCTTCACATTTTAACAAGATCCTTGATACCTCTATAGTCTTTAACTTAGAATTTCTATTCTGTTCAAAGGACATAATCAAAAATACCATATTATTTTTAATTAGCAAACAGTGAAAACAATCTAAATCTCCAACAAAAGGAATTATTAAGCAAATTGTGTTGTAGGCAGATAGTGAAATATTACACTGGCACTAAAAGTAGCTTCCCAAGAGTATTGATAGATGTGAGGAAATGCATATGTCAGAATGTCAAATGAAAAGCAGGATTACTAACAGTATGATCTCAGTTGAAAGGCTCAAGACAGGTGAAGGTGCTTGGAAGGAAGTGGAGTTGATCCTCGAACAGCACAGGTTTGAGCTGCGTGAATCCACTTCTGTGTGGATTTTTTTCGATAAATAGGGTACTGTAAATGATTTTTCTTATAATTTTTTTAATTTTTTCTTTTTTTTTTTCCCATTTATTTATTTTGAGAGAGAGAGAGAGAGACAGAGTATGAGCAGGGGAAGGGCAGAGAGAGAGGGAGACACAGAATCTGAAGCAGGCTCCAGGCTCTGAGCTGTCAGCACAGAGCCTGACACGGGGCCCGAACCCATGAGAGAGATCATGACCTGAGCCGAAGTCGGACGCTCAACCGACTGAGCCACCCAGGCGCCCCTCTTATAATTTTCTTAATAACTTTGCCTCTTCTCTGGCTTACTTTATTGTAAGAGGACAGTATATAACACTTGTAACATAGAGAATATGTATTAATGGCCTGTTGGTAACTGGTAAGGTTTCCAGTCAGCAGTAGGTCATTAATAGTTCTGTTTTGGGACACTCAAAAGTTAAATGCAGATTTTTGACTGTGTGGGAGGGCAGCGCCCTTAACCCTGCATTGGTCAACTGTAATTCATACGCTATGTCTGGGTGATGGAATTATGAGGGATTTTTCTTTGTACTTTTATCAATTTGTCAATTTTTTTATAGTATGCCTATTAAATAACAATTCAGCCAAGTAAATTTTAAAGATTTAATTGGCTTTATTAAAAGATTCATGAATGGGGAGCTCTGAGGAGTTGTACAAAATGGAAGGTTTTATAGGAGAGCCAAGCAAGAAGGTTATTAACAGAAGAAAAGGATTGTTTCAGGCAAAGATGTTTTCCCTTACAGGGAAAAGCAGGAGTCTTGTGCAGACTATCTCATCTTCCTTTGGGGGTTGTAGAGGACCCATGTGGCAGACTCCTGGGTGAAACTGCAGTTAAATTATGTGTTAAGCCCCGGTTTGGGAGCTCATTCTGATGATGCCATTTTGGACCTGCAGTTTTCTTCTTAACAGTTCCCCCTTTTGATCAGACTCTCAGGTTAACTGAGAAATGTGATCAGAATTTAAGGCATTAGCACCAACTCACCATTACCATTTTGTACTTCTCACAGCTTTTGTCGATCCTTTGTATGGTACCTGTAACTCCTGATGCTTTTCCTCAATCTCTGTGATGTTTATAGATCACAGCTTGAGGTTCACATTCCAGTCTTAGGAGATCATTTGCTTAGTAATTAGTGGTTGTGAACATAATGCATTCGAAGATTTTGGGAGAAGATGATGCACCAGAGGGATTATTGCTATAAGGATAATGCCCAGTAGTGGAGGTATACTTTAGAGCTATGGTCCCCAAGACCCAAACCATCAAAATCAAGTCAGTCAAAGACTCTGCTGGAGGAGTCATCTTTTTAAGTCCAGTGGCTTGCTCAGTGATCTTATATAATTGATTTTTAACTTGCCCATAAGTGTTATTAATCCAGGCACAGCAGGTGGTGTTGGCCGCAACACAAGATGTTCAGCTAAAAGATAATCAAGGACAACTTTGGCTAGAGAGTCCAAGGATCTCTGTTGTGCTATTACTTTAGCAGCAGATTTTGCAATATTTTTGAGAATTAAGTAGTTCTTGATCATAGCCTCATTTATATTTATCTCTAACCAACGAAATAGTGAATCTGAATCATGAGTGTCTCCTTATAGGTCTTTTTAAATTCAACGATGTAAATTTAGATAAATTCCAGAGGTTATACATCCCATTGCCCTTAGCAATGACCTAGGAGATACGAATGAGGGTGTTACCTTTCCAGGCCAATGCCAGAGGGAGGAAAGGCAAAGAGGAGAAAGGGGTTTACATTTAGTTAGCACATGAGGTATTAATCCATCATCTGAGGTCAGCTACTTCTCTTCCTCATCAGTTTGATGCAGAGGTCTCCAACATCTGTATAGGACCAGGTGTCAGGTGGAGCCTTCTCTAACTCTGTGATGTGTACCCAGGGCTGAATACTTTGGTTTTGGAGCAGGGTCGGTGATCAGGACAGAGGTGACAGAGTGGGGCTGGAGGGTTGTTTTCCTCTGACGTTTATGTAGTCACCAAGCTCTAACTGATCAACAGGTTTCTCCGAATTGGGATCCAGAAGCTTGAACCTTTTGATGACAGGCTTGAGCATAAGACTTTAGAGACTTACAGTAGCTGGTCATTTGAGCGTGAGACAACAAGGGATCAGCAGAAGGTTGTGTACTGATAGAATTCCAAGAAGTTTGTAAGGTTTTCATTAAGGCTCATAGGATTAGTCCAGTGAAATGGCTGCTTTGATCACTGGAGATGCAGTGGAAGGTGTATCCCAAATGGGAAACACATTTTTTAAAGTCGTTTTTTGTTTTTGTTTTTATCCTGTGAGGGCATCTGTCTTACAGCAGTCACGACCCCTCTAAAAAGCACACATATAATAACAAAACCATATTGATAACCCATACTAAGTGGCAACTGAATGAAGTCCAGCTGCTAGTATTCAGAGTCCAGAGGGTGGAGGTTTAAGGCCTCTGCAAACAAAAATTGTTTTTGGGAGGAGGGGAGTGGTGGTGACCAGGCAGGTCCGACATTGCTGGTAAATATCTATAAAGTTACAAAAACAGTCTGTCAATGTCTATTTATAATTTGAGTCTTTTTAAATGTACTGTTGTGGGTAAAGGAATGCAACAGTTAAAATATGGGATTTGTGGGGCGCCTGAGTGGTGCAGTCAGTTAAGCGTCCGACTCTTGATCTTGGCTCTTGTCATGATCTCACAGTCTGTCAGTTTGAGCCCTGCATCAGAATCCTGCTTGGGATTCTGTCTCTCCTTCTTTCTGCTCCTCCCCCACTTGTGCTGTCTCTCTCTCTCAAAATAAATAAACTGAAAAAAAAAAAAAAAATGGGATTTGCCAGGAAGAACCAGGCCGTCTTGGGTTTTCCATAATCCCAAATGTTTGTTTCATTTGCAGCCGTTGCTTACTCATCTCCATTTTTCCAGTTTAGAAGTAGGCTGCTGCCATGTCACAAGGACATCAGGAGGGCAAGAGTCTGCTGATGAAGGGCCAGTTTTATGTAAGCGGAGTGGACTTTATCTGCATGTGCTACGATTTTACAGAGAGAAAGCTTAGTGTTAATGCATTTGGCCGTGCTTCCCATGTAATTTACATATCGAGTAAGCCTCATTAGTTTAACAGGCCCTTTGGAAGTTTTAAAAAATTTTTTAAGGGTTTTAAAGCACTTGACTAAATAGGATTACAAATCATTATGAAACCTAATATTTAAAAGGTAAAGACAGTTTTGCAGTTTATCAAAAGCAGACCAAAGTCCAAGAAAATGTTTTTTTTTTTTTAACAGAAAGCCAAATTCTAATTTTGTACCACCTTACTATTAAAGCTTACTTTATTTATTTGTTTACAGGAGGGCGCATGCAAAAAGAGGAGAAGGGCAGGTGGGGGGAGAGAGTCCCACGCAGGCTCCAGACTCAGAGTAGAGCCTGACAGGGGGCTTGATCGCATAACCCTGGGATCGTGAACTGAGCTGAAATCAAAAGTTGGACACTCGACCGATTGTGCCACCCAGGCACCCCTAAAACTCATTTTTTAAAATAAGTTTTAATCTTAACCAGCTTGAGCACATATTAAAATTCCTTTCCAAAGATTCTTTCTGCAAACCTTTTACAACCTTTTTTTTTTCCTTTAATGTATTTATTTCTTTTTTAGAGAGAGAGAGAGATAGCAGGAGCAGGGGAGAAGCAGAGAGAGGAGACACAGAATCCAAAGCAGGTTCCAGGCTCTGAGCTGTCAGCACAGAGCCTGACGCGGGGCTTGAACCCACAAACTGAGATCATGACCCAAGTCAGACGCTAAACCGACTGAGCCACCCAGGTGCCCTACCACCACTTCTTTCTATATTCTGATTTTGTCCTTTTTAAAAAAATTTTTTCCCTCTAAACAACTAACTAGCTTCATTTTAGGACAAACTTCTTTTTCCTTAACAAAAAACACCTCTCCATTTCTCATACCTTATTTTACTGAAAACACATCCTACTTTTCCTGGTATACACAGATGTTTATTATTTTTTATTTTTAGTGGTTTAATTATGTATATTAATTAGAATTATTAACGCTAAGAAACCTTAGTTTATAGTGAAAACTAAAACGTGAGCTTAGATTTTTTTAATTTGCATATTTATGAATACATTTTAAAATTTCTAGAAGCATACACCGTTTAAAATTTTTCACTGTAGCATTACCATGTTTTAAACATCTTTTAGTTTCTCGGTAATAAGAAGCCAAAAGTAGATAAGCCTATGTTTACTAATTAACTTAGGATTTTCTTTTATTTGGAAATGATCTACATATTTAATGACTTTAACTCATTTAACCTAACTCAGTAAAACTCAGTTTTTAGAGCATCCAAAAAAAATCAAAAATGGGGAAAATTATTGCTGAAAAAAGCTCATTTATAAATTTATATCTTTCTTATCTTTATTTTTGAAAAAGCCTGAATTATGTTTAGATTACCTACAAGTTTATTAACCATTAGGCAAAGTCAGTGATTATCCTAAGATTTTTTGTTTTGTGTGGCCACATCTTGTAAGAGAACGTGAACTTAAAATTGTTTTTTTTTTTAATGTTTATTTTTGAGAGCGACAGAACATAAATGGGGAGGGACAGAGAGAGAGGGAGACACAGAATCCGAAGCAGGCTCCAGGCTCCGAGCTTTCAGTACAGAACCCCATGCTGGGCTCGAACCCACAAACCCCGAGGTCATGACCTGAGCTGAAGTTGGTCGCCCAACCGACTGAGACACACCCAGGCACCCTAGAGAGAACATGAACTTAAATGGCTAGTAAACTCAGGTAGAATAGGTTTTATACTTAATGTTGATAACTAAAAACATTTGTTTTAATTAAGCCATCAACCATAATCTAGCTATTATATCAAATCTTTTCCCAGAACATGTGAACTTAAACATTTGGGTTTCTTTCTGAATTTCAGACTGCCTGTCCTTATAGGCACTTGCCTTCAAATCAACTACATAGAGCTCTTTTACAAATTCATTTTAGCAACGCCATGCAGAGGTAGAAAGTAACCCATAACACACATGTGTAGACACATGTGAACAGACAGACTCAGACTTACAGCTGGTTTTGAAATTCCTGTCATGAAGTTAGTACAGAATTTACTAGTTATGAACGTTGGATGTGAGTTTATTTTTCTGGTAGATGATTAATACGTTAAGGTTACCTGGCTAGGTGGATAAAGCTTTTTTTTTTTTTTTAATATCCATTTTTAGATAAAACATTTAAGTTTTGTATTTGTCCTTGCTAATTCAAATTCCAAATGATCTTTCTCTGTTTTATTTTTTTCTTGATAAGAATCATCTCCATTAAATTTGCATTTTAGCAAGATGGACTAAAGAGTTCTGGAGAAGACCAGGTAGAGCATTGAACAGGACCCGTTGCTTCAAAGAATTGGATTGTAACTTAAATGACATCATAGTTGCTCCATCTATCCAACTACAGTATTTGCTTTTTTTCCCCCTCTGAGTACAGAATTCTAAATATTTTGGCAGTATTGAATAGACTTGCTTGGGTAGAAGATGGATTACCAAAGAGTGCAGGGGATATCCACTTTCCCAAAGCGGTTCTAGAACCAATCACAGTGACGGCCAAAAAAAGAACCAACAACCTGTTTGTTCCAGGCAGGCAGGAAGGCAGTAGCTGTCCCTGGGAGAGAAGGGATCAGGAACTAATGGGTCTGGGTTTAGAAGGGAAGGGACAATGGGATTTTATTTTGTGTTTAACTGGGCAGACAGATTTGGAAGAGTTGATTCCAGTAGGAATTTTCACCTGTTGCTGGCTTCTGCCAGTTTTTCCAGGATCCCTTCAGCAAGATCTGTATTTGCCAGTTTCCCCTTGACTGTTGAAGGGATAATGTAGCAGCTTATCAGAAAAATTCCTCAGCTCCATCAACTCTGGGAGGGGCTCATATGAGGGCCACCCTGTGAAGGTAGATACTGAAGGTTAATTACAGGGAGCCTGTACGGCCATTAACTTGGCAGAATTTTACTAGTTTTTTTTCAGAGTAGAAAAAAAAATTCAGACTGGAATGAGTACACAAAGGAGGATAGAGGGGAAGCAGTGGAAGTCATGGCAGTCTTAGAAGTCTTGTTTTAGATGGCTACCTTTTCTGTGTTTTTCATTAACTCTTTGTGATAAAATCTTTCGATGAAACTATTTTCAAATTTTGAAACCTCTCAAAAGCCTCTGCATGCCAGATAAAACAGGTCTCCCATCCTGTTTAATTTGGAAACCCTTACTTCCAAGTGTACTTCTTAAATGATCTCTAATTGGAATGTTCCCCATACTGGCCATTGTGTTTCTAGGTTGTGATTCCTCTGGGGCTGGCCACAGAGTTAACCCACATTTCTAACCTAATGGTTACCAAGCCAAGTTCCTCAGCCACAAAACAAGCTTAGGAGGATTTTGTCATTTTTGCTAGAAATCTAAAACTTCTGGGACTAGAGTTCTTCGGTGTGGAATAAGCAGGTGTGCTGGAACATGGCGCACTTGACTCGTTAGAATTTAAGGATCCCCTTAGCTAAGGCTTTGGGTTTCTCCAAGTTGAACTAACACCTAAATGGGATACACCGTGGGGTTGGGAGTTGTGTGTTTCACAGTGTACCTCGTTGCCCGGAAGGTTTCATGAAGTTGGTAGGTGACCTAGTGCCTGTCCTTTTTCATGACCAACTTCTCTCCGAGGAGTCGTCTTGAGGTGGTGAGCACTCTAACAGCCTTCAAATGCTCCCGCCACACCCACCAGTTCTTGCAGCTTTGTAGCCTCCAAGGTCCCCACTAGTGATAGCCTTTTCTGCCCAACACAACCCTGACGACTGTGTGCCCCGGTGCTTTGGCCTCTAAGGCGGCCCTGTGCACACCACCACCAGTTCCTGAGGAGCCTTGCTTTTCTACCAGGAAGTTACGGTCTGCAAGGCTAGGGGCTTGGCTCAGGCAGACCCTTCTGCCACCTCAAGCTGACCTGCCCTGTAAAGGAAAACCAGCTAGGTGGGGAGCTTGAACGTCAACAACAAAAACCTCAGAACCAAGAAGAACTTACCCAGTGAGAAAGGCAGTGAGCTCAAAGGGTCACAGGTACCACACCTGTTTCTCATTGTCCCCGAATGCTGCCACCTAATGCGTTAAATGACAAAAATTCAAGTAAATTTTAAGTCTAATTGGCTTTATGAAATAAGTTATGAATTGGGAAGCATCCATCTAACGAGCAGAGGGGAGGTCAGAGGAGTTGCACAAAATGGAAGGTCTTTATAGGAGAGTGGGGACAAGAAGGTTATTAACAAAAGAAAAGGATTATTCCCAGCAATGCTGCTTTCGCTTAGAGGGAGAGGGACTGAGCAGGGACTACCCATGCAGATTACCTCCTGTTCCTCTGGGGGATGGAGAGGGCCCGTGAGAAAATTCCCGACTCTTCAAAATTGCATTTCGCTTATGTATGAGGCCCTGGTTTGGGAGCTCCGTCTAAGTGACCCCATTTTGAGCCTGTGGTTTTCTTTTATCATGTCCCTATCATTTAGAATATACTGAGATGAACTTATTAAAAAGACTAAAACAGAAGATAAGCCCTTCCTTTTAAAGATGGATGAATTTTAAATGAGTCGAAACTTCCTTGTAACTGGTCATTTTGTGCTTTCTTGCAGATCAACTGGTGAGACCGCAGTCACTGCTTTTGAGATTGACAAGATGTACACCCCCTTGTTCTTTGCCAGAGTGAGGAGCTACACTGCTGTCTCAGAGAGGCCTCTGTAGGGCCTCCCGTCCAGTCCTCGGTCACTATTGCATGAATCAAAGTATATAGAGCAAAAGAGCACCTAAGTTATAAATGTACATATATATATATATATATGGAATTGGGACTTATTTTACATTGTTAGAGTTCTTTTAAGAAGAGTATAAATTGATTATTTTTTTTATTTAAAGGGATAGTCGATACTTGGGGTATTTTGTTTTGAATTTAAGAAGTTGAGATTACAAATTGTTTTAAGCACATTTATGTTGTGAAAAACCTTAAAATGAGCTTTATATCCTGTCCTTTTTCAAGAGGATTTCTGAGCAGAGCTCTGTCACGTAAGTCTCCTTCTGCCTGATCGTCCCGATACTAACTGCATCAGGGGAGGGCTCCACTGGACCAGCGTTTCTTTCACGCATGACATAGTCTCTTTGCACTACAGGCTCAAAATGTGAAAACTTGTTCTGGATTTGTTTGAAACTGTTTGACCAATAAACATAATAAACGTTTCTTTCAAGAAAAGGTATTTGGATGGCCCTTTTTAAATGTTGGGTAGCAAACGGCCCCAGGGTAGCCAGCAAAGGTCTAGGAATCTGCCTCCTTACACGTGTGGTCTCCATATGTGGCCACAGACTGTCACTCTCCATCCTCATCTAGGCACCTTACAGATGGGGGACACTAACTGAAAAAGCCTGAACTCGGCCTGGAGCCCTTCCACAAACTCAACGGGCATCTTTGCTCCTAAAAGAGCAGCTGATGGTCATGTCGACCCAGGCCCAGTCCTCCCAGAATTAAAGCAAGGAGAGAGCCAGCCACCGAGTGCCGTGTGTTACCTCCCTGGCGACAGTGCCATCGCTGTGTGGTCTCAGAGTTTGTGTGGGGCGGAGCTCTCCCGGAGGCAGCTTCGTTGTTGGCCATTCGGGCACAGCTGGGGTTGAAGACTCCCGTCCTGTCAGAAATCCACATCTGCAGCCACAGTCGCTTGCAAGTTCATGTTGACATTAAGGGATGCTTCCCAAGTTCCTGCAGTTCAGTGTGGGAGAGTTACTGCATGTTAAAGGAGAAAACCAAACATCCAGCGTGTGTGAGAGCAGACTTCTGCTTAGGTTGACTTTTGTAATCTGAGGGATGATGTTTTCCTCAAGGTAGGGGAGAGAGAAAGAAGGAAAATGCGGCAGCTCTTTAGGATGTGACTGGTAGTTTTGACAGGTTAAAGGGACATCTGACTGGGACGTAGTCAAACAGAGCTAGAGAAAAAAGTTCCTAAGGAGAGTGGAGTCGAAGATTGTGTTTTGCCAACCGTGCCTGGATTAGAAGACCTGCGTGGAGCCAGTGGATACCAAGTTCAAAGCCTCCCTGCGGTGACCACTAAAGCAACTTTTACATAGTTACCTTGAAGCTGAAAATAGTACTTTTTCAAATTTTCTGTACACAGGTTTTTAGTACGAAAACAAGGTGCATGTATTGTGAGAATATTAGAATATACAAACAATGGGGTGCCTGGGTGGCTCAGTTGGTTGAGTAACCAACTCTTGCTTTTGGCTCAGGTCACAATCGCAGGGTTGTAGGATCAGCCCCGTGTCAGGCTCTGCGCTGTGCGTGGAGGCTGCTTAAGATTCTCGCCCTCTGCCCCTCCCCCCTGCTCCTGTGCTCTCTTTTTAAAACTAAAATTAAAATTAAAATATATATACAGAGAATCAAAAAGCAATCCTAACACCCAAAGAAAACTAACCAGGAGGAGATTTTTGCTGCGTAACCTTTTTCTCCTATTCTCTGCAAATCCTGCCTCAGAAGCCTTTTAACTTCAAGAATGTCCTTCCTTTGCTCTATTTGGACAAACCAATAACGACTATAGGAAGCTGACAGAGCAGTGTGTACTCTAACTCGTAAACAATTAAAACATTTTCCAGAAATTTCATTTTATACCCTGCTTGAACTGCTCAGATGTCCTTCTAAGGGGACCTGGCCCGAGAACTAACTGGGGAAACAGCCCCTCCCTCCTGTGTTTCCTCCACAGCCCCCTTCTCACACCTCCGTGCAGGACAAGGTAGGAGTGCTTGGGACTGTGGGGGCTCTCCCTCCCCCAGCACTAACTACGCTCCACCTACCTTGCTAGCCCCCTGTGTGCCAGCCCTCAATTTCCCTGTAAACCTTGCATCATCTAAGCCTCTTGCCTCAGCAGGTTCCCGTCCTCTTCCCCCCTCCCCGAAGCAGCTGTGGCAGGGACTGGCACCACTCCAAAGTGACTCAGCATGGGGAGAGGGAGAGAGAACGCCATATGCCAGTGCGCCCACAGTTCCAGGAGCAGAGCCTTATAGCTGCGTGTGCGAGGCAAAAGCCCGGCTGCTTGGCGCACCCATCACTGCGGCAGAAAGATCAGTTAGAGACAGTCTGACGCCTGGCCCTGCCCATGAATGAGAGCCTCTGTGGGGGACCGCAGGGAGAAAGTCCCGCCTTCTGAGGGCCCACAGCTGCAGCAGAAAGGCTGAATGCAGACACCTAGTCTGACTGCTGATCCCATCACCTACGAATCCCAAACTGGTATTAGGCCCCTCAGCAGTGCAAGAACCAAACCCTGTGCTGTGTGCCCACAGCAAAGTGGATCGTTGCTGCTGACTGTGAGAAGGCAGACAGGGCACAGCCACCAGAGCGCAGTGCACACAGCCTCCACAAGGGGCGCCGCGGGAGCACCTGGTTCTGGTGACCGGGACACTGCTCCAGGACCCCGCAGGACATCTTCTACACAAGGCCACTACTTTGAAGACCGGGTGACAGAGCTGACCTCCCTAATCCATAGACACGGAGACTAAGTAAGATGGAACAGGAGAAAGAGGAGTATGAAAGGACAGTAGAGTAGAAAAATCACAGCAAGAGAGCTAAGTGAAACAGATGAGCAAAATGCCTGATAAAAAATTCAAAGTAATGGTCGTAAAGATACTCCTTAGACTTGAGAAAAGAGCAGATGAACTCAGAGCTTAAACAAAAAGATGAAAAATACAAAAAAGAAGCAGGGATGAAGAATTCAATAACCAAAATAAAAATTACACTAGAGGGAACCGACAGCAGATTAGAGAATGCAGAAGAACACATCAGTAACTGGAAGATGGTATTGGAAAGCAACCAAACTAAAGAGAAAAAATATGTATTTTTTTTAAATTAGAAGTGAGAATAGGTTAAGGGAACTCAACATCATCAAATTTAATAATATTTGCATTATAGGGATCCCAGAAGGAGAAGAAAGAAAGAAGGTGACAGAAAATTTACTTGAAGAAATACTTGCTGAAAACTTACCTCATCCGGAGACCTAAACAGACTTCCAGGTCCAGGAAACACAGAGAGCCCCTTACGAGATGAACCCAGGAGGGTCACCTGTGTGGCTCGGTCAGTTGTGTCCAGCTCTGGCTCAGGTCATGATCCCAAGGCTCGTGGGCTCGCATCAGGCTCTGTGCTCCCAGGGCAGTGCTTCAGATCCTCTGTCTCCCTCCTTCTCTGCTCCTCGCTTGTGCCCTGCTCTCTCATAAATAAATAAATAAATATTTAAAAAAAATGAACCCAGGAGGTCCACACCAAGACACATAATAATTAAAATGGCAAAAAGTAATGATCAAGAGAGAATTTCCAAAGCAGCAAGGAAAAAAAATTATGTACAAGAGAAACCCCGTAAAGTTATCAGCTGGTTTTCAGCAGAAACATTGAAGGCCAGGAGAGAGTAGAATGATATATTCAAAGTGCTGAAAGGGGAAAAAAAACCCAAAAAACCTGTAACCAAAAATACTTTTATCTAGGAGGTCGTCACTTAGAATAAAAGGAGAGAGAAAGAACTTCCCAAACACAAGTTAAAGGAATCCATCATCGCTAAAACATCCCAACAAGAAACATTAAAGGGAATCCTTTGGCTGGAAGGAAAAGGCTATAACTAGAAGAAAATGATCAAAGAAAAAAAATTCACTGTTAAAGCATACAGTAAAGGTAGTAGATAAAATTACTTATAAAGTCAGTATGGAGTTTAATACAAAAAGTAGCAAAATCAATTATTTATACAAAATTCAGTTAAGGGATACACAAATAAAACGTTAGAATGTGCTCGAATTTAAGTGACCATTAACTTAATATAAATTGATGTACACATGAGACATTATATATGAATGAAATGGTAACCACGAATCAAACCAGATCATAGGTACACAAAAAAGAGAAAGGAATCCAAGCATAACACTGAAGAAAGCCATCAAACCACAAGGAAAGAGAGCAAGAGAAGAAGAAAGGAACAGAAAGTACCTGAAAAATAATAATAATAATAATAATAATAATAATGAACAAAATGGCAGTAAGTTCATACTTATCAATAATTACATGTAAAAGGACTAAATGCTCCAATCAAAAGAACCAGGGTGACTAAATGGATTAAAAAAACAAAAAATACCCATCTATATATTGCCTACAAAGATTCACTTCAGATCTAAAGACACATTTAGATTGAAAGTGAAAGCATGGAAAAAGATATAATATGTAAATAGAAGTGGGGGGGACAGGAATCAATGTAACAAAACTGAGATCAGACAAAATTACTTTGTAACAAGAGACAAAGAAAGGCATTATTACATAATGACAAAGGAATATTCCAACAAGAAGATATAACAATTGTAAATATCTGTGCACCCCGCACTGGAGTACCTAAGTACATCATGGAAATATTAACAGAAATAAAGGGAGAAACTGACAGTAATACAATAAAAATAGGAGGCTTTAACACTCTACTTACTTCAGTGGATAGATCATCCAGCAGAAAATCAGTAAGGAAACAGTATCTTTGAATGACACATTAGACCAGAAGGCCTTAACAGAGATGTACACAGAACATTCCATCCAATACCAACAGAATACACATTCTTTTCAAATGCACATGGACCATTTTCCAGGATAGGTCACATGTTGGGTCACAAAACAAGTCTTAATAAATTTAAGTAGACTGAAGTGCCTGGTTGGCTAAGTCTGTTGAATGTCTGACTTGATTTTGGCTCAGGTCATAATCCCAGGATAGTGGATTACAGCCCTGCATTAAGCTCTGTGCTAAATGTGGACCGTGCTTAGGATTCTCTCTCTTTCTCTCTCTCTCTCTCCCTCCCCTCTGCCCCTCTCCCCCACTCATATGCTCTCTAAAATTAAAATTAAAATTAAAATAAGTTTAAGACGACTGAAATTGTATGCATCTTATTAAAAATTCTTAATGTTTATTTTTGAGAGAGAGAGAGAGAGAGGTGTGTACACAAGTGGAAGAGGGACAGAGAGAGAAAGAGGCTCTGAAGCGGACTCCATGCTGACAGCAGAGAGGGCCCTCGTATACATCTTTTCATATAACATAATGAGTTACAAGAAATGAATCAAAAGAAAAAAATTAAAAAGCACAAATACAGGGGCACCTGGGTGACTCAATCAGTTAGGTGTCCAACTTCAGCTCAGGTCATGATCTCACAGTGTGTGGGTTCGAGCCCTGTGTCAGGCTTTGTGCTGATGGCTCAGAGCTTGGAGCCTGTCTCAGATCCTGTGTCTCCCTCTCTCTCTGCCCCTCCCCTGCTCACGGTCTGTCTCTGTCTCTCAAAAATGAATAAACATTAAAAAAACTTTTTTATTTTTATTTTTTAATATAATTTATTGTCAAATTGGCTTATATACAACACCCAGTGTTCATCTCAACAAGTGCCCTCCTCAATGCCCATCACCCATTTTCCCCCTCTCCCCCACCCCCCATCCACTCTCAGTTTGTTCTCTGTATATAAGCGTCTCTTGGGGTTTGTCTTCCTCTCTCTCTGTTTGTAATTATTTTTTTCCCCTTCCCTTCCCCCAAGGTCTTCTGTTCAGTTTCTCAAGATCCACATATGAGTGAAAACATACGATATCTGTCCTTTTCTGACTTACTTCACTCAGTATAATACCTTCCAGGTCCATCCATGTTACTGCAAATGGCACAATTTCATTCTTTCTCATTGCCAAGTAGTATTCCATTGGATGTATAAACCACATCTTCTTTATCCATTCATCAACTGATGGGCATTTAGGCTCTTTGCACAATTTGGCTCTTGTTGAAAGCACTGCTATAAACGTTAAGGTATATATGCCCCTATGCATCCGCACTCCTGTGTCTCTTGGGTAGATTCCTGACAGTGCTATTGCTGGGTCATAGGGTAGCTCTATTTCCATTTTTTTTTTTTTTTTTTGAGGAACTGCCACACTGTTTTCCAGAGTGGCTGCACCAATTTGCATTCCCACCAACAGTGCAAGAGGGTTCCCGTTTCTTCATATCCTCACCAGCATCTATAGTTTCCTGATTTGTTCATTTTAGCCACTCTGACAAGTGTGAGGTGGTTTCTCAGTGTGGCTTTGATTTGTATTTCTCTGATGATGCGTGATGTTGAGCATCTTTTCATGTGTCTGTTGGCCACTTGGATGTCTTCTTTGGAAAAGTATCTATTCATATCTTCTTCTCATTTCTTCACTGGATTATTTGTTTTCTGGGTGTTGAATTTGGGAAGTTCTTTATAGATTTTGGATACTAGCCCTTTATCCGATTTTTTGTCATTTGCAAAAATCTTTTCCCATTCCGTCGGTTGCCTTTTAGTTTTGTTGATTGTTTCCTTTGCAGTGCAGAAGGTTTTTATCTTGATGAGGTCCCAATAGTTCATTTTTGCTTTTAATTCCCTTGGCTTTGGAGATGTGTCAAGTAAGAAATTGCTGCGGCTCAGGTCAAAGAGGTTGTTGCGAGCTTTCTCCTCTAGGGTTTTGATGGTTTCCTGTCTCTCATTTAGGTCCTTCATCCATTTTGAGTTTATTTTTGTGTATGGTGTAAGAAAGTGGTCTAGTTTCATTCCTCTGCATATTGCTGTCCAGTTTTCCCAGCACCAAATGCTAAAGAGACTGTCTTAAAAAACACTTAAAAAAAAAAAAAAGGCACAAATACATGGAGACTGAACAACATGTTGCTAAATAGCCAATAGTCAATGAAAAGATCAGAGAAGGAAATTTAAAAAATACCCAGTGAAAAAGAAAATGAACACACAACTATCCAAAATCTTTGTTACAGCAGTTATGAGAGAAAAATTTATAGTGATACAGGCTTACCTCAAGGAACAAGAAAAATCTGGAGCTCCTGGGTGGCTCAGTTGGTTAAGCCTCTGATTTCGGCCCAGATATGTATGGTCTCACAGTGTGCGGGTTCAAGCCCTGGGTCAGGCTCTGTGCTGTCAGCTCAGAGCCCGGAGCCTGCTTCAGATTCTGTGTCTCCCTCTCTCTCTGCCCCTCCCCTGCTTACACTCTGCCTCTCTTTCTCTCAAAAATAAACATTAAAAAATTAAAAAAAAAAAAAAGAAACAAGAAAAATCTCAAACAATCTAACCTCCTACCTAAAGGAGTAGAAAAGGGAGAACAAACAAAACCCAAGGTTGGTAGAAAGAAGAGAATAAAGATCCAAGCAGAAGTACATGAAATAGAGACCAAAAAAGAACCAAACTAACAACAGAGGGGTACCTGGGTGGCTCAGTCAGTTGAACCTCCGACTCTTGATTTTGGCCCAGGTCATGATCTCAGGGTCATGGGATTGAGCCCTGCACTGGGCTTGGTGCTAAGTGTGGAGGCTGCTTAAGATTCTCTCTCTCTTCCCCCCTCTGACCCTCTCCCTTGCTCACTTGCACGGTCTCTCTAAAATTAAAAAAACAAAGGGGCGCCTAGTTGGCTCAGTTGGTTGAGTGTCCTACTTTGGCTCAGATCATGATTCCATGGTTCATGGGTTCCAGACCTGCATCTGGCTCTCTGCTGTCAGCACAGAGCCCGCTTTGGAGCCTCTGTCTCCCTCTCTCTCTCTGCCCTTCCCCTGCTCATGCACTCTCTCTCCATCAAAAACAAATAAACATTAAAAAAAAATTAAAAAGCAAACAAACAATAGAAAAGATCAATGAAACCAAGAGCTGGCTCTTTCAAAAGAAACGAAATTCAAAAACCTTTAGCCAGATTCATCAACGAAAAAAAAAAAAAAAAAGAAGAGGACACACACAAAAAAAATTCAGAAACAAAAGAGGGAAGGCAAAACTGATACCACAGAAATACAAAGGATTATGATACTACTATGAAAATTATATGCCAACAAATTTGACAACTTAGCAGAAATGGTTAAGTTCCCAGAAACATACAATCTTCCAAAACTAAATCAGGAAGAAATAGAAAATCTAAACAGTCTAGTTACCAGTCATGAAATTAAATTGGTTATCAAAAAGCTCCCAACAAAGAAAAGCCCAGGATTAAATGGATCTACAAGTGAATTCCACCAAACATTTAAGGGAGAGTTAACATCTATTCTCCTCAAACTGCTTTTAAAAAATAGAATAAAGGAAAGCTTCCAAATCCATTCTATGAGACCAGCATTACCCTAGAACCAAAACCAAAGACACTAAAAAGAAAAAAAAAAGAAAAAGAAAAGAAAATTACAAGCCAATATCCCTGATGAACACAGATGCAAAAATCCTCAGCAAAATATTAGCAAAACACATCTGACAATGCATTAAAAGGATCTTTCACTATCTTTCACTTTGATCAAATGGGATTTATTCCGGGGATGCGAAGATGGTTCAATATTCACCAATCAATCAACGTGATATGCTTCGTCAATAAAACCAAGGATGAAAACTGTATGATCATCTCAATGCATGCAGAAAAAGCACCTGACAAAATTCAACATCTGTTTATGATAAAAACTCTCAACAAAGTGGGTGTAGAGGTAACACATCTCAACATAATAAAGGCCACATATAACAAACCCAAAGCTAACATCATATTCAATGGAGAAAAATGAGAGTTCTTTCCCTAAGACCAGGATCAAGACAAGGACTTTCACCCTTGCTACTTTTATCCAGCATAGTACTTAAAGTCCTAACATAATAGTCAGACAAGCAAAAGAAAAAAAGGAGACACCCAAATTGACAAAGAAGAAGTCAAACTGTCACTATTTAAAACAACAACAAAAACTGTCACTATTTGCAGATGATATGATAGTATACATAAAAAACCTAAAGACTCCACCAAATAACTATTAATGGTAATAAATGAATTCAGTGAAGTTGCAGGATACAAAATTAATACACAGAAACTGGTTGTGTTTCCATACACTAATATGAAGTAGCAGAAAGAGAAATTAAGAAAACAATTCACAAATTATACCCAAAAGAATAAAATACCTAGGAGTAAACCTAACCAAGGAGGTGAAAGACTTGTACTCTGAAAACTGTAAAGCATGATGAAAGAAATTGAAGATGACACAAATGAAAAGACATCCCATGCTCATGGATTTGAATAATTAATATTGTCAAAATGTTCATACTACCCAAAGCAATCTACAGGTTCAGTTTAATTCCTATCAAAATATCAACAGCATTTTTCACAGAACTAGAGCAAATAATCCTAAAATGTGTATGGAAGCACAGAAGACTCCAAATAGCCAAGGTAATCTTGAAAAGAAGAACAAAGATGTAAGTATCACAAACCCAGATTTCAGGATCTACTACAAAGCTGTAATAATCAAAACAATATCGTTCTGGCACAAAAGCAGACACATAGACCAGTGGAACAGAATAAAGAGCCCAGAAATAAACCCATGCTTTTATGTTCAATTAGTTTATGACAAAGGAGGCAAGAATATACAACGGGGAAAAGACAGTTTTTTCAATAAACGGTGCTGGGACAACTCCAGCCACATGCAAAAGAATGAAAGTAGACAACTTTCTCACACCATACCCAAAAATAAACTCAACCTAGATTAAAGACCTAAATGTGAGATATGAAACCATAAAAATCCTAGAAGAAAACAGGCAGTAATTTCTTTGACATCAGCCTTAGCAACATTTTTCTAAATATGTCTTCTCAGGCAAGGGGATGACAAGCAAAAAATAAAGTGATGGAACTATATCGAACTAAAAATTTTTTGCACGACAAAGGGATCCATCAACAAAACAAAAAGGCAATCTACAGGATGGGAGAAGAGATTTGAAAATGATACATCAGATAAGGGGTTCATATCCAAAATATATAAAGAACTTCTACAACCAAAGAAAACTTGAACACCAAAAAACAAACAAACAAACAAAAAAACAAAAAAGCAAATAATCCAGTTAGACAATGGGCAGAGGTTCTTCTTGAATAGACATTTCTCCAATGAAGACATAGGGATGGCCAACAGACATATGAAAATATGCTCAACATCACTCATCATCAGGGAAATACACATCAAAACCACCACGGGATATCACCTCACACCTGTCAGAATGGCTAGAATCAAAAAGACAAGGAACAACAAGTGTTGGCGAGGCTGTGGAGAAAAAGGAACACCCATGCACTGTTGGTGGGAATACAAATTGGTGCAGCCACTGTGGAAAACAGCATGGAGATTTCTCAAAAAATTAAAAATAGAAATGCCATATAATCCAATGATTTTACCACTGGATATTTACCCAATGAAAACAAAAACACTAATTAGAAAAGATATATGCACCTCTAGGTTTACTGCAGCAGTAAGTTTTTATTTATTTTGAGAGTGTGTGAGTGCACGAGAGCAGGGGAGGTGGAGAAGAAGAGAGAGACAGTGGAAGAGAATTCCAAGCAGGCTTCATGCTGTCAGCACAGAGCCTGAGGTGGGGCTCAATCTCATGAACTGCGATATCATGAACTGAGCCGAAATCAAGACTCGGAGGCTTAATTGACTGAGCCACTCAGATGCCCCAGCAACATTATTTTTAATAGACAAGCTATGGAAGCAACCGAGTGTCTGTCAATAGATGAGTGGATAATGTAGAAATGTTATAGAAATATGAAGGAATATTACTCAGTCATAAAAAAGAATGGCATCTAATCCTTTGCCACAACATGGATGAACATGAGGTTATTATGTTATGTGAAATAAGTCAGAGATAGGCAAATACCATTTAATTTCACTCATCTATGGAATCTAAAAAATGAAATAGATAAACAACCAAAAACCCCAAACTAACCAACAAACAAGAAAGAATCTTAAATACAGAGAACTGGTGGATTCCAGAGAGGAAGTAAGTTGGGGGTTAAGTAAAATAGGTAAAGGGGATTAAGAGGTACAAACTTCTAGTTATAAATAACTTATGGAGATGAAAAGTATAGCATAGGGAATACAGTCAATAATACTGTAATTATATCAAGTGACTACACTTACCATAGTGAGTGCTCAGTAGTGTATAGAACTGTTGAGTCAATGCTGTACACCTGAAACTTGCATATCATTGTATATTAATTATACTTCAATAAAAAACTGGGATTATATTATATATAATGCTTTGTAGGCTTGCTTTCTTCACATAATAATATCATGTATATCATTTCATTATATATTCTTAATGGCTATATAATCCAATTTTAATCTCCCCTTACACATTTCTGTTTTCTAACTTAATGCTGGAACGAACATTCCTGTGGCTAAATCTTAACACACATCCTTAATTATTTCCTTAGGATATTTCCAAGAAGTAGAAATACTAAATCAAAGGGAGAATGTTTTTAAATATCTTAACCATTTCTTGTTAAATGTTTAAAATCTGCAGTATAAAAATCTGGAAAAAGATGAACACAAAGGAGAAAAATAGACAAATACCATTTAATTTCACTCGTCTATGGAATATAGATTCCATAGATCCATAGAAAATATAATTCACCTATAGTCACACCACCCAACAAAATCTACTATTTATCTTTTGGTGTTAATTTTTCTGGCCTCTAATATATATGTGTGATTTTTCACTTCCACAGTGAAATATTCCAGTTCTGTCTCCTTTAGCTGATGGTCTCATGCTCTGAATCTTACAACCTAGCCAATCATTTCCTCAGTGACGGACACTGTCAGCAACAGCTCTAGCTAACTTGACCATGATACCAATATATACATGAGCTAGGTCTCCCTGGGGTTCTGTGGCTACAAAGTCTAATTGGGATCAGAAGCAGAAGCTGGGACAGGAGGATTGGCCTTAGTCTCATACTGCCATCCATCAGTCAGTGTGACCAGTTGTGACAGCCACCTATACCCAAAAAGGGATTTCCATCTCTAGTTATATATGGCGAATGAAACCTGCACATTTGTCTCCACTCTTCTCTGAAACCCTGCTAAAATGACAGTAAGGAAATAAAGCATAAATTTCAGAGACAAGGAGAACAGGAGAGGGACCATCAATGGACAAGAGAAGATAGTATTTGGGAAGTAGAAATCAGATGGACAAATGACATAGTGGCTTTTTGCATGGGCTCTGGGTGGAAGTGCTAGATCCATGACTTTGTGACCTTGAGCAAGTCACTTAAACTCCATATCTTAACAAAAAATTGGAGAGGATAATAGTACCTACTCACAGACTGGAGAGAAATAAATGATACATTCCATGTTAACCACTTAGGACAATGCCTGATGGAGTTGGTACTTAATAAGTAGCAGCCATTGAATGTACTATTATTACTGCTGTTGTTACAGAGAGACTTGAGACTTGGCTGGAAGTAGGGGAAGCTAAAAAGAGCAAACCAACTCACTTGACCTCCAACAGGAGGTAAAGCAGCACACTGAAATGGCAGGAAAGATCCCCAGTTAGCCTTAGAATTCAAATTGCCAGGCTTACAACCATCAAGCAGGAATGTGGAAGCTTCCCCTTTGAGAAATCTCCTCCATATGAAGACCTATAGATACTTACACTGAGCTGCCTCAACAAAATAGGTTCATCCCTCATTGCCCAGTCAACACCACCACCCGCCCCCAACACACAGAGATTCCAGTTAGCATTTGGTGTCTCATTCTGGAATATCAAGGGACAAGCCGAGAAGACCAGACATGTGAAGGGAAAGTCTAACACAAACGACAGAGAAGCAAATTTACTAAACAGAGAAAAGGAACACAGAAGAAATAGAAAAGTATGGGTAGTAGGAGAAAACTTTAAAAACAAACCAAAATTATACATCTTCGGGAGATGAAAGGAATACAACCAGGAAATAAGAACAAGCTGGAATTGATCTTAGAAATCATTTATTGATCATCCCAGTATGGAGGCAAGGAAATGGGGATCTAGCAAGGTGACCCGGTTTGTGTCAGGTGGTAAAACTAGAATTCTCACAAATTAGAGGAGGGAATTAGCAGTAGGAAGTACTCAATAAATTTTAGTCTTACTACTGTTCACTAAGAGCACTAAGAGTATTATTTGTAAATGACACCTCAATAAAGCTGTTTAAAAATTCTTAGAGCTTAGGGGCACCTCGGTGGCTCAGTCAGTTCAGCATCTGACTCTGGCTTAGGCCATGATCTCACAGTTCATGAGTTTGAGCCCTGTATCGGGCTCTCTGTTGTCAGCACAGAGCCTGCTTCTAATCCTCTGTCTCCCTCTCTCCCTCTGCCTCTCCCCCACTCATGCTCTATCTCTCTCAAAATTTTTTTTTTAATTTTTAAGAATTTACATGTGTTAAGTATGGAGCTAAAAGCTTTGGTTTATAGGGATTATTGTGTTGATGCTCACAGTTCCTAGGTATTACTGTCCCCACTTTATAAATTTTAAAAACCCTGACATTAAAAGAGTTTATTTAAATGTATTCAAGCTTACCCTAGCTACTGAGTAGTGGAGCAAGGGTGACTTCAGAACACCTGCTTGTAGCAGAGCCAGGAGCCCAGTTTGAAAGGACTCACATCAAAACTCAGACATGCTAGAATTCCCACTGGAGTTGAACCAATGACTTAGAGCAGTATTGCCCAGTTCAAGTACAACTTAAACAATATATATATTTTAAAGGTTTTTAAAAATTATTTTAGAGAGAGAGAGAAAGAGAGAGAGAGAGAGGAGGGGTAGAGGAAGAGTGAGAGAGAGAATCCCAAGCAGGCTCCTCACAGCTCCTGGGATCCCACGACCCTGAGATCATGACTTGAGCAAAAATCAAGGGTCGATGCTCAACTGACTGAGCTACCCAGGCGCCCCATATAATTTTATGTTTTCTAGAACAACATTAACAAATAAATAAAAAGAAACAGGTAAAATTAATTTCAATAGTATACTTTATTTTTAATTTTTTTTTAAATTTATATCCAAGTTAGTTAGCATATAGTGCAACAACGATTTCAGAAGTAGATTCCTTAATGCCCCTGAGCCATTTAGTCCATACTTCCTCCCACAAATCCTCCAGTAACCCTCTGTTTGTTCTCCATATTTAAGAGTCTCTTAGGTTTTTGTCCCCCTCCCTGTTTTTCTATTATTTTTGCTTCCCTTCCCTTATGTTCATCTATTTTCTATCTGAAAGTCATCATATGAGTGAAGTCATATGATATTTGTCTTTCTCTGACTAATTTTGTTTAGGACAATACCCCCTAGTTACATCCAAGATTTCATTCTTTTTGATTGCTGAGTAATACTCCATTGTATATATGTACCAAATCTTCTTTATCCATTTATCCATCGATGGACATTTGGGCTCTTTCCAGACCTTGGCTATTGTTGATAGTGCTGGTACAAACACTGGGGTCCATGTGTCCCTTCAAAACAGAACACCTGTATCCCTTGGGTAAATACCTAGTAGTGCAATTGCTGGGTCGTAGGGTAGTTCTATTTTTAATTTTTTGAGGAACCTCCAAACTGTTTTACAGAGTGGCTGCACCAATTTGCATTCCTGCCAGCAGTGCAAAAGAGATTCTCTTTCTCCACATCCTCGCCAACATCTGTTGTTTTCTGAGTTGTTAATGGTAGCCATTCTGCCTGGTGTGAGGTGGCATTTCACTGTGGTTTTAATTTATATTTACCTGATAATGAGTGACGCTAGCATTGTTTCACGTCGTCTCATGTGTCTGTTGGCCATCTGGATGTCTTCCTTGGAAAAGTGTCTATTCATGTCTTTAGCCCATTTTTTCACTGGATTATTTGTTTTTTGGGGGTTGAGTTTGATAAGTTCTTTGTAGATTTTGGATACTACCCCTTTTTCTGATATGTTGTTTGCAAATATCTTCTCCCATTCTGTCAGTTGCCTTTTAGTTTTGCTGCTTGTTTCCTTTGCTGTGCAGAAGCTTTTTATTTTGATGAGGTCCCAATAGTTCATTTTTGCTTTTGTTTTTCTTGCCTCTGGAAATGTGTTGAGTAAGAAGTTGCTGCGACCACGGTCGAAGAAGTTCTTGCCTGCTTTCTTCTCTAGAATTTTGATGGCTTCCTGTCTTACACATAGGTCCTTCATCCATTTTGAGTTTATTTTTGTGTATGGTGTAAGAAAGTGTTCCAGGTTCATTTTTCTGCATGTTGCTGTCCAGTTTTCCCAGCACCACTTGCTGAAGAGACTGTCTTTATTCCATTGAATATTCTTTCCTGCTTTGTCAAAGATTAATTGGTCATACATTTGTGGGTCCATTTCTGGGTTCTCTATTCTGTTTCACTGATCTGAGTGTCTGTTCTTGTGCCATCAATAGTATACTTTAATTCAGTGTATCCAAAATAGTATCATTTCTACATGTAATATATAAACATTAATGAGATTTTTTTACACTTTTTTTTATTAATTTCTGAAATCTGCAATATAATTTACATTTACCGCATATCTCAGTTCAGATTGGCTGTATTTCAAATGCTCAATACCCGCCTGAGGCAGGAGGCTACAGTAACATGCACATGGTAAAACAATGAGAGCAAGAGAGTGATCTAGGCTGAGCTCAATCCCCACAGCTTCTCCTCTTGAGCAACTGGCTGCAGGGGTCATGGATCCCATCATGGAGCTGATGAATGCCCCCTTAACCTTGGGCTCAGCACTTCTATGATACATTCCAAGACTACCAAAATGTACCCCTTCCTGTGTTTCCTAAATCCTCCATAATACCTCTATCCTAGCAGTTATTGAGGTGGGGCCATGGAACACAAAGGTTAAGAAAGAATTCTTGAGACATTTTACAGTGCAAAAATGTGCTTTTATTTTGTCACGGGGATGGGACCCCTATAGGCAAAAGTAGATGTATTTCTGATTGTGAGGAGTGACTGATCACATACTTTTAAGTTTGGGGGGAGGGAGAATAGATATGTTAAAGAAGACTTCTAGGATCCTGTAGATTGGGCTATTATTGTCAAGGTAAGGTTGCTCTTAGTCTCTAGGAAACCATTAAGGTAGCCATGAGTTCCCTGAGGAATGTCAGCCTTTGCAGGTCTCAGGTATTTACCATTGGGCTGCAAGTTGTAAGGAAACTTAATTTTACTGCATTTCTCTTGTCTTGATTCTCCTTATCATTTCCCCCCCTGAACAATGTTGACCCTTAAATCTTTAAGGTTGCTGAGGGTGGAAGATTTTCTCTTCTGTAGCTTCTTCCTGCTGAACAGGGGTGTAGAGATGTCCCTACCTATGGGTCAACATTGGTCAGTTGGGGAATTTTTATATAGGAGTTACGGAAGGCAGAGGCAACTGAATCCAAGGTAGACAACACGCATGAATCTCCTTAAGTAGAGAGGACCATCTGTTGGCTTGAATTTATGGCACTGAAGGAGTCTCGGCACCAAGTGGGGAGACACCGGAAAAAACAACAGAATAAGATTATTATGAGAAAAAGAAGCCCAAGAAAAAGACCTCTGATAGTTGACCAAAATCCTCCTCCAACCCAGGAGTTTAAACAATCATTAAAGGAGAGGGAGGGATAATGTAAAGTGCCAATTTGAATATTCTTTTCACAATCCTGTTACATAATGTGGAATATATTCACAACATCCCATTTTAATAATGGCATATGTACCACCTTGCGCAGCTGTTAAAACACCTAAGGCATTTGATTTTGTAGAACTGCTTTGAGCATCTGTGTAACTTCAGCATTAGGTAAGCAAACACTGTTTTGTGAGTCATTTAGTGCTTTTATAGTGTATTTGTTAAGGGATTCCATATGCCAGATGACATCCTCCAGACCCACTGATGGAACGAAGATGGATGTTAAATTATCATACCAGTGAAATACTGATTGTGTCCATTGTGGTCTTAAATTTGGAAGATTAGTGGAGTAGTAATGGTTTTGGTAATGCACCCATGGATCCCAAACCAAAACCAAAACCAAAACCCAAGCAAAACCCAAGGTGCAATGACCTATCCATCCTGGAGGAAGCCAGGGCCATATGTTAAACCCATGTAACCATTGGGTTCCATTTGGAGTGAGCCATCTGATTCTGGGTTGCTCTCCTCAATCAGTAGCAAAGAAATCAGCAATCTGAGTACAATGGTTTGAGAATATACTTCTAGTGATAGCCATTGCAAATGTCATGTGCTGTTTGTCCAGGTATCACATGTATGATTTCTTTGTTTTCAGCATAAAATCACTTGTTGATTGCGTTGTCCAATGTTTGGTATGAGTCATAAATATTCATCCCAGATTTGGTATATTCCATCTTGGGTATATCGATATGTAGGGTTTTGTAAGATCACACTCACTGACAGGCATTAGTTTGTGGGCTTGTGAGTTCAGTTTAAAACCTTAATAGTTTGAAAAATGAAAAATTTTGGTTATGACCTGGAAAGTTCCAAGTTATATTGATTATGGGATAAGAAGAAACATTTGGTCTAGTGTCAGAATTACCACAATATATGCTAGTGTTAGAATTACATATCACATCAAAAATATAAGTATATAAAAAGTGTCAGTCAGTGCTTTGTAAAGAAGAAACCCAATGGATAAGGTTGCATCCATTGTAGAAAGGAACCATTAAAACATGTGAAGAGAGAACAAAGAGAAAATATACAACCTTCATTGTCGTTTGAAGAGGAGTTTGAGATCTTCCAAAGGTTCACAAGAGTAAGAAGGCAAATTAGTTTGTTCATTGGTTTCCTGTGAAAGAGGTACAGGTGTTATTTTAGATATAGGAGTCCAGGAAGAATATCCCTCTAATTTTACTGCAGTAAGAATACCTGATATGACCTGATATGGCCCTTTCTATTTTCAATTTAAGTAAATGTATTAAGTAAAAGTAAATGTTAAATGTATTCCTCCCTCTCCATATTTGACTTCCAATCTTTTAAATAAACCATGTTTCCAGGGCTTACATGGAGTGGGCTTTCAGTTATAGTTCAATCAGGTTTTGGGAGCATGCGATCAGCATATTCATCAAGTAACATGAATTAAACTAGTCTCGAGTGAATAATTTAATAAAGTGTTATAATCCTTAATAACATGCCTACTGTAAAAATGGTTTTCCATGTAATAACTCATAATCTATAGGTTCTTCTGGAGCAATTCTCATTCTGAGAAGTCTTCATGGTTAAGAGAGTAACCCAGTTTTCCTGGGTCTCTAGACTAAGTTTAGTAAAGTATCATTTTGAAGTATGATTAGCTACCTCTACCTTTCTAGAGGATTGTGGATGCCACGATGAAGGTAGAAAATATTTAATTTTTAAAGCTAGTGTTATTTGTTATTTGTCCAGTGAAAGAAGGTCCATTGTCAGTTTGAAGGGATCATGGAAAGCCAAATCTAGGCTTTCAAGTTTTATATGGAAAGGCCTCGATCCATCCAGTGACAGTACTACAAACACTAGTAGGAACTTAGAGCCTTTCAAGGAGGCATTTGTGTGAAATCAAGCCGCCGATCCTCTCCTGGATATGTTCCACCTCTTTGGAGTGATTTCAAGAGTTGGGGCGCAGGGGGATGGACTGTAGCTTCCAGAGTTACTTGTGCACAAACAATATAGGGTTGATAGACCTGTTTTATAGTTGTTGTTAAATGTATTCCATGAAATATATTTTTAATCAACATTCTAAAGCATTTTTGTTCAAATGAGTAGCCTGGTGTAAACGCTGTATTATCTTCCATCGGTTATTTTTGGGTATGAAGCTTTCCCCCTCATCATTAACAAGACAGTCCTGTGCATTTTTTGAATACCCCCATTTCTAGGGCTGTGCGAAGCTCTTGATCTCAATAGACTGGAGATATGGACTTAATTGGAGTTAAAACTGGTATAAGACTTAGTATTTATTTTGTGCTGCCTGTTTGGCTGCATGCTCAGCTAAACTGTTTCCTTTAGATTCCAAGGTCATGTCCTTTTGATGTCCTTTAAATGAGTTACAGCCCCCTCCTTAGGTAGATTCACAGCCTCAAGAAGGGTAATTCTTTCAGGCCAATATTTAGGGAATTACAACTTGATAATCGTCCCCTTTCCTTCCAAATTGCTCCCTGGACATGTAGCACCAGGAAGGTATATTTGGAGTCAGTATAAATATAATTTTTAGGTCTTTGCCAATTGAAGAGCATAGGTAAGTGCTAGTAATTTAGCCTTTTGGGCAGAAGTATTTACTGGAAGGGCTTTTACCTCAATGGTCTTAATTTGGCTAACTGTGGCACAGCCAGTTTTTCTTTCTCCCTTATCCATGAAGCTACTACCATCAGCAAACCCACTGTCACCTGCATTTTCAATAGCAGAATCTTTTATGTCTAGTCTACTAGAATAATCAAGACTGATCATTTCTGAGAGGTCATGTCTGAACATAGATGGTCAGGTCTAGGTATCAGGTAAGTGGATTTAAAGTTTGACAGGTTTTAAGTATTATCTCAGGCATATCTAAAAGCACAGACTGGTACTAGTAAGTCAGCTTCCCATCATCCAATGGTGGCCTCTGGTCTTTAGGACATGTTGGACCTGATGTGGAATCATTATGGTCAAGGACTGTCCCGTGGTGAGTTTTTGAAGCTTCTTCTACCAGGAGGGCTATTCCAGAGCTGGCCACCTTTGAGCTACATTCTCAAGTGTCTTTGAAAACATAGCCCACCATCTTGTTTTGTTCCCTAATTTCCAGGTAAAAACCCCCAAAGCTTCCACTGAATTGTACAATGGTTTGGCTAAGAGCTGAAATCCAGGAATCCATAGGTAGCAACATCCTACCACACTTAGGAAAGCACAGAGTTATTTCTTTGTAGTTGAGGGTTCAAGATCTAATATAGCCATTTTCTTGTTAGTAGACAGGGTACGGTGACCTGTTTTTATTTCATATCCCAGATATTGTACCTTTTGTCTGAAAATTTGTGCCCTCTTAAGAGAGATGCGATATCCCATTTGCCCAGAAATTAAGGTTATAGAATTACTATCAGACATTTCTTCTGTGGGACTACAGTTTAAATATTATCCACATATTGAATTATAGTCCCTTAAGGCAAGGATATATCACCGAGGTCTTTGCTAAGTGCAGCCCTCTTTCTAAATCCCCATGGCAAGAATGTCCAAGTTAATTGAGCAGTTAGTGGACTTGAAGGTGAAGCTTGTTAAAAAACAAAAGCAAATACTGACTGTATTTTTTCATGGAGAGGGATGCAAAAGAAGATGTCTTTTAAAATAAGTACTGTAAACCATCACCAGGGACCTGGGTGAGAATAGTATATGGATTTGGCACTATGGGATGAACAGGTACAACCACTTAATTTATTGCTTTTAAATCTTGTACCATTTGATATTCTCCCTTTGGCTCTTTTGCTGGTAAAATTGGGAATATTATAAGGAGATTGATGAGGCCTTAAAATACCATGTTTGAGAAACTTATCAATAAGTAGTTGTAACCCAGCTTTTGCCTCAGGTTTTAAGGGATATATATTTTTTTTTATGAGGTATAGAGGTTGGGTCTTTTAAGGTCACTTTAACAGTTGGGGTTTAAGATGCGCCTGGGGGGTTCAGTTGGCTGAATAACCCACTCTTGATTTTGCCTCAAGTCATGATTCCAGGGTCGTGGAATCAAGCCCCACATTGGGCTCTGTGTTGAGCATGGATTCTGCTTAAGATTCTCTCTCTCTCTTTCTCTCTCTCTCTCTCTCTCTCTGCCCCTCTCCCCCATTCACTCTCTCTCTCGAATTAAAAAAAAAAAATTTCAGTTCTGAGACACGGCAATCCCAGACTTGTGGATTTACTTCCTTCTAGATATTAGAAGGGATATCAAGGCAAGGTTTTAATTCTCCAAGTATTAAAGAGAATAAGTCATCCTCTTCTTTAGTAAGACACACCTGCTCTCTATACATGAAGTCTCATCCAAGTAATAGAATGGGACAAGATGGAAGGACTAGAAAAACATGAATAAGCAACGGACTTTTCTATTTACAAGTTAAAGGCATTCTCTGACCGCACATTTTAGTTTCCCCTTCTATGCCGACAATGTTATGGTTAGAAAGACAAGAGGGCCTGAGCGCTGAGTAAGAACAGAGTAAGTGGCTCCTCTATCAATAAGGAAATGGATAAACTTACCTTCCACGTCCAGGGTAACCCGGGGCTCAGTCATCTTGATGTCAAAGGGAGCCAGACCAGCCTCAGAGCCCCATCATGCCAGATCCTCTGGTTCCCACTCTTGGGCAGAGAAGTGAGCTCCTGTCTTCCTCTCCCTTTGGAGACGAGGACAGTCTCTCTTGCAATGTCCTTCTTCTTTACAGACAGGACATGGCCCTGGTGGAGAACTTTTGTTTGGACACTCGTTGCTCCAATGTCCAATCTGGCCATACCTATAGCATGGGGTTTTACCTGGTCCTTTGTCTGATGCCGGCTTTCCTTTTGGCCCCTGGTTAGTCTGGCATTGTGGTAAATCCGCAATAGCAGAAGTCAATATTTGAGCCTGTATTTTACCCTACAATTTAGCTCTCTGGTCCTTTTCCTGTCTTACAACTGTATGTCTATTATTAAAAATGTGAATAGCTACATCTGGCAGACACTGGGTGGGGGATTGAGGGCCTAAAGCCATTTTAGTCAATTTTCAGTGGATACCAGGTGCCAAATGACTTATAAAATGCATGCTTAATATAATTGTTCCCTCGGGTGAGGGTGGGTCCAGATTTGTATATTTACAGATGGCTTCTATCAAACCACCCTGAAACAGAGCTTCATTTTATCTGCTCTTTGAGCGACTTCCTGAATTTTATCAAAGTTTACAGATTTAGAGGAGACTTTTATCATTCCTTCTATTAAAAAAGCGATCACATAGTCTTTCTTTTCCTTATCCTCCTGATAATTCCAATATGGTTCAGTCTGTAGGATGGCAGGGCCCCTGGTAGGATAATGATCTTGGTCTCTGGATGCTAGTTCATCTGCAGATTCTTAAACACCTGCCCAGATATGGTACAACAATGAGTTACTATGATATATATATTTGCCAGGTCAAATCAAATATAACAGATAATTTTTGGAAATGCTCAAAAAATTGAGAAGGGTTTTTTAATATCTTCCTAATTGTTGTTTTATCTGAGCCAAGTCTGTCATAGAGAACAGGACGTGGACTCTAATAGTGCCCATTTATCCATTAGCAACCTCCCTAAGGGGATGTTGCCCAGATTTAGGAGGAGTTCCTGGAAGATAGGGAATTCTGCTCCTGGTATGTCCATCTGGGCAGGGAGCAGAGGGGTCTTAGGCTTGTAAGGAGGAGGGATGGTAACAAAGCCAATGTCTTATTTGTCTGAACTGGCTGGTGTTTCCTTCCTTCCTAGTTCAGGTTTGTTACAAGGAGGTGGCCTTTTTAAACAATTACCATCCAATATGTTGAGAAGAGGGTTATTAGCCTGCTCAGTGCACAGTCTGCAAGAAACCCTTAGGTCAGTATCTTGATTTAAGATCATGAAGGCCTGGACATCGGGCATTTTGGTCCATCTGCCTTGTTTCCTGCAGAAGAGATTAAATTGGTATATAATACTGAAGTTTATTGTCCCATTAATAGGTCATTTTCCTCCTTTCCTAAGGAATACTGAGGCCATGCATTATCGCAGGAGATAAGTCTTTTCTTCTTTAAATCTTGCTATCCAAATTTGTTCCAATGAGTTAAGAGACACCCCAAGGGGGAGTTCTTGGGGACTAAAGAGGAAGAACCCATGGTTCTATAAAAGTGGAAAAGTCCATTGCCATATTCCCTCTTGGACTGCTGGGTAGAATCCCACTGAGGATAACATCAAAGTTTCCTAGTGTTCAAAGACCAGATGCATCCCTCAAAAAGCCATTATGAATGCTAACTTGTTTACCAAAAAGATGTCAACATCCCTTCACTTCCCTATTGTTTTTCTCACAACACAATAAGTGCCTGTATATGGATACGGACCAAGAGAGCCTGCTCTTTTAATCCATGGAGATGCTAAGAATTTGGAGGGGGACATACCTAATGTTACAATTCAAGCAGTCAGTAGGGGACACTGATGAAGAATAGTAAAATGGAAATCCACCATGGTCTAAGTGACATTCCAACACATGTAATCTTTATAACTGACTTCTCCAGGAAATGGTCCATGATTGAGTTTTAATTCAATTGGGAATGGTTTTTGGTTGGCTCAAAGGCAGAAATCTCTTGGCCAAAAGTGGCTAGACCAGCTATGTGGAGGGGATTACATTAGACCAATGAGGAGGAGATCTTACACAAGAGTCTTAAGATTAGCGACAATCTCTTGGGGGGAGGGTGGAGGGGATAGGCAAGATGAGTGATGGGTATTAAGAAGGGCACTTGTTATGATGAGCACTGGTTATTGTATGTAAATTAAATTATGAATCAATTAATTCTATTTCCGAAACCAATATTGCACTGTATGTTAACTAATTAGAATTTAAATAAAAATTTGAAAAAAATTTAAAAATGTTTTTAAAAAATTAAAGTGACTAGCAACCATCCTAGTGACTTAAATGGCTGTCCCATACCCAAGAAAGACAGCTTTGTATAAGAGCAGGAATAAAGAGAGGGCATCAAGTTTCTGGGTCTTATTACCATTCAGGCCAAGGTACTAGCTTCCAGTCAAAAGGCAGGCTTTTGTTCCTCCCCATAGAGCAACCTTGAGCGAGAGGACTGCATCCTGAGCAATCAACATGAAAGTGTTCCAATAAGACTGTACTTCTTGAATAACCTCTGAAATGAAAATAGGCGAAGAGGAGCATCTAGCTGACTCCGTTTGAAGAGTATGTGACTCTTGATCTCGGGGTTGTTAGTTCAAGCACCATGTTATGTGTAGAGATTATTTTAAAAGTTTTCAAAACTAATTTTAGAGGCACCTGGGTGGTTCAGTCAGCTGAACATCCAACGCTTGATTTTGGCTCAGGTCATGATCCAAGGGTGATGGGATGGAGCCCCGTGTCAGGCTCTGTGCTAAGCATGGAGCCTGCTTAAGATTCTTTCACTCTCAGGGCACCTGAGTGACTCTGTTGGTTAAGCATCTGAGTCTTGATTTTGGCTCAGGTCATGATCTCACAGCTTGTGGGATTGAGCCCTGCATTGGGCTCTGTGCTGACGGTGTGGAGCCTACTTGGGATTCTCTCTCTGCCTCTCTCTGCCCCATCCCTGTCTCTCTCTCTCAAAATAAAATAAACTTAAAAAAAAAAGATTCTCTCTTTCCCTCTGTCTCTCTCCCCACTCTCTCTCACTTGCTCTCTCAAAATAAAAATAAATAAATAAATAAAAAATAATAATTTTAAGGAGCACATGGCTGGCAGAGTTGGAAGAGCATATGACTCTTAGGGTCGTGAATTTGAGCTCTATATTGGGTGCAGAGATTGCTTACTACATACACACATACATAAATGTAAAAGGAGAAGAGGGAGTGACCCACCAGATTTGCACCGAAGCTCTAAGTCCAGTGAAGGAAGTTGTAGAATCCCTGTACTTATGGGCCACCAAAAATGATGTGGGGCCATCGAACACAATGGTCAAGAAAGAATTCTTGAGATATTTTAGGGTGCAAAAAGGTGCTTTTATTATAGCATGGGGACAGGACCTGTGGGCAGCAGGAGCTGCACTTATGATTATGAGAAGCAGCTGATTATATACTTCTAAGTTTGGGGGCCTGGAGAGAGATCATCTAAGTCTCTAAAGGGATGTCCTCATGTTGAAGAAGAGTTATAGGATCCTGGAGGTCTGGAGGTCTTCTTGTCAGGATAAGGTTGCTTTCAGTCTCTAGCAAAACATTAACACTAAGGCAGCCATGAGTTCCTTGAGGAAGTCACGCTCTGCAGGTCTCAGGTATTTATCAGTGGACTATAAGTTGTAAGGAAATTTCATTTTACTGCATTGCTCTTGCCTTTGTTCTCCTCATCAGTTATTACATGCTATTCTAAAGTTTTTACATGTCAGTGTACCCCTATTAAAGCTGGTTTCTTTGAGGTCAAGGACCATTCCTTTTAAATTCCTGATTTCAAAGCACCTCTGTGCTGTGTACCTTAAATAATCCCTAGGTTCTGATCCAAGATGGTAACGTAGGCCAGCATTACCCTGATACCAAATCCACACCAAGACACTAAAAAATAAATAAAACCACAGGCCAATACACCCGATGAACATAAATGCAAAAATCCTCAGCAAAGTATCAGCAAACCACCTTCAACAATACATTAAAAGGATCTTTCACCATGATCAAGTGAGATATGTCAATATTCACAATCAATGTGATACACCATATCAACAAAACCAAGGATGAAAATCATATGATCATCTCAATAAATGCAGAAAAGCACTTGACAAAATTCAACATCTGTTTATGATAAAAACTCTCAACAAAGTGGGTTTCAAGGAAACATACCTCAACCTAATAAAGACCACCTATAACAAACCCACAGCTAACATTATATTCAACGGTGAAAACTGAGAGCTTTTTCTCTAAGACCAGAAATAAGAAAAGGATGTTCACTCTCACTACTTTTCTTCAACCTAGTACTCAAAGTCCTAGCCCCAGTAATCAGACCAGAAATAAGAGGCATCCAAACTGGCAAGGAAGAAGTAAATATGTCACTATTTGAAAAACAAACACAAAAACAAAAACAAAAAAAGACTGTCACTATTTGCAGACATGATACTACACACAAAAAACTACTGGAAGTAATAAAAGAATTCAGTAAAGTTCCAGTTTGCAAAAAGAACCTGCAGAAATTGGTTGCGTTCCCAAACACTAATGATGAAGTACAGAAAGAGAAATTAAGAAAACAATCTCATTTATAATTGCACCCAAAAGAATAAAATACCTGGGAATAAACTTAACCAAAGAAGTGAAAGACCTGCACTCTGAAAACTGTAAGACATTGCTGAAAGAAACTAAAGATGACACAAATGGAAAGACATTCCATGCTCATGGACTGAAGGAGCAAATATTGTTAAAACGTCTATATAGCTCAAAGCAATCTACACATTCAATGCAATCTCTATTAAAATACCAACACCATTTTTCGCAGAACTTGAGAATATAGTCCTAAAATTTGTATGGAACCAGAGAAGACCCTGAATAGCCAAAGCGATCTTGAGAAAGAACAAAGCTGGAGGTATCACAACCCTAGCTTTCAAGATATACTACAAAGCTATAATGATCAAAATAGTATCATATTGGGGCGCCTGGGTGGCTCAGTCGGTTGAGCGTCCGACTTCGGCTCAGGTCATGATCTCACCGTTCCCGAGTTCAAGCCCCGCGTCGGGCTCTGTGCTGACAGCTCAGAGCCTGGAGCCTGTTTCGGATTCTGTTGTCTCCCTCTCTGTCTGTGGCCCTCCCCTGCTCATGCTCTGTCTGTCTCTCTCTCTCAAAGATAAATAAACATTAAAAAAAAAAAATTAAAAAAAAAATAGTATCATATTGGCACAAAACAATGCAACAGAGTCGAGAGACCAGAAATTAACCCATGCTTTTATGGTCAGTTAGTCTCTGACAAAGGTGGCGAGAATATGCAATAAAGGGAAGACAGTCTTGTCAGGAAAAGGTACAGGGGAAACTGGACAGCCACATGCAAAAAACCAAAATTAGACCGCTTTCTCACATCACACACAAAAATAAACTCGACGTGGATTAAAGACCTACATGTGAGACACAAAACCGTAAAATCCTAGAAGGAATCATAGGCAATAATTTCTTTGACATGTGACTTAGTGACATTTTGTTAGATAGGTCTCCTCAGGCAAGGGGACCAAAAGCAAAAACTGATGAAACTACATCAAATTAAAAAGCTTTCTCACAGCAAAGGAAATCATCAACAAAACAAAAAGGCAACCAACAGAATGGGAAAAGAGATTTGCAAATGATATATCTGATGAGGAGTTCATATCCAAAATATATAAAGAACTTCTACAACTCAACACCAAAAATACCCCAAGTATTCCAATTAGACAATGGGCAGAACACCTGCCTGAATAGACATTTCTCCAAAGAAGACATACAGATGGCCAACAGACAAAAGAAAAATACTCAATATCACTCATCATCAGAGAAATACAAATCAAAACCACAATGAGATATCACCTCACACCAGTCCACCTAGCTAAAGTCAACAACACAAGCAACAACAGATGTTGGGGATTTTTTGGAGCAAAAGGAACCCTTGTGTACTCTTGGTAGGAATGTAAATTGGCACAGCTACTGTAGAAAACAGCTTGGAGATTTCTCAAAAATTAAAAAAATAGAAATACCATACGATTCAGTAATTCCATTACTGGGGATTTACCCAAAGAAAACAAAAACACTAATTCAAAAAGATATAAGCGCCTCTGTGTTTACTGAAGCATTATTTACAATAGCCAAGATATGGAAGCAACCCAAGTGTTGGTTGATAGATGAATGCATAAAGAAATGGTACATATGTGTGTGTGCGTGTGTGCACATATATCACATTTGCATATATACATATATGTGCACACACACATATGTATATACACATATACATACAATGGAGTATTACTCAGTCATAAAAAAGGATGAGATCATACCATTTGAGACAGCATGGAGGGACCTAGAGAGTATTATGCTAAGTGAAATAAGTCAACAGAGAAGATTCCACATATGATTTCACTTATATGTGGAATCTAAAAAACAAAAAACAAAAAACAAAAAGTGCAAACAGATTCATAAATAGAGAATAAACTGATGGTTGTCAGAGGTCAAGAGGTAGGGGGAGGAGCAAAAAGAGTGAAGGGGAGTGGGAGAGACAAGCTTCCAGTAATGGAACGAGTAAGTCACAGCGATAAAATGTACAGCCCAGGAAATATATACAATCATATGCTAATAATATTGTATGGTGACGGATGGTAGCTATTCTTGTGGTGAGCATAGCATGACATGTGAACTTGCAAAAATCACTATGTTGAAGACGTGAAACTAATGTAACATTATGTGCCAACTAAACTTCAACTAAAATAATAACGATAACCCCCAGTAAGCACTGGTCACATTCTATGGGGTTTTAGTACTAGCTTCACTGAAAGAAACAAATGAAAGCATGCTTTTGCCGCTAGGTGACACTCTTGTTCCATCATTTCTTTGTTATTTGTTTTTCATAGTCAATGCTATGGAGAGCTGTTTTTCACATTCACAAGAAAACAGGAGCACCCCCAAATCCCTCTGATTGGCCTTCAAAGCTGCAAATGATAGGATCTAAGAATTTAGGTGTGTATCCAAAATGAAATGTCATCTTGATGACAGAGCGGACTCCTGCCATGCTGAAGTCCTCAACAAATAGCCCAGGAATCTCAGTTGTCTCGGCCAGTTTTTATCTGGCCAGTTCATCTTGGCCGGTTGAGGAAATCGAATATCCTGTTTTGGAATGAATAGGAAAGGGATCCTGGGGTGAGTCATCTGGGGCAGGGGTGGGGGTAGGAGAGACGGGAAGGGGTAGAAGAGAGGCCAATCTGTCCCCATTTCACAAGTAAACAGCTCAATTTCTGACTACTTTGTATCTGGAGGCCCCCAGCCCTGCTTCCCATTAGTCTTCCGCCCAGTGCCAGGTTTGGTCCGCTACTATCAAATCCACTCAAGGTTTCCTTATTTGCACCTTCTTTTTGTGACTCCAATAGACATTTGACCGTGGAACGGAGACTCACAAAAGCATTCAGGACTGTTCAAAGAATGCCGACTGACAGCAGACACCGTGTGCGTGTGTGCGCTCGCACAGCAGATTGAAGATGGACGGGATGGAAATTTCTTCAGTGGCACTGGCTTCTTTCTCACAAAATGGAAGTCTATGCAGATTAACTTTTCCTTAAACACAGGAAATATATCCAGCCCCTTTTATTGTATGCAGTCCAAAGGAACGGGAAGTCGAAACCTCCTGTATTAGCAAGGTGACCGTACAATTTATTGTCAAAATCAGGACACTTGTTAGTAGAAAAGGGAGAGTTTTTTCTAATTACATGGAGACAACAAGCAAAAACTGTTAAACTGGGTGATTTGGAATGAATGGTCACTCAAGATACAAGGCATTGCCAATGCTCTACAAATAGCTTTTCATCAGACTTAACTTGCAGTGAAGGTTCTTTGTTCTGGTCTGGTTATTTTCCTTGCTTCTGACAGCAAAGAAAAAAATGGCTTTGGTGTTTCTTAGTGTGTGAAGAGTGACTACCAGCGGACATTGCTCATTTCCCTGAGAAGGCTCACCGACTTCTGCCTTTGGCCAACAGAGCCTGGTGCTAGGAATCACCAAGTGCATGAAAAAGCCAACATCCATATGGCAGTTCCTACTTCCCTAAAATCTGTTCTTGAGTGCAGTCTGATTTCTCTAATACCTAGCTAATTGCCCGCAGGTCTGAACCTACAATCCCAGGTTAATATGGACAGTTGCCAAGAGATATCTTCCGACTCACATTCTCTTGAGGAAGCAAAGTTCCTCCTCCTGCCTTGATCATTCTTCATTCCCATCTGTGAGGCACCTCCTCTGTGTGGTCACCTTAATTGGAGCCCTGTGATATGAGGAGCTAGCTGTGAGGAGTGGTGCAAAGACCACAAATTGGGTCAAAGGACATGAGCTCAGAGCCTAACACATAGTAGGTGTTCAATACATGCAAGCTGATTCTCAGTCCGACCATTATGGTAACACTTGCAGTGGAAGGGAGGCTTCTGTGACCCTCTCTACCATCAGTGTGTCAGAAAAGCAATTCCTTGCCTGGGTGCCACTGACTCAAGCCTGCTGTAGTAGAGTCTGGTACCATTCAGGTCAAGCGATAGCAAGAGATCGCACAGGGGCTTCTATAGCTCTAAGATCTTTCAACATGCTTCAAACCTTAAGCATGATTCCTTTGAATCCCTGGGAACTGAACAGGAAATAAAGGATCTAATTTCCCCAAACATGAAGGAGTGATAATCCCTTCCCCTACCTCAGAACTTGAAGGGAGGGAGGCCTGGGTGGCTCAGTCAGTTAAGCGTCCAAATTCAGCTCAGGTCATGATCTCATGGTTCATGGATTCAAGCCCCACATCAGGTTCTGTGCTGACAGCTCAGAGCCTGGAGCCTGCTTCAGATTCGGTGTTTCCCTCTCTCGCATTCTCTCTCTCTCTCTCCCTCTCTCTCTCTCTCAAAAATAAACATTTAAAAAATTAATAAAAAAATAACTTGGAGAAGAAAGTGGCATAGAGCAGTAAGAAGACCTTGAACCTGAGAGTTGGGTAGCCTTCCTAGCACTTATTATCTTAGTCAAACTCACTTAGCACCTGGAGTCTTATTTGTAAACTAGGGATCATGATAACTACCTGCAGGGTTGCTGTGACAACAAAATACTACAGATGTTAAGCCCCAGCACATAATAAGCCCTCTATATATGGAAACTATGATCACATAGGATTGTCTAAAAGAACAGTAACACTCAGGTGGGTGGATAAAAGAGCTGTGTAAGTAGGAGTCCCCAGAAAGAAGATTCTAAAATCATAAGTCTTGAAAGTCAACCAACTAAACCTAAGACCATACTTGTGACCGATCTCAACTGGGTCGTTGAGACCAGAAATCCCCTATGCCAGGGAAAATAAGCTTATATCAAATCAATGACAACTGATTTGATCAACTGGCAGTGGTTGCCTGAACTGTTGGTTGAGAAAGATTCTGGTGCTGAATCTGAACTTAGCAGGCAAACGTTCCAGGACTGACTGGTTTGTGATGCCTGCTCCAGGCACAGGATCTGGTAGCACACGGTTACTTTCTGTTTGTCCCTGACCAATGGGTAAGACTACCCTTAATGCAGGCAGGAGCCTGGAGGTCTAGCACAATACTCAGGCTTTGGGCAGCTTCAGGGAAATGAATGGAAGGCAGTGATGCTCCAAAGACTGATACAAGAGGAAAGGTGTGGAGGATCACGGGAAACCTCTGGTTATGTGTTAGGCAAATTTCAATGATTTCCTAAACCAACCCAGGAGTCCTAATTCTTCCTAATTTTTCTCAGGAGACCCTGAGAAATTACATGGATGAGTCAAGAGAAAATTGGGAATATTGAGAAACCTTAAGAAGTGCACAGTGCCAAGTTAAAGTGGAGACAGGAAGCACAAAAACATATAAGGTCCAATTAAAGCAAATACCCAAACTGGTTCCTCGGGAACATTAGTTTATGGTGCACAGTTTTAATCCTTGAGCCCAAATAGTCAAGAGCAAGAAAGCCTCCACTGCCCCTGAATTGAATGTCCCCGTCCAGAACCCAATGGCCTTGCTCTGATTTGAATGATGTATCAAAACGTCTATTCTGAAGACTTTACTCTTGAGAAGAATTGAGTAAAAGAAAGTGCAGCCTAGCTCTTCCTTATAGAGTACAAAAGATGACCTTTATAAGCATCATGGCGACTATAAATAGCAACCCCCTATTTTTCCTGACCCTGTCTACCCCCTGTCCTGACTCAACAAGAAATAGAAGCATTGGAAGCAGAGATAATGGTCTCAAAGCAGACCTGAGTTACGAAAAATAATCTTGAAGAATTTGAAGAGGCAGGAGAAATATAAAGACCAAGAAGTTTCAAGAAGCAAAGCGCAGGGCACCTGGTGGCTTAGTCGGGTGGGTAAGTGTCTGACTCCTGGTTTCGGCTCAGGTCATGATCTCATGGTTCGTGGTTTCAAACCCCACGTCGGGCTCTGTGCTGACAGCTCAGAGCCTGGAGCCTGCTTCGGATTCTGTGTCTCCCTCTCTCTCTGCTCCTCCCCCTATCATGCTCTATCTTTCTCTGTCTCAAAACCAAATAAACATTCAAAAAATTTTTTTAAAAGAAAAGATGTAGGTTCTATACTGTACAAATGAGGAAACCAGTCTTTGAAAGGCAATGTTTCTCAAACCAGGAGGGACTTTTTTATTATTATGTTTCCTGTATTATTTTTTAGGAAATGTATGTTCAAAACTTTTATTCTGATTATAGAATTAATATACCCACTTTGGAAAATGTAGAGAGGCATTAAGAAGAAATTAGCAGTTGCCCATAAGCACACTACCAGAGATGACCACTGCTTGCATTTCCGAGCCTAATACCTGCCACTCACTAATGGGAACCTAGTCATCTTGGTGCATATGTGCTGCGGGACACCAGTATGTTGGGAAGATGTTCTTAGTGTCACCTTGCCAGTTTTCACCAAGAGCAGTACTGGCTGGGTTTGGGATGGGTAAAGGGAGGCAGAATAACGGTGGTTACCACAATAGTGAGAAACAGGGTGATGGCAAGTAGGAGCAAATCATAAATGTAATGCATTTTGACTATAGATATGGTAACACCAATTATTGGCCTGGGGATAATTTGGTAAATATTAGACTTCTCCGATGTGTCCTGGCAGGTAGCTAGGTGTTTCACTAATTAGAATGACAGTCCCTCCTGGTTTGAGAAACATTGCCTTTCAAAGACTGGTTTCCTCATTTGTACAGTGAGGAGACCTCTGCTTACACCAGATAAATTGTGTAAAGTTCCCTGCAAACTGGAAATGAAATGATTATTTCAAAGCCTATGGATTGCAGCGCATATGGCCAGTGCCTTTAAACCTTAGCCATGGGTTCTACCTTCTGCCCCACCGCTAGACCAGAGTAGGCAGTGACCACCTGATTTATCATAATGTGGGGGATGATGGGGAAATACAGAGGGAGAAGAGCTCAGGGTGAATCAGAGGCTGTCCTAAGATTAGCTCTATCTCCTGATCACTGAAATAGTCCCTGGAATTCTCTGCTCGGTCCTGGAAAGACCTGGTCAAGGGGATCAACTCTTGCAACGGTACAGGCACCTCCAGGAAACAGGAGATAAACTGACCAGAAGATGAGACATGCTTTACACAAACACTACCCCTGCACCCCTGTGCAGTTGGTGGCTCCTCAGAATGGAAACGACCTCCTTTTAGCCATCCCAGTTACTGTCTTTCATAAATGTCTGAGTATCTGAGTTGGGGTGGGTCCTATGCGTGGGCAGAGGAACCAACCAGACTTTTAGCACTCAGGGGATTGCCTGAGGTGTGGCTGCCTTTCAGTGGAGCCAGAGAAACAGGGTTTTTTCTCTCTCACCAGGCATGTGGATTTGAACCCATTTCTCCCAGTTTCTCTACCTTTGGGTTTTTCAGCATTGACATTGTTGATATTTTCAGTTGGATCAATATTAGTTGGGTGGGTGGGGGGTGGGTTCCTGTCCATTGTAGGATGTTTAGCAACATCCTTGGTCTCTACCCACTAAATGCTAGTAGCAACCCCATCCCACCCCCCAGTGGTGACAGCCAAAAATTTCTCCAGACATTGCTTAACATTTCCTGAGGGAAATATCACCCCTGTCCTTGCCCCACTGAGAACTGCTGAGTTATCCTGAAGGAGACAGAACTAACCAGAAGGCTTGAACGAGTTACTCAGTGGAGAGACAGCCTTGTTTTGGGGGTCAAACTCACTCAACATCAAGGCCCAGCTAAGACTCGGCTCACATTTCCTTAAATGTATTTCCTTGTTTGACCTTTGACCCCTATGACAGCTCCTTCACCATTGTTCTGGCCCAAACACTTAGACTCTCTGAAATCTCTCTGTGCTACTTCCTATCTCCCTTGGTTCCGGGAGGGTTTTCTTCATCTTGGTCTGCCATCGGCAGCCCGGGGCTAGCCTTGTGTGTGTACCTGCTCTATTGTGTCACTGAAATCTTCCCATGTCCATCCGAGACCATTCATATTGATGGCTCTTCTTTGTCTCGTGGCCAATTTCATTCTCATCTGTGGTTAGTTTGCTATTACTGCTGCAACAAATTACTGTGACTGTAGTAGCTTAAAACAAATGTGTGCACTTACACTTCTGGAGGGTAGAAGTTTGATGTGGGTCTCTTTCAGGTAAAAACCAAGGTGTCTGGAGGGTGGCATTCCTTCTGGGAGGTTCCATTCCCTTGCTTTTCCCGGTTCTAGGAACTGTCCACATTTCTTGGTTCAAAGTCCCCTTCCTCCTTTTTCAAAGCAGTGGCAGCTCATCTCTGATCTCTCTCCCTTAGCCACACTGCCGTCTCTCTAACCCCAGCTGGCAATGGTTCTCTGCTTTCAAGGAGCAATGTGATCACATTGGGCCCATCTGGATAATCCAGGCCCTTCTCCCCATCTTGAAGTCCTTCATTGAATCATATTAGCACCTTTGACTGGCCACACGATGTTTTGTCACAGGTCCTAGGTATCAGGGCATCGTTCTGCCTACCACAGCTGTGCAAACTGCCTGACCTAGGTCAACATCACTCAGACTCAGTGCCTCCATTCCGAGGGGTCTGTGCGCAGGTGATGAGCTCAGCATGGTCAGAAGTCACTGTCACCAGGCCACTATCACCCTCGGCACAGTTCCCGCCATTTAGCGCCCATGATTATCACCAGCAAGCATGCAGTCTACCAAAAACTCCAGCCCTGACTTCCTAGGAAGAGGGTCTAAGCTAGATCAAGTCCCATCTTCTCCTTCTCTAGTCTCCTGTTGGCAAATGCTATGCAGAGAGGTTATGCCAGTGCTCTTGCCACATGCACCCACGTCTCCCCGACCCCCTGCTGTTCTCTGCTCAGCACAAGACACCCAGGGCTGTGGAAAGGCTTATGAAAATACGCATAACAATGAGCAAACACACATAGTAGCTCACTGAATCCTCACAACCACCTTGCTGCCACCCTCCCCTAGGGGTGAGGAAATGGAGGCAGCCATGTTTAGTGACTTGCCAGTGAGTGGGAGCAATGGGATTCACAGTCAGCTGTCTGGCTCTGAGTCCATGCCTGGCCCTCGAGGCTATGGTGCTGACTCCATCAGGAAACCCTCGTGGTCTGCGGGGAACAAGAGTGCTTTCCTCCTACCTAGATGCAATTCGCACTTTTAAAAATCACGGGGCAACCTGGGTGGCTCAGTCGGTTATGTATCCAACTTCAGCTCAGGTCACAATCTCACTGGTTTTGAGTTTGAGCCTTGCATTGGGTTCAGTGCTGACAGCTCAGGGCCTGAAGCCTGCTTTGGATTCTGTCTCTTTCTCTCTCTCTCTGGCCCTCCCCTGCTCACACTCTGTCTCTCTCTCTCTCTCTCTCAAATAAAAAAAAACCATTAAAAATTTTTTTTAAAGCAAAGAGAGGGGTACCTGGGTGGCTCCGTTGGTTAAGCCTCCGACTTTGGCTCAGGTTATAACCTCACAGTTTGTGAGTTCAAGCCCCACATCGGGTTCTGTGCTGACAGCCTGGAACCTGTTTCAGACCCTCTGCCTCCCTCTCTCTCTACCCCTCCCCTGCTCACACACATTCTCCTCTCTCTCAAAAATAAACACACATTACAAAAAAGCACAGAGGGGTGCCTGTGTGGCATAGTCCATTGAACATCTGACTCTTGATTTCAGCTCAGGTCATAATCTCACGGTTCATGGGTTCAAGCCCACGTTGGGCTCTATGCTGACAGCTCAGATCCTGAAGCCTGCTTCGGATTCTCTGTCTCCCTCTCTCTCTCTGCCCCTCCCCCACTCATGCTCTCTGTCTCTCAAAAATGAATAAATGTTTAAAAAAATATTTTTTTAAAGATAAAAACACAGAGAGGAGCACACTGTGCAACACAGAGGCATGCACCCGACAAGCAGAGGTGGATTCAAGCTGGGAGCCCGAAGGTAAAGGTGTGTTCAGGTTCTTGTGTTTACTGGCTGAGGGGCTTTAGGCAAGTAACTGACCATCTCTGAGCCTCAATCTCCTCACCTGCAGAATGGGGGTGACACTAGAAGGGGTGTGGCAGATCAAGTGAGATAAGGGATGCTAACTGATCTGGTAGGCGTTATTACGGTTTGAGCTTGGGCTTCACGCTTGTTGGGAATGAATTTGAACAGAGACTTTGCCAGCCGTCACATCACGCCAGGCAACACCTACTCCTGCCTCACAGAAAGCCAGGTCTTTCTTTCATTCACGGCCACTGCCTAGGCTCTCGCTCGAACCTCTGCAGCTGTCTCTAGCAGACACCCTGCCTCCATTCCTGCCCCACCTACACGCCACCCCCCCAATCAGTCCTACTGAGGCTACACCCCTGCTGTTAACCCCAAGTTGCAGCCTTCTATGGCCTGGGTCTGGGGGGGTGCCCCAGATGAGCCGAGCCGGGTGGACTGGGTGTGTAGCCACGCTAGCTGGACCCTGGGTGGCTCATCAAAAAGGGACTCGGCTACTCAGCTCCTCTGAATTATCTTCACAAGGCCACGTCTTCCCGTGTTTAATGAGAAGCTGGCAATCTAAGTAGCACGTGAAATGGAGGTTCACATTTTAAATTTTGGCCCAAACACACACACACACACACACACACACACACACACTATGCAGTCCAAACAAAAGCCATCTGCAGGATAAATGGAATCAGCCAGGTTTTGACTTTGGTGTGCAGGGTAAATCCAAAATCATGAACTTTGCATTCTAGGCTTAGAAAGATTCAACAATGACCTACCTTTCCATTCTTCCTTCCCACTCTCCTGGGCCCTCGGATAGCCAAGGGCCGTTCTGGATCCCAGGACACCTGAGGCACCTCTCTGCCCCACGCACCTTTGCTCTGCTGGCTCTGGAATGCCTTTCTCCCACTTCCTCCGGCTCTACCTCAAGAGTTCTACTCCTCCTGGAGGCCTTCCCTGAATTACCCCCAGCCAAGGAATAATTGAGTAATTATATACAATCTACTCCCGCTGGGCCTTCAAGGCATTCTCAAAGTTTCCCCTCCATTGTACTTTCTCCCATATCCTGGCATGTACCACACATCAGAAGGCTTCAGAGAAAAGTTGTGATATTAAATTGAATGCAACTTGTAGGGTCCTTGGGTGGCTTGGTTGGTTAAGAGTCCGACTCTTGGTTTCGGCTCAAGTCATGATCTCACAGTTTTGTGGGTTTGAGTCCCACATTGGGCTCTGCGCTGGCAGTGTGGAGCCTGCTTGGGAGTCTTTCTCTTTGCTCCTCCCCTAGTTGCGCTGTGTCTGTCTGTCTCAAAATAGATAAAAGTTTAAGAACTGTAAGCAACTCATGTGCAGAGTCCCATCACAGTCCCCAACCTGCCTCCACTAAACCCTGGGATAGTCCTTGTAGGTGCTGGATGACTGTCAAGGTTTCTTAAAAGCTCTGGCTTTCAGGGATTAAGCTGAGTTTATCCTGGCCTAGCTCAACTCAGACCCGAAAGACTGTGCCTCACTGACTCACCAGTTTTACGCTGAATCCTTCGATGGGCTGCACATGTTGCAAAACTCCGCCTTCCTCTCGTATCCCCAGTACGGGGCTCCACTCTTCCCCTGGCATGCCCTGCATCTCTTAGCTGCATCCTTGGTCACTTGGGATCATGGGCCAGGGACTCTTAATGAGCAAAGCAGCCTTCCCCACCCTGGGGGAGCGGACCCAGGTGCCAGCCCTGCTGACTTGGTTGGGCGGATGCGGCATCACCTGGTAATGGGACTGAGAAGACGTGCCCTGAGGGAGAAGCACCTGGATTTGACTCATCCAAATTAGTACTGAAATTACCCTCCTAAAAAAAGCTGGAGCCCAGAGGGGCCGTATAGACTTTAAGATCAAAGAAGGGGTGGGGCCCCTGGGCGGCTCAGTAGGTTGAGCATCTGACTCTTGATTTTGGCTCAGGGCATGATCTCACAGTTCGTGAGATCGAGCCCCGTATTGGGCTCTGCCCTGACCATGTATGTGGACCCTACTTGGGATTCTTTTCTGTCCCTCCCCCTCTTGCAGGCACACTCTCCCTCAGAAAATAAAAAGATCAAAGGAGGAAACTGAGCCCCAGAGAAGCCCAAGGCCAAGGCAGAGTGTGCCCTGGATGGAGTCCAAGACCCTCGGCTCCAACCTTAAGGACGTTTTCCCACTAAGCCATAGGTTTGCCACTATCATCCTTCTGACAGAAACACAGGGGAGAGATCACAGGGCCGCATTTTTCAAAAACTCCATTTTGCAGCTAAGCAAAGATGAATTTCTGATTTGCCATATCCTTCCTGCTGTTGTGAACGTAGCACTTAGGAAATCGGCCCGTGGTGTCTCTGCAGTCATCCCGACCTTGGTGCAGTTTCTTTACCAGAAGGAACATGAGGGGTGTGCATCCACACACACGTCAAACTCCTGCAAAACGGGTCCCAGGAAGGGGGAGGGGGCGAGACGAAATGAGAAAACTCCCACAGGCACTTTGCTGCGATGTGTCTGGATCTGCTTTCCATCATAGCTTTTGCCATATTTCCCTGGGGGCATTCAAACAAGGACGGGCTACCATTCGAATGACGAAAAGGTCTTTACACTTGACACTATTTTTTTTTTTTCAAAGTAAGAGATTATACTGTTTCGTTCTCATGCCCACCCTGGGAGGCTTTGCATCAATATAGGGAGAGATCTAGCGATGCTAAAACAGGATTATTATCTTTGCTTTACAGACAAGGAAATTGAGGCCCAAAGCAGCTCAGAATCAGTCACCTAGGATTTTGTTGTCAAATAAATGCGCCAGGTGCTGTGCTGGGTTCTCAAAACACGATGGCGGGCAAGATGGACACAGTCCTCATGCTCAGATTCCTTCCAGCCTAGCAGGAGAGAGACTGTCAGTAACTTATATGAAACTGAATGTGAACAGAATATGCCACCCCCAAATATGCCACTTTGGCATAAGAATTGTTTGGCATAAGACTGCAGACAAAGCTCTCTACCCTCCCCGCTTGCCTAGAAGCAGGGCATGGATTTCCCATTATGAAGGTGATCCCCTTTCCCCTCTTGTACTGGGAAGGGCAGAAGGACCGAATCACTGGAGAGGACTCTAGACTCGTCAGCTCCGAGACAGTGCTGAGAGGAAGTGACATAACAAAACTTACTGAACCCTCATCAGCCATTAGTTTCCTCATACATTTACCTTCCCACAATCTCCCAGCCGCAGAAGCTCAAAACACTTTTTTAAAATGTCTTGTCACTCTTCTACACATTTATTGTCCTTGGTAGAAGCCTCTGGGCCTGACTGGGTCTTTGGGGTTTCGTTTCACGTCTAGAGGCTCTCCTTATGCATGTGAAGTAAACCTTTCAATCCTGTTCATCTGTCCTCTGGCAGTTTAATTTCCAGGGCCTCAGTCACAGAACCCAAGAGGGTAGAGGAGAAGGTGTCCCTCCCCTCCAACATCTTCGGACTCTTAGTCCCGTGTCTGTGATGCGGACCCCACAGTCCCGAGTCGGCAGTGAAGGAGCTCTCCCAGGTCGGCTCAATCCTCTCTATCTGCTACTTTCACCTGACCTTGTCACTGCCCTGGCTGCTCTCCTAAAACATGCTGTATTTTGAGGCGAGTCTGGCGCTCTTAATCTTCATGGCCGACATTTCCTGAGGGTCGGTAGCCTGGAGCAAGTTGCCCATGGCTCATCTCTGTTGTGATGATGTGGCTTAGCCAAAACCAGAAGCCAAAGAGAGAGCATCAAAGAGTTTTTTTTGCTTATAATACACTTAGGCATGCAAACCATGGCAGGCTTTGATGGTTTCTGAGAAATGTCCAGCGTTTCTAAGGAAGCTGTCATTTAAGGTCAGCCCCGTGACCTCTGCTCATCCCAGCACGTTTCCACATCCAAAGCCCAGAATTCTTTACATCTCTATCCCATGGTTAAGCCCTGGCAGCTTTTGCTCTCATGGAACCATTGTAAAGTTCGGCAGGAGAAGCCACCAACTATACTCTGAGACGGGCTGATAGACCCAGAGTAACAACTGATACACAAAGGCGTGCACGTGTGTGTGTGTGTGTGTGTGTGTGTGTGTGTGTGTGTGTGTGTGTGTGTTGTGTATTGCAACTTTGGGGACACCACAGAATAAGTATTGTGTAGGGGGCTCTGCCTGTAAACGTCACTGGATGTGAGTGCCCAGCCACAGCCCTTGAGTCCCTAAGCACTGTGTGACAGGTATAAACAAGGAATGCCTTAGGGTCACCTGCTTGGGTGTCAGAGGTGGCTGGTCACTTTAACAGTCTGTCCTGAAGTCTGTCCCCCTTAACCCCCCGCTATGTGGCAGTCCACGTTCCTCTCGCCTGCTGAGCCAAGGAACTCTTGAGGTGTGTCAGGAGCTCAGTGAGCATGAAGTTGGACCCTTCCATGGCCGGGATATGGGCTTGTTCAGATATGTATGAGAGGCTTGAGGAAGATGGGGAGGGAGGCTTATTAGAAGCAAGGCTGCAGGGAAGAATGGCGGGGGTCCTAGGGGAAAATCACGACTCCTAAGGATTGGGGGGATTGGGGCAGAAAGGCCAGACTCAGCGCCAAGTCCTGGGTCCTGGGACCTGGAGAAACTATGGTCAGAGGGCAGCGCCCACTGCCCATCATCCCTGCCACCGACTGGCCTTCCAGCCCAGCGTGCACGACCCCAGTGGGATGCCCCGGGAGGAGTTGTGTGTGAGGAGAGGGATGGCGGAAAGCCAGAGCAGGTGCGAGGCTGGCAAAGAACCCACTGACCCTCCACACCGTGAAGGGGTCAGAGGTTGAGGGCAGGCGGCATCCCGGCACTGCTGCCAGGCACTCACAGGCCAGGGAAGGATGGCAGAGATGTGGACAAAGGCCCTGGTGGCAGAGCGGCCTGGGAAACAGGGCAGTGTGAACGGGCTGAGAAGCACGGAGCAGAGCAGCAGCCAGAAGGTGCCAGGAGCCACAAACTAGGGCCTGCCTGTCCTGCAGATAGCCCCCAGGCCCCCATCTTAGCAGGTGGGGTGGACTTCAGGACAGACTGACCCCCGCGGTGAGCCTAAGGCCCACCTGGGTATGCCTGTCACACAGTGCCTAGAGACTCCCAGAACACATGGAAAAAGGAATTCCATGCTGGATTGCACTTCCGGTGGAAACCCATACGGACTGCAAGCCTCATTTGCCCAGATTCTTAATGCCTAGGTGCTACTTACTGCAAAAAGAGCCACTGCTCTAATGACAGGTTTTTTGGGATATTAAAAAAAGATAAGTAACACTACTACGTAAAATATCTACATAATTAGATGCATTCCGATTTCATAAATATTAGAATACAGTAAAAACACAGGCAACTCTTTATAGAATTGAGGTGACTCTGTCATATTAACATGGTGACATTTATACTCACAGGCCAGAGAAGGGCATGTGTTTAGGTGATTGACACAGGGTGTCAGGTAAGCCAGAACCCTGACATGTTGCTTCTAGAACAGCATTCACAATTTGGGAAGGCCTGGTTTTGTTTCGGGCCTTGTGACCACCCGTCTCACGGACCTTCAGCAAAGCTCCTTGGCTCTCGGGGCCTGAAATTTCCAATTCAGGAGTGTCAGAAAGCTCTGGGAATATTACCCACATGCCTCTTTTCTTGGGAAAGTTTCACTTAAGCTACATTTATAGTGAATCTTAGCTCGTTAGCTAAATGCATCATGTGGCATATGCTTTTCTGAGCTGAAAAAAAGTCTTCAAGGAAGTAAACATTCCTAATTCTATTTCGCTGAGACCATTTTTGTCAGAATTAGGTTGGCTCATCTTTTTCTGTTTCAGACGAGTTACTTGGGGCTTGTGGAACATGCAGACTTTTCCTGGTGTGGCGTTTCCTGGCTGATGGGGAGCGAATGTCCCCTTCTTAAGCCTTCCCCTGCACGCCCTCCGCTCAGGGCAACTACTGCGAGTGCCCTCTCCTTTACTCCATGAGCCGCTGTCCCTCCTTCCCCAGGTTTGGAGCATCACAGAGCATGGTGAGACTGAGGCAAATGCCTGTGGGGGGTTGCGAGCACAGGCCCAGGGGCAGAACTGCCTGGGCTCAAGTCCTGGCTCCCCCACGTGATGAACTAAGTGCCCCTGGAAAAGTTACCGCTCTCAGAGCTACGGCTCATCACTTACGATATTGATGATAGATAACAGCACCCGCTTCATAGTGTGGCTGCGTATCTGAAATAGTAAGTGAATATATAGCGCTTCAAACAGAAGCTGGCACAGAGAAGGTGCTCAGGAAATGTGAACTGCTAACTATAAAACAAGCAGGGCCAAAACGATCCAATGTGGACTGAGGTGGACTCATACAGCACCCACCAGTCCTAGAGTGTTTTCCCATCACCCTGCCAAAGTACACTTCCCACCATTCAAGTCAGGCCTGGGCCAAATCATTGTCTCACAAAGGGCCTGCTAAAATGTAGACATTAAATCATATGAGGGTAAGCTATTTGGACCCTTTAGCAGAGAGAATGTGGTTTCCACAGAGATGGAGCCTTGCGTTCTTATTTCTTCTTCTTTTTTTTTTTTAAGTAGACTCCACACCCAGCATGGAGCCCAATGCAGGGCTTGAACTCACGATCCTGAGATCAAGACCTGGGCTGAGACCAAGAGTCAGGCCTTCAACCAGCTGAGCCACCCAGCTGCCCCAAAAATATAAGTCTTGCTTTTTTTTTTTTTTTTTTTTTTTTTTGCTAGGCTTCATGCCCAACATGGAGCCCAATGCAGGTTTTGAACTCACAACTCTGAGATCAAGACCTAAGCTGAGATCAAGAGTCAGATGCTTAACCAACTGAGCCACCCAGGAACCATGAATAGGTTCTTGAACACTAGGAAGATATACTCAGACTGGATCCAAGGGACTGGATTAAAGTTTGGTGCTTATGAATAGGGGACTTGGAAATGAACGTAAAAGAAATACACTCACGTGGTCCAAAACACCCAGAGGAATAAAGGTCCACAGTAAGAAGTCTGCCTCCCATCAAAGTGTTGATTTCATACTTACGTAATGCAATATAATTACCACCAACATCTCATCATGTTACGTACTTATTTTTTTTTTTTTTGATGAGAACATTTAAGACCTAGTTAGTCTCTTAGCAACTTTCAAGTATATGATGCAGTACGTGAGATCTCCAAACGTATTCACCTTTTTTTTTTTTTTAAACTTATTCATCTTCTAACTGCAAATTTATCCCCTTCGACCAACCTCTTCCCAACCCATCCTCATCCCCCAAGGCTCACGCTCAACTAACCATTACTCTGTACTATCTCTGGGTATCCGTGTAAATTACTTAACATCTTGGAGCTCAGTTTTCTTCTTTGTGAAACGAAGACAGTTAAGAACTTTCTACATCATCGTTTTGAGGATTAAGGTAATATACAGAAAGCATTTGGCACAAGGAGTACTTGACCTCCTTTCCCCGGGCTTTATGAAAAATTTCCGCGTCTCGGAATGGAGTTTCAACAGCTCATGCACTTCTGTTCCCCCAAGGGATGTTCTCCATCTCCCTTATAACCAGAGCAAATCCAAACAGGTCCCAAGAGGTGGGAAAAGGACAGTCCTGGGAAGATCTGTCGCACGTGTAGAAGAGCCTCAGCTGATAGGAAACCAGACGCAAGCTATTTGCTCTGTTCCCGCCGTCTGCACAAGAGAACCGCTGGCATGAAATCACACAGGAGCATGAAGAAGAGCTCCCAGACCTTCATACCTCACCCTGCACCAGCGCGAAGAACCCTGCGTCTCCTGCCTACTGTGCAATTACTGTATTTTATTTTATAACAAAAGAAACATTAGGTCTGTCTCTGTGTCAGATTGAAAAAGAAAAGAAAGTCCCCCAAAGGCTTTAGCGGAGGATGCTTAGATTTCCAAAATTTTTTCTTAGCAAGGCAAAAAACAGCTAGGGAAAAGAAACATGCAGGAAACATTACTTCTCTCCTGGTCAAGGAAAAACTGTTGTGGACATGGCCTCCGTGTAAATATTTGCAGGAGAGAATAAGCCACTGAAATCACCCAGGGCCAGAGACCTTCTCCTCTTCTCATAAGAACAACACCTCAATTCTGAGGGAGGGATTCTGGTCCGAAACTACACAATTATTCTGTTTTGGACATCAGAATGAAGTGTGGGAGTTGGTTCTGCTTTTAAAATTCGTCCCATCTTTTCTTTCCTCAGTCACCACACGCAATTATCAATCTCTCCCAACCCTCCCCTGACCCCCCTTTTAAATATCTTCCTGTCTCACTCATCTGTGAGTTTAAAAGGACCCATTAGGCCACCAAGGCAGTCACCTCCACCCTCCAATAAAGCCCTGATGTCCAGGGGCAGTTTAACTTTGACCCCTACTGTAGGGGCTGGGTGACAAAAGAAAAGCAATGGCCTTTAAGGCACCTTCTGGAGTCAAGGCCACTTACAGGCTGCCCTCACTCATTCGTTCCACTAATCCGGCCAGGGGTATCTTCTCACCTGCCTCTTTGAGCTCACTCCTCTCTATTTGCCCAGTTCCTGATGAAATCTTATCCATGAAGACACAGGAAAGCAGTCCCCAAATGGAGGGCCAGTTCATATCTTCAGAACCAGCTAGTATATTCCACAGTAGGAAGATGCAGATTGAGGCACAGCTGTTAGTACTTATGTCATAATCACAAATATTATTAATCATATACGATGAATGGAAGCCAATCAAAAGTACTTGTGACAGGGCTGCCCGTTGGCTCAGTTGGTAAAGCTTCTGACTTCGGCTCAGGTCATAATCTCATGGTCTGTGAGTTCAAGCCCCATATCAGGCTCTGTGCTGACAGCTAGGAGCCTGGAGCCTGCTTCAGATTCTGTGTCTCCCTCTCTCTCTGCCCCTCCCCCTACTCACGCTTTGTCTCTCCCCCTTTCTCTCAAAGAATAAATAAACATTTAAAAACAGTAAATCCTGTTCTTATTCTTCTGTTTTTTAATGTATCTAGTCTGGAGACCTATGAATTCCCCGGAATGAATTTAGCTCAGGTGCATGGCCACTCCTCTTCTTCCCCTCTACCTCCCTTTTCATGATTTTTCTGTCATATGTTGTCATAGGATTATTTAGTGTTTTCTAGTAGATATCTTGGAAGCTTGAAATAACACACTAAACTACTGTTTGTTGATTATCCCCTCAATGTTGGCCAGCATCTAGTGATTCTCTCCCACACAAGTATATAAGAGATCCTACCTCAATTCTCCATTTTTCCCCTTTTGCCACCTGTCAGCTACACCTTTACCTCTGCAAAAGTTATGCTCTGTGCTGTAACTTTTATGATGTCTTCTGTATTTTGTCTGAAGTTGATTTTAAAAGTTGGAACTCAAGGACTAACGTTTACAGTATTGTATCTACGTAAATAGCTCATTGCAGGACCACACAGCAGCCAAGGGTTATCTTTCCTTATCTGTAGATTTAAGTTCCCACCATAAAAATAAAATAACAGCAGTTTTTACTTTAGACTTTGGCTCCCCAAAAGGCAAGGATGAGAGCTGTGTTATTCTGGGGACTAAGCACCCTCAAAGAAGCCTTAGTACTTCCTAGAACAGTTAATTGAACTTCTTTTGAGACAAGTCTTAATTTTATGATTACTTGTTTTTAATTTTTTAATCCCTAGGATACACACTTGGGTGAACACCCACTGGGAGAGGGCCTGACTGGTAGCAGCTGATCTGTAGAAAGTCTTTCTAGGGTTAGTCCCATTTTTGGAGTCCCCATCCTTCCCATTCCTACTCTCCGGCTTGGTGACCTGAAGCCCACAGCCTCTCCGGGGCCCCACCTCTATTCCACGGTCACACCTCCTCACTACATGGGTCCAAACACCCTCCTTCTACTTCCCATCTCCCAAAAATGTGTTGACCTTTCTCATGCACTTCTGATCTCCCTTATGTTCTCTTGGCTTGTAAGTGTGTTCCTTTTTTTTTACTTCATTATTTTAAAAAAAATTTTTTTAACGTTTGTTTATTTTTGAGAGACATAGAGACAGAGCATGAGCAGGGGAGGGACAGAGAGAGAGGGAGACACAGAATCCGAAGCAGGCTCCAGGCTCTGAGACATCAGCACAGAGCCTGACGCAGGGCTCGAACTCACAAACCGCAAGATCATGACCTGAGCTGAAGTCGGAGGCTTAACCGACTGAGCCACCCAGGCACCCCTACTTCGTTATTGACATTGAGGAAGATCTCAAGAAGAGGTGGCAAAGGCATAAATTTAGTCTGACACCCTGAACTCAAGGATAAATGACTTAGTTTTTATACAAAACAAAGGCGGCAGAACTATTTCCTACTCTGGACACTGTTCTTATTATGTTTATCAAAGTCAGAATTATGGTCTTGATCATTGAGTTTGATCGGCCTTTGACATTTCTTTACATTTGAGCCATTCTAAGTCATTGTTAGGAGCCTGGTATTACTCCAGGTGATAGGATATTTACTAATTACATAGATTAAGCATGACAATATTAAAAGTAAATTTTAGTGCTATAGTAATTGCTAATATCTATGCTTCCATTTTGCCTTTTATATTTTTCTATTTATATTTTATCTTGACTTCAATAGCTTTTGATTCCTTTAATCAAGTATTACATCTTATAACTTCTTCTAGGGCCAAATATATGGTTCTTGCAATTCGTCAATACTCAGTATACATAGTTGATGCAATGTTGCCCAGCAGAGCGGCCGGCACAAGTTCTGTGCCCAGGGCAAGTAGATGAGTAGGCAACAATGACAATCTATTGGCTACAACACCCAACTAAAAGAAGTTTTAAAAAGAGAACCAGAAAAAGAAAGAAAAGAAAATTATGATCCTTTTAAATATAAGAACATGCCCAGAAGTGAACTCAATAAGTACCTGGTACAACAAATAAAAAATAAAAAGATGCACATCGAATCTCATTAGCATGAAATCTCAGATAATTAGAAATAACAAAAAATATCTTAAAAGCTCCTAAAGGAGGGGGGTACCTGGGTGGCTCAGTCAGTTAAGAACCTAACTCTTGACTTTGGCTCAAGTCATGATGTCACAGTCATAAGCTTGAATCCCATGTCAAATTCTGCACCGAGCATGGAGCCTGCTTAAGATTCTCTCTCTCTCTCTCTCTCTCTCTCTCTCTTTCTCAAAAAAAGTGTTTTTCTTTAAAGCTTTTAAAAAGAAAACATAAGCCACATTCAAAGGACCAGAAATCAAAACAACATCCCACTGTTCTCAATAGCAACACTAAAGGCTAGAAGATGATGGAGTAATAATTTTAAATTTTTAGTGAAAATACTTCCAATCTAGACTAAATTTTTTTTGTTTGTTTTTTAATTTTGAGAGAGAAAGAGGGAGAGGGAGAGAGAGAATCTCAACCAGGCTCCACGCTGTCTCGGGGCTCGATCTCACAAAGTGTAAGATCATGACCTGAGCTGAAATCAAGATCAGACACTTAATAGACTGAGCCACCCAGGTGCCCCACAACTTAGACCTCTATTCTCAGCTAAAGCTGAGAAATATTTGAATAGAATTAAGACATTTCCAAATGTCCAAGAGTTCAAAAACTATCTCTCATCCATCTTTTCATAGGAAGCTAGTGGGGTGTACGTTCCACCAAATGAGGAATTATACCAAGAATGAGAAAGATGTGGAATTCCACAGAAAGGAGAAGGTCAAAAGATGATGGTGAAGAGAAACAACAGGACAGCACAACATCAGGATTACTGCATAGTCTGTCCACAGTTGAGGAGAGGTGGAAGGTTCTAGGAGGATTGTATCTAAGAAAAATATGAGGGGACCCCACCCAGGGTCACTTGGTTGAGCATCTGACTCTTGATTTCAGCTCAGGTCATGATCTCATGGTTCGTGAGTTCGAGACCCATATCGGGCTCTGCACTGATAGCATGGAGCCTGCTTGGGATTGTCTCTCTCTCTCTGCCTCTTCCCCACTTGCACTCTCTCTCTCTCAAAGATAAATAAATAAACTTAAAAAAAAAAAAGAAAAATATGAGTTACCATAAAGAGAAGGACTTGGGCGCCTGAGCAGCTTGGTAGGTTGAGTGTCCAACTCTTGATTTTGGCTCAGGTCGTGATCTCACATTTCATGGGTTTGAGCCCAGCATCAGGCTCCATGCTGGCAGTGTGAAACCTGCTTGTGATTCTCTCTGCCCCTCCCCCGCTCACTCTCTCTCTCAAATTATAATAAACTTAAAAGAAAGAAAACAACTTGTATAGCTTGGACAGTGTTTGAGGATAAACTATTGTATATAGAACACTAAACAATAAAAGGAGACAATTATTAACTCCAGGATAAACAATCTGTTGTCTAAGAAGGGAAATGTAATTATAGTATGCCAAATGGTCTACCTGTAACCATAGTTGTAAAAGCAGAAATTCAGAATATTCATTTAACCAAAGATCATTATTAAAATTTGATTCAACAAATGGCGCTAAGACCATTTTGTATCCATGTGCAAAATAAAATGAAGCTCAATGCTTACCTCATACCATATAACTAGAAATGGAGCAGTGACCTAGATTTAAGAGCTGAAAAATAAATTTCTAACTGAAAAGAGGAGAAAATCTCTGTGGTCTTGGATTTGATAAGATACAATATCTGGGGGAAAAAAAACGTGCAAAACATATCCAATTATAGACTTTTATCCAAAAGATATAAAGGATATATCTGGGGCACCCCTGGGTGGCTCAGTTGTTAAGCCTCTGACTTCAGCTCAGGTCATGATGTCACAGTTCTTGAGTTTGAGTCCCACATCAGGTGAGCTCACCCCATTTCAGGTAAAACACAAGCCCCAGGTGACCCCCACTTCTCTCTCTCTGCCCCTCACAGGATTCCCCCCCTCTCTCTCAAAAATAAAATCTGTAATACTTATATCTGATAAAAGACTTATAACCAGAATATATAACTCTTACAACTTTTTTATTGGGAAATCAACCCAATAAAGAAGTGGACAGGGGCGCCTGGGTGGCTCAGTCAGTTAAGCGTCCAACTCCGGCTCAGGTCATGATCTCGCGGTCCATGAGTTCAATCTCCACGTTAGGATCTGTGCTGACAGCTCACAGCCTGGAGTTCTTCAATTCTGTGTCTTCCTCTCTCTCTGTCCCTCCCCCGCTCGCACTCTGTCTCTCTCTATCTCAAAAATAAATAAATGTTAAAAAAAAAAGTGGATAAAAGTTTTGAATAGATACTTCACCAAAGAAGATACATGAATGGCAAATAAGCATACAAAAAGAAGTTCAACATCATTGTTATCAGGGAAAATGCAAATTAAGACCACACTAAAATAGCACTACCTATTAGAATGTCTAAAATTCAAAAGACTGGGTCAAGAAGCAACTGGAACTCATGTACATTACTCATGTAAGAATGCAAAATAATATAGACATTTTGTAAAAAGATTCTGGCAGTTTCTGCTAAAGCTAAATATGCAGATGAAATAAAACTGTATATACTTGCAAGTTGCTAAGAGAGTAGATCTTATCACAAGAAAAAAAAACTTGTAATCCTGTGTGATGATGGATATTGACTTATTGTGGTGATCATTTTGCAATATATGCAAATACCAAATCATTATGTTATATAGCTAAAACTAATATGGTAAGGTCAATTATATCCCAATTAAAAAAAAAGTTAAACCCACAATCTATACCATCCCTGCTCTCAGAGGTGGAACAATACGAATGATAAGAATTCTCAGAAAATCAGAACATTCGAGGTACATTAAAGTGCATTTTAAGTCTACTGTGGTTTTTATTTGGTGATTATGCTCTAAAGAAAAGAACCTCTCTTCTCTGCAAAGCAATAAGAACATGCTAGATAAACTTCTGTTTGGGAAATAGTAAGGGAGACTCAGATATTTGTACAAGTGACCTTTAAACTTAGCTCAAACTCTCAGAATCCGGTGGTTGTATACTACTCCAGGACCAAGCGGGATCAGGAGATGCAAAGCCTGGAAATCTCAGAGAGGAGCTGAATTTCATCACACTCTACTTTCCTGAAGAATTTTGAGCCAAAATTTTTAGTGAACAGAGACACCTTATTTTAGAGCCTGGGAAAAGGACATTTTGGGTGGGAAAACAAATAGAGGAGCACCTGGCTGGCTCAGCATGTGGTTCTTGACTTTAGGGTCGAGTTTGAGCCCCACATTGGGTGTAGAGAGTTCTTAAAAAACAAACTGAAAAAAAAATAAATATGAGGCACCTGGGTGGTTCAGTCGGTTAAATGTCTGACTCTTGATCTCAGCTCAGGTCATGATCTCGCGGTTCGTAGTTTCGAGACCCACATCGGGCCCTGTGCTGATGGCACAGAGCCTGTTTGGGATTCTGTCTCTCCTTTTCTCACCCAGGTGTGCCCCTCACCTGCCTGTGCTCTATCTCTCAAAATAAATAAATAGACTTAAAAAAAACTATAAAAAAATAAAACTTCCGAAAAGGAAAAAAAAAACCAACAAAAGTCATTAACAGTGAAAATAACCAACTACGACTACACAACAATCAGATTCTTACAGACACAATGTTGAGCAGAATATATGCTAAGCTGGGTAATGGCTAAATTGGTGGGTGCTTGTGACAATTTATTGAGCTGTAGACTATGATTTGTGCACTCTTCTGTATGTATGTTATATTTTAATACTTTTTTTTTTACAGTCTCCCATATGATTCTATTGGTTAGTTCCCCACAAAAGGCAAAAACAAACTATTGGTTAATAGTACATGCAAAGGTAGTAAACATACCAGAAGTCAGTCCGTAATTACCTTCCAGATGCAGAAACAGGTTTAGGATCAGGAGTGGGTGAGATTAGGGACTGCAATCAGGGGACCTGATTTACTGAACTGGCAGGAAGTTCTATTTCTTGGCCTGGATAGTGCTTACATAAGCATTTGGTTTAGAACTCTGCAAAACTGAACATATAAGTTTTATGCACTTGGACAAAAAATAATTAAGTAGATTCAACCCAATCTAAATGTCTACCAATGGGGAACTATTTAAATTAATTATACTACAGTCATGGAAGGTATTCTGTACCATTAAAAATGAGGTAACTGTGGTCCTATGTGGTTATAAGGACCTGATGTCCTGATTATGTCCCAAAATGACAAGAGCCATGCTAGCAGTGAACCTGGTATGATAACTATATATACATATATACGTACATATATGTATGTATGGAAGAACAGACAAAAAAATGAGTCAATATTGCCTTAAGGAGACCGGGAAGTGAATTTTATATTATGTGCATTGGTTATCATTCAAATGGCATGGCAAATTAATTTTGGAAAATCTTTGTTTTTTGCACAGTTCTCTCCAGATTCTATGTCCAGGCTCACCTTTTACTATAAACCACTTTAGCAAACAAGAGGAACTGGCATCCAGATACAGCTGGCCAACCACGGCCATGTTCATTACGTAAGGACTTTTCTAACAAAGCATTTCTCAAGCACGTATCATGAACTTGGCACTGAGTTAGGCACTATAAAAACAAAGGTAAAGGGTACAAAATCTAAGCCTTCATGGAAGGGGAAAGTAGTGAGGAAAGAAGAGCAGGAGGCCATTTGGCCCCATGGGGATTTTTCTTCCTTTGGCTGTTTAGTCTTGTTGCTCATTGTCTTAGATGCAATTAGGTCATATTCCTTGTCTTGACAAGTCTTAAAAATCAATCAGAAAACACATATTTCATGAGCGAATCCCACGTTTAATACTAGTCAAAGCATTAAATACCTCAGTGGTAGAATCTTCATCTTTCTACACCTCCGAAGCTCTTTTATCCTTTATCTCTGTTGCTTCATCCTCAGTTTTCAAGAAGGCATATCTGAGTTCCTACGTAGGTAGGCTTTTCGCATCTCTGCTATTTGATAGGATTCCAGGACAACGAAAACCTAACAGATAAGGCAGCAGAGGTGCCGAGAGCCCCACAAAATGTAGGGGGAGGAAAAAAAAAGCAGAGGACATTTCCTTCACAGACAGGAAGACTTCCTCACTGAGGGTGGGAGGACTGGACCGGAGGAGGACCCAAACTCCTTGTGTGAGGAAGAAGTTTTGCCTTCTGCTTGTTGTCACAATTTGATTTACCTGTGGTTATGTTCTTGGAAACTATTTCCCAAACACAGTCTTTCAGCAATTTACTAAAACAGTTATTTTGAATGGTTATAAAAAATCTGGGTCACCTTTTTTTTTCTTCCAGTTTTATTGAGATAAAATTAACATATAACATTGTATAAGTTTAAGATGTACAACATAATGACCCGATACATGTATTACCGCCAAATTTTTACCACAAGAAGTTTAGTTAATATCCATCGCTTCCCATAGTTACAAATATTTTTTCCCTTGTGATAAGAACATTTAAGATCCACTCTCTTAGCAGCTTTCCAATATACAACAATACGGTACTATTGACCAGAGTCATCATGTTGTACATTACATTTCCAGAACTTAATTTATCTTAAAACTGGAAGTTTGTATCTTTTGATCGCCTTCATGGAATTCTGCCCCCAACCTCTCACCCTCCACCTCTGGCAACCACCAATCTGATCTGTTTCTAGGTGTCTGGCTTTCTTTCTTTTTTTTTTTTTTTTTAATATTCCACATGTGAGATCACACAGTATTTGTCTTTTTCTGTCTGACTGATTTCACTTAACATAATGCCCTCAAGGTCCATCCATGTCGTCCCAAATGGTAGGATTTCCTCGCTTTTGTGTGGCCGAATAATAGTCTATCGTATATGTGTGTATGTATACATCTATACACACACCATACACATCATATTTTCTTTATCCATTCATCTGTTGATGGACACTTAGGTTGTTTCCGTACTTTGGCTATCGCGAATGATGTTGCAGTGAAAATGGGAGTACAGGCACCTCTTTGAGATAAGGATTTCAGTTCCTTTGGATACGTACCTACAAGTAAAATAGCTGGATTGCATGGTAGTTCTACTTCTGATTTTCTGAGGAACCTCCATACTGTGTTCCACAGTGTCTGTGCTAAATTGCATTCCTGCTAATTGCGTACAAGGATTTAGATTTGGATCATCTTAGAGGACAGAGGTTTAGAAGCATCTCATTGTTGTAGGGATCCAAACCCACACCCCTCATTTCTTCATTAAAATCCCACTCGCTGCTCTTGCCCATCAGTGAATATTGATGGTGGGGATGGGGGGGACAGGCGAGGAGAAAGGGGTCTTCCTGACGTGAATGGCATGTGGTGGAAGGGTAGCAGCTGCTAATATCCACATGCACCTTCTCTTCGTAAAGACCACCCCCTGGATTTGGCCATGGTGGGTGACAGCTACTTTCAGTTGCAGAAGGTTCCACTGGAAACTGCTGGGAAAAGGGTTCTGAAGAGTTCTGGGAAGGGGAGAAATCATAAGGCCAGCTGGTCAGAGGAAAAGGATAATTGGGACAACGACTGTCATTAAGAGAATTTCTCCCCAAAGCAGTGTTTTTATTCCACGTTTGCCGATCATCGTAGTCGGAGAAGACTCCAGAAACAGGATGAAGCAGGTCCCCACTATTATAGATCCAACTACTGGGCAATTTGCATTTCTCATAGAGCTTAGGGGACCCCAAGGTGGAAGCGGGGTCTACCAGATCAGTGGTTCCCCCCAAGCAATAACTCTTGGAGAAGAATAAGGAATCATTCAGTGACTTCTGCTGGGGAGTGTTAGCTATTAAACGTCCACTGTAACTACCAGGCAATTGGATGCCTTCCTGGATAGACCAAGTTAAAGGTAAACTTCCCCAACTTTGTGTTTCACCTGGAAGAGGCTAGAAAGGAAAGCGAAAAGCTCACATTAATAAGTTAAGCAAATTGACACAACTACCACAGGCACCCAGAGTTACTCCACACAAATAAGTGCTCCATCCAATTTTCCTCATTCCTCTCATACTTGAGGCACAAACGCACAGGGGAGTCTTACAACTACTTAAAGATTGAAAGAAGCAGAGGCTGCTTCCATTTCCACTCTAAAGCCTACTAACCAGTAAGTCAAATTACTCTTATTTCTTTTACTCTGAGGAGAGTGGGAGTGTTTCAATGTTTCATCCTCAGGGCGCCTGGGTGGCTCAGTCACTTGAGCATCCAACTTCAGCTCAGGTCACCATCTGATGGTTCATGAGTTCAAGTCCCATGTCAGGCTCTGTGCTGACAGCTCAGAGACTGGAGCCTGCTTTGGATTCTGTGTCTTCCCCTCTCTCTGCCCCTCCCCTGCTTGCATTCCATCTCTCTCTCACTCTCAAAAATAAATAAACATAAAAAAATAATAATAATAAAATAAAATGTTTCATTCTCAAGCACAAATCTGATATTCTAACTGCCTTTGTAAGAAACTTGTAAGAGATTATTTAAGAAAAATCAAACATGGCTTCAAAGATTTTTATTATACTCAGTATAACTCTCAGGGGATCTCTCTCTCTCTCTCTCTCTCTCTCTCATACACATACACACACACACACACACACACACACACACACACACACACCACTTCCCTCTTTGACTTCCCTGTATTTTAGTGCTGTTTGCAGTCTGAGAGACTAGGGTTATTTATTTTTTGCCTTACGACTTTTCTCTGAATTCATGGGGATTTTGTTGAATCATAAATAGGACCTCTAGAATATATAAGTAGTAAATTTATTTTTATAAATGAAGGAAGTGTACTACCTTCCAGTTAATCATAGGAAAAGAATCTGGTTGAGAATTAAGTTATCCTTTTGTTTATGTAACAAGAGGGTAGAGGTGGAGAGACTATGACCAGTCAGAGTGACTGGGATGAAATGCCCTTCAACCTGTCCCATGGCTGGGAGAAGGGACGAGGGACCAGCCATTTGGTTTCAAGGACTCACATTTCCCTAAAACAGACTCAAATGATAATTTTTTTCCTATGTAAGACACATTTACAACTTCTAGGGATGGACTGGTTCCATCTCTATTCTCATGAAAAGAGATGTAGAGCCCTGAGCAGTAGTAAAATACAGGAATTAGCACCACTGTTAGGCAGACAGACCCACAAACCTATAGTATAATGCCCAGAGACCCATAGATTTCACTTCACAGATTGGCTTTCCCATCCCCCACCCTCCAGATGGCCATTGTTTTCAGAACAGTGGTTATTTCATCTTGAGAGAATGTGCTGAGGAAATAATCTGTTTAGGGGAAGAACGGAAATTTGGGCGAAATAATTTTAAAACACAAGGCTAATTACTTTGTGGAGATCATTTTAGGTTCCTTTCCGATAGAATCAAAAGGTAAAGTACTAACCCCAAATCTCTTTTTTCAATTGTAGTAGGGACGATGATTCTAAAATTACATGGAATTTAAAGAACATTTGAGAACATGCCACAAAGATAGTAGAAATTAAGAGGAAACCCCCAGATTCCATTTGCTCGGTGGATGCTAGCTTGTAGATAAGCTGAAAGTATGATTTTGACTTCATTTGTAGGTGGGAAGGGACCAGCGACATCTACTGCCTCCACCATATGGGTGGTGAATTGTCATATATTTTGAACATATAGGGGGACAGGTTACCTTTGTCTCTGGGCTCCCCTTCAGCTTTAAGGAGACAGAGGAAGACGCCGTCTGTGCCCTCTTCATTGCTCTTCTTGCCTCGGCTTCCAGTTTGGTTTCTGGTTTTGGATGATCGTGCTCTCCCTTTGACTTACAGGAGACAGGGAGGTAAGATAAATAACAAGATTAGACGTCACGGTATATAAAGGCTTATCCTGTGCCCTGCCACCTGACGGGGCATTGTTGCCATTGATGACCATCACGAGACTGGTTAAAGCCTCTTAAGCCCACCATGTGCTTTCCTGCCTGCCTTTGGTCATGGCGCCCCTTCCTCCCATGGTGACTCTCGCACACCTGGCCAAGTTACATCCACAATGATCACAAGTGCCACTTTCTAAGTGCCTCCTATGGTATGTGGAGGGTGCAGTCACAAACGCAAGATCTCCTTATACCTTCAAGCACAACCATTAGTATTACCACGATTATTATTGTCCCTGGCTCACGGAGTAGGAAACCGAAGCATGGAGAGACTACACCAGACGCACTACCTCCTCAGCAAGTGGGGAGCTGGCTCTAGGACATTGAGGAATTCGGCCAGCTGGCTGTTAAAAATGGCTGGTGGCTTGAGGTGAGCCATGGCAGGAATAGATGTATCACAGATAGCGGCACACCCTAGCAATCAGGACATTTTCTTTCTGCAGGGCCACTGATCCTGACCCAGGTGGTGTGCCATCAGAGGCCATGCTTTACCCTGTTTACGCCCCCTCCCCCCCCATAAAGTCCTTCTTAATATCCACATTTTACGTAAAACTGGGGCTTAGGGGAGCAGAGTAATGTGTTTAGGTTTACAGAGTCGGTTAGAGGTCAGAGCTGGTATTCAACCTTGGGTTTGTTGAAGCCGACCGCATGCCGCGGCACTGTGCTAGCCCGAGTGTGATCAGATTACTGATGGCTGCCTCCCCCAAGGAGCCCGAGGCAGAGTCGGCCGGCTCCCTGGTACATGGTGCATCTGCTGAGGGTTGGGTACAGATATCTGCTTGCCCAGGGTGGGCCTCAGGCTCGGTACAGGCTCTCGTTCACCCGTCCGCCTCCTGTACGAAACTCCTCCCTGTGCTCCGTAAACATTTCTTGAATGAAAGGGAAATGGCATCTCCTGACTCGAAATCAAATCCAACCTGGAAAAATATGAAGCGTCCGTCGTGCCTCCAGAAGTTGGTAACCGGGAAGCCCCCGTGGCCTCGGCAGGGAATCAGCTTGAGAGGCCCATCACAGTTGGGACAGCGTTTCCCTGTAAGAGAGCAGAGGAAGGAGGCCATGCCAACCGACTCCTGAGTCTGCGCGACCCTAGCAGTGCAGGCCCGACTCCAGGGCGGCAGAGAATATAGGTGGGCATAGCTTTACGAGCTTCCATCCCCTCCTGGACATCCCCTCTGACCCTAGGAGGCCTGGCCATCGAAGCGTCCCAGCCCAGGTCTCACACAGGGGGAAGAGGAAGCGGTTTCTTCCACAGCGGGGTATTTCACAGATCAGGGGAGAGCTCTTCTGAGCAGAAAATCCCTCCCTGCTTATTTACTGATACTTGAAATTCTTGGTAGAGAAGAGGAAAGAATTCTTTCACTTCACAATTAGAATTAAGGGTCAAGGAGCAAAGTCACAGGAGAGAAAGAGCACAGCTACGAAGTTTTCATTAAAGTGTAAATGACTGAGTGCAGATCCTTTCCTGAGAGCAAGTTTTAAAGACAAATTACAAAAAAAGAACATGAGGGAAGTCGGAGGCTGAGGTGGGCAAGGCCCAAGGAATGCTGAACGTATCTGCGTCACAGTCCCATGAACACGGTAAAGAAAAACCAAGCGAACGTGATCATGGCATGGATCGAAAGGACGCGGAATGCAGTCTCCCCTCAAACTTAGCCCTGCTGCTCCCACCCCGGGTCAAAGCATTCCCTAAGATGGCAAGTGTGATAAACAACTTTCACCTAAACTTTCTGTGGGTGCCCTGATAAACTCATATCCGTCCCCTAAGTGACACATCAGCTTTCTGACAGAGGTTAACCCAGAGGAGCAGTTTCATTGGTGGGGGCTCTGGGCACGGCGGATCCATGGGGCAGATACTGGGGGGCGAGGAGGCGGGTCGGCTCTCCATATGTGTCCTGCATAGGAGTAGCCTTGGCTTCCACCACACTCCACACCCCTCGGGATGTGCCAGGAAGTGGTGGCCTTTGGGGAGGAGCCTCCCAGTGGTTGTCAGCTTCCTCGCCGTGCCAGGGGACCCTACTCACTCTGCTGCTTCTGCCGGGCTTTGTCACAGATGGCAGGTCTCAGGTAGATCTTGCGCCCCTCCTCGGCGGAGCAGTCGCGGCTGCACACCACCACGCCCAGGCAGGACTTCTTGAGGATGCGGGAGTTGTGGTTGTTGGTGTTGCGCATGGCCCAGCTGCTCAGGTGCCGCTGCGCGTTCCTGTCCTCTGAGCTGTAGATGTGCTTCTCGTAGGAATCGGGCCATTCCTGGAACCAGTCGGTCTTTTTCACGTTCTGACGGAAACACAAACAATGTTGCTATATTTTAAGCGAAAAAACACAACTGTTCATAGATGTGAAGGTGGTTTTGGCACCCAAGAATTGTCGAGACCTTTGGCAAAGACCAACCAGGGTTTCGTTCTGACAGCAGGATCTGGGCACGTGGCACAGCAACAGCAACAGAAGATGCTGTGTCTAGATTTGCTCCCTGGACCAAAGTGATCTGTAATTTTCAATACTGCTTCCTCTGAATTCTACCCCACTGATGTTTCTCTAGCCCTTGGGGATAAGACTTATTGACCATTTCTCACTGAGAATTTTTGACGGTGAGGGGCGCCTGGGTAGTTCAGTCAGTTAAGCATCCAACTTCGGCTCAGGTCATGATCTCATGGTTTGTGAGTTCGAGCCCTATGTCGGGCTCTGTGCTGACAGCTCAGAGCCTGGAGCCTAGAGCCTGCTTCAGTGTCTCCCTCTCTCTCTCTGTCCCTCCCCAGCTTATGCTCTCTCTCAAAAATAAAGAAATAAACATTAAAAACAAAGAATTTTTGAGGGTGAAGTAATATTTTCATGCTCTTACACAATCGCAGTGGAAAACATTGTGGCAGGGTAGGGAGATAATGTCTCATACCACACTGTAGTTACCTTATTGGGAATGCTAAGGGTTTATGCAAGTCACCAGAGATAAGCGGTGGGAAAACCGAAGGGCCCTGGTTAGGGAGGGTTCTGAGAGCTGCTCTCCCCACTGGAGAGATTTTCTTCCTTTTTCTCTACTTGCATAGCCACGGGCCTCAAACAGGACAGAGGGGTAAGGAAGAGTTTACTTTGGCTGGAAACTTCTGTGTCGTTGCCCAGCCACTGGCACTATTCCCTGTACGTGAATATCTAAGCTCTCCTCGAAAAGGTCAGAGACACAGTACACTCAATCCTTAGAGCGTATGTTCTGGGGCTTTCTCTGCTTCTGTTTCTTCATCTGCAGAAGAGGGATAACGAGACCAGCCTACCTCAAGAGTGGTTCTGAGATGATCATATATAAGAATACTAAGCACAGCACCAGGCGCACGATTACGCTCTAAATAGATGTTAGCCACTCATGTTGAGGCTCGCATTCCTTTGACCCTTTGGTGCATAGATCCTGCCTTTGACAGATCCCGCCTAGCTCTTAAGAATGACAATCATTAGGCAGTCTCCGTAGTCAAGCTTAGGTTGTGTCCATTCCCATAGGCCCCAGAGACCTGGCATGATATAAGAACATTTTTCATCAAGAAGATTCTAAAAGGTCAGAGAGAAGATTCTATCAGGTTCAGAAGTCTGGGTGCTTCTCCTTCGATTCCCCAACAAGAAAGCACAGCATAGACTAGGAGAAAAAGAGCATTTTAGAAGGAAAAGAGCAAACATCAACATCAGGATGGAAGGGCAGCACGGGAAAGTTGGTGTTTATTGAGTTAGATCCCAAGTTTAGAACATGCCAAAGAACTTCATAACACAAGACTCTGGGCAAGTGACTTTGTCTCTGAAGCCTCATTTTGCTCTTCTCTAAAATGGGGACAGCGAGGGGTGCCTGGGCAGCTTAGTCGGTTAACTGTCTCTCTCTTGATCTCGGCTCAGCCCACGATCTCACGGTTCGTAAGTTGAGCCCCAAGTCGGGCTCTGTGCCGCAGAGGCTGTTTGGGGTTGTCTCTCTCCCTCTCTCTGCTCCTCCCCCACTTGGTCTCTTTCAAAACAAATAAACACTTTTTTAATGGGGAGAGTGATAAAACATTCTTCAAAAAACACTGTGAAGAGCAGATGTGTTATAAACTGTGTGTTCGCTATAATGACAGTTGCCATTTCAATGGAATGTCATGGGAATGGAGAGGACTCTGAGGAAGCACAGATGAGAGGTTTCATGTACATGAGGGGTAGAGCTAGTTAACAGTTAAGAGCTGGGGTCTGCAACCTAGGGCCCATGGGTCAAATCCAGCCCACTACCTGTTTTTGTAAATAAAGTTTTATTAGAACACAGCCATGCTCATTCATTTAAGTGTTGTCTATGGATACTTTTACACTTCCACAGTAGGGTCGAGTAGTTGTAGCTGAGACTGTATGGTCCATGAAACCTAAAATATTGACTCTCTGGCCCATCACAGGATGTTTCCTGGTTCCTGGTTAAGACCTGTGAGGCAGACAGCCTTGTTAAGTCTTAAAGTTCCTTACCCTTTTTTGGTGCCTCCACATCCTGCTGTAAAACAGAGGGAATGAGAATACCCACTTCATAGGGATGTTATGAAGATTCAATGAGTTAACATACACAAAGCATTTAAAACAGTGCCTGGAGCACAGCAAGTTCTGTATAATTTTAGCTGTTACTTTACTAGATCTGAGGCCACAGTGTTGTTTTAAGAGCCACTGGCTTTGAGGAGACAGAAGACCACAGAGAGGTCACTTCATGCTTTAAACCTTGCCAAGCCAAACACAAGATGGGAGTCCAAGCCCCTGTAAAGCAAAAGTTTTAGTGGTGCAATTTCTTCCACAGCCTTCTTTTTCAGAACAATGGCACAGGTGAGTCCTTTCCTGTGCCACACTGTACTTGCCGTGGTGTGGGAAGAGGAAGCATGCAAGGAGAAGGCAGAGGCAGTATGGTGTCGGAAGTCCCCTCTGCTCCACAACAGAGCTTCCAGAAAACAGGCATGCCCAGGCCAAGGTGCAGAATGGACTGTGGGCTTTTTCCAGGTCTTTCCTCCCCTCCCCCAATTCCCTGGTAATTCTGAGCTGGGTGATTCACCGCACGCAGCCCCACTCCAGCTTGTTCCACCCGTCTTCTCTTCTCTTCCTTCTGGCCCAAGGCTCTAAACAATGCCCCCTTGTTTTCTGTGGTCACAGAAATGCCATAGAACGCATAATATTTTATCTTCTCAAGTAATAAAAATGCTGGTTAAAGCATTAAAATGTGGGGGCACCTGGGTAGCTCAGTCAGTTGAGTGTCTGGCTCTTGATTTCAGCTCAGGTCATGATCTCACAGTTTGTGGGATGGAGCCCCAAGTTGGATTCTGCACTGTCAGCTCGGAGCCTGCATAGGATTCAATCTCTCTCTCTCTCTCTCTCTCTCTCTCTCTTTCTTTCTCTCTCTCTCAAATATGGATGGACTTTTAAAAAAAAAACATTAAAATGTGGATCTTTAACAATTTGGACTATAAAGATCTACTGGTGGATTCAAATTACTCAAACACAAAACCCAGCAGTCAGGGTAGCAGAGGAAAGGGCAATGCAAACTAGTAGAAAAACGGAGATATTCGTTTTAAAGGTGAGGGCCCCGCAGGTGTTCAGCGCCATTAATTCCATGAACCAGGAGGGGAAGGTGTATGTACGAGTGTCCCAGATGTTCGGAGGAAGAAATGATCTCCACTGTATTTTCCCCCTGGTCAGCTTAATGTATATTTGGATCTCTCTTGGAAGTCTCCTCTTTGACTTATGGATTATTTAGAAATATATTGCTTACTTTCCACGTATTTGCAGATTTTCCTATTTCCTTTTGCTATTAATTTCTAGTTTGATTCCATTGTTGCTGGAGAACAATGTGTTTTCAGTTACTTTAACATTGTCGAGATTTATTTTAGGGCTTACAGTATTTTCTACATTTGACTGTCTTTTTTTTTAACACTGTTTTTTAAGTTTATTTATTTATTTTGAGAGGGAGCGAGCATGCGAGCAGGGGAGAGGCAGAGAGAGAGGGAGAGAAAGAGAATCTCAAGCTGGCCCTGAGCTTGAGGCCCAGCTCAGGGGCTGGACACAGGGCTTAAACTTGAGAACTGGAGCTCATGACCTGCGCCAAAATCAAGAGCCGAACACTCCACTGACTGAGCCACCCAGGGCCCCATCTTTTTTCTTTTTTAAGTTTTTTGTTAAGTAATCTCTACACCCAATGTGGCGCTCACACCCATGACCTGGAGATCAAGAGTTGCAGGCTCTTCTGCCTGAGCCAGCCAGGTGCCCCTACATTTGACTGTCTTTTAAGCTTTATTTCCTGCCTATAGCCTCTTCGCTGGCAGCCTACTTTTCCAGTTTCATCAGTAATGCAGTAATAATTCTGACAACGTATGGACTTGAGAAAATTACTAGGAGTAAATGTGTTCCTGTCAAGCTACTCTCTATGCCCAATCTTTTCATCTGGATGCTTAGCGGACATGGAAATTAAGACAAAACCCAGGTTCCAATAATGCAAAGGAACTCAGGTATCAAATTAATGATAGTGATCTCTGAAAGCCTTGTAAATCTAAGGCACCAGAGAGGTAAAATTTAAAAAGAAAGAATAATCATTTCTTAATCTTGTTTAGCAAATCTCCATAAAATATTTTCTTCTTTTCAAGAGATCTGTTTATTTTAATTTCTAACCTTTCATGAGTAACTCTTTGTTTTTCCTCTTGGTTAAGAAGTTTATAATTTAAAGGGAACACTCTTAAGGTTTCCAACATGTAAATCTAAGTAACTTATATTTTATAATCTCATGGGTAATATCACTGGGGGTTTAATTAACATGTCTATGACTTCTCTAATTTTTTTTTTTTACTAAGAGATCTAATCCTCTCACTAAAAATCTTTGCAACTCCGTGGAATCTAGAGAACCCATCCTTCCTCATTCTGCTTTGCTTAACTACTTAAAATTCTTAAGGGTCCCTTAAGAATTAAATATACTATTATATAAGACTAATAAAATGAAAATCAAAATTCTGAAGTAAGGTATCAAAACACCTACATTATCATGTTGTTACATTAAAATAGATTTCACTTAGGATATAATCCACTCTCATATAAAGTAATTATCTGCAGACTTTCTTTAATGCTAAGAATAGCCTTTTAAGTTTATCTTGAGAGAGAGCACACAAGCTTGCACATGCAAGTGGGGGAGGGGCAGAGAGTGAGGGAGAGAGAGAATCTTAAGCAGGCTCCATTCACAGCAGGGAGGCTGACATGGGGCTCGATCTCACAACCAATAAGATCATGACCTGAGCTAAAATTGACAGTCGGACACTTAACCAACTGAACCACCCAGGCTCCTCACAGCTTAATTATTTATAATTAATGTTTCCAAATAAAACAGAGATAGCAAACAGATATGCCTTTAAGCAAATCAGATAGAGTGAAAAAATTAGATGTTACTTATGGAACACAGGGGAAAAAAAAATTCAACCAGCATTTTGATTTCTATACAACTTTTCAGGAACTTAGCTCTTCTGGGCCAACTGGAAACCGAACTCCAAGTGTTATGAAAGGAAGAAATTCAACTCAACAAAATGCTTTCAAGTTGACTCAAAAATAACTCCTTGGGCTAACACTGCAATTTCCTACCCTTGTTAAAGGGACAAAACTCAAAACAAAAATTTCCTTAGTTGCTTGGACAACACTAAGGTAGGCCAGAGTACCCCACCTTCCATATTCTTCATCGCCTACCTCTCTCTTGTTCTTCCTTCTTTTTCCCACTCTACCTGGCTAAGCAAGAAGCCTTCTGGGAGGCACCCAGAGGAGAGTTTCTCCTACCACAGATGCAGTAATGTTCCCATCCCCTTCACACCGGAAGCACAGGCTGGCAGAATTGGCTCCAGCAGTGAGTATTCAATGACCAAGGGGGCCCAGCATAGACCAAGGAGAACACCAGCAAGGAGGACAAAGTCATGGGTGTCCTGTTAGATCTGCTGATGCAGGCAGATAATAATTGACAGGAGATCCAGAATCTGGTTTACCTGTTAGCTCTTTGGCACCAAGACACATTTGATTACTATTACTGGCTCATTGTGATAACATTAAGCCACATGAATTCACTGAAAGAGCTCAAAGGTTCACCTTTGCTTATAAGTTTAAGGCAAAGACAACCTTGCTGGCTAAAATCATGGTCCGGGAATTAACTAATTGGAGACATGGCTTTTTTTGTGGTTGACTCACTAGGTTTTAGGTTGGTCTGTATTTATGTTTAGCCTATGTGTATTTTTTAAAATGTTTTCTCTATAAAAGAATGTACTTAAACATTGGGATTTTAACGTTTAATTTTAACGGTAAACGTAAAATTTTAACGTTGTGAGCTAATGATACAAATGCTAATGTTTATAGCAGCACTATCAACAATAGCCAAATTATGGAAAGAGCCCAAATGTCCATCAACTGATGAATGGATAAAGAAGATGTGGTGTGTAATGGTATATGTCTACTTAAAAGAATGAAATTTTGCTATTTTCAACAATGTAGATGGAACTGGAGGGTATTATGCTAAGTGAAATAAGTCGGTCAGAGAAAGACAAATATCATATGATTTCACTCATATGTGGAATTTAAGAAACACAACAGATGAACATAGGGGAAGGAAAGGAAAAATAAGATAAAAACGGAAAGGGAGGCAAACCATAAGAGACCCTTAAATGCAGAGAACAAAGTGAGGATTGATGGCAGGTGTAGGGGGAAATGGGTGATGGGCCTTGAGGAGGGCGCTTGTTAGGATGAGCCCTGGGTGTTGTATGTAAGCGATGAATCATGGGAATCTACCCCCAAAACCAAGAGCACACTGTATGTTAGCTACCTTGATAATAAATTATATTTAGAAAAAGAAAAAAAATAATAAAGACCCAAGTTAAAAGTTGTGAATGAAAAAATAAATAGGAAAAAATAAAGTAAGCTCTATACCCAACATGGGGATTGAACTCACGACCTCGAGATCAAGATCTGCATGCTCTACCAATTGAGCCAGCCAGGCACCCCTGGCCACAGGTTTAATCTGAACACTGCTCCTGCTTAGGAACAAAATGACTCAGGATTTGTCTGCTGTGGAGCTATTAAAACACCCTGTACTTGTGCTCACAGGAACTGGCTGGTGTTAGGAACAGGGCGGGTGCTCTCATCACCCTGTTGAAGTGGGTACTACTTAGGAGGCGAAAGAAGTGATTCCCTTCCCAATTTTCAACCAACAAAAAGAAAAAAAGACCTTTCTTAGGTATTCCAGGCGATCAAGTGTTAGAGTCAGTATTAATGAGATTGTGTCACTTTCAGGAATTTGTAATTGACATTTTAAAGAAGGTAAGACTAAACCAACACCAGACATTTGCTGCTTGGGCCAAGGAAACCCTAAAGCAATTATATTTGAACTTTTAAAATGAAAATGGAATTTAAGGGAAAATAAAAAGGGAAAGCAAAATTGGTGTATCAATTTAGCTTGGAATTGAGACATTTTATCAATGATGCTTTTGGGTAAGTTGAATGCCTGCAGTTGTGAGCTGGGTCCCTGGGGGCTGGAGTAAGGAGAAATGGTATCAAAACCACAAGTTAGAGGAGTGACCAAAAACAAGTGAAATGAAGATGCATAAAGACATACATGAAGCTGAAAGAAGGAAGCACACGTGAAACAATAGAGCGGAGAGATGACTTAGCAAGGGCAAGAGGGCCCTGAGCCCCAGATCTAGACGACCATGATCCTGTCCAGCCCCAAAAGCCCAGAAAACAATGGGATCCTCTTAGGATAGCCTGCTTCCAAGCCACCTTTCCTGCCAGTAGCCTCCCAAATATCCCCGCCAAGTGCCTATGCACAAGCTCCCTCGAATGTAGAGGCTGAATAGCCTTCGGACTTTGGTGACCCGCTCCACCTTGACTGCCCTAATCCTTTTACATTTTACAGCTTCTCCAGAGAAAGCCCTTTGCCAGAAGCTCTGCCTTGCTTCCCACGCCCAAGGCACCCTGAATTACAGACTTCCTCTTTGCAGTACCTCCAGTATTTTTCTGCATGACATAGGTTCTCTGTTCGGGCACAGACTTTGTTTCATTTGCCCAGACGATCATGAGCCCTTCCATGAAAGTTAACACAGCTTAAGGGTCTCTGTATCCCTGGAGCCTGCTGTAGTGTCCGGCACACTCAGAAATGTTAGGTGTCCTAATGAGGACGTCACAATTCACTGTTGCCAAAATTTAATCCATACATCATCACATATCTGAGATGTACAAGGGGATATGGAATTTAGGGGAATGGAAGATACAATTAACATTCAGGTGACCATCTTGAAACTTGAAGCATGTGAGTGGATTAGCAGGGAAGAAATTGGTCTACAGGTTGTAGGAATTTGCCTACACATTGCAGAAGTAATCATTCTGGCAAGAATGCAAAATTATGAAAAATAAACTAAATTCCTTGTATGAATGTGACAAAGAATGACCCTGGGGAAATTTATAACAATGAAAAGCAACTGCATTTGATCCTTTAAACTACATTTTTTTGTGCCCAAACAGGTGATTTCAGGAACATTAACTGCCTGAGGGCTCCAGGGCCAAAAACAAGTCAGGGTCATAGGGCCTAACACAGCCTCCCCATGGGAACACGGCCAACACATGGATGGAAGTCCTCATGTCTGTAGCAAAGAAATCCGTTTAACTTTGTTGAACCTAGTATTTCTGTTTTCTCTTTCTTTACAATACTCACAAAAATACCCTGTCACTTATACTCTGTAGCAGACTTTGGGAAACACCGCTTTGAAGAGCTTAGAGACCGAGGAAAGGTATAAAAGGAATGACTATTTCCCTTTTACCCAGCAGGTAACCAAGACTTGAGAAAATCGATTTGTTTAGAGTCCCACAGATTCTAAGCAGAGGAGCCGTTCGCCAGTGAGTTCCACATTTGTTATTTGCTGTTAATACATGCCAGGCATTGTGTGAGCACTGGGCCCCCAGTTCTAGAAAGCAGGCTGCCTTCCTAACCTGAGGTTACAGAATCCTAGATCATTAGCACTGAAAACTTGTATAAAATCCTGGTGAGTGCAACCGTTTTATTTTCAAAAGAGGAAAGGGAGTCTCCGTAAAGGTAAACAACTCCCTAAGGCTTTACAGATTAAAAAAGAGGCAGAACTGGAATCCCAAGCCAGGGCTTTGTCTCCATACCCCGTTTACACAGCTCAATCAGTCAGCCTCCAGATATGCTCACAAAACATACAACTTAATCTGCTTGGAAATCTTTTCACTTTTCACTTCATCTGGTTCTTGATAATAGGATTCCAGAGCCAGCACACACCTAAATCGGGAAGGTATCATCTCTGCTTAGAAAATATTAAGAGACATTGCACGTTTAATCATTTCCCTGGCATATTTACAAGAGCACTAGACGGTCACGGAGTTATTTCCATGAGCAATCAAACTTTTTGATTAACTATAAATGATACATTCTCAAAAGTGAATGTGTATTTTCACTGTGAATTTCTGAATTTGTCTCAAGTAGCTGAGGCTGTTTTTGTTTTGAGAAATTCATGTGAGAAATGAATTTTATGAGACCTGAATTTCCCTCCAGAGAAGTGGTTCTTCCTTTTGTCTACAGATCTGATGAATCTACAGATCATAAGGATCCTCTGTCCCACACACACAAAAAAAGTGCTGTTAGTACACAGTGTTACCCACCGTTTCAGAGGGTTCTCAAGCCCCATTAACACCCCTGCTCTTAAAAAAACCAAACCAAAACAAAACAAAACCCTGCTCTAGGATGTGACACTGCAAATCTATGTACCTGCCTACTTCCACTCTTGGTATTTAGGACACCCACCTTCTACTTGTGAGGCACAGTCAAGAAATGGAGAAAAGGACTAGGCATCAATAAAGGTCTCTGAGCCAGGAATGACTAAAATGTACTTTTAAGTTCTGCTAAAACAGCTACTACAATCATAAACCATTAAAAGCAACTATAAGGACAAATCCCTACAATAAGTATTTTATGATTGAGTTGTGGTTTATTTAACCATCCTTAGATGAGTGGAAAGCAGTGTACACTTTGTGTCTTCCAGCTCTTCCAAGACCTACCAAGAAGTAATGGAGAGGGAAATTCAAGGAGAAAACAGAGAGAAACAGAAGAAAATCTCCACTAGAGAGAAATTTGGAGTGACGTGGAAGTCTTCATTAGAATGAAATCTGGAATGGTTTTAAATCAAGATTGTGGAACCTCATTTTTTTTCTGCCCTGCTTGGGATAATCTAAATTTCTTGTTCCCTGGAATCAGGAAGACAAGCGTGACCTTTTCATTACATGGTTCTGGTGGTCTCCAGTCAGCCTTCCCAGCACCCTTTCCAACAACTTCCAATGAAAACATTCTTTGAATACCAAAGAGGGCGTCAGTTTTAAACGATTAATGTTTTCCACCAAATTAAGAGTTAAAAAGTCAAATGCCAAAAATGAAGGTAAAGAAAATATGAAATGAAAGTCACTCTATAGCTGGAAAACACTCAACATGTATGTACCGTGTATTACTTAATGGAAATTCTAGAAGAGTTGCTATATCCCATTAAAGCACTATTATTTGGACGTTCCAGTCACAGATTTATTTTAAGACGATTACTACAGCAAATAAGGTTGTATGGGAACTTGTGTACTCTGCAGAGTCAATCTATGGGCAAACACTTTATTGTGAACTTTATTCTACTGGCTAGCTAAGGTGGGGGCAACATGAACCAAGCCAACTTTGAAAGAGAAGGAAGTAGCATTTTTTTTGTTTCAGTCTATAACTATTGTGGTGTGTATGTGGGGTGGGGTCTGATAGGTAAAGACCTGCTCAAATTATAGGTCATGGCTTCCTCTGTTAAAATTCCTCAACAGGATGCCCAGCTGAAGCTCTGCAAGAGAGGAGTTTACCCAGCTTCGACCCTCACCAATTTCCTTCTAGGTCTTAGCAAGTTGAGTCAAACTTTATAGCCAAATGCTGAAGGCAGATTCTTATAACAAGTACATACCTGTGGCAGTTTCATATCATTAATATCCCAGCTTAACATCTCTTTGTCCTCGGAGTCAAAGTCCTCGGGTTCCATGATGGTCAGGTCACCCACGGGTTTCTGTCTATCCAGCTTCCCACAGAAGTGGTTGAGAATTTTGCTTTCAAAGGTGTTTTGTAGAGTTGATCAGTCTTTACTCAAGCAGCTTAGACTTGGAGACTGTTTTCTGACACTAAAAAATAAATGATAGTAATACTGACTGTTAAAGAGATACAAATCAGTGCTTGCCTGCCAGAAAAACCTGTTTCATTGACATTTTTTCAAGCACCAGCATACAAATAAGAAGATATTAATGATCTTGTTGAAATAAAGTGTGACCATGGGGAATCAGGAGCACCATGACCATTGTTTTCACCTCAGGCGTGGGCTTCCTTTCTTACTGCTAGACGCAGGTTGGGAAGGCTTGAGTAAGGGACCATTGGCACCTGCAGCCTATGATTAAAACCTTTTCCTCCATATTCCCTGGGTCAGGAGGAAGAGCTGGCTTGGAGTCGTCTTCATGGATATACTTTTGTACATTAGCTAACATGTGGTTCAAGTTACAAGTGGGAAACATCAGAACCAAAGGTATCTAGAAGAATTTTTTAAATCTAGATTGCCACAGAGATTAATTTTCATCTCCTCAATAAATCCAGTATGCACTTTATATCTTCAAATATTATCAATGGACATCCTCATGATTCCTCTAAAGCCTTGGCATTAAAGACATATCAAACCTGATAATTCTTTGTCGTGGGGGGTTGTCTTGTGCCTTGTACAATGTTTAACAGCAGGGGCACCTGGGTGACTCAGTGGATCGAGCATCTGACTCTTGGTTTCAGCTCAGGTCATCATGATGTCATGGTTTGTGAGATCAAGCTCTGAGTCAGGTTCTATGCTAACAGAATGGAGGCTGCTTGGGATTCTCTCTGTCAGTCTTTCTCTGCTCCTCCCCCACTCATGCTGTCTCCTCTCCCTTTCCCTTTCTCAAAAATAAACATTAAAAAAAGAAAAAAGAATGTTTAACAGCATCCTTGGTCTATGGCCATTAAGTGTTAGTAACAACCCATCCCATTGTTGTGACAAACAAAGTTGTCTCCGGACATTGCCAAATGTCCCCTGGGGGGGCAAAACTGTTTGAGAAGTATTGCTTAAAAACAGTGTTTCTTGACTATAACTCAAAGCACCCTTCAAGACTTTCCGATAGCAATCTCCTGCTTCCCTTTCCCCCCAACAAGACAATTCTAACTTTACTTTGATTACATTGTTTATGTAAATTATATTCAAAAATGTTTGTGCAAACTGCATTTCTTCCCCCCCAGCCATGAGAAATATGACTCTAGTTTCTAATTGGTTAAAGATTGGTTAAAGGGGATTTACCAAAAAAAGAAAAGAAAAGGAAGGAAGGAAGGAAGGAAGGAAGGAAGGAAGGAAGGAAGGAAGGAAGGAAGGAAAAGAAAGAAAGAGAAAGGAAGGAAGGCAGGAAGAGAGGAGTTCTACTCTGAGGAAAAAAACTAATCATTTTGCAGATGAAATACGTTTATCAGAACACAAAGTGAAACATGTTTACGTGTGTGACACTCTCATTTGCTGGTGCTCTTGTAAAATCAAGGGACATAATGATGTTGCATAAAACAACTTAATAGTAAAATTGAACTAAGAGTTAGTTTAATAGTCTCCACCTTAGGAAGTTCCATGCACTGTTCCTTAGTTATGTAACTTTATTTCACTATATAACCCTAATACTTGTCAATCACTGAGATACTCTGAGGAAACGTACATGGATATAGAAGACTGGTGACCTGAGCATATAACCAGTACATAACAAGCTAATAGAGGTCTCTTCACTCCCTATTCCCCCCTACCACACTCACCTATAACCTAGTGGTCAGAGACTAAAAGAGCATGAAATCCATCACCTTCATTTTAAACACTGCCTTGCAGGTTAAATCCCCAGGAGTTTTAAATCAAATTCTATGTTTGGGGAATAAACATGGAGTTACCGAAGAAATGTTCCCACAGACGGACTTGAATTCAGAAGATGTAAATAACAAGTCTGTGAGACACAAAGATCAAGTGTAAACGTGATGACAACAGCTTTATGTACTTACCTCTTTGAACACTAACAACAGTAACTCAGATGGTCTAAAATTTGTTATAGCTAATTGGAACAGATTGAGCTTTAAAAAACATAACACCTTGAATAACAAGATTCGTATCTCAAAAATTCAAAAGCATAGTTTTCAGTCCACGCGATATAGACACAATTCTTTTGTTTTTAAATTAAGGGGAGGGGAGGGGCACCTGGGTGGCTCAGTCAGTTAAGCACCCGACTTTTGGTTTAGCTCAGGTCATGATCTCATGGTCCATAAGTTTGAGCCCCAAGTTAGGCTCTGTGCTGACAGCCTGCTTAGATTCTCTCTCCCCCTCTCTCAGCCCCTTCCCTTATCTCTCTCACTTTCTTTCAAAATAAATAAGTTAACACAAAAAAAAAAATAAATTAAGGGGAGGGGAATAACAAATCTTGCTGCACGAAAGCTACATTGCTCTTTTGATTTTCTCAGATATAAATTTTTGGCAAATGAACAAATATTAATTTACTATTTCCCTGAAAGCTAAGAACGAAACATAGTAAAGACTGTTTGCAGCCCTTGAAAAACAAACAACTCACTCAGTTTTCCTCCAGAAATAAAAAAAATAAATAGTAAAGACTTCTTCTTTTTTTTAAAGCAACTTGGGCCAAAGCGTATTCGGATTTCATCATTTCTACACAGAACCAAAGCAAGAACAACTGAAATTCCATAGGAATGAGGTCTCATTCCGTACATTTGCCTCTCCTCAGGATTTGTGGCTTCCTTACCTTCTGATTTCTTGTGGAGATGCAGCCAATACTGTGTCATAAAAATCTCATCTCTGGTTCAGGTCCCAGCAGGTTCTGGTCATTTTCTACGCAGGAGCTGCTGTTCCCTAATCCAGGTCAAGGTACGCTATGCTAATGAGCTCTGGCAGTAGTCCAATCAAAATCCAGATGCTCTCAGCAACGGAAAGGGAAGAACCATCCAGGGTGATCCAGGAGTCACTTAACCAGTCCAATTGTCCCCAGCAATGTGATGGATATTCTATAATTCACCTCTAAACTCTTCCCTCCTTTATGTGAAGAGGGGATTTTAACTGAAATGGGCATTGAAAAGAGCCTCATGAGGAAGTACAGGTGTTTTCCTACTCATAATTTCATAGGTTGGGCCCAAAGCAGACTGATTAAAAGTAGATTTTAATTCTCCTACCACTTACCCCTGCCTGTGTATGAAAGAGAACAGACAGACCAAGGTAGGGAAAGGTCGTGCTGATGGAACTTACTGAGATAGACATTGGATTGTCAACATTCCTAAACCGGAAATGCTAAAATGCTATTTTATACCTGCCAATGATGCCCCTGCTATTCTGAATGCTCTAATCCAAGTAATACCAATCTTTTTTTTTTTTTATAAAATTTTTTAATGTTTTTATTTTTATTTTTGAGAGGCACAGAGACAGCGTGAGCAAGGGAAGGGCAGAGAGAGGGGAAGACACAGAATCTGAAGCAGTCTCCAGGCTCTGAGCCGTCAGCACAGAGCCCGACGCAGGGCTCGAACTCACAGACCGTGAGATCATGACCTGAGCCGAAGTCAGCTGCCTAACCGACTGAGCCACCCAGGTGTCCCCAAGTAATACCATTCTTGAGGCGACTCGGTGGCTCAGTCAGTTGAGCATCCAACTCTTGATTTGGCTCTGGTCATGATCTCGCAGTTCGTGAGATCAAGCCCCACATCAGGCTCCATGTTGGCAGCACGGAGCCTGCTTGGGATTCTCTCTTCTACCCCTCCCCTGCTAATGCTCTCTCTCAAAATAAATAAATAAAAACTTAAAATAATACCATTCTCCCTCCTTGAGATGTCCTCTGCCATCTGGGCACAGCCTAAGTCAGTTCAGCCCTCCTGCTACGTCCCAGGCTCTCTGCTAGGCTCTGGAGGTACAAGGGAGAATTAAAGCCATTAAGAAGTTTAATAGTAGAGGGGCACCTGGGTGGCTCAGTACATTGAGCGTGAGACTTCAGCTCAGGTCATGATCTCATGATTCTGTTAGCTCAAGCCCCACAGTGGCCTCGGTGCTGTCAACTCAGAGCCTGCTTTGGATCCTCTGTCCCCCTCTCTCCATGCCCCTTCTCTGCTTAGGCGCTCTCTCTCAAAAATGAATAAACATTTTTAAAAAGTTTAATAGAGGAAAAGATGAACAAAAACACTAAATAAGCTGATGATAATGCACAAAATAGAGGCAGTCTAGAAAGAAAGTCGAAGGGGAAGTCATGAAGCTGGAGGGAAAATAATCTGGGGAAACTTCTTCCACCATTGTGATGCCTATTGGCCTTTGAAGAACGAATGGATATTTGTCGAGGCATCAAAGAATGGAAAAGGGTGTTCTACGTAGTGGCAATACCGTGGGCAAAGGTAAAGTGGTGTGGAAAGTGCAGTGTGCTCAGGATTAGGAGAAGTAGGTGCCTGTCAGGAAGGTCCTGGCCATGTAAGGCAGGCTGCAGAGGAAGGAACGAGGCTGCCAGAGGACGAAATCCTTGGGAAGATGCTCAGCAATCTTTGGCAATGTTGCAAAGATTTCTCACTCGTCTTTCAGGTCATGAATGAATTTCTCTTCTGCCTGGAGGTTGGGACCCTGAAACATTTTCTAGTGCTTTATCTTATTAATCACGATCTGCTCTTTGTAGTCCCTCCTTGGTCAGGGGATTCTTTCAACATCCCCAAATACGCTGTAGCAGGACAAAGCCTAGTGCTGTGCCAGCTGACAAGAGAGAAAGGCCTACATAGTCCAGTTCTAGAATCACAAAGCAGGGCTAAGGATGGAATTTACACCTGAGAGGAAATAAATTGGTAACTAGCACACCCATCATGATAATTCACTTCTTTAGGTCTTCTGCCATCCGTGTCTAAATCCCATCCATCCCTCAGGAACCTCCCAAAATGCCACCTCCTATGGATATTCCCATATGATTTTAGAGCACATCATTTCTCATTTCTGTGGTGTTCCAGAACTCTTAACTGAATGACATGCTGTCTTAGATCACTTAGAACTAACATCTTTTTCTAATTATAAAATAAAATCCTAATATTAAAAAAAATCATGTTCTCATCTCCTAGATATCCCCACTGTTAATATTTTGGTCATGTCCTTTCAGACTTTTGTTTTCCCCTATATATATCACTTAAACATAGATATTACTTTGCAGAATTATAAGAGTATATGTACATACTATTATGTTAACTTTCATGAGTTTTAGTCCTGGCCCCCCCCCCCCCCCCAGCTAGGCTACTAGTTCCTTTATGGAGAAGTTGGTATCTTCCACTTCCTGTCTCCTCACACAATGGCCTGCTGGAACCCTACTGCAGCATCACACCCAACCTCGTCCCAATAACTAACCCTCCTCTGACACAGAAAGGAACCGAGGAACTATCTCTATACTCTGATTGGGCTGTGACCTAATGTCCCAGACTGGTAACAGCACTTCTACTTTCTTAAGGCCAACATCCTACCTTTTTATCCAGATTCTCCTAATTGGATCTCTGTCATTGTTATTAATGACAATAATCAAGGCCACTTCCCTTTGATGGAACACTTACAATGTCGTCAGGTGCTATGCTACAAACTTGATCCTTACCCCTATGTGGTAGATGTTATGCTTATTTTTTTAAATATAATTTATTAGCAAATTGGTTTCCATGCAACACCCAGTGCTTATCCTGACACGTGCCCTCCTCAATGCCCATTACCCACTTTCCCCTCTCCACCATCCTCCATCAAACTTCAGTTTGTTCTCTGTATTTAAGAGTCTCTTACAGTTTGCTTCCCTCCCTCTCTGTAACTTTTTTTTCCCCTTCCCTTTCCCCATGGTCTTCTGTTCAGTTTCTCAAGTTCCACATATGAATGAAAATATATGGTATCTGTCTTTCTCTGACTGACTTATTTCACTTGATGCTATGCTTATTATACCTCCTTGACAAAGAAGTTAACCAAGGGTTACAGATATGGTATCTCACAAGCACGTAGGTGGCAGAGCTGGGGCAGAACTCAGATGAGCCTGCTGGCCATGGTCCTACATGAACCACCAGTGCTGTTCAGAGTCTGGAGTCTTTGTCTGTGCTCCTGTGTACTTAGAGCTCCACATTGCTCTTTTCAGTCTCTGTCTCCTCCCTGAAGACAGGAATCCTGCCCTAAAAGCCGGGTGCCCAGAGGCCCTATTGTTTGGTGACTGATCACAACCATTTCTCAGTACCTCTGTCTTTTGTTTCCTGTCACTCTGGGGTCTTCCTCCTGAGGTCTTTCTGGTTTCTTTCATCAGTGGTGGTGCTTTAGCCATTTTTTAGGAATAATTCTCTGTATAGGGCTGTCCCATGGAAATATTGTTTCCTCAGACACTAAAGGCAAGCAACACATCTAAGTCACAATGTCAACCATAACCTCCTACCCCTATATTTCCAAATGTTTACAGAGGGCTAGGGAGACATTGTACTGTCTCTGCTTTAGGACAAGTATGCCAGACCCTCAACACAGACCCTCAAAGTCCAGGTGCTTGCCTAGACTACCACGTGTGGTTTCCAATTCATAGCCTTTAGACACCTTGTTGTACTAGTGAATGAACTTTTCCAGCATCTACAGCTCTGTCTATCCTCCTAATGCCTACCTTATCTCAATAGAAGTTCTAGGCCCTAGCTCCACCCATTGTCTGGTCCCCCTATCGTGAACTAAGCCATTTATTTAACTCTTATTATATGTCAGGTATTGTTCTAAACATTGAATCCTCACAACAACCTCATGAAATACAGTATTATTAAGCTATATTAGTCTGAGAAACTGAAACTCAATCTCTACAAGATCATGATCATGTCAAGCAGCCAATCTCTTGACATAAGTAATCTGATCTTGGTCAAAGGAGAAATATCAACTAGCAAACAATGATGTTAAAAGGCATTCCCTTCATGATAGAGTAAATCTCTCTGACACACCAGCCCTTTCTGGTATCCACTATCCCTTGCCTCCTTACCTCACCATTTTTTAGAAACTGCTCTTCCTCCAAAGGTTGTCTGTCAGTTTTCTGTCCCTTCTGGGATGGGACCCAGTCTAACCTACACAATCCTTCCCTAGAATTTCCCAAGTCAGAGGTGGAGAGATTGCTCTTTCATTTCAGATGCCAAATTGTAAGCCTGACCTCAGAGCCGTGTGGCTATATCTCTGCTGTCACATGATAGAATCTGAGCAAGGGGGGCATCTCCGTGGCTCAGTTGGTTAAGAATGCATGCGGAGGGGGGGAGGGCACCTGGGTGGCTCAGTCAGTTAAGCATCTGACTTCAACTCAGGTCATGATCTCCCAGTTCATGAGTTTGAGTCCCTCATCGGGCTCTGTGCTGATGGCTCAGAGCCTGGAGCCTGCTTTGGATTCTGTGTCTCTCTCTCTGCCCTCCCCTACTCGCACTCTGTCTGTCTCTCTCTCAAAAAAAAAAAAAAAAAAAAAAAAAAAAGAATGCATGCCCATGGGGGGAGACTCATGGTTTCCACTCAGGTCATGATTTCATGGTTCATGGGACCAAGCCCCACGTTGGGTTCCACACTGACAGAGTGGAACCAGCTTGGGATTCTCTTCTCTCTCTCTCTGCAGAAAAAGACAGACAGAGAGGAAGGAAAGTGACCTGCATTCAGGCAAGGCTGTGGTCAACTCCAATTCTCTTGTTTGGAATTATGGGATCCACAAATACATACCACTCACACTTTCACTCCTTTCAGTGGAGTTCTTCGACTCGCACACCTCACACATCTCCCATCTAGGTAAGCCTAAATTTAGCCCAGATTTCAAAAAACAACATTCTCCTTTTATTTATCCTTTGAAAGGTGGGCACCCAAAGGAACTCGTCTGATACCCCCTTAAAGTTAGAAAAACGCTTCATAGTATCTCACCTGAGTCCAATGTGCAGGACACAAAGAACTGTCGTCATCAGTCCAATTAGACACTTAACCAGCACATGTACTTTTTTAAAATGTTGATTTATTTATTTTGAGAGAGACAGCACAAGCAGAAGAGGGACAGAGAGAGAGAGAGAGAGACAGACAGACAGACAGACAGAATCCAAAATGGGCTGCAGGCTCTGAGCTGTCAGCACAGAGTCTGATGTGGGGTTCGAAACCAGGAACCACAAGATCATGACCTGAGCTGAAGTCAGACTCTTACCCAACTTAGCTGCCCAGGAGCTCCCCACACATGTAGTTCTTAAAGCGGGCAATCAAGGGATTTCTCAGAGCTCAATTTTCTGTGCTTTGCAAAACTGAACTCTGGATTTTTCCTTTAAGATTTCTCAAAAAAAATTTTTTTAACGTTTTTACTATTGAGAGACAGAGAATGAGCATGGGAGGGGAAGAGAAGGAGAGGAGACACAGAATCCAAAGCAGGCACCAGGCTCTGAGCTGTCAGCACAGAGCCCAATGTGGGGCCCAAACCCACAAACCACAAGATCATGACCTGAGCTGAAGTTGGACGCCCAACTGACTGAGCCACCCAGGCGCCCCTAGGGGTTCTCAAATCTTAAGTCATTTGTGGCTCTCATGTGGAGAACTCTCCAAGTTCTGTATAATATACTTCAGTTATAAAACCACCCTGCATCATCTTGGATTCTGAGCTGCATCTGTTCTGAGAAATAAAAGTCTGACTCAGTGTTCTCTTTTTCAATCTCTAGGCAGAAAAAACAGACATGGTTGACCAATGGGATCCCTAACTGGTGGTTCAGGAGGGGAAGCCCCTGGATGTCACGGTGTTCTCTGGAAACTACTGTGAAATTTAAAAATATTTACTTTAGGGGTGCCTAGCTGGCTCAGTCAGTAGAGGATGTGACCCACATTAGACAAAATGTGAGTCTGAGGTTGTGAGTTTGAGTCAGGGTTGTGAGTCAGGGTTGTGAGTTTGAGCCCCACATTAGACACAAAGCTTACTTAAAAAATTTTTTTTCTACTCTAAGACTTGAGAACTGTTTTACTTATAGAAACTATGCCTGATGGACATATACGTAATATCAAAATCACAACCATGAACCCAAGTGTCAATCCCTTAAAAAAGAGGAAAACAAAAAACAAACAAGCTCTCAAATTCATTAATAGTGGAGTATCGGGACACCTTGGTGGCTCAGTCTTAGTTAAGTGTCTGACTCCCGATTCTGGGTCAGGTCATGGTTTCATGGTTCATGAGATCAAGCTCATCAGCTGAACCGATGGTGCGGAGCTTGCTTGAGATTCTCTCTATCCCTCTTTCTTTGCTCTTCTTCCCTGTGTGCACACACGAGTGTCCGTTCTCTCTCTCTCAAAGTAAATAAACATTAAAAAAATAATAACAGTGGGGGGCGCCTGGGCGACTCAGTCAGTTAAGCATCCAACGTCAACTAAGGTCATGAACTCATGGTTTGTGAGTTCAAGCCCCATATCGGACCCTCTGCTGTCAGTGCAGAGCCCGTTTTGAACCCTGCCTCCCTCTATCTCTGCCCCGACTCTCAAAAATACATAAACATTAAAAAAATAGTGTATTGTTTCCAGTTTCCTATAAATATTTTGCTATCCTTTTGTACTAAAAGGCAAGAAATGGCATGTGCTACAGCTTGATAACAATGTGAGTAAAGTCGGAATTGAGAAAACTATTGTTTCTTAAATAATTTTGCAAATTAGGAAATCAACACCAAATTTTTAAAATTTAAGAGTCACAGATTAAAAAAAAAAAAAGCATAGAAAAGTCAAAGCAGGATTAGGATCTTACCATTTCCAGGAAGGAGTGAGGTACCCAAATTGTATTTCATAAAAACTACAATTTTTATGGTCATTTTCATAAAAACATGGGTTTTATGATTATTTTTCATAAATGCTAACATAAGATGTTATCTATGTTAAAATGTAATCAGTTGTTACTATTATTTGAGATGAATTAATAAACATTTCAAATTGTTTTCAGTTCTGATTTCTAATATGGCAAATATGGGTAGACAGAACCACATAATCAAAAGTTGTTTGGAGGTTCTTATTAATTTTGAAGAGTGAAAACAGACCCAAAAGTTTGACCCTTTACAGTTTGCTGCTGTAAAGTCCTAAGTCCTAAAGTACTGAACCTTGGTCAACTGGAGGAGAGTGGTTTCGGGTGATACTCAGCACTCAGAGTGTAAACGGCCGAGTCTCTAGCCTAGGTGGGTTCCTATCTCAGGACTAGAAAGATGGCAGCAACGGGCTGGGGTGGGGAGAGGGTAAGGAGAAAGAGATGCTTTCACTACAACTGCCCACCAACGCCCATGAGACAAAATACCCTGGAGGAGGGAGATGCCTGCTCACCCCCAGTGGAGGGAACCAGTGTGTCCTTTCGGAGACGCAGGACCGGGCAACTGGGGTATCCCTCTGTGGTGGGCTGCGGAGGGAGGCTCTAGCAGCCACTGTCCCCAAACAGGGCAGAACAGGAGAGGGAGAGAGTAGTGGACGAATGTGGTAACTCCGCAGACTCAGTGCTGAGCACACACGAGCTATCCCTTGAAGAAAACAACACCAGAGAGAACTGTACGGAGTCGGGATCCTGCAGGTGGGGCCAAAGGCCAGCCGGTAACAGCCTCAACTCGTGCCACCCAAAACTCCGAAGCCTGGCAAAATCACAGCTTAGGTATTTGCAATGAAAGAATACTAATGGGACACCTGAAACTAAAGTAACATAGTGTGGTAACAACACTGCCATTAAAAAAAATAATAAAACATAAAGAATGCTGGGAAAAATGCAACAAAAATGGTAACCAATAATGGGATTATTGGTAGTATTTATTTCCTTTTTTATATTTATCTGTAATTTTCTAAATTTTCCCTAAGAGGGGCGCCCAGCTGGCTCAGGGAAGGAGTGTGTGACTCTTGATCTCGGGGTTGTTATTTTGAGCCTTGGGTTGGGTGTGTAGAGATTACAAAAATAAATTTAAAAAAACTTAAGAAAAAAATAATTTTTCTATAAGAAAAGTGTATACTTTTCTATCATGATATTTTTTTTTAAAGTCAGTGATACAAAGTAAAAATATCTCCTATTTGTACAGTACTTAGGAGGGGCACCTGGGTGACTCAGTTGGTTAAGCATCCTACTTCGGCTCAGGTCATGATCTCATGATTTGTGGGTTCAAGCCCCGCATTGGGCTCTGTGCTGACAGCTCAGAGCCTGGAGCCTGCTTTAGATTCTGTGTCTCCCTGTCTCCGTGCCCCTCCCCTGCTCATACTGTCTCTCTCCCAAAAATAAATAAACATTAAAAAAAATTAAAAAAAGAATGAGAATCTCAAAAAGGTTTGGTGTATGTGGTTACATCTGTCAATATTTACCAGATTAGAAATTAGAGCCGAAAATATTTTGAAATATTTATTAACTGATACAAAATAATAGTAATGTAACCCAGTACATTTTAACACAAATAGCACTCAGGTAAAAAATAACTGGATCTTCACAACAAAAATTCATAGAATGAGTCACTGTAACAATTTTTACTGAATCTCTAAGATCTAATCTAATAGAAAGTGGCAGGACATCTCGTACCTGCTTCTGTGTTCTGTCTGTTTAGAGACCATGTGAAAGTCATGTAGGTTCTGGGAACCTCACTGCGTATGTGTAAGAGATTTACAGTGAAGAAAGGTAAATAATATCCTAATATATTCATGAAAATAGTTTTAATTTTGTAAACCTCCCAAAAGGGTCTGGGGGACCCCGAAGACTCTGTGGACCACACTCAAAAAAACACCATTTTCTTTATACTATACAAAATACCTTCGCAAACAGATCTCATTTGACGCACCAGAACACTTGGAATTGGGCGTGTTTTTAAACAGACGAGGAATCTGAGAGTCAGAGAGGTCAACCACTTCATCCACCATCACGTGGATTCCTGTCTTTAGAGTCTGAGTCTTGGCTCAATTCCAGATATCCATCACATCAACTCTGAAAACCTTCTGAACCACCCGCCTTTTCCCGGAGTAACAGCCTCGGGGCACAATCAAAGATCTCTTTTCTACACAATAATTAGGATGGCTAATATATGAACTCTAGAATGTGGTAGAAAAACAAAAATCCTGAGACTTAGAGAAAACAGAGCATGGCAGAGCAGAAACAAGCCCAGGTCCTAGCAGCCAGGAGCCCCAAGTTCTGGACGCCAACTCCTTCACTTATTGTGTGACTTGAGATGAGGTTCTCTACCTCCGTGGGCACCAGGATTGCCTCATCTGCAAAATGGGAGGATGATATCTTACCTGCCTTGAAGGCATGGTCTGGACCGGACGATTGCCCAAGGTCCCTGCTAATGCTGTCATTTACCAAAAATTCCAGTCATTTGGAAGGTAGGAATACAAACAACTCAGCTGAAATGGACTCTCCTTTTGAAAGTACAGTTCCATATAATTCTTCCTTTTTCTCTAGAGTACTATTTGGAACCTGGTATCTATGGAAACGTATTTCAGTCACCTTTCTTATAATTTCTTCAGCCTTTATCCAGAAAACGTGGCCTTGAGAACAATTCATGGAAATCACTTGAAAAGTTGATATGTGGAGATCCAACGCAATTCAGCAGGCCCCACAGTGTAATGAATGCCTACCGTTGTGACGCACGCACAGCTGATTTTATTTCCGGGAGTGCTACTGGGTGTACACATCCATCCTGTAGTTAAGCTGCTTTATTTTTCCCATTTTTTAAATTGTGGTAAAAAGTACATAACATAAAATGTACTATTTTAACTATTTTTTTAAGGTTTATTTATTTTTGAGAGAGAGAGAGAGAGAGAGAGAGAGAGACAGAGCATAAGCAGAGGAAAGGCAGAGAGAGAGGGAGACACAGAATCCGAAGCAGGCTCCACGCTCTGAGCTGTCAGCACAGAGCCTGACACGGGGCTTGAACCCACGAATCATGAGATCATGACTTGAGCCGAAGTTGGCCACTTAACCAACTGAGTCACTCAGGTGCCCCAAGTTTAACTATTTTTTTCGGTTTATTTATTTTGAGAGAGAGAAAGAGAGCACAAGTAGGGGAGGGGCAGAGAGAGAGAGAGAATCCCAAGCAGGTTCCACACCCAGCACAAAGCCCAACTCTGGGCTCGATCCCACAAACTGTGAGATCATGATCTGAGCTGAAATCTAGAGTTGGATGTCCAACTGACTGAGCCACCCAGGCACCCCAGTAACCATTTTTAAGTATGGTTCGGTGACACCAAATACATTAATGCTGTTGTGCAACCATCACCAACAGCCATCTCTAAAACTCTTTTACATCTTGCAAATCTGAAAATACACCCATTAAATAAGAACTCTCCTTTCCCTTCTGCCCTGGCAACCACCGTTCTATCTCCGTCTCTATGAATTTGATGACTCTAAGTACCTTACATCCGTGGAATCACACAGTATTTGTCTTTTTGTGACTAGCTTATTTCATTTCACATAATGTCCTCTGGGTTCATGTTGTAGCAGGTGACAGAATTTCCTTCGTTTTTAAGGCTGAATCCTATTCTATCATATAGGATAAACGTATAGGATAAACATTGTGTTTATACATTTATCTAATGATGGACATTTGGGTTATTGGGTTATTTCCACTACATTTAAGTTTTCCAAGCCTTTGTTTAAACTCGGGGTGGCTGGGTGGGTCAGTTAGATAGGTGTCTGACTTCGGCTCAGATCATACCTCACAATTTGTGAATCTGAGCCCCACATCTGGCTCTGTGCTGGATGGTGCAGAGCCTGCTTGGTATTCTATCTCCCTCTCTCTTTGCCCCTCCCCAACTGTTCTCTCTCTCAAAATAAATAAACTTTAAAGAATAAATAAAGATTGGAGAAACTCAACACAGATAAAAAAGAAAGAAACACAGAGTAGGAGGCTTGGCTCAGAGAAGTATGCACGGAGTTCAGACTTGAGACATAAATTCTAGTACTAAAACAAAAACCCAAAAAACAGATTTTTGCCTTTGTTTTTCCCTCTTCTCCAAACAACTGTTACTAAATTGTGTCATAAGATCATGGAATGTACTGCATTTAGTTTCACATTCCACAGAAAATGTAGCAAAATTCCTGAAAAATTCCATTAACTTTATCTTTGAATATATCAATGTAGTGTACAATTAGGGAAACATTTTGATCTGAATGATCACACTTGATTTTACAACAGTCTTACAAGATAGTCAGGGTGAGTTATTTGTGCAATTTCATAGACGAAGAAGCTGAAATTCTCAGCCATCAGCTCATCACCAGCCACATGGAGCAGGGGACACCGTCAAGGTCTCACAAGAACTCCAGCTGTGTCCCTTGCCCCTGTCAGTAGCTGTGAGTGAGCATTTGAAGTCACGTCCTAAGTACGATTTCACTTCACCCTGAAGCAGAGAAATACAAGCTAGACAACATCTTAAGATCCTTCTAATCTTGGGATGCTTGGGTGGTTCAGTTGGTCGAGTATCTGACTTTGGCTCAAGTTGTGATCTTAAGGTTCATGAGTTCGAGATCTGCATCAGGCTCCTTCAAGCCAACCTCAGATCCTCTGTCCTCCTCTCTCTCTGCCCCTCCCCTGCTGGGGCTTTCTCTCTCAAAAAATAAAAAATAAATAAATTAATAAATAAATAAATAAATATAAGAAAAACTCCTTCTAATTCAATTTTTGACAATTTTCCATGTCAGTGAATTCTTTTTTTTTTTCAATCTGATGCATCTATGTGAAAGCATGCCTACTAATGTATATATTTAGTTAATAATGAAATCTTCTCAAGTTCTGTCAAGAACCTGCAACAGTGAGAGGAAATCAGCAAAAAAATGACAGAGGAGGGTAAGGTTGTACAGGTTGAGTAGGCAGAACGTTACTCTTTGATCCTAATGCTTAGTTTAGAAAAAGCAGGTATACAGTTGATTAAGTGTATGATGGTTGGATTAAGTTGATCGGTGGCGTAAGTTGGGAGCACCTAGAGCAAAGCTACGAAGTGGTCAGATTAACTGCCCATTGAGTGCTCCAGACTCCTTGCAAACCCTTGGATTGTACCTTTCTCAGCTCTGCCCAGGGACCCGGTGCCTTCATGATGCCTACCAGCCCTACCCTGTGCACTGAGCCCCTTTTCTGGATAATGCCCCATCCTCTGCACCTTATCCCGTCTCCTCATCAAAACTTGCCTATGTGAAACCTCTAGCTAGTAATGGCAGATTGTCTGTAGACATTTATTTCCTCTCCTTCCCCAAACCCATTTCTAGAGTAACTGTAAAGGAATTTTAAATAATATTAGGGCAAAAATTAACAACCACAACAAAGGCAAGGAGGACACAGTAGAAGAGAGTTTTCAATTTTTTGAAAGACAAATTAGATATCATGGGAACCAACATATGAAAGGAAGAAAGTTCCAGCTTAAATGGAGGTGGATATGGAAGAAAAAAGAAAGCCACTGGCTCCTAGGTTGAGTACGTGGAGACCCCAGGGACTGAAGAAGGACAGGCTTGAGCGAGGCAAAAGCATTAGTGGGAGAACTGAGCAGTTGGGTTGTTTTCCTTATTCTGCTCATGAGCTAATAATGCCCTCCCCCCCCCCCCCCAGCCAACAGGAGAGCTGAGGTTTGTTCTCTTGGGAAACTGAACAACCAAGGGTTTGGATTTGGAGATACTGGCCATTCAGGGACATAAAGAACAAGGGAAGGTGGAAATGAGCACCAGGCTGAAATTAGCTTAATTGAATGAAAGTCTACAAATTAACTATGGGGACCTCAGCCTTTTTCCCCACCCTGCCCTCAGAAGATCAGCAATGAGGCCTATGCTTGGACAGCACTCTGGCTGTAGGAAATGGAGGACCCTTCTTTTCTACAGAAATTGAACAGTTTTAGAAAAATGAAGTGCAGTTTAGGGTTCCATAACAAAAAGGATAGCTCAATGATCATTCTCATAAAAGAGAATCCACCAGTCCACGAGTTTAACCTCCACCTGTAGAGCTACACACCAGTTTTTATATAAGTGATCTCCCTCTTAAATATGAGCAAACAGTCAAGGATGATAACAGATTTGGAAAAAGCCTCTAACATGAAAGAGATTTAAAACCAACCAATTAATCAAGCCTTGGAGGAAGGAGAGTACAGGAAAATGTTGCAACTATGCCATTAAAATCCCTGAGGATGGGACAGCCAAGATGTTATAGGAAAAAAAAATTCAAAAAGCAAGAAAGGGCTTTGGGAAATCATAAATATAACAGTCAAAATGAAAAAAATCGTAAGAAGTTAGGAAACAGAAATCAGGGAAACCTACCAACCAGAAAGTTAAATCGAAAGTGAAAGAGAACAAGGCTGCAGGGTGGCTTAACCAGTTGAGCATCTGACTTTGGTTTAGGTCACGATTTCATGATTCATGGGTTCGAACCCCATATTGGGCTTTGAGCTGACAGCACACAAGATCTCAAGAATCTGCTTGGGATTCTTTGATTCTCTGTCTTCCTCTCTCTCTACCTCTCCCTGACTCATGAGTGTGTGCATTCACACACGTGCACACGCGTGCACGTTCTCACTCACTCTATCTCTCTCTCTCTCAAAAATAAATAAGCATTAAAAAAAGTAAAAGAGAACAAAAGTAGGAAATAAGTTTAGAGGATCAGATTAGAAAGTCCACCCAACTAAAATTAAAGCTACCAAAAAAATAAATAACTGAAAGAGGAAAATAACAAAGTAATGCAAGAAATTTTCCCAGCTAGATTCGAAGGGTGTGAGACTCCAGACTGAAAGCTGTACTGAATGCTCAACATGGTAAGTGAGAAAGACCTACTGTGACATATCACTGTAAAATCTCAGGACACTGGGAGTCAAGAGAAAGAATTCTTATACTTCCAGAGAGAAAAAGGAGGTAAATCAGAATTTTACTGGATTGTTCAAAAGTTCCAACTCTGAAAAACCAGCAGATGATGGAGTGATGATGCCTCCAAAATTCCAAGAGAAAAGCATTTCCAATCCAGAATTCTAGAATGAGCCACATCAGTCAAATGTGAGGGAAGAATAAAAATGTTAAATATTCAAAGACTTTAAAATTTTGCTTCATGTGCACTGGAAGCTACTGAAGGATAAGTTTCCCATCCTCCAACCCCTAATAGGGGAAATTGGATGAGAAATGGTTCCAGGAGCACAATGAAGAGAAGCCCATCAGGGCAGGTATCAAGAAAACCATACTTACGAGCAGAAACCATAATCATGAACAGAGAATTCTGAGAAAGAGACTGTGATGGTTAAATTTTATTAATTTATTTGTTTGATGATGGTTAATTTTAATGTGTCAACTTGGCTAGTCCAAGATCCTGGATATTTGGTTAAAAACCAGTCTAGATGTTGCTGAGAAAGTACTTTTTAGATGAGATTAATGTTTAAATCAACAGACTTTGAGTGAAGCAGATTACCCTATATAGTTTAGGTGGGACTCATCCAATCCATTGGGGGCCTTAAGAGAAAAAAGAATAATGTCCTCTGAGCAAGAGGGAATTCTGTATCTAGACTGCCTTCAGACTTGAGCTGCAATATCAACCCTTCTCTGAGTTTGGCCTGCCAGCCTATCCTACACTACAGATTTGGATTTGCCTGTCTCCACAATCATGTGAGCCAATTCCTAAAAATGAAATATGTCTCCCTCCATATATATATATGGATATATTCTGTTTCTCTGGAACATCCTAACTAATACAGAAGTCTACAGGAAAAAATGAGAAGCAGTGCCTTTGCAAGAATGGAAAATATTACCAATTAGTTGTGGCAAAGATTCAGTAAAGTAAATTAATTAGGGGTACATGGAAAACCAGGCAAATAAAAAAATAAGGCAATTATTAATTCCAGGAAAAACAAAGGATTGTACCTCAGCATTAAACAATATTGGTTTGTCACAGAAATGTAAATGCCTACGACCGACTAGCCAAAAATCTTTGTATAATTATCTGAAGAGAGGGAAATGAATTAGTAAAATCTAAAACTGATAAATTGAGAAACACAATATAAACATATTGTTCAGAAACATGGAGATGAATGCTAAGAAAAATTGCCCCAAAAAGGATATGGGTAATTTTCCATGTGTATAAGGGTAGAAGGTAAAAAAAAGGCAGAACAGCTCCAGTTTTTCATCATGAGCCTTTTTAACTATTTGAACTTATATTCAGGTATTATTTTGATAAAAATTAAAATTAACTGAGAAATGCTTTCCCACTTGCAAACAAGTTCTGTTGCCAGGTAATTAATCTGATATAGCAATAAAATAAAGCTTGATATGTTGTCTAATCCTATCAGATAATTTATTTAATTTTTAAAGGTTTTCAGTGCTATTTTACTAAAGAGAGTAATTGTAAAAATTTTAAGTAAAGACAGGGAATATGTGTGAAGAGTGGAGAATACTCAAGGTTTTTAAAGCCAAACCACTGGGTGATGAGTATGTTATTTGAGACCTAGGGCATTGTGGTGTCTCCATAAACATCTAATATGAATTTATTGAAAAACCTAAAAATAAAACTAGGGGCCTCTAGGTGGCTCAGTTGGTTAAGTGTCCAACTTGATTTCTGCCGAGGTCATGATCTCACGGTTCATGGGATGGAGACCTGCATTGGGCTCTGCACTGGCAGCAGGAAACCTGCTTGGGATTCTCTCTCTACCTCTCTCTCTGCCCCTCCCCTGCTTGCATGTATGTACATGCACGCTCACTCTCTCTGAAAAATAAACTTAAAAAAAAAAAAAAAAAAGCTCACGCTCAGGATTCCTCTGAGTGTAATGCCCTATCTACAAGGTGGTATGTGTGTGTTTCTGGGGGGTGGGAATGGTCACAATGCAGACTCTTGCATTTAAAATATTTCCTGCATTGGTTTATCCACACTACACTTGAAATTCAACGGATACTTTATTTCCTTCGTTCTCCAGGGCTTTTTGATATTCAAAGTTGTCTGCTAAAATGGAAATCTTCCCAGGGGAGGAGCGCCCTTTCCCAGGAGTTACTTTGCTTTTGCTACCAAGCATGAGAATGGAAAATTGAGGGGTGGGGGAAGGCAGAGGTGTTGGCCTCCCAGGACAAGCTTTTGGCCAGGTCTTTTGTTTTTCCCAGTAAACCAACCAGGGTTGGTGAGAAACTAGTTGTAGAGGCGGGCCTGGTGCATTTGCAGTAGCAGCAACTGGCCAGGAGGTAGCAGCCCTGTGTTATCTGGAGCCTCAGCCGGGGGAGGGAGAGCAAACAGTTTCATCCCACAGGTCGGTGAACATTCGGCAAATAGTTCTTTGAAGGAGTGACCTCTAAGACCAATCACTAAAACCGCTCCCAGGGTGCCTGGGTGGCTCAGTTGGTTAAGTGGCGGACTTCAGCTCAGGTCATGATCTCATGGTTTGTGAGTTCAAACACCCGCCCCCCCACTCCCCCAAGGGCTCTGTATCGACAGCTCAGGGCCTGGAGCCTGCTTTGGGTTTTGTGTCTCCCTTTCCTCCCTTTCTCCTTGCCCTTTCCCCACTTGCTCGCATGCTCACGCAGTCACGCTGTCTCTCTCAAAAATAAATAAACATTAAAAATAATAATAATAAAGGACCACTCCCTGGAATACACCATCAACACTTTTGCAGGCCTGGGTCATTTCATTCTCCACTTCCCTAGTCCTGGCCCATAGCAGCAAAAAGCGGCCCAAGAAAACATACCACCGTGCTAACTGCTCTCGCTTTAAACCCATGTCTGCAAATACCAAGTGGACCCCTAATCATCTTATATGTTCCCAATGTGTTCACTCTTACAGCCTCTCCTAGTCATCTATTTTATACTTTCAACTCACTCTGCACACCTCAAACATCCCCACTCTGCCGATGGGCATGCTTCCTACTTCCCGGAGGAAATGAAGCAGCTGGAAGAGAGCTTCCCAGACAACCCCACCAACAGCCACACCTGATCGTTGGCTTTCCTGCTAGTTACTATAGAGGAACTGTCCAGGCTTCTAGGGGCAACCCTGCCTGCGCCCCTGAATGGAATCTCCTCTCATCTCTGTGGGAACGGGACTCGAGCATTTTTCCACCTTTTTGCCCACATCATCAATTTTCCTTTCTCTCCTGTGTTATTCTCATGAACACACAAACCTGCTTTTATCTGTCCCACCATTAATTACAGTCTCTCTTTAGCCCCAATTACCTATCAGCTTATGGCCTCATCTCTCTCCTTCCTTTTCCAATAAAAAGTTTGGAGTTTTCCATGCTCACAGATACTGTCTCCAAAGCCTTTCCCATGGTTCTTTGTTAAACCCACTGCTATCAGGCTTTTGTTCAGACCATTCCAAAGAAACTCCTCCTGGCCTGCCCATCACCTAAATCAAACTTGGCCAACTCTCCGCCCCATCCTAACTTTGCCTCCAGAAAGCACTTCACCCAGTTGAGGACTTGCTTCTCCCTAGAAACACGTTCTTCATCGGCTCCCGACTCACCATGATCTGCCTCCTCCTCTGCCTTTCTTAGTTTTTTGCTGATTTTTTCCACCTTTTCTCCCTAGTCTCTTATTCTTAAACTCTGTCCTTGGACTTCTGGTCTAAACATAATCCCACTCCCTTGATGGGCTCCTCTAGTCTCCTAACTTTAAATATGGTTCCCAAATACGCACCTCTAGGTCAGACTCCCGCCCCCTCCAGAGCACCATACTCTATACACCCGATTGACTACTCAACATCCATGTGACCCTTTAATTGATACCCAAATTGATATACTGATATTCCACTGTTCTGTCCACAGTCTTCCTATCTCAGTTAATGGCAGCCCCGTTCTTTCAGTTTCTCAGGCCAAAATCTTCAGACATCTTTAACTTCTTCCTTTCTCTCGCATCCCATCTCTATTTCTGCAGGAAATCCTACAGGCTCTACCTTCAAAATATATCCAGATTCCAACCACATCTCACCACCTCCACCACTACCACCCTGGGCTGGCCACCATCATCTCCCCCAGAATCTGTGCATAGCCTCCTGACTGGTCTCCCTGCTTCCACATGTGAATTTCTGCAATTTCTCCTCAATATAGCAGTCAGATCCTTTCATAACAGGCCAGACCATGCCATTTCTCTGCCGTAAACAGACTCCCCATTTTAATCAGAATAAAAGCAAGGTCCTTAGAAAGGTATATAGGACTCAAGACCAGCACTGTCTAATAGAAATATGATAGGAGAGGGGTGCCTGGGTGGCTCAGTTGGTTAAGCACCTCATTCTTGATCTCAGCTCAGAATCTCATTGTCATTGAGATCAACCCCCATGTTGGGCTACGAGCCGAGTGGGGAGCTGCTTGGGATTCTCTCTCTCAAAATAAATAAACAAACATTAAAATAAATAAATAAATATATAATAAATATACAAAATAACATATATAATATATAAAATAGACAATAATATGCAATATATAAATATATAAAATATATAACATATATAAACAATAATATATAATATATTAAATACATACATATACTAGGTGCCACATGTGGCATTTTAAATTTTCTAGTAATCATAATAAAAAAGTAAAAACAGGTGAAACAAATTTTAATAGTGTATATATTTTCAATTTTTTTAAGGGGCACCTGGGTGGCTCAGTCGGTGAAGCATTGGACTTCCGCTCAGGTCACGATTTCACCGCTTGTGAGTTCGGCCCCAAACTGAGCTCTCTGCTGTCAGCACAGAGCCTGCTTGGGATCCTGGCTCCCTCTGTCTCTGCCCCTCTCCCCTCTGAGCAGAACCATGCTGTCAGTGCAGAGCCCAAGTCAGGGCTCAATCTCATGAACATTGAGGTCATAACCTGAGCTGAGATCAAGAGTGGGATGCTTAACTGACTGAGTGCCACCTAGGCACTCTAATTTTAATTCACCCATTTTATTTCATGTAGTATCTCTAAAATATCATTATTTCAACATGGATTCCATATAAAAATTGAGAAATTTTACACTCTTGTTTTTCATTCAATGTCTTTGACGTGTGGCACGCCCTTTAATCATACAGCACACCTCAGTTTGGACTAGGCACATTTCAAGAGCTCGGGAACCATGCATGGTTAGAGGCCACTCACTGTGCCAACTCGAGCCCGTATCTCTTGGAGTGGCCTCCTGCTCCCCCTCACCTGGCTCATTCAGCTCCTGCCCACTGGGCAGGCTCGCACCTCAGGACTTTTGCACAGCCCATTATTGCCCCTGCTCTCCCTCCTCTTTCCCCTGACAACCTCACAGATGACTTTTTCACCTCCTCGTCTTCCCTTACATGGCCATCCCACTTAAACTGAAACCAGCACACTTCCCATTCTGATACTTCCAATTCCTCATACCCGCTTCCATGTTTTCCCCTAGCACTTATCACTTTCTAAACGATCGCATGTTCGTTGAGCATTCTCTACTTGCTCACAAGAGAAAAGTTCCACAAGGGCAGGTGCCAATTTTGTTTGGTGACATGTTCCCAGTACTTACAACCGTGCCTGGTACCTAGTAGGTGCTCAATAAATTCTTCTTTTTTTTTAAGTTTATTTATTTATTTTGAGAGAGAGAGAGTGAGTTGGGGAAGGCCAGAGAGAGAGAGAGTCCCAAGCAGGCTCTGCACCATCAACTAGGAGCCTGACATGGGGCTCGAACCCATGAACTCTGAGATCACAACCTGAACCCAAACCAAGAGTCAGATGCCCAACCAACTGAGCCACCCAGGAGCCCCTCAATAAATGCTTCTTGACTGAATGAATTAAGGAGAGCGTAACTTTCTCCTCTCATGAGGGTTCTCACGGCTTGGAGCCGGCACCTCACATGATGCTTTGAGCAGTACTCGCTCCTCTTGAGGTGACCGACACGGGAGCTGTTCCATCTGTCGGCCGTCATTGTGAGGAAAGGCAAGGGTAGGTTTGGTGCAGCAAGCACTGAGTGCCACTGTGTGCACGGCTGTGTGGAGTGGCAACATGATGACCACAAGGATGTGGCCCCTTGTCCTACAGGCAGGCCTGGATTTCCCCCGGGGCAGCTCCAGAGGCCAGAGCCAGGGCCAAAGTGGGGCAAACTGATAGACTAATTTCAATTTTTTTGGAAAGAACCTTTGAATAATTAGCACCATTCAAAATGAATGAGACTGTCTTAAGAAATCTAACTGTGGTCCCCAATCTAGAAGTCACGACTGCTGAGAGGAGGGCTCTGCACTGGGGGCTGGGCCAAAGTCAACTTTAGCATTCTAAGATACTTGAGCCTAAATGTTGGTGTAGTAGAAGAAACAATATGGGTTTGTTTGTTTGCTTTTAGATTTTAATTTTAAGTAAAGTCTACACCCAACGTGGGGCTCAAACTCACAACCTCAAGGTCAAGAGTCTCATGCTCTACTGACTGAGCCAGCCAGGTGCCCCAATAATATGGGTTTTGACATCTGACCATCTGGGTTGAAGTCTTATTCCACTGTTTACCTGCTGCTATTTGCACAGTTGTTATATCTTTTCAGGATGTTACCTGAAATCTCCAGGGACTTGTTTCCAGATAATATATATAAAGCTGTCTTCCATGGGAGTTGACATGTAATGGAAAGCAAACAACTTTTTTAGCTTTACTTGGAAAATTTTCTCCTAGGTTCCAGAATTTCCAAAAATGTTAAAGGTCCTCCCCCCATTTAATTCTCAAGTTATTTCTAAATATTTTTTTAATGTTTATTTATTTTTGAGACAGAGAGAGACAGAGCATGAGTGGGGGAGGGGCAGAGAGAGAGAAGGAGACACAGAATCCGAAGCAGGCTCCAGGCTCTGAGCTGTCAGCACAGAGCCCGACACGGGGCTCGAACTCATAAACCATGAGATCATGACCTGAGCTGAAGTCGGACGCTCAACTGACTGAGCCACCCAGGTGCCCCTCAAGTTATTTCTAAAAACCTGCTCCCACCAACGACTGCTCCCTAGGTCTTCTCCCACTGGAGACAGCAACAGTCACAACTTTTAACTGTGAAGTGCTAGCTCATTTCATCTTTGCAAAAGGTGTGGAGGTGTTGACCAGGATTAGTCTCATTACTCAGATAGGAAATTGAGGCTCAGGGATGCTAATTAACTTGCCCAAGGCCATACACCTGGTGAAGTAGTCAAAAATAACTAGGGAGGGGCACCTGAGTGGCTCAGTCCATTAAGCATCAGACTCTTGGTTTCGGCTTACATCACGATCTCTCTGGGTTCATGGGTTCGAACCCTGCCAGTGCAGAGCCTGCTTGGGATTCTCTATCTCCCCCTCTCCGGGCCCCTCTCCCATTCGTGGTCTCTAAATAAAGAAATAAATAAACTTAAAAAAGAAAAACCTAGGAAATTCCAAAGAATTTCTTTCACTATTTCATATTCATTCATTCATTCATTCACTCAGCAAGTATTTATTGACCTATTAGTGTCAAGAGCTGTGCTAGGACCGAGGATACACTCTATACAAATCCCTTCCCTGCTTTCTGTGCCTTAGTCTCTGTTTTAGGTTGGGGTGTTTTAACCATCACTGGTCCCTTTCATTTAAGGCTTGGGCATCCCTTTCTGGCCCCAGTGAGGGTCTCTGCATGTGCTGTTGGTTTGCTGCTTTTCTACCGAAGCCGCAGTTTCCTCCTGAACTTATTCTATCGATACTGTGCGAATAGGCCAGTCATTGCCCATTTCTGACTGGACAACAGGAGGCGCTTACTTCTCCTTAAGCGGCTGCCGCACATCTTAGCTGACATCTTGCAGAACACGGACTGTAGTCTGAGAACCTGGTACCTCTCTCTAAAGGCCCCTTTATGTCTTCCTTGACTTCTAGTTTGTTTCCAAATGCCAGTTACAACCTGTCCATACTATGGGGAGAGGGGCGGGGGGAGTGAGTGCACACTGAGGCAGTAGAGACATTAATTAGCAAATCAATGTTTGCTTGCTCCTTCCTTTTCCTCGAAGGTCTGACCTGACACCTCTGTTCAGGTCACAAACCCAGCCCTGGCTCCTCCCCTGACCTCTCCTTAGCCCAACCTGGAGGGGCCAGCCACAGGTGTCCGGTGCATATTCTAAGGGCTCAACCTTCCTCTTTCTATTCAGTATGATTTTACTCACTTGTTCCGGTCAAAAAAAAAAAAAAAAAAGTCTTTAAACTATTTTCTAAATTACTTTCACTTTAGAAGTAACCAGAAGGTTATGAAAGCTTAAAAAGAACCAAGTGCAATTTAACCAACCCCAGTTTATGTAATATTGTAACATATTATGTTTGGAGTCCATATTTAAAACCTCTGTGGGCGCCTGGCTGGCTCAGTCAGAAGAGCATGCCACTCGATCTTGGGGTTATGAGTTCGAGCCCCATGTTGGGTGTAGAGAGCCCCACGTTGGGTGTAGAGATTACTTAAAAATACGATCTTAAAAGAATTAAAAAAATAAAAATAAAACCTATCATATTCAGGTGTGTCAAATGGATGAGTTGTACTGATTTCATTATTCTCATCATAGGGGAGGGGTGGGATTTAAACTAATGTTCCTAAATTTCTGAGCGTAACAGGCGAGGACCTCCCTGACCTAGTTCTAAATGACCTTTCTGTGTCAGCCTAGACTCAAACACTGATTAATGTTTATTTTGTGTCCTGACACATGCTGGATACATGGGAAGTAGGCGATTATTTCAGCCCTCTTCCATCATTATCACTACGCTATCTATGTACATGATCCCTTTGAACAGTTAGTTCCTTGAATTCCTTACCACCCATGGTCTTTTCCTCCACCCAGTGTCACTCATTCATCCCAACAGTTGAGCCCTAAACCTTGTCACTACCAGTAGCTGCAACTGCTCATAATCTCAAGGTCAAGCATTCCATTCTACCTCCCTGCCTCTGGTGGCCCTCTCCAACATTCTTCCCCCAGACCAGAGCCTCCAATCCACTGATGCCCCGATCGATGCACAACACTCCCTCCCTCCTAATCATGCGACGTGCTTATACTAAAACATTATTTGTTGTGTATCTGAAATTCAAATGTAACTGGGCATCCTGCTGGTTTATTTGCTAGACCTCACAACCCTATAAATATTGTGGTAGGGTCCCCTCCCGAAGGAAAGGAAAAAAACACAAAAAAACTCAAGGCAACCTGGTTATACACGTACTATGTGACAACATCCCTCATGACCTTGTAACATGAGACCACTTAATCAGACTACATGTTTGTATGTTACCATATATGGGAGACAACGAAGTGGAAAATAGATTTAAAAAACTACACCACATGGCTTTCGGGACTCAGTTCTTTGGGTAGGAACCAACTGAGCGGTGCCGGTGGGAATAAAGTTGCTCCCGGAGAGAAAAGCCTCGGCCTCAGGACTCTCGCCTCAGGACTCTCACAACTCTCTGTGTGAGAATCCTGCTACACTGTAATAATCACTCTCTTGTATAAACTCAACTTCTTTGGCCTCCTCCCTTGAAGCTCCCTCGGCAAAACGACAGCTGTGAAATCCCAACTTTCTGACAACTCTGTCCCCATCCATGTGGCCGATTGTGGCCGGAGAAAACCACAATCCCACTGAAGAGATCTCACTTCAGACTCATAACTACAAACCTCAAAGGAGGCCTTCATGCTGCGTGGAGAATCATTCTACTTACTAGGCTCCTGGTGAAGTCACCCTCAGTATTTTGGGCCTTTGTTTCTTTCCTCAAACCTCTGTACTTTCTCCTCTTTCTCAGGGTCCTACTGAACAGAAGATCGAAGCACCCAGGAGAATTTCCGGGTTCTCCTCACCCCGCTTATATCCCAGTTTATTTGTACGCATCTGGGTTAACTTCCTGCCCACCACCTGAACTGGGAGTCAGCAAACCATAGCCTGTGGGCCATTCAGCCCACTCCCGATTTCCGTACAGCATGCCAGCTAAGGCCGGTAGTTAGTTTGTAAATAATTGGGGTGGGGGTGGGGAATCACAAGAATATATTTTGCAACATGTGAAAATGATCAGAAATTAAAATTTCAGTGAGCCTAATGAAGTCTGACTGGAACGTAGCCATGCCCATTCATTTACGCATTGTGTATATCGGTTCTAGAATCACACCCGAAGAGTTGCAACAGAGACCGTATATCCGCGCACACTAAAATATTTACTTGTCTGGCCCTTTGTAGAAAAGTTTGCTGACCCCTCATCCATCTGTGCGCCAATCCAAAGCCACTTAATCCCATCCCTCTTCCCTACTCGGGAGTATTGCCCTGCTAATTCCACCCAACCCTGCCTCATCAACTTTTCCCGGTCTGCTAAATCACTCCCATGAGTGTCCCAAAAAGCTGTTGTTCCTCCAATCTTAAAACAAAAAACAAAAATCAAACCGAGAAATACCTCTTTCTGGCCTCCTTCTGCCCCTACTAGTTAACTGCTCTCGTTTACAGTAAAAATCCCCAAGGAATTATCTGCACCTGAGGGCCATACTCCTTCCCCCACATCTCACTTAAATCTTGGCCCTTCAGTCCACCGAGACTGCACCACGCACTCCTTGGTCCCACGGCCACTGTGAAGCTGCACCAGTGGCCAGTTCTCACCCCCTCTTACCTGGTGGGGGGCGGGCAGCAGGACACAGTGGATTGGATTGCTCTCTCGGCCCCAAAGCTCCTTTTCACTAGGCTTCCGATACACCACACCCTCTAGATTTTTCTGTCACCTCCTGGGTGCTTCCTCATAATCTCTTCTTGTTCCTCTTCTCCCCTTATCACCGGAGGCCCCAGGACCTCTGTCCTTAGCCCTGCTCTCTGGGCCGCAGGATCCTGTAGGCTCTTATGCTCATGTTCCCAAATGCACAACCCCCAGCCCAGACCCCCGTCCTGAGGTCCGACCTTCATCACCCAGCTGCCCACCGGCCTGGCCTGGCCAAGCCAGCACCTGAACGGACAGTAACGTCAACATGGCAGTTCCCGCCTCAGTCCCGGGCTCACACCCAAGTTCCTCTCCATCCACAGCCTGTGTTCCCGCTTCCTTCCGGGGACTGGCAACCCTACCCTCCCTTCCAGGCCTCAATCCTTGCGGTGGCTTTGACCTCACTTCTCTTACACGCCACCTGGAACCCGTCAGTTGGCTCTGCCTTTACAGTTTGTCCAGCGGCTCGCCCTTTCTCATCTGACATCCCCTCGCCTTATCATCGCTCACTGAGATTAAAGTTAGCTCTCCTGGAGCGCTCCCTGTTTCCGCCCTTGCATTCTAAAAGGCAAGTCCGATCAAACCCTCCGGTGGCTTCCCATTTCACTCAGAGCAAAAGCCGAAGCTTTTAAAGGCCTCTGAAGCTCTTCTTGACCTAGCTCACTGCCTCCCCACCCCCACCCCCCTGACCCCATCTCCCGTCATCTCTCCCTAACTCCGCACAATACACCAGCCTGCTCCCTGCTTCTGGGACAAGACAGGGCTGCTCCCCTTGGGGCTTTTGTGCTGGCTGTTCCTTCTATCTCCAATGCTTTTCCTTACTTAGCAGCCTGGCAAAACTCTGTCACCTTCAACTGTGCTCAGATGTCACCTTCTCAGTGTGACCTACCTTGACTGACCTCCTTATCCCTCAGACCCTGCTGTACTGTATGACATCGCTCCATTAACTTCTGACATATTGGGGCGCCTGGATGGCTCATTCGGTTAACAACCGATTCTTGGTTTTCGCTCAGGTCATGATCTCACGGCGGGTGGGTTCAAGCCCCAAGACGGGCTCTGCCCTGGCGGCGCGGAGCCTGCCAGGGATTCTCGCTCTCTGCCCCTTCCCCTCGGTCTCTCTCAAAATAAACAAATAAACTTAAAAAAATAAAACAACTTCCGACATATTTCCCTAGGTACTTACTTATTTTGCAGTGTACTACAATGTTAACTGCACGACGCTTTGTTCTGTTTCGTTCTCGTCAATTAACTCCAAGTGCCTGAAACCAACGCACACTCAACAAGTACTTGTTGAATGAAGTGAATGAATGTGTACTTACCATCTGATTTCATCTTCATGTTTTTACCTAAGTTTTCAATAGCCTTGAGAGTTCTGCTCTATCTCCAGTTTACCTTGTTAAAACCAATCGCGCAAGGAGGCCTTTAGACCAAAATGGCTCTCGCGGGTTGGTGGTGTGCATAAGGAAACCAAAACATAAGCCCATAGCGCCTCAAGGTTAAGAAATCAAAACCTAGAAACCAATTTGACAATAAATTATTAGAAAATAAAAAAAAGGAGCGCCTGGGTGGCTCAGTCGGTTGAGCGGCTGACTTTGGCTCAGGTCATGATCTTGTAGTCTGTGAGTTTGAGCCCCGCATCGGGCTCTGTGCTGACAGCTCAGAGCCTGGAGCCTGCTTCAGATTCTGTGTCTCCCTCTCTCTCTGCCCTTCTCCTGCTCACGCTCTGTCTCTATGTCTCAAAAATAAATAAACGTTAAAAAAAGAAAAAGAAAAGAAAAAAAATATAAAATTAAAAAAATAGAAATCAAAACCTAAAGATAATCAATCACAGCCAATTAGGCTTTAAGCGACGGCCAATCAAATAATTTCCTTTCCGTGCTTCACCCCTTTCCCTGCGTTAGGTCTTTCCCCTGCCTCTCGTCAGCAGAGTGTCCCAAGCACTTCTGGTGTCGGGCTGCTCGAATTGAATCGATTTTTGCTCAGACTTCAAAACTGTAATAGACCTCTGTTGGTCTTTTAATGACCTGTCAGGATACCGACATTCAAAAAGTTTAAGTAGCTTGTGCAAATCACAAGTTATTGTTCGAAAGTGAAATTGAGGACCTCGGGGGTTTTTTCACCCCACATAGTGTGTTGTTTCCAGCTCTCCCGTGGAGCTGCCTGCCGCCTTCCTATTCGTGAGGGTCCAGAGAATGCCAGGTTCACTCACACCCAAGGTGCACTCTTAGAGTTCACGAGGAAAGCAAATGTCTGCAAACCAAAGCAGGACTTCCCAAAGTAAGAGCACAGGAAAAGTTAGGAGTGGACCCATGCTCGTCATTATAATTCCATCTGCTCCTAAAATAATTCACACCTTCAAACAACATTAACTTCAAATGATTTAAAGAGGTAGGAATCTTTAAAAAAATAACAAAGTAAACACATAACAAATCACTTACTTTTGTCAGGTTTAAAGCTTTCCTTGATGAAGTTGTAGTTGAAGGGACTCGAGATGAACTGGATGAGGCCTGACTGGAGATTTGGGGCAAAGGGAAGTTCTGGAAAATAGAAAAAATAAGAGTGAAGGGAGACAGAAAAAAATCGAGGGAAAAAATTGTTACCTAAATAATTTGGACAGATCACATTCCCTAGGTCACTAGAGACTGCCAATCTCAGAGAACCTTTCTTTTGTTTTAGAAAATCGAAAGACTATTCAGAGCACACGATGTCTTTGGCCTTCCGGAGAACCAAACGCCACAGTCCAGATCGAGATTATCTTACCTAGAAGAGAAATTCAGGACCAAACCAGTAGAAAAGCTACTACCGACCCCAAACTCAAGCTCCTCCCACTTCCGCCCTGGAGCCCTCAGATTTGCATCAGAAGCTTTGGAGGAGGGAGTCTGGGGAGCCTGGTAAACTGATTGCCCAGCCGTGCTCAAAGGTACACTCACCCTTGCAATAAGTGGGTATGGCTGGAATTGGCCCTAAGATTTGTACAGAGAGGGAAGGAAGACAGTTTTATATGTTACCATTAGTTCTCATTAAAACTGCAGAATCTCTACTAGTTAATAATTAAATACAAGAAACATCCATCCAGCAGTATTAGTATTATGCATTTAAAAAAATCATATGCTGCAGATAACTAAGTAAGCATTGTTATTGTATTAATAATGCAATGTGGAAAAGGATAGAGAGGACACTTCAGTGGGCCTGGCGAGGCCCTAGCTGTCTTTCTTCCTCATTGCTCCCTAGCTTACTTGTGTTAGACAGCAAAAACAGAAGGCAGGCACATAACCAAATGGAAGAGGAGGGTGTGGGGGTCAGGGCCATTTAGACTGAACTGCCCCTCCTACCTAAGATAATTGCATTTAAAGGGATCCTTGAAATTGTTAAATACAGACCTTTTGAAAAAGAATTGAAGTGATTCCCAAGGGAAAGAACCTAGGTCTATTACTGACCTTCGGAACTCAAAACCAGTCCCTGTTCAGGAATTGGCTGCAGAGGAGATGCATAACGCAACTCCTTCGACCCAGGTCAAGCTCCCCGGAAACCCCAGGATGCATGATTCTGGTGTGTCTGCTCTGTTTTTTAAAATCAAAGTCAAGGGCGCCTGGGTGGCTCAGTCGGTTAATCAGCTGACTTGAGCTCAGGTCACAATCTCACGTGTGTGAGTTCGAGCCCCGTGTCGGGCTCTGTGCTGCCAGCTCAGAGCCTGGAGCCTGCTTTGGAAATTCTGGGTCTGCCTCTCTCTCTCTGCCCTTCCCCTGCTCACTCTCTGTCTCTCAAAAATAAATAAACGTTAAAAAAATTTTTTTAAATCAAAGTCAATTGGGGCACCGGGGTGATTCAGTTGGTTGAGTGTCCAACTTCAGCTCAGATCATGATATCATGGCTCCTGAGTTTGAGTCCCATATCCGGCTCTCAGCTATCAGCACTGAGCCTGCTTCAGATCCTCTGTCCACTTCTCTCTCTGCACCTCTTCCGCTCACTCTTTCCCTCTCTCTAAAAAATAAACATTTAAACAATGTTAAGTAAAACAGTTAAGTAAAATATTCACTGAGTACAATTAAGTATTTATTTAGCAAAATAAATGGGTAGAAATCTAAGAACTAGGTTTTGGCTCATTCTATACTTGATGTGGGAAATACCAAGTCAGATCCCTTCGCAAATTTATTTTGACCCTCGATGGGTCAATAGAATACTTTTTATTAAAATCTGTTCAAAATGTGCAAACCTAATCTAATTTAGGAAGACAGAGCTAAAACACAACTTTCCTGAGAGTCATAATTATAATTGGAAACTTTGGCTTTAGCCTTGAGCAGTTGGTCTAAAAAATTATGTCAGGGAGCTCGCAGTATGGAGTGAGCTCTGATGCGTTAACTAATACACACGTGCTCCGTTGCCTTTTTGCAATACATCACATCAGGCAACTGGAATTCAAATTCTGCCTACCCCACCTCACCACTTACAGACTTTGGGCAAGTCACTTGACCTCCTTGCATTTCATCTGTAAAGTGAAAGTGATAATACATCCCTGTCTCATTGGCGAGACTAATGTAGTGGAATGACTTTAGGAAATAACTCCATGGCCCTAAATCTCTGTACAAATGTTAGTTATTTTTAACATCAACTACTGTAATTGCCAAATGGCAAATAGTGGCCAACAGCTACACAGGATTCTTCCTAATCCCTAGAAAGGACTTTTCAAACATATTCTGTATGGTTATATTTTAGTACGAGTAGATGGACAATAAGAAAAATTTACTAATATCTTTAATTTACTAATATCCGTTCATGACCACCAAAGAAAATTTACATAAAGCCTAAATGTCTTCATTGGAAGTATGAATGAGAGAAAAAGATTGGAATCACCCTCATTGCCCCCCAATAGGGGTTGATAAAAGAAATTATGCCTCATCCATCCTATAGAATACTATTCAGCTTACAAAAAATAAAATAGGGAAGCTCTTTAGGTACTTGTATAAAGATCTCTGATCTATCTCGTTAAGTTGGAAAAAAACAAGATGCTGACCTGTATGTTTATTATGGTACTATTTCGATTAAAAAGGGGTCGGGAAGAGGGACAAACTGCTTCTAAAATTTATATGGAAATGCAAAGGGCCAAATAGAGCCAAGGCAACCCTGAAGTAGAACAAATAAAGGATTTATTTAAAAAAAACTTTTATTTGTTTTGAGAGAGAATATGCAAGCATGAGCCCGAGTGGGGCGGAAAGAGAGAGAGAGAGAGAGAGAGAGAGAGAGAGAGAGAGGGAATCCCAACCAGGATCTGGGCTTTCAGTGTGAAGCCTGACACAGGGCTCGATCCCATGAACCAAGAGATGATGACCTGAGCCAAAATGAAGAGTAGAATGCTTAACTCACTGAGCTGCCCAGACACTACAAAGATAAAGGATTTAAATGATCAGACATCAAGACTGCTAGGAATCTACCCAAGAGACACAGGAATGCTGATACATAGGGGCACGTGTACCCCAATGTTCATAGCAGCACTTTCGACAATAGCCAAATCATGGAGACAGACCAAGTGCCCATCAACTGATGAATGGATAAAGAAGTTGTGGCACATATATACAATGGACTACTACGTGGCAATGAGAAAAAATGAAATCTGGCCATGTGTAGCAACATGGATGGAACTGGAGGGTATTATGTTAAGTGAAATAAGTCAGTCAGAAAAAGACAGATACCATATGTTTCCACGAATAGGTGGACTTTGTGAGCCTAAGCAAAAACCATGGGGACGGGAAGAGGGGAAAGGAAAAAAAGACACAGAGAGGGAGGGAGATAAAACATAAGAGACTCTCAAAGACTAAGAACAAACTGAGGGTGAGGGAGTGAGGGAGGGGGGAGAGGGGGTGACAGACATTAAAGAGGGCACGTGTTGGGATGAGCACTGGGTGTTATATGTAAACCAATTTGAAAATAAACTATTATTTAAAAAAAAAAGACTTATTATGAAAAAAAGTTGAATTCGCTGAAACAGAGAGTAAAAAGGTAGTTGCCCAGGACTGGTGGGTGGGGGAAATGGGGAGAGGCTGGTAAAGGGGTACAGACTTTCAGTATAAGATGAATACAGTCTGAGAATCAAATATCTAACATCTGAGGTGATAGATGTGCTAATTAAGTTGATACGATATATGTCAAGTCATCACATTGCACATTTTAAACATCTTATAATTGTATTTATCAATTATACCTCAATAAAGCTGGGGGAAAGAGCTACTTACTATGAAGCTCTAGTTGTCAAATATGTGTGTTATTAGTGCAACAAAAGGTAAACAGACCAATAAAACAGAGTGGAGTCCAGAAACGCACACAAATGGGCAACTGATTTATAACAAAAGTGTCAGCATAGTGTGGTAGAAAAAAGACAATCCTTTCAAAAAGTGGTGCTAAGTTAACTGGATATTCATATGGAAAAAGAAAAAATGAATCTTGGCCCCTAGCTAACAAAAATCAACTTGGAAAAAAAAATCAACTAGCAAGGATTAAAGATCTGAAAACAAAACAATTGAGGTAATAGAAGAAACACAGACAAATATCTTCATGAGCTTGGAAGGCAAAGATTTTTAAAGCAGGAAACAAGAAGGGCTAGCTACAAAATAATGACGTTTACAACAGGACTACAGTAAAACTAAGGACCTTTGTTTAGCAGAGGACACCGTCAGGGGGGTAAGAAGGAGGCGGTGGAGAGGAAAAGCTGTTTGTAACATACCTAATAAACATACATAGCCAGAAATGTAAGGAACTACTAACCAGTAAAAAAAAAAAATCTGTTTTTTAAAATGGGCAAAGGGCCTGAATAAATACCTATTTACTAACAGGCTCTCCAAATGACCAGCAAAGATAGGAAAAGTTGTTCAGCTACTATTCTTTAGGAACACGTATGTGGAAACCATTCGCGAGAACGGCGAAAATGCAAAGAACAGTCAACATCGAGTACCGCTGAGGATGTAGAGCAACTGGAATTGCAAACTGCAGGTCCGTTTGTTAGTGTGTACGCAAGCCAAATACACACATCCTGTGGCCCAGTGAATCTACTCCTCGGTACGCAACGGGAAGGCTTACATGCATTCACCGAAATATAAGAACAATTACAGCAGCACTAGACACTAGGGCCCCACACCCAAATGTCCACTGACAGCAGAATGGATAAAGTGAGGTATATTGTTTAAACAATGGAATATTACTTAGCAACAAAAATAAATCAACTACTATTAGGCATAACAACATGGATGAATCTCACAGATAGTATTGAAGGAAAGATCTAGGTACATTGGAATACACACTGTATTATATAAAGTTCAATCCATGGTGTTAGAAATGAGGATAGTGCGTGGGAGGGTGTGAGCTAGTGGTCTGGTTAATGACTGGCCATGGGCTTTGAGATTCTGGTAAAGGTTTCTTTCTTAATCTAGGGTTACATATGTTCCTTTTGAGAAAATATATTGAGCTGATCACTTATGATTTGTGCACTTTTTTATCCAGGCATATGTATGTACTTCAACAGAAAGTTTACACTTTGGGGCACCTGGGTGGCTCAGTTGGTTGGGCATCCGACTTCAACCTAGGTCATGATCTCACTGTTGTGAGTTTGAGCCCCGCAACAGGCTCTGCGCTGACAGCTCAGAGCCTGGAGCCTGTTTCGGATTCTGTGTCTCCTTCTCTCTCTCTGCCCCTTCCCCACTTGCGCTTTGTCTCTCTCTCTCAAAAATAAACAAACTTAAAAAAAAAAAAAGAAAAGTTTACACTTTGAAATGGGGTAAGTAAATATTCATATTTGTATGCATCAAAGTCCCTGAAGGAATGCAAAAGAAACATGTTTTAAGGAGGGGTGTCCTAGGTAGATGGGGAGGGAAACTTTTCATTCTAATCTTTTCCACTTTTTTTAAAGATTTTTTTTTCTTTTTTAAAAAAGATGTTTATTTTTGTGAGAGAGAAACAGAGACAGAGCGCAAGAGGGAGAGGGGCAGAGAAAGAGGGAGACACAGAATCTGAAGGAGGCTCCAGGCTCTGAGCTACCGGCACAGAGCCCCATGCAGGGCGTGAACCCACAGACTGCGAGATCATGACCTGAGCCAAAGTTAGACACTTAACCGACTGAGCCACACACATACCCCTAAAGATTTTATTTTCAAGTAATCTCTACACCCAGCATGGGACTCGAACTCACAACCTCAAGATCAAGTCACATGACCCACCCGCTGAGCCAGTCAGGCATTCCTCCAACTTTTTTTGTTTTTTTTGCTCCACCTACTTTCGGATCTTCGGAATGGAACATCCATTCTGACATTTAAAAAATAAACATTAAAATAAAAATAAAAAGTTTAAACATGAAATGAAAATAACAGTTCCAAAATCCAAGTAATTCAATTGCTTGTTGGTCCCCAAAATTCTTATCACAAGAAATGAGCAGCTAGCTATGGAAATTGAAGGTGTTCCTAGGAAGATAAGACAGTTTATTATTTTGCTAATGAAGCAACTTTCCGTCTTTAACAAATGTACTTTGATTTCATGAAAAGCTCAGCAAAGGTTTTAGGACTGTAATTTAGGATGAAATAAATTATGATTAGGCAACTCTCTTTGTCTGAGACATCTCCTGAGGGGGTCTGGGGCTCCAGCCTAGTGAGATACAAGACCCATTTGCCAAAATGGAAATCAACGAATTCTTCACTGGCTGGGAAGATACTGGCAAGGGAACCCCACTGTCTTCCACTTAACTATTCCTGAATGTTTTTCCATCAATCCTTAGCCAGACTGTTGGCAGCAAAGATACTTCTCCATTCTTCCATTTACTTAGATCAATATAGGCAGATTCTTTAACAAAAACCTCTGGGTCACTGCTAGCCTGTTCTGTCCCTGAAACAGGCTGTTCTAGTTATATCAAGGTGATATCTATCAAATGTTTCAGCCGCTGCTTTCAGCAAACAGCACTGAGATTAGGAGAAGAGATGAGACTGTCTTCACAAGAGTAATGAAGAAGGAGGAGGGAGAAAGCAGAGAGACAGCAACGACACTGAGAAGCACGCCGAGCAAACATCCGCAAACACCGGAGAAAACGGGAAGCAGAATTTATCTTTTTGTTTTTCCTCCCTGCGGCTGTGGAAATAGATACAGGGAGGTGGTGGCTCTCAAGGGGACTTAAGACCCAGCCCTGGTCCATGTTTGGGGACTTAAGACCCAGCACTGGTCCGTGTTGCAAAGGAGTTTTTCTTGGTTTCTAGGCTTGAAGCCTGCTCGGCAGAGTATCTTTCTCTCCTCCTCTCTCTTCCCCTCCTTCCCTCCCGCTCTTCTTTAGCTCTGGGTATCATTCTGTTTTGTTTGTTGTTGTTGTTTATTTGTTTGCTTATTTTGAGAGACAGAGAGAGACAGTGCATGCACAGGAGGGGCAGAGAGAAAGGGAGAGAGGGTCTCCCCCACTGTCAGCACAGAGCCCAACATGGGGCTCAATCCCACAAACGGTGAGATGGTGACCTGAGCCAAAAGTCAGCTTAACCGACTGAGCCACCCAGGTGCCCCTCTGTTTTGTTTGTTTTTAAAGACAAGTTTATTAAGACATAATTTACATGGAATAAAATTCACCTTTTTTTGCTGGGAAGATCTATGAATTTTGACAAATGTAAACAGTTAAATAATCACCAAGATATAGACCATTTCTATTACCCCCCCCAATTCCCCTTATCTCTGTAGTCACCCCCCCACCCCACTTTTAGGCCCTGTCAACCGCTGATGAATTTCCTGTCCCATTAGTCTTTTACAGAATGTCATATAAACAGGTTTTTGGGGCACCTGGGTGATTCAGTTGGTTAAGCGTCCGACTTAGGCTCAAGTCATGATCTCTTGGCTCGTGATTTCAAGCCCCACATCAGGCTCTCTGCTGTCAGTGCAGAGCCTGCTTCAGATCCTCTGTCTCCCCCTCTCTCTCTGCCCTTCCCACATGCACATGCTCTCTCGCTCTCTCTCTCTCAAAAATAAATAAACATTAAATAAATAAATGAATATATAGGCTTTGAGTCTGGTTTCTTCCACTCAGAAGGCTTTTGTAAGTCTTCCATGTCGTATTAGTTCTTCATTCCTTTTTATTGCCGAGCAGCAGTGCCCTGTGCGGCTGTTGGTTTATTGAGTCACCTGTTGATGAATGCCCGGGTCATTCCCAGTTTGCGGCAGTTATGAAGAAGGCTGTCATAAACATTTGCAAACAGGTTTCTGTGTATTCCTTGGTTTGTTAATGAATATTCAAACATATATAAAGGTAGAACAGTATCAAAATTGTGCCAATATCTTCTATATCTATCCCTTTTTTCCTTTTTTGCTAAAGTGTTTGAAAGGAGGTGCTTGAAGTCGTATCAAATCTCTAAAAGAAAGAGAGAGCTCTAAAGCATGATATTTTCTTTTATAGCCACAGTGCCACTATCACTTCTGACTAAATGACTTTTTCTTGGTATTATCTGCAACATCACCCATAATCAGACTTCCCTGATTCTCTCAAAAGTGTCTTTCCACAGTCGGGTTCTTTGAACGAGGGTCTACATTACATGAGGTTATGTCTCTTTAGTGTTTGCATCTAGAGCAGTCCTCTCTCCTTAACCCCACGTCGTTGACTTATGGCCATTTTTCTAGAGCATTAGCATAATTTGGATTTGTCTTTTTATGTCCTTTGAAGGAGGAGGTCATTGAACTTTCTCCTCTCTTTCTTAAAATTTTTTTGGAAATGTTTCTTTATTTTTGAAAGACGGAGTCAGAGTGTGAGCGGGAGAGGAACAGATAGAGAGGGAGACACAGAAATCCAAAGCAGGCTCCAGGCTCTGAGCTGTCAGCACAGAGCCCAAAGTGGAATTTGAACTCATAAGCCATGAGATCATGACCTAAGCCGAAGTTGCTTACCAACTGAGCCACCCAGGCACCCCTCTCCTCTATTTCCTGCATTTTATGTAAGTTAGTTCTGAGGACATGATTAGGTTACTGGGGGGGGAGGGTTAAAAGATAAATGGAGGCATATTAAAAATTTTTAAGAGTTTATTTATTTCCGAATCAGGCAGCACCAAACTGAGAGTGGTTAGGAGAGCTCCACCAACAGAAGTAAGGAGAGACTCGTGTGGAGAAAAGGTCAAGTAAAGCAAGGAGATAATTGATTGGCTATAGCTTACAGCCTAGTTGGCTGCTTGTGACTGGTTGTCCTTAGGTTTCAGTTTTGTAAACTTGAGGCCCTTTCAGGCTTAGCACTTGCTTGCTAATGAAGACCACCATGTGTTAGAGCTGCCAATGTCTAATGGCCTTCCTGTTTAATTAATTTGACAGGAGCAAGACTCCTGCATAGGTGGGGCAGTGGGCTTCCTCTTGCATCACATTAGGGATGCTAAACTTGATCAATGTCAGAACACAGGTGGCAGATCAGGCATGAAAGGGACCATCAAGCTGCTCTATTTACTTGCCTCTCTCCATTCCTTCCCAGGGAGTCACTGGTACAGATGTGGAAGCTGGGCCCTCGGGTCCTCGCTTTTGCCCACACAGCCCTGTCCAAAAGAAACCCTTAGGCTTATTTGGCTCTGACCACATTTTACCTGGCATATTGTTTGTGTTTGTGCCCCCCACTCCGCCCCCACTTTAGGGTGCAAGGTTTGGAGGGCAAAGCAGTGGTTTATGTATCTTCTTATTCCCATTTTCCTAAGTAGTATGTTAGTGCAGAGAGCACAGCTCCTGAGTCAGACTGACTTAGACTGTCTCTGCCTTGGTTTCTACACCTTTAAGCGGGGGTAGTAATAGAAACTAATTCATGGCACCATTGTGAGAAATAAATACAGGCAAACTCTTACTGTTTTCGCTTTATTGCACTTTGCAGACAATTGCAATTTTTTTACAAATTGAAGGCAATTCTCCTAGTAGTTAAAACTTTTTTTAAAAAGTTTATGTTTATTTTTTGTAATCTCTACACCCAACGTGGGGTTCAAACTCATGACCCTGAGATCAAGTCTTATGCTCTTCCTACTGAGTCAGCCAGGCATCCCTCAAACTTTTTTATTATAATTATTATATTTGTTATGGTGATCTGTGATCAGTGATCATTATTCAATGGTTAGCATTTTTAAGCAATATTTCTTAATTATATTATGAGGTGTTCTTTTTAGATATAATGCTATTGCACACTTTGTTATACAGTGTAAACGTAAGTTTTTTAATTAAAAAATTGTTTTTGATGTTAATTTTTGAGAGAGAGAGAGAGAGCGCGCGCATGAGGGGTAGGGGCACACAGAGAGGGAGACACAGAATCAGAAGCAGGCTCCAGGCTCTGAGCTGTCAGCACAGAGCCCCATGCAGGGCTAGAACCCAGGAACAGTGAAATCATGCCCTGAGCTGATGTTGAACGGTTAACTGACTGAGCCAGCCAGGGCCCCCAGGCATAAGTTTTATATGCACCAGGAAACCAAAAAATTCATTTGGCTCACTTTATTGAATTATTTACCGTATTGCAGTGGTCTGGTACTAAACCCGCAGTATCTCCGAGGTGTGCCTACACTCAATAAAAATTATCTTCAGCATCGGTAGGGAGCATACTGGTTATCTCTAAGTAACTGTTTGTCCTAATGGCTGTCAGACATTGGCATAGCTCATCATTGCCTCCGGCTGGGGAACCAGGCATCAGTGAGTTTACAGCTGGCTTTCTCTAATTCACAGGATTCTGATCACCGAACTGATATGTAGGAGAGCTGACCTTGTCCAGACCCCCCAACCCCCTTCCACGAGGGCACAGATATTACAGTTCTCATCTCATACAGGAGATTACTGTGGCCCTCAGAGGCTAACCCATTCAGACAAGGAGGGAGTTGAAGATTTAATGGAAGGAGAGAAATGATAGGAGATGGGGTAAATCGTTCATGGTGATCAATACAGCTAAGAAGTGTTGAAAGAGGGTCAGATTTCAGGTCTCCCCCCCCCCTTCCAAATCTAGAGCTCTTTTTGCTACACGTTAATAGGATTAATAGAGTTATCTGTTCTTTAGCTCTTCAGTCGTAATTAGTGACGGTGAGCGGGTCGGGACCTTGGCAACAAGCCGCTGTGCACAGGGGACACTCTCTGCAGCCCTGCAGGCTGTCAGCACCTTTCCTGCAGGGGAAAGCACCTAAGGAGCAAGCCCAGAACCGGTCCAAACCAGTCTGCGCCGTGGTGGACCCTCGTGTTGAACTTTCACCGACTTTCCCCCCTCATTATAATGTGAAAAATCACGCCCAGGGGTGGAGATTTAACATGTTAATTAGGCACGCGGCTGACCAAGAAGCATGACCTTCAAGCCACAGGTGCTAATGAATCCAGGCCTCTGCCTGTGTGGACGTCGCCCTTTCCCCACCCACGTTTCCTTGAAACTCCCTTCCTACCTCTCCTCGGAGAGTCAGCCTGAGGATTCTCTCCTGCTGCTTCTCTTGAACTCGAGCCTGAGTCCCAGTAAAGTCTTGCCCGTGCTTTTAAATGCGGGGTCCAGCTCGTTTCTACCTTTGCTGGGTCCAAGGGCCTGAGGCCAGCTAACGCCAGCAACCACAGCGATGAGCAAAGAATAAGCTGAAAGTGGAAAAAGGCTATAAAGCCGGTGTTGCCTCGATTTCTGTAGAACTTCGTTTGCTCTGCGTTTGGCTGTATTTTTCTCTTCCTCTTGCCTGTGATAAAGGTTTCCATTAGAAAGAGAGAGAAATGCATGCTTTTCCCTACGTGAAAATCTGTACGAGGGGCCATGGAGCTGTGGTCGGGCCCTTGGAGGCGACTTGCGTGACCTAGGCCTGGGAATACGTGCGCTGTCACTACGTGTCTTAGTGCCTGCCTGTGGGGCCTGTGTCCAAGGCCAGACAATTAAGTGCACCTTCGAACGCATTTACCGTCAGAAGAGGCCGCCTTCTCACCCAACCTAACCCTAGTATCTGCGCGCACAGAACTTTCCACCCCCGCCCGCCCCCTGCATCTGAAACTGGACTCGGAGAATTCTTTCCCTTCAGTCAAGGCATTGTCTCCAGGATGACTTCATTAAAGTGCAAATGGACCCAATAAAAGATATGAGGGCCATTATATTAATTAACGATGACTTAATGCTCCTTCAGTCATTCTGATTAAGTAAAAGAGAAGATCCCTAACACTTGCTAATTACCCTTTTAACAACGGCCCCCGGCTTTCAGCAGGCAAGAGTAGTAAAGCAGATTGGAGGCTATTGTGTCATTTCTGCTGTATTTCTTTTTACAGAAATAATGTATTTCTACTTTACATTTGTACGGTGCCTTTACACTTAAGTTTACTTTTATATTAGATGATTTTTCTATTTTATGTCACACGGAATTGTAGGATATATTTATTTAGCTTCTTAAAAATGTGAATAAATTTAGTAAAAGTTATTACGTATACAATAACATGGGCGGTGCTCACTAATGGCAAAAATTGGGAAGGCTGTGTCACCTCTGACCTACTAATAACTTAGCCTAACTTTTAAAAGTCGATTTGAAATTAGAAAATAATGTAACCAATTCAGGGAAAGTTTGAGAAATAGAGAAAGAAAAAAAAAAGCATCATACACCATCCACTCATACATATCATACACACTCCTGTCACACTTGTGTGTTTTGGGGGAAGGTCTCTAGGAGTGGGGTCCCCGCGATGTAACAGGGGGCAGGCAGGCAAGTCTGAGAGTGTGAGCAGGAATTACGGCATTAGGAAGTAGCTGCCCAGGAGAGAGAGGTCAGGGAAGACGAGAGGAGGGAAAGGGCTGATGTAGGGAGACTGTCAGTAGAGGAAAAAGAGATGGATAAGGATCATGTCGTCATTTCATAAGTTTGGTAAGCTCGGCTTTGTCTGGGTCATCCTAGGAGGAATTATTTGAAGGAAAAATCTATAGCCGAATTGCCTAATGGCTAGATATGACCCTCCATCTTCAAGGACCAGCGACACCTTCTGGGGAAGATAAGGAATAACTAAACCACTTGGAAGACTGGAGTGCCAATAGAAAGCTGATGATGAGTGATGATGTAATTTAGTGGGCCAGAAGCCCTGCGTGGTGCCATCAGATTCCCCCACCGTGGTCATGATGCCTTGGAAGGCACGCCACTAGCAGTTTAGATATTTTTGAGATCCACTGAAATAATTCACCCTGTGCAGGCACCAGCAGTTTTCATAGGAGTAGCAAGGTTCTGGCAACAGAAGCAAAACTGCAAGCTGCAAGACAAAATGTGTGTGTTTATTTGGGGTCTTAGGGATTGCAACCTGAGAGACACAGATTCAACTGAAATCAAAAGTGTGCTCTGGAGAGACAAAAGAGGTTAGAGTTTTTCAAGAAGAAAGAAGGAATTTACGTAAGTCGTTTTCGATGAAGTGTAACTGGTGCTGGTATAGCTGGGCTAGTGTTAGGTGGGGGGGAGGGGGTCCATTTATGTCCATTTTACATATACCAGGTGCCTTGGCTTTTAGCTGAGTTCAGCAAAAATCCCAAGAATTTGAGACAGAAGATGTGCATAAACCCCACATACCAGCTCCGTTCTATTTATTTATTTTTAATGTTTATTTATTTTAGAGAGAGAGAGAGAGTGAGAGAGAGAATGTACACATGTGTGCGAGCTGGGAGGTGGGATGGGCAGAGAGAAAGGGAGGGAGAGAGAGAATCCCAAGCAGCCTACACTAGACTTTCCCAAATAAGGCACTTAAGCTATGGTCAATGGAATAATTGCCTCGCTTTGTTTCACACTGTAAGTTTTTCCCCTGGTTCTTGTCAGTGAAGAGCTACTAACCACAGCTGATTTGATATTGATGGATTACGATCAATTTTTGCTGAAATAAACCCTCAATTTTTTTTAAAATTTAATTTTATTTTTAAACATATTTATTTATTTATTTTTGAGAGAGAGAGAAAGAGAGAGAGCGCACATGCACACAAGTGGGGAAGGGGCAGAGAGACAGGGAGAGAGAGAATCCCTAAGCAGGCTACAGGCTGTCAGCACCAAGCCCTATGTGGGGCTCAAACTAACAAACCATGAGATCATGAGCTGAGCTGAGATCAAGAGTTGGACACAACCAACTGAGCCACCCAGGCACCCCTTAAAATTTTATTTTTAAGTAATTTCTACACCCAAAATGGGGCTTGAGCTGGCAACCCAAGATCAAGAGTTGCATGCTCTGCCAATTGAGTCACTCAGGTGCCCCCTGAAAAATTTTAATATGCCTCAGTTTATCTTTTAACACGTCTCTCCCCATCAATGTGATTAGAACAGGATTTGAGAGTTGGTAAATGAAGAACATCATTACATGGACTTAGAACAAACATGAGCACCTACCGTGTATCAGGCACTGTAGACACTGGGTATTCAACAGATGGACAAGGACTTGCAGTCTAATGGGGACACCCAACAAAATAGTTTGACAAATGAATATATATGATGATTTTGAATTTTCAGATAGAAATAATTGCTATATAAGCAGAACATGGTGGAACTGGGAGAAAGAGTGTGCGTGTGCATGCGTGTGTGTGCGTGCATGTATGTGTGTGTGTGTTGCTTCTGTTCACTGCCTGATCACAGAAGGCCTCTTTTTAGAGGTGACATCTGAGTTAAGACCTGAAGGATGAAGAGGACCCAGGAAAAGAGTTGGGGAAAGTAATCAAGCTACAGGACAATGCTGAAGCAAAGGCAGACCAAGAGGATCTTTTAGAGGGACGATATGAAGGCTGTGGGGTTGGACAGAGGAAGGAAGGGGAGAGAGGCACTAAGGTTAAATGTGTAACGGAAGGCAGTTCCACCCGACGGTTTAACGTGCTGGCTTCAGAGTCAGACTGCCTGGTTTCAAATCCCCACTCAACCACAACCTAGCTGTGTGACCCCACACATGCCACTTAGCTTCTCTGTGGCTCATTTCTTTATCTATAAAGAGGAGAAAATACAGGTACCTTCTTCATGGAGTGTCTATGAAGGTGACATGAGACATTCTATGTAAAGCACAGTGCTGTCTCGGCACCTGGTTGGTCCTCGATAAATAGCAGATATTAGCATTAATGTGTCCTTGCCCACATAGACTCTAGTCCAGTGGCAAGATTCCCTCTTCTTGGGACTGCACTTGGAAGGACACTGCCAAGTTGGGATTCTACACCCACTTTTTCAAAGTCAAATGGTAATACAGCAGAGACCTGCAAATTAGGGCTCCCTGGCCAAACCTCTCCATATCCCTGTTTTTGTAAATCCTCCAGTAAGAAATAGTGTTTACAGTTTTAAATGTCTGGGGGAAAAAAAAGGAATATCTCATGACACAGGAAAAGTAGATGAAATTCAAATTTTAGGGTTCACAAGGAAAGTTTTATTAGAACACAGCCATAGTTTTCATTTATATCTGGCTTCTTTCTTGCTCCAACAGCAGAGCTGAGAAATATCCAGAGACCACAAAGCCCCAAACATTTATTATCTGACCCTTTAGAGGCGATGTTTGCCAATCCCTGTAGTGTATCATAGTTGTTGGGAGTGTGGCTTTGGGAGACATGTTATCTGGAGATTGAATTTCCTTCTAAGCAAATGGACATAACGGCAACTTTCTCATCAACAGGTTGTGATAATTAAGAATATTTACCCTCTAGTCTGAAGTCAACAAAGCTTACCCATTGTTTTGACAATGAATGTGACGATGATGATGATATTCTTCTAGCTGACAGTTCGGTCTCTGATTGACACCTTTCCTTCTTAAATTAGGGAGGTATTTCCCCTGGAAACAATCTTTCAAGCCTGGAAGACAGTTTCTCTTTTTTAGCTCATTTTGCATTTCCTTGTGCACCGTAATAGTTGAAGTCTACGAGGGCAATCTTTCCCTTTTATTTCTTTAAAAAAATTTTTAAAGTCTTTATTTATTATTGAGAGACAGAGCATGAGCATGGAAGGGGCAGATACAGAATCTGAAGGAGGCTCCAGGCTCTGAGCGGTCAGCACAGAGCCCAACACGGGTTTGAACTCACAAACTGCAAGATCATGACCTGAGCTGAAGTCAGATGCTTAATCAACTGAGCCACCCAGGCTCCCCTCTTTCCCTTTTATTTCTAAGTTTTTAGAGGATTTTTTTCTTAACGTTTATTTATTTTTGAGAGACAGAGTACGAGCTGGGGAGGAGCAGAGAGAAAGGGAGACAAAGAACCCAAAAGAGGCTCCAGGCTCTGAGCTGTCAGCACAGAGCCTGATGTGGGCCTCGAACTCACTAACTGCGAGATCATGACCTGAGTTGAAGCTGGACGCCCAACTGACTGAGCCGCCCAGGCACCCCTCATAGAGGATTTCTTAGCTAAGCTTTTTAGCATTTAAAAACGCCTACAGCTGTGGAGCTTTTAAACTCCCGCCTTCTATGTATGCCCAGGTGGACAAAAGCTCACAATTCTGTTTGATAAGTAAACAGAGTACCTTTATGGCTGCAGTTTATTTACTTCTTGATTATCGAACAAGATGTGGTTTTGATTGTTTTATGTTAGTAATATACATCATTGGAAGTCAAATATTATCCCAAATCCATTCATTTTTTGTTTCCTTTTTTTTTTTTTTTTTAATGTTTATTTATTTTTGAGACAGAGAGAGACACAGCATGAGTAGGGGAGGGGCAGAGAGACAGGGAGACACAGAATCCGAAGCAGGCTCCAGGCTCCGAGCTGTCAGCACAGAGCCCGACGCGGGGCTCGAACCCGCAGACCACGAGATCATGACCTGAGGCGAAGTCGGCCGCTCAACCGACTGAGCCACCCAGGCGCCCCTTGTTTCCTTTTAAATAGACTTTGCTTTTCAGAGCAGTTTTAGGTTCACAGCAAGAGTGAAAGTATAATACAAAGTTCCTATATAACAAGCAAAGTTCCCGTATAACCCCTGGTCCCCTGCGCTGCTCCCCCCAAACTTCTCCACTATCAACAGCCCACATCGGAGTGGTACCTTTGTTACAAATGATGAATCTATATTGATGTGTCATCATTACCCAAAGTCCATTACCCATTTCCATTAGAGTTCACTCTTGGCGTGGTACAGTCTGTGGGTTTTGACAAATGTATAAGGACATGTATATACATCACAGTATCGTAGGATCTTATCATCTCCTGGCAACCACTGACTTTTTACTGCCTTTTCCAGAATGTCTGATAATTGGCATCATACAGTACGTAGCCTTTTCAGATTGGCTTTTTTTTTCCACTAAGTAATATGCATTTAGAGTTCTTCTATGTCTTTTCATGGTTTGATAGCTTATTTTTCCCCCACTCCTAGCCCTTGGCAACAACTTTGCTACTCTGTTTCTATGAGTTTAATTTTTTCCCCCACATATAAGTGATACTTTGCAGTATGTCATTCTCTATCAGGTTTATTTCACTTAGTATAATGCCCTCCAAGTTTGTCCATGTTGTCAAAAATGACAGGATTTCCTTCTTTTTTAGAGCTGTATAAAGTCTATTATATGTATATGTGTATGTGTACATATAATGGATTATATTTCATTATGATATATACATGATATATATATCATATATATATCTCACACTTTCTTTATTCATTTATCTATTGATGGACACTTAGGTTGTTTCCATACTTTGACTACTGTAAATAGTGCTGCGATGAACATGAGATATAGGTACCTCTTTGAGATGATGATTTCATTTTCTTTGGATATATACCCAGAAGTGGGATCGCTGCATCATTCGGTAGTTTTATTTTTAATTTCTTGGAGAGTCTCCGTACTGTTTTCCATAGTGGCTGCATTGGTTTACATCCCACCAACAGTGCACAAGGGATCCCTTTTCTCCACATCCTCACCAGCATTTGTCACCTTATTGTTTTGATGGTGAGCATTCTAACAGATGTGAAGTGATACCTCACTGTGGTTCTGACTTGCATTTCCCTGATGATGAGCGATGTCGAGTGCCTTGTCAAGTCCGTGGGCCATTTGTAAGTCTTCTTCAGAAAAATGCCTATGCCGGTCTTCTGCCCATTTTTAAATCAGGGTTATCTGTGTGTGTGTGTGTGTGTGTGTGTGTGTGTGTGTGTGTGTGTGTGACTTTATGAGTTTCCTTGTATATTGTGATTATCCTCTTATCTGATCTATGATTTGCAAATATTTTTCCCATTCTGTAGTTTACCTTTTCATTTCATTGATGGTTTCCTTTGTTGTACAGAAGCTTCTTAGTTTGATGTAGTTCTAATTATTTTTGCTTTTGTTGTGCTTGCTTTTGGTATCATAGCCAGAAGTCATTGCCAAGACTAATGTCAAGGAGCTTACTCCCTATGTGTTCTTTTAGGAGTTTTGTGATTTCAGGTCTTAATCCATTATAACAACAACAACAAAAAAACACTTTTTGTGAAGTAAGCCCTACACCCAACATGGGGCTTGAAGTCAAAACCCCAAGATCAAGAATCACACACTCCCACTGACTGAACCAACAAGACACCCAGTCCATTTTGAGTTGATTTTTGTGTATGGTGTAAGCAAGTGGTCTGGTTTCATTCTTTTGCATGTGGCTGTCCAGTTTTCCCAGAACCACTTACACAAGACACTATCCTCTCTCAATAGAATGTTCTTGGTTCCCTTTTTGTAAATTAATTGACCATATATGCATGGGTTTATTTCTGGTCTCTCTATTCTGTTCCATTGATCTATTTGTTTTTATCTCAGTACCACACTGTTGTTTGTTTAGAAAAGCTCTACACCCAATGTAGGGCTTGCACTCATAACCCTGAGGTCAAGAGTTGCATGCACCACCAACTGAACCAGGCACCATCCCAATACTACACTGTTTTGATTACTATAGCTTCGTAATATGATTAGAAATCAGGAAGTGTGATTTAATGTTATTGTGTCATTTTTTTTATTTGAGAGAGAAAGAGAGAGACAGAGAGAAAATGTGAGTGGGGGAAAGGGGCAGAGGAAGAAAGAGAGAGAGAGAAAGAATCCTAAGCAGGTTCAATGCTCAGCACAGAGCCAGACATGGGGCTTGATCCCACAACCCTGAAATCATGACCTGAGCCGAAATCAAGAGTTGGACACTCAACCGACTAAGCCACCCAGGTGCCTGAGATCATAAGTGTCATTTTAATGCTATTTTAAATGGGATTGTTTTCTTTTAATTTCTTTTTATTTTTTCTTAACCTTATTTCTTTATTGAGAGAGAGAGAGAGAGGACTAGCAGGAGAGGGACAGAGAGAGAGAAGGACAGAGGATCTAAAGTAGGCTTCACACTTACAGCAGAGAGCCTGATGTGGGGCTCGAACTCACCACCTGCAAGATCATGACCTGAGCCAAAGTTGGATGCTTAATCTCTCTTTCTGATAGTTCACTGTTGATGTGTAGAAATACAACTAAATTCTGTGTATTGATTTCATACTCTGCAACTTTACTGCATTAATTCATTAGTTCTAGCTCATTTCTTTTTACTGATGAATAATATTCCATTGTCTAGGTGTTCCACAGTTTATCTATTCACCTGCTGAAAAAGATCTTTATTGCTGCCAAGTTTTGGCAAGTATAAATAAAGCTGCTACAACTATCTATGTGTAGATTTTTGTGTGGATATGTTTCCAACTCACTCAGGTAAGTACGAAGAAGCACAGTTGCCATATTATATGATAAGAATAAGTCTTGTGTTATAAGAAACCGACAAATTGTCTTCCACAGTGGCTTTGCCATGTTGCATTCCCCCCAGCAAGGAATGTGACCTCCTGTTACTCCACATCGTCACCAGTGGGTGTTGTCAATGTTCCATACATTGGCCATTCTAATAAATGGTTTGTGGCATCTCATTCTGGTTATTTCTTCTCATTGTTGTTTTAATTTGTATTTCCCTAATGACATAAGATGTAGGGCATCTTTTTATATGCTTATTTGCCATCCATATATCTTCTTTGGTGAGGTATCTGTTCAGGTCTTTTGCTCACTTTTAAATTGAGTTGTTCATTTTCTTATAGTTGAGTTTTAAGAGTTCTTTGTGTATTTTGGATGTAAGTCCTTTATCAGATATGCCTTTTGAAAATATTTTTTTTCCATTCACTAACCATTAAACTGAAATTATTTGTCATTCTTTTGGTTGGAAAAGGAAAGTGAGTTCTACAATAGAATTGACTATAAGATGGTTAAAGTAAGATCATTTTTTCCATTATAGCATGAAAAATTTTTTTTGTTGGAAGGATAGTTTTCACTTTGGGGAATAAAAATATTGCCATTGCTATTCATCCGTTCAACAATTATTTATTGAAGACTTATTATACTCCAGAGAGTATTCTAATCTACTCCCAGGAAAGGGTAAACATACCATAAATCTTTCCTCTGGGAGATTTTTATGGCCATGAAAAAGACAGAAAGACCACTGCCACCTTCATAAACAAATATCACAAAATTTCTTATCTCTGTTAGTGCTTCTAGAAACCCATTTGAACAGTCTTACCAAATAAGTGCTTACTCCCCAAGACTCTTTGAAATATTCACCCGAAATTCTCTCCTTGCTGTGTCCACCAATTCTAAAATAGATTATGATCTTTACACCACCATAATTAAGGCCCTATAATGAGAGAACTGCCTTCAACCCAACTTCTCAGATCTCATAAACATCTCAACATCACCCTCTGAGGTCCAAGACTCTTTCGTGGAAGTGTACCCTCTTTCTCTTTTGTTACAGTAAGAACAAAGTCAACTTTGTATTATTAATAGGTTGTTTCTCTGGTATTTTCTAGAAGCCCATTGCTCAACAGGGGTAAATTGTGATTATTTAAAAGATTTCTTATTTTTAAGTAACCTCTATACTCAACGTGGGGTTTGAATTTACAGCCCCAAGGTCAAGAGTCGCATACTCTACCGACTGAGCCAGCCTTATAGACAACGTTCTTTTTTTTTTTTTTAATATTTTATTATTTTGTTTAAGTCGTCTCTTCACCCATTGTGGGGCTCAAACTCACAACCCTGAGATCAAGGGTCACATGCTCTATTGACTGAGCATCAATTTTAAATATACTCATCAGTAGGCTTCATTAGGAAGATGGTATTTGAACAAAGATTCAAAAAAGGGGGTTTACTCTAAGGATTTGTGAGGGAAGAGTGTTTCAGGCAGAGAGGACAGCCTGAGCAAAGATTCCAATGGGGTTCAGGCCTGTTTTGATTTAGCAGATTGAGCAAGGAAAAAGTAATGAGAGATAATTTTGGAGATTATGTGTGACCCCGAGTGAGGTATGTGTGTATGTACACACATGCCTGTATCTATGAAGCAATAATATAATTAAGAGTCAGCTAGTCAGTGTACAAATATTTATTGAGGTCCTACTATGTGCTATTCTAAGTACGAGGAACACTGTGATGAAATAAATCAACTTAATGAATGTGCATTCCAGTATATAAACAAAAAAGAGAATTTCAGATATTATGGGCTATGAAGACAAAAAACAGAATAGGAAGTGACTTGAAGTTAGAGTCAATTCTACTAGTATGTTAGGGAAGTTTTCTTGAGAAATTAATGCTGGGTTGAGGTCCTCGTAAAGAGAGGCAGCTGCCAACAAGTGTGAAAGGAATATTCCAAGAAGAAGTTACAGCAATTCACAAAGCCCCTGGGGAGTCTGAGGGAAAGCAGGAGGCCAGTGTGGCTGAAACATAATGGAGTAGTGGAAAAGAAGGGTTCCTACTGCCTTAATGGTTCAAGGAAAGCAGAGTCAAGTGATAGGTAATGCTAACGGTTTGGATATCACCCAGCACATATTTGGAAGCCATTGGATGAATAATGATGTGATTATAAGCACATGTTTATAAAACATCACTGGGATTGTCATCTGAGGAAGTTTCCCAGAAGAAAACCAGGGAGAGAGTACTCCAAGAGAGAGGTTTCACTGAAGCCTAGAGAAGAAGGAGTCTGCTAAAAGAGGGAGTGGTCTGTCTGACCAAAGGCTGCTGGCAAAGATAAGGACAGAGAACCAACCACTGGCTTTGACAAGACCTAGGTCATTGGTGACCTCAGCAAGAGCCATTGAGTAGAGGGCTGGTTATAAGGCTCCTGTGAGGGAGACAGTTCATCAGTTCATCACATAAGTAACTTCTGATAGATGTCGTGGAAAGAAGTTCAAGAGGCAAGGAGGGATTGTGACAGTGTCTGAGGCTGGAGGTCTTGGGAAGCCTGTCCTGAATCATAGTAAATTCAAGACGACTGCAAAGTCTTTGCCCTTCTCTCCATGGTGAGGTTGGGTCTATTTACCCTCATTCTGAATCCAGACTGGTCCCATGACTTGTGTTGACCAATCGAGGGGAGTGGAAGTAAGACTGTGGGACTTCTGAGGTTAGGCCCTACGAGGCTCACAGTTCCTGCCTTTGTTGCTTGAAATGTTTTATCCTGGAAGCCAGCTGTCATAGAGGCAGTCTGGTTATCCTAAGACCGCCGTATTGTGAGGAAGTTCAAATTAGGCATGTAGACAGAAAGAGGCCACAGGAGGAGCACTTAAGCACCAGTCATGTGAGTGAAGCCTTCTTGAACCTCTAGTCCAGCCCAGCCGGCCATCAGAGGAATGCAAGCTGAGTCGATGACCCCCTCTGAGTGTCCCCGTCTGACCTGTGCCTGATTCCTGTCTCACAGAATAACCAGCAACTAAAACCTTTGTTGTTTTGAGCCACTCTATTTTAGGTAGTTTGTTACACAGCTGTAGCTAACCAAAACACTGAGGAAACTGTCTTTGACCGAAATGAAGTGATGTTTGAACTTTAGCACCTAACTTTCGCAAAAGATCCCCAACATTGCACCATGGCTGTGGGGAAGGTGGTTAGCTAGGGTTGAGAGGCAGTAGATGGAGTGGTATTTACTAAGCAAAGAGACTTTGCTGTCTCTGGGACTCATGGGTGCTGTGGCAGTGGCATGAATTTGTAGCATCTGAAAGTGGAAAGATTTGAGAATTGCTCATAGGCAATAAACAAACACACCCAATGCATATTCTGATTTTGTGTCACCTGTAAAGTTTTCGTCCCTTCTAGCTCCTCTCTTGGCCTTGGGCATTCGTCCCCACAATGAATTTCTTGGTGCTGCTATGTGCCTGCTCCCCCCAGCAGTCTGGCCGTGGAAGAATTTCTTTGGAAACCTGGACCTCTGTTTCTGCGTCACCAGCCACAGTACTGGCAAGGCCCCGGTCCCTCCAGAAAGAAATATTTGCCCACCAGGCCCCCTCTCCCCGTCTTCCTCAGGAAGGGGGCTTTAAATGAGAAGAGGGGCAGACATCTCTGTGCTAATAACAATGCCATCCGCTCCTTGCACACTTCCTGTGTGCCCGTATCCCATTTTATTTATTTCTAAATGTTTTATTATTTATTTTTTTAGAGAGTGGGGACAGGAGAGGGCCAGAGAGAGAGGACAGAGGATCCAAAGTGGGTTCTGTGCTGTCAGCACAGGGCTTGAACTCATGAGCTCACGACCTGAGTCGAAGTCAGACGCTCAACCATCCAGGCGCCGCAGCCAGTCCCGTTTTAAATATCATGACAACCCATGCAGAGAGAATGATGATCACTATGACACAGATGCGGAGGCTGAGGACACAGAAGACAAGAGTCTGGCCCTCGTCTGCCCGGCTGGTAACACAGCGCTGGCAGGAGTGTGCCCCGGGAAGAGGAGGGCACCTCCCCACACGTGCTCCAAACCATCCAGTCTGAGTGGCCTGAGCTCTCCGGGCAGCCTCCCTGCTGGTGGGCACGCATGTTCTCTCAGACGTCTTTGTTTCAGAGTGGGGGGGAAGAAAAGTTAGGACTTACAATTCTGCTCTCTTGGCACAAGTGACCTTTTCTGAAATGATTTACCTCTTTATTAATGGAAATCATCACTTTATAAATAGCACGTGTTTTGTATGTGGCATTGAGCACAGAGGCCTTCACTGTGAGTCAGAAGAGTCAGAAGTTCTACTTCCCATGTGAGCTGGAAGTCTGTGACAAATTTCTCCACTCTTCATATTTTTCAGTTCTCGGTTTCTACCTTCTCCACTGAACTGAGAATAATTTGAGAGCAGGGAATGTTCTGGTCTTCTTCATACCTTTAGTTTTTTGGGTTTTTTAAAGTTTATTTCGAGAGAGAGAGAGAGAGAGAGAGAGAGAGAGAGAGAGAGTGTGTGTGTGTGTGTGTGCACGAGCACGGGAGGGGCAGAGAGAGAGGGGGACAGAATCCAAAGCAGGCTCCAGGCTCTGAGCTGTCAGCACAGAGCCCAATGTGGGGCTTGAACTCCCCAACCGTGAGATCATGACCTGAGCAGAAGTCAGATGCTTAACTGACTGAGCCACGCTGGCATCCCTTCTTCATACCAGAGCCCCAAAACGGTTGAGGGTAGGAAGGGGGAGAAGAAAGAATGAAGGGCTTTGTGAGGTAATACCAGTCATGGGACCAGCGATATGATTATGAAAATCTTGCAGGCTTTGCTGAGAGACGGGTGGATCGGTGGCAAGCTTTTTAGGAGGACATGGGACCTGTAGCGAGGGCCTCTTTTGCATAAAGGGCACAGAAAATAGAGTTGTGCATACATATGGTCAAATGCCTAGGCAGCCTTCCCTTTCCTTGTTCCTCCCAAAGCGACCAATACCGCAAGACGACAAAGCGGTTCAACAGGAGGACAACTGTCAGCAACAACTCTGGCCACTTCCTTTCCTTTGGAGATGGCAGCAAGAAAGGAGAGGCTGGAAGAGCCCCAGCACAGATGCAGAATGGTGACTTGGTTTTGTGCCACCAAACTCACCTGATACGTGTTCTTTGGTGACCTCGATTCTCCTGACCTTTGTGGAGCGAACTCCCACTTTAAGATTGTGCCAGGATTTTAACGGGGAGCATCAGCTGCAGAGGGCAAAGGGGTCGCGCTAATAAGCTCTCTAATTCTGCTTCTTGCAGACAGCTTCAGTTTTGAAGGAGAAGGTATTATTTTTAGAATTCCCTCTTGCTTTCATCCTGTGTCTTGAATGATTAACTCCTAGTGTTTCCTCTCTGATTCCTCCTGGGGAAGCAAGTGCACTTTCAACCCAAATAGAGACCGGATGTCTTTTTAAAAAATTATTTTCAATCTGTACCCCCCCACGCCATCTTCTGTCCCCACCTCTTCCCCCTCCTCTATTGAAATCATCTCCTTCGAGTCTCCAGGACAGTGGCTTGTCTGGGAGACACTAACCTGGGAAGGGATACCTTTACTAATGTTTAAAGTCCAGTTTCACCCTTCTGGTGTCTAGAAAACATGACTTCATGGACCTTCAGGCTTGCCTTAGGTCATTCGAATACAGAGGTAGGGGTGAAGGGATAAGGGAAGTACACAGCTCTGTATTTATTTGGGAGGGTTTGTTTGAGACTCCCATGGTCTTTCATGGAGTAGGCAGATGCAGTCACTGTGTACTTACAAGTCTACAGAATGTTTTCAAAATGTAACTTCGCGCTGCGGTTTGTTTTTGCTAAATTACCCTTTACTAATTTTAAAAGAGAAATCTCAGAGGGAAAATGATAGTTTTCAAAATTAGATACAAATCAAAATCTATGAGCATCTTGGAGATTAAGTTTCTTAAGAGAAAAACAGATGCAGATAGCCCCATTTGGGGGACAATCCGTGCCCCAAACAAAACATCACGCACTATGTGAGCAGTGAGAAGTTCCTCACATGGACTTATTTGACTAAACGTATTATTTCTTTTTTAAAACACGTGACTATGGTGACCAGTAAAGGAGCCAAAAAAGATGTTCGACTTTATTATTTTTTTACAAATTTATGTTACTTAAAAATTTTTTTTTAAATGTTTATTTATTTCAGAGAGAGAGCGAGGCAGAGTGCAAGCAGGGGAGTGTTGGGAGCCATTTTGGGCTCGCAGGTTGAGACCCCTCCCTGTGTGGAAAAGGTTGAAGCAAAGCTCCCGCCAGCCAAACTGGCACCTAGTCTTACCTCCTTCTAAATAATATTTCAGGCCTGAATTTCTTGAACTGCTCTCGTTGGCCCAAGGGATATAATGCTCTTTGGTTTTATGGCACATGGAAAAGGGGACCTGGAGTGCAATGTCTTGATGGATAAAATCCGAATGAGAGTAACCTGGCCAGAAGTAACCTCAAAGTTGCCTCTTGGGGATAGGTTACACAAATTGATCATACAGAATAGCAGTTATGAGTTAGCTAGAAATTAGTAGACAATTTCCCACGACTCCTTGAACCAAACTAGATTTTCCCTGCAGGTATCGCATTGTGTTAATCATCCCCTCAGCCCCACCATAAATCCTCAAGACACATCTCTGTAAAGCTTCTCTCAGTATTTGATTAACAGACTGATAGGAGAGACTGTAAAGAGACTTAGGAGCTTCCCCGGAGGTTAGCCTAGCCCAAAAGTTAGAAGCACTGTTTATAGATAAGGTACAAACGGTAAGCCAAACAAAAGTAGCTACACATCTCTTCACTGATCAACAAATATTGAGCACCTCCCTGAGGTTAACATTCCACAAATCCTTTTGTAATTCTCATCCCCACACTCTCTTATAATAAAAAGGCAATAACAAAATACTCTTGCAAAAGCTACCATAAAAGAATAGATAGACATGAGCCCTTACGATTATGGATAGAATGACTCCTAATCTACCTATAGATGACTAACACAGGTCTTGAGACAACAACGTATGTTGTTAAGAATGCCTTGTCATTGATGTAATGCCACTCGCTACCTTTAAAAATAAAGACACTGAGACCAGTAGGGCAGAGATGCCAGAATTGCCAGGGCTCCCTGCTTGGTCATCAGACTCCATCTCTCTCGTAGCTCTCTCACTTCTTTTCGCCTGACCGTCCGTCCTTCAGGGACCCCTAGATTCGCCGGAACAAGGACCCCGGCAGGGGAGGGGCAGAGAGAGGGAGAGACACAGAATCCGAAGCAGACTTCAGGTTCTGAGCTGTCAGCCTAGAGCCCGATGTGGGGCTTGAACTCCTGAACTGCAAGACCGTGACCTGAGCTGAAGATGGACACTTAACTGACTGAGCCACACAGGTGCCCCTATATTTTACTTTTTTTTTTTAAAGTACGCTCCACACCCAACGTGGGGCTCAAACTCAGGATCCCAAGATCAAGAGTTGCATGCTCCACTGACTGAGCCAGCCAGGTGCTCCAAAGGTGTTTGCCTTTAAATGCAAAAACCTTAAGTGGGTTTGAACTTGTAAAGAGGAACAGATGCATTTCATGACTCTGCCAAAGGCACATGTGTGAGTATAATGTGTTTATATTTTATTATTATTCTTTAAAAATTGTTTAACATTTATTTATTTTTGAGAGACAGAGCACGAGTGGGAGAGGGGCAGAGAGAGAGGGAGACACAGAATTCGAAGCAGGCTCCAGACTCTGAGCTGTCAACACAGAGCCCGATGCAGGGCTTGAAGCCACGAACTGTGAGATCATGACCTGAGCCGAAGTCGGATGCTCAACTGACTGAGCCACCCAGGCGCCCCTATATTTTATTATTTTTAAGGTTTATTTATTTTAAAAAAGAGAGAGAGCATGCACACCCACATGAGAGAGGAAAAGAGAAAGAGGGAGAGAGAGAATCCCAAGCACGCTCCGCACTGTCAATGCAGAGCCCAACTCAGGGCTCAAACTCACAAACCACGAGATCATGACCTGAGCTGAAACATTAGCTGCCTGAGCCACCCAGGCGTCCCTAATGCAATGTGTTTAAAGTCATATTGAGTCTGATTTGGTGGCTCCTGAGATGTAATGATTAACATTTTAAATAAACAGAACTTGTTCTTTAATTCTTCAGAGCAAGTTTTAAATAAGCTTGAATGTGATAAGAAGACTTACTATTCATTCTTTGCAAAGTATCAAGTAATCTAGTCATAAAAGGAATTTCTCAATTTCTCTGACATAGCTTGTAGGAATAAAATCTGCGTTCCGAAGAACACAGTGTGAAACTCTGCAGTACAAAGGACTTGGGCAGAAACACAGAGGGGTGGGAGGAAGGGAGACGAAGGGAAAGATTGCTCTCTCCTGAATACATGGTCCCAGAAAGGTGCCTTGTGGACAGTTTTCAGGGTCACGTGCTGACAGGTTGGTTGTTGAGACTTCGATGCAAAAAAGTTTGAGGAAGCCAGTGTGAAATACTCACACGAAACAGCAGCAGTGAGATCCCGGGACATAAGAAAAAAATAAAAGGTCATGGAAACTTGGAGTCTCTTTTATTTGCTCTCCCTCCCACCAAACCTCCCTGCTCTCATGTTGAAGAAGAAGGAAATACTTGTCGAGAACACATTCATCCTCATGTGCTGGGGGAATGAGAGAATGTTGCAATAGTGTATGACAGGGCGTATTGGTTCTTTTGATCTCAAGTATCTCACATTGTTCCTTACTGAACTTAAAATTTGTCCACAGAAGTTTAATCTCACACTCACACACAAACATCAACCTCCCCACTCCTCCAGAGAACCCCAAAAAGGTCTGTTCTGCTTGCAATAATTCCTTCAATAGCTCCCACTTCTCTCAGAAGTTAGTCTGACCTGGAAAGGCAGACGCAGCCCCCTCGGGAGCTGACTCTCTGCAGCCATCCACCTCATCATCCAACGCGTCTGCCATATTGACTCTGGGGTTCTCGAACGTGCCACCCTCCCTCCTCACAACTCCAAGCCTTTGTTTTTCCTTCTCTTTTCACCTCCATGTCTGCCCAACTTCCACAGGTCTTTCCACATTTAGCTTAGATGTCACCTCCTCCTGAAAACTTCCCGGACCATCTATTTGCTCAAATCAGGACTGGTGCCTCACCGGTGAGTTTCTGTGCATCTGTCTGTGCCTCCACAGCAGTATCACACCAAACCAAATCCTTTGCCTTTTCCTATTTAGTTTTTTTAAATAATTTTTTAGGTTTATTTATTTTCGAGAGTGAGAGAGCGAGCACTCGAGAGGCAGAGAGGAGAGAGGGGGAGACAGTCTCTGCACTGACAGCAGACAGCCGGCTTTGGGGCTCAAGCTCACAAGACCTGAGATTATGACCTGAGCCACAGCTGGACACTGAACCAACGGAGCCACCCAGGTGCCCTCCTATTTACTTTTAGAGTAACACAAAAGCTATCCCACGGTGAGCGTCCTTTGCACAGTTGGTGGATGAATTGTTTAATCAGTTTGTTTCTAGCCTACGTTAACGTACTCGCTTGTGTGCCTAAGTGGATGGGGACAAATAAATCTTATAGTTTGTTTGACTAAGAATAGTTCCCTGATAGTGATTTGGCAACCGAAAGTTAGTGGGGGAAGTAAACAATAGTTACTAAACAGACTGCCTTTGATTACCTTTTATGAATCATTTGTTTGAACTAGGAATGCTTTAAATTATTTTTGTGGAGATAGCATAATAACTAACAACAAAAAGAATAACTAAACATAATGAAGGCCACCTTTATCATGAATATATGCTAACCATCTTTTTTGTGGTTGTTTCAAGTGCTCTAATTGAACTCCAAAACTGATCTTAGAATTCAGTTATAAATTCAAAATTTATTTCCTCCACCCTGCTGCCCCCAAAACACACACACACATACACACACACACACACACACACACCCCACACCCCATACCCCACACCCATTCCCTTATAGCCACCTTACTAGACTTTGTCTTTATTAGTCCCTTGAGACAAATGTTACCACAGTTTCGAAGTCGTAACAGATCTTGTAAAGGAAAATAGAAAATAATGGTGAGAAGACCCACTCGGTTGGCATATGTGGTTCCCCACTGACCTCTTCAAACCAACCAAGAAATTGAGAGTGAAAATCATCTAAGAAAGTAGGCGTTGTAATATTCTCCCAAAGCCCCTTGCACCCAGTCATGCGGACCCTGTACCGCCCAGAGTCGGCTCTGCAAGTCGGCTCGTGTAGAGAAGAGTTATTTTAGAAGGATCATCTCAGGAAGCTTATTTATATTCTCTTTGAAGTGATGAGTTCAATGAACTCTTGAACTGGACACTTGAAGTCCTTAATTTTTGCTGTCACTTGGAAAAGAATTACTCTCGATAATTTGTAATATAATTTATTGGAGTGCAACAAAGGTGGCTGACTACATACTATCAGCTGGATTTCTGGCCTGCTTCGGTAAATATCAGAGAAAATGTTTTGAGGGTGGAGCTTGGAAGTCTAATTAGACCACGTTCAAGATAAATGTCTCACTATCAAGCAGAGTTTGTATTTTTAAATGGACACCAGAGACTCTTAGAACATTCTGCCCAGCAATTTTGTGTGCCAGAAAAATGAGGTGAGCCAGAAATCTGGCACAGAGTTGGGCGTAGAACGTTTTTCCACAGGCGTAATGAGAAAGAACATTGAGCAAGGGACTTAAGACTCAGTTTGAGTTCCAGTTTTGCCTCTGGGACCCTGGCCCTGTTACTTCACTGTGAACCTGGATTTCCAAAGCTACCAAATAAAGGAGTTGGACTTTCAGTCTCCTTACATCTCTGATGATCTGTGTTGGATTATTTCACATCCAGAGAAAGGAGGCCACATGTGTTTGGCCTTACCAACCACCTTTTAAACAGTAACCCTCCCTGGCCCTAACGGGGGAGGAGCTTACACAGAGGCCGGTGGCCTGCCCCCTGGGGGAATGCAGATGTTTTCCAGTCAACAGACACCAGCTGACCAATGTGTCTACAGTCTGTTCCAGCTCCCCTGGATTCAGAGCATTTGGAGGCAGTTGGGTCCTGCTCCCTGACCCAAACTGGTGAGGTGGGAGATGAGTCAGATGTGGCAGCAGTTACCTAACCCATCCCCAGGAGGGAGAATGGAGCGTGTGAACAATGGCTCGAGGGAAAAGCTTCATTCAGGTTGTTTGCTCTGGGTCGGGGCCCAATCCCTCCAGCTGCCTTTGGCCCCAATCCCTCTATCCACTTGCCTTTGCCTCTTGCTTCTGCTCTGCCCCACACCGTCTCTGGATCTTTAGTTCCCTTCTCACTAGTGACGCTGGATTCTTGTGGGCTCACACAGAAGATAATGTACACAAGCCATTCACCACCACCCCAACTCTTCCTTGTTGCCAGAACCCTGATTGTGATCAGGGGTGCCCCCAGCCTCAGGTAGCTAAGTGAAGGGCTCCCAAGCCTCAGTTTCAGGGGAAAACCCTGACTGGCATGAGCCAGGCACTGTGTTCTCATTCTCCTGTTATCCTCACTAGTGATTGATGTGGGTATGGGCATGGATTATAGTTCTGGTCAATGTGGGGGAGGTCACTTGAGAGACTTCTGGGAAAGTGCATATTGTGATGTCGGCATGCGATGCCTCAATGCCACGGCCATCTTTTAAAAATGAGAAAGATAAGCTGACAGGCCGAGTGACTTGGTTGAATAGACAAATGGAAAGAATCACCTGGATCATTGCCGATATAGCTGAGTTGCCTGGAACCCATCTACCTCTTGAATTCCAGCTGCGAGGGATCATTTTTTCCTGCCTGTTTGAGTGAGAAACCAAAAACATCTTAATACAGTACGTGCTGGCACACTGGCGAGGCAGCGAGGAAACTCCTGGGCTTTAGAATTATGTGGACCTGGTTTCACACCGTAGTTCCTCCACTTCTAGGTTGTTGCTGAGGAACAAATTACTTTAAAACTTCCTGACTTAAAAACACACTAAGCATATATCTCTCAGATTCCATGGGTTGCAAATTTGGGGGATGGCTTAGATTTCCTCCTCTCATGAGATGTAAACAGGTATCAGCTGGGGTTGCAGTCCTCTGATGGCTTAGCTGGAACTGGGGGATCTGCTTCTCGAGGGGCTCGCTCACGTGGCTGGGAGGAGGCCTACGTTCCCCACTACCTGCCCTTCCCTCGAAAGCTGTTTGAGGGTTCTCTGTTTTATTATTTTTACATTTTTATTTACTTCTTTTTTTGAGAGAGAGAGAGAGAGAGAGAGAGAGAGAGAGAGAGAGAGAAAGACCAAGCTGGGGGTGGCAGAGAGAGAAAATCCTAGGCAGAGTCCGACATGGGGCTCAAACCCATGAACTGTGAAATCAAGACCTGAGCTAATACCAAGAGTCAGAGGCTTAAACAACTGAGCCACCCAGGCACCCCAAGTGTCCTCAGTTTTAAACAAAGATCTTTTTATTTCGGTATGAGAGGCTAGCTGATCAAGAGATGAATGCCAATGAAAAGATAGTTTGTTATACAGTCGGGTCACAAGGGGAAGGCACTGGGATTGGCCTGGGGGACAGAGGCAATAGGGGAAAATGGAGGCAAGAGCCTTTCCTGTGGTTTCCATGGGAAGGAAGGGGTGAGGTAAGTTGAGTAGGCATATTAGGATTGGTTAGGTTGAATTATTGTAGTGGGTCCTGGGCATAATGGCCGTTCCCTAGCTGTCTAGTATCTGGCCATGGAGTGATTAGTGGTCCAGGATGTGGGAGCTCAAGAAAGGAGGTGGTGGCAGTTGTGAGTCATGGACTGATCGACTTGCATTTGAAAAGTGTGCCACAGACAAGTCATTCGCTAGGAATTGGCTTGCCCCGGCGGGGCAGTCCCACCATGGTCATTAAGGCCCTAGATATCAAAGCATGGAAATACAAAAATAAATGGCATGATTAATACATCATCACAGCATGGCGGCTGGCTTCGCCCAGAGGAAGCAGTCCAAGAGAGCAAGGCTGAAGTTGCAATGCTCTTTGTGATCTAGATTCAGAGGTCACACACCATCACCTCTGCCATACTCTACACAGGCCGGTCCTGATTAAACGTGGGAGGAGACCACTCAGGGGGTGAACACCTGAGGTGGAGATCTTTGGGGGTCAACTTAGGAGTTACCACACATTTGAGAAATCACTTAACCTCCAAGTCTCCGTTCCTTCGTCTGAAAAAGATGATAATAATATTATAGCAGTCAGACCTCTTGGTTGCAAGCAACAGAAAACAATCCTGGCTTACTCAGACCAAGGGGGAATTTACTGGATAAATTCAGGGCAACTCACACAATAGAGGGAGGCCTGGGAGCAGGAAATGTCGTCCAAAGTGAATGATTTGGTCAGGAAAGTGGTGTTGATACCACCTCCACCAGACCCTGGGTAATACTGCCCGAGCGAAATTCCCAGCACCATGGCTGTTGTTTAGAAACACTCTCAACTACTTCTGTCTCCTGAAGGTTCCACTGTGCTGGCACAGTGGGGACAGGAGAAGCTGGCACCTTCCACTTCCAAGAATTCAACAAATGTCCATGGCCTCTTGGGATCCTCACGAAGATTAAACAACAATATATGTCTTTGGAAAGTCGAGAGTCATTGGTAATTGGTTGTTTAATAGAAGGAAGAAAGCGGTCACCTTGGGGTGACATAAAGTGAGTTCAGAGATCTCAGATAGAGAGGGGTCTTATTTTAGACTCTGAAGCATCCTCGTAAGGTGTCGGGACACACTGCTCACTGCTAATCACACCCTCATCCCGCCCCTGCTCTTACACACATGCGCACATTCTTTGTTTTTCCACCGGTGTTGAGATATAATTATGTCAGCTTAAGGTGTACAAGGTGATGACTTGATACAAGTCTATATTGCAAATTTATTAACTGTAGCAAGGTTAGTTAACACCTCCATCACGTCACATAATTATTTTCTTGTAGTGAGCACATATGCGCATTTGTAATTTGCTGAGTTTTATTCAAATACTATCTCCATTCTGATTTGGTTGTTCTGTGACCTGAGTTGGAGATTAGGAAACAGCAGGTGATTAATTAAGAAAAGCTAAAGTAGGGGCGCCTGAGCGGCCCAGTCGGTTAAGCATCCGACTTCAGCTCAAGTCATGATCTCACGGTTGGTATGTTTGAGCCCCACGTCAGGTTCTGTGCTGACAGCTCAGAGCCTGGAGCCTGCTTTGGATTCTGTGTCTCCCTCTCTCTCTGCCCCTCCCCACCGTGCATGTGTCTGCGTGTTCCTCCCCCGCCCCCCAAAAGAAACATTAAAAAAAAAAAAAGAAAAAAGAAAAGCTAAAGTAAAAGCTTCCTGTGAGAACTGCAACCCTGACCTCTTGGTACTCTGATAGGGACCACGATTAATCGCACTAACGGGTGGTGGCTCCTCTTTGTGCCATTATTACCTTTCCTTGTCTCTCTGAATTGGCAAGGCATGGCAGGATGCCTCTTCCCCTAGAGCCTGCGCTTTCTTAGCGCTATTCAGACCCGATCATTTCATTCAGAGGGCCTCACCCACCTTAGGTTTGCACTCACTGCGGCTGATGGGTTTCACTTGTCAGTGGTTCTGAAACTTTAGTGTCTCTGATGGTCACCAGGAGGGCTTGCCAAACCACAGACTGCTGAGCCCCACCCCCGGAGTCTCAGGTCATAGGGAGGCTGGGGTGGGACAAACATGCCGCATTTCCCAAGCTCATTTGACCACAGAGCCTTTTTAAACATTTTCCTGGACTATCTCCCTGAACTAAGTTCCACCAGGCTTTTGCCAGGAAACCTTGATCTATAAGGTGTCTGCTCTCAGATCCCCCCCAAATGGAAAAAGCAAGGAGGTTCTTCTTGGGTCAGTGGACTAGTCCTATCTATTTTTGTTTTAAGTTTATTTATTTATTTTGAGAGAGAGACAGAGAGAGAGTGTGGAGAGGGGCAGAGAGAGAGGGAGAATCCCAAATAGGCTCCATGCTGTGAGTGCAGAGTCCAACTTGGGGGCTCAATCCCATCGACTGTGAGATCATGACCTGAGCTGAAATCAAGAGTTGAACATTTAAGCAACTGAGCCACCCAGGGGCCCCTAGTCTGTCTTTTTTAAGAGGAAGGAAATTAGCACAGGTGAGCCAGGACTAGGGGTGCGGTGCCTGTCTGCTGAGTGGCACCTTCGTGAACTTGACGAGCCCTTTGCCCTTTCTTAGGTGTCCTGTTCTTATTTACAAAATAAGATCTGGAGGAGATCAGGCTGCGTCCCAACAAACTAATATTTTGCGACTTCACAGCTCCTAGAAACATCGGAAAGGGATGCCTGAGTAATGTTCGTTAATGGGAGACAGGGGAAGTAAGGAAACTAGTTTTAAAAAGTCTTGTAGAAGTCAAAGATAGTTTTACGGGGAGAAAATATCTTAATGAATATGAGGATGGAGAATGGGGGTTGCATTAGCTTCCTATGATCGCCTTAACGTAGTACCACAAACTTGGTGGCTTAAAAAGAACAAACACATTTTTACGAGTTCTGGACGTCAGAGGTCCGATATGGGTCTCACCAGCCTCAGCGAAGGTGTCAGCAAGACCGCATTCCTGCCTGGAGGCCCTAGGGGACTATTCACCTCCGTTCATCGTTCATCGTCTGGTTTCTGAAGGCTGCCCACATTTATTGGCTCCCGGCTCCCTTCCTGGTTGCTGATGAAAACCAGCAACACTGCATCTCACTGACCTTTCATTCTCCCTAGTCACGTCTGCCTCTCTGACCCCAGCCGCGAAAGGTCGTCCCCTTGTGATTAGGTCGAACTCACCCAGGTGATTCAGGATTACTACCCCCTCAAGGACATCTGCAGAGTCCCCTTTGCCATGTAAGGTAACGTACTTACACGAGCTGAGAATCCCCTTCCTTGGGGGTGGAGGGGGCATTATTCTGTCTTCTACATGGATGAAATTTTGTCTTTAAAGGAGTGTAGGTGTTGAGAAGACCCACTCTCCTTCCTTTCTTAGTCTTCCTGACACTCTGTTCATATCTACACTTTCTCTGTAACTTAAAAAAATTTTTTTAAATGTTTATTCTTTAGAGAAAGCACAAGCGGGGGAGAGGCAGAGAGAGAGGGGGAACAGAGGATCCAAAGTGGGCTCCATGCTGATGGCAGCAAGCCCGATGTGGGACTTGAACTCATGAACCGTGAGATCACGACCTGAGCTGAAGTCAGACGCTCAACCGACGGAACCATCCAGGCACCTCTCTGTATCTTTAACAAACTGTTCTCACTTCCAAAAAAATTAAAAAAAGAAAAAGAAAGAAGGAAAGAAAGAAAGAGAAAGAAAGAAAGAAAACGAAAGAGAAAGAAAGAAAGAAAGAAAGAAAGAAAGAAAAAAGAAAAAGAAAGAAAGAAAGAAAGAAAAAGAAAGAAAGAAAGAAAGAAAACGAAAGAGAAAGAAAGAAAGAAGAAAGAGTTACAGGGATTGACATGAAAAATTGAAATTAGACTTCATAATATATGGGGTAAAAAGAAGTAGAAATGGTTGATATGAAAAAAAAAAACCAAGAAAGCAGATAATTTACAATAGGAACAAAAATAGTTAAGTGTTAGATACACATTAATTCTCTGTGAAAAAGCCAGAGCAAAGATTGGAGGCTTAGCACGGGATTGGTTTTGTGTTATATAGCATATCTTCACAAAACAGAACTAAAAACCTAAAACTCACCCAGTTTAAAAAGCAAGCTGTATCAGCTTTACTGAAGTTGGCCCTGCATGGCTTTGCTTGACTTTCGCGGCTGGAAGATGGTGGAGGAAGCCCCATGAACGGTCTGAAGTCATCACCGAGCCCCAGTCAGTGTTTGAAAGAATTGTTAGGAACCTGGTGAGGTCAGGACAGCCTTGCCTTTGTTTAGTGCCTTCAGGATGTGGAACAAAAGGAAACACAATATTTACATTCAAGGTGAGAGTGAGCCTGGGCCAAGGGCAGCTAAACCATCATCCAAAGGTCAATCAGATGGCAAGAACTAAATGCAAATAAAAGTATCACAGCGAAGGATGCACACCATGGCTTTCTTGACCTCAACACAATTGGCATTTTGGACCAGATAATTCTTTGATGCGGGGGACTACCCTGTGTGTTGTAGGAAGGCTGGTAGCCTCTCTGAATTCTACTCATCTGATGCCAGCAGCACCCATTCCCTATGATGCGACAACCAAAAGTGTTCCCAGGCGTTGCCAACTGTCCCTTGAAGGGGCAAAATTGCGCCGGTTGAGAACGGCCGGTATAGACTGAGAACAGGCGAGGAGATGCGGTGAGCCAGTAGGTGGAACCCAAGAGCCTGGAGAGATTTTCAGGACGTGAACCAAGGGAATGGTCTTCAGGACGTTTTGCTGGACCTCGTGGGCTGGCTGGGAGCCACCAGGAGCACCAGCTGGTTTGCATATTGGTCTCTTACTTGGCTGTGGTGGCCTCCAGGTCAGAAGAGCTCAAGCACAATTTGTTCAGGTTGTACTCTGGCTATTGTCCTTTTGTTATGCAAGCACAGGCGATTCACCTGGGCAGGTGATAGGCTTGTTTGCAATATAAACAGCTTGGGATCTATTATCTGCGGCACTCATCTAGGTAACTGCCAGTCCTCAGGATCCCTGATTTGTAGAAGCAAAAAAACGATGACTGTGGAGAGATTCTTGATGCAAGCCGGGCTACCTCAAACCCAGACCAATGATTTGATGCAAACTGGAAAAGGTGCACCTCTTGTGGATGAATTCAAAGAGGGTGGCCCTCCGGGCTGGTCAAGAGGGGCTGGGAGAGCAGATGGCACCTAATTTATAGCCCTGGCCCCACTCAACATGGCGCCCTGCACGGTGAGCGCGCCCAGCCCTTGGACTGGAAGGTAAATCATTCTGGATTATCCAGGTGGGTCGGTCCTACATACCGTGACAAGTGTCCTTACAGGAGATAAATAGAGGAGCGAGGGGGAGAAGAGATTATATAGATGAGCAAAGTGTGGCTGAAATGGGCCAAGTAACTTGCCCCAGGCCACATGGTTGGTAAGCTGGGATTTGAACCCGGGTCTCTCTGATTTTAAAGACCTTTAAGCACACACAGAAGCCTCCCTGCTGCTCCATGCACCCTGCAGCAACCGAGATACACCCCACGCGTGGTGATTTCATCTGTGCTACGTGGTGTTTGTCCCTCTGCTTAAAAACGGGAATGGTTCTTCCAGCACGCTCTCCATCAACCCTGGGCTCTTTACCACCGCCTTGGAAGTGAGATAGAAATTACAATGGACTATTCTCCCAACTCAGTAGATCACGGGAACGCTGTTTCTGTGTCATAAAGAAACCGTTTAGGCATACACAATCACTCATACTTTTTTACATCCATCTAGCCTCCGGGTCATTCGGGTTTATTTGCAGATGTTGCCAAGATGAATCAGAAATCTGGGGAAACTATTTGTCCTTGGAGAAGGACAGCAGTCAGGATGGATTTTTGTTACTTTCTTTTTGCTGACTTTGAATTGGTGTTAAGACTATCTCACCGTCCCAGGAGAAATAGTTAGAAAGAAAAGTTTGGGTTCTTAAGAACTGAATCGTATTCTCTGAGCTCACTTAAGCTATCTGAACTTTGACACTGGACTCTGGTGATGGTGCGATTCAGGAAGCAAGCATTTCTTTTCTTTTCTACTTTTGTCCTGTCTTTTGTGGATTAGAAGGAACTATTCTCCATCTGCTGACAAACCCAAACATACAGTGTGTGTGTGTGTGTGTGTGTGTGTGTGTGTGTGTGTGTGATGATGCTGGTGATGGCTGTGGTGGTGATGGTGATGGTGATGGTTGGAGGAAGGAGGTCTGGCTGACCTGGTTATTTTTATTTTTTTACCTTTTATCTCTTCCAAACAAAAATCTACCCCATTTTACAGGTGGAAACACTGAGTCTTGCTGAATTCAAAGGGTTTACTCCACGTTAATCCAACCAGACAGACCGAATTACAAATGCTATGCTCGTCCTCCCGAGAAACGATTCTATTTAATGAAAACGAGAGCTGTTATACAATGAGTTCTGAGGCTAATTTTAAAGCAAGGCATGTGTCCCTCCCGTTGCTCTGACCCAAATATGAGACAGAGATTCAAAGTTGCGCACAAGGAAAACCAAAATCAATAAGGAGGCCTGGCATGAGCACTCTGGCTGATTACGGGAACGTGAGCCTCATTTTTCAGCCGCTGCGATGCTTCGTCGCTTGGGGTTCACCTGGTGCTCCAGTTGGGGCCCTGCCCTCCCCCCCCCCGAGACTATGCGTAGGGGGATCTGAGCCCAGAGCCAGGCCCAGGGGTGACTTGGCATCGCTGTTCTTTCCAAATCCTGATTTCTAGAGCAGTCAAGAGATGCTAATCTGACCTCTCACAAAACTGGCTTTGCACTGAGCTAACATTAGGTAAGAGGTTTGAAACTCTTGTTCTCTCTTGAAGGGCTAAGCGTTGACAGGAAAGGGGCGCCGGGCAGCCCGCAAGCCCCACGGCGGCCTGGGCTGGGAAGGGGTAGTGCGGACAGAGGTGCTGGCCTAGTACAATGGAAGGTTCCTCCCGAACTCACTTTCCTGGATCCCTTCTTTCTGTCCAAGGGTCCTGTACACAATCTTCCCCAGGGTTTCTCTCTTCTCTCGTTTCTCTAAACCAAATACCTGCTCCCAGGGAAGAATCTGATAAATTTGTTCGCATCAAGGAGAATGGACAAACTCTTTTTTTTTTTTTAATGTTTATTTATTGAGAGAGAGAGAAAGAGAGAGTCAGGGAGGAGCAAAGAGAGGGGGAGAGAGAGGAAATCCCAAGCAGGCCCCACACTGCCAGCACAGAGCATGATGTGGGGCTTGAACTCACGAACCGTGAGATCATGGCTTGAGCCGAAATCAGGAGTCAGATGCTTAAACAATTGAGCTGCCCAGACGCCCTGAGAACGGACAGACTCTTATCTTCCGGGGAGCACTTGCATTTTGAAGACCTAAAACAAAAATAACGGGTCTCTGTGCCGTTTTTCAGATGTTAGGGCAGTCAGGTGAGAGGTACGCGACCCACCCTGGGGGGCTGGGAAGGGTTGGGCGGGAAGGTTCGGGCGAAAGCAGGATGGGCATCTTCAGAGAGGAAGACAGCCACCGGAAAGGGGTCCAGCGGCAAATGCAGGCGGCCAGGGGAGCTAAGGAGGCTAAGAGCAGAAAACCTTGAACTAAAAACTCATGCCGGAAGTATCCCGCTTTTTCCTTCAAGTAAAAGTTTCAAGGAAGGAAAATATTTGTAAATTTCACTCATTTATACTTTCATTCAAATGAAATGGTATTTGCTATCAGAGAGGTAGCAGAGAGAGAGCCACGAACAAGATATACGTGGTCTCTCTATACCTGGGACGATGGAACTTTCCAACTAGCCGGTGAGGCTAACGACATGTAATTTCACGTGGTTCTAAGTGCCTTGAAAAGACAAAACAGGGGGAGGGGAGAGGAGAGCTGCAAGGCGGTTGCTTGGGGCGGAGGTATTCAGATGAGGGGGCTGCTCAGGCTTCAGAGGTCAGGTCTCCAGATTTAACAAATAAAAATGCAGGACACCCGATTCAATCTGAGTTTTCGAGAAGCAATGACAACTTGTTCAGTATAAGCATGTCTTGTGCAATACTTGCAACATACGAGTACTAAAAGAATTATTTGTCATTTATCTCAAATTCAAATTTAACTGGGCGTCCTCCATTTTATCTTGTAAGTAACGCCATCCTCTGAGACCCCCTTGAATGAGGTGAGGGAGAGTTTTGGGAGAGAAAACACAAAGGGCAAAGATTTCCAGGCAGAAATGAACTTGACTTGTTCAGGAGGCCCCATGTTGGAACAGGGGGAGCGGAGGGGACCCCAGAGAGGAGGGCAGGGGCCAGATCACATGGGGTCACAGGCCTGTGTGAAAAGTTTGGATTTTATTCTCACCTGTGCAATTTTAAGGAAAGCCCTCGGCACTGTAATGACTTATTTCCCTGAATATTCCAGTTGAGTGTTGTGTTTTCCAAAGCAGGCATCGCTGACATTAAGAGCAGAGTTTGGAATGAGAGAGCAGGTGCTTCTGTGCTGTTGGGGGAAGTGAGCAATGCCTCCCTTAAATTTGCCCGACCTCACCCTTCTTCCTAAGTCACTACTGCCTTCAGTTTTCTTAGCACCAGACCAAGCCTTTCGTTGTACCATAAGGAGTGAGCTTAACACGTCACTGGGAGAAGAGATTTAGGGACTCAAATTCTTACTAGTCTGTAAATGACTACTAGAAAGTGTTTGGAAGGTGACGAATGGGAGAGCAGTAGCAGGAGTCAAGGGCATCTGAGAGCGCTCATGTCAGCACCGGCAGCGTGACTAGTTGCCCAGCTGTGACCCTGAGTGGGGGCTGAGCAGAACTGAAAACACTCTCCCCACTTCTCTGTATCTAATGGCCAAGAATCTCTCGTGGAAGAGAGATTCAGAACCAGGCTGGCTGCAAACCGCTCCTGCCAGATGGCGGAGCAGTCAAAATATTGAGCTGTGAAGCCCACACTGTGTTTGGGTAAAGACTGAACTTGCCTTCCTGCCGCAGACCTTGGTGGGCTCCGGTCTGAGAACATTTCCTGCCGCCTCCGCCATTTTCCTCGGTGACTCACTGAGTGACTCAGCTCTTCTCCAGCAGCTCACTCCTCGCAGGGATTTCTCTCTCCCACCAGCCTCTTCTCTGGCCTTCTAGTAAAAGATACCCTCTGCCGAAAATGGAGTCTGGACTGTATTTCTGTGAGAAGAGACCTACTTTGCTTTCCATGTACTATGGAGTTTGGGGACCCCAAAATAATCTTGTGAGGTGAACAGAAAGCTGCAGTGCCCCCATTTTCCAGATGGGAAACGTCTAAGAGGCTGTCTTGTCTCAGACCCAAGCGGAAGAGCATGGACTTCTGACTTGTGTCTTTTCTCACACACGAGAAGCCATCGGTTCATTTGAAAATTATATAATGGGCGCCTGGCTGGCTTAGTTGATAGAGCATGCGACTCTCAATCTCAGGGTCGTGAGTTCAAACCCCACATTAGGTGTAGAGATTACTTACATAAGTAAAACTTAAAATAAAAATGTTATTATTCTAGAAAACCATGGTGTAGAAAGCAAGACAGTATCTTCAAGGGGAAATGAGGTTTCTCTCACTCTTGCAAAGGCCTTTATTTCAGATGGGTTGAATCACTCCATGGGGGACTGGTTTATTCTTTCCAAAAAATGTAATGACTCCCCCATTATACAAATAATGTTTACTGCAGAAACTTCGAAAAGTTGGAAAAACACAAAGGAGACAATAAATACGACCTGTAATCCTCCCCCTCAGATATAATTGCTGTTGACATTTTGATATTCCCTTTTTGCATACACCTAGGACCATATTTAAAAAAAATTTTGTAAGTTTATTTATTTTGGGAGACAGAGAGAGAGAAGAGGGGCAGAGAGCAAGGGAGAGAGAATCCCAAGCAGGCTCTGCACTGTCAGTGTGGAGTCCGACACAGGGCTTGAACTCACAAAGCATGAGATCATAACCTGAGCTGAAGTCAAGAGTCTAATGCTTAACCAGCTGAGCCACCCAGGCGTGCCACATATGGCTATATTTTATTAAAAAAAATTATTTTTAACATTTACTTATTTTTGAGACACAGAGCACAAGCAGGGGAGGAGCGAGAGAGGGAGACACAGAATCTGAAGCAGGCTCCAGGCTCTGAGCTGTCAGCACAGAGCCCGATGCGGGGCTCGAACCCACAAACTGTGAGATCATGACCTGAGCCAAAGTCGGAAGCTTAACCGACCGAGCCACCCAGGTGCCCCCACATATGGCCGTATCTTAACAAATTAGAAGAAAATGTGGTATAAATTGATCGATAACTTGTTTTCTCATTTAATAATACCTCCATGATTGTTTTCTCACGTCATAAATTGTTTTCATCATCCTATGAATGAGGTCCCTAATCTACTCGACCCGTTTAGACTTTGAGGTTGTCACCATTTTTGTTGTTGTTGTCATACACACTATCCCAATGGCCATGTTTGATCTTATAAAAATACAGTGACGTTTCTACCCAGTTGTCTGGGTAGAACAAACAGAGAAAGATGATAGGCATCAGCTTGATTTACATTCATCTATTGGAGCACGGGGAAAAGCGAGGCCGGGGTTTCAAGTGCCGCCCATGGTAAATGCTGTTTCCCTCCCCTGCGCTCTTAATTCTTTTTCTCCAACTGGACTCTCATGGTATTTATGACCTCCACTTCCCTGAGGCTCCCTTGCCTTCTCTCTTCCCTGCTATTGCTGTCCTCATCGCCACCTTGGAATCCACCTCATCAAAGCCTCCCTTGTCTCGCTGGCTGCCAATGAGTGTTTTCTGTCTTGACTCTGTCTTGTAAGTTATTTCTATCTTATCTTATGTCTATTCTATTCTATTCTATTCTATTCTATTCTATTCTATTCTATTATTTTATATATAGAGAGAATCCCAATCAGTCTCTACATTCAGTGTGGGGCCCCTTGGGGCTCGATCTCATGACCTGAGCTGATATCAAGAGCTGGATGCTCAACCAACTAAGCCACCCAGGCGCCCCTGAAAAGTTAAGAGCAGTGAATGAAGAATCCTTGACACACTGAGGGCATGCCTATAAACTCTTCGGCAGACCGCTGCACCACTTTGCCTGTGAATACATCCCGCTACCCAGTTATGCCTGACTGCAGAAGAGGTAAGAATCTCAAAGAAAATTAACAATGGTGTGACCTCCGGATTTCTTTAATTTCTTCACTGGACGACGCTACCATCACTCCATTCTCTCCTCATCAGGCACTAAGAGTTTGTGACTTCTAATAACTAGAAAAATGGGGATGATCACAATTCCTAACCTATAATTTGAGAAGCATTTAAGAAAGTTCATAAAATCAAATAAGACTCAACTGAAGTCTTAAAAAAATACCACTATTGTTGCAGGACCCTAAAAATAGTTCCCACTGCTGTGCTTCACCTTCACAATTATTTTAGTCTTCCATTCTAAATCTGAATGGCACAGAGCAGCAGAATTTATACATTATGTTCATAAGAGAACAGACAGCTCATTAATTCTTAACATTGGTGGGATTTGACTGTTCACTGTCAGGTGCTCCTTTCTGAAATATATCTGGTCTGCTCTTCTGAGATGATTAAGAGGTCTTATTGATAACCTCAGGGCTATTACCAACACAGTGCCCTTCTGTGCCAGACAAGGTTAAAGCCCCCACCATGGGAGGGTGCGGGCAACATCCACACTAATCATCTCAAGTTCATTCATTCACAAGTTCTTTTATTCAGATATGTGAGACTTTCCTAGGTACCTGGCAAGAGAAGAAGATCTTGTCTTCCAGGAGGGAGACGAAATAAATATTTAACCTAATGAACATGTTACAAAGGAAAATACAGCCAAGTAAGAGAACGGGAGTGTGTGTGTTGGGGGGAAGGTGATATCTTAGATCTGATAGTTAGAGAACGGCCTCTTCGGGGATGTGGCATTTGAGTGTGGGGACCAGTCATGGAAATGACTATCTGGGGAGGAGCAGCAAGAATAAAGACCTCAAGACGGGGAAGGGTCCCCCAAAGAGCCAGCAAAGACTTGAGGGAGGGTGAATGCAGTTGGGGGGCAGGGGGCGACCTGAGGAGGCTGGGGCCAGCTCAGAGAGGACAGGCGGCAGGAAGATTTAGCATTTGATTCTCTGTGAAGCAGTTGTCTAGAGCTGGCGCTGAGGCAGAGGGAAGCCAGTGACCCTTGGTCCGCTCTACCATGCTTTTCCCCATGTCCCGATTCGCTACAGACGCTCCTGGTCCCTGAGTGCGACAGTGACCACCTCGGGGCCCAGCAGGCTGGGTGCATTCAGGGATTTGGGGGAGAGTTTCCGGGTCCTGGTCACCATGGCTGTCACGTTTACTGACTTGGAGGTTTTACAATTCAGGTGCGCGGCTCTGGCATCCTAGGTCTATCAAAACAGATGAGATCCTTAAGGAACGCGGACTTTATTTCTGCTACTCTACCACCTCACATAACCATCACCTATTATGCGTGGATAATGCCTTCTGAGTCCCCCTGGGGGACCAGGTGGCCCATATGTATTTTCTCCAGACCTTGACAAGGTCACATTGTGTCTTAGTTCAACTCCAAAGTACCGTACACTAGGTGGCTTACAAACAGACATTTATTTTTCAAACGCTTATTTATTTATTTTGAGAGAGAGTGAGCGGGGGAGGGGCAGAGAGAGAGGGAGAGGGAGAATCCAAAGCAGGCTCCACACCTTCGGTGCAGAGCTGGACATGGGGCTGGACCTCGTGAACCATGAGATCATGCATGACTTGAGCCAAAATCAAAAGTCAGATGCTTAACCAACTAAGCCACCAGGTACCCCACAGACATTTATTTTTTTTAAGTTTATTTGTTTTGAAAGACAGAGAGGGAGAGAGTGTGAGCGGGGGAGGGGCAGAGAGAGAGAGAGAGAGAGAGAGAGAGAGAGAGAATCCCAAGCAGGGGAACAGCACTATCAAAAGCATTTTAATATTTGGGGATCTCTTTGAATGGCTCTCCCAACATTCTAATCCATTAACTGATCATGGGCAGTTTTCAAATAATATGAAATCGCACGGATAATACTTGTGGGCCAATTCTCACCCTGGTTGGAAAGGAAGTAGCCAGCACGATGCGAGTCCACGCAGCTGTAAATGCCCTGAGAAGGGCTGATCTGAGGGGCTGCTGCTGGAGCGTCTCCCTGCACGGTGAGCTCTAAGGGCCTCCGTTTGGGAACAGGAGGGATGGTTGGAACGGAGGCCACCCTTCCCTCGGGTAGGGCCCGTAGCCTCTGCGGGGATTTAGCTTCATCTGTAAATGGGGAGGGTGGCTGCGCACACGACGACTCAGGGCAGAAAGCGCCTCTGGCCTCACTCCGTTGGCACTTGGTCCTAAGCACGCGTCCTAGTTCATTCAGGCTGCTGTTAACAGAACACATGGACGGGGTGACTTATAAAGAGTAAACACTTATCGCTCACAGTTCTGGAGGCTGGGGAGTCCAAGCTCAAGGTGGCAGCAGATGCGGTGTGTGGTGAGGGTCTACTTCCTCATAGATGGTCATCTTCTCGCCGTTACCTACATGGCAGGACAGAGGAGCTAGCTCTCCGGGGCTGTCTTGTACAAGGCAGTAACCTGGAGCACAGGGGCTGTCTGTCCCTCATGACATAATCACCCCCCAAGAGCCCTACCTCCAGGTACCGTCACACTGAGCATTAGGCTTCAACGTATGAATCCGGCGAAGGCGGGAGGTGGGGGGGAGGGGCACACACATTCAGACTGTCGCGCTGTCCCCACCTGACTCCCTTCTAGGACACCTGACCCGATGTGAATGCCTTCAGGGATCCGGAAGTCTGGTGAGTGCACCGTTTCTATTTAACTCCGATCGTCAGAAAAACTGCTGTCGCCAGAATGGGGCTCCTTCTCTGATGCTTTTATTGCACCAACGGGCCACTTTTAATCTAAGCTTTTCACCCAAACCTTGTACTTTTCTTCTAATTTTTTCCTGCCTCGGCTTCTTCAGAAACCTCATTGCAAATCCTACCACAGGGCCAGGGACACAGTCCATGCTCGCTTGGACCTTGGGCCGGAGAAATTGCAGAATTCCTTGACCTCATTTCATAAAGAGCCATATTTCAATCATGAGTTATTTTCAGTGCTGAGGTAAATTTAAAACACGCTGTAAAAACATAAAGTTCTTAAATTCTCTGAACCCTGGGGACTAATCTAAAAGCCAAATAAGGGGTGCCTGAGTGGCTCAGTTGGTTGAGCGTCCATCTGACTCTTGATTTCGGTTCAGGTCATGATCTCACAGTTTGTGGGACTGAGCTCTGTGTCCGGGTCTGTGCTGACAGCACAAAGTCTGCTTGAGATTCTCTCCCTCTGTGTCTCCCCTGCTCATGCACTCTCTCTCTCTCAAATAATAAAAAAATAAAAAAATAAAAAAGCCCCAATAAAATTTTGCTATATTAAGTCTGGGCTGGTTTTCTTAAGTGTTGAGATACATAGGGAAGGCCTTATAGTCTATGGTCCCACAGAGCCAAAGAGTATGCTTTGTATCATATGCTGTGTGTGCAAAGTCTCTCCTTAGAGATGAATAGCAAGTATGCTCTGCCTTATGTCAATGTCTCAAAAAGGCAAGGAGCCATAAGCAAATTCGGGCTGTCAGAGACCTACTTTGCAGTCACACAATGTTTAAGAGGGAAGGGACCAGAACACTCCCACAATCCCCGCATGTATAGACCAGAGACCCGGCAAATCATGATGTTATCCGACCAGAACTGCATGCCAGTTGGTGTTATAATAGATAACTTTTGAGTAATCACTTAAGATTAGACTATTATCCTGCTTTAGTTTCGAGGCAACTAAATTTAAGATGTTCATCAGTTTTCCTAAGAAATCTGAGTTTCCTTACCAAGAGCTATTATTTTTTGTAATGTTTATTTATTTTTGAGAGAGTGAAAGAGAGAGCCCACGTGGGGCTCGAACTCACAAACTGTGAGATCATGACCTGAGACACCCAAGCACCTCATCAAGAGCTATTATTAACTGAGCTTCAACCAAGGATAACTTCGTGCAAATAGTTTGTATTGAATGGATTTAAAATTGGATACAAAAGTGATCAGCATGCACCTTCTTCCTTATTTACTTATCTATGTGGTCTTTCATCCGGATATTAAGTCACTTTTACTGTAAGGCTCTGGGCTAAACACTTAATATTTCATCTCTGCATTAATATTTTTTTAATGTTTATTTATTTTTGAGACAGAGAGAGAGCATGAGTGGGAGAGGGGCAGAGAGAGGGAGACAGAGCATCCCAAGCAGGCTCCGCACTGTCAGTGCATGGACAGATGCAGGGCTCAAACCCACAAGTCGTGAGATCACGACCTGAGCTGAAATCAAGAGTCAGATGCTAAATCGACTGAGCCACACAGGCGCCCCTCATCTCTGCATTTTAGCTCAGCTATCTATGCTAAACATCTCTCTCTCTCTACAGTTGGGGAAACTGAAGTTCAGAAGAGCGAGGTAATGCTTGCAATCGCACAGTAAATGGCAAAGCCTTCATTCTAACATGTACGCTGTGCCACTTCCAAACATACATGGACCCCTTCTAGAACAGGTAGGAGTACCTTTTGTACCCTAAGATGTGTATCCATACATTGCACCTGTTCAAAAATAAGGGTGGAATTTAGGGTCCAGCTTGGGGCCACCACAATTCCCTCTTCTGAAGCCCTTAAGAAAGTTTAAGATTTGGATTCTGACTGCTCTCTTGTTAAGGGCATGGCATGACTTTGGGGCTTGGTGTTCTAGTAAAATGGTGTTCATTTTACCCAGTGAAATGAGCTCTGGATGAGCCCATCGGCAGGCAGGAAGGGCTTTGACAACCCCGGGCCTTACAACGGACTGATAACCGATGAGGGAGCACAGGAGGGCGTGAGGTTGTTGGAACCCGGTGCCAACAGTTTGCTACAAACAGGTACCTGTTTCACTGGGGACTTTGTCAAGGGGAGGGCGTACAACTTGCTGAGAAGTGCTAGATCGGTTAAATCATCGTCAAATTCATCAGTCAAGGGAAACCCACATCTATGCTTATCATTTGAGCACAGAAAGCCAGTAGTAATAAGTGTTGACATAATCACTTAAGAATTTGTCTACAAGCCAACATGGAATCCCACCCGTGATCCATTCCTTCGGGTGCTCCAAGTTTTCAGAATTCAAGTGCTAGGTCTTTGGTTGGAAGGAATCGTCACCAGACCTGAGGCCCCCTTTAAATCTGCTCAACGGACAGACTCCCATCGGTTAATAACTAACAGGAGAGTCCCAAGTCTTGTTACAACCACTGCCCGGCCCCGCCGCCGCACCGCTAGTAAGAGGGAGCAGGAGGAGGGCGTCTGGGCAGGAGGCCTAGCTAGGGATGATCTTCTCAAGGCATCATAACTGCTACCTCCCCCTGGAACTCTGAGCAACATTCTACACATTTCATCAATGGGAACACCCAAATTTCCACCCTCTTCCCACTTCACCTTATTTAAAAAATAAGCAGTTTCTCTCACACGGCCAACAGCGGGGTGCAATGTGTCGTCTCACTGGCTCAGCCTTCTGCTCATTCGCTCTTACAGTCTCCCATCCTTGTAACGCTGTCTCCCAGGCAACCTCAGCCGCCACCTACCGACATCCAGCCAGTCTGCGAAGCCTCAGGTTAAGTCCCCACCTTCACCGACCTTTTCTCGACCACCTTGTCCGAAGAGTTCTCTCTCCCTGGACTACTACAGTAGTCGGTTTAGGTCCATCTCATGGAACTCATCACGAACCACCCAGTGAAATCAGCTGTGTGTGTTTGATCCCAATCTAACAACGGCTTCTTTAGGAATCGAAGTATTATGTCGTAGATCCCCATTTGCTCGGGACACCCCCCTCAGCTCTCTGTACCAAGCACTCTCCCAGGGAGTCCGAATGATCTGGGAAAGGGGACAACCAGTGACAACCGTATGACTGGTTCTCTGCCACCACTACATCGTCAGGTACTGGGTTCCAGTCTGCTTGTTCCTACAACTTCCACTGGAGAGCCTGAGCCACCTGCACAACCGTAGACCACAAGCTGAGTCCAGACATCATACGAAAACTATGGCAAAAATCAGTCCCGGGAACTCTTTCCCTTTGGGTCAGTGTCATGTTGGCACACTCAGCATATTTACGGCACACATTCCTCACAAAAGGAAGCTCATAAAAACATTAAAGATGACAAAAATGAGGTGTTTTTTTTTTAAGTTTATTTTGAGGCAGACAGAGAAAGCATGAGTAGGGAAGAGGCAGGGGGCGGGGGTGGGGAAGAGAATCGCAAGCAGGCGCCACACCCAGCTCGGAGCTGGAGTCGGGGCTTGATCTCACAACTGTGAGATCACAAGCTGAGAGCCCAAATCAAGAGTTAAGACGCTAAACTGAGCCACCCAGTTGCCCCAATAGTTGATAGTTTTAAGCGATGAGTGGAGTGAACAGAACATGATCTTGAAGGTAACAGCTAACACTTAGTTTGCTCTGTGCTTGATGTGGTTCCGAGGGCTTTGTGTTGTACTTGCCTAAAGGCCATACAGGTGAACTCCAACCAGGAAACTAGGCCTCCAAGCTGTGCTTCTCACCAGGCTGTGCTGCCCTTCCACATGCACGGCCAGGCCGCTAAGAAGAGGGGAAATGTGAATCCTCCCCTCCCCCCCCGCCAATTCCCTATAGTAGAGAGAAACGGATGGGAACACGCATGGCCTCGCTCTGCTCTCTTACCCACTTACGTCTCTGAGGGGAGGAGGGTGACTCTCTGGCTGCCGAGATTGGGAGATACACCGAGCATACTTTCTCGGCACGGCAACGTCATCGGGACAGAATCTGACGCTGCAAGGGGAGCTTGGAGTTCAGGTGGGCCAATTACTGGTCAACTCAAAATATCTTAATAACCAGTTCATCACTAACAAACACCGCAAACCAGTGGTGTGCTGGAGCCAGCCCTGGTAGTTTACGTCAGCACCGTTATCAGCCAGGGTAATAAGTAAGCCCTATTGTAGTCTTAGCTTCACCCATCCAGTCTTTCCAGTAAGAGATGAACTATTCTGATCTTCATTCGTCTGATTTCTAGGTCTTGTTTTTTTCTTTTTTCCCCTAAAGTGTTCTGGACTTAAGAGGGGAAGGGCAAGGATCAGACTACTCATCACCACCAAACCCCCCCGAGTCCTCTGTATTTTTCAGACAATATCCCAGATACCGAATGCAGTTTCACATGACATTCTTAAGGTGATATTGACCAGCTCGAAGGCACTCAAAAGCTAAGATTCCAGCGGGACCACATGGTACGAAGGAGATGGAAGGAGTATGTCAGCGCTCTGTGTACCTGGTTGGATCTGTAACTCAGACTGGGGCAGGCTGGGGGACATGAAACGTCTTTGGCCAAGAAAGCAATCGGGCTCTGGGACTAAGGTGGGCTCTCACTACTCCAGAGAATGGGTCTGCTGCGAGAGTGTTGTTTTGCAAGTAAAGCTTTATTGGAACACAGTCACGCCCATCCCTACCCGCATTGCCTATGGTTGCCTTTGCTCTCCACCAAGGCAAGGTAGAAAGTCAGGGCAGAGACTGTATGGACTGTGAAGCCTAGAATTTGTATTCTCTGGCTCTTTACAGAAAAAGTTTGCAGACTTCTGGTCTCAACCTAGGAAAGTAACCAACAGCCTGAAGATGTGGGTAGGGAGACAGGATGGGAGGAAGGGGAGGAAGAGGAGAATTCTGGTGGGGGGAAGAGGTGAAGGGGGAGAAGGGAGGAATGGAGGATGGGAGGAAGGGGGAAGTGGGGCATGGAGGGGCGGGCGGAGGGGGAAAGGGGTGTGCTTAGAAAGCTGGGACCTTCGGTTGGGGCATCAGAAAAAGGCAGAGAGGAAACCATTAGGGTGGACCGACCACCGTGCCTTACTATATGGGGATGTCTCCTCGTGTGAACTGAGCGACAGAATAACCTTTCCGACTGAATTCCTTACATCTATCTGGGTGAGTTCCTACCAGGTGAAGAAAGTGGATTTTCCTCCAATCTGTCTGAATTGGTAGTATATAAACAACGTAAAACACAAGCACAGGTAATCAAAAATGTTTTAATGATTAATGTTTAGACATTATTTAACAGTGTGGGTATATCCAGATGAGCTAAAGCACACTTTGACAGCACACTATTGAATGTTATCGTTTCTGTATTGAAATATGTAGAGACATTCGCAAACTAGTACCTAGGAAGACACACATTTACAAATATACACATTCTAGATTTGATAAGGTAAATGTAAACAGATGCTGTGACTCCTTCCAAACAGAAAACCCACAAGACTAAGAAGAGAACCAATCGGCTCCCTATATGAATGTGCAAAATTAAAGCATGATAAACTGATATTTACATAAATATCAAACCAACAATTAGTTTATACATTGTCGATGACCTTCTAAGATGTGTCATGAGAGGTTCAATGACTGTTTTTTCTCCGAATGGAGAAGGTATTCAGAGACTAAATTTCAACACTTTAAAATGACACACACAATAGTCCTTTATTTGTCTGACCACTGCCTCAAGTGTGATAGACATGATTTTATGAGAAGCAGTCTTATTTTTAAATAAGCAGTTCTACACAATCTTTAGATTCTAAGCAGAAAACAAAAATGACAGATACCATTAGATTTACATTAAACAAATTATCTCAATCAATTTCCCAGTTCTCTTAGGCTGTAGCTATCTGTTTAATTTTACCTTAAAATTTTTTGAGGTCCCTTTTCCCCCATTTATTCATTTTAATAAGCTAGGCACATTTTAAAAGAAGTTTGTGTCGCAACAGACAGCAGTACAGGATCAATCCAAATCTGGACCCTGGCCAACTAGTTCCCCATTGTTCACCTATGGGATGCCGTCGAATGGTAAATATTCAATCATCTCTTTTGAAAAGTGTATGTCCTCTCTCTGACGAGTGGAAAAGCAAAATGGGCGCTGTTTCCTGTATAAAAACACTTAGCACTTCAGAAATTTTAAATGTCCCACTCGCCCTCCATACTTCCTAAAATCTTGAAGACAAAGAATACATACTTAGGTTTCATCAAGACTGCTTTAGAGCCCCCTCCCCTTTTTACATTATTAATAGTGGCACTCAAAATAAAAAAATAAGATCTGTTAAAAAGTTAAACTGACTGTTCCACTAGAATTGAGCTTGCCTGATTTAAAGCCAATATTATAAAACTGAAGGTGCTGTTTCTGATTTCACATATACAAGTCACTTGACATAAGTGTCACACGCTAGTTTCAGAAATCATGGTCTTTGATTTTTCTAAACAGAGCTATTAAAAATGAATAAAAACTTGAGACATATCCTAATTTAAATTAATAAGCTTTGGGCCCTGCTTTTTAAATTTTAAGGCATGTGTGTTTTTCTACCGTAACAACATTGTACAAATTTACAATCACATGCAGGATCTACAGTAAAAAAAAAAAAGTTTGGATTACAGTGTTTTTAAATTGTGAATCACAATTCAGCACCTATCATGTTATAACTAATAAGGCAACAGCAGTGTTGTATACTACAATAATACGCCCTCCACAGTCTAGCGCAGGGGTCGGTGAGAGCCCAGAAATGTTAAAAATCTTATGCCTACGTGTATAATCTGTGTACGTTTTCTAGGGGTTTTGAACTGATGAAAGAGGTCCTACATGAGTCACACTATTGTAGGCCGGACTAGTTACAGCAGCTGTTAACGAGCATCGGGCACAACTCATACTGTGCTTACAATCAGACGATGGGTTTTGGAGGTCTTCGACTCCTCCGCTTCAATCCTTCCGTTGCTTCCTTGGCTTCACATTGTTCTCCAGGGAAGGAAAGGCATTGGTGTGTCCGTTCACAGCGGCCACGGACCCATTCTGGTGGTCCTTCAGGTGCTCTTTCCTCCTCAAGGCTCCCTTCTTGTTGTAAGTCTGAAACGCAAAAAGGCGGACAGGCGGCGGGAGTGGGTGCTCTGTGGCGGGCGGGGGCGGCGCCCTGCTTCCCTAACTCCGGTCTAGTTTCCTGCTAGCATCCAAAGCCACCGAGACACGAGGTCTGCAGTCAGGCGACCCTGGGAACAGTTTTTTGCCACTGGTTTTAATCACTCTTTTTTGAGGCGCAGCCTGAGCTAAGTTCAGGGAGGTATGGGCTGCGATACAAGTGCTATTCTAAAAATCAAGTAGAAAATTCAATTTGCACTTTACTTGGCTTCGCCCTGCCTGTACTCGGACGGCAGGTTATCGAGGTTACGTGGCCACGCGGGTTTCTCCCTCTCTCTGGCAGCTTTCCCTACAGGGATGTCACTCACAACTCTCATCTTACGAGTCTGCTCACGAGCTCACTCCAACACGCCACGTGCAGGCGTGCGGGAAGAAAGGTGTCTGTGGGCACAGGGAAGGGAAATGTGGCCGAGCCCCTAGGTGGCTACTCGACCGACTGGGCTTTACCGCCCTCCACATCCGTGGCCTCCGCCCTTGCTCCCAACCTCTGGGGCCTGCCCAGAACAGTACCAGGCACTGCAAGGGAGCAGGAACACACGTCCCTGCACGGGAGCAGGGGTGGTGGGGAGCCGCAAAGTGATCCACAGGAGATAACCTGCCCCTAAATGGACCCTTCTGTGAGTAAAACTCACCTTACATCATCCACTTGGGAATGAACAGAGCCCCTGAACCCGAGCAGTGCACATGTGAGAAGGCTGGGACAAAGAGGCAGATTTCTATCTACAGCTGAGGGCTGTGACAGCAATTTCTTTGGACATTTAATTTTGTCACAAAGTTCCGAGCAGCAGGGCTGCAAGACTGACTGAAATCACCCACCACATGTCTGCAGGAGGCCCTGAGCAACGCAACACGGAACTCGTTCAACAGCTCTGCTCTCCCACACGAATCCCAAGCCCCCTTTCCAAAGACGGGGCCCTCTGGAGGCTGGGACAGATTTCAGCATCTCCTGTGTTGGCAGCAGTGGCCCTCCTATAGGTGGGGGCTGCCCTGTCATGGTGACAACAGGGGTCCCACGTGTTGGCCCCCTGAAATGAACAGATGAGGGCCTTTTCAGCAAAGGCCACAAGTGCCAACTGCCCCAGAAGAGTGAGATTTACCTGAATGTAGAAGTTTGTGAAGAAAGCAATCAGAGAGATCATGTATCCAATCTGGAAGTACAGCCACCCAAGAGGAAATGAACACGGCCAGATGACCCCGCAGCTGGTCTGGATGATTGTCAGCACAAACTGAAGCTGGTGGAGAGAGGGGACACAGCTGAGCAACCATGGCCTGTGGACACGGTGCCATGCCAGATGGGCTCTCCATCCAGCATGCCCGAGTGTGAACGAACACCCACGGGTCTTCCTGGTGTGGGAGTCAGTCACTTCGTGAACACTACGCATACGTTTATGCATGAATTTATCCTACAGTACATATGTGCCCTTGTCTTTAAAAAAAATGTTATTTTTTTATTGGGGGGGGTAGACAGAGAGGGAAAGAGAGAATCTCAAATAGGCTCCAAACCCATAAACTGGGAGACCATGACCTGAGAGGAAACCAAGAGTTGGATGCTTAACCCAAAGAGCCACTCAGGCACCCTGTGCCTTTGTCTTATATATATTCTTCTCCCCTTCCAGGCTACTTAAACCACCTTCTCTATGATTCAGAAAACAGGGGTGCCTGGGTGGCTTAGTCAGTTATGCGTTGGACTCTTGATTTTGGCTCAGGTCATGGTCTCATGGTTCAAGGGTTCGAGCCTCACGTCGGGCTCTGCACAGACAGCACGGAGCCTGCTTGGGATTCTCCTCAATCTCTGCCCCTCCCCCACTTATACTCACGTGCACATGCATAAGTGTGCTCTCTCAAAAATAAACTTAAAAAAAATAAAATGCAGAGGGTAGTTAAACATACTGTATTGTATATATGAAAGCTGTTAAAACAGAGTAGATCTTAAAAGTTCTCACAGCAAGAAAATAACTGGAGCTATGTATAGTGACTCTAGAGGTTAACTAAACTTACTGTCCTAATCATCTCACAATACATACATATATCCAATCGTTATATCACATACTTCATACAATGCTACAAGTCTATTATATCTCAATGAAGCTGGGTAAAGAAATGAAAATCCCACCCTCCACACACAAACTTTAGGGACCGTGTATAGATGCAAGGTATTTAAAAAAAATGTTTACTTATTATTTTTGAGCGACAGCAAGTGGGGGAGGGGCAGAGAGAGGCAGAGAGGGAATCCCAAGCAGGATCCACACAGAGCCAAAAGTAGGGCTCGAACCCATAAACTGCAAGATCCTGACCTGAGCCCAAATCCAGAGCCAGACGCTTAACCGACTGAGCCACCCGGGTGCCTCATAGAGATGCAAGGTTATTTTTGTTTGCTTTACATTTTTAAGGGAGAAAGGTAGGGTGTGGGGGTGTATGTTTAAAGAGAACAGTGGTATTGCTGTGGGATATGCAATACCACTGGACACTTTTCTGTTTTCCCGGCTAAGAAATAACTAGGAGCGGTGCTTAAATCTAGGCAGACTGAATGCAATCTTCTACCTCAAAGGGCAGAGCCATTTCAATGTGGAACCAACTACACCCATCTGTTCTTTTAAATGCTGCTTTCACAGACAGGGCTGGGTGGTATAAATCAATCTCCACATCACTTCTCAAGTGTAACAAGAAGGTTAAAGAACAATTATCCCTTCTCACAGGTGGATGAAGAAAATTGACAAGGACTGCAGGGCAGCTGGCAAAGAGGTGATAATGAAATGTCAAACATAAGTAGCTCAGACCATCTTCTCAGATTTTCTTTTTGCCAGATTGTTATTTTTATATATTGGAAAATCACAACTGACTTGGAAAGACTGGAATCAGCTTGGTTTCTTTAGAAAAATGTGTTCATAAGGCAGGGCGAGGGCTAAGAGTTTAATGTCTAAATCCCTCAATCAGCTAGCGTTGGCCTATTGCCTCAGCATCCTCATCCACAAAATGGGGATAACAACATGAAATGAGGCTACTGAAATAGTCCACGTAAAACTGCTTCCTTACACACACTCAACAAATGTCAGTGTTTAACATTAGTAGTAATAATATTAATAATAAGTTCACGAAAGAATTCACAAGTGGAGGGAAGTATGTGTCTATAATATGCTGACAGCTCAGGGAAGCTTAACAAAGGATGGTGAGACATCACCACCAATGCAACAGTTGCCCTGGCATCGTGAGCCTCAGGAAGGAGGCTGTCATCTGAAGCACAGCAGGTGCGATTCGGACCAACAGGTGCTTTGCCACACGGGGGCTGAGAGGTCACCTGGCACCTGCCTTAACAGACATCCTCACTGCCTAACAGCTACAAGCAGCTGAGACTCCTGCTACCCTACCCCCTAGGTCCTTCTAAAACTCCTGGGAACACACGCACATGTACACATGCTTTGTGCACAAACTAAGGACAAAGGGCTGAACTTGAAGTCAGGAAATTAGATTCTAGTCCTCATTCTACAACCCAATTAGCTGTGTGCCCACGGGCACAATTTCCTCACCAATTAAAATTAAGAAAATTCTCTGCTCTGCAAGTAGTTTAATTGAATCAAATGAGAAAGGGTGCAAGAGGCATGTATTAGATGCTACTATTTTATTTTTAATTTTTGTTTAACGTTTATTTTTGAGAGACAGAGAGACACAGAGCACGAGCGGTGGAAGAGAGAGAGGGGGAGACACAGAAACCGAAACAGGCTCCAGGCTCTGAGCTGTCAGCACAGAGATCGGCGTGGGGCTCAAACCTATGAACTGCAAGATCATGACCTGAGCCAAAGTCGGACGCTTAACCGATTGAGCCACTCAGGCACCCCCTAGACACTATTAAAAGACAAAACAGCCAGGAAGAGCTGGGTCCACAAGCCAGCTGTCCTGAGAGGAGAGTTACATACCAGCTGGCCCTGAGTGATGTACTTCTTCCACCAGAGGTACGGACGCATGGAAGGGACAGACGACAGACCGTAGTACGAGTACATAAGGACGTGGATGAAGCTGTTAAGTGTGGCACCAAAATAAGCTAAAGGAACAGAGGGGATTTGGGAAGGAGAATGCATCAGTGTTTTACACATAACAAGTTAAAAAAAAATCCAAAATTCTGTTCATATCTGAAAAAGAGGGTTTCAAAGATGGGCTGGCAGATACTGCAGCAATAAAGCACTTCATGGACCTGTACTTAGAATTCGGTTTGCACTTGGGCAGGCAGCTGCTGGGATGCTTTAAGGCCGGGGTCAGCTGGGGCTGTCAGGCAGGTGGCAGTCAGGAGGCCGCCACCATGTTCTGGCATCTAGTGGTTTAGTCGCCAAGACCCCTAACAACTAGCTGCTTTTCTTGACACGCCCAAGTGCCTCAGACTGCTGTGCTGAAGGCCTGGGGAAGGGAGCCGACCAGCAGTATGTTCACAGCTGGTTGGCTAACACACATGCTTAGTCTGAAGAAGCCTTGGAAGTTGCCTTTCTATTCCCCAGGACTGCAGTCCTGGGATCATGTGTTTTTTTTTTCCAGTAATGCAATCCAGTTCCTTAGAGATAAAAGACTCCTCTTTTATTGCATGATTTTTAATTTCCAGTAGAATCACCAATTCTCTTTTTAGACTCTCTGTCCTCCTCTCCCCTACAGCAGGTAACGCAACAGAGCTCTCCAGCTTTCCCACAAGCAGAGGTGCCCAAGGCTGGGACCAGGGAGTGCGTTTCTACTCCCGGCTAGCACAGGAACTGGCTGTGTGACCTTGGGTGAGTCACGTCCAGTTCCTGTGGTTGTTTCTCATGTGCCCAGGGGGCTAGTTAAAATCTGCCATCCTGCCAGTTCTTTGAAAATATAATCCACTCTTCAAACGCAAGGAGACACTGTTTCTATTAGACAGTTAGGTCATTAGCCCGGAGCCAGAAGTTGTGTGGTGAGGAAAAAAAAAAAAAACACCTTACAGGGGGGCCTTGAACATGAGCTCTACCAAACCTTCTACTATCTCCATTTCTCCCAAACTGAACGGGAGCTGAGTTTGGCAAGTCCCCTTTCCAGGCCTAAACGTTTATCTATGACTGCGTGAACCTTGGTGGGCCGAATTAATCAAGGGCAGCGCTATCCTAGAAAAAACACATGAACAGACCCTAAGGTTCTCAAACTCCTCAGTGACGGATGGCAGAAAGTTGGAGCACTTGTTAGAACTCTCAAGCTAAACCTAATGGTGACGATTTCATCTCTGAAAATTATGAGAGACTCCAGACCATACGCTTTCTAAACACAACACCAGCCCTTCTTTGAGCATTTACTTAACCGCAGGTGCATGCTGCTGAAGATGCCCCGGGAGGGTCACCGTGTTAGCGTACGTGCAAGACTTCCTTAGGGGCCCCTCAGCTACATCTGTGCTTCCCCAGTAGTCTTACCCCCTGGTACTCCCTCAAGGGCGTGCTTCCGTCTTCTCAGCCTGCCCCTACCAGTCAACCACCTTCCACACTGCAGAGAAACAAGGACTAGAAATCACCTGGAACAGCTGCTTTCTATGACAAAGGACACTGTCCCTATTTCGTAATATGCCCCAGGCTGGAAATTTGGTCTTTCCTTCACTTTGCCAAGTCAGCAGAGGACGGTTTACTAGCTGGAAAAAGGTTTTGTCAGCTCACTGCGTGCACAGCCACACTATCATGAAAGCAACTCGGATACAAGGTTCAAATGCTTGACCTAAAAATCTACAGAGGCAGCACCTTCTCTAAAAGCCGTGGCTTTAATTCAGCCCCTCTGCTCACACCTGTCCCCAGACCCCGCCTCGATGGAAGACTTACAGTGGCCGCAGGGGACCCAGTTCATCACGAACCACCAGATGTTCAGCATGGAGGCGTGGTGGTAGACGTGCAGGACCGTGATCTGGTGGTTATTCTTCCGCAAGATGAAGAAGAAGGTGTCCATGAATTCGATGAGCTTGGAGAAATAGTACCACCAGAGGACACGGATAATCTGAGAGGAAGAGGCCATCAATGTTTCTCTGGAGTATCGCCCCTGACGTGTGTTACTAACATCCAGAATCCCAGGTTCCCTCGAGGCCTGAGCACCCCACTGGCTCCTCAAGTTCTTCGGCGGTTGGGAGCTCTGGTCATTCGGAGGGCATCTCTAACCAAAGAATACTGGGGGTGGGGGCAGGACGTGAGCAGGTTTGAAATGACAACAGGGAAAATTTTAAAAGAACCACTGACCTCCTTTAAGACAAACAAAAACAGGAGGATCAAGGTTCAAAAAACAAAACAAAGCAAAACAAAACCCTAGAGCCTGCCTATTCCCTCTGGAAGGAGCCTGTGGAGACTTCAGCACAGAAAGGCCTCCTGAGAGGAGCTCCTGATTTCCGGGACCAGCGGGGCCAGGTGACAGGATACGAGGCAAATCAGAACTTTCCGTGTCACGTCCTTGCCCAGTTAAATATGTCAAATAGTTCTTTAAAAAATTTTCTTTAAGTTTCTTTATTCATTTCGAGAGAGACAGAAGAGTGAGCAGGGGAGGGGCAGAGAGAGAATCCCAAGCAGGCTCCGGACTGTCAGCATGGAGCCCGACGTGGGGCTCAAACTCACGAAATGTGAGATGATGACCTGAGCCAAAGAGTCAGACGCTTACCGACTGAGCCACCAACGCCCCATCGAATAGTTCTAAGGAGATGACTGCCTGTACTGAACGGATAGCAGCAGCTTTTTATGTAAACCCACTCAGCGTGGAAGTCACCATCTACAAACAGACCGCTTTCACAGGGCACTTTGAGGAATGATTACAGGATTTGAGACATTATTCTTAAGATCCTGTTTATATAAATTGTGAGGAATGCATGCATTCCACCCCCTCCCCCGGAAATTGTTAATAGGACTTAATTTTACTAAATGAAACTGTAGTTTTTATTTTATACCTTTCATGTTGTTCCAGTTTTCATACCATGTGTACATTTAAAAAAATCTTTTAAAAATGTCAACAGGAATTACCTTGGGCAGTCAAGTTATGAATTGGTTTACTCTGTACAATTTATTAAAAAGAAAAACTCTTAAAAAAAAAAGAGACCATACCTTCATATCTGCTTCTCCTGCGCTGCGTGTGCCTTGACAGAAGAAGTTGTACCTGCCTTCCCATACTCCTGTCACTAACTAAAAAAAGAAAGAAAGAAAAAAAAAACAGAAAAAGCCAATCACCAACAATATCAGAATGATGCAAGGCCCTACTCAATTAAACTTCAAGTCGTTTCTGAATTTATGACAACTGACCTTGAGGCAAGTCTGCTCTTCGCTCCTGAGCAAAATTCAGGATAACAGGGAGTATGAACACAGGGAAGTTTAAACGACTTAAGTCTCTATTCCACAAGTGAACTGGGAGTCACTCTAGGGTGCTGCCTCACCAAGCTGGCGCTCTCCACAATTTTCAATTCCCTAGGTTGTCGCAAGGACAAACTACCAGATGACAGGCTGTCCCAGTACTGCCCCCCAGGCAGCCTCAGAGGAGATCACGCCTTCACAATCAGCTCTTTCCTAAACCACGGGCTTCTCAAACTTGACCTTGGAGCATCAGAATCCCTGCAAGAGCGTGTTAACACAGGATCACCAGGGAATATTTTTGATCCAGTAGGCCTGGGGTGGGGTCCAAGAAGTCCTGGTTCTAACAAGCTCCCAGGCGGTATAGATGGTGCAGGTCAAGAGACCACACTCCGAGAAAGAGTGGTGTAACACCTATGACCATTTAGTCAGCCTCGTGTTCATTATTTCCTGTGGCTGTGTCATCCTCTCGGTTCATGAGGCAGACCTCGACAGTGTCACAGAAAGGATCCCAGAACTGAGCTGCAAGCTCCAGGTTTCACCAGTTCACTCTGGGGGGACTCGATTTCTTCATTTGTACCGAGGACACCTGGTCTAGATGAGACTTTAGAACCCACTGTAACAGTCCAGAGAGGAGGCTTAATTTGAACACCTGTGCATGCCTACACTATGTTGTTGTTTTAAGTTTATTTTTGAGAGAAAGAAGAGAGACAAAGTGAGAGAGAAAGGGAGACAGAGAATCCCAAACAGGCTCCAGGCTCTGAGCTGTCAGCACAGAGCCTGATGCGGCGTTCAAAGTGGCAAACGTGAGATCATGACCTGAGCCGAAGTCAGACGCTCAACCAACCGAGCCACCCAGGTGTCCCAGCACTGACCACATTCTAAACAAACACCTATGAGGTGCTACTCCTTGTCCATGTAAACTGTAGCTCACTGCTTCCTCCCAAAGCCTATGGTGACCTTGAGTTTTCCTGGTGACTTTCTCTCTGGAGGTAAACTGGCACTAGATGGGGAGAAACCTGGTGGCCTGCCTCGTGCCTGATGTCATCTGGAAACTGGCCCTGGGTCTCAAAGCATGGTCCCCAGTCCAGCTGCATTCACATCCCACGGGAACTTACAAGACATGGAAATTCTTGAGCCTGCAGACCTGCAGAATCAAAACTCTGGGGGCAGGTCATCAAGATAGGGCTTCAGAGTCACAATCACAGACCTTTTGAGAATGTAATACTTCAGTCCCTAACCCAGAAGCATCAGTATCACCCAGAAATTTGTTAGAAACACAAAACCCCAAGCCTGACCCCAGACCTACTGAATCTGGGTGCAAAGCCCAGTGGTGCGGTAACAGGCTGTTTTACAGGTGACTTTGATGTAGCTAAAGTACATAGCTATGTAGCCGAAAGCTGTAGTTCCCATTCTAGTTGCCTAACGGGATCACCTGGGGAGCTTCAATAAACTAATGCCTGGCCTAGCCCCACATCATTAAACCAGAATCTTGAGGGGCCTTTTACAAAGTTCTCAGGCTATTGCCAATGTGCAGCTGGGAGTGGGAACCACAGGTTTCACGGTGGGTGAGCCACGAAGGAGGACAAAGGCCTGATGACAAACAGTTATACTTTCACCCAGTCTGACCTCAGAAATGCTGATAGTGGGTGCGGCCATTGAACTCTCACTGGACGCCCTGCTCAGAAACTGCTTTTTCTTCTATTAACTTCCTCTCTGTGGTTTGCCTTCTGGCTTTGTCATCGTCTATACATAAAAAAGCATTAAGCATTAACACAGTCTTCACGGTCAAAGACCAGCACAGGGGTTTGGAGCACACATGAGGGAGGCATCGTTCTGTGATGAAGACTCTGAATTAGGAAGCAGAAGGTTCGAGTGCGGGCTAGCTAGGCTGCTATCCACCAAGGCCGAGGACCTGAGGCAAGCCCGCCAATTTCCTCAGGCCCTGGATACTTTTATATAAAAAGATGAGGTTGGACTAAATTATCTCTAAGGGTTCTGTTCTAACTTTCTACAATTTCTATGTTAAGACTTTAAAAAAACAGCCACACACCACACTGCACTATCTGTTAATTTTTTTTTAATGTTTACAAGTTTAATTTTTTTTTGAAAGAGAGAAACAGAGAGGGAGAAGGGCAGAGAGAGAGGGAGACACAGAAACCGAAGCAGGCTCCAGGCTCTGAGCTGTCAGCACGGGGCCGAAGCAGGGCTCAAACTCACAGAACCTAGAGATCATGACCTGAGAGGAAGTCGAATGCTTAACCAACTCAGCTACCAAGGCGCCCTCTACACTGCACGATCTTTGAAAGACCAACATCTGCGAGGTAATTTATTAGGTCTACTGTCCTTCTAGATAATATTGTCCTCTTAAGTGAGGGCCAGTTAAGCACACCACATGCAGACCTCATCGCAAGTTCCAAGAATCAAGACACAAAGTCTGAACCCCAAGAGGGGTTAGGAGTGGGGGGTGCTGTCACGTGTGCCCTCCGGAGAGCTGAGGTGGAGAAAAGAGAATGTGGTCTCTGCCACCCTTCTTTCTACCCCCTGAGAGAAACAATGAATTCTCTTCTGTGGCTGGATGATACAGAAAGGGAACTAATGGTTCTTGAGATTTTCACATTTCATCCCAAAAATGATAAGTAAGGACAACACAGCAAAGTTCGTCATGAAGATAAATTTACACCATTTAAAAGATACATTTACAACAGTCTTGTTAAAATGGACATACTTTTGGTATTTTAGCATCTTATTAATTTAAAATTCTAGGACCTACCATCACTGTTTTCCATCTATATTTTGGTTTATAGTGTCTTGAGACACTCTGGGTTGGTTTGCTTTTGCCAACTTGAGAACAGGATGGTGTGTGTGTGAGTGTGTGCGTGCGCGTGTGTGCGCGCGCATGTGCAAAGGTACAGATGGCTGCATCCACGAATTCCTGCGTGGGTAGTGGAGGAAAAAGCAAGGGCGCTCTATGGGGAAGAAGAGGACTAATCCTTTCCTGTAATCCTGAGGCACCTTGACCGAGGGAGGGTCTGGTAACTCTAGCAGAAGGGACTGAAACATGCATTTCTTTTAAAATGTCTTTCAGAAGGCAGCCAGGTTGGATTGCCTTGCTCCTTAAGCTAATTAATTACCTTAAGATTCCACTTGTCCCTCTTCCTATAAACGGGGGGAAAATCCTTTATCTAAAACACCCACCATCTCTGGAAGCTCAAGAACTTCAGGTTTCGGGTGGGTGAACTTCCCCAACACTGAAGCACAAAGCAGGTACGCCCACCAGAAGCTCTCATCCATCCGGTGCCATCTCCCTGCCCCGAGCCCGCCATCTTGATCTCCCAACAGAGGCTCCCTGCAGCTCCCTCTCCGCCAACCAGGCAGCTCTCCCTTGCTCACCACTGCCTCTGAGCACTTCCACCAGGGCCCGGGGGTCTCCCAAAACCACTGAATTCTGGGTTTAAAGCCCTTCAGTGCCGCTCAGTGCCTTCAGAACCCAATCCTAGACCCTAGGCACAGCATTCACATTCTTCCACGCACTCCCCCAATCTGACCTTCCCTTTCTCCCTGACCTACAGTCAGACGGGCCCCCTTTCCTTCTCCAAGCATGCCACTCCTCACCCACCTCACAGTGGCCAAGGGCAGAGAGCACAGGTTTGAGCACTAGCCAGAAGGACTTTAAATCCTAGCATCCTACATTTAGCTTGGTGACCTTAGTATTTCAATCTCTATACACCTCAGTTTCTTCACTCCCCAAAGAGGACAAAAATAACAGTCCACCTCTTCAGGCTGTCCTGAGAACTAAATGAGATGGATGCAGTGTACAAATGCTTATCCTACCCAAGCTAGCACATGGGACAAACACAATAAAGTGAGCAGTGACCATGAGTTTTTCTTTTCACCCCTAGTGCTGTCTGCACCCAGGGACTCCCATTTCTAGCTCTAAAATCCTATCTACCTTCAAAGTTTGGTTAAAATTCTCTTTCCTTCGTGATCGCTCGCTTGGCCACTCCAGCCTGAAGTCTTCCTCTGCTAAGCTTGTAGTATGTGCTCATATGCTCCCTCCCTTTCAGCCCTTTGTTGAAGGATCTGTTTTATGCCCTTTGGTAAGCTCAGAGGTCGGGGCTGTGGCTCCTGCACCCACAGAACGCAGCACAGGGACCTGTACGCTAGAGGTGCAGAACAAATATTTGCTAAACTACTGACAAAGAGTTCAAGGCATGGCTCTTTGTAGGCCCAAATTGAGGCCTAACGTATTATTCATAGCCAAAAAACCCCCAAAACAAACAAAACCCCAAAATATGTCATTTGCAAATAGAGAAATTGAAACAAAGTATTTTAGTGAAACTTGAATTTGACAATATTTGTTTGAATTCTGTTCACAAGATGGAAAAACCCTTCAAATGTCATACTGGGGGGACATGGAAAGTTGAATTCTCAAATATCCTCGGCTTCAGAAGGGATAGAATAAGTTAATACATGAGGACCAAGCACCTGAGTTAAAGGTTATCAGAGGGAAGCAGCATGGGTTCTTCAAGGCCATTCCCTCCAGCCCCACTAGGAACACATCGGAGGAGACAATGCTCTCATCAAAGTCACCGTAGCTACCACTTCCCTTCCGGGCTCGGGCATGGCTTCTTTCCAGAGAGCTGCTTTGGTCAGCTCCCCAGAAATTCAACACACTGCTGCAGACACTGCAAAGCGAGAGGGGCTGGGAGGCTGGACAAAGGTGAGGCACTGAAAGTAAGGATAGGTCTTCTCTACCTTGGGCTTCTGGGAATCAGCTCGAAAGAGGGCAGGACTGTACCTCAAAGAAAAAGCAGGCACGACAAACAGCTTGCCACAACCCGCACACCACAACTACTCCAAAAAGCAACCGAGTGTGCATTATGTATTCTACCCGGCTTTTCCCAAGTAATCAAAATACAAATAGCACTACTACAAACCGTATGTGCTTTCTCCTTCCTTGGAGTAAAGCAAACTTTAATTAAGCCAGGAGCATGGAAAGAGCTATAATTAAAGCTGAGCTAGAAGCTTTTCCTTCTTAGGAGACAAATTCAATAGCCCAAGGTGGTTTCAAGCATCTTTTCATTTAAAGAAAAGTTAGGTGAATAGCACAGCTAGGTCTGGATGACTCAGTTCATGGAGTGAATCATTTCTCATGGTGAGAGGTGCCATGTCTCATCTAACACCACATTTAGCCACAAATGAGGTATAACCTTTAGCATGATAACCATTTCCAGGGCACTTTCTGGAATGCCACCAAAGCATCTCAAGGAACAAGGTCATTTAACATTTAAAGAATAAGCAGAAGAACGTCATCTTGAGTGGCCATGATCAGCCATTCACCCCAATATCCCAAGATGTCAGAGCCATGAGAGAGCCCTTTTCCAAAGGGGCTGGCTGCTTTTAGTGATAGGGACTTGGTGAGCTGTGTGGGCACTACCCCCATGCAGACATCCATCCAATAGACGATAATGAGACTACAGACTGTCTATACTGGAATTCAATTGCATCCATAGGACCCAAAGGACATTTCTAAGCAACATCAAGTATGTGGCTGACATTTTCACAGCTTGTACTGTTTCCATGTGAATGCCCAAGTGTGTGTTTTTTAGATTTGTGTATAAGCTCACTTTTTCAATAGAGAAACAAAGATGAGAAGTGACACGGGTGTCCCGAAGTCACACAGCTTTTTTGGTGGTATCACTAGGCACCCGGAATTCTGGCTCTCAGTTCACTTGCAATCTCAAACAGAAGTTCCACGCTCCTGACCTTCCTTGCTTGTTTTTGAATCCTTAATAAGAGCATGATGGGGGTACTCTATGAAGAATTCTCCAGAAAACAGACCTCTTACCTGCATCTTTACTTCAGTTAAAAAATTAACCATCAGCTACTCCCAAAATTCCAGGGTTTGGCTAACTGCTCTTGGCCCTGCTATCATGAAATAGGGTCAGGTCAAAGCATGTGGCTTTTTCAAAACTTTCATGTCCAGACCATACGGAGGCCCATTTAAGATAATTCACACTCATAACCTGCAAGACGGTTTTGTTTTTTTTCCTTATGACCAGGAACACCCTTGGGTTACTGCTGAATGGGATACTCTTAAGTCATAAAGACAGGCTCTGTACGCTAGAAAAGTCTTCAGAACAAAGCACAAAGAAACAGCTTGTCCTCACCCAAACCCAAAACAGGTATGCCTGGCATTTTTCCCTGAACCCTACACCCTGCCCTCTTAAGTTGGTAGTCCTTTTCTCTCACTTCTCAGGACTCCTAAGGAGTGGCTTCTGCTAAGCAGCTTCCACGTATCCAGCCAGAAATGCTATTTCATATGTCACAGGGGTGTTAGCAGCTAGGAAGAGCAAAACCTCGAGCCAAGACTCCGCATCCTGAGACAGCGGTGCACAATGGTTTGAGGCACAGGCCTGAATCCCAGGCCTACCTGGGAAGCCTCCATCCACGGAAAGGGCAGTGGCAGTGCGATCAACAGTCGATGAGCCAGCCGGGTACCTGGGGTAAGGCAGGCACTATAGAAATCTTTGCCGGGATTCTAGCCAGATGTTTGCTCCTTCTGTTTGCAAAGCATGAAGGCCCACGAGCAGGCCTGAAGTGGTGTTCCTCCTGTTACAGAAGCCCCAGCCAGGACATCCTTTGAAAAATTTAAAGAGAGATCTCCGGCCCACCTACCTGACTCTTGTTTTGCAGATTAAGTCTGCTCTGGTTGAGGATTTGTAAAGTAATTGTTCCTCATACCGCCAGCTGCCAGGCCAAGTTACACCAAAGGCTTGTGGGGTCAGTTCGGAGATGTCAGGCCTGGCTTTGGACCAACTCCAAAGCTTGCTCTGGACTGGCAGGTAATCCTCCCCTTTCTGCTGGGTGTGAGGAGGGAAGGGCAGGCTTTCTGGGCTGCATCCTTTTCTCCATTTGCCAGTGTAAGGCATTCTCTCAGGGCAGTGCCAGATCAGCTGAGGGGAACCTAGCTGCGTGGGCTGTTTCCACTCCCTGAGGAAAGTTTCCTTCTGAGCAAGGAGCTTCAGTTGTAGGGGAACTGAGAGTGAGAACTATTTTAAGGCAATGATCAGATCAGGCCTTTCTGAGGAGTATTAGTCTTAACAGATGTTTCAACTTCTCTGTACCTCTGTTAGATGAGAAGGAGCAGAATAGTAAATATCGTTTTCAAAGGACTTTAGTAAACAAAATCCTTTTTTTCCTTTTTTTTTTGAAATAAAATTCAATAATCAACTACCAGGTCTTTTCAGTGTTTTTCCAAATCCTATTTCCCCACAATAACGTTTCTATTTTAGGAAAGCCTGAAGGGAAAGAAAAACAACAAGACAGTTTAGAATATAATGTTTCCAAAGCAACCGCTCTGTGGTTCTATCAGGACCTTCAAAGCCAGAGCCCTGGGAGGAACGGGCTGTCAGGTGCCTGTCCAGCTGCTTCAACATAGTCAACCCCACAATTACAGAGAGGTCAGAAGGCACAAGCAGAACACCCATCCCAGCAAACTTCTTTCATCTTTCCAATAAAGAAGCATCAGAAGTCTTCAAAGGAGGATGCAAAGAAAAAAGAAGTACTGACGTCTGGTTCTGGCAATGCAGCAAACTGAACAAAAACAGAACCAACTCCTCCACTTTAATTTCACACACAGAAAAGCTGTATGGAACCCTCCAAAACAAGTGCCTCACCACCGATGCCTAAATGTAAGGTGAGGCCCTTCCCCATCCCTCCCCAATGGAGCTCAGAACAGAGGAAGTTTGCTTACACTGAAGTCCTTTTAAAATCTTTCTTTGACTTGGGGAAGACACATTACCTGAGGTAACCCCATCCAGCAATACCAGTGTGGGATGCTTACCAGAACACCAGACGAACTCTTTTTGTTTGTAAAGAAAAGATTTAACGAAGATTTAATTATTCCCCAGAGGTATGACCTCACAGATGTGGCTGAAAGCAAATGATTAAGTGTGGAGAGAACTGTCATATCTAGATCACAGAGAAAAAAAGACTGCAATGTTCCTACGTTATGGAATGAAACAAAAGACAAGCGGCAAACTTTTAGAAATAAATGATACGCAGTCACTTAAACTAAAAACTCAAAAGAAGGATGGGACAGGAGACACAAATGACAATGTGGGTGAATCAGAAGAATGCAGAGGACAGAGATAAAGAGGCACGAATATTCGAAAGGATGTGTGGAGTCTGGGACTATCTAGCAAGCGTCTGACAGCGGAAAGGGGAGGAGAAGCTGGAGTTGGGCAAATGACGGCGCGTACTTTCCACAACTAATGGACTATGTCGACTCTCAGACCAAAGGCTCCCAAGTCCTGACTGAGTTATATGACAGCAGAGGACTACCCAGGCAACTGTTTTCAGTTTCTCATGCAACTTAAAAAGTACCCGGAACAAAAAAGATTACCTACAAATGAACAAAAACAGAACTGCAGCTGACCTCCCTGGAATAAATCTTCAAGGTGCTGAAGAAAAAGAACTTAATTTAGAATTCTAGGCCCCACTAAAATACTATTTGAGCTTAGAGACAAATAAAATGATGCTCAAACGGAGACTAAGAGTTTAGTCTTCATGGGAAAGAACTACTCCAGAAGGAAACGGAGTCTCCAAGGAAAGAATGGATTTCACAGGTCAATAGTGAGCACAGCAAAGAGCAAGCCCTGAGTGTAAAGACGATGACTGTTCAGGACCTTAGACCACGCTGGGACTCAGCACGACAACAGACACATGGAAGATGGGGCTCAGACCAGAAACTTCTAAGGTCCTGTGTTACTCTGGAGGATAGAAAGAATAATTCACTTTAGACTTTATGAAATCAAGGAGGGGTATTCAAAACTTATAGGTAACATGAAAATATAGAATTAGAAGGAATGATTCTTAAATCAGTAAGTGAAAAAAGAAATGCACACACACACAAAAGGCTAAAGAAATTATTCCAAAATAATTACTATACTAAATGAAAATGGGTTAAATTTCCCCACCCAAAGACAAGAGACTGTTAGCTTCAGTCATTAAAGTCCTATGTATATATCTGGTAAAAGCAACAAACAAAGAACAAACCACATTTGCATAAGGAGACCAAGAGCACTCAATATAACACTATCAACCAGAAACATACATGTCCATGTAAAGAGAACTGCACAAAATGGTATAATATAATAAACTCTAACACTGAAATACAGAAGTTAAAATTCATTAACTAAATCTCTAAGATTCAACATGGATTCACCTCAAAATACAAAACTAATAAAAAAAGGCTATTTGAAAGAGCAGACACAGTAAACCATTTACACGAGTTAAAAAAATTCCTCAGAATATATTACATACTACTATCATGTATACATATACAAGTATTGAAAAGTATAGAAACATATCTAGAGAAGAAACATATGAATTTTGGAAGAAAGTTATATCTGGGAAGAGGCTGTACTTCGGACGCATTTTTATATTTTCTTTTTTAAATAATTCAAACCGATATTAAAAGACCAATATTTGTGAGGTATATAGATATTGTTTACGTGACTTTATTTTTCATATTTTGGAGCATTTCTGAAATTACAATTTAAATAAAAAATTCAAAGGGGAAGAAAGAATAAGTTTTAGATCTATGCCAATCCAGATCCATCTATCTAGTCAGCTATCAATCGTTTTATTTATTTTTATTTATTTTTTAAAAATTTCTTAATGTTTATTTTTGAGAGAGAGAGACAAAGTGTGAGCAGGGGAGGGGCAGAGAGAGAGGGAGACATAGAATCTGAAGCAAGGACTAGGCTCCGAGCTGTCAGCACAGAGCCTGATGCCGGGCTCGAACCCACGACCTGTGAGATCATGACCTGAACCAAAGTCAGAGGCAACTGACTGAGCCACCCAGGCGCCCCTCAATCGTTGTATTAAAATTACATTTTAAATGTTCTGAATGCTTGAGACAGTTCTAACTGCGAGGGAATACAGAGACATAAGTACTCGAAAAACAATCTTGTTTGTAACCTGTGATTTTCGTTATTAATAATGTGAAATGGTGGGTCAGGCCTTTTCTTCTTTCTTTCAGCATTTGCTTTTTTCTGTCCCAAGGCTCAGGATACATTTGATGGAGGCCTACTAACAAGGGGATGAGACAGGAAGATTACAGCCATCCTGTAAGCAGGTCCTCTGTGTGAGGGACAGGAGGCAGAGGCTACACCCACGGAGCTCTTTAACGGAAAGCGATGTGTCATGTTTCCTGGGAACAGTGGCAAGGCAAAAGAGGCTAAAGAATCACTGTCCTGTAGATCTTGAGTCCTCTGACTCAGTGTTCTCCTGGCTTCACAGGGGAATCGATCCTTGAGTAGAGTTTTCAAGAATGAGAGGAGACTGTCAAACAGAGGTGGGCTTGGTTAGGTCTGAAAGGAAGTTTCTTGGGGGTAGAGACTGGAAGAATGAAAGAAACTGGTATTGGGGGGTTTGAGTAGAGCTAGGCAGAAGGCACAGGCTGAGAGCTCGGTGTCTCCTGAGGAGAAAGCTCAGAAGTTCTCATAGTTCAAAGCCTAGGTGTATCGTTGCAGTACTGACCCTGCTTCCTCCGCAGCTACTGCTGACTCCCAGGATCAGTGCACAACACCCAGGCTGATCAACAGGGATGCCCCCTTTTGGACTATAACAACAAACCACTGAGGTCAGAGGTTCTCTCAGCTCAAGAGGACAAGAGGCCAGAGGTGGGTGGAGAGCAGATCCATCCAAATGGCTGGGATATAGCGGCTGCCTAAGTGGGACTCCCATGTGTGACACATTAACAAAGGAGTCAGAAGTGGTTCAGAAAGCCTGCTACTGGGGACAGTGGAAACAAGCCCGACTTGGACATACACTGCCTGATGAGGAAAAGCCACATTTGGCATTGTGTGACTGAGGGTTCTCAAGCTGGACCTTGGGGACATACAGATAATTTGGAGAAAGAGTGGGGCTTCAATAAAGCATGAAATATGCCCTGCATCTCAGAGGCACATAAGATTTTTATATTTGCTACTAAGGATAGAGATTTACAATGGTGAGTAACTAACACAAGCTAAGATGTTTTCTATTAACTGAAATTCTGTTTCTGAGCCTCACTACTGACTGTGATTTTAGGTGACACCTGATTTCATACTTAAAAGCTAAATGGCTTGCCATAAAGCCCTAGACTTTCGATCTAAAACATACCACTGTTCAAATACACTTCTAATCGAGGATCCAGAACCATTTTCCAAGAAATAAACACCGAATTCATGAGGTACTTAGAAGTAATGCCATGTCTCTCCTTTTAATTTTCTTGCTATCAAATGCATTAACTATAACCAAGTCTAAACTTTTTCTACATTTTAAACCCTGTTTCACAGTTTTAAAACAGTCATTTTCCTTCTTCTGGTAATTTTACAGTTATAGTGGCTCTCCCCCTTTTACTTCCTTGTTACCTCTCCCTTCTCTCAAGATTTCTCTTTGTCTTCTGTGAGAGACAGTTAATTTTATTTGAACTTGCCAAGGCAGCTGTGAATTCACGCCACAGGATTAAATAAACACAAATCTCAATGACTACGTATTTGTTTTTTAAATTCCTTACGGACCCAAATATGTAGATAAGCAGAAGGGTAAATAAAGACTAATAATCATGACCCTGCCAACTGTGTGACCACAGGCAAATGGCTCCAGCTCTTGGGACATTTTTCTGACATGAGAGGCCCAAGTGGGATCCATCCCCTCCTCACTTTATTCTGTCATAAAACCCCTTGACTATCCTATGTTTTAAAATTGAATGGAATATAAATCCTAAGTGAAAGAAAAAAAAGTAGCTAAAATGAAAGGCAAAATTTGACAAAGGTTATGTTACAGTGATACTATTGATGGGTTTCTGTAAATACAGAAAAAAAAGTCACACAAACAAATGTAAATACTATCTAACTTGGGAGGTACTAGGACTTATTTAAACTCAGGAAGATCTGATTTGGGTATATTTTTAGAAACTTGATTTAAGGAATTCTTATTTTTTTTAAACACAAAAATTTTTTAACGTTTATTCATTTTTGAGAGAAGGTGACAGAGCACGAGATGGGGAGAGGCACAGAGAGAGGGAGACACAGAATGGGAAGCAGGCTTCAGGTTCTGAACTGTCGGCAGAGAGCCTGATGTGGGGCTCAAACTCACAAGCTGAGCCGAAGTCGGATGCTTAACCGATTGAGCCACCCAGGCACCCCAAGGAATTATTATTATTACTGCTCTAGGTACTCACTCTAAATCAGGAGTGAATTGTTTTCCGACTGTATATTTGTTAAGTCTCTTTATCCAGTGCTGAGTCTGCTCACCGTCTTCTCTAGTTCTCACCAAACTGTCAGAGAAAATCTGTATTTCCTACTACGGTGTTTCTGGAACCCTCCAAGTTCAGTCACCTGCACATAGCAGCAATTTACACAGCACTGTGCTTCCCCTCTTTACCCAAGAATTATCTGTTTAAGAGAGGTGAAATTATGAGGTTATAGCTCTGTCTCCAGGGCTTGGCAAACACATAAGACAGATCCTTAACCACTAGAAGATTTAATAATCTTAAATATTTTCTCTAGACTATTGTTATGCATAATAATAAACTCTATAAAAGCTTTCTTAAGGAAATGGCTGTATCATCTATCAATTATGGGACAGTAAACAGTGCACTCTGAAACACTGACAACCTGCTGCAGTTTTGTCCCTTGAGCCCAGAGATGTGCACAGTGCTGGGCCCAGGAGTCATTCCTGCACACTGCCCCTGCCTCCGGTCCTGCAATATCCATCTTGGAGGCTAATTAAACTGCCTTCATTCTAGAACAGGACAGAAAAAAGCAAAAATAAAATAAAATAAAATAAAATAATAAAATAAAGTAAAATAAAATAAAATAAAATAAATAAAATAAAGTAAGTGGGGAGTTGTAAGCATTTCACAGAGTAACAAGCACAAAAGTAATGACGGTAGCGTCTACCATTCTAATCAAAACCTCTTTTGCTGGCTTCAGGAACACAGATAGCAGAAGAGGACACAGACCTGGTCCGGGTGTAATCAATACCTCTCACAATCAGACAGCGTGTCACACTGGCATACGCACCCAGACATACTCTTGCATGCTACCACACGCGGACAGAGATGGAGAGGCCCGAGGCTGATGGAGAGTTCATGCTTTCCTCTAAACACTAATTTTAAGATTCATCCTGATTTCTCCCCTCCTTCTCCTCCCCTTATTTCTTCTTTACTACCCTTTGGAGAAATAAAGCCACCATTAAAGGTTAAAAATCTAAATGGGTCTGCTTGTGAATGGTTATGTATGGCTTAATTCCCCACCTGGAGATTTAGCAACGGTTTTGTGTTGTGAGATATTTGTGTTGCAAGCCTGAAAGGTGAAGTCCCTCCCTGAAAAATGTACACGGACTGTGCTTCCCCTTGGAGGGCACTTTCCTTCCCCGCTTAGCTTTGAAGGCCCTATTACATAACAGTGGAAAAAAGGGAGGACCTAGGTTTTGATTCCAATTGCTTTCCTCTTTACTTCAGCTAAGATGTTAGTCTTTGAGATCATCCAATATGGCTTTCAACATCCCACTTACCCAGAAAAAACGACTTGGCCCAAACTTACAGACCATTCAAATCCTAAACACAGATCTCACTATCCTCTCTTCTCAGCTTTTAAAAAATAACTTGTCAAATCTCAAAGCTATTTACAGTTATCAGATCAGGCAAGAGCTTGACTTGCCATAAAACACACTGAACACAACTGCCACCCACCTCCTTCCTCTCCCACTTCCAAACGAGAATCCTGCATTTATTAAATGCTCAATAATAAAATGTTCACAGATCTGTTTTTTTTCACATTCTGTTCATTTGCCATTCTGTACTCCGCTTGCATAAAAGTATTTCTGAAAACATTTAAGTCTAAATACAATATGAAACATAACCAAAGAATCAATAGCAAAGCCTTCTATTTTAGATGTTCTAAAAGGCGTATTTGTACAAACAACTCTTGCATTTTGAAAAATCAATTTAAAAACATATGCAAAACGGAGTAATGCGTTTGCTCTCCAGATGCGCCCATCCCACCCCCGACACAGCTGCCCTTCTTCATTTAGGAACACAATTCGGGACAGTGATCCGAGCGCATTTAAGGAAGAGACCTACCTCACAGAACATATAGAGAGACAGCAATGTGAGGCCAAGGTTATACACCACTAAAATTCCCCGGCAAGAGAATGGCTGCCTATTCTTCATGTATTTTGGTCCCAGCCATACAATTAGTAAGTATATGACAGAGCAGATAAAAGTAGGTATATAATTGTCCAGAAGAAACCATCCTTTTACTCTGGTATCTGGAAAATAATAAGAGAAAAACATACAGTGATTAATAAGGCAGATATAAAACCACAGCTTTTTTCAAACATTAAAAGTCTTCTCTCCCCATAATTTTGCAATAGTCATCTAATACTCAAGTTCCTAATGCCAGCAAAGCAGCTGGAAGAGGAAGCAGGAGTTTTCAGTATTTGTCATACAAGATGAAGCTCCTTGTTCATGTTCTGAATAATAACATGTATATCATACATGGCTTCTAGGTTAAAAAAAAATAAAAGAAAAAAAGAAAGAAAGAAAGAAAAGAAAAAAAAATCTTTTCCAAAGCATCTTAAAGAAAGCAAGGAGAAAGCTAAATTTTCCACTAACTGTATTTATGGACCAGATCTGCTGAATGATGCACAGACAGGGTAATGAAACTCCAGAAATGGCAGTCTTTGAACTCCAAAGTCCTCGTGCTAGGTCAAGTGTCTGCCAGTCTGCCCAGCATGTGCAGACCCAGCTTAGCAACAATTACTGATTAGAAAGGCAGCATCTGCTATGAGCGCGATGGTCGACAGCAGACGGGACAATAATTTTAAAGAAAAAAAAAAAAAAAGACGAAGCAGAAAGGACAGTGAAGTGACTATTTAGGGAACAAGGTGAGCAGAAGCTCGAGGGGGAAGACCTACGCTGATTTGGGGGTGCTACAGGTGTAGGAAAGGTCTCCCTTCTCCATTCCCATTTCCTAGGCAGAGAGGAGGAAAATTAATTCCACAGGGCTGCCAGCAGCATCTGACAGCCCTCTCCTTGGATGGGGGCAAACTCCCTGGCAGCCAGGCCCCCTAGGAGTTAACCTGTCCCCATAAGAGTCAACATCTGCCTGTGGCCGACTCCCAGGAAGCCACTTCCGCGGCTTGTGCCTGCGTGCATGCTGCTTTGATGAGCCCCCAAAACCTATCGCTCCTCAGTCTGATCCACCCTCCGGGGCCACTGACTCTGGAGCTCGGAGGCGCATGCAGTTTTCGCCTCCTGCATTTTCAGAGAACCAGCAGCTAGTGGGGACAGTCTCTGTCCCTTCTTGGACCTCCTGACTGGACCATCCTGCCTGCTTTTTCTCTTGATCTTACAGGAAAAGCACCCGTCCATTTGGGGGCTGGATGATCAGTCTCCTTTCTTGCAGACCTTCTAAATTCTCCAGGGTTTCTGTGTAGTGCTCCTCCCTTGGCTTCAGAGGGAGATGCCCTCCACGCCCTCCCCACTGCTTATGCCAAGGTGGTGGAGTGGGTTACCACAGTTCTGCCCAACTGGTAGTTCTTAGAAGTCCTTCAGGGAGGGGGCTGGCCACAGTGAACTTGAGATTCGTAGCACCTTTTGTTCTCAGCTCTAGGCCCTGGCCGTCAACTCTGAGAAAGCAAGTTCCCACTTAGCCACTAACATCAGACTGTTACATAGGTTTGTGTATACATATATATCACAAACACAATAAATGCACACACAAAAACATTCTTACATCTTACTTTTTTCTTTTTTTTTTTTAACACCTTGCTTTTTAAATTTGTAAGGCTGTTTCTCTAAGTATCCAGCCCCCTCCCATTCTGCCAAGTGCTGCCAGAGTGGCTGCCCCAACCACACCCCTGGGCAGTAAATCTTTAGGGATCCAGCCAAGTGTGGCAGTCCTCGCCCACTCTCTGGTGACTTGTTCAGACATGGGCATGTGAAGCAATTGTGGCCACTGAGCTTTGAGGAGATGAGAGCTGGGTGGAAGGCCCTGGGGAAAAGTTTCCTTCTTCTTAAAAGCATGCACATGAATGGATTTTTCCCTCCTCCTCTGCAGGTGCTGCCTGGAGCTGCTGTGGCCATCCTGTAACCTTGATAACCTCAAAAGGTGGAGGGACTTTTCCAAGGACAGAACTGCTAATATATTGAGAATGCAAAATAGAAAATGACAAGAACAAGTGTCCTGGGTCCCTGAAATAACTCAGAAGTTGCTTAATTCTGGTAATGTAACTGGTCATTTTTGTTACTGTTTCAGCCATTTAAGGTTGGACTTTTTTTGGTCCCCTAAAGCTGAAATAAGGCATTATCTCAACACGAGTAAATGTAAAATGATCTAATTTGGTTTTGCTCATTTGGCTGTGCGCTAATTTACCTAATCAGTCCCCTACTGATGGGCATGTAGATTTTTTCCAGGCATTACAAGCGATGCTATAAAGGAGAATCTTTATTCACATCTTTGCAATAAATGATCAAGATTAGCTACAGGACCAAGTCCAGGAGTCAAACAGCGGAGTCAAAAGGCACGTACGTGCTTTTTGATTTCAGTGGAAGACACAATTACCCTCCAAAAAGGTCTATCAATTAGACTCTTTCTCCACAGCCTCGCATTTCACCTCTACTGTACTAAGAGATAAAGTTTCTTCGGTTTTCTTCTGTACTTTAAAAACCATAAGTGAAACTGACAATCTTTTCATTTTAAAAGCTTCTTGCAGTTTTTTAATGACTCTTTCTGCAAACCTATGAAGTTTTTTTTCATAGATACATCAAGAGACATTACAGGTGACATTCAAAGAAGGCAATATGGAGCTGATTTACTTCCTAAAAGAAAATAAACGATTAAGTATAGAAAGTGAGATCAGGTGTATGTATTTACCCGCTGGTGTGACCCAACACGAAAGGACATTAATAAGCCCTTAAAACTGCAAAAGGAGAAGAGGCTCAAACCACCACAGCAGTGCCTTTTGGAAACCAGTTCCAGCTGGAGACCCACAAGAGTTGAGGAAAACATACCACCAATAGTGGTGAAACGTGCAGCATTCTCAGGCTACAAGCTTTCCCGCACGATGTGATCTCCAGCTAACATCAGCAGGGGGTCACAGCAGCCGTGTTTCTGCTCTGATAGCCAGGGGACACTGCTCTGCTTCAAGATTGTCACTTCTCTGAGCCCCTTGTTATCCAGGACAAAGCATTGGTCTTATCACAGAAGACGCTAATGTTTTCTAGAATCTCTTCATGCAATATTTATAAGTGTCTGTAAGGGGAGGGGAGCAAAACCAAAAACCACCTTACCTCGGGGGCCTAGCAATGCCTTGAAATAGGTACTAAGTGATGCATCAAAATTTTCCATTTTAAAACCTATTAAGAAAAACAGACATTGATTAATCTCTACTCAAAATGCTTTTTATATAGTGATTTTTCATAAAAGAACAAGACAAATCCTTTTCAAAGATGTGCTATGGACAAGGTTATGTTCAAACTTTTTTTTTTTTTAATTCCCAAAGTAACTTGCATGCTAGGTCTAATTTGGAAATCAAAAGTAAAGACAGAATCTCGTGAATTCACGTTATAAATGAAGTGCTGGTTTTCTGAACTTCTTTTCGCAGTTCCATAAAAATGCTTCCCGTGAAGCTGGAATCTCAGAGGGGAGAAGAGTGGAACCGGGCTGAAAAAGGTGGCAGACAGGAGACGATCCCATCTGGGCAAGAACCAAAGCTTGAGGAAACACTGTGGCTAAGAAGGGACAAGCCATGTTAGAGAAAGGAAGGCCACAGTAAAAAGATGGTTTCCTTTGCTTGCTATTTGCATCAATTATTATTTAAAAATACTTCACGTTCATGATAAAAAAATTCAAATATTAAAAATGAAAAGAGACGGTTAAAAAAAATTTCATCCCTTTGCTCCAACCACAATTGCAGAGCCCCACTGTTCACAGGAACCTAATGGTAACTTTTCTTGGACATACGTCTCTAGAGTCTTCTGAGCACAAAAAGGAATCATGCCAAATGGGTGTCTGTACAATTGTGGATTTCAATCCATTTTTAGATGATTAGGTCAACTTAGGATTAATAATTTCATTAGTAATAATAGAAATAATAAGAGTGCTTTGCCCCTAGTGAGAATGAATATTTTCCTGTCTTCAGTGTTACTGTATTACATGAGTATGAGGATAGATAAATATTATGTACTTTGTTGTGGTACAAAATATATTCACAGTAAAAAAAAAAATTAAACAGAAAACAATGTTGTATCAAGGAGAGTACATATTACTTGGTTGCCTTCACTTGAAACATCTTGGAGATATGCTGTCTCATATCAGCAGTTACAGATCCATCTTTATCTTCTAAGACTTTATAGCTCCCTCCATCCCCCCACTTCGATTTAAGATTACATTTATAGTATAGCTAAGCATCTTTTCACATGCATATTGACTAGATTTTCTATATTGAAGTTAGAAGGCATACATTTTCAATCTTCCTGGTCAGTACTCTTACAGAAATAACCACAAATATTTTACCTGCAAAGAGCAAAGGCAAAATTGGTTTTATTAACTAAGTAAGCTCTTAATAACTTAATGATACTTCTCTTCCTTGGCTTACCACACTGAAGTATATGTATTCTTTGACCAATTTCATGGATAAATTTTACTTTATCCATGGATTCCAGTAGTTACAATTGAGTCAGTCCAGCCTGTGGTGAGACAGAGAATCCAGCCAGGAATAAGAAAGAGACAGGTGGAACCAGCAAGAATGCTTAGAAAGTAGTAGTTACCAGGTTCTGTTCTGACATCTGTCCTGCCCCCGGCGTGGAGGTGAGCAGGGACCATACTGACTCAAGGCTGGAGACCAGGAAGCCACCAACCCACATATCCAAGTGTCAACAATTAGATCCCTTAATAAGTACACATCAATGTACTAGGTCCCTTCTGAAATTCACAAGTTAGATGGTTTTTTTAACATACTATATTCCTACAACCATTCTGGTCCTGAGCCATTTTCCTCTCCCAGATGGAACCTCTTTGGGGGACAGAAAATTCTAAAAAATCTTGAGAGGGGTGGCTCAGTCAGCTAAGTATCTAACTTCGGCACAGGTCATAACTTTGCAGTCTGTGAGTTTGAACCCCACGCTGGACTCTGTGCTGACAGCTCTGAGTCTGGAGCCTGCTTCGTATTCTTCGTCTGCTTCTCTCTCTGCCCCTCCCCCGCTTGTGCTCTGTCTCTCTCAAAAATAAACAAAACAAAGAATGTATTTCTCCCTCTCCCTCACTCTCTCTCAAAATTAAAATAAACATTAAAAAATTTGGAGAACTGGTTAAGCTTTACACTTCGTAAGCAGAATTCCTCTTAAAAAGGATGCCATCCTTAAATAAGAAATGCTTTATCTATTAAAAGTCCTGTAGTTAAAAAATAATTTAACCATATCCATTTTTCATCATCTACTGAAAATCATCTAGAACACATAAATTTTACGAGACAATCATGTTTTTGTCAAATCAAAATCATTCTAATATGGTTAGCTTTACCTGTGATGGATGGTGGGCCATCTATATGGAGAGCCCAGGGTCTCTTTCACCCCCAATCAGAGCAAACAAGCACGAGGAGCAACGAAGTTGTAAACACCATGACTGCTGGATGGGTAAGCTGCCCACTGGGGACAAATCCTCCTTCTTTCAAAACAGTTTGATATCTAGATCCTGCTAGTACTTAATGGGCATACAGCTTATAACGGAGCTCATTACACATATAAAACTCAGGTATTAAGCACAAAAGGGGTTGAGAGCAGGTATAGAGGCTTAACAAGTTGGCAGGTGATTAGGTGGCTCAGTGCTGGGCCCTTCATCAGACAGCTTGCGTTTGAAACCCACGTTTCCACCTACTAGCTATGTGACTTTGGACAAGTTATTTAACCTCCTATTATAAAATGGGGGAAATGCACAATAATTGTCTCAAAGGTTAAGAAGATCAAATGATTTAATAGACATAGGATCCCGAGAGCAGTGCCAGGCATGCAGTGAGCCCTCAATAAAGGTCTCCTACTGTATGTCTGCAATAGGTTCAGCTCTATAATGAATACTGCCAACCATCCGTGGCCACTCGTGCTTCTCAGCAGAGGCACTGTCGGCCTTCCAACCTGACTCCTGGGTACTCAGTATCATCAGTGAGCCCCCAGTCATCATGACAACCCACCCACAATGTCCCCTTCAAGTCCTAACACCCCCAAGGGGACAGCAATGGAAGGTGGGTGCGTTAATAACATCACACAAGAGAGGAGCTGGCCAGTATGAGGCATTGTCTGATCAGGGAAGACAAGGCTAAAATGAACGTACTAATCAGATACACAAATTATCAAGCACCTACTATGTACGAAGGATTGCCAAATAGGGGTAGACACGAAGGAGCCTACCTAGACATCCAGAACAAACTAGACATTCACTGTGCAGAAAGAAGCCCAGATGCTATAAACCAAAACCAAAACCAAAACCAAAACTCATCTAGCAAATGAGTAGATGTTAGAATAATGCATACAAGAACAAGTTGTATACTTAATACCAAGCCATGAAGATAACATTCAAGTAACAGCATTCTGGGATCTAACATTAGGAAAATACCTGACAGAAGCAATAAGGGAATCAGTCCAAATTTTAAACAAGAGGACTTTCAGAGGGGCTGTAACCACTTTTTCTTTTTTTATGTTTATTTATTATTTTGAGAGAGAGAGAGAAAGAGAGAGAGACAGAGACAAGCAGGGAAGGGGCAGAGAGAGGGAGACACAGAATCTGAAGCAGGCTCCAGGCTCTGAACTGTCAGCACAGAGCCCGATGCAGGGCTTGAACTCATGGATTGTGAGATCATGACCTGAGCCAAAGTTGGACACTTAATCAACTGAGCCACCCAGGTACTCCACCCCCCACCTCTTTTTTAATTTAAGGAGGACACAGAAAAGGTGTAAATAAGTAAAAAAAAAAAAAAAATGTTAAAAATGATCGGAAACAGACCCATGGGATGGAGTTGGGAGGCGGGAGAACATGAGTAGTCTTGGGAAAACTGAGGCCCAGGATTGGTGGAATGACCGATCGTTGTAAGACCGTCAATGCCTAGCACAGAGTTCAATGTGACAATCCAGGCTACCAGCCCAGCAGGAAAAGCAGCCCGACTAAACATAAGGTAAAGTTTCAGTCCAAGAATACGGAAGCCAGCAGCAGGTTACCAGAAGAAGCTGTGAAATTTAGTATTTGGAGATATTAAAGAATTCTGTCACAAGCCATCTGTCCTAAGCAATCCCAGTCTGCACCCGCACTGCGCAGAAGCCCCTCAGAAACGGGCGGGCCCAGGAGCACTCGTCAGTCTAAGACGAGACTTCTCTACAAAAGCATACACGAGAGGTGATTTTCTCACAAACAGCACCTCTGTTCTTAAGACTGCATTTCTTCTTAGCTTGAGAATTCTTGTCTTAGGTTGGCAGAACTTCTCCCAGTCAAATTTAGGAACATACGAAGCCGCCAGCCAAACCTCCTCTGACAGGACACGCATGGAGAGGAACAGGAGTGGTGCATCACTCCTAAAACGTTGACAGTGAAGAGGGAGAAAGGACGGGCAGAGGAGGGTCCTCGGTCAGTAGAGTCCTGATGGTGAATCACAGGCCCGACTCTGGGCTGGACTCTGACGGGTTAAATGTTTCCCCCAAACTCTCCCCCACCACGCCCACAGCCGGACACGTACCGTAACCCCGTCAGGCATGGCTGTTTGTTTTTTCCACAGGTTACCAAGAGACAGTCGCCGCAGGTTTACTTTCATTGTCGACTCAGCATAAGCTCCCGGTTCCATCCAGCCAGCCGCGCAGCCAGCATCCCCCGGTACCATGTAGTCACTTTCTCACTCACACCATCCACTCACCAAGCGCCTACTACCTGCCAGAGCAACTCACACACACACACACACACACACACACACACAGAGCAAGAACATCATACAGCAGGGGAAAAGGGGGTGGGATGGTGGGGCAGGATCTACTTTGGAAAACATAGTTAGAGAAAGTGACAAGACAGCAGACACTCGGGGGGACAGAGCATCAAGGCACAGGGCATTCCAGTTAGAGGGACAGGAGAATGCAACGGCCCCGAGGCCAGCGCATGCCTGGCCTGCTCAGAGGCCACAGGCTAGGCCAGGGGTAGCGGATGGCAGCAGTGTGGGAGGCCTTCTGTCCCCCACTTCCTGCCTGGCACCCGGAGCTCACTCAGTGCTGGTTCACAGAAAGCAACCACATGGCACAACCTGCAGAGAGCATGTGCCCGAGAGGCGGAGAACAGAAGATGCCAAAGCTTAACTGCTCTCACTGCCACTGTCCCCTCACCCTCCCGCCTGCAGCCTGCCTGCCAGCACCATGCCCTTTTTCTCCCCATCTCTCTTACTGAGCCTAGCTGCCGTGCCACGGGAACAGTACAAAAGGTCTCGGCAAATGAATTCTCTGCTGCCAGGCTGGGCTGGCCCACCCTGCTGGGTGAATTGGGCACTTGCAGAGTGGCCTGTGGGCCCAGCTCGATGGCTCTGCACTTTTCTAAAGGAACAGGAGAGGCAAAGGGCCCTGTAAAACCCCTGACACTTTGCCTAGTGATCTGGAGTCCAGGGACCCACTCCGCACAAGACATCTGACCGTACTGCCAGGTCCGCAGCCAGTCCCATCTTCCAAGCTGCCCGTGGGCCGGAGACATCACTTCTCAATAACCCAAGTCACCCTACCGGCAGCTTAGGCAAGCTGAGCCAAGTGGGAACACAGCTGTTCCGTACAATTGTACTAGCAGGGACCAAGCCCAGGCACTGGGCCCATGGAAGAGGAGCCTGGGTCTAAATGAAGCAAAAGAATAAGCCATTCTTTGATGTGGCTGGTTCCCCGCACAGACGGGAAAAGGGCATGGTCAGCACCTCTCAGGGACCAGATCACACTGAGATCAAGCCACGCATCGCTTCGCACCCTCTGTAACCCTAAGTCTCCGATGCCCACTCAAACTACAGGGCTTTCCAGAATTACAGGTCATGATGGGGAGGAATAGGATATGTTAAAAAAAAAAATCCCAACCATAACAGTATTCAAAGTTTTCACCAGTTCTTAGGCCACACACAGAAAACAACGACAATAAAAATGGGATAAGTGTAGGAAACAGAAGCAGGTAAATTAGAATAGGTTTTAAAGAATTCTTCTTTTATGCACATTTCTCCCAAAGACACCCAGAGTTGAAAGCCACTTCCCACTATCAAATTCTGGAATGTCTTTGGTAACTGTGCAACTGTATTATAATTGTGCCTCACTGTAAGTATCTCACTAAGGATACTGATTATTCGGGCCTGGTCACTCTCCATGAATTACTAGATTGTAAGAGGGGGTGAGAGAGTTCAGCACACCTGTACCTGAACCAAGTATTAACTCTGGGTCCTGGGGCATGTTCCTCCCCTAGATACTAAGAGTTTGAGGGTTGAGGTGAGCCTCAGGCCTGAATGTAAGAGAAAATATCGGAACCGCCACTGCACAAAATGCAGAAACCTGGACATACTGACATAAGCATAAGACAAAAAGGCAAAAACGGCATCTTCCAAAGAGAGCCCTGCTTATGTGGAAAATCCACCTGTCAGCTCCCTCCACGTGGGGGAGTATGCCCAGGTGAATCACCTGCACGAGGTTAAATAATCATTAGGGTTCTCTTTGATCTATTATCAAAGAGTTTGCTAGAGGCTTGTTTGGAAAAAAAGAAAACACATCACAATAAGCTTTAAGCCAATCTTTCTGTTTGGCCCCCAAGATGGTAACAAAATGTGAGAGAATGGGGGAGGGGTGACCACTAAGGGTGCTGGGGTAGATGAGACATGGTGGTGTAGACAGTTGTTCCCACCACAGTTCTCAAGATGAGTTTTTGGTTTTGATAAGAATGCAAACACTGGGGCACCTGGGTGGCTCAGTCGTTTAAAGTGGCCGACTTGGGCTCAAGTCATGATTTCACAGCTTCTGGGTTTGAACCCTGCATCGGGCTCAGAGCCTGGAGCCTGCCTCGGATTCTGTGTGTCTCTCTCTCTGCCCCTCACGTGCTCATGCTCAGTCTCTCAAAAAAATAAACATTAAAAAAAAAAAAAAGAATGCAAACTCTAATCATCTTGGCTGTTTACCTCGATCTTTAGGGTCAAGTTCTGGCTTTTCTCGCTGCTAAGGCAATGTTGGCAGGCAGCTTGCCGTGAAAACTCCTTTTCCTGTGCTATCAGTGGAGTCACATTGCTTTTGGCTTAAAAATGTGTTTAGTGCAAACGTTTAACTACTGTTTAGCATAACTTCCTTATCCTATCCTGTTTTATTTATTTTTTGAATTGTCACAGTTCATCTAAAAATGAGTCACTTGAGCTGACGAGCTAGAAGGGTTCAGAATGAAATTTCCCTCCATTTTTTCTTCTCCTACCCATTCATCTCTTTAATAGTCAACTTGGTTAAGCAGGCATGGGAACATTCTTCAGGTTGGCAGTCAGTAACACGAAAAATCAAACAGTGCTTTAATTTGGTAGTCACAACACTGTTTCCGGAACGTAAAAATGTTTTTCTAGCTTGGAGAAAATCAGGTCCAGAATGAGAGGAGGAACATAAACCATACCTTGCTCAGAAATGTTAAAATTAAAATATAAAATATAAAAACACTGTCATAAAGACCATAAGGGAAAAAATATCTAAGTACTAGCAAGCTTTCAGCCAGGAAAGTAAATGGACAACAGAATTCCTTTAGAATGCTAGCATTTAAATAAACGATAACTCTGGATTAAATCTTGGCTCAAGAGAAATTGCCTGCCGTATCAACCATGGAACTGTCACTCTGCCAGCCCACGACTCGATGTTGACTATTTTTTCCTGTACAATTCCCATCCTTTCTAACCTTCATGCTAAGAACTAAACTCCTGTTAACACCCTGACACAATCATGTGTCTTATCACACATCACACATGGAGAGAGAGAACACAGTCATCTTATCATACATCACACACGGAAAGAGAGAACACAGTCCTACGGAGCTTCAGACAAGTAACTGCCAAATTAGGGCACTGATATACACTACAAAGGACTGCTTCAGGTTAGCCACATGGCTAAAGAAAGCTGAACAGCTTCATTCTGCTGTTTAATTTGGGAAGGGGTAGATTTTACATGTTGCGATAAAGTTTCCTTAGTACATAAGTAAGATCAGACAGGTTAAAAGAGAAGTGCCCATCTCCTGCCCCTTGGTTGTCACCAGTTAATTAAGAGGTACTATTTTCACTACCGTGGGAGAAAGACAGTCTTCCAAAGCAGTGGAGTCACCCCGGTGGCTTTGCTCTCCAGTGTATCATCTATGGGTCCTTCCTCCCTGCTCTCCCTTGTCTTCACTGCCAACCCCTCTCCAAGGCCCAGTACAGGTGTTACAAAGGCTCCCCCTTTGGCCTCTTAGGGCTTTGCTGTCTTGACAACTCATTTAGCAAAGCGCAAACTTCAACTTGGATACTTATGTTTTCAGGTATTATGGGAACACACTCTGCACTTCCTCAGGTAACCCCCACATCCCTCAAAGGGCAAGTACTGCAATTTGTTTCTATGTGTGCAATAACTATCTATTGGTGATACCTAAATGAGGAGATACACCTGCTGTTACAAGATAAAACAGAGGGAAGACAGCATCGGGAAGTGACACACACTGGCCCACAACGACAGCTTCCTACAACGGGGACTAAGTCCTAACTATAGAAGGTGCTTCCTAGAGAAGAGCTCTCCAGTGCTAGGGATGTGGAGCTCTGGTGTGAAACAAACAATAACAAAATACCACAATGATTAACACCCCCCCCCCCCAATGCCTGGCCCTGAAACAGCAGAGGGAATTTCTTGAGAGAGAGAGAGAGAGAGAGAGAGATGTATTTTTCTAATTTTGGAAGGCAATACAAAAATATACTCAGTCTGAGAATTCAGATGTAATACATTTTTCAGCAGTGGGAAGAGGGAGAGTAACATAATCTTCCAACTTTTCTCTAGGGGAATTCTCATCCACAGCTAAAGAACAGAATGTGCCATCAAGTTCAAAGTTCTTCCCCCAGTTCTCAGGAGGGGGAGGAAAGGGCTCCACACACCAACCCACTTACCCAACAAGCGTTTGGAGAGGGGTTCACTGAAAAAAAAATTACTCTTGTAGAATTCTATTACCTTAAAGATGACAACTTCATTCTCATGTAAAACCAGGATAAGAACCGGTGATGACCCATTTGGGGGAAGCACATGGTCACTTGGAAAAAAACACCATGCTAACGTACACGAGAATACTCCTTGCTGGTGGATGAAGGCCAGACGGCTGCAGATGGCTCAGAGCTCTGCTCTCACAGAGTCTTGCTGACAATAAATAATTAATCTCCATAAGGCGGCAGTGAGAGACCAAGGCAAAAGATCAAGTGCCGGGATTGGGTCATCTCTGTGACTGGTTTTATTTCTGCACTCCCAAAAATTCTCACAGAAGGACTGCTCTTCACTCTACCAGTCATCTGAGTTAACAAATATTTAACAAATGCCTACACAGCGCACTTCCCAGCTTGACTGGGAAGCGATGGTGACCGATACGGACGTGACCCTGTCTTCTTGAAATGTACAGTACTATACAGTGCTAGCCAATCACTTAGGGAAAGCAGTGGTTAGGAGCGCATGCTCTGGAGCCACACGGCCTGGGTTCAAATCCCTGCTCCACCACTTACTAGCCATGTGAGCTTAGGCAAGGGACTCACCCTTTCATGCCATGGTTTTGCTGTTTATAAAATAAATATACTTACAGTACATTCCTCAGATGATTAAATAAATTAATACATGCCAAATACTTAGAATAGTGAATGCGTGGCACACAATACATGTTGGAGATATATGTGTTATTATCATCATTACAAAGACCTTCGGCAGTGACCAATTTCGCACTCAATATTTATGAAAGAGTTTTGTTAAGTCATAAATCAGAGTTCCACCCAAAGGCCACGGGCAATGAAACATGCTCATATCCACCACTCACAGCTCGGATATTCTATATTTTGGAAGGATCACATGCCACATGCCACTTGGGAATATGGAGATTTTTAAGAAACTCGAGATAAATTTCTCTGGATTGTTAAGGGGATGCTGTCACAGACTCCTCTGTGAGTGGAACAGTGTTCATATCATCTTTAATACAGAGTGAAAGGCATTCTGTATTGGAGACGCCTTTTTTGTACTCCCAGCAACTCGCATATGGAAGATGCCCAATGGATTTATTCATTTATTGTAAGTGGGGAGGTAGCTGAGCTGACAAAGGTCATAGGGCTTGGGTAGAGACAAAGTGTGAAGCCAGTTTTCCTACCCTGTGATCTACTGCTCTTAAAACACCCCATGTAAACTTTCACAGAAGCCATCTTCATATGCTTATTAAAAGGATGGTGACAATACGTATACAGATTGTCTGAGCTCACATCCATGAGAATGAGACAATTAACTTTATTTCAGTGTTTTAAAAATTTTACTTATTTTTGAGAGACAGTGAGAAAGCAGAAGAGAGAGAGTGAGAAAACATGTTCACAAGAACAAGCACAGGGGAGTGGCAGAGAAGAGAATCCCAAGCAGGCTCTGTGCTGTCAGCGCAGAGCCCAAAATGGGGCTTGAGCTCATGAGTGGGACACTCAACAGACTGAACCACTCACGCACCCCAATTAACTTTATTTTAAATAACATTATCAAGTCATTAAGCATCATAGGTGAGGTTTTTTAAGAGGCCCCAAATATCTTCCCTAGACGGGAAGATGATGGAAAAGAGAGCAGCCAAATACTCCTTGCCTCTTTTTCATATGCCCATCACCATTTCCACTATACCTCAAATCAGTGATAAAATTATAGGCTTGTATTTTAAATGACAATCAGTGATTTTCAGTTACACTGTAATTATCTGTTCATTTGTTCACAATCCTAATTAGGCACTAAGCTCTTCAAGGGCAAACCTCTGATGTTCTCCATTTGTTATCTCCAGAGAGCCTGATCGATGCCCTGACAGGTGGCTGATTACTGGTTGAAACCATGAATGAGTGAGTGTATGAATGCCTTCGTGTCTTTCAGAGTTTCGTATCAGAGTTCTCAAATTCGTGTGCATCTGAAAATCACCTCGGAGCTTTAAAACACACACCACTGTGGTGCCACCCCTAGAAATTTCTGGCCCCCACTCTTAGAAATTCTGATTCAATAGTCTAGAGACTAAGAAATTTACCTTTTTGAAAAGTCACTGAGATAATTGAGATGAACAGCCTTCTTTGGGAACCACTGCTATACACACATACACACATATGTATACATGTGTATATACATATATGTATATGTGTGTGTATATATATATATATGTATATTGGGACTTTTGGATGCTAGTAAATCCCCTGTAGTTCTAGAACTTCTGTCACCCAGACAGTATCCATATATTGCATTACACTGAGAGTCTAGACAAGGACTGTGGTCTCAAGGACAAACTATTTTTCATTCTAACAAATTTTGTTCCAATTCCCTGTTTGCACTAACTCTACCCACTAGGAAAAAAAAACAAAAAATCATTCCCTTTCAATTCATCTCTCAAGCTGAAATAAAACTCCATTAAGTTAGAAATCAGTTCTCTTATGTTTCGAACACCATGTGACACAGTACACATCACATATAACTAGTATGCATTAAAGCCCTCTAAATTCTCTTTCCCCATTCTGAAAATGTCTGTCAGTAACACAGAGCCCTAATCTCTATCACCACCTCCTGAGCCAGGCATCAGTGGTGGCCAAATGTGCAAAGTTCAGTGAGGGCAGCGAACTTTTCTCTTACCCCCCTCCCCCCACCGGTTATCTTCAGCAGGTGTTCTGGGCACACAGAAGGAACTGAGTAAGTACCTGATTAACTGGACTGAACTGGGCAGTCCGGGATGCCAATGAATGGCTGCCACCAACAGAAATCATGGCATATACTTGGCCATAGCCAACTGTGTGTACTCCTTGGACGGAGACGAAGTGGGCAAGGGGAAGAATGTGGATATTGGCTGATATGTGGGCTCTGGCTGGGGCCCTGTCATCTTCAGTACTAAACTGAGCCATTTCTAATTGGTTTCATTATCTGGATTGGATGGCCAAGGTTCCTGGGTGTCTGGGCAGCTCAGTGGGTTAAGCATCCGACTTTGGCTCAGATCATGATCTCGCAGTTCGTGGGTTTGAGCCCCACATTGGGCTCTGTGCTGACAGCTCAGAGCCTGGAGCCTGCTTCAGATTCTGTGTCTCCCTCTGTCTCTGCCCCTCCCCTGCTTGTATTCTGTCCCTCTCTCAACTATAAATGAATGTTAAAAAAAAAAAAAAAAACCTTAGATGGTCAAGGTTCCTTTCAGTGAATCTGGTATCTGTGAAAGGGCAGCCTTTAAGATGCCCACCCCCAAACAATCCACTCCTGCAGCAAACCCGGGTTCTGTGTACAACCAACGGAATATAGCAAAAGGGATGGCAGGACACTTCTTGGATTAGGCATTTAAAATCATTGTGACTTCCATGTTGGTCAGTCCCTGTGTTTCTCTGTCTCTTTTTCAGATCACTAATCCTGGAGAAAGCCAGCTGCCATGTTGTGAGCAGTCCATGTGATCATGGCAAGAACTGAGACCCCTGCCAATGACCACCTGAGTGAGCCTGGCAGCAGACCTCCGGCCCCAGAGGGCTTCAGACTGGGGGGGGGGGGGGGGGGGGGGGGCGGGTGCAGCATACCTCCAGCTGCTTGAAAGACCCTGAGCCAGAACCACAGGGCTAAGCTTCTGTGGGATTCCTGAACCCTGTAGGCTGAGGAAGATTAAGGATTGCTAGCTTCAGCTGTTAAACTTTGCAATAATGTTACTCAGTGACAGATGCAAGGCTTAGAAACTAGCAGGTCAGTGGGGTTGAGAGGGGAGGTTCTTCAACATCGACTCTCCTTTTTCCCTTTGCTAGCTTTCCTGTTGGTTATGACACATGACCAAGGCACCAACTGGCAGTATGGCTCTTAAGAATAAATGCTCCCCTCACCCTGACTGAGTTGGAACTGATAAGGAAATAAAAAGGTTTGTTATCTCAAGTATAGAATTTGGTTATGAAAACAATATAATACTTTTGTTACTAGCCTGAGGCTTAACAGACAAGGAAGCTAACATTTTTTGATTACTGCATACCCAGCTTTTCAAAGACTCGGTAAGGAATTATCCTTTTTTTTCAGATGAGGAAACTAAAAGTTCAGAGTTTGGGTAACTTGGTCAAACAACAAACAAACAGAGCCATTTACTTATCTGCCAATTTTATAACTTGGGGTGGCTTACTTTCCTGGTTATTGGAACTCCAGAGTTTCCTGAGATACAAAAAAAGTGGGGAAAAAGGACCCAGGGAAGCCCAGGCACAATGAGAAGAGTTGATTACTATATCCACATCTTGGGCTCTTTGCAAATCACCATGCAGTTGATTTTTTTTTTATTTTTAAAGTACATTTTAAAGTTACCATTTTGTCAGCTTATTACCTGAAAAATATATTTTGAAACATCACGGTCACGTATGAAAATGAAAACCATAAACCTTTCTATATTTCACAGTATCCAAGTCTGGGTTGTTTTTTTTTTTTTTCTGTAAAAAATTATTGTTCGTATGATACAATATAGCATAGAAATTTTTCTACATAAGAGTTCCTGCAAACTTCTCTTTCAAAATAGCAACCGAGTCCAGGAATGATGGGTGGGTACTCCCCCTGGGGCTCCCCAGGTCCTTTAGCCCTCCAGGATGGCTCGAAGAGCTGCCAGCCAGACTGGGTGGCCCCTCCCAGAGCTGTATACCAGGTCAAGTGCTCTGGCAGAAGAGGAAGGCAGGTTCACAATTTTGTCTCCTACAGAAGCCCAGAGAAAGCCAGCTGGCACCACTGAGAACGTCGGCATTAGCAGTGTGAGAAAGCAGGAAGGCCACCTATCAGCAAGTCAGCATTGGTCAAATAGCTCTGGCCCTGTCCCTTTTAGCAAGATCCATGTAACACTCACTGGAATGGCTATAAACATAATGACAGACAATTACAAACATGGCAAGGATATGGAGAAATTGGAACACTCATACACTGCTGGTGGGACTATCAACTGTACATGTGCTGTGAAAATAGTTTGGCAGGTCCTCAAAAAGTGAAACACAGAGCTACCTTACCATGCAGCAATTCTACCTCTAGGTAGAAACCCAAGAGTAATAAAAACATATGTCTCAGTAAAAACTTGCTTACAAATAAATATTCACAGTGGCATTATTTATAACAGCCCCCAAATGTTAACAACCCAAATGTCTATGAACTGATGAATGAAGAAAACACAGTACATACCCATACGATGGGATTTTACTCGGCCATAAAAAGAAGTATCGATACCCACATATTACAAAATGAATGAACCTCGAAAACGTTATGCTAAGTAAAAGAAGCCAGACAAAGAAGGTCACATATTGTATAACTCTGTTTACAGGAAATGTCCAGAATCGGCAAATCCGTATAGATAGAAAAACGCTAGTGGTCACCTGCAGTTGGGGGAAGAGTAGAAGGAGTGAAAAGTGCTGACGTCCACGGCATTTCTGAGGTAATAAAAAAGCTCTGGAATTAGATGCAGTTAAAATTAAAAAAAAAAAAAAGGCTTAAAAAAGGAGACAAACTTAAAAAAAAAGACTTTAAAATTTTGCATACTCAAGCCCATTTCTAGATTACTGGGCATTTAGAGAAATGAAAACCTATGTTCACACAAAAAGCCACACCTGGTCACAGCAGCTTTATTCATAATAGCCCCAAACTGGAAAAATCATACCATGAACATGACTCAGCAATAAAAAAGAGCACTCTATTGATACACATTAACAACCTGGACAGAGTTCCAGGGAATTATGCTGCATGAAAAATGCCGACCCATTTACACAATAATTTTGAAATGACAGACTTACAGAGGTGAGGAGAGGAGTGTCTGCCTGGGGTCAGGGATGGTGTGAAGGCAGCAGGTATACAAGCCTGTATATCTTGGCCGCGACAATGTCAGTATCCTGCTTGTGACACGAGACTACAGTTCTGCAGGGGAAACTGGGAAAAGGGTACTTGGGATCTCTCATTATTTCTTACAACTGCTTAGGGATCTAGAATAACCTCAAAATAAAAAGTTTAATTAAAAAAATCCACAAGGGTGAGGAAAACAAACCAATAAATGAGACTAAGCTTTTTGATTAAAAATAAACTCAAAAACCATCCTCTACACCCCCACCCTAATCCAAAGACCCATGGCTCTTTCTGGCATCTGTAACAGTAAAGGAAGTTTTGTCTTGGAAAAGAACTGTGAGAACTATCATTCCACTCATGAAAGATTAACCCTTGACCTAAATACTAGTAATTTTCACAATCTAAAAGAGTTTCTTAGTGAATGCTTATTTATAACCAGACTAACTAGACTACCCAGGCAATGGGGAATACTCATTTTTTTTTAAGCGTTTTATTTATTTTTTGGGAGAGTGTAAATGGGGGAGGGGCAGAAGGCAGGGACAGAGGATGCAAAGCAGGTTCTGCCTGACAGGCTGCCAGCGGGGAGCTCAGTCTGTGGGGCTCAAAATCATGGACCCCGAGAGCACGACCTGAGCCGAAATCGGACATTCGGCCAGTCGGCTGAGCCCCCAGGCGCCCCGGGAGCACGTTTTGGGTCAGTCTCATGTTCTGATTCACCTCAAGGGAGCATACAGCTCACATGGGCCAGTTTTCACAGAATAAGAAAATCACTAAATCTATCTAATAAAATCTTCCTAGGGGTACTCGGCTGGCTCAGTGAGTAGAGCATGTGACTCTTGATCTTAGGGTCGTGAGTTCAAGCCCCACACTGGGTGTAGAGCTTACTAAAACAACAATAACCAAACACTAATAAAATCTTCCTAAATAAAACTTAATCTCTGATGATTCTGAGGCATTTTGGGATCTCTGAATGTTTCAGAGTCAGAATGCCAAATCCCGTTTTACAGGACTGCAAATAAGTGGGCACAGAAAACTGGGATAAACCTGTAGACATACTATGCCTCTATGGTTTAAATAAGTTCCTGCAACCTGTCATTTCCCTGTGACTTTTAGACAGCAATTGCTGGGAGCTGTCAGGTCCTAGATGTTCTCTGGTAATGAAGGATACTAATAAAAAGCTTACTGCGCTATGAAAAATCAAAACCGTGCTTTCTTCTATCATTTGGATCATTTTCGTGTCAATGCACCAAGAAGGAAAGCGGTCAAGAAGCACTTCTGTAACGTGGAGGAGTGCTATCGTGACGTGCTTTCGAGGTTCCCTGGGGTGAGCCCTGCACAGCGGCTCACCGGAGGACACGAGCACTCCAGGGAAGGCTCAGGGGGCCTCTTCTGTAACCCCCTCTGGAAATTCTCCGACAGGACTCGATCTCTTCCTAGCAATGCTTTGCTTCTTTTCACCAAGTGCTGCTTTCAACAATTGCGCCACTGTGTTTAACCCCCCCCCTCCCCAGCCATTAAAGGTGAAGTGCTGATAATCAGGCCCTACCGTGATTACATTTCAGTGGAAATGCAAGCATTTTAGCAAGTCATGTTAATGTAACTGAATATTCTGACTGGCTAATAACAAGATTTCCCCTTCATTTCAATTCTCCCCAAGTACCAATATTCAACTCTGAGCTGTCATGAAAGTCATTCTGTTGTAACAAAATGAAAAAAAGGGAAGCCAGAGATCAAATTAACATGAAGTCAGTTAGGTGCTCACCTACAGCCAGAACACTGAGAGAGAGACACTAACAAATCCCCAAGTGAAAATTAAGAACATAGTTAAGGAGGAAAAAACAAACACCTATTTGTGCACAGAACTTGTCAAAAATTCTTTCCGGGAGAAGTAGATCAGGTGAAAGTTTTAGGGCAAGAATTTAGGTTGCAGAATGGCATATATCATAGTTGGACAACGTGCCTTTCCTGAATCCCAGCTATGTTTACGGGATTATGGGAGGCGGCAGAGAGAAGAGAACATGGTCCTTTCTCTTAAGCTCAGATATCTAGCTATCATCCAGTTGGAATCCACATTGGTTAGTTCATTTCAAAACACAAATTTAGCAAAATCTGCAGCATCTCAACACCCCCCCTCACCTCTAAAAGGCAAGAACAGAATTAGTGCTGGTGGTGGAAGGGGGGAATATATATAAAATAATACTTAATATCCTGCTTTGGTCTAGAAAAGCTATCGCATTTTCCTGTGAAGAATCAAATGAAAAGTTACTTGAAGAAAATTAATGTGACCACAGAAGCAGTGACATGTTTAAAATGTACTATGGTTTTTTCCAGTGATTTTTTTTTCCCCACAGACAAGAACAATACATGGCACCAGGCAGAAGGGAAGGGAGAGGGTCCTAGCTCAGACTGCTCTAACAAAATCCCACAGATAGGGGGTTTTGATAACAGACATTTATTTCACAGTTCTGGAGGCTGAGTCATCCAAACTGAGGTGCCAGCAGATAAAGTTCCTGTTGAGTGCTCTCCTCCTGGCTTGCAGATAGCCTCCTTCTAACGGTCTCCTCTCAAAGGGTCTGGTCCCTCCTCCTCTTCTCAGAAGGGTGCTAATCCCATAATGGGTGTCCTCATAACCTCCTCTAAACCTAATCACCTCCCAAAGGCCTCACCTCCAAATACCAAACCACTGGGGGTAGGGGTGGGGTGACGGGCTGGGGGGTTGGTGTTAGAACTTCAACATACGAATTTGGTGGGGAGGGGCACACACAAACATTCAGTGATAACAGAGAGGCGGTTTGCCATTTGAGATCTAACAAGGCACCTGGGTAGCTTAGTTCTCCTTAGACACTGTAAAATTATTCTCATTAGGGCTTTTTTGTTTGTTTGTTGTTTTTGAGAGAGAGAGAGCAAGAGCAGGGGAGAGGAAAAGGGAGAGGAGGGAGAGAATCTTAAGTAGACTCCACACCCAGCGCAGAGCCTGAAACAGGGCTCTATTCCACCACCATGAGATTATGACCTGAGTTGAAATTAAGAGTCAGACACTTAACTAACTGAGCCACCTGGGTTCCCCGAAAACGAATACCTCAAACAAAACAAAACAAAAAACAAAAACCCTGATATCTGAGGAGAGTCATTTTCATTCATTCAAGTTATCAAAACACTTAGTCTTGATGCAAGGGCTGTGTTCCAGATGTTAATTTGTAAACTAATCTCCTGGGTCTTTGGAAAATTCTATTTTCTATAGAATTAATGCTGTATTAGTAATTATTAACCTTTTGGGGATTACCAAACCAATTTTAAAATTTGACTGAAGCAAGAGACCTTCTCTCCATCCCCACATGATAAAACATTTAGAGTCTTCTGAATCCTAGGGACCCCCAGGTCCCCAAATTAAGAATCCTAGCTGTAAGTCGTGGCAGATCTTCAGTATGAACCTAACTCATAATGTAATGGCACCTATAGGACCACAGAGTCTCATTATATTTCTGTGAGAAAATATAATCTGTAACAATATGTATAAATTGAATTATAATCCTGTGTTCTGACATAACACTGTAACATAAAAGGCCCAGAAAGCCACTACCCTGTACAGACCTCAGTTTCCTAATCTACAAACATGTGCAAAACAATGCCTATGTTGGGAGAATTAAATGAGGTTATATAAAACACCTGGCACAATGCATAGGCACCTCACTCATGGCAGCTATTTTTATTATCAGCTGCAAACATCCATCAAACATACACTGAATGCATCGAGACAAGACAATAAATCTGCCTCCAGAGAGGTCGGAGTCTAGCAAGAGAGAGAGAAGTGATAAATAACTGTACCAAAGTGACAGAGGTGCCTTGACAAAGGATGTACAGGGGGAAATGGGAGAGTAAAAAAGAACAGTCCATTTTACGTAGGGACGAGTGGGTCAGGTGAGGCTTCACGGAGCAATGCCTGGGTTCAGGCTTGCCAGTGGAGGACAGGATGGAGGGGAGGGGAGTGAACAATGCTGGAGAGCAGGTGAGGGCTCTAGTGTTTCAAACTGGGAAGGCGGAGCAAGAGTGGGGTTTGGAGCAGGCTGCAAAGAAGGGGAGACGAAGGTCACAGCAGTTAGAAGACCACTGCCGGGATGGAAGACTTTCTGGGAGGGAAGGCAGGGGCAGGGGTAGGGGCAGGTGCGGGCCAGGTGAGGAAGAGGAACGAGTCCAAGCTCTGGCTTCGCACTCTGCACCCTGGACGTGCTGCTGCTACTCAAGGTGTCAGGGAGCCCCGGGGCAAGCAGGCTGGAAGAAAGAACAGGGCAAGTTCGGACCCTCTAGAAATGTACTGCTCCACTGCTAGTCTAATTAGTCACAGACTGATGATACGGTGTTGTATGTGCCTGTTGAGTTCCGAGCAACACCATACATTTTGAATTACTGGGTTGCAAATTTGTGAAAATTCAGGACACTGATATGTTCTATTCCAGGGAAAACATTTGGAAGATGAGCGGTGCACGGAGTTCATGATGTTAGGTATCAGAAGTTCAAGCTTATGCTGGGACCTAGGCCGTACCTTTATTTAGGGGGTTACGTACCCTTCTCCAAAAAAACCCACATTAAGCCCGCTATGCTATAACATGAATTACAACGCACTTCTCGAGACTGAATTATTTAGCGAGCTGCTACTTCCCTTTACTAAATGGTCTGCTAATGACTGCTCCAAAGGAGCTTCTCGAGCCACTCTCCTATCGCCTCAACATCCTGCAAGAGGAGCTAATAGCCACGGAGACCCTAACCAGCTCGCCATTTCAAATGATTTTTTCTTATTTTCAAATCCATTTCTTTGAAGATCATAATGATTATAATAGCAACTAATACTCAGCAGTCCCTACAAGGAGCCAGTAGTTTTTCTGCTATAAATTGACAAGGATCATCTCACTTAGTTCTATCACTCTTCACACATCCCCTCTGCACAGATAAGAATACTGAGGCCAAGAGCAGTTGAGCCATTTATCCCGGGGCACAGCAACAGCAGGCCGACTCTAGGGCCTGCTCTCTTAACTGCCACACCTACTGCCTCTCCAATGTTAGAGTAAAAATAAAAAAAGTGGTATTTACTGCAGGAAATTTGGAAAAGTGAAGGGTTTTTTTTTTTTTTTTTTGGTATCGTTTTAAAGTAAAAACAAAAAGCAACCAAGAATGTAGCAGAATCCATATTCCCCTCCTACCATTCATTAGAGTGATGGGGGATAAGTTAACTTCTGAAAGCCTCAGTCTCCTCACCTGGGATATTCCCTTCGATTAGGAATACAAATCTTACCTTCAGAGGAGGCGGTTCATGTAAAGCATTTAGCATGGAGCTATGCTGATATTCTATAATGAACATATCAATATTTAAAATATGAATCTATTTCTTCTGCTTTTTTCTGTGCTTTAAGAAAGCCCATTCTAGGGGTGTCTGGGTGGCTCAGTTGGTTAAGGATCTGACTCTTGATTTCAGCTCAGGTCATGATCTCACAGTTTATGGGTTCCCTGCGCTGCCAAGGAGCCTGCTTAGATTCATTCTCTCTCTCTCTCTCTCTCTCTCTCTCTCCCTCTCCCTCTCTGCCCCTTCCCTGCTAGCATACTCTCTTTCTCTCTCAAAATAAACATTAAAAAAAAATTAATAAATAAAAAACAAGAAATCCCATACTTCCAATCTTGCATTACGATACTGCGGCAATCATTTTCTTCAGGAATGACAGTTATGTAAATGCTTTAATTATTCCTCTATTAGTCGTCATTTAATGTTTTCAATTTTTACTGTTTTTTTTTAATGTTTATTTATTTTGAGAGACAGAGTGTGCACAAGTGGGGAGAGGAGCAGAGAAAGGAGAGAGAGAGAATCCCAAGCAGGCTCTGCACTGTGAGCCTGGAGCCCGACACAGAGCTCGAACTCACCATTCATGAGTTCATGACCTGAGCCAAAATTAAGATTTGGCTGCTTAACCAACTGAGCCACCCAGGTGCCCCCCACCTTTTTTTAATGTTTGTTTATTTTTGTGTGAGAGAGAAACAAAGAGAGAATGTGCCCATGCTCTCCCCACCAGGAGAGGGGGAGAGAAAGGGAGACAGAGGATCCCAAGCAGTGTCCACGCTGTTAGTCTAGAGCCCAACATGGGACTCAGGGATAAAACTCACAAACTGTGAGATCATGACCTGAACTAAAATCAAGAGTCAGATGCTTAACCGACTGAGCAACCCAGGTGTCACTAATTTTTACTCTTTTAATATAACACTGTAATGAACATCTTGGCATGCTAAACTTTACCTAGAACAAGCAAGGATTTTAAAAAGCATAGTTAAAGAATTTGTTGAGTTTCTATTTTGTCTAGGCACATGGACTATTTGTTTAAAAAATTGTATCTACTAACCCAACCACAAAGGAGCCCTTTAAAACAACAGTAAATTTGATTCTAGTAAGAGAGGCTCATAAAACTAGCTTTAAAATAACCAAATCTTAAAAAGAAACAAAAACACCCACCCCGAATGTTTTATGTATTTAATAACCTGAAGTAAGAAGACTCCCAGTTGGGTTTTTTTAACTGTGTACATAACATTTTGCAGAGGATAGGTCATTTTTGCTAATCAGTAGCAGAAACAGCCAAATTCGGTTTATGCCATTACTAGTATGGTCATTAAAGCATCATAAAACAGCCTGATGTTCTCAATCCATGGGGAGGCACTGAGTGAGTGGTTAGAAAAATATTTTGACTTGCTCACAGAGAAATTTCATACACATTTCACAGGACACAAATGAAAAATCCCACAGAGTCCTCTTGCCTGCACTTTTTTAGCTCAGCCACCACATCCAGAATAAATGAATGGCATAGACCCAACAGTTTCAATTTAGAAATGAACCACCTCCTACTTGGGTCACAAAAATCCTCATGATGACGAGTGGCACACTATCCAAGAATTAGGTCACAATGAAAGGAAAACTTGATCAGCAAAATGTTGGACAGGCCCTAGGATAAGCTAACCAAGGTCTAATAGGATGAAATGGCATTAACTTTGGCCTAATTTGTTCCAGCATCAAACAAATCTCCCATCATTCTAGATTGTAACGCCTTGCTAGTGAGTTAAGAGGATTTCATTATGAAACCATAATATTCTTCCTTTAGAGAGTCCCTGGCTTCAGGATGGTAACATCATTAAAAACAGAAAATGCAACAATGATAATCATAATTGTAACTAACACTGAACACTTACTACTTGCTAAGCACCATACCACACACTTCACGTGCACTATTTAATTTTCTCAGAAACCCTGGAAAGAGTTACTTTCTCACTTTACAGAAAAGGAAATGGAGGCTCATGCACTAGGAGTTACTGCACACTATCACTGAGTCTGTGCCTGGTTTATGGGATTCAAACCCTGGCCGCCTGGTTCCACAACTTGAGCTCTGTAATTTTTTTTTTAATGTTTATTTATTTTTGAGAGAGAGAGAGAGAGAGCGAGCGAGCGAGCGAGCATGAGTGGGGGAGGAACGTGGGTGGCTCAGTCAGGTAAGCGTCCGGACTTCACCTCAGGTCCTGATTTGTGAATTTGAGCCACATATTGGGCTCTGTGCTGACAGCTTGGAGTCTGGAGCCTGTTTGGGATTCTGTGTCTCCCTCTCTCTCTGCCCCTTCCCTGCTCATGCTCTCACTCCCTCTCTCTCTTAAAATAAACATTAAAAAACATAATAATAATAATCAAAATTTTCTTTCACCAAAGAAAATAAAAAAGAAGTATTAGCTTGAGGTTTGAGAGAGGAAAGAACTTCTGGAGGTGTGTAAACACTAGAACAGGACTGCCGGGATGTTGCATAAATAACACCCTACCTCTCTTCAATGGCTGGGAGCACGGATTAACCTGAAGCCAAGGACTCTTGTCAGACAGGATCACCTTATTCCACATAGACTGATAAAAGGTAGGAGAGCAAGGTGTTAAAGTCTCCCAACTCTGCCCCACCCCCCAGGTCTACTTTCTAATGAGAAAATCCTATCCCATGGTTAAGTTTTTTCAGGAAAGTCAGTTTCCAACTTCTCTTCCAAAATGCCATTTGTTTCCCACTCTATTTACTAGTGACCCACTGCTCACATGTTTAGATGTCCTAACCCAGCACAAAACAATTTATGAAAAGAAACAGCAACGTAGAATCATTTGGGCATTAATCTTCAATCTGAAACACAGATTCTAGGCTAAGTTACCCATTACTGTGTCACAAGCCAAATGTATGAGATTTATACCCAAATGTTGTTTTTTTTTGTTTGTTTGTTTATAAAATGCCCATATCTTATCTATCACTCATAGGAATTTCCAAAGACTAGAAGCCAAGTGTAGATACCTGCACCATGCCAACTATTTACAGGTATTCTTTTGGATGGAGAGCACTTTGAAAGAGTCTGTAATTATCTAACGTCCCTGGGATCACATATACATGGAAAGTCAGCACGACAAAAGCAACCGATAAGACCGGAGCCAAAGAGGTGAGGGCTGTGGTGAGAAGAGAGAGAGCTATGGTGTTGGGACATGAAGAGAGCCCAGAGCAGTGGCTTGACCTGACACAAGGTTAGTAGGTGTGGGCAAGCCAAGGAATGAGGGAAGGGTATTCTAAACACCAAGGTGTGGAGGGAGAAGTGGGCTGTGGGAAGAACTACAATACTGGGCAGGCCTGAGGAATGTTTTAGATTTTACCTCCACTTGATCAAGCAGCTGTGTAACTGACATGCAGGTGAAAACACTCCACCTTCACTAGAAGACCAAATCAGCATTGAGTTAAAGCACTTTAAAACATGTGACAGCTCCTGTTCGTGAGGTAGACACTTCTGAATAGGAGACAGGGGAGCCTACACGGGAGTGGCATGTGACCAGGTTATGAAGGGTTTTACAAGGTGGAAGGCCCAGAAGGCCAAGTGTTGATGTGTCCTTCCAGCTGAAGGCACAGCGTGCAAAGGAGTATGGAGGCATGAAAAGATACAGTAGGAAGAAGGGGCAGGGTAGCAGAGCACTTAAGTCATCTCCTTACCTGCTGGTGCCATCTCCTGCGTTCCTTAACACATCTGCTTCCCATCAGTACAATTCCAGACCAGGAACCTCCAGCGGGATTCCAGGCACCCACTCCCATCCCGCCCATCCAAGTCCACGCTGCACCACAGTATTCTTTTTAAACCTGCACACTTGATCAGGCCTCTCCTGCCTGAAGTCTCTCAACTGTGTCCCTTTATCCTGGGTGCAATCTACAATCCCTCGCTTAGCTTATGAGCGCCCTCTTCATGCACTGGCTCACCCCAGCTTCCCGCTCAGTTTCTGCCCTCCCCTCCTGCATTCTGCACCCCAACCACGCCCGCTTCCTTCCCCCTTCTCCACTGCAACCTTTACGTTGGCAGATCCTGTGCATGGAAACACAGTCCTCTGCCTGCCCCACTTCTTACTTCCTTTTATTTAGGCTGTAACCCTCCTATTAAAGATCAGTTACCCCAGAGAAATCTTCCCTGACTCCTCCCCCAAAGCCCCAGGCTAGGTTAGACCCTTCAGTTTGCGCTCCAATCACACCCCAAATACAAATTAATATTTACTTAGTATCTAAGGCTTGAGGGCTGTGCCTGGTCTGATACACCAGGTCCCATCAGCTCAGCGCTTGAGACACAGGCGGTACCCATGGTATGTCTGTGGAACGGGTGGTTTGCTGGGTCGTGAGGCTGGAGAGCAGACTTGGGACAAAATAGGGAAGGCCTTGTGAAGCCAGGAACTCCCTAAAACTTTATTCTGTAGAAGGTCAGGAATATAGACTTGCTGTCAACACTACTGGCCTCCATCACTAATCTCAGCACCAACCAGAATGGCAGAAAGAAATGCCAGGTCTGCTTCCGACCACCCTGCTCCCAACTGAGTGAGCAGACCTCAGGGCAGCAGGCTCCACGTCACCACCCATGAGGCCATGATCACACAGCCTCCCACCTTCGCTGCCTCCTTAGAAACATGGGTCTAAAAAAAAAAAAAAAGAAACGTGGCTCTGTCTACCTGCTCTCTGCAGCGAGCAGTTCTGGGTGACCCTGACCGACTGACGAACATGAGACATTAACTCCCACTTTACATGGGCTCCTGTTTCCCCATCTATTCTCTGACTTGCAACCCTAAGTTTACCCTATTTTGAAATAGGACATTCCATTCCCTCTTAAAGCAAGTTCCTTACTATCTACTCATCCTCCTCATCTCCCCCACGGCTGTCATTTTGCTGCCGGTTATTATCATCAGGAGACTCAGACCTCTGCTCTCCCCCTCCCGGTTCTGGTGCCTGGGAATGCACTTCCCTGCTCAGACTGGACCTCACAGTCGGCTGTTCCATAAACACTCTTGATCCTGACCCGCCTCAGTGGAGCCCGAATCCTAGGTAACTCCAACTGGATGAACTGCCTGTCTTGCTGAGACTCAGGATGTCAAGATGAATTCCTTAAAACTCCCTCTCTTTAAGTCATGTCACTTTTTACATGCTGCTATCTGGATGAACCTCGAAAACATTATGCTAAATGAAAGAGGTCAGATACAAAAGGTCACATTTTTTTGTTTTTCCTTTTGTTTTGTTGTGAGAGAGAGCATGCAAGAGAGAGCAAGCAGGGAAGGGGCAGAGAGAGATGGAGAGAGAGAATCCCAGGCAGGCTCCATGCCAAGTGCAGAGCCCGACATGGGGTTCATTTTCACAACTGTTAAGATTCTGCTTTGAGCCAAAATCAAGAGTTGAGTCGGAAGCTTAACCAACTGAGCCATCCAGGCGCCCACAAAAGATCACATATTGTAGGATTCTACTTAAATGAAAGATGCAGAACAGGCAAATGCAGAAAGATAAAAAGATAAGCAGCTGCTTAGAGGCTGCAGGGGCAGGGAGTGACTGCTAATGGGCACAGGGTCTCCTCTGGGTGGGGGGATAACGATGTTCTGGAATTAGAAGTGATGGGAGCCCAGGGGCACCTGTGTGCTCGGTCTGTTAAGCACCCAACTTCGACTCAAGTCATGATCTTGCAGTTCATGGGTTGGAGCCCTGCATCGGGCTGGGCTCTATGTTGACGGCTCAGAGCCTAGAGCCTGCCTTGCATTCTGTCTCTCCCTCTCTCTCTGCCCCTCCCCTGCTTGTGCTCTGTAGCTCTCCTTCAAAAATAAACATTAAAAAAAATTTTTTTAAAAGAAGTAATGGAGCACAACACTGTGGTTGAACACCACTGAATTGTCCACTTTATAATGGTTAGTATTATGTGAATTTCAAAAAAAAAAAATTCAAATACTTAAAAAAAAATCATTCTTTACCTCCAAATTCAGAAAGACTGGCTTTCCATCTTCTACTTGCAACCTGGATCCTTTCCTGCCTCTTTCAAGAATTTATTCAACTCTCATCTTTTTTAATGTTTATTTATTTTGACAGAAAGAGAAAGACTGATAGTGGGTGAGGGGCAGAGAGGGAGAGAGAGAATCCCAAGCGGGCTCTGTGCTGACTGTCAGCACAAGCGCCTGATGTGGGGCTCGAGCCCGCGAAACAAGATCATGATTTGGGCTGAAATCAAGAGTCAGATGTTTAACCGACTGAGCCACCCAGGTGCCCCAACTCTCATTTCCTTTTACCTTTGAATTCTCTTTTTCTGCTAGCAACTCGGTTCAAGCCTCCCCAACCTAAAAATCCTTCCCTGAACTTTGTTTTCCCCTTCAGTCTCATCTAGAAGCATCTCAACATCTCATAAAAAGCAGCCAGCATCAACAGCCTCCATTTCTTCACCTCCGACACTCCCTCTAGTTCCCTGTCCAGTGATAAGGCAGTCTACAGATAGTGAAACTTAACCACTACGACACTTCTAAAACTGATAAAATACACAAAAACAGTTGTAAAAATGAATAGATGAATCTGCAAGAAACTGAGGTCAGGAATGAGCCAGGCACGAGTCATTAAAAAGGTGCCAGACATCCCTGGAGCTGCACTGCCCAGTAAGAGGGACGGGAGCCCCATGCGGCTAAATGTAAATTAATTAAGGGAAAAACTCAGTTCCTCAGTGGCACCAGCGATAGTTCCAGTGCTCAAACTACCTGTGGCTTTTAGTGACTGTTACATTGGTCAGTGCAAAATATATCCCTCAGAAAAATCCTGGTCTACAGAAACAGTGCAGCTCAATATGTACCTGATGTAGACTGCACAGAACTGGAGATGATAAACATTTTGGAAGAATTCTCTAGAGTAAAATAAAGGAGAGGCATGTGTAGGGTTTACTAGTCCCCAAACCAGAGCTCTATGTGATCAGACATTACAGAAAAAAGGCTAGAGGAACCTTGAACACACGAGATTATCAAGGTTAAACGGGTAAACAGAACAAGATGGAGAAGTGGGAATGATGCAGCAAATTTTTATTAAAGCGAAAGCACTCCAAAATCAACAGTTAAAAAAAAAAGTCAAGTAGTATCAAACAGGCATGAACAAAAAAAGAAATCAGCTGTTTTAAAAACTATTCCAAAAGACAGCCAACCTAAAAGCCCAAATATTATAATGTATAAACAGCAAACGGGATAAATAAAAAAATAAAATGAACATCTACAAAGCTCTATCTATGCTATTGAGACCTTCATCTCATTTTCTTTGTTAAGTGTTATTTTTGAGAGAGAGAATGCAAGCAGGGGAGGGGCAGAGAGAGGGACAGAGGTTCTGAAGCAGGCTCCAGGCTCTGTGCTGACAGCAGCAAGCCCAACGTGGAGCTGGAACTCACCAACCACGAGATCAAGACCTGGGCCAAAGTGGCATGCTCACCCAGGTGCCCCAGACCGTAATCTTGTAATTTACCCCTTTCTCCTTTGGATTTTAAAAAAGTGACTAATACAGTCTTTCATAAGCATCCACACAAGCAACCAATACGGTTAGAGAACATGGATTTACTTTTAAATATTATCCTGAATAGGGTATCCCACACATTTATTTGATTAAATAGCCAAAACCAGTCTACCTAATGATGTTCACATATGAAGATGGCATTTAGAGACCCTGTGGCAGAAATCGAGAAAATAACTCAGGCAGAGAGAAACAGGAGGCAATCTGGGCTGAAGTAAGGAAAAAAAAAAGTTTTCACAGCAAAGTAGAAAGGTAGTCCTTTTTAAAAAATAAAATAGGGTCGCTTGGGTGGCTCAGTTGGTTGAGCATTCGACTCGTGATTTTGGCTCAGGTCAGGATCCCAGGGCCGTGGGATTGAGCCCTGCGCCAGGCTCCATGCAGAGCATGGAGGCTGCTTAAGATTCTCTCTCTCTGTCTCTGTCTCTCTCTCTCCCCCTCCCCTCCAGCCTCTCTCCCCAACTTCTGCGGTCTCTTAAAAATTTAAAATAAAATAAACAAGATCTGATTAGAACAGAGGTTCTCCAAGTATAGCATAGATACCTCTGACGGTCCTTGGGCCCTTTTTTGGGGTTCCACAAGACCAAAACTATTGGTGATACATTACCAAGAGATTACTTGCTTACTATCATCTCTCTCATCATTGTCAAGTGTCTCAGAGACTGCATGACGTGTGATAGCTCAAACACTGAATGTAGAAGCAGATAAAAGAACCCAGCTGTCTTTCCTTAAGCCAGATATATAATATGTTGGCAAAAATGTAAAATAATGCCTCTTTGCACTAATTTTCTTGTTTTAGAAAATATATTTTTCATGAAAATAGATTTTTTATGTTGTCATGTAATAGGCTCATTATTTTTAGATGTATTACTATTCAAAGCATTACTTAAAAATAATCTAAGAATAATTTTTGATAGAGTAAATATCAAGATGTAACCCACACAAACGAGAGCTCTCTGACTGCTCAATACTTTTTAAAAGTGTAGGTCTTAAGACCAAAAGTTTGAGAGCTAATATATTAAGAACTGCATACAGAATCTTTCCTTCCCTGTAAGGTTTTATTTCTAAAAAGGTAGGATAAATTTAGCTTCCTAATTTAACAGCAAATATCCCAAATATACTTCAAAACGATTTTGTCTTTATATTTTAGTTGGGGTTAAATTTAACTTGGGAATACAGAGTTTAAAAACTCAGCACTCAACTGGTTGAAGCCTGTTAAAATGTAGTCGTTGTTGGGCGCATGGGTGGCTCAGTCAGTTGGGCGTCCGACTTCGGCTCAGGTCTTGATTTCACCATTCGTGAGTTCGAGCCCCACATCAGGCTCTGCGCTGATGGCTCAGGGCCTGGAGCCTGTTCTGTGTCTCCCTCTCTCTCTGCCTCCTCCCTGCTCATGCTTTGTCTCTCAAAAATGAATAAACATTAAAAAAATTTTTTTTTAATGTAGTCATTGTGAAAGGAAGCTAACAATAATGAATAAACCTTATAATAAACAGATTTTAAAGTACTCCATGAGATAATTAAGTTCTTACTGGTTCCCCACCAGCTCATCACATTATACACAGTACAGCACGATGAGACACTCGACACAGCTCAAACAGGATGAGCTGACTTTCACGTTACCATGTGGACATAAAAACTCTGCAAGTTCCTTTAGTCAAAGCATGATACAAACTCCCCTTTCAAATGAGGATATTCCTCGTGGAAACTCTTACTCACCAAAATCTAAAATTTTAAGTCATAAATTACGAGAGATGCAAGTTTCTCGCGGCTAAATCATATTAGGCAGTTCTGCAAACAGAATATGCTCACTCAGCAACCAGTATACAAAAAGCTGATGTCTTTATACACTATTTTTATAGAAAGAGAAAATGCTAGCTTAGAATGAAAGTCAAAAATTCATTTTCCTGACTTCGATTTGCCACAACAAAACACCTTTTAATGAAACACACTTTCCATTTGTCTGCTGTCACCTCGGTTGTCTAATTTTCACCAGGTCCCAGTTTCCTTGACTCGTTTAGTAATTCAGTTCAAGCCAGCAAGTAGGAGGTTTTTCAAAACTTCAAAACGCCGCCTCCTCAAACAGAAAGCTTCCCCCACAGGCTGCAGCGCGGCCACGATCTACTGCCGACATCACTGGCTGGCCTGTGAGCTCACCTCCTTTCTTCTTCTAAATGGGGTGTCAGGTGCAGGCCTGGCCCTGGTATTGTACAGGAATATAATTACCAGAAGGAAAGCAGAGTCCCGGCTGAAGGAAGAAAAAGCAGGTCAGCACAGAGAGACGGAGAGCAAATATGACTGAAAGAGGGAGAAAATTACATGACACTCCCTTCTCCTCCAAAATAAGAATCTGAGAGTGACATTTCACCTCTCCAAGCATGACGTCCACTATTTGAAGTGTATTTATTTGAAAAGAGCAGTGTCAGTGAGAGAACAAATCTTGTGTGAAGCTTAACACTTACTTGGGAGTACATTACACACTCCCATATGTTATGAAGACTCCATGCTTTTCAACTAGAGCTCAGAGCATTCACCTTTAGGTCACAGCCACAGAGCAGGTATTCGGAGGTTTCTCTCTACAAAAAGTTCTATTTGCTTTCTTAGTTTGGAAAATGTTACAGAGAAATGCCTATAAGCCAAGTAGACAGTTTCATTAGGGGAAACAAGAATTTAATTCAAGGGGGAAAAAAAGCTACATGACCGTGTCTACAATGGACAGTACAGTCGAACTGTTAAAGCACACAGAACAGGATCAATACTTTCTCCTCCCTCACCTCCTTCTCAACAGAGCTGCAAACTGTGTCGCGCTAGGTTTCTGCTTTCCGGATGTTCTGGGAGCTTTGTCTTAGGGTTCTGATTAATGTAAATGACAACCCACACTTTAGCACGCATAAATCTTAATCAAATCAAAGGGTAGAAAGAACAGAAAGTTTAGATGGTCAATGGGTGAGATCTCTTGTTTCAATCTTGTTTACTTTTCTAGAGAATGAAACAGAAGTATCTCAATGAAATCAAACTGATTTCAGTTGTGGTTTATGGAAGTCATTACTTTATCAGTTATACCTCCCAACTTTATAAGCTTAAAAAAATTTAAGTTGTATTCAGTACGGTCTTCACTGAAACATCTTTCTTCTCTCTTTTAGGCTCCAATTACATGGTGCAAATGCCACCAAGCGGAAGGACACTGATGAAACAGAGATAAAACACTATCAACAGATAGGTCGGAAGGCAATGCAGTGCACAGAAAAAAAATTCTGTAATCTCACTACATTGTACATAGTTGCCCTGAAATGCTTTCTCTCCCATTTCTCAGAAATAGGCTGTAATTTAGGAAGAACCATTATGAAGCTCATTATGAAGAACGAAGGAATTTGGAAACCATAACTTTCTGGATGTAAACACATCTAAACTAGGTGTACACATTGTTCCCCAGCAAGTTGATACTCCTGAAACAGCTGTGGAAATGACATAGCAAGTAGCATCTAGTACAAGCCAAGTTTTGTTTAGGGCTCCATCCTCCCTGACTCAGGAAGTGAGATCTGACAGTGTCAGGACCTGGAAATACGACCCCAAGTGACTGGCTGGGTGACAGAGACCAACTTGAGCCAGAGAGGCTTCCAAGATGACCTGCAGCACAGAACAAAATAAGTAAGAGAGGGTCACGGAATTATGTTATTTTTGTGTGGTTTATTTAAATGTATTGGTTATTTATTTAGTATTACCTTAATTGTATTTATTTTAAAAATTCAGGGTATAAAAAATGTGAATAGCAGCACAATAATTTGGTAGAATACTAGGAAAAACTCCTTAATTTTAAGGAATATAACATAACTGGATTTTTTAAAAAGGGTTGCCGAGTCTCTACAGTGGAGAAATTTCAAGGAACAGTATAGATAAAAACCATGACCAATGAGACCCAATCCTGCCTCCCAATCCCAGACATCGGGGGCCAGTTTGCATCTGCCTCTCTTCACCTACACACATGTGCTCCTGAACCTCAAAGTCAGTAAGCCAGAAACTGAATTCATCACGCTTTTACAACCTTCTCTTCCTTCTGATTCCAGATTTCTATTACCAGCCCCAAAACCTTCCCCAGAGTCCAGCCCCCAAAATATGCTCCATCCCTGCCTGCCCTGTATACCGGGCCACGGAGCTTCTGGGCTTCTGGGTCCTGTAAAGGCTCTGCAGTTTCACCCTTCCCACGTCCCCACCCCTTCCTCCTCCAGTCTCACCCCATCACCCCTCTTCCAGAACAGTTTTCTCCGGAAGGCCTCTGGAACCTCCTCCTAGCCAATCCCTGTTACAAGTGAATCTGTCGCCTTGATCTTTCTTGAAGCACACAGCTCTCCTTCAACAGGCAAACAAATACTGACTACGGTTTTAGTTTTCTATGGCTACTGTAACAAACTGCCACAAAGTAAACAGCTTAAAACACCACAAATCTCTTACATTTCCGGAGATAGAAGGCCCAGGTGAGTCTCAACAGACTAAAACTAAGGGCTGCGTTCTTTTCTGGAGCCTCTGTAGCAGAATCCTCTTCCTGCCTGCATTTATTTCTTGGTTCACGGTCCCTTCATCCACCTTCAAAGCAAGCAATGCTGGGCCAAGTCTCCCAGTGCCGCCGCTGTTCTGGTGCTGTTCTGCCTCCTTCTTCCAAAATTCAGGCCACCTGTGATTACACTGAGCATCTGGGAGAGTTTCCCTGTTTTAGCCAGCTGATTGACAATCTTAATTCCATCTGCAACCTTAATTCTCCTTTGCCTGTAACCTAAGGTAGTCACAGGTGCTGGGAATTAGGACGCAGCCCTTTTTGGGGTGCTGCTGCCCCGCTGACTACAACCCACTGGATACAAGCAAAAGACGGGCAAAAGTTAAACAGAATGCAGATACTGCTGTCAAGACCACATTAAGTCCTCTGATACTGTTAATTGGCTCCCTGTTGCTTAAGGAATTACGTCTAATCCACTTAGTCTTATATTAAAGGCTTCCATGATTTCGAAATACTTCTGCAGCATTATCTCACACTGCTTCCTACGGTCCTCTAGGCCTGTGCTCAAACTGCAGAAGCCAGGAGCACCAAGCACAGCTGGGCTTCTCCACACCCAGGCTCGTGTAATCTGCTCTATCCAGAGGCCCCTGTCCATGCTCCGGTGCAAATTATTCTCATCTCTTTAGGCCTGGCTCCGGAGTGGCTTAGCTTCTCTTCAACTAACTGCCTTCTCAGAAGGCCCACAATGCCCTGTTCTGCCAAACTGGCATATCCAGCAGTGTCATAAGGGAACGAGTTCAGGCAGAGAAAGTTTCCAGGTGCTAGCTGGGTGACCCTGAGCAAGCTATTTAAACTCTTAAGCATGCTTTCAGCATCTCTCAAGTTAAAAGGCAGACCAAGTTGTTTCTAAATCCTTTCCCAGTTCTTAAACTCCATGACATTGATAGGATTTGTATCCACTTCTCTCCATCCCCAAAGCCACTGCTCTGGTAATGCGCTCCCTCCTGACAGATCATCTCGGCCTCCAGTCTTATTCTGCTCCCCACACCCAAAAGGCATCTTTCTAGGTTACTCACTCACTACCAGTTAAAGGCTATCAGGAAAAGGTCCAAACTCCTCAGTGTGGCTGCCAGGGCCCAAGCGATCAGGCCTCTGTTCCTCCTCTGGTTTTCCTCACTGACTTTTTCAGTCCTCACATGCACCTCCCTCCTGTTGCCACTGGCCCCTCTCTTTTCAGAGCCTTTACTAGAATACTCTGCCTATTTCCTCTTTCCATCAGACAGATTCCTGCTTCTCCGGGCAAGCTTTCCTGATCCCGTATGAATGAGGTGCCTTTCCTGTTTGTTCTCATTCACAGGAAGTCACATAGTCCCCATTGCTGCTGCAGTACTGATACCTGTTCATCTGTCAGTATCCTTCCCCTGAATCTAAAGTCCACATGGGCAGGACCGTCAATCTCATCTGCCGTCTGTGATACAGATTGAGTGTTATTGCCTAACTTCTGTATAGAGTAGCAGGACTTTTGGCTGCTTATGGCCAGAATCAAAGGAGACTTTTCCAGCTTCATGTGGCCACGTGCTGAAGTTCTGGCCAACGAGACAAGCAAAATTATCTAGAGACAGTTTCTGGGAACTTCTAAAAGAAGGCACGATACAAATCAAAACTGCACTGAGATACCACCTCACACCAGTCACAGCAGCTAAAATTCACAACTCAGGAAACATGCTGGCGAGGATGTAGAGAAGCAGGTACCTTCTTGCACTGTTGGTGGGAATGCAAACTGGTGCAGCCGCTCTGGAGAACTGTGTGGAGGTTCCTCAAAAAATTAAAAATAGAACTACCTTTCGACCCAGCAATAACACTACTGGGAATTCATCCAAAGGATACAGGAGTGCGGATTCACAGGGGCACATGTACCCCAATGTCTATAGCAGTGCTTTCAACAATAGCCAAATTATGGAAACAGCCTAAATGTCCATCAACTGATGAATGGATAAAGATGTGGTATATATATGCACAATGGAATACTACTTGGCAAAGAGAAAAAATGAAATCATGTCATTTGTAGCCACATGGATGGAACTGGAAAGTATTATGCTGAGTGAAATTAGTCAAAGACAGATATCATATGTTTTCACTCATATGTGGAACTTGAGAAACTTAACAGAAGACCATGGGGGAAAGGAAGAGGAAAAAATAGTTAGAGAGGAAGGGAGGCAAACCATAAGAGACTCTTAAATACAGAGAACAAACTGAGGATTGATGGGTGGGGGCAGGCGTGAGGGAGAGGGGAAAATGGGTGATAGGCGTTGAGGAGGGCACTTGTTGGGATGAGCACTGGGGGTTGTACGTAAGCGATGAATCAGGAGAATCTACCCTCAAAACCAAGAGCACACTGTATGCACTGTATGTTAGCCAACTTGACAATAAATTATATTAAAAAATAATAATAATAAAAGAAGGCATGGATAACCCCTTTGTCCCTTCTTCATCTCTTCCTTCAGCCTGCTGGCTGGAAAATAGGGACCACAACTGAGGCCTAATGCACAGTGAGCTAGGAGTGAGCCTATGGAGGGTTAAACCAGCCCCTTGACAACCTTTTATGGGAGATAATGAACTTCTACCTTATTTTGAGATCCCACTGCTGAGCCACTATTATTTTGGAATCTTCATCACTTACAGCCAAATCTTACTGCAATAGAAATGAGCATATCTGCAGTACCAATAATCATGTTGACTCGAGTACATACCTCACCTCTTCTACTGAACTATAATATCTTTGCCAGTGGGTGTATGGTCATGTGTTATGCAGGATTTATGGTCCTTGGCAGAGGGTAGCACACAAAATCCTTAATGGGGAGTGTGAATGATCAATGAACTAATGACCATGGCGCTACTAACACAGACAGGCTCTGTCCAACATACATGGTCTGCTTCAACCTGAGATCAACGTTGTGGCCCACCAAAACAAGGTTATTAAAGTACGTCAGTTTCCATCATTATTTTATCATGGAATAGCCAGGTGCCTAAGACACCAGAATTTACTATTCTTCCCTTGGGTACAGTGCCACTGGTGTGGTCTCTCACAGGCATAGTCTACTTGAATGCTTAACAAAGTTAATATCCAAATAAGTGATGCTCTCTAAAATAATACTATGTGTCACCTTTGCTCCTGGGTGAGTGCATAGTTAGCAATTTGTATGGTCTGAGGTTATTGCTGCTTTATTCCCGCAGCCTGGAGTGGGGGAATGGAAACATTACAGGCAGGGAAGCCCGTTCTCCGGAATCCCCTGCCCAGGCAGGTTCCTCATTCATGAATTCTGTATTCTCAGGCTACCAAGGTACACTCGTCTTCACACAGCCGTTGGCACAGGTTCTGAATTGATCCCTGAAAGCTACATCTTTGGAGACATATTCATGCAAATAATTTCTAGACAGCTACCACATGCCTGATGGCATACAGGTACTGAGGACGCTGACATAAATATACCAGACACTGAGCAAAAAGAGAAGAAAAGCACTAGTTATTCTCACTTTAAGAATGAGGAAATTGAGGCACATGAAGGTTGGTATCAGAACCAAGGTTACACAAGCAGCAAGGGCTGGGGACATCTGATTCAATCAAAAGGATCAAAAGCTCTATGATGTGAGGATTTGAAGAACTCATGAAGAATAGGGCTTATTTTTTTGCTATTAAATTTGCTTTGCTCTTGTGTTCATTTTTTGGTGGGAAGCAACTGATGAGGTGGCATCCAAATACAGCCTACACGGAGTAGAAATGGGAGCAGACCAGGCATGTTTATTTTTTTATTAAAAATTTTTTTTGAAGTTTATTTATTTTGGGAGAGAGAACCTGCAAGGGAGAGAAAAAGAATTCTGAGCAGGCTCCACACTACCAGCACAAAGTCCATCGTGGGGCTCGAACCTACGAACTGTGAGATCATGACCTGCGTGTAAACCAAGAGTCAGACGCTTAACAAACTGAGCCACCCAGGCGCCCCTAGACCAGTCACGTCTGGAAAAATGACGTCTGTGGTGTGTACAGAGTGAGAAGTGCGGGCAGGAAAGTGGCAGGAAATGAAGCTGGATCAAGGACGGCCCAGAAGAGGGAGAAATGAAACTTTTAGCATGGGGTGAAATGATCCTATTAACATGTCAGGAAACCACTGTGACAATGGAGTAGGAAACGGGCCGCAGGGATGAGATGGGAAGGAGCCAGGGAGAAACTGTAGTTGTTCAGTTGTCCAAGAACTGACATGCTGTAAGAGCTGGGCCATAGGAGGGGAGGGGCCACGGAGAGGGACAGAGGGGAGCCTGAATGGACAACACTTGGTGACTGACAGCTGGAGTAGAAGGAAGGACACGGCTGGTGGGGCTCTTCACCACGCTGGCCAATAGGACACAGCAGTTAGTAGGACATCTAGGTGAAAACCAGCCGACAAGAGTTGAGTCTGGAGCTCAGAAGTGGATTAGAAATAAACGAAATGGACAGTGGGTGGAAACTCAAATCTATGGACAAGGAGATGACCCACTGAGATCGGTCTTCCAACAATACTTTGCAACTACTCACCTATATCTCGAATTTGGGAAGTTCTCTAAAATATGCCAGTCCCATTTCTCGAAAAGATGATCAACTGAAGCAGGAGGCTGTCTACCATCGCTCAGAGAGAAGCGCCTGTCTCTCAGCACGCTGCAGTCACAGCCATCTTCCTTTGGGTTCACCGAGACTATTCCAAACCATCACCCCTTGCCAAGTAAACAAAAGGAGTTGCTCTGAAGATGGAAGTGAGCGCAGTATTTACAGCATTCTCCTGGGGACGCGGAAGTCCTGACATGCTGTGCTTAAAGGGTTCTCTGGAGAAGGTCCACCCTGTTTCACAGGGCAAGCCCGGTCCCCTCTACAAGCATGATTCAAGGAAATCAATGGTTAAAGCAGATCACCGACATCAAGATCTTCTGCATGCCTCTAACGGTTGCTTTAAAGACTAAGCTTAAAAAGGCTGAGAAATGCTTCAATTCCTAAACATCTAAGACTGCCACTTGCAAATAACTGGGAGACAGGGGGCTTTTAAGCAACATTTTCTGCTGCGTGCAACTACTTATAATTCTTATCTGATTGCAGTCTCTTAACTGATGTGATTACTTGAATATTCAAAATAAATTATCATGTTCTTCAAGCTAATTTGTGCAAATACACAAAGGCAGCATCATAGCTTTAGCTGCAATTAAAAGAGGGTGGAAAAACATAATTAACAAAGATAAGTTATGCAACCCTCAAGAGAAGAGGTCTTGGAAGATTTAAATTCAAACCTGTGTAACATAAATAAGGCATGGGACACAAGAACACATTTCTTTGCTTAAACTGAATTTAAACACCTACATTTTACAAATGTTATTGGGTAAGGAGGTAAATGGGGAGAGGCAGAGTTAAAACATGTTTTAAAAAAACAGCTTGCTACAATGTAGCATTTTAAAAAGGAAATACAATCTAGTAATCATTTATTCATCTCTTCTATAGTGTCTCCAAAGCCAGCAGTTATCACCTGGTCACATTTCACGTTACTATGCAGGCCACTCTGCGAATTTTGTGATTTCTCTTATTTGAGGAACCGTGGTACTCATAATCACTCATTAATACACATAATGTTGTCAGATCTACTGACCCAAACCCAGAAAGAAAATGAAGACGTTCTAAAAGAGTCTAATAATACCAACAGAACTAAGGATGGTGATAAATGTGTCTTTCTTGAGCCTGAACTGGTGGCCCTTAACGGGGCCTGTGTCAGAATGACCTAGTCTAGTAGATGTTTTCAACACACACACACCTAGGTCCAAGGGAAATCAGACAACCTGGAGACTGAGGCTCCCTAGAGGATCTGGGTGCCCTTCCCTCCCAGTCCACACCTCTCAGGTCTCATACACCTTGTAAATCAAACCCAGGTGGAACTAAGGCCAGGTAAGGAAACTGACGCTGGATGTCCTTGGCCAGTCACACTGGTCCAGCTTACTGCCAACTGAGCTTTTGATCACTGATTTTTTTTACACCAATAATTATAGAGCTCTTCTGTGTCTATGCTTCTGATTACACTGAGAAGAGAATGCCTAAGCGCAGAATTTTGAAAAAAAGACTCAGAATAAATAAAAGGTTACTCTTTCAAGAACTAATCATAAATATTATTCTTTTAGCTTTCTTTCTATAAACTTCTGTTTAGTTACTGTCACCCTCTCAGAATGTAATGGTGAAGAAACTCAACTTTGTTTCTTCTAGTTCTATGGGAACAGCTGCAAATGCAAAGATAACTACTTAGGATCTAATAAGCATACAGCGTAGCAGAGTGGCTAAGCTGACCTCAGCCAGACTGCCTTCAAATCTTGGCTCTGCCAGCTACTGGCTGTGGAGCCTTGAACAAGTCACTTAACCCTTCTGTGCCTTAGTTTTCTCATCTGTAAAACCGGAGTACCTACCTTGTGGGGTTTTGTGACCCCAAAATGAATCAATATATGTAAAGCACCTCAGAAAAGTATCTAGTACATTTCTCCAAAGAAGACATCCAGATGGTGAACTGACACAGGAAAAGATGCTCAATGTCACTCATCAGGGAAGTACAAATCAAAACCACAATGAGATACCACCTCACACCTGTCAGAATGGCTAACATTAACAACTCAGGCAACAACAGATGCTGGTGAGGATGTGGAGAAAGAAGATCTCTTTTGCACTGCTGGCGGGAAAGCAAACTGGTGCAGCCACTCTGGAAAACAGTATGGAGGTTCCTCGAAAAATTAAAAATACAACTATCCTATAACCCAGCAATTGCACCACTAGGTATTTATCCAAGGGATACAGGTGTGCTGTTTCGAAGGGGCACATGCACTCCAATGTTTATAGCAGCACTACCAACAGCAGCCAAAGTATATGGAAAGAGCCCAAATGTCCATCGATGGATGAATGGATAAAGAGGATGTGGTGTAGATACACATACACAATGGAGTATTACTAGGCAATCAAAAAGAATGAAATCTTGCCATTTGCAACTACGTGGATGGAATTAGAGGGTATTATGCTAAGCGAAATTAGTCAAAGAAAGACAAATATATGACTTTACTCATATGAGGACTTTAAGATACAAAACAGATGAACGTAAGGGAAGGGAAGCAAAAATAATATAAGAACAGGGAGGGGGACGAAACGTAAGAGACACTTAAATATAGAGAACAGAGGGCTGCAGGAAGGGTTGTGGGAGGGGGATGGGCTAAATGGGCAAGGGGCATTAAGGAATTTACTCCTGAAATCACTGTTGCACTATACGCTAACTTGGTTGTAAATTAAACACTAAATATACTTTAAAAAAAGTGTCTAATATAGCTACTGAGCAGTTACATTCAGTACACACAGAACAGGTTCATTCCTTTTACAAGCTGCAAAGTATTCCATTGGCCAGCTATAATTTATTCTTCTGAAAGACATTTATTGTATCTTTCAATGTTTTGTTATTATAAACAATGCTTCAATGGACATCCTGTACAATAGAGAGATCTTTTTACCATAAGCATTAAATTCAGTCCCTTCTTAACTTTCATGTTTAACATTGATGGTTTGAACACCCTTTCAAAGTAGGCACTCATATTATCACCTCCAAGTTCTACATAGGAGTCTCAAAGAGTGGAAATGACTTACCAACCACAGCCTACCCAATCCTAAGCGGCGGAGTTGAAACCCCATCCAGATGTGTGGCTGCTAACCTAAAAGGCATCTTCTTGAATCTGCTTCCTACAGCTTTGCTTACTTAAAAAAAAAAAAAAAAAAGCACGATACTCTTATAAATGCACCTCAGATCCATAGTAAATATTTAGAAGTTCTGAAAGAAGTAAAATTCAAATTTTCAGAGGTGCATATCAGCTCACAAATATGGCAGATGGAAGTGTCAACAACTTCTATAAATATTAGTAATTTATTTCTTTTGCCAAAGACCGAAGCAGAGGTACCCTGAACACTATCCCCTAGGGATTCATGCCACACTGCCAAACTCCCAGAGAAGTAAATGAATAATTACTGAATTTGGTATCATGAGAACTGTTCTTTGGGGAAAGAGAAATTCCTAACAATTACTCTGCAGTAGTATTCGCTATGCCAAGACAAGAGAACAGATACTCTAGGGTTTAGCATAACAGATGCAGCAAAGACCTGAATGGCCAATTCTCCGGCATGGCTTTAATTAGGTCTTTTTAGTATGAGCTTATAAAGATTTGTTCTGACTGGGTGAACTTCACAGAAATGGAAACTTTAACCAGAATGTGCTAGCAGGAAGGTGCTAACCAAGTATTAGAATTATAGTTAGAAATCATAGGTGTTTCAAGAAAATGGATATTCTCCTAACTAGAGAAAGCATGACTGAACCAGCACTAAAAATATTTTTAAAAGAAGATTTCCTAAATCCCTGTCAGCAAAGACATCAAACAAAAGGTACAAAAGTCTAATTTAAGAAAGAAGGTTACACACCACTTTCTTCAAATACAACTGGCAGGGGTTGGGGAGAAGGAAGGGTGGGAATTTAGTCTCTGAACATTCAGCAAGTACGAATAATTTATATCCAGGGACCATACAATTCTAAAAGGAAATACACATGAGAAAAAAAAAATTCCCATTGAGAAAATATGCCAGCAGGAACCCAGTGGGAACCAAACAGTTTGGAAATAACATTTATGGGTTCAAACGGGTCGGGGATGTGTGCGGGTGGGTGGGAGGTTCTGTTATACAAACTCAAAATTAGGTCAGGGTATCTTCCTAAATAATTCACGCTCTAGGCCAGAACATGTCCAGCAGTTATGCTTAACCTCTTAAAGAAAAAAACTAATTTCCATCACTGATTTTGATATTGCCTTTCTAAGACCTAAATGATTTCAACTTTCATTCTCTATCCCTAGTCAAACAGAAACAAAGGGTTTGCTCTTGGCAAAAATGAAAATAAAAAATTTTAGTCCTCAAAGGGACTTGGAAATCACCTTAGTTTAATCTTTTAAAGAAAAAGAGACCAATACCCAGAGTTGATCTGCTCATGGTTAGTGGCAAGTTAGCACAAGAAATCATGGCAGCCAGGTTCTGAATAAAGGATGAGGCACCCTACTTAAAGTATGCCTTCCCATCTTCTCAAATTACTTCAGTTGTAGTAACGAAATATGCATATGCATTACTATAATCCTGTATCATGAGGCAACACTGATTTTAATACCTATCATATAAACTGAGGAAACTCAGCTGATGAATGAAGCCCAGAAGCCGTGGCTATTACTCCGGGCTCTGCCAACGATCGGCTGCATGACCTTTACCGATACTGGATTTTCCTTCTCTCACCAAGACACTTCATTAAAAATTGGGAAGCAGTCTAATAAAATGTGGAGAAGCACACTTGCAGCAATTTTAAGATGCCACTGATTATAAACTGCATCTCCACCAAGATATGGTAAAATATGAAAAACTGGCTGAAAATGGATGAAATGTGGAAACACGTGCAACAAGAAAAAGTGGCTGACAAAGACTGAGGAAGAACCAGCCTGTCCGGATCTGTGTCTGGGCCATCTGGATATTACACCTGATCACAAAGCTTCCTCCTTCTCCCTCTCTAACACCATGCTTCTTCTACCACCCAGTCTTCTAAGTGTTCTTTGCCTTGTTGGCCCTCAAATCCAACTGGTCTCCAGGTCTAACAGATCTTCTCCTAGAAATAATCTTGTACAATTAATTAGCACTCTCCAGTCTGTGCTCATGGTTGTAGTTCTGGGTGGGACATTATCGCTGTCCCGGCTACCTCTAATAGCCTCCCAACCCATCTCTACGTTCTTAGCCTCCCTCTAAGCCAATCCATCTTACACACTCTGGTAAGAGTCATATCTCTGGAGTACGGCATTCATAATGTACTCGTAATTCATAATGTATTCGTTCAAAAGCTTCAGTGTTACTCTGTTACCTTATGAGAGAGGTCAGGCTAGGGGATCAAGATAATCTGGACTGGAATGTTTTGTGACCTTGGCCAAGTGTCTAAACTTCTCGGAGCCTCCATTTCTTCACCTGTAAAAGGGGAATGCTCACAGTACCAATTAATAGTAATTGAGATAGGGGTGCCTGGTGGGTCTGTTAGTTAAGTGCCCAACTTCGGCTCAGGTCATGATCTCACAGTTTGTGGGTTTGAGCCCCACGTTCAGCTCTGTGCTGACAGCTTGGAGCCTAGAGCCTGCTTTGAGTTCTGTATCTCCCTCTCTCTCTGCCTCTCTCTCTCCCTCTCAAAAATGAATAAACTTTAAAAAAATTATTTTTATAAGATAAATAAGAAATAGTAATTGAGATACATCCATATTAAACGTTCATTGCAGGGTTTGACACCTAAGAGCTCAATAAAAGATAGCCATTAATATCATCATCATCAACTTGCCTTTCTCACCTTTTCTTCCACTTCTGCATGGTCAGCTTCAGTCAACTGGGCTACTTGCTTTTTGCCCAATGATTCCACACTGTTCTCCAAACTCCCCGTCTCTAGAATGCCTGTCTTACCTCTTCAAATCAGTAAGATTCCTCTATGAGATGTAAGGCCACACTCAAATGTTGATTAATTCTACTTACTTTAATCTACTCATCTCTTTAGAGCTGGCATCCTTAGAGGCCTTCATAGGCCACACAGTGGCTGACTACCCCACCCCACCTCCCGCCACCGGCTCCATCCACACTGGCCCTTACTGAAGCTATGGCGGTGACCAAACAGGTGACGTGAGATTTAAATCCACTTCCCCAGTTCTGGGATGGGGCCCCCAGGTTATCAGATTCCCATTGTTCTAGTTATTAGTTCAGGTAACCAGGCTGAAGTTAATCATCTCAAAGCCAAGGACTTTCTTTGGAAGGTGGTGGGAAGTGAAGTTCCCACATGAGAATATGTTAACGGGGGTCCAGACTGCTGCTGGCAGTCATCTTGCAGAATCAGCCCTGCGGAGGAAACAACCCCAGAGAAACTGATAGAAAGCTTTGCCCTCAGGACCTTTCGGGTGGTCATGGAAGCCTACCCGAGTTGGGTTTCCGGTTTCCTGTACTGAAGGCATCCTAACCGATCTTGCAGTGGTAGGCACCGGTATGTCCCACGTGGATAGCTCTGCCACAGAAAGCTTTTCCAGACACAGTTACACAAGTCTCCCAGAAATCTGTTTCTGACCCCTTTTCAGTCCAAGGCATAGATTCAGTACAGGAAGAAAGGATTAAAGTGTAAACTAATTCTGGAAGACCTTTGGAGTCAGAACTGTGTCATTCAACTTTCACATATAAACCTCTCCCAACACACACAAACAATTAACTGACAAGCCAATGAACTTATAAAAAGTGCATCAAGGGAAAAAAGGACAGAAACAGATTCTAGGTAGATCTGAAAGATGACTAACTGTTAATCTTAGATGGGCTGACTACCCTAGATTTTTAAGTTACAGAGTAACAGAATTTCGTAAATGGCACACAGCTGACTGAACCAAATCCTGGCAGTACAAGGATAGAAGGAGGAGCAAGTATGGTACTGGAGACAGAGCTCTGTGAATTTGGAAAAGTCACTTGACATCTCTAGGCCTCAAGTCTCTCTCTCTCTTTCTCTCTCTCTCTCTATATATATATAGGCTTCACACCCAGCGCGGAGTCCAATGCGGGGCTTGAATCCACTACCTACGCTGAGATCAAAAGTCGGGCACTTAACTGACTGAGTAACCCAGGCGCCCCAGGTCTCAATTCTTTAAAAAAAAAAAAAAAAAGGTAGGGAATAAGGAAGTTATAAGATTTACATATGGCAAACTACTATTTAATTGAAAGGTGCTCTCATCAACAATACCTGAAACCGAATGCACACACAAAAAAAGGCATATTTTTGGGTAACTAATGGAAAGATCATCCCATCAGTAACAGAAGAGTTAGTAGCTCAGATGAGGAATTAAAAAACAAGATTTTTTAGGAGAGAGGAAGAACGTGGCCAAATAAAAAAGAAGTAAAACTGTCACTCACACTCTACTAGCTACTTGAGCATCAGAGTTATCCGAAAGGAAGTTAACAGCTTTGCCTTGATTTGTATAATTCGTGTTGGAAATAAGACACCCAATGACTGAAACTCACCTCTAGAAGCAGGAGGATAATCAATAATTATGCTGAGAGTAAAAGAAAAGGTAATAAAGAAAATGATCCTTGCAAACCCCCAAATTAAGGTCTCTAATCAGGGAAGGAAAAAAAAAAAGAGGCTCTGCTGATCCAAGGGAATCAGGTAACTTACCTCATTTTCCAAAGTGACTTCATAGGCATACAGGAATTAGTGTCTGTAAAAAATCTTAAGTTTTGAATATTTTCCCAGTTATTTGAAATTCTTGAGCTTTATCGTTGGCCACATCCTATAACTCTCAGTTCCTCTTCCCCAAAAGTAATAAGGAAGCATTTATTAAGCCACTATTTGGTGGACCCCAAGTTGGACTTTCATTTGTATCCGTCTCCTGAAATCCATGAAAATTCTGCATCAGAAAACACCCGCGTATACACAAGGAAACTGAGTCAAGGGAATGAGGACAGGATTTGAAGTTATGAGGTACTTTTCTTGAAAATTCTGACTGATTTTAATATGCTTTCCACTTTCACTTTTCAGCAAAGTTCTATATTCTGTAAAATTAGCCATCTATAGCCATCGACAAACATTTTCCTTTTTGTCTTCAGTTAGAAATGGAAGAGAAAACAAAATGCAAAAAGAGGAAACAGTACAGGAAAAGCTCCTGGCAATGAGAAGTTATAATCTGGGGTAAGAACCTAAAAGGGACATGAGTGACCTTTCTCTTTCAAGTGCGGGGCTTTCTGGGAGAATCCCATGCAGTATCTGAGCTGACTACAAAAGTGATTCACTTGGGTCCTAACTCGAGATGTAAAGTTAAAGTGTCCACAGCCAATCGAATGCAAAACCGCTACGTCGGTATCTGCAGATTCTGTACCAAATGTTGGCCGAGACGTGCAAGGAAGACAAGTGCAAACCAACAGGTTATGTACCAAGTGGTTAGTGGAACAGGTTACAAAACCTAACAAGCAACATCAGCTCTTCCGTACAACTCTAAAAAGCACTTCCTGCCAAGGATCCGTTCTTAAAGAATTAAGACTGCTCGCTCGCCGCAATTATCCCCTAGCCGGAACCTCCTGGTTTCCCCAGCCCGCTAATAAGCGCTGAATTCTTCCATTCGGGACCCCCACCCTCACCCCAAAGTTGGCCTAATGCATTCTCCAAATCTGCAATCAAGAAGCCGGGAGATGAGCTCAACTACAGTTGTGAGAAGGGGAACCCAACACCCTTGAAGTGCAAGAGCACGGAACGGTTGCAAGAGACAGTTTAAAAGAACAACTCCTGCTCCAGGCACGACCTCCCCCACCCGGACGCAGGCGAGCAGACGCGGCAGAGAGGGCAGGTATTATTGGCGTGGAAACTGTACAAGGGCACTTTTCCTTACAACCCGCAACAGCCGCGACCCTAAGGCTTCCCTGGCCCCGAGCCGCTCCCGCGCCGCGCGCCTCCCTCCCCGCCCGCCGCTCCCGCGCCCGGATTCCCCAAAGGGCCGCCCAGGTCGCCCCTCCAGTCCCCGCCCCCCGCTGGCCTCATCCCTCCCGGGGTACCGCTGGGCTGCAATTCTCTGGTTTTAATAAAACCCGAGTGGCCCCGGGCTAGCGGGCTTTCCTCCTGGAGGCAGAGGCGGGGAGAGGAAGGGAAAGAAGGAAAGGCCGGAGGGTCCTCTCGCCGCCCTCCCCGAGCTCCGCGTGGGGCGAGGGCGGGTGCGCCCTGGCTCTCGGTGCCGACCCGACCCGCGACTCCGCAGAGGCTCTCTGAACTCAGGTTTTGTTCTGCCCGAAGAAAGCACTCGCTCTCCCGGACGGCGCTTCCCTGGACCTCCCATCCGTGAGTTCATTCCGACAGGGCGGGCGGACCCGAGCTTACAGACCCATCCCTGCCGCCCGCGCTCAGGGTACAGCGGGCGGCCCCGCGGCGCCTGTCAGCGTGCAAACCTGCCCGCCCGCTGCTTCCCCGCGCCAAACAGGTGAGACTGCGGCGCGCTGGGAACTCCCGAGTCGCCCAGATTCGCCCCGGCGGCCGGCGAGCCGCCTCGCGCCCGCCGTCCGTGCCCGGGGAGCCGGGCTGGGGCCCGCCAGGCTTCTCCGCCACGCGGGCGGAGCGCGGGCCGCGCGGGCAGCTGCAACTCGGCACCGGGTCTGGGTCCTAACGGCGGTTCGCAGCCGTCGCGTCCCGGCCGCGCGCTCGCGCGGGTGTCATGGCCGAGCGGCGGCCCCAGGCGAAGTTTCCAGGAGCTGACGGCTTACCTCGTAGTCCGAGAGGGCAGCGGCAGCTTTGAGAAGCGGCGCGGAGGCGGAGAGAGCCCGCGGCCAGCGGAGCAGAGGAAGATGTAAGAGGGAGGTACCGGTAGCGAGGAACCGCGGAGATGGGAAGAGGAAGGCGCCGGGTATCTACAATCAGAACGTGGGCTGACCGTGACGTCACAATGGCGCGGCCAGCCAATCGGGGCCCGAAGGATGAATCAAGCGCTATGATGTCATGCGGCCCTGGAGCCAATAGCGAGACAATAGAACTTTCGTGATTGTAAATTCCAGAACCCGAAGCAGCGAGGAGCCGAGGCCGGGCTGGTGCCCTCGGGTTCACGTGTGTCCTAGCAGTTTTATCCCCTTTCTTCCTAATAAGCCTGCGTGGAACGCAGAGCCTGCGCAATAGCTACAGTGAAGTTCCCGATGCCCTGAACTCTGAATCTCTCCAAGCCAGGCAGGGCAAGGTTGAGTTGCTGCGTTTTGGACGGCAGAAGCCCAGTCTTGGAGCCATCTCCTTTCTGATTCTGAAAAGGGTTCAGTTCTCCTAGGTTTTAGCTGAAAGGGTTAAGTGCATACGGGAGACCACTGGAGCGAAAGTCTGCTGCTGAACAAGACAAGGCAACAGCGGAAAGCACTCAAAATTGATGTTACAGTTTCACTGCCTTTTGACAGACTCACTGTGATTTTTATTAAGGATTCATATTTTTTCTCAGAGGTCACTGCCAACTTTATGTCTGCTCCAGAGATTATTCCAAAGGCGTTTAAAATAAAAGGTGGAGTAAGCGACGCCTTTTTTAGCTAAACAAATGTAAGCACTTAAGACAGTGCAGTGTGCTCGAGGCACGAATAGAAGATCCGTGCTGTTTTTCATTGATACTGGATAACTTTGGGCCTTCGTCATTCTAGCATCCCATGCGTTCCACATATCAAGCCCCAGAAATTATGTCTTTCTCCCCTCTTATTAATCCATGTCCATTGACCCAACATAGCCGATCAGTTAATGTAGGCAAATTTATTCTTTTACATAATTACAATGTAGTGTTTATCCTGTGCCAGCTGTGTTGTTCCAGGCACGGGGCCATTGCACTAAGAATACAGGTGTACCCACTGTATACAAATTAGGTAATTTAAAAATACACAAATAATTGAGATTTTTGATAGTCAATTGTCATTCGACTCCACAAACGCTGAATGGTTTCAGTTTGCTATATACTATACTAAGTTTTAGGAATAAAAAAAAGTTCAGGGACCACCTTTGCCTGTGAAGTGATACAGTCAGGAAACAACTACCACTGCAGTGGTAAATGCTACAATGGAAACCAAGATACACAGATTAAGAGATTTCTGACAAGGGGCACACAAAAAGCATCAAAGAGTTTGGCGAAGGTATTTCCTTTCTTTTCACTCTTCTTTTTTTTTTTTTATGTTTATTTATTTATTTATTTATTTATTTATTTTGAGAAAGAGACAAAGCACGAGATGGGGAAGAGGCAGAGAGAGAGAGAGAGACACAGAATCCAAAGTGGGCTGCAGACTCTGAGCTGTTAGCCCAGAGCAGAGCCTGTCTCCAGGCTCAAACTTAGCAACCACGAGATCATGACCTGAACCGAAGTCTGACGCTCAACTGACTGAGCCACCCAGGCGCCCCTGTTCATCATTCTTCTGCTATCAGACCAAGGACAGAACTGGTTCAGCTCTCGATCACCCTATCCACGTCCTTTCTTTCCAGGTTTTCAAATTTTCAAAGTTTCAAATTCAACTTAGTATTCCAAAAATTTCAAGTTTTATACTACAATTGTTTTTATTGTGCTCACTTATCAGTAAAATGTTTTAAGCCTATACTACCAAAATATTTGTGTTTATTTTTAAATTATGGACTCACGTAACTGTCAAGTCATACATGAAATATTCAACTTTTTTTCTTATTTTAAGAAAATAATAATAAATAATAAGTTCTACTATTTTATGCATGTTGCTTTCTGACTGTACATCTTGTTCAGTCCATGGGATGCTTGTACCCCCACTTTAAAGATCACGGCTTTAGGTTGTAAATTCCATTAGAAGGGGAAGCATGTTGACTTTTTGTCATTTATCTGCTGATCTTAGTACAGTCCCTGATATATAATACGAGCTTAGTAAATATGTTTTGAGTGAGTGAATGAGTGAATTCTTACTCCCCCTCATCCTCACCATCATCCTCCTGGTTGCTTCCATATTCTGTTCTAGAATTCCAACCCCCTTGCTACCCCCCCCAATCAGATAGTCATGTCCCAGGACTATTAATTTCTCTTAATCCTAAATTAGTGAAGCCATGTTCTCATTCTTCCTCCAGCCAGACTTAGGGTTCTGAATACATATATGATTTAGGGAGACTTTCCACCTCGCTCCCACCCCCATAACTCATCTTACACCCTACAGTGTAAACGCCCATGACCACAGTGTGAATTACTATAGATTGCAGCACCATCATGTTCATGGATAAAGCTTCAAGGAAGCAGTAGAACTGAGATGCATCCCCAACTTCACTGTGGGTTTTTTTTCAAATAATCAAAAGAATGCCTTTTTCAAATAATCAAAAGAATAATCAATGCCAGCATTCAAGAAAAGTGTTTTAGTTAGTGTCAGTATCAGATTCTTGGCCAGTCGGATTCTAGACACTGCGCTGGAGCCATTCCAGTCATTTTAACCAACCTATCCAAAGTAAACCCAGGTAGGATGCAGTAAAAAAACAAACAAGAAAACCTGTCACTCTTGCCTTTTCCTTTACAACGTCCATAGGATAGTCCCCCCGAAAGTGATTATCATTTTCATTAAATAGTTAACTATTTTATTTCTTCTAATCTTCCCCCTCCTGCTTTTCTTTATTTTTAAATTCTGGTAGCATTTTTCCTTCTGCTCTTAGTTTTCATCAACAGTTTAAAATCTCCTGCAACCACACACTTTCAAACAACTGGGGAAAGTCACTTCAATATTGCTCTCGAGAAAGAAAGTATTTAACATCCTGGGAAATATGTTCCATTGCTATAGCATCTGTAGTTGAATTAAGAAATATAATGGAAAGTTTCATTAGAGTGCAATAATGTTGAATGAGACTTGTTTCATTTAAGAATGAAATACTATATACAGCTTAGGGGATATTTGCATAACATAATGAAATCTGACTTCTGAGGTAACATTTGCCTGTGCACGTTTGAAAGTTGACTAAAATATAGGCCAAGCGTAAGCTAGTTTATGTTAAGGATGTCACTATGAAGTCTCTGTTGGCTCCTACTGTTTCTTTCCTCCTATTCTCTATGATCTTTTTTCTTATCTTCTAATTTGTACTTTCTGTTATCTTGGGTTCCCATTGGCCTGGCTTGTCTTTGTGGGAGGCAGATGGAAATTAAAGGCCGTTTCCTTTCCTCCCCAGAACAAGGAGTCATTTATAGACTTCCATTGTTACTTTGCTGCTACTCCTCTTCATCATACTGGGGTTTATCTCCATTCCTGTCCCTGCATGTTCGTCTTGACAGATGTGAACTACTTGAAAGCACTGCCCAGGCCTGGTCTACCATGTTATTTTCCAATGGCTAGTAGGACGTCTGGCAAATAGTGGAAGTTCATAAAGATCTGTTGAATGAATGAACAGTTTGAATTATTTTTGGGTTCTCTAACTTTCTTCTCCTCTTCCTTTTATACTCGTTAGTACCTTATCCAGCAGTGAGTGGACAACAAAAAGGGTCTACGTCCTTAGTCCTCTCTATACACATTTGCTTCCTAGGTGTTGTTATCACCTCTTTCACGGTTTTGGATTTTATCTATACTCTGCTGACTCCCAAATATATGTCTCCCAAATATACCTTCCCCTGAAGTCTAGACTTACATACATAACTTCCTATTAAGGACTTCTCTTAGGTGTCTAAAAGGCATCTCAAACTGAAAATCATAAAAAACGATCTCTTGCTTTTCCCTCAAATCCATGGTCTATCTTAGCTTTATAAATGACAGTTCCATTCATTCAGTTTCTGAAGCCAAACGCCTTAGCGTTCTGTTCAGCTCCTCTCTTTCCCTCACATCCCACGTTCATGCATCAGCAAAATTCTGTCTACTTGATCTTCAAAATAGATCTAGAATCTTACTACTTTTCACCATGTTTACCACAACCACTGGTTTGAGTCACTATAACTGATGCCCAGAATTTTGCAATAGCCTGAACCTCTACTTCTGCTTTTGCCTCATACAGTCTTTTCCCAACCCAGCGGCCTGAGTGATCCTCTGAAACCAAAGCCAAATCATATTACATGTCTACTTAAACCATCAACCAACCTCTCATCTCAATATGAGTACAAATCAAAATCCTTACAGTGGTTCATAGGATCCTTCATGACTTAGCACCGGGCCATTTTTCTGACCTAACGCTACTTTGCCTTCACCCACGATAGCCTCCTAGGCACTAGACTTTCTTCAGGGACTTTACACGTACCCTTCTGCCATGCCTAGAGTAATCTCACCCAGAACTCTCCAAGCCTTACATTCTTGCTTCATTCTGATCTCTATAAATGTCAACTTCTTAGAGAATTCTCCTTACAGTCTCTAAATCTGTAACATCTCTCTCCCTGCCTCCCACTTTCTGGAACTCTTTCACCCTGCTTAATTTGTCTTCTTAGCACTTATCACGATCCGACATACTACGGATTCGCTTCTAATGTTAAGATTGAATTCAAGTCTCAGTTCTCAACTTTTTCAAATGCTTAGCTGTGTTAAAGATTTTAAACCAGGACAGATTCTCAGTATGTCCTTTTACTTTGCTGGCTATTAACAGATAACTTTCATAATTGATTTTTTAAAATTCTGTAACATATCAAAGAGCTAAAGATTTTTAGGGAGTAGCCCAAAGCAGACAATAACCAAACTTCTAGCCAAAAACTATGTGTGGCTGGCAAAGAGTAGCCATGTGGTACGTGTTGTTGAGGAGTATGTCTGGGAAAGCAGTGTTGTCTGATTAAGCAGTTTGTTCTGCAAGTGTTCTATATGATTTTGGTGCTGGTGATGTAGTAGGGAATATGCTTTGCCCTTTTCTATCATTTATGAAACAAGTTCTCCAATAATTAGTCATAAATAATTTAGTCGTTGTAGGTCACGTGATCTTTTAGTTGTATGCATTATAAAAAGCCTGGCTTGCGTGCACCTGCAATATTAGACATGTTCCCACCCGCCACAAAACCAGTAGTACGATCTCTTTTCGCAATCTTAAATTCACTGTTTGCCAAGAGGGAATGTGGCAAGTGTGCGGAGTTCTGAAATGCTACAAGCGTGTGTTGCAGTTCAGTTGTTTTTGCAAACTGTTGCTTGGCATCTGATTGTGAAGCACATTTTTTTTTGTCAAATTTAAGTGAATGCCCTAATGTTAGGTTCACAAAGTCAACTCTCTTTCAGCTAAATATCATTACAGCATTGTCTTCTAATCCGAATGATTAAATGACACACTGCCTTCTATCAGATGTATCTGAATAAAATAACGTTAGGCATAAAACTTAAAAAGCTGTCAGATACCCTATATGCATAACATTGAGGCAATTTTAAGCTATTTAAGGGCTAGAAATAAAAGGTACAATACTATGTCATTACTTTTGCGTTTTGCTGGTCGATAACATTAACTTCTACATAGTCTTAAACTTTGTTTTTAAAGTTTATTTATTTATTTTGAGAGAGACAGAGATCGTGTGAGTGGGGCAGGGGCAGAGAGAGAGGGAAAGAGAGAATCCCAAGCAGGCTCTGAGTTGCCAGTGCGGAGCCTGATGCAGGGCTTGAACTCGTGAAGTCACGAAATCATGACCTGAGCCAAAAGCAAGAGTCGGACACTCACTTGAGCCCCCCAGGTGCCCCAACTTCTACATAGTCTTAAACTATATGTGATCTTTTCACTTTTTGGTCTCCAACTCTCCTACCCTTTTTACTTCCTTGATTGTGACTTGAGACAGAACGTTTCTTTCCTCTTCTCCCCGTAATCAGAGCACCTCTGTGCAGGCCTTTTTTGTTTTTATCCCTTATAATAATAACATTATAATTATTTGCTTATACCTCCCTTCCCCGATCAAGGCCAGAAAATGTGTCATGTGTCATCTTTGTTCCTCTAGCTTTGGGTTATGCCAGATATTTAGTAGGCATTCAATAAATCTTTACTGGACTAGACTCTCGAAAGACCATTTACATTCTTGATAATAAAAACAGCAAATGAGACACGGTAAGCTGTTTCACAATACACAAGATTTTTGGAGCCCCAAATTCTTATCATCAGTTTAATGTGCTCTAATAATATGACTGGCAACTTCTGAAAGCGCTCCCAAAGATCTCTGGCACCTGATTTCATCCCCGTGGACTGGACCTAGGGACTTACTCACTCCCAACAGACAGAAAGAACATGGCAAAAATGACGGAATGGCCTCTCAAGATTAGGTTAGAAAAGAATTGACTGCTATTTTACTGTCATTCTCTGTCTAGTTTTTGGACTGCATACTTTTTTAACGTGTTTATTTATTTTGGAGAGAGAGAGAGGGCGTGCTCGAGCATGAGCGGGGGAGGGGCAGAGAGAGAGACACACACACAGAATCCGAAGGCTCTGAGCTGTCAGCACAGAGCCCCACTTCGGGCTCAAACCCACAAACCATGAGATCATGACCTGAGCCGAAACTAGACGCTTAACCTACTGCGCCACCCAAGTGCCCCTGGATTGCATATTCGGTGAAGCAAGGTGCCACATTGGAGATGCTTACGGGACAAGAAACTAAGTATGGCCTCTGGCTAGGAGCAGAGGTCCTCAGTGTGACAGCACACAAGGAACTGAATCCTGCCAATGACCACATGAGTCAACTTGGAAACGTATCCTTATCAAAGCCTTAAGATGACTACAGGCCCAGTGGATATCTCCATTGTAGTCTGTGAGAAACCCTGAAACATAAAACCCAGCTGAGTAAGCGATGCCCCGATTCTTTACCTACAGAAACTTTGAGAGAAAAGAATGTTATTTTAAGCCACTGCTTTGGGATAATTTGTTACAAAGCAATCGATAATTGATACAAAGAAAATCAGTAGTTTTACTTTTTAAAACAGAATCAGAGGGAGAACAATTGCAGTAAAGTTTATTTACGTGTCAGAACAATCAGGGTATGCCTGGTATTTTGAGAACTATGTCAATGTTTTAGTTATAAGAAGTTTGCCTTTCCTAATATGTTTTTCTCTTATCACGGAAAAACATCTACACATATGGCAATAAGTTGCCAAATTGCAACAGGAGGGGGTAGAGATCAAGGCGGGCCACTTTGGAAGCAAATCAAGGTATTGCCTGCTCCATGGAATGAGGGCTTATGGTGAAGGGACCTACGTTCCCTGCTCAACATCAAGAAACATTTCTGAAGTCAGGGGGCTAGTCGAGTACTTCAAATTTTCGTTTCATTTATTACTTTGAATTAAGGCATTGCAGATTACCAATAAAACACAAACAGAAAAACAAACACAAACATTCTACAAGAATAACCCACTGTAATTTCACTCACGAATAGGTAGGCCCAATTAGTTTATGGGATCAGCCAATTAAGCTCCTTAAGGATGAAAGCCTGGTAAGTTTAGTTGTGGTTAAATAATCAAGAAAAACTCCCAAAGGTCGAGGATAAAGGGTGCCACAGTGGATGTACAGGACAAGCGTAAAAATACAAAATTAATATTCAGGGAGCGGTCATGAATGCTCAGTCCACTTTTGAAATTACCCTGGGCACCTTGCAACATATCTGGAAATCAGTAGATGCTGAGTATATATGTACCGAATATTCTTTGGGGACCTGGTATGTGCCAGGAATTGAGATACTAAAACCGCAATACTTGGTGAAAAAGTGATGTACCTGAAGAAGTGCAAAAAAAGTGCCATGCAAATCCAGATGTTGCAGGGATGAGAAAAGGGGAGTGAAGCAGCAAGGCCTTTGAGGGGGCTACACTCCTTAAAACTGCTTGCCTCTCCCTTTTCCAGGTTTCTACTTAGAAGTCGCCTTTTCAGATAGTTTTTTTCCTATAATCCTGGGCAAAACGCTTCTCGGCCACTAGTCAATACTTAGTTCATAGCACTTCGCACAATCCGTAACTGCTCTGGTTATTTTTATTCCTACCTTCCTAATCAGCCTTTAAACTTCAGGATGTTCGAAAGTCTACCTTGCCTACTGGGGTGTATCAAGCATAAAGTATGTACACAATAAATACTTGTTGAATGACCGAATGTAAAATATGAAGTCAAAAAAGGGTGGCGATGTAGGAATGGAAAAAAGCTGCGTGTCCAGACAGGGATGTCCAGACACGGATTCCAATCATAGCTCTTACTCCGGTGAGCGAGGCCCTCTTTCGCACAAGGTGCTCCGAGCACCCAGGGGGGATTCTCAGGGGGCGGGGACGCCCTTTGCCTGTGGCCTGAGCAGCTGGCGCGGCTTCCCTTCCCCACCCCCACCCTCCTAGTCAGAACCGCAGCTCCTCTGGGGCCCCCATCACTTCCGGGCCCCCACTCGCGCGCCCAGTCCGGGGACCGGAGCCCGCCTACTGGGTCCCCTCCTCCACTCGCACGCTGAGGGGACCGTTAACCGCCCGCGGCACAGGGCGGTGCCGCCTTCGCCGCGCGCCCCTCTGCAGCTCTCCCCCACCCGGCGCCCGCCGCGTCCCCGCCCCGCTCCCCCACCGCGGTCACCCCATTCATCCCGCGGCCGCACCCGCCAATCACCGCGCAGCAACGGCGCCGCATCTGGCGATGGGGCGGGGCCTCGCCAGGCGCGCGCCCGCCCCTGCCCCGCCCCGAGCTCGCGCCCGGGCCGGGTCATTCCCGGGCATTGACCGGCCTCGTCCCAGCACTGACCCGGCCAGGGACTTAGCGTGGGGGAGGCGCTGAGCGAGGGAGAAGAGAGTTGTGCGGTCCGGACTGCCGAGATCGGAGGGATCGGAGGGTGGCCCGGGTCTTGGGAGAAGAATGGAAAGTGGCTTTGACTCCGGGGTCCCCACGTCCCTCACATCCAGCCCAGAGCTTCCAGATGAGCTAGTGTTACGTTCCCAGTCCGGAGACGCGCGACTGGGTGCAACTGCGTGGGGCGGGAGAAAAGGGAGAGACGAGGCAGCAAAAAAAAAAAAAAAAAAAATGTGTGTCTGGGCAGCTCCGCCCAAGTCTGGTGCTGGGGAAAGCCTTTAGAGAGAAGCTTTAAATCGTTACTCATCTTTTAGTCATTTTTTATAATCTGCGAATTAGCGCTGTGCTGTATAGACTTCGTTAGTGAGGTATAACAAAAGGCTGCTCCTGTCGAGGTTAAAATTGTATTTACTTGTTGTATCCTCATAAATTGTGATATTGAAAATATTTATTTTGGATTATTTCATAAATGGGCTCCCTCCCCGCCCCCGTTTGATTTATCTTCCTTGTCTTATTCACCGGGAAGGATTAAGAGGAAACCTAGTGGCTTTTCTATTGGCAGCAAAGGTCACTCCCTCACTCCCCCCAACCCCCGCCCCCAAAACACTTAAAGGCACAGACAGCAGTTTGATCACAAAGTGCTGCTACATGTTTTCACTTCTTTTTAATTCTGCTAACCAGTCTGTAGGAATAGGTATTATCACTCTTTTCAAATGTCAGAATAGGCTCAGAGATTAATTTGGCCAAGATCACAAGTTTGTAAATTGTGGTCCCTGTCCGCATTTCCTTCCTCCAGGTCATGAAATTTCAATCCACAATAAATGGAAGGTGGAAAGGAATCTAACACTTTGGGAGTCCTTAGCTAAAAACGGTGCATCTAGCCAAGTGCAAGCACCTCTTGGAGATGGGTTTGTGTTTCTTGAGAACTCTGTTAAGTGCATAGTTTTCATGCCAGAACTTGGAAGGGTTCTGGAAGGAGAGTTCCTTGAAGTTGTGAAAAACCGGGTCACATATGGGCTGATGCTTTTTGCAACCCTGGCTTGACCTGAAACAAAACCCCTTTTTGTAATTAAGTATTGCCAGGGGGGATGCTGGAAGGCTGCCCACGTCTTGTTCAGGGACTTCGGCCTTTGTGGCCAACAGAGTACAGAGAAGTTGGATCAAAGACAGAGTTAATTAGGTCACAGAATGCTCTTTGCGGGTAGAGAGTAGCAAACTATGATCAGACTTTTAACTCAATCTGATTTAACAGATTGGCTGAGTATATCTGCTCCATGCTCTGCGCTGTGGGTACACAAAGATGAGTGAGAAGCTTTTCCTGCCTGCTGGAAAAGATCACAGTTGGCTTAAGCGTATTATTGAGTCCAGCGTATGAATAACAGTAAAGGAAGGCAGCACATAAATTGACAATAGCTAAATACAAGGCAAGAAATATCGAGTTTTCACCAAGCAACGTAAGTCAAAATGCAGACAGAGAGGAAGCCTCTTTAGGCTCCAAACTGACAAGTCAGGACTTTCCTTCACCAAGCAGCCAGGATGGCCTTTAAAAAAAGAAAAGAAAAGCCAACCCAATATTCTTAAGCACCCTTTAATAGCGTTGCCATTGCACTTGGTACTAAATCCCAAATCCTTACCATGGTGTAAAGCCCTGTGTGAGCTGGGTCCTGCTTACCTGACCATTCTCCTGCAGCACCACTGTCTACACTTGTTCTCAGAGATGAGACTCTTTCTCATCACAGGCCTTTTACACACTGTCCCCGCTGCCTGGTCACTTCAACTCCTCTGTCCCCTTTCTCTACCCCTTTCCCTAGCTCATCTGTTCTTCCATCTTAGCTTCAGGTTGCTTCCTCTGAGAAGTTCCCCTTCTAAATAAAGCCCGTTGTTATAACTCTCATCAGATCCTTTTATGCCCAGGGTGCTTATCAAAATTTGTAAGATATTGTTATTTGTGTGATTACCCTGACTTGATATCTGCCTGTCCTGTCATGGAACCATTTTTTGTCTCATAGGGCTTATAACAATTTATAACATACATTTATTTGGAAAAATGATTTATTTTTGTATCTGCTGGCCCCACCTGTTTTGGGCTCCATGCAGACATGGCTTTGTTTCTTATCATACTCAGCGGTTAGCACAATGCTTAGCACATTGTCAGTGCTCAGTGAATATTTCTTGAATTAATGCTCAGGTGGCGCCTGGGTGGCTCAGTCGGTTGAGTGTCCAACTTTGACTCAGGTCATGATCTCATGGTTCATGAGTTCAAGCCTCGTGTCAGGCTGTGTGCAGAACGGCTCAGAGCCTGGAGCTTACTTTGGATTCTGTGTCTCCCTCTGTCTCTGCCCTTCCCTCACTCATGCTGTCTTTCTCTCTCTCTCAAAAATAAATAATTATTAAAAATTTTTAAATTAATGCTCAGAATCTGTCCACATGTTGAGGAATACATGTTGAGGAAAGGTGAGAGGCAGGCTGAGAAGGTTGTGGAGCAGATACAGGGGGCAGAGAGAAGTATTTCTACCCCGTTGTTGGGATCTGCCCTGTTCAGTATGGAAGCCACTGGCCACATGTGGGTATTGAGCACTTGAAATGTGACGAAGGCACTGAATTTTAACTTTGTTTAATTTTAATTAGTTTACATGTCCTAAAGTATATCTAGAACAACGTGGATATGTAAATCTACTTTTTCAACTATAAATGTTGGGAAATCTAAATATAGATGAATTTCGGTGAAAATTTTATCATCTGAACTGGATTTCAACCTCATAGAAAAGAAGATTATAAAAGATCTCGTTTTTCTTTATTGATTACATGTTGAAATGGTCCTATTTTGGATATATTGGGTTAAGTAAAATATATTTTTAGAGTTAATTTCACTAATTCTAGGTATATACCCAAAGAATTGAAAGCAGGGATTCAAACAGATACTTGTATACCACTGTTCATAACAGCATTATTGATAACAGCCAAAAGACGGCCAAACCTAAATATCTACCAACAGATGGATCCATAAACAAAACGATATATATATATGAGTATGTGAATATTATTCAGCCTTAAAAAGGAATGAAAAAAACTTTAAACATAGTCTTTTTCTTTTTAACATTTTTAAAATATTTATGTATTTTGAGAGAGAGAGAGAGAGAGCCCACGAGCAGAGGAGGGGTAGAGAGAGGGAGACAGAGGATCCAAAGCAAGCTCTGTGCTGACAGCAGAGAGCTCAAGGCAGGACTGGAACTCACCAATTGTGAGATCATGACCTGCGCGGAAGTCAGACGTTTATCTGACTGAGCCACCCACGCTCCCCGGGAATGAAATTTTGGTACGTGTTACAACATAGATGAACCTTGGAAGTGGAATAGATGAAATAAGCCAGTCACAAAAGGACATTGTTTGATTCCTCTCGTATGAGGTACCTAGAATAGGCAAATTCGCAGAAGCAGAAAGTAGAATAGAGGTTACCTGGGGCTGGAGGAATTGAAGAATTATTGCTTAATGGCCATGGAGTTTCTGTTTGAAATAATGAAAATGCTCTGGAAATGGAGAGTGATGATATTTGTACAGCATTATGAATATACTTAATGCCTCTGAATTGTACACTTAAAAATAGTTAAAATGTAAATTGTGTGTACATTTTACCACATTTAAAAAATTAATTTTGCTGATTCCTTTTAACTTTTAAAAAATGTGGTTACTAGAATTATTTTATTTTTAATTTTTTAAAATATAATTTATTGTCAAGTTGGCTAACATACAGAGTATACAGTGTGCTCTTGGTTTTGGGGGTAGATTCCCGTGATTCATCGCTTACATACAACCCCCAGTGCTCATCCCAACAAATGCCCTCCTCAGTGCCCATCACCCTTTCCCCTCTCCTGCTGCTCCATCAACCCTCAGTTTGTTCTATGTATTTAAGGGTCTCTGATGGTTTGCCTCTCTTCCTCTCTTTTTGTAATTATTATTTCCCCTTCCCTTCCCCCGTGGTCTTCTGTTAAGTTTCTCAGGTTCCACATATGAGTGAAAACATATGGTATCTGTCTTTCTCTGACTGACTTATTTCACTTAGCATAATACCCTCCAGTTCCATCCATGATGCTACAAGTGGCATGATTTCATTCTTCTCATTGCCAGGTATATACACCACATCTTTTTTTTTTATTAACATTTATTTATTTATTTATTTATTTATTTATTTATTTATTTATTTATGGGAGATAGAAGGAAACAGAGCATGAGCAGGGGAGGGGCAGAGAGAGAGGGAGTCACAGAATCTGAAGTGGGCTGCAGGCTCTGAGCTGTCACATCTTTTTCCATTCATCAGTTGATGGATATTTAGGCTCTTTCCATAATTTGGCTATTGTTGAAAGTGCTGCTGTCAACATTGGGGTACATGTACCCTTATGAATCAGCACACCTGTATTCTTCAGATAAATTCATAGTAGTGCTATTGCTGGGTTGTAGGGTAGTTCTATTTTAAATTTTTTGAGGAACCTCCACACAATTCTCCAGAGCGGCTGTACCAGTTTGCATTCCCACCAACGGCGCAAGAGGGTCCTGTTTCTCCACATCCTTCCTTGCCAGCAGAAAAATTTTAAGTTATGTATGTGGCTTCCTCATTACGTTCTATTGGACAGCACTGGGTTGGGTTAGACAATGGAGATCCTGGGAGAAGATGAGTAAATTTCTGTGGTGAAGATTTCACTAATGTCTGTGACACCAGGAAGGCTGCTTGTGAGGAGGGCAAGAGGGTAGCACTTTATGATGAATCCAAGTATTTAAGATTTGGCAGAGTAAGTTATGTAGAAAAAGATATATACAGAAAAGCCTAGATGGGCGTGGGGGGTGGGGGTGCACAACAGGACTAATCTGGGAAGGGCTTTCTTTACGACCAGACTGGGAACCTTCTAGAGACAGTGTTTTCTCTTCGGTAATGGGATACCTTGGCAGTTATCCCAGGGTGATGTTCCTTAATTGCTGTGGGATCAAATGAGTACCACGTGTGAAAGAGCTTTCTGATCTGAGGTGAGAGGTACAGGTGAGGTGAGAGGCAAGGGTGAGGCACGGGTAGGGTTCATCACAGGCGTGGGATTTCTTCAGTGTGTTCACGGTGATGCTTTCCATCTGCTCCGGCTTCTCTAAAAAAGTGCTGGTTTTGGAGGCTTTCAACCAGTGCCACGTGATCTTTGGTATAAAACCGTGAGAAGTCTCCTCCATCTTGACTCCCTCCGTGATAGAAACCCACTCGTCTGAAATTAGGCCAGCATTGTATTGCTCTCGGAGAGGGATTGTCTCCACACTTTCAGCATTGTCCTGTTAATGGTGAAGTTTTCAGTCACCCAGAAGCCCGGTAAGTACTGACCCGAACCCAGGAAGGAACGCTGGGCCCAAGGACAAGAGGTATAGGAGAAGGTGACAGGACAGCAGTTGGAGAAAAATTTGATTGTTCAACTTGGTTTGCCACTCAGGAGAGCCAGTGAAATGCATGATCCAGAACTGCCCGAGGGCTGATCTTGGGGGTTCTCGGGGGCCTGAGCTACACTGGTCACCTGGACCTGACTCCAGCACATCCCTAGAACCCTCCAACAGTTGAGGAAACAGTCCGGTTCTTTTGATTTGCCCCAAATTAAGAACGGCCATAGCCAGGGCTACAACACTAAGTCCACCCTGGGCGGAATAATGTGTGCTGCTCCAGAATTAAAATTTCACCTGAGTTGGATTGAAAATGGCTCTAGCACTGGGACTGTAAGGGGATACAGCTAAGTTCACTGGAGAAAAATCCATGTACTCCAAATGCGTGTTCAATATTTTACAAAACCAATGCAGGGGCATTCTCTGCCCAAATGAAATCAGAAGCATGGTAGAACTGCTGAAAGGTTTGTACCAAGGTTTTTTTGTTTTTTTTTTTTAAATCTATGTGTATTTATATTGATTGCTCTTTTTAGGTTAGTTTGGTGTGGCTTAGTTCTTTTAAAAGATCCCTGGAAGGCCTAAGATTGTGTTCTGGTCTGACCATTTCAATAGTTAACAGAAGTTAGCTCCCTAACCAACTGTGTATAGCATGGTTGCTGGTATGCGATGGAGTAGGTTTTTAATACCATCCAAATTCCTGCATCCCAGCTCTGGCATAAATAATGCCTTTGGTGGGACTTGACCCTTAGCTCCGGTTGTGTTGGCCAGATCATGGCTAAGAGTTTTCTCTCTGTTTCTAGATATCACAGTTTAGTAGAGGGACTTGTTCCTTTTTGTCAGCTCTGAGAAGAAAGCTGTTAGTGTGCTCCACTGTATCTAAGGCATTTCGTGGCTAGGTTTGCTCTCAATAAAGTAGGAATTAGAGGTGATTACCTGAAAGTAGAGAAGATGTACTTTGGCTTGAATCTCTTAAGTAGCAACTGGTTTTACTCAATCTGGTAATGATGCTAGCATCCACCGCTTCCCACTTCAATGGGACATAAAAGCATGACACAGACTCCCAGGGAAATGAAGAGGCATAGGGAAAAAGTACTCATCTATTAAACACTTAAATTGCCCAAGATTAACTATTAAGATTGGGATCCAAAGTAGTAGGAGACTACTGAAAAGTCACTATTTTATAAATTGGCAAACTTCTTAATTCATCTTTTTTTAAATGTTTATTTGTTTTTGAGAGAAAGAGAGGTGGGTGGGGAGCAGAGAGAGAGGGAAAGACAGAGTCTCAAGCAGGCACTGTAAGCGTAGAGCACGATACAGGGCTTGAACTCACGAACCATGAGATCATGACCTGAGCCAAAATCAAGAGTCTGATACTTACCCAGCTAAGCCATCCAGGTGTCCCCAACTTCTTGATCCATCTTATCTATAGTGTAGAGAATAGAGTTGAGCTAAAGGTGCTAATGGACTAAAAAGGTACCTAACCCTTTTAATCTAGCAACATCAATGAAAGGTAAAGTCAAAGTTCTTTCATCTTTTGGGTGGTCCTGGGAGAGCCACAGTGGTCTAATGTGCATGTGACTGTAATACCTGCACACTATATTGTCACGACGCCAGCATTTCTGGGTTCTAAATTTCTGGTAACAGTTGCTGCAGTTGTCCCTTTGCTTTTTGAGAGGTTAATGGCATGATCTGTATTGTGTTTTGCCCTCTTGTCTACTGAGAAATCTAAGCTATTTTGCTAAAGTCCAGTAAGTATTTACTCGCTGCAGTTGTCCCTTTGCTTTTTGAGAGGTTAATGGCATGATCTGTATTGTGTTTTGTCCTCTTGTCTACTGAGAAATCTAAGCTATTTTGCTAAAGTCCAGTAAGTATTTACTCACTACGCTAATAAGAAGTCTTTATGGGAAGGAAAGAAACCACTGCTATTAGCTGTTTGTTTTTTCTGAAGGATTCATAAAATCTCAAATGCACATACTGGTTGGTTCTGAATGAATACCGATTTTTAAATCCTATAAGTAATTATAACTGTATTGTTTTTCCATGTCGTTACATTATCTTTTTAAAAACATCCACTTAATAATTGTACCATATCATTGCTTAAGCCAATGTTGCTCGATACAAATACCTAAGTGTTGAACCGAATCTAAGGTCAAGAATCTGTTATATAAATTCTGCCAGCTATGAAAGTCATGATTTTCCATTGTTGTAAATAATCTTGCAATAAATATCTTTGTAAACTTGTTTTCCTTCTTTGGCTAATTTCCATCTATTTTGGCAGGTCATTTTTTTTTCCTAAATGGGACGAACTAAAATTATTTTCCTAACTTTCTTGAATTCTTTTCCCATATCAATTAATCAACAGATATTTCCAACAACAATAATTTCAATTTTAGCTACACTTGAAATTCTAGTTGTGAGACAGCCACTAGTTTAAAGTTAAGGAAGTTAAGAGATAAAATCTTGCCACCCTCTACCTGATAGACTAGGTTAGGAAAGAAAGCGGTGAAGATGCAAAGTGGATTTGTAGCCAGCCACACGTGTGGTCATAGTATTCACTAATGTTAGTGAATGTTCTTCATACTTAGCAATTTCACATTCATTATCTGCTGATGTGCTCTTAACCCTTTGAGGTAGGAATGATTATTCTTAGAGTATGTATAAGGAAGCCAAAGCTCAAAGTTACTAAGAAACTGCCCAAAGCAGGAGTCATTATCTGAATGTGGAAGCCTTCCTGCCTGTTCTGTTCTGCCTCACCTCAAAGGACTTCTTTATTGGGGGTGCCCTTTTCTTAGGAGTATGTTCAGAGAAGTTTTCTTCTTACATTTCATTTCTGTTTTAAAACTTACACAAGTGAGGCCCAGTTTAATGACAAAACCAGATAACAATCACAAGGTACTGCACCAGGTACTGTAGGGAATATAGAGAGGGCATAGCCCAGGCCTCTAGAACTTTCATCTGGCAGATAAAAACAGCATGTTCAACACAAGAAGTCACCAGGGATCATAGGAGACTGAGATGATTTCTTCCTTGACAGTTGAGGAAACGGAGGCCTCAAACCAAGGATTCCCCACTTAGGTTATTCCAAATAAGCCCTCTAATGCTGGTTTCCTTCCATGAAGTCAAAAGCTCCCCCAAGAGCGGGGCATGGTTTCCCTCTGCCTTTGGCTGTTCCCAGGGCTCACGCACTGCCAGCTAAAGCGTGGGCACACCTTAAATGCATCTTGACCTCAATTTCTTCCATGTACAATGTGCCTCATGACATTTGCCCTCACGTAACAGGTATTATTTAGTTTCTACTATGTGGTAGGCACTATTCTAAGAACTTGGGAGATCAGGGAACATAACAGACAAGAATCCCTGCCCTCACAGAGTCAAAATGTATAATCATCGTTTAGTTTTCCAGGAGTTTGATACCTGCATGGTGTATAGCACAGGAAATGTCGAGTGTCTAGGTTTCCAGCTTTAGTTCTTCTGTACTGTCACAGCTAAAGAAACACATGACTCCTAACAGCTGGAGAAGTTTCGGCTACCTCCCTTTCACTCTTCCTGTTAAATTTGACTCTGCATAAATCTGAACTTCATTTGAAATTTTAGGGAAATGTCTGGGGAAAGACCTAGAATGGTGAAGGGTCTGCTCGGGGGGTGTGGCTGGTAGAGCTGGTTAACTGGAAATTAGACCTGGCTAAAGCAGACACGAGGGCCTTGGGGAAGCCATTTAGGTTTTGGGTAAGTGAGAGTGTTTTGAAGTTTTTGAAGAAGAAAAAGTCTTATCTGTATGAGGAAGGCTTCCTTGGTGGTGGTGAGAAAGGCTCACCAGAGAGGACTAAGACAGATTAGGAGGGTCTTCCACAGAGCCTAATAAGCCATGGCTAAGACCGAAGACCATGACTTCAGCTCAGGTCATGTTCTCGGAGTTCGTGGATTTGAGCCCCACACCGGGCTCTGTGCTGTCAGTGTGGAGTTTACTTCGGGTCCCCCTCTTTCTGCTCCTCCCCTGCTCGTGCTCGCCCTCTCTCTCTCAGAAATAAAAACATTAAAATGTTGGGCAAGGTGCCTGGATGGCTCACTTGGTTAAGTGTCCAACTTCAGCTCTCGTCATGATCTCGTGGTTAGTTAGTTCAAGCCCTGCATTGGGCTCTGTGCTGACAGCTCAGAGCCTGCAGCCTGCTTCGAATTCTGTGTTTCTCTCTCTGCCACTCCCCTGCACACACTCATTCGCTCGCTCTCTCTCTCTCAAAAATGAACATTAAAAAAATTTTTTTAAATACAGGGCAATGAACAGGCTTTTGATTGACAGATGTGAATGATATAATGAATTCAATTTTGGATATTTTGTACCAGTTACATAGGACAGTGTAACTCATACAATTTATGCCAAGTAATTACATTTAGTTCATCTCTACACACATTTCCAGAGTTCCTACCACTTGCTAAGTGTTAGAGATCACACAAAGATGATAAGACAAAACCTTCCTCAAATAGCGTTCGGCTTGATGAAGGAAATACAAAAACAATGATAAAAGGTAAAATGCAATATTTCATGAGAGAAGTACAGGAACCATCCAGACCTAAAGAAGAAAAATACTATACTCCTTTAGGGTCAAGCTGTGATGGTTAAGATACAATTTTTTTTTAATATTAAAAAGCATTTTTTGCCCTTAAATGCCAAAAATACCCCTTGAAATAATCAAGTTCAGAAATATTAATAAATGTTCATCTTTGCACTGGAGTGTAGTGAATACACCATGAAAATCTTAGCGAACTCCTTCCAGGGGGATGGCACGGCCGCTGTTGGTTTACAGTGCTCCTGAGTTTCCCTGGTGAAATCTGAAACAGCTGCTGTATTCAGAGGGCAGGGAGAGACTGAAGAAAGAGGCAGGACGCTCCAGGTTCATAGATGGCAGTTTTAATTAGCAAAGAGGACATGCATACAAGTCTTATCTTGGAAGGCAGCAAGACAAGATTTTTTTTTTTTTTTTTAGCAGTAACAGACACCTGTTTTATTTTTTCCAAATACAGACACAGACGTTTGCATGTTTTGCAAATATTGCTTCAAAGCAACATTTCTATATACGGCTCCTTCTGTTCTAACAGCTTGTAAACAGATATGTAGCCACAGTGCCGTGTTGGCATGTCAAGGGTCCACCTTGCATAACACTCATCATTTGAAAGAACAAAATGATTAGTCAAACCAGAAATGTTTTTGTCCAGGCATTTTTTTTTAAAGGTGGATAGTTTTTCTCAAAAGAAAACTTAGACGTGTACACATTTTTAAATGGTAACAGTAATCTTTGCATATAACAGTTTCCAGGGCACCAAAGTGGGGTTAATTCACCTAGACCCAGGAATTGGGGATGGAGCCCCTCAAAGTGGGGCTCCTTAGAGAAGCACACTGAGGTTATCAGAACTTGGAGTCCTCCCTGTTTCCCTAAGGACAAAAGTCACAATGAGTGAAATAGGATTATTTCCTTGATGGAATTTAAATAATAAGCCCACTAATGGCCACTTGGCAAAATTAAGGTAATTCAGGTTCCGCTTCCATCTTTGAAAAAGACATGAGATTGGCTCCCTTAAAGTTTGTAGTTTCCCCAGATGTGATGCTCAAATGTGTTTTCAGGAAAGAAAAATCAGTAATCTAATAGTATAACAGTCATCATACCTCACGGTTGTGTGGCTTGCACCCACAGGCCAAATCTTAAGAGTTAATATAGTGGCCTTAACCAGGTTCAGTCATGTATACAGTGTCAGTGTTGTCCATAACCACACCACAATCTCAAGGTTCTGTCCCTGGAGCAGCCTCGGGGAGAGGCAAGCAGAACCCATGTCCCAAGGACAGGGGACGGGGTGAGAGCCTCCAGCAATTATGTCTTACTGATGACATCCCCCAACAGGGTTGTGAGTGAAAATCCATGCCTGTAAACAGCTAAGAAAAAAATTGGCCAAGCTGATTTGAGAGATTTCAACTTATTGGAATCTACACGCTTGCAGACTGGAGGTGTACACACTTCGGCAGTCTCTTCTGCTCCTGAACACTGCCTGAAACAAAATGGTTTAGGCTTTCTTTGGGCTGGTCCGTCCCCAGGCAACTTGGCTGATTCAGCAGCCTCTTTAAAGACTGCCGTGGACATTGTAAGCACCGGGACAAACCTCTTATGAAACTCCTAGGTTTTTGAGTACAAATTTCCTGAATTTGAAAAAAACCAAGATGCATTTTCTTATAAAGTGTTAATGGTAGGTTTTTCAGTGAATGGTATGTGATAGCCAGGTTGTGTAGCAAATTTGCCAGTGCCTATTTCCTTCCACAGTATATAGGTGTCTCTGGAAGTTCATGCTTCGTTGAGCCTGATTCAGGTACAGATAGTGTATTTTAAGTTTACTTATTTTGAGACAGGAGGAAGGGCAGAGAGAGGGAGAGAAGGAGAATCCTAAGCAGGCTTCATACTGTCTGCACAGAGTCCAACGAGGGGCTCGACTTCACCAACGGTGAGATCGTGGCCTGAGCTGAAATCAAGTGTCAGATGTTCAGGGCGCCTGGGTGGCTCAGTTGGTTAAACTTCTGACTTTGGCTCAGGTCATGTTCTCACAGTTTCGAAGTTCAAGGCCTGCAGCAGGTTCTGTGCTGACAGCTCAGAGCCTGGTGCCTGCTTCGAATTCTGTGTCTTTGTGTCTCTCTCTCTGCCCCTCCCCTGCTCGCATTCTGTTTCTCAAAAATAAACAGTAAAAAAAAAAAAAAAAAAGTCCGGTGTTAACCAACTAAGCCGCCCAGGCACCCCCAGACAGTGTATTTTTTATTTTTCCTTAAAATATTAAACTAGTGCCTCAGAGTAGGCAAACACTTCAGCAAGTGCCAACCATTACATCAGGTCCTGCTCTTTTCTTTTTTCTTTTTTTTTCTTCACAGTTTATTTATTTTGAAACAGAGGGGGCAGGGAGAGAGAGGGAGAATTCCAAGCAGGCTCCAGGCCGTCAGTGCAGAGCCTGACTTGGGGCTCGAAGTCACGAACCAGGAGATCATAACCTGATCCAACATCAGACGCTTAACCAACTGAGCCACTTAGGTGCCCGGGTTCCTGCTCTTTCTGACCAGGAGTGCTTCCATCCATGTCCCTTCTCCTCCGCTCCTTGTGCTGTTCTGTAGTGGACTCTTTCCTTGGCAGAATAACACGTTGCCTCTTGGCTTTCAGCCTGGCCCTATTTTTTCACATCTCTAGGACCAGAAGAGTTACGAGTATTGTCCACGGTTCTATTGGCTCTTTGTCTTTGTTGTAGGTGATAAACTTTGTCTTATTTTTAGCATCTTTGCTTTAATAACCATGAGGCTGGCTTCTCATGACATGTTGATCATCAACTGAAGACTGAGATCAGGAGGTGTGATTCTGTGTCCTCCTAATAGAGCTGATGAGTCACTGATTTCAATTTGATTGTCATTTGTAGGAGAACCCATACTCTCAAGCATTTCTAAGTCTCAGGACCAGGAGGGTTATTGAGAACACTAGCCAAACCAGACTTGCCACAGTCTGTCAGCCAAGGCCTTTGCCCTAGCCCAGACAGGATGCTGGAGTTAGCTTTGGCCAAGAATCGTGATAGGGGCTCTATAGCAGGGAGTGTTGAATTAAAATTGCCTTTTTTTTTTTTTACTTTTTAATTTTTAAAGTGATTTTTTTTAAATTTTTTCTTAAGGTTTATTTATTTTTGAAGGAGATAAAGAGCACGAGTGGGGGTGAGCAGAGAGAGAGAGAGAGGTGACAGGGAGACACAAAATCCAAAGCAGCTTCCAGGCTCTGAGCTGTCAGCACAGAGCCTGACTCAAGGCTCAAATTCATGAAGAACCATGAGATCATGACCTGAGCCAAAGTCGGACACTTAATGGACTGAGCGACCTGGCTGCCCCTTTGCTTTTTTAATTTTTAAAATTATTGCTTTTTTTGCTTTTAAATAAGAAACTCATTCCAGCTATTGGATTGAGCGTCTGTTTAGTTTTTAAAAAATCCCATTTTCTTTTCGTATGTGTTTCGGTATATAAAAGTAATATAGATTCATTGTAGAAAACTTGAATTATAGAATGCTAAAGTCTGAAGAAAATAACCCAAACTACCCATCATATCATAACTCACTATTTTCTTTCCCATCTTTTTTTACTTATAAAAGCACAATTTGTACCTATACCTTAGCCATGTATATATTATGTACAATATATATATTCCTAATATTTCCTTCTAATTTTGCTTAGCAAATTTTGTGTTTTTTACATTTAGACAACTCATCCTTTGCACTCCAGTCACCTTTGGAGTTGTCTTTGTTTCTCTCTGTTACACATTTACTCAATACCTGGACCTTTGTGTCTGGTCAGCATGGGACCTTTGGCCACATTTCATTAATAAGGCAAATGCCCAGGACAGGGAAATCACACCACTTTTCCAATTCTGATTAAAGTATCCTCTTGGAGAAGCTTTCATTTTAATAGCCTAATGTAGACTTTGATTATTCTTCTATAGGATGAGTTTTGCCAGGAGCTGTGAATTTCATAAAGGACTTTGACCTGACCAGAGGCTATTCCATCAAACATACCCATACAATACATGCCTTAAAAATGACTTTCAGAGAATTTATCATTGTTTGGTCAGATGCTCAGAATCCCCAGTTGCTGCTGTCATATTTATATAAACTCAATAGTCTCGTTGTTGATGATTGGCTACAGCCACGAGTGGAGACTAGTGCATTCAGGGAGTATGAAATTAAGGGAACCACCTACCGTCTCCTGCACATTTTTTCTCTTTTGAAACTTTGCTCATGGCCACTTCAGTGGAGCCCAGACTTAGAACTTAAATTGTATGATTGTGTTTCTAGAAACCATATGGAAGGGGTCACCGTGATCAGTCCTCTTCAGGTTCAGCTGGAAAGCAGAAAAGACCATTTCTGAGCTTTATTGACATCTGGAATTTTCTAAGCAAGGGTATCTGAAAAATTCAGAAGAGACTCCATTTTTGCCTTACTGCCTTGAAGAACATCCTGCTTGGCTGAAACTTGCTATCAAGTCAGCTACTTCCATTGCCAAGTCCATGCCCCATGTCCACTCAATTGCCAACTGTGAGCATTACCTACTTCCATAGTTAATATTTAGGCAAAGCTGATGTTTTCAAAATTTCTTGTTTTAATTGATTTTGGTTTTCTGTGAAGCGTTGGCTCAAGAGTGCTTCGCTTCCTGACAGAGGAAGATGCTATAGTAGGATATAGCAAATATCCATTTTCTCTAATTTTGTACCCAGTGCAAACTAGAAGAGAACATGGCACAGGTGGGTACGGGTGGCTCATGACAACAGCCGACGCTCTGGCCAATCTCAGAAATGACTCTGTAGCTGAAAGGCTCTGAGGAATCCTCTTACCCTAGAAATCACTGGAGAAGCTAGATGTGTGAAGACACTATCAGTGCAAGGGCAGTCAGGCTCTGGGAAGTCGGGGCAGCACGCAGGTGCAGAGTTGGTCTTCTGGGGTGCCTTGACCATCGGATAACCGCTGGCCAGAGAAACTCCTGAATTGCAGACAGCTGCTGTCTTGCAGCCCTCTTTGCAATAGCAAGATGCTGGAGACAGTCCACTGAGATAAAGTATAGAACAGTAGCACAAACAAGAGCATTCTACTTGGTGGTTGAAAAAGAAAGAGGCGTCTCTTTATGTACTGACACAGGAATATATTTAAGTATATTTTTAAACAAGTGAAAAAGATTACATAAAGGTATATATGTTATGATTCCATGGTGGGGGTGGGGGGATTGGAGAATAATACTATATACCTGTGCCTGCATATAAGAGTTCTCTAAGGGTACAGAAAAACCTGTTAGCAGATAATGGTAGTTGAAAATTCTGAGGAGAGAAGGGGGGAAGGCAAAGGGAGAGGAGATTGTGACTTTTTACCTTATGCACATCTGTACTACTTTAATACACACACACCGTATTTTAAATGTTTATTTTCGAGAGAGTGACCATGAGCAGGGGAGGGATATATATAGAGAGAGACAGAATCTGAAGCAGGCTCTACTCTGAGAACAGACAGCCAGATGTGAGGCTTGAACTCCTGAACCGTGAGATCATGACCTGAGCCGAAGTCGGATGTTCAACTTACTGAGCCACCCAGGCGCCCCCACACATATCATTTTAAAAATTAAAATAAAAAGGGAAACATTGTATCTGTCGTTAACAAGATTTTATCCTATACTTAAAAAATTTAAGAGGGAAGATCTCATGTGTTCTTACCACAAAAAAAAATAAAGTGAAAAAAAATATAATTGAGACATGCTTGAGGTAGAAATTTGAAAATGTAAAGAAGTATAAGGAGAAAAATGGAATTCATCTATGAGTCTATCAACTAGAGACGACCACTATTAATATTTTGTGATGTTCTGCGGACACACATAATTTTATTTTGGATGAGAGCATACATATGTATGGTTAATCATGCCACATTTTGCGGCGGACCAGCCGTCGCTGAATCGAACGGTTCCTGATAGGGGGGCGAGGATGAACTGATACACAAGGCACAGTTGTTAAGGGAGGGCTGGCGCTCCCAAGCGTCACCAGCAGCGAGTTTATTTTCACTCGGGTATTTATCCACATTCTGAGGATGGTGTACGTACAAGGCATGTCTCCTACCACAAGTTCTCAGCAGGCAAACTGGATTTTGCTATATTAAACTTTACAAAGGCATTCTGAACCTCCCCACATGACCTGGCTTCGTCCCGACTCAAGGACAAAGGCTGCACTCAAAGCCTTCGGTTCCCAAAACACCGCTCAAGGTCTCTGACTCTCAACATGGCTCAAAGCCTCCGGCTCCCAAAACACCGCTCAAGGCCACTGGCTCTCAACATCTCCCCCTCTTTTTATTTTTTTGGCAATTAAGCGTTTTGTCTCCCTGAGACGGCCAGGTGACAGTGCCTGTCTTAGGTGTCCCTGAGCGATTTTTTTAACTTACCCGTCATTGGTACTTACCCTCTGTCATGCAGGCCCTGTCTTAGGTTGTTAAGGATTCCTCAGAGTACTTACCCGTCACTGGCTATTTTGTCCCTTTATGCTTGTCGCACAGGGGGATGAGTCTTTAGACTCAGCATGTGGAGCTCAGAAGCAACATTTAAAATTGTATTTTTTTTAAGTGGAAGAGGAGCGGCAGCACGATTAAAATATCGATATCCCCAAGAGTGTGGAACCCAGCGAGAGCAAGAAATGAGGCAGTCCGCCCCAGTCCCCTAAGGGAGAAAAAACACGCCTGAGGTTGTTCAGAATGTCATCCGCAAACTGAGCGGGATTAAACTGTAGTGAAGGAGCAGAACTTAAATCTAAGATTTTTTTTTGTAACATAAACATATTTTTGGTTTCATTTGCATTAACCCATAAGCCCATTAATTGTTTTTTAACATGATCCCAAGGAATTTTACTACTATTATAAGTAACATTAGTAACACAAATATCTCAATAGGCTGTATGGCATCGTGAGTGTTGTCTGATTTTTAAACCTTGTACCTCTTTTTTAAGGTACAATATCATATTATATAGTGTATTTACCTTTTGTTTCATTGGATACAACAGAGATACAATTAGTGAGGATACAGTTATTACAAGAAACATCGAAAGTAGTGCTATTGAGAGGTAGAGCTATTGACACATTGCCTACCAATAATGCATAAGGATGGGTAACACAAGTAGATACATTCACAATATTTCAATTTGACCCATTTTTTTTTTATAATCTCTTGAATCCACTACTTTAATAGGCTGCATAGCCGCTCCTATTTTCCACTAGTTTGTCTGGGGGAACCCCGTATCGGAATACATGAGTCCAACAGAATTTTCACTAGCACATTTAGGGTCGTTCGGAGAGAGGCCTACTGTACTGGAAGGTTGTGGCAGTCGAGTGGTGATCAATCTAAGAGATGACGCTCCATACCGGGCACGGAAACAAGACTAGAGGAATTGTCTTTACACTCAGTCCAGCGAATTTGTTTGGACACATTTAGGGGCGCAAAACGACATGTGGGGTATTCAGATGGGGGGTTACTTGCATTTCTTGTACCAGAGAAGTTGAACGATGTGCATTTTATGGAACGCTGATTAGCTGTCATCACATCAACTCTAGTTACTGTCAGACACCCAGGTTGCTTCACAGAGGAGTAGTTAGTTTGAAGAAGAGGACAGCACAGCAGAAGGCACATAGGGATTCCTTGTCCCATACCAGTATAGTTTATTGTCTGTTGGCTAGCATTGTCCACAGACGCCACAGGATCCCCTAAAGTATCTGAGTCATTGGAGTAAATCTGGACTTGTGGTGAATTCCAATCTACCGGATGCAACACAGGGGGGTCAGGAACATAGGCCCAGTACATTTGGTTCTGGCCTCAGGTCGGGGTTAGGCTCCCCAGCAGGATCCATAGGAGTAGCATGTCTCACCAATCTTTCCGGCAACCACCGAGGCCCGGGTGCGTCCTAGGGAAAAACACAAACATGCCCTCGTCCCCAGATGAAGACTGGATCTGGCCCGTGCCAGGTGCTGGTCAGTGGGTCTTTCTACTTCACCTGAGTATAGGTGTTTTTAGTGGAACAATGCCAGAATCTCTCAGTGGCACTCTTCTCCTGAGCATCCAAAGTCAAAAAATTTAAAGTAAAGAGTGCATGGTTTAAGTAGTTCTGTGGAGCAAGAGGGTATAGCTCCCCCTTTTTTTATTTTTTTAAGGCAAAGGTTTTGATTTTTACTGAAAGAGATTGTATGTTGTGACTCAGCACTTTAAAGATCACTGGTAGAAGTAGTAAAATAATAATCAACATTAAAATTGAGACTCTAATGTTGAGTATTATAGAAATAAAAGAAGAGTGGTGTACAAAGTCAGACAAATTATTATACAAATTGGTGGCAATATCATTAGTTTTAAACTTTTTTTGAGCTTTATCAATATTAGTTATTTGTTGATGAAGGTTTGACAAGTCAAGACTTATATTAGAATGATTTTAGTTTTTCAGTATGTGTTTTTGTATTTTATTTTAAGAGTGTTTAGTTTTATTAAAATGCAAAGTAGTAACACGAACCTATTTAAAATTAGAATGACATTTTAAGGAGAGTTAAACTTTTAAGGTGAGTATTTTTTGTCTTATGGACAGAATAGTTGTTTTTAAAACATTAACTTTATTATTTAATTTTTGATTAATAATTTTTTGAGAGGTTAATGTTATAGTAACATTTTTGGATAGCTCATTAGTAAATTGGGTAGTGTGTACCTCTTGTGTCCGAGCAATAGCAGAAATGGCTATAGAACCTATAATAGCAATTAGAGGAGTTATACTCAAAATTAAGTCTTTAATAAATATTTTAGGTCACATGAGAGTATTATTGATTTTTAGGATGACTTGTAAATCATAGTTATTATACTAGGGATATGTTAGGTTTAACAGGAAGTATAACATAAGGGGGTTGTTTAACAATTATTATGAATTTTATATTAATGTTTAGAGATATATAATTTGTCAAAGTACAAGCAAAATAGGTAACAGAATAACATCTGTTTGTAGTGAGGACAACATAAAGCACACCCTGTGTGGTAGTGGAGATAAGAATTGTATGAGGTGTTTGTACACAAGTTTGAACAAGTATAACATTATAAGTTTGTTAGTTGAGTCAATGTGACTAGGCAAGTAACAGCATTTAGGTCTAGGTGGGGTGGTGCTAGTGTCCTGTGGGCCTGGGCTGTACTTATTAGGCAGCGGCTCAGTGGCTGGTAGCGGAGTGGAGGAAGGTGAATCTTGTTTGGTGGTGGAGGCACGGAGGATTCTACATAGGGCTGGACTAGGCGTTTTGGAATCCACAGCAGGGAGTCAGCATTCTGTGAAAAAACTTAAGCATACCTTTGACCCCAGGTTAATATTACATTTTATTAAACATTTTGAAGGCGGCTGATGTATAAGGAGGGCCATTGTCAGTTTTTAAGGCTTTGGGGATTTCCAAGTAGGAAAAACAAATAGATGTTGAGAAACATCTTTAAACGCTTTTTTTGTTTGTGTTGTGGCAATGATGACATGAGAATGAGTATTTACAGTAACATGAATATAAGCTAGTTTTTTAAGGAACTGATATGAGTGACATCTATCTGTCACAACCCGTTTGGCTGTAGTCCTTGAGTGTTAACTCTCTAAACAGTGTTGTTTTGAAAAGAGTTTGGACAAGTTTTGTAATTTTAAAAAATTTGACGAGACTGTTTTTTAGTAATGTCAAATTGTAGTTTTAATACCTTAGAATTTTGATGATGTAAGGCATGTGATTTTATAGTGTGAGAAATTTTATTTTTTTTAATTAATAAAACTAATGTCAGAGTAAGTTTGTTTGTCAGTTTATTTTTTGAAGGTCAATGGTCTAGGCAAATGAGAGTGGGCACATATATGAGCTATGAAAAAAGGCAAATGTCTGTTTAAAAGCACAACCTGAAGCTGAAAGAGAAGGTTAGAAATTTTTGTTTTGTGAAAAGGTATTATTGTAGTTTTTGTGTGAGGAAATAAACCTGTCATATATTTTTAATTAGTGTAGAGTTGTTTACTTTTATTAGTCTTAAGAACATTTTATAGAGTTTTAACTGTTAGAAACCTTAGTCTCCAGTGAGAACTTAAGTAGTAACCAATTGTGAACTTTGTTATATTAGAATTTGTTAGATGGCAAATTTATGAATCTATTAAGCACAAAGTATGTTTTTTTATAGTTTTAAACATTTTTAGTTTTTTGTAACAAGTCTAAAGCACAAACCTATACTCAGTAATTAGTGTTTTAGTTTTTTATTTCATTAGATAGTCAATGAATTTAATTTTAGGTTTTTATGCAAGCCAAACTTTTAACTTTTTTGGTTACCAAGGACTTTGAAAACTGTCTTAACATTTACTCATGAAAACTATGAGGCAAAGTTAACTATTATTTTTAGGCTTTTTTTTGTTAACAAATTGGAAGAGATAACATGAGTTTGTTTGACCTTTAGTAAGCCTTAGTAGAATAAAGTTTTATATTTAATGTTGATAACTTTAAAGACAGATCTATTAAACTTAAATTTATTTAAACACCAAACATGTTTTATTTATTATTTAAATTTTGGGAAGTTTGTTAAAACCTTAGGAAGTTATTATAAAGCATGTTTTAAATACAGATCACTATAAATCTTAAAACTTTATTTATTTAACTAAGGTGGCAGTAAAAGATCCTAAAGGCCAATGTATAACATTGTATAGTTGTTAGCAAAACTTAGTTTTTTTAACATTGAGAAGTTTTTGCTAAGCAATTAAAGACCTAATAAAGATGAAATCTAAAGCCTTGGTTTTTTCTATAGACAAAAGAGAAAAACCTCTGTTTATACTGTCTTATCAAGAGCAGAGTAGTCTAAGAAACCTTTGTGTTTTGAACAGAGAGAAAAGCAGAATTTTAACCTTATACCAGTGTACTTTTAAAATCTCATTTATCTTAGTCTTTGTAGAATAAAATTTTATGATTTAAAAGACATATATATCTTAATAATATTTTATTTATGTCTCTTTAAAAGTTTATTGTTGTTAATTTTTTTTGTGGAACCAGTGAAGAGATTTATGGTTTAAAGAGGCATTATTTGTTGAAGAATAGAAACAGGAGGACAGAATGGGTGTAGCGGGCAGAGAAAAAAGTTTTACATGGTCTTAAAATCCGTAAGCTCAGATAGATGAGCAGATCGCAGAATTTTATTTTTTTTTTTGCTTTGAATTCTTTGTTTTGTTTTTTTTTGTTTTTTACTAGTGGAATTAGGTAGTCTATGTCGGCCAGAGAGGACAGGGAAGTTCCCTGAAACAAAAGGAGTTTTGGCAGCTGCTTGGGAATATTCCTTAAAATCTCTATCCCGAGGTAGACCAGCCAGAGTCAATTAGCTCTAATCATCACATTTATTAACCCACGGAATGAATGAGAAGCCCTCACATATAGTTAGATTGACCAGAGTGTAGAAGGAAAAACAGTGAGAAGGAGAGAGAGAGCTATATTTAATTTATATTTATGTATCTCTGTATATCATCTATATATATTAATGTATATAAATTGGTTTTTTTTCCTCAGGAGGCATACTCTTTAGCGCTCTAGTTAACTTTTTAGCCTCCACCTGGGGATCTAAGGCATCTTGACATGGAATATACCAAAAGTTATTGGAAAACTATTATTTTTTTTTATCAATAACAATGTATACGTTTTTAGTTTTCTTTTTTTTAGCACATTTTATTTTTTCTTTTTCCAAATCTATTTGTTTTTTTTCATCCCCAAAACCATCATCATCATTAAATGAGTCTTTTAAATGTGTAGCCATGGGAGCAGTAAGAGTTTTTGATCTTGGTGACATAGGAGTTGTTTTATCAGGTTCGCAAGTAGAATTAAACTTAGTCTCTTTATGGACAGGATCTAAAGTATCTCTGATCAGATTCCAGAGAGTGAAAGCATCAACTGGGACCTTGTGCGGTCCGTTAGCAGTGTAATAATCCTGTAATTTCTTTCCTACCTTAGTCCAGGTATCTATACTTACAGTTCCCTCTTCGGGAAACCAGGGGCATACTTTCTCTATATACTCTAAGAAGTATACTTTTGTCCCTCGGGCGGCGAGCATGTGTTTTAATCCCTTTACATATAATGCACTGCTCCCTGTCTGCCCCATGTTGCTCCCTTAGTACTTACCGCTCTCCAAAAAGATAGCCTTCTTTTCAGGCTGGGCCCCTGCCGAGCGGTGTCCTTCACCGGATCCCCTGTTTCAGGTCCCTGTTTCGAGGCGCCACTTGCGGCGGACCAGCCGTCGCTGAATCGAACGGTTCCTGATGGGGGGGGGGGGCGAGGATGAACTGATACACAAGGCACAGTTGTTAAGGGAGGGCTGGCGCTCCCAAGCGTCACCAGCAGCGAGTTTATTTTCACTTGGGTATTTATCCACATTCTGAGGATGGTGTACGTACAAGGCATGTCTCCTACCACAAGTTCTCAGCAGGCAAACTGGATTTTGCTATATTAAACTTTACAAAGGCATTCTGAACCTCCCCACATGACCTGGCTTCGGTCCCGACTCAAGGACAAAGGCTGCACTCAAAGCCTTCGGTTCCCAAAACACCGCTCAAGGTCTCTGACTCTCAACATGGCTCAAAGCCTCCGGCTCCCAAAACACCGCTCAAGGCCACTGGCTCTCAACAACATTTTATTGAGTCCGTTTTCCCAGATTAAAGAAAACCTCTCTAAAACCCCATTTATGACTATTTAATGTTTGGTTTTGTGGCTATACTATAATTTGTTTATTCGTTCACCTGTTTTTTGACTAAATTTTAAGCTCTTTTCTTGTATCCCTTAAACAATCAAGTGTGCCTATTACTGACAAAGCTCTAGGCTCTAACTGCACTGCGGTGACTTCTCTTCAGACCAGACTGAGGATGGCCTTGGGGACCTCGTGGCAGCATTTCCTGCACAGGTTAGCATCCCCTTAGAGGGAGTTACCTACCTGGTTGGCATTTCCAAATATCATTACCCTTCATCACTCTCTAGCAGCTTACCCGCTTTCTATTGTTATTATTAATAGTGTAGTGAATTATGTTTTTTCCTAGCATTGTGGCCACACAGCCACACCACACACACCTTTGTCTATTGTCTGTCTCCCCACCTGACTGTAAGCTCCACGGATGGCAGGACCTTGTGTGGTTTTGTTCTCTGCTATATCTCTTGTGCCTAGATCAGTGTTGGGCACTTGGTAGGTTGTCCATAAAAACAAGTATACAGGAGGGGGGTCTCGATTGCCCCTATTTCTCTTTTCTATTTAAAAAAGGTAATCACTGTTTGGTTCCTGAGCATAACATTGCCTAAGCAGCTCTCATGAAGTCAGTATGATGTATTTCTTGGGTTCTCACTGTTTGCTCTTAGAATTAACAAATGTTAGACCCAATCTGCCATTGACAGAAGGATAACCTAGATTCATCACAACTGTAAGGGTTGAAGAATTGAAAGAGGGAACAAAATGACATAACTCTTCAAGAAGTTCACAATTAAGTTGGAAAGATTAAGACCTATGAGCAAATGGTAAACATTTTGTGGCAATAAATGATTATGTGTCAGATTCAGTGTGTAACTCCATTTCTACCTTTGGGGATTTTATAATTTGATAAGAAACGATTTGAACAAAGGATGCATCAACAGTGTTAAATCAAGGCTGAAGCAATAAGAATTGCAATAGAGAGGTAAGTTTGAGGAGCAGACTGGGAGAATTCATTTCACCTGGAAAAGTAGGGTTGGTTTTTTTGAAGGAAGGAATATTTCAGCTGATGTTGAGGGCTATGTAAGGAGTACTGGTCAGAGGTGGACTGTGGGGAGGAAGGCACTGGGGCAGAGGAGACTATACAAGCAAATGACAGAGAAATGAAAACTCTTGGTGTGATTGAAAAATGGCAGCTCTAGGGCACCTGGGTGGCTTAGTTTGTTGAGTGTCCAACTTTGGCTCAGGTCATGATCTCATGGCTCATGAGTTTGAGCCCCATGTTGGGCTCCATGCTGACAGCTCAGAGCCTGGAGCCTGCTTCAGATTCTGTGTCTCCCTCTCTCTGCTCCTCCTCCACTCATGTGCACTCTCTCTCTCTCTCTCTCTCAAAAATAAACATTAAAAAAAATGGCAGCTCTCTTGCACTTAGAAAACAGAAGGAGAGGGCTGTGGGTGATGAGGGCTGGCCCAAGAGAGAAGGAGTGATGGACTATGAGGCAGAAAATGGTCTTGGGCCAAATGCCCCTGTGCTGCAGGTTTGGATTTCTCAGTTAGGTAGTGGGGAGACACTGAGGGTTTCTCAGCAGGGATGTGACAAAAGAAGGATCTGTGTCTTAGATGATGGATAGGGTTGACGCCGTACTAGATGACAGTGGAGAAGAGAGCTAGAAACAGTGGAACATTGAAGACACTTGGAGTTTATGGTTACAGCGTAATGGAGGGCAGAAAGAGGGAATCCCTCGAAATGAAGCAGAGATGGTTTTAGAGATACTTCCAGAGTAAATTGATTGGAAGGACTTGGGGACTTCCAAAAGCCCTTAGAGTGTTTGTTTTAGGTGATATAAAAATGGACTGTGCTATGGGGTCTAGAGAATCTCTAAATTTTCAGATCATCGCCTTGGGCAAGCAAACTAGGGGAGGAGCAAAACAAAACAACACAACAAAACCAATATAGGAAACTGTGAAAAGTGAAAGGAAACAAAGTGAATCTCTGCCTCCACCCAGACCTCAAGTAACTGACCTCTAGTAGTTTGGGTCCTTTGTGTTCTGAGCCCCAACACAAAAGCTGCAGGTCGAAATGCCCAGGGACTCTGATTTAGCTTTTCCTTTCCCCTCTCTCCCTGGCTTTTTCGCAGAATATGCTTCCAGGAGTCTCTGCCTGAGGCAGAAAAGCCTTTTCTGGTTTGTACACAGTCTTTCCCTTGAATTGAGTAGATCCTTTCCTTGGCCATATTGGGAAAGAGCCCATTGTAGCCCAGGACAGTGACCACTGGGGAATGCTCTGTGACTAATCCAATAGTAGGTGTTCACGAGGCTTACAGACTTTCTAACAGCCAGAATTAATTCCCAATCCTCCTTTGTTCCATTATGACCCTTACCCCACCCACACTCATGCTAAACTTGTCTGTCACTCAGACAATATCCATGCACACCATTGGTTTCCATCTCTGATAATGACGGTATTAGGCAGTATGTAACAGTTTGCTCTTTTTAAAACTTGGTGTATACTCTTATTGCTTTCTCAAAATTTGTCCTTTCCATTGCTTTCTTGATCCAATTCTATCATTCTACTACAAAATGGCCCACTTTTCTGTCACCCTACTAGAATAGCTGTGTTTATATTTATGTATGTGTGCCATGTCTCTATTATATGACTTGAGCCCTTGTAGGCTCTACTCTGCTCAACCCCTTTTCGGTGACAGCTGAATAGTGTCAAAGGCAGACATTAGTTAAACTGGTAAGGGTAGATTTTAAATAGTAATATACTACTGTAACAGGGAAAAGAGTCCAGTGTGAACTGAACTCACCTTTGATTTATACAGAGGTGGCTGGGTGTTTTAAAGAGAGAAGGAAGGAATAGGGAAGAGAATCAGTGAGAGCTTTGTATGATTAGGGTAGTGAAAGCTTACAGAAAGCCTGGGATGTGGGGAGGTGTCTATGTGAAACCCATCTGGGTTTGCTAATTGGCACTTACTGAAGTCAAGCTCCTACACTCCCATAGACACTGGGAGACAGGGGTCTGTCTGTTCTACAGGTGTTGTCTGGGACAAACAAATTCCTTCAGCAGTCTAGAATTTTTTCAGGCAGACTTTAAGACTTTAAGAGGGGCTAGTGCGGTGCCTTGGTGGCTCAGTCGGTTAAGCATCTCACTCTTGATTTTGGCTCAGCTCATGATCTCATGGTTTGGTGGGTTCAAGCCTCACACTGGCCTCTGACAGTGCGGAGCCTGCTCGGAATTCTCTCTCTCTGCCTTTCCCCAGCTGGTGCTCTCTCTTTCTCAAAATTAAAAAAAAAAAAAAAAAAGAGAGAGGGACTAGGGTCATCCTAGGGATTTAGTTTTGAGCTGTTAGAAACTATGTGAATGTTTGTTCAGGTCTTTACAGGCCAAGATGGTGACCTAATGAGGAAGAGGGCTCGGAGAAACCTGGTTAGACTTTGGATTAAGGAGAGAATCTTTGTTAGTAGGTTGAGAAAATAAAGAACAAGTGGGGAAATATCTACTTTGGTCTCAATAGAAAGTTTTGAGACCAGGAGAGGAACACTATAAGGAAACAAGATAAGGGATAGTTTTAATTACACCACCACCAAAATTACTGCTAAGTTGTAATCACCAAAAACTAGGTTTATTGTCCATACTGTGTGCTGCTAAAATCCAAACAAATTGTTTACTTCATCTATATCTAGTCTCTTAAAATGAATAAAAATTAATATTGTGAGTGGTATTTTAGCTTAAATACCTTGCACAGTGTTACTTAGTTCCTAAGGAAGCACAGAAATAGAGGTACAGATTGGTTATTTAAGACATTGCTCCCTTAAAACGAAAGGAAAGTGACCTTTGCTTTGGAATATCTATCTCGCTCATTTAAAAAAAGTTACATATTAGCTCATTAGGTTTTATTATGTGTACTTTGCAAATGTACAACGTTCCTTTTTATTTTATGCCTCTTTGTGTTTGAAATTGGTAATTCAATTTATATTACTTGATCTTCCGGTCTGCTGTGGTTTATAGTTAAGTGACATAGAGACCCCTATTTTCCCACATGGTGTTCCTGATAACTCCCTTCATCATGGTCCAAAAGGCAACAAGATGAAGTGGGTGTGTATAGGAATAGACTTCAAATCTTTATGTACTCTTTATTGAAAGCGAAAGTATTAAAGTGCTAGAGAATGCACAATGCAGCTGTTTGCAGGAAATGAGTTGCTTTTTGATGGAGATAGAATTCATACACAGTGAAATGCATAATACACAGTGAAATGCATGCATCTCAAGTGTACAGTTAAACCAGTTTTACGAATGTATACACCCATATAACTCACACTTCTATCAAGATAATCAAGGTAGAAATGTATTTCCATCAACCAGGAAGTTCCCCCGCACCCTTTCCCAGTCAACACCCAATACTTACAAAAGTAACCACTATTCTGATTTCTTAATAAATTGATTTTTTCAGCTACAAAACTTCATATACCTGGAATTATACATTTGTACTCTTTTGTTTCTGACTTCTTAAACTTGGTACAAAGTTTTTGAGATTCACTCATGTTGCCAGAAGTTTGTACATTTAAAAAATTTTTAATGTTTATTTATATTTGGGAGAGAGAGACCAAAACAGGGCATGAGAAGGAAAGGAACAGAGAGAGGGAGACACAGAACACGAAGCATGCTCCAGGCTCTGAGCTGCCAGCACATAGCTGGATGTGGGGCTTGAACTCAGAAACTGTGAAATCATGACCTGAACCAAAGTCAATGCTTAACTGGCTGAGCCACCCAGGCACCCCTGTCAATTTTTATTTTTGAATAGTATCCTATTGTATGAATATACAAGAGTTATTCTTTTGATGGACACTTGGGTTATTTCCAGTTTTGGGCTATTATGAACAAAGCTGCTATGCACATTCTCATTTAAGGCTTTTTGTGGACCTACGTCTTACTTCCTTTAGATAAACCCTAGCATTGGCATTGCTGGGTCATAGGATTAGATGTATGTTTATTTAAGAAATTTCCAGTTTTCCAAAGTGGTTGTAGCCTTTTACATTCCCACAAGCAATGATAAAAGTTCTGTTTGAAATAAAAAATTCTTTTGGCTCTACAGCCTTGCCAACATGTGGTGTTTCCACTCTTCACACGTTAATCCTTCTCGCGAATTTGCAAATGATCTATTATTAAAGTTAATTTACATTTCCCTAACAAATAATCTTTTTGAGAACCTCTTTGTGTGTTTATTAGACATTCATATGTTTTCCTTTGTGAAGTGTCTGTTCAAGTCTTGTAACTATTTAAAAAATTGGGTTGTTGATCTTTTTATCAACACCCCATTTATTGCAACATTTATTGCAGAGAGTGAATTTTCCCCATTGCATTTTCTTGCCTCTTTTGTTGTGGGTTAATTGACCATACAAGTGACCATATTGAGGTCTCTTTTCTGTTCCATTGATCTACGCATCTCTTTTTGTACTAGTGTCATATTGTTTTGACTACTGTACCTTTGTAGTGTATCTTGAAATCAGGGATTGTGATACCTCCAGCTTTGTTCTTATTTCTCAAGATTGTTTTATTTAATTGGAGTTTTTGTGATTCCATACAAATTGCAGTATTTGTTGTAGTTCTCTGAAAAAATGCTGCCGGTATTTTGATAGGGATCGCACTGAAACTGTAGACTGCTGTGAGTGGTATGGACATTTTAACAATCAACATTAATTCTTCAACCCCGTAACCATGATATGTCTTTGTGTTGCCTTCAATTTCTTTCATTAGTGTCTTACAGTTTTCAGAGGGCAGGTCTTTTGCCTGCTTGGTTAAATTTATTCCTAGGTATTTTATTGTTTTTGATGCAATTGTAAATTGTTTTCTTAACTTCTCTTTCTGCTAATTTGTTATTAGCATGTAAAAATATGACAGATTTCTGTATAGTAATTTTGTATCCTCAACTTTGCTGATTTCATCAATTCTAATTATTTTTTTGGTGGAGTCTTCAGGTTTCTATGTATAGTATCCTATCATCTGTAAATAGTGACAGTTTAACTTCTTCTTTACCAATTTGGGTTCCTTTTATTTATTTTCCTTCTTTTATTGCTGTAGGATTTCCAGTACTGTGTTGATTAAAAGTGATGAGAGTGGACACCTTCGTTTTCCCTAGTGAAGAAGCTCTGTTTGTTTCTATTGATTATGATATTAGCTGCGTAGTTTTCATATATGGTCTTTATTATGATGAGGCATAGTCCCTCTAAACCCACTTTGAGAGTTGAGAGTTTTTAATCATGAATGGATGTTGAATTTTGTCAAATGCTTTTTCTGCATCTAGTAAGATTGTATAACTTCTATCATTTAGTTTTGTTAATGTGGTGTATCACGTTGATTTTTGTGAATATTGAGTCAATCTTGCACCCCCAGGATAAATCTCATTTGATCCTGGTTAATGATCCCTTTAATATATGGTTGAATATGGCTTGCTAATATTTTATTGGGGATTTTTAAAATTAAAATAATTTTTTTTTAATTTACTTACTTAGAGAGCAGAAGTGGAGGGAGGAGCAGAGAGAAGGAGAGATAGAATCCCAAGCAGGCCATCAGTGCACAGCCTGATACGGTGCTCCAACTCGTGAACCGTGAGATCATGACTTAAGCTGAGATCAAGAGTTGGTCACCTAACCAACTGTGCCACCCAGGTGTCAATTATTGGAGATTTTTATGTCTCTGTTCAGTATGGCTGTGCCTTTCATTTTATATTTTATATATTTCCTCATTTACTTACTCTTCATTCTTTTTCCTGACTTCTGTAGTCGTCCATATTGTTCTATTCACTTTTTTCTCTTAGTATACCATTTTCATTCCCTAATTACCATCCTACAAAGCATTCTTTCTTCCCTACTAGACTACAAGCTTTGTGAGGAAATTCACCATGTGTGTTTTATTCATGTCCGTGTTCATAGGCTCTAGTAAGTGCCTGACAAAGGACATTTCTTAGTAAATCTTGCCCAATGAAGAAATAAATGAAAAAATAATATCTAGTATATGTAATTCCCTCCTTGCCTTATTTCTTTAAGGTTTAAAACCTGTCTTATAAATTGTTATTTTATCTAGGTTAGGTTGGGGCCAGAAGCTATTTTGTTCAAACTTAAGCATACTGTAGTCCCTCGCACACACCTATATGAACGTGGCTATATATGCTTTTTTAAATCTGTTAATACTGATTTAGGAATGTTAAGTAATTCAGATTTGTGTATATGAATAGTTTCAGAATATACTTTGAAAAAATTATTGTAGAGAGTGTGAGCAGCGGAGAGGGGCAGAGAGAGAATCTCAAGTAGGCTCCGCTGAGTGCGGAGCCCAACGCAGTTCTCAATCGCACCACTCTCGGATCATGACCTGAGCCAACATCAAGAATTGGATGCCCAATGGACTGAACCACCCAGGTTCCCCTGAGGACATGCTTTCATAAGCAGAGCAAGGAGCATCTGGGTGACGCAGTTGGTTAAGTGTCTGACTCTTGGTTTCAGCTCAGGCCATGATCTCACAGTTCATGAGCCTGCATCAGGCTCTGCTCTGCCAGTGTGGTGCTTGTTTAGGATTCTCTTTCTCTCCCGCTCTCTCTCTGCCCTTCCCCCACTCATGCTCTCTCTTTATCTCTCAAAATAAATTTTAAATAACTAAAAAAAAAGGGGGGGGGAAGACCAAAGCAGAAAGATGTAAAATTATTTCTTAAGTCTTTAATGGTAGCCATCCAATACAACATCTATGAAGGACCAGCTTCCTCTGCAAACACAAGTTTCTGCTATCTGATCCCATTCTTGATGCATTTGGTCTCAGGAGGCATCCCTGGACAGGCAATCAATTTTGGTACAAAGAAATCAGGTTAAAACAAGTGTCAAGGAGAGCATTAAAGGGAGAAGAGAAGCTTTAAAATGAAGATCAAGGACAACAGATAGTCATTTATGCTCAGTCTTTCCCCCTTTTTCTGGCTGAACTAAGTCATGCCATGGTTTCAAGACTGCACAGTATTGAAAACTCCCATCTCTCCAACCACTTTGTTCTCTCTGATACCTCAGATTCAACATGTCTAAAACAGAACTCACTGTTGTGCCTCTCCACTCAAAGAAGTTTAGCTCTCTCTGCATTTCCGTCTCCCATCCATCACCAAAGGAAGATGCCGCTGAGTCATACTTGATCTCTTCTTCTGCTGTGCTGCTAAAGCTCCACCAAGTTAATCTCTAAAATTCCTCAGTCTTTTCTCCTTGTCCCCTTTCTTGTTTCTCTGGCCTTGATTCAAGATGTCGTTAATCTGGTTGCAACACTTTTTTCGTTGGCGTGCCTGCTCTAATCCATACCTTTGTTCATTCAAAGCGAAGATATTTGGTTCTTCCTGGGTGCCAAGAAATAGAGGTCAGGTTCTTGAAATGTCAAAGACACTAAGACATAGCCTGGGGCCTCAAAGGGCCATAGTCCTTTGCACAAGGTTGGTATGTGAACAAATGAGTAGAGTGAGTAGAGAATCATTTGATAATTGTAGTGATAGAAAACTACCCAGGGTATTATGGCACTGTAGAGAAGGATGCAGAACCTGGCTTGAGTGGGAAGTATGTATGCATATACATGGGTGTTCCGATTAGCACAGAGGTCTTGTAAGGTTATGACTTGGTTGGGACTTGGAGGAAGGTGTGAGTGAGGTTTTGACGACAGACAAGACCATAGGAGGTTGGAGAGAAGAGATGTTTCATTCTGAGGAATAATCCCAGTAAAAGTACAGTAGCAAGAAACAAGATAGTATGTGTATGAACCTACAAATATTTATGTAATGTCCAATGGCAATGGTGAGAGATGAGACTGCAAGTAGGCAAAAGCCAGATGGTAGAGAGCATTGTATAGCCAGTAAAGGAGTTTGGACTAAATCTAGAAAACGAAGGAGATCCATTGACAGTTCCATGCCTCAGAATAACATGGACTTAAAGCTTAATGTAGATGATTCTGCTAAAGTGTGGCAGGTGGATTTGAAGAGACATCTGCTGTAGTAGAAAACCTGAACTGTGACGCAGAGATAGGCATGGAGCTGGGAAACATATAGGCCATGTCATTGGCAGGACCGAGAAATTCCCTAGATGTACAGTTGGAGGAAGAGTGAGTAAGGATAACATGGGTTTCTAGATTAGGTGTATGGAGGTAACATCATTAGAGCTAGAACATGTAAGAGGAGGAGAAAGTTCAGTAGAAAAAAATGATAAAGTCACTTTTGGATGAGTCTGAGGTATTTGTGGGATGTTGAAAAAACAGTTGGATATAAAAAAAATATCTGGGGGCACCTGGGTGGCCCAGTTGGTTAAGTGGCCGACTTCGGCTCAGGTCATGATCTCACGGTTTGTGAGTTCGAGCCCCACATCGGGATCTGTGCTGACGGCTCATCAGAACCTGGAGCCTGGTTCAGATTCTGTATCTCCCTCTCTCTCTGCCCTTCCCCTGCTCATACTCTGTCTCTATGTCTCTCAAAAATAAATAAACATTAAAAAATTAAAAAAAAGTCTTTCTCTTCTTAAAAAAAATCTGAAAAGGAAGGGATGAGATCCAGATGTCCTGCTGAGAAGTCATCAGTCACCTTCATGCAGCCGCCCTGCGAAGGTGCCCAGTGGCAGGTGCCCAGTGGCAGGCAGGCACAGCCCTCGGTGGACAGGTGCAAAGCAGAGGAGGTGATGATTCCCTCCAAGCACTTCTATGAGATTTAAACCTGACAGCATGATCCTTGCTTTCCAGCTGACTCCTCCTAACCTAATCTATTTGTTAGTTAAGGGTGAATTTTCATTGACGATCCTGGCACCTTTGATCCTAGAAGGAGTATGGGTTAATAATTTTAAAAACCTCTCTTCACATAACAAACCCGTTACTGACTTTTTTTTGTCCTTGGCCGACTTGTCCATTATAATTTATCCAGCATGTCTGGAGGGTAAGTGGAGTGGACCTAAAATGAAGACCATTTTTCCTTTGGTTGGAGGAAGCAGAGGTCAGGTGGCACAAGAGGACATGGTGAAGTTCGTGCAGAGGGCCATTGGGCACACTGCAGGTTCTTAGTTTATCTTATTCGGTCTTCATTCGAGGTTGTAATATTTCTTCAGTCTTTTCATCATCTTCCCCATATCCGATAAAAATACAGAGTGCTGTCCTAATTTCAGTGAACATTCAACATTGCTGAGACTGTACTATGTGCCCAGTACTGCTTGGAATATAAAAAGGACCATCACACAGCTCTCGTCCTTAAGGAACTCAGCCTATAGTGTTAGTTCTCAACGCTAGCTATATGCTAGAATTACCTGGAGCTTTACAAACATACCAGTGCCCCATCCCAGACCAATTGAATAAGAACCTCTGGCATAATGTTTGAATATTAGAATTTAAAAAACCTTTATAATGGAAAAGTTAAAAATAGAACTTTAACTCTCAAAGATAGAATAGTGTAATGGTGCCCTTCCCCCCCAGATGTATCATCCAGATTCAACAATTATCAACAAATGATCAATTTCACTTCTTGCATAACCTTCTCTACTCATCGGTATTGAATTGTTCTATAGAAAATCCCCAAAAACACATCATATCATCCTTGATGACTTATGTAGGTATATCTAAAATTACATGTAAAGCACAGAATCTTTATCACACCTCAAATGATAAATAAAAGCCCTAATGTAACCAAATATCCAGTCAGTTGTCACATTTCCCCAATTGTTTCATAAACAACTTTTTGAGGTAGGCTTGTTTTAATTAGGATTTTTGTAACGTCTACACATGGCATTCGATTAATATACTACTTATATTTATTTTAATCTAGAGGTTCCTCTGTACTCTTTTATTTTTCCTTTGTAACTTTTTTTTGTCATTTGTTTTGTGGAATTTCCCACATTTTGGATTTAAAAATACATATAATTTTTGTCAATTGTACCTCAAAGCTGGAGGGGGGAGGAAGAAAGCTCTGGATACAAATGGCCTCACTTGTGAATTGTATTAAACTTTTAAGGAAGGTTGCCTGGGTGGCTCAGTTGATTAAGCATCCAACTTTGGCTCAGGTCATGATCTCATGGCTTGTGAGTTCGAACCCGGCATCAGGCTCTGTGCTGACAGTGCAGAACCTGTGTGGATTCTCTCTCTCTCTGCCCTCTCTCACTTGTGCATGCACGCGCTCTCTCTCTCTCTCTCAAAAATAAATTTAAAAAATTAAAAAAACCCTAAAGAACATTTACAGAAGATATAATTCTAATGATATATAAATTCCTCCAGAAAATTGAAGAGAATATTTCACAAATTGTTGAAAGCTATCAGATCTTGATAAAAGCCAGATAAAGATAAGGCAACTACAGATCAATGTCCTTTATAAATATGAATGAAAAAATTCTAAACAAAATGTTAGTAAATCAAATCTAGAAATAGGCAAAAAGGATGATACTTCGTGATCAACTGGAGTTTCCCAGGAATGTGAGTTTTTTCCCCTCTTTAAAAAAATTGTTTATTTTATTTTTTCTTAAAGTATAATTAGCATACAGTGTTGTATTAGTTGCAAGTGTACAGCACATTGATTTGACATAGATTAATTGACTATATAGGTGTGGGTTTATTTCTGGGATCTCTGTTCTGTTCTATTGATCTATGTGTCAGTACCATACTGTTTTGATGACGTTAAACTTTGTAGTGTATCTCGAAATCTGGGATTTTTTTTTTTTTATAAATTTTCTTAACATTTATTTTTGAGAGACATAGAGACAGAGCGTGAGCAGGGGAAGGGCAGAGAGAGAGGGAGACACAGAATCTGAAGCAGGCTCCAGGCTCTGAGCCGTCAGCACAGAGCCCAGTGTGGGGCTCGAACTCACAGACCGTGAGATCATGACCTGAGCCGAAGTTGGACGCCCAACTGACTGAGCCACCCAGGCGCCCCGAAATCTGGGATTTTGACACCTCCAGCTTTGTTCTTCTTTCTCAAGATTGAATTGGCTATTCAAAGTCTTTGTGGTTCCATGCAAGTCTTGGGATTAGTCTGATTCTGTGAAAAATGCTGTTGGTATTTTGATAGAGATTGCATTGAATTTGTAGATTGCTTAGGGTAGTATGGACATTTTAATGATATGAATTCTTCTAATCCATAAGCATGGAATATCTTTCCATTTGTGTTATCTTCAGTTTCTTTCATTGATGCCTTAAAGTTTTCAGAGTACAGATCTTTCACCTTTTTCATTAAGTTTATTTATAGGTATTTTATCTTTGATGCGATTTTAAATGGAATTGTTTTATTAGTTTTCTGCAGCTTCATTGTTAGTGTAGAGAAATGCAAAATATTTTTGTATATTGTGTATCCCACAGCTTTACTAAAGTAACTTTTCAGTTATAATAGGTTTTTGGTGGAGTCTTTAGGGTTTTCTTTCTTTCTTTCTTTCTTTCTTTCTTTCTTTTTTTTTTTTTGATTTATTGTCAAATTGGATTCCATACAACACCCAGCACTCACCCCAACAAGTGCCCTCCTCTATTCCCGTCACCTACTCTCTCCCCTCCCACACCCCTCTCATCTCTCAGTTTGTTCTTAGTCTCCAAGAGTCTCTTACGTTTTGTCTCCCTCCCTCTCTGTGTCTTTTTTTTCTATATATAGTGTCACATCACCTGCAAATAGTGACAGTTTTACTTCTTCGTTACCAGTTTGGATGCTTTTTCTTTTTCTTGCTTGGTTGCTGTGGCTAGGAATTCCAGTGCATGTTGAATAAAAATGGTGAGAGTGGACATCCCTGTCTTGTTCCCAATATTAGAAAAAAGAATTCAGTTTTTCACCATTGAGTATGATGTTAGCTGTGAGTGTTCATATATACTCTTTATTATGTTAGGGTGTTTTTCTCTAAACCCATTTTCTTGAGTGTTTTTATCATGAACAATTATTAGATTCTGTCAAATGCTTTCTCTGCATCTGTTGAGATGACTTTATGGTTTTTATCCTTCCTGTTGGAAAAATAATGTAAAACCTTTATTGATTTGTGAATATTGAACCATACTTAAAACCCTAGAATAAATTCCACTTGATCGTGGCAAATGTTTTTTCAAAGGTATCATTGCATTTAGTTTTCTAATATTTTGTTGAGAATTTTGCATCTGTGCTCATTGGGTGTATTGGCCTGTAGTTTTGTTTTTGGTTTTGTTTTGTCTTTAGTGTCTTTGGGTTTGGTATCAGTGTAATGCTGGCCTTGTAGAATAAATTTGGAAGCTTTCCTTTCTCTTTTTTTCCCCCAGTAGTTTGCAAAGAATAGATATTAACTCTTCTTTAAATGTTCTGTAGAATTCACCTGTGAATACATCTGGTCTTGGACACTTTTTTTTTTGGGAGGTTTTTGATTACTAATTTAATTTCATTACAAGTAATTACTCTGTTCAGATACCCTATTCCTGATGCAGTTTTGGAATATCATATGTTTCTAGAAATTTATCCATTTCTTCCAATTGTCCAATTTGTTGACAAATATTTTTTCATAATGTTCTCTTGTAATCCTTTGTACTTCTGTGATATCAGTTATTGCCCCTCTTTTGTTTCTGATTTTATTTATTTATGTCCTCTCTTTTTCTTTTCTTGATTAATCTGGCTAAAGATTTATCAGTCTTTTTTTTTTTTTCTTAAAGAACCAGCTCTTGGTTTCATCGATTTTTCCCCCCCATTATTTTGGTCTCTATTTCATTTATTTATGCTCTGATTTTTATTATTTTCTTCTTTTAAATAGCTTTGAGCTTAGTTTCTGTTTTTCTATTTCTTTTTAGATGAAGTTTAGGTTGCTTATTTGAGATTTTTCTTACTTCTTGAGGTAAGCCTCTTTCTGTATAAACTTCCTTCCATCTTAGAACTGTTTTTGCTGCATCCCAAAGATTTTGGACTGTTGTGTGTTCATTTTCATTTATCTCCATATATATTTTTTTTAATTTTCTCTTTGGTTTCTTGTTTGCCACATTAGTGGTTTCGTAGTATGTTGTTTAGCCTCCACATTTTATTAGTCTGATTTTTCTCCTATAATTGATTTCTGGTTTCATATTTTTGTGGTCAGGAAAGATGCATGATATGATTTTAATCTTTTTAAATTTATTGAGACTTGTTTTGAGGCCTAACATGTGATCTATCCTGGAGAATGTTCCATGTGCACTCTCAAAGAATGTGTATCGTACTGTTTTTGGATGGAATGTTGTGTATCTCTTAGGTCTATCTGGTCTAGTGTGTCATTCAAATCACTTCTCTTGTTGATTTTCTGTCTGGATGATCTATCTGTCGCTATGAGTGAGGTGTTAAAGTCCCTTACTATTGCTGTATTACTGTCAGTTGCTCTCTTTATATCTGTTAACCTTTTCTTTGTGTACTTAGGTGTTCCTGTGTTGAGTGCATAGATATTTATAATTGTTTTATCTTCTTGTTGGATTGATCCCTTTATCATTATGTAGTACCCTTCTTTGTCTCTCATTTAAGTCTTTGTTTTAAAGTGTATTTCATCTAACGATTGGTACCCCAGCTTTTTGTTTTTCCACTTCCATCCCTTCCCTTTTAGTCTGTATGTGTCTTTAGGTCTGCAGTGAGTCTCTTGAACACACTATATAGATGGGTTCTGTTTTTTCATCCATTCCATAACACTATATCTTTTGAATGGAGTATTTAGTCAATTTACATTTAAAATACTTATTGTTATGTATGTACTTATTGTCATTTGCTAGATGTTAATGGTTGCTTTTGTAGTTCTCTGTTCCTCTTTTCCTCTTTTGCTCTCTTCCCTTGTGGTTTAAAGGCTTTCTTTAGTGTTATGCTTGGTTTTATTTCTCTTTATTTTTTTGTGTATCTATTATGGGTTTTTAATTTATGGTTACCATCAGGTTCATACATAATATCTTATGTGTATAGCAGTCCACATTAAGTTGACGGTCGCTTAAGCTGAAGCACATCCTAAAGGCTCTAAATTTGGGGGACTTGGGTGGCTCAGATGTTTGGGTGTCTTACTCTTGATTTTGGCTCAGGTCATGATCCCAGGGTCATGGGATTGAGCTCCACGTTGGGCTCCACACTGAGCCTGGAGCCTGCTTGAGATTTGCTCTCTGTCTCTCTCTGTCCCTCTCCCCACTCTCCCTTCCTCTCTCTCTCTCTCTCTCTCTGTAAAAAAAAAAACAAAAAACAAAAAGCTCTAAATTTTTATACCCCTCATATTTTATGTATATAATGTCACTTTTTACTCCTTTTTTATTTGGTGTACCCCTTGACTATTTTTTGTAGATAACTGATTTTACTACATTTATGTTTTAACCTCCTTAAATGATTTATAAGTGATTAATCTACTACCTTAGTTATATGTTTGCTTTCACCAGTGAATTTTTATCCTTTCATAATTTCCTTCTCCTTATGGTATTTTTTTAACACTTAAATAATTCCCCTAAATTTATTATAAGGTTGGTTTAGTGGTGATAAACTCCTTTAACCTTTTTGTTTGGGACTGTCTTTATCTCTCCTTCAATTCTGAATGATAATCTTGCTGGGTAGACTATTTTTGGTTGTAGGTTTTTACATTTAAACACTTTGAATCTGTCATATTACTCCCTCTGGCCTGCAAATTTTCTGCTGAAAAATCAGCTGATAGCCTTAAGGGGCTTCCTTTGTATGTGCCTGTTTTCTTTTCTCTTTCTGCTTTATAAAATGCTATCTTCATCACTACTTTTGCCATTTTAATTATTACATGTCTTGGTGTGGACTTTTGGGTTCATTTTGTTTGGAGCTCTCTTTGATTCCTGAACCTGGACATCTGTTTCTTTCCCCAGATTATGGAAGTTTTCAGTTATTATTTCTTTAAATATGCTTTTTGTTCCTTTCTCACTGTCCTCTTCTTCTGGGATTCCTATAAGGCAAGTGTTACTGTGTTTGAGGATGTTCCTGAGTTCTTTGACCCTATTCTCATTTTTTATTATTCTTTTTTCTTTTTGCTTTTCAGCTTGGTTGCTTTCCATCACCCTGTCTTCCAGATCCATGATCTGTTCTTCTGTTCATCTAATCTGCTCTTGATCCGTCTACTGTATTTATTTTAATTTTAGTTATTGAATTCTTCTTCTCTGGTTCTTTCTTTCTTTTTTTTTTTAATCTCTATTGAAGTTCTGAGTGAGTTCACTCACTCTTTACTCAAGTCCAGTGAATATTTTTATGATCATCACCTTGAATTCTTTATCAAATATATTGCTTAACTCCACGTAGCTCTAGACTGTGGTTTTGTTTTGTTCTTTCATTTGGGACATATTTTTGTGTCTCCTCATTTTGTTCAACCCTCTGTGTTTGTTTCTGTATATTAGGGATGTAATAGCTACAGCTATATCTTCCAGTCTTGATAGCGTCCTTATATAGAAGAGGCCCTGTGATGCCCTATAGTACAGTCCCCTCCTAGGTCAACAGAACATGGTGCTCCAGGGGTGCTCCTGTGTAGGCTGTATGCATCCTCCTGTTGTGGCTTAGTTGCATTTGCCTTTAGCCCAGCCAGCTGCAATGATCTGCTCTGAGTGCATTGGGTAGGGTTTGGTCCCCAGACTGTTGCAAGGCCTCTCCAAGGCCACCGTGAGATTGTTGGCGGTTGGGGCCAGCAGTCAGCCTAGCTGTCTGCATTTAGCCTGTCTGCAATAGCTACAGGTGCCCTGGAGGGCAGGGCTTACTTCTTGTGTAGCCAGCTAAGAGGCTTGGCTGCTGGAACTTCATGCTGGCATCAGGGGTTATCTTCCCCTCTTTCTAGCGCAGAAGTCACTTGTGAGTGGTGTGGGCCTTGCAGGGGATGCCTGCAAAGTATGACAGGGCAGGAGCAGCTTTGGAGGGACGCTTGCCAACGTGGGACGGTTGAGTGGGACAGTCAGCCGGGGTCCATGGATACAGATACATGGTGCTAGCAAGGTAGATGGAAACTGCAGCTCTGGCTCCAGCAAGTGTCCTGCTATCTAGGCTGAGGGAGGGAAAGAGAAATGGAGCCTGCCAGCTTTATTTGTTGCTGAGTTCCAAGAGAAATCTCTTAAACATCCCCACCCCTCCAGCATTAAGATTAATCAGTAAATCTCCCTCACGTATGCCCCAAGAACTCTTCAAACTGCTGCTTCTGTGCTGTGTCTCAGGCTGAGTTACTTATTTTGTTGGCTTTTTAAGGGCAGAGATTGTTTCCTATCAGCCTCTAGCTCTCCCAGCGTTAAGCTTGCTGTTTTTTAAAAGCTGTCAGAGTGAGCTGATTTCTAAAACTCCTTCGGTTAAGCCCCATTGTTGTTCACAGCCAGATGCTATGAAGACTTGTTCTCCCAGTGTGGGTCCCCAGTGCCTGGTGGGCTCTGATGCTCTCACTTCTCTATGCTTGGGATGTCCTTCTTGTTAGTTGTTAATCTCACTGGGGTTTGGTTCCTGATCATGTCTCCACCCTTCCTATCCTTTTCGATATGGCCTTCTCTCTATGATTAGCAGTAGGAGCTCTGTTCTACCAGTCTTCAGATCATTTTCTGAGTTAGCTGCATAGATGTTGCTGTTAACTTGATGTGTGTTTGTTGGGGGGCGGGGATAGGGACAAGGTGAGCTCAGGATCTTCCTAATCTACCATCTTCCCAAACTCTTTACATTTTGACTTTTACTGACTGCATTCATATGGTCTTATGTTACTTTGTTTCCTGTATTTTCTGAAAATCAATAATTAGATCTATTTCATATACAGGTTGGAATTTTTAGTAAATATAATTCTTAGGTGATGATAGATGTATTTCTTACTGTTTCACATCAGTAAGCATGTCAGATCTGGCTGCCTTTCTCTTTGCGATCAATGGGTCTTTCTTGGGAGATTAGATAGAACAAATTGATGATGATGCTAATATCATAAAGAACTAAGTCTTCAGGAGATGAAAAACAGATGTAAACATAGAACAAGATAGGTATATAAAACTTTTTTAACCCTAAATTTGAATTGGGAAGGTCAGAATAAAATCCTAATATGTTTTGTCCTTTAAAAAAATACATATGTCCTAACTCTGATTACAAAACAGGTATATAAAAAAACCAGCTTAGAAGCAGTGAGAACCAGTAAGCCCAGATTACAGTCCATAAATATAATTTCTCACTAAAAAGCACCAAAACTGTTTTTGGAGAAAGACACAGGCTGGTTCTGGGGGCAGGAAATATAGAAAATGAGCCTGGAATTTTTTTGCCTTTACTGCCTGGTACCTCAAGATGTACAAAAAGTAGGTGAAGGAAAGTTTTTTTATGGAAAAATTCTAATAAATGAAAAAGGAATAAAAAAATTAGACTATAACCATTTGCGATTTCCAACAGAGTAACGGAAGTAGGTAAAGTACAAAGTCAGGTTATTTTGTTTCATCTTGCTGATTTTACTAGTTATTTCCAAAAGGAAGGGAGTATTATTTTGGGATCCTCCTTGTGCCAATCTTTAGGGTAATCTATACCTTTTCCAACACTCCTCCATCTTAGGTACTGAGTGGTCAGGCATAAGGTTAAACATTCTTCAGTGATTACAGAAAGGTACCAGTATCGGTCCTGGTTCAGCCTTCATTTCAATGGAACCATCCACCCCTTTCTTGGAAACTCTCTTGCCAGGTTATTACTAACAACAAAGGAATTTTATTCCAGGAGGTCTTATCCACTGGGTCTCCTGTTGCTGAGGTTTCATAAGATTCCTATAAGCAATTAGTGACTAACCATCCCAACAGCTAGCCATGCTACCCAACGGAGATTTGTCCTACCCCCTTGTTGGAATTTGATTCCTGATCTGTTGATTATTTTCCAGGAAGTTATAGTGACTGGCTGGCCAGATGCCCAGCTCACTGCACCAGTTGAGTGTAAAAACGGGCAAACAGTCAAGTAGTGTATATATCAGGGCTACTAGCATAACACTCACTAGGAAAAACTCAAAGACAGAGGACTGGTCCTTCCTTGTCTCTCCCATGTGGATCTGAATCCCGTATTTCCTTTCTTGTGATATGGGGCATTTAAGCTAAAAAATGGAGGAAGCACCTACCCCTCCCCTGTCATCAGTACCGGATGCCATGAAGTACAATGAGGCATCTCCTAGTTTCTGGTTTGATCCTGCTAAATCAGTTTTCAGGTTGGGAGAATTACCAGCCCTCCCACAATGATCAGGGCGCTGGGGTCCACAGCTCTTTGAGGTGGCTTTCTGGTGGCAGGATTTTCCCCAAGAGTGTTCATGATTGAGTTCCAGCCCTGGCCCTGGCATCATCGGGATGAGAAGGGTCCTGGGATCTAAGCAGACCACAATTGGTCCCCTGAATCACAGAGCCCCATAGATTTCCATGGAGATTCACAGGAGGCCCACCGGTTTGGTAGAAAACTAGCCTGCAGGGGTTCAGTCTTAAGCATGTTAGTCTCTTCTCTCTGGACAATTGGGTTCTTTCCAGGCTTTTGCTATTAGAAATAGTGCAGCAATGGATAGTCTTATACTTGTCTTATTTTCAAAACTTACCATCACATCTTTGAAACTAAGTCCTAGAAGTAGGCAGAAGCCACATGCAAATTTTCCACATATAACTTAATCCCTTCTGAGGAGTTGCACTCTTTCACTTATATATATAATATATATATTACATATATAATTTATGAGAGAAAGAGAGAGGGTGCAAGTGAGTGGGGGGCAGAGAGAGAGAGAAAATCTCAGGAGGCACAAAAGGAGGGGTTGGAGAAAGAGAGAGAGAGAGAGAGAGAGAGAGAGAGAGAGAGAGAGAGAGAGAGAGAAGCCAGTCTCACCTGAAGTGGGGCATGAGCTCACCTGATGTGGAACTCATCAACCAAGCCTTGAGATCATGTCTCCACCATCAGGTGCTTAACAACTGAGCCACTCAGGCACCGTCATCAGAATTTTTAAAAAGTTCTCTTAGTGATTCTAAGATACAGGCAGAAATGAGAAACACAGATCTAAAATAGATTCCCCCAAATTTATATCCCTTGAAATTTACTTGGGCTCTTCCATTTCTTGGTAAATCTCTAAGTCTTCAGTTAAAAAAAATCCATTCAAGGCATTAACACTACCATTATAGGCCCTTAAATCCTAGCTGAATGTACCAGTAACACCGTATATTCACACAGCGATTTCACTAACATCATCTTACTTGATTCTCACAGTATTTCAGTGACATAAAGAAAACTGATGTTTATTTCCATGTTACGTTTTGGTACATAGAAGGGAGCTAGATATTTATATTGCAGAGCTTAATCTGGGGTTCATGGATAGGCTTTGGAGGAAGATATGCAGTATTAACGTGGGCATATTGTGGTGGGGCTGATGGAGGGAGACCTCGCCCGTAGTTGGCAGCAGATTCTCAAAGGGACCTGTTGCCCAAACAGGCTAAGCAGAAAGAACACAGGATTTGGAATGAGAAGAAAAATTCTACTAGTATTTTCTGGCTGAATGATCAGATTTGCAGGAAGTTTGGCAGGGTTGATCTGGCTTTCCCCATCACCGATGACCCCAACCAGCAGTTCCACTCCTTTTAAGCGTGGGAGCAGTATGGTCTTAAGCAGTTGGTCAAGGCAGAAAACAAATCGGGCACTCACTTCCTTGTCCTTTGTGGGGTGTTAAAACATTTTGGATTAGAATGATATGGGTGGGGAAACACTCTTGTTCTCTGTAGTTTCTACCACTCCCTGCTGTTTCCCAAGGTCAGGAGTCACAGTCCACCTCAGTCCACAGTTTCCTCTTTCCAGGGAACTACCTCTCTCAGATCTTCTCATGGTGAACTCTCTCATCCCTGAGGTCTCTGCTTCTGACAGGTCAATCTGGATATGCACCATTCAAAAGATATATGGTGTTAGTCACAAATGTGAACCACATATGTAATTTTACACTACATTAGAAACAAAGGAAAAGAACAAGTGAAATTGATTTTTAACAATTTATTTTATCCACTACGTCTAAGGTATCTTTTCACCTTGTAATCAATATGAAAATTATGATCAGGATATTTGATATTTTACATTGTTGTTTTTTTTTGTACTGAGTCTTTGAAATCCAGTGTGTATTTCTTCTTAGTGTAGCATAGCCATATTTCAAATGTTCACTAGACAGATGGAGGGTAGTGGCTATCATACCAGACAACCCTGGGCAAAGTGCCTCCTACCCCTTTCAAAAGCCCTGTTTTATTGCTTTCGTAGTACTTATGATAATCCCAAATGATCTTATTTGTTCTTTATGAGCTTACTGTTTGTCTTTCCTTACAGAATGTGACCTCAATGAAGGCAAGGATTTTATACAATTCACTGCTGCATCCCTTGTCATTGATACATTCCATAAATACTTCTTAAATCAATGAATGAGTAAATGCTTACTAAAGAGATAAATGAATGAATCAGTCATTGAAAAAATGGATGAAACTGCCTGGTCTCTAGAGGCATTTAAATGTGTGACTCCTGCCCTAGCCATTCACTTGACTTTTCTGAGCATCCATAAAATGAGGGTAATTTTACCAACTTCATAGGGTTGTAAAAAATGATAGCGTGAAATTGTTTCATAAACCCATAATGTCCTATGTAAATGGCAGTTCTTAAGCGACTTGCCCAAATGTATATAATTAGTGATTGTGTGTAAGGAGCATATAAGAGCGGCGCTTTGAAATCATGGAGTCCTGGCTCTGCCATTTACCACTCACGTGTCAACAAATGTCCTAAATGATTTTTATTATCATACAAGTTTGGGAAATACTAGTTGTGAAATTACTTTTCTATCAGGGTTATCTGTGATTCTTGTTAAGACAGGGTTGTGCTGTTAACCCCATGCATCTGCATTAGTGTCTTTGCACAGCTTTGGAAAGATTGGTGAGCCACCATGGGAAAGCTGATAACAACTAGATCAGTAATATTACCCTAGTGATCAGTGGGATGACAGATATTACTGCCAACTCTCTATCACCTGAAGGTCAGTGTCACCTCTGGTATCAACTACCTGTCATGGTGTACTTTTTAGACCCGACACCTAGATCAAGACAGAGAACCTTAGGAAGGAGCAGCAGCCTCTCTCCCTTAGAAAGGTAGCCATCAAAAAGAGGGACCCTGGTGGTGGCCACCCAGGCACTTGCTACCTGATGACAGGCCCTCAAAGAGGAAGTTAGGGTCCAAAGTAAAGGCCTTGTGAGTTGTGTTAGTCCTTTTGGGAAGGAGTATAGTTCTTTTGGGGTGGAGTATTGCAAGATTGCCTGCAAATGGGTGTCAGGTGGCTATTATACATACACTCTCTGAGATGAATTTTAAAAATATTTATTGCCCTTTTCAAATTTCCTTTGAGTATTCTTTAATATTTAGTAAACTTTTATTAGTCGAAAGTATCCCCATTTCCTCCCTTTAACATACAATCCTCAGCTTATAATAAGAGATTTGTAATACCATCTTCATATTTTTTCTTTTATTTGTCCTGTCGTCAAATAACTAAAGTCAACATTCTGTGTTGGCAAGGATATAGGAATTAGATACTCTAATGAATTGTTGATGGGAGTAGAAATTGCTACAAGCCCTTCACTGGGTTGTGGGGGAGTGTGCAATTCAGCAATAGACATAAAAATTACAAGTGAATTTATCCTGGGATCAAGTAATTCTATTTCTATCCTATGTATGTTAATATATATGGAAAATACATTAATGTTGGTCAGTCTTAAAAAAGAAGGAAATTCTGATATGTGCTACAACATGGATGAACTTTATCTCAGTGAAATAGGTGAAATAAGCCATAAGCGTCTTATAAATAAATGGTCAAGTGAAAGAACCCAGAAACAAAAGGACAAATATTATATGCTCCCATTTATATGAGGTACATAGAATAGTCAAATACATAAAGACAGAAAGTAGAATAGTGGTTTCTAGGGCCTGGTGGGGAGGGCTAAATGGGGAGTTATTGTTAAATGGGTACAGAGTTTCAGTTTGCGACGATGAAACAGTCTGCAGATGGATTGTGGTGATGGTGGTTGCACAGTAATATGCTAAAGTACTTAATGCTGTTGAATTGCATACTCAAAATATAAATTTGTTATGTATGTTCTATCATAAAAATATCATATGTGCAAGGTTATTCATTATAGTACTGATAATGGTATTGTTTACAATAATAAGATTGGAAACAACCTAAATATCCAACAGCAGAGGACTATTACATACAATTCACTGGTATATTCATATAATGAAATATTATGCAGTCATTAAAAATAAATTTTTATACACTGACATGTATACTAGATAATGTTGGTTTTCTTTTCCAAATTTGCTGTTTGCCTTCTCTGCCCTGTTTTGTTCCCTGGAAGGCTACCCTTTCTGGAATGAATCTGCTGGGCTCCATTGCTCTCTGGCTTCTTCTGGTTAAGACGAGGGGGAAACACCAACAGGAGTTAGTTCCTTGGCTCTCTCTCCCCTAGGCCTCAGGTTGGCAATGACAGTGCTCCTCTCCCAAAGGCCACAGCTCCCATTGGGCACCGTTCTGGCAATATTGTTCCCACCCAAGCCTAGTGATAGAGGTAGCTCTGGGGAAGTTCACCGTCCCATGTTGGTATGTGGAGATGTTTTACTGAGGTCTAGAGTTAGTGTTGACATACAATCACTGACAGTGATGTGTTGTAAATCCCCTGGAGTAATGTACAGAGAAAGGTCCAAAGGCTTAGGGGGAGAGAAATGTTTCAACTTACTGTTTATGGCAAATCGCTACGCTGCCTGCTAATCCTATACCGTAGAAGCTTTGAAGGGTGGATGTTCATTTCCTAAGATGTTAGAAAGTACATTATTAGTGAAAGGAGAACCAGCATCTTTAAAAAGTCCTGTAGTGGCTATTCTCTCTAGCCTGGAGGTGAGGGTAGGAGATGCTGCAATTGGGATTCAACGGGAATAATGGAATCCTGGAGTGGTGGAGGCCAAGGGACAGCAAGGGACAAGGACTGTATTACTACAATAAGCCATGAGGGCTTCTGAGTGGAAATCAGAGGTTTTGATCTGTAGGGATCTGTGATTGGTGACTAATTGATAATAGGGTTCTTAGGAATAAAAGGGATGGACAGACTTCTAAGGTTGCTAGGAGTGGTAGCTTGACCTGATAAGCAGAAAGAATTCTAGGGAAGGTGGGCAGAACTCTGACCTGGTGTGTTCAGTTTCCATATAGAAGACAGTGCACAGGTGTGGAGCCCATTGATTGAGGAAGAGGTAAGACCTATTGAAGAAGGACTTGGCAGTGTGGCCACAAACCTTTCTTGGAGGAAACTGTAGTCATTTACCTGTGACTATAAAATAGAAAAAAATATATATACCCAGACCCACCTGGACTTAGCAGATACTGGCTCAAATATGACGCTAATTTCTGGAGACCCAAAATGTCACTCTGGTCCCTCTATTGAGAAAGCACTTACAGAGTTTAGGTAATAGATAAAGTCTTGTTCCAAGCCCATCACAAAGTGGGTCCAGTGGGACCCCGGACCCATCTGTGCTCATTTCCCTTGTGCCAGGTGGTAGAGTGACAACAGATACACTCTGCAAATTGATGAACCTTCATATTGGCTTCCTGACCCATGAAGTGGCAATAGGTAGCAATGGGTGAAATAGAAACCCCTTGACCTCCATCTGACCTCCAACCCAAGATGATAAACAAAAAGCAACACCACATCTCTGGGGGAACTACAGACATTAATGGTTACTCGAAGACTTAAAACAGAATGGGTAATTTCTACCCTGTCTCCATTTAACTCACCTGTTGGGACAATGCAAAAACTAGAGGGTCTTGGAAAATGTAGATTATTTCAAAATTATTCTGGAGTAGTGTCAAGCTTAGCTGAGGATCTGGATATAGCATCTTACCGGAACAAATTAGCACAGCCCTTCACTACCGTCTACTAGTATTCTGCTATTGTTTTATCATAGACTTTTTTGGTCGCTGCTCTCAGCAAATGTAACAAAAGCAGTTTGCCTTCATGAAGCGGGGAGATTAATATCTTTACTATTTTACCTAAGGGCTATGTCAACTCTATTTTTGTTATAGTCCAGAGGGAGCTTAATCATCTGGATATCTCTGAGTGTCACACTCTTCTGTATTAATGAAGTCTATATTAACTGGACCTGGTGAGTGAGAAGTAGTCAGGACCCTACTTGCCAGAGGTTGGGAAATAAACACAGAAAGGGGCTTGACTGGGGTGGGGATGTTTCTATGGAAATCCAGGAAACTTGGGCATGTTTGGATAGCCCCCCCGAAATGAGAGATAAGTTGCTTCACTTTGACTCTTGTACCATGAAGAAAGAGGCACAATGCTTGGTGGGTCTCTTCTGATTTTGGAGGCAAGGTATACGACATTAGGGCATGATGCTCTGATCCATATCCTGGGTCAATTGTGGATGATGCCCAATGAAAAGACTCTACAAGTCGAAACAGTGGTACAAGTGCTCTGCCACTTAAATCTTACAACCTGGCAGACCCAGTGGCCTTGAATGTTTCTACGGCAGACAGAGACACTTCATGGAGCCTCTGGTAAGACCCAGTAAAAGAACCACAATCCAGACTCCCAGGATTTCAGAATAAGTCGTGTTCTCTTCTCTTGACAACTGTTCCCTCTTTGAAAAGCAGCTCCTGAATTATTACTGGGTCCTGATAATGACTGAACGAATGTCTGATTATGGCATACAAATCAGTTCTGTCAAAATGACCCATCATAAGCTGGATATTTTCTGACCCACAAAATCATAAACTTGGATACATGCAGCAGCGTTCCAACGTTACATGGAAATGGAATACCCAAGACCAAGCTGAGGAGGTCTGGCAGGCACAAGTAACTGCATGATCAGGCACCTCAGACTCCCATGGTGCCTGGGCTAATGTGTTGCTATATCTTAGTCAACTTATGCTAGAAGCCACATGGGGATTCCTATAAATAGTTAACAGAGGAGGAAAAGGCACAGGCCTGCTTTACTTATGGGCCTGTATGTTGGGCTGGCACCAGCAAATGCAGATGGCCACATTTCAGCCTTACTTACAGATGGTCCAAAAAGTGTGGTGAAGGGAAGTTTTCCCAGTGGATAGATCATCACAGTGACATTCAGTTGCCCACTTTCATGAAAGGAGAAATGGCCTAATGTGTGGATCAATCCTAATTTACAGGCAGTAACTAATGCAGTGATCTGCTTATTGGGGAAAGAACAAGACAGGAAAGTAAAGGACAAAGAAATATGGTGGGAGAGAAGCATGGAGATTGAACGGGCACAGAATGCGAAAGTATTTTTGAGCCATGTGAACATTCACATGCATTACAATGCAAAGGTCATGCATCACAGAGGAGTTTCCTAGTAATTGCGGGGCAAGGTGATCTTTCTGGTGCACGTCAGTCAGTCTCTCTCAGCAGATTTCTTTGCTTGCTTAACAGGACATAGTACAGTGTGTCCTTAGCAGCAAGAATTTCCCTTCACCCAAGTGATCCGGCTGTCAACACAGTTTGAATGGTCAATGCTCAAGTTTGCCTATTCTGGACATGTCATATAAAGTGAACCATACAATGTGTGGTCTTTTGTATCTGTCTTTCTTAGAATAACACTTTCAAGATTCATCTGTGTCGTAGCATGTATCAATACCTCATCCCTCTTTATGGCTGAATATTCCATGATATGGATATACCACGTTTTGTTTATTAGTTTGTTAATTGATGGATATTCGAATTGTTTCCACTTTTTAGCTATTGTGAATAATGCTGCTATAAACATTCATGTACATGTTTTTGTGTGGATGTATGCTTTCTTTTGGTTATATACCTAGGAGAGAAATGGCTGGGATATAGTAATTCGGTGTTTAACTTTTTGATGAGCTTCCAAACTGTCTGTCACGGTCCTACACAATTTTACATTTCTATCAGTAATGTATGAGAGTTCAATTTTCTCCACCTACTTGTCAGTAGTTATTTATTTATTTATTTATTTTAATGTTTTTTTTTTTATTCTTGAGAGAGAGAGGGAGAGAGAGAGAGAGAGAGAGAGAGAGAGCACAAGCAGGGGAGGGGCAGAGAGAGAGGGAGACACAGAATCCGAAGCAGGCTCCAGGCTCTGAGCTGTCAGCATAGAGCCCCAAGTGGGGCTCGAACTCAAGAACTGCGAGATCATGACCTGAGCCGAAGTCAGACGCTTAACGACTGAGCCACCCAGCTGCCCCTTATTTATTTATTTATTTATTTATTTAATCAGAGCTATCTTAGGATGTATGAAGTGCTAACTCATCGTGGCTTTGATTTGTATTTCTCTAATGACTGTTAAGCATTTTTTTAAAATGTGCTATTGACCATTTGTATATTTTCTTTGGAGAACTGTCTATTCAAATTCTTTGCTCTCTTTTTAATGGAGTTATTGGTCTTTTTGCTGTTGCATCATTAGAGCTCTTTATGTGTTCTAGATAGACCCTCATCAAATACGTGATTTATAAATTTGTCTCCCATTCTCTCTGTTGCCTTTCCACTTTCTTTATGGTGTCTTTTGACACACAAAGTTTTTAATTTTGATTAAATTCAATTTATCTATTTTTTTCATTGGTTGCTTTTTCTTTTGGTGTTATTCTAGGAAACTGTTGCCTGCTCCCAAGTCACAGAGATTTATGCCAATGCTTCCAAGACTTTATAGTTTGAGCTCTCTTCTTTAGGTCTTGGTTCCACTTTGAGTTTAGTTTTTTTTTTTTAAACATCTATTTATTTTTGAGAGAGAGACAGGGAGAGTATGAGAAGGGGAGGAGCAGAGAGAGAGGGAGACAGAGGATCCAAAGTGGGCTCTGTGCTGACAGCAGAGAGTCTGATGCTAGGGCTCAAATTCATGAACTGTGAGATCATGACGTGAGATGATGTTGGATGCTTACCCAACTGAGCCACCCAGGTGTCCCTTGAGTTAGTTGTTGTATATGGTGTGAGCTAGGGGGTCCAAATTCATTTTTTCTACATGTAGATATCTAGTTCCAGGACCATATGTTGAAAAGGCAATTCTTTCCCTATTCAAAGGTCTTGGCACCTTTGCCGAAAACCAATAGGATATAAATATATGGGTTTATTTCTGGACTCTCAATCTATTCCATTGATCTATATATCTATCCTTATCCATCCTTATCCTAGTAGCACAGTGTCTTCTTTATTGTTGGTTTGTAGTAAGTTTTAAAATCAGGAAATGTGAGTCTTCCAACTTTGCTTTTTATTCTCAGTGTGTGTGTGTGTGTGTGTGTGTGTGTGTGTGTGTGCGCGCGCGCGCGTATGCATGTTTTCCTTCCTTGGGGTCCTTTGCATTTCCATATGAATTTTGGATCAGCATGTCCAATTCCACAAAAAAAGGCAATTGAAATTTTGATAAGGATTGCATTGAATTTAATTAATACTAATTAAAATGAAGAGTAGTGTAAGGCTCTTACACTGTTTAGGTCTTGGTTCCACTTTCATCAAAAGTTTAATGATTTTGAAATATGACCAAAAGGGGTGCCTGGGCGGCTCAGTCAGCTAGGTGTCCTCCTTCAGCTCATTTCATGATCTCATGGTTTATAGGTTCAAGCCCCACATTGGGCTCTGTGCTGGCAACTCAGAGTGTGGAGCTTGCTTTGAATTCTGTGTCTCCCTGTCTCCCCGCCCCTTCCCTGCTCACACACTGTCTCTCAACAATGAATAAACATTAGAAAAGTTAAAACAAAAAAAAGAAAAGAAATATGACAATAATATTACCCTATGATGGTGTGGTAGCTGATGAGACTTTGTATATTTCCTGTTTTGAGGGCACACTTTTCATCTAGACAAAGGATAAAGTAGGTCATGAGAAGTAACATGAGTCGACAATGCTGGATATTTTGTTAAGATAAACTCTTTACCTTTCTCCATATTGCTCTTGGCTCTAGGAGGTTGACATTTATGAATTGCATCAACCAGCCTCTGTTGCTCTCTGGCTTTTGGTTGACTTCAGCCAAAAGAGAGCACCGATGGAAGTTTGAGAAACGGCAAGAAAAAGATTAGAATATCCCTTGGGCTTCCTTTCTGATGAGGTAAATGTTGGCAGTAGCTGTATTTTTCTTTCAAAAGCCGCACTCCTATTGGGTCCCCCTGTCCTGCAGCAACTGGTCTCTGGGTTCTGATAACCAATCCATTTACTTACCTTTTCAGTCCCAAGGATACTAGTGGCTTCCATGTGGCTTCCCTCTTCCTTATTGGTTTCATCTAACCCTGCCCAAATTGTCCTAAATATTCCTGGGATCACATGATTTTCCCAAAGGCCACCCAATGGGGAAAAGACAACTTTTCCAATAAATGGGGCTAGGAAAACTGTATCCACATGCAAAAGAATGAAATTGGACCCTTATCTTCCACCATATACAAACATTAACTCAAAATGGATTAAAGGTCTAAATATAAGACCCCAAATTATAGAACTCCTAGAAGAACCCATGAAAAACTTTGACATTGGATTTGGCAATTATTTCTTAGATACGACATCAAAAGTACGGGCAGCAAAAGCAAAACAATATATATGATACATATAAAGCTTAAAAACTTGGATCTGTCAAAGGAAAAAAATATCACTGATGAAAGACAATGTGTGGAATGGAAGAAAATATTTGCAAATCATATAGCTAGTAAGGAGTTAATAGCCAGAATAAAGAAATCCTACAAGTAAACAGCAAAATAAATTACCGAATTAAACAGTGAGTAAAGAATTTGAATTGACATTTCTCTAAAGATGTTATAAATGGCCAGCTAGCATATGAAAAGATGCTCAACATCACTAACCATTAGAAAAATGCAAATGAAAACCGCAGCGTAATATCATCGCACACTCATTTGTACAGTCACTCTAAAAAAAAAAAACCCCAGAAAATAACAGGGGCAGCTGGGTGACTCAGTTGAGTGTCTGCCTCTTGATTTCGGCTCAGGTCATGATTTCATGGTTGTGGGATTGAGCCCCACATCGGCTCTGCGCTGGTCATGGAGTCTGCCTAAGATTCTCTCTCTCTCTCTGTCCCCCTCTCCAACTTGAGCGCATGCTCACTCTCTCTAAAATTAAACAAACAAAAAACAAACCACAAAACCTAAAAAACAAAACACAGAGAAATAACAAGTGTTGATGAGGATGTGAAGAAATTAGAAGCCTCGTGCGCTGTTGATGGGATTGTAAAATGGTGCACCTGCTGTGGAAAATAGTATGGCAGTTTCTCAAAAAATGTAAAGCTAAATTTTAAATTAGGGTTACTATATGATCCAGCAATCCCCACTTCTGTATGTAATGTTTTTTACTACGGTTAAAAAAAAGTCAACTGTGCCGTATAATATAACCTAATTATGGGAGTGATAGCTCCTCATATTCATAGATTCTACCCATACTCCAAGGAAAGGGGACTATACAAGCGTGAATGTTATTTGGGGGTCACTTTAGAATTCTGCCTACCTACGAGTAGGACTAAAGCCACTTTTTTCACAGACCTTTCCTGTCTGGATTTCTAATTCCCAGCTTTAAGTTTTGGAGGTTTTTGGATTCTGTTTACTTAAGACAGGATTTCCTTCTTTTATAATATTCAGTGATGACTGTCCGAGTACACCTCTGTTGGTGGAAATTTATTTTTTAGAGTGAAATGTCCGCTCATTCATGGTGTTTCCTTCGTGTTAGATTGACCCGCTTGTAGCAAATTTGGGTTTGTCTGCCTCAGATGATCATTAAAACTTGTCTGGGAAAACATTATTTTTAGGGAAGAAATATTTTCTTAAGAGTTAATGGTTCAAACACACATAGAAAATAGGAAGAGGTAAGGAATTGGAAGTAATATATTTATTTATTATTTATTTATTTTTGACAAAGCAAGCAAGGGAGGGGCAGAGAGGGAGAGAGAATCTTAAGCGGGCTCCATGTCTAACACAGAGCCCCATGTGGGGTTCAATCTCACAACTGTGAAATCATGACCTGAACTGAAATCAAGAGTCCGATACTTAACCGACTGAACGACCCAGGAGCTCTATTTTTCATCACTTTTAATTTTCTCCCAGATCTCAAGGATTAAACAATACTCTTGGAAAATCTGAGTTGAAACAATACAGTGCCTAAGAAAATATTGTTAAGGGTTAGAAGATTGAGAGAATTGTGAATACAGTATTTATACAAATGATACACAAATGAAGGCATAATGGCTGGTTTGCAAAGAGAACTTAATATAATCATAGTACATAAAACATAATTTAGCTATAAGAGAGGTAGACAATAAACTAAGCAGTTAAATTTTATAGCATCTAGCATTCTAAAACCAAGGAAAAAATAGTCCTTTGTATATATATTTTTTCAATATATAACTTGTATGCAGAGACAGAAGATCTCACTAAACCTTCTTCCTCTTAAATTAGTCAGAACATGAACTTTAGTTTAAGGAGCATGCAAGCTACCCACATTTTTTCCTATCTCTTTCCTTAGTCTCCTCATTTTTAGAAGTCAAATGACTGACATTGTTCTTGTGGGAAGGAAGTTTAGTGTATCCCGTTTAATGATTTGGATCATTAACCTGTTAGATGACCCTGAATTTTACTCAGCTTAATGTTCCCAAAATATCACAAGGAGTCTGAAGGGCCATTTTTCTCAGCAAATGAAAGTCTAAAGAGACTGTATCTTGGCTGTCTGCCTGCTCAGCTAGAGAACACCGGAAGAGAATACCTGAGCTAGAAAGTAGAAGTAATGCCTCTTTTCCAGACAAGATGCTTTCAATTTTTCAGGAACACTTGGTGATTTGTTGCCGAGAGCATAACCTAGTTTCAAAGCTATTCTTGCCAAAGAACCGCTTCAATGTTTCCAAGAAGCACATTGATTTGGCTTGTCAAGGATAGGCTGTACCATTTTGGACCAGCCTTTCACAGTGAGAAATGGAAATATACTAATGACCTATCTTAATTGGTCACAATACTGGAAGCAGATGTGAGCTTTTTCTGGCAGAATGGTCTGCCTACAAAATAAGGGGCCAGTCTGTATGGTCTGTGGATATGGACATTACAGAAATAAATCCTCTTCTATGCTGAGTCCATCTTGGGTAACATTATCTCTCCTTTGGATTAATCTGAGGGCTCTGTGAGCAATCTCCGGACTCCAGGGACACTGTCTAAACTGATAAGCCCCTTCACGATTTCTTCCCTGCCTTTATCCAAGGCTATTCTAAAAGAAAGCAGTGACTCATTCAGATCAGCCTAGAAATTTTTCTAAAAACCATTCTCTCCCAAGCATTACTTGAGTCTCTTACCTGATTTTCCTGATTTCTGTCCTGTTGCTTTTGTATTTGGATGTTTTTCCCTCTCTGCAAGGTCTTTTCTGGGGTTTTTTGGGTTTTGTTTTTTTGTGTTTTTTTTTAGTTGATAGTCGATGAGGTTTTGGGATTTGATGTCTCCCTGAGACAGAGCTGGGATGAGAAAGCATAGTCTGAGATCCAGAGCATCTAGGTGCAAGCTGGTTTGAGAGTGAGGCCTGACATTTGTGGGGTTCGTTTGTGATAAACTGCCTCTGAAGGCCGCACTTAAATTCTATCCCCACTTCTAGCTGTATTGAAAGGCAATTTTCCATAGCATTCCCACACTTTTTGGACTATCTTTTCAAGCATGTTCAAAGAATAAATGACCTTGAAATCTAAAGATAATAAAGCTTAGAAACATCACCATCCCCAGATAAATTCCAAATAGCAAAATCCTCCTCCTCTATCTGGAAAGATTTGCTTACATTCCGAAGACTCATCCTCTCTCTTTCTCTGGAGAGGAGAATGGGCAGGTCACCAGCAGCTCCATGTTAATCAGTTGTTCCTAATTTGGGGGTTCTTGTGATGCACCCCAGGGTCTGCCCAGGCAACTTTTGGTCCTCACTGCATCACTCTGTGGGTATTGAGGCTTTGGAACCCACACAAGATACTGCCTTGGCAGCTGAGTTTTGTTGTGATTAATCAACAGTTGTGTGTGATCTAAAGAGTGTGTGTTCTTCCATCAGTATGCAGTATGTGTACAAAACTATGTATAGCAGTCTTACTGGTTAGCTTGAAAGTAGGGCAACATTTTTAATCCTTCTGTTTCTGACTTAGTAGCCTCTCTTACTATTCCAGTGAGAATCCAGATTCCAGCAGAGAAGAATACAGTGAATGAGATCTCAAATTCTGGAATAGAATATGATTCAGCCCCCAGTTGAGATTTTTAAGTATGCATGTTGACATGTAGAAGACTTAGCTATAAATTAACTACTAGAACTCTGGAACATTTCTCCTCACTCTACATTACAGGGTCCACACTGTTTTATGTTTCTCATTTTCTGTATTAAGAAAGGTTTTTAGCTTTTGTAATAAAGAAATCAATATGGTGGGTGAAAGTAATAAAAAGAGATTTCAGTGTAAAGTATGGAAGAAAACTGCTTGTTTGGTCATAGAAGTAGGTGAAAGACAACACTGCAATTTTGGAGATATTGTTCAGGGAATTATGTGAAGCTGAATTTTATTTATTAGGGAAAAAGGAAGCAAAACAGAAACAAGTGATAACGTAATGTGAAAACATGTCCAAATAATTAAAATAGAGTACACAAGCTATGTAAATATAGTTTTCCTTGAAATAAAAGAATATCAATGTTTCTTTAAGAGAGTAACCTTTTCTCCTAGTAGAAATGTATTTGACACCATCAGGTGAGATTTGGGAGTTGACTTAGGAATGATAAAAAATAAGCCTCTTCTTACCTTCTTAAGAATTTATGACTTTCGTCATTTACCTTCTTTGCAAAACGAGTTAGAGCTTTCATTTTGCCTTAAGGTTTTGTACTTTGGCCCTAAGTGAGCAGCAGGTATTAATTCATGACACATAGTTTTTAAAGCAATTTATCTACTTGTTGCTTCAGGCAAGGAGAACAAAGGTACACTTAGTGGGTTATAGGATCAGTAGATCAGAGCTACAGAAAAGAGTGTTTTAAATGAGTACAACTCACCATTCTGTTGAGATATTTTTGGTGTAGTCATAAGAAGTAAGTCTTTGCATGCAAAATAAATACTCCAGAGTTTGGAGATGACCATGACCTTAAAGATCATGCAAGGGAAACAAATGTCCATAGCTTTGCCAGTTTCTGTAGCTGGATAGTAGTGTGGCCAAGAAGGGAAGGGCACATGCCTCCTATTCTGTGTAGCATTCCCGTATTCGATCTGTCCCCACTAAACATTAGGTGAAACTGATGAATATCAGCACTTAACTATGAAGAGTTTACAGAAGAGTTTCAGAATTAGTGTTTCTCTGACTGTTTTCTGTGCTTGACATCAGGATGGTACAATGGCTAGGAGCTTGGGCTTTCATGTCCCTCAGACTGGGACTTGAATCTTGGCTCTGCCACATGTTAGCTTGTGACCTCAGATGAATTATTTAATCTCTCTAAATCCATCAGTGTTCTTATCTATAAAGGGCACATTATAAGAATCTTATTTATAAAGAGCAAATGAAATGATACATGTAAGGAGCTTAACCCAGTGCTTGGCATGTAGTAGACATGACCCAAGTGATATTGTTACAAAGATCAGAGGCATAGCACTGGACTAGGAATATTCTCCGTATTCAGTCTTACAGGCACACCTCAATATGTATTTTTTCTTAATGATTTTGTCATTTTGTTGTGTCCCACTTCATGTTTCTCCCCTCAGAGATGCACTTTGTTTACAATCCTGTTTCCTTAACATTAAACTGCCTTTTCCAAACCCCAAACAGCATGAGTGAAGGCAAGCCTTCCTTTGCTTCATCGCAAATCTTCTTCCTCCATGAAGTTTCCTCAGATTTCTTTGTTCTCTAAGGATTCTTCCCTTTTCTGAACTATTGAATTATCTCTTGAATTCAGAAGTCATCTAATTAATTGCTATGGACCATTATAGATGCTTATGCAATTCAGAAGCTTAGTCCATAAGCTTCTGTAAGATTCCAGTCCCTTGTTGGAATGTAATAGCAGAGTGCTGAAGCTAACCAAGGAATTCCACAAATAATTAATGGGTGAGATGATATACTGTGCCAGCAATGACACAAACCATGTTCAAGAGCAATTCAGGATTGCAAAGATCCATAATTTCCAAACCAAAATTAAGACACGTGATTTGGCAAGTACAAGTTGATTTAGGGAAAGTACAGCAGAAAATTTGAAATTGGGACTGTCCCAGAAAATGTAGAAGGTTTTGTCATGTTGCAGCTGGGGATACACATCAGTGTAGGAAATTATTTTTCTCAGTGATTCTCTTGGCATGCAAAGTGCTTTTAAAACTCTAATTTGTAAATCCCTTGTGGCCAGTGAAAACCTGAAGACCTCAACTGATGTTGTTTCTTTTTTTCTTTTTTTTTTTCATTTGTTTTCTTTTCCTCCAACTCCTTATTCTTCTTGTTTTTAATAAATTAATCTCATATAGAAGCATTGGGATAATAACACTGGACAAGACAAATAGACAAGGAGAATCTTAAGGTAAAAATTGATGAAATTTTAGCTTTAAAATTTTAAAGAATGTTCTGGGTGGTAAATGTAACTACTCTGTATGCCATATGAAATGTGCTTCATGCAACAGAAAGGTTCCTGAAACAGTTGAGTGTAAGTTGATTTCTGGAAATCTTATCCTATTTTCAATCTATAGGAAAACTTTATAGATATTCTACAGTAAATCTTTTTGCCAAGAGACAGGTGTATTAGTTCTGCAAGGTAATATAAAAAATCACCCCAACATTAAGCAGATTAAAACAATAACATTTATTATCTGGCAGTTTCTATGAATCAGGAATCTGGTGCTGCTTATCTGGGTCCTATGGTTTAGGTTCTTTCATGAGGCTGCCATCATAGTGTCAGCAGAGCTGAAGTCATTTCCAGGTTCAATTGGAAATGAATCCACTTCCAAGTTCACATACATGGTGACTCTTTGCTCAAGGGCCTCCCCATAGGGCAGCTCACAAAATGGCCCCTTGCTTTGTCTAGAGTGAGCAGATAAATGACTTAGTCTCAGAAGTGACATTCCATTACTTTTTTTTGTATTCTATTAGAAGTCACTCACTAGATCCAGCTGTGACTCCAGGGTAGGGGATTATACAGGGGTGCAAATAATAGGAGTGTGGCTCATTGGCAGCCATCTAAGGGGACACGGGACAAAGGTAAAGAATTGCCTTTCTTTCTTTCTTTCTTTCTTTCTTTATTTTTTATTTATTTTTATTTATTTATTTATTTACTTTAATAGTTTATTGTCAAATTGGTTTCTATACAACACCCAGTGCTCAATCCAACGAGCGCCCTCCTCTGTGCCCACCACCCACTCTCCCCCCTCCCACACCCATCTCTCCCCTCAGTTAAGAATTGCCTTTCTTAATCTGGATTTTTGCATCTCAAGATTATGTGACATATCTCTGTGTAAAGTGGAGGTGAGAATTTACTAATCCATGTCTCATCTATTTGTATCCCTTAGGAAAATCCTTGTGGAGGCAACTGGTTTAGTCACTTAGTTATCTTTCTTTTCCTCCATGCTCACTCACAAATTTATGGTTTAAATCAGAAAGTATTACCCACACCAACATACAGGGAAGGAAACAGGAACAAAAAATGTTTTAACTATAAAAAATTTTCAAGGCACAGAAAAGTGGGGAAAATTGTATGGTAAACTGTCAGGTACCCACTATCCAGAAGAAGCATTTATTTTAACATTTCTTGAGCACCTGTGCAAATCATTGTACAAAATGTCTCCAGAACATTGTTTTCACTTAATCCTCTAAACAATCTTATAAAACAATATTTTACTTCATAAGTATTATACTCTGTGTATGGAGAACTTTGAGACCCAGGTTTGGTAAAAGAAAAAAAAAAAAAATTGTTCAAAGCTATACAACTGGCAGAGCTAGGATTATTCTGTTTATTTTCTCCATTTTTAAATTAAAATTTGGTTATCTTTTTTTCTTAATTTATTTTTTTAAGTAAACTCTGCCTCGAACAAGGGGCTTAAACTCATGACCCCAAGATCAAGAGTTGCATGCTCTACCAACCGAGCCAGCGAGGTGCCTCTCCATCTTTTTTTCTATTCCAATATCACTTCTTCTCCTCTCCCTTTCATCATGCTATGATTGTCCTGCAATTACATCTTTACACATTAGAAGTCCATCAACAGTTTTATAATTATTTCTTTATGCATTTGTCTTTTTTTTTTTTTTTTTGTTATAATAGTTTATTTTCAAATTGGTTTACATATAACACCCAGTGTTCATCCCAACATGTGCCCTTTTTAATGCCCATCACCCCCTCTCCCCCCTCCCTCATCCCCCTTACCCTCAGTTTTTTCTTAGTCTTTGAGAGTCTCTTATGTTTTATCTCCCTCCCTCTCTGTGTCTTTTTTTTCTTTCCCCTCTTCCCCTCCCCCTGGTTTTTGCTTAGTTTCACAAAGTCCACCTATTCGTGGAAACATATGGTATCTGTCTTTTTCTGACTGACTTATTTCACTTAACATAATACCCTCCAGTTCCATCCATCTTGCTACACATGGCCAGATTTCATTTTTTCTCATTGCCACGTAGTAGTCCATTGTATATAAGTACCATAACTTCTTTATCCATTCGTCAGTTGATGGGCACTTGGTCTCTTTCCATGATTTGGCTATTGTCGAAAGTGCTGCTATGAACATTGGGGTACACGTGCTCCTATGCATCAGCATTCCTGTGTCTCTTGGGTAGATTCCTAGCAGGGCTATTGCTGGGTCATAGGGTAGCTCTATTTTCATTTTTTTGAGGAACCTCCACACCGTTTTCCAGAGTGGCTGCACCAGTTTGCATTCCCACCAACAGTGTAGGAGGGTGCCTACTTCTCCACATCCTCGCCAGCATCTATAGTTTCCTGATTTGTTCATTTTAGCCACTCTGACTGGTGTGAGGTGGTATCTCAGTGTAGTTTTGATTTGTATTTCCCTGATGCTGAGTGACATTGAGCATCGTTTCATGTGTCTGTTGGCCATCTGAATGTCCTCTTTGGAGAAGTGTCTATTCATATCTTCCGCCCATTTCTTCACTGGGTTGTTTGTTTTTCGGGTTTGGAGTTTGGTAAGTTCTTTATAAATTTTAGATATTAGTCCTTTATCCGATATGTCATTTGCGATGATCTTTTCCCATTCCGTTGGTTGCCTATTCGTTTTGTTGGTTGTTTCTTTTGCCGTGCAGAAGCTTTTTATCTTGATGAGGTCCCAATAGTTCATCTTTGCTTTTAATTCTCTTGCCTTTGGAGACGTGTCGAGTAAGAAATTGGTGCGTCTTAGGTCAAAGAGGCTTTTTCCTGTTTTCTCCTCTAGGATTTTGACGGTTTCCTGCCTCACATTCAGATCTTTTATCCATTTAGAATTTATTTTTGTGAGTGGTGTAAGAAAGTGGTCTAGTTTCATTCTTTTGCATGTTGCTGTCCAATTCTCCCAGCACCATTTGTTAAAAAGGCTGTCTTTTTTCCATTGGATACATTTTCCCGCTTTGTCAAAGATTAGTTGGCCATATACTTGCGGGTCCATTTCTGAGTTTTCTATTCTATTCCATTGGTCTATGCGTCTGTTTTTGTGCCAATACCATACAGTCTTGATGACCACCGCTTTGTAGTAGAGGTTAAAGTCTGGGATTGTGATGCCTCCCGCCTTGGTTTTATTCTTCAGTATTATTTTGGCTATTCGAGGTCTTTTGTGGTTCCATACAAATTTTAGGATTGTTTGCTCTAGCTTTGAGAAGAATGCTGGTGCAATTTTGATTGGGATTGCATTGAATGTGTAGATTGCTTTGGGTAGTATTGCCATTTTGACGATATTTATTCTTCCAATCCATGAGCATGGGATGTTTTTCCATTTCCTTGTGTCTTCCTCAATTTCCTTCATAAGTTTTTTATAGTTTTCAGTGTAGAGGTCTTTCACATCTTTGGTTAGGTTTATTCCTAAGTATTTTATGGTTTTTGGTGCAATTGTGAAAGGGATTAGCTTCTTTATTTCTCTTTCTGCTGCTTCATTGTTGGTGTATAGAAATGCCACCGATTTCTGTACATTGATTTTGTATCCTGCAACCTTGCTGAAATCATGAATCAGTTCTAGTAGGCTTTTGGTGGATTCTGTCGGGTTTTCCATGTAAAGTATCATGTCATCTGCAAAAAGTGAAAGTTTGACTTCCTCCTTGCCAATCTTGATGCCTTTTATTTTGTTTTGTTGTCTGATTGCTGATGCTAAGACTTCCAGCACTATGTTAAATAGCAGTGGCGAGAGTGGACACCCCTGTCGTGTTCCTGATCTCAGGGGGAAGGCTTTCAAGTTTTCCCCATTGAGGATGATATTAGCTGTGGGTTTTTCATATATGGCTTTTATGATGTTTAAGTATGTTCCTTCTATCCCGACTTTCTCGAGAGTTTTTATTAAGAAAGGATGCTGTATTTTGTCAAATGCTTTTTCTGCATCTATTGACAGGATCATATGGTTCTTATCTTTTCTTTTGTTGATGTGATGTATCACGTTGATTGATTTGCGAATATTGAACCAGCCCTGCAACCCAGGGATGAATCCTACTTGATCATGGTGGATAATTCTCTTTATATGCTGTTGGATTCGATTTGCTAGTATCTTGTTGAGAATTTTTGCATCCATATTCATCAGGGATATTGGCCTGTAATTTTCTTTCTTTGCTGGGTCTCTATCTGGTTTGGGAATCAAAGTGATGCTGGCTTCATAGAATGAGTCGGGGAGTTTTCCTTCCGTTTCAATTTTTTGGAACAGCTTGAGGAGGATAGGAATTAACTCTGTTTTAAATGTCTGGTAAAATTCCGCAGGAAAGCCATCTGGTCCAGGGCTTTTATTTGCTGGGAGGTTTTTAATAACTGATTCTATTTCTTCACTAGTTATGGGTCTGTTCAAATTTTCTATTTCTTCCCGTTTGAGTTTTGGTAGCGTGTGGCTATTTAGGAAGCTGTCCATTTCTTCCAGATTGCCAAGTTTGGTGGCATATAATTTTTCATAGTATTCTCTGATGATTGCTTGTATCTCTGAGGGATTGGTTGTAATTTCTCCCTTTTCATTCACGATTTTATTTATTTGAGTTCTCTCTCTTTTCTTTTTGAGAAGCCTGGCTAGAGGTTTGTCTATTTTGTTTATTTTTTCAAAGAACCAGCTTTTGGTTTCATTGATCTGTTCCACTACCTTTTCTGTCTCCATATGGTTAATTTGAGCTCTGATCTTTGTTATTTCTCTCTTTCTGCTGGGCTTGGGTTGTTTTAGTTGATCTGCTTCTAGTTCCTTTAGGCGTGCTGTTAGAATTTGTGTTATTGATTTTTCCTGTTTCTTGAGATGGGCCTGGATTGCAATATATTTCCCTCTCAGGACTGCCTTTGCTGCATCCCAGAGCGTTTGGATTGTTGTATTTTCATTTTCATTTGTTTCCATGTACTTTTTAATTTCTTCTCTGATGGCTTGGTTGACCCAGTCATCTTTTAGTAGGTTATTTCTTAGCCGCCATGTTCTTGGATATTTTCCAGGCTTTCTCCTGTGGTTGATTTCAAGTTTCAAAGCATTGTGGTCTGACACTGTACACGGTATGATCTCAATTCTTTTATATTTATTCAGAGCTTCCCTGTGCCCCAGAATGTGGTCTATCTTGGAAAATGTACCGTGTGCAGATGAGAAGAATGTAAATTCCTTTGCTTCTGGATGAAGGACCCTAAAGATGTCTGTGAGGCCCATCTGTCCTAATGTGTCATTCAGGGCTATTGTTTCTGCGGAGATTTTCTGTTTTGTTGATCTATCCAATGCTGAGAGTGGAGTGTTGAGATCCCCTACTATTAGGACATTTTTATCGATGAGGTTGCTAATGTTTGTAATTAGTTGTTTTACAAATTTGGGTGCCCCTGAATTCGGTGCGTAGATATTTACAATTGTTAGCTCTTCCTGCTGGATGGTCCCTGAGACTATTATATAATGTCCTTCCTCATCTCTTATTACATCGTTCATTTTAAAGTCTAATTTGTCTGATATAAGTGTGGCTACTCCGGCTTTCTTCTGACTTCCAGTAGCATGGTAGATAGTTCTCCATCCCCTCACTTTCAATCTGAAGGTGTCTTCAGGTTTAAGATGAGTTTCTTGAAGACAGCAAATAGATGGGTCTTGTTTTTTAATCCATTCTGTTATCCTTTGTCTTTTGATTGGCGCATTTAGTCCATTTACATTCAGTGTTAATATTGAAAAATATGGGCTTACAGTCACTGTATTATCTGTAAGTTTCATGTTTGTAAGGCTGTGTCTGGTAGTTTGTATTCTTTGCCTCCTTGTTTTCATAGAATGCCCCTCAGGATCTCTTGCAGTGCTGGCTTATTTGTGATAAATTCTTTCAGTTTTTGTTTGTTGGGAAAAACCTTGATCTCTCCTTCTATTCTGAATGACAGGCTAGCCGGATACAGAATTCTTGGTTGCATGTCCTTCTTGCTCATCACATTGAAGATGTCCTGCCATTCCTTTCTGGCTTGCCAAGTTTCCGTAGATAAGTCTGCTACTACCCTTATAGGTCTCCCTTTGTATGTTAGGGTTCTTTTGTCCCTAGCTGCTTTCAGGATTCTCTCCCTATCTTTGTATTTTGCCAGCTTCACTATGATGTGCCGTGCAGAAGGTCTATTCAAGTTACGTCTGAGGGGAGTTCTCTGTGCCTCTTGGATTTCCATGCCCGTTTCCTTTCTCATGTTGAGGAAGTTCTCAGCAATGATTTGTTCCAGAACCCCTTCGACTCCTTTCTCTCTCTCTTCTTCCTCTGGAACTCCTATGATACGGATATTGTTTCTTTTGACTGCATCGCTCAGCTCTCGAATTCTCCTTTCCTGTTCCTGGATCAGCTTCTCTCTCTTTTTATCTGCTTCCTCTTTTTCAATGATTTTGTCTTCTAATGCACTAACTCTTTCCTCTACCTCTTCAATCCGTGCTGTGGTTGCTTCCAGTTTCCCCTGTATTTCTTCCAATGTCTTCTTTAATTCTTCCTGACCGTTTTTAAGGTCTTTGAACTTTGCCTCGTAGGACCCCTTGCATTCATCTAAGCTTTTTTCAAGGCCAGCAATTAGTTTTATGATTAACATTCTATATTCAAGTTCTGTTATGTTGCTTATATCTCTTTTCATTAATTCTTGAGCTGTCACTGCTTCTTGTAGACTCTTTTGAGGAGAATTCTTCCGTCTCGTCATTTTGGCTGGATGTGTTATGGGTTGTTTCTTGAAGTTGCCCTGGAAAGGAAAACTGACAGACACACAGAACACAGAAATACTCAAACGTACCGACAAATGGTCCAGACAAGCAGTTCACAACAGAAAAAAATAACAAGTGACTCTCTGAGGGCAATGTCCTGAAGTAACAGCTACACGTTAAGGACAGGGTATGTAGTGTGCTGGTGGCAGAGCATATATAGACAGAATAATGACTGGTGCAGGGAGAAGAAGGAAATGGACTTTGCCCAGGTAGAGCGACTAAAGGGTTTAATCCAGACTGATAGAAATCAGAATAAGGACAGGTGCGAGGGAAAAGGAATAAAGATCGATGTCGTCTAGATGAACTTATACGGCCTGGTTATTCCAGAAAAAGGGCTAGGGAAGTAAAGAAGAGGTTGTAGGACATGTCCTCAAAGAGTGGGTTAAAAAACAAAACAAAAACAAAAAACAAAAAACAAAAAACAAAACCAAAAAAACCCAAACAAAACAAACAAACAAACAAAAAACAAAAAAACAAAAAACAAAAAGAACGAAAAAAATGATTAAGCCAGTCAGTACCCTGGATGACCAGCTCAGGGATGGGGATCGGTAGGAATGAGAAAGGGAGGGATAAATTTAAAAAGAAGAAATGACTGGCGTTACTCCAGGCAGCAATCTCCACTTGGATCAGTCGCTCCTGCTGATAGTTTGGGAGGGGCGTGGTTTAGTGTAGGCGGGTCCGGCCTCCACTGCTGCAGGGATGGCTTCTGGGGTGACTTCCTGGCTTGTGAGACAACAATGGCGTCTCTCCAGACCCCCGCCCCCAGTCCTGGAGGCTTTATTCGCTCCTTTATTTCTGTTCTCTCTCCACCGCCCACGCCAGCCTAGTGTGGTTTACTGGAGCCGCGCCTGGGGCTGCCTGGGTGCCTGCTGCCTATCCCGGCAGAGTGCGTGCCTGGAGGCGCTGGGCGAGGGTGGCGCGGTGGCGCGGCCCTCTGCTACCCCCCGATTTGGCTATAACTGTGCGGGGGTTAGAGGTGCTCCGCAGGAGCCGCCGCCTGAGTCCCCCCTGCCTGTCCCGGCAGCGCGCGCGCCCCGGAGGCGCTGGGCGAGGGTGGCGCGGTGGTGCGGCCGTCTGCCACCCCCCGATTTCGTTATAATTGTGCCGGGGTTAGAGGTGCTCCGCAGGCGGCGCCGCCTGCGTCCCTGCTGCCAGTCCCTCCCGCGCGCGTCCCAGTGGCTCAGGACGAGGTTGGTGCGGTCCCAGCAGCGCGCGGGGATTGCTGCTGTTTGCCACTGAACTTCTCTTCAAAAGCCCTGCTTAGGGGCTGGATGGTAGTGGTCTCACCCGCTCTGGCCCTCTCGTTCAGATGTTGTTCGGTCGGCACTTTCCCAGCTATCTCCGAAGACGCTCACCCTCCCCTCAGCTCAACTTCCCGAGTTCGAGTTCGTTTTATCCGACCCAGATTAAACTCACAGTTCAGTTGGGCCGTGTCTGTGTTCGCCTTAGTTTCTTGTCAGCTCTAGCACCTTTTCCCCCCGATTTTTGTAGTTGAGAGAGAGACAATGGTTTCAGTCGTCCCCCTTTAAAGGGCAAGCGAAATACTGGAGCCCCCTACTCCTCCGCCATGTTGCCTCCTCCCATGCATTGTTCTGCATTTGTCTTTTAAATCAGATAGAAGAAGAAAAGTGATTAACACAGATATATTTATGCCATCTTTTGTATTTACCCATGTAGTTACCCTTGCTGGTTCTTTGTTCCTTATGAGAATTAGAGTTATTAGGATTTCTTGTATAGCAAACCTGCTCATGCAGAGCAAGGTTTTGAACTCACATCTTCTAACTCCAGGTTCAAGACTATTTTTTATAAAGGATTTTTTTTAATGTTTTTACTTATTTTTGAAAGCAGGAGAGACAAAGCATGAGTGGGGGAGGGTCAGAGAGAGAGAGGGAGACACAGAATCCGAAGCAGGCTCCAGGATCCGAGCCATCAGAACAGAGCCAACGCGGGGCTCGAACTCACAGACTGTGAGATCATGATCTGAGCTGAAGTCGGACACTTAACTGACTGAGCCACCCAGGCGCCCCTCGAGACCATTTTTATCACACTTCTGGCACAATGACAACCCTGAACTACTTTACCATACAGAGCTCAATTTTATCACCCTGGATGTTGATTTGGACAGAATCTCTCAACACATTTATGAATATTTTTTGCCCTTCATTGCCACAGAAACTTTAATGAGCAAGTGAGTTTTACTGCTTCCTTGGTCCATTTTGTGTAATATCACTCTACGCAGCCAGCAGTGAGGCAAGAGAGATGTGGGAACTGAAACCCAGGTTGTGAGGTAAGTTTAATTGCCAAAGATAAACAGATAATCTAATCATTAATCTAGTTGCAAGATAAGTAGTGAGTTCTTGCTGAAATCAAGTAGTAAGGTCAGGAATTGAGTGATCAGGGGAGAGCAAAGGTGAACCAGTCAGACTAAAATCTAAAGAAGTAATCAGCTATGAGCATTTTAATTTAAAAAAAAAAAACAATTTTTGCATAGTTTATTCTTTTATTCAGTGCTTGAAGCTGTGGGTGGCAGTGGCAGTGTGGCATAATATTTGCCTGATAGAAAACTCTGAACTGGGTATGATGTAGGAAGAAAAGGAATCCTCCTTGGAACCATTTCACTCCTGGTGTGTTAAATCAGCATTTCTTAACTTTGAATAATGTACACAAAATGCTATCAGGTTGTGAAAGAGACATGGACATCTTGAGCTTCTAGGTGTGATTTTTAAAAAAGAAAATACACTGTGTTTTAAATGTTTAATATTGTTGGTGTATCTCGCAATATGTCTGTCTTCATTTGGAGAGAACCCCACCAAAATCTAAGTTTCTTGTCTTTGTAAGTGTGAGACCCATGACCAGCGGGCCTTGTGGTCAACTACCCTTTCCTCAGCCATCTCCTGTGATACTTCAGAAGGCAGGAACCTGTTTAAAAAGTACTGGTGTTATAAAATTGATTCATACTTAAGACAAGAAATTAAGTACTCTAGGAAAGTTAGAGAAGAAAGCAAAAACAAATATTAAAAAAAACCACTATCAACTACCCAGAAATAATTATCATTAATATTTGGCAGACATCATCTTATCATCTTAGTCATTTCTTCATACATGTATATATACATGGATTAGATAAAATTCATAAAAATAGGATCTTCTAAATGTTTTTCAAAGTAAAATATATTAAGTTTATCTTTACTTGAATTTAATAGGAGAAAAGCAAATGAAATTGGTAGAATTGAACAACCTGATATTAATAATAACTTGTTTAGGGGCGCCTGGGTGGCTCAGTCGGTTGGGCGGCTGACTTCAGCTCAGGTCATGATCTCGCGGTCTGTGAGTTCAAGCCCCGCGTCGGGCTCTGTGCTGACAGCTCAGAGCCTGGAGCCTGCTTCTGATTCTGTGTCTCTCTCTCTCTCTGCCCCTTCCCCTGTTCATGCTGTGCCTCTATGTCTCTCAAAAATAAATAAACATTAAAAAAAATTAAAAAAAATAATAACTTGTTTATATCAAGCAATTTTATTTCTTAGAATGTAACTCTAAAAATTTTAAAGTTTCTTTCACTTAAAAAAAAAAACCCACCAAAATGCTTCAGCTTAAACACTATCTGTGAACTTCCTGCTCTGAGGTTGAGAAAGTTGACATTCTTCTAACCTCATTGCTTCAGTGTTTCTGTTGATACTATTATTTTTTTTACATTATCGAGATTCACAAATTTGTTCTTTCCTATATAATTCTCATAGTGTTGCTTTGTCTTTAATTACCTGCCATTCATTGATCATAGTACCTCTATTTCTAGGTTCTTTATTTTCACCTATACATTGGTTTGCTGGATTTTGTAGTTGGATGACCTACTCAGAGAATTCTTGAGGACTCAATTTCATGAACTGTTGCTTATTTGAGAAAGTCTGTTTGAAGGACTGAATTGTTGGGCCCAAAATTATCACTTCCTTCCTCAGATCTTTAAAAATAGAGCTCTACCATCTTCTGGCAATAAATGTTGCTGCAGAGAAGTCTGAGGTTAGTCCTATTCTGTACTTCCATTCAGCCTTCACACTTTTAGGAGATTTTCTTTTTCTACATGGATGTCCTTAAAGGTTTTAGTTTAGTTCATGATAAGTCTAGGCATTAAATATTCCTTATCAAATTATCCTGGGAAAATTTTTCTAATCCTTGTTCATTTGTTATTATTAAGTCTTTCAGATCTTTTTGTTTTGTTCTTGCCTCTTTTCTTTAGGAATACCAATTATTTTTATATTATATCTCTCTTGACTGTATTCCACATCAGTAGTCATCTCTAATCATCTTTTTTTCATTTCATATAGTATGTATCTTCAGGGCTGTCTCTCATATTCTTAATTGTTCTTAGTCATACATACATATTTTTGGTCACTGTGATGTGGCCATTATCTATGAAAAGATTTGGTGACACCAGCGCCCCACCCCCCACCCAAGACTTACCTTTTTTGCACTTTGGACGTCAGCATCGTGGATTTACCTAGTTATTGCCTTGTTCATTTTCTTTCTTCCTTAGCTTGAAGAACTTGCTCCGCTTTTGGAATAGGTCATTCCCATCTCTTAACCTCTTCAAAAGTGGGAGGAAATTTAGAAAGGTGTTTTTATAATCTGCTACTGATTTCTCAGAAACTTAAAAGAAAGAATGGGAAAAGTTGCAAGAGAGTAGATAAAGTGGAAAAGAGGATTCCAAAAAGAGGGAACAGTATGTGAAAAATACTTGGAATAAAAAGACTTTCGGACTCTTGAGGAAATGAGAGAAAGATCATGTAGGTCAAGAAACATAAGTGTGAGAGATGGTGGTGCTAGATGAAATAAAAGAAGCCAGATTGTATAAGGCATTTTAGGCTTATAGAGTTTGGGTTTTATTCTTAGTATATTGGGTAGCTGGGGAGAAAGGAAAGAGCGGTGGTTTTTAAAGGGCTTTAAATAAATGAGGACTATACACTAATATATTTTTTAAAGACTAGCTATAGTTGTAGGGTGGACAAAAGGGTGGACAATTTTGGATAGAATGAAGATTAGAAGATAGAAGATCAGTTAAGAAATCCTTATACCTACCTGTTAGAGAAGGTAGTAGACTAGGGGGAGCATTAAAAATAGAAGGAAGAAATACAATTTTTTTAAATGAAGGGAACCAGATAGATTAAATATATTTTTGCATCCAGAACAATTTGATATGTAGTAGCCAAATATGGAAAAGACTGAAATTCTCATCAATAAGTAAATTTAAACAAATTGTGGTATTTCCATACAATGGAGAACTACTTAGCAATAAAAGGAATGACCTGTGAATACAAGTAATAACTTAGAGAAATCTCAAAATAATTACTATGTGAGAAAGAAACTAAAAAAAGCTCATACTGTATGATTCTATTTATATAAAATTCTAGAAATGCAAACCAAGCTATGGTGACAGAAAGTATACCAATGACTGCCTCATGATGGTAGTGTAGGGTGGTGGTGGGGATAGTCTAGAGGGATTACAAGGGGGCATTAGGAAACTTTTGAGGGTAATGGATGTGTTTATTATCTTGATTGTGGTGATAGCATAACACTTATCAAATATTATACTTTATATGTAGTTTAGTCATGTCACTTACACATCAATAAGGCTGTTTTAAAAAGTTTTGAAATCTATCTTTGAGGGAAGTTCATGGTATTTGGTGAAGAGAATAAGGGAGAGGGAAACAAGAAAGGTGAGTATCTGGTTTCCGAAATAAGCCATTTTCTGTAAAGATATTTAAACCCATGACGTTAGGTGAGAATGAAAAGGAATTTTAGGGCTGAGTGTAGAGGAAAACTGACATTCATTGGTTTTGTGGAGGAGGAGCTGGCATCTTATTTATTTATATAGATGCACCATAGTTTATTAAACTCTTCTTGATGGAAAACATTTTTATTTCTAATACTCTATATTTAGAAACGAATGTTGCAAAGAATAACCTTATATATGTGTCACTTTGGCAGTGTGTGTATGTGTGATTTGGAAGTATATATTTGGAAGTATATATAATCTGCAGGGTAAAATCTTTTTTTGTGTTTTTTTATTTTTCCCCTTTATATTTATTTTTTATTTATTTTTTAAAGTTTAAACGCAAGTCAGTGAACATATAGTGTAATAATTATTTCTGGAATACAATTTAGTGACTCATCACTTACATATAACACCTAGTACTCATGCCGAAAAGTGCCCTCTTGAAAGCCCATCACCTATTTAACCCACTCCCTCACCCAACAGCACCCCACCAGCAACCCTCAATTTGTTCTCTGTACTTAAGAGTCTCTTATAGTTTGCTTCCCTCTCTGTTTTTATCATATTTTTCTTCTCTTCCGCTATGTTGATTTGTTTCGTTTCTTAAATGCTGCACGAGTGAAATCATATGATATTTGTCTTTCTCTAACTGACTTATTTCATTTAGCAAAATATCCTCTAGTTCCATCCTTCTTATTGCAAATGGCAATATTTCATCCTTTTTGATTGTTGAGTAGTATTTCATTGTTTATATTTACCACATATTCTTTATCCATTCATCAGTCGATGGACATTTGGGCTCTTTCCATACTTTGGCCATTGTCCATAGGACTGCTGTGGTGCATGTGCCCCTTTGAATCAGCATTTTTGTATCCTTTGGATAAATACCTAGTAGTGTAATTGCTGGGTTGTAGGGTAGTTCTATTTTTTTAACTTTTTGAGGAACCTCCATACTGTTATCCAGAGTGGCTGCACCAGTTTGCATTCTCACCAACAGTGCAAAAGTGTTCCTCTTTCTCCACATCCTTCCAACAACTGTTGTTGCCTGAGTTGTTAATGTTAGCCATTCTGACAGGTGTGAGGTGGTATCTCATTGTAGTTTTGATTTGTATTTCCCTAATGATGAGTGATGTTGAGCATCTTTTCATGTGTCCGTTAACCATCTGGATGTCTTCTTTGGAAAAGTGTCTATTAATATCTTTTGCCCATTTCTTCACTAGATTTTTTGTTTTTTGAGGGTTGAGTTGGATAAGTTCTTTATAGATTTTGGATACTAGCCCTAATATTTGATATGTCATTTGCAAATATCTTCTCCCATTCCGTCAGTTTCCTTTTAGTTTTGCTGATTGTTTCCTCTGCTCTGCAGAAGCCTTTTATATTGATTATGTCCCAATAGTTCATTTTTGCTTTTGGTTCCCTTGCCTCTGGAAACATGTCAAGTAAGAAGTTGCTACGGCCAAGGTTAAAGAGGTTGCCTGCTTTCTCCTCTAGGATTTTGATTGCTTCTTGTCTCACATTTAGGTCTTTCATCCATTTTGAGTTTATTTTTGTGTATGGGGTAAGAAAGTGGTCCAAGTTTATTCTTCTGCGTGTCGCTGTCCAGTTTTCCAAACACCATTTGCTGAAAAAAATGTCTTTTCTTTCCATTGGATATTCTTTCCTGATTTGTCAAAGACTAGTTGGCCATATATTTGTGGGTTCATTTTGGGGTTCTCTATTCTGTTCCATTGATCTGTGTGTCTGTTTTTGTACCAGTACCCTAGTGTCTTGATGATTACAGCTTTGTAATAGAGTTTGAAGACCAGAATTGTGATGCCTCCTGCTTTGGTTTTCTTTTTCAACATTACTTCAGCTATTCAGGGTCTTTTGTGGTTCCACACAAATTTTAGGATTGTTTGTTCTAGCTTTGAGAAGAATGCTGGTGCAATTTTGATTGGAATTGCGTTGAATGTGTTGATTACTTTGGGTAGTATTGCCATTTTAACAATATTTATTCTTCCAATCCGTGAGCATGGAATGTTTTTACATTTCTTTGTGTCTTCTTCAATTTCCTTCATAAGCTCTCTATAGTTTTCAGCATACAGATCTTTTACATCTTTGGTTAGGTTTATTCCTAGGTATTTTATGGTTCTTGGTGCAATTGTAAATGGGATCGATTTCTTGATTTCTCTTTCTGTTGCTTCATTATTGGTGAATAAAAATGCAACCAATTTCTTTACATTGATTTTTGTACTCTGTGACTTTGCTGAATTCATGTATCAGTTCTAGAAGTCTTTTCTTATACGGCCTTTATAATGTTTAAGCACGTTCCCTCTATCCCGACTTTCTTGACAGTTTTTATTAAGGAAGGATGCTGTATTTTGTCAAATGCTTTTTCTGAATCTATTGACAGGGTCACATGATTCTTTTCCTTTCTTTTATTAATGTGATATTTCACATCAATTTGTGAATATTGAACCAGGCCTGCAGACCAGGAATGAATCCTGCTTGGTCATGGTGAATAATTCTTCTTATATGGTGTTGAATTCAATTTGCTAATACCCTGTTGAGAATTTTTGCATCTATATTCATGAGGGATATTGGCCTGTAGTTCTCCTTTTCTGTGGGGTCTCTTTGTGGTTTGGGGATCAAGGTGATGCTGGCTTCACAGAATGAGTCCAGAAGTTTTCCTTCCATTTCTATTATTTGGAATAGCTTGAGAAAGATATGTAGTAACTCCATTTTAAATGTCTGGTAGAATTCCCTAGGGAAGCCATCAGGTCCAGGACTTTACTCGTTGGGAGATTTTTGATAACTGATTCAATTTCTTCACTAGTTGTGAGTCTGTTCAAATTTTCTATTTCTTCCCGTTTGAGTTTTGATAGTGTGTTGAGTGTTCAGGAATTTGTCCATTTCTTCTAGGTTGTTCTGTTTGTTGGTATATAATTTTTGATAGTATTCTCTGATAATTGATTGTATTTCTGAGGGATTAGTTGTGATGCGTCCATTTTCATTCGTGATTTTATCTATTTGGATCTTCTTTTCTTTTTGAGATGTCTGGCTAGGGGGTTAGTTATCAGTTTTAGTTTGTTTGTTTGTTTTTCAAAAAAACCAACACTTAGTTTCATTGATCTGCTCTACTGTTTTTTTTTTTCTTATTATTCTATATTATTTATTTCTGATCCGATCTTTATTATTTCTCTTCTGCTGGGTTTGGGGTTTCTTTGTTGTTCTGCTTCTGGTTCCTTTAGGTGTGCTGTTAGATTTTTGTATTTGGAATTTTTCTTGTTTCTTGAGATAGGCCTGGATTGCAATGTATTTTCCTTTTAGGACTGCCTTTGTTGTATCCCAAAGTGTTTGGGTTGTTGTGTTTTAATTTTCATTTGTTTCCATATATTTTTTAATTTATTCTCTGATTGCCTGGTTGATCCATTTGTTCTTTAGTAGGATGTTCTTTAACCTCCATACATTTGGAGGTTTTCCAAACTTTTTCCTCTGGTTGATTTCAAGTTCCATAACATTGTGATCTGAAAGTGTGATGGTATGATCTCAATTCTTTTATATTTATTGAGGGCTGTTTTGTGACCCACTATGTGATCTATCTTGGAGAATGTTCAATGTGCACTCAAGAAGAATGTTTTAGGATGAAAAGTTCAAAATATATCTTTCAAATTCATCTGGTCCAGTATATCATTCAGGGCTATTGTTTCTTTCTTGATTTTCTGTATAGATAATCTGTCCATTGCTGTAAGTGGAGTATTAAAGTCCCCAACAGTTACCACATTTTTACCAATAAGATTGCTTATGTTTGTGATTAATTGTTTTGTATATTTGGGCGCTCCTGAATTCTGTGCATAAACATTTATAATTTTAGGTCTTCTTGATGGATAGACCCCATAACGATTATATAATGTCCTTCTTCATCTCTTGTTATAGCCTTTATTTTAAAATCTAGTCTGATAAAAGTATGATTACACAGCTTTCGTTTGACTTCCAGTAGCAGGATAGATGGTTCTCCATCCCCTCACTTTCAATCTGAAGGTGTCGTCAGGTCTGAAATGAGTCTCTTGTAGACAGCAAATAGATGAGTCTTTTTTTTTTTATCCATTCTGATACCCTATGTCTTTGGATTGGAGCATTTAGTCCATTTACATTCAGTGTTGTTATCGAAAGATTTGGGTTTAGAATGATTGGGTTATCTGTAGGTTTCATGCTTGTAATGATGTCTCTGATCCTTTGTGGTCTTTGCAACATTCCACTCACAAAGTCCCCCTTAGGATCTCTTGTAGGACCAGTTTAGTGGTGATGAATTCCTTCAGTTTTAGTTTGTTTGGGAAAACCTTTATCTCTCCTTTTTTTAAAAAATAGTTTATCTTCAAATTGGTTTACATATAACACCCAGTGTTCATCCCGACATGTGCCCTCTTTAATGCCCATCACCCCCTCTCCCCCTTCCTCAGCCCCCTCACCCTCAGTTTGTTCTTAGTCTTTGAGAGTCTCTTATGTTTTATCTCCCTCCCTCTCTGTGTCTTTTTTTCCTTTTCCCTCTTCCCCTCCCCATGGTTTTTGCAAAGTCTCTCAAAATCCACCTATGCGTGGAAACATATGGCATCTGTCTTTTTCTGACGGACTTATTTCACTTAACATAATACCCTCCAGTTCCATCCATGTTGCTACACATGGCCAGATTTCATTTTTTCTCATTGCCACGAAGTAGTCCATTGTATATATGCACCACATCTTCTTTATCCATTCGTCAGTTGATGGGCACTTGGTCTCTTTCCATGATTTGGCTATTGTCAAAAGTGCTGCTATGAACATTGGGGTACACGTGCCCCTATGCATCAGCATTCCTGTGTTTCTTGGGTAGATTCCTAGCAGTGCTATTGCTGGGTCACAGGTGGCTCTATTTTCATTTTTTTGAGGAACCTCCACACCGTTTTCCAGAGTGGCTGCACTAGTTTGCATTCCCACCAACAGTGTAAGAGGGTGCCTGCTTCTCCTTATCCCCGCCAACATCTATAGTTTCCTGATTTATTCATTTTAGCCACTCGAACCGGTGTAAGGTGGTATCTCAGTGTGGTTTTGATTTGTGTTTCCCTGATGATGAGTGACTTTGAGCATCGTTTCATGTGTCTGTTGGCCATCTGAATGTCCTCTTTGGAGAAGTGTCTATTCATATCTTCCACCCATTTCTTCACTGGATTATTTGTTTTTCGGGTGTGGAGTTTGGTAAGTTCTTTATAGATTGTAGATACTAGTCCTTTATCCGATATGTCATTTGCAATTATCCTTTCCCATTCCGTCGGTTGTCTATTAGTTTTGTTGGTTGTTTCCTTTGCTGTGCAGAAGCTTTTTATCTTGATGAGGTCCCAATAGTTCATTTTTGCTTTCAATTCCCTTGCCTTTGGAGATGTGTCACCTAGGAGATTGCTGCGGCTCAGGTCAAAGAGGTTTTTTCCTGCTTTCTCCTCTAGGATTTTGATGGTTTCCTGTCTCACATTCAGTTCCTTCATCCATTAAGAGTTTATTTTTGTGAGCGGTGTAAGAAAGTGGTCTAGTTTCATTCTTCTGCATGTTGCTGCACCATTTGTTAAAGAGGCTGTCTTTTTTCCATTGGATACTCTTTCCTGCTTTGTCAAAGATTAGTTGGCCATATGCTTGTGGGTCCAAGTCTGGGTTCTCTATTCTATTCCATTGGTCTATGTGTCTGTTCTTGTGCCAATATCATACTGTCTTGATGACTACTGCTTTGTAGTAGAGGTTAAAATCTGGGATTGTGATGCCTCCCGCTTTGGTTTTATTCTTCAGTATTACTTTGGCTATTAGGTGTCTTTTGTGGTTCCATACAAATTTTAGGATTGTTTGCTCTAGATTTGAGAAGAATGCTGGTGCAATTTTGATTGGGATTGCATTGAATGTGTAGATTGCTTTGGGTAATATTACCATTTTAACGATATTTATTCTTTCAATCCATGAGCATGGGATGTTTTTCCATTTCCTTGTGTCTTCCTCAATTTCCTTCATAAGTTGTTTATAGTTTTCTGCGTAAAGGTCTTTTACATCTTTGGTTAGGTTTATTCCTAGGTATTTGATGTTTTTTGGTGCAATTGTGAATGGGATTCACTTCTTTATTTCTCTTTCTATTGCTTCACTGTTGGTGTAAAGGAATGCAACCGATTTCTGTACATTGATTTTGTATCCTGCAACTTTGCCAAATTCATGGATCAGTTCTAGTAGGCTTTCGGTGGATTCTGTTGGGTTTTCCATGTAAAGTATCATGTCGTCTGCAAAAAGTGAAAGTTTGACTTCATCCTCGCCTATCGTGATGTGTTTTATTTTGCTTTCTTGTCTGATTGCTGATGCTAGGACCTCCAACACTATGTTAAATAGCAGCGGTGAGAGTGGACATCACTGTCGTGTTCCTGATCTCAGGAGGAAGGCTCTCAGTTTTAACCCATTGAGGATGATACTAGCTATGGGCTTTTCATAAATGGCTTTTATGATGCCTAAGTATGTTCCTTCTATCCCGACTTTCTCGAGGGTTTTTATTAAGAAAGAGTGCTGTATTTTGTCAAATGCTTTCTCTGCATCAATCGACAGGATCATATGGTTCTTATCTTTTCTTTTGTTAATGTGATGTATCACGTTGATTGATTTGCGAATGTTGAACCATCCCTGCAACCCAGGGATGAATCCTACTTGATCGTGGTGGATAATTCTTTTTATATGCTGTTGGATTCTATTTGCTAATATCTTGTTAAGAATTTTTGCATCCGTGTTCATCAAGGATATTGGTCTGTAGTTCTCTTTTCTGGCTGGGTCTCTATCTGGTTTGGGAATTGCTGGCTTCACAGAATGAGTCCGGGAGTTTTCCTTCCGTCTCAATTTTTTTGGAACAGCTTGAGGAGGATAGGTATTGACTCTGTTTTAAATGTCTGGCAAAATTCTGCCGGGAAGCCATCTGGCCCTGGACTTTTATTTGCTGGGAGATTTTTGATAACTGATTCAATTTCTTCACTAGTTATGGGTCTATTCAAGTTTTCTATTTCTTCCCGTTTGAGTTTAGGTAGCGTGTGGCTCTTGAGGAATTTGTCTATTTCTTCCAGGTTGTTCAACTTGACGGCATAGAATTTTTCATAATATTCTCTGATGATTGCTTGTATTTCTGAGGGATTGGTTGTAATCACTCCATTTTCATTTGTGATTTTATTGATTTGGGTTCTCTCTTTTCTTTTTGAGGAGCCTGGCTAGAGGTTTATCAATTTTGTTTATTTTTTTAAAGAACCAGCTCTTAGTTTCATTGATCTGTTCCACTACTTTTTCTGTTTCCATATGATTAATTTGTGCCCTAATCTCTGCTATTTCTCTCTTTTTGCTGGGTTTGGGCTGTCTAAGCTGTTCTGCTTCTAGTTCCTTTAGGTGTGCTGTTAGAATTGTGTTAGGAATTTTTCTTGTTTCCTGAGATGGGCCTGGATTGCAATATATTTTCCTCTCAGGACTGCCTTTGCTTCATCCCAAAGCATTTGGATTGTCGTATTTTCATTTTCATTTGTTCCCATGTATTTTTTAATTTCTTCTCTGATTGCTTGGTTGACCCATTCGTCTTTTAGTAGGTTGTTCTTTTAGCCTCCATGTCTGTGCGGGATTCCCAGACATTTTCCTGTGGTTGATTTCAAGTTTCAAAGCATTGTCTGAAATTGTGCATGGTACGATCTCAAATTTTTTATACTTATTCAGTGCTTCCTTGTGCCCCAAGATATGGTCTATCTCGGAAAATGTACCATGCGCATTTGAGAAGAATGTAAATTCCTTTGCTTCTGGATGAAGGGCCCTGAAGATATCTGTCAGGCCCATCTGTTCCAACGTGTCATTCAGGTCCATTGTTTCTATGCTGATTCTCTGGTTAGTGGATCTATCCAGCGCTGTGAGTGGGGTATTAAGGTGTCCTGCAACTAGCACATTTTTATCAATAAGATTGCTTACGTTTGTAATTAGTTGCTTTACAAATTTGGGTGCCCCCAAATTCGGCGCATAGATATTTATAATTGTTAGCTCTTCCTGCTGGATAGTCCCTGTGATTATTATATAATGCCCTTCTTCATCTCTTATTACATCTTTTACTTTAAAGTCCAGTTTGTCCAATATAAGTGTGGCTACTCCAGCTTTCTTCTGAGTTCCCGTAGCATGGTTCTCTATCTCCTCACTTCCAATCTGAAGGTGTCCTCAGGTTTAAAATGGGTCTCTTGAAGACAGCAGATAGATGGGTCTTGTTTTTTAATCCATTCTGTTACCCTGTATCTTTTAATTAGAGCGTTTAGTCTATTTACATTCAGCTTTAATATTGAAAAATAAGGGTTTAGAGTCAAGGTGTTATCTGTAGGTTTCATACTTGTAAGGATGTCTCTGGTGCTCTGTGTTCCTTGCAACCTTTCCTTCATAGAGTCCTTCAGGATCTCTTGTAAGATTCGTTTATTTGTGATGAATTCCTTCAGTTTTTGTTTGTTTGGGAAGACTTTTATCTCTCCATCCATTTTGAATGACAGGCTGGCCGGGTAAAGGATTCTTGGCTGCATGTCCTTCCTGTTCATCACATTGGAGATTTCCTGCCATTCCTTTCTGGTTTGCCAAGTTTCTGTGGATAAGTCCTCTACTACCCTAATGTGTCTGCCTTTGTAAGTCAAGGCCCATTTATCCCTAGCTGCTTTCAGGATTCTCTTTGTCTTTGTATTTTCCCAGCTTCACTATGATATGTCGTGCTGAGGGTCTATTCGGGTTACGTCTGAGGGGAGTTTTCTGTGCCTCTTGGACTTCAATGCCCATTTCCTTCTTCATGTTGGGGAAGTTCTCATCGATGATTTGTTCAAGTACCCCTTTGACCCCTTTCTCGCTCTCTTCTTCCTCTAGAATTCCTATAATACAGATATTATTCCATTTTTTGCATCGCTCAGCTCTTGAATTCTCCTTTCCTGTTCCTGAATCAGTTTCCCTATCTTTTTCTCTGCTTCCTCCTTTTCCATAATTTTATCTTCTAATTCCCCTATTCTCTCTTCTGCCTCTTCAATCCGCACTGTGGCCACCTCCAATTTGTTTTGCCCTTCATTTAAAGCGTTTTTTAATTCCTGTAGATCGTTTTTTAGGACCTTGATCTCTGCCTCTAGGGTCCCCCTGATTTCTTCTACGCTTTTTTCAAGCCCTGCAAGTATTTTTATATTTATCATTCTATATTCTTGTTTAGTTAAGTTGCTTATGTCTACTTTCATCATTTCTTGTGCTGTCACTATTTCCTGTACAGTCTTTTGAGGGGAGTTCTTCCGTTTGATCATTTTGGCTATGTGTGTATTGGTTTATTTCCTATTTCTCCCTGGAAAGGAAAAGGGTCAGACCGACAAACAGGAAACACAAACTCACAACCTTACTGACCAATAACACAGACAAACAAATCACAATATAAAAAAGATTAACAAATGACACTCTGGAGGCATGCAACCTGATGTGCCAGCTACACGTTAATGATGGGATGTGCGCTCTGCTGATGGCAGAGCATATCTAGAGTAGTGACAGGTGTGGGGAGAAGAAGAAATTGAACTTTGACCAGGTAGAGAGATTAGAAGACTTGATCCAGCAAGAGAGAATCAGAATAAGGAAGGATGGGAGGAAAGAGAAATGAAGTTAGTTGTTGCCCAGATGTACTATGTGGTCTGACTGTTCCATAGAGAGAGATAGGAAATTAAAGAGTGAGGTGTAGAACATGCATTGAGGGAGTGGGTTAAATGTCTGTTTAAGCAAGCCCAAACTCCCAGGTGACTGGTTTAGAGGTGGAGAGGGATAGGATGGAGAAGAGGTAGAATATATCTAAAACTGAAGAATTGACCTAGAATTAATCCAGGCAATGCTGCGGTATTTGTGTCTCCGCGGCTACCACTCCTGCAGAAGGCCGGCTCCCATATGAGTAGGGGCGTGGCCTGGTGTAGGCGGGTCCCACCTCCTCCACTGGGGATGGAGTCCTAGGGTTTGGCTTTGTGGGAATGCGCGACCACAGTGGCGCCCTCCCAGCCCTGACAGTCTCAGATCACTCCTCAGTTTCCGTCCTCAACTCCATCCAGGTTACCAGCACAGTTCAAATTGCTGGGCGGTCGGGCCGCCCAAGCTCATCTGAGTTCCTTTAACGCGCTCTGACCGCCATGCCTTATGTAAATTGAGTCTGTGACTCAGCACCGGTGCGACCACGGTGCGACCACAGTGGCGTCTCCCTAGCCTCTCCTCATGAACCTGGGGTCTCAGAACCCTCCTCTGTGTCCATCCCCGACTGGGTCAGGGTTGCAGGGGCAGCACGACCTGCTGGGTGGTCGCGAGCACCCTGGACGCCCAGCCTTCCCCACCCAAATTGCGTCCCTGACTCAGCACCGATCCAGTGATTGTGCGGTGTCTCTTCGTGTCTCAGGTTGGGACAGCGTCGCTGGCTCCAGAGTGAAGAAAACTCTGCCAACTCTGCCATGAGCAACAGACCGCCTCTCCAAAAAGCCTCGCGGATAGGGACTGGATGATAAGCTCCCTCTCTGCCCTAGTTCAAGGTACTTTCCCCGCTGCTCTTTCTCTTCCCCTTGTCTTTGGTAGGAAGGGACCCAGGGCCCCGGGGCCCATTCCCAGCAGTCCGCACCTCCGTGGCTCTCTTTCTTTCTCCCAGATTGCACTCACTCAGTCTCTCAGGATTTTCTGGCTTCGCGTACTCTTTCCTGTAGCCTCCAACTCCTCTTCCTGCAGATCTCTGCGATTCAGAGTTCCTCAGTTTCAGTATTTCTTAGATTACAAGTCCCCGGAGAGCAGCGGGTCTTCCTACTCATCCACCATGTTGGCCCCCTCCCTTTATCTCTCCTTCTATTCTGAATGACAGGCTTGTTGGATAATGGATTCTTGGCTGCATATTTTTCCTATTCATCACATTGAAAATTTCCTGCCACTCCTTTCTGACCTGCCTATTTTTAGTAGATAGATCTGCTACTACCCTTATGTGTCTACCCTTGTAGGTTAAAGTCCGTTTATCCCTAGCCGCTTTCAGAATTCTCTCTTTACCTTTGTATTTTGCCAGTTTCACAGTATGTTGTGCAGAAGATCGATTCAAGTTAAGCCTGAAGGGAGTTCCCTGTGCCTTCTGGATGTCAATTTTGTTTCCTTACCCAGATTGGGGAAGTTCTCAGCTATGATTTGTTCAAGTACACCTTCGGTCCCTTTCTCTCTCTTCTTCTGGAACTCCTGTGATATGGATATTGTTGTGTTTCATTGAATCACTTAGTTCTCTAATTCTTCCCTCATGATCCAGAATTTTTTTATCTTTTTTCTCAACTTCATCTTTTTCCATAATTTAATCTTCTAATTCACTTATTCTCCCCTCTGCCTCTTCAGTCCTTGCTGTTATCAACTCTAGTTTATTTTGAACCTCATTTACAGCATTTTTAAACTCATCATGATTATTTTTTAGTTCCTTGATCTCTGCAGCAATAGATCCTCTGCTGTCTTCTATGCTTTTTTTCAAGCCCAGCAATTAATCTTATGACTATCATTCTAAATTTTTGTTCAGTTATATTGGTTATATCTGTTTTGAGCAATTCTTTAGGTGTCATTTATTCCTGGAATTTCTTTTGAGGAGAATTCTTCTGTTTTGTCATTATGGCTAGTTTTCTGTCCCTTAAGTGTTTTAAAAGCTTGTTGTGTGCCCTGCACCTGCAAGCACTTCTATATTAAAGGGTGTCATACACTGTCCAGGACCTGGCCCCTCAGGAGGTGTTTTTGGAGAGCGTTATTTGCTCTCTGTTGTTGTGACTTTGGTTATTTCATCTCCCTACTTGTAATGCTGCTTTGAACCCTCCTCCAGGTGTGCTTTGACTTATTTCTTGAAGTATCCCTGGAAAGGAAAACAAACAAACAATAAATAAAAAACAAAAACACACAGACACACGCACACAAACAAAAAAACCCAGAAACACCAGCTACAAGTAAACAATAGAGTGGAGGTGGTGCTGATTAAGGAGGCCTTATCCCATACAAAGAGAGAAATGATAGGAGTGGGGAATAAGAAAAAGTAAAAATTGACCTGACAGAGAAACTATACAGCTTAATCCAGAGAGAGAGAAAGGAAAATAAAGAAGGTGTGGAACATGTATCAAAAGAATGGATTAAACATGTCTGCGAAAACAAACCAACAAGCAGAGTAACCAGACTAGAGGAGGGAAGACATAAGGAGAAAAGGAAGGAAGATATGTCTATATAATAAGAATTGTCCGAGAATTAAACCAGGCAATGCAGCAGCACTGGTCTGGAGGAGGGGGCCATCTGGTGTGTCAACGCCAATCCTGCTACAGTAGATACACAGTTACCAGGCATAGAGGGGTGTGGTTTTTGTAGGAGTGTCCGGAGTCCACTGTGGGCCTGCTGTTCATTTGCTGAAGTCCTCCCTTGTTGGTGATGGGAGAAAAATGGCAAAACCCCAGTCTCTCCTCCACGGACCAGGTGTTCCAAACCACTTTTTCAAAGCCGTCCTCACTGAGCTCTAGGCATGGTCTCTGGCTGGTGGGTGCAGGCAGTCTGTCTTGTCCCACAGCATTCCAGGGATGGGATCGGTTTCTCCTGCTACTGACTGTGCCCCTGACCTAGGTAGGCACCGAGCCCAGGGCTGGCTCCCCTCCTCCCCAGTTGTGAGATCAGGGGAGCTGGCCCCAGTTCAGAGGAAGTCCTTGGTTAGAGATTGGATCGTTCTCCTGGTTCGTGGTTTTCTCTTGTTCAGATACAGCCCTATGCTTCCCCAGTCTCTCTTTCTCTTCCCTTTTTCTCTGTGCAGAAGAGGATTCCTCCCCTCCATTCGTTTTCTCTTTCCCAGTTTGGAGTCACACACCTATGGCCCACCAGAGTGTTCAGGTGTGTTCCTAAAAGTGACTCTATCGCTTTGCCTCCTGGACTCTTAGAGTTCAAAGTCCTTTAGCTTCAACACTGCTTTGTTTGAGAGACAAGGGAACTTCAGATCCCCCTATTCTCTCCCATGTTGGCCCCTTTGTGTTCATAATTTCTGTTTTTTAATTGAAATATAGTTGACCTACAATGCCAGTTCTCATGATTTTTATCCTTCATTTTTTAAAAAAATTTTTATTGTCAAATTGGTTTCCATACAACACCCAGTGCTCATCTCAACCTGTGCCCTGCTCACTGCTCATCACCCACTCTCCCCCCTCCCATACCCCCCCTCAACCTCAGTTTGTCCTTAGTATTTAAGAGTCTTTTATGTTTTGTCTCCCTCCCTCTCTGTGTCTTTTTTCCTTCCCCTCTTCCACTCCATCCTGGTTTTCTGTTAAGTCTTGCAAAGTCCACCTACGCGTAGAAACATACGGTATCTGTCTTTCTCTGACTGACTTATTTCACTCAGCATAATACCCTCCAGTTCCATCCATGTTGTCACACATGGCCAGATTTCATGTATCATGTTGGTTGATTTATGAATATTGAGCCATATTTGCATCCCAGGGATTAATCCCACTTAATCACGATGAATGATCCTTTCAATGTATTGTTGAATGCATTATGCTAATATTTTGTTGAGGATTTTTGTACCTATGTTTATCAGAAATGTTGACCTGTAGTTTTCTCTTTATCTGTAGTATCTTTGTCTGGTTTTAATGTCAGGATAATGCTGACTTCAAAGAATGGATTAGGAAACTTTCTGTCCTCTTCTATTTTTTGGAATAGTTTGAGAATGGATGCTAACTCTTCTTTAAATGTTTGCTCGAATTCACTTGTGAATCCATCTGGTCCTAGGTTTTTGTTTGTTGGGAGATTTTTGATTATTGATTTAATTTCATTACTAGCAATTGATCTGTTCAGATTTTTGGTTTCTGATTCATTTGGGAGATTGTATGTTTCTAGGAATTTATCCATTTCTTCTTGGTTATCCAATATGTTTACATATAATTTTTCATAGTAGTCTCTTACAATCCTTTGTATTTCTGGGGTGCGCTCTTCTATTGTTTTTTTCTCCATTTATTTCTTTTTAATTTCTTTTTATTTTTTGTCCTTATTTGTTCCTTTTTGTCTTTATTAAATTTTTATTTTTTGTCTATTACCTTGGGCTCTCTTTGTTCCTTTTCTAGTTCCCTTAGGTATAATGTTAGACTGTTTATTTGAGTTTTCTTTTTTCTTGAGGCCTGTATCAATATAAATTTCCCTGTTAGTACTGCTTTTGTGGAGTTCCAAAGATTTTGGACTGTTCTGTTTCCATTTTTCTCCATTTATTTTTAAAAATGTCTTCCTTGATTCATTCACTGACCCTTTGGTTGTTTAGTAATAAGTTGTTTAACCTTCACATGTTTGTGTCTTCTCTAGTTTTAAAAAAAGATTTTTTGAATTGATTTTCAGTTTCATACCATTGTCATAAAAGATGCATGGTTTAGCATGAAGTTCACATATAACATCTTAAGTATACAGTAGTCTATATTAATTTGATTATCATTTAAGTTTGAACCCACTATTCAAACCTTTATACCTCTCCACTTTTCATGTATATGTTATCATTTTACATATTTTTATTCATAATTTTCTTACCTCTAATTATGTTTTCCTTTCCACTTAAAAAATCTCTTTAACATTTCTGGTATTGCTGATTTAGTGGTGATGTACTCCTTTAAATTCTGTTAGGGAAACTATCTCTCTTTCAATTCTGAATGATAATCTTTATGGATAGAGTATTCTTGGCTTTAGGTTTTTTCTTTTCATCACTTTGATTATATCATGGCAGTCCCTTCTTGGCCTGCAAATTTGTGCTGAAAAATGAGCTGATAGCCTTAAGGGTTTTCTCTTGTACAGAAATTTTTGCTTCTTTCTTGGTGCTTTTAAAATTCTCTTTTAATCTTTGACCTTTGACCTTTTAATTTTTATGCATCATGGTGTGACATTCCTTAGGTTCATTTTGTTTGAAAGGCTTCTTGCTTCCTGAAACTGGGTATCTATTTCCTTTCTTATGTTAGGGAAGTTTTCAGCTATTTATTAGAATTTTTTCTGACGCTTTCTCTCCTCTTTCCGACACCCCTATCTTCTATGATGCTAATATTTATGTGTTTGATGTTGCCTAAAACATTAACTATGCTCATTTTTTTTGTTTTGTTTTTTAACTTTGCCGTTCCACCTGAATGCTTTGGAAACTTCCAATTCACTGATCCTTTCCTCTGCATCCTCTAATGTACCAGATTCCCTCTAGTGTAGTTTCCATTTCAGTTACTGCCTTCTTCAACTCTGATTGGTTCTTTTTTATATTTTATACCTCTTTGTTGAATTTCTCACTGAGTTTTTCCATTCTTCTATACAGTCTGGTCAGCATCTTTATCATCATTACTTCAAACTCTTTATTGGGTATATTGCTTATCTCTGTTTCACTTAGTTCCTTTTCTGAGATTTTTGTCTTATTCTTTCATCTGGGGCATATTCTTCTCTCTCCCCATTTTGCTCGACTTTCTGTGTTATTTTCTATGAATTAGATGGAACAGATAGTTCTAAACTTGAAGGAATGGTCTCATATATGGCCATTCTCTATGTTGACTGTGTATGCCTGGTTGACTATATGGTCATTCCCTATGTTGACTGTTGGACTTTTGCTGGCTGGCTGGAACTGTGATTGGCATGGGCTAGGGGTCATGGGACACTCTGTGCTGTCTCTTCCCTGATGGGATGGCCAGATCTGAAGTGGATGTGGGCCAGTGTGGTCCTGAGACTCTCTGTGCAGGAAAGCTGAAGCTGAAGTGTTAGGAAGCCAGCAGTGGCAGGGCTCTGCATGCAGTAGCCACCCTGTTAGAACAGCTAAAACTGAAGTAGGTGCAGGCCCAGCGGTCTTGGACCTGTATTCACAAGGACATTCGAAAGCATATCTGAAGCTGAAGTGGGTTGAGTGTAAACCAAGTTATTCTGGGGCTCTCCATACAGAGGGTGCCCTGGCAGAATGGCTGGAGCTGAGGCAGGGTACAAACTGAGAGGTCTTGGGGCTCTTTTAGCAGCAGGTGCCATGAAGAATAGCTAAAGATTCTCAAGTTTTCTTATGGCACATTTATAGTTTTTATTCAACTGAAATCTTTAATGTAACAGGAAATTTTCCTGATATAAACTGCGAAGTGCTCATTACAACTTTAGTTTTATTTTTTAATGGCTACTTAGTTTCCCAAAGTCATTTATAAAATAAATCTATCTTTTCACTATTGAATTTATGGTTCCATCTTTTCTTTACCAAGTAAAATAGAGGGCTTTTATATAGAGTTTCTAGAATATGTTTGATTGCTGACAGGAATAATCCAGTACAGAAGGAGTAAGCTAAAATACAGAAGTAAAATCCCTGAAATGGTAAAAGATATGATTCATGACATTTTAGTAATAAATGATAAAAGTTAATACTTACTGAGGGTCTATTATATGCCAAGCAGTGTTCTAAATGCTTTACATGGATTAAATAATTTAATCTTTCAAATAAAGATACGTCCCCACTTATAACATCATTGGTTTAAGAGAGACAAAACTGCTTCACCACACCTGGTTCTTAGCAACTGAAGTTGGAAAAATGACTAAGAAGTCTATGTGAACTTGAATGGCAGACTCTCATTAAAAGTAAATGAAGATTCATTTTAAACCAATGAAAAATGGTACTTCTATAGACCTATGGGCTCATTCTTCCTTATCCATAATGCAAACGTTTTATTCTTCGTTGGTATTACTACTGAGAATGCCCCTCACTACCATGAACTTCTTCATAGGTGTACGTGCCCTTGCCTGGTAAATATATACACTTAGAGCTTGTTTAATTGATCACGATAATGGTCAATGGCTTTCCTTTAAAAAAAATTTTTAAACTAGAAAAAGTTTTTTAAAGTAGGCTCCACACCCAACATTGGGCTTGAACTCACAACGCTGAGATTAAGAGTTGTGTGCTCTACCAACTGAGCCAGCCAGCTGTCTCAATGGCTTTCCTTTACAAGCCCACAAGGATCCAAAACAAAAAACAAAAACAAAACAAAACAAAACAAAATGGGTTCTAAAATTCCCATAATTTTACTCTTAAAGAAACAGGCCAACAAAGGCTTAAAAACTTACCTAGATCACATTGCTGGTAAGTGGTGGAGCTGGGCTTTGAACATAGTCTAACCTGCTCTTAATTACAATCTATGTTGAAAAGGTAGGAAAGATCTTACAAACATGTATATACAAGTAGTATAAATTTCATTGTAGGAAGAGATATGACTTCTATTTTCCTTTTGAACTAGAGTTTACAGTACAAGAAATAGAATACAAGAATATTTCTTGAAGAATACAAGAAAACCAACCTGCTGAGTTACAGGATTTTCTCAAGTAATGATGACATGCCTCTATGTGTGCAAAGGGAAAGTCCACCCATCTGGGGAAAAGGACTCTGGAAAGCCTGCGGCTGGTCTGAAGAAACAAAGAGATGGAAAAAAGAACCTCTAAAGGAACACCGAAGAAGAGAGTAATAGGGCACTGGAGCTCAAGAACCCATTTCACAACGTTTTTGGGATCTGTCCTTGCAATTAGAATCGATGTGGACCAAGAACTGTCAAGGTTTGGGGTGGGGAAACAAGTATGATTCTTTCTGTTTACATTAGTCTCAGTGGCAGGTTACTGTCCCTATTTTCTCCTAGGAGGTAGCAACCTCGCTGACAGATGACAGTTGTATTTGGCTGCTCTAAACTTTGATCCCCCTTTACATTGCCCTTGAGCAGATCTACTTTTGAGTCCTTTCGCTGCTGAACTTCATCAACCCACACATCTTGGTTAAGTTTCTAGCAGCTGCTCCTAGTGACCTTCTAATGCCTCTGATGACTGTGTGCTGTGAGAGCAGCAGGTGGAAAACAATCCCATGACAGATATGAGAATATGGGTGAAGTGGATAGAGGGTATTAAAAAATACATGCATGGGGAAAGTAGCAGAAACCTCAACCTTTTGATAAACATTTAACAAAAGTCGATTATAGAGTAGATACTGTGTTAGAAGGTTGAATAACTCCTAAGCCATTCCCATAAAGGCGAGGAGCATGATTTCATCTTTCAGATAATCTTGGAAGCTATTACTTACTGGTCCTGTTGTGAATTAAGTGCTTATTAAGTGATTATTGAATGGGTTAATAAAGGATGGAGGAAATGCCTTAGCGTCTTTGCTTGTGCCAGTCCCTTCACCCAGAATACTTCTTTTTAATATAATGATATAAATCCCACCCTTGTTTGAAGGCTCTCTCCTCCATGAAACCTTCTTACTCACTTCTGTCTAGTTAAGTTCTCTTCTTCTAATGTCTGTAGTACAAATTCTGTCTATATTTGGTTTCCATTTCTCTCTCTCTTTCTCATACTGTTGTAGATAACACAAATACATTTCCTAAAAGTGTACACATTTCCTAAATGTAGGGTCTTCATATTTTACTTTTTCCCTAATACCCAATGTGACTGATAAAGTTCTAAGTACAAAGTATTGCCCCTGTAATACTTACCGATTTAACTTTTTATTGTCTCCAAAGCAACATTATCAGAAAGAAACTAAGGGTTTCTTTTTTCTAATGCTTATTTAAAAATTTTTTAACTTAATTTATTTTTAATTTACATCCAAGTTAGTTAGTATATAGTGCAACAATGATTTCAGGATTAGATTCCTTAATGCCTCTTACCCATTTAGCCCATCCCCCCTCCCACAACCTTTCCAGTTTGTTCTCCATATTTAAGAGTCTGGCATGTTTTTGTCCCCCTCCCTGTTTTTATGATTTTTGCTTCCCTTCGCTGACGTTCATCTGTTTTGTATCTTAAAGTCCTCATATGAGTGAAGTCATATGATATTTGTCTTTCTCTGATTGACTAATTTCCCTTAGCATAATACCCTCTATTTCCATCCACGTAGTTGCAAATGGCAAGATTTCATTCTTTTTGATTGCTGGGTAATACTCCATTGTATGTATGTGTGACACCACATCTTCTTTATCCATTCATCCATCGATGGACATTTGGGCTCTTTCCATACTTTAGCTATTTTTGGTAGTACTGCTATAAACATTGGGATGCATGTATACCTTCAAAACAGCATACATATATCCGTTGGATAAATACCCAGTAGTGCAATGGCTGGGTCATAGGGTAGTTCTATTTTTAACTTTTTGAGGAACATCCATACTGTTTTCCAGAGTGGCTGCCCCAGTTTGCATTCCCACCAGCAGTGCAAAAGAGATTCTCTTTCTCCACATCTCTACCAACATCCGTTGTTGCCTGAGTTATTAATGTTAGCCATTCTGACTGGTTTGAGGTGGTATCTCACTGTGGCTTTGATTTGTATTTCCCTGATTAAGAATGACATTGAGCATCATTTCATGTGTCTGTTGGCCATCTGGATGTCTTCCTTGGAGAAGTATCTGCTCATGTCTTTAGCCCATTTCTTCACTGGATTATTTGGTTTTTGGGGGTTGAGTTGGAGAACTTCTTTATAGATTTTGGATGCTAATCCTTTATCTGATACGTCGTTTGCAAATATCTTCTCCCATCCCATCAGTTGTCTTTCACTTTTGCTGCTTGTTTCCTTTGCTGTGCAGAAGATTTTTATTTTGATGAGGTACCAGTAGTTCATTTTTGCTTTTGTTTTTCTTGCCTCTGGAGACATGTTGAATAAGAAGTTGTTGCAGCCAAGGTCAAAGAAGTTCTTGCCTGCTTTCTCCTTAAGGATTTTGCTGGCTTCCTGTCTCACATTTAGGTCTTTCACCCATTTTGAATTTATTTTTGTGTAGGGGTAGGAAAGTGGTCCAAGTTCATTTTTCTGCCTGTTGCTGTCCAGTTTTCCCAGCACCACTTGCTGAAGAGACTATCTTTATTACATTGAAAATGCTTTCCTGCTTTGTCAAAGATAAGTTGGCCATACGTTTGTGGGTCCACTTCTGGGTTCTCTATTCTGTTCTATTGATCCAAGTGTCTGTTCTTGTGCCAGTACCATACTGTCTTGATGATTACAGTTTCGTAATACAGCTCAAAGTCTAGAATTGTGATGCCTCCCGCTTTGGCTTTCTTTTTCAAGGTTGCTTTGGCTATTAGGGGTGTTTTGTGTTGCCATACAAATTTTAGGATTGTTTGTTCTGACTCTGTGAAGAATGCTGGTGTTATTTTGATAGGGATTGCATTGAATATGTAGATTGCTTTGGGTAGTACTACATTTTAACAATATTTGTTCTTCCTATCCAGGAGCATGGAATATTTTTCCATCTTTTTGTGTCTTCTTCAATTTCTTTCATAAGCTTTCTATAGTTTTCAGTGTATAGATTTTTCACCTCCTTGGTTAGATTTATTCCTACGTATTTTATGGTTCTTGGTGCAATTGTAAATGGGATCGATTCTTTGATTTCTCTTTCCGTTGCTTCATTATTGGTGTATAAGAAAGCAACTGATTTCTGTGCATTGATTTTATATCCTGCCACTTTGCTGAATTCGTGGATAAGTTCTAGCAGGTTTTTGGTGGAGTAGTTTGGGTTTTCCATATAGAGTATCATGTCATCTGCGAACAGTGAAAGTTTGACCACCTCCTGGCTGATTTGGATGCCTGTTATTTCTTTGTGTTGTCTGATTGCTGAGGCTAAGATTTCCAATACTATGTCAAATAACAGGTGGTGAGAGTGGACATCCCTGTCTTGTTCCTGACCTTAGGGGGAAAGCTCTCAGTTTTTCCCCATTGAGGATGATATTAGCATTGGGTCTTCCATATATGGCTTTTATGATGTCAAGGTATGATCCTTTTAACCTCTTTTCTTAAGGGTTTTTTTTATCAAGAAAGGATGCTATATTTTGTCAAATGCTTTCTCTGCATCTGTTGAGAGGATCATGTGGTTCTTGTCCTTTCTTTTTTTGATGTGATGAATCACATTGATAGATTTGAGGATATTGAATCAGCCCTGCATCGCAGGTATAAATCCCACTTGGTCGTGGTGAATAATTTTTTTGATGTGTTGTTGGATACGGTTGGCTAGTATCTTGTTGAGAATTTTTGCATCAATGTTCATCAGGGAAATTGGTCTATAGTTCTCCTTTTAAGTAGAGTCTTTGTCTGGTTCTGGAGTCATGGTAATGCTGACTTCATAGAAAGTGTTTGGAAGTTTTCCTTCCATTTCGATTTTTTGGAACAGCTTCAAGAGAATAGGTGTTAAATCTTCCTTAAATGTTTGGTAGAATTCCCCTGGAAATCCATCTGGCCCTGGACTCTTGTTTTTTGGGAGATTTTTGATGACTAATTCGATTTCTTTACTGGTTATGGATATGTTCAAATTTTTTGTTTCTTCCTGTTTCAATTTTGGTAGTTTATATGCTTCCGGAAATTTGTCAGTTTCTTCCAGATTGTCTATTTTATTGGTATGTAATTGTTCATAATATTCTCTTATTAGTGTTTTTATTTCTGCCTGTGTTGGTTGTGATCTTTCCTCTTTCATTCTTGATTTTGTTTATTTGAGTGCTTTCCTTTTTCTTTTTGATCAAACCAGCTAGCAGTTTACCAATTTTGTAAATACTTTCAAAGAATCAGCTTCTGGTTTCATTGATCTGTTCTACTGTCTTTTTGGTTTCGATAGCCTTGATTTCTGCTCTAATCTTTATTATTTCCTGTCTTCTGCTGGTTTGGGGTTTTATTTGGTGTTCTTTTTCCAGCTCTTTGAGATGTAAGGTTAGGTTGTGTATCTGAGACCTTTCTTACTTCTTCAGAAAGGCCTGGATTGCTATATACTTCTCTCTTAAGACTGCCTTTGCTGCATCCCAGAGGTTTTGGGCTATGGTGTTATTTTCATTGGCTTCCATGTAGTTTTTAATTTCCTCTTTAACTTTGTAGTTAGACTCTTCAGTCTTTAGTAGGATGTTCTTTAGTATCCAGGTATTTGTTATTTTTCCAGTTTTCTTGTGGTTGATTTCATGTTTCATAGTGTTGTGATCTGAAAATATGCACACTATTATCTCGATCTTTTGTACTTGTTGAGGGCTGATTTGTGACCCAGTATGTGATCTTTTCTAGAGAACATTCCATGTACACTTGAGAAGAATGTATATTCTGCTGTTTGAGGATGAAATGTTCTGAATATATCTGTTAAGTCCATCCAATCCAGTGTGTCACTCAAAGCTATTGTTTCCTTGTTTATTTTCTGTTTCAATGATCTGTCCATTGCTGTAAGTGGGGTGTTAAAGTTTCCTACTATTACGGTGCTATTATCAATGAGTTTCTTTATGTTCGTGATTAATTGATTTATATATTTGGGTGCTTTCACATCTGGAGCATAAATGTTTACAATTGTTAGATCTTCTTTGTGGATAGACCCCTTAATTATGATATAATCCCCTTCTTCATCTCTTGTTATGGTCTTTATTTTAAAGCCTAGATTGTCTGATGTAAGTATGGCTACTCCAGCTTTCTTTTGGTGACCATTATCGTGATAGACGGTTCTCCATCCCATTACTTTCAATCTGAAGGTGACTTTAGGTCTAAAGTAGGTCTCTTGTAAACAGCATATACATGGATCTTGTTTTCTTATGCATTCTCTTACCCTATATCTTTTGATTGGAGCATTTAGTCCATTGACGTTTAGAGTGAGTATTGAAAGATATGAGATTATTGCCATTATGTTTCTTGTGGAGTTGGAGTTTCTGGTGGTGTTCTCTGGTCCTTTCTAGTCTTTGTTGATTTGCTTTTTTTTTTTTTTTTTTTTTTTTTAGCTTTTCTCCCATCAGAAAGTCCCCCTTTAAATTTCTTGCAGGGCTGGTTTAGTGGTCACAAACTCTTTTAATTTTTGTTTGTCTGGGAAACTTTTAATCTCCTTCTATTTTGAATGACAGTCTTGCTGGATAAAGAATTATTGGATGCATAATTTTTCTGATTCAGCAAATTGGATATATCCTGCCACTCCTTTCTGGCCTGCGAAGTTTCTGTGGATAGGTCTGCTGCAAACCTGATCTGTCTTCCTTTGTAGGTTAAGGACTTTTTTCTCCTTGTTGCTTTCATGATTCTTTGCTCGTCTGAGTATTTTGTGAATTTGACTATGATATGCCTTGTCGATGGTTGGTTTTTGTTGAATCTTGTGGGAGTCTTCTCTGCTTCCTGGATTTTGATGTCTGTGTCTTTCGCCAGGTTAGGAAAGTTTTCCACTATGATTTGCTCATATAACCCTTCTACCCCATTTTCTCTCTCTCATTTTCTGGGACCCCTATGATTCTGATGTTGTGTCTTTTTAATGAGTCACTTATTTCTCTTATTCTTAAATCATACTCTTTTACTTTAGTCTCCCTCTTTCTTTCTGCTTCATTATTCTCTGTAAGTTTGTCCTCTGTATCACTGATTTGCTGCCCTGCCCCATCCATCCTTGCCGCCGTGGCAACCATCCGAGATTGCAGCTCAGCTATAGCATTTTTTATTTCATTCTGGCTAGACTTTACTTCTTTTATCTCCATATAGAGGGATTCTAATCTATTTTCAACACCAGTTAGTATTCTTATTATAGTGATTCTAAATTCTGGTTCTGACATCTTGTTTGTATCTGTGTTGGTTAAGTCCCTGGCTGTCATTTAGAAGCTAAGGATTTCTGGTCTACCCAGACTGGCTGCAGAATTGTAACGACCTTTTTGCCTAATTCTCCAGCACTGAAAATGTATGCTTTCTTGCTCTATCATGCTACTCTATTAAGCAGTGAAAATTGCAAGGTAAATTTAAAAAGTTTTATTTGGAAATATCATGAAACTATTGAGGTTTGTAGACACAACCTTCATGTAAATGTTCAGTGTAAATATTATCAGTCATTATTCAAGTCCAGTATTATGGAACCGTAATGTTGTCAACGCACTAATCTTTTTTGAACATACTGAATTTACTTGGTCAACTCTAAGTTTAAATCAGTTGTTTTGTCTCTCTAGTCAATATTATAACGATTTTGCTTTATATGAATCAGCCTAAAAATTGAGTTTTTTAAAAGCTAGTAGCAAATTTCCAAATGTTCAAATCGACAAAATCTCAAAGTACACATTTATAATTGACTAAGCCCAGCTTCCAAGGCAAGCAGAAATTAGTTCATACTAATGTGAAAGTAGATTTACGTATTTGAATTAGAAAGGACTTAAGAGCACCAGATATTATAGGATATTACTATATTGTATATCATATATGTTTGATATACTTGTGGAAACTCAGTTTTTGACCAAATGACCTTTAATATCTCTTTCTACTCTAAGATTCTTAATTTATTTTCATAGACCTAAATGCCCTTCCTGACCATTTTCACCATGTCAAGTCTTACTCCATTCAAATGTAACATCTTTTGTGATTTATCTACCTAGAAATGATCATCCACTCTTTTGAACTGTTTGTGGAAATTACCTTGTAACTCTTTTATAGCACTTAACTCTTTTTTGCTGGTGGTTTAGTTATAGATGTATGTAACATTTCCTAACGAGGTAAAAACTTAAAAGCCAGGACAGGAACTCAACCATATTTATACTAACCACAGCAGAGTATTTTGGCCATACATATGTTTTTTCTTAATGCTCACTGAATGCTTATTGAGTATTAATAAGCTCCTACAATGTATTAATGTTAAGATACAAATTCATTCCTTCATTCGGCCAATGATTAATGGAAGAGGTTACACCTGGGGAAAATGAATAGACTAGGAGGCACAAAACTTGTACTGGTAAGTAGAAAACTAGTTTGAGAGTAAGTGGAGACATCGGAATGGGTAAGAGTAAAACATCATACTTGTCTTCCTGCCTCTAGGTTTGTGGCTACTGTCTATACATAAACATGAATAATTCTTTTATAACTTAAATCAGATAATATCACTCTCTTATTTAAGAACATTCAGTTCATGAGTTGGAGCCCTGCATCAGGTTCTCTACTGTGAGCGCAGAGCCTGCTTCAGACACTCTGTCTCCTTCTCTCTCTGCCCCTCCCCACCTCTCTCTCTCTCTCTTGCTTTCTCTCTCTCTCTCTCGCTTTCTCTCTCTCAAAAATAAACAAACATAGAATTAATGTTTGCTTATTTTAGAGAAAGGGAGACAGAGCATGACAAGGGGAAGGGCAGAGAGAAAGGGAGACACAGAATCTCAAGCAGGCTCCAGGCTCTGAGCTGTCAACACAGAGCCCAATGCGGGGCTAGAATTCACAGGCTGTGATGTCATGACCTGAACCAAAGTTGGACGCTTAATTGATCCACTCTGGCACCCCAAAAATAAACATTTTTTAAAAAAGCAAAATGACCGCTGTGGCTGGAGCCAGGAGAAGCAATAGGAAGAAAGGAAAAATAAATACTGAGCAGTGGTCAGAAGGAATATTGAGTGGGGCTTGTCAGCTATGGTAAGGACTTTGGATTTCATTCTAGATCAGAACAGAAGACATAAGAGATTTTGAGCAGAGGAATGACACAATCTGACATATTTATAATGAATTCCTCTGACTTTGTGTGAGAAATGCAATACAGAGATTTAGAATGGAAGTAGGAAGATCAAGTAGTTACTCCAAATGAGAGATGAGGGTATCTTGAATGGACAGGATGGTTTCTTAATACTAATTTCATCAGAGACTGTCCATAAAAATTCATTCTCCACCTTTTCCATACTGATGGTATTATAGTCAAGCATAGGGCTATCTCACTTCACCCCCTTTCCCACGACCTTTGTAGTTAAGTGTGGCCATGTAACTCAGTTCTCTTCAGTGGAATTGGAGAAGATCTGTGTGGAGAAGATAGCTTCTGGGATGAGGTCTTCAGACAGTAAGCATGCCTTTTTTAGGCTCTTCTTGTCTTTCCCAGAAATCAGTTTTAAGCCTGCAGATGAGGGCAAAGTACTAGGAGATGCTAAAGAAATAAATTGGAAGGAACTGGGTTTCTGAATGACCACATTAAGCATATTTTCCTGCCAATCTGCTATGCTGACCCCAGATTATAATGTGAGAAATAAACCCCTGAATTATTACTGGGTCTCTCTTCGGTCTCTAGCTTTTACCCCTGTTAATACATTTACGAAGTTACTTAACCTCTTTGAGTCTCATTTTCCTCATCTGTAAAGAGGGAATAATACTGATACATCCCTTGTAAGACTGTGGTGATAAATACATGAAACAGTCCAAGTAAAGCACTAAAGCAATACCCTTCTCATGGTAATCTTTTCATAAATGTTTTTTAGAATTTTATTTATTTATTTATTTATTTATTTATTATTTATTTATTTATTTTTATTTTATTTATTTATTTATTTATTTATTTATTGATAAAGCGGGAAAATGTATTCAATGGAAAAAAGACAGCCTCTTTAATAAATGGTGCTGGGAGAATTGGACAGCAACTTGCAAAAGAGTGAAACTAGACCACTTTCTTACACCACTCACAAAAATAAATTCTAAATGGATAAAAGATCTGAATGTGAGACAGGAAACCATCAAAATCCTAGAGGAAAAAGCAGGGAAAAGCCTCTTTGACCTAAGACACACCAATTTCTTACTTGACACGTCTCCAAAGGCAAGGGAATTAAAAGCAAAGATGAACTATTGGAACTTCATCAAGATAAAAAGCTTCTGCACAGCAAAAGAAACAACCAACAAAACGAATAGGCAACCAACGGAATGGGAAAAGATTATCGCAAATGACATATCGGATAAAGGACTAATATCTAAAATCTATAAAGAACTTAACAAACTCCACACCCGAAAAACAAACAACCCAGTGAAGAAATGGGCGGAAGATATGAATAGAATTATTAATGAACATAATTCCATCTTTGGTTTGGATGATGGACATCTGGCTAATAAAGCAGATGGAGTTGGTGCACTGATAGACCTATTGAAACAGACTTGCCATGAATGGAGCCCTAGTATTTATATTTTTAAAAATTTCTGCAGACGGATCAGGCCAGGTACCTTGGTTAAGGTATACATACTTTATATTTGCTGTACATGTCACATAGCATCTGTTAGTTAAAACCTTAATGCCCTCCTTTGGGGGAAGACCAGCCTAGAATTCCTGATATTCCCATAAGTGCTAGGAAAAAAAAGGAGAAATTAATTATATTCGAGGAAACAAATTTTCTGTGAACATTCATGATAAAAAAATAATAACCTGTTTAAGAGACTTCCATTTTGGGCTGAATGGTCATCTACATTCTACAAAGATACCCTACTGTAAAACAATTCTTACTGCATTTCTGGACTCTTCAGGAGGTCAGAGAAATCTCCCACAAACCCAATCCAGATAAACAAATTTGTGGGGTGAATTGTGAGCAGACAAATGAAGCGAGGCTGTGTTAAGTGCTAACATTAGCACTGACACCAAACCAAATCTTGGGCTGCACAGAGTGGGGGGAGATAAACTTGAGGCTCCTAGATGAAGTGGGAGATCCTACAGGGAGCCAAATTGGTCCCAGGTTAGCAGTATCCTTGACTGGCAGAAACGAGGGCCAATCATCTCTGGAGGAAAGCATGCCTCATTTGATGGCCAGGAGTTTCTAGGAATAAGAATGAATGAAGCCAATGAATGAAGACCGACAGACAGGAAAATGTACTTTCATGAATGAAGAAAGAAACCCAAAGACATCAGATACTACAATTATCATATTGAAACCAAATTACTCTGTAAGGTTTTTTTTTTAAAAAACTTTACTGAGACATAATTAACATATAGTACAATTTACCCACTTAATCCATTTAAAGTGTGAAATGTAATGATTTTTAGTATATTCACAGCTACCTGCAACCATCACTGTCTGATGTTGTTTATAAGATCCCTTTATCTTCATCTATTAAAATTCTTTTTTTTTTCCTGTTCAGCTTGGGTGCTTTCCATTATCCAGTCTTCCAAATTGGTGATCTGTTCTTCTGCATCCTCTAATGTGTTGATTCCTTCTAATGTATTTTTCATTTCAATTATTGCATTCTTCAAGTCTGATTATTTCTTTTTAATATTTTCTATCTCTTTGTTGAGGGTTTTTCTGATCTTTTCTACCCTTCTCTTCAGTCTAAGAAGTTGTTTATGATCATTACTTTGAACTATTTGCCAGGCATATTGCTTGTCCTCATTTCGTTTAATCCTTTTTCTGGAGGTTTGTCTTGTTCTTTTTTTTTCTGCATATTCTTCTGTCACCCTGTTCTGTGTTTGTTTTTATCAGTTAAAGAGAATAACTACCTCTCCAAAACTTGAAAAATTGTCCCGTGTATATTCATCCCTTGTGTAGACTGTGTGTTTGGTGACTTTTGCTAGCTGGGTGCAGCTGTGGCTAGCTTGGGCTGGGTGGGGGGGGTCTCACGGCACTCCATGTTGTCACTTCCCTGATGCGATGGCTGGAACTGAATGCGTATGGGCTAGGTTGTCCTGAGGATCTCCACACAGAGATTTCCCTGGCAGGACAGCTGAAGCTGCAGTGGGCACAAGCTAAGAGGTCCTAGGGTTTTCTGTGCAGTGGGTACCTTGCCAGGAAAGTTAAAGCTGAAGTGGGCAGAGGTTGGTGTTATCCGTGCTCTTTGCATAGAAAGCATGATTACAGGACAGCTAAAGTTGAAGTTGGTGAGGCCAGTGGGGCCCTGAGGTGCTATGTGCAGAAAGCACCTTGGCAGGAGAGCTGACACTGAAAAGGATATATACTTGGGTGTTCTGAGGCTCTTTGCACAGAAGAGCAAGAGCACTGGAAAGTTGCTGGAGCTGAGATAAGGTGTCAGCCTGGAGGCCAGGGCTCTCCATGAAGAGGGCACCCAGGTAGAATAGCTAAATTTGAAGTGAGTACAGGCAAGGAAGGTCTTGAGAGTATGTGGAGAAGTCACCCTGACCAGACAGCAGAAGCTGAAGTGAATGCAAGCTAATGTGTCCCAGGGTGCTCAGCACAAGGAGGCCTGGGTGGGACAACTGGAGCTGAGGCCAACACAGGCCAGGGTGTCCCAGGGTATTTGATGCAGTGGGCGCCCTGGTTCAAAAGCTAAAGCTGAAGTTGGTGCAGGTAGAAAGCGTCCTGGGACTCTATGTGTAGAAGACATCTTGACAGGATAGTTAAAGATGAAGGAGGTGCAAGATGGGGAGTCCTGGAGCTCTTCATGTGGGAGGCACCCTGGCAGAATAGCTAAAGCTGAAGCGGGTGTAGGCCGGGGGGTCCTAGAGCTCTATGTGCAGGCAGCACCTTGGCAAAATAGTGGGAACTGAAGTGGGTGGAAGTCAGGGTGTCTCGGGGTCCCCTAAGATGCTTAGAGCTGGGATGACTGGAGCCAAGGTCTATGCTGGCCAGGAGGTCCTGGGGGCGATGTGCTCAGAGGGTATCTCAGCCAAGTGACCAAAACTGAGGCAGGCTTGGGCCAGATGTTCCTGGGGTGCTCTGTCCAGGGGTGCACACTGGTGGGGTGGCTGGAGCTGAAGCAGGTGCCAGCTGGGAGAACCTTGAACATTTTATGCTAGGGGTGTGCTAGCAAGCTGTGTGAAGCCAGAGTGGTGCAGGCCTGGAGTGTTCCAGAGTTCTTTGCATCTGTGTCACCTTTGCATGACAGCTGAAGCTGTAGTGAGCACTGACCAGGGCTGTCCTGTTTTGTACCACCGGGAGCAACCTTGGTGGGATGGCTAGGGCTGGTGCAGTGTGAGGTGGCAAGCTATTTAGGGCACCTGGACCCTACTCCCATTCACGCTATCAAGGTGGAGAATGAGTGTAAACTGTGGCAAGTTCTAGTGGCTCTCATCATTTAGTGGAGTTCTAGTGTTGCTTTTTAAAATACTAGTTGCTCTTTTAAACCATAGTTATTTTTCTGTGCCCCAGGATATTTGGGGCTGGTATGGACTGGGGGACCCAGTGCTCCTGAGGTGGCCGGCTGGCTATGGGATCCGGGCTCTGCTCCCATCTGCCCCCTAGAGATGGACAGGGAGTGTACACCATAGCACTCACCATCCCCTCCAACGCAGAGAAAGTTCCAGCAGCTCCCCTGCAGTTGGCAGGGTTCTAGGGCCGCACCTTTTATATACCAATATATCTTTAAAAAAATTTTTTTTTATTGTCAAATTGGTTTCCATACAACACCCAGTGCCCTGCCCATCCCAATCTATTCCCTGCTCAGTGCCTGTCACCCACTCTCCCCCCTCCCATACCCCCCTCAACCCTCAGTTTGTTCTTAGTATTTGAGTCTCTTATGTTTTGTTTCCCTCCCTCTCTGTGTCTTTTTTCCTTCCCCTCTTCCCCTCCCCCCTGGTTTTCTGTTAGGTCTCACAAAGTCCACCTATGTGTGAAAACATATGGTATCTGTCTTTCTCTGCCTGACTTATTTGACTTAGCATAATCCCCTCCAGTTCCATCCATGTTGCCACACATGGCCAGATTTCATTTTTTCTCATTGCCACATGGTATTCCATTGTATATATATACCACATCTTCTTTATCCCTTTGTCAGTTGATAGACACTTAGTCTCTTTCCATGATTTGGCTATTGTTGAAAGTGCTGCTATAAACATCGGGGTACACGTGCCCCTACACATCAGCACTCCTGTATCTCTTGAGTAGATTCCTAGCAGTGCTGTTGCTGGGTCATAGGGTAGTACTATTTTCATTTTTTTGAGGAACCTCCACACAGTTCTCCAGAGTGACTGCACCAGTTTGCATTCCCACCAACAGTGCAAGAGAGTGCCTGTTTCTCCACATCCTCATCAGCATCTATAGTTTCCTGATTTGTTCATTTTAGCCACTCTGACTGATGTGAGGTGGTATCTCAGTGTGGTTTTGATTTGTATTTCCCTGATGATGAGTAATGTTGAGCATCATTTCATGTGTCTGTTAGCCATTTAGAAATTACAGCATCCAATATATTTTTTAAAGTGTGTCTATTAGTGGGGCGCCTGGTGGCTCAGATGGTTAAGTGTCTGACTCTTGGTTTCAGTTTACGTCACAATCTCAGTTTTGTGAGTTCAAGCCCTACATTAGGCTCTGTGCTGGCAGCATGGAACCTACTTGAGATTCTCCCTCCCTCCCTCCCTCCCTCCCTCTCTCTCTCTCTCACTCTCTCTCTCTCTCCCTCCCTCTCTCTCGCCCTCTCTCTCTCTCTCTCTCTCTCTCTCTCTCTCTCTCTCTCGCCCTCTCTCTCTCCCTCTTCCTCTCCCTCTCCCTCTCCCTCTCCCTCTCCCTGTCTCCTCCCTGTCTCCTCCCTCTCTCCTCCCTGTCTCCTCTCTGTCTCCTCCCTGTCTCTGCCCCTACCCCACTCATGCTGTCTCCGTCTCTTTCAAAATAAATAAATAGACTTAAAAATAAAAAGAGTGGCTATTTGTCTTCTATATGTCAGAGCCGATGAATTTGGTCTTTGTCTCTCTATACTCTCCTTCTCCACTACAGTTTGCACCTGGGTTAGGGGTTCCTTTTGTTACTGCACTTCCTCTCTCTTAGCATTTCCTCTATCTTATGTTGTGTAGAAGCTCCTCAGCCAGCCCTCAGTTTTTCTTAAGGAGGAATTGTTCTACAGGTAAGAATAGATTTGGTATGTCTGTGGAGGTGAGTTCAGAGTCTTCCTACGTTGCCATCTTGGACTGGATCTTCTCTATTCAATTTTTTAAGAAACCTTCACACTGTTTTCCACAGTAGTTGCAACAATATACATTCCCACTAACAGTATACAAGAGTTCCCTTTTCTCCATGTTCATCCCAACACTGGTTATTTACTGTCTTTTTTATATTAGTCATTCTGACTGGTGTAACGTGATATCTCTTATCTCATTGTGGTTTTGATTTGCATTTTCCCAACGATGAGTGATGTCGAACATCTTTTCATGTATCTGTTGGTCATCTATGTATTTTTTTTTTGGAAAACTGTCCATTTGGGTCTTCTGCCCATTTAAATATTAGATTATTTACTTTTTTGGTGCTGAGTTGTGTAAGTTCTTTATGTATTTTGGACTTTAACCCCTTTACATATATCATTTGCTAATATCTTTTCCCATTTAGTAGGTTGCCTTTTCATTTTGTTGATGGTTTTCTTTGTGCAAAAGGTTTTTATTTTGGCATAGTCTCAATAGTTTGTTTTGCTTGCCTGAGGAGATAAATCTAGAAAAATGTTGCTAAGGCTGATGTCAAAGAGATTACTGCCTATGTTATTTTCTAGGAGTTTTATGATTTCAGGTTTCACATTAGGTCTTTAATCCATTTAGTATTTATTTTTGTATATGGTGTAATAAAGTGGTCTAGTTTTATTCCTTTGCATGTGGCTGTCCAGTTTTCCCAGCTCAGTTTATTGAGGAGACTGTCTTTTCCTTACAGTATATTCCTGCTTCCTTTGTTATAGATTAATTGTCCATTTAAACTTGGGTTTGTTTGGAGGTTCTGTCTTCTGTTCAACTAATCTATGTATCTGTGTTTTTGCTAGTCCCATACTATTTTGATTACTATAGCTTTGTATTACATCTTGAAGTCTGGAATTGTGATGCCTCCAACTCTGTTTTTCTTTCTCAAGATTGCTTCGGTTATTCGGGATCTTTGTGGTTCCATATAAATTTTACTAATATTTGTTCTAATTCTGTGAAAAAATACTGTTGGTATTTTGACACGAATTGCATTGATTTGTAGATTGCTTTAGGTAGTATGGACATTGACTTTTTTTTTTCAATTTTTTGCTTAAATTCCAGTTAGTTAATATACAGTATAATTTTGGTTTCAGGTGTAGAATTTAGTGATTCATCACATACATGAAACATCCAGTGCTTATCACAACCAGGGCCCTCCATAATGCTCATCACTTATTAATCCATCCTCCTGCCCACCTCCCCTCCATAACCCTTAGTTGATTCTCTGTAGTTAAGAGTCTGTTTCCTGCTTTGACTCTCTTGCACCTCTACCCTCATGTTTCTCTGTTTTGTTTCTTAAGTTCCACATGTGAGTGAAATTGTATGATACTTGTCTTTCTCTGACTTATTTAAATTTGCATAATACATCCTAGCTCTGCCACATTATTGGAAATAGCAAGATTTCATTCTTTTTATGGCTGAATAATATTCTGTTCTGTATATATACACACACATATATGTCCATTCATCAGTTGATGGACATTTGGGCTTTTAGTATGGACATTTTAACAATATTGAGTCCTCTTTTTTTTAGTATTTATTTATTTTTGAGAGACATAGAGACAAGAGTATGAGCAGGGGAAGGGCAAAGAGAGAGGGAGACACAGAATCCGAAGCAGGCTCTAGGCTCTGATGAGCCATCAGCACAGACCCCAACGCGGGGCTTGAACTCAACAGACCGTGAGATCATGACCTGAGCCGAAGTCGGCTGCTCAACCAACTGAGCCACCCAGGCGCCCCCAATATTGAGTCTTCTAATTCATGAGATGGAAAACCTTTCCATTTGTTTGTATCATCTTCCATTTCTGTCATTGTTTTATAGTTTTCAGAGTACAGGTCTTTCACTTTCTTAGTTAAATTTCTTCCTAGGTATTTTTTTATTTTTGGTATAATTGTAAATGGAGTTTTTTTTCCCCCTTAATTTCTCTTTCTGCTACTTTGTTATTAGTGTATAGAAATGCAACAGATTTCTCTATGTTAGTTTTGTATACTGTGATCTTAATGAATTCATTTATCATTTTTAATGGTTTTCTGGTGAAGTCTTTAGAGTTTTTCCATATACAGTTTCATGTTATCTGCAAATAGAGTTTTACTTCTCTCATACCCAATGCCTCTTGTTTCTTTTTCTTGTCTGATTGCTGTGGCTAGGACTTCCAGTACTATGTTGAAAGAAAGTAGTGACAGTGAACATCTTTGTGTTATTACTGATCTTAGAGGGAAAACTCCCATTTTTACTCAATTGAATATGATGCTAGCTATGGGTCTTTCATAAATCATTCTTATTATGTTGAAGTGAGCTCCCTTTAAACACATTTTGTTAAGAGTTTTTCCCATGAAAAATGTCAAATTTTGTCAAATGCTTTTTTCGCATCTATGGAGATGATTATATGATTTTTAATTTTTGTTTTGTTAACATGTGTTGATTTATTTGTGAATATTAAACCATCCTTGCTTCCCTGAAATAAATCTCACTTGATAGTGGTGAATGATCCTTTTAATGTATTGTTAAATGCAGTTTGATAATATTTTATTGAGGACCTTTGCATCTTTGTTCATCAGCGATATCGGGCCTGTAATTTTCTTCATTTTTGTAGTGTCCTTGGTTTTAATATCAGGATAATGCTGGCCTTCTCAAGTGAATTTGAAAGTTTTACTTCCTCTTCTGTTTTTTTGGGAATAGTTTTAAAAGAATAGATATTAACTCTTTTTTTAATGTTTGGTAGGATTCATCTGTGAATCCATCTGATGGCTGGCCTTTTGCTTATTGGGAGTTTTTCTATTTCTTCCTGATTCACTTTTTAAAAAATGTTTATTCATTTATTTTTAAAAGAGAGAGCGAGAGAGCGTGTGAGCGCACAAATGCGGGAGGGACAGAAAGATAGGGAGACACAGAATCCTAAGCAGGCTCCTGGCTCCAAGCCATCAGCATAGAGCCTGATGTGGGCTCCAACTCATGAACTGTGAGATGGTGACCTGAACGGAAGTCAGATGCTTAACCAACTGAGTTACCCCAGGCACCTCTTGATTCACTTTGGAAGATTGTGTTTCTAGAAATTTATCCACTTATTCTAGGTTGTTTATTTTGTTGACATATAATTTCTTTTTTTTTTTAATTTTTTAAACATTTATTTATTTTTGAGAGACATAGAGACAGAGTATGAGCAGGGGAAGGGCAGAGAGAGAGGGAGACACAGAATCCGAAGCAGGCTCCAGGCTCTGAGCTGTCAGCACAGAGCCCGACGCGGGGCTCGAACTCACAGACCGTGAGATCATGACCTGAGCCGAAGTCAGCCGCTTAACCGACTGAGCCACCCAGGCGCCCCTGACATATAATTTCTGTTGTAGTTCCTTATACCCCATGCAGGAGTGCCCTGGCCTTCTGGCAGAACTGAGTAGAACACGTCTGGGGGTTCCCATGGCACTCCACATTGGGTGTTTCCCAGTAGGTGACTTGTCGATACTTGTCTCAGATCAGAAACTTCTTAGAAATTTTTCTTAAGACTGGGAGGATGGTTGGTTCCTCTCACTCGAGTTATTTGAACTTTTAACTCTTCTGAGGCATTTCGATTAATGAAATATGATGTGTAATTACCTGAGTTTTTCTATGAGTAAATGAGCTCCAAAAAGGCTCCTAAATTGATTGCATATCTGAAAGTCTCCATTAAGAAGTCCAAAAATACCATGTTGTTGTCAACCTCATGTTTACTGTGATAGGATCTACAATTATAAGGTATCTGGAAGGTACAGTTTCCTATTTAAGTTATAGAGAATGTGAGAAACATTTCCCTGTCCTCTGCTAAAGAAATTTTAAAAAGTGTGCTTGGAAGTCGATAAGAGAGTAGATCTTAAGTGTTGTCACCACAACAAAGAAGTGGTAGAGTGTGATAGAGATGTTACTTAAAACTATAGTGATAATCACATTGCAACAAATAATTACATCAAATTGACAAATTTTGTGCCTTAAAGTTATATGTCAATTATATCTCAATGAAGTGTATGGAGGGAATGTGAATGTTCTAAGATTTGACAGACAAGATTCAGAATATGCTTACAGAATTAAATTTTAGTCAATTTGGTAATTCTTTTGTTCATTCTGGAGAAGAGAGTGAAAGAGACTGGTGAAGGGAGAGATCAGAGTGTCAAGACAAGAATAACAAGTCCCGGATTCAAGCTTTGTGTCCCTCCTGACCATGGGAGTTTGAGTAAGTCACTCGCCTTGCTTGTACTTCAGGTCCTTCCATAAATGAGTATGTTAAGAATATTTATAAGCACTGGTTACATGCCAGGCACTCGTCTGAACACTTTATGAATCCTTAAGCGAATCAATGTTTAATTGTCATCACCTCCATTTTAAAGGTAAGGAAATTGAGGCGTTCGGAGATGGGCTACCATTCCTAAGATCACACATTTTCTAAGTGGCTCCCCTAAGATTCGAAACTGAGCACTATGCTTTAACCCCCCTCGGACGAGGTCACCTGGTTTGCCTATCCTCCATCCTCCCTTCTGTTCTGTGTCTTGGGAGGATGACCCATGTGTGTGGCTCGACAGCAGTGACAAGAGATCCAAGGGTAGGAAATGAGAGAGGCTGGACACCTTCTTCCTTCACTAGCCTGTCTGAAGGATAGCCACAGGATACCTTTGTCAAAGGAAATAAGTTTTGTCAGGTGCCATCTCCACACAGTTTATTCAGATTCTAGAAACTTCTCTTTTCCCAGCTCTCTCAGGGGCTGCCCATGGAAATAACTCTTCACTCTTGCCAGCCTGGCATGCTGAACCATCTTTTGCTGCTAAGATCCTTCCTGATGACACTTTATCATCTAGAAAGTAGCCTACAATGTACTACCCCAGAAGTAAGTTCATTTTATGGTTACCACCACACTGAAGGTTTTGCTTATGTAAAGTCTCCTAGGTGGGACTGTTGGAAGGAAAAACACTGGAGCATGTTGCAAGGGACAGCTCCAGAACTGACATACTAGAAAAAGTGGGGAGTGTGGTGAACGGCTCTGTCCTTAAATGTTCTGACCAGAATGTGTAGAATTGAGGCACTCCAACTTTGCACATTTATTTAGCTCCCACACCAAAATTCTTTCATTCACTGAATGCATCATGAATGAACACAACCTCTTTCTTCTGCCTAGCACACTGCTTCTTTTTGCCTGAAAACTCCTTAGGATGTCAGCATGAATGTTAGTTACTTGCTCAAGGAAGCCTTTCCTGGAACATGCCTTTGGTCCTGCTGCAATAGATCATTATCTTCATCATACGCTCTACTTGCTTTTTGAAACATGTCTTCACAACACTTGGCAGAGTTTATAATTATGTATTTGGCGATGATTTGATCCATGCCTACTCTCTGACATAGGCATGTCCTATGTCCATATAGAAAGTCCTATAGGAGGACTGAAATTTGTAGAACTTTAGATACTGCAAAAAGAATGGGCAAGTAACTCCAAAATCTGGTTAGAAGGAGAATGAGGGTGCACCAGTTATTTCATTGGTATAGGCTTAAAATAATGACTATTTTCTTTACTCTTGTTTCATAGTGTTATCCACACACCTTTTTAATTACACATCTCACCAGGCATGGGACATGCGTGTCAGAAATTGATGTCTTTTGACTTAGCCATTGCTTTTAATCTTCATTTTCTCTTCTCCATCAAAAGTGATATTTCAGAGTTGATGATAGTTCTTTCTGTAACTAATCTTTGTCATACTATCTCTGTGTATCGATATCATATCTGAATTTAGAATCATAAACTGTTGGCTGATCTATTGCCTAATTTATTTGGATCTAAAATTTGGCAGCATTTTTATTTTTTAGTATGTTTTTATTTGGCTTCAAATTTTTCCATTTAGGTTGTACACTTGGATGAAATTTTCACTCAAATATAAGTTACTTATGTAAATCAGCTGATAGCCTGTAAATGGAAAGAAAACTACTCACATGTAAATAATAAAAATAGCATTTCTAAGTTTAGCAACAGGTTTATTATTGAATTCTGCAGGGAACTGACTGAACTAACCCCAAATACCATCCTTTTATGACCAATTTGTGTGGACAGTTATAAATAGTACAGTGAACTGTGTCTATAAGGCTACAAGCCAAAAATCTTGAGTGTCATAAAAGGACTGTTGTTCTTTGTAAATAGACAATTATTAAATGGTATTTCTGAAACTGGATGCTGAGTAAAGCCATTCATCAATAGACAGCCTAATTTAAAAAAATTTGATTTAATAAAAGTTCAATTCAAAAATGGTGTAGGTACTTTACATATTATGTCTCTATTTATATACATAAAAATTACTCTCTAGAGACTTGGAATTGATAAAATATTTAGACTCAATATTTATTCATTAGAACAAATTATATAATGTTTAAAATTTTGTCAATATTTTAGCCTAAAAATTACACTCTCAAAAATTATTCTGTTTACAAGTTTAATAAATACTTGCTTTAAAAACTGTAATAAGAAAATTCATAATGGTTAATGAAAGAAAAAAAATGTTCAAAATCTTACTATCTAGAAACAATCTGGGTTACCTTCCTCCAAAATATGACTCAGAGTTATTTCCAAATTATCAAATACAGGATACATCATCATTTTGAGTTGCTACTGTTAACAACTTCAAAATTTAAGACCAGTTTTTAAAACCAACCTTCCTGGGGAACCTGAGTGGCTTAGTTGGCTGAACATCTGACTTCAGCTCAGCTCATGATCTCACAGTTGGTGAGTTTGAGCCCTGCACGGGGCTCTCTGCTCTCAGTGTAGAGACTGCTTCAGATATTTGTCTCCCTCTCTCTCTGCCCCTCCCCTGCTCATTCTCTCTCTCTCTCTCTCTCTCTTTCAAAAACAAATAAACATTAAAAACAAAACAAAACAAAAACCAACCTGCCTTATCCCAGGTTCCCTATGAAACAGAACCTGAGACAAGCAATAAATGTTTGTTTCATTTGGAAGGTGCAATCCAAAGGCAGCAAAGGTGAAAGAAGAGATGTATGAAGTAGTGAAAGATGGGTATTCATACCACCTGAGGTCTTTTGCTTCGTGATGAGACCTTAAGAGGTAAAACCTGTTCCTTCACAGGTACACTTGCCTGATCATGCAACATATACCCAGAAAGACTATATGAAGTCACATCTCAGAACAGTCTTCGAAGGGAGGAAAGGAGAAGGAATTTGTCTGCCAGCTCCCTTTCTTCTCCTCTTTTCATTGGTCAAAGTTTTCCTCACAAGGACATTTACTCGCTCACACTCCCTCTCGTCAGTCAGCATCTTTGGCAGCCACTTTCCAAGCCAGATCTGTTCTGCACTGTGGTTCTCCGTTTGTGGTGTTGAAAGAGCCAGAGACTCGAAGTGTGGCTGACTGGCCTCAGTAGATGGACTTTTATGGGTCTATATAGAGTAGGTCAGCTTAGCAATACCTAAAGTAAAGAAAGCAATGTGAACCAGGTTCTACAAGACAGGTAAGATTGAGTGCCTGGGCGGCTCAGTCAATTAAGCGTCTCTACTTAGGTTCATCCCATGATCTCCTGGTTTGTGATCTCCTGCTGTCAGCACAGAGCCTGCTTCGGATCCTCTGTTCCTACCCCTCTTGTCTCTCTGCCTCTCCCCTGCTCGCTCTCTCTCTCTCTCTCTCCCCCTCTCAAAAATAAATAATAAAACTTAGAAAGAAAAGACTGGTAAGTCTGGGAGAACCTGTGGAGGCAAATAAAAGATATACTGACGAAATATAATTTAGGTTATTTTCCAGTTTCATTACAATAACTAAGGCTGCAATAAAAATCATTTTATATACATACTGTTCACTTATCTGCATATTATCTTGGGAAAAAAAATGCTCAGACAAGCTGGCAGACACCCATTGCTGAGCTAAACACTTCTGACTCCCAGGGAATATTATATATTGCCCTGTGAGAAAAGAACAAGGACTTGAGTGGAATCTAGTTTCACAGATTGTCTCTTGCCTTGACAGCTGGCTGGATTCTGCTGCATGATTTGGAAGAAATACTGAAGAGTTGGAATCGTCCCCCTTCTTACTTTCTCAGTTTTCACTTTTTATATTTTCACTTATTTATGTACCTAATATTTAACCTAAAGATGTCTAAACTACTACTTTTCCTCCTCTTCCTTCTCCCATGGAGGACAGTGGCCTGAGTAAAAGTTAGTTCCTTTTATAAAGCTACAAGAATAGCATTTGCCTGGCAGTCTATCTTATGACCCAAGATTGTACCTAAGGGTTATTATTTGGTTGGTTAGATGAAAGGAAAGAATGTGAATGAGACGCTGTGCTCAAGAAGGCTTCGGGTTAGAGAGGGTCGTCATGGTAGATTTGTCTGAGATGGCGTTAGTCTGGTTTAGGTCCAACAGTTTTCCTTTTTGGTAGTGTCTTTGGTTTGGGTGTTAGGGTAATTCTGGTGTAAGAATGAATTTGGAAGTTTTCTTTCCTCTTTTATGTTTTGGAATAGCTTGAGAAAAATAGATATTAACTCTTCTTCAGATGTTTGGTAGAATTCACCTGTGAAGCCATCTGGTCCTGGACTTTTGTTATTGTGATTTTTTTATTACTGATTCAATGTCATTACTAGTAATTGATCTATTCAGATTTTCTATATCTTCCTAATTCAGTTTTGGAATCTTGTTTATGTCTAGGAATTTATCCATTTTCTCCTAGGTTGTCCAATTTGTTGGCATAAAATTTTTCACAATGGTTTATTATAATCCTTTGGATTGCTGTGGTGTTGGTTATTTCCTTCCTTCATTTATGATTTTACTTGAGTCTTTTTTTCTTGATGAATCTTATTAAAGATTTATCAATTTTGTTTTTCTTTTTGAAGAACCAGCTCTTAGTTTCACTCATTTTTCTTTGCTTTTTAAGTCTTTATTTTCCTCTTTTCTGCTCCAGTCTTCATTACTCCCTCCCTTCAATTGGCTTTAGGCTTTGTCCTTCTTTTTCTAGCTTATTCACGTGTAAGTTTAGACTGTTTACTTGTGATTTTTCTTATTTCTTGAGGTAGACCTGTATCCCTATAAACTTCACACTTAGAGCTATTTTTGCTGTGTCCCAAAGATTTTGGACTGTTGTGTTTTGACTGAGATTTGTCTTCATGTATTGTTTATTTACTTTTTTATTTTTTTTGGTTGACCCATTTATTGTTTAGTAGTATGGTGTTTAGTTTTCATGCGTTTGTGTTCTTTCCATATTTTTTTCTGTTAGTAGATTGCTTGTTTCATACCATTGTGGTCAGAAAAAATACTTGATGTAATTTTAATCTTCTTAAATTTTTCAAGACTTGTTCTGGGGCCTAACATATGATTAGAATGTGTATTCTGTTGTTTTCAGATGGAATGTTTTGTATATATCTGTTACGTTCACCTGGTCTAATTTCCTTATCGATTTTTGTTTGGGTGATGTGTCTATTGATGTAAGTTAAAGTCCTCTACTCTTATTGTATTGTTACCAATTTCTCCTTTATGTCTATTAAAATTTTATTTATTTAGGTGCTCCTATGTTGGATGAATACTTAAAATTGTTATAGCCTCTTGTTGGAATGATCATTTTATCATTATATAAGGCCCTTCTTTGTCTCTTGCTACAGTCTTTGTTTTAAAGTCTATTTTGTCTGATAAAAGTATTGCTACCCCAGATTTTTCTTGACTTCCATTTGCTTGGTATATGTTTTTCCATCCCTATGCTTTTAGTCTGTATATATCTTCAGGTCTGAAGTAAGTCTCTTGTAGACAGCATAAAGATGGATCATGTTTTTCTTTTATCCATTCAGTCACTCTATATCTTCTGATTGAGCATTTAGTCCATTTATGTTTGAAGTAATTATTTATAGGTAGATACTTGTCATTTTGTTAACTACTTTTGGTTGTTTTGTAATTCTTCATTATTTCTTTGTTTTCTTGCTCTCTTGACTTATGTTTTGATGGCTTTCTTTAGTGTTATGGTCAGATTTCTTTCTCTTTAATGAGCTCATATTTTACATTATTTAATTTTGTGTATTCTTTGACTAATATTTGTAGCTATAATTGATTTTACTACTTTTGTGTTTTAACTTCCTTACTAGCTTTATAAGTGGTTAATCTACTACCTTAGTTTTTGTTTGTCTTTACCAGTGAATTTTTCCTTTCATAATTTCCTTCTAATTTTTGGTCTTTTTTCTACTTAAGAATTGCCCTTAACATTTCTTGTAAGGTTGGTTTAGTGATCATGAACTCCTTTAACTTTTACTTGTCTGAGGAACTCTTTATCTCTCTTTCAATTCTGAATGATAACCTTGCTAGGTAGAATATTCTTGGTTGTATGCTTTTTTCGCTTTGGCACTTTGACTATATCATGCCACTCCCTTTCGCCTACAAAGTTTCCGCTGAAAAAAATTGGGTAATAGCCTAATGAAATTTCTTTGTATGTAACTATTTTATTTTTTTAATTTAAATTCAAGTTAGTCAACATATAGTGTAGGAGCTTCAGGAGTAGAACCCAGTGATTTATCTCTTATACATGACACCAAGTTGCTCATCCTGAAAAGTGCCCTCCTAATGCCCATCACCCATTTAACCCATCCCCCACAACCCCCTTCCAGAAAACCTTGGTTTGTTCTCTTAAGAGTCTCTTATGGTTTGCCTCTCTCTCTATATCTTATTTTTCCTTCCTTTCCCCTATGTTCATCTATTAAGTTTCTCAAATTCCACATATAAGTGAAATCATATGATATCTGTCTTTCTCTGACTTACTTATTTCACTTAGCATAATACCCTCTAGTTCCATCTGCATCATTGCAAATGGCAAGATTTTTTTTGATCGCCAAGTAGTATTCCATTGTGTGTGTGTGCGCGCGTGTGTGTATACATATATGCCACGTCTTTTCTATACTCTCACCAGTGTATTGATGATGGATATTGGTAGGTGTTTGGACTCTTTCCATAATTTGGCTATTGTTGATAGCACTGCTATAAACATTGGGGGGGTACTTGTACCCCTTAGAGTTAACATTTTTGTATTCCTTGGATAAATTCCTAGTAGTACAATTGCTGGGTCATAGGATAGTTCTATTTTTAATTTTTTGAGGAACTTCCATACTGTTTCTCAGAGTGGCTGCACCACACCAGTTTTACATTCCCACCAACACTGTGAAAGGGTTCCCATTTCTCTGCATCCTCACTAACATCTGTTGTTTCCTGAGTTGTTAATTTTAGCCATTCTGACAGGTGCGAAGTGGCATCTTATTGTGGTTTTGATTTGTATTTCTCTGATGATGACTGATTTTGAGCATCTTTCCATATATCTGTTAGCCATCTGGATGTCCTCTTTGGAAAATTGTCTATTCATGTTTCTGCCTATTTTCTCACTGGATTATTTGTTTCTTTGGGTGCTGAGTTTGGTAAGTTCTTTATAGTTTTATAACCCTTTATCTGATAGGTCATTTGCAAATATCTTCTCTCATTCCATTGGTTGCCTTTTAGCTTTACTTATTGTTTCCTTTGCTGTACAGACCCTTTTTATCTTGATGAGGTCTCAATAGTTTATTTTTGCTTCTCTTGCTATTTTTAAAATTCTCTCTTTCTCATTAATTATTATGTACCTTGGTGTGTAACTCCTTGAATCATTTTGTTAGGGGGTCTTTGTGATTTCTGGATGTCAATGTCTATTCCCCCTCCTCCCAGATTAGGGAAGTTTTCAGCTATTATTTCTTCAAATAAGTTTTTTCCCTCATTCTCTTTCCTCCTTCTAGGATCCGTATAATGCAAACATTAATATGGTTGATGATATCACTAAGTTCCCTTAACCTGTTCTCATTTTTTTAATTATTCTTTTTTCTTTTTGTTGTTCTTGGTTGCTTTCCATCACTCTTCTAGATAACTGATCTGTTTTTCTGCATCTTCTAATCTGATCTTGATTGTCTCTACTGTATTTTTTATTTTAGTTACTGAATTCTTCAGCTCTGACTGGTTCTTTTTTTAATATTTTCTTTTTCTTGAATTTTTCACTGAGATCATCTAGTTTTTTTCAGTCCACTGAATACTTTTATGACTATTACTTTGAATTCTTTATCAGGCATATTGCTGATCTCCATTTCATTTAGATTTTTTACTGTTACTTTGTTCTGTTCTTTCATTTGGAACATATTTCGCTGTCTCCTCATTTTGTCTACCTCTCCTTGTTTTTCCTATGCATTAGGTAGGTCAGCTATATCTCCTGGTCTTGAAAGTAGTGGCTTTGTTTAGAAGAGGTCCTATTGTGCCCTGTAGCACAGTATCTCCTAGTCTCCAAAATTAGGTGCTCCTGGAGTGTCTCCTGGGGAGGTTGCATGTGCCCTGATGTTGTGGCTGAGTTGTGATTACCTTCAGTCATGCCAACTGCAGTGGTCCATTTTGCCAGCTGTATTCACACTGGACAAAGTTTGGTCCCTGTGCTGTTGAGAGAATACTCTGAGGCCACCAGAGGCTATTTGGAGGGTGAGGTTAGAAGTCAGCCTGGGTATCTGTAATTAGCCTCTCTGCCACAACTGTAGGAATACCTAAAGGCAGGGCTTGCTTCCTGTACAATCGGGTAAGAATTCAGGCTGCTGGAACTGTAGGTGTGCTGATGTGTGAACTTATCTCCCCCTCTATCCAAGGAAGGAGTCACTTTGGAGTGGTGCTGGTCTCAGCTGGGACTGCCTGCAGGGTGTGTTGAGGCAAGAGGCACTTTGGAGGGGTATATGCCTAGGCAGGTGGGTTGGATGGGATGAGTCCACAGGGGAACTCTGGGGTGGGGCCTGTGGTACCAGCAAGATAGATGGAGAGACAGTGTTAGTTAGCACTGGCTCCTGCAAGCGTCCAGAGGGTAAAAGAAATGGTGTTCCCCAGAACTTTTGTTCCCAGAGAAATCTCCTGAAGATCCCTGCCCCTCCAGCATACTTTCTAAGATCAGTCAATAAATCTTTCAATGTATATCCTAGGTACTTTTCTTTTTTCTTTTTTTTTTCTTTCTAAAATTTTTTTTTAACGTTTATTTATTTTTGAGAGACAGAGACCGTATGAGCAGGGGAAGGGCAGAGAGAGAGGGAGACACAGAATCTGAAGCAGGCTCCAGGCTCTGAGCTGTCAGCACAGAGCCTGACATGGGGCTCGAACTCACGGACCGTGAGATCATGACCTGAGCCGAAGTCAGCCCCTTAACCAACTGAGGCACCCAGGCGCCCCCCTAGGTACTTTTCAAACTGGTACTTCTGTGCTATGTCTTGGTCCAAGTCATTTTTTATACTGGGCCTTTAAGGGTGGGACCTAGTTTCCTACAGCCCTCAGCTCTCCCTACAATCAAGCCCACTTTTTAACGTTCCCAGTGTTATGCCCCAGTGATTTTTAAATCTCCGAAAGTTAGGCCCCACTGTTTTCCAAAGCCAGATGTTATGGGGTATCATCTTCCCAGTGTGGGTCCCCAGCGTGGGGGATGGCTGGTGTGGGGTCTCGTCCTTTCACTTCGTGCTTGTGATGCACTGCTGTTTGTTTGTGGTTAGTACCACTGGGGGATTAGTCCCCAACCATGTCTGTACCCCTTCTATTGTTTTTCACATGGTCTTCTCTCTAATTAATTGTGGAAGGTCTGTTTTGCCAGTCTTCATGTCATTTTTGGAGTTAGTTTCACACATGTAGTTGTTATCTCACTGTGTCTAGAGGACAAAATGAGCTCAGGATCCCTCTACTCTGCCATCTTCCTCTTAAAACTAGAAGGAATATTTTTGCTTTTTATTCTTTTCTGTATTATCTAGGTTCCAGCAATGGGTATACATTTTCTCAATAAGCAAGCATATATATACATATACCATATGTATACCGTATTTTATCTATCCATGTACTGATGGACACTTGGGTTGTTTCTGTGTCTTGGTTATTGTAAAAATGCTGCAGTAAATATGAGTTAGTGTTTTCATTTCTTCAAGTAAAAACCCAAAACAGGGAATGCTAGATCATATAGTAGTTTATTTCTAATTTTGGGGGGGGAACTTCTATACTGTTTTCTATAGTGGCTGTACCAATTTACAATCCCACCAACAATGCCCAAAGGTTCCCTTTTCTCCGAAATCTCGCCAAAACTTATTAACTCTTTTTTGGCAATAGACATTCTAATAGGCGTGAAGTGATATCTCCAGATATCAGAGAATTTGCGTTTTTCTGATGACTAGTGATATTGAACACCTTTTCACGTACATGTTGGCCATCTGTATGTCTTCTTTGGAAAAGTACCTATTGATATTCTTGGCCCATCTTTATTTTTTTAAGTTTTTATTTTAATTCTGGTTAGTTAACATACAGTGTTATGTTAATTTCAGGTGTACAATATTGTAATCAAACAATCCGTATATCACCCAGTGTTTATTATGACAAGGACACTCCTTAATCTCCATCACCTATTTAACCCATCTCCTGTTTCCCCTCTGGTAACCATTAATTTGTTCTCTATCGTTAAGATTCTGTTTCTTTATTTGTCTTGCTCTCTCTCTTTTTTCCCTTTGTCCATTTGTTTTGCTTCTGAAATTCCATATGAGTGAAATCATATGGTATTTGTCGTCCTCTGGCTGGCTTATTTCATTTAGCATTATGCCCTCTAGCTCCATCCATGTCATTGCAGATGGCAAGATTTCATTCTTTTTTATAGATGAATAATATTACATTATATGGAATACACACATACATATATACATACACACATACAAATATAATACACATACATGCATATACACAATGTATATGTACATATACGTTGTATATATACAAATATATACATACACACATACAAATATAATACACATACATGCATATACACAATGTATATGTACATATACGTTGTATATATACAAATATATATATATATATATATATATATATATATATATATATATACATACATATATATGTATGTATATCACATCTTCTTCATCCATTCATCAACTGATGGATACTTGGGAGGCTTCCACATTTACTGTAAGTAATGCTGCTATAAACATAGGGATGCATGTATCCCTTTGAATTAGTGTTTTGTATTCTTGGGGCAAATACCCAGTAGTGAAATTGCTGGATCATAGTGTAACTCTTTCTTTAAGTTTTTGAGGAACTACCATACTGTTTTCCAGAGTGGCTACACTAGTTCGCATTCTCCCAACAGTGCACAAGTGTTCCTTTTTCTCCACATCCTTGCCAACACTTCCTGTTTCTTTTGTTATTGATTTTAGCTATTGTCACAGGTGTGAGGTGATATCACATTGCAGTTTTGATTTGCATTTCCCTGATGGTAAGTGATGATGAGCATCTTACATGTGTCTGCTGGCCGTCTGATGTCTTCTTTGGAAAAATGTCTGTTCATGTCTTCTCATTTTTAATTGGATTGTTTGTTTTTTGGCTGTTAAGTTTTATAAATTATTTATATATTTTGGATACCAATCCTTTATTGGATATGCCATTTGTAAATATCTTCTCCCATTCTGTAGGTTTCTTTTTAGTTTTGTTGATTGTTTCTTTCGCTGTGCAGAACCTTTTTTTTTTTGTAGTCCCAATAGTTAATTTTTGCTTTTGCTTCCCTTGCCTCAGAAGACCTATCTAGAACAAAGTTGCCAAGGCCAATGTCAAAGAAGTTACTACCTGTGTTCCTTTCTAGGATTGTAATGGTTTCAGGCCTCACATTTAGGTCTTTAATCCGTTTTATTTCTTTTGAATGTTGCTGTCCAGTTTCCCCAACACCATTTGTTGAAGAGACTTCTTCCCATTGGATATTCTTTCCTGCTTTGTTGAAAATTAATTGACCATTTACTTGTGAGTTTATTTCTGGACTTTCTATTCTGTTCCATTGATCTTTGTGTCTGTTTTTGTCCCAGTACCATACTATTACAAATTTTTAATATAATTTGAAGTCCAGAATTGTGATGCCTCCAGCTTTGCTTTTCTTTTTCAAGATTGCTTTGGCTAGTCAAGTTCTTTTGTGGTTCCATACAAATTTTAGGATTGTTTGTTCTAGTTCTGTGAAAAATGCTGTTAGTATTCATGAGTATGGAATGACTTTCCATTTCTTTGTGTCATCTTCAATTTCTTTCATCAGTGTTTTACAATTTGCCAAGTATAAGTCTTTCACCTCCTTGGTTAGATTTATTTCTAGGTATCTTATTATTTTTGGTGCAGTTGCAAATTGGATTATTTTCTTAATTTCTCTTTCTGCTATTTCATTTGTAGTGTATAGAAATGCAATATATTTCTGTACATCGAATTTGTATTTTACAACTTTTTTGAATTCATTTATCAGTTCTAGCAGTTTTTTAGTTGAATCTTTTGGATTTTCTATATAAAGTATCATGTCATCTGCAAATAGTAAAAGTTTTACTTCTTCCTCATCAATTCGAATGCCTTTTCTTTCTTTTTGTTGTCTGCTGTGGCTAGGACTTCCAGAACTACGTTGAATAAAAGTCGTGAGAGTGGATAAGCCTTGTCTTGTACCTGACCCTGGGGGAAAAGCACTCAGTTGTTCCCCATTAGCAATGACATTAGCCGTGGGATTTTAATATATTGTCTTCATTAGGTTGAGATATGTTCCCTCTAACCCTATTTTGTTGAGAGTTTTTATCACGAGTGTATGTTGTACTATGTCAAGTGCTTTTTCTGCATCTATTGAAATGATCATGTGATTCTTATCCTGTCTCTTATTGATGTGATGTATCATGTTGATTTACAAATATTGAAGCACACTTGCAACTCAGGAATAAATCTTAGTTGGTTGTCGTGAATGAGTTTTTAAATGTTTAGTTGAGTTTGATTTGCTAGTATTTTGTTGAGGATTTTTGCATATCTGTCCATCAGAGATATTGAACTGTAGTTCTCTTTTTTAGTGGTATCTTTATCTGGTTTTGGTATCAGGCTAATGCCTTGTAGGAATTTGGAAGTTTTCCTTCCTCTTCTACTGTTTGGAATACATTAGAAAAATAGGTATTAATTCTTCTTTAAATAATTGGTAGAATTTGCCTGTGAAGCCATCTGGTCCTAGACTTGTGTTTCTTGGGAGTTTTTTGATTACTGATTCAATTTCTTTTCTGATAATTGTTCTGTTCACATTTTATATTTCTTCCTGTTTGAATTTTGGTGGTTTGTGTGTATCTAGGAATTTATCTAGTTTTTCTAGGTTGCTCAATTGGCATAAAGCTTTTCATAATATTGTCTTACAATTGTTTGTATTTCTGCGATATTGGTTGTTTTTCTCCTCTCCCATTTGTAATTTTATCTGATTTCTTTATCTTATTGATAAGTCTAGCTAGAAGTTTATCAATTTTTTAAATTTTTTTTAAAGGAACCAGTTCCTGGTCTCATTGATTTTTTTTTCTTTTGCTTTTTTAGTTTCTATACCACTTATTTCTGCTCTAATATTTATTCCCTTCCTTCTGTTGGTTTTAGGTTTTGATTGTTGTTCTCTTTCTGGCTCCTTTAGGTGTAAGGTTAGGTTGTTTATTTCAGATTTTTCTTGCTACTTGTATTGCTATAAACTTTCCTCTTAGAACCACTTTTGCTGCATCTCAAAGGTTTTCAACCATTGTGTTTTCATTTTCATTTGTTTCCATGTACTTTTTAAAATTTCTTCTTTTATTTCCTGATTGATTCATTACTTGTTTACTAGGATGTTATTTAACCTCCATGTATTTGTGGTGTTTCCAGATATTTTCTTGAAGTCGACTTCTAGCTTCATAGTGTTGTGGTCAGAAAAGATTCATGATATGACTTGAATCTTCTTGAATGTGTTGAGGCTTCTTTTGTGGACTAATATGCGATATTCTCTGAGAATGTTCCGTGTACACTTGAAAAGAATGTGTATTCTGTTGTTTTAGGATGGAGTGTTCTGAATATATATGTTAAATTCATCTGTTCCCAGTGTGTCATTCAAAATCATTGTTTCCTTGTTGATTTTTTTTTCAGATGGTCTGTCCATTGATGTAAGCGGTGGTGTTAAAATCCTCTAATATTATTACTGACTAGTTTCTTTATGTTTGTTATTAACCGTTTTATGTATTTGGGTGCTTTTATGTTGGGTGTGTAAATATCTACAATTGTTACATCTTCTTGTCGGATTGTCCTCTTTATCTTTGTCTCTAGTTACAGAGCTTGTCTTAAAGTCTGTTTTGTCTATGGTCAGCTAATCTTTAACAAAGCAGGAAAGAATATCCAATGGAAAAAAAGACAGTCTTTTCAACAACTGGTGTTAGAAAAACTGGATGGAGACATGTAGAAGAATGAAAATGGACCTCTTTCTTCCGCCATTTACAAAAATAAATTCAAAATGGATGAAAGATCTAAATGTGAGACAGGAAATGATAAAAATACTAGAGAGAGAACACAGACAGCAACCTCTTTGACCTTGGCTGAAGGAACTTCTTACTAGATATGTCACTGAAGGCAAGGGAAACAAAAGTAAACATTAACTATTGGGATTTCATCAAGATAAAAAGTTCTGCACAGTGATGAAAACAATCAAGAAAACTGAAAGGCAACCTACAGAATGAGAGAATATATTTGCAAATGACATATCTGATAAAGGGTTAGTATCTAAAATCTATACAGAACTTACCAAACTCAACACCTGAAAAACAATTGACCCAGTGAAGAAATGGGCAGAAAACATGAATAGACACTTTTCCAAAGAAGACGTCCGGATGGCTAACAGACACATGAAAAGATGCTCAACATTACTCACCATCAGAGAAATAGGAGATACCACCTCGCAGCCGTCAGAATGGTTAAAATTAACAATACAGGAAGCAACAGGTGTTGGCAAGGGTGCAGAGAAAGGGGAATCCTCTGCACTGTTGGTGGGAATACAAACTGGTGCAGCCACTATGGAGAACAGTATGGACGTTCCTCAAGAAACTACAAATAGAACCACCCTATGATCCAGCAATTGCAGTATTAGGTATTTACCCAAAGGATAAAAGAATACAGATTTGAAGGGGTACACACACTCTAATATTTATAGCAGCATTACCAACAATAGCCAAACTATGGAGGGAACCCAAATGTCCATTTACCGAAGAATGGATAAGGAAGATGTGGTGTGTGTGTGTGTATACATACATACATACATACATACATACATACATACATAATGGAATATTACTCAGCCATCAAAAAGAATGAAATCTTGCCATTTGCAATGATGGGGATGGAGCTAGAATATATTATGCTAAGCAAAATAAGTCAATCACAGAAAGACAAATACCGTGTAATTTCCCTCGTATGTAGAATTTAAGAAATAAAACAGATGAATGTATGGGAAGGGAGGAGGAAAAGAGAAGAGAGGGAAACAAACCACAAAAGACTCTTAACAATAGGGAACAAACTGAGTGTTGATGGAGGGATGTGGGTGGGAAATGAACTAGATGGGTGATAGGTATTAATAAGGGCACTTGTGATGGACACTGGCTATTGTACATAACTGATGAATCATTGAATTCTACTCCTGAAACCAATATTGCCCTGTGTGTTAACTAACTAAAATTTTTTAGGGCGGGGGGGCGCCTGGGTGCCTCAGTTGGTTAAGCGTCCGACTTCGGCTCAGGTCATGATCTTGCAGTTTGTGTCACGCGTCACGTTGACTCCATGCTGACAGCTCAGAGCCTGGAGCCTACTTCGGATTCTGGGTCTCCCTCTCTCTCTGTTCCTCTCCTGTTCATGCTCTGTCTTTCTCTGTCTCTCAAAAATAAATAAATGTAAAAAAAAATTTTAAGCATTAAAAAAACTAAAAATTTTTTTAATGTCTATTTTGTCTAATAGAAGCATTGCTACTTTACCTTTCTTTTGACATCCATTTGCATAACATGTTTTTCCATCAACTTACTTTCAATCTGCAGGTGGCTTTAGGTTTAAAATGATTGTCTTGTAGGAAGCATTGTTGTTTTCATCCATTCTGTTACCCTATGGCTTTCGATTGGAGCATTTGGTCCATTTACATTCAAAGTAATTATCAATAGACATGTATTTATTGTCATTTTATTATTTTTATTTTGTGGTTCCTTTTGAAGATTTTCTCTGACCCTTTCTTGTCTTTGTCCCCTTCATGGTTTGCTGATTTTCTTTAGTGATATATTTGGATTTGTTTCTCTTTATTCTTCATATATTTGTTAGTGATTTTTAATCTATGGTTACCATTAGGTTTGTGTATAACCTCTCCTGCATATAGCAGTCTATATTAAGTTCACAGTCATTTACATTTTAACCTATTCTTTTCTCTTCCACACATTTTAGGTAATGTCATATTTTACATCCTTTTGTTTTGTGAGTTCCTTGACTTATTTTTTATAGAAATATTCATTTTTATTACTTCTGTGTTTCCTATCTTTATACTGTCACTTTTGGTCTCTCCTTTCCACTTAGAGTCCTCTTTAACATTTCTTACAGGGCTCATTTAGTGGTCATGAGCTTTAGTTTTTATTTTCTAAGTAACTCTTTATCTCTTCTATTCTGGATGATAGCCTTGCTGGATAGAATATTCTTGGCTGGAGGTGTTTCCCATTCAGCAGTTTGAACATATACCACTCCTTTCTGGTTTGGAAAGTTTCTGCTGAAAAATTATTCACTAGCTCTATGGGTTTTCCTTTGTGTGTTACTATCTTCTTTTGTCTTGCTGCTTATAAGTTTTTTTAATCAGCAAATTTTGCAAATTTAGTTACAATATGTCTTAGTGTGGATCTGCTTTTGTTAATTTTGATGAGGGTTCTCTGTATCTCTTGAATCTGCATATCTGTTTCCTTCTCCAGATTTGGGAAGTTTTCAGCTATTACTTTTCAAATAATTTTTCTGCCCACCTTTTTCTCTCCTTTTCTTCTGGGACTCCTGTAATATGAATGTTATTATGTTTGATGGAGTCACTGAGTTCCCTAAGTCTATTCTTGTTTTGCAGAATTCTTTCTCTCTTTTGTTCATCATGATTACTTTCCATCACTCTGTTTTCTAGATCTTTAATTTGTTCCTCTGCTTCTTCCTGTTCATTCTTTCAAGCGTGTTTCTCATTTTATTTATTGAGTCCTTTATCTCTGCTGTGTTCCTTATCTCTGTATTAAAGGTCTCACTGATATCTTCCACTCTTTTCTCAAGTCCAGTTAGTATCCTTATGATCATTGATTTAAATTCTCCATCAAGCATATTACTTCCATCTGTTTTGCTTAAATCTCTGGCTGTGGCCTTGTCCTATTCTTTCATTTGGGATCAGTTTCTCTGTCTTCTCATTTTGTTTGCCTCTCTGTGTCTCTTTCTCTGTGTTAAGAAAGTCAGCCAAGTCTTCTGCTCTTGAAAGTAGCTATTTTACGAAGAAGAGATCCTGGAGGGCTCTGCAATGCAGTGTCCCCTGTTTATGAGAATCCGGCCCTTCAGGAGAGTATATTATGTGTACTGCTCATGCCCTGCTGTTGTGTCTGAATCACTTTTCCTTTCAGTGTAGTCATTTGCACTGATGCTCTGCCTGTTGTTAGCTCTGCTTACTCTCTGTGGTGTTAGTGGGATCCAAAAAGGCTAGCTCTGAGGGGGAACTTGGGAGTGGGATGGCAGTGTTAGCAAATTTTGTGCTGGGCCACTAGTCATATGCCAGATCCCCTGGAGTGCTGTGGTGGCTGGGGGCTGTGCACCAGTGTGGCCGGAGCCATGAGGCTGGGCATGGTGTGCAGTGACGGCTGGGCTCACCTGGGCCTGGTGGCTGGGGTTAGACGGCTGGGCGCGGCACCGTGCCCGGCTGCAGCATAAATCGGCACCTGCGCATCTGGCACCTGGGCCTGGTACATGGCAGCAGTGACTCAGCACAATGAGTGCCCTGGGTGCTGCATGGCGGCTGGGCAGTGCATGGCACCTGTGCACCAGAGGGCTGTGTAGGGCAATCCTACATGGCTTTAGCAAAATTTGCACTGAGTCCAAATTTTGGGCTGAGGGCTGAGGCTAGCAGGCTTGGAATGGATGAGTCCTCAGGAGTACTTCTGGGTGGGGCATGGCTAGCATGTTTAGGTAGCAATTGTCTGTGTAGCCCCACCTCTTGCAGATGGCCCTCTGTTTATGCTGAGGAGTGGGAGCGGAAAATGGTGCCTGCCAGCTCCCTTATTTTTGGAGAAGTGCTCCAACATGTTTTGAAATCAGTATGAAAAAAAAAATCTGTCTCCTGTTTGTCCATGGTGTTGTGGAAACTGTTATTTTTATGCAGCCTCTCTGTGCAGCTGCTGTCTCCTTAAGAGAGGTGACCTGGCTATCACTGGCCAGGTGTTGAGTCAGCTGACATTTAAAACTCCAGGCTCTAAGTCCCACTGGTTATACAAACTCATGGAGTTCAACCCCTCTGGTTTTTAAAGCCAAATAGTATGGAGATCAGTCTTCCCTGTGTGAGCTCCCTGCTGTGAGGGCCCATTTCTGTGCCTTCTCTGTGTGCACAGCTCCCTCCTTCCTGTGGGTAGCTTCCTTCCACTTTTCTGATCTTCCTAACTTTTCAGATGCAGCTTCTTCCCTATATTTAGTTGTGGAGTTTGTTTTGCCAGCCCTCAGGTGGCTTTCCAGGTTTTTTACTTGGATATGGATACTATCTGGTTGTAAACATGGGATACGGTGAGCTCCGGGTCCTCCTATGCTGCCATCTCTGCAAACTCCTCACATTTGCATTATCCTTGGCCCATTTTAAATTTGCATTGTTTGTTTTTTTTCTCTTGAGTTATGAGTTCTTTATATATTTTGGATATTAACCCCTTTTCAGCATATGATTTAGAAATATTTTCTCCCATTCAGTAGGTTGTCTTTTCGTCTTGTTGAAGAGTTCTTTTGCTGTGCAGAAATCTTTTGGTTGGTTTGGCCCCACTTGGTTTTTTGGGGTTTTTTTTGCTTTTTGCTTTTGTTCAAAAGCCTTTGCTTTCACTGTCAAATCCAAAAAATTATTGCCAAGACCAATGGCAAGAAATTTACCACCTATGTTTTCTTCTAGAATTTTTATGGTTTTAGATCTTATATTCAAGTCTTTAATTCATTTTGAGCTGATTTTTGTATACGATGTAAGATTGGCCCCGTTTTATTCTTCTGTCATGTGGCTGTCTCATTTTCCCAACACCCTGTGTTAAAGAAACTGTTCTCTCCGCATTGTATATTCTTGGCTCCTTTGTTGTAGGTTAATTGGCCATATGTATGTGGGTTTATTTCTGGACTTTCTGTTCTGTTCTATTGATTTTTGTGTCTGTTTTTATACCAATACCATACTTGGAGATTACTAGAGGTTTGTAATACCATTTGAAATCAGGAAGCATAATGCCTTCAACTTTCCTCTTTCTGAAAATTACTTTAGTTATTCAGGATCCTGTGGTTCTGTACAAATTTTAGCCCGGCTTAAAAATAAGATCTATTTTATTTATTTATTTATTTATCTATTTATTTATTTATTTATTTATTTATTTACATTCATTTATTTTTGAGAGACAGAGTGAGACAGAGCACAAGCCAGGGAGGGGCAGAGAGAGAAGGAGACACAGAATCTGCTCCAGGTTCTGAGCAAACATTTAGCACAGAGCCTGACATGGGGCTTGAACCCAAGAACTGTGAGATCCTGACCTGAACTGAAGTCAGACACAACCAACTGAGCCACCCAGGCACCCTAGTAAGATATATTTCTATTGGAAATTAGATGGATATGGTGGAGTTACTTTTAGCTTAAGAGAGACTTGATTAGGGATTGGGTTCAGCATGAAGGCTTGATTTGGGATAGGTGGATAGTCACAGTAGGAGAAAGAAAGTACTACTACAGGTGGCTTCTCCAAGGTTTCATGTCATGGTAGTATCTAGGAGATGGTGTTCTGGGCTCTTCAGATGTTGTTTGTGGAAGAGAAAGGTTTGGGGGACAGTTAGCTTTGGGAATATGTGTTGTCTGTAGTCGGTGTTGGTATTTATACCATGTACTGCCATATACTGCTTGTATTGACTGGTTATGAGGTAAATAACTTTTAGGGTGCTGGAGGTGCCAGAGAGTCTTCTTCCAATACTTAGTGAGTCTGGAAAACACTGGGATTGAAATTTCATCCTCTGAAATCATAGGACACACACACACACGTGCACACGCGCGCGCGCGCACACACACACACACGTGCCAGAAACCAGAAGATGCCATCAGCATATCCACAATTCTGAAGGATTACGGTACATGTAAACTAGATGGAAATTATTTCAATTCAAGTGGTGGATTAAGTACAACCCTTTATATACTCTTTATCTTCAGATTCATTAAAAATGATGGTAAGAAATTTTTAGAAAGCTATAAACCTGCAACAATTCAGGGGCATCAACAAAGCAAATGTTTAATTATAGATCTAAGTCAAGGAAATCAAACACCAAAATAAGTACAGAAGATAGCTGACTGAATAGCAGACCACATAGAACTTCCAGCTTCAAAAGTCAGAAGTGATGGGTGGGGCGGAAATGGATGGGACTGACTGAAGATTCAGATGCAAGTAATATTACTCCATATGCCTACCCTTTCTCCTTCATCACCTTCAGAGCCAGACAGGCATTCATACCTTGGCCAAAAATTTGACTTGAGGCTTTTTTTCCTTAAGAAATGTAATAAACTGGGGCACCAGGGTGGCCCAATCGGTTAAGCCTCTGACTCTGGGTTTTGGCTTATGTCATGACCCCATGGTTTGAACCCCATGTCAGTTTCACCCTGACAGTGTGGAGCCTGCTTGGGATATTCTCTCTTTCCCTCTCTCTCTCTCTGCCCTTCCCCTGCTCACACTTTCTCTTTCTCTCTCTCTCCCTCCCTCTCTCCCTCTCTCTCCCTCTCTCCCTCCCTCTCTCTCTCCCTCTCTCCCTCTCTCTCTCTCTCCCTCTCAATAAATTAAAAAAAAAAAAAGAACAAACTGACAGGGATAAACTAAAGTAACTAGGATTGATTTGGTGTCCCTTAGGAAAGTCCTTATTCTGGCATTCAGGCACCCTAAGCTCTCTGCAACTTACTCTAAAGTGAAGCCAATGGGAAGGCTAGTTCATCTCTATTCACTTCCTAGGTGAAAGGATCCTGGAACAGGACAGTCACCCACATCACCAAAGAGAAAGTGGAGCCTAGATATTCTGAGTATACTGCTGCTGCTTAGCTGAGCAGCTGTTTTTCCCTATTTTTAATCAGTGACAGGAAAATGAGTTAGCAGACATCAACATGTAAAGTCAGGGAAGAAAACACTATCAAATATAATGAAAAGAAAATAAAGAAATCACATATACAAGAGATTAATAGACATTTTGCAAGAATGATAAAGTCCATCTATATCTACATATACACATATTCATATATAGTGAAATGGAATATAACAGGCAAGAGACAAAAAGCCAACATAGAAAAAAAAGCGACTCAGAACATTCCCACCTAGTGCTTACCAAGAGATGGGAGACTGAGGTGAATAAATTTAGAAACAGATCAATGTATAATGAAAATTTAGTTTGTGATACAGTCAGTAGTTTGGATTCAGTAAATAATATCATGACAAGTAGTTATCCATGTAGAAAAAAATAAAGTCGGGTTCCAAAATTCATATGGCTTTACATAGCTAAAAATAAAAGTGATAAGAAATGAAATAAAATTATTGAAACATATTCTTACAATTTTGAGTTATGGACAGTCTTCTGATGAAAGTAGAAAACTCAAAATATCCATGAAGGAAAAGATAGATGGATTCAAATAATCAAAAATTTGGGAAAAATGAAAGACAACATGATTACAACTGTAAGATTTAAAAAATAATTGATTTAACAGGAATGCCAAGAGAAAGAGTTAATAGTCAGCATCTGACATTCAGAATAGGATTTTGCTATAAGATATAAGCATAGCAAGAGGCAGGAACTGGAGAGTGACCATAGCACTTTTCCCTTATAGAGATCTCAGCCAGACAGGAGGATAAACAGTAAAATCTCACAGCTCCCAGTCCTGAGGGATCATGGGAAGATGACATTGGCAACATGGCAGGAGAGTAGATAATGAAATGTCCTAAGAGAGAAGGGTCATGGCAGATGAATTGAGGGGAACACCGGAGGCAGAAGGGTTCCTTTATCCTGTATATGAGTCTTGGGGAGACAGCTGTGCAGAGGTCCTGTGCACTCCTTGGTGATGTCCAATAAGGTTAGGAGAGGGTGAGAAGTAAGGAGAGGGTTTTGTGTTTCTGAGTGCCTGAGTTTCTTGAAGTGGATACACTGAGCTGAAAGCCATGGAGCCCACTGTAAGGAAGGTGAGCTGAACCCTGCCCCAAATCCTAAGTGTTGGTCATGTGGGCTGGAGGGCAGGATGAAACACGTGGCTGATGCCCAGTGGAGTCTGCAATTTGCCTAGAACCAGGGAAAGCCAAGGCAGTGGTAGTGGCAGATGGGGAGGAGCGTCCAGCTGTGGCTCTTTCTAAATTGAGGATAAATCAGCCTTGGTGTCACCGGCTGAAGATGCCAGAAGTAGATGCTTACAGAACACATGTGGTTTGGATAGGCCAACTGTAACCCAGCGAGTACCAAGCCAGCCATTCTGCAGGTGGCACTTACTGTATACATTCCTTAGGATCGCTTAACTCTGTCTCCTAAGTTCACATTAGTGTATCCCCTAGAATATACTTCCATTTCAGGAGGAGTAAAGGTAGAGAGAGTGGTGGCGTAGCGCATGCAAGGCTGACCAAACTGTCTCCTAAATGTGAACATTACCTACAGTGACTGTTTAAATTATTAAATGAGATTAAGAGGTAAATTGGTCTGACATTTAGTTAGTTATCTCTTCTATTTAGCAAGTAGGCCTCATGAAGGTGATAGACAGTAGACAAACTACATTCTCTCTGCACATCAAAGGTTGTGATTCCTTTATATCAGCAATATATTAACAAAGAATTAATGTCTTCAATAAGGAAAAGACATAACAGTAGAAAAACTAGCAAAAGATTGGAAAAGGCCATTCATAGAAGATAATAAAATGGTCCATACCTATATGAGAAAAAGATGTCCAACATTTCTTAAAGAACTATTATAAAGTAAAACAATAATGAGGCGTTTTTTGGTCAGTATATTGGAAAACAAGAAAAAGGCTGATAATGTTACATATTTTCTAACATAAATGTTTAAGGTTTTATTTTTAGTGTTCACTTTGGAGAGACAGAGAGAGAGAGAGAGAGAGAGAGAGTGAGTGAGTGCATGAGCAGGGGAGGGGCAGAGAGAGAGCGAGAGACACAGAATCTGAAGCAGGTTCCAGGCTCTGAGCTGTCATGACACACAGAGCCCAACGCGGGGCTCGAACCCACGAGCCATGAAATCATGACCTGAGCTGAAGTTGCATGCCTAACAGACTGAGCCAACCAGGCGCCCCTGTTAAGGTTTTTAATACTCTGGTTGACCAGATGATTCAAAATCCATGTGAATTCTATTTAAGACCCTGGATGAAGTGGAGAGAAAGTTCTCCAGAAGAGATTAGGAAGCCCAGAATCCAGTGGTAGTTCTAAAACAGATTTCTTCAGTGCCTTAGGTATAGACTTTCGGTGCCTTATTCTCAAAATAAAACTTGAGGAGGACAAGACCTACTTTTTCTGTGTATCACTGAAATGTGATCAAGATTAATGGCCTAACAGAAAATGTTTTCAGTGCCGCCAAAGACTGGGCACATTATTCAATGTCTGAATCTATATATCTGGTAAAAGTCAGTCTAATTCACTTAATTTAGAAATTGCTCTCTTAAAATCCTTCAATTTTAGAACTAAGTGTTTAAAACTGACTTCAGTTTTTCAAAGCGCCCTTCAGACTGATTGTGTTAACTCACACTTAGGGAACGGGTTGAATCTTAGAGTGTATGCATTTAGAAGCCACACAAAATATTAACCAAAGTACACTACTATTGTATGTGTCTCCCATGTCCTCACCCTAAGACAGCACTGTAGTTAGTGAATTTCTGTAAGTTAGCATTGAAACATTACAAAAATGCTTTGTTGCCTCAATTTTTAAGCTTTCCCAGTGTGACACATGTTATTTTTCTGAAGTAAACTAAAATCAAATTTATCAGGTCTCATGCTGCCTTCTTTAGCAGCGTTTGAAGATGGATCTTTTGCACATCTGTGAAAGATGAAAAATAATTCAGATCACGCGTCACGTTTTTTTCTTAAAATTTAAACCATGTACAACTTTGGTGCAAATTGTGTTGGGTAAGTTAAACTAAATTACACTATACTAACCAGTGTGAGTGTATTCCTGTAAGAATAGTTGTGTTAAAATAAACTATATTAAAAAGCAAAAAGAAAAGTCTCAGCTCACCTAGAATCCATCCTGAGTGGTGGCCCTCCATCCTACTCCTCTTTATAAAAATACTAGACATAAAAATATCTTTCCTATGTGAATTGTTACACTGTATTTAGCTGATTTCACCCTTAAGATTCCATTTCCACTTTATAGATGAGACACCTGAGGTTTGGACAGATGCTATAACTTGGCCAAGGTCTCAGAGTTGCTGGAGACTGCAGGCTGCAGAGCCATACTCTACTCTGCCACTTCCTTCTTGCAACAGAGAAGCTATGTTTTTATCTATTTTAAATATGGAGCTTTTATTTTTGATGCTGTTAAATGCCTTCCACTTAGCCTTTAGGTAACAAATTTAAATGCAGTTCCAAAAGTGCTACTTCTCTGCTTGCAACCAGGGAACAGCTTCCCCTCATGGTCCCCCAGACCAGCATCAGATCAACATCATTGCTAGAATTGCTAGAAATGCAAATTCTCAGGCCCTACCTTAGACCTAGTAAATCAGAAATGGAGGATGAGCCTCAGAAGTCTGGATATAAACAAGCTTTTGGGTGATTCTAATGCTGCAATCTGAAGCTTGGTTTTTAGATGACACTCAAGACTCATGTGTGATAAGGCTTGCTTTCCTAGCTTATCTTGCCATTCATTGCTTCTTTCATCAAAATGGTTTTGTTTTTTAATGTTTGTTTATTTTTGAGAGACGGAGACAGAATGCAAGCGGTTGAGGGGCAGAGAGAGAGAGGGAGACACAGAATCTGAAGCAGGCTTCAGGCTCAGAGCTGTCAGCACAGAGCTGGACACGGGGCTCGAGCTCCAGAACTGTGAGATCATAACCTGTGCTGAAGTCGGACACTTAACCTACTGAGCCAACCAGGTGCCCCAAACTGCATTTTCGTATCCACTAAATATACCACAGCTTCTTTCTGTCCAAGAACAGTGTCACCTGGTGATAAAGCACAAGGAATCTGGACCCAGACTACCTAGACTTGAAAGCTACCTCTGTCATTTACTTGTAGTGTGTGTGACCTCAGTCAAGTTACCCCAAGGTGAGTCTTAGTTTCCCCATATATAAAATGAGGGTGAAGGTAGTAATAGTATCTATTTCATTTGTCAGAAGGATTAGGTGAATCAGTATATGTGGAGCACTTAGAATGGTGTCCAGCACATAGTAGGTACTCTAGAAATACATTATTGTATTTGCTTGTTGAGTTAGTCTCCTGGAGCTCTAGTAACAAATGACCACAAACTTGGTGTCTTGTGAACAACAGGAATTTATCTTGCTCAGTTCTGGAGACCGGAAGTTTAGCATCAGTTTTGCTAGGCTGAAATCAAAGTGTCAGCAAGGCAGCAGTCCCTCCAGAGGCTCTGGGGGAGATTCCATTCCTTGTCTCTATTGGCTTCTGGTAGCTGCCTGCATTCTTTCACTATGATCACATCATACCAACCTCTGCCTGCATTTTTACAATACATTTTCTTGGTGGATGTATCCTCCTCCTGCCTCTCTCTTAAAAGGCTGGTTGTGACTGGATTTAGAGCCCACACAGTAGTGTAGGATAATCTCCTCATGTCAAGATTCTTTATTTAATCTGCAAAGATCCCTTTTCTTTATTTAACATTTGAGGGCTCCAGGGATTAGGACTTGACCTTAGTGAGTGGCCCTTATCCAGCCTCCTACACTTGTATCATCCTGTCTATCTATACTACTCTCTTCTCTCCATTTCTTCCTTCTCTTTGAGTCTCAGAGTACAGAGTTTGCTTCCTCCAGGAAGCCTTCCTTCACTTCCCCAGTGCCAGATTTAGTTCAGCTCCTCCATGCTCCCATAATGTCCTGAACATACCTCTATCATTGTCTTTTTTTTTTTAATAGACTATATTTTTAGAGCAGCTTTAGGTTTACAGGAAAATTGTGTAAAAAAGTATAGAGTTTCCATACACTCCTTGTTCCTGCCCTCTGTTTATAGTTTTCCCTATTATTAACATCTTGCATTAGTATAATACATTCATTATAATTGAAGAACCAATGTTAATTTATTATCAACAAAAGTTCATAATTTACACTAGGGCTTACTGTCACTGTTGTACAGTTCTATGGGTTTTGACAAATGTATAATGTCCTGTGTCCACCTTGACCTCATCATACTGGATAGTTCACCTGTCCTAAAAGTGTCCTGTGCTCTATTTAATCATGCCTCTCCCCATCCTCCTGAACTCTTGGCAGCCACAGACCTTTCTACTGTCTTCATAGTTTTGCCTTTTCCAGAATGTCGTATAGTTGGAATCCTATAGTATGTGGCCCTTTCACATTGGCTCCTTTGACTTAGCAGTGTTCATTTAAGTTTCCTCCAAGTCTTTTCGTGGTTTGCAAGTTTATTTATGTTGCTGAATAATATTCCATTGTTTGGATGTACCACAATTTACCCATTCACCTACTGAAAGACAACTTGGTTGTTCCCATATTTTGGCAATTTTGAATAAAAATGTTATAAACATACATGTGAAAGTTGTGTGTGAACATAAGTTTTTAACTCCTTTGAGTAAATGCCAAGGAGGGCAGTTGCTGGGTTGTACGGAAACAGTTTGTTTAGTTTTGTAGGAAACTGCCAAAATGTCTTCCAAAGTGGTTGCAACATTTTGCAATCCTACCAGCACTGAATGAAAGTTCCTCATCAGCATTCGGTGTTGCCAGTGTTTTGGATTTTAGCCATTTTAATGAGTCTGCAGGGTTAGCTCATTGTTGTTCTAATTTGCAATTCCCTGATGATATATGGCATAAGCACCTTTGGTATACTTATCTGCTGTCTTTTTGGGTGAAGTGTCAGATCTTTTGCCCATTAAAAAATTTTTTTAATGTTGATTTATTTTTGAGAGAGAGACAGAATGTGAGCAGGGGAGGGACAGAGAGCAAGGAAGACACAGAATCTGAAGCAGGCTCCAGGCTCAGGTCATGATCTTGCCATCTGTGGGTTCACGCTGACCTCTGTGCTGACAAGCTCAGAGGCTGGAGCCTGCTTTGGATTCTGTGTCTCCCTCTCTCTTTCCCCCCTCTCCAGCTTGTGCTCTGTCTCTGTCACTCTCAAAAATAAATATAAAAAATTTTTAGGTTGCTGCCTCCCTCGCTCACTCCTTCGCGCACTCGCCCGCCCCCTCCCTCCCTCCCCTCCCTTCCCCGCCCCGGCTCTGGCCCCGGCCCTGGCCCATTCGCTGTTGGGTCTTCCGCAGGGAGGATGTCGGGCTCGTCGCTCCCCAGCGCCCTGGCCCTTTCTCCGGCTCCCTCCTCCCAGGGCCAGGCGCCGCTCAGAACGAGCCAAGGATTGTCACCAGTGAAGAGGTCATTCTTCGAGACAGCCCTGTTCTCCCCGTCACCCTGCAGTGTAACCTCACCTCCAGCTCTCACACCCTTACATACAGCTACTGGACAAAGAATGGGGTAGAGCTGACTGCCACTCGCAAGAATGCCAGCAACATGGAATACAGGATCAATAAGCCGAGAGCTGAGGATTCAGGAGAATACCACTGTGTATATCACTTTGTCAGTGCTCCTAAAGCAAATGCCACCATTGAAGTGAAAGCTGCTCCTGACATCACTGGCCATAAACGGAGCGAGAACAAGAATGAAGGGCAGGATGCCATGATGTATTGCAGGTCCGTTGGCTACCCGCACCCAGAGTGGACCTGGCGCAAGAAGGAGAATGGTATGCCCATGGACATCGTCAATACCTCTGGCCGCTTCTTCATCATCAACAAGGAAAATTATACTGAGCTGAACATCATGAATCTCCAGATCACGGAAGACCCTGGCGAGTATGAATGCAATGCTACCAACTCCATTGGCTCTGCCTCCGTTGTCACAATCCTCAGGGTACGGAGCCACCTGGCCCCACTCTGGCCTTTTTTGGGAATTCTGGCTGAAATCATCATCCTGGTGGTGATCATTGTCGTGTATGAGAAGCGGAAGAGGCCAGATGAAGTTCCTGATGATGATGAACCAGCTGGGCCAATGAAAACCAACTCTACCAACAATCACAAAGATAAAAACTTGCGCCAGAGAAACACAAATTAAATACTGCTTATAATATCTTTAGGTTCCTGAAACTGGTGGCAACATGATCTGCTAAATTTTCTGCTTGGACCTCTTTGGTTCTCTCCCCTTTTAAGTGAGCAGCACCACAAATGACTGTCTAAAGCATGCCTTATTTAGCCTTTCCTGTAAGGGTGATCTAGTCAGGTACATTTTAAACAATGCTTCAGTGTAGAAGGTGTAAACTATTTTGGGCTTGATGTGCTGTGAATGTTGCTTTTCCCCCCTTTGTTAAAATATTTAAGTAGAAGTGAAAAGGTCCTCCGAGGATCGGATCGTGCATGCGCCATTTTTTACTTAATGCAGCTGTTAAACTGGCAGAGCTCTCAAACGCACTGCTGCCATCTAGTGAGAACATTTTTGTAAAGTACAGCAAAACCTACAGATATATACAGTATATAAATAAATAAATAAATAAATATATATATATATATATATATTTATATTTTTGGGGGTGGGAGAAATCCAAAATAAAATAAATGCTTGTTTCATTTTTTAGCTGCTGATATTCATTCCTTATTGTATGTTGTCAGAATGAGGAAATTGTGCAGTTCTGGTACATAAAGATGAGTAATATAACTGAAATCTATAATTTTAAGGGCTTAACCTACACGACTTTGATAAAAAGCTGGAACACTCCACTGAATGGATATGTTGAATTGCGGTATATATGTATGATTGCTTTTTAAGTGATTATTTTTTCTTTTGTTAAATCATGTAAATTCTTAAATCCTTTTGCACTGATGAACCTTATTGTACATTCAATTAAGGCAAACTTTTATAATTTACCTTTTGTTTTCAATGACCTTGAAATGTTATGGCATGGTATTCTATGCAACTAGTTATCCTCTGGGGTTGACACTGTATTTTTCACATTGATTTAAAACGGCTGAGTGTAGATTTTCTCACCCGGCAGGGTTCTCATGCGGTATGTAACCGTAGATGCATGTACTTGTGTTTTGTGTAAGTGTTGAAGTGCAATGATGTATAAAAAAGTGGATTCACTGTTTTTAAAAATAAAACATTGACAAAAGGTAAAAAAAAATTTTTTTTTAAAATAATTTCTAGCAACTGAGATTAGGGTGGGATCATATTACTCTTTTGATATAAAAAAGTGGAATTATGAGCATAGAAGTCAATAGATATTGAGATGAATAATTAAAAACATTTTTTAAATCATATGCTGTGTGACATGTACAAAAATGAATATTATTTTTATCAATAGAAAATCTTAGGGCATAGGAAAAAAAACCAGTAGACGCAAAATTCTCATTTTTGTAGATTTCTTAATTATAAGGCTTTACACACACACATGCGCATGCACGCACACACTCATTCCTGTGCATAGTTTGTAGTTCATTCAGGAAAGTCCGTTCTGGACTGATGTGGATGGTAGCTTTAGCTTCTGAGGTGTTGTGGGTAAGATGTTCCCATGAGCTTTCCCTTCTTAAGGTTTTCTTGCAGCTTGATTAGACCTTCCTGCCTACCATGTATTTCTCTAACCAGTCAGTGTTCAAAGATGTTGGGACATACTTGATCTTAGTCTTCAGACTTTCTGAACCTGACCCTATAGTTCATGATCGTACATGAGACTGAATATGGAGACTGTACTGTTAGCAACCACGGCCACTTCCCTCCCCAGCCCATTGGACCAAATCCAGAATGCTTGAGGGTCACATTCAACCCTGGACTTAGAAGAATGATTTACTGAAAGGAGAGCAGAGTCTGAGGAAAGGTGGAGTTCACAGAAATGGTACCCCATTGCTTTTTTTGTTTTTTACACATCCGCCCGTTGCTTTGTTTTCTTTGGGGTTTCACAGATCTGAGTTGTTGAAAACGACACTGCTCTGATTGTATAGTGGTTTCCCAGCAAAGAGAGCGGATGGCACAAAGGGAGGTGATAAGGATAGAGAATGTGACCATTTTATGTTTCCGTTCAATCTCAGTTTTTGAGAAGGATATAGAAAATCACCTGGAAAGTTTTTAGGTCCCTACGGATTTCAACTTTTATGTTGTAGCCATGTCCCTGCTTATCAGGAATAATCAAGAATCCCTGAAAGGTAGGGAAATGAGAAGTCAGTGATTTGATAATTGATGGTAATTTGAAATGAAAAGCAAGATAATTATTGTCCAAGAAGCACTGAAATATTGAGAAGCTCTCCAAAATACTGGTTGATGGATGAGCAAAGATGCTGACTTTGAAGGCTTCAGTCACACGTTCTAGATTTTTCAGGCAAATAATTTTATCTAATGGAAAATGACTTTGAAACCTGTTTCTTTGCTTGGCTTTCAAGGCAAACAGAGCATAGGCTTTCAAACATTTTTGACCCATGCACAGTGAGAAGTATATTTTACACTGTGGCCAGTCTATATACTCCTAGCATCCACACATGTGCGTGCACACACACACAAGAGACACACACTTGTGCTGGAAATAAAGGTTTTAAAAGCGATATTCTGGGATATTTTTTCTTTTTGTCCTCTCTGTTCAATTCACTAAAAAGAAAGTGTATTTGCAATATATTAAATTGTTTGAGTAATCAGTTGTAATTTGCAGTTTGGAATCCGGTAATGGAGAGGGGATAAAGGGGGTGAAGACACTGCCTGGGCAGTGGGGCAGGTCATCCAAAAGTTGGCTGCAACCATAATTTGTGTCTGGAATTCCAGGACAAACTGTTGAGTTGAGTCAGGTTGGTAATACATGCAGACAGATGGGTCAATGTGTCTCAGTTTCATTCCACCTGTGGAGAGATACATCTGGTTTGGAATAGTACCCTAGCTACCTGCTTAGGAGATGTGGGCGGGTCCAAGATTTTTCACAGTGGTTTTTAAGTTCACTTAATTATTATTTTTAGTAAAAGCCAATTTGTAAAGATGAAGGAACTCTCCAGCACTTGGTAGATTCTGAATGTGCTAAGATAATGAACAGGACTCAAATCCTATCAAGGAATTACAGTGTAATTCAGAATCCAGGGTGAAGATTAGAGTTGAATGAACACTCAGAATCCCAGACCACAGACTTTTTTTTTTTTTTTTTAGAATCTAATGTTGTGATTTACACAGTGTGGTCCCTAACCAGCAGCAATATCATTACCCTGGAATTTGTTAGAAACACAAGACATTGGGCCCCACACCGGACATACAGAATCAGAAACTCTGGAGGCAGGGCCCAGCAATCCATGTTTTGTATATCCCACGGCTGATTTTGACAAAAGTTAAATTTGAGAACCACTAATATAATGGTGTGGGTGAAACTTTTATTGGAAAAATGTATACATGCTTATAATATTTTTCACACAATTCCAAATCTTTGTGGATATGTAGGGAGTCCTTAGGTCCTAAATTAACAGGGAATAAGGAAAATCTAGACAGCTCAGTGAAAATACAGATATGTACCTGGAGAGTGTATGTGAGATCCCCAGCCACAGGAAAAAACAACCAAAAAAACCAACGCTGATTCCAGGTGTCCTATTGGGTGGATAAGACTCTGACTACGCTTGGTTGGTCAAAAGTGGACTCGTTCATAAGTCAATGGGGAATTAGCCTGCATGTGTTGGACCTCAGTTACTTGCACCTGTCTAGAGGTAGTAGGAGAAGGAAAAATTAAGCTTCAGAAATGAGGTTATCATAATAAGTACAAGCACAGAGCTTTGGGCTAGTGAACAAAACAGAGTTATAACATGTTATTAAGGATATACCATGCAAATATAGGTCCTGGAATTTCCAGAATGATTCTGATTTCATTTAACCTTTCATTTTCAATAAAAATCGTCTTTTAAATCATAAGTAAACATGGTTTTATTTCTATATCTCATAGGAATAAATTTCCAAATAAAAAATGTCCTTTATTGGGCCATGTGTCTTGCCTTCTGCTTCAGAGTGAGTGGGTGTTCAGTCTACACAGTCAAATGGATGCAGTTTAAAGGGCCATTGGCCCCACCATCATGGATCCAGAAGTTAAAAAAAAAAAAAGAGTGGAAGAAGTAGAGTCATCTGGCATCCGCTGCAATTTTCATGACAAATAGACTTTTTAAAAAATCAAGATGAAACTCATGAAATAAACGATTTTAAGATAAAAAATTTGGTGGCATTAGTCCATTCACAGTATTGTACAACCATTTCTATCTAGTTCCAAAACATTTTCCTCCAAAATAAAACCCTCTGTTAATGCTTTGGTTTCACTTCCTGTTGCCTCCTCCTCCCAGCCCCTGGAAACCCCCTATCTGCTTTCTGTTTACCTCTTCTGGATATTTCATATAAACAGAATCAGATGATATATGACATGTTGTGTCTGACTTTTTTCACTTGGCGTGTTCCAAGGTTCACCCATGTCATAGCATTTCATCAGTACTTCATTCCAACTTATGCAGAATATCACCTTGTATGAATATACCATTGACAGACATTTGGGTTTTCTCAACCTTTTGGCTATTGTAAATAGTGCTATATTGAACATTCATGTACATGGAAAATAACTTTTGCGCTTCTCTTCTTTGAACTCCCTTAGAAGACAGAAATTGGTGGAACTTTACTTGATTTCTCCCCAATTTTTTTTCTGCAGTTCTGTTCTTAGCCCCAATCCTGGCTTCGCTCATCACCTGAATGGGAATGAGTACACTGGTTACATGATGTTTGGTGCATTATAATATGTTGTGTATATGTTTAGTATGTCCTACCCATTTAGTATGTCCTACCCATTTCCCTGGGGAAATCGATCCTACACTGTAGCCAGTTATTTTAATCTTGACTTGGAGAGTCTCCATGATCATGAGTGATTTGTTAAGAGCCTGGAAGATGTCAACTCTTTGCTGTGACATGCCAGTTCCCTGCCTGTCAGTCCTTCTCTTCCCACAGCTAGAATTACTTCAACCCACTGTGGTTCTTGGCCTTGTGTCCTACTCCGTGTATAAAACCAGGAGTCTGTCCTTCTCTTAAATCTTACAGGCACTGAGGTCTGCACCCCAGCACAAGTTCTGTGAGCAGGCCCCACTCTTGAGACCTAATGTCGATGTGTCTGGGAGTCTCCATCACCACTCTTGTGCTTAGCACAATATTTAACTTCTCTGAGCTAATTATCTTCAAGTACTTCCATAACCACTACTCATTCAAAATGGAGATCCCGACTTCCAGTGTTCAGTGTTACTGCAGGAATTAAATAAGATATGCAAAATACCTTGCACGGTTCCTGGCATATGGAAGGCTCACATTAAATGGAATCAACTGTAGTATTGTAATCTCCCTGCATCTTACCTCCTGCTGAATCTCTTTGATTGTTTTGCCCCCTCTGTTTGGTCTTGTTACTTTCCTTTCCTGCCAAATGTTCTCTGCCTGTATGCTTGATTTCAACTTCATTCCTTTTCCCACGATTGGGCATGTCCCCAAGTGCACATTCCATCTCAGTCTTGTACTTCCCAACATGGGCCTCTCCTGACGGGCAAGTCCCATTGCCTTTTGACATCTCAATTTCGATGTTTCACTCAATAAACACAGCAGTAGAAGAAATAAAGGGCTCCTCAGGTACATCCAACCATCTTATTTGAAAATTTAAAACTTTAAAGTAAGCCAACTCTTGTGTCGAATTTCTTCTCATTGTCACTTGGAAGTAACTATTTATTTCCATTTCTCCTGTGGGAACTATCTTGCATACTGAGCTAACTGAGTAATTTGCTCAGTCATGCCTTAGACACACCTGCCTTTCACACAAGCAGTCTGAGGAGGGGTCCAAAGAGATGGCATTTCATTTGGTATCATTTATCAAGCGTAGGAAATTATTTCAATAGTTGTGTTAAGGATAGAGACGGGCCTTATAATCAATATAAGATGAGCTGCTTTTGTCACTCTTCTGGGTGGCTGTAATCAAAGCTGACATAAAACCATATCAAGCTTTTATTGGTTCTCAATTCTGTGAGACAGAACTGGAATGGAATGGCTTTTTGAATACTGCAATAAAGTCTCCCAGGCCAAAGTTTTAAGGTAATAATAGGCATAACTTTACAGTGTTTTTCACTTTACAGACAACACTGCATTTCCTCTTCATGGTACCTAAGGGTAGTACAGCCCACATTTGCACCTGAGCCAGTAAGAGAATGTGTGTGAGCATGCGCCTACACATAAGGGATGCTTAATCAACAGTAGTGAGCAGTGAGTAGTGGGGGGAAGCAGAGAGAAAACAAATGAACATGTCAGCACAGATTCATTAAAGAATAAATGTTCATGAGAAATGGAAAATACACCCAGCTTGCTTTGAAGAACCATTATTATTCATCCATTGTTAGAGTGTAAGAGAGCAAGTACAATTGGGTAGGTAGGGGGAGATGAAGATCTGTTTACATTTACTTTCTTAATTAAAACACACTGCCTATTGCACAATATTTCTGTCAAGCCAGCCTTTCTGTTATATAACAGACCCTTCATACACTGTCTTCACAAGCTCTAAAGCTACTTGGAACAAAACCTTTCTCCAGTGCTTTAGTGTGATTAATTGTGGCCTCTCCTCATACTCTCATATGCTGTCTTTCAGAAAATGTATTCTTTTTTTAAAATTTATTTATTTTTTTATTTTTGAGAGATAAAGCAAGCAGGGAAGGCACAGAGAGAGAGGGACAGATTATCTGAAGCGGGCTCTGCACTGACAACAGTGAACCTGATGTGGCACTTGAACTCACAAACTGTGAGGTCATGACCTGATCTGAAGTCGGATGCTCAACCAACTGTGTCGCCCAGGTGCCCCCAAGAAAATTTATTCTTTATCTCATTCTTCATCCCCACTTGGGGTTGCATGTAGATTCAAACCCTGAGTCTAAGTAGCCCCTGTGAACCTCAGTGTCATCAGCTGGAACACAGAACCATGCCTCTACTCTAAAGTTAGAGGATTAGATGAGAAAATGCGTGAGCAAGAAGTGGTGTCGTGCATCCGAGTGGGGGTCCATAAACGTCACCTTGGTTTCCTCTTTGGCTCCACCTATTCCCCTTTCCTACTTTGTGGTATCAGGCTGTCACCTGCATGCCACCTCCATCCCAACATGCCCTAATCCCCTGTTCATCCAAGAGAAGTGAATTGGGCAGGAGCGTGGAGGCAAGCATTGGCCAGGCAACTACAGTCAGTCCTACAGAGAAGAAAAATGTGTCTGTCTCTTATCCAAGGCCTATCCTAGTATGGTCTCAACTAGGTTTTAAAATTTACTTCACACCATTCGCACCCTATGCTCTGACCCTCTGTGACCATTTTTCTGACCCAGGAACAGATAACCACGCCCAACATCCCTCCCTGCTGAAACCCTGTCTTCTCTTCATGCACCCCACACCCATGCTTTTGCATCTCAAAGATACTGGACCTAAGTGTTTTCATTTTCATTTTCATTTATTTCCTTTTTTTTTTTTATTTCCATTTTGAATTCTCGGTTGGCCCATTCATTGTTTAGTAGCATGTTATTCAACTTCCATGTATATTTGCTCTTTTCAGAATTTTTTCCTTGTAGTCGATTTCTAGTTTCAGTGTTGTGATCAGAAAAACCTGGCCATGTGTGGCAACATGGATGGAACTGGAGGGTATTCTGCTAAGTGAAATAAGTCAGTCAGAAAAAGACAGATACCATATGTTTCCACACATAGGTGGATTTTGAGAGACTTAGCAAAAAACATGGGGGAGGGGAAAAGGGGAAAAGAAAAAAAGACACAGGGAGGGAGGGAGATAAAACATAAGAGACTCTCAAAGACTAAGAACAAACTGAGGATGAGGGGAGTGTGGGAATGGGGAGAGTGGGTGACGGGCATTGAAGAGGGCACTTGTTGGGATGAACACTGGGTGTTATATGGAAACCAATTTGAAAAAAAATTATTTAAATAAAAAAGAAAATATGTATGGAATGACCTCAGTCTTTTTGAATTTGTTGAGACTTGTTTTCTGACCTAATATGTGATCTCTTGTGGAGAATGTTCCATGCATACTTGACAAGAATGTATATTCTGCTGTGTTAGGATAGAATGTTCTTAGCATATCTGTTAAATTCATCTACTCCAGGGTGTCATTCAAAGCCACTATTTTCTCATTTCTGTTTAGATGATCTCTCCATTGAGAAGTGAGATGTGTAAAGTTCCCTGCTATTGTAGTACTGTCAATTATTTCATTTATATTTGTTATTAACTGCTTTAAGCACTTGGGTGCTCCCATGATGGGTATATAAATATGTACAGTTTTTATGGCTTCTCCTTGGGTTGTCCCTTTACTATATAGGGTCGTTCTTTGCCTCTTGTTACAGTCTTTTTTTTTTTTTTTAAGACTATTTTGTCCAATAGAAGTATTGTTATCCTGGCTTTCTTTTCACATCCATTTGCATGATAAATGCTTCTCCATCCCTTCACTTTCAATCTGCATTGTCTTTAGATCTGAAATAAGTCTAGAATATAGATGGGTTTTGGTTTTTATCCATTCTGTCAACCTATGTCTTTTGATTGGAGTGTTTAGTCTATTTACATTCAAAGTAATTATTGATAGGTATATGCATTTATTGCCATTTTGTTACTTGCTTTATGGTTTTTATAGTTCTTCTCATTTCTTTATTCACTTGCTCTCTTCCCTCACAGTAAGTTGGCTTTCTTTAGTGATATACTTGGATTCCTTTATTTTTATTTTTTGCGTATCTATTACCGGGTTTTTATTTGTGTTTACCATTCAGCTTATATATAACGGCTTCTGTATATAGCAGTCTATATTAAGTTGATGGTTGATTAAGTTTGAACTCATTCTTTACTCCTCCCCTCTCCAGTTTTAGTTATATGGTGTCATACTTTACATCATTTTATTTTGTGAATCCCTTACTCCTTATTTATTTTACTCCTTTTGTGCTTCCTACTTTCTTTACTCTTGCTTATAGTCTTTGTTTTCCACTCCAAGAATCCTCTTTTTAAAAAATTTATTTATTATTTGAGCGAAAGAGAAAGAGAACAAGCAAGGGAAGGGAAAAGAGAGAAGAAAAAAGAGAAACCGAAGCAGGTTTTGTGCTGTCAGCATAGAGCCAGATTCTGGGCTCCACCCCATGAACTGTGAGATCATGACTGGACCTAAAATCAAGAGTTAAATGCTCATTCAACTGAGTCACCCAGGCACCTGTCAAAGAATCCTCTTTAACATTTCTTGTAGGGCTGGTTTAGTGTTTATGAATTCCTTTAACTTTTGCTGGTCTGGGAAACTCTTTATCTCTCCTTCTATTCTGAATGGGGGCCTTGCTGGATAGAGTATTCTTGACTGCAGATTTTTCCCTTTCAGCACTTTGAATATATCATGACACTCCCTTCTGGCCTGCAAAGTTTTTGCTAAAAAAAAATCCACTGATGGGGCTTTTAAGTGGCTCAGTCGGTTGAGCGTCCAACTTCAGCTCAGGTCATGATCTCATGGTTTGTGAGTTCGAGCCCCACATTGGACTCTGTGCTGACAGCCCAAAGCCTGGAGCCTGCTTTCAGATTCTGTCTCCCACTCTCTCTGCCCCTCCTCCACTTGCACTTTGTCTCTCTCAAATAAATAAATACAAGGTTTTAAAAAAATTTAAAAATCCACTGATAGACTTATGGCATTTCCTTTGTATGTAACTATCTTCTTTTCTCTTGCTGCTTTTCAAATTATCTTTTTATCATTACTTTTTCTATCTTAATTAGTATGTGTCTTGGTGTGGACCTCCTTGGGATGCTTTTGTTGGGGATTTCTGTGCTTCTGCATCTAGATTTCTGTTTCCTTCCCCAGATTCAGGAAGTTTTCAGTTATTATTTTTTCAAATAAATTTTCTTCCCTTTTTCTCTCTCTTCTCCCTCTTAGATCCCTATAATGCAAATATTGTTATATTTGATGGAGCCACTTGCGTTCCCTAATTTATTCTCAGTTTGAATGTTTTTTCTTTCACCTGCTCAGCTTGATTACTTTCCATTACCTGTCTTCCATGTCACCAATTCGTTCTTCTGCTTTACCTAGTCTACTATTTAGTCCATTTAGTGTAGTTTTAATTTCATTTATTGTATTCTTCATCTCTGACTGTTTTTTTTGACCTATATTGCAGGGTCTCACTGATGTTCTCCATGCTTTTCTCAAGTCCCCTTAGTACTTTTATGATCATTACTTTAAATTCTCTATCAGGGATATTATGTATCTCCATTTTTCTTAGGTCTCTTGCTGTGATTTTGTCCTGTTATTTAATTTGGGACGTACACCACTCTCCTCATTTTGTCTAACTCTGTTTATGTGTGTTAGGAAAGACAGCTATGTCTCCTGCACTTGGGAGGAATGGCCTTATGAATAAGAGGTCCTGTAGTGCCCTGCTCTTCAGTGTCCTCTTGTTCCCCAGAACCTGGTGCTTCAGAGAGATCTTCTATGTGTGATACCTGTACCCTGATATTGCGACTGAGCCCATTTTTCCTTCAGCTATCTGTAATGGCTCTCTTTGCCTATTGTGTACAGTCTTTGGTACGTATGGTCTTAGTAGGCCAAACTGAGGATGCCTTGCTCTTGAGTTGAGCCAGACCCAGTGTTTTCCAGAGCTGCAGTAGCACCAAATTTCAGGGTACCTTCCCTGTGTTGTCGTCTGAGAAACTCTCACTGGTAGGTAGGGCCTGCAGTCAGACCAGTTGTCTGCCTGAAGCCCATTGTTGGGGCTTCAGTCTGCCTGATGTGTGTGGTTATCTTTCCTGTCTCCAGGGCAGGAGTCACTTTGAAGAGGCGCTGGCCACTGTAGGGGCTGCTTGCACACTGCCAGGCCCGTGGTGCTATCTTGTATGGGCTCTGGCCAAGAGCACATTGGAGAGTGTGGATCTGCCAAAGTACAGTGCAGGGAAGGTGGTGGAGCAGCCATACTAGCAAGCTTTTCATCTCCCAGTCCTTTTCAGGAGAGGCCCTGAAGAATTAGGACTGAAACAGCCTTCCTGACTCTGCAGAAGCATAAGGGGGGGTAGGGCAGTGGGGTCACAGTGTTAGCAAGTTTTGTGCCCCCCCCACACATTGTCCTCTGTGGGAGGGGCCCTGCAGTGCCTACACTGAGGTGGGCTGTCTGGACAGCATGGGCAGCAGGGCTAGAAAGTTAGACAGGGAGTCCTGAAGGTGGCCGTGTGTTTACCTTGGGGGATGGGGTACGAAACGGTCCCTGCAAGTTCCTTTGTTCCTAGAGGAGTTCCCCAGAGAATTCTGTCCCTCTGGCTCATGCTCTGATATGGGTAAATAATTCTTTCCTCAGTAGACGCCATGTGTCCTTCAAACTGCTACCTCTATGCTTTACTTCCATGGGCTTTTTCTTGTGCTGTCTCTTTAAGGGCAAGGACTCAGTTTCTCTCACTCTCCTGGTTCTCTCTGAACCAAGATCATTGGTTTTTTGAAACCGCAGGTTTTAAGTTTTGCTCCTTTCAAGAACCCTGAAAATTTGGTCCCTCTGGTTTTCAAAGCCAAACGTTGTAGTAATTTATCTTCCCTGTGCAGCTCCCTAGTGTGAAAGTCCAATTCTCTCCTTCTTCCATGCCTGCAGGGTCCCTCCCCCCTGCGGACTGTCTTATGAGTCCATTTATTTCCCAACCGTGTCTCCACCCTTCCTACCCTCTTTGATGTGGCCTCGTGTGCATTTAGCTGAGAATTTTATTCTGCCAGTGTTTGGCTTGTTTTCGGGGTTCTTTGCACTGATGTGAACATTATCTGGGTGTATCCATGGGAGGAGGTGAACCTAGGGTCCTCCTACTTTGCCATCTTCCTCAGAAGTTAAGTCAATGCTGTTTTTTGAAACGCTCCTAAGAGAACTGCTCTGACTTTCACGTCTGTTTACTAGCATTCAACATTCATTGTCACTCATCTGGGAGACACGTGAGTTGCTGTTGCCTAAAAAAGTTCCCCATGATGTGTGTAGGTGGTCATCAAACTTGCCACATACTTGCTCTTAGCTCACACCATCTTTGAGCTGGGTCATTGGGTCACACAGAAGAAAAGGATCTATGAGGTAATTTTTCTTGAGAAAAGCATTCAGTTAACACAGGCACTAATGTTCTCTTTCCCCTTTATTTGAATACTCACCTGTATTCTTCATACAATGTTTCCATCTGTGTGTACCTTTCAAATAAATAAAGCAGCCCCCTCTTAGTACAGTGTTTTCTCTTCCCTAACATAGGTCTTTTTTCTAGTTCTCTCAACCCTGAAATCTCCTCTTTCAAGTCCATTTTCTCTGCTGTTTCACATCTTCATGCAACTCAGAGAAAGAAAAGTTCATTTCAATAAATAAACCATGGTTTTAAAAATGTTCTCAGCATTTCACACTTCAAAATAAATCAAGGAGAGGGACGTCTGGGTGGCTCAGTTGGGTAAGTGTCTGACTTCGGCTCAGATTATGATCTCGTGGTTTATGGGTTCGAGCCCCATGTTGGGGCTCTGTGCTGACAGCTCAGAGCCTGGAACCTGCTTCGGATTCTGTGCCTCCCTTTCTTCTCCCTGCCCCACTCACGCTCTGTCTTTATCTCCAAAGAGGCACACACTATTTTACATAGTGGTCAGCAAAGGCCTTCTGAGAGGGCTCCATCTGTGTAGGAAGAGAACTGAAATGAGGAGTGAATTGTGTGAATAGTGGAAAGAAGAGCATATTAGAGGAAAGAGCATGTCCAAAGGTCCTGGGGCAGCTTGTGCTTGGAAGCTCAAGGGACAGGAAGGAGCCCAATGTGATCTGAGTACAATGAGAGAGTGTTAGGAGAATGAGATCAGATAGGAAACTTGGCCAGGTCACTGTGATCTTTGCAAGCCAAAGGAAGAATTTGGGCTTTAAGAGACACTGACTTCAGTTTTGAAAAATGAAGAGTCATCTAAGATGAGGAAGAAAAATTCCAGACAGAGGAAACAGCATGTACAGTGGTGCGGAGGGACTGATCTTGTGTCCTTGGGAGAGTTTCTGAGAGTTGATCTTGGTGGAGGCAGCACTACGAGAGATGAGCCTGTGGGGATGTCAGGGCCAGGCCACAGCGTGCTCAATGCTTGTGAAGGCCCACGTGTCCATCTCCAGGACAGCCCTACTTCTCGTGTGGCTACAAGTTTTCTTCTGGGCGAGAAGGGAGCTTGGTGTGACAGCAGACTCTGACAGGGGAGGTCAATTTGGATCCACTATCACTTGCAAAAAGAACAATTATTCCTGGCCCCGAATGATGTCTTCTGTGGCTATTTGTTGTCTTTCCTGAGCTCAGAAGCAAAGGCCCAGGAAGCTACTACTCCCTGAGATGAAAGGAATTTATACACTAGAATCAGGGCCTGCACCCTCAGGATGAGGAAGTTGAAGGAAAAGAAAAAAGCTATGAACAAAGGAGCAGTTTGGTTCAGAAACTATGGATGAAATACAGAAAACACTCCAAAGTGCTGGGCTCCTTGCAGGGAGCAAGTCTCAAACCCAGGGGAGTCTCTGACCAATGCCATAGTCTTCTCTCTGAGGAGAGCCTATTCCCACAGGCCTGATGTAACTTTATTTCTGCTCAATTATCTCATTGCTGTTTTCACATCAGCACTGAACAAAACACCACAAGCCAGGAGTCCTCGATCAATCTCCCAAATCTGGAGCAGAGAAATTTCTCTGTGTTCTGAACCAAGATGACTCCTGGCAAAATTGTGCAACACTTGAGGCTGACACGGACTGCCTCCCACATCTCCCTGCAGCCCAGGATTGCTTTGGTCTCAGCAAGGATGTCAACTGATTCAGGTGCCACTGACATACAGGGTGTTCGAAGACTTCCGGGAGGCACCTTGGTCCTCGTTTCCAAAGACCACCTTAGAGGGCTGGGGGATCAGGTGGGATAGGCAAAGATCTGCCTTACTCCTCAGCATAAAACTGGAAACTGCACCTCAGTTTTCGTCGCCTACAAAGGAAGAGTGATTTTAGAAGAGTGCTTGATTTGACCGAAGAAAGTTTCTGGAGTGATGGGAAACGTAGAAGTGTGAATGGATAGGGCTCATCTTACATTGTGGGGATTGTGTGCTCCTTCATTTCTCTGACCAAAATTTATCGAGTGTCTTCTGTATGCCAGGCGTTACTCAAGGTGACACAGTCATGGCAGTAAACGTATGTTCTGCTATTTCATATTTTAGATATTATCTGAAGAACTGAATCAAAGGATGTTGGGAAGGGTCCTTTCTCTTTCTTGGTATTTCTTAGTAATGAGTTATCACAGAACATTCTAGAGCAATAGAGGGACTGGTAGCCTGCCTTGATCATTCAGTGAGCTCAGGACATGTCCACCTTTTCTGATAGGTCAGTCAACTAGGAGCTCAGACTAGGAGGATATAGGTAAGTAGTTGGTACTCCAAATAGTAGGTAAACTTCGAAACATGAAGTGAATTGTTTAATCCAGTAATCAACAGGTTTCTACTTCTCCTGGTTGGATTAGTTTTCCAGGGCTGCTCTAACAAAGCACCAGAAATTGGGAGGCTTAACAGAATTGAAATTTATTCTATCACAGTTCTGAAGACTATATATCTTTTTTTTTAATTTAAATTTTAGGTAACATACAGTACAATATAGGTTTCAGGAGTAGAATTCAGTGCTTCATCACTTACATACAACCCAGTACTCATCACAACTAAGGAGGGCCCTCTTTAGTGCCCATCACCAATCTAGCCCAACTCCCACCCATCTTCCTCTGTCAACCAATAGTTTGTTCTCTATCATTAAGAGTCTTCTTGTGGTTTGTTTCCCTCTCTTCTCTTCCTCCCAACTGCTTCCCACATGTTCGTCTGTTTCATTTCTTAAATTCCACTTATGAGTGAAATCATATAGTATTTGTCTTTCCCTGATTATTTCACTTAGCGTAGTACATTTTAGCTCCATCCATGTTATTGCAAATGGCAAGACTTCATTATTTTTTATGGCTAAGTAATATTCCATTGTATATATCTACCCTGTCTTCTTTATCCATTCATCAGGCGTTGGACATTTGGGCTCTCTCCGTAATTTCACTATTGTTGATAATGCTGCTGTAAATATCAGGGTATATTTACCCCCTTTGTATCTGTATTTTTGTATCCTTTGGGTAAATACCTAATAGTGAAATTGCTGAATCATAGGACATTTCTATTTTTAGTTTCTTGAGAAACATCCTTACTATCCTCCAGAGTAGCTGCACCAGTTTGCATTCCCACCACCAGCGTAAGGGGTTCCCCTTTCTCCACATCCTCACCAATGCCTGTTGTTTCTTGTGTTGTTAATTTTAGCCATTCTGGCAGGTGGTATCTCATCGTGGTTTTGATTTGCATTTCCCTGATGATGAAGGATGTTGAGTATCTTTTCATGTGTCTTTTGGCCATCTGGATGCCTCTTGGAAAAGTGACTATTCATTAAAGACCAGAAATCTTCAATGAAGGTGTTGGCAGGGTCATGATCTCTCTTAAGACTTTAGGAAAGAATCCTTCCTTGCCAGCAGTCCTGGGCATTCCTTGGTTTGTGGAAGAACAACTTGAGTTCTCTGTTTTCATCTTCACAAGTCTTTTTTCCTTGTGTGTTTTTAGGTCTTTCTCTTATAAGGACATCAGTCATTGGCTTTAAGACCTGCCTTCATCCAATATGACCTTATCTTAATTATATATTCAAAGACTTATTTCCAAATAAGGTAACATTCACAGGTAGTGGGGATTAGAGAATTAACATATCTTTATAGGGAACACAGTACAAACCACAACACAGTTAAGTGAAGGGAGCAGGGAATAATGGCTATATTATCCATACAGAGTTTAGAAGCAGTTATAAATCTCAGTCTTTGTAATTACCACCATGCTCCCAGAATTCTAAACAACATGAGTGGTAACTATTTCTCTCCACCATGGGGCTTCTTCCCACTCCCACCTACCTGAACAGTGGTGTACATCCGTGTATTCATTTACTAAGGCTGCCAATAAAAAGTTCCACAGACTGGGTGATTTCAAACACAGACATAAGATTCCTCACAGTTCTAGAGGCAAGAAGTCCAAGATCAACGTGTTGGCAGAGTTGGATTCTTCAGAGGCTTCTCTCCTTGGCTCGTAGATGGTCATTCTCTCTGTTTCCACAAGGTCTTCTGGATTAAAGCTCATCCTAAAGACCTCATTTTAACTCAAGTAGCCCTTTAAAGATCTATGTTCAAATAGAGTCATATCATGAGGTACTGGGAATCAGGACTGCAACATATGTTTTGGGGGTGGGACATAATACAGCCCCTAGTACCACTGAATTCATCTATTAAATATATTAGTCATCTTATGGTAGAAACAAAAATCCTACTTTTTCGAAGAAACACATTTTCATGTTTACCAGCATTCTGTTATCACACTTACTAGTATTTCACAAATGGGTTCCTAGGAAACACAGTTTCACAGCCATTACTTGGTAACAGAAGTTGGTGGTGAAATAAGTTTTAGAGCAAAAAGTATCAAGAATCCCAAACTCATTTTATTATGGAACCCCTTTCTCGATGATTTACTTGATAACGCTTTTCAGAATGGTGCTCTGTAGAAAAAAGACAAAAAAAAGCTGATGTATGACAATATAAAAATTTCAGTGATATTGTTACGAATATATTTAATTGCTCTTTAAAAAACCAAAGTGATGCTATTTGTCGTTAAAAATTGTAACATTATTCTTCTGTATGTATTTTACTGCAGAACAACAAAAAGAAAAAGAAAAACAGGTAGTAATACTGCAGGTAGTCATTTTATGACTTGAGTCTAGGACACAAATATGAACTTGAGAACTGAGAAGAGCTAATTGATATTAACCCCAATGTCAGCTCATGGAAAACCACTGGCTAACAGAGCTGGTAGGTAAATGAATGTAAAGATGGCATGTTCCACTGAGGGCCCTGAATGACCTTTGATCTACTAAAAAAAATTTTAAAAACAAAAGAAAAATATAAAGAATAAAATAGGGGCACCTGGGTGCCTCAGTCAGTTGAATGTCTGACTCTTGATGTTGGTTCAGGTCATGATCTCAGGGTCATGGGATGAAACTTTGCATTGGGTTCCACACTGAATGTGGAGTTTGCTTGATTCTCTCTCTCTCTTTCTCTCTCTCCCTCTCTCACTCTGCCTCTGTCCCTCTTCCCTACTCAAGCATGCTCTTTCACTCTCTCAAAAAAACAAAAACTAAAACAAACAAAAAAAAAAGAAATTAATAAAATACAAGTACCCTAAGTTTGACCAACTAGAAGAAGTCATTGTACGTATCTCAATTTGCTTCTCTTCTTTTCCCTTTGCTCACCCATATTTATTGCACAATTGATCTATCACATATTAAGTTTTATGGCCTATTCCATGTACTAAAATTACATCCTAACCATTTTCTCATGTCATTAGAAGTTGTTCATAAATATCCATTGTAATGTTTGCAAAAAACAATTTGTTCTATACGTTAACATTTGAAATCATTTCCTTGTTGGTTGACTTCAGGTTGTCTGATTTTCTTTTTCTTTTTTTTAATTTTATTTATTTTGAGAGAGAAAGAGAGAGCACAAGTGGAGGAAGGGCAGAGAGAGAGGGAGAAACAGAATCCCAAGCAAGTTCCACACTGTCAGACCACCCGGGCACCCCTAATTTTCTTTATTATAAATAACACTGTGAAGAAATGTCTTTATATTAATATAAATATACATTATATATACAATGTGTATTTCTCAGAATGGATTCCTAAAAATAGACTTCCTGGGTAAAGATATGAATATTTTATGGCGCTTAGGCTCAACGCTGCTGAATATGAGAAAGTGCCCATTTTGTTACATCTATGCCAGGATCAAGTATGATACCTTAAAAAAAATCTCTGCTAATTTGATCAGTAAAAACTGATCCCATTTTAATGTTCATGTCCTGATTACAAGTGAGTCTACATAGCTTTCCATGCACTCAATAGCTTTCCCTTTTTATTATTTATTTTGAAGTAATTAAAAATATTTTAACTGTGACAAAGTACATATAATGTAAAAGTTACCATCTTAAGCAAGTTTAAGTGAAAAGCTCAGTAGTGTGAAATATATTCAGATTGTTGTACAATTAATATCCAGAAATCTTTCATCTTGCAAAACCAAACTCTGTGTTCATTAAACAATTAACCACTCCTCTTACCTCTGGCAACAATTTACTAATTATCTCTACAAATATGACTACTCTAAGTATCTCATATAAGTTGCATAATACAGTATTTTTCTTTTTCCGATTGGCTTATTATACCTAGCACACTGTCCTTAAGGTTCATCTATGTTGTAACGTGTATCAGAACTCTTTTCCTTTTTATTTTTAAAATTTTTAATGTTTGTTTATTTTTGAGAGAGAGAAAGCGTGAATGGGGGAGGGGCAGAGAGAGAGGGAGACAGGATCTGAAGTGGGCTCCGTGCTGACAGCAAAGAGCCCAATGCAGGTCTCGAACTCACAAACTGTGAGATCAGACAGAGCGTGAGTGGGGGAGGGGCAGAAAGAAAGGGAGACACATAATCCAAAGCAGGCTCTAGGCTCTGAGCTGTCAGCACAGAGCCTGACGCGGGGCTCAAACCCACAAACTGTGAGATCATGACCTGAGCTGAAGTCAGATGCTTAAACGACTGAGCCACCCAGATACTCCAGAATAAGACTGAGTAATATTCCAGTGTATGCATACACTACCTTTTGCTTTTCCATTCGTCTGTTGATGGACATTTGGGTTGTTCCCAATTTTAGGTCTTGTGAATGGTGCTGCATAAGCATGAGTGTAAAAATCTTTCTTTGAGGCTTTGCTTGCAGTATTTGGGATATATACCTGGGAATGGAGTGGCTGAATCATATGGTAATTTTATTTTTTTAACTTTTTTGAGAAAGCGTCACAGTGTTTTCTATAGCAGCTGTACCATTTCACAATCCAGGCAATAGTGTGCAAAGCTAAGAGTTTCTCCACATCCTTGCCAACATTTGTTTTCTGTTTTGTTTGTTTTTTAAATAGTAGTCATTTTAAGGGGTGTGAGATGGCATCTCATTGTGGTTTTGATTTGCATTTCTTTAATGATTAGTCATGTTGAGCATCTCTTCATGTTTGTTGGTCATTTGTATGTCTTCTTTGAAAAATTGTGTAGTCAAGTCCTCTGCCCATTTTTTAAATCATTATTTGTTTTTTGTTTTTTGCTATTTCAGAGAGTAGTAAAATCTGAATATTTATATCCAGATAAAAGATTTGCAAATATCTTCTCCATTTTATAGACTGCTTATCATTCATTTTATTGCTTCCTTTGATTCCCAGGATTTATTTTTTGAGTTGTATTTATTAGCCTATAGTTTTATTTACTTGGCACTGAAATTGTCCAAAATTTAATTCCAGAGATCGCCTGGAACTTGGCCAGGGAAGGCATAACAGCAATGCAGTGTTTGGGGGGTTTTTTGGTTTTGGTTTTGATTTTCTTGAGGTATAGTTGGCATACAATAGTGTGTTTCAGGTGGACAACATAGTCTTTCAATGTTTATATACATTACAAAATGATTGCACAGTAAGTCTAGTTGCCATCTGTTACCATACAAAGTGATTACAGTATTACTGATCCTTACCATGTGCTGTACTTTACATCCAGCGTAACTTAAATATTTTGTAACTGGAAGTTTGTACGTCTTAATGCCCTTCACCTGTTTTTCATATACACACACACCCCCTCTTCTCCTTTCTGGCAGTCACCAGGTCTCTGTATTTATGAGAATGTTTTGTCCATTTGTTTTGTTTTTTTGATGCCACGTGTAAATGAAATCACACAGTATTCATCTTTTTCTAACTTCTTCATTTAGGATAATATGCTCTAGACCCATCCATGTCTTCACAAACGGGAAAATCTCATTCTTTTTTATGGCTGAGTAATATTCCATTTTATATGTATACCTCATCTTCTTGCATTCATCTATCAATAGATACTTTGCGTCTATAATTGGCTATCATAAATAATGCTACAATAAGCATAAGAGAGCACATGTCTTTTCAAATTAGCGTTTTCCTGTTCTTCAGAAAAATACCTAGAAGTAGAATTGCTGAATTGTATGGTATTTTTATTCTTAATTTTTTCAGGAATGTCAATACCATTTTCCACTGTGGCTGCACCAATTTACATTCTCACCAACAGTTCAGGTTCTTGTCTCCACATCCTTGTCAACACTTGTTATCTCTTGTCTTTTTTATAGTAGCCGTCCTGACAGATCTGAGGTGGTACGACTTCGTGGTTTTGATTTTCATTTTTCTTATAGATTAGTGATGTTTAACATCTTTTTATGTGATTGTTAGCCATCTGTATGTTTTTGGAAAACTGTCTATTCAGATCCTTCACCCATCTTTTAATAAGATTGGTTTTTTTTTCTCTTGTTCAGCTGTAGGAATTCCTTATATATTTTGGCTATTAATCCTTTATGAGGTGTATCATTTACAAACATCTACTTTCATTCAGTAAGTTGCCTTTTCATTTTGTTGATGTGTAAAAGCTTTTAGTTTGATATAGTCCTAATTATTTATTTTTGCTTTTGTTGCCCTTCACCGATGAGACATATCCAAAAAAATATTGCTACAACAAATGTCCCAAAGTCTACTGATTATGTTTTCTCTTAAAAAGTTTTATAGTTTAAGGTCTCACATTTATGTCTGTAATTCATTTTGAGTTTATTTTTGTGTATGGTATAAGAAAGTGGCCTCATTTCATTCCTAGCATATAGCTGTCCAGTTTTCAACACCATTTGCTGAAGAAAATTATTTTCCCCATTGTATATTCTTGCCACTTTGTTATAGATTAATTGACCATGTAAGTGTGGGTTTATTTCTGAGTTCCCTGTCCTGATTCATTGTTTTGTGAATCTATGTTTGTGCCGGTAACATATGGTTTTGATTACTACAGCTTTATAGTAGATCTTAAAATTGGGGATGGAATACCTCCAGTTTTGTTATTCCTCCTCAAGTTTCTTTGGCTCTTTGGGGTCTTGTGTGGTTCCATATGAATTTTAGTATTATTTGTTATAGTTCTATGACTAACAAATGTTGTTAGTACTGTGCTAAGGACTGCATTGAAACTATAGATTGCTTTGAGTAGTATAAACATTTTAACAATGTTAATTCTTCCAATCCATGAGCATGGCATATCTTTGTATTTTTTTTTTTGGTCATTTTAAATTTCCTTCATCAATATCTTATGGTTTTCAGAGTATGGGTCTTTCATCTCTTTGGTTAAATTTATTCCTAGGTATTTTATTCTATTTAATGCAATTGTATATGGGATTGTTTTCTTAACTTCTCTTTCTAATAGTTTGTTATTGTATAGATATGCAACAGATTTCTGTATATTGATTTTGTACTTGCTACTTGACTGAGTTCATTTATCAATTCTAACAATTTTTTAGTGTAGTCTTCAGGGTTTTCTAGGAATAGTATCATGTCATCTGCAACAGTGACAGTTTTACTTCCTCCTTACCAATTCATATGCCTTCTATTTCTTTTTCTTGTCTGATTGCTACTGCTAAGATTTCCATTCCTATGTCAAATTAAAGTGGTGAAGTGGGTATCCTTGTTCTTAATCTTAGAGAAAAAGCTTTCAATTTTTCCCCATTGAATATGAGATTTGCTATGAGTTTTTTATATATGGTCTTTATTATGTTGAGGTATGCTATCTTTAAACCCATTTTGTTGAGAGGTTTAGCATGAACAAATTGTTTCTGTCAAATGCTTTTTCTTCATTTATTAAGATGATCATATGATTGCTGATTTTCACTTTGGTAAAATGCTGTATCATATTGTTTGAGTTGCAAATATTGAACCATCCTTGCATGCTTACAATGAATCCCACTTGATGGTGATGATTTTTTGAATGTGGCTCGCTAAAATTTTTTGAGGATTTTTGCATCTATGTTCATTAGGAATGTTGGCCTATAGTTTTTTGTTTTGTTTTATTTTGTTTTTGTAGTGTCTATAGCTTGTTTTGGTGACCTTGCCAAATGAATTTAGAAATTATTCTTCTTCCATTTTCTGAAAGAGTTGGAGAAGGGTGGGTATAAGTATTCTTTAAATGTTTGGTAGAATTCACCTGTAAAACTATCTGGTCTTGGACTTTTCTTTGTCAGGAGTTTTTTTGATTTCCAATTCAGTTTTGTTACTAGTAACAAATTTTCTGTTTCTTGTTGATTAAATCTTGAGATAATGTATGTTTCCAGAATTTATCTATTTTTTTTTCTAGGTCATCTAATTTGTTGATGTATAATTGTAGTAGTTTCTTATAATCCTTTGTATTTCCATGGTGTCTATTAACTTCCTCTCTTTTTATTAAAAAAATTTTTTGATTTATTTATTTATTTTGAGAGACAAAGACAGTGTGCATAGGGGAGGGACAGAGAGAGAGTTACAGAGAGAATCCAAAGCAGGCTCTGCACTGAGCCCAATGTGGGGCTCAATCTCACAAACTGAGATCATGACCTGAGCCAAAATCAAGAGTCAGATGTTTAACTGACTGAGCCACCCAGGTGCCCCACTTCCTCTCTTTTTAAAATAATTTTATTTATTTAGACCTTTTCTCTTTTTTTCTGGCTGAGGTTTATCAACTTTGTTTATCTTTTCAAAGAACCAACTGTTAGTTTCATTGATCTTTTTGATTTTTTTTGTCTCTATTTTGTTTATTTCTCCTCTGATCTTTGTTACTTTTTCCTTCTTTTCATCTTGGGCTGTGTTCTTTTTCTAGGTCCTTTAGGTATAAAGTTGCACTGGGATTTTTCTTGTCACTGAGGTATACCTATATCACTACAAATATCCCTCTTAGAACTGATTTCACTGCATTCCAAAGATTTTGGTCTGTTGTGTTTTTATTTTCATTTGTCTTCACATATCTTTTGGTTTCATCTTTCATTTCTTAATTGACCCATTAGCTATTTGGTAGTATATTGTTTAGCTTCCATGTGTTTGTGGTTTTCTGATTTGTTTTTGTGTGTGCGTGTTTAGTTTCATATTGCTGTGGTCAGAAAAGATGCCCAATTATGATTTCAGTCTCAATTTATTGAGATTTTTTTAGTGACCTAACATGTAATCTGTCCAGGAGAATATTCCATGGGCACTGAGAGAATGTGTCTTCCATTGTTTTTGTTGTTGTTTTTGTTGTTGTTTTGTTTTGTTTTGTTTTTGATGGAGTGTTTTGTATATTTCTCTTAGGTCCACCTGGTCTAATGTGTCATTCAAAGACACTGTTTCCTTATTGATTTTCTGACTGGATAATCTCTCCACTAATGTAAGGGGGTGTTAAAAGTCTTCCTACTATTATTGTATTACTATCCATTTCTCCCTTTGCCTGTGTCAATATTTGCTTCATGTTTAGGTACTCCTGTGCATAAATATTTATTAATATCTTGTTGGATTGATTTCTTTATCATTGTGTAATGCCTTTCTTTGTCTCTTGTTATAAGTTGGTGGTCATTTAAGTACAAATGCATTTCTAAAAGCACTAAGTTTTTCCTACCCCATACATGTGTTTCAATTTTGATATTATGTTTTACATCTTTTGATTTTGTATGTTCCTTCAGTTGCTATTGTAGCTATAGTTGATTTTGCTACTTTTTAATCCTCATACTGGCTTTTCAGCAGTTGATTCACTGCATTTTCTTTATGAGTTTTTTTTTATTTCTTCTATTTTCTTATTTCTGGTTATGGTCTTTTCTATTCCACTTAAAAAGGTCCCTATAATACTTCTTGTAGAACTTGTTTAGGGTGATTAACTCCTTTAGCTTTTGGTTTTTGGGAAATGATCTCCCCTTCAATCTGAATAGTCTTACTGGGTACAATATTTTTCGTTGTTATTTTCATTTCTGTACTTTGACTATATCATGGCTCCCCATTCTGGTCTGCAAAATTTTGCTGAAAAATCAGATTAAAGTCCTATGGTGGGGGGGGGGAGTTGCTTTTCTTTTGTTGCTTTTAAGAGCACCTCTAATTTTGGACATTTCATTTATAATGTTTGTTGGTGTGCATCTCTTTGGATTCATTTTGTTGGGACTCTATGTGCTTTTTGAGCCCAGATGTCTGTTTCCTTCCTCCAATAGGAATGTTTTAAGATACATTTCTTTAACTAATTTTTTTCGCCCCTCTTTCTCTCTTCCTTCCAAGACCCCTATAATGTAAATATTAGTATGCTCAACGTTGTCCCAGAGATCTCTTAAAGCGTTTTCATTTTTAAAAATTATTTTTTCTCTTTGCTACTCAGTTTGGGTGATTGCCACTACCCTGAGTTCCAAATTGTTGATCCATCGTTGTATCTTCTCATCTGCTCTTTATTTTCTGTAGTGTACTTTTCATTTCTGTTATATACTTCAGCTCTGATTGGTAAATTTTAATGTTTTCTACCTCTTAGTTGAAGTTCTTACTGGGTTCATCCATTCTTTTTTTTTTAATTAAAAAATTTTTGATGTTTTTTGAGAGAGAGAAAGAGAGAGAGAGAGAGAAACAGAGAGAGTAGGAGAGAGGCAGAGAGGAAGACACAGAATCTGAAGCAGAGTCCAGGCTCTGAGCTGTCAGCACAGAGCCTGATGTGGGGCTCCAGCTCACAGACCACGAGATCATGACCTGAGATGAGGTTGGACACTTAACTGACTGAGCCACCCAAGTGCCCCTGTGTTCATGCATTCTTTTTCATTTGGCAAGATTTTATGACCATTACTTATAACTCTTTATCATTACTTTTTAACTGCTTATATTTGTTTCATTTAGTTCTTTTTCTGAGGTTTTGTCTTGTTTGTTCGTTTGGACAATATTCTTCTGTTTCTTCATTTTGCCTGACTCTCTGTATTTGTTTCTGTGTATTAGGTAGTTTAGCTATGTCTCCTGGTATTAAAAGAATGGCCCTATATGGATGTCCTGAGGGGCCCAGAAGCAGCATCCTTTCTGGCTATCAGAGCCAGGTGCTGTAGGACTTCCCTTCTATGGGCTGTGTGAGCTTTCCTATTGTAGCATAGCTTCAACTGCCATGGGCCTAGTGGTATGTGAGCTGGCGTGAAGTCTGACTGGGACTGCTATCGCTACACTTGGGCTAGCTGGCTGTAAAACCTTGCCACCTGCAAAGCCTGATGGCAAGTGCTTGGGCATACTGGTGGGCACAGTGGTCCCAGGCCCTGCTGTTGCAAATTGCAGTGTGACTGTTATGGGCATTCTGGTGAGCAGAGGTGTCTCTGGCCCTGTTGGCCATCAAACCTGCCTGCAGCTTGATGCACACAAGTGCTTAGTTTGGCATAGTCCCATTTGGCTATTTTTGCTTTTGTTTGTTTTACTTTTGGTGTCATATCCAGGATATCATTGCCAAACCCAATTCATGAAGATTTCCTTTCATTTTTTTCTAAGAGTTCTATAGTTGTTAAGTCTTAACATTTTGGTCTTTGATCCCTTTTGTGTTGATTTTTCACATATGGTGTAAGGTAAGAGTCCAATTTCATTCTTTTACATGTGAATATCCAGTTTTCTCAGAACTACTTGATAAAAAAACTGTTATTTCTCCTTTGAATAGTCTTGGCACCCTTATCAAAATTCCTTTGACCATATACGTGAGGGGTTATTCCTAGGACCTCAATTCTCTTCCATTGGCCTATATGTTCATTTTTATGCCAGTACCACTTCATTTTAGATACTGTCTCTTTGTAATAAGTTTTGAAATACTGAGGGTGTTTAGGATAAATATAAGATCTCTAAATTTGTTTTCCTTCAAGGTTGTTTGTGCCATTCAGGGTGTCCTGAGATTCCATGTGAATTATAGGGTGGATTTTTCTATTTCTGCAAAATACAGCTTTGAGATTTTGAAAGGAATTTTGCTAATTTGTAGACCACTTTGGGTAGCATTGACATATTAATGATTTTAAGTCTTCGAATTCGTGAACACAGACTATCTTGCCAAGCCTTATTTTGTTGTGTAAACAGTTTTTCATGTCCTTTACCTTTTGTAGGCAGTCTTAATATCTTTATTTTTCAGTGTTTATAAACTCTTTATATATTATGGACATTTACCTTTTGTCATATTGTGGAAAATATTCTTCCTAGATCTTCATCTTTCCTCTTTGGTAATGATTTTTTGATATAAGTTTTATATCCAATTAGAATTTATAATCTTTTTAATGTCTTTTTAAAATTTAGGATAATTTTTTGTTATTGAGGTATAATTGACATATAGTATTAAATTAGGTATACAGCATAATGATTTGATATTTGTATATACAGTTGGTCTTTGATCCACATGGGTTTTCACTGCATGAGTTCATTTATATGTGGATTTTTTTTTCAATAAATATAGTATGGTCCTGTAAATGTATTTTGTCTTCCTTATGATTTTTCTTAATAACATTTTCTTTTTTCTAGCTTACATTAAGAATACAGTATATAATACATATAACATACAAAATATATGTTAATCAATTGTTTATATATTACTACTTCAGTAACTCTCAGGTAAATGATTTCCTAAGCTGGTGTGCTCTTCACAAACACTGATTTATTGTAAGTGACTCTGATAATATTAAACATTCACTTCACTAATAGCAACTTCCTCTTATCAGGGGCTTTTTTTTATTAAAATAATTTATTTTCAAATTGGTTTCCATATAACACCCAGTGTTCATCCCAACAAGTGCCCTCTTCAAGGCCCATCACCCACTCTCCCCCCCACCCGCACTCCCCTCACCCTCAGTTTGTTCTTAGTCTTTGAGAGTCTCTTATGTTTTGTCTCCCTCCCTCTCTGTGTCTTTTTTTCTTTTCCCCTCTTCCCCTCCCCCATGGTTTTTGCTAAGTCTCTCAAACTCCACCTATGCGTGGAAACATATGGTATCTTTCTTTGACTGACTTCTTTCACTTAGCATAATACCCTCCAGTTCCATCCATGTTGCTACACATGGCCAGATTTCATTTTTTCTCATTGCCACGTAGTAGTCCATTATATGTATGTACCACATCTTCTTTATCCACTCGTCAGTTGGTGGGCACTTGGTCTCTTTCCATGATTTGGCTATTGTCAAAAGTGCTGCTATGAACATTGGGGTACACGTGTATCAGGGGCTTTTTTGAGAAAGAAAACAAGAAGAGAGGATCTGCCTTAGTTTTGTTTTTGTTCTTTTCTTTTTTTAAAGCTAAGCAGTATGTTAAACTCATCCCTTCTTCATCTATCGAAGAATGCACCGTAAGCTCTCTTGAACAAGCTCAGACTTGCTTTTTTGGAGGGCATATATTAAAAAGGGGCAGAAAACAGTTAAAAGACTTTAGATGCCATTCTGATGAGCATCGTGATACCAAAGCAAAGCTGGATCCTTATTTCATATCTGATTTACTTTTTCAGAGGGAATCTTATTTACACAGAGTCTTTTAATTTTGAAAAATTTGCTTTTCTCTGTTCACTGGTGTAGGTGCTCCTTTGCTGGCCTTTGCTTCATGGCATGTTCCAGTTATATTTCAGTATGTCCCTAGTATCTATCTCATGCACGCTCACAGGCAAGTGTTTCATCTCCATACCTGTCCAACCTGGGAAGCAAGACCTTGGGCCCATCTAGGGATATAATGCCTGGAGTCATAGCAGTACCTGTTGATGTTGGAGCCCTTGGGGTGGCAAAGCTATTCAAACCTTAGCAACAAAATGGATAAAAATGTCCTCTGCTTTCTGTGTTTTATTGTTTGAAAGGAATAATAAAGAGAGATACTGGTGCCCCATAGTCTAAAGGGCTTTCAGGAAACAGCTCTTCCACATTCTCCATAGAACTCAGAAATGAATCCAGGGAGACTGGACGATGAAAAAAAATCTGAGTCGGAAGCCCTGTGTATACACTTGGTGTATACTCATGCAGGATGTTTTGACGGGAGGAAGTGTCTGTCTTGGTCACACTGCATTTCCTGTTCAGTAGTCCCTGACGTTGAGTGGACACTCAGGGAACGTTTGTTGACTGCCAGGTGTGGCTTACCACAGCGTTGTCAGTGTTTTCTCAGTAACAGGACAGTGAGAACCCAAGTCACATTCCAGCAGCTCCAGGCCCTGGGAATCTAATGTCCCAACTATAACGGGGTGATTTAAACACTCTGAAAGCCACCCTAGGAAGAAAGGTTTCACCAATGATGCCTGAAATTCTGTGAACAGATTTTTTTTCTGTTTGTGTTATCTTCGCTAACTTCTTTGAAAATACCTAGAGAAGTGTACCCATATTGGGCCCTTTCATAGAATGAGTTGATCGTGTAAAACTTTTCTTCCCAAGAGAGACCGTTAGCAGGAGAGGGAAGCTGTCCAGTTAGGAGGATCACACCCTCTCCGTTCCAGTATTTGCAAGCATGGGAGCTCCAAGGTTCCTCCAGACTTTCCTACTCAACCTTCAACACTGGCTTAAAATATAGGAGCTACTCACATCCTTCTTTCCAGAATCAGGACTCAATCTTGTCCATATGCCTATTTCTTGGAGCAGTGCTACCCCCCCCCCCGCCCCACCCCACCATGCTCCAAACAGAGAATCTGTCCTTGGCTAAACAGCCATTATTATGGCTATATATATTTTTTTCTTTATAAGAATGATAAATGTGTTTCCTATTAAAAACTTCCAAGGTGTTTGTGTGACTTGCATTTGAGACCAGTCAAAGGGCCAGGCAGAGTGGAGGCTGATGTTTGTTAAGCATCTTCTGTGAGCCAGGTACCTAGCCAGATGGGCACAGCCTGCTGGAGATGACTTTGTTAGGTAGATGATATCATTTTCATGCTTCCTGAGAACAAATCTGAGGCTCTGAGAGAAACAAAGGACGTTCTCAGGGTTAGGAATCTGTGCTGAATTCCAGAAACCCAGTTCTCTTGTCTAGCAAGGAAGATTACCCATTCCCAGGGAGGCAGGGAGTAAGTCATAAATTCCTTGTTATATTCTCCACTGGACTTTGCACAGGACTTTGGTGTCTTTCATAGGAAATGCATTTAACAGAAACCCATTCAAAATAAGCTTACACAAAAACCACCTAGGCTGCCATCTAGGATTTGAGGAAGGTCGAACAGCCAGGAGTTCATCAGCAAGAGTCCTTGGGGTTTCTCCCTAATGCTCCATCCATGAGGGGACTTGGCAAGGTGCACCTCTGTCTGTTAGCTGGAGGCCCCAGAAAGAATGCAGCTGACTCCTGGCCAGCCAGTGAGTTATGTCTTCTGGAGTCAAGTGTTTACCTCTAACTCTAATACAATCAGTTATGAACAAGAGTCAGTAAGTAAAAACAAGGCCCCCCGGGGACTAATTTAATGGATGGATAAGACATTTGTCTACAAACACAGTCATGTACTGGACAGACAACCCAAAGATATGTTATGCTTGGTTGTAACTGAAGAAATTTCTATTTCCTGGTTCTTTTTGTCCTGACTTTGAGAATCTTGGCTGAATCATTCAGTTCTTTCATTTAATCCTGAGGCAGAGATTCATATGTGTTAAAGAAAAATATGTATCATTTCTATATGCCAGTCATTCCCTTGTTTACAACCATTGGAGTAAATTAAGAAAGGAGAAATAGGCTGTTTATTCTCAAATGTTTGGTTGCAAGGGGACAGAGGAAATGGGAAAACATCTGTGGCTAGGGCTATTGTGTTTGCTGCTGGAAGACTAACCAAGGCCAGTTATCGAATGGGTGGGCAGCAACAAGTAGGTGCTTTGTATTTTCCCCATAGGAAGTTATGTTCTTTCTTTTGCAAGTTGGTTGAATTTCTCTGGGGTCAATATCCTGGATGCCCCAAACTCTTTTTTTTTTTTCCATTCAGGTGCCCTAATTTTTACATTTTATAGAACTCCAGAACTGACCAAAAGCCAATTTGTTGAAGTGTGTGACTTGCAAGTTGACGCCTGGGACACTGACATGGATTATACTTATACTGCCCCCTTATGGGAGCTGCAGGAATTCCAAGGTGCTTTGTGTTAAAACATCAAATTTGTAAAGTTTCAGAAAGGAAAGTGAGAAAGTTAAAAAAAAAGAAAAAAACATAATGGAATAATCTACCTCCTAAAAAATGAGCTTCTGGAAGGTTTCAAGGGATAGACAACGTTGCCAGTTATGTCTGAGTTAGGTAGGTTAGGGTCTGAGACTTGTCCCAACCTTCCACTATCAGTGACTGTCGTTGACACAGACATTTACATTTTCTAAGCTACAAACATAAAAAAGCAATGATAGTACCGTTTCACTGGGTTTCGTGTTGCCTAAGTAACAGCATCTGTGTTAGTCTTTAGCACTTGAAGAGCACTCCGTAAACCATTGCCATTGTTATCATCTGAAATTTGCTAGAACTGAAGGTGTTAGGTAAGGCTTCTACAGGAAGAGGTGGAGAAAGGTGGGGGGAAGGGAGGTGTCAGGAACCCAAATAAAACCAAATTCTCAAGATACAGCCTATAGTGGATATTCGATAAACACTTAAATGGTTCAAGGGAAAAGAGAAAAGGAATGATGTCCCTGGAGACGGTTCTAACTATCAAAATGGGAATAGAAAACATTCTTTTCTACCTTTTGTTCTAGAATTGGGGAATCATAAAAATATAAGATGCTAATGTGATGAGGATTCTAGAAATGTACTCCAATTTCTTTCTCCAAATGGGGTGCCCGAGTGGTCGAATCACTTTGCAAGTTAAGATGTGAATCAGTAGCATACTGACGTTTGAACCCAAGATTTTGACAGATAATCTAGTGTCCTTTGTATAATGCTGAAATATTACTCAAGAGTAGCCAAAACAGGACTTCTCTGAGTTTAAAAAAAATTACTCAGGGAAGTTATTTAATCTGACTATGCTTTGATTTTTCACCAGCAAGATGACCATAATAAAAAATTCGACTTCAGAAGGTTGTAGTAAAGATCAAAAGAAATGCTGCATATCAAACACTTAGAACTGGGCAACAAGTGTTACCCAGGGTGATGGTCAGACAACAAAGTTCACCTCTCACAACTAAACTGTGTGCTGGGTGTGACCAATCAGGCTTCGCCATGTCTAAAACCATTGGCTTCCTAACTCTGCGCCTCCATAATAAAAACATTTGTCACTCTTTATACTTCCTGGCACAATTTGTTTTTTTTTTTAATAAAATAAGAATAATAAGAATAAAATTTTTATTTAATAAAATAAGACCTTTTTATTTTATACTTAATTTTTTAATGTTTATTCATTTTTTGAGAGAGAGAGAGCATGAGCGGTGGAGGGGCAGAGAGAGAGAGGAAGACACAGAATCGGAAGCAACCTCCAGGCTCTGTCTGAGCTCTCAGCTCAGACCGTGACGCGGGGCTCAAACTCGCAGATCTAATCGTGACCTGAGCTGAAGTCGGACGCTTAACTGACTGAGCCACTCAGGCGCCCCAAAACCTTTTTATTTTAATTAAACTTTTGATTTCGAGATAATTCTAGATTCATACACAGTCGTAAGAGATAGTAGAGAGGGGTCCATGAACCTATTACCCAGTTCTCTCCAGGGTAAACAGTTCACAGAACTTTAGTACAGAATTACAACCAAGATATTGACATTGATAAAGTTCGGAGATCTTATTCAGATTTCCTTAGTTTTACTTGTACTCATTTGTGTGTGAGTGTGTGTGTGTGTTTAGGTCTATGTAATTGTATCACACATGCAGATCCATACATCTAACATCACAGTCTAGTTACAGAACACATCCATCAAGACCCCTTGTGGGGTCTTTTATCACCATACCCACTTCTCTCCTGCACTCTCCCCACCCACCTCCTAAAACCCTGGCAACCACTAATTAGTATCGGGCTTTTCTCATTCAGCATAATTCATGGCGATTCAGCTAAATAGTTGTTTATATCAATCATTTGTTCCTATATATTGCTGAGTAGTATTCCCCTGTTAAACCGTTCACCCCTCAGAGGACATCTGGGTTTTTTGCTGTCCTTGGCTACTAGGAATAAAGCTGGTATGAATATTTGTGTGCAGGTTTTGTGTAAATGTAAGTTTTCATTTCTCTGGGGTAAATGCCCAAGACAGCGAATTCTGGGTAAGAATTGTAATTACATGTTGAGTTTTATAAGAACTTGCTGAGCTCTTTTCCAGAGTGCCTCATTTTACAGTAATGTATAAGTGGTCCAGTTTTTTGGCATCCCTACCAGCATTTAGTATTATTATTTTTTTTATTTTAGCTTTTCTAATAGGTGCGTAGTAATATCTCATTGTGGTTTTAATTCGCATGTCCCCAGTGTCTAATGATGTTGAACATATTTTCATGTGCTTTTTGGCCCTCTGCCTCTCTCCTCATCAGTGAAACATCTCTTCATATATTTTGGCCTTTTTATAATTAGATTATTTGCTCTTTACTGTTGAACGCAGAGAGTTCTTTACACATTTTAGATATAAGGATATAAGGCCTTATAATACGTTTTACTTTTAGAGTAAAATATCAGTATTGGATTATAAGTGGCATAGCATACGTACTAGTAAAACATATGACAATAGTTGCACAAAGAACGAGAGGAGGTAAATGAAAGTATACTGTGGTACAGTTCTTACAGTCCGTACAACTGACGGTGTTAATCCGTGCCCACCCATGAGAAGTTAGAGATGCATATTGTAACCACGTAAAAGATGCATCAAGAAGAATCCTTAAGGGGCGCCTGGGTGGCTCAGTTGGTTGAGCGTCCGACTTCGGCTCAGGTCATGATCTCACCGTACCCAAGTTCGAGCCCCGCGTTGGGCTCTGTGCTGACAGCTCAGAGCCTGGAGCCTGTCTCAGATTCTGTGTCTCCCTCTCTGTCTCTGTCTGTCTGTCTCTCTCTCTCAAGAATAAATAAACATTAAAAAAAATTAAAAAAAAGAATCCTTAAAAGGAAGAAATATAATTAAGTCAGTACAAACGATAAGGTGGACTACTGAAAGATGGCAAGAAAGGAGGATTGAAGAAATGAAGTACAGCTGAAACAACTAGGAAATGAATAACAAGATGACACACGTCAACCCAACCATATCAATTAGTATATCACGGTAAATGTTTGTGGCCTATGACCTTCTATTTAAAAAGAATTTTTAAAAGGCCCAACTGTTGAGATGTTTACAAGGGCCACCCGTAAGTATAAAATCATAGATAGGTTATAAGTAAAATGATAGAAAATGTTTATTATATAAGCACAGATTATTAGAAAGGAGATGTGGCTATATTAATATTGGACACAATAAACTTCAAAACAAGGAATATTACTAGTGATAAAAAGGGACATTTTGTTATGTTATATGGGTCAATTTTATTAAGGAGACCTACCCATCCTATATGCAAAGAGTTTCAGCTAACAGAGTTTCAAAGTATATGTGGGAAAAACTGACAAAATTAGATGGAGAAAGAGACAAATATACAATCATATTTTGGGATTCAATATTCCACTCTTGGTAACTGAAAAACAAGGAGAAGTATGAAGAATACAGAAGAGTCGAGTGTTATAAAGAACTCAACATAGTAAGGAATGCTACCCACTGCACTTGTTCAATACACTTCGCCAGTGAACACGGGATATTCATCAAGAGAGACTATAGGTTGAGCTATAAGATCAGTCTAAAACTTAAAGCTTTAAATTACACAGAATATCGTATGGCCACAATGAAATTGTTAGACATCAATCATAAAAAAGATATCTAGAAAACTTCCAAATATTTTGAAATGAAGTAACTAAATGACACGTGGGTCAAAAAGCAAATCACAAGGAATTAAAAATACTTATAACTGAGCAAAAATGAAAATATCACATGAGAAAATGGATACAGCAAAAACAGTAATAACTATGAAGTCCATAACTTTCACTGCTCAGGTTAGAACACAAGCCTTTTTCCATTTTAAAATGAGAATAGAAATAAAATAGATGTCAATACTGAATTTCATTTTCTCCTTGTGAATTGGAAATTTGTTCGTAAACCAAGAAAACAAAATAAAAAGGCAACTATAGAATAGACCACTAGAGGACACTACTCTCTAACTCCAGAGGAAAAAGCCTTTACTCTGAAAAAGGGAAGAAGTATTGACTCTGGAACAGACCTGAGATAGCATTGAGATTTTATCCCTTTATTTTGCAAATGAGACAATTGAGGTGCAAGAGGACCAAATGACTTGTCCAATATCATATAAATTCTAGGACAAATGTCAGAACTAGACACTAGTCTTCTGACTTATAGCGCATCATGATTCTTTGTGAAATCAGAGACAGAGCTAGACTTTCCCAAGGGCTTATGCTAATGAGTTCTTTTCCACTGGGATTTCCCTGCTGTGAGATGTATGCCTGGAGTTGCCGCAGCTGCTGTCAGTAAGCCTAGGCAAAGAGAGATGGAGAGACCAGCACCTGGTGGCTTTTGAGCACCCAATAAGCTGTGCTTGAAATAGTGCCACCTCTTGGATGTTTTGGTTATGCAGCCTGTGTAATTCCTTTCTATTTAAAGCCAGTTGGTACAGGGTTTTCTGTCGCTTGCAACCAAGAATCTTGAATATTCAAAGCTCCTCTGCTTTGCCGGAGGGCCAATGGAATTCAGAACATGATTTATTTTGGAAAGAGGAAAAAAAAAAAAAGATTCTAGGTAATTCACCAGGACTGGGTTTGCAAGGTGATAACTAAGGATAGAAAAACATATGAGGACATTGTCGTGTTTCATTTCCCCCCAGAAATGTTAGTTCTTAAGTTGTGGATATAATTGTTCTTTGCTGATTTCTCTGTTACATTCTTGGAAGATGGATCATCTCATTTCTGCCCCGTAGCAACTGCAAAGAATTCTCATGTCTCTTTTACAGATGAAATAGAGACAAAGACGTTACGAACTGTCTAACGTCATCCAGCTAGTATATATAAATATTAGGACTTGAACTCAAGTCTATGCCCTTGCTTTATGCTAGATGTGCTTGTATCCCATCTGAACCCAGACCTCAGAAATTTCCTGGGAACTTCAGAACACAGTACTTCTGATTGAGATGTTAGCTGCTAATCATCTTTCATTCCGAGGGCATGATGAGGCATGTTCCCTTACACTGAGCACCTAAGAGTCCTGCCGTAAGAAGCAACTACCTCTCCTCTTCCTCTCTGCCATCTGCTCAGCAGCAGCTGTAAAGCAGCACATCTCCATCCATGTTGGCCTGGCGGGTGTTCAGATTGGCAATGCCTGCTGGGAGCTCTATTGCCTGGAATACGGCATCCAGCCCAATGATCAGATGCCAAGTGACAAGACCACCAGGGGAGGAGACGACCCTTCAACACCTTCTTCAGTGAGACAAGTGCTGGCAAGCATGTGCCCAGGGCACTGTTTGTAGACCTGGGACCCACACCCATTGATGAAGTTCGTTTTGGCACCAACCTCCAGCTTTTCCACGCTGAAAAGTTCATCGCAGGCAAGGAAGATGCTGCCAGTAACTAGTCCTGAGGGCACTCTACACCACTGGCAAGGAGATCAGTGACCTTGTTTTGGACTGAATTTGGAAACTGGCCAACCAGTGCACAGGTCTTCAGGGCTTCTTGGTTTTCCACAGTTTTGGAGGGGGAACCGGTTCCAGGTCCATCTCCATGCTGATGGAATGTCTCTCTGTTGACTCTGGAAAGAAGCCCAAGGTGGAGTTCTCCATTTACCCAGCCCCCCAGGTTTCCATGGCTGTAGTCGAGCCCTACAACTTCGTCCTCACTACCCGCACCACCATGGAGCACAGCACCTCAGGCACTCTGATTCATGGTAGACAATGGGGCCATCTATGACATCTGTTGAATAAATTTGATACTGAATGCCCAAAATACACTGACCTGAATAGGTTGATAGGTCCAATTGTGTTCTCCATCACCGCGTCCCTCTGATTTGATGGAGTCTTGAATGTTGATCTGACAGAATTCCAGACCAACCTGGTGCCCTATCCCCGCATCCACTTCCCTCTGACCACATTACACCCCTGTCATCTCTGCTGAGAAAGCCTACCACGAACAGCTTTCTGTAGCAGAGATCACCAAGGTATGCTTTGAGCCAGCCAACCAGATGGTGAAATGTAACCCTTGCCATAGTAAATACATGGCTTGCTGCCTGTTGCACTGTGGTGACGTGGTTTCCAAAGATGTCAGTATTGTCAGCGCCACCATCAAGACCAAGCGCACCGCCCCGTTTGTGGACTGGTGCCCCACTGGCTTCAAAGCTGGCATTAAGTACAGCCTCCCACTGCAGTACCTGATGGAAACCTGGCCAAAGTGCAGTGAGCTGTGTGCACACTGACCAACACCACAGCCATTGCTGAGGCCTGGGCTCGCCTGGACCACAAGTTTGACCTGGTGTATGCCAAGTGTGCTTTTGTTCTCACTTGTGGGTGAGGGCATGGAGGAAGGACAGTTTTGTGAGGCCCACGAGGACATGGCTGCCCTTGAGAAGGATTATGGGGAAGTTGGTGTGGATTCTGATGAAGCAGAGGGTGAAGAAGGAGAGGAGTACTAAAGTTAAAAATGTTACAAAGATGCTACTTTTATAGGGAAGTTTGTTCTAAGAATAAAGGTTGCACTCTGATCAGTTAATTTGTATGTAGCAGTGTGTACTCTCATATATAATTACTGACCTATGCTTTAAAACACGGCGCTTTTTTCAGAATGTCCGTTTCTCTGGTAAAATGGTTTTTTAGTAGATCACCACTGTTTGAGAGCCAGTTTTTGCTCATAAGTTCCTTCTAAATCATATCTACCCCCCACTTTTTTTTTCCTGTTTGAGGTATAACATACATAAAATGTATAAAGTGAGCTCATCTTAAGTGCACAGCTTGGTGACTTTAACATATTAATAACCACATATCATCACCCAGATTAAGATGCAGAACAAGCCTAACACTGTAGAAGTTTCCTTTATGCCTTTCCATTTGGTGCTGGGCTACTCCCGTCCAGAGGCAACCTCTGGTGGGGTTGGATAATTGTCACTTACTGTTGTCTGTTTTTGAACTTATAAATGAGTCATACAGTATATATTCTTTTTTTAAAAATCAGGCTTCTTTACTCAACATGGGATTTGTGAGATTCAGCCCTGTTGTGGGGAACAGTTCTTTCTTTTCTATCCTTGTGCTATGGTACATTGCCTTTTTAAAATTGAGGTATAACAACATGTAACATTATATTTGTTTCAGGTGTATGATTTCATATACATACCACAAAATGACCACCACAGAGAATCTAGCTAAATTTGCCACTAAACCTAATGACAACATTATTTTTCTCGTAATAAGAACTTCTAAGTCTATTCTCTTAGCAACTTGCAAACATGCAGTATAATATTATCAACTGTCATAATGCTGTACCTTACATCCCCAGTTATTTTGTAACTGGAGGTTTGTACCTTTTGGTCCCCTTCACCCATTTCTGCCAGCCTTCACCCTCTACTTCTGGCAACCACCAATCTGTTCTCCATATCTAGGAGTTTGTGAATGTGTGTATTTTAGACTCCTCATATAAGTGAGATGGATACTGTATTTTGTCTTTCTCTAATGCCTTCAAGGTCCCTCCATGTTGTCACAAATGGCAGTACAGTAAATCCTTGGATTGCGACTAACTTGTCCTGTGAGTTTTCCACAAGACGAGCAAACATTTCTAATAAATTTTAACTTGATAATGAGTGATGTCTTGCAATATGTGTAGTATGTGATGCCCAACGTCACATGATCACAACTGAACCAATGGTTCTTGAAATCTGCTTTGAGGGGCGCCTGGGTGGCTCAGTCGGTTGGGCGACCGACTTCGGCTCAGGTCAGATCTCACGGTTTGTGAGTTCGAGCCCCGCGTCAGGCTCTGTGCTGACAGCTCAGAGCCTGGAGCCTGCTTCAGATTGTGTATCTCCATCTCTCTCTGCCCCTTCCCCACTCGTGCTCTGTCTCTGTCTCTCAAAAATAAATAAATGTTAAAAAAATTAAAAAAAAAAAAAAGAAAGAAATCCGCTTTGATAACCAAGTGCTTTGGATTCCAGGCATGTTTCCGGAACGAATTATGCTTGCAAACCAAGATTTTACTGTATTTCCTTCTTTTTATGGCAGAATAGTATTCCACTGTGTATGTCTATATCATACTTGGTTTATTTATTCGTCCACTGATGGACACTGAGGTTGCTTTCCCATCTTGGCTGTTGCAATAATCCCGCAGTGAACGTGGTGATGAGGGTGTGCAGGTATCTTTCCATTTTGACTTTCTTCAGATATGCACACCCAGAGAATCTCTTGATCATGTGGTAGTACTAGTTCCAATTTTTTGAGTGACCTCCCATACTGTTTTCAGTAGTGGGTGCAAAAATGTACACTTCCATCAACAGTGCGTCTTCTCTCCACATTCTTGCCAATACTTCTTTCTTGTCTTTTTGGTAAGAGCCGTTCTAACAGGCGTGAGGTGATACCTCCCTGTGGTTTTGATTTGCATTTCCCTCATGATTACTGATGTTGAGCACCTTTTCGTGTACCCATTGGCCATATATATATCTCCTTCGGCAAAATGTCCATGCTGATCCTCTGCCCATTCTTCAATCAGATGGCTTTTATGGTATTGAGTTGTATAGTTTCGATGTTAACATTTTATCAGAAGATACGCAAATATTTTCTCTCATTCAGTAGGTTGCTTTCTCATTTTGCTGATGGTTACTTTGCTGTGCAGAAGTTTTTTGTTTGATGTAGTACTAGTTTATTTTTTCTTTTTCTGGCTTTGCTTTTGATGTTGAATCTAAAAATTCATCACCAAGGTTAATGGCAAGTAGATTACCTACTACCTTTTTTTCTAAGAGATTTATGCTGTCAGGTTTAACATTCAAATCTGTAAGTTGTTTTTGTTTTTTAGAGAAAGAAAGGACGTGAGCATGGAAGAAGGGCTGAGGGAAGGGGGAGAGAGAGAGAATGAATCTAAGCAGGCTCTACACTCTGAGTAGAGCCTGATGCGGGGCTCAGTCCCACGACCCTGGGACCATGACCTGAGTCGAAATCAAGAGTTGAGTTCTCAATCGACTGACCCACCCAGGTGCCTCTGTAAGTCATTTTTAAAACTGGAGTTGACATACAAATATTACATTAGTTTCAAGTGCACCACATAGTGATTCGACCACTCTGTACAGAATGCTATGCTGACCACAAATATAGGTCCCATCTGTCACCGTGCAATATAATTGACTATATTCCTCTTCTATACCTTTCATCCCCATAATTTATTCATTCTCTAAGTGGAAGCCTGTACTTCCCACTTAATTGTCACCCATTCTTCCCCTCCTCCTACCCCTTCTCCTTTAGCAACCATGTTTGTCTTTTATGGGTCTGTTTCTGCGTATTTGTTTGCTTGCTTGTTGGATTCCAATATGAGTGAAATCATGGTGTTTGTCTGTCTTTGCCTGACCTATTTCACTTAGCCTAATACTCTCTAAGTCCCTACATATTGTTGTTGATGTTAAGACCTTATTCTTTCTGATGACGGAGCAATATTTCAGTGTGTGTGTGTGTGTGTGTGTGTGTGTGTGTGTGTGTAGTGTGACACACACTGCACATATCCACTTCTTCATCATCTGTTCCTGTATCAATGGATAGACACATGGGTTGCTTATATATCTTGGCTATTGTAAATAATGGTGCAATAAACACAGAGGTACTTATATCTTTTCAAATTAATGTTTTCATTTTCTTTGAGTAAATCAGTAATAGAATTACTAGATTATATGACATTTCTATTTTTAACTTTTTGAGGAAACCCATACTGTTTTCCACCGTGGCTACACCAATTTGCATTTCCACCAACAGGGCGCAAGGTTCACTTTTCTGCACATTCTCACTAACACTTGTTATTTCTTGCCTTTTTGATTCTAGCCATTTGAACAGGACTAAGGTGATATCTCATTGTGGTTTTCATTTGCATTTCCCTGATGATTAGGGATGTTGAGCCTCCTTGTATCTGTTCGCCACTAGTATGTCTTCTTTGGAAAAGTGTCTATTCAGGTCTTCTGTCCAGTTTTTAATCAGACTGGTTTTTTTTTTTGTTTTGTTTTTGTTTCTGTTTTTTTTTTTTTGGGGGGGGCATTGGTGTTGAGTCTTATAGTTGTATAAGTTCTTCAATATTTTAGACATTAAACCCTTATCAGACATGTCATTCACAGATATCTTCTACCATTTGGTAGGTTACTTTTTGTTTTGTTAATGGTTTCCTTCATTATGTGAAACCTTTTTATTTTGGTGTAAGCCCAATGGTTTATTTTTGGTTTTGTTTCCTTGCCTGAGGAGATAGATACATGAATATTTTGCTAAGGCTGATGTTAAAGAGATTATTACGTTTTCTTCTAGGAGTTTTATGGTTTCAGGTCTCACATTTAGGTCTTTAATCCATTATGAGTTTATTTGTGTGTATGATATAAGAAAGTGGTTCAGTTTCATTCATTTGCATGTAGGTGTCCAGTTTTCCCAGCACCATTTATTGAAGAAACTGTTTTTTTCCCCAATTGTATATTCTTACCTCCTTTGTCATAGATTAATTAACTATATAAGAATGATTTTAGGGGCACGTGGGTGTCGCAGGTGGTTAAGCGACAACTCTTCATTTCATCTCAAGTCATGATCTTGCTGTTTGTGAGTTAGAGCCCTGCATTGGGCGCTACACTGATAGCAAGGAGCCTGCTGGGGATTCTCTGTCCCTCACTCTCTGTCCCTTCTACTCACTTTCTCTCTCTTTCCCTCTCAAAATAAATAAATAAACAAACATTAAAAATAAATAATAAATGGATGGAGACTTCATGAGGGTCTTCCAATAAAAAGAAAGAATGGGTTTATTTTCAGCGTTTCTATTCTGTTCCATTGACCTATAAGTCTGTATTTAGCTTTGTAGTATATCTGGAAATCTGGTGTTGTGATACCTCCGTCTTTGTTCCTTCAGATTTCTTTAGTTACTTGACATATTTTTTAGTTCCATACAAATTTTTAGTATTTTTGTTCTATTTCTGTGAAAAATGCCTTTGGTATTTTGATAGGGATTGCATTGAATCTATAGAGTGCTTTGGATAGTACAGACATTTAATGATATTAATTTTTCCAATCCATAAACATGGTATGTCTTTCCATTTGTTTCTGTCATCTTCGATTTCTTGCATCAGTGTTTTATAGTTTTCAGAATACAAAGCTTTCACCTCCTTGGTTAAATTTATTCCTAGGTATTTTATTGTTTTGATGCAATTGCAAATGGAATTGTTTGTTAATTCTCTTTCTGCTACTTCATTATTAATGTATAAAATTGGAACCAATGGAACACAAATTTCTGGGTATTTTGTATCCTACAACTTTACTAAATTCATTTATTACTTAGAATAGGTTTTTGTGGAGTCTTTAGGGTTTTCTACATATGGTATCATGCCATCTTCAAATAGTGATAGTTTTACTTCTCCTTACCAATTTGGATGGTTTCTATTTCTTTTTCTTGTCTGATTGCTGTGGCTAGGATTTCCAGTACTGTCTGCAAAAATTAAAAAAAATGGTGTGAATGGACATCCTTCTCTTGTTCCTGATCTTAGAGGAAAAGCTCTCAGTTTTTCATCATTGAGTATGATATTATATGATATTAGCTGAGGATTTTTCATGTACGGCCTTATTATTTTTAAGGTATGTTCCCTCTAAAACCATTTTGTTAAGGATTTTCATCATTAACAGATGTTGAATTTTGTCAAATGCTTTTTCAGCATCTATTGAGAAGATCACATGGGTTTTATTCTCTGTTTTGCTAATGTGGTGTATCACCTTAATTGATTTGCAAATATTGAACCAGTCTTGCATCCCTGGAATAAATGCCACTTGAGATTGTGGTAAATAATCTATTTAATGCATTGCTGACTGTGGGTTGCTAATATTTCGTTGAGAATTTTTGTATCTATGTTCATCAGGGATATTGGCCTGTAGCTTTTTTTTTTTTTTTTTTTAATAGGGTAATGCTGGCCTATAGAATAGTATTTGGAAGTTTTACTTCCTTTTCTATTTTTGAAACAGTTTGAGAAGAATAGGTATTAAGTCTTCTTTAACTGTTTGGTAGAATTCACCTATAAAGTCATCTAGCACTGTACTTTTGTTTGTTGAGAATTTTTTGATCACCAGTTCAATTTTGTTATTAGTAATTGTTTAGATTTTCTATTTCTCCTGATTTAGTTTTGGAAGATTCTATGTTCTAGGAATTTATCGATTTCTTCTTGGTTGTCCAATTTGGTGGCACATACTTTTTTGTAGTAGTCCTTTATCTTTTGTATTCCTCTGGTGCCAGTTGTTACTTCTCGTCTTTTATTTCTGCTTTTATTTATATGGATCCTGTCTATTTTTTTCTTGATGAGTCCATTAAAGTTTTATCAATTTTATTTATCTTTTCAGAGAAGTAGCCCTTGGTTTCAGGGATCTTTTCTACTTCTTTTGAAAGTCTCTGGGTCATTTATTTCTGCTCTTTTCTTTATTATTTCCTTCCTTCTACTAACCTTGGGATTTGTTCTTCTTGTTCTAGTTCCTGTAGTTATAAGCTTAGATTGTTTGAGATTTTTCTTGTTTCTCAAGGTGGACCTATCTCTGTAAATTTTCCTCTTAGACTTGCTTTCACTGGATCCTAAAGATTTTGGTCTGTTGTTGGGTGTTCATTTTCCTTTGTCTTCATGAATTTCTAAATTTCCTCTTTGATTTCTTGGTTGACTATTTAGTAGCATGTTGTTTCACTTCCACATGTTTTTTTTTCCCAGCTTTTTTTTCTTGTAATTGATGTCTAGTTTCATATCACTGTGCTATAAAAAGTTGCTTGATATGATTTTAACCTCCTTAAATTTATTGAGACTTATTTTGTGGCCTAACATGTGATCTCTCCTGGAGAATGTTCCATGTACACTTGAAAAGAATGTATATTCTCTCATTTTTAGATGGAATGTTCTGTATATATCTCTTAAGTCTATCTGGTCTAATGTGTTGTTCAAAAACACTGCTTCCTTTTTTATTTTCCTTATTTTTATTTTCTGGCTGGTTGATCTGTTCACTGATGTATGAGATGTTAAAGTCCCCTAAAATCATTGTCAATTTCTCCATTAGCGTCTGTTAATATTTGGTTTATGTATTTAGGCGCACCTATGTTATATGCATAGATATTAACAATTGTTTTATCCTCTTCCCTGATCAATCTCTTTATCATTAGTAATGCCCTTCTTTGTATCTTGTTACAATTATTTAAAGTTGATTTTACCTGATGTAAGTATTGCTAACCAGTTTTTTCTTTTTATCCCCCTTCCATTGGTATGGCATATCTTTTCTATCCCTTCACTTTCAGCATCTATTTGTCTTTAGATCTGAAGTGAGTTTCTTGTAGGCAAAAAAATGGGTCATCTTCTTCTTCTTATTATTATTATCAATTTAGTCATTCCATGTCTTTTGATTGGAGCAATTAGGGTATTTGATTTTAAAGTAATTATTGGTTAAGTCTGTACTTGTGGCCAGTTTGTTAATTGTCTTCTGGTTATTTCTGCAGTTTTTCTCTGTTCCTTTCTACTTCTGTTGCTCTTTTTCCTTTTTCCTCGTAATTGATGGCTTTCTTTAGTGTTACGTTTTTATGCTTGTATTCTCTAAATCCTTGTGCATGTGTGTCTGTGTGTGTCTATTTAGGTTTTTGGTGTGGTTAGCATGAGGTTCATATATAACATCCTAAGAATATAGCAGCCTATGTTGATTGTAATTTAAGTTCGAACGCATTTTAAAATCACTAAATTTTTACTCCTCTTTCATGTTTTATATGTGAAAATTTTACATCTTTTAAAAATCCCAGCTAGTTTTTAGATATAAACAATTTCACTACTTTGTCTTTTAACTTCATACTAGCTTTGTGATTGCTTACTACCCATACTGTATGTTTGCTTTTACTCATGAATTTTTTTCCTTTCATAATTTTCTTCCAATCATGGCCTTTTCTTATCCACTTAAAGAAGTTCCTTTAATATTTTTTATAAGGTTCACTTTGTAGTAATGAACCTTTTTAAAACTTTTTTTTTTTTTTTGGTCTGGGAAACTCTATCCTATCCTTCAATTTTGAATGATAACATTGTCAAGCAGAGTATTCTTGGTTGTAGATTATTTTCCTTTAGCACTTTATTTTTTTATTGTTTAATGTGTATTTATTTTTGAAAGAGAGACAGAGTGTGAGCAGGGGAGGGGTGGGGGGTTGGAGACAGAATCTGAAGCAGGCTCCAGGTTCTGAGCTGTCAGCACAGAGCCTCACTGACACAGGGATTGAACTCACTAACCACAAGATCATGATCTGAGCCAAAGTCAGATGCTTAAATGACTGAGCCACCCAGGTGCCCCTCCTTCAGCACTTAAATATATTTGTCCACTCCCTTCTGGCCTGCAATTTCTGCTGAAAACTCAGCTGATAGGCTTATGAATTTCCTTATGTATATATGTAACTAGTTGCTTCTCTCGTTGCTTTTTAAAAATTCTTTTCTCTTTAAGCTTTGACATTTTAATTATTAGGTATTGTGATATGGCCCTGTTTGGGTTCATCTTATTTGGAACTCTCTGTGCTTCCTCAACCTGGATGTCTGTTTTCTTCCCCATAGTAAAGAATTCCGCCGCTATTATTATTTTAAATGATTCTTCTGCCCCATCCTCTCTTCCTCTTCTTGGACCCCTATAATGCAAGTGTTTGTGTGATTGATGTTCAGGAGATCTCTTAACCTGTCCTCATTTAAAAAATGTCTTTTTTTCTTTTTGCTGTTCAGCGTGGGTGATTTCTGTTACTGTCTTCCAGTTTGCCGATCCTTTCTTCTGCATGCTCTCATCTATGATGATTTTCTATAGTACATTTTAATTTCAGCTGTTGTAGTCTTCAGCTCTGATTCTTTAATATTTACTATTTCTTGTTGACATTCTGAATTCCTCCACTCTTTTCTCCAGTCCAGTGAGCATCTTTATGACCGTGGACTTTGAAGTCCTTATCAAATAGATTGATGATCTCTTCCATTTAGTTCTTTTTCTGAGATTTTTGTCTTGTTTTTTCATTTGGAGCATATTCCTAGGTCTCATTTGGCTTGACTTTTTGTGTTTCTGTGAATTAGGTGGCATAGCTACTTCTATACTTGAAGGAGTGGTCTTGTGCATGGTTGTATCCTGTGTAGATTGTGTGTGAATGGGGACTATGGCTGGCTGGAGGTGCGGCCGGCATAAGTAGGAGGTCCCAGGGCATTCTGTGTTGGGCCTGCTCTAGTGGCATGCCCAGAGCTGAAATGGGCACAGGCTGGAGCAGTTTCAAGGCCCTCTGTACAGAATGTCCCCTGGCAGGACAGCTGAGGTGGGTGCAAGCTGGGATGTCTCCATGTGTTTCTCTCAGACGTTTTGGTGAGTGGCTGGAGTCCAGGCAGGGCACACACGGGGGGGGGAATCACAGAGCACTCCACACAGGTGGTGGCCTGGCAGGGGAGCTGGTGCCAAGGTGAGTGTAGGTTAGGTGCCCTGGCAAGTTATGGGGAGCTGAAACAGTACAGACCTGGGATGTTTCAAGCAGCTCTGTGTTGGGTCACTTTGGTAAGATGGTTAGAGCTGTGTGTTCATTGGTAGTGTCCTGGTGTATGCCTCACTGGGGCCACTTTGGTGGACTGGCTGAATCTGGTGGGAGCTGGGGCTTGGGGCTCTGAGGTAGTGGGCTGGCTAGGATGCCTGGACCTGCTCCTGTCCATGCTATTGAGGTAGAAGGGGAATGCAAAGTGTGGTGCTCAGCAGCCACTCCAACCCAGAGAGTTCCAGTGGCAGGCAGCCCCACCGTTTGGCAGAGGTCTAGGAAGGAATCCTTTGTACTCTAGTTCCCCTTTCAGACCACACCTTTTTTCTGCCCCAGGGAAGACGAATCCATTCACAGCCCTCAGTATCCTCTCCCCACTGCAGTTCCCAGCTTCCCGGGGTGGGGGTTCATTACTGTGTGTCTCTCTCTCAAGGTCTCTATGTGGTCTTTTGTGGCACAGCTGCTCAGACACCCCCAGGTCTTCAGGGAGGAATTGTTCTATAAATAGGTATAAATGTGACGTGTCCTTGGAGGGAAGTTCAGGGTCTTCCATCATCATGTCGTCTTGGACCAGAAAGTCTATAGTCTTTAATTCATTTTGAGTTAATTTTTGTGTTTGGTGCAAAATAGTCTAGTTTTATGCTTTTGCATGTGGCTATCCAGTATTCCCAACACTATTTACTGAAGAGACTGGCCTTTTCCCAAGGTACATTCTTGGCTCTTTTGTCATAAAGTAACCATATGTGCATGTTTTTTGGGGGGGGAGGGTAGGGGCTAGTCTGTTTCATTATTCTGCATTTTTATGCCAATATAATACTATTTGGATTACTACAGCTTTGTAATCGAGCTTGAAATCAGAATGAAGCTGGACGCACCACTGCTCTTTCTTAATGCATCTTCCATACTTAGCTTTGTAATGTTAAGAGGGAATTGGGGGCTTTAGGCATTACCCAGCTAATTTCAATCTTCACTTACCAAGAAAACATGAACAGCCTGTAGAGTGCAGTTCTCCCAGCCAGGCTGCCTACCAAGGTCTCCGCGTTTCCAAACCAGACCTCGTCATTTCCCTTCTACTTCACATTAAGTATCTCTTGGCATTTAGGTTCAGGAAGTGTTTACAGGGAATTTAAACATTTACACGAAAGTGTAATGAAGAGAGAGCAGCTGGTAGAACTCAGATGGCTTACACTCAAGGGAAGGGAAGGAAGCTTTAACGTAAATGAAAAGCTTATTAGCACCTATAAAAATCTTGCAATCAGGCAGCCTATTCATTGTTCTGAAAGGGGCCCCTTATCTAAACCCACACCATATCCTGGATTTCCACACATCGTGAGGTTAAGGTTGGTGGAGGTGGTTGAGAAAGAAGTGGCCACGGCAGGCTTTCTCCATTTTGAACGGAAGGGCTCATGAACAGCCCTACGGATGAGCCAGATCACAGGGGCAGAGGTATCCTGGGACCAGAAGCAAGGCCTCTCGCTGATCCAGGAGCCGTCATTAAATAAATCCAGTTATATTCTAAGTGAGAGTCTGAGAGTCTGGGTTGTTTTCAATAGGGAGAAAGCCCTTTTTGCTCTTCTCCATGCTTACGGTTCCAACTCTGAATTGTCAGGTGTCCAGGGAGGGTAAAGCTTTGGAAGGGTGGTACTTACTTTCTATGTTCTGGGTTTCGGTAAGAGAAAAATCTAGGTATAACACATTAGAATTAAAAACAAGGATCATTCGAGACCTAAATGGATGTGCCTGTAACTGAGGTCCAGAACACGATCTAAGTCCTTGTCACTCAACGTGGCTCAAAGAGCAGCAGCCGCATCTGGGAGCTGGCTAGAGTGGGGGGGGGTGTGGGCCCTACTCCAGGCCCGCTGAGCCAGAATGCGCACTTGAATCACCCCCTCCACATCTGTATGCAGAGAGTCTGACGAGTCCTGCCCCAGGGTCATTCAGAGGAAGGCAGAGCTCTGAGAATAGTGGTCTGACCAGAAGAAGGACACAGTTACATCACAAGGGGCTGGGGAAGGAGGGAGGCTGATCCACAGACACGGGATGACCATTGCTCTAGGCCCGGCTCGCTGATTCACAATCCTGTGTCTCCAGCTTCAAGGGCACACAGCGCCTAGGTGACCCAGTATTGCCCCTGTGACCAGGGACTCTGCCTAGCAGCAGCCTGAAAGCCACTTCCTGTGGGTCTTTCAGCTCCTGAGTGAGCCCCTCCCCTGCCCCAGGGGTTGACAGCTCCTAACGGGGGAGAAAGCACCTGCCTGGAGACCAGACTGCTTGCTAACGACATCTGAGGACTGAAACAAATGTCAGACTATCTGGGCTGATCCCAACGATCCCCCTCACCCCACGGTAAGTTGTGGAACTCACACATTCAAGAATTTTCAGAATGCTAATTCCATCCTTTATTTCCTCATACCCCAGCAGGGCATCTGCCTTTTTACAACCTGATTTACACGAGCAAACTGCAAATGGAAAAACAGGCATTTTTTAATCCTCCAAAATACATGTGTGAAACATAGCACAAAGCCTAGTATTTATACATACACAGGCCTAGCTGAAGCCGCTTTATCGCGATTTGTGAAAATTAGCATTGCAGTTTAAGTATTTATGCCTGTAATTTGCGTCATCTACTATACATAGTTATTTCAGAAGCAGTTAGGACTTAAGTAGTTGGGAAAATAAACCTTTAACAAAATGCACTAACAATTATGTAAACTTATTTACAATTAAACATGTAGGGTCCTGATTCACAAAACTTCGTGCTCATCATGATTTATGATTTTCACAGAGAAGACAGACATTATAGAACACTCCCCAGGTAAAATCTAGAATGGTTTTTGGAAGAATGTCCATGCTTACTGGACATTATGCTTACTGGAACCTACAGAAAAATTAACAGAACAAAAACCTCAGAAACTGCATTTGGTTTGAAAATTTAAGCAGACAGCAGCACTCCGTGGGCTGTAACAGAAGGGCTGGTGGATTGCTGACTTTACTCTTGGTGTGGACAGGAGCACAAATAATTCTGCCCTTTTTAAATTAAAAAAGAAAAAAATTCACTGCCCCTAATCACCACCGGTGAACGGGGATAGCAGTCTCCTTCCTATCTTTAAACTTAATGCCTAAATCAGCAAATTTAAACAAAGAAGAAAGTAGCTTCAGTTCATTGGATTTTATTTAGAGGTGAAAGCTTGAGGGAGGGTGACCAAGCGGTTAGCTATGCCAGAAACTCAACTCAGGGTTAACCTTGAAGCACTACAGTGGATTCAATAGTGATTTTAAGTACACAACAACGCAGACGAATCAAGGGGAATCCACGAGGCCAACTGTTTTTAAGATGAAGTGATAAATTTCAGTGAATCAGGTCCCAGGTCCAGGCTTTTTAAAAAACCAAAAATTTACAGTCAACGCCTTAAACTCTGGAATGCAGGTAGAGTACAGTTACCAGCACAGCACATTTACAAAACTGTTTAGTCAGTAGATGTTCCAGAGTAAGAAAATGTACAAGCCAGGCCACAATGACTTTAGATACAAGGTTATTAAAATACGTTGTTAATCATAAAAATACTTTACTATGTACATGTACACTGTATAAACTCTAGAATTACTACTGAAGGAAAGCCTCTAAATCCAGTTCTGGCCGAGGGGCCCAAGAAGCAGTGCCGTCCTGGAACCTGGTCTTCACACCACTCACGGGGGCAGAGCAACGCCGTCAGTTCTTCAATAAAACAGCAATCTGTTTTTCCTTCCACCGCACGCCTAGTTGGAAGGGGCCGTTTTACTTCCGCTATATTTTACTTTCCTAAACGCTGGTCCCAGTAACTCTGGGCACTCACACAATTCATCTGCAATTTGGTTACACTTCAGGATGAGGCTGTAGTTCATTTCATCGGTGATTACGCTATCTTGCTTATAGTCGGGATGGTTTGAGATGAACTCTCTCATCCATCTCGCAACGGTCATTAGTTCCCCTGGAAAAAGACACGAGAAGTGGTTTTTTTTTTTTTTTTTTTTTGTAACTTGCCATTTAGTGACCAGCATAAACACAATCCTGAAGAAAAACCAGTATGACCTTCAGGTGTACCCACCACATGGCCGAGGGTGGGAAGAAAGGTTTTCCAGAAGAATTCCTCCTGGGGAAGAATGTTAGGTTGCAGGCAAGCAACTAGAAACACCCACACCGGGGACACGGCCAGCTCTGCAGAAATGGGGAGTCACTAAAGATGTCATGTACAACATAAGGACTAAAGCTGACACTGCCCACTATGTGACAGGGAAGCTGGTGAGTGAGCAGATCCTGAGTTCTCAGACGAGGAGACAATTTCTTTTTATTCCGTCTATACGAGAAGATGGTCTTAACCTTTTGTGGTAATCACTTCACAACACAGGTAAATCAAACCATCATGCTGCGCACCAAAGACAGAGATGCCTGTCAATTATTCCTCACAAAAACTGGAAAGAAAGAAAAAACCAGAAGCTAACATGTACTGGAACACATGTCTTCCCATTTAGCTGAAGAGCTGAAACTGATTCAGGCACTGGAGGGTACAGAGTTCCCAGAACCATCTTTGATTAAAGAGGTGGAGAAGATAAGGAAGAGTTAAGAATGAAGGGAGAGATTGGCAGATACAAAGGATATACCCCCCAAAACTGGTGTGACTCCACAAAGTTTACAGAAGCCTCAAGTGAAATGTAGAGGACATGGCTACTCTTATTCGCAGCTGACAGCTCCCCGGGGCCGGGCCCTTGTTAGCAACAGGTGGTCAATGTGATTTCGAAACAACAAAGAGGGTTCTGGGGTGCTCACTGTACAGAAAGAGGCTGAAGACGCTGACATCGTAGCCGCCACTTATTTAACCTAGAGTTACTTGGCCCCGTAGAGCCCACGATGACGTCCAGCCCACGCAGCTTCCCATCAGCGCTCAGAAGGCAATTTAGATACTGTGTTTCGTTGTCTAAGATGCCATCAACTTAAAGATGAACCACTGCTTTATGAACCAGTAGGAAAAAAAGCTCTTATAATTAAAATGTCAATGATTATAAGGTGTCTCCCACTGCAGAGAGCTCAATGTGAAAAAGAATACACTGATAATATATGGTATATTTGAAAAACTACATTAAGAAACAATATTGTGGGATTGTGAGGTTCTGCCTATATTAAGATTTCAAACAAAAGCACAGGATACCATACCAGATGCTCTCTTCTTAATTAGCTTTAGGTAGTTCAGAATACTACATCTCGTGTCCACATCCACCTCCATGTTTTCAAGGTAAGAGTTCAGAATGGGGATCAGCCCAGGAAACACACCCTCCTACAAGGAAGCAGGACACATCATTAGTGCCACGCCCACTGGTGCAGGGGGAGGTGCACCGAGCAGGGCCCCTACCTTCCCATTGATGATGGTGTCTATGCTCATCAGGGTGTACTCCTCCGTGGCCAGTTCCGAGCTGTTCTGGGCCTTGCCATAGCCGTCCACCACGGTGTTCCCGCCTGCCAGAGGGAAGGACGGAGGAGCCTTAACAGCTTGTTATAGCCTAAAGTGAGTAACCCGGGGGCGCTCGGCTGCCTTAGTAGGTTGACATCTGACTCTTGATTTCGGCTCAGGTCATGATCTCATGGTTCATGGGAAGGAGCTCCGTGTGGGACTCTGTGGTAACACCCCAGAGCCAGGTTGGGATTCTCTTTCCCCCTCTTTTTGCCCCTCCCTGGTTGGAGCGTGCATACACTGCCTCTCTCAAAAAATAAAATGAGCGACTCTAGAAATCGAAGAGAATGAATACCTTTGCAAATATCTTTCCTGAAATAAAACATTCCCCGCAAGACAGCATCTCGTTTCTGTGCAACTTTCATGTTTTCATCAACCTAAGAGAGAAAAATAATCACGGCTACGTCAGAACATTCTCAATCCAACACAGAAGCTGTGGTGCCTTCCTTCGTTTTGCAATTAAGACTCACCCCCTAAGAATTTTTTCACCTTCAATGCTTTCTGGGGGGAAGAGACTTTTCACTTTTATGTGGGGCCTGGATCATTCAAACACAAATTGGTATGTGCTTTTTACTCAGAATGAGAAAATTTTAAGAGGAATTTATTTTAAAAAACACAACAAAAACTTCTATTCACCTAGGCTGTCTGCATTTCAAAACACCTTTGTGACCGAACCTTGTAAAGAATCTATGCGGGGCAGGTGGTTGGTTCTCTTCACACAGCACAGTAACTCACACAAGATGCCAGGGTTACAAAAGGCAAAGAACCCAGATCTAGCATGAAGCTAAATCATGTGGGAGGGCCAGGCCACACACCAGGCCAGCTAAACTGGAGCCTTAGACTGTGGGTCCTGGGTATCAGTATCTCTGTTTTCTATTCAAGCATCAGTGATACACAATTCTGTCAGTTTCCAGTGTAGAGCATAGTGATTCAACAACTCCGTTATGCTGTGTCCACTTCAAGTATAGTTCCGTCTGTCACCATCAGATACTATGACAGGACCACTGACCACATGCCCTATGCTTTTATCTTTCAGTCCTGTGACTTACCCGAAAACTGGAGCCTATATCTCCCCCTGCCCCTCCCCATTTTGCTCACTAGCCCATGCCCTCCCCTTTGGCAACCATCAGTTTGTTCTCTGTATTTATGGGTCTGATTCTGTGTTTTGTTCATTTTGCTTTTTTAGATTCCACACAGAAGTGAAATCATAAGCTGTTTGTTTTTCCCTGACTTAGGGATCACTTTCTAGGTCCATCCACATTGTTGCAAATGGCAAGATCTCTTTTTTTATGGCTGAGCAATATTCCACTGGATATACATACCATCTTTAATCCATTCATCTATTGACAGGCACTTGAATTGCTTCCGTATCTTGGCTACTGTAAATAATACTGCAATTAACATAGTAGGGGTACATATCCTTTTGATTTAATGTTTTAATTTTCGTTGGGTAAATACCCACCAGTGGAATTAACTGAATCAAATGTAATTCTATTTTTAATTTTTTAAGGAACCTCCATACGGTTTTCCACAGAGGCTGCACCAATTTGCATTCCCACCAACATTGAACAAGGGTTCTTTTTTCTCCACATCCTTGCCAACATCGTTATTTCTTGTCTTTTTAATTCTAGCCATTTGACAGGTGTAAAGTGATACTTCATTGTGGTTTTGATTTGCATTTCCCTGATAATTAGTGACGTTGAAGAATTTTTCATGTCTGTTGGCCATTTGTAGGTCTTCTTTGGAAAAATGTCTATTTAGGTCCTCTGTCCATTTTTTAATCAGATAGGTTTGAAGTGGGGTTTTTTTTTGGGGTGAATTTTTTTTTCAAGTTTATTTCTTTTGAGAGAGAGCAAGGGAAAGAGCACACAAGCAGGAGAGGCAGAGAGAGAGAGAGAGAATCCCAAGCAGGCTCTGCACTGTCAGCACAGAGCCTGATGTAGGGCTCAAACTCACAAACCGTGAGATCACAACCTGAACTAAAAACCAAGAGCCAGACACTTAACCAACTGAGCCACCCAGGCACCCTTTTTGGTACGGTTTTTATGTATTTTGGATATTAAACCCTTATCACCTATATCATTCGCAGATATATTCTCCTATTCAGTAGGCTTGCCCTTTTGTTTTGCCCATGGTTTCCATTTCTATGTACAAGTTTTTATTTTGATGTAGTCCTAATAGTTGATTTTGCTTTTCTTTGCCAGAGGAGACAAATCTAGGCAAATATAGCTAACAGTACATGTCAAAGATTACTACTTATGTTTTCTTCTGAGTTTTATGGTTTCAGGTCTCACATTTAGGTCTTCAATTGTCGTGGACTTGATTTTTGTGTATGGGGTAAGAAAGCAGTCCAGTTTTCCCAACACTGTTTGTTGAAGAGAATGCCTTTTCCCCATTGTATATTCTTGTGTCCTTCTTTGTCATAGATTGACTGCATAAGAGTGGGTTTATTTTGGACCTCTTCATTCTGTTCCATTCACCTATGGGTCTATTTTTGGGCTAGCAGCTTACTGTTTCAATTACAATAGATTTGTAGTGTTATCATCTTGAAATCTGGGATTGTGATACCTCCAAGCTTTGCTCTTTCTAAGACTGCTTTGGCTATTTGGGGTAAGTTTTGTTTTTTTTTTGTTTGTTTGTTTTGGTTTAGTTCCATACAGTGTTAGGGTTATTGTAGCTCTATGACAAATACTATTGGTGTTTTGATAGGGATTTATTGAATCTGCAGGTTGCTATGGGTAGTAGACATTTTCACAGTATTCGTCCAGTCTGTAAGCATGGTATGCCTTCCATTTCTTAGTGTCATCTTCAATTTCTTTCATCAAGAAGTACAGGTTTTTCACCTCCTTGGTTAAGTTTATTTCTAAGTATTTTATTTTTGGTTTAACTGACTATAAAATTGTTTTCTTTCTGCTACTGTTATTAGTATATAGAAATGCAACAGACTTTGTATCTTGCAGGTTTACTGAAATCATTTATTATTTCAAATAGGTTTCTCCGGTGGACTCTTTAGAGTTTTCTATATAGTATCATGTCATCTGCAAATAATGAGCTTTACTTCTTCATTACCAATTCAAATGCCTTTTATTTCTGTTTCTTGTCAGACTGTTGGGACTATGAGGACTTTCAGGACTATGTTGACTAATTCTTGTTTCTGATCTTAGAGGAAAAGCTCTCCATTTTTCATCACAAGTAGGATATTAGCTATGGATTTTCCATACATGGCCTTTACTACGTTGAGGTATGTTCCCACTGAATGCACTTTACTGGGCATGTTCCTGAATCAATGTGGAATTTTGTCAAATGTTTTTTTTTCTCCATCTATGGAAATAATGATTTTTATCGTTCTCTGTTAATGTGGTGTGTCACAATTAAATTGCAAATATTGAACCATCCTTGCATCCCCAGAATAAATCTCACTTGACCGTGGTGAATGATTCTTTCAATATGTTATTGAATATAGTTTACTATTATTTTGAGAATTTTTTGATTTTGTTCATCAAAGGTATTAGCCTACAGTATCTTCATCTGGTTTTGATAACATGATGTATTTGGAAGCTCTCCTTCCTCTTCTATTTTTTGGAATAGTTTGAGGAGAACAGATATGAACTCTTCCTTAAATGTTTGATAGAATTCACCTGTAAATCCACCTGGTCCTGAACTTTTGAGTTTTTGGATTACCAATTAAATGTCATTAGTAGTATTTGGTCTGTTCAGATTTTCTAGCTCTTCCTGATACAGTTTTGAAAGATTCTGTTTCTAGGAATGTATCCATTTCTTCTTGGTTGTCCAATTTGTTGGCATGTAATTTTCTGTAGTAGTCTTTCATAGTCCTTTCTATTTCTGTGATGTCAGCTGTTACTTCTCATTTTTTACTTTACTTGTGTCCTCTTTTTCTTGAGGAATCTAAAGGGGTTTCAACTTATTTTTGCCAAAGAACCAGTTCTTATTTCATTCATCTTTTCTATTTTTTCAGCATCCATTTATTTCTGCTCTGATCTGTATTTCCTTCCTCCTACTAACTTTGGGCTTTGTTCTCCTTTTTCTAGGGCATTTAGAAAGGAGTCTGTTTGGAATTTTTCTTGTTTCTTGAGGTAGGCCTGTATTGCTATAAATTTCCTTCTTAGAACTGCTTTTTCACTTTGTCCTCCAAATTTGGACCATTGTGTATTTCATTTTCATTGGTCTCCATGTACAAAAAAATCTTTATTGGGAATTCTCTATTTTTCCAAAGACTTTTTAAGACTCTTAAAGAAGAGCTTTTAAATTTAAAGTCTTTTTTTCCCCCATTATGAAATCTTAGGAGAATCTTAGTATGTACACGTAAAAGGGTCTTGTTGAACTAGGATGGATTGTGCCAAGCCTTTGATTACGGAGACTGTCTCCCACACTCATTTCTATTGTCATGGTCTTTTTGGTTTTTTTTAAGAGACACATGACTTTCTAAAAAAACACTTCTAGAAACATATCGAAGTAACAGTCTAAAATTCCATCATGGCTATGAATGGGTTTTCATGTCTAAGATTTTTTTCTTAGTCTTGATCAAAATTCATAAAGGACTACTTTAATTTTTGCTTTTATGAATTTCTCTTACAAGTATACTTTATTACTGCACTTCAGATTCTCAATTCAACTGCTGAGGTTTACTTTAGTCTTTTATTAAAGTATTTAAAGCTATGATTTTTCCCTCGAGAGGCTAGCTTTGCCAGCATCCTGTTTGCCATTCACTTCCCCACACAATCTCTAGTTCTAGTTTTGAGTTCATCTAAAACCCTACAAGTAACGTGATTTTAAATTTCCAACAGTTAAATTTCTCTTGAACAGCTTTTTGTTGAATTTTGGTGGGAATGCATCCTGTATAGTGTTTATTTTTAGAAGTGAAGATTTTCCTTGATAAATTTTTCTAAATTTCCTCAGGGCACTTGAAAAAACATATGCTGTGGTATGAGATTTGTGATAAAGACTATACAACCCAGCTTATTAACCAGGCCATTTAATTCTCCATTGGCCTTTCTCCTTCTCTGATCATATGGCCCATGAGTTACTGAGTAAGAGACAGGCATTCTGCTAAGTGATTTACTTCCATGAATCCCATATGTTTGTACAACAGCTGTGTAGCCCCACTTCTACACATACAAATGGAGGCACTTTGAGTAATACCTTTGCTTTGCTGAGCTTAAAAAGCCAATAAGGAATACAAGTGATTTATGAATTTAATGCTCACAATGCAGCCATATCAGAGACACCACACTATAGTGCCTTTAAATTCTTCTCTGCTTAAGATATGTCTGCTATACTTAAGGAACAAAAAAAAAAAACCCCAAAACAAAAATCTATCATTATTTTAGAAGAATACAGAAAACTGATTTCTCTATTTAATACTTAATTCTTACATTTTGTTATTAATTTCCTATTTCTCTTAATTTCCTATTTCTCTTATTTAAAAGGTCATTACTTAGTTCTTTGTTTTCCACACTTGTCCTTGTTTTAGATATGTAACCACCATACGCCATTATGTTATTTTCTATCAACTGCTTTAGCTTTTTAATAGAATAGTTTAATCTATTCAAATTTGTTTTCTTATTTTCATCATTTTATGTTCTCTAGGCTACACCATCTTACCACTCCCTAGTCCCCACCCTCAAATTTTATGCATTAGCAATGGAAAGTTCTTTGTTTTTTCTTAATTCTTTTTAACTAGCAGGTTAGAAGTAAAATATTTCTATACTAGTGGTTTTTCTTGCTTCTTATGAAATTCTCTAAATGTCCAGCATTAAAGGATACCTGCCATTTATCTCCTTCCACTATCCCTTCAGCTGGTAAACGAGTTCTGGCATACTTTTACTTCTAATAATCTATTAAGGAATCGCCTGGATTTTAAAGTTAGGGAAGGGAATTGTTTTCTTTACTCCCAGGGATTCTGTAAACTTTTCTCCATTTCTTAGCATTTAATGTTGTAGATGAGGAGGGAGATCAATTGATTTCTTTTCCTCTCGGTACCTAACGGATCTGAATTCTCTCTCACATTCAAATGGTTGATTTCTCTCTTTAGGATTCAAAAATTCCTAGATTTGGGTTCTTTACATATTTCTCTTTCACCCTTAATGGACTCTTTCAGTTAGGGAAATCTCTACTTCTCTGATTGCTGGATCCTATTTTTTATATAGATCATTCTCTCCTGAAGTATTACAGACATTTAACTTTCCAAGGCATTTCTCCAGGTTTCTGTTTTTCCCTAATTTCCATGTCTTTGTCATCCTGCTGACATAAATCTCCGTCTGGTTTCCTAAATCATTAACTTGGATCTTCAGTAACATCAGCTCTACTGGCGAATATATGAAGTTTTAAAAGTGTAACGTGTTGGGATGAACACTGGGTGTTATATGTAAACCAATTTGAAAATAAACTATTAAAGTGTAGCATTTTCTAAGAACTCTTCTCCAAATGTTCTCTGGTCCACACTGCTTGTTTATTTTACAGATGTGACTCTTCTCTAGAATTTTTCAAGGGCATCAATTAGCATTTCTTTAAGAATTCTTCCAGTTTTTTGAATTAACTAGTTCACTTAGGAGAATGCAGTCTGCAAACCCAGCTGGGCCCTTTAAGGCTATTAAAAGTTACCCATTTTCTAAGGACTTCCAGACATCTATTCATACTTGTTCTCAAAGGCTTCGACGGGTAGCTTAGAGCAAATGTTCCTTTCACGGGCTGATCCCTCTGGGCAGGGACACCCATATGGGCAAATGGACACACAATTCTATGGGTTACGGTTACTTTTGGCCTGGGTGTTCAGGGCAGACAGAGACAGGCTGGTGGCCAAACTCCCCTCAGAGTGTGTGGGCGGGACAGATCCTACCTGATGGAGGGAGTAGGCAGTGAGGTGGGAGCAGATACTGACTTAGGCATTTATTTCTTCCTTCCATGCGTGCTCTGACAGGGCTGCTGTACTTCGCCTTTCTCTGGAAATAAACCCTCAGCAGACCGCTCACTCGGCCCAACCATCTTTCCCGGACACTTTCTGTGGCCAGAGCCCTAGTGGCCCTGGAACCAAAGGTCTCTAGTTTGTGACTTGCTGCCTGAGGACTGGAATTGTACCAAGGCTTCGCTGGCAAACTGCTTCCAGAGAGCTCCTTGTTCGGTTTTGTTGGGCTGAAGCTGATTAACTATTACCTGATAGTCTGCTCTACGTTTTCCAGAAACATCTCCAGTTTGATTCCACCGAGGTGACCCTTCCCTGCAGTTACACATTCCTCTCTGTTTTAATATGGTCGCCAAAGTGGCATTTGGGGAAGATGACATCGGTATGTGAATTCTAACCATCACCCTGAACTGAAAGCCTCTATAAAAGTGGTTATTCACAAAAGTAACCCTAAATCTCTTTCAAATGGGCCACGGAGCTAGTATTAATACTTTGTTTTCCAGGAATCTCCACTAGTGCAGTAGCAAATCCACAGCATAAGCTTAGGTTTAAAAGGAAAAAGTGAATAGGGTAGAGGAAGAAGCATCTTATTCTACATGGTAAAAATTCTAAATAAGGTCAGACTTGAAACATTATATGTAAAGGAGCAATAGATCATAATCCATCAATACCTAGACTGATCGCTACACTGAAACACATTCTCACCTTTGATAGTGGAATGAGAAAATCCAGTTTGTAGGAAAGGATCACTCTGGTGAGCAGCACCACAAACACCACATATGCAGAATTCTCAAAGTCTGTTAACTGAACCTAGACAAGCAGGAACCCAGACAAGTTATGGACCAACCACACGAATGTGCTCTTCCCCGTAGGCCCCTCCTCCGTCGTGTCATTCCCAAGCCAGCTCCTACTTCCCCCACCCTGGGCTCGAAGGCCTCTGCTCACAATCTCTTCTCAGAAATCAATCCACCTTCGCCTTTAGACCTGCTTCCACACCTGTTTGTATGGCCTTCCAAGAGCCTCTGGGAGGAGCCTCGGAAGGGTGAGGGGCAGAGGAAGGGCATGTCTGAGTCACTTCCGGCCCATGTGTATCTTACCTCCATGGGTCGGAATTCTACTCTCCATCCGATGTCGGAGTTTGGAGGAGGGGGCTTAAATCTCATAGTCTGCCAATTTGTGGACTGAATGTTCTATATAAAAACAAACAAATGGAAAATAAAACCAATTTTCCCTATGTCCAGTAAAACATTAAGACTGATATTTATTAAGGAATGATTATTCACTGTTAATACCAAATACTCTTTAATTTATAAATACAAAAAGGTACAATTTAAGATTTTCTTGGTGTGTGACCTGTTAGGTAAACAAACAAGCCTTTAACAGAAGTTGGGTGATATGCTGGCAGCACAGAAATAACTAAAGCCATTTTTGTCATGCAGCAGGTTTGAATTTTTCACCTTTATGCAAGCAAGAGAAAATACTGAAAGAATGCAGAATCAGAGATAAAACCAGTCAGAATCCTACAACAGGTACTTTAAAGCAATTTAAAATTTCTTAATTCTTTACTAGATAATGAAAGGCCTGGGAGATTTCTCCTATTACTAGCTGTTCCCAGGTACAGAAAAGGACCTCCATCTTGGTTAGTGAAGTGAAATGCATTTAAAACAGAGGAGACGGGGGCACCTGGGTGGCTCAGTCGGTTAAGCGTCCAACTTCAGCTCAGGTCATGATCTCGTGGTTCCTGGGTTTGAGCCCCGCATTGGGCTCTGTGCTGACAGCTCAGAGCCTGGAGCCCACTTCGGATTCTGTGTTTCTCTCTCTACCCTTCCCTGCTCACACTCTCCCTCTCAAAAATAAACATTAAAAAAAATGAAACAGAGGCGATACCTCAAAATGGTCTGATTCATTGGCATCATCCAAGTGTATTTTCTCTTTGAATAGAGTCAGTGGGTCTCTAATGAAGAGATGAGCGACATGCTGGGCCAGGAGGTGATCAATGCCTGTCAAGAGAGGTTACACAGCACTCCCATCACAGCTGTAGGCTCCACCGCGTCTAAGTCCAGTCAGAAGACAGGACAGCTCAGCAAGTTTGAAGAGAAGACATCAAGAAGCTTAGGAAATGGCTCGCTTGTTCCGTTTCGGTACATCGCCCATGGTTTTATCCTACAGACTCCAAGCAAGTGCCAGAGTTTTATTTGCTATTTACACAATGCCTGGTTGGGCACTGGTGTGGACCTAGATACAGACCGCCAAAATAAGTTCCTTTGCTCAAAGCCAAGAAGAACTCAGTATTAGGAACTTGAAACTTTAGGAACAAGCAGCCAAATAAGAAAAGTTAGAGACTTCACACTAGAAACAGAAACCAGACCAGGACTCAGCAAAGAGCTGTAAAGGGCTTTGAAGAACTAAAGGTGTACAATGAAATTGGACAACAAAAGTGGATGCTCACCTTCCTGCAGCAACTGTTCGTAGATTTCTTTATCAATTGTCAAGTCGATGTCATTGTACTTCTCCCCACACTCAGATAAGTAACTGTCTATTGAATCATACCGGGACTTACTGATCCTATAGCTGTTGTTCTTCAGTGGCTGAAAATGAAAAACATATGAATGCCATAAAAAATTCTCTGAAAATAAACTAATGCCCCAAACAGTTCTATTACAATGATTTTCTATATATAATAATTACATGCAAATGCCAAACCTTAAGATCCTCAAAATAAGTTAGTCCTAAGAAGTTATTAAGAAAATTAGGTTTTTGAAAACTTTGGAAATAATTTAAGTAGCTGTTCTGATAGGATTTAAATATATTTTTTAATTCTTCCTAAGCTAGGAAAATAAATGCCAAGGTTGGAAGCAAATCTATTAATGTGAAATGAAGCTGTTAAGATCATTTCTCCTTTACAGTTAATCACTCCTTTGGCAACCTGCTGAACAATATACGAACACTCACAGCAAGACAAGAGCAGTGGTATTGCAGTCCTGGTGGAGAACACCCGAGGTGCTCGAGAGCGCTTTACAGATTGTGCCCAGGTCCCAATTCTGGAGATATTGGTTTATCAGATCAAAAATGGGCCTGGGGGGTCTAGTTTTAAACATCTCCATAGGTGGTTCTGATGCACCCTCCAGCTTGGAGAGGTGCATGGTCACATGCAAACAAGAGGCACTAACCTCACTAACCTACCCTTATTAGGCAAACCTAACCCCTTTCTACGGGGCAAAATAATCTTTGGCAACAGATTCCACAGCAGAAAGGATCAGATACAAAACACTCATGTAGTGCCAAAAAGCCTACTGGTAAATAAACAACAGCCCATCAGCACGACTTCCAAAATCCAGAATAGCACTACTAGTTTTAGAAGAGGATGAAACAAATACAGATTTCAACAAGTGATGAAACCTCCTCGCCCAAACCACATGGGGTTTCCCACGTTTTCACCCCAACACAAACACTAGGACATCAAAGACAGGTTGATAACCTGTCAATTTCTTCCCATATGTGACTAACCCACTCAAGACAAAAATTTAAAGGAGACTTTCAAAATGGCAAGTAGTTACAATAACCTCATTTTACGTGCTTGATTTAAAAGGCTATTAAGGAAAATCACACCCACCTCCAGTCCTCTCTCCTCCCGAGTTCTATCATCTACAGATGCAGAAATCACTCCCCAGCGACAATCAATGTCTGATACATAGCCTCGGTAAAAAGGAGACGCAGCACTCAAAGCCATCTAAAAACAAACAAGAGTCAGCACCTGCAGGTTCAAAATGTCACATAAAAGCTGAGAAAAGCACCATGCAGTTATCTCTGGTCTAGAACAATCGGTTTCTGCAACCTCTATGGAATTCTACTCCATCCGTCTGTGCCCTGCCTCCTCATGGTGAAAGACACCAGAAGGGACCGAAGTCCTTGGATTTGATGCATTTTAAATCATCCCCTCTCTCACGGGAGAATGTGAAGGATAGGAGGGGGAAATGGTTACAATCAAACTTGACACTTTAACACTCAAATGTCTTACTAGCAACAGCTACAGCTTAGAGTCTTAGTCCATTAGCTCTGAATGCATACTATTTACATTAGTTCATTTCTGAATGAAGTCTTAACTGGACTAAATAGCACACCGTCAGCAAGTTCTGCACAAGCGCCCTCTAGACAAAGAACCGTTGAAAGTAAGATGTCATTTGTACTTACGACAATCGGACAGATAGTGGCCAGCTGATCATAAAGGTATCTGGCCTCAGATATGCTGCAGGCTTGGAACGTTACCTGTTTAAGAATTGCAAGTTATTAACAACAAATCATAAACATCCTCCCCAAAGACCAGAGTCTGACAAGGAAGATGGCTGGAGAAGGGACCACGGTCACTCCATTGCCAACCATTTAATCCAGAAGCTTGGTTTCAAAGTTTTCTTGGTTGAATTTTGCCAAAATATGGTATTTGATCACGTTCACAACTAATATAAACAACCATTTCCTAAGTTAAAGGAGATTAAAATGTCAGGAAAGAAAAATAAGACCCTTGAGAAATGCTGAGTGAGTTTCAGGCAAGGCATCTTCCCTTGTGCTGGCTTCTATCCCTCTACAGCTTTCCACCTGCTTCAAACAGCTGTAGAGCTATCTATATTTGAGTACAAAAGGATGGGTTTCAAAGTTCCCTGGCAGCAAGTATGAAGAATAGCTTGGAATAGGGCATAACTAGAGGAAGACACAGTTAGTTAAAATACTGCAACTGACCAGGAAGAACCGAGGATGGCAAGTGCGAGAGGTACACGCGAGTCCAAGCAGCAGCCTCTGGGGCCGGTGGGGTACAGATAACCAAAGTGTGACTCGGGTTTTGGCTCGGGTGTTCCTATGACAGACAGTGAGCAGAGGCACCAAGACATGATGGGTGTACAAAGCCCAGGAGCAGATGAAGAAGCCCTTTAAAGAGGGGGGGGTGTCTCCAGGGCTGATGCCCAGAAGAAAGTCTGAGGTGGAGAGGTGCTCGGGGAGAAGGCTCAGGTCATGTTCTGAAGATGGGCAGATCACCCAGGACACCTGCACAAGAGGGGCAAGCGGAATATTTAAGAATAAGGCAGCGGAAAAAAGATCACATGATCAGTCAGCACAAATAAAAACAATTACCCGAAAGAAACCAAAAGAGTTCTGCCTGCCTTGGGGTGAGGAGAGTGCGAGGAAAGACTAGGAACACGAATCATGGCTGTGCTAGCACATCCGTATAAACTGCAGATTGGGAACAGTTTTCAGGTCCTCTGTTATTTAATAATGAAATTTTGAATATAGTGTTGGCACAAGAGATGATTTATGAGCTTAATCCTTGAGGAAGTTGCTGAGCAAGTATGTTTATTGTTATAATCCCAACCACTTATTTCCCATAGTTTTATCCAGGTCTTAGAGGAACTTCTGTTGGAGATTCACAGCCTACCTGCAGAATTCTCTTCATGTCAGGGTGGTAACTACAGAGAATAATTAGACAACTTGCTATAATTTCTTTTAATGATTCGATGCTGTATTTTAATTCAAATGTACTGGCAATTAACCAGTCATTACATACTAATTCAACGTAGACATCAAGGAATAAGAGTATCAAAGGTTAAAATAAAGATTAAGAACGATTGGCAATGAGGTCACTCTTAACCAAAACAAGGGCAGTTCCTGCCCTGAGGTGGAAATTGAGGAATCTGTTTGTGCAAGGCGAAGTATAAAATGGCAGGTGAGGAAACAAGGGACCGTAAGCGGAGTATTCACACACTTCTGTGCTGGAAACCCCCACGAAAATGTGAGCTCTTGGAGGGCAGGGGTCGGCCTTGCCATTCTCTGTTCTGGATGTGAAGAAAAGCGTCTGACACTTACCTGGTGCTTAATAAATACTTATTAAATGAATTTGTGTATCTTGAAGGAAAGAGAGTGCTAAAGACGAGACTACGGGGGAGTAAAAAGGTAAGTTTTGTTTTTATAAAGTGGTGAGATACTTGAACAACAGTGAGTCTAGAGGCCACATCCAGATGGACAGAGATTAAAAATCCCTCAGTGTTTCTCAAGTGTTTTGACTGCTGAATTCTTTCGAAAATGCATCTCAGTTTACTTAGATCCTTTTTTGTTAATCTTGAGGTATTTTAGTGTGTGTCTGTTATTTCTATTTTTAAATAGATACAATATAAGTGTTTTCTCATTTCAGATTTTTGACTGGCTTCTCTTAGATGGCCTAGTATATACTAGACAACTCATAGGGAAATCTTGGGAAAAAGTATGCTTAAGAAAATTAGCACCTGGAACTCAATAGTTAAGTTACAACAGTGAAGTGACTTAGTTATTCTAAATCTATTTAGTAACTGGCTTCAGTACTCTAGAACTAACATATCTATCTCCAAATCAAACAGGCCATGACTGTGGTTAATGGCTTCAGTGGGGGAAGAAAAAAAAAAGCGCTCATGCCTTCAATTATGAATATTTGAACAGTTTTGGCTTTTCGTGTCCTTTAAAGGTATCCAAGAGGAGAACAAATATCACTAAGAAACACAGGGGAAAAAAAGGAAGTATGGAAAACAGATGTTGGAAATCTGAATCTCTAGAATTTATCTAGAACCCAGTTTTGAAGCCACCTCATTTTCTTAGAGGGGGAAAATCTAGCACAACACACACAAACATATTCAGTGATTCCTGAAAAACTCCCCAAGAGTCAACAATTTGAGTGTGGTTAAATGGTTTCTGTTGTTGTGTACAGTGAAGTCTGCCATTAACCTTTAAAAATTCCTTTAAAACTTTTTCCGCCTTACTTTAATAAGTGGTTTCTAGTTTGCCACTTGAGAGGTGCAAAGCAGGGTTTTCTGTGGTGAGGTGTGGAATCCGTCTCATTTCCTGTACGCTGTACATGACCTGCGCTAATGACTTTCTAAGGGGAGTATTCAAAGTAGTGTCTTGGACATGCCATCGAGAAAAAAGAAAACTTAATCCTACATCTACGACGAAGCTTAAATCGGATGGAAAAGTGAATCTCCAGGCAATAAAAATGTCACTACCCACTGTGAGAGCATGTTTCTTTGTACGGTGTTGCGAGGGAAGACCATCATCAGTACCCCCACTGCACGGAGACACTTGAGAGCCAGGCACCACGTCTAGAGCTTAATGGTGCTCTTTAAAACAAAACAAAACAAATACACTGGTAACTAACACAGGGAAACAGGTATGCAGGCAAAAGTCTAAAGGTCTCTTCATGAAATGTGACCATTTGTAAAGAAACATACTGGCCTATGTTTGTTTGGAAGACCCACACTTTATACTGCCTATGTAAGCCAGGAAAAAAAAGAATTATGGTCATGTAAACACATTTAGCATAGAAACTGGACTCTAGCATTCAATTTTCATTATCCATAGTTGTAAAAATAAGCACATCGGAGCTGTATGTGCAACAAGGGCTGTGGCTATGCTGCAGCTGTCCAGGATGATGGGGATTCTGTGCTTTTCGGCCTCTGGATGTGAGCAGGCAGACTGTGACCTCACAAGGGGGCCCGGCTTCACACCCTTCCAGGGCCCTAAGGACACCATTTCTAATCATCAAGTAACCAGAACTGGATACGATCTCCTTGGACAAGAACCAGTGGCCTCTCTTTTTATTTGAAATTTTCCATTTATACTTTGTGCAACTCCTAACTACTGTCCTAACAATGATTTTAAGCAAATGAAGGGTTATTAAAACTAGCACTTCTATTGATAAAAACAAAGAAGTAAATATTTTTAGCTTAGAGTCAGAACCAGAAGGGGCCTTAATAAAAACCTTCCTGTTAACTGAGGAAAAAACCAAGACCAAAAGAAGTGATACCTGAGGGTGACAGCTGAGACCCTAGGGTAGGCCCACATGCTGCCTGATGGGTTCTGTGCCCTCCCACCCAGGTCCTTGGGCACAATCCCTGCCAGGGGCACCTACCATCTCATTAGATCCACACAAAGTTGTAATCCAGTAAACAAAGAAAGGCTACCCTGTCCCCTACCCCCTGTGGGACTTAGCTAGGGCCAAGGCACACACGGGCTGCTAAATACTTCTTTTTATGCCACTAGATGGCCTTGCCTGAATATGAAAATTTAAAGTCCAGACAGTCCTTCCCTCAGATCCAGAGTTCATTTTTACCAACAGAGATCCGAGTGATGTTACAAGCTCTATGCCAGACCATCACTAGAGACATTAGAGATGGTCATCGCGGAATACTCCACACTGTTTATTAGTTAACAACCATTTACCTTTGCAGTAAACTGGAGATTCTGTCAATTCTCCATCAAGAGATAGCTACTCGTGAATTTACTAAAACCACTGGTTTTCACAAAGGCACACTTAATGTTAATTTTTTTAAATGTGCATTTATAGGGAAAAGCAGTTAGTAAACAGAAAGAGACAGGGGACTCTGCCTGTCTGTGGACTTGAAGCCGTACCTGAAGACAGCAATTACCCATCCCAAATCCCATGGCGTCCATGTAAATGTGGTCAGGCTTAGAAGCCTTTGCTGCTTCCTCATCCTCAGGAAACATTTCCATAAATGGAGATGGTGTATTCTTGTCCTTAAATACTATGTTATTAAATTAAAAATAAAAAAAGGGAAATGGGTGAGATTCCAGGATTAAACAATGATTTCACACGTGTCTCTCCCACCCCACCCACCCCCTCGCTGTGGACTTACTTGGTACATTGATGACAACCTTCTCTCCTCTCCGGTGTCGGATATTTCTTGTTAGGGTACTAAAACAGACAACCAAACGTCATGAGTCAGTCACCTAAGAACCATCATGTAAAAGAATTTGATCAAATACAAATAAACAGAATGAAATCCTCCCTTTAACTAATTCTCTGAGGCAATCCTACTGAATATTTATGCGAATCAAGACATTCTGAGGGAATGTTCTATAAGAAGTCTTTGCATTAACACCACTTCCTCTTCCTCGAGAATGCCGCTCCACATTAAAGAAGCTAATGACTTAAGAGGACTTGGAAAATGGGCAAGTCAGCTGGGCTCTAAGAAGCAACAATCAACCAACCACTTGCACGTTTGTCCCCTGGCTTCTCTCAAAAGGAGCCTGAATTCAGTAACTGGTACAAGGATTCTGGGAGGAGCACCTTACTCCCAGCAGGCAGGGTAAGAGTGAGGCACATCTGCATTCAGACACAGAGCCATACTCACCTGAAGCGGGGATGCTTGTTTATGGCTTCATCAGGAAAGAAGAGAGACTTGGAAGCTCCTCCTTCGAGTGGGTTGGGTTTGAACTCTGGCAGTGTGAACCCAGGACAGCCTAATCTACAACAAATCAAAGAACTAAGTAGGCAGGATTTCTCTTCAAAAGTTAACTCTGCCTCACCATCACTGCACCTGTTAAGAACCATGCCTAGCCACTCTAGTCACTAAGGAAGGGCAGGACGTGGACACCATGTAAACACTGTGCTTTACAAACACCCCCTCGGCACGTGGCCGTCTTCACCAACATCTTTTGTGACTATATTACAGACCTTTCATCCACTCTGGATCTCCACAGAGCTTATTCACCTCTGCCCATCTCTTCACTTAATAGCAAGGACCAACAGTACAGAAGTCCCTAGGCTCGGTCATATCATCTGTCACGGGTTATGGGTTCCCCTACGCAGCTTCTGAGATATCTCCCTTTACTAGCTCTTATCTCTCAGATTATCTTTTGACCCCTCCACACCACCACCACCACCACCCCCAACCTGTTGATAAGCTTTGTTCGAGTATGTCTCTCATGTTTTTGCCTGTCCAGGTCACCTCAAGAGTCCCTTGAGTTAGGGGGGACTCTGTAGAGACAGGTGTCCCCATCCACCCCAGAGACCTACCTCTGATGTCTGAAACCCAACCTTATTATCTTACTTGACCTAAAAAAGAGCTTTAATTCAGAGGCAAAAATTAAGCTCTGTACTTATCCCTAGATGTAAAGCTCAAATTCCACACCAACTGCAGTGACGCCACCAGTGCTTCAGGTTAGGAAGTGTAAGGTCATAGTCAAGTGTGCTGCTGTGAGAGAGGACAAAGACGGACAAAGTTCGTGAAGGCAAAACAAGGGAGGCTCTTGTCAGGGCTTTAGATCAGTTGTGGGAAACTTCTGGCCTAAGAGCCAAGACTAGCCCATGCCTGATTTTCAGTCCCTACTTTTTATAAAATAAAGTACCTGTTGGCTGCCCATATCCGCTTTGTGAACAATTGAATTTGCTGATCTTATCTGGGAAACAGTTTCCAGCTTTCATGAGGGTTCCTGAGAATTCTTGCGGCTCTGTGCATTACCTGCTATGAGCCTGCAAACTCAGGAAAAGTCCTGTACAAGTGGCAAACTTCAATCTTGGGGAGTCCTGGCCACCCAGAATTAGGCTGAACGGAAAGAACAAGGAGAATGTGTCTGGGAGGACGAAGGCAGTCAGAACTCAGATCTTCAGACTCCGGACAGCACCATCCATCCGAACAACAGGAACAGGAATGTTTAATGTCTGCACTGTCCAGTATCAGTGTGTCCCATGCATGTGGCTAATGAGCACTTGACTTGAGGCTAGTGTGACTGAAGAACTAAGTTTTCCTTTAAGTTTGCTTAAATTTAAAAATTCACTTGGCCACTGTTTGGGCTTAGAGATCCATGATACAGAGTTTTGAGTCTTTACAGAGAAAAAAAAAATCACACTGTTTACACTTATCAAACAGAGTACTCCTTTTTCTCTTGACCCCAAAACAAAACTTTCCTTATCATTTACTACGGATATAAGGTGAGCTTTCTACAACTAAGTTATAATTGTTCTTGTTTTGTTTACAAATCCAAAAATACCGTATCAAAACATGTTATGACTAAGCTTTTTAAAAATAATTCGATTTTTAGAATAAAATGTATTCCTCTGTCTCAACTCTCCCTTTATAACTCCTACTGCTTTTAGGATAGCAACCCCAATTCTCAGTTAACCTCATCTGGCCCGCCGACTACCTGCCCAGGCTGCCCTTCACTCTTAGCACCCTGGTCCCACTGGCCAGCCTTCTCCTGGTTCTCACAAGGCTCTGAGCTCTCCTCCCCTGTTCATCCTGGGATGTATGCCCACTCTGCTCCATCGTCTGAGGCCATCCCCACCCTATGCCTACTCAACTCCCACCGGGACTGTGGACATCATTCCAATCATCAGCCCCCCACCCCTGCCCCCGGCAGAGTCCACCCAACAACCACGTCCCACTCTCTGCTCCCATCTTTTCCTCACAGCACTATCTCGACTTTACGTTCAGTGGATCTGTAGGTATTTGATCACGCCATCTCCGCACAGGCAAACACTGTGCCTGTTTGCATTGAGGACTGCGTCTCCACACCGCATGGGTCTGGCATGCAGCAGGCACTCAAGTATCTGAGTGATGGGCAGAGTCATGATTTTTTACCTCCTCTTTAAAAATCTAGGGCAAAGGACCATGCCAACTCTCTTCTATGCAGACCTGTCCCCCCTCCTTCAGCTGGGGATTTTCTTTTGGCAGGGAAAGGTGAGTGGCCTGCATAATGGAACAAAGGAATCAAAGAAAACAAGAGATGTATCTCTAAATGTTCGAGTTGCTTCAACAGGGCTTCAAGTATTTAGATGTTAAAATGGAGACTTTTACAAAGAAAATTCTCATTCGGTGTCCTTCCAAGACCAGTGACAAGATTCCAAATGCCTGTGTTCATTATGGCCGTTTATCAGAAAAAAAAAAAAAAAAAAGGGTATTAAAATAGTTCTACATGTTCCAGTCCAAGGAAACCAATCCCCAAATAAAGCTCTTTTGAACTTTGAGGAGGTAAGCACACTTTGCCACAATCTGACAGATATCCAGCACAGATAAACCAGATGGACAATTTGGTAGAACTGCATTCCTATGCAGAGTTCCTAGGTTTAATTGTACAATATTTACATACCTCCTTCTAAGCTAGGAATATAGCTTCACTGTTTATGTTTACTCGGTATTTACTTTTATGAACTTTCAGCTGTAACTAGATTTGAGGACAAACCGTCAATTGTTTTTTCAACACAACACTCGAATACGGCCTGATGACCCCCTCATTTGTAGTTAAGATGGATCAATAGAGGACTAGAAGCTCAGATGTCAGCCCTCCAATAGGTGACCCTACAACTGTCACCAACACCATTTGCTATTGGGCCAACAGGCTTGGGGAAGCGACTGCTAAGAGCCGAGTGAGAAGAGCACGTGACAATCATCAGAGAGTCGGCAACTCTTTACATGGGCAGAACTACTTGGCAGACACGCTGCTCCTGCCAGACGGGCCTGGGGTGGACACCGCCACAAGGCTACCAGTCACGGTGGTGCTCACGGTCGTGGCCACTGAGGCCAGCCCAGTGCTCTCACTACAGTGCTCTGGGCCACCACCCGCCGACTGGAACTGGCGTGCGGTTTCTGCCTGCAGCTTCAATGTTACAGATTCCATCAAGTGTAGTATATAAAGTATGAACTGTCTGTAAACTATGAGAACTGTGCAGTCAAATGCTTGAGTCATGATTTGCTTTTTATAACCTGAAGCTCTGAACGAACTATCTGCTGGGGCATATTAATATCGGAACTAACCTGGGAAACGAAGTTATTGTGCAAAGAGCCTGATTTTCTCCTAATAAAGAGGTTGCCTCCTTCCGGCGTTTTCTCATGTTGTCTTCAACTGTGTTGAACTCGGACATTGTTCCTCCGTATGGCTGTCCAGGTGTGCCTTCAATCATGTAACTGCCATACTCTGGTCTCCACAGCGTAGGATGGCTACAGAGAAGGGAAAATTCCATTCCATCATATTGTGCCACTACCTAATCAATTTTTAAAAGTTTTTTAAAAAGTCAATTCAAAAAATTTAGAAACCATTCAGTATAAATGAAGCTAAGAACTCCTTCACAGTTCCCAAAGGCTGGTAATTCTCCAGAGCTCTTCAACCATCCAAGAGTTAAAAGTACTGGACCCCAAATATTCATAAATAACTGAAAACCACACACAGGGCACTCACTGTCCAAGAAAAGCTAGTCCACTTGGCGAGAAAGGAGAGGGGGCCTATGGGCTCTTTCAGTTCAGTGCTGGGCTCCAAACTCAAATGCTGCCTCCCCAAATCGAGGGAGCAGAAAACTGAACTGGAAAGTACATGCCCCGTCACCTCTTTGTCTGCTTAAGGGAATGCTGAAAAAAACATCCTGCCAGCCAAACAAACTCCTCTGCAAGTTCGATCTGGCACCATGGTTTGTGATCTCAGTAATGCTTTGTCTATGGGTTTTTTTTTTTTTTTTAACATTTATTAATATTAAAGAGGTCTTATATTGAGTTTATAGTTCCAAGTGCTTTATAATACATTAATGTATTAAATGTCAACACCCTACATGGAAGGTATTAGTATCCCTACTTTACAGATGAGGAACCTGAGGCATAGAGAAGTAACCTATGTAACAGCTATGGTGTTACAGCTATGCAAGGTTACAGCTATGAAGTAGGGGAACCAGGATTTGAACCCGGACAACCTGGAACCAGAGCCTGTGCCCTCAACTACTATGCCATCCTATCTCCTATACATCTAAGCAAAGATTCTATTTTAGTAATCTAGCAGTTTCAGAAACACTGTAACAATCCTTCAGTTTATCAGCTTACTTTGGATTTGTCCTTTCCCCCTTTTCTTGTAGAGTTTCAAGAACTTCCTCTCCGGACAGGACCAACTGGGCTCTTTTATTTTCATGATCAAAAGACACCAACATGTATTCCACCTATTGAAAGTAAAAGAGAGGTTAACCTTCTTCCAAACTCCAGTTCAGTGTGACCTTTAGGAGAAGGCAGGAAGATGAAGGTCAGAAAGGACCCACAGTAACTAGAGACAGTCACATCTGCTCACACTGCGCACAATGAGTGTTCTTTTGCAGAATACGAAAACCTGGAGAAACTCCTCAGTCAACCAACAGTGGCACTGTTTGAGGACAAGAACTCATTCCTTAATTGTTTCTTTCTCCTGCTCTACTTAATATCCTAAAGAGAGGTCAAGATTTTGACAGATTGTACTTTAAAAGGGAAGTATTTCAAAGCTAAGGTTCTATAAATTGCAGTTACACAAAGAAGCTGCATTTGAAAATTTATTTCCTCAAATGGCTTACTGCAGGTAAGTAGTCATCTGGGTCTTCTCATCATGGTGGACTACCCTCATCTACTGGCAGGTTAAGTCCCACTCTAAGTCCCACTATTGGAGAGTTAATTCATAATCATAAACACACCAATATGGAGATGTTCTTTGAGGGTTTCAGCAATTTAGGTTTGGTTTTTCACGAGTAACTTAAGACAACTTGCCTACTCTGAAACCATACAAAATTTACAGTGCAAGGGGCACTAGTGCACTGATAACAACACCTAGTGGAATTCTGATAAGTATCAGGAGCTAAATACCGAAGTAGGACTTTTCTGGGTGGAGTACAAATAGAACCTGCTTTTGTTTTCACTGAAATCACATGCTTTAAATCATGATAGTTGGTATAAATAGTGCAGACTATGAATCACTACTTATGGTTGACATAAAACATTATCCATATGGGGGCGCCTGGGTGGCTCAGTCGGTTGAGCGTCCGACTTCGGCTCAGGTCATGATCTCACGGTCCGTGAGTTCGAGCCCCGCATTGGGCTCTGTGCTGACAGCTCAGAGCCTGAAGCCTGCTTCGGATTCTGTGTCTCCCTCTCTCTCTGTCCCTGCCCCACTCATGCTCTGTCTCTCTCTTCTCAAAAATAAATAAACATTAAAAAAAAATTAAAAAATAAATAAATAAAATAAATTTAAAAAACCACATTATCCATATGTAAGTGAAAAGGATCAGCTAAGATGGAATCGGATCATACAGGCAAACATTTGACAATCCCCTTTGCACAAGATACCGAGACGGAGAAAAGAAAAGGTGGGAAACTGGTGCCCCACAAAGCACACCGAGTCAGCAGATATATTTGGTTTGGCTTATCGTTAAAAAAAATAAAAAAAATAAAAAAGGAAGCAACAATACATCCACCATCTCCATTATCTGAGATTTCACATGCAAATCCGGATTTCTAGCCTTAAAAACAAATGCCCAGGGGCACCCAGGTGGCTCTGTCCCTTAAGCTTTGGACTTCAGCTCAGGTCTTGAGTAATCTTAGGGTTCCTGGGTCCGTGCTGACAATGCGGATGGAGCCTGCTTAGGATTCTCCCTCTGTCCATCCCCCTTCTCCCACCCCTTTCACACACACTCTCTCTCAAAATAAATAAGCTTAAAAATTTGATTTTAATTAAAACAAAACAAAACAAAAAAAACCCCTGAGTGCCCAGAAGCCCAGTGTTGGGCCCCAACCTTGAAGAACAGGCTCAGAGCTGCTCTCCTCCGAGGGATATGCTCTGGTGTTCAGTGGCCTATTCTCTTATACTTATTATGTGTACCTGCCTGGCTTTGGAAGGCATTTCAGTCAGGTGCCCCATCACAGACACAGTAATGTTCAACCAGAAACTGTTTTGCACCTCAGCTACGAGATCTAATTATAAAAGGGGGAAAATGTTAGTAACCATAGGAAATAGCCTAGCAGGTTTACACAACAAACTTCTGAACCAACTTTTATTAGTTGTTACTATGGACTGAATGTGCTCTACCCAACCCCCACCAAATTCCTATGCTGAAGCCCTTAATCCCCAATGGGATAGGATTAGTGCCCTTATTAGAAGAAATGGGAAAGATCATCTCTCTTGCCACCATGTGAGGACACAGCAAGAAGACAGCTGTTCAGCAGCCAGGAAGAGGGCCCTCACCTGGAAATCAATCTGTCACCACCTTTGACAGTGGACTTCCCAACCTCCAGGACCATGAGAAATAGAGGTCTGTTGTTTACGCTACCCAGTCTGTGGTGTGTGTTACAGCAGCCTGAACAGCAGTTTTATTGATGAGTTTAAGTTCCCATTCTTACTTTTCTATGAGAACATTTTTAGTTCAAGAAATTGGTAAGACTACTTGGCTTAGCTACATGAAACAAAAATGTGAAATCTGCACTTGTACCATCACTGTCAAATTCCTGAAAACTGTGGGCTGCAGATTCTGAAATTGTTCCCAAATTTAAGCACAGGTTTTCAGATAGTTTCTCCTTCCTGATTAGCGAAGGCCTGATGGAACAGGAAACTTTAAGTCTCAGGATAGATATATGAAAATATCTTAAGTTAAAGAAACAAGTTTACCTTTAAATGAGCATAATGAGAAAGGATATGCCCTGAATTTCCCTATGTGGATCCAATCTTCAAACCCATCATTCAAAGCAGGCCTCATCACCGAGTTTACAGATGTGCTAAGATGTGCAGAGAGGCTGAGTAAGCTACCCAAGGCCACACGTGTCAGAGCCGATGCGAACCCAGCCTGCCTGGCCTCCCGGCTCAGCACACCTTGCTGCTAGCGCTGGAGAGGATACCAATCTTGGTTAGTGATGATTAGCTTTATAAAAAATCGTTACGAGCTGTATGAGACAGGGACAGGACAGAATACTAGCTAAAAATATGAAAAACGGATGATGTCTCAATTTTATGATGTGGACCTGACATTCTACCATAGAAGCTGAAACATCACAGTTACTGTTACAGATTTAAATAGATGCTTTAGCCCATCTCTTAGGCCCAGGACAGAGCTTCTGCCTCTATGATGCCTTGCCAACTCTCTCGGAAGCAGTCTTCCTACTTCGGTACTTCCCCTTTGATCACAGGCTCCAATCTGCATGGCATCATCTATTATCTGGGTTATCTTCTTAACCAGATAACATGTTTCCTGCAGGACAGATGAAGAGATACTTCCTCACTTACTGAGTTCTCACCGTTTATTTATTACCGAAATGAGTAATAATTTTTGTACCTATTATACAAGCTAAAGTGGAATAAACACTGGTTGGTTTCCTAGTTTTGAAATAATTGAAATCCTTAGTTTTCAACATCACTCTGAGGCCACAAGTTTAAAGCATGGGAATGGCACTGAAGAGAAAGAAGCTCAAACACAGTCTGAGTTTTAAATATCAGCCAAATGAATGACATTTAAAATGCTTACAAACCAAATGCCCCTTAATTAAAAAATAATCATCCATGATTTCATTAAGTGAATGAAACAAACATATCTGAATATTTACCAAACGGGGGTGCCTGGGTGGCTCAGTAAGTTAAGTGTCCAATTTCAGCTCAGGTCATGATGTCACAGTTCATGAGTTCGAGCTCCGTGTTGGGCTCTTGTGCTGACAGCTAAGAACCTGGAGCCTGCTTCAGATTCTGTTTCCTTCTCTCTCTGCCCCTCCTCTGCTTGCGCACGCGCGCTCTCAAAAATAAATAAACATTAAAAAAAAGTTTATCCAATTGCGAAAAAACTTACTTTTGGATAAAACCAAGTATCAGTTAAAAGTCCTAAGAACTCAATGTTTTTCAAACTCAAATTGAGAGTGTTTTGAACTGATCACCCCGACAGTGGCTTTGAGTTTTCTGCATCAGTGCTCCGAATGGTTCTTTAAGCTCTCGGCTTTGTTATCTTTTTAACATCTTCCTTCACCCACACCTCAATACACTTATGTTTATTTCTAATTCTAGATCACACAAGCAGTCAAATAATTAACTCAATCTCTAACAGCCAAGCTAGAGCCAAAATGCAATTTGGTTCAGTGAGCTAGCTGTTGAGTGATAATCAAGTGATACATTAAGGGAATGCTTTTCCCCAACGTAAAATACCTAAAGCCACAGTTACTTATTATCTGGATTTTGTCCCCATCTTAAACCCTTTCTGCATCCCACAAATGAGAGGAAAAGACAAAATCAAACAGAAAATAACAAAACAGGATATAGAAGCCCTTCTGAACACAACAGCTTCCAAGGATCAAACCGTACCAGCTTCTGAACTTCGAATAGCATCCAGGCTGTGTACTCAGAGTTACAGCAACACATCTCCATGTACACTGCACGCATACGCAATTCCAAGACATTGTAAGAGGACTGCAGAGTGACTAATTCAAATTTGTATAATCAACATATATTTGGAAGTAGCAAAAATAGTCACTGGGCTCTATTCTCGGTACACACATTACAACTCCCTAAATGTCACTTAGGGACGCTGCTATTTGGTACCCATTAGTTATCTTTTTAAATGGGGTGGGGGGAGGAGATACAATAAAAATAACTGACCACTATGTGAGACACTTATTTTAAAATGTGCAGTTTTTCAATACATTAAAATTTTTTTAATTTCATTGCAAAAAAAACTAAATTTTATCCCATTAGAATAAAAGCAACTAATAACTCTAAGCTGTTGAATCAAAGACAAAGGCACAGTCAAAAGACTGTTGTGTAGTTTATGTGTTATATAGTGTTGCTAGGAATGACCTGAATACAATAACCCGCTAGTTATTTGTGCAGGTTTGCACAAGCATGTGGTGCTTTATGTTCATCTGAAATTAAGCCAATAAAAGTAAAGAATTTTAATTGAGGGTGATGTAAGTTTTCAGGACAATGATGAATATATAGTAGACAGCGAAGCACTCATGCCATCAGAGTTCAAGATAACAACAGCAACTGTTAATATAAAAATATCCAATTTTTTAGGATTTATGTTGTCTTTAAATGGCATTTACCACTAGTTTCAAATAAATCTCTTTTGTTAAAAAAATTTTGATATTCTACCATGAATATAAGCATTTTAGAGAGCTTGAAATTTGAGGAAAAGCTAGACATTTAATAGAACACAAATTTTTTAATTTCTACTCTCTCGAGGTGAAAACAGCACTTAATGAGGAAAGCAATCTAGTTCTGTAAGGCTCAGAAGCTGTTACAGGAAGTTCCCTATTTACAGAGATGATAACTCTGAGAAATTCTTTTGAATTCAGCCATCCTCCTGAAATTCAAAATTCAGGGTCAAGCTCCTCAACTCCACTGTTGGCTCTCTTCCAGTGGCCCAAGCAGTAGTCTTGACTCTTGCTAGAATAACTTGCTGCTTCTGAGACCCAGTTTTCTCCTTACGCTAACTCAGAAACAAGCCTACAACCATTTTGAGGGTTAAGGCCCTAGCTAGAGTTGATGACCAATCAGTGCCAAAACCCATGGTCTTGCTGCCCCACCCCCAGCCCTTAGTCCTTTCACCCACTCAACAAGGCCCAGTGTGAAGAGTCAAGCACCTACAGCTCCTTATTCTCCAGCTTCCTCCACTGCTGCTAGAGCCACAGCCAAGACAGAAAAAGGCAGAATAATCTGGGTGAGCGCTTGAGATGACCATACGGAGCTGTGCATATATAATAGGAGAACTTCTAGGAAGCCTCCTAGAGGAAAGGGACTGGACAAAGGGCAGGGTCTACTGATGTTTCAACAACCTCCCACAGGATTCCCATGCTTTCCCCAACCACCATTCTGACTGTAGCACCATCGCCTCTCTGGCTCGTCAGAGATGCAGATCACCTGGGCCCACCCCATAGCGATCATGCCACGACAGTCCTCCTTGAGATTATAAGCTGTTTTAAAAGTTGGATGGTATCCATTTCCGCATCCAGCATGATACCCAAACTTACATCACCTAAAGAAGTGATGCTTAATTTGTTTTAAACCCCTGTACTTCAGACCTGAATAACAAGACCAAAAGAATAGCTGTACTTAAGATAGTGAATAAACTTGAGTAAGAAATTGTTATATGAGACCCAGCAATAGCAGTGCTAGGAATCTACCCAAAAGATACAGGAGTGCTGATGCATAGGGGCATGTGTACCCTGATGTTCATAGCAGCACTTTCAACAATAGCCAAATCATGGAAAGAGACTAAGCGTCCATCAGCTGATGAATGGATAAAGAAGATGTGATTTATATATACAATGGAATACTATGTGGCAACGAGGAAGAATGAAATCTGGCTATTTGTAGCAACGTGGATGGAACTGGAGGGTATTATGCTAAGTGACATAAGTCAGAAAAACAGATACCATATGTTTCCACACATAGGTGGATTTTGAGAGACTTAGCAAAAACCATGGGGGAGGGGAAGAGGGGAAAGAAAAAAAAAAGGCCACAGAGAGGGAGGGAGACAAAACATAAGAGTCTCTTGAATACTAAGAACAAACTCAGGGTTGATGGGGGGTATGGGAGAGGGGAGAGTGGGTGACGGACACAGAGGAGGGCACTTGTTGGGATGAGTACTGGGTGTTGTATGGAAACCAATTTGACAATTAAATTTTATATATATATATATTATATATATTATATTATATATAATAATTTTATATATATATATAAAAGCACAGCTAAAAAACATTCTTGTATGAATGTAATGAAATCTGATGTGGCTCAGAATCTGGTTTAAGGTGGACTACCAGGTTAGACACATCTAATAACATTACAAATATCAGAACCATTGTTCCATGTGGTAATGGCTGAGCATTTGGGGGACCAGTTAACTATGAAGTAGAAACTGTAATACACGCGCTTTTGTACAGTCATGTACATGGTGATTTTTAAACTGTTGATATGTTATACTAAACTGCCCTATGTTCCCCAAAGAAATGTTTTAATAGTTTAGTCTAAAGTTATATCAAATTGTTATATTTGATGTATTTTGACTTTCTCTCCTACTGTGAAATGTCATTTCATACCACAGAATTACACAGGGTGTACCCTAGGGAAGTTTACACTTTTAGAAACCAAAATAAATGTGGCCTTGCCCTGACCTGGTCTTCTGTTGCCTTCCTAGATTAGGACTTCAGCTTACAGAGTAGGTTGCTTGTTATTTATAATATGTTAATCTCAATCTTAACAATGCATAACATCAGTGAAGTTCCTGTATGATTAGGTAAAGTTACTTCCTTGAATCATTATCTTGGCCCACAGAGAAAAAAATTCTTCACATGCCAAGATTAGTAACATGAAGCCTAAGTCAAAAAATTTAAGACTTTAAAAGAGAGAAAGAAAATGGGAGCTGCCGGGCAAATTATGAGGGACAATGACCACTTTCGCTAAAGGAAAATCACACCGTCCATTATAGTAGACAGTAAGCACATGTAGCTATTCCGATTTAGATTAAAAATAAAATTAAAAATTCAGTTCCCAAGTCCCACTGGCCACATAGGGCTGCTGGCTACCCTACCGAGCAGAGCAAACATTTCTATTACTGCAGAGAGTAATACTGGACGGCAGTGGACTAAAACCCAAAAGAAACCACAATCCTGGAATTGTACGTGGGCACATTAATTCATTACGTCAGAAACCCCTACAAGTACATCTGCTCTTTCATGTCCTCTTAACAGCAGGAGACATTTTCTGGACCTCTGAATTCACGTTCGTCAGGTTTGTTTCTAACCATACCACTACACTTCAGGCATACCATACACTTTTTTTAACCATACCATACACTTCAGTTTTAATTTTCTGGTGGTTATAAAGACCATGCTAAGGCATTTCTACCTTCTTTCTGAATCCAATCTAGCAGAACCCAGTCTTCTCCCAGAAATTAACCTCAGGAAAGGTAGCTTATCAAGTAAAGTTACCAAAGGTGATGCTTCCATGGCCACCAACTTAACACAGACACTGGACAATTAAAAACAAAACAAAACAAAACCCTAAACCTAAACTGAAGACCATTCCTCCTGCAGAGATAATATTGTAAATATAGTTTTTATTCACCTCAAAACATCTCTTAGATCTGTAGCTTCTGGGTTTTAAGGACACATGAATTCCTTGGCTCTTTCCTGCGACCATATTCTTCTGCCAGAGTCCTAGTCACCACGAGGCCGACAAAGAAGGTATCCTGGGCCCCATCCAGACAGAGGCTGCTTTTGCGTAGTGCTGAGCATGGGGAGGCGGGCGTCAAGACCCTCTGAGGTGGCTCCTACCAGGTGTGGGTGAGCTTAGGGCTTTATCAAGGGTCATGCTTGTTGCTGAAGAGAACATGCACCCTCCATGGTGGTGCCCAGCTCTGCCCGATGCACTCCTAGAGCTGGGCAATAAAGAAAACAAGTATAGGGGCACCTGGGTGGGTCAGTCGGTTAAGCGGCCGACTTCGGCTCAGGTCATGATCTCACTGTCTCTGAGTTCGAGCCCCGCATCGGGCTCTGTGCTGACGGCTCATCAGAGCCTGGAGCCTGCTTCAGATTCTGTATCTCCCTCTCTCTGTCTCTATGTCTCTTAAGAATAAATAAATGTTAAAAAATATTAAAAAAAAAAAAAAAGAAAAAAGAAAACAAGTATAATCTTTGAAGGTGTGTTTATAAATTAGGCGGGCTTAAATTCAAGGACTACGTGAGAAATAGGAGAAATTTGGAGTTTTAGTTTTTAGGAACTAGTGGTAGATTAACCCACCAAACAAAGGGGTTAAAAAAAAAAGTGCTTTCTAAAGAGACTAAGTGAGAGCCAACTGTAAAACAGAAATTCCACCTCCCAAATGACTGCTGTGCTCAGGCCCATCTAGGCCCCAGAGCCAGGGGCGGAGGCTAGGGGGAGCAGGGACTCAACACCATATTCCACCATGGGGAGAATCTGAGCACAGATGCTCTCTCATAATCACATCTCATAAAGGCGGCATCAGGGCTCCCCCTCAGGAAGGACACCTGCATGCTTGGGCAGATCCCTCCAAGAGAGCAATTCTAAGCCCCTTAATATCAGATTTGGAAGATGGAGACTCCTGTTAATATAAACTCCTTTCCCGTCATATTTGAAATTCCTGTTAAAGAGGTAGTCAAAGGTCCTGATTCTGGCCCACTACCTAATGGCCTGGACTGAGGCTGACGCAGGCTACATAGCTATCAAGTGAGGTCAGCCTGGGTTTCATAGAAAGGGCTCATCCGCATCTGCTTTTTCACAGGGCTCCGCGGCCAGGAGAAGATTAGCTGGGAAGACTGTAGTCACATTACTAAACCTGCTCGCATTCGTCCTGCAGACCCAGCTGCTTGCCAAGCATATTCACTGTTATGGTTTTGAACGGATATTGGCATTTCACTACAAGGGAATCACTGGCCATCTGGTAACGAAAAAACTTAAGCACCTACGGCCCTAAGACATTTGAATTTTCACTCGGAAACAAGAAGCCTACTTCCTTTATCACCACCATCCCTTCCTCTATTTTTTTGTTCTTTTTCTTTTCACCTTCAATCTCATCTTGGGTTGCAGTCCATGACAACTGTCACAGAGTGCTTTTCCTGCTGCTTATTTGGGAGTGAGGCGTTCAGGCTTTGGTGTCCATCAGACTGGTAAGGAGTACATAAAAATTACATGTGGGGCACTTGGGTGGCTCAGCCAGTTAAGCGTCTGACTTGATCTCAGCTCAGGACATGATCTCATGGTTTGAGATCAAGCCCCGAGTCAGGCTGTGCTGGCAGCTCAGAATGTGCTTCGGAGTCTCTCTCTCCCTCCCTTGCTTGCACTCTCTCAAAGAAACTTAAAAACAAAACAAAAACAAACACCTGCATGCAAAGTGCCTAAACCAGTAGTAACTACACAGCACCACTCAGATGCTACTGGCTAATAAACAGGGGTATCTTTATTGAGGCAGAATAGGCTCTTAGAGGGATTTTTAAAAGCTGGTTATAACCCTTTGGTAATGAGCCAAAGTAGGCTGTAATCAATAGCACCTAAAAATTTTGAAATTGAGGGGTACCTGGGTGGCTCAGTCAGTTAAGCATCCAACTCTTGGTTTTGGCATGATCTCACGGTTCATGAAACTGAGCCCCATATCAGGCTCTGTGCGGACAGTGCTCAGCCTGCTTGGGATTCTCTCTTTCCCCCTCCCTCTCTGCCCCTCCCTGCTCATCCTGTCTCTCAAACTTAGAAAAAAATTTCTAATCGAGAATGAATTATCAGGACATGTCACTCATGGGTATGGAAATACCATTTCACCAAAGTCTTGTTTCATCTGGCATTTGCTTCCAGTACTATTGGTCTCACCCAAAGTGAAAGCTCCTAATTCTGCAAGGAGGCAGTCCTGGGTTCCTCCACCAAGCGATCCAGTCGTTCCCCTCCTTGAAACTTTCAAGTGGCTCACACTGGGCTAGATGATGCAACACCCTCACCAGGAACACGAAGGCCAGTCTCCCGACCTCCGTGCCCACATCCTTCTTCCCACTGGGTTGTGGCCATGCTGCCGTTCTTTCTCCAAAAACCAAGTCAGGACCTCGACAGCACTTCTATCCTCTTTGCTTGGAAAGATGTTACCTCAGCCCTTCAAACAGCTGGCTTCTGTGGGGCCAAGAGCCACTTCTTCAGAGCAGTCTTTGCTGATCACCCTTTACCACAACCTCCTTCTTGTTCCCATCCCCGAGGGGCACCAACCTGCTCACAACAGTCCATTTTCCCTTTCTTACAAATATTACAATTATGGACAATTATTTTAGTCTCTGGGCCTTAGTTTCATCATCTGAAAAAACAGGAGAAAAAGCTCCTTTCTGGCTCTAAACCAATAAAGGTGTCCACTGCTTTTCAAATATTTGAACCAAGCCACTTCGTTGATCCGAAAGACCTACATTAGCATGGGTTTCCCTCATCTGGAAGTGGAGTCCCTAGAAAAACTTGCGTAAGCAGAACTGGTGTAAAGCAAGGAGTGTTTCCGATGTTCCAAAAATTTGCGGTAGGCTACTCACTGTTACAAAAGACCTACCTTAGTATGGAAACTTTTTTTTTTTTCCATAATAGCAAAAATTCTCTTTGGATTTCTTTCAGTTAGTGAAAACACCTACTAATCTAATAATATATGTCTTTTATAAAAGCGAAACGCTGTCATGCAAACGTTCAGAAAGTGAGGGATAACTGTACCTATTTTTGTTAAAAGAAATCTCAAGGGGATTTTTTGCCTTTACAAAAAGGCAAAGGGGCACCTGGGTGGCTCAGTCGGGTAAGCGTGCGACTCTTGATTTGGGCTCAGGTCAGGATCTCATAGCTCTACACTGATACTGTGGAACCTGCTTGGGATTCTCTCTGCCGTTCCCCCACTCATGCTTTCCCCCTTCTCTCTCAAAATAAATAAATTTTTTTTAAAAAGGGCAAAAAACATCCCCCACAGTGAGCTCTTGTAACAGAGACAATGGGCGCCATGAGCAGCTAGAGGGCCAGCAGCCAAGCCCCTTCCCTGGGAGCCACGCCCAGCATGTCAGCCTCTAGTTGCCATAGCTCTTAACTGGGTCAGTGAGCATCTGAGCTCTATCTCAATTTATTCTAGGCACCCATTAGCAAGATACGTCCTAAGGTACCAAAAAAGTCTAAAAGAGGTTATTTTGGGGTGTCTCGGAAAGCTAAAAAATTCTTCCACACAAATTAATGGTAATTGCTCCTTCACTTTACACGATTTTGGGTTACAAAAGGTTTCACAGGGATGCCCTTTTGGAGAGTGGGGGGAAAATCTGTATTTCTACTAAACTTTTCCAGAAACTCTTAGTATATGACCAACCATTGTCCTTTCACTCTCAAATTTACTTACTCTGTGTTGCCAGGAAGGTAATTTTATTCAAATGCATTGTTTTGTTTCCCAAAGCTTACCGTTTGGAGCACATGATCTCTTAAACATTTTCATGTACATTATCTTTCTAAAACTGATTACAATCTCTTCTGCCATCACTATAGTTAGATCCTAAACACACTGTAGCTTTTTATTAAGACTTTGGAATTCATCAGCAATTTTATTTCTTTAACCAGAATCACAGCAGAGGAAGGTCGTCAGAGGAACGGCAGGCTGCCACGTCTAGATGTACTTTTCCCAGTTGCTCTCAGAATTGCTCTCTCTTGCTTCTGCCTCAACTGATTGGTACGTAGTTCATCCTAAGCTAAGAAACCAGATGCCAAGCTTGCAGCAGCTGTGTATAAAGTGAGTGCTCTCTGGGTAAAGGCTTAAGACGCTTCTAGGAGTAAAGTGCATGAACTTTGTACTTAGAAGCCTTTTGTTTATTTCCTAGTCCTCTCCCTATTTGAGTACTAAAGCCCGTAGAGCAGATACAACTTAATGCAGCCTTGGGAGCCAGGAGGAGGGGACTACCATGCTTAGTGCAGGCAGCACTGTTGAAAGCATGTTGGATAAAAAGGTACCTTCTAGGGCACCTGGGTGGCTCAGTCAGTTAAGCATCTGACTTTGGCTCAGGTCATGATCTCACGATTAGTGGGTTCGAGCCCCACATTGCACTTGCTGCTGTCAGTGTGGAGCTTGCTTCAGATCCTCTGTCCCCTACTTTCTGCCCCTCCCCTGACTCAGGCACGCATGCGCACTAACCCTTTCCCTCTCTCAAATATAAACATTTAAAAAAAAAGGCACCTTCCGAATACCTGACTTGTGTATGTATGTGAACATTTGCAGAGGCAAATGAAGGAGGCACTCCCAAATAACCTCCTCAGGTTTGTCTGAGGTTTAAGGTTCTCAGACTGTATTCTTTCAAACAAAAACTTTTTTAAAGTTAAAAAATGTTAACTTTCTAAGGATTGAAGGTCACTAACTCTTCAAAGCACTTCCGACAAGTGCCAGTCAACTTCTACAGGTACTTTAAGATCTTTACCATCTCTCCAGAGAATTAAAATACGTGAAGCCCTGTGTACCCTGGCCCATGACCCCTGCAGGTAATCCAAATGGGGCAGAGTCACAGCCTGGATTCTTACTAGCTTCCAAGAAAAGGGTCATGAAGTCTCTCGCCTAAGAGTTTTGTTTTAACTCTGCTAGATCAACATCCAGTTAAAAAAAAAAAAAAAGGTGTTAACCAAATCCAAAGGACTAAAACAAGGACCTAGGGAGAAGGGAGACAAGGACAGTGGGTCTGTGTGAACATTTATGTAATTAGGAACATCTGGTTTGGGGTTCTTTTTTGTAATTTTGTTCTGGAAACATCTACCATATCTCAAATTCTGACTATGATAGGCACAAAAAACCTAAGCATACAGAAAACTTTCTAGAGAGTGTCAAACAAAGTAGAACCATATAATGGTATATATTCTCCAAGGATATACCAATCAGGATAACCAAAATTTTCTGAATACCTGTCAAGACGTATCCAGAATGAGCTCTTTTGGCTAGAAGTCTGAGACCTAATCATGTTTCGCCAACCTCTTAGACCATGTCTGTGAAACCCAACCTTTAAGTGGAGATACTGGGTCATCATTCTAATATACTCGATCTATTACAATCATTCTCAACATGCTACTCCAGAGACAACTTAATAGCCACAAAGGTATTACCTAAGTGATATCCAAACTCGCATGCCATCCAGGTGAGCTGAGGTAGTTTAATTCTGTGTCTTGCTAAAATTATCAAGCTTTCAAGGACCATATGAACTGTGAAGATGTCCATGGGCTTTATGCCATTTATTTTGGCCAGAAACCAATTTTTGCTTTTTTCCCAAGTTCTTAATATGTTTGAGATAGGCTGTTGCCAAAGTCTCCAGTCCATGCCTAACCAGCAAACCCAGTAGCTTCGTTTCAGTTCTCATCCTTCCATATCTCTTAAAACCCTGCGAGCCTTCTTCCTGCACAGGGCAGTCTTACCACCCCTCACACCATTCCCTCTCAGGAGCCCATGCTTTATCCCTGTCCCTTAAAATATGTATCCATCATGGGGTGCTGGGGTGGCTCAGTCAGTTAAGTGTCTGACTTAAGCTCAGGTCATGATCTTGAGGTGAGTTCGAGCCCTGAGTGGAGCTCTGTGCTGACAACCCAGAGCCTAGAGTCGGCTTCAGATTCTGTATCTCCCTCTCTCTCTGGGCCTTCCCCACTCATGCTCTGTCTCTCTTTCAAAAAGAAACATTAAAACAATTTTTTTTAATGTGTATCCATCAGGGTTCTGACGTGCTGCCAATGTTTCCTCTCCCGGTCTATCTTACTCTCCATTTCGGTTTTAACCACCATCTTTAGGCCTGTGGCTGCCCCACCACACAGACAGCTCAGATGTTGCTCCAGCTTTCTCCCATCTACCTGATAGCTCTACTGCATGAGTACTAAATTAAAGGGTTCCAAACCAGAATATTCAAAGCAGTTCCCTGAGGAACTATCCTAACGGGGAGTATTATTCACTTGGTCCTAAGTTAGGAACTGGAGGGAGAGACATAACCACTCAAGTGCCAGGTCCTTGGACGCCTTCTCTAAAGTTATCTCCTTTAATGGACAAAAATCTTTATCTCCAGAGTCCTAGGCTACACTCTTTTCTGTCTCCTAGCAATGACACGTCCTCTGTGGTGTGGGCTCCCTGCATCCAGTTATTCCTCCCAACCCATGTCACACTAGGACCAAAGGGACCTAGAAGAAATTTCCTTGCACTATTCTTGGACTTACGAGGTCTCCCGACGTGGCCTACTACAAAGGACTTTCAATGGCCTGAACCCAACCAACCTTTCTAGCCTCAATTTCTGGCCATTCCCTTTTCTCTGCGTTGGTCCTGTGTTACAGCAGTATTTTCTCAACCTCAGGCACCTCCATAATCTCTCATTTGCATATGCCCTTTCCTTGCCTTTCTCCTTCTCCCTTTGAGTCTCACCAGAAGGTTCACTCCCCTTTCCCTAAAACCCCCCAGCAAACTCCTCCTCTCCTCCCTCCCCCTTGTTCAGCTACCTTCAAAAGCAGAGAGCTTCTCCCTTTCTTGATTTCTCCCTTCAATCCCATGACCTAACACAGTAAGCCCTTGATACACAGCAAGTACACAACAAATATTTAATTTAAAAATTATCCGGGGGCGCCTCGGTGGCTCAGCCAGTTAAGTCGTCTGACTTCAGTTCAGGTCATGATACTGTGGTTCATGAGTTCCAGCTCCACATCGGGTTCTGTGCTGAAACTCAGAGCTTGAATGAAGCCTGCTTCAGATTCTGTGTCTCCCTCTCTCTCTGCCCCTCCCGCACTTGGGCTGTCTCTCAAAAATGAATAAACATTAAAAAAAAACTATCCATCATGTGGAACTAGAGTGTATTAATGTAAGCCAAATAGATTAGTCAGAGAAAGACAAATACCGTATGATTGTACTCATATGTGGAATTTAAGAAACAAAAATAGATGAACATAAAGGAAGGGAAGAAAAATAAGACAAAAACCGAGGGAGGCAAACCATATTAAATACAGAGAACAAACTGAGGGTTGCTGGAGGGGAGGTGGTTGAGGGGAATGGGCTAAATGGGTGATGGGCATTACGAGGGCCTTGGTGGGATGAACACGGGCTGTTATAAGTGATGAATCACTGGGTTCTACTCCTGAAACCAATACTCCACTGTATGTTAACATGATTTTAAGTTAATTAATTTAAAAAATTATCACGGAAATACAGCCTTTAGTGTTTTGCCACATGTAAGTAAAACTTAAGTATCAGCTTTTCTGAAGAGACATTTTTGCAATACCATCTTGCTTTTAATAGAAAAGTTGCAGGGCACCTGGATGGCTCAGCTGGTTGAGTGTCCATCCAGCTCTTGATTTTGGATCAGGTCATGATCTCAGGGTCACGGGATCGAACCCTGCATCAGGCTCTGCATCAGGCTCTGCGCTAAGCATGGAGCCTGCTTAAGATTTTCTATCTCTCTCTCCCTTCTCCCTTGCTACAACTTGTTCTAAAATTAAAAACAAACAGTTGTGAGGTTCAAATAGGCTCACTTAAGTTCAAAAAAAAAATTCTAGAAACCTAACATCTATGACTACATAATTAGATTACTTTGTCAGTAGCCAGTGAAGAACTTTATCTAAGACAAATGCTAAAACGCAAAAGGTGACAGGGTAAGGAAATCGATTCTACCGTTTCTTGTCCACATTTCCTGATTTTTATAAGTTGTATGGAATTTAAAGTATTCTGAGACAGTTAAAATGTTAAAAGATACAATTAGAAACTGTATATATGTATATATGTCAACATGCAATTCAAAACCAAATGATAGGACTTTTTTTGATTAGTCTTACAGATAAGGAATTTGTAGTTTAAAGAACTTAAGTTCTATACCTAACTAAAATCACACAATCATTTGGGTTAAGATTCAAGGCTCAGACTTGCATGTTCGAATTAAAGTCCATTCATAAAATGTATGCAAACTTTTAAAGAAATTCCATTTTCACCAAATACCCAGTCATAGGATGAGAACAGTGATGCTAAACGATGATCACAGCATAAAAGCAAAGAAACTCTTGACTTTAAAACCCAAATCTTTGTTGTTGGAGGTATCTTATAACCACAAAGGCAGCCAGGCTTTGGACAAAGTTTACAAAGGAAAACGGAGCTTTAAAAAAAAAAAGAAAAAAAAGAAAAGGAAAAAAAGACAAAAAAAGAAGAAATGACTTCTGTCAAGATGGAGTAAAAGCAACCAATTTTACCCTCCCTCCGGAAACCACCAAAAATAGAGTGTAGGAAAGCTTTTTCAAGACAATGGATAGCAAGTAACAAAGGGCAGAGATTCCTGAGAAAGGGAGGAAAAGCTAAGAGAGCCGTACAATTGCCCCAGGTTACTGCCTGGAAGAAAGGCCGTATGTAGATCACAGGCAGGAAGCAGAACCTGGAGGACTCCCTGAACTGAAAAGAGAGCGAGCTGAAGGTCTGAAGAAATCAAGTCAATTAGAGTTCACAGGACCAAGGAAGTGCCGAAGAACAGAGAGATGCACAGAGAACCCCGGAGGACCTGCAGAGGGTTCTTCCTTAGAGCTTCAGTAGTAAGTCAACCCATACATGAGGCAAAGACCCAAAGCTCGGGCAGAGTTGTATTCCTACAAGCCAGAAAGGAGTAACTTCTAATTCAGGGGCACTGGGGAAAATACTCAAAAGGTCTTGCCTCAATAGAAGAATTAGCCCTAAACTAGAGACTTCTCTGGATCTGCCTAATTACAAAATCAGGACGTCAAACGGTTAAACTATCTCCAAATTAACTATATTGTAGAACAAGCTTAATACTCTTAGGAAGTATTCCCGAGCCTAGGTGGCTCGGTTGAGCGTCCGACTTTGGTTCAGGTCATGATCTCACAGGTCATCAGTTTGAGTCCCACATCGGGTTCTGTGCTGACAGCTCAGAGCCTGGAGCCTGCTTCAGATTCTGTGCCTCCCTCTCTCTCTGCCCCTCCTCCTGCTCACGCTCTGTCTCTCTCTCAAAAGTAAAGAAAACCGAAAAAAAAAAAAAAGAATACTCTTAGGAAAATACAAATAACAAGCATCCAACAAGGTAAAAATTCGTAATGTCTAGCATCCAATAAAAGACTACCAGGCATGGAAGCATATTTGGAATGAAAAGAATTAAAACTGAACTTAACCTTAAACAGCAAAGATCAAAGTATTGGCAAAGACACTAAAAGTTATTAGAACTGTATCCCAGATGTTCAAAAATGAGGTTAGAAAGGTTGCACAATATAAGATAAATATGCAAAGATCAATTTTATTTCAATATATTAGCAATGAATAATCAGAAATTGAAACAATAGCATTTGCAATAAGAAAAAAACATGAAACCTAACAAAAGATAGGCAACAAAACGATAAACCTAACAAAAGATATGCAAGACTTGTACATTACGAACTGCAAAATACTGGGGCTCCTGGATGGCTCCGGTTAAGCCTTCAACTCTTGATTTCAACTCAGGTCAGGTTCTCGCAGTTGTGAGATCAAGCTCTGTACTGACAGTGCGGGGCCTACTTGGGATTCTCTCTCCAGGGCACTCTTTCTCTCTCTGCCCCTTCCCTGCTTCTGTCTTTCTCTCTCTCTCTTCCTCCACCCCCCTGCCTCCCCTCTCTAAATAAACTTAAAAAGAAAAAAACAACTAAAACATCGATGAGAGAAATTAAAGCTGCACTTGTTCTTGGGTCAGAAGACTCATTAAGATGTCAACCCTTCCCAAATTGATCTATAGATTCAATCCAACTGTAGTCAAAACTCCAAGACGGTTTGTTTGGTTTATTTTTGGTAGAAATCGCCAAGCTGGTTCTAAAATTCATGTGGAAGTTCAAAGGGCTCAGAAGAGTCAAACCAAACTTTGCTGGAAAGAACAAAGCTGGAGAGCTAACACTGCCTGATCTCACAATGTATTGTAAAGCTATAGCAATAGAGAGTGTAGTACAAGTATAATAGACAAATAGATCAAATGCAAGAACCCAGAAATAAAACCACACACACAGACCACTGATATGAGACAAGCCACAAAGGCCATGTACCTCTGGCAGGGGACAAAGGACAGTGTTTTCAATAAATGGTGCAGAGGCAAACAACATCAACAATCCATACCTTACACCATAGACAAAAGTAACTCAAAATTGGTTGTAGACCTAAACGTAAAACCTAAGATTATAAAACTCCTAGAAGAAAATAAGGGAGAAAACTTTTCTGATCTTGGATAAAGGAAACATTTCTTAGATACCACACCAAAAATATAAAAGAACAAGTGGACAAACTGGACTTCATTAAAACCAACAACTTCTCTGTTCAAAAGACAGCATTCAGCTATGAAAACAGACTAGGAGAATACATGTGCAATGTAGATTATCTGGGAAGAATTACATCCAAAATATATAAAGACTTCTCGAACCCAGTAACAAGAGAACAACTCAGGGAGCACCCGAGTGGCTCAGTTGGTTAAGTGTCCAACTTCAGCTCAGGTCATAATCTCACAGTTTGTGAGTTCGAGCCCCTCACCAGTCTCTGTGTGGACAGCTCAGAGCTTGGAGCCTGCTTCAGATTCTCTGTCTCCCTCTTTCTCTGCCCCTTCTCTGCTCACAGTCTCTCTCTCTCTCTCTCTCTCTCTCTCTCCCCCAAAAATAAACATTAAAAAAAAATTTTTTTTAAGTTTCATAGTTTCCTTAAAAAGTTAAACACAGCACTCCTGGGCAAGAAGCAAGGTAGATAAAAGCATTAAGTCCAAAGACAATGTTCACACAAATTTTGTTTTTAATAGCTAAAAATTGGGTACAGTCTAAATAGTGAATAAAATCATAGTACATCCATGCAATCGAATACTACTTGGCAGTTAAAAGGAATTAACTACTGAAACATGCAACAAAAGGAATGAATCTCAAAATATATACACAGCTTAAAAAGCCAGACCAAAAAAATACATGCTGTAGGATTTCCTAGAAACTACAGGAAATGCAAATTCTACCATGGTGACAGGAAGCAGATCAGTGGTTGCCTATGGAAGTGGAGAAGAAAGGGGGGAATTACAAAGGCGCACAAAGACATTTTTAGAAATGATGGATATGTTATTGTGATTGTGGTGATAGCTTCACAGGTGTACATCTATATCGAAACTTAGCAAACTGTACATTTTACATAGGTGCAGTTTAACGTATGTCAGTTATATCTAAATAAAGGTGTTAAAATGTTTTTAAAAACCCACTTAACTTGGTTCAATCATGAACGAACAGAGATTAGAAAGCTTATTAGAATACGGCCCATCCAACACCAGCAGCACCCATAATGCCCCAAATAGAGTTTCCTAACGACACGATCAGATGCCTGGAGTATATAACATGTTCAGAAACACAAATCCATTTTTTCCTTGATTTCAGCACTGTGCTTTAGACACGTGAATAAATGCTGTAAAACAATGTCCACGGTGACAGCAGAGAGACAGAAAGATAAAACAACTTGGCTTTCCGGGTCACAAAACGCTCAATAACCTATCTAAGAAACCCGAATCTTCATAATGACTGTCAAGAAATACTTGTGCTTAGGGGCGCCTGGGTGGCTCAGTCAGTTGAGCGGCCGACTTCGGCTCAGGTCATGATCTCAGAGTCTGTGGGTTCGAACCCCGCGTCGAACCTCAGAGCCTGGAGCCTGCTTCGGATTCTGTGCCTCCCTCTCTCTCTGCCCTTCCCCTGCTCATGCACTCTCTGTCTGTCAAAAATAAATAAACGTTAAAAAAAAATTTAAAAAAAAATACTTGTGCTTAATAATTCTAGGAAGTCAGTGTCCAATAATTTTAAGAGACAATTTAGATTTTTAAATGCAATTTAGAAATAATATCAATAATTACCATCAATACCATCAAAAATAAGCTATAATATAATCTGAATAAACAAATGTAAGTTAACTAGCTTAATAAAAACCCCACATATAAGAATACTACATTCCCAATGACTACTATGGCTATTTTTTTTTCAAGTTTGTATTTAAATTCCAGTTAGTTAACGTATGGTGTAAAATTAGTTTCAGTTATAGAATCTGGCGATTCGTCACTTACATCCAATACACAGTGTTCATCACAATTGCCCTAACAGCCATCACCTATTTAAGCCATCCCCTGCCCACCTCCCCTCCAGTAACCCTCAGTTTGTTCTCTATAGTTAAGAATCGGTTTGACCATGGGTATTTAGATGAGATACAGCAAATATTCAAAAACTTCCAAGTACGGGAGCCTGGGTGGCTCAGTTGGTTAAGTGTCTGGCTCTTGATCTCTGCTCAGGTCATGATCTCACTGTTGTGTCACTCTGCACTGACAACACAAAGCCTGCCTGCAATTCTCTCTTCTCTCTCTCCCTCCCTCTGCCCCTCTGCCACTCACGCTCTTGCTCACACATTCTCTCTCAAAATAAACATTTTAAAAAAACAAACAAAAAAAACCCTTCCAGGTAAACATTTGAAGTTACCATTTACGAGTCTTTGTTCAGTAAGCTAGGCACTTACTTGTACACCATTTCATCAACATTATGCTTTAATCTTAATAACCCTATAAGGTATTATCGTCTCTATAGATAACAAAACTGAGGTTGAGATTAAGCAATTTGTCCTAGCTACACGTTCATTTACTCTCAAATGACTATGCTTTTATCCATTCTGGATTTATAGCCCAGGGTTATGTTACTTTTCTTACAGGATCCTAAGCTTATTAATTAGCAAGCTATGCATTTTCTAAATAGTCATTTAAGCATTCTTACCCTACATAGGCGAATTTGTAGCTCAAACTCAATGGATGACCTTTGAGCACTGAATACATCCCACCCCAGTTTTACTGGCTTTATGCACGGTAAGAACACACTCAGGTATTAAAGGCATATTATGCTTTCCCAGGATCACATGCACTTTTCTGCTAACTGTAGGACAATTATCTTCTTAAATTTGAGAGCCACTACGCTGCGTTAAAAACATTAGAAAAATTAACTGTTTGCTTTTAAATGTTGTTTTTCTGACACCTTTACAACCTGTGTAGTTTGAACTCTGTAAAAGGAGATTTCATGCAATCTCATACATTGTAAATAATCCAAAACCTGGTATAACGTGTTTAAGAAATGGACCTGGAGTCAGACAGATTTCAATTCTGATAATGCCTCTGCCATTAAGTAGCAGGAAGGCCAGGCAGGTAAGCTAACACTGGAATGATTATTTGGAAAAATCCGTAAGTTGTATTTATTGCCACATTTGCAGCATACATTTCCTAAGTTGGTCTTTTAATGTGTACGCTCTCTGGTTATAAACAAAATCTGTACCTGAAAAGTTGTGTGTCAGCTGTGAAAAGGTAAGGGCTTTCTTTTTTGCATACATAGAATGCTTAGCAGGCAAGAGAGCACCCAGGAACATCCATCTTACCTCTCCCCCACAGCCCCTATCCTGGGGCAAAATGAAGTGTTTTCCTGGTACCCAGGAGTTAGAACTTCTATCTCCTACAGAAACAGAATAAATGGTGGCTAGGGTTAGGACCAGTTATACCAAAGGTGAAACAAGCATCTGTCAGCTGATCTGGGGATGTACCCAATCATAAGGCTGTCACAGGAAAACACTTTCGAGTTCCAAAAAGCCAGCATACACACACCTTTACAGTAGAACCCATTTTTATCACAGTGATTGGTGGCAGCCTTTTCTTTACTCAAAAGCCTAAAGACTATCGATCTCCAGGTGAATTTCAAAGAATAACTGGTTTGAAATATGTACTTTAAAAAAAAATACTCTTATTCAAATTATCCTTAAACTATAAGAGCCAGAAGAGAGAATGCAACCCTGTCATTTTCCACAAGAGGAAACCGAGGCTCACAATCACACTGGCGTTTTGGCAGGCCTAGGACTACAACATAAGTGAACTCCAAATCTAGGGTTCTTTCTGATAAACACGGTCAGATATAAATTCTGTCATAGTTAACTATGACCCTGCATTTCTAAAAGTGGCAGGATCTTCTTCTAACCACAGTTTTAAAGTTGTGTGGTTTTTTGTTGTTGTTGTTTTAAGTAGGGGGAGCGGGAAGAGGCGGCCTTTCAAGTACAACACCAAAATTTCCCATCCAGAGCAGCAATTTGGTATCACACCACCACAGTCCAACATATCACATCTCAAACACCATTTTCTGTCTGACAAGGCCCTCCCTCATCTCCAGGGCCATACCGCCCACCACACCCTTCTCTACCTTATCTGCCTAAGGCTTCTGCATACAAACTTGCTTGCTGCCTGATCCTGTCTGCAGACTTCTACTTCCTAGATGTGACCCATGAGACCCAATGAGCAAGGACCACTGCTAACACTGGAGCGGATGACCTCACGCCTGCTCTTTTCAAAGGCTCATCTCATCTCAGCAAGGAAGACTCCTGTGATAAGTAGGGCAGTCTGGTTTTCAAACTCAGTAAGTGGCCACCATGCTAAGAAATATTTTACATGTGACTCAATACATACCTGCTCAACATGCTCTCAAATAAACAACCCAAAAGTTTGACCTAATACTCTGTTTATGCAAATACGTACTCTTATGTACTCTTCAACCTCTTCTTTTTTTTTTTAAGTTCCGAAGAGAAAAATACAAATCTAGGGAAATCCAAATTTATTTCTCAACCCACTAATGGATCATGACCTGCAGTGTGAAAAGTAATATTCTGTAATATAAAAGAGTAATTACTTTGACATGATACCAGAAGCATCAGCAAATATTTAGGCATGAGACTCCTCCCCACCCCACTTGGAAACATCACGTTGTCTCTGCCCAGAGATAACACAATGGAGAATCGGTTCCTACAATACCACAGGTCAAGAATCGGAGAATCAACTTAAGGGGACTAAGGTTTCACTGAAGTGCCATTTCAGGAGTAGGGCTCCCCCCCTCCCCCATCTGAGCAATCTTCACAATCTTACTTCTTCCCCTGACATCAGGCTGCCTATTTCTAACTGGGCTAACTGGACTGTCAACACTCGAGAGTACGAATTTTACTCTTCTTGAAAATCCTAAACCCTGCCCAGACAGATGATTGAAGCAGAATTTTCAAGGGGGCTGGGAGATAAAGGATAGATCATAAAATACGCACCATACACAAATCACCATCAACATCAGATGCTGAGTACAAACAAAGAACTTCAGAATAAAACTGAAGAATTACCACCAAACACAATACTGTACCCCTTTTCTAAGTACGACAAACCCCTTCTAGTAGAAATGTGAATTACTGATTAACTTTTCCGACTTAAAACAGCACAATTCCTTCAACTAAATTTGCACAGAGATTCTGCATTGGCGTACCAGCACCTTGACTCCTAGGTCAAGAGTAATACATGAACTAAAGTTTACACCTAAGCAAATCATGGAAAACAAATAGTAAAAAGGAACACATGCACTTTTCAAAAAAGCATTCAATTATTTGAATTGTAGCCACATGTGACTTTCAAAAAACGGGGAGAGCGCAAAAAGCTTTGGCAGAAAAAAAACTAAATCCAAGGGGGTAATGTTTTCCAAACCATTCCCATAACAGTATGTTGAACCCAACATACTGAGCATACAAAAACATTTCACCTCTAGGCAGAACACATGTTGAAGCACTGATTTGTCAAGTTTTAGACGCTGAATCTAGGCCACGGAAAAGCACTAACAAATCCCAACTGTGAGGCCTCAAAGATTCCCATTTAGAGTTAAACAGGACCAGTAAGTTTCCTTCCCTTTAGGAAAACCGAGCCGTAATTCCTACGGTAGTGCAGCGGAGGGGGTGGTGGTGAAGAGAGAGGTTGCTGACGAGAAGTTGGGAGGTTTAAAAGGAGGTACTCTGCATCAGGTGGGGCAGAAGCGAACACCCTGACGACCTGACTCCTAAACAGCAGTGAACCTTCTACGACAACTCTGCCCTCTCTCACTGATCACAAAAGCGCATTTTCGCACGGGACGGTAGATCGCGATACGCGGCCGGCACATATATCAGACTGAGAACTCCCAGAAGCACCAAATGTCACACTTGCTCAAGCTCGCGCCCTCCCAGCGCCTAACCCATTTTTTGAATGAAGGGGAAAACCCGTAAGAATGAATGAATGGGAGGGAGAAGGCTAGTGAAAAGGCTCAGACAGGGCCCCACGCCCTGGACGCCCGCCAGCCGAGGGTAGGGACAGCGCGTCCGGGGACCCTCGAGGCGCACCGGAGGACGCCGACCACCGTGGGGCCCCGGGGCGCGCCTCGCCGAACAAAGGAGGCGCGGGGTGGCCTGACAGGGGTGCCCGGCGGGGGCCGCGGGCGCTCACCTCATCGCCCCACTTGAGCACGTCCTTGTGCCGGTCCTTAACGGCGTGGTAGATGTGCAGGAACTGAAGGATCCCGTGCCGCCGCACGTGGTCGGCGTGGCGCTTGGTCTCCTCCCAGCTCAGCGGCGAGCCCTGGGACAGCAGCCCCATGGCTGCCCCCTCCTCCTTCTCCTTGGGGCTGACGGCTGCCGCTCGCTCAGGGCGCGGGGCGCGAGTTGGACACTCAGCTGCCCGCAGAAGGCGCCCGCGGCAGCAGCTGCTCCGCCCCGCGGGGGCGCCCTCGGGCCACAGGCGGCGAAGGGAGGGAGGGTCCGCTCCGCTCCCGCTCCTTCGCGCGGGTCCTTGCCGCCCAGGTTACCGACTCGGGGGTCCGGCGCGCCGCACAAGACACAGAGGAAGAGGACTGGAGGGCAGGCTGGGCGGCTCTTGGCCAAGTGGCCTCGCCCGCTCCGGCTCCCGCCTCGCTCCGGGTCCCAGACGGCGGCGACAGACCCCACAGCCGCGGTGCGGCAGCGGCTCCCGCTTCTCTTTGCCGGTGTCGTGCACTGGCTTCTTCCTACTTGTGACCAAGACCTGCGCCGCCACCGAGCATGCCCAGTCTTCCTGTCTGCTAGCTCGGCGCTCCGAGGCGCAATCCGTAGCTCCGGGTTTTATAGACTACGGGCGGGGGCGGGGAAAGAAGGCGGTGCAGGGGAGGAGGCGTGGCCGAGCTCCCAAAGGGACATTGTGGAGACTGCGGAGGAGGCGTGCGCAGGCGTGGTTGGGGCGGAGTCGAAGGGGAGGAGCTCACCGGGGGACGGGGGGAGTGAGGTTCACCTCTCTTTAAACAAACGAAACGTGTGGAAACTCGTTTTCTCTAATCCAAAGAGATAAGCTTTGGATTGGGGAAGAAATCTGATAATTTGAATTAATGAACAACCCGCTATATTCTTTGTGAGGTGAGAAAACGCCGAGCGCTTATAAAAAACAGCTGACAGCAGCCGGATATGGTAATAACTCCATAGCTTGGAAGTCAGATAAAACACCTGTTCAATGTAGTTTCCACTATTTACTGACTATGAAACCTTGAACAAGTTATTTCTATACCTGTGTAAAATTATATTAATTCTAACTTTCATGGTGTAAGAGTGTGCCCAGTGCAGACATGCACAGAGTTGATGGCCAATACATTACCTGGTTATTAAGAGGAACACAAGTTTGTGTATATATGTATACAATGCATATATATATTACAAGTATTTCTGTATTCTCTATTTGATGACCTACATTCTTTGCACAGAAAACATTCACTGCAACAAAAGGGACTTTGTCAACATCTACAGATGGGTTTATTGAAGGAATCTTCTCTAAAAGCATATCCCTCATCCAAACCTAATATTCATCCATTATGTGACTAAAACGATGTTCATGTGTGCTTACCAAAGAGTAGAGGATTTTAGAAGCAACTGGGGTTGACTCTATCCTGGTGAGAAAGAGAAGAAAGGAGGTACCTCGCCCCCAGGCTATTGTTCAATAAATATGTGTTGGCAGAGTGATGATGTGTCAGCCAGGGAAAAAGTGACAGCAACAAGGTCGCACATGTACTGAGGCCAAAAAGCGTGTATTTATTGTGCCCACTTCCATCAACAACAAAGTTAACATTTCTTAAGCCCTTATTAACTGCCGAAAACATATCTGATAGTAGGAGTCTCTTCTCCCACACCTTTCCTGTTTGATGTGCCACTCTTAGGGCTTGGGGACATGGAAACCCAAGGTTTGGTTATAACTTCCACAGTGGAGTGTGTGCATGTGTGTGGGGTGTGGGGGGCGATGTGGGTTTGCGGGAGTGTTTGAAGCTCAGAAGATGTTTCAATCCCCAGCACACAGCAGGGATAAAAACCAAGCTTCATTCTAATTGTTCACAGCTAACTCCACAACCTCAGCTACTGCATCCACTTTTCCTTGTACCCTAGGCACCAACATCGCCAGACTTGTTTGGTCCTGGCTTTCCACTGATTTTTCTGCTTGGACACCTCCACCTGACACAGTCCTGTTTATCTGCTCAGTCCGTTATTTCTCTCCCTAATTTGGTTCCATTTGTACATGCCTCTAGTTCTACATTATGATAGAATGATTTAAAAAATATCTCTATACTATCTGACTTCCTCTGGGATAGAATTAATTTATGCCTGATGTATCTTCAATTCTAGAAAAGTGCTTCTTATATACCTTAGCTTCCTAAGAAAGGCAGGTAGTGTGGGGATCTAGGGGAGAAGTGTTGCTCCTGTTTCACATGCAAGTGAGACATCTAAGAGTATTTTTTATTCTGAAAATCTATTTGCATAGGCCGACATTGTTCAGTACAATAGCCATCAACTACACGTGGCTACTGAGCATTTGAAGCATGGCTAATTTGACTGCAGAACTGAATTTTAGCCTTATTTTAATCCACTGAAATATACATTTCAAACTTGAAGTTCCATTTGGTTACTGGAAAACTTTTACATAAATTTGGAGCAGGTTGGGAATATGAATTTACTTTTTCATCTGTTAACTTTATGAAATGGAAATACAGATCAAGTATTTCCGCTGAAAATTTAGCGGCCTAAAGAGATGTACTGTGATGTAATACACATACCAGGTTCAAAGACGGTACAAAAATAAGAATGTAGACACCTCATTAATAATTTTATATCAATTACATGTTGTAACAGTATTTTGGATATGTTAGGATACAGTATACTGCTTAAATTAATTCACCTCTTTCTTTTTAGTTTTTAAAGCTGGTTAATGGGAAATTTAAGATTATCTCTGTGGCTTGCATTCCACTTAATTGAAACAGCGCAGGTGTAGACATTTACACTTCGCACACACTCTTACCCTACACCTGCTGCATTTCCTCACAATAGTTAAAGCTGGACTCTTGGGAAAGTGTCAGTTTCATTTTAATGATAATGAACCACAGTGGCGGTTCAGTAAGACACTTAAGTTCAAGTTTAGCCAAAGCCCTAGGTAGTACTGAATGTATTAAGATCGCTGTAATTTGAGTCACTCAGTCCTAGCTTCCAGGTGACACTCACAGAAGGGGGCCTCTTACTCGAATTCTGAACCCGCTCCCCGAGGGCCTGTGGGCTCAGGACAATACCAAACGGGGTGCAGCCTGGTGGCACTATTTGGCAGTTATGTCAGATGTAAGCCGTGGCCGCCACAGTGCCTTAATCAATTGCTGTTACAACGGAGGAAAAACCCCACCACAGATCAACTGAATTACATTCAACAATCAATTGCCTCTATATGACAGTGTTTTTCATTTTTAGGTTTACTTCTTCGGTACTTCTACGAGTAGGTTTTCAGTGACTAGCTCCAGACAGATCCTTTAGGGCTTTAATGACCGCTAAAGGGAAAAGGTGTTCGTAGACTGCAGAATCAGCTCTTCTTCAGGCCTTCCCAAAGCGGATTCCCGGTCATATCTTCCACGGTAGAAAAAATAGCCAGACTCAATTGGCTCGAACCAACCGTTGCTAGTGGCGATCCCGACAACGCTTTCACCTTTCACGCCTCCCAGCCCGGACAGCCGCAAGCCCCACCTCCAGGGCCGCCCGGAAAACCCGGACCACGGAGCCCTGAGGCTAGAGACCCGGAGCAATCGCGGGGCCGAGCTGAGCATGCTCGGAGGGCCGCTCGATCGCGGGAGGAAGCGGCGCGGTCGGCGGGCGCTGCACGCCGCGTCGTTGTTGTGATACAGCCCCCGCCACGTGACTGCGCCGGACCCGCCTCCAGGCGCGCGGTGCCGCCTCCCCGTGACTCAGCACTTTGTGCCGGTTCTGTGCTAGAGGTCAATGCCGGGGATGATGCTCGGGGGCAAAGTCTCGGCCCTCCGCTCCCGACACTCCCCCATCCCCCACACCCGGCTGCTGCTCTGAAGTGTTGCAGCAGCCATTTCAGACTCACTGGTTTTCGGGCCTCTGGGTACAGACGAAGAAAATCTATTTGCCTGATGTCACGCCAGTTCCAGTTATTCCTGAGTCAGCAGCTCCGCTGAGAACCTGGAGCCGACCTCGCAGAGATCAAATGAGGAAGGCAGAGGGGCTTCTGCCTAAGGGTCTCTAAGGGAGAAATGCGCAGGTTCAGGCCGCTTTGCGGTCACCCGCCCCAGCCCTTACTACTCTGTTTGGCATGAACATCCTCTTGATGGTGTCCCGGCGGTCCTAGGGATTTGCGCTTCATGGCGTACCTGCTTTATGCCGAGCACTTTCATCTATAATCTATAGAACAAGCCTGGTTGTTGCCATGTTTTATAGATAAGGCAACTGAGATCCAGTGATAGTAAGTAACAGGTAGTGGCTGCTCAAGGATCTGAACTACAGTGCACTTTCTACCACACTTCACAGCCTGGGGGAAGCTGAGGGCCTCTTTCTGCGGGGCTCCTGTCTTCTTGATACCAACTCAGCTAAGCCCTCATCGCCTCTGACACTCCCTTTCCGCCAGAAAACCTGTTCTGACGGTGAGGTGTTTAAGATATTCTTGCTTTGTATTTTAATTATTGGTAGAAACAGTTATTTCTCAACTCAAGTGTACACAGTACGAAATGCAAAAGATACATAAAGGATTTTTTTCCCTACCATGGCATTGTGCTTGGAATTTGACTACTTTGAAGAGTACCCCACGGCTTTATCATAGAAGAGCAGTACTCAAAAGTCTTCACCCTAGCTCAGGGGACCCTGCCCAGTGAATCCAAGGAAAGTCGTGTTTGGTATCAGGGAGGCTTCCTTCACTGAAGGATTCTCTCCCAACCTAAACATGCTCTGATGTCAATACCACTAAATTAGCGGAAAAAGTGCAATATTTTTTGTATTTTGTAGTATTTCTAACAGTGTTGCTGAGATGTGCTATTGTCATTCTAAGCCAACAAAACACAGAACCACTATCGACTTGGTTTTTAAAGCCGACTTTTAGTTCATATGGATGTTTCAAAAATATAAATGTGCTTATTTTCATATAGAGTTGCAAAACGTTGGCCGCATCCAGTGAGGCCTATATTAAGATGAGGAAGCTTGAGTGTGTAAAGAAGATGGATAGGAGTTAATGGAGTGAGATTAAAGACGTGGGAATGAGAGAGGATGTCTCTCGAGAGACATGATGGAATCCGGGCCACATGTGAAGTGGCGAGGTTTTTCATAACAGTATCAAGATCTTCTTATCAGACGCTAGAGAAGAAGATAAGGATGCCAGGATGGATGTGTTGGGACAGGAAAGGTAATGGCTCAGTCTAGTAAATTCACCCTCGTCACTGGAGTATGGTTAAAGAAACACAACTCTTTATTGCGAACATTTCCAGCAAGCACAGAAGTACAGAGGACAGAGTGTCACGTACCTATTAGCCATCTTCGGTATCGCCACATGGCTAATCTCATTTCAGATATTCACCCCCTCCCATTAACTTAAAGCAAATCTCGCTGGCGTATGATCTCAGATAGTTAGCTTTAAGTGAGGAATGTGAAAGACGGTTGGAGCGATTGGTATGGTGGGATGATCCAGAAAGATGAAAAGGCGTGAGCGATAGGCTAATCCCTTACTGGAAATCAATTTCTTTCATCCTAAAACTGGAGACAGTTGATGTCATCCAATTGTTTTTATTCCAACTTTTCTAGCTATTGTCCTACATTATGTGACCTTACATTTGAAAACAAAACTAAAAAGCCCTACTTGTCACATGTAGTATAAAATGTCTCACAATGGCTGGCGTGGATAATTATTCTTGTCAAAGTAGACCCACTGTCGAATATGAGTAAGGTCTTTAAGGCATGTATTTATGTTTTTTTAAGATTCTCATTTTTTTTTCTTCCCATTTCACTCACCTTCATTCACATATATGTAAGCCTCACTCCAGATTAGATAACAGCAAATGATTGACCTTTGGCACATAGCAATTTGTGGATGATAAAATGTGAAAAAATGCTAATCATGCTTACACCTACAGAGAAAGGCAACTGTATTGAATATCAAGCGATTTTGCTTCAATAAGACCAGTCTTAAAAGCAAAAACAAAAACAAAGGAATAACATAATTGTACATCCGGGAGATATTTTTCACACACCATACCCCCTGCTGGTGATTATTTTAGTACTTAGGCATTTAATAGTTATTTCGAAGGGAAAAATTGACTCGTTGAAAAACTATGTCTCATACAATGAGAGGGGCAGCCCCACGCAAAGAATTATTCAACTCAAAACGTCAACAGTGTGAAAGCTGAGGAACCTCGGTCTACGTGCATCGGGATTAACTCTAAATATTACATGAGTGTCTTTATTTAAATATTTGTGAGGGTCACCTGGGTGGCTCAGTCAGTTAAGCGACTCAGGTCATGATCTCACAGTTTATGGATTCCAGCCCCACGTCGAGCTCTGTGCTGACAGCTCAGAGCATGAAGCCTGCTTCAGGTTTTGTGTCTCCTTCTCTCTCTGCCCCTGTTCCCCTGCTCACGCTCTGTCTCTCAAAAATAAATAAATGTTTAAAACATTAAAAAAAAATTTTTTTTAACGTTTATTTATTTTTCAGAGACAGAGAGACAGAGCATGAGCAGGGGAAGGGCAGAGAGAGAGGCAGACACAGAATCTGAAGCAGGCTCCAGGCTCTGAGCCATCAGCACAGAGTCCGACGCAGGGCTCGAACCCACAGACTGTGAGATCATGACCTGAGCCGAAGTCGGCCGCCTAACCGACTGAACCACCTAGGCGCCCCTAAAAAATTTTTTTTAAATAAATATTTGTGAGAGTTTCTAAGGTGTCAAATGACTAGGTGGGGAGCACCAATATATACAATGGACAGTATTTTATTTGTAGTCATTGTGTACAAAAATATATGTAGCTGTTGAATATTACCACTAGTCTCCAGTGTGTTGATGGAGCCCATGATAAGAGGGAGTAAGGCACCTTCTTCATCTTGTGTCTCTTTTCCTTGTGGTCACTTACTGATCCGGCCCCGGTCTACTCTCTTAGTCTTAGTTCTTGTCCATGTGAGACTAGTAATATACTTATATCAATATCAATATTAATTTTTTTAATGTTTATTTTTGAGAGAGAGAAAGTGTGCATACCTATGAACGGGGGAGGGGTAGAGATGGGGAGAGAGAATCCATAGCAGGCCTGGTGCTATCAGTGGCCCTGTGTGGGTCATGAACTCACGAACCATGAGATCATGACCTCCGCCAAAGTCAGCCACTCAACCAACAGGGCCGTGCAGATGCCCCACCGATATTAATATTAAACTGCAGAGTTCTTAGTGCCCTGCCTACATTTTTTTAAAAATTCAGTTTTAAAGAATGAAAACTCATTGGGTCCTAGAAGCTTTGTTACTCCCAGGCAGAGAACGTGGCATACCAGAAAAGTCTTGGCTTGAGTGTTAGAACTGATTTGGAATCCCAGCGCTGGCCGCTTCTAGCTCTGTGACCTTGTGCAAGCTCCTGTGCTTGAGTTTCATCATTTGTATAATGGGGGGAAAGTGATACTTTGCTGAATGCTTGTCAAGACTGAAAATCACACGCCGAGCATTAGACACATATGGAGGGGCGGGAGGCTCACTGAATGACTTCTTTTGCATCAATTAAGGTAAGATAGGAATTTTAGAAGACACACATAAGTAAGTTCAAGTAGCAGTAAGCTCAGAAAATATTTTCCTGTCACAGATGTTTTCTGCTGTTGCAATGGTAAAATGTTGTAGACTTTCCTGAAAAGACGCTCCCCTATTACTCAAAAGCCCAGTGCCTGTAAAAGCCAGGGCCACTAAAATTGGGCTCTGGCACTTTAATTTTTAAGGTTTCGTGATGACTGCCTGTGTTTTCTCTGTAAGAATAGTTTAAGCAAACTTTCACTGGCTCTTCTCCCTTCTCCCTCCCCGAATAGAGACCTGCGCAAAGTAGAGAACAGCTGCTAGTTAGCAGCTGCGTCTGTGGCCTCAGGTAGGAACACTGTGGAACTATGCTTAAGGTTGTCAGGTCACAGCTTATACGGAAGGGCCTGCCGGTAAGTTCACCAAAGACAGAGTTGCCATGAAGCATCGCTTGGTGTGGACAGCTTTGCTCTGGCACGATCCGGCTGTCACCTTCAGAGGAGTGTTCAGCCAGGGAGATGGGCCCCAGCTAAACATGATTCACATTTATTCCTCCCCCACAAAACAAATGAGGCAGAGCTTCCCGAAAAGCATGCCTCGAAATACTCATGTGCCCTAACTAGCAATGGGGTACCAAAATGACATTCCCCTCAGCCCTTGCGATGGCAAAGAAGGGCCTGATTTGGGTGGCCAGAGCCTCCTGGTCTGGTCACATCTCACTGTGGACAGTGACAGCCTCGTTTTCAAGGCATGTAATGTTATAAAAAGGTTGGGAAAGATTTCTATGAGGTGTTAGCCCATTTTACAGAGGAGGAAGTGGAGGCTCACAGATTAGGAAGCACCCTCAAAGGTCAGCCAGAGACTTGTAAATGGCAAGTAAGCAGCAGAACTTGGATTTGATTCCAGGTCTCTTTGCCTTCAGAGTCCATATTCATTCCATTTCCCCTCTCATTGCTGAAAACAAAACTCAGTCATATATATCAACACCTAAATTTTGGATAGGCCTTTATGGCCTACGAGGTGCTTTAGCAGGAGAAAGGGGGAGTTAAGGAGTGAACAAATGAACATTTCTCTTACACCTATACTGAACTGTTTCCACATAGAGGGAACTAATCAGAGTTCACCTTGCCCTCAGAAAGGTCAGGGGCATGGTCCTGTAGTTGTGGGCATGTGTGATGGGGAAATTCACTATGTTTTCTAAGTGGTAACTAGATTGCAATGGTCATAACAACAACTAAAACCCTGAATGTGAGAATTTGTCCTTGAAGAGAGTGTTATTATTGAAGTTAGACACTATCTTCTAGTTTTCACTATGCAAAACAAATAACTAAGACATTTTTTTACAGATGTCTTTCAACACATAAGAACACAGATTAAGTATGTCCACAAACTAGCTGTGAAATTAGTACTGATGTTGATCTGGGCTACAAAGAACTTTTGGAAGTTTGGACAATATGTAAATTTCCATAATTATATAACTAAGGCAATTCTCTGCCAGCTGAGTTAAATTTGTGTTTATTTAACAAATATGTACTAGGTACCCACTCTGCACAGGTCCTGTTCTTGGTGCTGAAAATACTGGGTGAAAGGGAAGAGCGACATTTCTGTTTCATGGAGCTTTGTTTCTAGAGGGAGAAGACAGACAACAAGCAAGAACATAAACTCAATAATTTTAGGTGTCATTATGAAGAAAATAATAAAGAGCACCTATTGTTTTCATGATGATTTATGTGTGTCAGACTGTCTTCTGGTTACTTTTGTTAATGATTCAGCTGCAAGTGATATGATGTTGTATCCTGAAAAAGACACCAGCTCTGGAGAATTTCCCCTTGCCCCAGCTGGGCATAAAATCTCTTTTCCCCCTTTATCTTCAGGTAGGGTATACAGCTTCCTTCTTAGATGACTTCAAAATGAGGTAATCGGTGAGGAATGCTGTTGAAAGATAGATGCTTAGTTACCTTTGATAGTCCCTAGTTTCTGTTATGAATCTATAGACCTTACAAGCATAATATTTAAAACAGTATCTAAAATCTGAAGGGTTTATGAGAGATTTATGATGAGATTTATTCGGTAAGTCAAAATAGTGTCAAAGTGTCAAGGAATATTTGATTTGACGTTAGTTAAATCGACTGGACTTGTTACATGATTAAGGTTTTTAGGGGCACCTGGGTGGCTCAGTCGGCTGAGCGGCCAACTTTGGCTCAGGTCATGATCTCATAGTTCATGGGTTCAAGCCCCGCATCGGGCTCTGTGCTGATGGCTCAGAGCCTGGAGCCTGCTTCAGATTCTGTATCTCCCTCTCTCTCTGCCCTTCTCCTGTTCATGCTCTGTCACTATGTCTTGCAAAAATGAAGAAATGTTAGAAAAAAAAAATTTTTAAAAAAAGAAAAAGATTTTTATTTTTTTCAAACGTTACTTGGGATGAAAACGATAATTGATTGCATGCCTTTGCTAACATTACACAGTACTATTCTGCGGGTTGATCATATTGATAAAAAGTTCCTAGCGCAGATGGTTGAACACATCTAGGATTTAAAACTAAAGAGGAAAAGTGCCAATAATCACATTTTTTGGAAATTTGGTACATGTGATGAGGTCACATTTATAAGATGTAAATAATCTAATCCATACTCAGTATATTACACCCAATGTGGCTTACGAATCCTGTTTTTGTCCTTGTAAGAAAACAATATAAATTCTGCTTGAAGATGGCATCCTCAACAAGAATTTTCTCTCTTGTATCTATTTAAAAATTCCTAGATGCGGGCACCTGGCTGGCTCGGTCAGTAGAGCTCATGACTCTTGATCTTAGGGTTGTAAGTTTGAGCCCCATGTTGGATGTAGAGATTACCTTTAAAAAAATAAAATCTTAAAAAAAATTCTACATGCGAAAAAGGAGATTCGGGGTCATTGCTTTTTAACTAAAATAATATGACTTGAGGTTTCCAAGCTTCAAGTTATAGCTAGTTTATACAGTTTTAGGCTGTTTTATATTCAGATGATTATATGGTAGTTTACTTAAAAGGCAAAAACTTGCCAACATAAGCCAGCAAATATTTATTTTAACATTTAAAGTCTGTTACCAACTCGGTTCAGCTAACATGTTGTTGCATGATTGTTGAAAGCTGGCTTTCTTTTAACTGTACTTAGGACACTGCAGAAATAATAAAAATCAATGGCTATTATGTTTTGATTTCTCTGAGGCTTGTAATTCATTGATCGCATTAGTATTGCATTCCCAAGTCCCAGAGCAAGGACATAAAAACTGATGCAGATTATGAGAAGTTAACAGAAAATGGGAGAGAGGAAGAAAGAACAGAGGGGAAAAAATGAAAGAAAGAAGAAAACAATAAAGAGAAGGAAAGGAAAGAAAATAGGAACAGCATGGGTTAGTGTCTTAGATTCCTGATGTACCAGTGAATTATGTCTCATCCAGTCATTCCTTCAAGTATTCATGTGCTAGCAATATTACTTTGGGCAAATAATTTAATTTCTTCACCTGGGTTCTAGGGGGAAAAAGATTAAGAAAAAAATGTAAGAGGGGTACCTGGGTGGCTCATTGGGTTAAGCCTCAGATTCTTGATTTCAGCTCAGGTCATGATCTCACAGTTATGAGATCGAGTCCCATGTCAGTCTCCATGCTAAGCATGCTGAGCATGGAGCCTGCTTGGGATTCCTTCTCTCCCCTTCTCTCTGCCTCTCCCTCGCTTGTGCCCAAAAAAATAAATAAACATTAAAAAAAAAAAAAGTAGGAGAAGAAACTGGTGGGAATGATCATAATTCCAGCCCTGGTTCATTGTCATTGTGAGGGTAAACAACATAACATACATGAAAGTGCTGTGAAAAATTCTCTACAGAAGAACATTCTCTGTAGATACTATTAATAAAAGGCAAAGGCCCATTCACCATCTAAAACTGTATTGGAGGTTTTGCAAGTGGGCTCCTGGCTGGACGCAGGCCCCAAAGCACGGATAGTAAGATGGACATCCTTTATCTTATGAGAAAGCTTGTAGAGTATCCAATACTCAAGTTGAGAGTATGAAGGTATGGTAGGAGCAAAACAATGTCTCTTTCATAGCCTATGGTAATAAAAACAAAACAAAACAAAAACTATAGTTTTGCATCTTTAAGATATGATACCTTATTGTTTGGGAAGAAATTGGATAGACGATTCGTTCTACAAAACAGGAAAAGATCAAGGAGGCTGATTCATCCAACTCAAGGCCAGGATTAGATAATTACGGCGGCTGCTTTCCATTGACAGAGGCCTCCAGCATTTCTGGAGAGTGTGGGCATTTGCTCTTCATTTCTTGTGGTGATGGCATTGGGATCCAATTGGTTGCATCAGTTTCTGCCTCAGTATCCTGCTTCTCAGTGATGTTCTTCTAGTTCCAGTAGTCAGTGACTACTCCGCAGGGGTTAACGGAGGAGCTGGGAAGGGTGGGGGTTCACTAAAGGGAGGCAGGTAGAGGAGTAAAGTAAGGGTCCTACCAGGCTAAGACAACTAATCAGTGTTGGATGGGCAGCATCAGCAGACCTTCTCGCTCCCCTTGCAGACCCGGGAAATCTCGCATAATCCTTTCTCGGGCTACGGGAACCAGAGAGCACGTGGGTCCCTTGTGGTGACACAAGAGGGCAAACTTACACACCTGGGATAAGGCATCTCTTGTCTTACACTAGAAATACTTAGCGGATGCATGGAAACGTTGGGGCTGAGGGGCAGGACTGAGCTCAAGTGATCACACTCTGGGGAGAAGAAACATGGTAAGTTGTGTATTAAAATTTAGAGGTATTTCATTTTGTATATAATCCAGGTGGATGAAGTCAAGACTTAGCTGTTGATGACAGTACATACCTCTCCCCATACTTTCCCAAATCTAAGATGCCATTAGTTGTAAGTTGCACCATCGATTCAAATAAAGAGGTTTTTTCTTTTTTCTTTTTTAGAAAAATATTTTTTAACCCTACCCATAACATCAATCAGAAACAATGATTATAAAATAAATCTTGACTGCAGAAATCATAAATTATGACAAAGAAGAATCAGAACCAAGGTAGCTTCAGTGTGTGGAGGCAAGAAGGGTCTGAGCTTCAGTGCCAAAACTGCCCTTACTCTCCTTGGTCCGGAAGTAGCTCTGCTCAGAGCCAGATGGTTTCTAAGTCTCTGAGAGAATCTTCTGCTGCACCTCCTCACCTAGTTGTCTGTGTAGACCCTTTAGCCCTCTTTTTAGTCGACTTTCCTCCCAGGGACTAATTTATACAGTATATCCAGGTGGTTCCAACCCGTTCATTACCTTCTCTTTTAATAATGCTTCTTTATTTATTTTGAGAGACAGAGGGTTGGGGGTGGGGCAGAGAGGGAGAGAGAGAATGCCAAGGAGGCTCCGCACTGACCTGGCGCTTGATCTCACCAACTGTGGGATCACGACCTGGGCCGAAATCAAGTGCCCGGTACTTAAACCGAGTGAGCCATCCAGCCACCCCAATCCTTTTATTGCCTTCTTAACAAGAAAACTCTTTAACAGCCTCCCTTTTCCTTCCAAAGCATGAAGTCACTTAAAGGAAAATTGAGACGGGGCAGTCAGCAATAACAGTGGGGACCACAATAGCTGTTACCCCATTTTTATTTATTTATTTTTTTGAGTTAATTTTCTTTTTTTCTTTTTTCTTTTGTTAAATATAATTTGTTGTCAAATTGGCTAACATACAGTGTGTAAAGTGTGCTCTTGGTGTTACCCCATTTTTAGATGAGGAAACCCAATGGAGAAAATCAGAGCTGGAATGACTCGCCCAAGGTCACCATCTTATGAAAAGCATTCAGAGGATTTGCACTCAAGGACTAACTCTTCAAAGCCAGCTATGCCACCTCCCATAAAAAGGTTCTGAGTTTCTTCTGCCCCCATGGCTGTTTTTGCTTCTTGCTGGGCGTATCAGCTGAAGTAAACAGAGCCAGAGGTGGGAGGCAAACATCTCCAAGTGCCAAGATTTGAAACAGTCTTCCACATTACTGCTGTTGGAGCAGGCATAAAGTGGGCACAGTATGCGTATAAAAAGGCTTCAGAATGAATTTTCAGCTTTTATCTTGTATTTTTGTTTCTTTTATTCAGTTTTATGTATGCACTTAAATGCTTTGAAAAAGCACCAGATAGCTGAGAAATAAAAATTACAAAATTTATAACACCTTTTTTTATGAAATCGTATTTAGGGCTTTCAGGGAGTTTGGATGTTTTGTTGACCACTTTCCTCCCTTAAAGGAACCATGAATTGAAATTCAATTTACTCATTCAGTCCAGCATTTCCTCTCTTCTTTCCTTTTATCCCCCATAGATCATTTAGAAAACTCTTGCAAGATTTGAGACACAGTGCTAAGCATTATGGGATGTAGAGAGGAACACAACAGATGGGTTTCCTAGGATACTACATTGCAAAGAATGGGATCCTTAGGGCAGCAGGTAAATACAAAAACAAAAACAAAACTCCAAACAAACAAAAACTTCTAATACAGATTAGAAAAGGATGAATATTTAACCAAATTCTGATAAAGTACTATTTTGTCTGTTTGTTTTGCATATAAATTTCTCTCCCCTGGAAGATAAGAGAGCAGGACACTGGGGAAAGCATCGTGCAGAAGTGGTAAATGGGCTAGACTTTGACAGACAGGTGAAAAGTTGTTACGTAGAGATGAGACCTGGACATAGAATTTTAGGCAGTAGGACCATGAGGAATTCTATCGTGGAATCAGAGAATGGGCTGTTCATAGTCAACAGAATATGTCATTTTCATGGAATGTTAGAATTTCATGCTGAATGATAAAAAATGAGTTTTACAAGATAGGTCATTTCCAAATCCAGAAGGCCTAAAATGCCAGTCTAAAGACTTAGGACTTTTTGTTGTTGTTGTTGTTGCTGCTGCTGTTTTTTTCTTCCTCTAACGTGCTGACAGCTGAACCAATAGTATTCCTTGGTTCATAGCAGATTGGCCATTGGTCTGTGCTGGGCTCTTCTGTTTCATTCATTCATTCATTCATTTGTTTTTATTTCATTTTATTTCCACTTCTGAGTTCTATCCCCACCCCCACCAATGGCAACCGTTCTAATGTGCTTGATATCTTTTTTGTGCATGTTTTTATTATCCAAATACTATTGTGTTCATGCTCTTTAAAATGCCCTTGAGAGTGAAAATTTCAAACATAAAAAGTAGAATATTATAATGAATTCCCAGGCATTATCCTTTTGTAATAAGTATCAATTCATGTCTAATCTTATTTCACCTATAGCCCCACCTACTCTACAGTCCCTTCCCTCAGACTATTTTGAAGCAAGTCACAGATATCATGTGATTTTTGTCTGTAAATATTTCAGTGTTAATCTTTAAAAAGATAAGGGCTTTCTTGGGGAAACATAACTTTAATGCTGTATATCTTGCTTTAAAAATTAGTGAAAGTTCCTTAATTATTTCTTAAATCAGTGGTGTTCATATCCCCTCAATATTTCTGTAGCATATTAGAGAAGATTGAAATGATTAAAAGCTGTACATTTGGCGGAGGAACCCCGCAGAGGCAGGCTGAGAGCTCTGAGGAGGGGCACTCTTTGAAGAGCGTGTTGGGGCCGGCTGCACGAACGTTGGAAACATGGCAAACTGGAATCAACTGTTGCTGCTGGAACAGACTGCTTCTCCTGGAGGAAAGGAGGACTGGTGTGCTGGTAATGCTTCCCTTTGAAATTTTTCAGTTCTTTAAAACCTGGCTAGCAATTCCTTAATGATGTAAAATTCTGTCAACAATAGCGGTGTGCTTCTGCCTCTTGTCGGGACTCCAACTGATATACATCATTTCCTATCCTTCTGGCTTCTCTCCACCGCTATGTCGTTAGTATCTAGAATTTGAGTTCTACATTATTAAATATATACATATATATTTAATTTTCTCTTTGTTTATTTTTTAAATAAAAAACGGGGATATGCGTTTTATCTATTCAGACAAAAATTTTTTTTTCGGTAACTTTTTTCATATTAACAGCTTTATCTCTGTATCATTGGCATACAGCAAACCACACATATTTAAAGTGTAAGTCTTGATAAGTTCAAGTATATTCATACAGTCACGAAATCATCACCGTAATGAAGATAATGAACATATTGATCACCTCCCAAAGTTTTCTTTTGCTCTTTTGTAATCATGCTCTCACACCTTTCCCTGCCCTTCTTCCCCATCCCCAGGCAACCACTCATCTGCTTCTTATCGCTATAGATAAGCTACCCTTTCTAGAATTTTATATAAATGGGTCAAACAGTGTGTACTCTTTTATTTTGTCTTGTTTATCATAATTATTTTGTAGCCTGTTCATGTTATTGTATGTATCATTAGTTCATTCCTTTGTATTGCCAACTAGTATTCCACTAGATGAATGTGCTGCAATTTACTTATCCATTCACCTGTTAATGGACATTTAGATTGTTTCCAATTTGGGCTATTTCTAGTAAATTTGCTAGCAACATTCAGGTACAAGTCTTTGCTGTTTTTGTTGTTTTAAAGAGCAATTGTTTTTAGAGTTTATTTTTTAGCAAGAGAGAGAGAGAGAGAGAGAGCGAGAGCGCGTGGATGGTCGCGCACACCAGTAGGGGAGGGGCAGAGAAAGAGGAGACAGAGAATCCTAAGCAGGCTTCCGGCTGTCAGAGCAGAGCCTAATGTGGGGCTAGAACTCACCAACCGCAAGATCATGACCTGACCCAAAGTCAAGAGTCCGATGCTTAACCGACTGAGCCATGCAGGCGCCCCTCAGGTACAAGTCTTTGAATGAACATAAACTTTCTTTTTCTTGGACAATGTGTTGGAATGCAATGGCTGGTTAGATGGTAGGTGTATGTTTAACTTCTTAAGAAACAGCCAAACTATTTCTCAAAGTTGTTGAACCACCTCACATTCTAACCAGAAGCAAAGGGGAGTTCTAGTTCCTCTATATTCTTGGCAACACTTGGTATGGTTGGTGTTTAGAGGTATTTTGTTATGGTTTTAACTTGCATTTCCCTAATGAGTAATTGTGTTGAGCATCTTTCTCATGTGCTTCTTTGCCATCCATATATTTTCTTTGGTGAAGTGTCTACCCAAGGTAGACCATGTTTGGAGTCAAAAGACAAGTCTCCATAAATTTAAAAGGATTCAAGTCCTACAAAGTGTGTTTTCAGGCCACAGTGGAATTTAATTAGAAATCAGTAACAGAGTGATATCTGGAGAATCCTTAAATATTTGGATTCAGTGTTGCTGTTAAAAAATCTGACGCCATGGGGCGCCTGGGTGGCTCAGTTGGTTAAGTGGCCAACTTCGGCCCAGGTCTTGATCTCATGGTTTGTGAGTTCAAGCCCCGCAACGGGCTCTGGGCTGACACCTCAGAGCCTGGAGCCTGCTTTGGATTCTGTGCCTCCCTCTCTCTCTGCTCCTCCTCTGCTCACACTCTGTCTCTCTCTCTCTCTTTCAAAAATAAATAAACATAAAAACAATTAAAAAAAATCCGATGCCTGTTGGATTTTTATAACTTTGTAGGAGATATGCTTGAAAATTTCCTCTGGAAGTTCTCGGAATTTTCTCTTTCTCTTTCATGTGTTTAAATTTTCCAAAACTACATCTCAGTTCTTACTCTTGCTTATTGGGCACTCACTTCTTTCCATTTGAGTTCTTTCATCTCTCTTTAATTCAGGAATATTTATTTTTATTATTTCATTTAACATTTTTCCCTCCCTTTATCTTTCTCTCCTTTTGGATTTCTATTTTCCATATGTCAGCTTGTCTATTTTTACTCCATGTTTATTTCTATATTTATCTCTTAATTCATTTTTCCTGCCTTCTGGGAGGTTACCTCAGTCTGCTCTTTTACTTTTACAATTTATTCTGGGCCATGTTCAGCTTGCTATTTGTTCCATCTACTATTCTTTCTTTCAAGTTTTTTTTTTTTTAATATATATATACTTAATCTTTTCATTTGGATCTCTTTTTGACTTTTTTCTTGCTTCATATTGCCAGTATCTTTTTTTTTTTTAGTGTTTATTTATTTATTTTGAGAGAGAATGCCAGCAGGGGAGAGGCAGAGAGAGAGGGAGACAGAGAATCTGAAGCAGGCTCCAGGCTCTGAACTCTCAGCACAGAGCCTGATGTGAGACTCAAACCCACGAACCACAAGATCAGGGCATAAGCCGAAGTTGGACGCTTAAACGACTGAGCCACCCAGGTGCCCCTTTATTGCCAATATCTTTTTCTCAACTGTGGTTGTGTTTGTTTTACATTCTTAATCTGCTTGTTCCAATTTTTCTGCTTGATACAAAATACGTTGTCAGTTTGGGGCTGTGGTTCTGCGGTGGTTCTAACCTCAGGTATTTCAGGCTGCAGGCTGATGTTCCTCTAGCGTTGTCAAGTATGAAGATGAGATACCCGAGGCCTTAGTTTATGGCTCTTTTGTGATTTTAAGTGATTGAAAGATGAGCCCCAAGGCACAATGCCCGGGACACCAGAGCTGATGTTAACCACTCATCTGTTGCCTCTTCAACAAGCATTCCTCTGGCCAGAATCCACTGAAGTTTTAAAAGGGAGAAGACAATTATCTCGGAAGTGATTTACTATCCCTTAGGTGGGCTTGCTGAAGTGTCTGAGGAGTGAGTGCTCGGGGCACTGGTCAGCCTCTCCCCACACTCCCTCCCCTTACGTGGGCTGTTGTTGCTGCCTTCTGACTCACAGCGGTCCTGAGACAGGCAGGATCCAAAGGAAATCAGAGAGAGGCAGAATAGAATGTGGCAGGGCTCTCTTTACCTGATACTCCACCTCTGCGTGCCTCTCCTCTTTGCCCCAGGTTTAGGATGGCCTTCAGTCTCCCCAGGGACTTCTCAGTTTTGAAGATCAATACATTTCCTGTCTCTTCTGTCGCTTCACCGGAGCTGGTCCCCTGTGGCCTGTGCCTGGGAAACGTCTTGTCTCTATTTCATGGGTTGTCACTGGGGGTTAGGTTACTGAGAGATTTTAAATTTTGCTATAAGAAAATTAATATTGGGATACCAGTAGTTCCATCAGTTAAGTGTCCAGCTCTTGGTTTTGGCTCAGGTCATGATCTCACATTTCCGGGGTTACGTCCTCCTGTCAGCTTTGCACTGGCAGTGCGGAGCCTACTTGGAATTCCCTCTCTCCGTCTCTCGGTCCCCTCCTCTCGCCGCCCCCCACCCCCCCACGCCCCCCCACGCCCCGCTCGCTCGATCTCAAAATAAATAAACTTAAACAAAAAAGAAAATTAATATGGTAGCAAAGTGAAATGAAAAGACATTTTTTTTTCTTTGTAAATGATTTGTTAGTTGAGCCCAAATTTGAAGAAGCTGCTGTTTTATTTATTTTTATTTATTTATTTATTTTGAATGAATTGCAAACTAAGCTCAAGATGTTATAGTGAAAAAGAAAGCTAAATGAAGCCAGATTGGAGAGCAAATTGTTATTATTTAAAACTTATGGACCACCCTGGATATGCTAAGTTTTGTTTGAGAAAATGCTGAAACACGATCCCTTCCGTTTAGCAGCTAACATTTTCGGGAAATGTATACCACATTTCTGTGTGTGTTTTACTGACTCACTGCCAATATTTAAACTTGTTTAATTTGAGGAATTTCCTCTTAGTTTTCTTTCCCTCTTTTTTTTTTTTTTTTTGAGAGTGGTTCCCTTTCTTTCTTTCTTTCTTCCTTCCTTCCTTCCTTCCTTCCTTCCTTCCTTCCTTCCTTCCTTTCTTTCTTGTTTTATAAAAATAGAGACTATAAACAGATGTCATTGTACATGTTCATACTCTTGGGTTGAAAGTTAGCAATTAAGACATTATCTTTATCCTACGATTCTTCATAAAGCAGGCTAGATGGAGAATTTTTTACCTCCTTGCAACTTTTCAGTGTGTTTGCGCTTCCGCTCAAAAGTAACTGGCTGGTCTCTATTTTTATGTTAGACTAAAAGAAAAGAACTTAGTTTGAATAGCTAAGTCTGAAAGATTTATGTGAACGATAAACATGAAAAATGTTCAGTCTTAAGTCAGACAAACAATTTTTTTGTTTTGTTTTTTTGACTATCAAACTGCCCCAAAATTATACATAAGAAGATTTTGGCAGTAAGAAGACTCATAAAATGCTGATGAGAACATAAGTCCGCCGACCGTACTTACACACAAAGCTGTAACTGCCTCTGTGTCGCAGGGGAGCCCCACCCCCACCCCATCCCCTATACCAGGGCCTCTTAAACTCCAGCATGCATCAGAATCACCCAGAGAACTTGCTAAAACATGGATTGCTGGACCCTAACCCCAGAACTGATACAGCAAGTTTGAGGTGATGCCTGAGAACTTGCATTTTTAACAAGTTCCTAGGTTACACTGACCCCTATAGTCCAGGACCAACTTCAAGAACCACTGTCATCTATTAGTGATTCTCAATCCCGGCTGTAATGGAGATCTTAAAACGAATACTGTTGCCAGGGCCTGTGGCTTGCTTAGTCAGTAGAGCAGGTGACTCTTGATCTCGGGGTTGAGAGTTTGAGCCCCTCATTGGGTGTAGTCATTACTTAAAAATAAAATCTTAAAAACCAAAAAAAATGAATACTGTTGCCCAAAACTACCAGTGCTGAAGTCTACTCTCAGGGATTTTGATTTAATTGGTTGGGAGTGGGGCCTGGACATCTATGTTTTATAAAAGCTCTTCAGGAGATTGTAAGTCACCACTGCCATATACTCTTTCTCCACCCAGCATCCAGAGGAACTCATATAGTTGCTGTTCTGCTTCCATTCAAGTCTTTAACATTAAGGTTTTATGAAGATATTTGCATTTAACTTGGTTTGCCCATTGGTCCCGGTCACCAGCGAAACCCAAGTCATTTTTTATCTTCTCCCTTACTCTTACTAGTTCGGCTGTGGTTTCTCTCCTCCGAGCCAATCTCCCCTTTCTCTTCTCCCCTCTCCTTCATCTCTCCCATTTTCCTGTTGCTTCCTCTAGTGTTCTTCACTAACAATCTCATCTATACTCTCAGGCTTTCTACCATTGTTTCCCTTGGTCTCCTTGCCTACCTGGAGATTGGCTTGTTTCTGAAGACAATACTTCCCTTTCAGATATGGGCCGCTGGCTTTCCCACATCCCCTGGGTGTTGGCATCTGGACACCAGCTTGCAGTCTTTTTCACATTTCACTGCAGCTTCCAGAAGTTTACTCTTCAACCCTTATGTAAATTTCCTGTGCCTTTGAGGTTAATGCTATCTGGCCATGCCATCTGCCTCTTATATTGCTGTCCATCAACCTCCTTGTCTCTCTATTCATTCATTAAAGTTTGGGCACCCGGCTCGCAGTCATTGCTTCAGCCCATGCCCTGCCATCACTCTAGAGACATCTGCATCCACGTGGATGACCGTCTGGCACTCTGGCATCTTCAGTCTTTGATCTCCTTATTGTCCATGAGCTTTTCCTTGACTCTATCTTCCCATCCAATGTCACTGTTATGCTTTGGGCCTTTGCCATCACGAGGAGCTCACCATCTGTGAATTACTGTCTTCCATCGCTCCAGCTCGTAGTCAACCACCTAACATCATGGCTTTCATAAGAAGCCTATCCAGAATAGGATTTAATTCTCTTTTTTTTAGAGGAAAGAACTGCACATGGGTACACAACTGGGCACATGTTGCTGATAAAGAGGCAAATAAAATCTTACATTATTTAAAATCTTCTAAGTTATAAAATTGATGAACTTGTGTACCTAGTATGTAAAATAATGACGTTCAAAAGTCTATTTCAATGAACTCAAATTCTTTTTTTTTTATGTTTATTTATTTTGACAGAGAGAGAGAGAGAGAGAGAGAGCAGTGGAGGGGCAGAGAGAGAGAATCGCAAGCAGGCTCTGCACTGTCAGCACAGAGCCCAATGCAAGGCTCCATCCTACAAACCATAAGATTATGACCTGAACCAAAATCAAGAGTCAGATGCTTAACTAACTGAGTCACCCAGGCACCCCACTGATTCTCTTTTTTAAGGAAAAAGTAATCTGTTATAAAAGGAGACTCTCTTTGTGGCTTTCTACACAGAGACCTGAAATGGGTAATATGTGGCACCTTAAATTGTCTTACCAGGATACCTCAAAGTCTTACCCTTAGTATTTTAATTCTTAAGCTTGAGATATGTAACACTATTGTTATGTTTTCTCAGATATGTAGGTTTTACAGTTGAAAAAGTTTCAGATGCTTTCTGAAAAGGTTATGGGCCTTATACGAGGAATCACCTTCCTATCAAAGCATGATCGACAACATGATTCTGCAACATGTATCAAGAATATGACAAATATTTATACCCTTGGACATTTTAAAAATTATTTTATTTTGTTTTTTAAAGTTTATTTATTTTGAGAGAGAGAGAGAGAGAGAAAGAGCAAGCAAGTACAAACAGGGGAGGGGCAGAGAGAGAGGAAGAGAGAGAATCCCAAGCATTATCCGTGCTGTCAACACAGAGCCAGTCATAGGGCTCAAACTCACAAATCATGAAATCATGACCTGAGCTGAAATCAAGAGTCGGACGCTCAGTCTGTTGACTGAGCCACCCAGGCACCCCATACCCATGGACATTTTTATAGGCAGAGGGAACACAGATTAGGGAGGCAGCGACCCATGCTGGTCCTTTCTATTTATTTCACTCCTTCATTAAGAGATGTGTGGAAAGGGAAATTGCTTACCGTCTTTTCATCAGGCACAAAACAACGCACAGTGATCTTGAAATCACTTCTCCCCGGAACTATCATTCTCAGTTGGGAGGAAGTTTAGCGATGTTGCAAGGAAACATGTTGACCTATTTATCTATGAACACACTTTGGACTATTTTTTTAGTATCTCTGTGTCACTGGCTCGCTGTTTTCTTTTCCTACTTTTTGTGTGTGCTAAGGTCTGGGTAATTTGGCTGGTGATGACGGGAAATGAGAGTAGCCTGAAGGTACGGGTAAGGCACAGCTGATAATTATTCTTTGATAGAGACAGGCATACTCTGGCCCACATACAGATATTGGGTGCACAGAAAGATAGCAGATACAGTGGGACAGTGAAAACAGAAGACCAGAAGTCAGAAAACTCAGAGTAAGGATTTTTTTTGACTTAATAGCCTCGTGATATGAGACAATTTGCTTAGTTTTTCTGAGCCTCAATTTCCTTACCCGTAAAATGGGGATTGGAGTGTCTCTTTTCCTTTCCCCAAAGGGCCATTGTGAGGATGAAATAAATCATTTAATGTGTGTGAAGGTGCTTTGGCAATAGTACAGTGCTACAGAATAAAAGTCAGATGTTCTTGGAAGGTGGGGTGTGGTGCTTGCCTGAGCTCAGAGGAGAATATTAAGATAAATGACTTGGGAAATCTGCAAGGTCGACATGTTAGCAATGATAAATTGTAAACTTAAAAAAATGGTTGATGGATGCCTGAGTGGCTCAGTCAGTTAAGCGTCCAACTCTAAATTTCAGCTCAGGTCATGATCTCTTGGTTTGTGGGTTGGAGTCCTGTGTCAGGATCTGCACTGACAGTAAGGAGCCTGCTTGGGATTTTCATTGTTCCTCCCTCTCTCTCTGCCCCTCCCCAGTTTGCACTCTCTCTCTCTCTCTAAAAATAAATAAATAAAAACTTTTAAAAAATGGTTGAGATAAGTTGTAGTTTGGGGAATTATAAAATGATTGAGTGAAGATGAGAAAAATATCATAAATTTAGTAGATTAAGAAGTACCTCTGATTTTGAAAATATGCTGCATAGTTAAGCTACATCAAATGTTTTACTATCCAAATAAAAATACACATAAGCTCTTTCATAAACCCTTTTTCTTTTAGAATAATGATTCCTTGCTTTAAAACAATATTCCCTAGATCCTAGTTAGATGTAGGAGTAGGTTAGGGATTCTATGCTATCTACCAAGAATAAAATTTTTAAATTTACTTAAAACAATCAAACAAACAAAAATCAAGCAAAAAGCAAAAGTTGATTCCCAAATCCTCAATCATAGTCGCATTTTTTTGGGAAAGGTATGAATGTTCCTCCTAAGGAACAGATCTCCTAAGTTCTTTTTTTAAATGTTTATTTATTTTTTGAGGGGGGGGGAAGGGGCAGAGAGAGGGTGACATAGAATCCAAAGCAGGCTCCGGGCTCTGAGCTGTCAGCCCAGAGCCTGATGCAGGGCTCATACCCACAAATGGAGAGATCATGACCTGAGCCAAAGTTGGACATTCAACAGACTGAGCCACCCACGCCTCCTTCGTGTCTCCCAAGTTTTGACTTCAGTTAGTCCTTTATGTCTCACATCCGGGGCTACATAAGCCCCATTACTTGTTTTATGCACACCAGTTCTCAAACTGTGTTCTCTTCCCTCATCTCCAAAGCCATCTTCTTAACCTATGCTTATTAACCTATGCTTCTTAACCTTCTGCCTGGGTATCTTCCAGAACCTTTCAGTATGATGTTTTATGTTCATACTTTGACCTTGTTTCAAAATGGTGCAAAATTATATATTGGATCTTTACTGTTTTCTACTCCTTTGCCTTTTCTTTAAGTTAAATTGATCCTTTTGCCTGTTATGTCCACCAAATAGAATGTTTTGCTCATTTTAGGTTTTTAGCACATGTTGAATCCAAGAGAATAGTTTTCTTTATCAAACTTGTGATGTAAGCTGGACACTATATGAGCAAACACAAATGTATATATTCCTGTTTATTATATAAAACATGATTTTAGAATTTTCGATTTGAAACCACCTCAGTAAGCACTGAAGAGCAATAATGTGGGATGGTAAAAAGCATAACCACTTCCTTCTTCCTAGGAAGCAGGAGAGCACACCAGGTCCCTCCTCTTGGGAACTATAGAGTTTGTTCAGGATCCCAGGAGAGAAGTTGGACTGATTAGAGGTGACAGTGAGCTGTGGAAATGGATGAATTTGGCCAAAGGAGGATATGATTGAGAAAGAAAAAAATCATTTTCTGAATGGAAAAATGGCAGTTGGGCAAGCTTGGGAGAAGGAGAATGGGAGAGCTGAAACATCAAAGAATTCAAAAATATTTATAAGAATGTAAAGTCCATGAGGACAGGGATATTTTTGTCTGTGTTATCTATGGTTGTATCGAAACGAAGTCACACAAATGTCATGGCAAATGGTAGATTATGGGAGATTGAGAAACAGAAACTGAATCTGTGTTTTGCAAAGCTTGTTGGTTCCTCATCTCCCAAATTCCCATCAAAATGATCAAATGCATATATGAATAGGGTGACTCCAAGTCAGCCCTGTCCACATGACAGAAATAGCAAGTAATTTTTATTGGATCCTCGGTGGATGGGTGGTTCTTCATTGGAAGCCCAAGAATGGAAACACTCTTGTTCTGAAATCATACATATTTGGAATGCAAATGGAAAAAGGCCTAGTAATTTCCCTTCAAGGGAGACAGGTAGTGAGGTAGGCAGTGAGGCCATTAGTGGCACACTCTTTGGTCCCTCTCCTGTTCTTACGAAAGCGTAAAGTCACTATTCAGGCTGCATCCAGAGAATACACCTGTAGGTCATCCCTCCCAGTCTATTAGAAGGCTGTCACTGATGTGGGAAACAAAGACAAAATGAAAAACTGAATTTCCTTTCTGCCTACAGCGCACTGACAAGTCCTTGAGGCAGGCAGAGCGGCATTCCTCTAGAGCTCGGCTGCCTTGATGATGACCCTTTGCTAAGGGCAAAAGGCAATCTTAGCTTAACATGATCCCAAACTCCAGGATCCTGTAAGTCTACTTTAACATATAAAAATTCCTTTGGAAACTTCCTTTATCTCTACCCTCCAAGATATATGGCAGCAAGCATATGACCCCCTGATATATATCTGAAGAGTCTCTTGACTAAGGTTTTACTAGACAGTAATAAATTACCTTTTTCTAAGAATAGCTAGCCCCCTCAAGGTCCTGAAAACCCTATTTCCAAAATTCTTTAGTGACTTACACTAACCCTTCTCCCCTCCCAACCTGAAGGTACATAATCAGTCATCTATCACAACCCCAGTGCAGCTCTTTCTGCCCACAGGTCCTGTCCCTGTGCTTTAATAAAACCACCTTTTTCCACCAAAGACATCTCAAGAATTCTTTCTTGACCATTGGCTCCGAACCCCAACACTTCAAACCATATCAGTAACTGCTGTTTCTACAGCTGCGTTCACCTCAGTCCACAAAGGGAGGGGCCTGAGATTAGCAGTTGAGTACAGTCTAAGCTATAGTTTGAGCTGGAGGGCTGGGTCTGGGATTCTTACGGCAGCCCATGCCTCTCAGGAGACTGCTGGCGGATGCCCCCTTACTGGGTTAGGAAAAGCTGAGCAAGATCGGGGGAAAGAACAGATGTGATCCAGGTGGCTATGGGAAAGAGGTAAAGAAAACCAGAAAGTTAAGGATGGGGCTTACCTTTTAGTAGCATCAAAGAGAAATCCGGGTAGCAGAGGGTGTACAGAAACCTGGAAAAGAGTGTGATCCGGAAAGGACAGAGGTACAGCTTTGAACACAGTGAAATATACTGCCACTGTGATCTGAATCAACTCCTTTACGAGCTGACTGAGAATTCTCCTCTTCCCTCCCGAGTTCTCTTCCATGCCGCAGAGACGCGAGGAGATGAGGAAGAAGGGTCAGAGCCCAGTCCATCTGTAAAAGCCATCTATGGGCTTGAGTTTCTTTGGTCCACTGGTTTCTATTAAGGTGCATGATGATTGTGACCAGAGAAGAATGATTTTATGGCTCATACTTCCTCGTACACCGTTGTGGGGCAGTACATTTTCTTTCTCTTTGGAGGGGGTCCATTTTCAATGTTTGCTCTTGGGAACTGTTTCTTGTGATAGCCAGAGATCACCGGAAACAAATCAATATTTCAGCAAAGCTAGATTTATTTTATTCTCTCCCTTGTCTTCTCCCTCCTGGGAGGTTGTATTAAATGAACTGATACCAAAGATGTGAATGTGCTGAATAAAGATCATTTATAAGCATACTATTACTCGATGTCCCACTGGTGACACAAACGAAAAGTTGCCATCATGAAAGAAGACGGGCCAGAATTTGAATAACCCTAACGGAATGCAGACTGTAAAGGTCAGATTTCTTCCCAAGATCCATATCCTCTAGCTGTTTCAGGGAAGAGCTGACAAGTATCAGTATATAATGAATATGACTTGCAAAGTAATATCTTTCTGATATGTAGACCTTTGAAAGAAAATACGCTAGCTTATTTTTTCTCTCTTCAGTTCTTTTTCTCTATATAAATGACATAGAAGAAAAAGTCCAAAATATGGAAACCAATAAAAGTAAACCAAAATGTACACCTCCCTGTATCTTTGTATATTCTGATTGTATGTAATTCTTCTTTTTTTTTATTCTTAAAAAGTCATGAAAATTGAGATCTGTGAGAATCGGCAGCTTTGTATTCTTGTTGTTTTGATGTTAGTAGATTTAGGTGACAAAGCATTCATTCATTCAAATAAATTTATACTATTAGGGATACAAAAAAGAGTCAACATGGACCCGACCCTTTAGGAACTCAAAGTCCCCTGAATATGCTTCCTCCATGGTGTTTTAGAACCACCTCTAAAGAAAAGAGAAAGCAGGATGCTTCTTCTTTTAACATATGGTATATATATGGCTATTATATTTATGATTCCTTTAAAATTAAATTAGGAGGAAATTCTTGGAGTATTTTGTGACTAAGAAAAGATAGTTGTGACAGATTGCAAAAATAGCCACAAATTATTTCATCCCTACACGCATGCCCATTAGCAATATGGCTTTCCTGTATTCCCATTCATGGGCTAGTTCTATTTCTCCACCCAGTAAATCTGGACTTGGCCATGTGACTTGCTTAGCCAACAGAACATTAACAAATGTGCTACAAGTAGACACTTGAAAAGTGCGTGTGTCAGGACTTGTTGTCCACACTTGGAACCCCGAGAGAACCATGTGAATGAGCTTGAGCTACCTTGCTGAAGGAAGAAAGACACATGGTCAAGTCCATGTCACTCCACTAACAGATGCCACCACCATGAGGCTATCCTGGACCATGCAATTCCAGCTGAGCCACCAACCACCTGGAGATGTAGGAATGAGCCAGCACACATCAGATGAGCAGACCCCAACCACAACTACCCATTGGAAAGCATACACTGGTTTTTTTCCAATCCACAGAATTGTGAAAAGTAAGAATGTTTGTTGTTTTAAGTCACTAATTTGAGGTGCTGTTATGCAGTAAAGCTAAGTGATACAATAGTATTTCTTAATACCTTAAAACTTTAAAAACTTTAATTTAACCTAATGCAACCATGGGATTAGGATAAAGTAAAGATATAGTCATATCTTATAACATTCCTCAAGACTGCCTATCAATTAAACACTGTATGGAGGTGCGAATGACATACAAAAAGCTATAGGTATTTAATGTATACAACTTGATATGTTTGGGAATTTGTAGAGGTCTTCATTTTTTTTTTTTTTTTTTTTTGGATCTCTAGTACAAGATCTGAACTCGAAATCAGTTAGGGGTAAGATTTCTAGCTAGTAGATGAAAAAAGAACAGCTGAATGTCTCAACTTTTGTTCTGGCTCTAACACACTATGAGTCAATGTTTGTTTTAGTGAATGATCAGTATTTACTGCCTTTCAGTTCAACATCGGGCTGTTTTAAATATGAAAATTACCATGATGAGTTCTTCCCAACGACCACTCATCACTCAGCTGCTCGTTTCCTCTATGCAATGGCTCCAAGGGATACATTCGAGGAAGCGAATGTTACAGTGCTTGGCTGTAAGCCCAGTGGACACAGCAGTTGTCTCTGTGATGTCTTTGTTGCCTGCTATGCCTCCACCCGCTTTAATTGAGATTTCTGTTCCACCATGCCAACCAAGTGCTTTTTGTCAAGGTCACAAAGAACTCCATATTGCTAAATCCAACGGACACTTTTCAGTTTCTATTTTAACCTCTCAGCAGTATACGCCACTGCTGACCAATCCCTTCTTAAAATATGTTCCTCTTGTAGCTTCTGTTACACCATCGTTTTCTGGTTTTCCGCCTACTCCTGTGAACATTGTGCAGTCTTTTTTGAGAACCCATTTGTATCTCTCCATCCTTTAACTATTGGTGTTCCTTTAGGTCATGTTCTGGGTCACCTTCTCTTCTTGTTCTACATACTCTTCAAGGCAGTCTCATCTGTGACATAGCTTTGTATCTTCTGTGTATTAATCCCTTCCAAACTAAGGTCTCCAGTTAAAATCTCTTTGCTGAGCATCAGAAATCAAGCCATCTCATGAGTAGCTCCTTTTTGCTGTCTCCCAGGCCCCTCAATCTCAACGTGTCCAAAACTGAAGGCTGAATCCTCCTCCCCCTCTGCCTTCCCCAGTCCCCAGCCCCTATGGCCCCATCTATAGCAGCATGGCACCGCTATCTACGTGGTTGCCCAGGACAGAAACTCAGGAACCATCCTGCATCCTTTCCTCAATTAATTAACTAGTCCTGTTGGGTCTACCCTCTCCACGGTTCTTGAGTTAATCCTGGTCTCTTTAGTTTTCTCTCTTCATTTCAGAGGATGTGTGTTCCCAAATTATCTGCATCTCTATGCCAGCCAAGGCCCAGCCTTTTGAAACTAAAATGCCAAACACTTGACTCCATTGCTATTTTTATTTTGCCAGATAGTACCTACCTTGAAGCAGAAAAGAAAAATGCTCTGGATGACTAAATCTGAAAGGGCCAGAGGGTATACACATGTGAGTGGATGTATGTGAAATCTTGTTTGTTTAAAAATAGTAGCCAGTCACATCTACATTAATTTCTACAGTTTAGCCATTTATCCATTTATTTTCTAGAGTTCCATGTCTACTTTATAGCAAATAGTAATTATATAAATAGCACAGATTGCTTTTCCTCCTCTTCCTCATTTTAGCTTTGAATCACTTATGTTGGAACTCAGATGTTTGTTTTCTAAATTCTTGCATATCCTTGAAAGATATTTTTCCAGTCTTTAGAGATTTAAAAACTTTTTTTTTAATGTTTACTTACTTTTGAGAGAGACACAGTGTGAGCAGAGGAGGGGCAGAGAGAGAGGGAGACACAGAACTAAAAGCAGGCTCCAGGCTCAGAGCTGTCAGTATAGAGCCCGACGCGGAGCTTGGAGCTCGAACTCGCAAACTGTGAGATCATGACCAGATAAGATGCTTAACCAGTTGAGCCACCCAGGCGCCCCTCCGGTCTGCAGATTTGTTTGCATTTTTTCACCCCCAAACTGTCTACTGTACACTACAAAATTATAATTTTGTAAAATAAAAGATCACATTCTCAACTGTTTGGTGACTCCTCACTGTTTACAGTTTTGTTTTGTTTTGTTTTTTCTCAAAGGTAATTACAGATAATTTTTTTCTGTAAAGATAATTACAATCAAGAGGACCAGTTTTGAAAATTTCCCTGTGAGACTCTAAAAGACTAAGAACAAACTGAGGGGAGAGGGGGTGTGGGAGGGGGGAGAGTGGGTGATGGGCACGGAGGAGGGCAGTTGTTGGGATTATCACGGGGTGTTGTATGGAAACCAAACTGACAATAAATTATTCAAAAAAAAAAAAAAAAAAAGAAAAGAAAATCTCCCTGGGTAGACATCACTAATACTTTGGACTGAGAAAAGATGGGTTATGCGAATATCTTCTCCAAAAATTCTTCTTCATGTATTTCCAAACATTTGTTAGGTACCATGTGGCAATCAGCAGGCCCATGGAAGATGGCGGTGTGATTTGAGAGCTGTGTGTGGGCTAGAGACCAGAAGATTAAGGACTATATGGACATGTGTTTGTAGTTGGCAGGTATAGGGGAGACCTCTTGTACATCATCTGGCATCAGTAACCAGATGTGTAGGTGTAACCTGGGGGTGCCTGGCCTCAGCTGTACTGTGTATCTCTGGCTGGCCTATTACTTTTCTGTTCTTGCTGTGGAGGGTATCTTCAGGAACTCGCTGAGACCTTGCGACAGATGCACAAATGGGAAGTACAAGAGAACGACATTCCATGAGGCAATCTTTAACCAATCAGGGATGGCAGCCAGGTATATATAATGTGAACATGTTTACTTTCATTACTTCTTTTAGCCTCAGTCTCTTGCTCTGTAAAGTGTAGAGAAAACTTCCTACCTAATAATAAATACCCTCCAGTGTAGTGAGGATTAAGTGAGATAAAGTATGTATAGGTCAATTAAAGAATAGATGCTCAATAAATGTGAATAGCCCTCTCCTTTCCTATGCTTATAAAATTGTGTTAATGAGTGTTACTATTTTGGGTAGTTTTTCTGTTAGTTTCTTTTTAAAAATAATTTAAAGAGAATAATCTTTTAAAAATAAAACTTTTTTTGTTGTTTTTTAAAAGTAGGCTCCATTTAAGTACTTTTTAAAAAGCAAAATGAAGCCCAAGGTGGGGCTCGAACTCACAACCCTGTGAGATCAAGACCTGAGCTGAGATCGAGAGTCAGACACTCAAATGACTGAGCCACCCAGCTGCCTCTAAACATAAAACTCTTAGGAAATTGGAATTGCTAACCAATAATCAATCACTAGAGTTAAGAAGTATAGTTGAAAGAACATCCTGTGTATAATCAGAAAAATCTAGATTCGTTCTCCTCTCAACTATTACTGTCTGTATCACTTTGGACGACTTGTGGCAACTCACAGAACACTGGATAAGGAAATAGGTTTGTTCCAACTCCTAAGCAACAGTTGGCAGGAGGGCGGGAAGCAAGAAGAGGAGAATGTTTAATAGTAACACAGTCAACAGAATTTATTTCCAGCTTTCACTCCAAGTAGGAAGTGATTCTCAACAACTAAAATAGGTTTAAAACCATACACAGCAAACAAAATGATTTGCAGAAAGGACACCACGACTCCATATCCCACAGATGCAGCCACAGAGCTCGGCAACTCACAGCCATGTGAGAATTTTGCAGCCAATAATGAGCAAAGCCCTTTATCATAATCAACTGATGAAAACTCTTCAAATAATTTCTGTGAATAAGCCAAGAAGCAAAACCAACTCTCTGACACCACTCTTAAGAATCCCAACACAAGAAGCAGGCATCTAAATGAGTGAGTGGGGCAGCAAATTGTAAGTCATGTAGAGAAGCCAGACTGAAATCTAACCATTGGCCTTTAGGCCACTAAGGATTTTAGGAAAGAAAAGATGGAGATCATATCAAAACATGCTCTACATCTTTTAGAATTTGTCGTATGCGTTTATGGAGAGCAAACTGTTTATATGTCTCATTAATGGATGTCATTTCAGTTATTCTCACGAACTATTTTATTTCTTTAAAAAATACTGAGTTGTTTTTGGGTGTTGTTTGAGGTGTTTTCATGTTTTTTTATTATGATAAAAAAACATATAACATTAAATGTTCCATCTTTGCCATTTTATTTCTTTCTTTCTTTTTATAAGTTTATTTATTTAAGTAACCTCTACACCTGACATGGGGCTCGAACTCACTGCCCCGAGATCAAGAGCTGAGCCTCCACTGGGTGAGCCGGCCAGGTGTCCCTCCATCTTACCCGTTCCAGAGTATCCATTTCACTAGTGTTAAGGATATTTACTTTGTTGTACAACAGATCTCTAGAACATTTTCATCTTGCAACACTGAAATTCGATATCCACTAAATACGAATTCTCCCTCCTTCCTAGCTCTTGGCAATGACTTTTCTACTTTCTATTTCTATGATTTTGACTATTTTAGATACTTCATATGAGTGGAAACATACAGTATTTGTTCTTTTGTGACTGACTTATTTCACTTAGCATAATGTCCTCAAGATTCATGCAAGGTTTTAGCATGTGACAGGATTTCATTCATTTTAAGGCTGTAGAACATTCCATTATAAGTACATAACACATTTTCTTTGTCCATTTATCTTTCTAAAAAAACTTTAATTGCAGTAGTTAACATTGTTGCATAGTTAAGTACAGCATTGTATTAGTTTCCGGTGTATAATAATAGTGATTCAGCACTCATACATCACCTGGCACTCATCACAAGTGCACTTCGGAATCTATCACCTATTTCACCCATCCCCTGCCCCGTCTCCTTTGGTAACCATCAGTTTGTTCTCTGTAGTTAAGAATCTGTTTCCTGGTTTGTCTCTGTCTCTCTCTCTCTTTTTTCCCCCTTTGCTTATTGCTTAATTTTCCCCTTTGCTCATTTCATTCATTCCACGTATGAGTGAAATCACATGATATTTGTCTTTCTCTAACTGACTGATTTCGCTTAGCATAACACTCTCTAGTTCCATCCAAGTTATGCAAATATCCATTTATCTTTTGATGAATATTTGGGTTACTTCCACCTCTCGGTTATTGTGAATAATGTTGCCATGTGTCTGATACCTCTTTAAGATCCTGCTGTGAATTATATATATATAGGTATATATATATAGTTATATATATAAATATCTAATATGTCCAATATATTATATGTATATTCGGACTGTATGTAGTCAGAAGTGGAATTGCTGGATCACATAGTAGTTCTATTTGTAAATTTTTGAGGAACCTCTGTACTGTTTTCCATAATGGCTGCACCATTTTATATTCCCACCAACAGTGCACGGGGTTTCAATTTCTCTGCATTCTGGTGAACACTGTTCAGTGAACTTCCTAGTGGGTATGAAGGGATATCTCACTGTGGTTGTGATTTACATTTGTCTTATAATTACCGATGTTGAACATCTTTTCGTATGCTTGTTGGCCATTCCTATATCTTTAGGAAATTGTCTATTCAAGCCCTTTCTCCATTTTTAAACCAGGTTGTTTTGTTGTTGAGTTGTAGAAATTCCTTATATAGATCCTTTTCTGTTTATCAACCTATATATGTCAGATATGGGATTTGCAAATATTTTCTACCATTCTGTAGGTTCCCCTTTCATTCTGTTGATGGTTTCCTTTGATGCACAAAACTTTTTAACTTGGATGTCATCCCAGTTGTCTATTTTTGCTTCTGTTGCCTGTGCTTTTGGTGCCATATCGAAGTCCAATGTCCAAAGATTTCCCCTATGTTTTCTTCTAGGGGTTCTATAGTTTTAGGTCTTATCCTTAGGTGGTTAATCCATTTTGAGTTAATTTTTGTATCTGTTGTAAGATAGCGGTTCAACTTCATGTTTTTTGGATGTGGATATCCTGTTTCTTTCACATTGTTGGAAAAAACCGCTCTTTCCCCATGTGTTGTCTCAATGAAAATCATTTGGCCATACACACAAGGGGTTACTACTGGGCTTTCTGTTCTGTTCTATCGGTCTATCTATGTGTCTTTACACCAGTACTACATCATCTTAATTACTCCTGCTTTGTAGTACGATTTGAAATGAAGAAGTATGTGGTTTCCAGCTTTGTTCTTTTTCAAGGTGGTTTTGGCTATTTGGAGTCCCGTAAGATTCCGTATGAATTCTAGGGCTTTTTTTTTTTCCTGCAAAAAATGCCTTTGGGATTTTGATAGGGATCGCATTGAATCTGTAGATCACTTTGGGTAGTATGGAGATTTTAACAATACTATCTTCCATTCCATGACCAAGGAATGTTTTTCTTTTCTTTTCTTTTCTTTTTTTTTTTTTTTGTATCTTTGAGTTTTTCAAACAATGTTTCATAGTATTCAGTGTACAAGTCTTTTGCTTCCTTGGTTAAGTTTATTTCTAAGTATTTTATTCGTTTTTGATGGTATAGTAAATGAGATTTTTAAAAATGGTTATTTGTTTTTGAGAGAGAGAGAGAGAGCATGCATGAGAGAGAGAAAGGGAGGGCCAGAGAAAGAGGGAGAGAGGGAGAATTCCAAGCAGGCTCCACACTGTCAATACAGAGCCTGATGCATGGTCCAAACCCACGAACCATGAGATCACGACCTGAGCTGAAATCAGGAGTTGGATGCTTAACTGATTGAAGCCACCCAGGCACCCCAGGATTATTTTAATTTCCTTTTCAGATTGGTCACTGGTAATGTATAGAAATGGAACTGATTTTTGCATGTTGATTTCTTAATCCTGCATCTTTGCTAATTTCTTATTAGTTGTAGTAGGCTGGTGTGTTTGTACACGTATGTGTAGTATTTAGAATTTTCCATGTATAAGATCATGTCGACTTGGAACAGAGATAATTTACTTATTTTCCTATCTGGATGACTTTTATATCTTTTTCTTGTTTGTTTCAGATTTTTGAACATTCAAATTAAGATTCTTGGGTGATATGCAGCACCTGGTGAGGAAAAACCAGGGCCTTTGCTACCCTGTATGGCATCTTTGTATAAATAAGAGAAGCAAGTCACTTCCTTCAAGTAGCTGCAGCCTGCACTAGGGAACACGATGGAGAAGAGGGCACAGGATGAATGTCAGTCTCTCTGATCCCCTTGACTAGATGCTCTTGGGTGGGGACACACGTGCATCACTTCACATCCGCTCAGCCTCACCTTTTATTCCAGCCACAGCTGCAGTGACCGGTTCTGGGCAGGCATGAACCATTTTCATGCACGTGCCCTTGAATAGCACCTCACCCAACACCCAGTCCTCTCACTTCCTGCTTTGGGGCTTTTGTGATTCCCTTCGTGGGGACACTCATAGGGACCTCCTTGGCACACACATGTGCAAGATTAAAGCATGGGGTAGGGAGTGGGGAAGAAGGGATAGGAAGGGACAGGAGGGGGAAATTAATAATGCCCTATGAGGCAACCCTTGACCAACGGGGTAAAGGAGTCAGTGATTAATGCTCTGCCCCCTCCACAAACCTCCATGGAAGTTTCTGGAGACACGTTTCATAAGACTTGTCAAAGGGTCCCACAGGATAGACCAACTGATTGTCTGACATGAGACGAGCTCGTAGAACTGTATGCAGCAGCGCTGACTGTGACCTCTAACATTGCCTGCTTCAGATTTCACCTTAAAGAGACTCATTTGTCTTGGGTGCTTTTCTCAGTACATAACCACCTCATGTTTCTGATTTTGCATCCTCTTTATAAAACAGAAGTAAAAACATTTAACAATGTACTAAAGTATAAAGCATAAATAAATGTAAATTATTAAATATAAATCATTATTTCTGCTTTCAAGTTTCATATCCATTACAATAAAAACAAATATTCACCTTTATAGAAAGTCATTTATACAGATGTCTAGACTCAGGATGACTGGCAGTGAGTGTTTTAGACTCAGCTGCTGACTCTAGACAGAGCTCTTTTTTACTTTATCTTTAATCTATCTAGACAGCAGGATTGTTAAGCTCAACCAGCCTGATCTGGGCTCCATCATGGCCCCACCTTTCCAGAAGTTTATGCCAACTCCGACCCCTTGGTCTGTGTGATTTGGCCTGCCTGCCTATGTCCCAGTGTAAGCACCACTCATACTAGATGGGTCTTTGAAATCTTTAAAAAATTTTTTTAATGTTTATTTATTTTTGAGAGAGAGAGAAAGAGACAAAACACGAGGTGGGGAGGGGCAGAAAGAGAGGAAGACCCAGAATCCCAAGCAAGCTCCAGGTTCTGAGCTGTCAGCACAGAACCCAATGCAGAGCTCGAACCCATGAATTGCCAGATCATGGCCTGAGCTAAAGTCAGAGGCTTTACTGACTGAGCCATCCAGGTACCCCGGTCTTTGAAGTCTTTTAGAGCCAAATAGTGCCAATCAGGTGAGGGCACCTGATCTTCTCCCCCAACCCCCAGCACCACTCAAAATTTTACCCTCACTTCAATCTCTTCTCTGTCAATTATTCTATAGATGCTACTATGTGATGCCAAAATTGGTCTATAATTAGTTTATTGCTATATTGGAATTCTATCTTATTTTTGTTCTCAGAAATAGCCTGCCATTCATAGATGAGAGAAAATACTAGATAAAAACTCTTATGTATTATATCATTAAAATATATTCAGATTATTGTCATTATTAAAATACCTTTGCTTCTTCATTTGACCCTAAATGTTTTCATTACTGAAGTCAAGTTGGCATCAGAGAAAATTGTAGTTATCTGCTTTTTATAAGGCACGATTATCACATTACTGACCGCACTGTGCTATTTTTGGTACTGTGAAGTGAAGGCTCGGTGTTTAGGGGCTTAGGTCAAGGCCCTTTTCTGCCATTGGCTGTGTGACCTTGGATAGCCACTTAATTTCTCTGGCTCCCCTTCCACTTTTATAAAATGTGACTGTTGGCCTAGACACACCATGTCCTCTAAATTCTATGAGTATTTCCTCTCTGCCTTTGGGTTAACTGACACCCTGGGTCAAGATGTTAGTATTAGTGTGTCTTCTTTTCATATTTTCTCAATTGTCCTTTTCATTGTTTGTCTGCTTATTTTAAAGTCATACCAGCACTTTGCTTGGAATCTTACTATGGCATATGTCAAAGGCAAACATACTATGTATCTTTCCCTGTGCATTTCTATTCATGGAATACCATTAAACATAGAGACTTCCAGCCCATATCCAAATGTTCTGATTTCCCAAACGTTACAGACTGTTCAAGACTTAATGATGATTCCACTTAACGGTTTTTCGACTTTATTAGGTGCAAAAGTGATATGTGTTTAGTAGAAACTGTATTTCTAGTTTTGGCAGCCACAGTTCCCAGTCAGTCACAATATGAGTCCAAGATCAAAGTCTCGGAAGCTTTAGTTTCTTCTGAGGCCACTCTCCTTGGCTTGCACATGATCACCTTCTCACTGTGTCCTCACTTGGCCCTTTCTCTATGTCTGCATTGCTGGTGACTCTTTGTGTGGCCAGATTTCCCGTTATAAGGACACTAGTCAGATTGGGTTAAAGCCCCCGTTAACAGCAGTGTTTTAACTTAACACACCTCTTTAAAGGACTGTCTCCAATAACAGTCACATTCTGAGATACTAAGGGTTAAGACTTCTACATATAAATTTGGGGTAACAGAATTTAGTACACAGCATTCTCCATAAAGTAGATAAGCCAAATCAGCAACTCCAAGAAGTTTATGAAAATAAGATTGTGATAAGAAAAGAGCATTTTATACAAATGTATACCGGGAAAAGTCTGTTGAATTATTTTAACTTTTCCAATCCATTCTGAGTATATTGGGACATGCTAGGTGCCTCAAAGAGAAAGAAGACCAGACACAATACTCATTTGCTAGGTGTTGGCCAGGCTGATTTTTAAAATTGTTTTGTCAGTTGCTGAAAGGCATTGAAGTTTCCAGTTATGGCTGTGGATTTATCTACTTCTCCCTTCGGTTTTGTTGGTTTCCATCTCATGCATTTTGAAGCTCTAATATTAGAAGCATACACATTTAGGAGTATGTCTTCCTGATGAATTGATCCTTTTTTGTATGAAATACTCTTTTGCCTTGAAATCTACTTTGATTGATATTAATATGCCACAGTAACTTTCTCACACTTACTGTTTGCGTGATGCATCTTTTTCCTTCAATATATTTGTGTCCTTATAATTAAATTTCACCCTTTGTAGAAAGTATGTCGTTCAGTCTTGCTTTTTAAATTCAAATGCCCTTGAATTAGGGTATACAGTTCATTGACATTTTATGTAGTCATTGAGATGGTTGGGTTAGCATCTATCAGTTTGTACTTGTTTTCTGCTTGTCATGTGGTCTTCCTCTGTTATTCCTTTCCCGCTTTCTTTTTGTGTCATTGAATTTTTAACATTCCTACTTATTTCTCCTATTGTTTTTTAACAGGGTCACCTAGGTGGCTCAGTTGGTTGAGCTTCTGACTTTGGTTCAGGTCATGATCTCACAGGTAAGTGAGTTCGAGCCCCATATCGAGCTTGCTGCTGTCAGATCCTCTGTCTCCCTCTCCCTCTATCCCTCCCCTACTTGCACTCTCTCTCTCTCTCAAAAATAAACTAAACATTAAAAAAAATCTTAAAATTACAGTCAATGTTAAATTTATACTGCAGCACTTCATGTAAAATGAAAGTAGTTTACAATAGTATAGGTCCTTTTATTCCATTCTTTATGGTAACTTGTCATCTATTTTACTTCTATGGGCTTTATAAACCTTATACACAATGTTACTACTTTTGCTTTAAATAATTATCTTTAAAGGAATGAAAAGAAAGATAGCCTTTTTAATATTATCTACATATTATTTTACATGCTTTTCATGCTTTCCTATAAGTCTGGGATTCCATTTGGTTTCACTTTTTCTTTCAGCTTGAAAAATTGTGTTAGCATTTCTATTTTTATAAATCAGCTGACAACAGATTCTTTCAGTTTTCACTGATCTGAAAAGGTTTTTATTTTACCCTCATTTTAATGATAATTTTGCTGGATATAGCAATTTGAGATGATGGTGTTTTTTCCCCCCTTGTAACACTTTAAAATTTCATTTTCTGATTTTTTCACCACTATTTTTGCTGAAATGTCACCTGAGTATAGTACACCTTTTTCTCTGGCTTCTGTTAAGATTTTTCTCCTTATCTTTGATTTTTCTGCATTATAACTGAGAAATGTCTCAGCTTGTTTTTCTTCGTGTGTTTATCTTCCATAAGCTTCACCAACTTTCTCGGATCTGTAAATTGACTTTCCAAAAACCAAATTTGGGAACATTTCATCTGTCTTTCCTTCAAATGTATTTTTCCTGCTCTGTTCTCTTTCTCTTTTCATTCAGGTACTCTCATTACACATGTTAGGTCTTTGTAGAGATTACCAAGACTCTATTCATTAACAATTTTTTTTCCTCTTGTTCTTTAAATTGAATGATTTCTTTTGATTTGTCTTCAAGCTCACCAACTTTTTCTTATGCAATTTTTGGTGTGCTGTTATGCTGATCTCATGAATATTTTATTTTGGGTAATGTAATTTACAGATATAGAATTTCCATTGGGTTATTTAAAAAAATTTTTTTTAATGTTTATTTATCTTTGAGAGAGACAGACAGAACACAAGCAGGAGAGGGGCAGAGAGAGAGGAAGACACAGAATCTGAGGCAGGCTCCAGGCTCTGAGCTGTCAGCACAGAGCCTGACATGGGGTTTGAACTCATGAACCATGAGATCATGACCTGAGCCAAAGTCAGCCGCATACTGAGCCACCCAGGTGCCCCCTCCCTTTGTTTATTTTTTATAATTTCCATTTTTATGCTGAGATTTCCCAGGTGTTTACTAGTTTATGTTTGCTGTTATGTCCTTCAACATATTTATAATGGCTACTTTTATGTCCTTGTCTGCCCATCCTAACACTTAGGTAACCTTCGGGTATATGAATGAAACTTTATGGGAATGCAACTATGCTCATTCATTTACGTGTTGTCTGTGGCTGCTTTCATGCTACAATGACAGAACTGAGATGCTGAGAAAGGAAACATATGACTTACAAGCCTGGAGTTTTTTCTCTTTGGTCTTGTAAGAAAAAATTTGCCAACTTCTGCTCTAAAAAATGCCTCAGATTTGAGGCCACATTACTTCCTCCTATCACATGGCCTTTCTGGGGTCTCAGGAAGTGGTCAAAGAGCCTAGCAAGGTCTCCCACTCTGGCTGGATTGGAACTCCAAAGTCTCCCTGCACTAAGCTACCTCATTCAGCACTCAATCTTGGGGCAGCTGCTCCCTGCTGGGCCTTACAGAGTTTTGCCCTGCTTATGTGCAGCACTGCCTTCAGCCAAGGATCTGCCAGGAGCTCCCACACAGACTTCTAGGAACTCATCTCTGCAGCTCCATTCCCTCTGGTACGATGCCCTACAAATTCCTTTAGCAGCCCTGAACTCCACTCTTGCCTCTTCAGTGCAGGGAGACTTCTGTGCCCTACTAGCGCTTCACTTCTTGGCTCCTACGGTTTGGAAGGTTTCCTTAGGCAAAAATCCAGGGTGAATGTGCTGTTCACTTCATGGGCTTCCCTTTTCTCAAGGACCTCAGTCCTGTGCTGCCTGGTGTCCAATGTCTAAACATAATTGTCTCATTTATTTGTCATTTATCATTGTTGATGGCAGGAGGGCAAGTCTGGTACTGGTTACTCAGGCAGAAAGTTGCTCTTTATTCCTTTTTTACTCTTAAATTTAATCATATGCAGTTATGACTGAAATGACCTCTGAGTTACAGTGAAGAAAAGCATGGTCTTAGAAGAAATGTGTAAAGAGTTTAATAAAATCTACCTAGCATCTATTTTGCTTTTTTTGCTAATTGGGCTATCCCTCTGTCTTTTTACTATGTAATTGGAGACATCCTTCATTCATGTATTTTGCTTTTGTTTTGGGGAAAAATTAAGATGTAATGACTGCCATGCTGTTCTATAGTCATAGGAAATGTTCAAACCCATTACAACATCAGGTATGTATATTTTATTTTATTTTTATTTATTTATTTATTTATTTAGAGAGAGTGCCAGAAGTGGAGAGGGGCGGTGGGGGGAGAGAGAGGAGAGAGAGAGAGAGAGAGAGAGAGGGAGAGAGAGAGGGAGGGGATCATGACCTGAGTCAAAATCAAGAGTCAGACATTCAACCAACTGAACCACCCAGGCTCCCCAATTTAATTTCTTAAATTGAATGTTAGTTGACATACAATATTATATTAGTTTCGGAGGTACAACACAGTGATATGACAATCACATACAGTACAAAAAGGTCACCACAACAAGTGTAGTTACCATCGGTCACCCTACAAATTACAAATTACAATGATATGGACTATATTCTCTAGGCTGTACTTGCGATCCATTATGTATTTATTTTATCCTTTAAAACTACCACTACTAGAAAATTATTCAAAGCTAATAGCACTACTTTCCTATGCTAAAACAATATTTGGAGAATTGAGAAAAAATTATCTCAAACTGTCTATAGATATCATATTTTATTGCTACGTCCTCCTGCCAGGTTATACTAGATGGAGCTTCTGTTAATGGTCCCTAATTTCAATTTCAGGGAATTGGAGGCAGGTTATTCTAGAAAGTACTGCAATATGCTGATTGTGAAAAGTGCCAACATGGATAACGTAATTTCTGTGCCACAAAGAAGCTCTAAATTAGTAGATTAATTTGGACTACCTTCTCAAAATTTCAGTTTATCTCAACTTTAGAACTTCTTGTGGCAGGAAATCTTAGTGATTTTAAATTACTAAGTTCCTCTTAGATGTTAAATTGATAAGCATCAATGTGAATTTTTGGAATAAGTGCCCAGAGGCACAGTGATAAATTCCAGTTCAGAGGAGTAACTCAAGTTGTGAGATGTGTGTAAATCATGTTGTAAGAGGAACTACCAAAGGAATTAGGGCTGATGATGAAAGTGTTAAGTGTTAAGTTTTCAGCATACTTTAGGGGCTGTTTTAAGTGCAGAAAAGACTATACAGAGGCTTATTTAAGCTTTTGAAGTTAACAATAAATATATTATAGTTACAGATTCAAAACCCTTAAGGTTTAAAGTTAAGCTTACAAATCTTATTTTATTTATATACCAAGCACATTTTTGCAATCACTTGTAAGACTCTGACTAATATTTGGCTCTAGTTATGGATCTGTTAATCAAATATCTTCAAACATTTTATGCTGCATTTGTGTATTTAATATATTTCGGGTCAGGTCTTTAGCTTTAAAAATTATTTGATCAATAAACATTTCCAAGTGTTTAAATAATTCTTGGAAATCTGATACATTAAACTTATAACCAACTTGGGGTGCCTGGGTGGCTCAGTTGGTTAAGCATCTGACTTTGGCTCAGGTCATGATCTCACAGTTTGTGAGTTTGAGCCCCGCATCGAGCTCTGTGCTGACAGCTCAGAGCCTGGAGCCTGCTTCAGATTCTGTGTCTCCCCCTCTCTCTGCCCTTCCCATGCTCACGCTCTGTCTCTGTCTTTCAATAATAAATAAAAAACATTAAAAAAATTAAAAAAAAACACTTATAACAAACTTACAATTCTTTTTTTTTTGAGGGAAAAAAGCCTGAAAAACAAAATGATTAAAATTAAGAACTTATGTTCATCTGAAGACACCACAAAGAGGGTGAAAGGCAGGTCACAGAAGGACTTGACATTTACAATTTGTGTATTGAAAAGGACCCATGTTAGAATATGGAAGGAATTCCTAGAAATCAATAAGAGAGGCAGAAGGCCTTCCTTAATACTTCCTGACCTTTGAGTGGGGAAGGCCTGGAGAGAGGAATCTATGAGGTGAGTGGCTGCTGAGATAGCTGCTTAGTGATGGTGGCCAAAGACTGGGGTACTGAGTGTTGGGTAATCCCTGGTGGCTCCAGCACTGGTGGGGGCAGGGAGATGCAGGAAGATGTCCATGGGGAAGGGGGGGAGGCTCCTCCTCTTTTGATCTTCTGACTTCCTGATCCCCTTTGTCTCTTTTGCCCTTCCCCCTCTCCTTCTTTCTCTCTTTCTCTTTCTCTTTCTCTCTCTCTCTCTCTCAAAATAAATAAGCAAAACAAAACAAAACTTCTAATTAGAAGGTTGACACTCTGGTAGACTTATTTCTCCTAAATATTCCTAATACAGAAAGCACTAAGCTTGCACACACACTCTAGTTTCAATAGAGCAACATACGGCCTTGGTTATCTTAAATATTTCTGTGCTTGGTTCTGAATCCTCCTGGAGTCAAAAGACACTTCTTCCTGATGGAAACCATTTCCTTGTCCCATGGAACTTGGGGTGGATTGTCTCAGCTTGCCTGACATGGCTTACTGCCTGGAAACCTCAGCCAGAAGGCTTACTGTATATTCTGTTTGGCAACCTTGATGGGACACACTGAATCCGCTTTTGCAGCTTTGTCATTGACTCCGTGATTTCCGAAGCCAATAGGTCACTTGGCCCTCAAACCTCTAATTCTCTCTGCAGGGAAGCCTGCTGCCTCTCTTCCCTTGACTCTTAATGTTCGCGAACAAATGCATACAAGTATTTGCGAACAAATACAACAAATACAAGTTGTTGACATACAACTCGGCCACTCCTCAAATTTTATGAAAGTTCATTGAGCTGTTGCACATACTGAAGTGATAGCAAATTGAATTTTTGAAATCTCTTCTGGCTTTGTAGACTAGTTAGTCGCAACTTCTGAAGTCAGACTCCTGATAAGTGTGTCAAGAATTCCTCCATTATGTTGGACCAGGTGACTTGCAAGAGCCCTTGTAACTGTAGTCACGACAATTCTATGATTTTCTCAGAATAATTGTGTGTTTATTTGAACCAGAAATCCATAGGTGCCTTGTTTTGTCTACGTCACAGGTGTTTTTCGAACAATCTGGCCGTTCAATTATGACTCATCTTAGTTTACAGTTCTGGGTTGTTGTGTTCATAATGTTCCTCCCCTCCTCCTCCACCACTACCCATTCTCCTGGATCTCTTCTTCTCTCCATTATATGCAGTAAATGAGTGCCTACTTCAAGCTGGAGGTGGTTCTAAAAATAGAAAGGTAAGCTAGACAGGGGAGCCTGGCTGGCTCAGTCATCGGAGCATCCGACTCTTAATCTTGGGGTCAGGAGTTCGAGGCTCATGTCGGGTGTAGAGATTACTTTAAAAAAAAAGTTAAAAAGGCAAGCAAGGAAGACACATATAGATATTAAACAAATAAACACTAATAACATTTTAAAACTTTAAAAAACTGGGATATAACTTTCATACAGTAAAATGTACAAATCTGAAGGATAAGCTCTCAAAAGGTTTCCAATAGCTGAGGAGTTTTCGTAAGTGCTAGGAAGCTTATTTGAGGATAACTGTAATTTTACCAATGAGCATATATCCAAAATAAAATACATGGACTTTGTCCTGAAATGTCAGTTTGATGGCCATTACTCGGATATTTGTGTGTTGTTGGTTTGGAGTGGAATCAATAAACTATGGCCTGTGGGGCAGGGTAGACTCTTTCTGCATGGCCCAGGAGCTAAGAATGGACGATTTAAGGCAAAATAGAAGAAGGAGGAGGAGAAGAAGGAACAGAAACTATATGTGAGCCGCAAGGCTTAAAATATTTATTGACTGGAAGCTTTAGAGAATAAATTTGCTGACCCTGGAGCTACAGAGAAAGGAAAGTTCACTAGAAGCCAAGGACGATGCCTCTTTTTCTTTGCTTTCTAGCCTCGCAAGGCAGATGTGTCAACAGGTTCTCTCTCACTGGCACTAACATGTTGCTTAATCAGAAAAGGGTTTAAATTTTTACTAGCTTATGTCAGCCAGTAAATTAAATGCAGTCGTATTAAATGCAGGGAAGAGTTTGCTAAAATACCTTGCCAGACCACTAAGCCAGGACGCTCAGAGGTGGTTACTCTCCATCTGAATAAGGCTTGCATTTTTCAGAAATATAAGAATAGTTATGGCTACGTTTACCTATTTTCAAGGCTATGCGTGTGTTTGGAAGACTTTGCCATTGATATTGCCATCATCTGGGACCTTCGCAGTAGTCAGGGCTGGGGAGAAAGCAGATAAAGTGTGCGCGGGGCTCTGATGTAGTCCATATCCTGCCACATAGCCTATCCCTCCTTCTCTCTCCAAACAATCCCTATGTTTTTCCTCAAGTCTAATCCAGCTCGCAGTATGCTTCATTCAGCAGTCAATATCCTACTCACCAGCAGGAAATTCTGGCTCAAATAAGGCCCAGGCTGGCCAGCATTTGGTCTGATTACTGATGGGGGCCGGGTGGGAGTTTCTAGGTGGTGTTGACGTTAGAATTGTCGCTGTGGTTTGGGTTGGTCGATATTGCTGGATTGGCTATGGTTATTGGCATAGAGAGGAGGCTAGAAATAAGTAAGAGAATGTTTGAGCCTTTATAAAATGTGTGGGTCTCAGGAGAAAGTTTGTCCTGGAAAGGCGAGTAGAGTGTAAGCCAAGAAATGTGTGCAAAAGCCAAGAACAAAGATGGCCGGGGTCAGAGACGGATTGCCATTTGTTGGGCTCAAGGCTCAGTTGGGACACATCGCGTACCAGGCTAGGAGCAGGAAAATGAACTACAGACCTTACCCATTTGCAGGGTCTCAAACAGCCTTGGGTTGGCTGTTGGAACTGAACTTGTCAGTTGGAGGCTGAATGGCAATTGCTGAGTGTGATTGGGTTGGTAAAGCCCAGATTTGACAGGACTAAGTTATTATAAAAAATATTTGATGACATTGCCATTTTATTGAGCAATTGCTATGTGACAGACACCTTATAAATAATAATTCTATCGAAGCGTGTACTATTATCCATATTTTCTAGAGCAGACAACTGTAGATCAAGGAAGTGAAGTGATTAACTTGGGCTGGTAAGTTGTTTTTTGGATCCAAATCTGTCAGAACCCTAAGTATAAAGCTGCTTAATTTTATACCTAATGTTCCTTTCATAAGGGGCATTTAAAAATGCTACAACCATAAAGCAGTTACTTATTCTACATCCTGGAATATGGTCTTGCATTGATTTGGGTCCTATCTAGAGATTTTGGATACAAAATAAATCTAACCTCACAATCCTCTGACATGTTAGTATAATGTACTTACTTAGCCAATTTTAACTAAACATTTTTTTTAAGTCATGCACTGTGCCAGCCGCTGAGTATATGATAGCAAATGAAATATGCATGGTCACAGTCCTCCTAGGGCTTCCAATAAAATGGGTTAGATAGACACTGAACAAGAAATAAGAGGGGTGCCTAGGTGGCTTAGTCAGCTAAGTGTCCGACTTCAGCTCGGGTCATGATCTCACAGTTTGTGAGTTCCAGCCCCACATCAGGCTCTGTGCTGACAGCTTGGAGCCTGGAGCCTGCTTTAGATTCTATGTCTCCCTCTCTCTCTCTCTGCCCCTCCCCAGCTTGTGCTCTGTCTCTCAAGAATAAATAAACGTTAAAAAATAAAAAATAAAAAAAATAAAATAAGATAATAGATAAGTAATCATAAATTGTGCAAATGTCTACCTTAGTTTACAGTCCTGGGTGATGGGAGAGAGAGATTAATAAAAGGATTTACTTAAACTTTTTTTTAATGTTTATTTATTTTTTGAGAGAGAGACAGAGGTGCAATCAGGGGAAAGGCAGAGAGAGAGGGAGACACAGAATCCAAAGCAGGTCCAGGCTCCAAGCTGTCAGCACAGAGCCCAGTGCACAGAGCACAAACCAGGAAATCATGACCTGAGCCAAGTCGACGCTTAACCAACTTAGCCACCTAAGCCCCCCTAAAAGGATTTACTTTAGATTAAGTAATCAGGGAAGGCCTTTTGGAGGAGGTAACATGCCCGAGCCTGAAGGCTGAGTTGGAAACACCTAGAAACAATGGTACTTGTGATTTGCACCTGGGGGACATTCAGCAAATGTCTACAGATATTTTGCTTGTCACAGCTGGGTGGGGGGAAGGGGAGATTTTGCTGATGTTTTTGCCTCCATCTAGGGAGTAGAGGCCAGAGACACTGCTGAACCTCCTTCAGGGCAAAAGGCAGCTCCTCACGGCCCAGAATTTTCAGGCCCCAAGCGGCAGCGGCACCAAGATTGAGAAAGGCCATTTGGGGTTATCAGCATTTGGAAAGTCTCCCTGACCCAAGTGGGCTTGGGCTCGATGCCCGTCCAGAATCAGGAAGAAGAGCAGCAGGGCCCAAGGCTAGTCAGGGAGGCGGGGCTGAGGAAGACCCCGTCAGGCAGCGAGGGCCAGAGAGTCCATCATAATAAAGATCTAGATTTTACTGCAAACCCTCATCATCGAGTCCGAAAGTAGTCATCAGTCTCCCATTTCCCAGGAATTCTCAAACAAGGGGGAAGTCTTAGATGAAGCATTGTGATAACACTGTCCTTACTTGCTTTTAGAATCTAGTAAAAAAGCCCTCAGTACAATTTTAAGCATAAATTAAGCAGGTCGAATGCTGGCTACTGACTTTCTTTCATCATTAGATTTTTCTAGCAAGAGCTGCCCTCGTGACTTTGATCTCTTTCATACATGCCCACATTTCTTGCTGGGGCTGACCATGTAACCTCTAGACAGGGTCTGGCTGGGTCATTTCTAATGGCTTACTATGTCACACTTCCCAGAAGGCAACACCATAAAAATTTCTGTAAGTTTTTCTAGACTAAGTAGGAGCAAAAAGGTAAAAAAAAATCTTGACACTGCTGTTAGTGGGTGATGCTGAGCAAGCTTCTGAACACCAATCTTCTTATCCGTAACACTGGCATTTCCTTCAGGGAACAGTTTCTTGACTATTTTGGGATTGTTGCAATTCGGAGCCGAGGCTGAAAAATCCTGATTGCTTCATGGAGGGGATTAAGGAAAATAAAATATAAAGAAAGAAAAAGCCGTGCCTTCTTTCATTCTGCCAATGGTATTTTCTAAACTAGCCAGAAAAGAAGTAACTTGATTAAAATCAACGAAGATACATGAAGGCTCTGTAAATAATTGGACATGACAGAACGAGAATGCCGTAGAGATATTGGTGTGAGCACTTTCCCATCGCTTTGATTCAGGCCAACGGTCCTCAGCCCTGGCTCCGTTTCCCTGCAACTTTCCCTGACGAGTCTTTCTTGCTTTGCTGGAAACTCCCTGTGTGAGCCCTCTTACCCCATTCTTTTCTATTTTTCAATAACTTAAAGCTCATTTGCCTGGCCTGTTCTTAAACACCCAGAATGTTGGGAGGGATGGATGATCAAATGGATGGGGAAACTGAATGTTTGACGCTGAACGTTCTATCCGAAGGAGTTTGAACTCAAGACCATGACATGATGACCTTTCTAGTCAGCGTGCAACCTGCCCATATCATAACCAGCTGGTAGTGACTTCTCAGTGTCCTGTCGGATTCCCTCTTCCTCTGTTCTCTCTACATCGGATTCTTATCTTTAAGACTGAAAGTGAGGAGCTCCGGGGTGGCTCAGTCGGTTAAGCATCTGACTTGGGCTCAGGTCATGATCTCAAGGTTCATGAGTTTGAGCCCCAAGTTGGGCTCCCTATTGTCAGTGCATAGCCTGTTTCAGATCCTCTGCCTCCCTCTCTCTCTGCCCCTCCTCCATTCTCTCCTCCTCTCTCTCTCTCTCTCTCGAAACAAAACAAAACAAACAAACAAACATTAAAAAGAAGACTGAAAGTGAGTGTTACTCAGGATTTTTCTCTATTGGATACCTTGTATGTTCTTCGCATACTTAATTGCTTATGATTTTAGGTGTAGGAAAAGGGACTAGTTATTTCAAATTACTAGTTAAATCAAAACTAGTTCAATCAGATTTCAAATTCTACACCACAACACTCCCCAGGGTGCCTCAGAATTTGAAATGCTGCTCCAAGAACATAAGTACAGTTTTTAGTTCCCAGCCTGTATGTTAGAATTATTTAAATGCTTTTTTTTTTTTAACTGGAGATTTTAGTCTAGAGTAAGATTTCGGTACTCTCTAGCCTGAAGCTCTGCCCTTCCCCCAGCATTTGACATGGGCTGGTTTCCATCCTCTCCTCTCATTCAGATACTTATCTCTTAACCTTGACTGTTGGAACTACAGCAAATGTTTCCAGACACTGTAAATATGTCAAAGTAAACCTAGTGTTGACAATGTAAGGGCAGCGTCCAGCCCTAATGCTGATGATTTAACAGATTCTATCCCCCCTTTTTTTGACAAGTATAACTAAGAGCAAATGTAACCAAGAGCATGGTATTTCATGCATCTACTGTGTCCAAAAAAAGAAAGAAGACAGTGCAGTTATTAAATAAACTGTTACCATATATTTCACAGGGCAAACAAAAGTACTTACCACTTAAAAGTAAACCGAGAAGAAAATGCCCACTTTCACAACACAGAAGGTTCTGGTTGTCTAGGTTAAGGAGAGGAGAGACTCAGACTCAGTGGAGTCAGGAAAGTGGGAGAGGTGGGGGACAGGAACGGGAGAAGAGGGAGCCTCTTTGGTCCTTGGAAGCGTGGGGCATGAAGTTATGGTGAAGGCACGGAATGGCACCTTTAGTTCCTTTGTGAGCTGAGCGATGTTGGCATTCATTCGCTCATTTCTCAGTGTTCGCTGAGTGCTCGCCACTGGCCAGGTAATACTGTTCTAGGTGCTTGGGATACATCAGTGAACAAAACAAAGACACTTGCCCTTCCGGAGTTTATGTTTTAGAGAGGAAAGACACACAATACACATGGAAAATAAGTAACTGTATAGGAAGTCGGAAAGTGATAAGTGCTATGGGAAAAAGAAAAATTAGAACAGGGGATCCAGAGTAGGCAGTTAGTGCATGCTCAGGACACGATATGGCCTGGATAGAGGGGCCAGGGTAGTCACGTCTTCTTGAGAAGGAACGATTTGAACAAGGACTTGAAGGAAGTTAGGGGTTTAGCCAAGTAGCCAAGTGAGGAAGAGTGTTGCAGGCAGAGGAAACAGCCAGTACAAAGGCCCCATGCAGGGAGGGAGTTAGGAGTGGTCAAGAAAACAGCAAGGAGGTCAGAATGATGGCAGTGGCATGCAAGAGGACGAGGTGACGGCAAAAGAGGCACAGGGCTTTGTGGACCTGCTCTTCGCCTCTTCTGTCTCATAGGAGCCTCCCCCCCCAGCCCAACTTCTAAAACCCTTCTGCCGGGGTCCTTGTTCCGGCGAATCTAGGGGTCCACGAAGGACGGACGGTCAGGCGAAAGGAAATGAGAGAGCCACGAGAGAGATGGAGTCTGATGACCAAGCCGGCAGCCCTGGCAATTCTGGCGTAAATTCTGGCGTCTCCGCCCTGCTGGTCTCAGTGTCTTTATTTAAAGGTAGTGAGTTACATTACAGCAATGAGTGACAGCCCATCAGTAAGCATAGTTTGAACAATAATGTGTTATATCAGTAAAGTGGCAATTTCCTCAATCTTGCAAGTTGTTTTCAAGTTAGCATATAAATTTAAGGCTGGGGGAGAGAGCAGGAAGTTACCTAGGCCTGCCTATGTTAGTTATCTATAAACAGGCCAGGAGTCATTGCCTATTCTTCCAATTACAATGGGGAGGTACGTCTGGCAAGGACAGAATTCCCAATGCTTGTCCTTTGCCCGTGAATGAGTGAATTTACATAATAGGAGCCTAACAAATCACACCAATATTCGGCCTGCTCATAACTGCTATCAATCTGTGCAACCCATCCCCAAGATGCAACTTTAAGGTGGTCAGGCTACTCTCATTCAGATGTAATCCATCAAAGCATCCTGCTCCAGGTCCTTCCCTTTTATCTAAATGTGGTAAAACAAAAGAGCATTACATTCCTTAGGCCAAGGAGTAGTTCAAGAAATCCAGGCCTGAAAAATCGCTTAGGAGGTAAGATTAGGCGCCAGTTTGGCTGGCGAGCTTTTGCTTCAACCTTTTCCACACAGGGAGGAGTCTCAACCTGCGAGCCCAAAATGGCTCCCAACATACTTCTATGATTTCCTTTGGGATTCACTACCCATTGTCACAAAGCACACTTACAATATCAGCCCAGACTCTAAATAGTGTCTTCTTCTTGTTCTAATGTGGACTCTACCTCTCCAGCAGCCCTCCAGGGGGCAGATTCTCTCATAGCCCTCATGCTACTAGGCCTGGGGGGTGGGGCTCAGCTATTCTGATGGCCAGATAATTTTCCATCCTTTTAAGCTCCATTTATAAGACGACTTGCTGTAGTTGACATATATACATATATATGTTTATTTATTTATTTATTAATATTTATTTATTTTTGAGAGAGAGAGCATGAGCAGAGGAAGGGCAGAGAGAGATGGAGACCGAAGATCTGAAGTGGGCTCTGCACTGACAGCAGAGAGTCTGATGGGGAGACTGAACTCAGGGACCATGAGATCATGACCTGAGCCAAAGTCAAACGCTTAATCGACTAAGTCACCCTGGTGCCTATTTATTTATTTATTTATTTATTTGAAACAGAAAATCTGGGTTCAGTTCCTGCTGTGCCGATTAATTGTATGACTTTGGCAAGTCATTTACTGTCTCATCTGCTCTGTTCCATTCCTTATGAGATAGAGTTAACAAAAAGTTATCTTTCAGGTTGGCAGTGAAGGTGAAATGCGGTAATGTCTCTGGAAGTGCTTTCTGAGGCCCGTAAGGATGAGCCCCGTTACCCCGTGCGGCTGACGGGGCCGGTGGCCCACCAGTGTATCCTCCAGGCACTTTGCTTTCTGTGCCCAAACCTTCCTGTGAACACCCGAGATTCTCTACCCAAGGGCTTTCTTCCGGCCCTGGGAACATGCACAGCAGCACTGTGGCAAGCCGGAGTGCCAGAGAGTCAGTTCCCCCCCGGGAGCAGTCCTGAAGCCACGGTGGACAGAGACAGGAGGATAAACACCCCAGCTTCCTAGCGGGGGACAACTCTGAGGTAATCTCTGTTCTGTCTCCTAAGCTTCCCTAGAAAGATCATGCTCCAACTGCTCCCCGTGACAGATGACTCGATGATATACCCTTTGTTAGCTTTCCTCCTTTTCCTGTTTTATTTCCTTACTCTCTCTGTTTCCTGGGATTGAAACTAGTGGCAGAACTAGAGCTTGGTCTCAGTGTATCTACTTTCAAAGTCTATGCCTTCAACCACTTAATTCTAATACCTCTGATATTGCTTCAGATACTGTTTCAGATAATAACCTGGATGAGGGTTGTGTTATACGTGTAATCGGATTTCCGTGCTTTATGAATCTGAGTACCATTCGTCACATGCTCTTAGACTTTCACATTGAGTGTTAGAGTGCCCAAGAGCCTCCGTTACCAGGTTAGCAACCGGTTTAACAGCCCCCCTTTCAGGTTCCTTTCTATGAACCTTTGGGATACTCCGCCCCCCACCAAACAGCGTGGTACTGCTAAGGTCTGAAGAGGGCCTCTGTCTAACTTTTAAGTGATCTATCCGCCATTGCCATTCTCCCCACCCCACCCCCACCGTGCGCAGCCTGATAGAGAGAAAACAAATCCTCCCCGATCTGCAGATGATGACAGTCCCCTCTGACTTGGGGCCTCCTGCTCAACTCCTGGCACCTCGGTCCCTTGGGGGCGGGGCTGGGCAGCCCATCCCTCAGCTCTGGGCCTTGAAGCAGGTGCACCCTCTCACCAGCCCGTGTGCTCCACTCCTGTTTCTTGGATCACAAGCACCGTGTCCTGCAGCCTGGCCGGGAGGCGTACCAGCTTCAGTAGGATCTAGGCTTCATGCATTCCTTCCCCATTCACTCGGGGGCCCGTGAGCCCCCTCTCCTCCTTCGCTGAGACCCCTGCTGCCCTGGAGTTAACTTCAGAGCCATCCCGGCCCACCTCGATAGCTCCTTCTCTTTACATATCTGCAAACTGGGGTTGATTAAACTTCAGTTTGCTGCCTCCCTGAAGACCCTGGACTCACTCGAACTGATCCACTGTGTCCCCAGTGTTGAATTTTATGTAACAAGGATCTCAGACTTGACGGAGACACAAAAGCTTGGGTTCCATCCTAATCCCAGGACAATGCCTGCTTTCTTGCTCTGTGTTTGTTTGCCTAAAAAGGCCACTCACGTGACTACCCTAGGGCAAAAGAAGGCTCACCTCTCTGGGACAAATTTTTTGAAAACTATTCATCCGTGTACATCCATGCTTTAAAATCCTAGACAAACCTTTTGACCAGCTTCTGTTTTAAGGAGATACTTTTTTTTTTTTTTTCAGGAGCTCTGATTCCAAAGAAAAACTGGATAAAGTTAAAGGCAGGTTTTTTTCCCCCTTTTTGTGCCTGAAGAGTACTCACTTGTAGTTTTCTTTTCCTGTAGGGGAGCTGGTGCCTCTCTGCCTTGTAGAATCAGGAGAAACATCATCCTGGAAAGAAGTGAGAGAAAGGAAGGGAAGAGGACACTCTCACTCTACATCAGGAAAACTCAAACCTGTGAGGAGAAATCATTGAAGAGCCGCAGGTGTGATGGCTGGCTACCGTCTGCCTCCTAACCTTCTGGGGCTTAAACCCCACAGTCCGGCACAGGATTCATTTTCCTTTTATTATTATTATTTTTTATGTTTATTTATATTTGAGAGAGAGAGAGAGAGAAAGAGAGAGTGTGAGTGGGGAGGGCAGAGAGGAGGGAGACACAGAATCTGAAGCAGGCTCCAGGCTCTGAGCTGTCAGCAGAGAGCCCGATGCAGGGCTTGAACCCACGAACTGTAAGATTGTGATGCAAGCCATTCACTCGATGGACTGAGTCACCCAGGAGCTCCCAGGATTCATTTTTAACAGGCACATTTCTCTTTTTGTTTAATGTATATAACTCTTGTTTCCCCAGGTGGATTGAAAACGCCTCAGAGCCCAGTGTGAACACAGCTAGCTTTTGCTCATGTCCAGGAACTACAACATTCTTGTTTCCGGGTAACCCTGTGCTACTGGTCTCATTGTCTTACAAAGCAGGGGAAAGGAAGATTGTTTATCCAGGGTGGATTCACATTTCAACATTACTATGCTTTCAACATTACTATGAATGCAGTATGATTGTCTTCAAATCTTTCTGTAAAAACGATTGCACTTACTTCCCTAAAGATATGTTTTCTTCACTCTGTGTTACTTTGGCACACTAGTTTCTTTTCTTCTTTTACAATGTTATTCGTAAATAGGCGTGCAAGGAGCCTGTATTTAAAATTTTTTTTTTAACATTTATTTATTCTTAAGAGACATAGAGACAGAGCGTGAGCAGGAGAAGGGCAGAGAGAGAGGGAGATACAGAATCTGAAGCAGGTTCTTAGCTCTGAAGAGCCGTCAGCACAGAGCCCGATGTGGGACTCACAGACTGTGAGATCATGGCCTGAGCTGAAGTTGGCCGCTTAACCGACTGAGCCACCCAGGTGCCCCTAGGAGCCGTATTTTAGAAGCATGTGGCATCTCAAAACCCAATCTTTTGAACATGTGTAATGTGTACCACCCCAGTGCAGAGACTGCTGTCTGCAAATCCTACTCACCAGTCTCCCTCGCGGTACGGGGCAGCCACACGGCTTGGTTTTAGCCCACGAGCTATAAGCAGAAGTCTTCTAGATGAGGCTGGTGAAACAGCTTCTGCGTTTCTCAGTAAAAAGGGGCAGATTTAGTTGTAAGAGCCCTTCACCTTGCCCTTTCTGTCTCAGCGCAGGTGAGGTTGCCTTGGCGCGTCTGCGAAGAGCTAGTTCTCTACAGGTGGCAGCATAACCACCTGCAGCCAATACAGGATTTCCTGAGATCCCACTGCCCCCCTGCTGTCCGAGGAGTCTGTGCTGGGAATGTGACCGATTGGAGCTCTGCTGAGGTTTTTCGTTTTTTCGGTTGATTTTTAAATTCTATCTTCCCATGAGAGGCATAGATTCTATTAATTTTTTAAACAGTACTTTAGCTATTTAAGCAGCACATGCTTATAAAAATATTTACACTTTTGGGGCACCTAGGTGACTCAGTCAGTTAAGCATCCAACTTCAGCTCAGGTCATGATCTCACAGTTGGTGGATTCGAGCCCCACATCGGGCTCTGTGCTGACAGCTCAGAGCCTGGAGCCTGCTTCGGATTCTGTATCTCCTTCTTTCTCTGCTCCTCCCCTGTTCACAGTCTGCCTCTCTCTTTCTCTTTCAAAAATAAATAAACATTAAAAAAAATTAAAAAATATTTAAACTGTCCAAAAGGTATTAAGTTAAAATCTTCTCTTCTTCCCCTAGAGGAATCATGGTTAACATTTCTTATGTGTTCTTCCAAAAACTTTCAGTTATGTGCATGTATGTTTATTTACACAAAGAGATCATAGAGATGATATTCTGCATCTTGCTTTTTAAATCTGTCTTTTCCAGCGTACGTACATGTGCCATATTCTTAAATTTTAAAGAAAAGTTTTATTTCTTTTACTTTTTATTTTAGAGAGAGAGAACGTGCAGGTGAGCAGGGGAGAGGGGAAGGGGGCAGAGGAAGGGAGAGAAGATCCTAAGCAGGCTCCATGCTCAGAGTGGCACGCAACACAGGGCTCGATCCCATGACCCCGGGATCATGACGTGAGCCCAAATCAAGAGTCGAGTGCTCAACCGATTGAGCCAAAGTTTTAATTGGCGCATGATGTAAAACGCTACATGGATAAGTCATGAGCATTAGAGAAAACAAATTAAAACCACAGCAGGATACCACTGTACCCCTATTAGAATGACTTAGGTAAATTAAAAAACAAAACAAAAAAAACCTGACAATACCAAAGTGCTAGCAAGGATGGGGAGCAACTGAAACTCCCATAAATTGGTGAGAAAGCAAAATGTAATTGCCAGTTTGGAAAACGGTCAGCAGTCTCTTATAAAGGTGAATGCATACTTCTTATACAACAAAAACTCCAAGCCCAGACATGTACTCAAATGAAATGAAAACATATGTTCTTTTTAAAAAATGTTTATTTATTATTTTGAGAGAGAGAGAGTGAGTGAGGGAGGGGCAGAGAGGGAGGGAGAGAGAATCCCAAGCAGGCTCTGTGCTGTCAGCTCAGAGCCCAATGGGAGGCTCCATCCCACGAACCATGAGATCATGACCTGAACTGAAATCAACAGTTGAGTCATGTTATGTGTATTCACATTGTTACACCACCAATCTCCAGAACTTTTTCATCTTGCAAAATTGAAAGTCTCTTCCCATCGAACAGTAACTTCCCTTTCCCCCATCCCCCAGCCCTGGTCACCACTGTTCTACTTTCTATCCTTAGGAGTTTGACTGTTCTTGGTACCACACATAAGTGGAATCATACAGTTTTTGTCCTTTTGACTGACTTATTCAGTTAGCATAATGTTCTCAAGATTCATCCATCTTGTATTGTGTGTCAGAAGCTCCTTCCATTTTAAGGATGAATACATACTATTGCAAATGTATACCATATTTTTTTAATGTTTATTTATTTTAGAGAGAGAGAGACAGAGAGAGAGAGAGAGAGAGACAGAGAGACAAAGAGACAGAGCATGAACAGGGGAGGGGCAGAGAGAGAGGGAGACACAGAATCTGAAGCAGGCTCGAGGCTGTGAGCTGTCAGCACAGAACCTGACGTGGGGCTTGAACCCATGAACCAAGAGATCATGACCTGAGCCGAAGTCAGATGCTTAACCAATTGAGCCACCCAGGCCCCTTGTGGATACCATAGTTTAATTATCCATTAATCTATGGGCACAGAGGAGGGCACTTGTTGGATTGAGCACTGGGTGTTGTATAGAAACCAATTTGACAATAAATTATTAAAAAACAATTATCCATTAATCTGTCAATGGGCACTTGGGTTGCTTCCACCTTTTGGCTATTGTAAATGATGCTGCTGTGAATGTAGCTGTACAATATTTCTTTGAGACCCTGCTTTCAATTCTTTGGCCTCTATATCTGCAAGTTGAATAACTGGGCCATACGGTAATTCTATTTTTGAGTTTTTGAGGAACTGCCATGCTGCTTTCTATAGCAGCTGCACCATTTTACATTTCCATGAACAATTCACAAGGGATTTAAAAAAGATTTTTGATACAAACTTTTATGTATATATACTTGATTGTTAAATATTATGACTTACATGAATTAAGCTAATTCTAATTTACTACATATTATATTTACTTGAACTGTATATGGATTGAAAATAAATATGTTGTAAATTTATACTAAAAATTTATTTTTCAGAAATACGGCATCTAAAAAGCTATATGGGATGATAAAATGTTCAGAAAAGGGAGAAAAAATGCATATAGAAATGGATCGAAATTATGGGGGGCAGTTACGAGTTTGGCTCGTAACTGAAAAGAAAGTAAAACACTTGTACTTCAACCACTGAAAATAATCAAGTCTCTAATATTGGCATTATTAGAATAGAACAAGCAAATTCAGTTTCCTAAAGAATCATTTTTAATTGTGAGGAAAAAACTGAAAAAAAGAAAATGTACAATTCAGAAACTAGTAAACAGAAGTATGAGCAAAAGAGCAAGATAAATGACATTTGTAATAAATTTTAATAATGTTCCATTGTGGCCACCGATTTTCAGTAAAAAAAGTGAGGTTAGTAGACCTAATCCAGGATAAAATCCAGATTATAATGAATCTATTTCACATAGTGGCTGAAGATTTCAAGAGACTGTTTTTTAAAAAAAAAAATTGAGAGAGAGAGAGAGAGAGAGAGTGAGCAGGGGAGAGGGGCAGGGAGAAAGAGATAGAATCTTAAGCAGGTAGCCCTCTCAGTGTGGAGCCTGGCACGGGGCTCAGTCCCAGGACTGTGAGCTCATGACGTGAGCTAACATCAAAAGACAGATGCTTAACCAACTGAGCCACTCAGGCACCCCTCAAAAGACTTTCTAAAGAAAATGTTTTAAAGACAAATAGATTCCTTGTGACTGGCTGATTTATTCTAAAAACTCTTTGTCTTTTTTTTTTTTAATGTGTACTTTTCTAGTAGTGATGCTACAGAATCAGATATTTGCAACTTAAAGACAGGTTTCAAAACAGATATTTGCAACTCAAAACCGGGTTTCAAAGATTGGAAGAATCAAGCAGTTTTTCAAACTATTGAATAGATAATAGTTTGCAGAAGGAAGTAAAATTAGAGAAATAAAAATGGTGGGATATTTTGCAAGTGATTTTAGGTGTTATATTTGGTGCAAAAATAATTTACTTCTTAGAGAATGACAAGAGATTATTGGAAGTCTAGATGCTGGACTGTTTCTAAGTTTAGTTGAACTTCTACATCATGAAAGTCAATAGAGCTAATCATATGGCTATCATAAAAATGAATCCATGATTTATCTGTCTAATAAAATTCAAAGCAAATTAGTAATGCTACTAGGAAATCATAGTAAATCTGAAAATTTTTGGGAATAAAAAAAGCAGAGTAATTTTGATGGTACACCTTAGACAGCTCATTGTGAACAGGTGTGTCAGATTATTAGCTATATTCACATGATAACTAATGTCATCCATAAAAGAAAGTTCTACTGACTTTGCTGCAATAAAAAAACTGGATATGGTCTATCTTGTGAAATTATTAATAAATTAGAAAATATGGTATTAACACAAAAATGCTCGTGTCCAGGGTATGATAATGGAGCAAACATGGCTGGCGTAGACAAGGGTGGACGAGCCAGTGTTTCCTCCCCAAATCAATTAGGCCAAATCTATGCAATACTCAGCTCATAGTCTGAATATGCAAAAGTGTTCCTTCTCAAATTGAAATGCAAACTGTCTTGAGTATGGTATAAAGCACATATAATGTTTTTTGTGAATTCAATGACAGATACAACATTATTAGGTCTGTTTTAAGAGTGATATTATGGAACACCTGATAGGCATGAACTGTGCTGACAGTTCAGAGCCTGGAGCCTGCTTTGGGTTCTGTCTCCCTTGCTCTCTGCCCCTCCCCAACTTGCACTCTGTCTCTCTCTCTCTCTCTCAAAAATAAATAAACATTAAAAAAATAAAGAACAGAAATTTCATCTGAAATAGTTTTAAGCAATATACAGTATCAATAGCTTGTTATGTAAAATCAGTACTGAGTTTGGGTTTTCTAAAACTGATTGATGAATTTTATGTAGAGCAATCTTGTCCAAATTTGGAAGTGATCTTTTTTTATTTTTAAGATTTTATTTTTGGGACTCCTGGGTGGCTCCTGGGTGGCTCAGTTGGATCAGTATCCAACTCGTGATTTCCACACAGGTCATGATCTTATGGTTTGTGGGTTCAAGTCCCGTGTCTGGTGCTGCACTGACAGTGAGGAGCCTGCTTGAGATTCTCTCTCCTTCTCTCTCTTTCAAAAATAAATAAACATTGGGGCACCTGGGTGGCTCAGCCGGTTGAGCATCCGACTTTGGGTCAGGTCATGGTCTTACAGTTTGTGAATTCGAGGCCCCCATCGGGCTCTGTGCTGACAGCTCAGAGCCTGGAGCCTGCTTCAGATTCTGTGTCTCCCTCTCTATCTGCCCCTCCCCTGCTCATGCTCTGTCTCACTCTGAAATAAGTAAACATTAAAAAATCAATAAACATTTAAAGAAAAAAAAGCTTTTGGGGAGAGGGGAAAATGGGTAATGAGCATCGAGGAGGGCACTTGTTGGAATGAGCACTGAGTGTGGTATGTAAGCAATGAATCATGGGAATCTACCCCCAAAACCAAGAGCACACTGTATACACATCCACATCCAAAAAAACCCCAGAGATTTTTAAGTAATCTCCACAACCCTGAGATCGAGAGTCACTTGCTCCACCAACTGAGCCAGCCAGGTGCCCCTGGAAGCAATCTTGAGATTTTTTTTAATGATGTTAATCTTAGTGCAATAATCTTCTACAAAAGAAAATGAGATAAGCAAAGAAGTAGATTTTGAAAATATTAATGATGAGTTTGCTTCCATGAAAGCCAAGAAAGTAAAATTACAACAAATTCTGCTTTGGTATAAATATACTTAATACTTAATGTGAATTATACCCATTTTTCAAATCTTCAATATTTTTCAGCTACTTAAATGTTCTAGAAAGAAAATATCCATAGAATATTAAAAAATATGTAGATATGGGTGCATAGTTTTCCTTTGGCCACAGGCTCCAAAATGGCTCCGCACGGCATTGCAGTGGGAATACTGCTCAGCATCGGGAAGGAACGAAGTCCCGACTGATGAATCTCTAAAGTGTTGTGCAAAGTCAACAAGCCAATTCAGAAGGCCCTAAATGTATGATTCCATTTAGAACATTCAGAAATAGAAAAAACTGTAGGACGGGAGAGTAGGTCACTGGTTGTGAAGGGCTGGGATTGTGGAATGAACGGACTGGCTCTGTAGGGCCAGGAAAGGATTTGGGGGATGATGGAAGTGTTCAGTAAAGTGATCGTGGTGGTCATTACACAACCGTAAGCTTTTGTGAAAACCTATAGAATTGCGAGCATTCCTTTTTCTCTATGAGCTTTAGACTTCACAGCAGAGCAGCATGCCAAAAAATTCTCTTTGGAGAGTATGACTTTGGCTATGGTGAGAAGCATAAATTGGTGTTAAAGTTTCTAGAAACCAGGAGACCAGTTTGAATCTAGTATGATAGCCCTTATAGAAACAGTCCACTCTGAATTCCTTTTTGTCCTTCTTGATTATTGTGGTTCTCCAACCTTACCCTACTTCTTTTACGGCCTATTATCTAGCTATCATCTTAGTTGCTTATGGGGTCTAACTGTTCCTTGCAAGTAATAGACCTAAGACGTTAAAGGAGTCCTCCAGAATTGCCTAACTCCACTTGAGGCTGAAAGGGTTCAAGAGACTCTTGAGAGCACATGTGTTTTCAAGGTTAGGCTTAATTACCTTTCAGTAAAATCTTGGCATAGGGACAAGTATATTCAGGGTGCATGTCAGAGCAAAGGCTTTTAGTCTTTGGAGGTTTTCGCCCACATCTCAATTATGTTTTTCATTATCCTCTTGGCAGCTAGCTAGATTGCTAAATCGCATGAGCTCCCCGAAGACTGTGTATTCAAAGATGTATGTTGTCTTCCCACCTGACGAACAGAAGTAAACTAGTATTACTCTATAGTTCTGTAATTCATTTCACAGATAGATTATATGAATCCTTTTATAGAGAATTATAACTCAGGGTCGGAAGAAGCTTTAGGGCCTTGTTATTCAAAATGTGGTCCACCATAATGGGGTGCCTGGATGGCTCAGTTTGTTGAGCCTCTGCCTTCGGCTCAGGACATGAGCTCATGGTTAGTGAGTTCAAGCACCACATCGAGCTTGCTGGTCTCAGGGCAGAGCCTGCTTCAGATCCCCTGTCCCCGCTCTCTCTCTGCCCCTTCCTGCTCACACCATCTCTCTTTTGCTCTTTCTCAGAAATAAACATTAAAAAAAAATGTGGTCCACCAATCAGCATGTGCATCACCTGGAAGTTTGGGAGAAATGCAGAATCTCGGGCCCAACTCCAGACCTACTAAATCAGAATGCATAGTTCAACAACCCCCGCCTCCCCATTTGCGTGCACATTTGAAGTGGAGGAGCACTGCCGTGATTTAGCTTTGGCCTCATCACTTCTGTAGTACTCAGCTCTGGCACAGCACCCCTGCAAAGGGCTCGGGTGAGATGAATTCACTGCACATTGCACCTTCCAATACTATCGATACAATGCTTGTATAACATCTTTCTTGTACAACAGAATACAGGTATTGAACATGATAATACATGAATACTTTGGTTATTATATATCACGTAAATAAATGTGTTATGGTAGGAGTTTGATAAGCACACAGAGTATTCATAGGGAACTACTAGATATCATTTGTGTGGCGATGCTGAGAAGCCTGCTTAGATATTTTCAGGTAGAGGATCGTTTCAGAGTGACACCCAAGAGCAAAGACTTCTGCTGCAGCCACTTTACCCTTTATGCTCGACATCCTGTGGTGACACACGTGGGCAAATAGTAACATCAAGTTGTACTGGTCAGTGGTATTTCTGGGATTAGTCCCAGAACTAGTTTAGCATTCAAATGTATGTGATGTTTCAAATTTAGAAAGAATTCTTGATGCCTTCATCATAGGTGACTATAGAAATGGTTTAAATTACTAATTTTTGGTTTTTAGGGAGAGAGAGAGAGAGAGAGAGAGGGGGAGAGTAATGAGGGAGAGGGGCAGAGGGAAAGCGAGAGAGAACCCCAAGCAGTGCAGAGCTTGATCCCACGACACTGGGATCGTGACCTGAGCTGAAATCAAGAGTCAGATGCTCAACCAACGGAGCCACCCAGGCACTGCTAAATTACTCAATTTTAAGCAGCATATTAATTTTATTTTAATCTTTTTCCAGATTCTCAAATGTCGGCATTTAAAAAAAAATAATGGTTACTTATGTAATTACCCTGTGCTTTCTCCTAAACTGTGTATTTACATCGAGGTCATCTTTCTCAGTGTGGTTCCACAATCCCCTATTCAAACCACTGAGTAGAAGTGTTTCAGAATTCAGAAGTTTTCAAATATTATTATGTAATATTACAAGCAGAGTCTGCGACTCTACCCCTTAACCAAACGTTAATATTTCTGCAACAGATGAAATCAACATTCACACTAATTCATATAAATGAAGACTCTAAATAGCTTTTTCTCATGTGAGATCAAGCTTTTGGCACAAAATCACTCACAACATGTTTTCTGTTTTTGCTTGTCTTGTTTTTACATTTTGCAATTGTGGATAAAGGAAGATGGACCTGTTTATCTTAACAAAATGAGAAGACATTTTAGGAGAGCTTTAGTTCACCTTTTGCCTATGAGTAGGAAGGGACTAGGCAAAAATGAACGTGCATAAGGTGTTTATCAAAACTAAAATATGTTCAAATAGTCCATAACTCTCTAAATGTTTAATAATCAACACAGTCAAAATATCATGTGAGGCCCGGGGTTAACCCTGTACCTGCTGATGCCAATTCTCCTCCCCCCTCTTTCTTTCCGAAAGACCCTAATTTTAGCCAACGCGCCAAACTAAAAATACTTCATCAGACTATCTTGCAGCTAAAGGGGCCATGGCACCCTGTAGTGTTTCATGAGGTATATGCAGAGGGTTTCTGGAAGAGCTTCTGTTTTCCTTATATAGATCCAGGCTTCCTACTTTCCCTTCTCTTCTTCTCCCTGCCTGGGTGAGGCTATAATGCAATGCATGGGGGTGCAGCAGCTCCCTTGCAGCAAAGAGATGGTAAGCATGGAGATGAAAGCCTCATGCTTAGCATGGCGGAAGTGAAAAACAGGAAAAGTCTACTGAGCCCCCAGGGCAGTGTTGCACTACCCCAGTTTCTTGCTGCACAGGGCAAGCATATCATTTAAGATACTGTTTTTGAGTCTGTTATTTGTACCTAAACACGTTCCTAAATGCTGCGCAGTATCACTGCTTTTTCCCCTCTTTTTTTATGTTTATATGCAATAAACTGGCTTCCCTGGAATGATAATTATAGCTCTGTATGATGTCCATACCCATTATTACTTGCCTTACCAATTAGAAACACCTTTAACTTGCATTGGTTTTCAAGGCTACCTTTCATCTACAAAGAAGAATTAACGATACAATGCTTCCCTCACCAGTAACTTTTGTCCACTTCTTTTCGACACGAGTTCACTCAGGTAAAATGATGCCCCTTCTCTCCTAATAAAAATGACTATCAAGCAGTGACTGCAGAAGTTGAATCAAAACATTTAGAATAATTTATTCTTAAAAATAATTTTTCTAAGTAACCTTGGAATAATCAAAAATTTTTAATTGTCAGTTTCATATTTGTTTCCTTCATTTTTTCACCTATTCTTAGGCAAAATTTACAACGAAGCTTAGTCAGTAATTGGTCAGCGTAGTATTCAATACAGGTCAAATCAATACATTATAATTCAATCATTCCATTTAACTCCCTTTCAAACCTGTTTATTCTTTTTTTTTTTTTTAAGTTTATTTATCTGGGCACCTGCGTGGCTCAGTTGTTAAGCATTTGTCTTTGGCTCAGGTCATGATCTCACGGTTGGAGAGTTTGAGTCCAATGAGCCCCTCTTCAGATGAACACAAGCCCCATTTCCAGTAAAAACAAGAACCCTTTTTGGGCAAGTCCTGTTTCTCTTTCTCTCTACACACTCTTTGCCCCTCCAGGATTTTCTCTCTCTCTCTCTCTCTCTCTCTCTCTCTTTCTCTCGCTCACTTGTGCCCTCTCTCTCTCAAAAAATGGATAAATAAATAAACAAGCTTATTTATTATTTCTGCGAGACAGACACACACACACACACACACACACACACACACACACACACAGAGAGAGAAAGAGAGAGAGAGTGTGTATGTGAGTGGGAGACAGGCAGAGAGCGAGAATCCCCAGCAGGTTCTGTGCTGTCAGAGCAGAGCCACACTGGGGGCTTGATCTCATGAACCATGAGATCGTGACTTGAGCCAAAATCAAGAGTCAGATGCTTAAACAACTGAGCCATGCAGGCACCCCCAAATCTGTGTGTTCTTTTCTTGCCTTATAGATTTACTTCCTTCTTCTATCTCCTTGACATTTGAAATGTTTGTTTTAGAGTTCCCTTCATTCACTCAGTGTGATTCCTTACTTATTGGTGTCTGCGGACTCTCTCCTTGGCCTGTGAGCATATCTTCAGAGGTAATTGAGACCTCTATTTGGGTCCTGGTTGATCAAAGGGCATAGAAGAATCTTCACAGTTTGGTTTCTTGTTGTAGAAATATACCCCAACACAAACAGAATTTAGAATATGATAAAAATGGCATTCAAAATCAATAGGGAAAAGGCAGTTACTTGATAAATGGTGTTTGTAAACTTGAATGGTCATCTGGAAAAAGATGATGTTATATCCCTATCTTAGATTTTATACCCAAGTAAATTCCAGATGAATCAGACATTTAAACAAACAAACAAATAATTAAAATGCCAAAAGAATTAATGGGAGAAACTTCTCTTATAATCTTTGAGTGGAAAAGTCAAAAGCTACACAATAAAATTCAACCGCATAAAAAATCTGTATGGCAAATGCCAATATGGCAAAGGTAAGAGATAAACAAGAACCTAGGAGAACATATTTGCAAGACATGTCACAATTAAGGGCTACATTTCCTAGTATATAAGAAGTATCTTCAAAGAAATAAGCCAACAATCAAATAGAACCATGAATAAAGGTGCAAACAGATAGTGCACAGAAAAAGATTTACAAATGGCCCTTCTACCCATGAACATACGCTCAACCACACTTATAATGAGAGAAATGGACATTAGATCTACAGAGAGGAAATTGTTTTCTTCTTATCAGATTAGCAAAGATCCAAAAGTTTAATAACACTCTATGTTGGCAAATTGTGTGAGAAAACAGAGCTTAAATTGGAAAAAAATATGTCATTGGTGTAATTTTATAAATCTACAAAAATTGCATACACATATGCTGTTTGACCCAACAAATCCACCTTTAAGAATGTCTTCCCATAGTTTTACTTCCCTGTGTGTGAAATAATATATTTAAAGGTTTATCATAGCAAAACATTGGGAAATAAATACAAATTTATCAGGAGGGGACTGGTTCATTAAAGGAATGCTCTGCGGGAGAGTAAAGATCAGGAAAGTCTTGAGTAGGAACAATATCTGTGATATCTTGTGTGTGTGTGTGTGTGTGTGTGTGTGTGTGTGTGTGTGCATGAAATACAAGGTATAGGACACTGTGTACAGAATTCTTTAGAACTTGTGTGAGGAGGAAAACTATGTATATGAATGTGCATTTGCATGGGTATGAATAAATATTTCTGTAGAGTTGCACAAGAAGCTGATATCATTGGTTGCCTTGGGGAGAGGTGTTGAGTGACTGGACATCAGAGCTGGGAGAGAAACACCTTTCAAATGTATTACATTTTTAAAAATTAAATAAAATTAAAGTATGTATCTTATAGATTCAATTGACATAAATCTCAAGAACGCACAAAACAAATTACAGTGACAGAGGTCAGAATAGTGTTACCTCTATGGGGAGATGTTTACGAGGAAGGGGCAAGAGACAGCCTTCTTAGAGGAGCACAGACATGTCCTCTATCCTGAATTGGGTGGTGGTTACTTGGTAAATGCACGTGAGAGAGTCCACCAACTCCACGTTTCACATTTGCGCCCCTTACGGGATGTATGTTTGACCTCAGTACATTTTTTTAAAGTGTGTGCTTTGAGCAAGGAGGTTGATATATACAACTAAATAGTAACATTCTGTGGACTCCTTGTTCACTGTTGTCTTAGTTGAAGTTAAAAGTGTTTTCCCTCATTTGGTTTTAAGCTTTTAAAAAAGAGTTTTCATGTAAGAATGTATATGGATGCACATGAATCTCGGTACAGAGAGAAGTTGTGGCCAATCTGTAGTGTTCCTTCTTATTTCTTATGAAAAGTAATCCTTTATTGACTTCACTTCAATGTCCAGTTATCGTTCCGTTTTTCTACAGCCATGTTCTGTGTGTGTGTGTGTGTGTGTGTGTACTCATGAATACCTAGGTACAAATAGACCCAGGTCACATGCTCTAAAGAATTTGATATTGGACTTTGCTTCCATATTGAATGAATTTTTAAACATTAGCTCAGTGCCAATTTGAGCACTGTACAATGAGTCAACAAAATCTCAAATCTAAGAGTGTGAACCAATGACAAATTCCTTTTGAAAAGGAACTTTGACCTTTACTCACTGCCTGCCTCCATCATGCAATCTTTCTATTCTTTTCATGTAACAGGTGTGTTTTCCTGCATCGAATATGTTTTTCTAGCAACAGTGGTGAGGTGTGATATGGCAACCTGACTGGAGCAATGTTTGGGTCCTGATGGAATAGGAATAAGTCCCAATGACAAAAACATACAATGGTGCTGAGTCACTGTGATTTGGTGATTCTCTACTGAAAAGAATATACAGAGAGCTTGGCTTTCACTTCCTTTCTTTTGCTGAAGTAATCTGGAGGCACTGTTAACGTGATTGCCTTTCATTCACTAAATCTCCCATTTCAGGAGCTCTCCCTCACATAATAAAACAGCAAAGCACACAGGTGGCCATGTCCCTGGGAGGAACTGAGCCTGTCTGACTGGTTCAAAGACTCAACTAGATTTGCCTAGGAATTTTAGGCAGGGGTGGAAGAGTTGGGATTGATGCTTAGGAATCAGAACACTGAAATTTAATGAGCAAAGGAATGTGTGTGTGTGTGTACGTGTCTTAAACTCACTCCTAGGTGGTTAAGAAACTTATTTAAGGTTGAACAGAGAAGAGGTATTTCAAGTAGCTTTAGAGAGAAAATTACAAAAAAAATAATCTAGGAGCCAGAAAACCTTTTGAAATACCAGTAAGAGGGCTCCAACATAGGTCAGATGAAGCCCTTCTTGGTAAATAACAGCAAGGTCCACCTGGCAACATTAGTTGTGATAGATGCGGTGGTGACAATGGGATGGAAGAACCAACTGAGACCATCCTTCCTCAGTGTATGTGTGTAGGGAGGGTGGTGGTGGTGCTGCTGCTGCTGGGGGGCGGGTATTAGAGTCAAGTCTTAGAGTAAGACAATGCTAAGAATGCCAAAGAGTATCGTGAGTGATCCAGGATCCTCTTGGGATAAAAGACAGGCTGGAAGGTGGGGGCTTCTGATGGTCTAATGAGTGGAACCCCAGGCTTCACTAAAATACATTTTAATTACATTTGCGTTTGCTACCCTTGTCCTTGGTCACTCCTGGCACAATGGACTGCAGATATTTGACCAAAGGGGCCATAGTGGGTTCATCTCAATACTCCTAATGTTTAGCAGATGTTTTTATTGAGTTAGGTCATAAATCCATCTTCTACTTTTTCTTCAAAACTTTGATATGTGATGAAAAAAATTAGTGTCTCAGTAGGACTTTTGCTTCTACACTCAACACATTCATACACAGAGTAAGTACCACATAAGTATTAAGTATGTCTGCCACGATTACTACTATTTCTAAGTTTCTTTGAACCTTCATATGTAAACATTTAACTGACTCTGGGGATGCCAAGGTGGCTCAGTCAGTTAAGCGGGTGGCTCTTGGTTTTGGCTCAGGTCATGACCTCAGGGTTTGTGGGTTCAAGCCCCGATTTGGGCTCTGCACTGTCAGTGAGACTCTCTCTCTCTCTCTCTTCCCTTTCCCTGCTCTCTCTCTCTCTCAAAATAAATAAATAAGCTTAAACAAAAATTTAACTGACTTGGGTATTTTTATCTAATCATATTCTTCTGGTTCCCTACTTTTATTTTTTATTTTATTTTTAAATTTTTGTGAGTAGGTTTATTTTTTAATTTTTATTTTAAGTAGTTTCCACACCCAATGTAGCGCTTGAACTCACAACATTGAGATTAAGAGTTGTATGTTCTGCCAACTAAACCAGCTAGACAACACCTCTGGTTCCTTTCTTTTAATTTAAAGTGTATGCCATGTGGGCTTATACATGAACATACAGAGTTTTATTTTTAGAATTCCCCTATTTTCTCGACAAATGTTTATATTTCCCATATTTCCTGTTTCTTCTGAACATTTTCCCAATGACTGGAGTCGTGAAAGCTGTCCTCAGGAGCTGATTTTATGTCTACAGCACTGGTTAGATACAGACAGGGAATTTGTAATGTGTGTAGTGTTTTCTCTTAACTTAAAGAATATGCTTCCCATGACTTCACTACAGCATCCAATTACCGTTTCATTTTCCACAACTCTCTGTAACAAGGCAGACCTTTCCACTCTACTCATTTTTACCTCAGCTAACTGCTGCCTGACTTGGCTTCACTGCTTTTTGGAACACATCACTTTCTTCCTCCCTCCCTCCCTCCTTCCCTCCCTCCCTCCCTTCCTTCCTCCCTTCCTTCCTTCCTTTCTTTTTCTTTCTTTCTTTCTTTCTTTCTTTCTTTCTTTCTTTCTTTCTTTCTTTCTTTCTTTCTTTCTTTCTTTCTCTCTCTCTCTCTCTCTCCTCTCTCTCTCTCTCTTTCTTTCTTTCTTTCATGTTTATTTATTTTTGAGAGCTAAAGCATGAGCAGGAGAGGGGCAGAGAGAGAGGGAGTCACAGAATCCAAAGCAGGCTCCAGGCATTGAACTGTTGGCACAGAGCCTGAAATGGGGCTTGAACTCACAAACAGTAAGATCATGACCAGAGCTGAAGTCGAACGTTTAACCACCTGAGCCACCCGGGTACCTCAGAACATAACACTGTCTATAAAACCTCAGTGCTTTCTTCTGACCTTGATCCAGGAGGCTCTTTTCATACTCCTCTTTCATGCTTAGTTGGTCTGACATTATTTAAAAAATAAATAAATAAAACAAAAATCCCTCCTCAACCAAAAGCCTTTTCTTCTTTGAGATAGTCTTTTCTTCTTGACAGGTATGACCCTGAGCTCTTTTTTCTCGTTTTGTTTTTAGCCTATCTGGTGAACAGATTAATGTTGATTTTCCTTTGTCACACTTGTCATTCGCATCCTTTTGCTTTCTGAGGTGAGCCCACGACTCTCCTCCCTCTGTAGGTCCTCATGTATGTGGGCCCCTTCCTGTGCGTCTTTACTCAGTTCAGGACACCCTCAACTCCACTAGTCCCTTGGTTTTCTAGGCCAATTTTAAAACTCATACATTTAAGGAAAAACGTATCTTCTCCTTTTTTAAAAAATTTTTTAATGTTTACTTATTTTTGAGAGAAATAGAGAGACAGAGCACGAGCAGGGGCAGAGGAGAGAGAAAAGGAGACACAGAATCCTTAGCAGACTCCAGGCTCTGAGCTGTCAGCGCAAGCCCGACGTCGGGTTCAAACTATGAGCAGCACAGTGTCATCATGACCTGAACAGAAGTCAGATGCTCAACCGACTGAGCCACCCAGGTGCTCCTAAGAAAAACATATCTTCTTAAATGTTCCCTCCTCTAATAGCTCCCTTAGGGTTTGTGTGAAAAGTATTTTCTTTATATAATACTAATACATCAACACATGTGTGCTTCTTAGTAAATATTCTTAAGCTTTTGTCTTTACATGAATGGGTATTGCTCTTTGAGACTCTTTCTTCTATTTGGGTTCTTTACAAAATGCATTATATAATCTTCTGTTCACAATAGATTCCAGCTAACTGTTGGTTAAAGTAGATAACAATTAAAAATATAATATTTACTCCTCCTAGCTAAGTAAATATTTAACTTACTTAATGTGACTCAGTGACAATTTGTTCAGATACTGTGATTTCCTGCTCATGAAACTGCTGTCTGTTGGCGCTTCTCTGAGTTTTCTGTTCCCACCTAGCTCAGATGTGGAGTGTAGGCCTTATGCAATAGACCAGAACATTGTTCTTATAAATTTTACTACCTATATCACATGCCAACCTATCATAAAAGCCAGGTTTTCATTTGCTAGGCTGAAGGCTTATAAAAGAGGTGAGAGATTTATTTGAGAGAGAAGGAACCCATAGAAGCTTCTAGTGGTAGATTGATGGGGTTGAAGTTCAGGTTTTGCCATGCTCTAGCTGGGTGATTTTGTACAGTTCCTTAACTTCTCGGTGCCTCAGATTCCTGTTATAGAAAGGCAGCGATGATAATTGTATTATTCTCCTAGAGTTATTACAAGGAGCAAATGAGGAAACATATGAAATGAGCAAGCTCTACATAATTCAAGCTTCCGCTGCCACAGCTACTCCTAGTTCTAGGTTTGCTTTGAGTCTTTCTATGTGTATGGGGCTTCAGATGCTACACCTAACGATTCATGAAAAGGAGTCGTTGGGTTGATTCACCCTTAAGGAATAGATTCTGGAAGGTTAGAAAAGTAGACACCAGGTTTCCTCTGCTAAGACAAAGGCAGTGCCAGAAGGGGTTGAGAAGAGTGAAAACTAGTTCCTGTTCTAACAACTGCTCTGAGTCTTCCCAACAATTGCTCTCAAGACAAGGAAAGGCTGAGGGGTTCTTCCAGATTGAAGGAGATGAAAGAGGCAAGATAGCTGAATGCAACTCAGAACCCTGTGTTGGATCCCGGGTGGCCATAAAGGACATTACTGGGAAAACTGGAAGAGTGTGGACAGAAACTGAACGATAGAGATAGAGAGCGATTATGGCATCGGTGCTAAATGTATAATTGCAATGTGGTTATGTGAGAGGATGCTCTTGTTCTGTGTGTGTGTGTGTGTGTGTGTGTGTGTGTGTGTCCACATGGAGAGAAAAGAGTGAGATGAGAGAGAGACTGGAAAAATAAATGTGGCAAAATGTTAACATGTGATGAACTGGGGTGATATAGGATTCTTTTTCCTGTTTTTGCAACTTTTCTATAAATTCAAAATTATCTTGAAATAAAAAATGAAAATGAAAATGAATCGTATGATTTGAAGACCCAATTTTCCAACTTAAAAGATTGTAAGAGTTTTAATTTAGAGTCTTGAGAAGGATGATAATATTTTCTGAGCTGCAAATTGGGATATTTTGTCTGAAGAGTCTTTTAAGATGTTTTAAATAAAAAATATCCTCCAAAGATGACAAATTAAGGCATGTATTGAATATACGTCTGTTGAAAAGAATAAAAATTCATGAGAAAAAAGAATTTAATAAACTGCATCTATAGTTTATAGAAGAGTTGAGTTGTCATTTATCCATTTTTAAGTCAATGGTATATTGATCCATTTGTATTGTTCTTGCTTAATAATTAACTTTTTTCTCAAAATTTTGAAACAAACGTCAGAGTAATGGATTTGAGTTATCATCATTGAAACCTCCAATTCATCTGAAGTTCTTAATATAAAAATTAAAAGAGTACTTAAAAATATAAGTTGACCCCAAAGTGAAAGGACAAGATTACATATTTTCTTTAGGTGTGAAATACTCACATTCATGGAATAAAAATTTATAAGTAAGTTTTATCATCTTTGATATACTGGTTTCTTTTTCTGTGTCATATTCAGCTATTAAGTTCTCTTTAAGATTTGCTTTTGTGACACAAATTTAATTTTCAAAATCATATTACCAAATAGCAGTGAATGTTCAAAACGTTGGCTTGTGGCAGTTGGCTTCCAGTTTAAAATAGAATGTGCTCCGGGGTGCCTGGGGGGCTCAGTCAGTTAAGTGTCTGACGTTGGCTCAGGTCATGATCTCATAGTTCGTGAGTTTGAGCCCCGCATTGGGCTCTACACTGACAGTGTGGAGCGTGCTTGGGATCCTCTCTCTCCCTCTTTCTCCCCTCACCAAATAAAAATTAAAAATAAACTTGAAAATAAGTAAAGAAAGGAAATGGAACATCCTCCGGTACAACCTCTTCTAATTTTACACACCCAGTATCTCATCCAGATGAACCCACATAAAAATAACAAATCCATTGTCAATTCTGGTGACACTGGAAATGAAGTTGAGTGGCAGTCAGAATCTGAGAGGGAATGTCATCAGGTGAAAATCTTATAGTGTGACTGAGGATTCCTAGTAGGAGCTATCAAAGCTTTGCCCCCTGACATGGAAGATCTTGCTGGGGGTTGAGAGGCTGGGCAAGTCCTTGGTTCAAGAACTCAGGACAGTTGCCAGCCAAAAACTGGGCTGCCATTTCTCAGCTCTGAGGGTTAAAAATAAAAAGATAAACAATCAGGAAAAAAAGGAAGAAGAAGGAAGGAAAGAAAGAAGACAAAGGTAGTGATATCGATGTCATTAAAACCAAAAATAATTTGCCAGGAAAACAAGGATTATTTTTTTAAATATTTTTTTGAGTTTATTTATTTATTTTGAGAGAGAGAGTGTGAGCATGAATGGAGGAGGGGCAGAGAGAAAGGGAGAAAGAGAGTCCCAAGCAGGCTCTGTGCTGTCAGTACAGAGCCCAATGTAGGGCTTGATCTCCTGAACCAGGAGATCATGACGTGAGCCAAAATGAAGAGCTGGAGGCTTAAACTACTGAGCCACCTGTGAGCCCCAACAAGGATCATTTGTATAGATAAAAGATATAATCCACAAAGAAGATGTAAAATTCATGAACCTTCTTAGTAATATAGTCTTAAAAGAATTAAAAAAAAAACTTTCTGGAATATCAAAGAGAAAATGACAAATATAATCGTAAGGTGCATTAAAATATTTTTCTCAAGACTTTGTAGAGATCAAAAAGTAAGATTGACTTAGTAGGTAGGTATTGAACTTGGTATTTTGCAAGGAGAGACTATATCTTTGTCATGTATCCATGGTCCATTTGCAGCAGCTGGTCACATACTTGGACCCAAAAGTCTGATTATATAATAAAATTATGTAAGAAAAATGAGAAAATGGGGGCACCTAACTGGTTCAGTCAATTGAGCATTCTACTCTTGATTTTGGCTCAGGCCACAATCTCACGGCTTCTGAGATCAAGCCCCCTGTTGGGCTCTGTGCTGACAGTGCAGAACCTGCTTGGGCTTCTCTCTCTCTCTCCCTCTCTCTCTGCCCCTCCCCTGCACAACTCTTTCTCTCTTTCAAAATAAATAAATTTAAAAAAGAGAAAATGTATAAAACATATTTATATAACCATGGCTAACATATGCTAAGGAAGGTTTAAGCAAACAAAACTCTTCAACCCATGAATTATCTAACAATCTGCAAAATAGTCTTAGGATATAAACGTTTCCCAGACTCCAAAGTTCATTTATGATCTTTAGGCGGATATTCATTGCAACTCTATTTGTAACAATAAAATGCTGGAAATAATCCAAATGTTTGTTAATAGGGGACTCAGACACTCACCAATGGAGAAGTGAAGCTGGAAATAATGAGCATTCTCTATGCTTCTATGCATATGTACTCTGTAGACTGCGTTATTACCTGAAAAAAAAACAAGATGGAGGAAGATATATAATATTTCTCTATTTACCCCCCCAAATGTGGCAGGGATATGAATACATATTTCCTTATATTTGAAATCATAACAACAAAACAAAGGCATAATAAAAAAACTGAAAAAAAATTGGTTATATTGGGACTACCGTGAAGGAAACACAGATTAAAAACTACATTTTGGATTATACCTTGTTTTGTGAATTTGACTTTGGAACCATGTAAAGACTTTATGTCATTCTAAAAATCAAATTAAATTTCAAAAGCAATTCCTAAAAACAGAAAGTAAGATAAAGATTACTGTGTCGAGTTAGTAGCTTAACTATACAAAGAGAAATTATTTCAAGGGGCTTAAAAAACAGCGATTTAATGTATAAACCATTGGGATATACCCTAGGAATAAAAAGAATTCCAAGTACACCTCAATATGATGTATATTAAGTAGAGTGCATAGTTTGCATATGTATATATATACATATATATGTATATGCATGTATATATGTGTATGTAATTTATATATACACACACACACATACTTACATATATACATATTTTTTTCTTTGCCAGGATGCTAGAATTTCTGGGATATTTCGATGATTTGGTAGGACAGAATATGGGACAGATACTGAAAAGTAGGACTTAGAAAAATCTAAGATTATAAGTGCTGAGTCCACCTAAGGGCTATGTGTTGCTGAAATTTGCAAGGTGACTGCCTTTGCTGGGACCCAAACCTGATAAGACCAAACATTTACTGGGAAAATCTTTTAAGTAAAAGAATAGTTTATTAATTGGAGGTGTAGGGTGTATGTGAAGTCTTCAAAGCCTGTAAATAGAAAGTTGCAAGCAATTCCTACATAAACTTTCTGTCTTAAAAATATATTTATAGGATGTAAATGTATCTCTATATTAGTCCCTAAAAATCCCATCACTTCCCAGGGGTTCACACTATTCCTGAGATTTGCTTTCTTCTAAGTCTTTTCAGTGATTTAATAGTCCTTGTTTTCAAACTATCAGGTAGAAAAAGTTGTCTTTTCATTTGACAAGAAGATACGATTTTGATTCTATGAAGACTCAGAAGATTCTGAGATGTCCACTGAAATATTTTTGGAATGTATTTCAATGGGTAAAGTTTAAACTGGAAAGAGTAAAATATTTAACGTTCCTATTTATAAAAAGTCAAACTATTTTTTCCTTACCTAGTTAAGAAGTTGGTACCGAAGTCACTAAACAGCTTCATATAGTAAACAATTAATCCTTTGTTGGATTCATTCCTAGTTCTACTTCAGGAACTTATTGTAATTTTCCTCTTTGGTTACCACCTCTGAAGCTATCTTCATAAAATCTTCTAAGTGCCCTTTTATTCTTTATGGAAAATGGTGTGGGTGTGGGAATAACTAACTGGTTAAATTTAAAAACTGCAACCAAAGACGGACACAGAGATGTGAAGTGTATTACTATCTTCATGTTAGCAACCATAGACTTCATTTCTAAGATATTTCTGAGAATGAAATTCCCAGCTACATTGTCAGTTAACTTCACTCAAGTCCATTACCTGAATTTGGTGTTTCTCCTGCATGGTTAAAGCTTGGAATTCGGAAGCTTGAAATTTCTCGGAATCAAAAGTGATTTAATGAACAAAGTTAATTTCAAAGAGCGATAGATTTAAAGTTTTTGCCAACACAGAGTCAAAGAGATTTATTAAGGCTCTAAAATAAGTAATTTAATTTTTTTTCAGATATCAATGGACACTTTGGTTCCCCCAAAGGACTCTGAATTGGCTAAGCATTTAATAATAAGAATGACTTTAAACTTCCTTTTCATCTCAGTATATGAAAAATTAAGATAATGAGATAATTTAACATCATCAAATTGTAATTTCCCATTCATATCTTTCCTTCACAATAAAATTGTATCTGCGGAATTCCAGTTTGATCCTCGGGCAGCACTGTGCTGAACTCTCCTGCTCAGCTTCCTGAGGTATTTTTTTGAGTCTGTAGTAGGCATACAAAAGCATATTCCACCCATGCAGGCCCAGAAATTACCTTTGGAGCAGAAAGTCCTCTATTCCCAGCCTGCTGCCTTGTAAACTTGTCCTTTAGCTCCATGCACTTTTGGACCTACACTTATGTTAACTCCAAGGAGGCAAGTACTTCCCTACCTCAGAAGGGAAGGCCAGGATCCCCGCAGGAAATTGTGTAGAGGCTTCCCGGTGCCTGCCCTCAGCCTGGAGCTTTGCATTCCATCCAGTCAACACCACCTAAAGGGAAGAAATTTCCATTTTCAAAAATTTTAGATTCTTTATAGTTTACATACAGAGTTTCATTAGTTTTGGATGTACCATATAGTGATTCAACACTTCCATACATCACCTGGTGCTCATCACAAGTGCCCTCCTTAATCCCCATCAACTATCTCACCCATCCTCCCACCGCCCCTCTGGTAACCATCAGTTTGTTCTCTATAGTTTAGAGTCCATTTCTTGGTTCGTATCTCTCTCTCTTTTTTTTCTTTGCTCATGTTTTTTTGTTTCTTTTTTTTAATGTTTATTTTTGAGAGAGAGCACACGCGAGCGTGTGCAAGCAGGAAAGGGGCAGAGAGAGAAAGAGGAAGAGAATGAGAATCCCAAGCAGGCTCCTCACTGTCAGCGCAGAGCCTGATGCAGGGCTCCAATCCATGAACCGTGAGATCATGACCTGAGCCGAAGTCGGACGCTTAACCAACTGAGCCATCCAGGCACCTCTTTTTATTTGTTTCTTAAGTTCCACATATGAGTGAAATCGTATACTATTTGTCTTCCTCTTACTGACTCATTTCACTTAGCATTACTCTCTCTAGTTCCATCCATGTCATTGCAAAGGGCAAGATTTCATTTCTTATGACTGAATAATATTCCATCATATATATACACCACATCTTTTTTATCCATTTACCTATGGATGGATACTTGGGCTGTTTCCATAATTTGGCGCTTATAGATAATGCTGATATAAACAGAGGGGTGCATATTCCTTTAAGCTAGTGTTTTTGTATTTTCTGGGTATGTACCCAGTAGTGCAATTATTGAATTGTAGGGCAGTTCTCTTTTTAGCTTTTCGAGGAAACCCCATACTGTTTTACACAGTAGCTGCACTGGTTTGCATTTCCACCGACAGTGTACAAGTGTTCCTTTTTCTCCACATCCTTGCCAACACTTACTGTTGAAGGAATCTCCGTTGAAATTGAGCCCAGAGAAGGCACAGGGCTACCTAGTTGTGTCTGTCAGCCTGCCTAATCCAAAGCTTTTTGTCTATATTACTTCTTCTTGTGTGAACTAGTACCGACCACGGTCACATGGAAGAAAGCAGAGCCTTGGGGAAATGACTACCGACTGATATGTTTTGACCAGGCTGTGGGCTTGAGGGAAATAAAGCAGTTGTGGGTACATGGGGGTCGAAGTCAGGAAGTTACCACAATAACGTGGAAGGTCGGGCACTGCAAGAAGCTGGGGAAATAAAAATTTTTCAAATTTCACATTTCCCTGTTAAGGCCAGACAAAGTTGGAGCTTGTTTTATAGCAGGAATGAGGCAGCCAGACCGGTCTGTAGGTCAGTAGGGTAAAAATGTTTTTGTCTAAAAGCCCCATAAGTATTATTCTCATGGAACAGTCTTTTCCTCAATCTAGGGTCTTTTCTTTTTTGTGCTCTGTAGAATGGCGTGTGCCTATTTGGGTGGGAATATATTGGCCACAAGTATCTCCATCTTTTATTATTCCTCTCCATGTTGTTTCGTGTTTCTTTTCCTCTTGCTCTATCCTAAGATGCCAGTCAAAGGAGCCAAGCAAAGTGTCCCCTTTTGTACAGAGTTAAACATTTTTATATAGGATAGATGGTTCTGTTGGGTAGGAGAGTGCAAGACCTGGTTGTAGCAAAGCCGGGCAGCACATCAGTAACTCCAGATGCTGAGGCAGCCCATCTGTCACCCTTCCACCCCCCACAAGGCACTGTGTGCTGAAGGTCAGAGGGAGGCAGGGCATGGGCCTGCCAAAGTTTTTTACTGGTACCCACGTATCCATTTTTTATGTGCCAAGTCAGCATGATGTAGGCAAGGATCTTTTATTTGGTAAGAACTGAAAATGACTGAAAGTAGCTGAGGTAAAGGAGAGTCCACTGGAAGGATGTGAGGTTATGTTCTGGAGTTCATTTGCAGGAAGTGCAACTGGGCCTCCTGGGAACTCTTTCTCTCTTGTACTGTCCCCCTGACTGAGGTTCTAACTGCTCCTGCTATTTCCCAGGATGGATGCGGCCAGGCTCACCTCATGACGTGGCTCCAGGGCTTAACAGCTATAGGGCTGCAAGATTTTGTTTTAAAAAGTGGCCTTCCTCTTAGCCAACATGTTATATACAAGTTGTTACAAGGATGTTGCAAAATACCTGCAATGAAAGTCTTTTTAATTCACATTCATTTAAAAACATTAAGTGAATTTCATTTAATTTTCATGCAAGTGCAGGATTGGAGGTTGACACATGAACACTAGATGGTCAAGTAGATAATGATAGGGTGCCAGAATTCCACAGAGGTTGGGAGTCGTTGTTGGGGGTGTCAAAGAATTTGTTTCCCCCACAGGCATGTGGCTTCGAGCCAGCATACCTCATAATTCCTTCCCTTCCATCCCCTTCTCTATTCTTCAACCCTTTCTTGGAGTCTGTTTAACCAGGGGGATGTGGATGTAAGGTATTTCTGTTAGCCTTGTAATATCCAAATAGTTACTTCTGCAACACATGGTGACTTGTATGGGTTGGGTGTGCTGTTTGGATTCTTATCCTTTGAAATTTAAAAAAGTCTTTATTTTGGGGGAGCTCGGGTGGCTCAGAAGCCAACTTTGGCTCAAGTCATGATCTCATGGTTCATGAGTTCGAGCCCTGTACCAGGCTCTGGGCTGACAGCTCAGAGCCTGGAGCCTGCTTTGGATTCTGTGTCTCCCTCTCTCTCTGCCTCTTTTCTACTCATTCTCTCTCTTTCTCTTTCAAAAATAAATAGTCTTTATTTTGTATTAAATATTTGACCAGAAGCCAGGGTCCAGAAGGTCAGACTCAGGTGGTAAACCCGTGTGTTGTAAATAACTCCATAAAGGTCACTGAATCCGTACTGATCTAGAGTGAGAGATTAAGAAAGGCAAATTTAGATTCATGTAAAGAATTAAAAACATAAATATTCGGGGGGATAAAGAATGGAAAGAACTTAGAGTGGTGTTTGTTCTTAGGTAAATGCCAGGTTGGTCACCTCTATTGCTATGGCTGTGACCCTACTATACTATTTACGCCACTGTAACATCCAGAGGATGGAAATTGTTGAGTCATGCACACTTCCAGAGTGTTTGGTAAGGGAAATTCTGGAAGTACAAGGATGGTCAATACTGTCAGAATGACGAATACTATCAAAAGGACGAGAGATGATCTTTGGTCAGATTAGATAAAGGGGTGCCTGGGTGGCTCAATCGGTTAAGCAGCCAACTTCGGCTCAGGTCATGGTCTCACCGTCTGTGAGTTCAAGCCCCGCGTCGGGCTCTGTGCTGATGGCTCAGAGCCTGGAGCCTGCTTTGGATTCTGTACCTCCCTCTCTCTCTTCCCTTCCCCTGCTCATGCTCTGTCTCTATGTCTCTCAAAAATAAACATTTAAAAAAAATTACAAAAAAAAACAAACAAAGGACATTCAGAGACACAGAGATATGGAAGCAATTTTCTGCCCTCCTAGGAGACGATGCTGCAATCAACTACAACCAGCATTTGGGTGAATTTCTGTATCTAGGCTTGGAGGGAGTTGATGCCACCTGGCAGTTGTGTGGGAGAACTTTCATTAGTCCAAGGTGTTCTTCAAGCACCACACATCCAGAGTCTTTTAGTTTTTTTGTTTTTAATGTTTTTTAAGTGTTTATTTATTTTCAAGAGAAGACAAGTACGAGCAAGGGAGGGACAGAGAGAGAGGGAGACACAGAATCTGAAGCAGGCTCCAGGCTCTGAGCTGTCAGCACAGAGCCCAATACAGGGCTTGAACTCACAAGCAGTGAGATCATGATCTGAGCCAAAGTTGGACACTTAACCAACTGAGCCATCCAGGTGCCCCAGGAGCCTTTTAGTTTTAAGGCAAGAGTGGGACCAATATTTCTAGTCCATTTGTGAGTGACCCCAGGGAATGAGGTAGAGGAGAGGAAGATACCACCTTTTTTCCACCCTGGAGGAGTCCCTAAAGCCTCATTAGTATCTCAACTGTTTGGTCTAAACTGAAGGGTATAAATACAGTGTTCTTTTTAAAACTAAACCTAAACTTAAACTTAATTAATTGATAAATTAATTGATCAGCGGGCACTAGGAACTTAAACACGGAAAATTATATGATTAAAGCCCTTAAGGAGCTTAGAGTTTAAATGGGGAATATAAATATTTATGATATTGTGTGATAAGGGCAGCAATAAAGCAAGTACACGATATAAGGAATCCTCTGGGCTTTGCATTGGACACCATGTCCTTGGGGGGTCCTTTCCCTGCAAGCCAGTGTGGGCTCAGTTCCAGCTCCACTCATCCTAAATGAGTTTAAAGATAACAGATTATCTCATATCTGCAACCATGCCCACTGTCTGAAATTTCCCAGTGGCTACCATTAAGGTCTGGTCCCTACAGGCCCATTAATTATTATCTGTCCTACATTGCTGCTTCTGGAACAGACACCAGACATGTAGTATTAGAAACAGTACCGCAGGGCTTTGTCCCAAACAATCTTTCAAATAGGCCTGTTTCCATTCTGGCTCGTGCTGGGGAACCAGCACCTTTGCTTCCTGGTTTCTATCACATGTCTTCCTGCAGTTTTATCTCCCAAGGCCAGCTGGTGGAAGAGCTCAAAGGGCAAGAAGCCAGTCACGGAGGGACCTGGAGCTCAAGAAATGAGCAGTAAAGATTTAGCACATCATGATCATGGATAATTTAACAAGACATGCAAATAGATGGCCCCGGTGGACTTACGCCGGATTAACAGACTGCCTCTTGTTCTTAGCGGTTCTTTCCGTGCTGGTTTTTGGGGGAAAACATTCCTGCCACACAGAAAAGTGTAAAAGACATTCTGTGAGGAAGATGGAAAAAAAAATGCTTTTGTTTTAGACAAAACTTGTGAAGCTTCAAGGATCACCCATCTACTGGCCAAACTGAGTTTTGGAGGCTTAAAAATGAGAAAAAGAAACACAGGCATTTCTGCCTTCTCGTTCTACTTAAAGGCAAATTTTCCAAGTCTTTCTTCTCCACCTGAAAACAGGACTTGAGAAATAGTAAAAAGAGATACTGGATAAGACTAGAGTTTCAGCATCCTAAAGGTCAATATTGTTCTTAGAAGTAAATGCATGGTTCCAGAAGCTCTCTGAATACCATGTAGCACTGAAGAAACTACAACTGCTGGCTGACCTCATTAAGATAATAACATATATTAGATGCTTTCCTAGTCAGGCACACTTTTTGTTTTTTAAACATTTATTTATTTTTGAGAGAGGGAGAGACAGAGAGGAAGTGGGGAGGGGGAAGAGAGAGACACACACACAGAATCTGAAGCAGACTCCAGGCTCCAAACTGTCAGCACAGAGCCTGATGTGGGACTCGAATTTACAGAGTGTGAGATCATGATCTGAGCTGAAGTTGGACACTTCACCGACTGAGCCACCCAGGTGTCCCAGTCAGGCACACTTCTAAGTGTAATATATATATATACACACACACACATACACACACATATATATACAATTTATATACATACTATGTATTCTAATATGCGATAGGTAGATATAGATATAAATATACTAATTTATTTATTCTCTTAGGACATTAAGGATCAGCAGACCTTTCAAATTCTGGTATGTTCTAAGACAAGTTAACCCAGAAACTGTCCTGGAAAAACAGATTCAGCAAAAAGGGACCAGCCAATATGTGACGTAGAAGTCCCCGTGGCTTAGTGGCAGGGATTGGACATTGTGCCCTTAGGGGAAAAACGATGAGGCCAGAGCAGACTGGGAGCGATCAGGTCTGGCACTCGTGCAGCGGGCCTGGATTCAAAGAGGATCTGATGGAAAGCCGGGCAGACAGTTCGGCCGAGGCATTCATCCACAGGGGCCGGCCAGAGAGGCACGGCTTGGACTGAGAATGTGGGTGCACCAGATCAAAGCGGGAGGCCTGAGGAAGGGGTGCCGGGGCCTGGAGAGAAGCCTCCGCCCCTGGCCGTTGCTTTTTGCAGAGCACTGGTGTGTGGGGGCTGCAGCACTGTTTGGGCAGACCCTCCCACGGTTTGGCGACCCAGGCAAAAGAAGGGACGAAGTACAAGAATAACAATAGCAGGGAGAAGTGGTGCCAGATTTCACCCCGACACCAAAAAGTAGTTACAAACAAGTAGAAGAAGAGGATTTTTATCTCTACTCTGAGCCCTAGGAGGTTATACTGGACTGGGATTCAGTCTCCTTTTCCAGCAAGTCTAGGATTCGTTGTTTTGTTTTTTAGTTTTTTAAAAAAAATGTTTATTTATTTTTGAGTGAGAGAGAGAGAGAGACAGAGAGACAGAGAGTGAGTAAGGAAGGAACAGAGAGAGGAAGACAAGAATCTGATGCAGGTTCCAGGCTCTGAGCTGTCAGCACAGAGCCCAACACCGGGTTCGAACCCACGAACCATGAGATTATGACCTGAGGTGAAGTTGGATGCTTAACTGACTGAGCCACCCCAGTGTCCCAGGTCTAGGATTCTGATTGTTAATAATACTGACTTTGGGCATCTCCATTCTTATGATTGCTCAGGGTTTGGGTTGTTTAAACCCTACTTGGCTTGTGCCAATAGGCACTAATGCCAAGCTTTTACCAGTAAATTCATAGGCTTGTCAAAGAAATGGTAATACCAAGAGATTTGCTGCAAGTTACTACTTGTAATCCATTCTTGCTTGGTGTCTTGTGGTATTCTTTAGTTCCTAATCCCCTAAATCTAAATAAAGGGTTGGCAAATTTTTTCTTTTGAGGGCCAGTGGTAAATACTTTAGGACTTGCCAGCAACATTCAGTTCTGCCATTGTGGTGAGAAATCTGTGACAGACAGTAAGACAAATAGGTATGACTGTGGTCCAATAAAACTTTCTTGACAAAACAAGCAGCAATCAGATTTGGCATGTGGGCCACTGTTGCTGATTCATGAAATAAACAGAAAAAGGGATAAATACATTTTATACTCTCCATGAGCAATGTTTTAATTCTAACTGTCTTTTTCCTAAAGAAGGGGGGAAGGAGGCACCATTTTACCTGTGTGGAAATGTAAGTCACTGTCATTTATCTTCTAGCTGACATTTGTCACTTTGGAAGCTAATAGCCTTAAACCAAACTTGCTGCCTGCTTGTAAGATACAGAAGAGGCTGGAATGTGATATTGCAGCTTTTTTATTTTAAGGACTGAGGTCCCGTTTGCCATTTTTTCCTCCTATCTAGTGAAGTTCTTCATACACAGATGGCCTCTGATAAGAGATGAGTAGTGTCGCCTAGGCAGCCTCTACTCTTTCTTTCTCCTATTTCAGTGACAACAATGACCATCTCAACAGCCTTTGTAATTTGGCCTTCTGTGGCATGGCTTATCCAAATAGAGAGTTAATAGATGCAAAGATGAGGCAAATACAGCTTCGCCCAAAATGCAGAAAAATACCAAACACAGAACTTGAGTGAGAAACTACTAGATGAGCCTTATCCTGGCCAAAATCAAGTCCAAAGGTTAAACATGTTTGCCCTCCTTATCTAAGGAATGAAAATGCTCAGACACAGGGCAGAACCCGATTAACACTAGATTCTCTTCAGCAATTAGTAACTTCCACCACCTGTTATCGCTTGGCTTGTGTCTTCCCAAAAGATACAGTGAAATGCTAATTTAGCCCTTGGGGCCTGTGAATGTCACCTTATTTGGAAATAGGGTCTTTGCAGACGTAATCAAGTTAGGTTGAAGTCATTAGAGTAGATCCTAACCCAATATGACTGGTGTTTTTGTAAGGTGACAGAAATCTGGACACAGACACACATACACAGAGAGAAGAATGCCACGTGAAGACAGAGATGGACAGTGAGGAAACGGCCACTTGACAATGGAAGCAGAGATGGGAATAAGGTAGCCACAAGGCAAGAAATATCAGAGATGACTGATAACTTTCAGGAGCTGGGGGAGAAGCATGAAAGAGGCTTCCTGTCTCACAGGCTTCCAGAATCTTGCTGGCACATTGATTTTGGACTTGGAAGTCTCCGGAACCGTGAAAACACAAACATCTATTGTCTTAAGCTACTCAGTCTGTGGTAATGTGTGGCAGTCCTAGGAAACTAAGACACCAACTATGGGCTGACAGAGAATAACTCAAATGAATTCCATAGAGTGCTCCCCTCTGCTCTTGTTAAACGTCCTCCTTGCTGTCCAGATACCGCGGTAATGGCGTCAGCTCGGTATTTCTACCATCGGATGCATAGGCCCCGTTCCGATTTGATTTCGACTTGTCTTTCAGCTAACCTGGGACTTTCAAAGTTAACTGGAAATGATCATTTTAATACTTTGCCTCTTTTCGTGGTGTGGATTCAGAGCCAGGCCAAAGGCAGTTTGGCAAACTGTCAGCAACTGATAGTATGACTGAAAAACCTGATATGTCAGCTATTGTTCTACTGTATTAGCTTCTTTGGGTCCTATGAACTCATGAAATATAACAAAGCGCTGTATTGTCTAAACTCTTCTGAATATACGGCTAGCGATCACATAACTCCTTTTGTCTTAGTCTGCGCCTGTCAAAGAGGAATTCTCTGGTGTCTTTGTTTTCCTTTAGAGCTTTCCCCTCTAATTTGATCTGTACTTGATGACATGGTCATAAAGAACACCACGTACCTGGTAGAGCAGAATCGCACGTAAGCACTGTTAGAGTCAAAGGAAGGAAATTTCCCAGACAGAAAAATTCCAAGAACTAATATTTATTGAGTGATTCCTATGTGCCAAACTCTTCTCCAGATGCTTGATGGCAGGTAGCGTTTTTATTCTTACAAGGACCCTATGGAGCAGGTGCTATCGCCCTCTTTACAGCAAACGAGCCAACTTATGGTAGTGAGAAGTAGACGTTACCAGGGGTCACAGCGCTGGTGGGGGCCAGGGCTAAGATTATGAACCCAGGTGGTCTGGTTGCAAAGTCTTTTCTTTAACCATCACCCTGTTGGCTTTCTACCTGGGAAATACTCCCACCCTGGATCTGAATATTGTCATATTTTCCTCTCTGAAAAGCAGTGTTTTTAGGTCCTTTTCAGCTAATGGAAATTTTAGACCTATGTGCTTGCCCGAGGTTGCAGGATCACCCCTGCCGGAAGGGGATGGAACGAGACAGCCTCTGGCGTCCAGCTCTGGAGGATTCGTGCTTGGACACCATTGCAGAGGCCTCTTGATCTTTGAATGATCTAGGCCACGTGGGCACCAGGTTTAAGCAGTCACCTTTTCTCCAACTAGGCCCACGAACCAGAACTATCACATTTTCAAAATGAAGTGTTTTTTTTTGTATCATGTTATTACACGGTAAAATTAGTGCCAGCGATTGACTGCGGGTCTACTTACCAATCTTTACACAACACACACGTGGGGTGAGATGTCAGAGACCCAGGGAAGAGAGGGCCAGAGTCCGATGCCTCTTTTGGGAGAGCTCCTGGGGCAGCAGCTCCTACTGTTGAAGCAGCAAAGAGGGAAAAGGATTAGGGAAAGGATGGGTCAGGATTGCTTCGAGGACAGGAGTTTAACCCCATTGTCCCCAACACCCCCATCTACAAAAGAATTTTTTATTAAAACTCTTTTGACTATTCTAAAACGACTTTCCTAGATAACACAACCTATTTATACACATAATTGAAAATCAGTGTAATGCCCCAACTGAATCATAAAGAAGGAATGAAAGGAAAGTGAATGGAAAGTAAATAGTATGATACTTATAGCTCAGGACCAACTAATGCAAAGTCATAATGATGTAGTCAAATGCTTGCACCCATTTGTGGAATCTGCAAATGCAAGTATGCACTGATACAGGGTGTGGTGTGACTCACGTACTGAGAGTGGCCTTACCTCCGGAGATGAGATTTTTCCAGCGGTGAGTAATCTGAGTAAAGTTATTAGCAAAACAGCACATAATCTACCCCTGATTAAAAAACAATTGTCAACACGGCAACATACAATGTTCCCTCAAATTTAGTGGCAGGACTGAGATATTCAGCCTATACCAACACCAAGAGAAAACACTGTGCGAATGCGGGAAATAGACTGGGGTCCTGACCTTGTCACCTACTTGAATTAATTCAATGGTTAAGCAGGATGTGGGACTATTTAGTTGTGGGACCATCTCACAGTTCCATGATATCCACCATATCTCAACATCAACTGTTGGGACAGACAACCTCCCCCTTAAATTTCCACACCTCCGGGGGCTGGATCACTCCAACTCCAGGGGCGGCTGCTAGGTTAGGGCTTCCTTATTCACAAATCTCTCTTGTCCCCTGTCCTCTCCCGTCTCTGCCTTCCTCTCTTTTCCCTTCTCTTTCCCTTGCCGCCACTCCTGTTCATCTCCCATGTGTTCTTACCTTTCCCCTCCTTCTTCTGCTCGTCCCCATCTCCTCCTCCTTTGCACCTTCATCAGGGAGGAGGCGATGACCCTCTCATAACAGCAGAGTTGAGGGGTTCCTGTCTCTGTGAAGAGTATATCTCCTAAGACTTCCTGCAGCTGTCTTCCCTGCCCTGAGTATCCTCACACTGCATTCTCTCTCTCCAAATTTTGATCTGTAATTTCAACTGTATAGGTCGGAAAAATACAGTCGGAGAAACACTATGATATCAGAGCCTCTGCTCTTTAATATAATTTTAATATAGACTCTTAAACACTAAACAATGGCTAAAATATACATACATTATTGCCTTTAAGTTTCATCTTTTCCCGATTTTATAGATGAGGGACTGAGATACAGAAGTTAAATGACAGGCCCAGCCCACAGAGTTCATAAAAGGCAGAGCTGGGATGTTGTGTCATGTACTCTGCAAGGGTGTCATGGCGGCAGTTCCTACCCCCAGAGAACCAGCTACCTGGTGCTTGGGAAAAACCTGCAAACGAATAGCTGAAACTTTAACAGCTAATAGTTTTTGGGTATTGTCATGTGTCATTAAGTGTGTTCTACATAATCTTATTAATCTTCTTTTAAATGTTTATTTATTTATTTTGAGAGAGAAGGAGAGAGAGCATGTGGGGAGGGGCAGAGAGAGAGAGGGGGAGAGAGAATCCCAAGTAGACTCTGCGCTATCATCATGGAGCCTGACTCTGGGGCCCAACCGACAAACTGTGAGGTCATGACCTGAGCTGAAATCAAGAGTCGGATGCTTACCGGCTGAGCAGCCCAGGTGCCCCTCTTGTTACTCTTTTTAATAGCCCTGTAATGCCCAGGCTTTTGTTGTTGTTGTTTGTTTTTTTAGCATCATCACCCACTTACAGACAAGGGACCTAGGCAGAGAGGCTGCTAGTAAGTATTCCATCTGGGATTCAGACAAGACTGCCTGGAGAGACTGGGTTCTCACCCACTAGTCCAAGCCCAGGGATTTCAAGAGAGAGAGATGTTTCTGGCAGCTGGGATCAAGGAGTGGCATTGCAGCTGAGCTTAGGGATGGGGAGAATTTCCATGGGTGGAGATGGAAAGGCATATTCTGTGCCCAGAATGGGTGGAGCCTGGGGGACAAGGAGAGGCAGTAACACAGTGCTTTCTTTTCTTACATTTTATTTATTTATTTATTAAAAAATATTTTTAATGTTTATTTATTTTTGAGAGACAAAGAGATACAAAGCGCAAGGAGGGGAGGAGCAGAGAGGGAGAGAGGGAGGTACAGAATCCAAAGCAGGTTCCAGGCTCTGAACTGTCAGCACAAAACCTGACTCAAGGTTCGAACCCATGAACTGTGAGATCATGACCTGAGCCTAAGACACTCAACTGACTGAGCCACCCAGGCACCCCTGCTTTTACATTTTAAAGGCACATTTTGTGGTGTGTTTGTTTTCAGATGTTCATTTATTTTGAGAGACAGCATGAGTTGGGGTAGGGAGAGACAGAGAGAGAGAGAGAGAGAGAGAGAGAGAGAGAGAGAGAATCCAAGAGGGCTATGCCCTGACAGCCCCCACTTGGGGCTCAGGTTCCATGAGATCATGACCTGAGATGAAACCAAGAACTGGGTGCTTAATGGACTGAGCCACCCAGGCGTCCCTGTTTGTTTGTTTTAAATTCCAGTTGAATATTGAAGAGAATGAGCCTTACTGTTGAGCATCTGTAATGAGAACAAATACATCTTTATCTGTTCTGGGCAACTGTTGAAATAGTTTGTGAGAGGGGCACCTAGGTGGTTCAGTCAGTTAAGTGTCTGACTCTTGATTTCAGCTCAGGTCGTGATCTCATGGTTCATGAGTTTGAACCCCCCATCAGACTCCACATGTCAGTGTGAGATTCTCTCTCTCCCTCTCTCTCTCTCTAAAAATAAATAAAGAAACTTAGAAAAAGTCTCATTTATTTAAAACAAAATGAAATAGTTTGTGAGTAAGCACTATGGTCATTCCTGCCCAGTGCTCCGTGCACTCCGTGTACCAGAAAATGGTCTAAAGGCAAGGGTTGGAGCTCCAGCCCTACTCTGCCTGTCGATCTTGGGCCTTCTACCTGGTTCTCCATTCTTCTGCAAGTGCGGGGTAATGACGCAGACCCCGGTTTTCCTGGAAAGACCCAGGAAGGCCTAGGTAGGGAACAGAGGCACCCAGCTTCAGAGGAGAGGAGCTAACAAAACTCTGAAGCATCGAACATTTTTATTACTCTGATTAATCTGTTCTTTTAATACATGGTAGTAATTAACATTGGCCACGGGCAACTCAGACAGGAATGCTGTGACCTTGATTAATTTGTAGAGTGCCCTCTTGTTTGCACATACATGATCTAGGGCTGTTTTTTTTTTTTTTTAATGTTTATTTATTTTTGAGAGACATAGAGGCACAGCGTGAACAGGGGAAGGGCAGAGAGAGAGGGAGACACAGAATCCGAAGCAGGCTCCAGGCTCTGAGCCATCAGCACAGAGCCCGACGTGGGGCTCGAACTCACAGACCGTGAGATCATGACCTGAGCTGAAGTCGGCCGCCCAACCGACTGAGCCACCCAGGCGCCCCTGCACATACATGATCTAATTCAATTATTCCTTCATAATCATCTTATGAAGGAAGCAGGATGGTTCTGATCAATTGTCATTTTTACAAAAAAGACCCAAACCATTTGTTTAGCAAATGCTGGACCTAGGTATAAAATTCAGGCTTCCAACTGGCAATTTAGACTAGTTTCTAAGCACCACCGAAGAGGATTTCTGGGAACAACCGTTGCTAAATTTCTTGGCAAAATTCAAGACAGGTGAGAGCAGAGACTTGCTAATGCTGTTTGCACAGAGTACATAACCCGCAGGGACACTGAGTTTCTCCATCTTTTTAAAAATTCAGCTCCAGGTTTGCCCCTCTTGCTTTGACCCCTCCAGGCAGAATCGGCCACTCCTGCCGCAATCCCATGAGGCTGCCTACCTGACCCTGTAATTACACATATCGCGTCATACAATAATTCGTTTACATGTCTGTCCCCTCAGCCTCTTCCCCTCATGTCCCCACCCTCCCCGGGGGACAGTGACACAGGGCTAGCCATCTTGGGTCTCCGGTACCCAGCAGGTTGCTAGATGTAATAAATGTTCAAGAAAGATCTTTATGTTTTCATAAAAGGAAAACTTTTTATGGCTGCATAAAATTCAGAAACATTTGAACAGTCAGGAATATCGAAAAAGATATAAAAGTTAAAAAGAAATTGGAAAATAAGAAACAAATGGCTACAAAATATCAAATCTTCTAATCTATGAATTAATAGTAAAAATGTTGCCAAGTTTGGCTAGGAATGATGCAGCTGTTTGGGGCTGTGTGTATGTGTTGTTTTAAAAATCAGTCAAAACATTTTAAGGTAATACTGTTACTGATTTTTTAAAAATTTGAATGTTGATTTATTTATTTTGAAAGAGAAAGAGAGAGAGAGAGAGAAAAGGAGACAAAATCCCAAGCAGGCTCCACACTGCCAGGGCAGAGCCCAACCTAGGGCTCAGACTCATGAACCGTGAGATAAATGAGCTGAGTTGAAATCAAGAGTCAGACACTTAGCCGCCTGAGCCACCCAGGTGCCTCGGGACTTTTACTGATTTCTAATAGCAGTTCAGAGGGTTTAGAAGTGGTCTTTATTCTTCTAAATGTCTCCATTTGGTCATGTCAAAGTTGAGTGATAATTTAAGTAATAATGGACCTTTTTCTTCAGGCAAAATGCAATACATTATCTATATTCTATAGGGTCCACTGAAGTGGAAACGAGGTATGCACAAGAATTATAGAACAACCATCTGTATTAGAAAAACATTACCTTAGGAATTATCATTGTATCAGACCTTACTAATGGCAAATGTAGCATCAATTAAATAACAGTAGTTGAAGTAAAAAGAGATATATCAAAATGCTTTTAAAGATTTTAGTTTTTAATGTTTATTTATTTTATTTTAAGGTTTATTTTTTAGAGAGAGAGAGAGACAGAGTATGAGCAGAGGAGGGTCAGAGAGAGGGAGACAGAGGATACAAAGTAGGCTCTGTGACTCAATGCAGAGTCCTAGGAGGGGCTCGAACTCACGAACCGTGAGATCATGATCTGGGCTCAAGTCAGATGCTTAACCGACTGAACCACCCAGCTGCCCCTTGAAATGACTTTTAAAGAGAGAGAACGCAGGCAAATCGCTGGTTGTTATGGATACACAGAGATTGGGCACTTTGAAAGTGGGATCAGACCTGCATGTGAGCCTGGATTCCAGAGTCCTCACAGCTTAACCCTCCCCTTCCCCTGGGGACCCGATGACCCAGGGGATGCCCCATTCTCTTGGGCCTGTGCCCAGGGCTCTTTGTTGAATACCAGGGGCTTTAGTTTTCTACTGTTGCTGGACAAATCACCCCAACTCAGCGCCTTAACCCAACACACATTTGTTACCTTTTACTCTGCAAGTTGGAAGCATGGCTTAGCTCGGCTGGTTTCTCGGCTCCACGTTTCACAAGTCTGTTATCAAGGTGTGGACAGGACAGATTCTTCTGGAAAGGCTCATTCCATGCTCATTCAGGCTGTTATTGGCAAAATCCAGTGCTTCACCGCTATAGAACTGAAGTCCTCATCTCCTCGTTGACTGCCCTGGGGGCTGGCTGTAGGTTCTAGAGGCCTCTCTTCAATCTCTGCATGCAGACACCTATGCCTCAGAGGCAGCAAGAGTGCAGTCAGTCCTTCTCATACTTGGAAGCTCCTTGACTACCTCTCCTGCTGTATCTCTCACGCCAGGTGGAAAGGTTTCTTGCTTTAAGGTCTTAGGCAATTAGATTGGACCCACCTGATTAATCCAGGCTCGTCTCCTCACCTCGTGAGCCATAACTTTAATTACATCTGTAAAGCCCCTTTTGCCATGTAACAGAACATACATACAGGATCCAGACATTAGGGTGTGGACATTAACCAGCCTAGTGTAAGACCTCTTAGGAAAACTAGAATTTTAAACTGTGCTTCAGTCAACTTTTGTGTGTTTGGCCATTTCCTGGTCCTGGCTTGTTGATTTTTTTTCTCAGTTGGCAACCAACCTTCTTAGGCTTCTTTTCCCATAAGAGACAATCAGTCCAGCATTCAAAGAAGGAAGCTGTGTGTTGCCATTCTTTCCCCAGGTCTCCCGCCATCTTCCTGTCAGGAGTTGTTTCCAGTTTACAGAGCTGATGCTTTCCTACATTTTAATAAGTTTTTTTCTCTACTTCTAAGGTCAATTACCTCCTCGATTGGTTTTCTGCAAAGTTTCATTACATGTTCTTGACATAGTTCAGGCAGTATTTGATGTTTCAGTGGAAGCTCTTGACTCTCACCTTCAGGCTGTGAATTGTTAGCCATTCAAGATGGCCATGACCATGTAAGCTCTTCATGCATATGATTTTATTCAAAAAAATCAATTTTAATTTTATAATTCTTTTAATTTAAAAAATTTTTAAGTTTAGTTTTTGAGAGAGACAGTGCAAGTGGGGGAGGGGCAGAGAGAGAGAGGGAGAGAAAGAAACCCAAGCAGGCTCTGTGCTGTCAGCGCAGAGCCTGATGTGGGGCTTGACCACAAAATTGTGAGATCATGACCTGAGCTGAAACCAAGAGTCAGATGCTTAACAGCCTGAGCCACCCAGATTCCCCAATCTTATTCAAAAAACTTAAAATGCCTTATATCTCTCTTTGAAACCTTATACGGAAACATTTAAGTCAACGGCATCAATGAGTTTCTTCAAACTGACTTGTGGCTGACTGTTTAGGCAGCCATGTCCAGTTCCCTCCTTTCTACCAGTTGCCTTCATCCACGTGGCCATCTCTAAGCGGAGCAGGCAAATGGATCATTTCAGCACGGTTCCAGCCCGAGATTTCAACTGGCCCCCTTTATCATGTATGGCCTGTTTTACTCATGTGGCTTGAGTTTTCAAGCATTTTTCTGCCTACTTTTCATCTATCATATAACCTCTTGGGATGAGTGGTTTCATCCAAGCCATCCATTATTTTCCTCGGAAGTTGTTCTATATTCTTCTTAGATTCCTTTAAGACATTTTTAAAATATTTATTTATTTTTGAGAGAGAGAGAAAGGACTAGAGAGGCAGAGAGAGGGGGGCAAAGAGGATCCAAAGTGGCTCTGTGCTGACAATGGAGAGCCCAATGCAGAGCTTGAACTTACAAACCCAGAGATCATGATCTGAGCTGAAGTCAGATGCTTAACTGACTGAGCCACCCAGGTGCCCCACCTTTAAGACATTTTTGATGTGAGTTACTAGGGACTGGAGGGATTCCGTTTCATCTGCAAGTGACCGTGTGTCTGTCCTCGAAGGCGAGCCTTTATTATTATTCCATGAAATGAAATGAAAGTTTGGGGTCTTGCTTTTCTTTTTTCTAATCTTTTTTTAATATATTTATTTTGAGGGAGAAAGAGAGCACAAGTGGGGAGGCAAAGAGAGAGAGTGTGTGAAGGAGAGAATCCCAAGCAGGCTCCGCACTGTCAGCGTGGAGCCCAATGTCCAGCTCAATCTCACGAACCACGCGATCATGATATGAGCCAAAATCAGGAGTTGGACGCTTAACCAACTGAGCCACCCAGGTGCCCCATGGGTATCTCGCTTTTCTATGATCTGCCAGGAAGGTCTGCTGTATTCTCTAGTGGAGAGATGAGCTTGTTCAGCTTTTGGTCAAGTGCTGCTGAACACGGTGCTTGTTGCGTCAGAGGACTCACCTCTACCGGCGGGACTCGGGGCCTGCTGGGTCTTGTGAGCAGACCAGTCTCCGCCCTGACTTGGCCTATTCTTCCACCCTGGGCAGATATTCTTTTGCCTAGCTCTTTTCTCCCTCTTAAAAGAATGTGGGCTCTTTCTTATAAAAAGCAAATGCCAGAACCACCAGGAAACCCAGAGAGAACCGGGCACTGTCTCGAGCTTTCTGACAAGCCTGGCAGAACACAGCACAGTTAAAACAAAGATTTTACATATGGACACTGAATATTTATTACTAAATAAATACACTAAATAAACACTTGCCAGCTAACTGCTAAATTGGCTCCTAATTCGCTTTTAAAGATTTGGCAATTAGAGACAGAGCATGAGATTTAAGAAAATTTAATGGAGAAAAGCTATAGAAAGTCGTTGCTGTGGCGGTCAGCAGGCCCTCCGTCGCTCCAAAGGGTCCCGCGGTGCCACCTCCGGTTGCCAGTATTCTGTGAGCCACACGACTGGCACAGAACCCCACCAAGTGTGCCACCTCTGACCCGAACGACTGCCTTAATCCAGGACAGACCGTTAGTGTGACTGGGAGAGAGGGAGGCCAGGTTTTGTAAATCAGTGCTATCTAACTTTGCTCTGCCCAAGCAGAGAGGAAGTACATAGAGAAATTATTTGTATGGTGCACCGAGGAGGATATGGAAAAGGCCGAGGCAGCCGGAGAAGACCAGCCTGTGCGCGCTGGCCTCCCTCAGCTCCACCTGCAAACCTAAGCAAAATCCCTACAGCAAACCGAGGAGGCATCAAAGCCGCTCTGTGCCAGGACCCGGGCTCTGCGTGTCAGGGCATAATGGCGGCCCTCGCTGCAGCAGGGGACTCACATCCGCCTGCAGCCCTGAGTGACGCTCACTCTTTGATTTAAAGTTTCTTTTTGCAGCCCGGGAGCCCTGATCTGCCTACAGACATCACAGGGGCCTCCCACCCCGGAAGCCTCCCTCTCTCTTCTGTGTTTGGTCAGTGCAGGTGGGGGTGGAGGGCAGACGACAGAGGGCTTCACCAAAGGTACAAGCTTACTGAGCCGGAGTTTAACTGGAAGAATTCAGGAGAAATTGGGGGGGCGACTGACAATGTTTTAGTATTTCGTGGATTTCCGTGGAGCCAATTTGTCTCCATTCGACGGGAAGACTCTCTTCCAATGGCCCTACCACTTTCAGTGGGGGCTCCCGAGGTTGCCCAGGGTCGGTGTCCCGTCTACCACGTCCCTTCAGAAGTGTGCCTCTGTGTTGTGTCTCCCAAGAACAGGCAAGATCTCCCTTTCAGCTGAATTTGTCACTTTTTATCTTTTTATTTATTTATTTTTTAATGTTTTATTTATTTTTGAGAGAGCACGAGCAGGGCAGGAGCAGAGAGAGAGGATGCGGAAGATCCAAAGCAGCCTCCACGCTAACAGCACAGAGCCCGATGCGGGGCTCCAACTCACAAACCGGTGAGATCATGACCTGAGCTCAATTCAGACGCTTAACCAACGGAGCCACTCAGGCGCACCACTTTTTATTTTTAATGTAACATGTCACTCTCCTAGTATCTCTGATGAACTCAGGCCCAGAGCCTTACTGTTCATCACTCAGGACTCCACCTTGTCCTCTGTATCTTTAACCTTGAGAGAAACGAGAGAGCCACTGATGGAGGCTGCTCTGGGGGTTCTGAAGGGTATTGGGGCTCCTGCTCCCAGGAGCTCCTCCATTGATCTCTTATTCCCAAATCAGAAGAAGTCCTCTGGGCATCAACAGGCAGGCTCCAAACTTCTCAGGTTCCTATATGTGGCCACAAACACAGCTGCCCTCAAGAAGTATTTAAAGAAATGAACATTACCTATGAACTCCTTTAGCTGTCACGTGAAGTAAGGTGCTGGAGTCAGAACGGCTATAAATCTCCGAACGCAAGCATGTAGTGACGTGATAAGATATAAATATAGATATGTCTCTGTCTCTCTTTATCTCCCTATCTTTGTCTCGTAGTCTGCGTGGGCTGAGACTGCCATAATAAAATACCATAGGCCAGAGGGCTTAAACAATACTTTATTTCTCACAGTTCCGGAGGCTGAAAATCTGAAATAAGAGCACCAGTGTGGTCGGATTCTGGGCGAAGGCCCTCTTCCCGGTTTACAGACGGCCATCTTATTTGTATCCTCACGGGGCAGAGAGAGTTGACTCTCTTCCTCTTCCCTAGGGACACTGACTCCATCACGGGGCTCCACCCTCATGACCTAAGCACCTCCCAAAGGCCCCACCTCCAAATGTCATCACATATGGTTTCAACATATAAATTTCAGGGGACACATTCAGTCTATAACAATGTAAATATATATACATATATATATATATATATATAGTTACACACATATACACACGTATTTATATATATATGTATATATATTTATAATAGAACTAGTTTCAGCATTTAGCTGGTGTTTAGTGATTACTAAATATACATATATATGCACATCATTTAATAGAATGTATATGAATCTGGCTATAAACATAAATACTAATATGTATATATTCTATCAAATGTGTGTATGTATATACACAACTGTATTGAATAAGCAGGTTAAATATGGACCCTAAATACTTATTACTAAATAAATACACTAAATAAACACTTGGCAGCTAAATGCTGAAATGAGTCCTAATTTGCTTTTAAAGATTTGGCAATTATAGAAAGAAAGCATGAAATTTTAAAAATTTAATGGCGAAATAACTATAGAAATATTATCAATCTGCTGAGAGATTTTTTAAATAAATGTTTCCTTCTTTCTTTTTTTAATGTTTATTTATTTTTGAGAGAGATAGAGACAGAGCACAAGCAGGAGAGGGGCAGGACACAGAATCTGAAGCAGGCTCCAGGCTCTGAGCTGTCAGCACAAAGCCCGGTATGGGGCTCAAAACCACGAGCCGTGAGATCATGACCTAAGCCGAAGTCAGATGCTTAACCGACTGAGCCACCTGGGAGCCCCCGAGAGATTTTTTTAGAACAGAAATGTACAGTAAAGGTTTGACTGGATCATTCCTTCCACCTGTACTGTTTCTTGACAATGTAACTTTTGGCTGCAGGGGCTTAGAGATGACCTAGTTATTGAGGTTGCGTATGGCATTTGTACTCACCTTTTCCAGGTAAGGGAAAGTGATTTGAATATAGTAGATACACAATAAGTATTTATTGATTGAATAAATGAATATCGTTGGAATAGGAATCTAGCAAGCAGTAAGTCATGATGGTTTTATCATTTCATTCATTCATTCATTCATTTACTCAACAAAAAATACTGACCCCTGGCTGTATACCAAGAATGGTTCTAGACACTACAGGTACAGCAGTGAACAGGGCAGACAAGGGTCTCGCTTTTAAGGAACGTATTCTGAAAGGGGTGGCAGGTGTACATAAACCGGCAAGGAAATACCCAGAGGCTGCAGGGCTGTGATGCGGTGGTGTGCGTGGGAGGTGGAGGCAGGGAGGAGGGCTCACTCAGCAGGGGCAGTAGCTGCAGAGAACTGCAGCCATGGCCAGAGTGCAGTGCAGAAGCCCGAAAAAGACAGGAAAGAGATGCCCCAACCACTCTTTCTGCCCTCTACCTCCTCCTGATGGCTCATTGGGTAAATACAACCTATGGAACAGACTGTCTGAGTCCAGAGGATACAGTCCCTGAGGGTCAGCCTCCTGGAGCACAGAGCAGGACAAAGACAGACAGACAGAGCAGGATCAGAGAGAGAGATGGGTTGGGAAATAAAAGGAGAATACTCTCCAAATATAGTCAATTAGAAAACTTTTATTTCACCTCCTTCTCCTTCTTTTTGGGAGAACAAGAGAGAGAATCATAAGCAGGCTCTACGCTTAGTGCAGAGCCTGATGTGGGGCTTGATCTCACGACCCTGGGATCCCACGACCTGAGCTGAAATCAAGAATTGGACACTCGACCAACTGAGCCACCCAGGCACCCCAACTTTAGCCCTTCTAAGCTCCTTGAGGGCAGGCTCTAAATTAGGTTTACCTTTCTCTTCTGTGCAGGACTTAGGGAGCAAAAAACTTGGCAATAAGTGAATGCCTGTTAATTTAACAGCATTTTGTAGGTTTGACTCTGCCTGAATGAGTGTACTTCGGGTAGCAGTCTCCCACGGGAATTTCGGTTCTTCACTTTCCCTGGGGGAAACACAGCACCTTTTCATGATGGTATTCCAACGGTGTGCTTGCTACATGGTTATGTTCAATGAATATTTGCTGAACAAGGAAAGGATTCTTTCTGCATACAGAATTTCCTTTGTTACCCATATGCAAAATTGTGATAGAATAAAACACTTCTTGGGGTACCTGGGTGGCTCAGTCAGTTAAGTGTCAGCCTTCAGCTCAGGTCATGATCTCACAGTTTGTGGGTTCGAGCCCCGCATCAGGCTCTGAGCTGACAGCTGAGAGCCTGGAGCCGGCTTTGGATTCTGTATCTCCTCTCTCTCTCTCTCTGTCCCTCTCTGCTTGTGTTCTCTCTCTCTCAAAAGTATATAAATAAACATTAAAAAAAAAAGAATAAAACAATTCTCAGCTTGGAGCTCTGCACTAAATGAAAAGATTGCATAAAGGTTAGGGAAGAAGACTTGGGTGTCAGATTATAGCCATTCCATTTCCTTTCTCCCTTTCTCACTGAGGAATCCTCTCTTCTTGTGGTGATTAAGAATGTATTTCCTCTTTTAGACTCTACATAATATGTTTTGTTCTGTCAATGATCATGCATTGGGAACCTCCTTATATGACTGGTGTAAGAGGAATTTAGTCATAGATATATGATTTCTAGTCAATATTGTTCTAGAAGAGGTAAAATCAAGAAAAGTTTAGAGTATTCTAGAAGTAGAAGGACAGGGAGACCCAAACGGGGAGGGATGAGGGAGTGCTTGTGGTATTGGATGGGTTTCCTTGATGATTTGGGGGAACCAGATTTATGACAACACTCGAGGCTTACAGAATACATTTAATGTACACCGTAGCCCCCTCAGGGCCCCGAAGTGAGAAAAGGCTCCAGGAGTTGTCTGGACTTGTTCTTCAGAGAGGAAAAGGCAAGATACAATAGAGGAGCTGAGTGCAAGTCTTCTGAGCAGGAAAGGGAGAGAGGAGAACCCCACGATGGTGCGAGCAGATCCAGAAGTTGAGGGGAGGCAGTTTGTCTTGGAAGCTCCTGGCTCCACGGGCAACCAGGGAGGAAGATGGGAGGAGTGGTTTCAAAATGTAATCATTCAATGTGCAGAGACGATGCTATATGAAATCCTTTCTTCTTTCTCTTTGGCTCACATGAAGTCTTTTTCTCCAGCTCCCTTGTATCTAGGTATGGTCGAATGCTTAGTTCTGGCCAAAGTGATTGACATAGGTCACTTCCATTCCTGGCCCATCGAAAACAGACCTGTTCAGTTTCCCCCTCTAATTGTTGGTAGTGATGTCTCCAAGATGGGTAAACAATTTCTGAATGCAGAGCCTATGGTGATACCTAAATGTGAGCCCAAAGCAAAAACAGCTAGATAAAAAGACGTAAGTCCTCCATTCATATCACTGGACACTTCCCTCCTGTGTGGGGGTTGAGGTAGGGTGGAGAGAAATGTTTGTCACTATAATCAAGGTCTCGTTTCTTCCACTTTGATATATCACCCTTATCTGCACTAGATAAATAGTAATTCTAAGAGGTCTTCTTTTTTGAAGATTGCAGTCACTTCTATAGCTATGACTGAATATCGAGGCAAAATCTGAATAGTAATTTCTCCAGGGTGAGTCAGACTGACTTCTCTGAAAGGGATAAGAAAAGAAGTCACATAGGATCTTGAGGCTAACTAGAGACTACTGTATTTGTCCGAAGGTTGGGGAAAAGTGCCTCTCCCTCGCCATTCTCTAAGGAGCATGTCTGGTCTGAAACTGGGTAGAAGATTGGCATTGGCACAAGGAATAATGCATCCTACACCTATATTTATAGCCCATCTTGTGCATGTGGCTAGCAAAGAAAAGAGGAGCCAAGTAGACTGTTTCTAGAGGGCATGGGTTTATTCTCTTCCTCCTTCAAGGGCCTTTCCTGAAACGGACTTCCTAATGTAATTCCCTACGACCCCGATGAGGGGAAAGCCTAGAGGTAGGTTTGAATATCTTTCTGTCTCTAGTCTTCCTATCAAATTCACCAAACACAGTGTGTGCAGTATGGTTATTCCTTTGATGCATATGGGAGTGCCTTAAATGTAATTAGTGTCATTAAATAATTTCACATGTACTATGAATTGGATAAAAGGACTAGTATGTGGATGTGGGAGGGAGTGGAGACCTGTGGGGAAGCTTATAAATGTGGGAGTTCAAAGAAAAGTCAAGGAAACCAGGGCATCTGCCAGGATGCTCAAAACTGGGACTGTGGCACTAGCTTGCTTCTGGTTGGGGGCCATTCTAGTCTCTTTTCATGGATGCAGAGCATGGAGAAGTTTAAGGAAAAGTAATTGCTGCCATTTAGAAATTTCTAGAAATGACTAATGACCTCAACTGAGTGTTATTCTTTAACTACTAAATCAGATCAAAGACTGAGCATTTTATGTCGGTTACATTTCTTTGCCCACTTGGAAGGTGAGGTGGAAGAGTAAGGATGCGAGGGTTTGTTGGTACGACAATACAGTTTCATTTCTTAACATGTAGTTTCATCGCAAATGATGACGAACCAGAGTCCGTGCCAGGTTGGCTGTGATCAGGGCGGGAAAGAGACTAGAAACCACCACACTTCATCTATGACTTCTAAGTGGTCAGGGCTGAGATAGACCGAACATAGGCTTTTGTCGGAGCTACAAAGCAAATCACTATCGATGTATAAAAACACATTTTTCCTTCAGTAGTCTTCGAGCAATTGAAACAGCTCTTCAGTTCTTTGTCATTTCTTTTCTTGTGTTTCGCTGAAGTGAATCACCATGAAAACTAACTAGAGGGAAAAAGCAAACACCCCAGTCATCACACAAAGGACACGACAAAACTGTCCACCTGGATCACTGACTAAGCTCTTACTGAATACAGCTTTATTGGTAGTGATGAGGTTACAGACACCATGTACATTTTAGTTTGTTGTTCCTTATATAGTACCAGAATGTTTTAAGCAAATAATTTTTTTTTTTTGCCAGAATTTGTTGAATAAATACAAACTTGTTTTAAAAGGAGTATCCAAGACAAATATCTTATCTCAAATTCTCCGGGAGGGAAATTTAAATGCTTTTTACCTTCTGAATGTGCTGGAGGTAAATCTTTAATATTTTAGATTCTTTAGTTCTCATCATTACTCTCAAAATTAGGAAATTTTGCTACAGTTTTTACTGGTATGAAGAGACGTACTGAAAAATAATTCCTGGTAATGCTGCCTTGTGCTAGAGAACATATTCATCCGTGGCTGGGATGGGGATGTAGCTCATTCAGAGAACATTCGTTCAGGAAAGAATTCAGAAGAATCATTCAGAGAAGATTACATAAACTTATTTCTTGGTACCTCGGAAAAAATTAAATGAAGCAATTTTAGTTTCTTTTATCTAGTATCTAGGATAAATTCTCAAGGCACTTGGCCAAGATAACCAGCAAAAAAATTGACCTTTTAACACATATTTCCAGGGAAGCCTCTAGTTCCATGCATATTTGTAAAATACACTTACTGTAATTGCTGTTCTGCCTTCAGCCATAGAAACTTTCAGTACATTTTCACTTCCTTCTTACCTCAATTATGCTTTTTCACTCGTAACACCCCGCTACCATCTAATTATTGTTTAGAATTATATTGATCTGTACCGTCACTGACCTTCCGTTCATAACCAGTCTTACAACAGAGGAAAGAAACACAAAACTCGTTCAGTGCCGCTGGAAGCAACTAGCGCCTCGGGGACGACAGTGGCACGCTAACGGACAGACTAAATTAGCGTCTTGCCTCCTTGAGACTCGCACATCAGGCCTCTGGCCTGTCCAGAAAAAGAGAGCTTTTTATTTCAGCTGCTCGTTCACTTGCTATTGCTCTGATAGACCGAATTGACACTTTTATTTAATCACAGGACGTTGGCATTACAAAAATAACACCTCCGTTTCTTTCAGAAAAATAAAAGGAGGTGTAGGGTTGGATCCTGAGACCAGGAGTGTAATTGAATGTAAGCTTTAAACACATGAAAACAAAGTACTTTTCCAGTTGGGAAACATGGAGAAACCATTGCGGTTCTAGGGGCAACTGGTTCAATGGTGGGTTAAAGAGTACATTTCACTTGTGCGTGAAAAGCGATGCACACTATTTTGACTCTATATACTTTTGTGTCTTTCAGCTGGCAGTGAGGGATGTTCTGGGACATAACACTTTCACCAACACTTAATGTTCCGTGCTCCCTACCGATTCGTTATGTCAAAAATTCCAGGATCCTAAATTCATGGTGGTCTTTATTTACAGACCTAAGCGTTGAAACAGAAGAGAGAGAGCAATGTCTCCAGGAACCTGGTACACCCAGACACGTGGATTTTCTGAGACTTCAGATAAAAAGTGTAGAAGATACATTACATGGTAATTTCAAATGATTTATCCAGCTCTAATAACATGTCTCCGGGCTCGTCTCTAGAAAGCTCCTTCCAAGTTTGTGCACAAGCCCTCATCAAGCTCTGAGCGCTGAAAAATCCTCTAGTAATCGCTCCTCGTTCTTCCCAGATAAAATGTTACAACTGATTGATTCTCACTTCATTCCAAACCTTAGGCCCTCCACTTCACTGAACTTCTAGGATCTCAACAGGAGACACTACTAGTGAGCATCAGGAATTATGTCTATTTGCCCACTTATGACTTATAATCCAAAATAAATCTCTTTTTTTCTCTCAAAATATATAATATACGACAGGCGTCTCAACTGTACAAGAATATATATTAAAACCAAACCAAAAGATGTTATAGTCACCCTCACACAGGCTTTGTGGGTTGTGGCCAAAATAATTTATTAAAAATGAAAAGTTTATTTTCCCAATGAAGCTTCAAGAACAAGGGTTATCTGTGGTTTGTACAATGGTGACCTAAAGGGCTCAGTGATTTCACTTGCTCCATGGACTAGTCTCCCATACAGCTTTACCTTCCAGCCTGGACAGAGAAGGAGTCAAGGGAGCAGGTACATTTAGATCTGCTCCGTACATGGAGAAGCTCTGAATGCTCTGTGTGGGGTGAGGGAACAGCCCAGTGTTTTTACATTAATAATGCCTTGTTCTCAACTTCCAGTGCTGTAGGCTTTACCCGAGTGTTACCTTTAAATACACAGACATTGAACTTTTCATAAGGGGCAATGATATAAAATTGTTCCACAAAGTGTACTATATGAACCGGTTTTCACAGTTCGAATAAAATATGTTAAATATAAATACCGTAACTCTAGCACTAACCTATCTACACAAGGTAGGAGAAACGGGATTGATGAGAACCCAGTTACATTTCCATGTATCTCCTGTTTAATCATTTAAATAGTTTTATTTTCCAAAACCCAATTGCACATAACCCATAACTGATAGGCCACTTCTCCACAAAAAAGAAACTATCGAAGAATAAAGTGATAAATTATAAGAAAGGAAAATACGTATCATTTACTACAATCATTCCCTTGCTCCAAAACTTGGCAAATATGTAAGAAAAATGATATCAAGAGGATACACTTTAATTTGCAAAGCTGATTTGGAGCAGATGAAGTGAAAACATATATAAAAGAATGGGCATATATTTTTTCGATGGGTCCAACGTGAGATGAATGTGTTAGACATTTAATTAAGAAATCAAGAGGATTGCTGTGAAATGGGAAACAATGAACTTTGCCACCAGGAGAAGCCATTCGTCCTGTTATTGCCAAACCCAAGAATTCCAAACGTTCCCTTCATTCTCACCCATATAAAAAAATAAACGGGGGAAATCGCATAACTGCTACCAGTTGTATAGCCTTCAGGCTATATAAGCTTTAAGTTATGATCCTTACAGCCATAGTTTTATTTGGTGTTCTTCTTGGGGCTTACATTAGGGTCAAGGGTGCATCTCCCTGCAGTTTTGAGGGTCAGAGTAAGGCTCCCATGCTACTTGCAATTCCTTTAATGAGGGACAAAGGTTAAAGGGCAAATGCTTCTAGGAGAAACAAAATGATCTAAATTTACACGATAAACTAAATGATTAGTAGTTCTCTTCTTTGAGAGCAGTGTTTTTTTGATAGCGAATACCCTGGCAACGGAAGCACAGAGGATGAAAGAACAAGGGATAAACCAAAGGTATGGATGTGACGGTGCCAGGGAGGAATCCCTGTTACTTTCCAGTCAAACTTTGTTTTAAGTTTTATGACTTGTCGTGGGATGCCTTTCAATATTCTTTACTCAGTCATGTATAGAAAAAGAAACTGCATTTAAATACAGAATTAAGTCTTCATGGATATAGAGGGATTTCCATATTAAAATAAAAAGTATAAATGAATACTTTTAACTTCCTAAAGAAAAAGAAGAGAGAGGAAGAGAAACTTTTGTACATGAAATTGCTTACTCGCATAAGCTTCCCGTATACTAAGGGGTAAAAGAAAATTCTCCGATGTGGGTGTAACCGCTAGACATGAAGGGAAAACGCCAAAGTGGAGGAGTGTCTGCAACGAATTCTGTCTGCCACCCAGTGGCCGCTGAAAGAAGTGGTTTCTTTTCTTTGTTGCTTCAAAAAAAAAAAAAAAAAGACGCAGAGGTAGATTAAGCCATACGCGGAATTTAAAACCACCAAGACATATGCCTCGACATAGTAAGATACAATCATTGTAGTAAAGGTTATATATTTTCCTTTCCGCTAACTCAAGGGTTACCCATGAATGCCTGTTTGTTCTTCCTGCGTCCCCGCATCTACCTGGGTTCAGATACTGACTGGCACGGAGGACACCGAGCTAGCTCGGGATTCCCGGGTCACGCTGTTGGGCATCGAGAGGGTGCAGCAGGACACGCCCACGGTGGCCTCGGGCAACTCGTCGTCCTCCGTCCACTCGTTGAGCTCCGGGCTGAAGCACTGGATGCACTTCTTGTACTTCTTCTCGCCCTCGTTCCAGCCCCCCACCAGGTAGGCGCGGCCGTGCAGCGCCGAGGCGCCCGCGGTGCTCACGCCCACCAGCAGCGGCGCCGCGTAGCTCCACTGGCCGGTCGCGGGGCTGTAGCACTCCACGGTCAGCACGTCCACGCGCTCCCCGCGCGCCCCCAGCTGGCTACCCCCCATCACGTACACCCTGTCGCCCAGCGTGACCGCGCAGTGCCAGCCCCGCGGCGTGCTCAGGCCCGGCAGCTCCTGCCACGAGTCGGCGGCGGGGTCGTACGCGCACACCGAGCGCGAGTACGCGCTGCCGATGTACCCGCCGGTCACCAGCACCCGGCCGTCGGTGACCGCGCTGGCGTGGCAGCAGCGCGCCACCTCCAGGGGCGTCTTCGGCTGCCATTGATTGGTGGAGGGCACGTAGCACTCCAGCGAGGCCAGGCTGCCTTCGGGATTGCGGCCGCCCACGGCGTAAAGGAGCCCGTTGAACACGCTCAGGCTGAAGTGCGTGCGCTTCTGGTTCATGCTGGCCAGGTGTATCCAGGTGTTGAAGCGGGGATCGTATCTGAAAACGGCAGAGGAAGTGTGACAGCTTTGTTGGCGGCAGCCGGGGAACCCACGTGACTCCACAAACCACAGCGTGGAAATGTTGACACTCTTTCTGCAAGGAGGCTACCCTACCGACAGGGGACAGAGCGCAGCCCCTCACCTGGAGGCTGGTGTTTCTCTCAGCCAGTAAAAAAGCGTGACACTTGAAAAGGCAAGGCAGGCATTGGTGACTCCTCCTCCTCCCGTTTATAAAACCCGTTGCCAGTTGGAGAAGTCCCCACAGAGACCGGCCTTCCAAGTCTCTCTTCCTTCGTATTCAAATATCCATCATGGAGGGGATTTATGAGCCGAGCATGTGGGGGGGGGGCAGTAGAAGCTGGCTATTCATGGCAAGCAGAAAGGGGACACTGCCATCTTAACTTCAATTCCACATATCTTCAGACACCAGCCATCCCTCCCTCACTCTCACTGCTTAAGATAGGAGTTGGCTAATTGGATTTCTCCATCTCTCACCAACACCTTCTCATCCACACACCTGTCCTGGCCATTGCAACAGTAAAGCTAAGTCACTCCACCAAGTCTTCTATCGTCTGTTTAGAATGAGATCGATAGAACTCATATTCAAAAACATCAATAGAGGCCCAATTTTTGATACCTCTCTATTTTCTAGCACCTCTGCGCAGGGAAGATTTTTAGGTTAGAGGTATGTTTTTTTCAGTGTTCGATATCACAGTTGTTATACCATAGGCATTGAAATCAATAGTGCAAAAGCAGTGACTGGAATATTAAGTAGAGTTATCAGCAGGAGGAAAATAAGCAGTCACAGAAAACTTGTTTCAACTATTTACACAGTTCTGAGGTACTGTGAACACAGATTCTCTCCATTAGTTTGATGTTCGATCATTTTTGTCCCATTTAACCTCCAAATCAGAGCTTAACTTATAAAGGACACTTAGGACAAACTCGGTTAATTGTTTGGATTCATTTAAATGACACACAGACAGGGGCGCCTGGGTGGCTCAGTCGGTTGAGCGTCCGACTTCGGCTCAGGTCATGATCTTGTGGTTTGTGAGTTTGAGCCCCGCGTCGGGCTCTGTGCTGACAGCTCAGAGCCTGGAGCCTGCTTCGGATTCTGTGTCTCCCTCTCTCTCTGCCCCTCCCCAACTCATGCTCTGTCTCTCTCTGTCTTAAAAATAAATAAACATTAAAAAATTTTTTTAAATGACACACAGACATATAATGAAATAATAAAGAATAGTTTTCACGATGTACTGTATAAATTTTCAGATTTTGTTCATTCGTTGTTTGACTTTGTACTTGTATCATGATATAAGCATGACTTTTTGACATTTCAAATATACGAAAGTTGTTTTTATTATAAATATACAAAAGTAACATGGCATTTGAATTCCATTTTCTGAAGGCTATATGACACCTTTACAGTTTCTACATGTATCAAATGTAGACATTTTCTAAGGTATTCAAGTCTTCAAATAAATATTTAAAATTAACTACCTGTCACATTTTTAATGATCTCATTGTGTCTGCCAATTACAAATCTGAGAGTCATCAGTAACAGTCACTTAAAAGAAATTTCGTATTATTGTGATCTTTCTTACCACCTCGTGTTAAAAAGTACATTTGTACCCAGTTTCTTTTCAGAAAAACAGTGTATTTGGAAGGGTACCTTCCACCTGAGAAAATGTGAATTACTACTTACTAGTGGTGTAACTTCTGGGTATCAGATTTCCCACACGTATAATCAGAATAACCACATCTTCCCAGCTCATTTCATAGGCTTATTCAGAAACTCGGAGTGCACTGTAAACATGCATGTGTTTATGTGATGTGAACTGTTGTGTACATGTAATGCAAGATTATTATTATTGATTTACTGAGCCAATGAACTAGGCTCACAGACATGACTAATTTACTTCTATGTCAGGGAAATTGTCTTATAATATTAAACCATTTCAGTTCCTAATAAAGGATCAAATACCTGCAGAAATTGCTGACCGCATGCTTGGCTTGATTTCTTGCATCATTCTGGTCTTCGCCACCGGCCACGTAAAGAAATCCGTCCATCACAGCCACACACTGATTAAAACTCTTGGCTGGCATTTCTGTAAGCTTGCTCCATCCATTTTCAGGGTCTCTGTACAAGACGTCTCTACTAAGGGACTTCTCAGTAAGGCCTGGACGTCCCCCAATAGTGACAAGGACTCGACAGCCCCCTCGGATTCTCGTGCGCCTAGACTGCAATGTGTTTTGATGATATGGAAGTAAGTGGTAGTTCATAGCATCTACGAGAAGTTTGTGACAGTCAGCATCTTGCATCATTCTGGGTACAGACTGAACGTAATTGACCAGGTCTTGTGCAGAGATGGTACCAAAGCGAATGTTGCCCAAAAGATCTGCAGCGTATTTCACTCTCTTTTGGTCAAATTCTAACCATTTCATTGCAATCTGGAATGCTACTATTTCAGAAGGCAACTGTAAGTCATCATCTATGAGAAGTTCATTAATTTGCTCAAATGTCAGTTTCAAAAACTGATCTGATTCTGCAAATTCAAGGAAGTTATCCCGGATAAATTTTTGGGTGGCCGCTTTTGCATTTTTCAAAGAGTATGTCTCGGCAATGTTAGCAATGTACATGCAGTTCTCAACATTCATCTCCCGTATCAGAAAATCACTGCACATCTTTACAAGGGTGTGTATCTGAAGATAAACCGCAGCAGAAATAATGCTTCCTATCGTATACAAGGAGAGAGTCAACTTCCCAGCGTAGGCATAGGCGATGACCGTAGCCAGGCCCAGTGGTGAGATATCATTGAGATCCACTCTTTGGGTAGATGGGTCTTTTTTTAGGATGTTGTAAAAGTATTCGCTGCATGAAGCCATCACCGATTTGTGAACATCAAAAGATTTGGTTTTGGTGCCAATGACTAAGTCGCAAAGGAAGTTCTCCTGCCTCATTCTGCTTAAGCCTTCCAAGAGGTTGGGGCCATAGGAAGCATCTGTTAGTTCAGAAGAAATGCAGTTAAGGCCATTGCCTCCCTCTAGGAGCCCATTCAAAGCATTTAATTTGTTTAGGGGGCTGTCTTCTACGATTATGGTCATCTCATTGATATCTCCTTTGTTCTTTCTGACAGTCTTCTTTTTGGGGGCCATGTTGGCAAACACACTTTCACAGGCAAGATCTTGCTACAGAAAAAAAAAAAAAAAAGGCATGGTTTTATTTTAACCGTGCATTGGGCTTTGAAAGGCTACATTGAGAAACTTCTTTTTCCTAATAGTTTTTTAATGGCATACTATAGGTTAAATCTCAAAAATGGACTTAAAGATTTACATGAAACTAGATGCAGGGGCACCTGGGTGGCTCAGTTGGTTAAGCGGCCGACTTCGGCTCAGGTCACGATCTCGCAGTCTGTGAGTTCGAGCCCCGCGTCGGGCTCTGTGCTGACAGCTCGGAGCCTGGAGCCTGCTTCAGATTCTGTGTCTCCCTCTCTCTCTGACCCTCCCCCACTCATGCTTTGTCTCTCCTGCTCTCAAAAATAAATAAAAACATTAAAAAAAAAATAAAGAAACTAGATGCACATTTTATGGACAGTTGCTTCAGCATCAAGAACTGAAAATTCTAGAAAGATTTATATTATCAAATGAGACCTCTCAATACTTATACTGCCAAGTAATTTTATAGAGCAGTTATATGTAATGTTCTAGCTGTATAGTAATTATAGAATAATAGTTAAACATTGCTTGAAGGGCTTAGTTTACTCTCATGAAAAAGTGAATTATAACTACTCTGAAGTTTTCCTCAATAAAATACTAAAATTCAGGAATCCATGTGAAATGTATATATATTAGGATAAATGTGAAATTTAAAAACCAGTGGGTAAGGACATGTAATGATACATTAGTTCAATTAATTTCTACTCTACATAGTCACTAAAATAACTTCCAGATAGATGAAATCCCTAAGTCACACTCACACACACACACACACGCACACACACATATTTACACAAAAACTAGAATAAAGTAGGCACTGTTTTTCTTTCTGTTTTTTTAACTTTAGCTTAGGAAAGGCCCTCTTAAGCATAATCCCAAATCCAGAAGTCATAGGGGAAAAGATTGAAATAACTGAATATAAAAAAAGAAAACTATAAAACAACACCAACTATTTAAAAGACAAGCAACTGATATTTTAAAAATGTAATATTCTTTTTTTTTTCAATGTTTATTCACTTATTTTTAGAGAGAGAGAAAGAGATTGCACACGAGTCAGGGAGAGGTAGAGAGAGAGGGACAGAGAACCCCAAGAGGGCTCAGTCTCACAAACTGTGAGATCATGACCTGAACCAAAATAAAATATTGGATGCTTAACCTCTGAGCCACCCAGGCGCACCCCCCCTTTTTAAAAATTGTAACACTCTTGACAGATAAGAAGTTAACTGACATGATATTTAAAGAACTACAACAATTAATTAACAATAAAAAGGTAATCCAATTAAAAATTATCAAAGACTATGACTAGGTAACTGGATTGTTCACAGAAAATAAAATACAAATAGTTGATAAATACATTTTTTAAAGCTAAACTAATTATAATCAGTGAACTGTCAACTGAAATGCAGAAATCCTTTTTATTTATTTATTTTTTTGTGGACATACTTTGCTTATCAGACGGTTAAAGTATTTTTTAATACTTTGAGAAACTTCTTTTTCCTAATAGTTTTTTAATGGCATACTATAGATTAAACCTCAAAAATGGACTTAAAGACTTACATGAAACTAGATGCACGTTTTATGGACAGTTGCTTCAGCTGTAATTTATGTTACACAGATAATATCAGATACTGGTGTGGTGTTCTTCATACATTATTGATGGGAGTGTGATTGACACAGTCTTTGTTTTGATGCTAAATGGAAATTGAGGAGTGCGCCTCATAGAGCATTATCCTCATAAAGATGTATTTCTATGGATAGTATCCATTTTCTGTTATCAATGTTATAAATATTTAAGCCAGGTTTTAAACCTGTATGAAGTGGCTCTGAACCTTTAAGGTGATTTAAGCTTTGGTATTAAACAGACCTGAAATATATTAAGACTTGGAATATATACCTAGCCCTTAAAATATCATTGATTAAACTGTTTGAGACTTTTTCAAAATATTGAGCATAGTCACCAGAAGATGTTATGCTTGGACTTTTCAGTGGATTTTATTTACAGGGTGGTAGTATTCACTTTTTGCGAGACTATTGTTGTTGTTGTCTTTTTTAATTTTTAAGATTGCAACATCAGTATGTATAAATTCAAGAACTCAGTTTGGTATATATTATTCCAGATAGTTGGATAAGCTTATACAAACTTATATTTGCAGATTTTGAGCAGCAGTGTGCTGATAAACCAGCTCTCATCAGGGGGAAAAAGTCCTTATTTGTAAGGTATGGCTTTCTTTGGTGCAAATACACTTACTGGGGCTGCTTTAAAGCCATCCTCTGCTTAACAACCAGTTTGTCGAATTCCTGAAAGTGTAGCCATTGGCTCTCAGGAGCCAGTACAAGTCAGCTCCAGCATACCACTCTCTGAGAACTTACATCAAAACACATTTATGCTTTATTATTCAGCAGTTTGCTTTTTTCCACCTAGTGGTAACTTACGTCCTTCCTTCCGTATCAGGACACACGTGCATTCACATCCTTCTGTTACATAATCCCATACTAAAGATGTATAAAACTTATGCAATTATTCTCCTACTGATAGGCATTTGGGTATTCAGGCATTTCATAGTTTTTTAAAGGCTGTGTGTGTGTGTGTGTGTGTGTGTGTGTGTGTGTGTGTTTTAAGTCTCACTATTGAATTCATCCTGAAGGGTAAAACTTGGCTTTGATCCTTTTTGAAAGGAATTAAATTTAATTACTGGAATATATGTTAAAAATTCCATAAGCTTTTTATTTTGTTCGTCCTTATTCCTTTGATGTAGAGGAATTATAGCCAGTGCGTGGGAAACAGAGAAGATCTATCTCTTTGCCAGGGCCTTTTGTCTTCCTCATTAAGTTCAGATTATCATATTCATATTTATATTTGCTTACAAGACAAGCACATATGTCCTCCTTCATTCTTTCTTGCAAGCAATCCCAGATGTATCCTGATCTTGTGAAATAGATTCTCAACTCCCCCATCAATTTAGTCTTCAAATGCCTTTGACTTAGATGCTTAGTGTTCTCTTGATGGATTTTTCTGGGAAAATGTAAAAATTTTGTTCAGCAAGTACTTGTCAGACACCTCGCTCTGTGTGGGCAGCACTGTGCTGGGAGTGATGGAGTAATACAATATGTCATTTATGTTAGACAGACAAGGCATGACAAGTATAAAATGGTAACAAGTAAGTAGGTAAGCACAGCAGAATAATTGTTTTTTATTTTTTTTAACGTTTATTTATTTTTGAGATGCAGAGACAGAGCGTGAGCAGGAGAAGGGCAGAGAGAGAGAGAGGGAGACACAGAATCTGAAGCAGGCTCCAGGCTCTGAGCTGTCAGCACAGAGCCCGACGCAGGGCTCGAACCCACAGACCGCGAGATCACGACCTGAGCCGAAGTTGGCCACTTAACCAACTGAGCCACCCAGGTGCCCCTGTTTTTTAAACATCAGTTTCTACCACCTAGAGTAGAAGCACCAATGTATCTTTGGGAAAAGCCTGGTCTATTTTCTTGGCAGAGCCCTTTTGGACAATTTTTTATTCATGTAGGTGTTGGGCTCATATGCACTCATTACTCTTGAGGGAATCCTGAACTTGAAGAATAATATCAATGTTTTAGACTGGAAAGGTAAATATTCTGTTCATCTACCATTAAATTATTACAGTAGTCCCCTTTTTATGCATGGTTTTGCTTTCCTCTGTTCCGGTTACCCATGGTCAGCTGTGGTTGGGAGGCAGATAATGTCCTGGACAGAAGGACAATAGTAGCCTAGATGCTATGTTACCATGCCTATGTCATCCACCTCACTTCATCTCATCACGTAGGCATTTTATCAACTCACACCATCACAGGAAGAAGGGCAAGTAAGCTACAGTGAGATATTTTAAGGGAGAGAGCACATTCACATAGCTTGGATTATGGTATATTGTTATTCTCTTTTATTATTAGTTATTGTTGTTAATCTCTTACTGTGCCTAATTTATAAAATAAGCTTTATCCTAGGTGTGTATGTACATAAGCTTCAGTACTATTTGTAGTTTTAGGCATCACCGGGGGCGTTGGAAGGTATCCCCTGTGAATAAGAGGCGACTACTATATTCATTGGTAGCATATAGGGTGATATTTAAGATATTCAACAACGGATAAAACAGGACACCTACTAAATAGTGTGGATTCACAGGCCACAGTTCTGGATGAGTTCCAGACGCTTCCCTGGAGCACTCTGTGTAAGTCTTCGGTTGCTGGATAATAGTGGGGCCCAGGGGCTTCTTGGAGAAGGCCAGAGGGGTGGGAGGCAATCAGGGGAGCTCGGGGCAGAAACTATCTGGCTGCTTATTTGACTATTTACCAACTCTGTACAGAAGGACCTCACCATTTTAACAACTGGTATACTGTACTGAATCATTCTTGTCCCAGGACAGGGTATAATGATGACGTTTCTGAAGAAAACAGAGAATCTAGCCTCGACAACACGGCAATATGATAGGGGCTCCGGAGACAAAGTGCCAGCAGGGAATTCCAGAGGAAAGGGTGACTAGTGGACTCTAGGAGCAATAATATATGATTTCCAGTTTTAAATCTTCCTTTTCTACATTGTTATTCTCTTATATCACACTTAATTGAGGAATCTCAAGTATCCTTAATGTTGTCTGATAAATTGCTGACTGGCTCTCTCTGCCTGTAGGAGTATTGTTTGGTATTGTTGTGAAGACCTTCGTCCTGAAGAAGGACTGCTTCTGTTTAAGAAGCAGCTCTGGGGGTGAGGGTCGGGGCTGTGTACTGGAAGGGGTGGGGAGAGAAGCAGGGGAAACTACCAAGTGACCGTAGGGAGTATAAAAAGAAGGATGTGGGTGGCTCAGTCTGTTAAGCATTGGGCTCCTGACTGCTCAGGTCATGATCTCACAGCTCCTGAGTTTGAGCCCTGTGTTGGGGTTCGTGCAGACAGTGCGGACAGAGCCTGTTTGGGATTCTCTGTCTACCTCTCTCTTTCTGCCTATGCCTGCTCGTGCTCTCTCAGAGACACAAAATAAAGAAATAAGCTTGAAAAAAAAGGCAGAATGATTTGTAGAGGAGTCAAGAGTTGGAAAAAAGAAATAGCATAGGATGAGTTCCCTTACCTTTGCAAAGTTTTGGGGTGTATTTTGTGGGTTGTTCTGTCTTTTGGTGGGGTTTCACCTAAGAGCAGACTGCAATTGGCACTTCACAGGGCAGCTACACCTCCAACAGAAAGTACCACTGCATCGAAGAACCAGAGGACAGAATTTGTGGCAATCACATCCACTGGAGAGTGAGATGGGGATTCTGGGAAAAAGAGATCCCAAAAGGGGAACTCAGTGGAAACGCAGATCTTCAGGAAGGAATGAAGAGTGCCAGAAATGATAAATATTTGGATGAATATAAAAGACATTTTTTTCCTCTAAATTTCTTTAAAATTCATACAACTTTCAAAGCAAAATTGGTAACATTGTCTTACGGGGTTTCTAACATTTCTAGATGTAGCACATACAACAATTACAGCATAAAGGGTGGGGTGATGGTAAGTGAATCTGTATGGTTGCAAAGTTACTGTATTTTATGTGAAATGGTAAATATTAACTTCTGTAGCCTGTGAGAAGTTAACTTTGCATATTGTAATTTCTAGAGTAGTGCTGTCCAATAGAAATATAACATGAATCACAGATGCAATTAAAATGTTTAAAAGAAACAAGTGAAATTAATTTTAATAATGTAGTTTATTCAACGGTATACAAAAAATATTATCATTTCACTATGTAATTGGTATAAAATTATTAATAAGATATTTTACGTTCTTTTTTCACCCTAAGTCCTCAAAATACAAGGTATATTTTTTACTTATGGTGCAACTCATTTTGGACTAGCTACACTTCAAGTGTTTAATAGCCATGTGCGACTGATGACCATGGTATTGGATAGCAGAACCCTAGAACAAACACTTAAAGAATGCAAAGTATGGGATGCCTGGTTGGCTCAGTTGGTTAAGTGTCTGACTTTCCCTCAGGTCATGATCTCATGGTTTCTGAGTTCAAGCCCTTCATGGGGCTCTCTGCTGTCAACATGAAGCCCACTTCAGATCCTCTGTCCTCCCCGCCTTCTCTGCCCCTCTCCTGCTTGCCCTCTTTCCTCTCAAAAAGAAATAAAAACATTAAAAAATGCAAAGTATAGCTGAAAGAATAATAGATCAATTTAAGTGGAATTCAAAAGAGGGCAGGAAAGTTGGAGCAGGAGGACAAAAATTAGAGGGGACAAAACCCTCCAAGTATTTTAATGGTAAATCTAAATCCAATTATATTACTAATTATATTAAATGTTAATGGGTGAAACATTGTAGTTAAAAGGCACAGATTCTCAGAATGGATAAGAAAAGCAAAACATATGCTGTCTACAAGACTCACTATAAATATAAAGACACAGGTAGATAAAAAATAAATGTATACAAAAAGATTTACTACTGAAATAGTAGACATAAGAAGACTAGAGTGGATATGTTAATATCATATCAGATGAAATATTTTTCAATAAAAAACAATTACCATTGATAAAGAGGGAATTTCATAATGATAATAAGGTCAAATTATCATGCGGATATAACAAATATAAATGTATATGTGCAAATAACAGACCTTCAAAATTATGTGAAGCAAAACAAATGACAGAATTCAAGGGAGAAAGAGACAATTCCTCAATTATACTTGAAAATGTTAGTAACTCTCAAACACTAACAGAACTACTAGACAAAGAAATCACTAAAGTATAGATTACCTGAACAACATTATCAATCACCTTGACTTAACTGATATTTCTAGAACATTACACCCAACAACTGCAGAATACAAATTCTCCTCAGGCGCACATGGTACTCTCACCAAGACAGATCGGACCCTATGCTGGACCACAAAACATGTCTCAGTAAATTTAAAAGCACTGAAGCCATACAGAGTAAGCACGGGGGCATGACTCAGCAAGGTATGTGCAAACTCAGATGACTGAGTCATGAGGGAGACAGTGGGCAGGCATATTAGGCCAATACATAAAGATTGTTGGATCAAACCGGAATTAAATTAAGAAATTAGTAACAATAGTCTATCCAGGAAAACCACCATTATTTGGAAATTAAACAGTATACTTCTAAATAATCCATGTTTCATAGAAGAAATCACAAGAGAAATTAGATAATATTTCAAACTAAATGATAATGAAATGTGACATAAATACAGCTCTGCTACTAATCCGAAGAGACTCACCAAAGAGTACGTGACCTCTTAGAGTCTCCGCCGACTTATCTTTAAAGTGAAGATAATAATAGTGCCTGCCTACAGGGTTGCAAATGAAAACTTAATGAGAAATTAATGCCTATACAACATGTAGCAGAGTATCTAGCAAAAAGTAAGCATTCAAAAAATTTCAATCAATTTCATTAAAATCAACAACCTTGTGTTCTGTGTCTTTGGGAATAGGAAAGTAACTTGTTTAAGCCTTGAGGTGAAGTGAGTCAGAGAAAGATGCCACATTATGGAAAAACAATCATGAGGAGCAGGCAGTAAGAGGGGACAAGCATATACAGTGACCCAGAATGAGAAATGGCAAACAGCAACCTGTTGACAGGGGGCTGTTTCTAGAACATATGAGCATTTCTAAGAATTTTTGAAAATACTAGGGAGAGAACTGGAATTTGTGCAATTATAGAGTATGTGAGGAACAGATTGTGTTTATTTTGATACGAATGATAAAGGTAACCTAGAAATGTGGAAAACTTGGGACATTTGCTTATAGGTTATGTAGCACACAAAACTACATGACAGATAGACTATAAGCCTGGACTTAAGGATTCCAATTAAAGGGTTATTTTGGTGAAGTGGTGTTGGGATGGGAGGGTTCGCAGATAATAGGTCTTGCTGGTCCTGGTACCAAACAAAGCGTTTTTAAAAGGAGTGGGTGCAGAGGGGAGAAGGTCAGTAGAAGTAGAGGAAATGCCTTAGGCTGAAGCAGAGAGGCATGACTCAGCACGGTAAGTGCAGACTCAGATGGCCGAGTCATGAAGGAGACAGGGGGCAGGCATATTAGGCCAATACATAAAAGTTGTCAGGTGCTGGGTAGGGTTTAAACTCAATGAATTAGTACGTGATCAAGAAGGATTAAGAAATCTCCAGGAAGGGAAAAGAAGACAAACTGAAGCCCTAGTGAAATCAGTATAAGTTCTTCCAGGCCTTCCTTCTCTTATCTCTTGTTGCTACTTTTTATTTCCTTTATATATAGAGAGATATAGGTATAGGTATAGGTATAGGTATAGGTATAGGTATAGATATAGGCATAGGTATAGATATATAGATATAGATATAGGTATAGATATATACATATACACATATCTATCTTTCTGTCTAGATATATATGTACAGGTATATGTACAGTTAACTCCTAAACTGTGTGGGTTTACTTACACACAGGTTTTTTCAATAATACATTGTAGGTTCTTTTGGAGATTTTAAATAATTTAAAACATTTACAGATGAACCATGTAATCGAGAAATATTGAAAAAATTAAGAGAAAGTTTAGTATGTCATGAACGCATAAAATATATATAGATACTAGTCTATTTTATCATTTGTTACTATAAGGTATACACAAACCTATTATAAACAACTTAAAATTTATCAAAACTTACACATAGAACACTTACGGACCATGTGTGGCACCATTTGTAGTTGAGAAAAAGATAAATGTAAAGATGCAGAATTGTCAAAACTGCATACAATTAACTGTAGTCCATTCTACATGACTGCAATAATTTTCTAGCACCCTCCTGTTGCTACTGCAGTGAGCTTAAGTGTTGCAAACATTCTCTCAACAAGCTGCATGACCCTAGTCACTTCTGCATAATGAGTCTGTCTCTCTAGGAAATTCTGTATGGCAGCAAAATGTGATGTCTTACGGTCCTTGCAATCAGTAGTTAAGGTCTGGGTGAGTCAAAAGTTATATGCAGATTTTCGAGTGTGCAGGGGGTTAGCTCCCCTAACTCCCATGTTGTTTAAGGATCAGGTGTTTATTATGTATATGTAATTTTATTCTTTAAATGCTATTTTAAATAATATTAATCAATTCAATTAATTTATTTTTAATATTATCAATATTTAAAAAAAGATTTTATTTTTAAGTAATCTCTACACTCAACATGGGGCTCAAAGCCACAATCCCAAGATCAAGAGTCGAGTGTTCTACTGACTGAGGCAGCCAGGTGCCCCTATTAACTAATATTTTATTTTATTTATTTTATTTTACTTTTAAAGACATGCTCTTTGTTGACATTTTTAAATATTTATTTTGAAAGAGAGAGAGAGAGAGAGAGAGAGAGAGACAGAGCACAAGCACTGAGAGGGGCAGACAGAGAGGGAGACACACAATCCAAAGCAGGCTCCAGGCTCTGAGCTGTCAGTGGAGAGTCCCAGGATGGCTTGAACTCACCAGCTGTGAGATCATGACCTGAGCCAAAGTCAGACGCCTAACCAGCTGAGCTACCCAGGCATCCCTTAATTAATATTCTAAATGATATTTTAATATATACATTTTAAAAATAAGAGAGGTCTTTTAGAGCTCTCCCAATCCAGATAACTGGTTTATTTAGCTCTCTCTAGGGGAGGGAGAGGGAGAGAAGCAGTCAAGAGACCATAAAATACCACTAAAACCAGAGCTTGCCTTCAACTTCCTAGTCGCCATATTTTCCCAGACATACTCACAAATTCAATCATTCTGTACTCGAACTGATGCTACATCTTCTCCCTAGGTGCACACCTTGGTGATGAGGCCGTATATCCACCTGGCCAGGTGTTCTTAATCTGGGCCACCTTCCTCCAATAAGGACACCACAGACTCCTGCCAGGAGTCTGAGGGCCAGTCACTCCTCTGAAGCTGGGCAAAGCTCCGATGATGTCCCCTAGGCTGCAGAGATGTTCACGGGCTCCTGCATCCCGACAAATGCTCTTCCACTGGGCCTGCTCCTCTAACTCCTACTGGCCCTGCATGGGGCTCTGGCCACTGCTTTTCTCAATTTGAGGAGGACTACAGGCCGCTACTCAGGGCAGCTACTCAGGGCCCTACTGCAGAGAAGACTAGCTTCCTCATTATGGCAGATCAAAACCCAAGAGGCTCTGTTCTCATCAGGCAGACAGACAAGCCTCCAACAAACCACAGATCCCTCACACTGAGGCCTTTCCGGAAAGTACAGGCACAGCCATGTTACACTGGGCGTACATGTGCGTGCACCCACATACACACTCACCGTGCCACGTGACCGACCAGCATTCTTCCACAATCACATTTAAATGAAGGGCAAGGACAGTTTTAAAGGAAGAGAGCTGTAAAAGGGCAGCCGAAGGAGCAGATGTGTGAAGGTAAAGTGGAAAATTTAATCGACTTCTAGTTACGCATTCAGTCATGGCGCTGGGCTTCCAAGCTGATCGTACAAGGAATGATCAGAAAGAATTAAATATTTACAAAAATATATTACTGAGTCACTAGGTCATATGCAAGCATGTATTCAAAACCAATCTGTACAGGAACTCTCACTGTTTCTTCTACAGTTATACAAATGTTCACTATGTGCCCTGGGTCGTATTGTAAGTGATGGCCGATGATGGTCACAATGACAGCCCTACAACACGGCTGTGAGGAACAGGTGTTTTAAAAATGATTTGTGTATATAGGTTCACATGCAATCTGGAGTATAACCTAGACATTAAGCAATAAATTTTGAAAGCATTTCATTTTCATTGATTCAGTTATATATTAACTCACAGTTGGAGGAGGGTTTTGGTTACTGTTATTTTTTAAAGCATTTTTGTCTTTTTTTTAACGGAGTGAGTGCCTTGTGGTCAGCTGCTCGGGGATTGTCCAGGTTCCGTGGCAGGGTGATCACCATGGTTCACATAGGGGGAGGGAGGTTAGGAAGGCTTTGACTGGGGTCCCGGTCTGCGTGGTGAGGAGCACAGCCTTGCTGAGGTGTCCTAGGCTGGGAGAGTTTCAAGACTGTTTCTCTGTTGTTCTTCAAGCACAACAGACTTGATTCTCCCTCCCTACCCAGCAGGCTCTAGGAAGCTGTAGGCCACCCGCCCCCACTCCAGGATCAGAAAAGGGAAGAACTACAACCGCTCCCTGAGACAGTTAGGACTTGCACTTTTCACACAGCCCCTACCATAGTAGGACTCGTTGGAAAGAGGAGCTGGTCCAATTACAGCAGAAAGAGGTTGTGTAATGGGATGAGCGGCTATGTGTAACGGGAGGCACTGCAAATCCTTTCCTGTCCCTTCCCTTTTTGGGTGAAAGACTTTGCACAGGGTGCAGAGGGTTATAGAAAGCTTGCTATGCTTCCAAACTATCCTTTCATTCTGTGCAGAAAACCCAGAGAATTCTCTTTTTCTGGGGACGGACACCACAGCCTCCCTCCTTCCCTCTCTGGTCCATCCAGTATTACCAGGAGCAGCCTCTTGGGTCCCTGGAAGGGCTGCCCATTAGAAACTAGGCAGAAGGGTAATAGAGATGCAATTCCACACTCTCCTCCCATTGCCCACTGCCGATCTTGGCTCTTGTGTCATTTCTATTACGATAGTGTCATGTATTCAACATCTGATGAACACATGACAACAGTCATGTAAGCCATCACATTTTTCATCATCTTTTGTATTTGCCAAATTTAAGTACATTCATAATTAATTGCTAATGATAAATCACCAAGCATGAATCTATATTATGTATTAAATGTAAACTGTTACTTAGATGTCTATTCAAAATAAGTATATAGCTAGCAGTTATTAATTGAGAACTTACTATGTGCTAGGCCCTGGGTTAAGTACTTTACATGACTTTTTTTTTTTTTTTAATTTAAGCATCACTGAAATCCCAAAAGATAGGGTATATCATGTTCATTTTACAAATGAAGAAATTAAGGTTCAGAGAGAGTTTAAAAACGTATCAAGGTCACACAAGTATGCAATGGGCAGTGGAGCACAAATTCAAACTCAAATTGAGTCCTGACCCCCATAGTCACCTCCCTTAAACTCAGGGTAGGCTAAAATCTGTAGCAGGTTAAAAAGTCAGCTCTTTCCAGCATGAGAAGATACAGACTGAGTGGGGCAGAACCAAGTTCTAAGATAAAAATTTGGATATAGAGAACATGAAATGGAGTTATAAAAACTCCAGACACTGAAATAACGGAAATGCCTTTTTGAATGTAAAATAAATTTGAGTAGGAACAGAGCCTGTGGATTCTTAATCCTGTTACAGGTAGTAAAGATATAAAACTCTAATCGGTTGGGTAAGCCAAAAGTAGAAATAGGTTCAAGGAGATCCTACAGGAATTTGTTGATCAGAGACTAAAGCACTTCCTTTTATTAAGTGTTGGGATGAATATGAAATTATCAATTTTTGTTTAAAAACAAGTATTAATTGCCTACGGTTTAACTTAGCTAGAAGGCCGTGCCTGGCTTCTATCTCTTAAGGATACAGAAACCATTCACGGATACGGAGTTAATTGTAACTCCATTCACTGAGACAGCATACAGGATGCAAAGAACCAGCACTAAAATGTTTGGTTTCGATTTTGTTGAAATTGTAGAAAAATAGCTCTTTCTCTCCCTAGTCTTTTGTGTGTTTATGGGTTGGGGGATTGGTTGGAAATGTAATTATTCAGATTAATGTCCGTTTGGTTGTCACAGAGCCAGAAATTGGGTTTTGGTGTTCTCTTTGCTCTAACCATCTGATTGACCTACAGCAAAACTTCGGCTGAGTAGGAATTCACTTCAGTCATTCATTAAATAAGGAGACGTGTAACTCTCGGTTCTAAAACTTTACAGAGAGTTAAGAATAAACAGCTGACTTTTGCTGCCAGAATTGTCAAAGTCTGGTCCTGTATCTCTTCTCCCCTCAATACGGTTTTTCAGAACCCTACAATCAATTTTATCAGATATAGATTAACCAACTGGGACAGGGCATTCTTCATCTGGGAGGCTTGCAGCTGCATCTTAGTTGCCAGATTTAGCAAATAAAAATATGACACGTCTCGTTAAATTTGAATTTCATAAACCTTGAATCATATTTTAGAATAAGTATACCCCCTGCGATATTTGGGACATACTTATACAAAAAAACTGGTTTGTGGTTTATCTAAAATTCAAATGTAGTTTGGGCATCCTATATTCTAGCTGGAAATCTTGCTCTGGCTTAGGTTTTAAGTGAGTCCGTGAATTCTATGAAAATTTCTGGAACATTATGAAACATGTCACGCCTGTGTGTTTACGTGTATTTTTCTGTAGAGAGGGCCTAGAGATTTCATGGGGTTCTGAAAAAGACCCATAACCCAAAATAGACTCAGAACCATTGGGCTGAGAATGTTACGGATGAGAAATGGTCACATAACTCTACTGTCTTCAAGGAGTGGGCAAGTCCCTGCAAACGAATTACACTGTGTCTGGGCCTGACACACTTCTCAAATGAAAATCTTCTAGAACTGACTATAGAAGAGAATTGTCATTTTATATTTAAGAACATTCTCTTTTCTGTTGCCCTCCACCCTTGCCTCCTGGGAGAGACTCCACATGGGGCAAGCTGAAAAGCCATGTGTGCTAAAGTGTCACTGTCACTCTCATGCCAGAATGAGCTGGGATCCCAGAACGTGTCCTTGCCAAAGGGGCAAATCAGCTGCGCCTTCTCCCTGTCCTGTCACATTCCTGTGGCTGCATCTGTCGGAGCTCATCAGGACTGCCTCCGGGAATAGAAACACTCCAGCCTCTGCTGCTTGCCATTTTAAGTTAAGTTGGACTTGAGGGGGGTTTTCCACTTTACCGTTTCATTTCTAACTTAAAACGTATGGTCAGCAGAGCCAGATGTGGACATTGAGAACAAAAACTTGTTTTATGGTTCAATCAAAAATACTTTCTTTCCATAGGGGGAGTTTCTATCTTGCCAGTAGGAATATTTCTGGGAATTTAAAGAATTTAATCTGACTTTTGTGCTACCAACTGAGTTGAAACGAACTGTATTTTATCTAAAGGGATCAGGTGCTAAATATTTACATGGTTCTTGATCAAAATGAAGAGGGATTTCTCAACCTTGTGAACCAAACCTAACACTGTTACTTTGTCCCTCCTTTATAAAATAGAGGAAGAAAAAAATACATTAGGCTTTAGAGACTTAAAATTATTAGTAGAAATGACAAGCAATTTTACGATATAAAGGCATCTCTGTCATGCATTTCTATTACTAGGACGGTCTCCAAATCTATAGCATTCCTTACATTTCCAGAAAATGTTTTCTGGCTCCCAATTTCCCATTGGGCACAGGAGCCATGCGTCCCGCTGTGAACGGCAGTCAGTGAAGAGCTCCGCAGCCGGGAGCACGCGGTCATAGCCACCCTCTCCCACCCACACACCCATACGCACCCTCGAATCTAGAAGACAGGAATTGGAGAGCGTGGCCCCAGCTCCTTACCCTCCTGTGCGAAGTGGCGTCCGGACGTGTGATGATGAGTTTTCAACAGCAGGCTCCTCTTGGGAAGCAGTCTGTGGAGAGAGAGGGAGTGTGGGGGGGAGGGGCGGGGAGGAAACTGCGATGGGGAGCCACCAGCAGCCACCTGACAAAGTCCCAGCAGCAGCAATTTTTAGAATGACCCTTGGCCGTCCAACGAATGAGGCGTCAGAGCCTGAGCTCCTCAGCCCGCCCAGGCTCGGAGTAGGAGGGCAGCATACCCCTACCCCCGTTCTCTCTTTGGCCTTTAACTCCCAGCCTCCTGGGGCAGAGGCGGGGCTCTGGTTGCTGGACTGGGGTTGGGTTTCTTGACCTGCTCAGTAGTTTAAGAAAAAAAAAAAAAGTCTAGAGTCAGTCATCCTGGGTTGAGAAAAGAAAATTAACTAGGTGGGTATTTAATTGTTGGAAGCAGGGATGGTGGGGGGCATCCCTGGTAAGAAGAAGGGAAGTCGGTGAATCAAAAAATTAGCTTCTAGAAGGGTAAATAGCCTGGTCACCTCAGGTCCTCCTAAAAGCCCGAGTTTATAAATAGGCTGTTCTTTAGAAGAGGAGCACATGTTCGGGAGGACAAGGTGCGTTCTTCCATACCTCACATGTGGTGTGGACATTTTTAGAGTCATGGTATAGTTGAACAGTGAGGTTTGCGACTGGTCCTTGACTCTCCAGTGATACCCAGGGAGGTCTGAGATGAACGCACACTCTGGCATACATGCAGGTGGAAAGATGTCTACTTTGGCAGCACTTCATGTGAAAAAAAAAAGTCAGAGGATTACAATTGACCGCAAGCTTTTAATAGACACTAAGAGCGTGAAATGGCTACGAAGCGTTAATGTGATATTAGGCTGCAGTAATAGAGAAATAGACCAGGGAAAATTAATGTTCTAAATTATTCTTCATTATTCAGGTGATGTGTTAGGCATTGCTTTGCCCCTTGGCACTCTGGAAAATTATTCTGCATCCTGAAGGAGATGTCTGGAATGAAGAGAACTTTAGGAGCTGTGCATATTGGGCCTGTCTGAAGCGAAGTTTCGAGAGAGGACTTCATAGATGAAACTCCTGTGTCAAGTGTTTTGGGGGTTGTTGTGCAACAAGAAGATTCAGTAAAAATTCTTGCAACTTAACATGGCCAACATCGGGCCCAATGGGTGGAAAGTCCAGGGAAATATTAAAAATAAGGAAGGAAAATTCTGGTAACAACTGGGTTCTAATGATGAAAAAGATCCTAACGATGAAAAAGAGCCAGTTCCTAATGAGGGGAAGTGGTGAAGTGTAAGTAGCCATAGGATTGGACTGTGTAGAAGGGACTCTCGCTCTGGCTGCTGCTTGCACTGGATCATCTCTGATATCTTTCCAACTCTACGATTCTATGATTTCTGTATGTACTGGGCTTAGTTCTCCCGTCACCTCTCAGTTCACTGTTTAGGATCTTAGTTGTCACTTCTGCTTAAGTGCCATTCAGCTTTTTTAGCAGGGGAAACTATTTTGATTTTTTAAAAAAAATTATTTGTTTTCACTCATAGGTCTTCAGCTTCGAATGTGTCAGAAATAAATCAAAGAAGTTCTTTTTTCTTTTTCTTTTTTTAACGTTTTATTTACTTTTGAGAGAGAGAGATAGAGAGAGAGAGAGACAGAGTACCATCAGGGGAGGGGCAGAGACAGAGGGAGACACAGAATCTGAAGCAGGCTCCAGGCTCTGAGCTGTCAGCACAGAGCCCGATGTGGGGCTCGAACCCACGAACCATGAGATCATGACCTGAGCCGAAGTCGGAAGCCCAACCGACTGAGCCACCCAGGCGTCTCAAGAAGTTCTTTTTTCTAAGGTTTATGTAAAGCTAATAGAAGACCACTTCCAAGTGATCCTTCCTGTTTCCACCTCCTTGATTCCAGTCAAGGGCCGAGGCATTCAACTCTCATCTTAGTAGAGTGATAAAAATCTGCTTTATATCAGTATTTATGATGATAATTATATGATCATGGAAAGGTCCTTCAAGAAGTAAAAAGGAATGATCTGGGAACCTTGTTAAAAATCAATTTTGATAAGGTAGGTCTGGGGTTGTTTTTCTAACAAGCTCACAGGTAATGCTGATATTGCTGGTCCAAGGACCACACTTTGAGTACCAAGGATTTAGAATGCTTGGGCTACTCAACATCTGAAGGAAAAGGGTTTGTTACAAAGGCAACAGAAGCCATTCTATCAGAAGACATTTAATGTTCCAATACCAATTCTACCAGGAAGAAGTCCACGACCCTTCTTTCTTTGCCATGTTAAAATGGAACAGCCTTCCTTCTAAACCCTTCTCCTGGTGCTTTGGGTTACAGACATAATCATCTGTTCAGGAACCTTGCTGTATCAATTCTTCCTATTCTCCTGTTAACCCCTGTCCCCATTTCTGCTGGCCAATTTCTACCTCTATTTAATGGTACACAAACTCTTCTATTTAAAACAAGTGCAACAAAACAAAACTTTCAGTTTAGTCCATATTTTCTCCAGATAATGCTATACTTCTTCATAGGCAACCTTCTCAGATGTATTATGTGTATTTATATCTGTAGCCTCTATCATGTTGCTTCCCATTTTCTCCCCAGATCAATCCAACTAAGCTTCCCTGTTTGCCCTTCTACCGAAGTGCTAGTGCCAAAGTCATAAATAACCCTGAGTCACTAGTGTTTTGGACATTTGCCAGAGCCCTGACCTTTCTGAATTATTCCACACAGTTGACCAACCAATCACTTCTACTAAAAGTTCTTTTTTTCTTATTCATTTTTCTCCAGTTTCTCTGGTCTTTTATTCTCATTTTCTTTTTCTTGAAGAAGATCTTCTATGCAACTCTTGAAGATTAAAGTGCTTCAGAGCTTTCCTAGACTCTCTTCAATCCTCAAAGCTGCATTTGGCAGATGAGCTCATATATCCTTAGCTATCTCACGGCCTCCTAAAAATTCATTATTTCCAAGACTAACATCATCTTTTTCCTCAAAATATGTGCTTTCTACATATTTTATGTGTATGTTCAGTATTGCCTTTGGTAGTATCCAAGCCATCACTCATTGAGTTCTTTAAAGGGTAAACTTGGGGTCATCAGTTGCCTCTTCCTCATCACCCTGCATCCCTCTCTCCGCATCTTATTATTCACCATGTCCTGTTATTACATATCTGTAATATCTTTCCCACTGCTGCCATTCTGGTCGTAGCTATCATTGCCTTTCTCTTGGGCCATTGTGAAATCCCCCAAAATGGCCTTCCTGTGTCCACTCTTGCTTCTCTCCAATCTGTTCTTCACACAATGCAACCAAAGTGATATTTTCAAATCTGATCATGTAACTTCCCTACAGAAAATTCAACAGCTTTCCATTTCCTCAGGATAAAGTCCCAAATCTTTCTCTGGCTTACATAGCCTTTTAGATACCTGATCCCTGCTTTCCTCTACAATATCTTCATGCTCTAGCAAAGCCAGTGCTCTCCAAGTACCTCAAATATACCACCTCTCTCTCTCTGGCCTTAAGTCATCATACTTGCTCCCAAGATGCCATCTATATCGCCTTCCACTTCACAGTTCAACAGCCCCTCATTGGACTAGAAGTGCCATAAATAACAAAAGCTACGCATGTACTTACTCTGTACCAGGTAACTGTGGCAGGGAGCTTCTACAATGGCCGCCAAATAATCTCTGCCTCCTGGGATTCACAGTATTAAGTAATCTCTTAACTTTCAACAACTTACTTCTGAACAATAGAATATCTCAAAGTTGAGGGGATATGATTTCTATGACTAGATTACAAGAGATTCCTATTTCCACCTTAAAGGAAGACTTTCTCCCTTCCTGTCTTTAATGAAGCTCAGTGCGACATCTGAAATATCCAGGCAAGGAACACCCAGCTAGGAAATGAAGCCCTTAGTCCAACATTCCGCCAAAGATGTGATCTTGCCAACACCCCTACATGAACTTCCAAGTGGACCCTTCCTCAGTTGAGCCTTCAGATGAGACTCAACCTTGGTGAATATCCTGGATAGGCACTGGCAGGTGGTTAACACTGCCATGACCAAAGCCATTAGCTTGGAGATCAAGCACTGTATGTTGGCCAAAGCTTGAGAGAGTGCTTCGGTTAAAATCAAGGAGGAGGAAACTGGTAAGGACTAGTTTTTTCCTCCTGTCACCCTTGTTTCTGGCACAGGGATCCCCAATGTGCACTGATGTTGTATTTTTAACATGTCAAAATCTGTCAGTTCAAATGCATTGTGCATGGTGTGTATGGCCTTGGCCTACATGAAGCTTCTCTGTGAGGTTTGCTTATTGGCTAATGACTTAGTAATCAAACCGTGCAGTACTTTGTGCAGTACTGTATTTCATGAAAGAAGCACCCTGGTTCAGCTTGGATCCCTGACCTACTGAAACTGTGAGATAATAAATGTATATTGTTTTAGGCTGCTAAGTGATGCAGCAATAGGTAACTAATACAGTGCCCTTCTGTGTGCCTTTCATGGATAAGCTAACATAATCCTCACAACATTTTTATCAGCCAGGATTCATGTTTTATAGATTAAAAAAGCTGAAGAACTCTTAACTTACCCTAGAGCACATGCTGGTAAGGGAGGGGGCCAAAATTTGGACCCACATGGTCAGGCTCCAGGGTCCATGCTTTTAACCACTTCATTTTACATGAAGAAGTGACTGTATCTGATTTGTGTATAACTGTAGTCCCAGTCAACAACACAGCGTTTGACACACTCTCATGCTCAATAATTGGTTAATTGGTTACTTAACTTAGAAAAATGCTAAATGAGTGATGAATAAATTTTGGTTTTGTTCATGCAAAGGAACTTTCAAAGAGTATCCTCGGTTATAACTGAGTCTCAGAGGCTGTTTTTCATTTTATGGTATGCAGGCATAGAATGGGCTATGTGCTCATTGACTGAGAATTACAGGTGTTTGTTGGTAGCATTTTTCACAGAACTAGAACAGTCCTAAAATTTGTATGGGATCATGAAAGTCCCTGAGTAGCCAAAGCAATCTTGAAAAAGAAAAACAAAATTGGAGGGATCACAAGCCCAGATTTCTAGCTATATTACAAAGATGTAGTTATCAAAACAGTATGGTATTGGGACAACAAAGGACACATAGATTGACGGAGCAGAATAGAAAGCTTAGAAAGAAACCCACAACTATATGGTCAAATAATCTTCAACAAAGGAGGAAAGAATATACAATGGGGGAAAGACAGTCTCTTCAACAAATGGTACTGGGAAAACTGGACAGGCACATGCAAAAGAATGAAACCGGACTGCTTTCTTATACCATACTCAAAAATAAACTCAAAATGGGTTAAAGACCTAAGTGTGAAATCTGAAACCATAAAATCATAGTAGGGAGCAAAGGCAGGAAATTTATCTGATATTGACCATAACAACATGTTTCTAGATATGTCTTCTGAGTCAAGAAGATAAAAGCAAAAAGAAACTATTGAGGCTACATGAAAATAAAAAGCTTCTGCAGAGTGCAAGAAATAACAACAAAACTAAAAGGCTACCTACTGAATGGGAGAAGATATTTGCAAATGACATATCCAATAAAGGGTTAGTATTCAAAATATATTAAAAAATGGATACAATTCAACACCGAAAAGATGTATGTACACACACACACACACACACACACACACACACACACACACAAACACACACATGCACACACACCATGGAATATTATTCAGCCATAAAAAAGAATGAAATCCTGTCCCTTTCAAACAACATGGATAGATCTAGAGAGTATAATGCTAAGTGAAATAAGCCAGTTAAGAGAACACAAATGCCATATGATTTCATTCATGTGTGGAATTTAAGAAACAAAACAAACAAATAAAGGGGAAAAAAAGAGACAAAACCAAAAGAACTACCCAAACCAATATCTTAACTATAGAGAACAAACAGATGGTTACCAGAGGGGAGTTGAGTGGAGGGATGGATGAAATAGATGAAGGGGATCAAGAGTACACTTATCTTGGTGGGAGACTAAGTAATATATAGAATTACTGAATCACTATATTGTACACCTGAAACCAATACACTGTATGTTGACTATACTAGAAATAAAATAAAATAAAATAAAATACAGGTGCATTTCAGAGTGCAAAGTGGTGTAATATAAGCATTATGTAAGCCACATATGTAACTTTAAATTTTCTAAGAGTTGCTTTAGAAGATGGAAAAAGGGAACAGATGACATTAATTTTAATAATATATTTTGCTGAACTCAATATATCTATAATATTGTTTCAGTAGACAATCTATATAAAATTATGAGATATTTTACATTCGAAGTAAGTACTAAGTCTTCAAAATCTTTTATACTTTCAGTACATTTCAAGTGCTGAAATTTGGATTTGCCCTGTTTCAAGTGCCCAATATTAGTATTAGACACTATGTGTATATGGACAGTGCAGCTGTACAGACAGCCCAGGTATATGGACAGCCCAGTTGTATGGACAGTGCAGGTATATGGACAGTGCAGGTGTAAAGAAAACTTGGAAGGAATACACAGCCTCTGGGAGTCAATGGCGTTTCTCTTATCCTTGTAATTACTCCTTCTGTTATGATCTCAGGATGTACCGGAAACTGTTCAAAATAAAAACTGAACTTTAGGGACAAAAGTTGTCTTAAAGTTTTTCTTTAAATGGAACCTGGAAAATAAATCATGGCTTGTCATCTTTAATAGTAGCCTGAGAAGGATTTAAGCATGTCCTTCATGCTTTTAAAACTTAGGTTCCCAGAAATATACAGTTGCATTTCAAGCAGAAGGCAGGAAAGTTTGAGGGAATAAAACTGACAGGTTTTGTGTTCCTAGACAGTGAGGCTGGAGAAGATGCCCTTTGTTTCGCAAAGGCAAGGCTATAGTAAGTCTTTAGTTGTGCAAAGTCATCAAGGAGCCAGAAAGGCCAGGAGACAAAGAGGCAACAGAAAGTGACGCTGACACTTTTTACTTCTGGCTGCTAGACATGTGAACCCCTTTCTGATGGTTGTGTAGTTGTTATCCACTGTATGAGGTTGAGTGGGAAGCAGAGTCCATCTCCACCATAGAAGCCTAAAGGCCAGATGCTTAATTTGGCAGCTATGGCATGAATGGGCATAAGCCATGGGTTTGGCTCACCAGATGCCTGCACCCCAGATTAGAAATTGGGAGCTAATGATGCAAGGCAGCAGGGCCGAGAAAAAGCTCTTCTGACCAGAAGGGGGCATGGGGAATGACTGAGCAGCTTTAGCAACATCTGGCTGCCACAGCAGCACTGGCAGTGGGGCCAGTGGTGGCTTCTGCATCCAGAGCTAGAGATTTTCGGACTTCCTGCATGGCTTCTACCATTCCGGGTCAGCTGGGTGGGGAGGGGACTGTGGTGTCTGGGGCTCTCCGCTCTGGCTCTGGCTCTGGCTATGGAGGCTTTGTTTGTTCTCTTCTCTCTGGCCTGTTTCTCTGGCCATTCAGGAGTGAGTCCGTGGCTCCATAGTATTCTGTCAGTAAATTTCTTTCCTCTTTACTCAGCTGACAGACCCGGGATCTCAAGTCCTCTGTGTAATGGTGGGAGGACCTGAGGGGCAGAAACTCAGAGAGGGCAGCCTGAAGACAGGGAAGCGCCGAGACGGTGGGAGTCTTAAGGGAGAAGGGCTGAGTTAGGAGACGTGAGCTGTGGTCTGCAGGTGGTGGGGGCGGGGAGTCAGTGAGGATGGAGCCATTTCTCCTGCAGGGGGGCTGACGGAGCTGTGACAACAAAGGTGCCTCATGATCCGTTGTCAGCAGTTTGCATTTCTGCGCTGCAAACACTCTCCATGGCCCAAAATTTTCAGTAAAGGCTGCTATACATAATGTTCCGGGTGGGCGTTTTCAGTGGAAGTCATAGAAAAGTCACCCACGTTGGTGCAGAGTAAAAATGACAGGAGAGCTATGGAGATGAGCTGCGAGGAGGTGAGCAGTTACTTGGAGTCAGAGGTGACACACGTGAGCCTAGCCCCCTGGGTGATTCCCCGAAATCCTGGTGAGGGCATGACTGTGACTTAGAAAGGTGAAGCCAATTTTATTTAAATATCAGAAAGACTTGGAGATGCCAGCTGACATCAGGATCACACCCGTGTTAATCTATTTGTCCACTAAGGAGGACTAGCTCAGGGATGAGTCACAGGGGACAACAAATAGTTTCTCATCTTTAAGGGGGAGTAACAATCTTTTTTTTTTAAACGTTTGTTTATTTTTGAGAGACATAGAGACAGAGCGTGAGCAGGGGAAGGGCAGAGAGAGTGGGAGACACAGAATCCGAAGCAGGTTCCAGGCTCTGAGCCTTCAGCACAGAGCCTGATGCGGGGCTCTAATTCACAGACCGCGAGATCATGACCTGAGCTGAAGTCAGCCGCCCAACCGACTGAACCACCCAGGCGCCCCAGTAACAATCTTTGAAAGAGGAGCTGTTAGTGACTCTCTAAAACATGAAACAGGCAGGGCTGGAAGAGTCCCTATGCCAAGAATTTTCAGATAATAGATATCAAGCATTGCCTTTTCAAGGTGACACAAAGGGATCTATTTCATTATTTTCAACACATAGGTTTTAGGAGGAAAACATTGACTAGGTAAGTCGAATGCAGAGGCATTCAAAGTTCCCATTGCACTCTTACTTTTGGAAAATAAACATGAGGTTAATGAATGAGGTAAAAACTTTCATGGCTACTATAGCTGATTCATGAATGTATGCAGCCCATTCCAAAAGCATCTACAGATGCCAATTGTGCATGGACTGTGCTCAGTATAGTTAAGAGGTTCTTGACGTCAGAGGAGACGTACAAGCCACATGCTCTGTTGTGACACTTTAAAGGTGGGAGGACTGTTTTGGTACAAAGCACACTTGTAAAGGAGAAAACATATTCATCACAAGCACTTCTACCAGTATGACAGTTTTCAAACATACAGCATGCTTCTCTGATGATTGCAAGAGTACAGTCATGGAGAGTTGCTTTTAGACATCAAATAATAGAAACAATCTACATATGAAAGCTGAGAACTGACACTCACTTGGTGTGGCACTATTGAAGAGTCAACCCATTTAAAATGTAGAAGCCTCTTATTCAGGGAACTTGCTTTCCCGGCCAGCGTGAGTTAAGATGATATAATATTCTTTATTAACAAGTGTTGAGTGGTGTTTCTTCATCAATTACCTTCTTCTTGTAGACTCCTTCCCTGACCTGTCTTCCTCCCCTTCTTCTGCCCAAGTTGTGTTAGGTGCCTCCTTCCATGGTCCTGTGATGCCATGGATATAGCTGTCTCTTGTGGCACTTATTACATTAGAGTACTGTGGTTTTCTCCCTCTGACCTGGGACATCTTAGAGGACAAGGTCCTTATTTATCCCTAATTCCACTATGATGCCTGGTACCCGGTCAGTGCTCAAGAAAGTTTGTCACTCTAGGGATGACTCATTTGCTTGCATTAATGACCCACTATCCCTGGAATTAAACAAGACTGAAACAAGATTAAACAAGATGCCAAAGATTAGTTTCTCATTAGTGGCATTGTCAAGTTACCTTCAAAAGGTAATTGAAAGACTAAAAGCCCCTTCCACTCAGCGCCCTAGATAAGCGATGGCCGTGTTCTGTCCTTCCTGCCATGCTCTTTCTTTTTTCCCATCTAGCTATTCCACTAAAATATTTTTCCTCTGCCTCACCGTGATCAAGAGCGATATCATTATGGAAGATTTAAAGAAGTTGAGAGGAGAGATGTGATGCTTTTTCAGTAAAGTGAAATCAATCATTTTTCATTCCTGCCCCTCCCCCTTTAAAGAAGGCCAGGCATCATAACATTTTGAAACCATAGTGGCTTGTGTTCATGCAAGTTGGGATTAATTACATGTTATTTTAAAACAGCTTTAAATTGCAAAAGCTGTTTCTGAACAGGAGAATTTATTAAAATTATCTTTCGAGAGTTTGATGGCTGTCCGTGAGGCCTCTCGGGCAACACAATGACTCTGTGCTATGTGGAAAACAGCTGGAAACAATAAGATGATATTATAGGTTCCTTATTCTTTCCACATAGGAGGTCCCTTCACGTCCTCACTCAATGTGTTTTCATTCTTTCTTCACATATTCCAATCAGGTCTGTTCCCAGGCAGTCAAGAAGACATGCACAGTGAGAGGTGGCCGACTAATTGGGATGGAGGCACACCGATGAAAACGTGACACAGGAATTCCCAAACCCTCAGTTTTAGATCGTAGGGTAGGGGCGCTCATTTCCAAGCACCATTGTAAGAGGACTCAAGACAATTGTCCTATGGACCAAATTTAGCCTTTATAGTGTTTTTATTTTTTTATTTTATTGAGCTAATATGTTTTTTAAATTTATTTTTTAATGGTTATTTATTTCTGAGAGAGAGAGAGAACATGAGTGGGAGAGGGGAAAAGAGAAAGGGAGACACAGAATCTGAAGCAGGCCGCAGGCTCCGAGCAGTCAGCACAGAGCCCAATGCGGGGCTCGAACTCATCAACTGTGAGACCATGACCTGAGCCGAAGTTGGCCACTTAACCGACTGAGCCACCCAGGCGTCCCACTAATTAATATATTTTTTAAAATAAATGTTTATTCATTTTTGAGAGAGAGAGGGCACAAGTGGGGTAGGGGTAGAGAGAGAGAGGGGCAACAGAGGATCTGAAGTAGGCTCTGCACTGACGGCCATGAGCCTGATGCAGGGCCTGAGTGCACAAACCATGAGATCATGACCTGAAGCACCATGAGCTGAAGTCAGGTGCTCAACCGACTGAGAAACCCAGGCACCCCTGAGATAATATTTTTTTAAAAAGATGTTTCCACAGAACAATATCTTGCTGCATAGAGCAATTTCCATAGAAAGGTGGTTTCATGAACAATCATACAATCCAGCAATACTGGGCCTGTGACTCTATGTGGGAACAATAGCTAAAGCTGAGTGGTGACTGCACGCCGTAGGGCATGTGCCCCCCCATGCATCAATTTCCGTTGCCCACGTGGGGTTTGCCCGAGACCTATCCTGGATGGTTTTCTCATTTCTCCCTAGGCGTGGTAGGCGATTGAGTTTGCCATGAAGAGCGTCATATCATAGCCCATTATCTGTCTACCATTCTAAAATTAGAAGCAACTTTATAAAAGTGACCTCTTCAGGTTAGAGATTAGACTAGAATATCCTCAGCAAGGAGTCACTTAACCATTTATGGTTTTTCGGTGATAGGGAATTCTCCACGACACCAAGAAGATCTTCTCACGCTTCCCCACCCACCCACCTAGAATTAGTTACTATTATTTATGTAAAACCCAAAGTATGTTCTGTAGAAACTTTGTTCCAAGGGATGTTAAGATTGGTGTTACGTAAAAGAAAATTTTCAGTAGCCAGGTATTTTCATTTACCAGCAAAGATAAATGTCTGCTTTTCTTTTCTTTTTTCTTTTCTTTTCCTTTTCTTTTCTTTTCTTTTCTTTTCTTTTCTCTTTCCTTTCTTTCTTTCTTCCTTTCTTTCTTCCTTTCTTTCTTTCTTTCTTTCTTTCTTTCTTTCTTTCTTTCTTTCTTTCTTTTTTTCTTCTTTCCCTCCCTCCCTCCCTCCCTCTCTCTCTTTCTCTCTCTCCCTCTTTCTTCCTTTCTTTCTTCTTTCCCTCCCTTCCTCCCTCCCTCCCTCCCTCCCTCCCTTCCCCTTCCTTCCTTCCTTCCTTCCTTCCTTCCTTCCTTCCTTCCTTCCTTCCTTCTTTCCTTCCTTCCTTTCTTCCTTTTAGTGAGGGACTTCTTAGACCGTTTAAAACACTATTGTGCATTGTTGGTCTCTAAAAGGAAGATAAACATGTAGCCTTTTCTCATATATGTTTGACCAAAACCTATTTTCATGGGACTACCCTGTGGCACAAGTGTTTCACAGAATAGCCTTAGAAAATGTATATAGGAATTTCTAGGGATTTCCAAGTTTTCTTATGTTGTCTTACACTATTTCTGAAAAGTCGGTTGGAAACAAGATACAGCAACTTGCTCCAGAACAGAAATTGTGGCCATGATGAAAGTGGGTTGGAATCCCAGGATCCTGTCACCTAGTAGTAGCAGGATGCATATGAAGTGTGCATACTGATCACTAAGTTTGGGGATAAATGGTCTTAGTTAAACCCACTATCGTGGGGGAGGAAAGTGTGATCACCTTAAAACAGGAACACTGACGTTAATGGAGAATCAATAACAAAATATACAATACTAATACTAACACTACTACTACTACTAATAATAATAATAATGGGAAGTGATAAGGAGATTGAGGAGGTAATTAATGGGGCTTAGCTTTATTTTCATAAAAAGTGAAAGCACTACTTTGTTTAATGTTCACGTTTTATATGAGTATAATATATGTTACAAGGGTATCCTTCAGAAAAGCAAGCCATACAGCGGTTATAGTCTCATTTTTACCTCCTGTCAAAATTAAGTCCAAATGAAAGAGAAATGGAAGAGAAAAAAACAAAAATTTCCCAGTATCATTATGATTATCATTAATAATCATTATTAAAGACAAGCAGTCTAGTTAATATATCTCCTTTTGTACTCAGAATTTAATGTTAGCTAAAATATGTCTATTAATGTTTTGGGAGCCATCTCAAGAAGAATGGCATTGTCATCACCACTATTAGGTGAGGACCGCAGTAGAGCAACAGTGGAGAAAACTGGAAACTAAGAAGTATATATTCTAAAATCCCACTCCCATATCACAGGTAGCAACATTGGCGTTTATTTCCTACTATTTGTTCATGTCCAATGTGTTTTTTATCATTATAATCATATTTTACTTATAATTTTTATTATAATTCTTTATTGTGGTAAAATATCCATAACAAAATGTATCATTTTAACCAATTTTAAGTGTACATTTTAGTGATGTTGAGTATCTTCACACTGTGGTGCAGCCATCACCACCCACCATCTCCAGAACTTTCTCATCTTCCCAAACTGATATTCTGTTAATTCCTTTAAAATAATTTTCTTTTTATTTTTTTTAAGTTAATGTTTATTTATTTTTGAGACAGAGAAAGAGAGAGAGAGAGAGAGAGAGCATGGGAGGGGCAGAGAGAGAGAGAGAGAGACATAGAATCCGAAGAAGGTTCCAGGCTCTAAGCTGTCAGCACAGAGACCGACGCAGGACTTGAACTCACGAGCAGTGACATCATGATCTGAGCCAAACACACAACGGACTGAGTCACCCAGGTGCCCCTAAAATAATTTTAATTCCATTAAAAAATAACTCCTATCCCCCCTCCTTCCACTCCCTGGAAACCACCAACTATTCCCTTCTTGCTTTTTAATGAGTGTATTCTTTTAAAGACATTCTTTGGGATAACATCTTCTACCCAGTGGAGGTAATTCTGTTCTTAGGAGCGATAATGCAAATAATCATTCATGATATTTTTAGTGACCCAGTTATACTCATGCATCCACAATGGTTAAGGTTTTGTTCATTCACTGGGTCATTCATTCATTCATTCAACAACAAATTGTTGCATCATGCTTACTCTGGATTTCCCTGAAAGCAGAACCTATTTACACCTGTATAGGTATGTACCTCTATGGGCGGTGTGTTTGGGAAGTGATCCCAGGGAAGAGTGAGAGAACAGAGGACTAAAAAAGGACAGAGAGAAAGACAGCACAAGGATGCATTAAAAAGTTGGCTAGCACTGTGGGCTGCTGTGCCTTAGCCCCCTGCATCTCTTGGAAAGCTTTCTGAAGTAGATCTCATATAACTGTCCATATTGACAAAGAGTGGCCCCACGAGTATTAACACTCTGGCCTCTGGCTTGTGTATTCTTGTGAATCAAGTGGGTTTTCCGGGGATTCCATACTTGGGCCAGAGAAGCACCGGGGGAGAAAGAGAGAGACACTTAACTGACTGAGCCACCCAGGCACTCTGTTGGTCACTTAGTTTTAAAATTCAACTAATGGTGTAGCAAGAGCAGTTTCTTTCCTGTTTGAAGAGTGGTAGAAGAAGAAACATAAACTCACAGTCAACAGTGTCCTATGTAAATCAGGTGGTCAAAAAAATTCTATTTTTGTGATCCTTAGAAGTAATTTAAGATGGTGCTAGGAGATTGAAGAGGAGAGTAAGAGGATCAAAGAAAGAGGATTCTTATGGGGAAAGTTTTTGGAGAGCCGTGACATTTCCCCTTTAGTTTAGTAGGGGGAGAGGTGTGTGCTTTCTCACTTCCCAGTCTAAGTGTAAAAGGCTTTGAGGGAGTCACTTGAGCTTGATGTGTGTTCTCTAGGTTTCAGTGGACTAGTGACTCTGAGGATGACTGTTCAGACTGTTCACTGCACAACCGTAGGGTGCCATCCACACACATGACAATGTGTATAGTCTGTACAACTGTACTTGGAGGCCCTGGGTGTCGGCAAGCTCTTGTGGCTGGGACTGCAAGCTGTACTTTCACCAACACTGGGACAAGGAGGTAAGTTTTTCTCATTGGTTGTTTGGATTCATGTGAGGGAGCTGGCCTAGAGTCTTCTTAAGAAGGACTGCCCAAAAAAAGGCCTTCTGGAGAGTTCCTCAGACTAGCAGCCTGAGGGTTGAGTGTTGGTAGTGAGAGGAGGCAGGCAGAGGAATGACTGCTTTCATCATGTTTAATCATGTTTTCAGTAGGGATTCACAATGGGGAAAATATCTCATGAGAGAGTCAACCCTACACACCCAAGACCAATGGGCAGCCATGCCAGGTCGCAGAGGTACCATCCATGGAAGACTGTGCCCTTTGTCCTAATGCGCTTGTCCCAGGCCCAACCCTGGAGGGGATGGAATGGCAGCTAGTAAGGGGAGACAGTGAAACAGGAAGGACACCCACGTGTTCTACTGGCCCCTGTTTCCCTGACTCCCAAGACCCTGGGTTTCTTGGCCTAAATTAAGCCTCAGCTCAGGAAGGGGAAAAATATTGAATTTTATTATTAAACTAAACTGATTATTTAATTACTAAAACAAGGCTTTCCTTAAGACCACAGGTGATCTCAGGACATTTCACACCCAGAGTGACTGGGAGGGCTGCTTGAGCCTTCATATAAAGACAGGAAAGAGTCGGCCCACTCAGTGCGTACATTAGAGGCTATGGCAGAGACAAATTCTCTTTGTGCCCTGCAGAGTGCCAAGCCTTGCGTGATCAGAACACATGGGCAATCTTTCCAATAGATGCCTATCCATACCGGAGACACTTTATTTTATCTTGAAACGTATAAATAAATACTCACCCCCAATCTTTTGACATAGAGCCAAGGCCTTCTGTGTGAGCACAGGTAGACGGATCTTTCTTAAACTCATGCACAAAACGTCAACTGTGAATTCGATTTTGGTTTCCTTATGTTGGACAGAAAAATTTTCAAACCTTACAAAGCAATCTGAATATAGCTGTACATGCATATGATTTCTTTACTTTGTCTTCTACGGTTGTCTCACCCCTGCCCATTTTTAGAAACCTGCATTTATTGGGTCTTTTGAAAGCCTTCAAAGTAGCATTTTATGGCAGCGAGTTTACTTTTTGGACTCCTATTTCATTGGTTTACATAATATTTAATTAAATTATGTAATTCAATAACAAGTGCTACCGGCATAAACAGGTTTGGGAACACACCCAGCTGCCTCTTGGTAAACACACAGCTGAACCTGTGGGAGCAGAAGCACATGGGTGTGCTGGAGGGTAGCCACTACCTCGTGGACCCTGGGCACTGGTCTGTGTGTCTCACAGAGAGAATGCAGAGCATAGGATTTTCTGGCGAGTTGGTCAAGGGAGGTGAGGTGGGGGAGCTGTCCATTTCTGAGGTGCAAAGTTGGAAGTAACCAGCACGCAAAAGTTACCATTTACTGGGTCCCTACTATGTGCTTAGTGGGACACCGGCCACTTTACACACTTATGTAATGCTCACTTAGCATTCAGAGATATTATTTTCTCCTATTTTACAGTCGAGGAAAGTGGAGTCTCCAGACATTAAGTAATTTACCCTGGGTCACTAAATGGAAATAGTCAACATTTCTTAATCTAAAGTGCAGATGAATTACCTGGGGGGTGTGATTTAAGATGCATACTTTGATGAAGTAGGTCTGGGGTGGGGCCTGAGAGTCTGCATTTCTAACAAGCTCTCAAGTGCTGATGATGGTGCTGGATCATACATTGGGTGCCTCAGCCCTAGCCCTGGGGTTCTGACTTACTTGTTCTGCGATGGAGTAGAGACATCACTGTTTTCTAAAATCTTTCCAGGGAACCTTTTTTTAAGTTTATTTCTTTATTTTTGAGAGTGAGAGTGAGAGAGAGAGTGGGGAAGGAGCAGAGAGAGAGGGAGAGAGAAAATCCCAAGCAGGCTCTGTGCTGTCAGCTCAGAGCCCAACCCTGGGACTCGATCTCACGAGAGATGATGAACTGAGCCAAAATCAAGAGTTGGATGCTTAACTGATTGAGCCACTCAGGTACTCCTCCAGGGAACTTTTATATACAGAGGAGGGCTGCTGAGTAGCTCGGACTCCAGTGAGGGCAGGAAAGTTGGAGACGTAGACTGACAGATACTTAATTTTGAATACTTCAGCTAAATCAAGTGTTTTAAAAAGACAAGACTAATAACATTTGAAACAATATAAAAGTTCATAAAATAAAAGTTAAAAATCCACCACTCCCTACATAACACGAAGAATTTTCTTAAAACTGAAATTAAACTCTCCTTGCATACACCTACGTGACAATATTGTAACTCAGTGACATGTCACAAGCTTCTTTCATTGTTGGTACATGCAGAACTATTTCATCTGTATTGACAATGAATTGCACCCTCTAGCATGGTTAAAACAGAATTCTTCTCACCGAGCCTATATAGGCACACATTCAGTGGATTCTAATTTTTCAGTTTTACAGACAACACTTTGTGCATATATCCATGGTTAGGTTGCTTTGTAGAATGGACTTCTAGATGTGGAATTGCTGGGTTATTGAAATATTTATTCTCAAATTGATCCCCAAAAACCTCACCAAATTACATTCCCACCATCACATATAGAAATGCCTCTTCCCCACCACTTTGCAACAACTGGGTATTATCAATCTTTTCAATATTAACTGATCTAATGTATGGGATATGGATCTCAATGATGCTTTAGCTTGCACGTCATGATGAATGCATGAGATGAATGTCTCTTAATATATTTATTGGACTTAAGTATTTCTCCTTTGGATTTGCCCCTTTAATTATGTGGTTGCTTATCGTTTTATATTAATCTTTTGTCTATGATTTATGCCCCTATTTTCTTTCATGATTTCTGGATTTTTTTCTTAAGAAAGTCTTCCTCTTCCTAAGATCACTGGTTTTTCCATCTCCTATTTGGATAGACTTGTCATTCATTAATCTGTCATCAGACAGAGGTGAAGAGAGGAACTCTTGAAGAAGAACTCTTACTTTGTTTCTTTTACTTCTGAAATACCATTCTCAGCACTATTCATGGAGCAGGCCATTGTCACTCCTGGATTTGACACACCCCTTGTATCAGATAATCAATCTCACACAATCTGGTCTCCTCCTTTCACATCTTTCTTTCTCTCTCTCTCCCTCTCTCTCTCTCTCTCCTTTTCTTTCTTTCTTCCTTTCTTTCTTTCTTTCTTTCTTTCTTTCTTTCTTTCTTTCTTTCTTTCTTTCTTTCTTTTCTTTTCTGTTTTAATTTCTGCAGTTTTACAGGACTTTTAGAAAGACAACTCTTTCCTTGTTATTCTTTTTTTTTTAATGTTTATTTATTTTTGAAAGAGAGAGAGTGTGAGCAGGGGAAGGGCAGGGAGAAAGGGAGACTCAGAATCCAAAGCAGGCTCCAGGCTCTGCCAAACTGACAAAGCCCCACATGGGCTTGAACCCATGGACCTTGAGATCATGACCTGAGCCGAAGTCAAATGGTTAAACGACTGAGCCACCCCAGGTGCCCCTTTCCTTGTTATCCTTTAGTTTTTCTTCTTTTCTAAACAAATTTCTTCTCTATAATGAATTTAGAATTCTCCATGTCAGATTCTAAGGAAGTCTAACTGGAATTTTTTTCTCATGAAATTGCATTTTAATCCACTAATATGGATTTTTATAGCATTTTTGCAGTATTTGGTGTTCTATGCAGAAACAAGGTATGTCTCTCTCTCTCTCTTTCTCTCTCTCTTGATCTATCTAGATCTCTCTCTCTCTCTCTCTCTCTAGATAGATAGATATGGATTTTTTTCTTTACTTAGATCTTGCGCATTTCTTCTTAAGTTTATTCCTGGATGAAATATGTATATTGTGACATCTCTGTCCAAATCATCATTCTAATTGATTCTTGACAATATAGGGCAATTACTTATTTAATGTATTTATCTCCTGGGGCACCTGGGTGGCTCAGTCAGTTAAGCATCTAAATGTTGGTTTCAGCTCAGGTCATGATCTCTTGGTTTCATAAGCTCTAGTGCCACATCAGGCTCTGCTCTGGCAGCGTGGAGCCTGCTTGGAATTCTCTCTCTCTTCCTGTCCCTCTGCCCCTCCCACACTCACCCTGTCTTTGTTTCTCCCAAAATCAGTAAATAAACTTTAAAAAGTTAAAAAATATTTTTCTGTTAATTATCCATCTTACCAGGCTCATAAGGCCTACAAATTTAATCAATTGTCTTAGTTTATTTTTTCAAATATGAAATTGAGTATGCAAGAGAAAAAATTAGAAATGTAGAAAAAACTACCCCAACAACCAAGGACAAATATCATTTTACTTTTATCAGTTTTCATTCAGTTTTTACATAGTTTCTGCCACATAATTGTAATCACAGTTTAATTAACTGGTATATACATATATATTTTAATGTTTATTTATTTTGAGAGGGATATGGGGAGAGGCAGAGAGAGGAAGAGAGAGAGAGAGAGGGAGGGAGAGAATTCCAAACAGTCTCCATGCTCAGGGCATCCGACATGGGGCTCAATCCCACCACTGTGAGATCATGACTCGAACTGAAATCAAGAGACAAACGCTCAACAAACTGAGCCACCCAGGCACCCCTAAGTGGTATGCTTTTTAAAAGAATAAGTGCATTCGATATGCCAACACTGTTGTGCTGGAAGTTTGTTTTATAAAGAACCACGTGCTTCTCAGTAATGGGCAGAAATGCTAATGTAACTTCTGCTACTGAGATTGCTGGGTTCAGTCTCTCTGGCTGCTGCCAGCCTGGCTTGCTGGCATTTATACCAGCTGATTATAGCGCAGTGTCATGGAGCCCTCTCTCCCTCACACCACACATAGCTGCTGACCTCACCCCGCACTCAGCCATTCCGTTTCAGGCGTCTGCTGGATTCACTCTTATGGCACGGGGGACATCGAGGTTGTAGGGGTTTATGATTCCATTTGAGAAGCAGACTAGATCATGACATAATCAAGAATTATCAAATAATTTGTTCAAAAACCACTTTTCACATAGCTCTTGTTGACATAAACATAAATATGGTTTGGGTTTGGATAGACTGATTTGCTTCTTTTTCTGCTGTTACTTTAAATTTGATTTACTCGCCTGTTCATTTTGTGACCTATACAGATTGCTCTTTATTCCTTCCACACTCTACTCATTCACCTTAACAATTAGATTTCCTTGGCCTAATTATATAAAATAGGAATCCCCACCCTGATCCCCCGGCCAGATACGTCCTTCACATACACAGGGTGGAGCAACAGTGGGAAGGGAGGTCTACACACCATATGTCTCAGTATTTTAAAGGCCCAGCAGGGCTTCACGTACAAACATGTGACCACCCCGTCAGCCTGTCCTAGCTCCCTCCACACTCCTTCCCCAAAGCTACCTTTGGCATCCCCTGGGGCCTGGAGGTACACATTTGGTTTTTGTTCTTATACAATGAGTATGCATTTCTTGGATGTGTTACTTTTGTGGCTTACAAAACCTCAATGATAAGGGGGTCTGGGTGACTCAGTTGGTTAAGCATCCAACTTCAGGTCAGGTCATGATCTCACGGTTTGTGAGTCTGAGCCCCACATCTGGCTCTGTGCTCATAGCTCAGAGCCTGGAGCCTGCTTGGGACTCTGTGTCTCCTTCTCTCTCTGCCATTACCCAGCACTCTCTCTCTCTCTCTCTCAAAAATAAATAAATATTAAAAAAAAACCCAACTATATCTTTTTTTTCCATTATTTTATCTAGTTGATTGTAGGAGATATTTCTAGCCACCTCTGAATACGACTTTGTCCTTCTGTTCCACCCTTCCTTTTCCTTTTCCAGGTAAAGACTACTTTTCCAAATCCCCTTGGCCATGTGACTACGTTCTGGCTAATGAGATACCAGCAGAAGTGGGATGTAGGACTTCTAGGAAGTCTCCTTCCTAGGAGAGAAAGAGGGAAAAAACACATCTTTCATTTTGTGAAAGATGTCCTTATTTGAGGTAAATGATTAGCTTCCTCTCTGTTTTCTCCTATGGTTATGACACTAGTCAAATATCCTAAGTCTTTTTGAACTAATCTTAATTTGCATTTCTCTAGAAAACTATCTGAAAAAATTATATAGGTTTTTAAGCTTACTGACTACTATGCTTTTCAAGTCGTTTTATTCCCTACTTCATTTATAACTATAGATTCTATTTTGTCCTTAATGTTACTTATATATTATCTCTTTTGGTGTGATTGTTTGCCAGGTTAGACTTAGTAATTTTATCTCTTTTCAACTTTTCATTTTTTTAAAAAGATATCTATTTCTTTATTTTAAGTAGGCTCCACACCCAACATGGGGATTGAACTCACAACCCTGAGATCGGGAGTCACTGACTCTACCAACTGAGCATTTTTAATTTTTATTTTTAATTGCTACTCATTTTTTCTTTCAATTTCTCATTTGGTTGGTTTCTGCCTTTATCATCCTTATTTCCTTCCTTTGTTACCCTTTTTCTCTTATTTCATTTGTTATGTTTTGGTCCTTGAATTTTGTGCTAGATCCATTTATTTTCGATTTTCCTGTATATACACTTACAAGCATACATTTTCTCTAGGTATGATTTTGGCTACATGAAATAGCAGATGTAGGGCACCTAGAAATTTCTGGCACATGGCAGGCACGACCTTTTAAAAGTGGGCTTTCACGTGTCACGTGAAAAGTCTTTAAAATGAAAAGAACTGCCTAAGTTATTATCTTCATGAAATATTTTCCTAGTCATATTTCCACATACATTTACATTTCCTGTAACCAAATTAAAGAAGAAATTCTTTTTTTTCTTTTTAAATTATTTATTTCATATGCTTTTTAAAATTAAAGACTTTTCTTTAGAGAAATTTTACTTAGCTTCACAACAACATTGAGAGGAAGGTAGGGGGATTTTCCTTATGCCTCCTGCTCCCACACATGCCTACCTCTCTCCTTATCAACCCCCACCAGAGTGGCACGTTTGCTACGGTTCATAAACCTACACTGACACATGGTAAGTCCATAGTTTACATGAGGGTTCAGTCTTGGTGTCGTACATTCTATAGGGTAATTTTTTTCCTATGGGATATTTTTAATTGTCGTTTCTTTTTCATTCCTTCTGAATCTTGGCTGCTTTTTAGAATTACCCAGGAAGCTTGATACCTGATACCAAAGCTCCAACTCAAATACTCTCAGAATCTCTAACTATTAGACCAAGACATTGTACATTTGAAAGCTCTTCAGGTGATTCCTAGGTATAGCCGAGGCTGAGATTTACATTGGTCTTAACTTCCTGTCCCATCTTTCCTAATCAGAAGCCACACTGTTCAAAACTATTAGAAGTCTAATAAAAATGAGTGGATGTAAATGTAATGCAGGAATTTTAATAACTTCTGTAACACTCTGGCAATATTTACTCATTGACATTGGAAATCTATACTATGTAATTGACCATTACTCTAAATGTATATTAATAAGTGAGTTTCCTCAGCAATTTGGGATGGATAGGTTTCCTCAGCAATAAAAGGGTGGATAGATTTTTCAGGTGAGTTTAGAAAAGCCTGTATAACCCATGATGTAGCTGAAAGGGTTATTTAAACAGAAATGTATTAGGCACAGTTGAATTAAGGACATTGTTTTCAAGGCTGGCGACCAAGTAAAATCAGTTCTAGTTAGAAAACAAAGTGAAGAGAGGGTAGGATTTCCCATGTATATAAATGCTATAATTATTTTCCTAGTCTCTGAAAGAGGCATCTTGGTGTGGTACAAGCAGAGTTGTTACCTAGAGCTGAGAAATAGAGGATTTCAAGTTCAGCTTGATTACCTGGAGTTTTGATGAATTTGGGCAGAAGTCTAAACTCTCTGCCTTAGTATCTTTAAAGGCAAAATGGGGACAACCTATCTTGAGGGATTCTTTCAGAGGTTAAATTATGTTGAAAAGGTGTTTGGTAGATAGTTTCTATGAGGCCACTCACACTGCTTCTTATTTATCATTAGATGAAACCCAAGATGTGGTGCCTAGGTGGCTCCATCGGTTGAGCGTCCCACTTCGACTAAGGTCATGATCTCACAGTTCATGAGTTTGAACCCCACATCGGGCTCTGTGCTGTCAGTGCAGAGTCTGCTTTGGATTCTCTGTCCCCCTTTTTCTCTGTCCCTGACCCATGTATGCTCTCTTTCTCTCAAAAATAAAGAAACATTAAAAAAAATTTAAACCGAAGACATCACCTTTTTTCTTTGTCACAGTGCTATCACCAGTGCCATTTGCCAGCCGTGATGAATTGTATAACCAGGAAGGAAGAAAGAAACGCTGTGGTAGTGGCTGCTGATCTCAGACCAACTAGGGTTACTTTTTAGCTGAGCCTCGAGGAGGCATTGCGCAACCAGGCTTTCCTATGTGCCTGCTCTTTAAAGGTGAAAAGTCAAGTCACGCTCTTCCGTGATCTCTGTTTTCTTTGTAAAAGTCTCTATTAATCTTACAAGGCATATAGGCATGCTTTCCTTTCTCTGACTATTTTTCTGTCTGGTTTGAATTCGTGGTTAAAATATGCCTAGAGTAGCTTTTCTTCCCCCTCTATGTTATGACAAAAGGAGTTATTCTGTGAGTAGTAGAAAACTTATATACTAGCCATTCACCCCTAAGACCGTAAAGCTGGGCTGATTTGAGGATAACCGATGCCATCCCAGAGCCATTGTGGGATTTTCCCTCTCAATTAAAAGCAGAATGAGGTACAAAGGAACTGCTTAATTTATATTTGGACCTAAGACTTGTAAGAGAGAAAGAAAGAGTCAGAAACCTTCATTTAACAACTTTTAACAACGTTTGGGGCTATTATTTTTCACCATTTTCCATATTTTTCCATATTTCTGAATATTTCATAATGAGCACATATTGTTTTGTGTGTGTGTGTGTGTGTGTGAGAGAGAGAGAGAGAGAGAGAGAGAGAGAGACAGAGAGAGAGAGATCAAAGAAATAAAAAGTTATTTATGACTTAAAAATAAGAATTTTCCCAGATTGTAACTGGTAAGCAAGGTAAGTCAGTATTGAACCTATCCCTGATGATAACACCCATGTTCACTGTGTCTCTCATGAATTCAACAACTATTTGTTCGTTGTCTCCAAAGCTCTGTGCCAGCCGCTGTTCTAGGAGCAGGGAAGCAATGTTCAAAACTAGCAAAAGTCTCTCCCTGAAGAGCATGTAGGGGAGAGAAAGACAAGTAATTAAAAAATGCAAATCATGCATCATGTGGTCAATGCTATGTAGAAAAAGAAAACAGAGGAAAAGGGGATAAGGAAGCACAGAGTAGGGTAGAATTTAGCCAGGCATATGACTGAGAGTGACCTTACCAAGTAATCTAATTTGTTGAACATGGAATGTCAGCCAAATTAGTAGTTTGCATTGTACAAAAATGTTAGCACGGCTGTCATGCAAGGGACAAAAAGTATGTTAGTCAACATCTTCCCCATTCATCTGCAATGAGCTTAAGAATGCTTTTGTAGAGAGGCACCTGGGTGACTCAGTTGGTTAAGTGTCCAACTCTTGATTTCAGCTCAGATCATGATCTCATGTTTGTGAGTTCCAGCCCCAAACTGGGCTCTGTGTTGGCAGTGCAGAGCCTGCGTGGAATTCTCTCTCTCTCCATCTCTCTCTGCCCCTCCCTCACTTGTTCAATCTCTCTCTTTCTCTCTCAAAATGAATAAACTTAAAAGAAAAAGAATGCTTTTGAAGAATATGGCAGATTAAATTAGTTATGTGTGTACTATCCAAATCTTTTGGCCTCCCTTGTATTACAAAAAAAATCTAAATGCCAACATCAAAATGATAGTCCACTCAGTCAGTAAGAATTGGCTATCACATTCAAAACAGAATCTAAATTCTGAATGAATGTGTAATTAAGAAGAGCCAAACCAAGAAACCAGTCATTGAAAAATTTAGGTAGGTACACTCAAAATCTAAGCATTTTTTCTAAGTCCCTCATGCAACTGATTAACTCCTGTTCTTTATCCTGTACTTTATCATTGATGATTACTTTTTAGTCTACACAAAATAATATATGGGGGAAAAAGTTAGTGAATCTAAAAAAATCCTTACTTGTAGAGTAGGCATTATATAAAGTAAACATCATATTGACCCCTCCCAAAAAGTCCTGTTAAAATGTTCATATTTGAACACGTTGGTAAGCATTATTTTCAAATCTATATTTGCATGTACATACCAAATCTGTTTCTGTAACTATGTAGTATATAAAACTCTTCCACACATACTCCTGTGATTTTTACATATTGAACATGGCTTGCCTTCTTGCCTCCAACACAAAACATTCTAAGTAATACCTCAGCTTTTTAAATTGTCCATAGAGGGTGGTGGGCACAGAGGAGGGCACTCGTTGGATTGAGCACTGGGTGTTGTATAGAAACCAATTTGACAATAAACTATTAAAAAAATAATAAATTGTCCATAGAAACCATGATTAGCATTTGTGAAATGCTGTAACAACATGATGGCAGTGACGTGACATGAAAAAAATACTAATGTGACATAGAGTTGTATGTCTGTGGTTGAGAGATGATAAAGTTTATGGAAAAGGTCTTCTTCGGTGGGACTTGTCTAATCTTTAATTGGCGCCAAACACTAGAACGATGGCAGCACAAAGCTAATGTCACCTGGAGGTTGGGCCTGGTAAGTTTACCTTCAAAGTACAAATTTTAGCCTCAAGTTTGGCTAAAATTAAAGAGTCAGACAAAAAACACCAGCTATTTCACTTGTCTATACAAAATAACAAGTTAAAAAAAATTTTTTTTTACATTTATTTAATTTTGAGAGACAGAGTGAGACAGAGCACAGTGGGGGAGGGAGAGAGAGAGAAGGAGACACAGAATCTGAAGCAGGCTCCAGGCTCAGAGCAAGTGTTCAGCACAGAGCTTGATGTGGGGCTCAAATCATGACCTGAGTCAAAGTCGGACACCTAACTGACTGAGACACCCAGGCACCCCACAAAATAACAAGTTTTAAAAAGTATTTCATCCTGGGGGAGGGGCGCCTGGGTGACTCTGTTGGTTAAGTGACTGACTCTTGGTTTCAGTTCAGGTCACGATCTCACGGTTCATGGGTTTGAGTCTTGCATCGCGCTCCGTGCCGACAGCGTGAGGCTTGCTTGGGATTCTCTCTCTCCCTCTCTCTACCCCTCCCCTGTGCTTACATGCACTCTCTCTCTCAAAAATGAATAAACTTAAAAAAAAGTATTTCATCCTGGTAAAGGTGATTTCAGTTCCTTCGTAAGAAGAAAAATTTGGGGGGCAGCAAATATCACTTGTCCCTCCCCCCATGCAAAACCTCTGGTGGTGAGAATGGAGATGTTCTTACCTATAAATTGTCTAATAATCCTCTTCACTTTCTTAAGTATTTAAGTTGCTTGAACCCTAACTGAAATATCTATAAGTACTTCCTTTATCTTAATCCCTTTCTACCTTCTTATTTCTCAGACATCTTGGAGGAAGCCTGGTATTCTAATAGCCATGTTTTCTAGGTTGCAAATCTGAGGCTATGGAGGACGACCTCTACCAATGGTGATAAAATGAACACCTAAGATGCACTTTCCAAGATGCTCCACGTATCCCCCCAACTGAATGAATACTCCTGCCCTGAGGCAGAAGATCCAGAGGGGAAAGGCCTCTCTGAAGAGATAATGTTTGAACTGAGCAATCAATGGCCAGAAGGAGCCTTGCATGAAGCAATGGTCCAGGCAGAGGGAGCAGCACTCCCTCACCCGGCAGGTGGCTCTCCCTGGGGAGGGCTGCCAGAAAGGCAGCCAGTCCTAGTGACCTTTCATGTTCCCCTCCCTCCATGGGACACTCAGGCCGAATGGTGGGTATACAGGGTGCCCTCGACTGCCCCCCTCAGTCCCGCCATCTCTCTCCATTCTCCTTTCATTTGTTCAGCCTGGGGCAGATCTATTTAAACAGAGGAGAAGAGAGGCAAGATTCCCTTCCTGTCCAGAGAGGGAGAGGAGATCACCTTCCCTTTTCCCACCCGCTCATTGTATAATGAATGGGGATAGAGGTGGGTAGGTCAGGGCGCAGAACTTCTGGTTCTCGAATTGGTGCTTCTCCATCAACCCTGTGGGGAAGTGTCTGACTCCAGTTGCTAGGTGTGGTAGGGACTTTTCTCCTTTAGGCCTCAGAAGAATTCTCTGCAATAGGAAAAAACATTTGCCTGATACTTATTACTCTGGTATAATAACCATCATTTGGGGAGTATTGTGAGGTGAGATCTGGGGTGTGTGAGGAAGCCTATGTGAGCCACTCAAGCCATGAAATGTAGATGACTTTCCAGTGCAGCTGCAGCCAGTGCTAGCAGAGAATCCGGGACAGGAGCTTAGGATTCCAGCCTTGCTCGTGTGGAAATGAGCAGAAATATCCACAAATGGCAGCTGAAAACGTTCAAAGTCTAGATGAGGCTTTGCCATTTGGAAGTGAGCCAGGCTCAGTCAACTACTTTGCACCTGTTTATCTGAAGACTCTTAAAATGATAATCCCAAGAGAGCAGGAATATTTATACACTTGAATAACTCAGGATCCATGTGTGGGTGGAATAAAACAACCAAGTTTATGAGTTTTAGGGCCCAAATTGGTCAGGAGTTGGTGAAGATTTCATTTCTTTTCTTTTGCTTCAGTTATGAGGAGTCTCAGATAATTCATTAGCATATCTCCTTATGACTGGAGGTTTCCTAAGTGGTGATTTCAGCTGGATGTTTGAATATTTAAAAACGCTGTGTGGAGCTTACTCACACCTGTACCCACAATCAGTTCTAAGAAGCGGATGAGACTGAGTCCATCCCTCGCTGACAGACACCATGACAGATGCCAGACGAGTCCTTTGAATGTGAGCCTTTTGTCTCCCGCAAACGACATTTTCAGTTGAGAGCTGAGTTGTGCAGCTGGACAGAGTTTGACAAGGCCAAGGCATTCCCAAGCCTTATCCTGGCTACCTCCTGCAAATTTCTAGAATATCACAAATTGAGAACCAAAACTATTTGCTCACAGCTGGCGCAAAGCTAAGGCATCTTCATTTGTTGCAAAAGCCTGCCAATGCTAAGAAAAGAATTCACTTCATCAGTGGCTTAGATTACTGATTAAGTGGGCTCCTATTTAAGCTGTTTCACACAACCATACTAAAATTAACCAAATAGCCGTGTTACTTTAAAAGTGGCCTGTAGCAGGCAATCAATAAATACGTGCCAAATGGAAGAACAAACCTGTCTTCACTGGTGTTTATAAGGTGGGCAGGGGGATGTTAGAAGACTGGAAGGGCTGTTGGACTTAATGCCTGTGACTGAGGGTCTACTGACACCAGCGATGTGACAGTGTCCATTCAGCCCCTCAACCCCCAAACCCAAGGGCGATTCTGGATTACTGCTGCCCACCTGCATGTCCACAGCCCGTCAGCAACTCCTGTGAGGCCCACCTCTAAAATATAAGCAGATTTGCTTCTTTCTCCACCTCCACTGCCCCAGATAACTCCGGTGGGTATGACTAGCCTCCCACACACTGCTTGCACTCACACCCACACAGCAGCCTCAGGAACCATCCTGTGACACTGCACTATTGACAACCGTTCCATGCCCTCGGCTCGTCAGAGCCCACAAGGCCCTTTATGACTTGACCTCCCCTTCCTTCACCTCTTTTTATACCTTCCATTCCTTGGCTCAGTATTCTTTGGAAACATTGGCCTGCTGTTCATTCCTCAAATGTGCCTCATGGCTTTTGCACTTGCTGTTTCCTCTGGCTTGAAGGTTCCCTATGTGACTCACGACTTCTTTCTCAGGCCACAGCTCAGATGTAATCTTCTTAGAGATGCCCTCCCTGGCCGCCTCAGTCACTCCTCAGTCACTTTTTATAAAGTTATCACGCTTCATTCCCTTTATAGTATTTCCTGCAATCTGACCTTCTGTGTTTATTTGCTTACGGCCTCCTTCTAGCAGAGGCAGTGACTTCATCTGTCTAACTCACTGCTATTTCCAGCACTTACTCATTGTTCAACCAATAATTGTTGAGCAAATGAGGTGGATGCTGCTTTTCCCCTAATATTTTCTTCTATTTGGATTGTGACCAAAAAAAAAAAAAAATCACACAAGTATAACACGTGACATTTGAGAGGAAGGTGAGATCGTCTGTTCCCATTTCTTCACTTTGGGACGGGCAAGTGAGGACTGGAGGTGATTTGCCCAACATCACATAGCTTATCAGGCCAGGGTCCAGAACAAAGCCACGTCTCATGATTCAATCTGGCACCCTCTCTACAAAAACCATGGACAGGGCCAGGCTCCAAAACAATCGGATTTTGTGGCCCAGTGAACAGTGGAAAGGAATGTATGATGAAAGGTGGAAGAAAAGACTGGAAAGAAAATATTATAAGACCTCTTAAAATAACAGGTATAGGTAAAAAGATCTCATAATAACAAATAAAGGAAAATATGTGAGTGGGAAGAGTAGTCATTATTATTAGCAGTGGAAAAACTGAGTATAATCTGCTGAGTTCTAGTTCTTTTTTTTTAAGTTAATTTTAATTTATTTATTTTGAGAGAAAGAGAGAGAGCACAAACAGGGAGGGGCAAAGAGAAGGAGAGACAGAATCCCAAGCTGTCTCCATGCCATCAGCATGGAGCCCTATGTGAGGTTCAAACTCATGAACTGTGAGATCATGACCTGAACTGAGATTAAGAGTTGAATGCTTAACCAACTGAGTTGCCCAGGTGTCCCATAATCTGCTGAATCTATCCCAGCGGCTCCCCAACAGTGAATGTGCATGTGGGAAGGGTGTACTGGCTATTCTGCAAGACAACATTCATGTGGAGGCACCATGGCAGGCTAGAGAGGACACACCTTGCCTCGGACATTCACTTAAACACTGTTCTGGACAAATATAAACGTTTTACGGGGTTGGATTCAGCCTAGAGGTAGTTAGTTTGAAGTCCCCTGACATAAATCCTCAGAATCTGGTTGGTTCTCAGGTTATATATCAAATATACAATAAACTTGAATTATATTTCAGAGTTGAGCAGATATATTCTGATGGGAGAAATGATAGAAAAAGCCCTTGAGTTGCTTCTAAATCTAAGTCATCTTCTCTTTCAACCAAAGCCATGCCTAAGGTTTGACAAATAAGTGACCACTGAGGCAGAAAATCACTCAGGAGATGGCAAAGATAAGAGGGGGTTGGTTTGTTGGTTAGTGCTATGCACTTAGCACTCTACACACACACACACACACACACACACAATTTTTTTCTTTATTTGGACTCCGAGCTGTAACAGGTTGTGTCTGAGCCTGGAAGATGGTCAAGTACTCTGGAAAGAGGTCATTCCTGGTCACTAGGGTGGAAATCCAAGAATTTATCATTGCGTTAGGAAAGAAATCCATGGTTGGGTTGTAGAGCAAGGACAATGGAAAAAGTCAGGGGAAAGAGTCTAGGTATTAATATCAAGGAAGGATATAGTAAGAGGAATCAGAAGGGTAGCAAGTAATTAAAGAAAGAATTCTTTACATAATAAAATCTCTGAAGGTAAGAAGACTCTTCAGGGCTCCATCAGTCTATTTAGTGAGGTTTAACTGTACTTCTTATGTAACTGCAGCTTGAAGATAAGTTCTATTTATTTCTTAATATCATTTATTTACTTATTCATATATTATTTGTTGGGTGTCTAGCACCCCCTAGACACTTATAGACTAAGAATACAATGAGCAACAATAACAACAAAATACCATGTGTTCATAGAGCTAGAATTTATTCGTGGAGGTAGTAGCTTAGTAAGTAAATCACATAGTGGGTTACACTTCAACTGAATTTGAAAGACTTTGAAAGGCGCTTCATGCATGTCTGATCTTCATGTGGTAAAGACAGATAGCATTCCTGAGAGAGATGGTCAAGTCCAGAGCTGAGGGAAAAGTAAGAGCCTGCCAGGCAGGGCCTGCGGAGAAAGATTCCAGCGGGAGGAAGTAGTGTGTGTGAAGATTGTGTAAGTTAGGAGACCTTGGAGGAAACGCGAGGAGACCCCGTAGCTGGAGCTGAGCACACGATTGAGCTAGAGTGTGAGATGAAGTCAGAGCGGTAGGCGGGGCTAGACTGTGTACATAAAGACCCAAGGAATAAAGTAAAATAGACCAAGCAGACTTTGAACACTTTCCAGGGGTAAAATTCAAAAACAGCTGGATAATACCAGCAGGGGTAAGCGTGGGAAAACTGCTCTTCGAGAATGCTGGGAGACACATTTCTGGAGGACAATTGGGTGAAGTGTATTATGGTTGACCCTTGAACAATGTGGGGGGTGGGGAAGTTAGGAGCGCCCACTACCCACATAGTTGAAAATCCAGTGTAACTTTTGATTCCCCCAAAACTTAACTACTAATAGCCTACTGTTGACCGGAACCCTTACTGAGAACAAAAACAGTCAATTAACATATTTTGTATGCTATATGTATTATATACTGCATTCTTAAAATAAAGTAAGCTAGAGAAAAGAAAAATGCTACTCATAATACCGTAGGGAGACAAAATATATTTTCTGTACTGTACTGTAGAAAAATCTGCATGAAAGTGCACCCGCACAGTTCAAACCTTTACTCAAGTGTCAACTGCATAAGCCTTTCTATAATATCCTTTGATACAACAGTTCTACTTCTAGGAACTTATACTAAAGAAATAATCAGATGAGGGCACCAAGGTAGTGTTATTTAACTTTGCATAAAGGAGAATTTCACAAGTGGGAGGTTGTTACTGCTTTTCTGTTCCTCTGAATTTTTCTTTCGAGCATGCAAAGCAGTTTGCTTGTCTGAATAGATTTTTACTGCCTATGTCTGTAACAAAATAAAAATAAAAATGAAACAATGCTAGTTTGGTCAATATCTTAGTTGATTCTAAATATGAGAAGGCCATTTGCTAAGAATGCGGACATTTAAAAAAGAAAAATATAAACCACATGTCTTGTGGTCCTTGCTATTTAAGGTACTGTTTAGGAGCCACAAATCACTGCCTGTCTTTGGCGACTGTTTTAGGCAATGTGATTTTGCAACATGGGAGCTTGGACACTGTGTTGCTTATGTCAGCAGGTGATATGGGTCAGTTTTCCTGTCTCACATAATACGGTGCCCCTGGTACATGGATTATAAGCCTTCAGGTCTACAAATATGACTTTTCTAGGTGATTTAAATGTGGCTCCACACATTTTGGAATGTCGTCAAGAGCTAGGGCTACCAACCATCACCCCAGAATAGATACAATCATGTTAATATTCAGCATCGTGGGTCTTAACGGGGCTCCAGTAAACGGTAACTGAGCCCTACCTCAACTCTCAGAGTCAAGAACACAGATTCTGCCTGGTTCCAATGTTCAAGAGACAAGGAAACAAGAGATAAATGAACTTCCCTGAACCTGTTTCCTTACTTGCAGATTGGCAATAACGATAGTATCATCCTATCAGGTTATTTATGGGGATAAGTGAGGTAATACAAATAAAGAACTAAGAGCCAGTTATGCCCTCAAAGTGACAACTATCCCCATCCACAAAAGAGAGATGATGCCATGAGAGAGGAAGTTTTCCAAATTCAAAGTTTTGAATCCACTGGGAGGAAAATGCTGTTATCGAAGACAAAGGGGGCATGTCTAAGTGTACCCTTGAAATTTCTGCTCCGAGCAACTCCGTCTTTTTGTCACTAGCCCAAAAGTGACAGAAGCAGCACTGCTTGGTTTCCAGGACCGAAAGGAAGGGGGAGGACCTGGGGTGCACGCGGGGATGAGCAGTGGCCAGAAGTAACAATACTGCCCCAGGTGAGGGGAGGCTGTGGGGTAAGTTTGTGGAGGCAAATTTATTTATTTATTTATTTATTATTTTAAAAATATGATTTATTGTCAAGTTGGCTAACGTACAGTGTATACAGTGTGCTCTTGGTTTTGGGGGTGGATTCCCGTGATTCATCGCTTACATACAGCACCCAGTGTTCATCCCAACAAGTGCCTTCCTCAATGCCCATCACCCATTTTCCCTTCTCCCCCAAACCCTCCCATCCATCAATCCTCAGTTTGTTCTCTGTATTTAAGAGTCTCTTATGGTTTGCCTCTCTCCCTCTTTGTAACTATTTTTTTCCCTTTCCTTTCCCCCATGGTCTTCTGTTAAGTTTCTCAAGTTCCACATATGAGTGAAAACATATTATATCTCTTTCTCTAACTGACTTGTTTCACTTAGCATAATACCCTCCAGTTCCACCCACGTTGTTGCAAATAGCAGGATTTCATTCTTTCTCATTGCCACATAGTATTCCATTGTATATATGAACCACATCTTCTATATCCATTCATCTGTTGATGGACATTTAGGCTGTTTCCATAATTTGGCTACTGTTGAAAGTGCTGCTATAAACATCGGGGTACATGTGCCCCTGTGCATGAGCACTCCTGTATCCTCTGGATAAATTCCCAGTAGTGCTATTGCTGGGTTGTACGGTAGTTCTATTTTTAATTTTTTGAGGAACCTCCACGCTGTTTTCCAGAGCGGCTGCACCAGTTTGCATTCTCACCAACAGTGCAAGAGGGTTCCCATTTCTCCACATAATGTGTAGAGGCAAATTTAAAGGAAGCAAACTTTGAACAGACATAAACAATGAATGGTTCTTGGGAAATGTCATCTCTAGATAGCCACAGGCTACATGATTTTCCAATAAGCACAAACTTCGCAAATCATAAAAAGTCTTACTTCATTTTTAGAGAGTCTATGTCTTTTCCATATTTACTCGACATCTTTCAAAAGGAAGTTTGTGAAGTTTCTGTGCACAGACTGTAAAGTCAAACTGCATTTGTTTCCTGCCTCTGCCACTCTCTTGGCCGTGTGAACTTAGGCAAGTTAATGAAGCTCTCTGTGCCAGGGATAATACTAATTAAACCCATTTCAATGAGCTGCTATGAAAATTCAGATAATATACGTAAAGCGTTTCAATACTGACTAGTACTTGCCAAAATGCTAACGATTATTATAATTGTTATTTTCTTTTTTCATCTTCTGGTCCCTGGACTCCTCATTTTTATAGATGCTTGGCACCTTTCTGGATTTTTTTCTCCTTGCTAAACCTGAGTCCCAGCCTGTCATTTTACAGTAACATTCTCTAACATTCTGAATCCTCTGCCACCATGACCCAAAGATTGGCTGCTGAAACGGAGTGGTGCCATGAGAATCAAAGTGCATGTCTATACTGTCAAGTGGAATGCCAATGTTTCTGCAATGATGTCAAGGCTGATACAATGCAAGAATACCAGCATTATAAAAAAAGGTTTACTTATTTTTGAGGGGTGGGAGAAGAGGGACAGAGAAAGAGGGAGAGAGAGAATCCCAAGTGGGCTTTGCGCGGTCAGTGCAGAGCTTCATGCGGGGCTCGAACTCATGAACCATGAAATCATGACCTAAGCTGAAATCAGGAGTTGGACACTTAGCCAACTAAGCCACTGAGGTACCCCAAAATCCCAGCTTTGAAGTCACATGCACTTTGAAGTAACATGCACATGAGTTCAAATCCTGCCTGTGGTAGTTAACAGTTTCCTCGGCCTTAGGCAACATGGTCTCTCATGCCTGCATTTTCTAACCTGTGAAGTTGGGCTGCAGTATCTACTGGGCTGGGCTGGCCACCTTCCATGTGCCCTGCCAGATGTCGCTCTACCTTCTCCACTCAATTCTGTGTCCCGAAACTCCTTTGCACTCTGGCTCCTTATGGGAAGGACCCAGAGGCAGGTTCGCACCTCTGCCTCCTGTAAGGGCCCACAGTGGTACGGACTTCTTCAAACACAGCTGGAAAGCCGCTGCTGAGCAAAAAAGGAAAACTTGCCCATGGAGTATGTCTGACTTTGTAGCCTGTAATTTGACAGAGTTCCTGATCTGACAGGAGTCTAACTTTTATTTTCTCTTAGTGCCCTTGATGGACTCCCATGCTGATGAAACCAAATGACTTGCTCACTGTTTCCTGAACATGTCCCTGTGTTTCTACTTCTGCTGTTCCTTGCGAGGGCCTGGCTGCACATGACTAAATCCTACCTTGTGCATTGGTCTGGCTCGCATGCCTTTAAGGTGTTCTCTCCCTTGACTCCTAAACACAGGAATTGTTCCCTTGCAAGAACTCCCATGTCCTATCCAGTATCACTGTGTGTGTATCTTTCTCTCAACACTTTATCATGACCTGCTTCATATTATAATCATGTGCTTTATTTCCCTTTTTTTTTTTTAATTTTTTTAATGTTTATTTATTTTTGAGACAGAGAGAGACAGAGCATGAGTGGGGGAGGGGCAGAGAGAGAGGGAGACACAGAATCCGAAACAGGCTCCAGGCTCTGAGCTGTCAGCACAGAGCCCGACTCGGGGCTCGAACTCACAGACCGTGAGATCATGACCTGAGCCGAAGTCGGCTGCTCAACCGACTGAGCCACCCAGGCGCCCCTTATTTCCCTTTTTAAAAAAATATTTATTTATTTTTGAGAGAGAGAGAGAGATGGAGAACAAGGGGGGAGGTATAGAGAGAGACACACACATGGAATCCAAAGCAGGCTCCAGGCTCTGAGCTGTCAGCACAGAGACCAATGTGGGGCTTGAACTGTGAGATCATGACATGAGCAGAAGTCAGACGCTTAACCGACTGAGCCACCCAGGCGCCCCTCCCATGTTGTTTTGTAACCTCCATGGGGAAATGTCTGTATTTTACTCACCCTGTGCCTGCCACAATGGCTGCCCATGCAGACCGCTCAACAAAGACTTCGTGAATGGTGTGCATGGTGCTGTTGGTGGGTGAAGTCCATACGCTGGCTGCAAGACTTTAAAAGCACTTCTTTGGGTGTTCTTCAACTGTATTACCAAGTACTGTGTTTCTGTATAGTACTGCTCAGGGCAAGAGAAAGGATGAGGAGTAAATTCATCTCTAATCCCTGTTTTGAATCACTGCTACTTATAGTTCATGACAAAACACTGTCTAAAAAGGCTCGCTAGGGGTAACCCTGCATGAATGATATTCCAGAACAGATGGCAGGCTCTGGGGGAGGGGCTCAAAGTGTGAAGGGAAAGTGTAAAGGGAAATTTTCACTCTCTGCCTTCCAACCAGGAAGGAAAAACAGAATACATCCTCCACACCAGTGCCTTTGATTCCCCTCTTAACAAGAGGACACATCATAATAAATTAAGATTTACATCTTAGCGATAAATTCGGCCAAGATGTAGTAAACTTGTGTTATGTGACCCAGCACTGCCATGTGCTTTGGGGGATACCGAGGACCACAGGCAGGGTTTCTGCCCCTAATTTATTGCTCAGGTTTACATGGGAATCAAAATCTAAAAATAATACCATCTGTAGAGAGGAGGCATATGGATTCATTATTGGGGAGACTCTGCCCCAAAGCCATTCGTGAACTGAAAGCATTTTAATATAATTTGAGGTCACATTATGTGGGCCAGGTTCTCCATGCCTGAGTTACTCTCTGGGAAGAAATGAGGTTCCTTTAAGGTAGCCAGGGGTAAAAATAGTTTACTGTGGACTTTGAATTGGAGCTAACCATTTTACCTCATATGAAGCAATCTTCGCTGGCTATCTGCCTTTCTGGCTCCAGATTGGCCTTTCACTTCTGTCCCTCATCTCAGAAACTCAAACCGACACGCTCCTCATGGCCATTTGAGGGAAGAGCCCAGAATGGTCTTGGATCCTGTGGGTTGGCCACAGGGGCATGGGCAGCCCCCTGGGGCTGCGGCTGGCAGGGTAAGGAGCAGATTGGGTTATGAACACCCAGCAAGTAGAGCACATGTCTTTCTCTCCCTGAACTGCCGTCTAGTTAGTATTGAAATTTACTTTACACAGTCTGTGACTTGGAAATGAAGAAATTAAATTTCACATTATAATGTCACTTAATCTACTGGTAACTGCTTGATTCTTGTTCTTCTTACCTGTTTTCCCAGCAACCTACTTCACAGAATGGTTGGGAAGAGGAGGTGAAATATGTTAAAGCACATGGTCAGCACGCAAAAATATTAGGTGTTATGGGGGGCGTGGGTGACTCAGTTGTTAAGCGTCTGACTTCTGCTCAGGTCATGATCTCATGGTTCATGAGTTTGAGCCCCGCATCAAATCCCTACTTGGGATTCTCTCTCTCTCTCTCTCTCTCCCTCTCTCTGCTCCTCCCTGACTTGTACTCTCTCTCTCTCAAAAATAAATAAACTTAAAAAAATAAACATTAGGTGTTATGTTGTAAAATTCATCACTTGCTATTCTGTGTCTCAACCTATTAACTCCTTGAGAGCAGAACATATATTTGACTTCTCCTTGATTCAACCTCGCACAAAGCATAGGTAAATTCCTCCCTTCTATTCTTTAATACTTTCTGGTGATGTATCCTAAAAAAATAATTTTTAATACTAACTACTAGTCCTCTTCCTTGTTTTATACTCACATATTTATTATACATATTCCTCAATCCAGAACCAACTGGTTCAGGAGAGAAGGACTCTACAGCTCTTGACCAGCAGGGCTCACCACTTAGAGCTGCATTTGGAGTGACTCAGGAAGAGCACTGGTGTCCTCTCATTTGTGAAAGTTTTTTCTTTTGTTTTCTTTTCCTTTTTCTTTTCTTCTTTTTTTCCCCCACAGATGAACAGACATCAGCTCTTGCAGCTGCTTTAATGACCCCGTCCAAAGGAAAGCCACTCTAAAAATAAACTTGAAGGACAACAAATGGCCTGCCTGATAACCTATTTTGAGGGGCAGGGGTTTAGAGGATTCAAAAATGAAAGTATGTTATCAAATAGGATGAGAATATAAAGATTGGGAAAGTTTTAAGGCATGATTTTTACTAAAAAGTTCAACTGGCCAAGTTCAAAGCCATATGCCACCTATAGATATTAAATGTGTAAAATTGCCAATATCAGATACAGCCTAATGTTTTGAGGCTTTACATGATGCTTCCTATATATAGCAAGGCCCTTGGTATCTTAGGAACACAATTTAAAAAATTTTCATCATAAGCCATAGGCCTTTAAAATGGTGTCAAGAGGAAAGCCCTAAAGACTCCACCAAAAAAACTGCTAGAACTGACGAAAGAATTCAGTAAAGTTGCATGATACAGAACACATGTATAGAAATTTGTTGCATTTATATATGCTAATAGTGAAACAGCAGAAAGTGAAATTGAGAACATAATCTCATTGACAATTGCACCCAAAATAATAAAACACAGGAATAAACTTTACTGAAGAGGTGAAAGACCTGTACTCTGAAAACTATAAAACTTTGATGAAAGAAATTGAATATGATGCAAAGAAATGGAAAGACATTCCATGGTCATGGGCTGGGAGAACCAATATGTTAAAGTGTCCATAATACCCAAAGCAACCTACAGTTTTAATGCAATCCCTATCAAAATACCAACAGCATTTTTCACAGAACTAGAACCAACAATCCTAAAATTTGTATGGAACCATGAAAGACCCTGAATAGCCAAAGCAATCTTGAAAAATAAAAACAAAACTAGAGGTATCACAATCCTGGACTTCAAGTTACATACAAAGCTGTAGTAAACAAAACAGTATGGTCCTGGCACAAAAACAGACACATAGATCAACAAAACAGAATAGAGAGCCAGAAACAAATCCACAATTATATGCTCAACTAATCTTCAACAAAGGAGGAAAGAATATATAATGAGAAAAATTCTCTTCAGCAAACGGTGCTAGGAAAACTGGACAGCTACATGCAAAAGAATTAAACTAGACCACTTTCTTATACCATATAAAAATAAATTCAAAATGGACTAAAGACTTTATTTGAGAAATTAAGCCATAAAAATCCTAGAATAGAATACAGGCAGTAATTTTTCTGACATAGGCCTTAATAACATATTTCTAGATAGGTCTCCTGAAGCCAGGAAAACAAAAGTAAAAATAAACTGTTGGGACTATATCAAAATAAAAAGCTTCTGCATGGCAAAGGAAACAAATAACAAAACTAAAAGGCAATCTACTGAATGATATTTGCAAAGGACATATTTTTATAAATGGTTAGTATCCAAAATATATAAAAAACTGATACAACTCAACACCCAAAAAACAAATAATCCTATTAAAAAATGGGCAGAAGACACGAACAGGCATTTCTCCAAAGAAGACATCCAGGTGGCCAACAGACACATGAAAAGATACTCACCATCACTCATCATCAGGGAAATGAAAATTAAAACCTCATACCTGTCAGAATGACTAACATAAAAAAACATAAGAAACAACATGTGTTGGTGAGAATGTGGAGAAAAAGGAACACTTTTGCACTGTTGGTGGGGATGCAAACTGGTGCAGCCACTATGGAAAACAGTATAGAGTTTCTTTGAAAAAGTTAGAAATAGAATTACCCTAGAGATGATAATCACACTACTGGGTATTTACCCCCAAAATACAGAAACATTAATCCAAAGGGACACATGACACCTCTATGCTTATTGCAGCATTATCTACAATAGCCTGATTATGGAAGCAGCCCACGTGTCCATTGATAGATTAATGGATAGAGAAGAAGTGATATATGTAAACAATGGAATATTATTCAGCCACAAAAAGGAATGAATCTTCCCATTTGCAACAACATGGAAGGAACTAGAGGGTATAATGCTAAGTGAAATAAGTCAGAGAAAGACAAATACCATATGATTTCAGGCATCTGTGGAATTTAAGAAACAAAACAAATGAACAGGGAAAACGAGAGAGAGAGGGAGAGAGAGAGAGAGAGAGAAACAGAGAAACCAAGACATAGACTCTTAACTACTGAGAATGAAGAGGTGGTTACAGAGGGGAGGTGAAATAGGTGAAGGTGATTAACGAGTATACTTACGATGAGCACTGAGAAACGTACAGAGTTGCTGAATCACTGTATTGTACACCTGAAACTAATACAACATTACTTGTTAACAATACTGGAGTTAAAATGAAAAAACTTAATAAAAAAATAATAAAATGGTGCCAACGGGCTTCCAAGTTTTCCAACTCTTCAGAGAACATGTAGTTCCCAAGGATTCTTGGTATTGCCGCGGGACAAACTGAGCACTCACCAATTGCATAATGTCACCCTGGACTTTCTCTAGGAACTCACAGCCCAAAGCCTTGCCTAGAGACCTCGTTTCTACGGGCTTCCAAGTTTCCCTTCTCCCAGGGTAAATTGGAAGTGATCTAAATGGAGAGCAAATCAAACAGCAGAATCACAACCTACCACTTGAGTGGACTGCTGTTATACATGGAAGCCCCTAGAAGTGTGTCTAAAACCACTTACTTTTTTTAGTGTATGTTCTTATGCAGGGGTTTTAATAATTACAGATATAATTATACTGTATATACAATTATACATTTGTCTTCTTCACTTATTTCATAAGTATTTTCACCCCCATTACATTCATTACATCTTTTAAATTACTTTGTCATGAAATACGCTTATGCTTAAAAATGTAAATATCATAGGAACGTGTCAAGTGGAAAGTAATAGATCCCATCCCTTCTGTCTCCTAAATCCAAGAAGTACTAGTTTTGTTACAGTCTTCTGGAGCTTTTATGTAAGTGTCCATCGGTATCTAAGCAAGCATGTTTATGTATAGAATAGTTTTCCTTTAAATTTATGGGATCAATCTAAGCATCAGGTTTGGGAACTTGCTTTTTTCACTTAATAATTAGCAAATAAAATACATGAGCAAATAAAGTTAGCAAATAAAAATACAGGATGCATTGTTAAAATGTGAGTTTCAGGTCAACAAAAAATTACTTTAGTGTATGTTTCAGATGTTGCATGGAACAAACTTATACTAAAAAAATGATTCGCTGTCGGCCTGACACTCAAATTTCACTGGGCATCCCGTCTTATGCACTACAAACACATCTGTATATCTGCACGTTTAGATCGATCTGTTTGTTTAAACTGGCATAAGGTTCCACATGTCTGAATGTGGCCAGGCAATCTTGGTTGGTAGGGACAATTAGGGATATTTATAAGGGATAATTTTTCTCTTCTTATTTTTTCTTATTTGTCATTATCAGAGGTTTATCACTGTAAATGCTTTGTAGGTGGAGTAGTTCCTGTGAACTGGAAGACCTCTTTAGCACTTTGATTGGTGAGGCCATGGAAGTCTGGGAGTGAGACTATGGAATATTCTATTACTCTGCTTACAGAGGCAGAAGACCCCTTGGGGCAGTCAGAAGGAAAGAACTGAGGAGAAGCCCAGGCCAGCACCTCTAGGCCCCAGAAGTGAGCTCTGCTGACTTCCTCAAAATCATCTAAGTTATCCTCTAGTGCCTGGGATTGATGGGGTTGCCAGAATCTTCTGGGTGGGGTGTCCTGAGCCCAGACTAGGACTTATATAGAGCTCTAGGTTCCCCATGGGCTCTGGCCCATATTTCTCCCTTTTGGGGAACTCTATGATGCTCTACTCTCCTCCCCCATGTCCACATGTGGGGTTGACTATATGCCCCTCAGTGTGTGAGGGACATTGTGCTTATGGGGTCTTCTGGGGGCCCTGGGGTTGAGCCCCAGTTCCAGAAGGGAGGCTGGGCAAGTGGATCATCTCCACTCTTTTGGTCAGTATTTCTCACATGGAATTGCACAAGATTGGGCAGCCAGCGTGGGGCTGACATGCTGACTTTGAGTGATTCAAATTGTTTCTACAGATAAGGCCCTGGCAAGAAATGTTGTTCCTCCTCCCTATGCCCTCACCCTTGGGGCAGCCCTGGAGAAGAGAAGTGTAGGGAAGGAGGAAGGAATGGGAAGCTGGCAAAAGGAGGGTGGCAAGTTGATAAAAGGTCTGAGAGAAACCAAGAAACCCAACCGAGAAGATGTTGGGGAATGTCTATGGCCAGGCGACTAAGAATTTTGTATATGCTAACTTGTTCAATCCTCACAACAATCCTAGGAGGTAGGAGGTATGATCACTCCAGTTTACAAAGGAGTGAAGGGGGGGAGGGAGAAAGGAAGGAAGGAATTGATGAGAGTCCGAAGAAATTAGGTAACACCCAAGATTACACAGGAGCTAGAAAGTGGTAGAGATGGCATTTGGTCATTAGAGTTGACTCTAGAGTCTATGGTCCAAAACATGTGGCTGTATGTGACTAATGTGGAGTCTTAATTTACTGACTATATAGCTTGTGATATAACCATTTCCCATTGGCTCCAACTTTCCAGTAAATGTTACTATACTCATGAGTGACTGACTATACTCATGTTTTAAATTTTGCTTTGTTTAGAAACCAGTAAAAAGGCTGTTTCTTGTTTAGGTCTAAAAAGTAAAGAGGCAGGAAAGCTTGGGAAGCAGTGAACATGTGATTATGACTTTCTGGAGTACAAACAAATCTTTGAGAAGGTGTATATATATCAGTCAGGATACCAACAGGAAAAGCCAATCCCATCACAGGGTTTAGCTGAGCCTTTTTAAAAAAAGTTTTTTTAATGTTTATTCATTTTTGAGAGAGAGAGAGAGACACACACACAGAGCATGAGCAGGGGGGTGCAGAGAGAGAGAGAGGGAAACACAGAATCTGAAGCAGCCTCCAGGCTCTGAGCTGTGAGCAAAGAGCCCTACAACAGGGCTCAAACTCACAAACCTCAAGATCATGACCTGAGTTGAAGTTAGACACTTAACCAACTGAGCCACCTAGATGTCTCTAGCTGAGGGTTTAATGAAGAAACTCTTGGGGGACAGAATTAAGGGGAAGAGCAAAGAAGGGTGGAGCACCAAGGGACTAGCAACAGAGAGAATCTTTTACATGCTCTGTCTTTAAGGGGCAAAGGGAGGTAACTGTGTTATCTAGTCTAGAGAGAGCTTGGAACCTTGGAAGGCAGATTGCTTGCCCAGAGCTATGAAGAGTCATGGCAACACAGGAAAGAAGCAGAGAGAATAAATATCTTCTTCTCTTTCTCTTTCCAATCTCTGATATGCTGCATGTGTTTCCATTGGCCAAACCTAACTCGGAAGCCAGAAGGCAAACGGAACCTGATGATGCAATCTTAAGGTCAGCCTTCAGGGGTTCCTGGGTTGCTGTGCTGGTTAAGCGTCTGATGCTTTTCTCCCCAACCCCCAATGATTACTTATTTTTGAGAGAGAGAGAGAGAGAGAGAGAGAGAGAGAGAGAGAATGAGTGGGGAAGAGCAGAGAGAGAGGGAAACACAGGAGCCAAAGGAGGCTCCAGGTTTTGAGCTGTCAGCACAGAGCCCCCAGTGGAGCTTGAATTCATGAACCTGACCCGAAGGTGATGACCTGAGCCAAAGTTGGATGCTTAATCGACTGAGCCACTCAGGTGCCCCAAGCATCTCACTCTTGATTTGGGTTCAGAGCATGATCTCAGGGTATGTGGGTTCGAGCCCCATGTAGGGCTCCGTGCTAATGGTGGGGAGACTGCCTGAGATTCTCTCTCTCTTCTCTCTGCCCGTCCCCTGCACTCGCTCATTCTCTCTCTTTCTCAAAATAAATAAGTAGATAAACTTAAAAAAATAAATAAAGATCAGCCTCTGGAGACATGGAGGAGGCAGAGAAAGATGGAGTAGAAGCAAACATAAAATGATAGCACTGAGGTTGGGACTTTCACAAGTTCTGGAGTGCTGGAAGTGTGTGTGTGTGTGTGTGTGTGTGTGTGTGTGTGTGTGTGTGTGTGTTTAGAAAGACACTAGTTTGAGTTTGGGTTCAGGCTCTAAGTTGGGATTCAGTTGTTTCTAGATTTCACCCAAAGTCCAGATATATACTAGGAAAATTGAAGTCTGCAAAGGTGTATGCTTGGCCTTCCCAGGAGCCTGAATACATATTGAGGTCTCTCTGTGACTGAGAACACCTTCTGCGCTTGCCTGAGTCAATGTGAAGATCCCAGGGATTGGCCTGAACAAACTGGCTTCCTGAGGCTAATGGCCATCTCTCTGGACTAGCCCACTGGACTAGCCCTGTCAGAGGGGCTCATTCTATTCAGATGCCAGTGGTATTGATGAGTGAGGCATCCACAGACTACTTCTGAGGGGCAGTCAAAGTATTCGGAACATTGCACAGTTCATGTAAGACAGTTCCCAATGATGGGAAAAATACTTCATGATTTATTATTTCAAAAAAATTTATATAATGTCATTGGCAATATTAACATGCTATGTAAGTGACATATGATTCTCATTTGGTTATTTTAGGTGAAATCTAAATTGGAAATAATGGTTGCTTTTACATTTCATTAATCTTAAGACAGAGGACTTTTTTTTTTTTTTTGAGAGTGGTTTGACGACTACATTTATTTATTTATTTATTTAAATGTTTATTTTTTATTTTTATTTAATTAATTATTTTTTAACTTACATCCAAGTTAGTTAGCATATACTGCAACAATTATTTCTTTTTTTTTGAATAACTTATTGTCAATTTGGTTTCCATACAACACCCCGAGATAATCCCAACAAGTGCCCTCCTCTGTGCCCATCACCACCCTCCCACACCCCCCCTCTCTCCTCAGTTTGTTCTTAGTGTTTGAGAGTCTCCCATGTTATGTCTTCCTTCCTCTCTGTGGCTTTTTTATTTTTCCCTTCCTTCCCCTCTTCCCCTCCCTCCTGGTTTTCTGTTAGGTCTCCCAAAGCCTACCTATGCGTGGGAACATATGGCATCTAAGACAAAGGACTTTTATGCAAGGGGTAACGATTTTTCAGAGTAAGTTCCTCCTTTCATTTATTGAGCCTTCATTTATTATCTTGAAAGTCCAAAAAGATCTACTTGTTTGGACTTTCAGTCATGTCATTTGACACCAGAATTGCTACCTCTTAGATTGAGATTATACTGATCATGGTAAAATACGACTCCCATCTCATGATTTTCTCTCTACCTGGTAAACCTGAAAATTGGAATAGGAACAATAGTTGACAGTTTTTAGGAAGCAAATTGTTGTTAACGCCATAACAACTCATTTGCAACAATTTATTTTAGCCGAAAATGTCAGGTATGTGTTGGCCATCCTGTCATTGGAGGCAGCGATGATTTATTTGCTCCTCAATGATGGGAAAATGAGGGATTCAGAAGGATAGGGACAACGTGTTGATGTGGATTTTGTGGGGTAGGCTTACTCCGGATTCCAGCAGTAGTATTGGACTCCTGTGGCTTTGCTGAAGTCTTCTAGCATTTTCTGCTAATGCACATAAGTGGGGGTTTCATCTGATCTTTGCTTCTACTTGATACAGTAAACAAACAAACAAACAAACAAACGGAACAGCTCACCACCTGTAATGTGGCTAACACAATGTTCAGGATTAGGCTGTGTAAGGTGATGCTGTGATGTGATCTCTGAGATTATCTTTGAAAATTTGAAATATTTCGTTCTTACCTTTTTCAGAGGCTTGTTGGCCCTTTAGACTAGGGATTTCTTGCCCTTTTTTAAAAAAAAAATCTTTTTGTTTTTCAGTGCTCCTTATCATCTTGACCTTGGCTATGTGGTTATTTCAAGGCTGCTGTCATCCAAATGCTACTCAGTGAAGTCATGCAGCCCCTTAGTGCTGGCTTTAGGTCCAGAGCCCTCACAGAGGACAGGGTGGGGTGCGGAGTAGGTCGGAGAAGCTACAAGAGAAAGGAGAGGACCATGTTCTGAAATGCCATCCCATTGAAACTGTCCATGTGAAGCGTAAATTCCAGCAAATATACCTTTCGATGTTTTGCTGAACTTCTAAGATCTGAAGGCAAGCTCTAAGAGCAAAAATCAAAACATAAAAAAACCAGAAACACATTAGAAGTAGGACTGACCCTGAGACTCTCCCGGCTCCCCATGCAGCCAAGACACCTGAAGAAATCACATTCTCAGTGAAATGAAGGGGCAGGCTGGGAAAAAAGTCTGCCTCCCAGCAAAAGGCAGCAGCAAAACAAAAACAAAAACAAAAGCAAAAAAAAAAAAGCAGAAAACACAACCAAAAAGACTGTTGGTGGGAAAAAAATGACAATAACAATTTCTTCTCTAAGGATCTCTAGTCAGAGGCCTGGCTTTTTGAAGATCTGGCTTTCAGATCCACACTACCCACACGACCCTGAACCTAGAAATGAAGCGACAGCCCTGGTACACATGTACACCCTCTCTAGAGAGAATTAACACCAGTCAAGTTCCTACAGGTTATCAAGACCTGGGCTTATAATAAAAAGATCACTCAGTGCTTTAAGAAACAATGTATACCATGCACGAGACTCACCAGAACTACAGAACAAAACAAAACTAAGAAAAACAAACACCAGTTCTAGACCCCAGTAAGATTTCAGATATTAAAATTATCAGATATAGGACAAAAAATAATTTTTAGATGCAGTTATTTATTTTGAGAAACAGAGAGAGCATGCGTGCACATGAACCCAAGAGAGTGGGGAGGGGAAGATACAGAGAGAGAGGGAGAGAGAGAGAATCCGAAGCAAACCCCCTGATGTCAGTGCAGAGCCTGATTTGGGGCTCGATCCATGACCAACCATGAGATCATGACCTGAGCCCAAATCAAGAATCAGACACTTAACCGACTGAGCCACCCACGACACTCCTAAAACATGGAATAATTATCCATGAAATACATACTTACAGAGAGGTTACATATTTTTACTATCACATTTTAAAATAACCATTTTCCAATTAAAAAGATAGAACCAAAGTACTGAACATGAACAGTCTGTCAACTGAGAGGGAGTGACTTGAGAAACAAAATTTTAAGATTCCTGTCATTTTTGGAAGCAGAATCCATATTTTATTTTACTTGAAGCTTTGTAAATAATATGATTTTAAAGGTAACCACTAAAAGAATAAAACAAATAGAGTGTATAATGTACAAATAGTGGAGTGGAAAGAAATAATCTGAAAGACATCAGGAGAAACAACGAAACAATGAAAAGCGTAACAAAGAGATCCCGAAGGAGGATGGAAGGAATAAATACAAATCTATCAGTAACTGTAATCCACGTATATAGCGGTCCCCCTTTACTCGCGACTTTGTTTTCTGCGGTTTCGGTTACCCACAGTCAACTGTGGTCCAGAAGCAGATGATCCTCCTTCTGACGTATTGTCAGAAGGTCAGTAGTAACTTAACGCTACATCCCAGCGTCTGCATCATTCACCGCACGTCATCTCGTCACGTGGGCCTGTCCTTGTCTCACATCGTCACAAGAAGTGTGAGGGGCACCTGGATGGCTCTGTCAGTGTAGCGGGAGACTCCTGATCTCAGAGTTGGAAGACTGAGCCCCACGTTGGGTGCAGAGATAATTTAAAAATGAAATTTTTGAAAGAAAAAGAAAGGTGAGAATAGGACAATAAGATATTTTGAGAGAGAGACCACATTCACAAGACTTTTATTACGGTGTATTGTTATATTTTTTATTTTGTTCTTTTTTTAAAAACTTTTTAACATTTTTATTTATTTTTGAGAGACATAGAGACAGAGCGTGAGCAAGGGAAAGGCAGAGAGAGAGGGAGACACGGAATCTGAAGCAGGCTCCAGGTTCTGAGCCGTCAGCACAGAGCCCGAGGCGGGACTCGAACTCACAAACCGTGAGATCATGACCTGAGCTGAAGTCGGTCACTTAACCAACTGAGCCACCCAGGCGCCTCTTATTTTGTTCTTAATTATTCATCTCTCATTGTGCCTAATTTATAAATTAAACATTATCGTAAACATATATGTACAAGAAATAACAGTATCTATAGGGTTCAGTACTATCTGCAGTTTCATGCACCTGGGGGTCTTAGAACGCACCCGCCTTGGTTAAGGGAGGACCATTGTACCAATTTTTTTTTAACTTCGAAAAGAAAGTTTCTAATTGTAAAAGTGGTTTCAACACCCTCCCTGTGTGTAGCCTTGGAGCAACCCCACCCTTTTGCCCACCACTGCTCCTGCCACCATCTTTCGCCCCACAGATGTTGCAGGAGAGTGGTGGCTTTCTCCTTGGCAGTCTCTTAAGGACCAACCCGTGACCTCGAGGTGTCTTGCCAGAGGCGGCCCAGGGATACTCATAAGTTGCAGTAGCAGATGTTTCTCTAGTACAGCGTCTCTTAGGATGCTTGCTTCTGATGCTGACTCTGTATTCAACATGAAAAGGAAATGTGTCTCGAGGGAAACAAGGGAGGCCGAGGCATGCAACCTTTGTTTCTAAGGAGGAGATTATCTGGATGGGTGCGGAGCAACCAGCAGAACACCCAAAGGATGCGAAGGGTCCTTCAAAACCTGGGAGCAGCTCTCCCTCTGGAGCAGATAACAGAAAAGAAAGGGAATCAAATCTTTAAGAAAAATGGGAAGTCTGTTGGCTATCCAGAAAGTCAGGAAAAAGGAGATAATAAAACAGTTTTTTAAAATGTTTATTTAATTTTGAGAGAAAGAGGGAGAGAGAGAGCAGGGGAGGGGCATAGAGAGAGGGAGACACAGAATCCGAAGCAGACTCTTGGCTCTGAGTTGTCAGCACAAAGTTCGACACCCACTAACCCTCGAGATCATAACCTGAGCTGAAGTCGGACACTTTACCAACTGAGCCACCCAGGTGCCCCAAAAGGAGATATTTTTTAAATAAAAATTTGTCCTAAAGTCAGCTAAAGAAAAAAGAGAGAACTAATATTCTGGTGGAACAACAAGGCTCCAAGCATTTAGAAAAATATTCTCAGAGCATTTTCATGGATTTTAAGACTAAAACAAACAAACAAACAAACAAAAAACCCAAAACCCCCAAAACCCAAAAACCAAAAAACATAATGCTTTGCTGATGTTTTTTCCTTTAACTCTTAATTAAGATAATACTTCTAATATAATGGAAAAGCACAGCTTATCCAAGGTTGAAGCAGAAATGAGAAGCACAGTCCATCCCATTTTAATGAATTCACCCTGCTTCCCAGAGATCTCAGCCATCCCCAGCTGTATACCTGATACAGAGCTAGGCTGCCACCAAGTGGTGGACTGTGTTTGTTCCTGCTCTGCCTTCCAGGAAGGATAACTGATTTCTGTATTTCCAGTGCTTGACCTTTGGCAATTTCCTCTCTTTTGAAGTGAAATCCAAATCTAAAATCACACTTTAAGTGTCCCAAACTGGCTTTGCCTGTTGCTTTTTCCCACCAAATAAATAGATTTTGGAGCTCACTGGGACCCCACTCCTAACTTCTTGAGAAGGGGGGTCAGAACGGTCCAACATCCAGTTAACCAACAGATTAGTTGAGAGTCTTTCAGGTATAAAGTAAGAAATTCAACTTAGACTGTCTTACATCCAAAATCTAAATTTATTTGCTCCTGTAATTAGGAAGTCTGGCTGTGGAACTGGTCTCAAAGACAACCCCCCCCGCCCAACCCCCCCGCCCTCCAACAGCACCCAAGCCATGTGTGGTGTAGGACACAACTGGGAATCACAGATCAAGATTTGTTTTGTTGTTCCCTTATGCTCACGCTCAGCACCCCACTGATTCAGAGGTAGCCTTTCCTCAAGGAAAGGATCAGGACTATTATAGCAGGAAAGCAAAGAGGAAATATAGCGTTTATCATTTCAATTTCTAAATATATTTTACAACTTTTCATAACACAGAGTTTTGAAAGACAAAGCTTTGGATTCACAACGCCAGGACTTCTGAGAGAAGAAAAGCTTATCAAGAATCAAAAGAGCTAAACCCTAAAGGAATCGGGGGGTAGGGTCTATGCCTTGACCAGTAGGTAAAAGAGGAAATAGTTGGCCCTGGCCCTGCAGACCAAATTAGGATTGTCCAGATGTGGAGTTTGAAAGAGAAGCATGATCTGGAGAGAAGCTGGTGATCCTATGAATGGAGGAGTGCACCGGGGGGTGCTCTGGGGTCAGCACTGGGGTCAGCACTGGGGCACTGCCCAGGCTTCTGCTCCAGCACCGTTTGAGACTAAACACCTGGTTTGAATCTCCCACTGAAATGAAAAAAAAAAAAAAAAAACCAAACCATATTTTAAATAATCTTTTTAAAAGCATCGATGACCTGGGGAAAAAAGTAAAGAGTATTCAGGATAAAAGCAATCTTAGAAACATGGAGTGATCAGAACACAGATGCTGTTCTTCCCAAAGTAGTAAGTGTGAGTTTTGGGCTTTAAAGGGCTTGCTAAGGGGCGCCTGGGTGGCTGAGTTGGTTGAGCACCCTGACTCTTGCTCTCAGCTCAGGTCTTGATCTTAGGGTCATGAGTTCAAGCCCCACAATTGGGCTCCATGCTGGGTACAGAGGACCTGACAGATATGGAGTACAAGAAAAAAAGCCCCATAAAATAGGAGACATCACCCTGGATTCTGTGAGCAGAACCTTCCATGACCAGCTTCATAATTTGTGAGGCCCAATGCAAAATGAAAATGTGGGGGTCCTCAATCAAAATTATTAAGAATGTTAAGACAACAACAGCAGAGCATTAAACTAAGTAAGGGGCTCTTCTGAGCTCACTGTCCTGTGCAACCTTTTGTGGAGGGGCAAACTAGACGTAAGCCCAGCTCCCACCATCCCCCGCAGACTGCCTTCCTAAACAGTCACAACACAGCCTTCATGTGGACTTGAAGCTGGATGATGTCTGGGTCATCCCCAAATACCTCCAAGCCAGGAATTCAGCGTAAGGGCAACTTGGGTTGGTAATGCCACAGGGAGCTGGGCAGAATCCAAGACCAGTCCTGCTTGATGGAATTCAACTTCAATCCAAGGACTAAATCAATCCCCTTCCTTCCAGATCCAAGTAAAACAGTTCACAGCTACGAATCCTATACTACACAAGGAAGCAAGCTGCTATGAATAAGAACCAACAGAAATAAGAAAATTGTAAAAAAAAAAGGCAATATGTTTTTTTAATTAAATACATAGTGTCCTGATGTGACACTCCACTACAGTTTTGCAAGATATTACCATTGGTGGAAACTGGGTAAACAATACATGGGATCCCTGTGTTATTCTTCACAACTACTTGAGAATCTGCAATTATCATAGCACAAAAAGTGTATAAAATTTTGAGGAAAAACTGGATAACATGAAAAGTGAATAGGATAATTAAAAAGATGAACAAGTAAAATTTTTAAAGTAGATAGAATTGAAAAGGAAGAAAAAAAAGAATTGAAAAGGAAGAAATAAAAAGAAAGAAAGAAGGAAGGAAGGAAAGGGAAGGCAAGGCAGATAGAAAAATGAAACAAAAGAAAGAAAGAAAACAAAGGAAGAAAAGAAAAAAGAAAGAAAAGAAAAGAATTAGTTAACTAGAAAAATCTTCCAAAGAAATTTTATGGAATGCAGCACGGAGAGAAAAAGAGATGGAAAAAACTGACAGAGAAGTTAAGAAGTGAGTGGAACAGAGAGAGTAGATCTAACATGTCGAATTAGAATTCTCCATGAAGAAGAGAAGGCTAGGATAGGAAAGAGGAAAAAAGATGACAGCTGAGATTTTTCCACAATTGGTGAAAGACACTAAATCCACACCAAACATGTCATAATAAAAATAAACGACAAAACAGCCATGATGAAGAAAGGATTACTTCCCAAAGAACAAAATCAGGCCACTGACTTGTTGACAACTCATTTGGAACCTTCCTGCACACAACAAAAACCTTTCAATAATTTCCCATGGGTTTCTGGATAGAGGCTAAAATATTTCGCATGGTCTACAAGGCCATGACCAACAGTCTTCTTTAGGAGCCACTGTCACTTCAGCGATCTGTGCTCCATGGTGTTCCTCCAATTTCTGGTGTAACCGCCATCTTCTCTCCTGACTGGAAACTCCAGACATTCGGTCACTCTGTCTGAATCACTTCCCACTCACTCCCTTTTTCACAACTGCTTCTCATCCTGCAGGACTCTGATAAAACGTCCCCTCCTCAGGAAGTGCAGGGCACGGTTGTTGAGTCTGTGTTTGTTTTTGTTTTACCACCCAACATCTGAGCTCCACCTCAAGGGGATTCTTATAAATTGTATCCTTTGACTGATAAGACTTCAAACATCATATTCAGAGTAGCTATTAGAAAGTATTCAGCATATGTAACAGGACTGCTGATAACTGAAACTTACTTTTCTGGCGTGGTTAGTAAGATGTCTCCTTACTGAACAGTGAAAGTTTTGCACAACTTTTTTTTCTTAATCAAGAACACATATTATTTTTCTTACGGGAACTACTCTATCTTCAAATTTTCTAAATTCCAATGTAAATTCAGTTGAAGTTAAGCATTTACGTGAAACACTTCTACAAAGTGGCAAGGACATTTTTAAGAAAATAAGATCAGGAAGTCTCTCTTCTTTTTACATGTACAAAAGGTAGACGTTATCACATCCACAAAACGTCCAGGGTCTTATTGTCTCTCGGTACTATAACCAATCATTCTTCTGTCTTTTCAAAGCAAGATGATTTGGCCTCCAAGTGCATATGGGTTTGGCTCAAGTACAGAGATTTGTTTGGGGTGGTCTGGAAGCATTCAGTGAGTTCTCAGGTGGAGGATGCTATGCAGAATTATTAATTTAACTGATGCTCTTTGCTCGCTTTATTTTTAAAATTCCACACGTCGGTGGAACCATATGCTATTTGTCTTTCTCTATCTGATTCATTTCACTTAGCATAATACCCTCTAGGTCTATGCCATGTAGTTGGCAAGTTCTTGTCCTTTCTATAGCTGAGTAATATTCCAGTGTATATACATGTGTGTACCACACCTTCTTTATCTCTTCATCCAACAGCGGACACTTGGGATGCCTCCATATTTTGGCTATTATAAATAATGATACAATAAATAGAGGGGTGCATAGATCTTTTTGAATTAATGTTTTCATTTCCTTTGGGTAAATATCTAATAGTGGAATTACTGGATCACATGGCATTTCTAATTTTTTGAGGAACTTTCATACTACCATGGCTGTACCAATTTACATTCCTACGAAACGCACAATTTCTCAAATGAATAGAGAAAGTGAATCACCATGTCATACATCATGTGTCAAGTATTCTCCAATAAAAATTTTTTTCGGGGGGGGGGGCACCTGGGTGGCTCAGCGTCCCACTCTAACTTTAGCTCAGATCATTATCTCCTGGTTCACGAATTCGAGTCCCACATCGAGCCCACACCGCGCTTGCTGCTGTCTGCACACAGAGCCCACTTTGGGTCCTCTGTACCCCCCTCCCCTTTTTCTCCTCATCCTTGCCAACACTTGTTTCCTGCTGGCTTATCATTGGGAGGGTCACAAACAAGGGCTGGAGTTGGAGAGGAAGTGGTTGGTGGCACACGGGCCTGGTAGTGAGGCGCGACAGGGTGGGAAGTTTTGGCCTGATGTTGGTTGGGATCAAGTTTAGGGCAGGGGGAGGCAGGGCTTCCGTTGGGGGTGTCTGAGGTCAAAACAGGGAAAAGCGATCTAGGGTGGGAAAAAGAGGAGGGGGTGTCACGGTTTGACGTCACGGGGCACAGTCTGGGATTCGGATCACAGTTTGGGGTCAGGGGTCACAGTCTGGGGCTGGATGACCATTTTTAGGGGTCGGAAGTCACAGCCTAGGGCCAGGGGTTTCTGTGAGGCAGGGCCAAGGTCTGGGGGCACAGTTTGGCGAGCGCTTCTCACAGTTTTGAGTCCCAATGGGTGAAAGGTTGAAAACGGGCTTCCCCGAGGCGCGTCTGGGGCCTGGGAGCTCAACAGGGCGGTGGAGGCCTTGGCCCAGGGCGTGGGGTTGGGGTGCGGGTGCGGAGTGTGTCTCCACCTCCTGCGCTATCTGGTGACGCTGCAGTGTTTTCAGCAGGAAAACTGGCACTTACTCTCCTCAGGCTAGGCACTGTTTCCCGGGATCCTCTTGTCTCCATGGATCCAGGCTGGCTTGCCAGGAGAGGGACTGGAAGCCGACGCGGGCAAGAGGCCATTACACTTGGAGACCCTGTTCCTGACAGAGGGGCCACCTTGTCCTGGCTGACCTCTGCTCCTCGTCCAGCTTGTCCTTCCACCTGCAGGTCCGGCCGGCCCTCGGCGGCCAGCTCTTGGCTGAGGCCCACAGTAGTGCGAGCTTCCACAGACCTCCCCGGGCGCTGTTCCGTGCAGGGCCCACCTCGGTGGCCCACACCCAGCTTCCCACACACTCCCGCGGGCTTAGACTCAGGCCCGGCCCGGCGCTGCTGTGTCTGTTCGGGGCTGTTTCTCTGCCTGTGCCAGGTCTCCAGGCAGAGCTTCCTCACCTCCCAGCACCTCTGACATTCTGTCAGCTCCAGTTTGAATACTAAACTTATGTCCTATTAAGACTTGACGTGGCTCTGTTTTCCTGCCTGAACTCTGATACTTTTGACTTTGGTTTAAAAAAAAAAAAGAAAGGAGAGAAAGAAAAGAAAGAAAGGAAGAAGGAAGGAAGGAAGGAAGGAAGGAAGGAAGGAAGGAAGGAAGGAGGGAAGAAAGAAAGAAAGACAGACAGACCTTGGGTGATTAGTTATGGGATGATGATATCAGAAAACATTCACTAGATCATCTCCAAACCGTTAAGACCGCAGTCACAGTAGCTGTGTTATTGTGAATAAAAGCATGAACTTGGCCATCAGACAAACTGGCTTCATCAATGAATAACTATATCATTCTGAGCAGCTTATTTGATCTCTCGTATTCCATCTCCATAAAGCATGGAATTGATCAGCCCTTCCTCCCAGGATTGTTTTAAGGATTTCATGAAATAATTCATTTAGTGTTTAGCCAGTATCTGGCACCAAAAAAAAGGTACTTTTTTAAAAGTCTTATTTCAGACTTGAGAGTTTCTGGGAATACTGCAGGAAAAAAAATACTCTGAAAATATCTCTACTTAACCTATTGATGCTAGATAAAGAACTTGTAAAAGACCTTTAAAAATGGATAGCTAAAAGTGGCAGAGGAATAAGGGGAAATCCTCAAAGGTGATGCAGGTATAACACACATACGTATATAGCACAAACACAGAAAAGAAATTGAGCGCCGAAGCCACTGGCTGCTATACGGACATTTCTCCACCTAGTGGGACCTGGATATTAAAAAAAAAAAAAAGTTTTTATTAAATGTTCATTTATTTTTGAGAGAATGCAAGCAGGGGGAGGGGCAGAGAGGGAGACAGAGGATCCAAAGTGGGCTCTGTGCCACGGCAGCAGTGAGCCTGATGTGCGGCTCCATCTCACAAACCACAAGATAGTGGTCTGAGCTGAAGTTCGACCCTTAACTGACGGAGCCACCCAGGAGCCCCCACGCCCAAAAAGTTTTTATTTGAGAATAAATGACATAATGTTATATTAGTTTCAGTTGTATAATATGGTGATTCAACTTCTCTATTCATTTTGCTATGTTCACCACAAGTGTAGCTACCATCTGGGGACCTAGACATTTGATTTTAATGGCATCTTGAGACGCAGGCCACAGGGAAGACAGGGGGCCTCGTAAGATAAATATTCGGATGAGAGAGCCCCATTTAAGTCCGCCAGTAGGGACCCCAAAAGGAACTTGGAGGGAAGGAGCACTGCTATTCCCCCCAGCTCCCTGACACTGGCTACATCCCAACATCACTGTCTACAAGGTGGCCTCTCCGTGACTCTCTCCATCAGCATCCCCATCACCGCTCCCTCCCTTCGCCCGGATTTGAAGGTAGTAACCACTCTGCTGCTAACGCTCTGCTTTGCTTTTTGTGCTATCTCTCGTGGGCCCCTGCACCTTTCCCACACACTAGTAAATAAACCCTCCTGCGACTTGGGCAGGCCACCTGTTTCCTGCTGGGACCCTAACCGAAAGAAACCCTTCCCAGCTTCTCCGGGACACTGCGGAGAGTCGCTGAGAGTCAGAACCCACTTTTTGTTGCTTCTGATTCTCCCTTACAGTGCTCCATGCTTAAGGGGAAATCGTTCCATAAAGGCTGTGAGAAGTACCGGCATTACAAAATACGGACATAAAATATGTGATCGCTAAAAGCCTTCCTTGGAAATCCTCTTTTTCCATCCAAGATGAAACGATGAGGGTTGAATGCTGCTCTGTCTCTACTGGAGCCACCGTGGTCCACGTGCAGCTGGTTTCTTAGGCTAGTTCTCACGGGACACAAACCCGGGTCTCCACGGTTCCCTTTGAGTTGGCTGCATGAGATCACTGCAAGTGGGGAATCATTGGGAGCGTTTCAGTGGACCTAGGAAAGCCAGCGTAGCTAGCTTTCTATCCCTGAGGTGGACATGTGCCGTGTCGCTACTGAGAGAAACCACTTTTTCAAATAACCTCAAAATTCCCTTCTCTCCTCTCTGAAGGAGCCTGCTGTCATGTTCACTACAAGAGAGTGTCATTACTCAAAGCTGTTTGAAGCAAATGCTATCTTTTACCTTTAGTTTCTACTCTTCTCCTGGTAGAATTCCAAAGGAACCTTCCTCGCTGGATGCTTGATTCTGCGCTCGTTTTATTAGGAGCTTCCTGTCAACTGCTGTAGTGGCTGAAATGCTCATAAGCTACCAGCGGCCGAGCCGGTGGTGCTGCTCTGCCCTGCCCTCTAGTGGCATGAGGATGTCAGAGCAGCGGCTCCTCTGCCTTCCTGCCCCTGGAGGCAGTCAACGCAGAACTTTCTGCCCTGGCAGTTTCTCATTAATAGGGTTCTTGCTAGAGTTCTTGTTTGATGCAGCTCTCTTTCCAGAAGAGGATAGACTTTAAGAGACAGGCTGTCTTGGATCCTAGTTTGAGTCAAAATGCCCAAGAAATGTAGGCCATCCTGATGCTTACGATATGCCACTTTGGAGTAACTACTATGGGATCCAGCCCCTTTGATGTGGGCCGATAATTCAGCAGGCTGGAAAAAGGATGGCAGATGTCAGGGATGTGGCAGGGCCAGATTCTGACTTCACCATTGCCTCTGTCTTTCTCTGTCCCCTTGTAATCCCTCCTGATGGGGAATGTATTAGTCACTCAGTGTTCTCCAGAGAAACAGAACCAATAGGAATCTGCCTATTTATCTCTCTATCTATCTAGAGATTTATTATAAAGAAGTTGGCTTACACAATTACGGAAGTCCCATAATCTACTGTCTATAAGTTAGAACCCCAGGAAAGCTGATAGTTATAATTCCAGTCAGAGCCTGAAAACCAGGAGCTACAGTGGTGTAAGTCCCAGGCCGCGGGCAGGAGAAGATGCATATCTCAGCTCAAGCAGTCAGGCAGAGAGAAAGAATTCAACCTGCCTCTGCCTTTTCATTCTATTCATGTTCCCAACAGGTTGGATGGTGTTCACGTTGGGGAGGACAATCTACTTTACTCTGTTCACCCATTCAAATGCTCATCTCTCCTAGAAACACCCTCAACAGATACACGAGATAATGTTTAATCAGATTATCTGGACATCCCATGGCTCAGTCAAGTTGACCTGTAAAATTCACCATCATAGGGAAAAATTATTTGAAAGACAATGCAAGACAACAGAATTAAGGAATGTGCTTGCGTAATGAGAGCAGGCTAATGGTAGCAATGTCAGCCACATAGATGCTGTAAGGTAAAGAAATGAAAGTTGCTAACCAGTACCACACATACTGCATAAGATAGCACAGAAGGGGCTGCCACCCAAAGTCCAGAGCGAAGCCTAGAAGGAGGCTGAGGCATCTCACTCTGCTCTTCAGAGATGAGGCTGGGAGCCCCAGGGAGGAACAGGGTGGGAGCCTGAGCATCCTGAAAGGATGACGTAAGTAAGACCAAAGCGGGGAGTGCCTGGGTGACTCAGTCAGGTGAGTGGCTGCCTTTGACTCAGGTTGTGATCTCACGGTTTGTGAGTTCGAGCCCCACATGGGGCTCTCTGCTGTCAGTGCAGAGCCTACTTAGGATTCTCTGTCCCCCACCTCTCTCTCTGCCCCTCCCCTGCTCATTCTCTCTCTCTCTCAAAAAAATAAATGAACATTAAAAAAAAAAAAAAGACCAAAGGGAGGAACTTTCAGATGCCTGTTTGGAGTGGGGGGGGGGACTCTTGAGAAATTAAAAAAAAAAAGACTCATGAACAGGAGTAATATTTTGCAACGTTTTCTACCCTCTGTGGATTCATTTTAGTTGTAATGTTAATTTCTTTGTGATAACATTTTACCTACAAACCATTCCATGTGCAAAAATTTTAACACAAGGTTCAGTTCATTCCTGGTGCTCAAGAAAGTGAAGATGCCCATATCCCAGTTGAGATTTTGTGTTTTCCCTGGGGAATGTCATCAGTGTGTAACTCAATAGGCCTCAGCCCTGACTTCACATTAGAATAATCTAGAGATTTTCTATAATTGAATCACAACAGGAAGGGGTGGTGGGGCTGGCGTTTGTGTTTTAGAAGCTCCCAAGTGATCCTGGTGTAGCCAAGACTGAGAACCACTCATTAGCACCTCAGGCACAGTCCGGGGGTTACGTGGACATTTTGGAGAAGGGGAGACAGGTTCTAAAATGACTCCTAGACCTGCCTGCAGGGGTCCCAGATGTACCCCTGCGCACACAATAAGAATGATATTCAAATGGCTTCTCTCAGCTCAGTGTGGTCATGTTATTGTTTTCTTCCTAAATTGTTTTTATCCCAAACCTTCTGAAATCTAGAAAAGTATATAGTTGAAAAAGCGATGCTTTTTCTGTACTAGCTATTGGCTTTTCTCTCTTATTTTGCATTTGGATATATATTTTTTTGTAATGTACTCTGTTGTACTGCAAGCACTTTCTCATGTTTACCTACTAACTGGATTCTTCTCACCTCAACTCCCTTGTGAGAAAATGGAGATTTTTCCCCCCAACAAATGTGTGCAAGTGAGGTCCTTGGAAATAAGCAAGTAATCACAGATCAAACCTCTTTCTGCCTTGCCTTTCTCCTTCACTCGGTGACTTCTGACCTGGTCCTTGAGCCTCCAGCACACTCACTGCAGTCTGTGGGGAAAGGCTACCTGCTCACCCACACCCAAATCTGGCACAGATTCTCTCCTCTGAGCTGTGCTGCATTTAGAAAACTGAATTGTCTTGATTAATTCACCTGTGTTGGCCTTGCCGCCTAAACTGTAAGCCTGTAGAAGGGACTAACCGAGATCTACTTGGATTAGATTGGATCTATTTTCCCAGTGCCTAGCACAGTCTCTGGGACATGGGAAGGGCTGAAATATTTTAATAGATGAAAGTTACCAAAGGCAAGATTCTCTTCTTCGATGAAATACTAAATTTCAATGCAATCGATGCGATGCCGTGCGTGCCGGCTCTTTCCTTTGCCCTTAACCTTCAGAGGTGATGCACATGTTGGGTGAAGTTAAGAGGTGGAGAGATTTCTCAGGGAGGAGAGGTCTGCCCAGCACGCAGCACTTCGTTCAGAACTGGTCTTTGAACTTCTCATGGGAGGAAACGTGTGGAATGGTCTGCTCCGCCCTCTAGTGGTGGCCAAGTTGCAGAACATCTTCAAAGACTAGGAATTATTACTCTGTAAAAGCTCTCCGGAATAGTATCAAAACTCCGGTTTGTATAATAATCTGTGTATTACATATACAGTTGTTATCTGAGCCTTCATTTTCTGTTTTTTATAAGAGGCTTGCAGTCGTTTGGTCAAAGGTCTGTAGTCATACACGAGAGGATCTCTCCAGAAGGGATTTTAAGATAAGAGTCCTTACCTTTCTAAATGTTGAGGGTCCCCGCAGCCCCTTCAAAGGGGCAAATAGTCCCCTTCGAATGTTTTCTCCCTTCCATACCCAAGTATTTTCCCATATGGCAAAGGGGTACCTGTGCAGATCAGATTTGGTAAGGCTCCACGTATTACAGTCCCTTAGCGTAAAAACTCAAAATTCTACAATGACAATCCAATGTGGTCCAGAAGAGTTGACCCATTATACACCTTGAGGTGTTTAAACAAGCCTCACTGACTTAAAGAAAGTTACTTTGTTTCTGAGTTTTGTTGTCGTTGATAGCGGTGCTGCTGTGGTAATTTTTTGTTTGTTGGCTTTTTCATTCAACCATGACAATAGAAACGGTTGCTGGTGTTTGGCGGAAGAAAATCTAGAATATCACTGAAGCCAGCAGCTTTATGGAACCTACCACACAAAATCTGTTGATAAAGGAAAAAGACGTTCTGATTCTAATCTGACCTTTTCCAGATAGGGGCTATGTAGAAGATGAGGGAAAACAGGAGAACGGACATAGCATCTGCAGAGGGAATATGCCCACTGCCTGTGAACAGTGCTGTCTTCTGTGGACGGTATTTGGTTGGCGAATTGCAAACGCTTTCTTCAAATTGCTGGCACATTTTGAGTCCTGACAATGTGGCTCATGAGGCAATTTGTAGTCAGTTTCTTTCACAAAATGATGATGTTTAAGAACATCTTGTAATTAGGTCAAAGGAAAACAGTGTTTATTCTATGAGCTGAGAATAGGCAGCAAGTCTGGGTTCTAATTAACCCAGTGGTGGATTCACTAATGCCAAGCGTCTGTTGTCGAGCAAGACATTAAAGCAGTTCTGCAGGTAACATTTTGCAAGGGGCTTCTTTCTGACCGCAGCTCACCTTGGCAAACGACGGTAGCAGTGCATCCCCTGACCCGGTCTGACGAAACGTTTACCTACTAACTGGATTCTTCTCACCTCAACCCCCTTGTGAGAAAACGGAGATTTTTTTTCTCCCCCAACAAATGTGTGCAAGTGAGGTCCTTGGAAATAAGCAAGTAATCACAGATCAAAGTGTTACCCCATGCATTCTGAATAAGTACAAACAGCAAGGCTCAAGAGAGAAAGCTCTGTTTTGTTTTCACTGCTAAATCACAATCGGCTCCTTCAGAGCCGCAGAGAGCCAGAGGCAGGCCCGGGGCCTCGGAGCTCTTGTTCCACATTACGCTCGCTCTCCTTTTGCAGAGTTAAGGCTTTGGCTGAAATGCTAATTGTGACAAAAACCTCCCCGGGAGCTTGTCAGGTTCCACTCTGTCCCACTGGAAGATAGTTACGAAGACGCTGTCTGATAAAGCTCCACAATCCTATGAAAAGTCAGAGATTAATTAGTGAAAAAGGAGAACTTCACCTAGTTCTGTTGAAGTTGAAGGATGGAGGAGAAAACTAACCTTAGCCACCTCAGCATGGCAGAAATGCTAGGTGGTCCTGCCACCCAAATTCCTCAGTCCATTCTTGATAACACGTTAAACACACACACACACACACACACACACACACACACACACACACACCCCTCTTTTGGTCCTTCGGGGAGTGTGTTTCCTTCCTGATGTTTCTTCATGTGGGAGGCAGGTTAAGGAGAGAAAGCAAAGTCTAGGTGGAGGGAAGAGGCCCTATTTAAGAACTTTAATCCTTTTCCAAAGGCACGTACCTGGACGTAGCAGGACTCCGGTCTCCGCAAATTTAGACACGTGCCCAAACCACGGATCTCAGCCTCATTTTCTGTCCTGTGCAGGGCTGCCCACCCTCAGTCCTGACTTCCCTTTACTGCATCTGCAACCGTCCTCCTCTTGAAGGAAAGCTGCCTTTGGAATAGACTGCCCTTCTTGGCTGATAAGAAAGGGCTGGAGAAAATGCTGCATGGCTATATATGTCTCTCTATGTGTGTGTATGTATATATATATAGATAGAGAGACATATATAGCCATGCAGCATTTTATATATATATATATACACACACACACAGATATATGTATCTTTGGGGTTCTCTCTCTTATGTATATGTGTATATATATATCCATACACACACACACACATACACACACACACATAGATATATGTTATCTTTAGGGTTCTTTCTCTATGTATATATATATATATGTGTACATAGATATATATATCTTTGGGATTCTCTCTAATGCAACTGTCCACTGCCCACAGAAGAATCTCAAAAGATCTTCCCCTTCCTACCCACCCTTTAATTTTGTTGTGAGATCAGGGAGATAAAATATGGAACTTCCCATTTTAACACGTGGGTTGCTGAGGCTGAAAATCTGAACAGGGTTGGCCCTGAGCAAAACTGAGAAATAGGTATTTGGTATCTTCCTTCGCCTTTAGCTTCTCTCCCCTCCCTGTCTGCCTTCTCTTTAGTTTTTCTTCCTTCCTTGCTTATTCTGTGCAGAGCCTTCCAAGAGCAAATTCTCAGCTAGCTCCAAGCGCTTCCACCGTCCACCTTTTCAGCTTATCACCAGGAGGGTCTCAAGGCATGTTAATTCCCCGCAGTGACAAGCTGGTGGGTAGGGATCCTCTCTGTCCCCTGGGATCATGCTCCTGGAGAGACTGCCTTGGGACAGGGATGGTCAAGTTCTCCCTGGAAAAGTCAGGCTCTCCAAAAGCCTGTCTAGGACTCTGCCCCGTCACCAGCATAACCTGCAAAGTGTGGACTTTCTTTAAACAGAAGATTGGCAATAGTTACTGATGTGAATTTTTCTGTTTTCATTTGCTCTTTTTTTGAATTTTATTTTTACATTTTTATTTATTATTGAGAAAGAGAGAGAGAGAGAAAGAGAGAGAGTATGAGGATGGGAGTGGCAGAGAGAGGGGGAGACACAGAATCTAAAGCAGGCTCCAGGCTCTGAACTGTCAGCACAAAGCCCGACACAGGGCTCGAACTCACAAACTGCGAGATCATGACCTGAGCTGAAGCTGGACGCTTAACCGACTGCGCCCCCTGTTTTTAAAAAATTTTTTAATGTTTTTATTTATTATTGAGAGACTCATTGGCTCTTTTTGATCTCGAAGTGATTTCTTACTGCTTTAATCAAGCAGCTACTGTTTTCATGGGACACAGCGATTTTTTCAGATACAATTTTTTTTTCCCCTGAAAGGAACAAGTCTGGGTGAACAAAGATCTGCGTTATCATTCTTACCTCCACTGGGTAGCTGTGTGACCTTGAGCAAGTTGCATCCATTCATCCTACAAGCACGAGAACACCTACCTGCTCTGTGCCAGGCACTGGGATATAACGGTGAAGAAGGCACAGGAAACTGACCCAAGAAACAGTTCGTTACAACTTGCTCTATAGGAGGTTTGTCCATGGCACCCAAGAAGAGAGGGGAATGAACTTCGAAGCCTGTTTGGGGGGGAGGACCCTTCACAAAGCAGGTAGGAGGTCAGCTTTAGTGCTGTGAAATACTTTGTCAGCTGCACTTGACCGCAGGCTTTTGGATAGCACCTATTGCTATGAAAGCTAAGTGTTTGAAAAATATATATTTCCATTGGTGGTGATAGTTAACATTTGATCATGCACCTGTGACTTTCAGCATCTAAGGGTCACAAATGTCTCACCTTCCAAGTAATAGAAAGACTTTAGAACACTCTAAGCCAAAAATCTCTTCTATCTTGTTTAGTTCCATCCTGTTTTTATGACCACAAACTGATCATTATGTTTTATACAATCAAGACCTATATAGAATAATCTAACTATTCATTAATTTCTTTGATTATGCCTTTTTTTCTCTCATTTCTTCCTTCTGAGTTCAGTTTTGTTCTTCTTGAAGTATTAGGGTTTGTTATAGGTGCACCTCTCAATTATTATTATTTTAATGGTAGTTTAGTCTGGCATAGAATTTTAGCTCGATAACTATCTTCTCTCAGCACCTTGAAGATTTTAGTGCACGGTCTTCTGACTTACAGAATTGCTGTTTAGAATTTTCCAATCAATCTATTTATTGTTCATTTTGGGTGCAGGTTTCTGACTTTTGCTGCTAAGGTCTTTGTCTTTGATATTCTGCTGTTTCACTCCAGTGTGTTTTGGAGTGGATTCACTTTTCTTTATACTAGCCAGGTTCATGAACTTTCTGAATCAGATGATTTATGTGTGTCATAAATTTCGGGAAAATCTTAGTCATTGTAACTTCCAATATTGTCTCTTGCTTATTTTTTCATATATTCTCTTCTGGAGCTCCTATTAGGTAATATTTCACCCAATCCTCAAGGTCTCTTCATCTCTCTTCACATTTTTCATCTCTTTATCTCTCTGTGATTCATACTCACGTGTACCTCCAGTTTGACAATGCTTTTAGCCCTTCCTAACCTGCCTATTGAGTTTTTAATTCCAAAGAATGCATTTTTGTGTTTCTTTTTTCCCTTCATCTTGCAGTTTTATTTTTCTCCTGATTCTTACTGTTTTATGCTTCAGATTCTGTGTGTGTGTCTCTCTCTCCCCTCCTCCCTTGCTCACACTCTGTCTCTCTGTCTCTCTGAAAACTAAAATAAACATTAAAAAAAATCTAAAATAATGTCTGGTATAATTCATTCAGCATTTCTAAGTGTTTTATAATTGGGGGGGCTCTACGATTTTCTATATTGTTAGAAATGAACACCCCTATATACTCTAAGGATGAGATCACAAAGGAATTTTAACCAGGTGAAGTAATTTTGTTTTTTGTTTTGGGTTTTTTCTTCTTTTCTTTCTTTTTTTAATGGTTTTAGGAGTAGAATTTAGTAATTCATCTCTTACATATAACACCCAGTCTCATCCCAAGAAGTGCTCTCCTTAATGCCCATTACCCATTTAACCCATACCCCCACCCAACACCCCACCAACAACTCCCAGTTTGTTCTCTGTATTTAAGAGTCAGAAATCATTCTGTTATGTGAAAGGGTGGTCGTATTTGCTAGCTAATGTGCTAATGAGAACTAGCCATAGTTAACATACTATTACCCCCCAAATTGGGAATGGGGAACTTCAGTGAATCAAGAACAAAACTGATTCTTTTTGAGAGAAGAGATAATCAAGGAGAAAACGATACTTCGGAGATTAATGTATTCATTCATTCATTCATTGGTTTTTTGATGTATGTTTCCTATGACCCAGAAACTGCTGGGGATGTAGTTCTTCCCCTTACAAAGCTCACCTGCTAGTGGGCAGCAACACCCAACAGTGAAGGAATGATTAAATTACATAGTTGCAGATGCTGATACAGGCTACAGAGAAGTAGAGAGACTGGGAGGCATTAGTTTCCATTAAGAAGTAGCAGACGCTGAGTGCTAAACAATGAGAAGGAGCCAATCATGAGAAGAGCCAGGGACAGACACTCCAGTAGGAGACAGTCTGCAATCCAGCTGGCGGAGTGCATGGAGAATCCAAGTAGTGAGGAACCAGAGAAGACAGAGGGTCCTCAGAACACAGACACTGACTTTGCCAGATTTGGCCGCAGTTGGGACTCTGGTCATACCTTTCTATTCTCCAATCGCCGGCTCTCCACATGCCACTAATCCTCTTGCCAGCTGTCCTGTTGGGGCTTGTTGTTAAGCAGGCTGTTATCCACCACGTCAAATATTTCTAAGTGCTCACACGAGCCGTAAGAAGACCTAGAGCACCTGCTTCTGTGGTATTTTATAACTCTGGCTCCAAATCCTCAGAGCCTTTGCAATTAATGACAATCTACGAGTTCCTGCACCTGTTGTTTTTATATAATTCTGTCTGTGTTCATGAGAATAACCACTAATTATGTTCTGGTATAACAAATAGAGAATTTGCTATCATGGTTTTTAGAAAACAAAGAAAGTGCTTGATGTGTTGATAGAAAAGCCTCTAGCTTTAATTATAAAATTCCCCATATGCCTCTGTTAGGTATAGATCTATACAGCTGTGCTTCAGGTGAACCAGAACAAGAATAAATACGTACCCATATACGCATGCATACATGTATTTATGTGATAGTATGAAAAGACTGGAATTTACTGTGCTCCTCTCCTTATAATATTACTAATTTATGGCTCTATACTGTTAATAGTTTTAAAACTATTATTTACTTGATTTTGCTTTATTTTCAGAATAATGATGTGGGGTCAGTAGTGTTATCCTCCCTTCTTTTACAACGATTTGAAAACTGAGTCCTCAAAAACAGGACTGATCTGCCATGACGGCTCCACAGAAAATGTTACTAAGACCAGAGTCAGGGTAAAACGTGCAGTCCATCTCTGCGAACTTCATTAACATTTACACCTTAGTTTGCATTAATTCAATATTTCAATAGCTATGTAACTTCCTACCATTAGTAGGAAGGCAGCCGTGCATGCCTTTTCTTTTGAAATAAACATTCATTGGCCAAGATTTGTTATTGAATACAGGTATCAAAATGAAAATTTCATCTGTTATACTTAGACATCCAAGATTTTATTTTCTTTACCTTGTTCTTTGAAGGCTTGTCTACAGGAAGGCAGGGTCTTCTATGAATACTACGATGGGATGTATTTCTGAAACATCAATCACATGAGAAGGAGTTATTTTTGCTAATCCTTTGTATAGCAACTGAAAACAGTTGGCTGCGTGTTGAGAACATTTAGCTTCCACGTGAAAAACGCTCCGTGGGAGGAGTATCCTGGCATAGTTATGCTTTCCTGGGGCACAGACTTAATTTAATCTTAGCATCGGAGCCGCTAATGGCGCGGCTGTGGGCAAGATTAGCATTTGTCAAGCCACTTTTCTCGGCGACAGTGTTGCCTCAGTGCTGGCACTGTCCGCCCACCCCGTCAAGCTCTTTCAGTACACCCTTCAGGACAAGTTAAGACGGCGAACCAGGGATGGGAAAGCTTTTCTGTTGCATTTCAGGTCTTGTTTCACTTGCTTTCGCTAATTCTCTTTACTTCTTGTCCTTGATGGCAAGTTACTTCGTTCTGTGCTAGTCCCCAGTAAAACACGTCAGTCAGAAAATCAGCTGCTGTGAAATCACACACAGCTGATTTCTTTTTTCTTTCTTTTTTTTTTATATTTTTGAGAGAGAGAGAGAGAGCGAGAGAGAGAGAAGAGAACGTGTGAGCAGGGGAGGGGCAGAGCCGGGCGGGGACAGAGGATCCAAAGCAGGCTTGGCTCTGACAGCAGAGAGCCGAATGCAGGGCTCGAACCCACGAACCGTGAGATCACACCCTGAGCCGAAGTTGTACGCTTAACCAACTGAGCCGCCCAGGTGCCCCCACACAGCTGATTTCTGACCATCACTTGCAGAGCTAAGCTTTTGTGGGGGGACTTATAAGGAGAAACGGCTCCTGGAAGCGAATTAATGATCAGATTATAAGGCCTCCCTATCACCCTTTCCTTATTTATTAACTTTTAGGTGTCCTGGAAACATATCAAGATCCCAGCAGTCATTGCCACGTTGTCACCTGATTGAACAACAGTTTGGAAACCGAGAAATTGTCACAAAGAAATTGGAAAAACGCTGTGGGATCAGGTTGTAGTGACTAGGTTGGGTGGGCTGGCTGCTATAAGTTCTCCTTCCTCCATCTCTACTTACAAATTTCTCACTTAAGGCAGAATTTTGACTCTTGAATGAAGGGAAAATATTAATAGAAATTAGGAATTTTTGGAGCACCTGGGTGGCTCAGTAATTTAAGTGTCTGACTCTGGATTTTGGCTCAGGTCATGATTTTATAGTTCATGGGATTGAGCCCCACGTTGGGCTCTGCGCTTGGGATTCTCTCTCTCTCTCTCTCTCTCTCTCTCTCGCTCTCGCTCTCGCTCTCGCTCTCTTTCTGCCCCTCCCCTGCTTGTGTGTGCACACACACACTCTCTCTCTCAAAATAAATAAACTTAAAAAATTTAAAGAAAAGAAATTAGGAATTTTCTAAGTTAATAACAGCAAACATTTACTGTGATAATTGTATACCAAGTGCTTTATATTTGACAGCTAATCTTCACAACTACCCAGACAGCCTGGTACCTCAGTCCTTTTTACAGACCAGGCAAAGGAGGGGGAGAGCATTTAGGCACATACAGCAAAGAAGGAATGGGATAAGACTTGAGCCCAGACAGCCTCATCCGAAGGCCTGCATGCTCAATCACCAGTATGGGAACATGGCTTGCCTGCTATGTGCAGGGCATCTTTCTGGGTAAGTCCTCAGGAGTCATATTCTAATAAGTAAGGAAGTCAAGAGTCTGGGAGGAGGATGGATAATGCAGAGTCCAGAATCCTTTGCCTCATCTTCAAGGACCTTTATTTTGTGATTCAACTTATTTTCCAAATCTTTTTACCTATCATCTACCATTTTCTTACCCGAGCCCTGGACTCACTGTGATGTTTCAAGGGAAGCTCTCATGTTCACAGCTCCATGCCTTAGTTTACTTGACTACAACATGCTTTTCTCTGTCCCGGTTCCAATCGGTTTTTTCTGGGTAAATCCCAATGGCTCTCCATGATGCTCTCCTTACACTTAAACTCATAGTATTCCTTCCCTCCTCTTATAATAACTACTGTATTCCAGGTATAATTCCATGTGCTTCATGTCTCTCACTGACGCAAGACTTGAGGACGCCTAGAAGAGTGTTCCAGGCACAGCAGATGGAAAATTCAGAGCCTCCAAAGCAGGAGTGTGTTAGGCCTATACGAAACCACAAGGAGGACACTAACATCTAAGAGTCACAGAACAAAATTGAGCTACGTGAGTGATTCAGGGCAGCCGGTGGGCTTTCCATCTCTCCTGGATAACCCAGCACTCAGGCTTGCCCACAGGAGTGGTTCTTTGGAATATTATCACTATTGTTTTTTGTGTAGCCTCAAAATATACGAAACAACATTCTCAGAACTAAAGGGGAGAGACAGATCAATCCATAATCATAATGGGAGATTTTAACACATTTCTTTTGCTAAAAGTTATAAAAAGAATAAGCAGATCAATAAAAAAAAAAAAGAGTGAGGGGCGCCTGGGTGGCTCAGTCAGTTAAGTGTCTGACTTCAGCTCAGGTCATGATCTCACAGTCTGTGAGTTCGAGCCCCGTGTTGGGCTCTGTGCTGATGGCTCAGAGCCTGGAGCTTGCTTCAGATTCTGTGTCTCCTTCTCTCTCTCTGCCCCTGCCCTGCTCATGCTTTGTCTCTCCTGCTCTCAAAAATAAATAAAACATAAAAAAAAATTAAAAAAAAAAGAGTGAGGATTTGAGCAACATGATTAACAAATTTGATGAAATTAATAATACAGAAGAGTGCACCAATTGACTTCCATAAAGGTAGTCTTAACGAACACAAACAACTGAAATAACGAGACCTGCCTAGTTCAGTCAGCAGAGGATATGACTCTTGATCTTGGAGTCAAAATTTCAAGCCCCTGTTGGATGTAGAGATTACTTAAAAATAAAACAAAAACAAAAAAAAAACTTAAATAAAGCAGAGTATGTTCTCTGACCACGATGTAATTAAGCTAGTAATGAATAACAAAAATACCTATACAAATCCCCCACAATTTTAGGACAAACAATCCGGTAGGTCAAACCGAAAATCACGATAGGAATTCAAATATATTTTTAATTGAACATATTAAAAATGTGATATATCAAAACGTGTATAGCTGTATCTGAAGCTGTGTTCCCAGAGAAATTTATAGGTTTAAAGGTAGCCAGTAGAGAAGTAGAAAGAAAATGAACAATCTAAATATTTATTTCAACAACTTAGAAAAAGAACAGCAAACTCACATTAAGTAGAGAAGGTAAATAATAAAGAACAAAGTAGAAAACAAAACAGAAAACAAACAATGAGGTTTATCTGATCATCTGATCTTAAAAAAAAAAACCAAACCTATGAAAGTGACAAACACCTGAATAGTCTGACCAAAAAAAGTGGGGGATGGAGGGTAGTTGAGGGGGGAGAGGGGGAAAGAGAGGAAGAAAGGGAAAAAGGAATTGGCAGGGCAGGGGAGTGCAACTAAACAAGTTTAGAAATGAAAAAACAATCATTGAAAGATCATTAAGGTGCTCATGCAAATAATTTTATACTGATAATTTTGACAATCTGGATAAAGTTGAGAAATTGAAAATCTCAATGTATCAAAATGAACACAGTAAGAAAAGGAGGATTTGAATAGTCTCACGTCTATCAAAGGAAATAAGTCTATAATTAAAATCTTTCCCACCCGAGATGCTTCACTAGTGCATTCCACCAAACATTGAAAAAATGATAACATTGACCTTACGCAAACTATTGTAGAGAATAGGAAAGAAGTATATTTTATGGAACTCATATAGCCTTTATACCCAAACCTGATAATGACATACAAAGAAAGAAATTATAATCCATTCTGTCTTATGAACATGCGTGCAAAAGATTTTTAAAATAACAAGGAATCAAGTTTAGTAATAAGTAAAAAGAATAATATATCATGACCAAATTGGATTTATTTGATATGTAAGATAGGTTTTAAAGTTAAAAATCAATGCAATTAATCACAGTAATGGATATTAAAAAAAATCATAAGATCATCTCAATAGATGCAGAAAAAGCTTTTGATAAAACTTAATACCCATTTATAATAAAAACTCTTGCCTTCACAAATGTATCTGGAAAACCCACACTTAAGAGTTAAATATTGAGGGGCGTTTGAGTGGTTTAGTTGGTTAAGCATCTGACTTTTGATCTCAGCTCAGATCTTGATCTCAGGGTCATGAGCTCCAGCCTTGCAATGGGCTCCATAACCAATGAGGAGCCAACTTAAAAAAAAAAGAATTCGGGGTGCCTGGGTGGCTCAGTCAGTTGAGCATCCGACTTTGGGTCAGATAATGATTTCACAGTTCATGGGTTCAAGCCCCGCATAGGGCTCTGTGCTGACAGAGCCTGGAGCCTGCTTTAGATTCTGTGACTCTCTCTCTGTCCCTCCCCCACTTGTGGTCTCTCTGTCTCTGTCTCTCAAAAATAAATAAATGTTAAAAAAAAAGAGATTTAAATATTGAAAAATTTTTTTCTTAAAATCGAGAATGAGACAAGAATTGCTAGTTCTAGTCAACATTATGCTGGAGGTCCTAGCCAGCAATCAGATAAGAAAAAAAGGAAATGAACTCTATTAGAATTGGAAAGGGGGACATAAATTTGTCATTCTTTATATATAATTCTCTATGTAGAAGAATCTAAAATATTACAGATAAGCTGTTGAATTAAGAGGAGAATTAAAGAAGGTCACTGGGTACATGGTCAATAAATAAAATCATGTATTTAGTTTTTATACACAGTTAAATTTCTGTAAGCTAGCAGTAAACAATTAGAAAATCAATGTTAAACCTAATGCCACTTACCAACACTATACACAAACCAAGTGTCTAAGAACCGATCTAAAAAATGTGCAAGATCTCTACACAGGAAACTATAAAACATTGTTGGGGGAAATTGAAGATCTAACTAAAGGAGAGATATGGCAGGTTCACAGAGTAGATTAATATTATAGAAATGTCATTTTCTTACCACTCCAAAACGTAGTGGCTTAAATTAGCAACAATTCTGTGATTGCTCTTGATTCTACAGATTGACTGGGACTCCACGGGCAGTTGTGGTGGTGTCACTTCGGGTCTCTCATGGAGCTACAACAGCCAGGATGGCTTCACTCACTGACACGTTGGTGGGGATGGCTGGGAGGTTGGGCTCAGTTGAGACAACTGGGCTTCTCTCTTTGTTTCCATAAATCCAGGCCTCTTCCCTGTCCACATGACCTTTCCATATGCTCCCTCCAGCCGGGTATCCAAATGTCTTCTATGACAACTCAGGGATCCCCAAAATGCAAAAGTGAACGCTGCCTGGCCTTGTTGAGTCTTGCCAGAACTGGCATGATATTGATTCTGCCGTATTCTAATAGTTAAAGCAAGTCACAAAGTTAACCCAGATTTCATGTGGGAGGGGACTAATTACATAAGGACAAGAATACTGGGTGCTGTGTTTAAGACTAGATATTACAGTGTACTTTCTGGTCTTTAAGGATTCACATCCCGCACAGATAAAATATACTTACATTCATCTCTCTCTGGACTCCCAAAGCTCATCCCATATGGCATCTTGTAATCTAAGTCATGTCCAAATTCAGATGGAGCTCATAAGATGTTTTCCTGCAGGTCCAAATCCTTGGGTGCAGACTGTGAATTAAAAAGACAAGTTATCTCTATCCCCCTTCCCCTGAACACACGCAGACACATACACTCAATATACCTTCATAAGCTAGGGATAAGATGACCAAAATAAATGCTTGCACTCAAAACAGGGGAGTGACAAGGAAGTGCAGAGTAGTCATTGATCCATAGCAATTCCCTAATTCACTGGGCATATGTTGCCAGTCCTGCTTCTTGGAATCGATCTCCGTGGCTCTTCACCCTACCCTCTGGAGAGCCCTCCATCTTGCTCTTGCCATTGGATGTTTGCAGCTGAGAATTCTTAACCCACTTCCTCCCCAAAGAGGTTTGAGGACTTGGAGGCCTCTTTTCATTTGGCAATGTCTCTGCCCAGGCTAACACAATTCTTTGAGAAATTTTCTGGGTTTCTGATAAATCAAGTGATAAGTTGACTCCCATGGAAAAAAGACTTTCTTCCACTTCCTCTTGACTTATCTATTGCTCTTGAACACACTCCTCAAACAAAGTGGCTTAAAACAACAGCAATGTATTATTTCTTATGATTTGGTGGGTTCAATGGAAAATTGGATTCTATTAAAGTTATAAAGAACTCTCAAAATCAGTAACAGAACAGAATACCTTGGGGGGGAAAGCATGTGTGTCAGGGGTGATGTAAACAGGCACTTTGGAAAACAGCATGTCTAAATGGCCAATAAATATATGAGAGAATGCTCAACTTCATTAGTCATGAGAGAAATTGAAATTAAAACCACAATGATACTCAAAATGAGAGCTAAAATAAAAGAGCTGCTAATAAAAAAAGGCTCTGGGGGAGCATAAATGTGCACAACTACTCTGAAAAACTCTTTCTCATTATCTGTTGAAGCTAAACCTATAATGTACCTTATGACCCAGCAATTCCATTTTTAGGTATATGTCCACCAGAAATGTATACACACAAGTGCACCAAAAGACATTTTCATGTATGTTCATAGAAACATTTTTTTTTAAGCAGGCTCTATGCCCAGTGTGGGGCTTGAACTCACAACCCTGAGATCATGAGTCAGATGTTCTACTGACCGAGCCACCCAGGTGCCCCAGGAGCATTATTTTATTACTATTTTTTTAACGTTTATTTTTGAGACAGAGACAGAGCACAAATGGGGAGGGGGCAGAGAGAGAGGGAGACACAGAATCTGAAGCAGGCTCCAGTCTCTGAGCTGTCAGCACAGAGCCTGATGCAAGGCTCGAACTCACGAACCCTGAGATCATGACTTGAGCCGAAGTCAGACGTTTAACCAACAAACCACCCAGACGCTCCAGGAGCATTATTTTTAATGCCTCAAGGTAGGAACAATTCTAATATCCATCAGCAATTTGAAAAACAAATCAATACATGTAATGTCGACATAAATTAAATACTATAAAGCAAGGAAAATGAACGAGCTGCTCTGCACGGCATGGGATAAATCTCAAATACAACGAATGGTAAGCTAAAGAAACCAGACAGAGGAAGTACATATTATGTGATTTCATTTCTGTAAAGTACTGGTTAGTGGAGACAGGGACTCATAACGTTCCATTTGTTGGCCAGGTGATGGTTATACCAGTTGTTCTTTTTGTAATAATTCACTGAGCTATGCACCTTGAGCAAAAGTTTATTGTAAAAAGGAGGGAATGTTAGAACACTTTAACTTAAAAGAGCACACACAGGGAAATAATCCATTCTTTCTGGGAGAGGCTTTATTGCTGAGTTATGAATGAGGAGGAAATGTGCAGCAGGCCAATTGGGGGAAGAAAGTATTCTGGCAGTAGGCATTCTTTAAGCCAAGTTACTAAAGTGTGAAACGGTTGGCTGTAAACAGGGCATTTGTAAGACATGTCATTTCACAGAAGAGGAGGAAGGGAAGGTGAGGGGGATGGAAGAGGAAGGAAAGATCCAGGCCAAGTAATTCAGATTTTATAATGCTGTAGGAAGGTCTACGAGAGGTTTTAAGTATGGAAACATAGGCTCTGGTTTGTATTTTAAAAAATCAGGCTGACTACAGGGCGATTGGAAGGGAAAGCCTGGTAACGCGTGCCCGCCTCCACACCTTCTCCCCAGTTCTTTCGACCACACCAAAGGTAGAATGAGTGAGCGGTCAGATCGCAGCTCCGGAAAATAACAAGGCTCACAGGTGCATTCGGTCTCACTCTGTGTCTTCAGCCTCGTTAGGACCAGAAAGTCCCTGGCTATCAGAACTGGATGACAGGTACAGAATTCTCAGTGATAATTACTCCCCTGAAGTGTCTTAATGCTGATGACTGACTGAATTGTTGTCCAAAACCCAAAATACCAGGAAAGACATTAAAGTACCTGCATATGCATTCATTTCCTACAGCTAGTTTTTCCTGTCCGTCATCAAGTCAAAACGAGCTATTCTAGGCTTTTCCTAGTCAAAACCAGTTATACCTGTTATAACACTTTACCTCCTACAGCTAGCTTGTTACAGACATATTTTCACAAATGCAAACTGAGAAAATCTACCTTGTTAGAGTCACACAAATGGGAACCTAATAAACATATAGATGTCCAACCTATTAATCAGATAACTGTTGTAATTAAGATGAAATATCATTTCACAGATATCATGTTGGCAAGATTTTGAAGTTTGACAATGCAACTGAGAAAAAAGGGAACGCTCATATACTGCAGAGGAGATTGGCAATTGGTTTGACTGTTCTGGAGTGCAATTTGTTAATACCTTATAGAGCTAAGGATGCTCATCAAGCCAGACATGCCATTTCTAGGTAGAAACTGTGTCAAGGTCCTCAAACTCTCTGAACAAAAAAGCAAGTGTTAACATTCCAACCTGTTGAGGATCAATATTTTTGTAAAATACAGTAAAAACCTAAAACAAATAAAAATAAACACAGACAAAATAGGGGCGCCTGGGTGGCTCAGTCGGTTAAGCGTCTGACATCGGCTCAGGTCATGATCTCGCGGTTCATGAGTTCAAGCCCCATGGCAGGCTCTGTGCTGACAGCTCAGAGCCTGGAGCCTGCTTCAAATTCTTGGTCTCCTTCTCTCTCTGCCCTCTCCTGCTCGCACTTTCTGTCTCTCTCTCTCTCTCTCTCTCTCTCTCTCTCAAAAATGAATAAACATTAAAGTAAAAAAACACAAAATACAAGCCTGGATACTTATTTTATTATCAGTTCAACAGACATCAAAGAAGTCAGGTGATTTGTTTTTCAAGTTTCTGAAAGCTTATTCTCAATTTGTGTACTTTGTAGTCCTTATCTGGTAACAGTCTTCAGTCCACACTTTGAGGAGCCCAGAAATGGTAACTCTAGCCCACAGGAACAAGGATCCCCACCTAGAGGAGGCTGTTCATTGCAGTACTGTTTTAAATATAAAAAAGTTTAAGTTCGCTACCATAGTGGAAAATAAACTTTATAGTCAGACAGTGAAATACAACACAGCAATTAAAATAAATAGATCTAAGGGCTCCTAAGTGGCTCAGTCAGTTAAGCGTCCAACTTCAGCTCAGGTCATGATCTCAGAGTTTGTGAGTTTGAAGCCCGGGTCGGGCTCTGTGCTGACAAGTCAGAGCCTGGAGCCTGCTTTGGATTCTGTGTCTCCCCCTCTCTCCGCCCCTCCCCGACACAAGTTCCTGCACACGCTCTCTCTCTCTCAAAAATAAATCAACATTGAAAGAAATAAAATGAATAGTTCTATACATATTACCATAGATGAATCTTGAAACTAAAAAACTGAGTGAAAAAAAATTGTTGACGGAATCTTCCTTGCATGGCGCCATTTGAAAGTTTCAAAAATACTTAAGACAATATTATATAAAGGTGTTATGGATATGAGTGTATTTACTAAAATTAAGGAATAGGAGCTTGCATACCAGCTTCAGGGTAGTAATTTTCCTTTGGGAAATGAGAGAAGGAATATGAGGGTAAGGAATGTGATCTTATCTGTAATGTTGTGTTTCTATAAAAAATTGAAACAGATATTATGTAGTGTAAATATTTGTTAAATTTGGGTATTGGGCACATAAGTGCCATGTTATTTCCCTTCAAAACATGTTTGAATTATTTCATAAGTTTTCACTTAAAAAGGCAATGAAAACAGTTCAAAGAAATTCAGTACATCTTTGAAAATCTGAAACAGTTTTAAAGTTTCATAGTTTATTTGGCCAGAATATATATAAGCTGAGACCAGGATTTATCATATTAAAACTTAATCAGTTTAGGTTCACAACAAAATTGAGGGGAAGGTACAGAGATTTTTCCTTATACTCCTACCCCCACACAGGGAAACCTTCCCCATCATCAACGCCCCCCACCCAAGAAGTACATTTGTTAAAACTGAGAAACCTACACTGACACATGGTAGTCGCCTGAAGTCCATAATTCACTCTTGGTGTTGTATATTTTATGGACTTGAACAAACGAATTAATCACGTGCTTTTCATTTCAAAGTTCTCTCTTTAAACTGGAGTAGTCCACACACAAATGAATGAATGAATGAATGAATGAATGAATGAAAAGAGCTGCCCTGCTCTGAACACAAAATCTGTGTTCCAGTCTCATCTCTTCCTATAATAACCTGTGTGAATATCAACGAGTCTCAAATCATAGTGGGAAACTTAGAGGTCACCTACTCCAACCTCCTCACTATAAAAGAAACTTGCTCAGAGAGGCAGTGAATTGACCAAGCCCACACACTGATTGTTGCTGAAACTAAGATGAGGGCTGGACATTTGGACATTTTCTTCATTAGAAAAATCGAAGTCATTTAGAAACAAAAGTCCGGCATTATAACTGCTCCTTGTATTTCTAAGTGTTGATTTCAGACACTTAAATCCAATAGCCTATGCTGTTTCTTCTTCAAAACTCAGTTTTGGTCTCTGGCCCATAAGAAGCAGGGAAAGAATGCTGACTTTGGAGTCAGGCAGATCTTGGTATGATTTCCAGCCTTGTTCTGTGCTGAGAGCCATATGACTGTGAGCCCACATTTACTCATCTCCAAGTACAGGGAAAAATAAATTATAAATCACATAATGGACACAACGAATATCTAACGAATGCTCTTTTCTTTCACGATCCTTAACTGCTAAGGCATACAGCATAAAATGACTCCATGCCTGCCTGGAGGTGGTGAGATGGACAAGTGACAAACAACTGCAAGAGAGTGAGGCAAGGGCCAATGTAGACACATTCAGAGTACTCTCAGGTAATTGAACAAGCAGCAACTCACTATTATGCTATAGTACATTGCCACCTAATGTATCTGAGTTACAATTTATTCACTTATAAAATGCTTCTCTGCTTACTATTCTGCTGATTCAAAAGTGAGAGCAAAAAAGAAATGGAAGTCTTGATATGTCATCAAGCATAATACCAATGTGAGGCATTGTTTGTCACCCCCACTCCCTGACACAAGTGGGAGGGAGAATAATGGCCTTTCAAACATGTCCACGTGCCTATATTGCAGGGCAAGGAGGAATTAAGGTTATAGGTGTGATTAAGGTTGCTAACCAGCTAGTCCTAAAATAAGAAGATTATCCTGGATTTACTGGGTGGGCCCAATATAATCACAAGGGTCTTTGAAAGGTGGAAGAGGGAGGCAGAAACTCAGAGGAAGTTTTGAAGACGCTCCACTGCTGGCTTTGAGGATGGAGGGAGGAATTGCAAACCAGAGGTATGGTCTTGGCCTCCAGAAGCTGGCAAAGGCAAGGGAACAGATTCTCTCCCAGAGTCTCTAGAAGGAATGGAGCCATGCCAACAGCCTAACATTAGTCCACAAGGCTCCTTTCGGAACTGTGACATAGTGAATGTACACTGTTTTTAGGCCATCACATTTGTGATAAGTTGTTTACAGCGGCAGTAGGAAACCAATACAAACCACAAACTCGATACTTGGGAGACAACAGCATGAAGAATGGGTTACTGCAAAAGGCAGCACAGTCTGGGAGACCTGGTTTTCTTCCTTTAGATTTCATGGTCATTGAATGGGAGACCCTGGGTTAAAAACCAGAGACACTGACTGCCCTTTCATGGTCAATCTGGGCCTAGAATCAGCAGGATGGGGTCTCTCATTAAATCTCCTTTTGGGGCGCCTGGGTGGCTCAGTCGGTTGAGTGTCCGACTTCGGCTCAGGTCATGATCTCACGGTCTGTGAGTTCGAGCCCCGCGTCGGGCTCTGTGCTGGCAGCTCAGAGCCTGGAGCCTGCTTCAGATTCTGTGTCTCCCTCTCTCTCTGCCCCTCCCCCACTCATGCTCTGTCTCAAAAATAAAATAAAACATTAAAAAAAAATTTAGATCTACCTAGCCTTGGCAGGCGTAGGCTGTGCTCATCTCTACTCACTAATGACCCAAGTATGTTTCATGATGGACACCGAGCATGGATCCCCAGAAAAGCCCCAACTCCCATCTCTCAGAACGTTTCTTTCGAGCCAAATACTATGGATGAATGTTCCTTTATTTCTCCTGATTCTTATTTCAGATATTCAGGTCTACCTGATAAAACTTGTAATCCTCTCTCAGAATGTAGATCAAAGGTTTCTCTCCTACAGTAAGTTCATTTTTTGATCCCAGCTCTTCACTTCTCTGTAGCAGCATGCATATCCGTATTATGGAAAGGTTGAGTATACTTCCCTACTCCTTGACTTTGGGCTTGGCCAGACTACTTGCTTTGGCCAATGGAATTTTGATGACTGCAACAAGAGCAGAGAATGGAACAATATTTGCACAGTCAGGCTCTCTTGCTTTTTAGTGACTCACTGTGAGAACATCTGGTCCAAGGAGGAGAATGACAGCCATGTAGTGCAGATCTGAACCCAACCTGCAGCTTAGAGAATGTAGCCCAAAGCCTGGAGTCAAGTACAGCTCAGAGAATTGGCCCTTGTCCATAAGCCTCAGAAGCATTCAGTCATCATGTCTTGAGCAGTTTGTTACAAAGCATTATTGCGGCAATTGCTGATGGATAATACCTCCTACATGAAAGCTTTTATAGTAACCCTTCCTGAGTCCAAGTGACCAACCATATCCTCTTTTGTGCCCATTTTACTATTACAGATTTATATATCTGCCTCCCCAAATGGACTGAAGTTTCTCAAGGGCAGGTACAGGATATTATTTGACTTTGTATCTATGATCTTAGCATGATGGCCAAAATACGGTAGGTCCCTATTTTTTTTAATGAAAAGATACAATTAAACCAATAAACAAATGGGTGAATATAAGAAACACATTATTCGAAGACTGGGACCTTGAAGTAGGGACAGTGTGGGGGAGGAGGAATCACAGATCTCTGGGCTGCTGGAAATGTCTTCAAATACATAAATAAGGAGCCAAGCTTGGTGAGTAGACAGAATAAATCATATTTTTAAAACACAGATGTTCTGTTTTTCAGGTATCTATGCATGCTATTGTGATGAATGAAACACATTTACTTCAAAGTAATAAGAAGTGTGCAGTTACTTGTATTATGTATTTTTACATATAATGTATAAAAAACCCTCTCATTTTGTCTGAGAAATGAAAAGTTTTGACATGATTACAAAATGGGGGTAACAACTATTCTAGACTGTTCCCTTTAAAGAAGAGAACTCAGCACCGTGCTGGGTCTCCCTTGCTTGTTGACTGGTAGACCGTGTAGCAGGGACTTGCATGCCTGTCTGGCTTATTCTTCCCTGAGTCTCTGGGTCACTGCACATTTACATTACAAGGGCGAGGCTACTGTCAGACTTCAAGATACCTCAAAGAAAATTATAAGCTTTCATTCTTTCTCTACCCTTCCTATCACAAAAGCTGTCACATCACTGCATTTTCCAGCTCAGCCTTGGGGTGTAATTATAGTCATTGCCATGAGCATTCTTCCAAAAGAGAGGCTTATTTAGTAGGGGGAAGCTCCCATGCACAAAAGGAAAGACTGCCAGTACAGGAGTAATGATTGAACATGGAGAGTTTCAAACATAAAACTGAAGGTGGCAGGGAGCTAGGGGGCTGACTTAACCATGTGCCTTCCTGTTCTAAATGTTTATGGCAGCAAAGAGGTTTCTGTGGAACTGCAGAAGCCCTTTCTCTTTAAATGGGTTGATTTTCTTTATTCTAACTCATTTAAAGGATGTCATCTCTAATTTGTGGCTGGAATAGTAGACAGAAATATTTAAGGGTTTAAAGGCATGCTATGGAGACTGAGAGTGGAGGTTGGGGAGAAGGAAGCAAATAGATCAATGGTGATTTCACTTAGAATTTTTTATCTATGCATAGGCGACTAAAGTTCTTGACTTAAGCCAGGACCCAATCAAAGCTCTCTGGGGCTGACGGAGTTAATAGTAAGCCCTGGGAAGGATATTAGGTAAAAAAAAAAAAATTCATTGATGAACGCATGAATGAGTAAGTGAATAAATGAACAAATGCTTCAGACTAACCGGTAGTCCCCTCTATCATCCTTTCCTGAGCACCCTACCATCCTGTTCCAATGAAGTGCTTTCTATTTCCCAAATATCATGCTCCCTCTTGCTGTAACCTCTGGCTCCCTTATCTCCCCAGGCAGACCACCACAGCCTGGCAGCTTCCTACTCAACCTTCAAGTCACAACTCAAGCTCCGTGCTCTGGTAGCACTTCATACAAACGTGATGGTGCAAAACGTATTATATTGCAATTCTCCCAGCTTCAGTGCGGGGTCCATGCATTTTAATCCTCGCAGCCAGTCATCTGCTTTGGAGCCTGACACATCACGGGAATTCAGTAAGTGATCACTGCGTAACCTATTTAACTCTTCCAGTGCCTTCCAAGTCAGATTATAAATTACTTCAGTTCAAGAAGATCTCTTCTACAATTCTTTCCTTACATATCTTCCTTCCCCAGCACATACCAGTCTCTCACCTTGCCCCAGAATTGATCAAGCAGCAAAAGGAATGAGACATAGTTGTGGGTTTTGGGGAGGGGGAAAGAGGAAAAAAAATCATTGGATGAATTTAGCTTGGAGGTGACGTCACTAGATTTACCTGTGGGAATGAAACATTATAGGTTAGAGAGAATGACATTTTGAAGTAGACAAGAAGGTTATAGGGATAGTACAGAAAAATGATGATTACAGGTTAATGCAGATTTTAACTAGGATCAGAGTGGTGGGAATAGAGAGTTCGGGATATAGATCATGTGTCTCAGAGACAGCATTTATAGGATTTGGTGACTGACTAAAAATGATGCAAAGGATGGAATGAGTCTGGGATGATTGCAAGGTGGTTAACTTGGGCAAACCGTGTGTCCTTCGGCAGGTGGGGAATAGGTCCACCAGAAGAAGGGAGAAGTACCCTGAGTTAAGTGTTGCTTTTAGTGCAAATGAAGACCCCGTGGATCATCCAGAAGATAAATACCTACCAGCTGTCAGTTGTTACGGAGCAGATCAGTCTGCTAAAGACACAGATTTCAGAGTCTAACATTGGCGAGCAAGTGGAAGTTGAAGGTTAGGTTATTTTGCCTAAGGATATTATATACAGAAGAGGGTCTATGGATCTGGGGTGGTTATATGGAAAATATTGGGGATTTGACTTAAACTATGTGCCTTCCGTTGCTAAATATGTGCAGAAGCAGTTTTAAAGAAGTGAGAATTCTTGATAGGGTAACACCTTTCCTCCGGGGGTGGCTGTGTGTAATTTGAAAAGCTCCCTACGTGTGTCTGATACAATCTCCCATCCCGTGAGCCACTGTGGAACATACTTCCACAACACTGGATATACCTATTTATGTGTCTGACTTTCCTACTAGATTCCACACTAGTGGAGAGCAGGAATTTTATATTGCTCAAATCTATGTCCCCAGCACTTAGCAGAGTATCTGGCACACAGGTATTCAAATGTTGTAGGAGTCAGATGATCTTGTTGATTATTATTGATTTCATGGGTATAGCTTGTCACTGACATTTTAAAGGTGAGAAAAGGAGGCCCCACAAGATTGAATAACTTGGTCACATCACACAGCTAGTAAGTGGTTCGGCAAATGGAGAGCAATCCAGTGCTCTCTCGCCATCGCTCTGCTCACTCTCAGATCCACTACCATCACAAGGCAGGGTGGGAAGATAATTTAGCAACTGGCTGTAGCATTTCTGGAACACCTTGCTGAATTAAATTCAAAGGACCCTCTATAGCTTGCTCAGCTTGCCTACTTGCTTTTTGCTAGCAGAATTCTTGAAATATCAGGTGAGAAGAAGAAATATTAAGATAGGAGCCATATCAGAGGGGACTCCCTGTAGAGAAATACTCAGGCTAGCTGGAGAAATAGAAGGAATGACTAAGTGAAAGAAAAGCATGTGTCGTAATTCTTGATAAGCCTCACCCCTTTTATCTGATCAAATAAGGAGTTTGTTTTCACATGTTGCTTATGTGAATAATATGGTTTTTAAGGCAGGAAATTAAAAACTTTGTTGCTCTTTAGATCTCTCTTTAACCAAAAAAAATTGATATGTGGTTGCTGTATTTAATATATGGAATATATGCTAAAGAAAAAAAACGCTGAGAGAAGATTTTTTTTTATGAGAGGAAATTTTACGATGGAAAAATGTGGAGGAGCAGTATGGAGACCCGGCTTCAATGAGAAAGAAGTACAAAACATTAGGAGGGTAGAGGCCACAACCAGTCATGGAACTGGAGGGGGATTAGTATAATCCATTTGCTCTGGAACAAATAGTAGTACTTCCAGAGGCCCACACTGCCCACTCCTCCAAGCCAGGAAACGGGCATGAGCGTCACGCCACCTAAGGATCCAAAGGACAGAGGAAATACGAGGCAGGAGATAGGTACACGAAGAAAGTAGGGTGCCAAAGACCAGATTTGTCAAGTAGAAAGTTGGCCATGGGATGACCACGTACCAGGAAAGGGGAAGGGATTCTCTTTCTCTTTTACTACAGACCTGGCAGTCTTCCCGGAGCTTTCTTGGCTTAAATTCTCCTTTCCTTTCTCTGGGCTTCAATGTTCTTTGTTCGTCCTTTGCCTATAATGGGTGTTTTTGTAGTTATCCGAATTGACCCCTTGAGTTAAGCCCATGAGAGGGAAATAACACTTAACAGTAATCAAATGTACTGGCTACTTTAAAATTGTTATTTCATTTCAGTCTTATGACAATCCTGCAAGGTAAGAACTATTATTATCCTCAGGAAACCAAGTCTTAGAAAGTTAAATATGTTATTCAAATTCACAAAGCAGAAAGGGGCAGGGCAGAAATCAAATCTAGGTCTGTCTGAACCCGGAATCTTTCTTCCAGATATTTGCTTGTTTCCCATGAAGCCCCGAATCAGTTCTTGCACGTCATTTTCCCCTCAGAGTACCTAGCACGGTAACTTGCACATGCTAAATACTCAATACATGTTTACTGAATTGGTTATGAGTTTGTCAATCTTTCTTTGTGGGGGGGGTCCTGTTTTTATTTGAATTAACCTCAGGGTGTTATTATTACTTGAGAACGTATGTTAGTGGAGATGTCCCAGACATAAATCCTGTCTACCTTCTCAGAGTCTCTCATGTGCCTCACCCACCTACACTCCACTCCACTCTAGATTTGGATGGGAGGCCACATTTTGGGACATTGGGCTGGCTTCCTGGGGGCTTCTGAAGGGCCAGATGACAACACTGAAATACGAGGTGATTAGGTCCCAGTGGGATAAAGTTCAATGAAGCATAAGTGGGAGAGAAGGGAGCCAGATGAATAAACCCTGTCTGTCCTTTCTTTTCTCGTAACCCTTGTGGGGTAAGTCCTACTGAATGGTGAAAGTGCTGTGTTTTCTGAGCTATCTGGGAAGCACTGCTCAGTGGGGTAAGTCATTGCCTCACTCAGCCTTGCATTTTTCCTTATGGCACTTCCTTTCTTCTCACCTGCACTGACCTGGGCTGGCACCTCCCAAGTAAAAGATCACCACTGAGGCAAAGGAATAGAGACATGATAGGTCATAATAGAAATAATCCAATAGGGGGCACCTGGCTGGCTCAGTTCAAAGAGCATGCTACTCGTGATCTCAGGGTCAAGAGTTCCAGCTTCCCATTGGACATAGAGCTTACTTAAACAAACAAAGAAAAGCAAGGAAAAGAAAAGAAAAAAGAAAAGAAGAGTAAAGAAAAGAAATCCAGGACACTGTAACAAACATATATGTACCTAGCAACAGAGACATGAAATAGATTTATAAAGAAAAACTGATGAGATTGGCAAACTCTTAAGTCATACTGGGAGAGTTTACTATACCCCCTCAGAAGTTGATAGATTTCAGTACTTCTCCCTTTGAAGTGGAGACAAAGAAAAAAGAAATTAAGTCTGTACCTAATCTAAATGGGAAAAAAGATGCAAAATAATTTTGAAAACACAACTGGAATGTGGAATTCTATTGAATAATTATAACATAGCTTCTATGGAAATATAGGTTTGAGGGTTCAGAAAAATGTCATAGTTTAGGATATAACAAATTCCTAGGTGGGGGAGAACCCAGTTCTCAAAGTCAGGGTGCTAGGCTATGGCGCCTAGATTCCCACGTGCAGATCCTCACTGGCCCCAGGCTCCTGCGTCACTGGACATGGAAGATTGCCCTAGGAAATGAAACACTGCTGGTCAAAGCCCATGCTGAGCTGTTAGGAGGTGGGCTTTTGAGGATTTGCGGTCTCTGCCCCTGGTGTCCCAATCTTTTAACTTTTTCCATGTGATGAAAACTGCTTTTCAAGCAAAGTTAGCCTAGAAACTGGCAAACTGTGAGAAAGTTGTTTTGATGCTAATGCTTCTACTGAGTTATGCATTTGAAATTCTTGGTGGTCTTTTACAGTAAATAAACATAAAATCTTTACCCTCTCATAGCTACTCATGTACTGTGTATTCAGGTTACTATTAATTTGAATTCCTGCCTCCCTGAGCAATCTGGAGTTTTCTTTTTTTTTCCTTTAATTTTATATTTGAGAGAGACAGACACAGAGAGCAAGCAGGGGAGATGTAGAGAGTTGGAGACAGAATCTGAAGGAGGCTCCAGGTTCCGAGCTGTCAGCACAAAGCCCGATACGGGGCTCGAACCCATGATCAGTGAGATCATGACCTGAGCTGAAGTCGGACGCTCAACCGACTGAGCCACCCAGGTGCCCCACAATCTGGAGTTTTCTAATGACACGTTGGATTAATTTTAAAAACACTTAATACCTTTTCCTCATTATAAAACAACACCTATTCATTGTAGAAGACTTGGTAAATACAGAAAAGTAGAAAGAAGAAAATAAAATTCACTCATTATCCTACCACTCAGTGGTGCCGTTTTCGCATTTTATCTTAATCCCATCACAACTTTTTGAAACTGACTGACTAGATTTTCCTGAAGTTCTCAGGCTGGCTTTTTCTTCACATCTCCATCCTTTCTTTATGTCCTCTTTCTGGCCTTTCTTCCTTGCCATTTCCTTTCCACCTGCCGTTCATCACTGAAAAACAATCAGCTTCCCAAATTACTATCTTCAATTTCATTATATTTTATTAACTCAGAACATTTAGGTATAAGAGATCTATAGGTGAAGACATGAATTTGTCCATCAGGTTCCATGTAAAAGGTAACTACTAGCACAAGTCATGGGAGGGATAGATTGGGCAAGACACGAGAAAGGATCAGTACCTGGTGCTACCCCAAAAGCTCACTTTCTCTCAGTTCTACTGAGTCACCAGTGTGGATGAGCAAAAGCTATTTACTGTGCTCTAATAATAATGTTATACAGGCATATAGCACTTACTATGCACCAAGCCATTTTAGAAGTACTTTGTATGTATTAACTCATTTACTTTTTATACTAGTTTTGTATCAGAAGTACTAGCGATAGCATCCCATTTTGCAGAGGAAGACACTGAGGCATGATGCTCACTGTCCCAAAGGTACTAAGAAACAGAGATTGGGTTTGAACCCTGGCCATCTGTTTCCAGAGTCAGTACCTTCAAACCACTATGCTACCCTGCGTCCAAAGTCCCTTCATATTCTGTAAGTGGACATCCACAGCATGGGATATGAGAGACAGCTTTAGGCAGTTCATGGAGAAATTTTTAAAATATTCTGTATTTACTTTAATGTTGTTAGGAAAAAAATCTTTCACAAGCGTGATATCACAAATATTTTTACTTAGGATGAATAAATTTTAAAGTCAATTTCCAGTACAATAATAGTTAATAGTACAAATGGTATGTAAAGTTTGCAAAAGTAAAAGTGACATGCTAATGAAATCTGGGGAACACTGTTCATTTAAAACCAAAACCAAGATCCCACCTCCAACTCAATGCATCTTGGGGAGATTCCCCACCAGCAGAATGGATCAAAGATGGCTGACTCTAATCCTTGTCCATATTAAATCCTGTTAGCACTATAAGTCAGGCCTCTCTAGTAGAACTGCTTTTTTAAAAAAGTCACACTCTTTCCTCTCCTATAAATTAAGATGCCATTAGTTTATTAGACATTTTCTGTGTTGAAAAGTTGCCAGTCTGGGTTTCTTAGTCTAAGGTTCTACCCAAAGAGTGGTCAGGAAGCTAATAGTGTTTCTGTTGCTAATCTTTTCTACATTTTTATTGACTTTCAGAGGATTTTCTTAGGAGGAAAACAAGGTTGTGTGTAGTGCTTATACCCAATGCCTTGGCCATGGGCTGACTGGATGAGAGAGGCAAATAGAACTCCCCTCACTGAGATGCACCAAAATCTGCCCCAAAGGAGTCAGGGTCAGGAGGGACAGTGTTTTGGCAGCTCATATAGCCATTTGCAGTGGATATATAAACAACGTATTCTGTCTGTCCTTCCTTTAAATTTATGTTTCAAAGACTTACTGCCATAATTCTACAAACCTCCTAGGTATATACAAATTGAGGATGTTTTTTCAATTTTGTACAAGGTCCTTTTTGTGACAATGTAAGAGGTATTTTTTTCTCTAGTTTCAGTTATAGGAGTAATAGACCTTTATTTCAGGAAATTGTGAATACACTGTTTTGATACAATAATTCTTAGAGTCCAATTAGTAGCCCTCTCTCTTAGTAAGTAGTGGCTTTCATACTTCAGTACAGAAGTTAGTGTGTACAATATTTTTAAAGTTTTTAAAATTTATGTATTTAGAGAAAATGAGTGAGGGAAGGGCAGAGAGAGAGAGGGAGAGAGAGAACCCCAAGCAGGACCCATGTCAGTATATAGCCACATATTGGGCTCAATCTCACAAACTGTGAGATCATAACCTGAGCTGAAATCAAAAGTTGGACACTTAACCTACTGGGTGTACTTGGTGTACAATTTTTGACTTCTCCTTCATCCAATTAATTTCTACTTACTTGTCATTTGGCTTATTATCTTCATTCTTTTATTTTTTTATTAAAAACATTTTTTTAATGTTATTTATTTTTGAAAGACAGAGAGAGAAAGAGCACGAGCCGGTGGGGGGGGGGGCAGAGAGAAGGGAGACACAGGATCCCAAGCAGGCTCCAGGCTCTGAGCTGTCAGCACAGAACCTGATGTGGGACTCCAGCTCATAAACTGTGAGATCATGACTTGAGCCGAAGTCAGGCTTAACCGACTGAATAACCCCGGCGCCCCTCTTCATTCTTTTATTCAAAATTATTTTCTTCAAAATAACTTTCTTCTATGGCATAATATCTGTATAATCCACTTTATAGGTTGCATGGAATAAAACAGAAGCAAATCAATAAAACTATTATTCCCCAAATACTAAGTGTTCAGTAGATTGTGACTCAATTCAGTAAAAGCAGGGAAACTGTAGAATTTTATTTTATTTTTTTTAATGCCAGTCACAATTAATTTGGCTTTGTGGTGCAAACCTTTCAGGAGTCTTTTCCGACCCCACTCCCAGACGTATATATTCACAGTACATCTGACAGCATATTTTTTCCCCTTTCTGCCTTATGTCTCAATAAGAGAACTCATTGCCCGAGTGTGGAGCTCAAGCAAGTGGACTTAACCTTTTTCTTTTTTTCCCTGTACAAACTACCCAATCTTTTTTAGATTGCGTCTGGGTATTTGTGATAATATGCATGATTCTCTTGCTCTATTACTGTTCATGGTCAGTTCTAGATCATAGATCTATTTAAAATAAAAAGAAAAAAAGCCTCTAAAGAAATTTACAATGCAAAGAAAAAAGTCGGAAAACCTAAGTGTTGGTCAAAACACTTCCCTGAGGGTGGTCAGGGTGCACCCTGCCTCTGTAAGGGCTCACTGCAAAACAAATGCTGAATACTATTTTTGCTTTTTGTTTTTTTTTGTTTTGTTTTGTTTTGTTTTTAATAAAAGTGAAAGTGCTCTTCAGATTTCTTTTGGTTAGCAAAGAGAGGTATTGACATTTATTTGTTTTTGAGAGACATAGAGACAGAGCGTGAGCAGGGGAGGGGCAGAGAGAGAGGGAGACACAGAATCGGAAGCAGGCTCCAGGCTCTGAGCCGTCAGCACAGAGCCTGATGCGGGGCTCGAACCCACAGACTGTGAGATCATGACCTGAGCTGAAGTCGGACACTTAACCGACTGAGCCACCCAGGTGCCCCCAAAGAGAGGTATTAATACAGGCATTAATTAATATAGGTATTAAAAAGTAGGTAGTACCTGAATCCAGAAACATACCATCTAGTACACGGGCTCCCATACTGTGCTGCACGTTGGAATCACCCAGGAATCTTTAAAATATATAGACGTCCCCTTCCCAGCAGACATGCTGATTTGATTGGTAAGGGTGATACACAGGGATTTTGATAAACTCTAAAGGTGATTCTAATGTGCAACAAAGCTTAAGAACAATCTTAAGCTAGTAGATGCCATCTGATCTTTGGGCACATAATATCCAAAAGTGATTGGGAAAATTATAATAGAAAACTTGATCTGCCTGAGCCCTAAAGCCTTCCACTGGAAAGGATCTTCTGAGCTTTTAACTCACACTTTATTTATTTTTTAAAATAATTTATTGTCAAATTGGTTTCCATATAACACCCAGTGATAATCCCAACAAGTACTCTCCTCTGTGCTCATCACCCACTCTCCCCCCTCCCTCACCCCTCTCTCCTCTCAGTTTGTTCTTAGTCTCTGAGAGTCTCTTATGTTATCTTCCTCTCTCTCTGTGGCTTTTATTTTTCCTTCCCCTCTTCCCCTCCCCACTGGTTTTCTGTTAGGTCTCACAAATTCCACCTATGCATGGAAACATATAGCATCTGTCTTTCTCTGCCCGACTTATTTCACTCAGCGTAATACCCTCCAGTTCCATCCATGTTGCCACACATGGCCAGATTTCATTCTTCCTCATTGCTGCATAGTATTCCATTGTATATATATATACACCACATTTTCTTTATCCATTCATCAGTTGATGGACACTTAGTCTCTTTCCATGATTTGGCTATTGTTGAAAGTGCTGCTATGAACATCGGGGTACACGTGTCCCTATGCATCAGCATTTCTGTATCTCTTGGGTAGATTCCTAACAGTGCTATTGCTGAGTCATAGGGTAATTCTATTTTCATTTTTTTGAGGAACCTCCACACAGTTCTCCAGAGTGGCTGCACCAGTTTGCATTCCCACCAACAGTGCAAGAGGGTGCCTGCTTCTCCATGACTCAGACACTTTAGATCCATTTTCTGGTAGTTTTTCTGAAAGCTTTTCTAGGATTTAACTGTTACATTTTTCTACTATGATAAAGGCCAACCTTGATAGTTAAGCAAAATTAGAAGAAATTAGTTATTTAGGGTAACATAAAATCGATAGTGTAAGTAGAATCTTAGATGATGAAAAGAAAAATAGTTCAAAGTAGCATGAACAACTGCTTTGTAAATAGATAATGAAAATTTCCTATTAAAGTATGTAGGATCCTAATGGGGTGCCTGAGTGGCTCAGTCAGTTGGGCGTCCGACTTTGGCTCAGGTCATGATCTCATGTTCTGTGAGTTTGAGCTCACATCGGGCTCTGTGCTGACAGCTCAGAGCCTAGAGCCTGTTTCAGACCTGTGTCTCCCTCCCTCTTTGCCCCTCCTCCACTTACACTCTGTCTCTCTCTCAAAAATAAACATGAAAATAAATAAAACAAATAGATAGATAGATAGACAAATAAATAAATAGATAAATAAATAGATAAATAAATAAATAGACAGATAGATAAACAAACAAACAAACAAACAAACAAATAAATAAAGTGTAGGATCCTAAAAATGGATTCTGGACCCAACTTCTAAATTGTGGCAGGGATCCCCCCTCCCTCCCTCAAACAAAAAGCAATTCTCTGGACGCCAGTTGGGTGTAATACAACTCAACTCAATTCTGACACTATCTACTTGGAGATAGTGTCAGATCTCAGAGATTTAGGGGTCAATCCCACAAGACAGTCCCCGCAACTTCAGATGCCAATTGAAAGCCCAGGCTTCTGACCCACTGGTCATAGATTGAAGGTTCCAACAATCCCAACCTCGTGTTCAAGGTTTTTTTTTACTTACTAGATTACTGGTTTTTCATAAAAGGGTATAACTCAGGAACAACCAGATGGAAGAGATTCACAGAGCAAAGTATGAGGAAAGAGAGCAAAGCTTCCATCCCCTTTCTAAACACACCACTCTCCCAGGACCTCCAAATTCCAATCTGGAGCTCTCTGAACCCTGTCCTTTTGGGGTTTTATAGAGGTTTCGTTACACAGGCATGATTGATCAAATCATTTGCAACTGGTGATTATTCAATGTCCAGTCCCCTCTCCCCTCTTGGAGGTCAGCGGGGAAATGGGACTGCAAGTTCCAACCCCATAATCACAAGATTGGTTCTCCTGGCAGCCAGCCCTCAACCTCAGGTGCATTCAAAAAGTTACCTTATTAACCAACATAAGGAAATTCCAAGGGTTTTAGGAGCTCTGTGCCAGGAATAGTGAAGCAAGACCAAATATATGTTGTTATAAACCACAATATCGCAGATCCATATGAAAAAGGTAATAAAACTTTACCGAAATATAATAGAAGATTCAAATGAATGGGAAAATATAGTGTGTTTCTGGACAAAAGGACTAGAACTACAATATTATATTTACCCAGGTGGATTAAGGAGTCAGACCTCTGTTCGAATCCTAGCTCTTCCATTTATGAACTTCTAGAGTTTGGACCAGGGTTCATGGGAATATGGGAAGATGCATACCATCAGGCCTCGTAAAGGCAGGAGGACCAAGGCTTTTCGGGATCCAACACAGCTGTGGCTCCAGGTCATCTAGAGCAGTACTTCCCGAACGTCAGTAGGCGAATCACCTGTGCATCTGGTCAGGTTGCAGATTCTGATTAAGTCTGGGATTTGGCCTGAGTTTCTGCATTTCCAACAAGCTTGTGGTGACGCTGCTGTAGCTGGTCTGTAGACCACACTTTGAGTTGAGGAGATCTCTATTTTCTCAGCCGGGGGAATTACCCGAGTCCCTGCTCTTTCTCTGTCCTATGTCTCTCCGGGAATCTGTAGGTTCTGTCCCACGCCCAAATGCTTATATCTTAATTACAAGTTCCACAACAGAAAAGATTGGATTGATTTATATCAGTGTGAGGAAAACATAGGCACCTTTTGTGCCTTCTAAAGGTACCTTTTGTATAGCATTACTTACATAATCAGAAATAAAAAATATTTTATGTTATTTGTAACTAATAACATTATCACTTTGGCTGTCTTGGGTGTGATGCTGGCCCTTCAGATACCTACACAGCTGCAGAGAAAAATAGAGATTTGAGAAGCAGGGAATAGGAGCCAGGGCACTAGAGAGCACATCCTAAGAACACAGTCAGCATCTCCGGAAGGGACTGCAGGATTCCAAAGGGGCCGGCGAATTGCATCTGAACACCAAGATGCAGAGGCCACTTTTAGGCAACAGGCTTGAGCCATGGAAACTTGAACAAGGCAAAGGGGCCCACAGCAACCACCCAGCTGACTGACACAAACAGGCTCATTACGCCATAGGCCTTGAAGACCAATGGGCTCTTTACAACCAGGCACAGTTCCTAAGATGACCAAAACAAAGAAAATTCCATATGTCCCTAAACTCCTTTACTCTGCCCTGTAACTATAGCCCCTCACCATTGCTTTGTGGCAGACAGTCTTTCCTTTGCTGTCTGCCAGCTGCTCCCTTGCAGTGTATTCAATAAACTTTTATCTCATTTGGTGGGCCTTGGGTGAATTCTTTCACTGCCTGTGCCACTGGCCCCCATCCAATCAGGACGACCCACATAAGAGCCTTGCTCTCTTGAACTGAGGAGATTCCTAATGTTCTTGTCTGTCAGTGGGTCTTACCCTGCACTGCAGCTTGTGAAAATTAATAAAAGGAAATCTCGTTTAGAATGGAGTTGGGGAGGGGGGCAGAAGGAGGAGCTCTCCTTCCCTATTGCTCACCATCAATTGCAAATCCAACAGGAAGAGCAGGACTTTGTGTGCGTTTACTAACTACCCCAGCGGGGAGGGGGGGCGGGAAGTTTTCTTCCTAACCCGGTGGCAATAGCCCAGACAATGAGAGACTGTCACAGCTCAGTCAATAAAAAGCCACTATACATCAAACTCTCAGTTTATCTGATGGACTTTTTGCTTCTAACAGCCTTCCCAATACCCCACTTTGCTCTATGAAAGAGCCACCTTCTCCTTCGTTCTGTGGATTTGCCTATGGTTTTGCTGTGGCTTCCTGGTTCTGGATTGCAATTCTCTGCTATGCCCGAATAAACCCATCTTTTGCCATTAAAATAACTAACAGTTTTAGTTTTTAAGATTAACAATCTGTATGGGCCCATTTTGGAAGGGAGTCGGAGAGCTTTGTCATTCTATCACTGCTTCCTTCTTTCTTTTTTATTAAATTTTTAAAATATTTATTCATTTTTGAGAAAGACAAACAGAGAGAGACACAGAGCACAAGAGGGGGAAGGGCAGAGAGAGATGGAGACACAGAATTCAAAGCAGGCTCTAGGCTCTGAGCTGTCAGTACAGAGCCTGATGCAGGGCTCAAACTTACAAACTACGAGATCATGACCTGAGCCAAAGGTGGACGCTTAACCGACAGAGCCACCCAGGAGTCCCTATCACTGCTTCGTTCTCTAGACAGGCTTGCAAGGACTCTGCTGCCTGCCATGCAGGAGAACACAGTTAAAGGGTGCAAGAGAGGATCATCCGAGAATATGTACAGGACTAGAGTTGGCCTCTCGGTAACTAAAAGTTCTAATAAAACATTTCTCCAGACCTACACGAATTACTAGCTTAGGGCTTAACCAGATCAAGATGGTATGTTTTACCAGCCTCTTTTACTTTGCACTCAGTAACTTCATCAGAGAAACAAATATTGAATGTAATGTAGTTGGGTGTAAATCAACTTAAAGCCCTCCTCTTCTTTTGAAATCTCTAAGGTTCAAATGAGAATTCCTTCAAAACGTTGTCCAAAGACCCCAGCTTCTCAGTAGGTCAGAGCTAAAGGGTGGTTCCACTGTGCTAGGCTTCAGATACTGTTTTAGTAAAAGAAAGGGGCTCTCTTCAGCCCAGGGCCTTGCCCTCCCTGAAGGTCATTAGCCTTTTACATCAGTTACAAGAAGCCAGAGGTAGGAGAGGACTGCTCCCTGGACTCGAGGGGCTAGGATATCGGCTGATCCTGCCTCATGTGGACCCCACCTCCCATTCCCTAGTTGACCTTAGGTACGAATGACACTTGCCTGGAGACTGAAACTGAAGGACAACCTACAAGGCTGCCATTTACAGGGTTCTGCCCCCAAAACCCCAGTTCCTCATGGAGGGTGCTCAGGGCACACATATGCTACTAGTAGCACCTTATGAGCTGCTGAAGGTAGGGCAGGGCTGAGGACCTGATAGTTTTTACCAGTTCAGCACAGAAATCATTTATGTCACATGGTATAGACCTTATCCTATTGTGATGAGCCAACTGATATGTGTAGATATTTATATTCAAGTCATTAGTTATTCACATTGGTTTGTTTTGCTGACATTCTCACTTTATCCCTGAAGACCCTCAAACACCAGGGGTTCTCTGATGTCATGAAGACTTTCTGTAGTGGCTTGAGGCTATTTACTTCCTTCTATGCACTGTCACAGCAGTTCAGAGAAGTCAAAATTAAATAAAGGAGGGAAGTCAGTGTGCCTCTAGGGGGAAGGACAGTGGGGGAAAGTGTCCATAGACAAGGCAAAGTTAAATAGTGTCTTTGGAAATGTCTAGCGGGTAATTTTTAAAATGTTTACTGCAAGTGTGGTAGAAACTCTCTCTGCTGTCTCTCCCATAAAATCTTCAGGAAAAAATAGGGTACTAACTAACGGTTTTGCGTGAATGGAGTATTTCAAAGCATGTGAAGATGTACTACATTCCACGTTGTGGTAGACGTAAAGAAAACACGACGGCACTCTTGGGCACAGGGGCTGAAGACAGGGGCTGAAGACAGGCGCCACCTGGTGTATTTGCCCAGGTGCTGTTTGGGGAACTGTTACTCACACTGTAATGTAGGCAAATGTTGTCCCCTAAAGTTGTGATGTTCTCAATCTGCCCAACTATCCATGGTGGTCTTAAATTCAGGGTCAGCTGATAGATAAGTAGACTATGCCTTTTTTTTTTTTTTTTTTTTAAGTATCAGCACATTTATAGGGCATTTCCTGTGTATATGGCTAGGATTTTATTCTTGCCCTTGAGTTTCCTTTCTGCTTTAGGGAAGGCAAAATTAAATGTAAAGATAAAAATGTAAAGTGGTGTATGCTGAAGTCACAGGAATGATGCCGAAAACTCTTCTCAGAAATACTAGTGCTACGAGATACTCTGTGAAAAGTGTCCTGAGGCCACTTAAGTTGGGGAAACACTTAAACTATGTCATTTCCTTGGAGACTCTCCATGCATACGAGCATCTTAAAGGTTCCTGGACAATAAAATCTGCCTATCTTTTGTTAGCCCAGAGTTTCCTATTTCAACACGGAACACATTTTTGTGTAACATCTATTAACATTCCAAGAAAATGGGGGAGATTTAGTTGTAGAGGCTGCATGCCGAGGATTTTAGGAGGGAAGGAATCACTCTGGGCTGGAATTACTGTTCAACGGAAGCATTTCAGGGACGCACAGGAAAAGCAGCACAGCCTTATGAGGTAGGCCACATGCAGGTGAACAGAGCAAGGGTGGAGAAAGAATACCCAGGAATCATGACAGCAAGGCAGGAAGGTAGGGACACACAGGGGGTTTAGAGAGTTTTGAGCCTTGGCTTTTGAGAAGAGGCCAGGAAAAAAAGATTTTGAGAGTCTTAAAAAAATTTTTTTTAGTTTATTTATTTATTTTGAGAGAGACAGAGAGAGTGGGAGCAGGGGAGGGACGGAAAGAGAGAGAGTCCCAAGCCGGCTCCATGCTGTCAGTGCAGAGACCGACATGGGACTTGAACTCATGAAACTGTGAGATCATGAACTGAGCTGAAATCAAGAGTCAGATGCTTAACCGATGCTTAAGCCACCCAGGTGCTCCAAGAATTTTAGAGTCTTAGATGTCAGGCTACAGCTTTAACTTCATTCTGTGCATCGCCGTAAATAAAAGGTTATTTTTTATAAAAGTTCTTGCATGGAAAATTGCCATGTACCAAGCAATGTACAAAGATGTTAGAGGTGTTAAAATAATTAAACAAGGAGACCGTCAGACTGAGGTGGGCTCTAACATAACGCTTTGGTGCTGGTCTGCACAAGCAAACCAAGTTCTACACCTGTAAATGGCTCAAGGTCATGAAACCAAAACGCTAAGGACAACCACTCACAAACAGCCAAAAAGGCTTTAAGTTATAGCTGGTCAACAATTTCCTTCTGCCTTTTCTCCTTTGGCTCCTGTGGCGGAACACTTCTAACCGCTTCCAGTGCGACAATGCCTGATTCAAAGTGATGTGTTCAAATGAACTCTTAAAATTTTTAATATGCCTCAGTTTATCTTTTGACAGAGGAGAAAGGCTGTTTGTAGAAAGGAGAGAAGTTAGGAGCCCAAGAACCAGATGAGGAGACCTCAGCCAGGGCAGTGGCTGCAGTGACTGGACAGTAGGGAGATGTAAGAACCTAACAGAAAGAGAATCAACTGGTCACAGTGGTCGTGGGGGAGGAAGAAGGGGTTCTCACAAATGACTCCAGGGGTGGCCCCAGTAGCAAAAACAGGGAAACAGGAGGGCAGGCAGATCTGAGAGGGGCAGGGCAAGTTTCCCCTTGGCCTTTGTTTCGAGCCTGACCTCGAAACTGGCACAGCTGCAGTCTCCTGTGTCCACATGAACATGAGATTTGGCCACAACTATACGCCTTTGCAGGGCAGAGAACTGTTCACATTGAAGTTATATATGACCAGGTCCAAGTTGACTTTAACCAAGACTGAAGACATTCAGAATCCCCTCCTCTAATCAAACTCCTTTATCTCTTCCTAGCAGTAATAATACCCTCTGATTTTTGAGCACCCACTGTGTGCCTGGCATAAACTCGATGTTTTACATGCACTCTCTTTTCATGTTTACAACAACCAATAAGGCAGACTTTATTAACTTCATTTTTTCTAAAAAGGAAACTTTGTAAGCTTCGGTTAACTCAGAACCCCCAATTTTTTCTGTACTGGAAATCTAAGACTCAGAGAGGTAAAATATATTATCCATGATCACACAGCTAGGATTTGAACCCACATTTGACAGACTCCAAGTTCTGTGCTATTTCCGGCACATTTCCTGACTCTTACTGAAAATACTCGTCTCATCCTGATGTTCCTCCTCCTTTTAGACTATAATCTGCATTCTGGCTTCATGTATTTGAATTATTTACTTTTCTAAATAGCAGCTCAGAATCAACTGCCTCACGCCCATTTTTTTGGTTCTCACTTTCCCCATCCTCAATCCTGCTTAACTCTTACCTGATTTTGTAGTTCTAGTCCAATAATGTCAGGTACTGCTAAATAACATCTTATTACAATAGCAAGTAAAGCCTTCTGAAGCTGGAGGATTGATTCATCCCCTAAAACATTAACTCGGGAGCCCAGGTAGGTGTCGTTGATAGGCAAAAGAAGAGAGAGATGCTCAAAGAAGAACCTAGTCCTATGAAGATGCAGTCAGACCTCTCAGGGATCAAGCCAGGACCTGGGCACCAGTTTTAGCTGTGGACCAAGAGGGATGTTAAATGAGCCCACAGGGCACATGCCAGGGGTCACATGTATACCTGAGACTTTGTGTGAGAGGGTGAGCAGGGCTCAGGTCTAGAACAGCCAAGGGCCATGCCATAAGCATCTGAATGGACAGAGTGTAGGCTGCAAGATGTAATGGAAATCCAGCATTCTGCCTGTTTTCTGAAGCGCAGCCTGTGATGTCCCCCATGGAGAAACTCAGTGGTGCAGCCTGAAACACAGTATCTACAATGGCCTGGGCTGAGGCCTCTCTGAAGTCAGCCATCTTTGAATCAGCCCTTCTCCACTCCCTACTACATTTCCTGCAGCAGTACCCTACCTGCTTCAGGCCCCAGAGGCTTACCCTGTCCACACAACTGCATCGGGCCTTTACTATAAATTTGATGCTGGTTCCCTGTAAGTGTCAACTTCCTTCCTCTCCACGTTAGCAAATCCCTCAGTATTTTCATTTATCTCCTTCCAATCTCTTTCTTTCGGGAATGAATACAATTCTGCTCCTGCTTCCTTTAGTGGTTCTTCTCTCACCTGCCTGTTCACTGCCTTGCTCCCTCCATTCTTATTACCCAGATCTCCTGTTTCCTAAAGGGCCTGCTTTTGATCTTCCCTATTTAAGCTGTCCCTCTTTTTCTTCGTTCCTTCTCCAGTGTCTATGCTCTCACCTCCAATTATCATTAAAACTTTTGGCATTTGACTTCTGCAGAAATACCTCTTTCCCAGCGAATCAGGGACCTCCCGTGGACCACTTCCACCACTTCCTCCACAAATCTCTCCTGTATGATGCTCAGTCCCCTGATGCTTCTCCTGCCCCATCTCTGTGTTATTATTGAGTCTTCTTCCCACAGTCTGTTCGTAGACAAGTCCTAAAATTCTGGCCTGTCCTTCTTTCCTCCTTACTCTTACATAGAAGATAAAACTTCCATGACTTAGGCTGCATACTCTGCACAGCACAGGTAGGTCTACTTCTTTGTCTCCAGCACAAAGCTGCTGAATTCTAGCTCTGCTCTTTCAACTGGAGAAACATCTTTTTTAAAAATGTTATTTAAAGCCAAGCTAATTAACATATAGTGTAATAATGGTTTCAGGAGGAGAATTCAGTGATTCATGACTTAAATATAATACCCAGTGCTCATCTCAACAAGTGCCTTCTTTAATGCCCATCACCCATTTAACCCTTCCTCCCAACCAATGCCCCTCTATCAACTCTTTGTTCTTTGTATTTAAGAGTCTCTTATGGTTTGCCTCTCTCTCTGTTTTTATCTTATTTTCAAATGGGGAAAATATCTTAACCTGCCTGTTCTGATTGGTCCTCAAGGTGCCTATCATTCTCTACCTGCCCTCCCTCTGCAACCTCAGGTAATAACAGTTATCCTAAAAACAGCTACTTTTAATGAGCACTTATCATGCACTACAGGTCATTTTCTTCAATGCCGAGCTGGGATTCAAAGCCAGAGGTAACTGAATCCCCAGCTAACTTTTATAGTTTGAGAAGAGCTTAGGATAGTGGTTAAACGCGCGGCAGCTGATGCTAGCACATCAGCTGATGTTAGGTTACCTGGATTCCCACCCTGGTTCTGCCACTTCCTAGCTGGTGATTTCCTAACCACATCTGTGCATCAATTTCCCAATTTATGAAATGGAGACAATGGTGTCCACCTCTTCGGCTGTTCTAAGGTCCAAGAACTTAGAACAGCATCTGGCACAGAGTAAGGGCTATGTGTTAGCGATTATAATGCAGCATTATCCCTTCTTGTCACCCCTGTTTCTTTTTAATCAAGTGACCATTCTTACATTGGTCTTTGTGCTTACAACATCCTTTTGACAAGTACTGTCATTATTTTGGTGAAAACCAATATTCCTTTTTCAAATACATCTCTCCCTCACCATTGCTTATTTTAACTTCTTGATTAGAAGAAGTAGAATAGATAACTGGTCTGCCCTCTTATAATTGAGTGTTTCTCAAAATGTATGCAAAGACTACCTACATCAGCATCAAAGGAAGTACTTGTTAAAAGTGCAAATATTAGACCCATACTTAGACATATTGATTCAGGGAGCCTGTGGTGAGTCCCAGTAATGCAAATTTTAACAAACTCCTCAGAGGACTCTGATGTATACAATTTTGAGAACTCTCCTCCTTCTCCTTCCACTCCCATGTAGCTCATCTCAATGGTGGATTAACCTGGTTGGGTGTCAGAACAATCTGAGCTTCTTCTAATTTAATTTTAACCTTCATCAAAGTAAAATATGCTTGTGAGTTCAAAAGTCAAATACTATCATATGGCATATAATTAAAACCTACAACACCTTGCCCCATAATCCAGCCCCACATCTTTGGATTCTTGCTTCCCATAAGCAAAAAAACATTTTCATCTCTTTCTTTTTAGGTTTCTTAATAATGTGCATATACTGCTATTTTAATTTTCCAATTTCAGACATTATCTATATCCATTCTGTTACGGCAGGAGACGGTATAACTCTCCCGCCTCCACCTCATTCCCCCACCCCCAATATCCACACACCCACTCAGCCCTCCCCGCCCTACATACCAACACTGCCAACCCTACATCCTATGGCTATATCATGAGTTTTGGTTAAAGTTATATTTGAACTATCGGGGCCATTATGACTATTTTTGTCTTCTCATGAAGAAGGCTCCTGGGTGCATTACTTCTAAACTTTCAGGACTGAAACTACTCTAGGCCTCACAAATCTCATCTTTAAAATGAAGACGATAATAGTACTTATTACATAAGACTACTGTAAGGAATCAGTGATTTAATGCATGGAAAACACTTAGAACAATAACTGGCACATAGTAAGCGATTAATAAATTTTAGGTATTCTTATCATGTTTATTACCTGTAAATAACTGAGGTCTAAACTGTCCAATGAAGTTTAAGCCTTTGTAATTTAGTCAGTCACATTGGGAAAAATATCGGTTTTATTTCTATATCAGAGACATCCCTCCTAGAGCCTCTCTCTCCCATCCCAATCTAGGTGATTTCTCCTAAGGACAGCCACACAGGTGGTTATCCTGGGACTTCCCTTTGTTATCATCTTGAGAATCTCTTCACCTCTCCACCAATCACCTGCCAGGGGTGGGGTACAGATTAATTCTGTGAATTTAGTAGGATATCAGAAGGGAATGAAGATAAATGAAGGTATTCAATCTGCCAAATTTAAATAAAACTGGCAAGCTGTTAAAATATGAGGTTTCCGATGCCTCACCAAAGACATCGTGGATCTGTAAATTCAGACATGGGGCTCATGAACTTTTGTTTAAAAATCTTCCCCCCAGGTAATTCTGATGGAAAACAGAAAAGACCAGATTCCTAAGAATATTGTTTTTATCATAGGTTCATAGAGACTCAAATTCTAAGATCAATTTTATTATCTTAGTTATTTGTACGATGTAGACAAAAAAGTCAGAGGCAATAGATGAGTGAATCATTAGAAAAAACTTAAGAGTCCCAACATATTAATGAAGGAGAAAGGCAGAATTACTCTAGAAATTCCAAGGTAAGGAAAGCTATTGAACTTAACCATGATGCTTATCTGTGATCTTCCTTGCAACCAAAAGGTAAAAGGGACTACATGAATGGATTAACTGGCCAGGAGTTAAAAGAAGGATGCCACATTCATTTGCAGAGAGGTCACTTTAACCATGAGTCTGCTCACATATTTTCATTTGTCTTATTTCTACCAAGACATTTGAATTTGAAATTTCTCAGGCTCTGACTGCAGGCTCTTTGCTTACAAACTTCTCTTTCACTTATCCGCTGCCAAGTTAAAATCTCTGAACACATGTAGACCTTCAGTGTCTTTGTCTATGCTTCTTACCCTGCACTCGTTCCTGCTGACTAAATACTGTCCATTTTTTCCTGATGTATTTCAAATGGGCCCCTCTCGAACTAGCAACGATATTGGTAATCACAGTATTAGATGATATTTACAAAGCTCTTATGTGCCAGGCTTTGTGAGAGTCAGATGTTAACTCATTTAACGTCTACCTTACAAGGCAGGTACTGTTATTACCCCATGGCACACATGAGGACACTGAGTCTTGGACAGGTCATGTAACCAGCCTGAGATCCCACTGCTAGATCACACTGATCCCAAACCTGTGTTTCCTCGCCTCCCGTATTTGGATCTTCTTAGAATTCTGTTTGTAATTCTGTTTTGCCACTTATCCTCTGCTTTATACTCATGCTATTTATGTATTTATTCTATCTCTATTAGTTTGAAAGCACCTTGAGTACAGGAGTAGTTTCTGATTTATTCTGTTTCTCAGATTGTAGCATAATTTATATAACCATGTGCATATACATATATATCATATATATACATACACATAACATATGTGTGTATATGTGTGTGTATATGTATATATCATATATATATTATGCTCCCAGTAATTTTTATTGTAAAAATAAATGAATTAAAAAAAAAAACACAACTCCTAACAGCTTATGAAGGAATGGTGAAGAGAAATGAGAAGGCAGCCATTTGCTTTATTGATTTGTATTATAATTGTGAGCCAGGTTTAGTTCTTAAATGATTCAGCATCTTACCCCTTGGACCATCAGCATCAGATTACCTGGGTGCTTATCAGCAATGCAGAGTCTCAGGCCCTACTCCAGACTGCCTGAATCAGCATCTGGATTTTAACAAGGTGGTTCCTATGCAAGTTCAAGTTTGAGAAGCCCTGTTACAGACCCTTAGTTTCTACTGGGATCTTAGATGAATTCTAGATCATCACGAAAATGATAAAATTGGCCAGGACTGGCAGCGGGGACCCAGTCAGCCTGAGGCGGTGCCGCCTGCGGAGCACCTCTAACCCCAGCACAATTACAGCGAAATCGGATGTAGCAGGCGGCCGCGTCACCGCCCAGTGAACCGCACTATGCCAGCGTCTGTGGTGGAGAGGGAACAGAAATAAAGGGGCGAATAAAGATTCCAGGATTGGTGGCGAGGGACTGGAGAGACACCATTGCTGCCTCACAAGCGGGAAGTCACCCCAAAAGCCATCCCTGCTGGCAGTGTAGGCGGGACCCGCCTACACCAAACCACGCCCCTCCCCATCTATCAGCAGGAGCAACTGATGCCAAGTGCAGACTGCTGCCTGGAGTAACTCCAGGTCATTTTTTCTTTTTTAAATTTATCCCTCCCTTTCTCATTCCTACCGATCCCCACCCCTGAGCTGGTCATCCAGGGTACTGACTGGCTTAAACATTTTTTTAACCCACTCTCTCACAGCATGTTCTACACCTCCTTCTGTACTTCCCTATCCCTCTTCCTGGAATAACCAGGTTGCATAAGTTCATCTAGACAACATCGATCTTTATTCCTTTTTCCTTATACCCGTCCTTATTCTGATTTCTCTCAGTCTGGATTAAGCCCTTTAGTCGCTCTACCTGGGCAAAATCCATTTCCTTCTTCTCCCCGCACCTGTCATTATTCTTTCTGTATATGCTCTGCCACCAGCACACTACATACCCTGTCCTTAACGTGTAGCTGGTACTTCAGGACATTGCCCTCAGAGAGTCATTTGTTATTCTTTTTTCTGTTGTGAACTACTTGTCTGTATCATTTGTCAGTACGTTTGAGTATTTCTGTTTTCTGTTTGTCTGTCAGTCTGTTTTCCTTTCCAGGGCAACTTCAAGAAACAATCCAAAACACATCTAGCCAAAATGACAAAACAGAAGAATTCTCCTCAAAAGAATCTACAAGAAGCAGTGACAGCTCAAGAATTGATGAAAACAGATATAAGCAACATAACAGAACATGAATATAGAATGATAATCTATACTGGACTTGAAAAAAGCATAGATGAATGCAAGGGGTCCCGCGTGGCAAAGATCAAAGACCTTAAAAATGGTCAGGAAGAATTAAAAAAGACCTTGGATGAAATACAAGGCAAATTGGAAGCAGCCACAGCACGGAATGAAGAGGCAGAGGAAAGAGTTAGTGCATTAGAAGATAAAATCATTGAAAAACAGGAAGCAAATAAAAAGAGAGAGAAGCTGATCCAGGAACAGGAAAGGAGAATTCGAGAGCTGAGCGATTCACTCAAAAGGAACACTATCCGTAACAGGAGTTCCAGAGGAAGAAGAGAGAGAGAAAGGAGTCGAAGGGGTTCTTGAACAAATCATTGCTGAGAACTTCCCCAACATGAGGAAGGAAACAGGCATGGAAATCCAAGAGGCACAGAGAACTCCCCTCAGACGTAACGTGAATAGAACTTTTGCATGGCACATCACAGTGAAGCTGGCAAAATACAAAGATAGGGAGAGAATCCTGAAAGCAGCTAGGGACAAAAGAACCTTAACATACAAAGGCAGACATATAAGGGTAGTAGCAGACTTGTCTACAGAAACTTGGAAAGCCAGAAAGGAATGGCAGGATATCTTCAATGTGATGAGCAAGAAGGACATGCAACCAAGAATTCTGTATCCAGCTAGCCTGTCATTCAGAATAGAAGGAGAGATCAAGGTTTTTCTCAACAGACAAAAACTGAAAGAATTTATCACAAAAAAGCCAGCACTACAAGAGATCCTGAGGGGCACTCTATGAAGGAAAGGTTGCAAAGAACACAAACTGCCAGAGACAGCCTTACAAACATGAAACTTACAGATAATACAGTGACTGTAGGCCCATATTTTTCAATATTAACACTGAATGTAAATGGACTAAATGCGCCAATCAAAAGACACAGGGTAACAGAATGGATTAAAAAACAAGACCCATCTATTTGCTGTCTTCAAGAAACTCATCTTAAACCTGAGGACACCTTCAGATTGAAAGTGAGGGGATGGAGAACTATCTACCATGCTACTGAGAGTCAGAAGAAAGCCGGAGTAGCCACACTTATATCAGACAAATTAGACTTTAAAATGAACGATGTAATAAGAGATGAAGAAGGACATTATATAATAGTCTCAGGGACCAGCCAGCAGGAAGAGCTAATAATCATAAATATCTACGTGCCGAATTTGGGGGCACCCAAATTTGTAAACCAACTAATTACAAACATAAACATTAGCAACCTCATCGATAAAAATGTCCTAATAGTAGGGGACCTTAACACTCCACTCTCAGCATTGGATAGATCCACAAACAGAAAATCACCACAGAAACAATGGCCCTGAATGACACGTTAGAACAGATGGGCCTCACAGACATCTTCAGGGTCCTTCACCCAGAAGCAAAGGAATTTACATTCTCCTCAACTGCACATGGTACGTTTTCCAAGATAGACCACATTCTGGGGCACAGAGAAGGTCTGAAAAAATATAAAAGAATTGAGATCATACCGCGCACACTGTCAGACCACAATGCTTTGAAACTTGAAATTAACCACAGGAGAAAGCCTGGAAAATATCCAAAAACATGGAGGCTAAGAAATAACCTACTAAAAGACGAGTGGGTCAACCAAGCAATCAGAGAAGAAATTAAAAAATACATGGAAACAAATGAAAATGAAAATACAACAATCCAAACGCTCTGGGATGCAGCAAAGGCAGTCCCGAGAGGGAAATATATTGCAATCCAGGCCCACCTCAAGAAACAAGAAAAATCAATAACACAAATTCTAACAGCACGCCTAAAAGAACTAGAAGCAGAACAACTAAAACAACCCAAGCCCAGCAGAAAGAGAGAAATAACAAAGATCAGGGCACAAATTAATCACATGGAAACAAAAAGTAGTGGAACAGATCAATGAAACCAAAAGCCGGTCCTTTGAAAAAATAAACAAAATAGACAAACCTCTAGCCAGGCTTCTCAAAAAGAAAAGAGAGAGAACTCAAATAGATAAAATCGTGAATGGAAAGGGAGTAATTACAACCAATCCCTCAGAAATACAAGCAATCATCAGAGAATACTATGAAAAATTATATGCCACCAAACTCGGCAACCTGGAAGAAATGGACAAATTCCTAAAGAGCCACATGCTACCAAAACTCAAACGGGAAGAAATAGAAAATTTGAACAGACCTATAACTAGTGAAGAAATAGAATCAGTTATCAAAAACCTCCCAGCAAATAAAAGCCTTGGACCAGATGGCTTTCCTGAGGAATTTTACTAGACATTTAAAACAGAGTTAATTCCTATCCTCCTCAAGCTGTTCCAAAAAATTGAAACGGAAGAGAACTCCTGGACTCTTTCTATGAAGCCAGCATCACTTTGATTCCCAAACCAGATAGAGACCCAGCAAAGAAAGAGAATTACAGGCCAATATCCCTGATGAACATGGATGCAAAAATTTTCAACAAGATACTAGCAAATCGAATCCAACAGCATATAAAGAGAATTATCCACCATGATCAAGTAGGATTCATCCCTGGGTTGCAGGGTTGGTTCAATATTCGCAAATCAATCAATGTGATAAATCACATTAACAAAAGAAAAGAACCATATGATCCTGTCAATAAATGCAGAAAAAGCATTTGACAAAATACTGCATCTTTTCTTAATAAAAACCCTCGAGAAAGTCGGGATAGAAGGAACATTCTTAAACATCATAAAAGCCATCTATGAAATGCCCACAGCTAATATCATCCTCAATGGGGAAAAACTGAAAGCCTTCCCCCTGAGATCAGGAACATGACAGGGGTGTCCACTCTCACCACTCCTATTTAACATAGTGTTGGAAGTCTTAGCATCAGCAATCAGACAACAAAGCAAAATAAAAGGCATCAAGATTGGCAAGGAGGAAGTCAAACTTTCACTTTTTGCAGATGACATGATACTTTACATGGAAAACCGACAGAATCCACAAAAGCCTGCTAGAACTGATCCATGATTTCAGCAAAGTTGCAGGGTACAAAATCAATGTACAGAAATTGGTGGCATTTCTATACACCAACAATGAAGCAGCAGAAAGAGAAATAAAGAAGCTAATCCCTTTCACAATTGCACCAAAAACCATTAAATACCTAGGAATAAATCTAACCAAAGATGTGAAAGACCTCTACACTGAAAAGTATAAAAAACTTATGAAGGAAATTGAGGAAGACACAAGGAAATGGAAAAACATCCCATGCTCATGGATCGGAAGAATAAATATCATTAAAATGGCAATACTATCCAAAGCAATCTACGCATTCAATGCAATCCCAATCAAAATTGCACCAGCATTCTTCTCAAAGCTAGAGCAAACAATCCTAAAATTTGTATGGAACCACAAAAGACCCCGAAGAGCCAAAGTAATACTGAAGAATAAAACCAAGGCGGGAGGCATCACAATCCCAGACTTTAACCTCTACTACAAAGCGGTAGTCATCAAGACTGTATGGTATTGGCACAAAAACAGACACATAGACCAATGGAATAGAATAGAAAACTCAGAAATGGACCCGCAAGTATATGGCCAACTAATCTTTGGCAAAGCGGGAAAATGTATCCAATGGAAAAAAGACAGCCTCTTTAATAAATGGTGCTGGGAGAATTGGACAGCAACATGCCAAAGAATGAAACTAGACCACTTTCTTATACCACTCACAAAAATAAATTATAAACGGATAAAAGATTTGAATGTGAGACAGGAAACCGTCAAAATCCTAGAGGAGAAAGCAGGAAAAAGCCTCTTTGACCTAAGACACACCAATTTCTTACTCGACACGTCTCCAAAGGCAAGGGAATTAAAAGCAAAGATGAACTACTGGGACCTCATCAAGATAAAAAGCTTCTGCATGGCAAAAGAAACAACCAACAAAATGGATAGGCAACCAACGGAATGGGAAAAGATCATCGCAAATGACATATCGGATAAAGGACTAATATCTAAAATCTATAAAGAACTTACCAAACTCCACACCCGAAAAACAAACAACCCAGTGGAGAAATGGGCAAAAGATATGAATAGACACTTCTCCAAAGAAGACATCCAAATGGCAAACAGACACATGAAACGATGCTCAATGTCACTCATCATCAGGGAAATACAAATCGAAACCACACTGAGATACCACCTCAGAGTGGCTAAAATGAACAAATCAGGAAACTATAGATGCTGGAGAGGATGTGGAAAAACAGGCACCCTCTTGCACTGTTGGTGGGAATGCAAACTGGTGCAGCCACTCTGGAGAACTGTGTGGAGGTTCCTCAAAAAAATGAAAATAGACTTACCCTATGACCCAGCAATAGCACTGCTAGGAATCTACCCAAGAGACACAGGAATGCTGATGCATAGAGGCACGTATACCCCGATGTTCATAGCAACACTTTCAACAATAGCCAAATCATGGAAAGAGACTAAGTGTCCATCAACTGATGATTGGATAAAGAAGATGTGGTACATATATACAATGGAATACTATGCAGCAATGAGAAAGAATGAAATCTGCCATGTGTGGCAACATGGATGGAACTGGAAGATATTATGCTGAGTGAAATAAGTCAGGCAGAGAAAGACAGATGCCATATGTTCCCACGCATAGGTAGTCTTTGGGAGACCTAACAGAAAACCAGGGGGGAGGGGAAGAGGGGAAGGAAAGGAAAAAAAAAAAGCCACAGAGAGGGAGGAAGACATAACATGGGAGACTCTCAAAGACTAAGAACAAACTGAGGGGAGAGTGGGGTGTGGGAGGGGGGAGAGTGGGTGATGGGCATGGAGGAGGGCACTTGTTGGGATTATCACGGGGTGTTGTACAGAAACCAAATTGACAATAAATTATTCAAAAATAAATAAATAAACATTAAAAAAAAAAGAAAATGATAAAATTAAGGAGTAGTTCCAGGTTCGTTGCTCGTATGGGGCTCTGGAGGACGCCATCCACTTGCTGCTCTAAAATTGAACCACAGGTCCCACGATGGGTCGGCTCGATGGGAAGGTCATCATCCTGACCGCTGCTGCTCAGGGGATTGGCCGGTCAGCTGCCATAGCTTTTGCAAGAGAAGGTGCCAAAGTCAGCCACAGATATCAATGAGTCCAAACTTCAGGAACTGGAGAAGTACCCCGGTATTCAAATTCGGACTCTTGATGTCACAAAGAAGAAACAAATTGAGCAGTTTGCCAATGAAATTGAGAGACTTGAGGTTCTCTTTAATCTTGCTGGTTTTGTCGATCACGGAACCATCCTGGACTGTGAGGAGAAGGACTGGGACTTCTCGATGAATCTCAATGTCCGCAGCATGTACTTGATGATCAAGGCATTTCTTCCTAAAATGCTTGAACAGAAATCTGGCAACATTATCAACATGTCCTCCGTGGCTTCCAGCATCAAAGGAGTTGTGAACAGATGCATGTACAGTACAACTAAGGCGGCCGTGATTGGCCTCACAAAGTCTGTGGCTGCAGACTTCATCCAGCAGGGTATCAGGTGCAACTGCATGTGTCCAGGAATGGTTGATACCCCATCTTTGCAAGAAAGAATATAAGCCAGACCAAATCCTGAGCAGGCACTGAACTCTTTCCTGAAGAGACAGAAGACTGGAAGATTTTCAACTGCAGAAGAAATAGCCCTGCTCTGATGAATCTGCCTACGTAATGAGTAGCCCTGTCATCATTGATGGAGGCTGGAGTTTGTGATTTTAGAATCTCCTTGCTGGGAAGGAAGGTTCTTCCTGTTCACAGTGAACCTGGTTATGAAGAAAACTCATCCATCGTGTCTCTCCTATTAACAGCCTATTAATGAAAACAAGTCCTTCTTAATGACACCATTGTTCATAAGAGTCAGATTCTTTAAATATATTAATCTCTTTCTAATTTCTTCTGAAATCATTGTAAGTAGATGACATAAAAGATAATGAACTCACTGCAAATGAAGAGTTTTAAAATCAACCACAATTTGTAAGCATATAAAATTAAAACGTGAATATGAAAAATGGAAGGTTTTTAAGAAAAAAGTATTTGTATTTTCTGTTTCCCAATATTCATATATTTCATACAAATCTGCATTGGTCTGTACATGGACTCTAATTTTGAAATTTTACACCATCATAAATGAGCACAAGGTAGGGAAGAATTTAACTTTGGTAACTTACATTAAAAAAGAGTTTAGATTCAGGAGTATAATGTTAACCTATTATATAAAAGAAAAATAATCATTTTAACATGTTATCACTCATAATTAAGTACTATTTTCTTAGTTTAACTAAAAAATTTTTATTAAGATAAACAATGATATTGACATGGGCCTCAGAAACTTCTACTGAACTAGCAGTACTGTCAGTTTGAATGTAGATTAAGTATAGATTGTTTCACCAAATTCCAGGTTAACAGTAAGAGGAAATGAAATTTAGAAACAGTCTCAGGATAAATCAATATAAATGAATCACATAACAGGAAATAAAATTAAAGAAATTAACATTTTTAAGGGACGGGTGAAATAGATGAAGAGAATTAAGAAATACAAACTTCTATTTATAAAATAAATAAGCCTCAGAGATGAAAAGTACAGCATAGGGAATACAGTAAGTAATATAATAATGTTGTGTAGGGACTATACTTAATCATGGTGAGCATTAAAGAATGTATAGAATTACTGAATCAATTATGTTTTACAGCTGAAGTTAATATAACATTGCATGTTAATCATAATTCAATAAAAAATGGTTAAAAAATTTTTTTTCAAGAAAAAATTTAAACAAATTGATAGATGATTGTATAAGAGGTTATTAGGAAGAAATTTTTTCTTCTCTTTTACTTTTAGGGTTTTATGTTTGTTTTGTACTAGTTGTTACTTCAAAAGACCAAATGGTATGATGCATATATAGATACTCAATAAATGAGCAGTTATTCTTAAAAAAAAAAAAAAAAAAGGAGTAGTTCCAGAATCCCCAAGGTTCTGGGTTAAAAATTTGCCTGGACCTATGTCAAGCTTTTAAATTGCCTTTCATCATGGAAGACCCTTGGAAATTTCCTTTGACTCTAAAGTCCTTGTCAAAACAAGAGACGCTTCTGACACCTGAAACTGTATTGATTGTAAGTGAGAGACAATCAGAGATAGTCAGAACTTCCCTCTGTAGATTTCTCCACTGACATTTGAGAGATCCTCATCCTCCATCAATCGACCATCTGCAGTAGTACCCACCAGCACATCATCAAATGACTCCTGAACACTGCCAGTGCCCCGGTCACTGTAAGTAGACACACAGTGACCCCAGTAGTGAACTCTCAGATACAAATAAAACTGCTTTATGAGGATAGGATACACTGAGCCTGAGTGAAAGTGTAAAATCATGAGATAGGTTCCATGGAATTTCCTTCTCCTTCCATTATCCCTTTTGGCACGAACCCCATCTCTCTTCAAAAAGGTTAGTTCTTTCAGAGACCCTATGTGGTTCAGTCGGTTGAGCATCCAACTCTTGATTTCAGCTCAGGTCATGATCCCAGGGATGTGGGATCAAGTCCCACATTGGGCTCCGTGCTGAGCATGGAGCCTGCTTAGGAGGATTCTCTCTCTCTCTCTCTCTCTCTCTCTTTCTCTCTCTGCTCCTCTCCCCTGCCCCTGCTTGCATGCTCTCTCCCCCAAAATATAAATAAATAAATAAACAGACAAACAGATAAACCTTACTTAAAAAAAAAAAAGAGCTTAGTTCTTTCCTGCTGTTCTTTAGGTTCCTGAAGTGGCTACATGTTAGGTGGAGTCACTTTAACAAGGTTCTGAAGACTTTCCTTGATCCTGCCACCGTATGTGCTCAGTCATATCACGTTGCCTTAGGGGTTTCCGTGTCCCCAACTATAAATGACGAGTTGTGTTGCAGAAGATACCATCAACTTCTATCACTGCATAAGTGTCTTAGGCTCCGGAATAATTATCTTAGAAGGAACCTTTGAAATAAAGTAGTCTTAATGACAGTAGAATGGCCATTAAATTTAGGTTTCCAAAATATATTACCCTTAAAAGCAAATCAACAGGTGAATAATGTGGAATAATGGTACGAGTCCTCAGTTTTTATATCCATTTGTTTCTAGCATTTTTTAAATTACCCACTGTAAATACACTGGCAATCCCTTAGGCCTAGTATAGAGAATAAAAGCTTTCCTCTCCTCACTCCCCTTTAATTGGTTAAACTCATTAGGAATCACTTTGGATAACTCTTTAGGAGAAGAAGTAAGATTAAAAATGTTATTTCTATTATACGCTTAGGCCGAGCAGAGATTTTATGAGGCTTTTAAAGTATAGAAGAGTGGAATGTATGCTACTGAATCGAACACAGTCTGTATCAACACTTCATTAGTTAGAGCAGTGATTCTCAACTAGAGGCGGTTTTGTTGCCTCCCACCCCCGCCCAGCCCAAGGACGTTTGATAATGTCTGAAGACATTTTTCTTTGTCACAGCTTGGAAGAGGGTGCTATTGGCATCCAGTGGGAAGAGGCAGGGATCCTGGTACATACCCTATAACTCACAGGACACTCCCTCCCCAACAAAGAGTTATCTAATCCAAACTGTTAATAGTGCCAAGGTGGAAAAACCCTGATTTCAAGATACGGCAGGATAGTTCAAACTTGTCTTCCAGTTTTTAGACAGAGTTCTTGTTAAAAGCAAACAAAAATAAAAGTCACCACTTGAAGTTTCTCTGCATTTCATAGGGATAGAGTTAGAGGCATTCAGCTGATGGTAATGTAATCACCACTTCTGACTTTATTTTGGAGCGCAGAGTTTAATTACATACGACAGCGCCCATGGTGAGATAAGAAAATTGTCATGATAGTACAAGAAGAAATAGTTACCCTCAAAAGTCCTGGGAAAGTTTTAACAACAAAAGTGGTAGCCAGCAGAAATTGAAGCAGATAACTGTCACCCTGTTCTTAAAACAGCTGAACCCTCCTGGAGGTGACTGCCATCAGCATGCTGTGTCAAAAGAACCTTGTCAAGTAAAGGCTGTAATTGCCAACAGGTTCCCTGGGCAAAAGGGGGAGAGAAAAAAACTGGAGAATTTCCATCACTCTGAATTGCTTTAACGCAGAGCACAAAGGGTAGGGGGACGTGACAGCTTTTAAGCAGGCAGACGCTCTAGGTGAGCCAGGAATAGAGTGACCCTGCAGGTGTTTAATGAGCCCACAAGAAGACACTTCACTCTGCTCCACTAGATATAGACTGTCTTCACAAAAAGTCACTGACTTGGTATGTCAATGCTTTTGCGTTAAGATGTCTTGCAACCTCTTGGTCCCCTATGAATGCATTGCAAAATGTATAGCCTTGTAGAATTATAGTCTCTTAGAAACAGGAGGAGACAAAGAAACTAATGGTGGGTACTGTTTTCTCCTGCACAGCACAGAAGACAGAAAATCCTGAAACATGGTGAGCATATGAAACATCAGAAACCTTTGGGTCAGTGAAGGACAGGCACCTTCCCTTTCTTCCTCCACACTAGAAAATACCCCAATCCATTTAGTGTTGCTTCAGTGCTATCAGTCAGTAGACGATAAAGGACGGTAGGTAAGAGCTAAGAATGGAGGAAGTGTGTCTGGCAGGACAGAGTGTTTGGCAGAGGTGCACACGTGGGGAACAGACCAGACTCTGGCATGGTTTCTAGATGCTGATTTCCAAGGTTCCAAAGTGAGTGGCCAGGGATGGGGTGCATATATCCTCGTCACTAGCCCCAATGCGACCCTGTCTAAATTAGAAAAGAGGCCTTTTCCTCAACACTTTTCTGCTATCTTCCAGAAAACTGTCATAATAATTATACAAGTCTGCAATGACTACTATGTCAATGCACCCCCCTCCCCCCACATCCTGAGTTGTGTAAAACACAATCTGCAAAATTATAAAGAAGGAGCTCTGGTGAAGATATCAATGGTCATCAAAGCCCGAAATTTTAAAATTCAATGGTCCTAGCTTTTTCCCAGTTAATGAAAGAAAGCTCTTTCTTCATAGCACAAAACTAGCTAACAAATTTAGAAGGAAGGAGACCTAGAAACAGCATTATTTTTGCAGTTCCCATCGAAATAATTGATGCAGGCAAAAATCACCAATGAATGCTAAAACTACTAGGTAGGTGAAAGATGGTCGGAGAACAATATTTATATGGTGCTTTAAGTAGCACCCTACAAATTACTTGTGTGTTTTTTTAAAAACAAACATGTCCTTTTCTTTTCCCCCAATGAACTCTCCCAATATATATTTTATTTATTTATACACTGTAATCATATACTACTGTATTGATGTATTTCTAGGACAGACACACAAAAATCCATCCAAAAGACTGAGATAAAAACAATTGGAATAAGCTGTTATAGGTTGTTCTCCTGACATCCCAAATCATTGTCTTTCCTGCACACTCTGGAAAGCATCAATTTAGTCTATCCAATATTTTGTGCCCGGAGATTTCTCCGATGATTGAAATCATTGGCCAAAGCAGAAGAAATAAAAGACACGGTAGAACAACCCGTACAGGATTCAAGACCCGGAAAAGACTCTCCTTACCACCGAATGGTGAAGATGAATCTTTCTGACCTGAAATCTGTGTTTTTTGTTGGGTCTCTCCATTTCTGGACACATCAGATGTGATTATGAGTTTTGCGCTTTTCTCTCCATCCCACATTCTCCATGTGTTGCTCATTTTTACCATTTGCTTTGGGTTTCATGCCATTCTGTAGCATTTCCCTCGCATTCCCTGTCCTGGGCTTTTACTCCCACTTCAAGCTGCCTGTTCATTTCAGAACAACTTGTTGCGTTCCTAAAACAGACAGAAGTGGGCCACTCTTCAAAGAACAGGATAGAGACAGGGCACCAGGGCAGGTACCTACAAGCTGTGATGTACTTAAGGACTGAGAGAGGAGTGTTTTTGGTTTATTTTTATTTCAAGTATGTCTTTATAACGGAGGGATCTGGTGGTCCCCACCTTAACCAAGTAACCACGCTTAGCATCGCTAATCTCCTGATGAGTTGTGAAATGAAATACATAGCATTGACTATGAAGTATACTTACCAAAAAATGTTTAACCTGCATTTAATAAGCCTTTACACCTAATTTCCTTTTCATAGGAAATACAAGAGATAAAGAAACAAAATAACACCAAGATGAGAGTCAGATCCAGAATGTAGGTCCGGTCTTGGACAAAGTTGTTATCATAACTTAACAACGATAACAAGTTAACCACTTTGTCACTCCAAATTAGAGAACATTTTATCAACTATTAACATTACTATAGTTGGGAAGGGTGAATGGCAACACTTATATTGAAAAGTCTCCTGGTCAAAATACCATATATCTTTATTTTTTAAGATTTATTTTTAATTTTTTAATGTTCATTTACTTCTGGGGGTGAGTGGAGGTGCAGAGAGGGAAGGAGACACAGAATCTGAAGCAGGCTCCAATAAATGTTTAATGTTTATTTATTTTTGAGAGAGAGAGAGAGTGAGCACAGTGGGGGAAGGGACAGAGAGAGAGAGACACACAGAATCTAAAGCAGGCTCCAGGCTCTGAGCTGTCAGCACAGAGCCTGATGTGAGCCTAAATCCACAAACTGTGAGATCATGACCTGAGCTGAAGTTGGACACTTAATCGACTGAGTCACCCAGGTGCCCTTAAACTGTTTTTTTAAAGATTATTTATTTTGAGAGAGAGAGAGCGAGCACGCATGAGCAGGGGAGGGGCGGAGAGGGAAGACAGAGAAGGAGAGCTTCCAAGCAAGCTCTGTTCTGTCAGCACAGAGCCCAATGTGGGGCTTTAATCCACAAAACTGAGAGATCATGACCTGAGCCAAAACCAAGAGTCAGACACCTAACCTACTGAGCCACCCAGGCACCCCATGTATTGATTGACATTTTAAATAAGAAGCACATGTCAATGAAAGAAAAAAGTCCATATAAGGCAAAAGCAAAACTCAACCCACTAACAGAGAAACCAGTCAACCAATCAATCAGGACTGGGACTTTGGTGAGGCCAATGAGGAGCCCGGGATACCAAATCTAGGCAGGCACTTCCTTGCAGAATCACGTAAATGCACACTCAGCTCCTCTCTGGGTATCACTGTAGCCCTGCACAGCCTTGCAAACAACACAGGGAGTGCTGGCAGATCAGTGTAGGTGAGGAACAGCATGTTTGGAGTTCTGGGTAGATGAATAAAGCATACTTTTCTTTAAAAAATAAAACTATTTGCAAAAGAAATCACAGCCTTTACACTTTAAACGTTAATTATCAGACACTCGGGATCTAACCAACGCCTCGTCTTCCCATTCCTTCCTGTCCCTCGATCAGCACTTGAGTGAGTGGCCAGCTCTGGGCAGACTGAAGGGGGCATGTTGCTGTGAGTGGCAGGATCTCTGGCTTCATCTAGGACTTTCCTGATCACCCTGGCTAAAACGACACAATACCTTCCTTTGTCTCTCTAGCCCGGTTTCCTGTGTTAATGTCTCCCTAGTAGTTCTCATATTCCAGATGTATTCATCCTTTCTGCATATAGTTTTACTTTGTATATTGTGTGTTGATTGTCTGTCTTGCCTTGTTCGTGTATAAGCTCTGGGATGCCACCCTCACGGAAGCCGGATGGTGCCCAATAGGTTTCCAGAGGAATTGCTGAATGGAAGAATGAATGAGTTCATTGTACACTCACTGAATGGCCGTGGACCTGATGCTGTTATGACAATATGAAAAATGCACAGTCTTTATGCCCCACAGAGAGAGTCCACATGCCAGCCTCCCTCCCTGCCTCTGTTCCCAGAAAGAGTCACTGGCCTCACACAATCATTATCTCACAGTCGCATACATTCTGTTTTCACCCATCTTTCCCTTTTCTCATATTCTCTCTCTTTGTTTTTCTTCCTTCAACTCTTGCCCAATTGACATAGGGAATTTTTTTTTCCTCCCTTAAAAGAAGTCACTCTGACTGATAAGTATAAAAGGCAACCCTAGTAATAACACACTCATGAAAAGAAAGTCAGTTTTGAAGAGAAATCAATAGTATTATTAGTTGTGAACATCTATCAAGTGTTTGCTATATACCTGGCTCTCTGTCAAGCAATTTATATGCCTTGCCTCATTTAATCAGTACAGATAAAGAAACTAAGGCAGCAAGAAGTAACTTGTCCAGGTCACAGCGCCGGTAACTGGCCTGAACCCATGTCAGTCTGATTCCAGGGCCCAGGCCCTGCCAGGGGTAACAGAGACTCTGTGCTGTTCATTTCTAACGAAATCCCCTCTGCGGGGTTTTCCCTCCACCCTTTTCCCACGCTACATCCTCATCCGCACTACGAGCAGCTGCTCTCTTCACGTTCCCCTGGGCCTCTACGCATGCTACCTCAGCTGTGATCACGTAAAGTGTTAGGTTTGGGTCTGCAAGGTTCAGCTGGGTGCATCTTCACTCACGATCAGTGGTATGAGGTACTTGCTCGCCTTATTCATTGCAACGAATAAGTTGTAAAAGAAGCAAGCTTTGGAGCTACTACATATAAATATGTATATGTGAAGGATAGGGGAGAGAAAGTTCAAAACCCAGCATCCGCTACTTACCAGCAGTGTTAAGTAGGGCAAAGTTTTTAACCCTTCTAATTGTTAGTACTCATGTGTAATATGAAGCTAATGAAGCTAGTGTTATAGTGTAATGAAAACAATCTACGATGTGTTTGTAAGGTGCCTGGCATGGTGCCTAGCACAACACAGGTGCTTAGTGAGGCTTCTTTCTTCATCTCTTCCCTGTACACCCTCTACCTACCCTGACTCTGACTCTTCTGTTTTACCTCATACGACATTTCAGCTATGTTATGTGTCACCTCTTCTGGTTTGTATTATCCATTACTGTGCAACAAATGGATCCCAAACTTAGCAGTTTAAAACAATAAATAAATATTTATTTTTTAAAGTTTATTTACTTATTTTGAGAGAGAGTGAGAGAGAGTGAGGGAGGGGCAGAGAGACAGAGGGAGAGAGAGAGAGAATACCAAGCAGGCTTCACACTGTCAGCACAGAGCCTGATATAAGGCTTGGTCTCATGACTGTGAGATCATGACCTAAGCCGAAACCAACAGTCAGATGTTTAACTGACTGAGCCACCTGGATGCCCCAACAATAAATTTTATCTCAAATTTCTATGCCTCAGTGATCTGGGAACAGCTTAGCTAGTGTGTCTGGTTCAGTCTCTCATGAGGTTGTCGTCAAGATGTCACCTGGACCTGCAGTCATCTCAAGGCTCAACTGGGGGAGAATTTGCTTCCAAGCTCACACATGTGGCTATTTACACACTTCAGGAGGTTTGCTTTCAAGTTTATTCATGTGAGCCTCTCCACAGGGCTGTCTCAGGCTACGGTAGCTGGCTTCCCCCAGAGGAGGCAATTCAAAAGAAAGAGAGAGAACACTCAAGATGGCAGGCATCGTCTTTTTATAATAAAATCTAAGAAGTGATATCCCCTAACTTTTGCTGTATTTTTTATTCATTATAAGTAAGTTGATAAGTCTAGGCAATACTCAAGAGGAGGGAATAATGCAGAGAATGAATATCAAGATGTGGAGATAACTGGGTCCATATGAGATTTTGTCTAATACATGGTTTAAATCGTCAGAGAGAGCTAGCCTAGGGATTGTGACGTGCCCAATTGTTTCACTGATTTCACAGAAAAATTTTTATATAAGGGAAAGTCCTATATTTATATAAGTGACTTATGCACTTTGAAAACATACAAATTGTTAAGAAGGATAACTGGCTATACTGGTAGGAAAGCTTCGACATACTCCACAATATAAAAATAATAAGATAATACCTTTTTTCATAGTCTTACAAGCTTTTACGCCATCTTTACTTTTCAGCTTCCACTCTATGCATAATTATTCTTTTCCTCTGAGTTGGTTTGTTTCTTAAAAACATTTCCCCTTTGACTGTCTCCTTGGTACATTTTCCACTACCCCCTCTTTAGTCTATAGAAAGACAGACAGATAGACAGACAGACAGACAAACAAATACACACACACACACACACACACACACACACACACACACAAACACTAGCTTCCTTCCTTAGAGAGCACCAAAGATCAGGTAGGTAGTCATGGTGACATATAAATATTAGTCTTATCCCTATATTTGGAGGGCAACTTGTTTTTTATTTCCAATTAAGTCACAGTGCGCTCCAGCCACCTCCCTAGAGTGAAGTGTCCCGCCTCGGGATGATCTTGGCTCCATTTCCCCCTTTGTCTTAGTCATAGCATTACCTAATTGCATTAGACTCCCAAGAGGGAGTGATGTGGATCAAATTTGATATTTGTGTCTTCTCAGGTTTAAAAGAAAGATTATATAAATACAAAAATATATATAAGCAACTAGTAAATGTATAAATATTAAATAAGTATTATATATATTAAAATTTTATTGTATAAATATTAAAATATATACTTTATATAAAAACTATCTGCTTAGATATTAAAAAGATAGATTCAACAACAGCAGTTTGACATTTTGCCTTCTTCCATTTCTATAAATTACTGAGAATCTATTTTATTAGAGATAGTATTTAATTATTGGGTTGTCTATGACTGCCAATAAGTCTATTAAACTTAACAATTTTTGCTTCTGAAATATTCTTTCTCAGGAAAGTAGACAGAAATGAGCCAGATGAATAGTTAAAGAAAGAAATATAAGGGGCCATAGGCAGGTAAATAGTCTGAGACACCATGTTTGATGATGAGAAGGGGGAGAAAAAAAGTGATAGTGGAAAAATTGAGCAGCTGGCTGTGAATCATGACAGCAAAATGTTTATAAATGAAAACCTGATAGGATCATTTATTTATGATGGACTTTGTGCCATTCACGTTTATTAAGAGGTATACTAGGAGAACATTTTGAGGAAGAAGTATAATCATAGTCCTTTTAGAGTTGCCAGAGACTTCATATACTTTGTCATCCCATCTGCTCTGGTTAGGATGAGAAACAACAATGGAAGACATGAATCTTCTGATATCCAATGTTATTTTGTTGAAGAACCAGGACTGAGATTTACTGAATTCCTAATTCCGTAGATTTTATTAATAATTGTGGGGCACCTGGGTGGCTCAGTCGGTTAAGGGTCTGACTTCAGCTCAGGTCATGATCTCACAGTTTGTGAGTTTGAGCCCCGCATCAGGCTCAGAGCCTGGAGCCTGCTTCAGATTCTGTGTCTCCCTCTCTCTCTCTGCACCCACTTGTGCTCTGTCTCTCTCTCAAATAAGTAAAATATTAAAAAAAATAATTGTACTTTATGATCTGGAAGAGAATTGGTTTTTTTACTTATAAATGTGAAATTTCTTATTTTCTACATCACTTAAGAGATTTAAAAATCTGAAATAGGTCTGTCAAATGAACTATACTTATATTTGCATGTGCATGTGAATTCAATAGAGGGTTCAAAAACAGGTGAGATGAAGCAGAAAAAAGGATCAGAGCACTCGAAGCCAGGGCAGTGGAATTCATCCAATTGGAAGAGCAAAAAGAAAAAAAGAATGAAGAGAGCTTAAGGAACTTATGGGCAAACCTCAAGTGGTCCAACTTTCATATATAAGCATCCCAGAAAAAGAAGAGTGAGAGTAAGGGGTGGGCAGAAAAGTTATCTGAAGAAATAATGGCTGAAAACTTCCTTAACCTGGAAAAGGAAACAGACATCCAATCCAGGAAACTCAGAGCCTTTCAAACAAGATGAGTCCAAAAAGACCCAAATCAAGACACATTATAATTCAATGGTCAAAAGTTAAAGATGAGAAAAGATTCATAAAAGCAGCAAAGAAAATCAACTTGTTCTGTACAAGAGAATCCTCATAAAACTATCATCAGAATTTTCAGTGGAAACTTTATAGGTCAGAAGGAAGATTTTTAAAAAACTGTAAGAAATGGAAAGAAAAAATACTCAAGAATAGGCTACCTAGCAAAGTTGTCTTTCAAAAATGAAGGAGAAATAAAGGAATTCCAGACAAGCAAAGCAGTGGGAGCACATCATCATTAGACCGGTCTTATAAGAAATGTTAAAGGAACTTCTTTAAGCTGAAACAGAAGAGCACTAATAAGTAAGAGGAAAACATATGAAAGTATAAATATCACTGGTAATTATAAGTATATAATTATATTTAAGATACTCTAATATTGTAATGATAGTAGTCAATCACTTACAAATCTAGTGTGAAGGTTAAAAGACAAAAGTATGAAAAATAACTATAACTATAATAATTTGTTAAAGGATACACGAGATAAAAAGACTTGTATTTTAACACCAAAATAAAAAAATGTTGGGTGTGGAGAAAAAAAATATGAAGCTTTAATGTGTTTGAAGTTAAGTTGTTTTTATCTAAAAATAGACTGTTATGAATATAAGATGTTTTATGTAAGCCTTATGATAACCACAAAGCAAAAACCTATAGCAGTTACACAAAAGATAATAAAAGGAATCTAAGCATACCAGTGCAGAAAATAATCATATCACAAAGAAAGGGACCAAGAGGAAAGGAACAAAGGAATTACTAAACAGCTAGAAAATAATTAACAAAATGGCAATAGTAAGTCCGTATCTATCAACAATTACCTAAAGTGTAAGTAGACTAAATTCTCTAGTCGAAAAACGCAGGGTAGCTGTATGGATAAAAAAACAAGACCCAACGACATGCTGTCTACAAGAGACTTACTTTAACTTTAAAGACACACACAAATTGAAAATGAAAGGATGGAAAAAGATATTTCATGCAAATGGAAACAAACGACAACAAAAAAGCAGAGATAGCTATACTTATATAAGACAAAAGGCTTTAGGCCAAAAACTGTACTAAGAGACAAAGAAGGTCATTATATAATACTAAAGAGATCAATCCGACAAGATGATATAAAATTTGTAAATATTTATGAATCCAACGTAAGGATACCTAAATACATAAAGCAAATATGAAGGGAGATTTAGATAAAGATCCAAAGGGAGAAATAGACAGTAATATAATACTAGTATGGGGTGCCCATGTGGCTTAGTTAAGTGTCTGACTTTGGCTCAGGTCAAGATCTCAAGGTTCGTGAGTTTGAGCCCCACATGAGGCTCTCTGCTGTCAGCATGGACCCAATTGGGATTCTCTGTCCCCACCTCCTCTCTGCCCCTCCCCTGCTTGTGCTCTCTCTCAAAAATAAATAAGCATTAAAAAAAAAATAGAGGACTTCAATACATGTAACAATGGATAGGTCATCCAGACAATAAGAAAACACTGGACATAAACTACATGTTAGTTCATATGGACTTAACAGATATTTACAGAACATTCCATCAAACAGTAGCAAAATACACATTCTTCTCAAGCGAATAAGGAATATTCTCCAGTTTTGGACATATGTTAAACCATAAAACAAATGTTAATACACTTAAGAATACTGAAATCAGAGCAGCACCCTTTCCAAACACAATGGTATGAAACTAGCAATCAATTGCAGAAAGAAAAATGAAACATTCACAAATATGTGGAGATTAAACAACATGCTACTGAACATACAACGAGTCAAAGAAGGAATAATTACTTGAGGAAAATGAAAATAGAAATACAATATACCAAACAATAATATTTTGAGATATTACTTGAGACAAATGAAATTAGAAATACAACATACCAAAACATAAGATACAACAAAAACCGTTCTATGAAGGAAGTTCATAGTAATAAATTTCTAAATTATGAAAAATAAAAGATCTCAAATAACCTAATTTCATACCTCAAGGCACTAGGAAGAGAAGAACAAACAAAGCCCAAAATTAGTAGATGAAAGGAGACAACGAAGATCAGAGTAGAAATAAAAGAAATAAAGACTAAAAACACAATAGAAAAGATGAATGAAATGAATGAAACTACAAGATGGCTTTTTGAAAAGGTAAACAAAATAGGCAAATATTTAGCTAGACTTACCAGAAAAAAAAGAGAGAAATCAAGTAAAATTAATAATGAAATAGGAGACATTACAACTAAAAATTAAAATTATCATAAAAATTAAAAGAATCATAAGAGGCTACTATGAACAATTACATGTTGACAAATTGGACAACTTAGAAGAAATAGATAAATTCCTAGAAAACCACATTCTGAATCATGAAGAAATAGAAAATCTGGACATACTGAACACTTGTAAGGAGATCACATCAGTAACCAAAAAACTTCCAACAACAAGAAAAAGTCTAGAACTAGATGGCTCCACTGGTGAATTCTAGCAAACAATTAAAGAAGAATTAAAGAAGAATTAATACCAATCCTTCTCAATCTCTTCCAAAAAGTAGAAGAGAGAACACTTACGAATTCACTTTATGTTGGAGTGGCTGGGTGGTTCAGTTATTTAAGTGTCTGACTCTTGATTTTGGCTCATGTCATGATCTCACAGTGCTGAGATCAAGCCCTGTGCCAAGGCTGCTTGGGATTCTCCCTCTCTCTCTCTCTCTCTCTCCCCACCCACCACTTCTGCTTCTCTCCCCACTTGTGCACACACTCTCTCTCTCTTTTTCTAGAATAAAAAAAATTCACTTTCTGAGGACATTACCCTGATACCAAAACCAGATAAGGACACCACAAGAAAAGAAAATTACAAGTCAATGTCCCTTATAAACATAGAGGCAAAAATCCTCAACAAAATATTAGCAAACCAAATTCAACAATACACCATACACCATGATCAAGGGGGATCTGCTCTAGGGAAGCAAATTTTGTTCAATACTCACAAATCAATGTGATATACCACATTAACAAAATGAAGCATAAAAAAATCGTATAATCATCTCAACAGATACAGAAAAAGTTATTTGACAAAATTCAGTATCGACTGTCATGATCAAACTGTTCAACAAATTGGGTATAGGGGGCACATATCTCAAAATAATAAAGTCCATATACGACAAGCCCACAGCTACTCAATGGTGAAAAACTGAAAGATTTTCCTCTAAGATCAGGAACAAGACCAGAATGGCCACGCTTTCCACTTTTATTCAATATAGTACTAAAAGATCTAGCCAAAGCTACTAGGCAAACAAATAATCATAATAATAATAGGCATCCAAATCAGAAAACAAGATATAAAACAGTCTCTATTTTCAGATAACAGAATATTATATATAGAAAATCCCAACGACTCCATCAAAAAACTGTTAGGATTAATAACAAATTCACTAACGATGTAGGATATAATACCGACAGACTAAAATTAGCTGTGTTTCTGTACATTAACAATGAACTATCAGGAAGAGAAATTAAGAAAAGAATCCCATTTACAATTGCATCAAAAATAATAAAATACCTAGGAATAAATTTAACCAAGGTTGTGAAAGATCTAGACACTGAAAACTATAAGACACAGATGAAAGAAATTTAAGAAGACACAAATAAATGGCAAGATATTCTCTGTTTATGGATTAAAAGAATTAATATGGTTGAAATGGCTAACCAAAGCAATCCTTACCAAAATTCCAATGATATTTTTCACAGAAATAGAACAAACAATTTAAAATATGTATAGAACCACCATGGATCCCAAATGGCCAAAGCAATCTTGAGAAAGAACAAGGGTAGAGACAACAAGCTTCCTATTTCAAAGTATATTACACAGCTCTAGCAATCAAAGTAGTACAGTATTGGCATAAGAGCAGGCACATAGATTAAGGGAATAGAATAGAGGGCCCAGAAATAAACCCATGCACATATGCTCAATTAATTTACAACAAAGGAGCCTAGGTATACAATGGGGAAAGGACATCTGTGTATATTTAAATGACTAAAAGATGTATTCCGGTCAATTGAGATTATGTATGTTAATGGCTCTTTTGATCTGTAAAGCATTATATGAATGTAAAGCATTGCCACGACCTAAGGAAAGGCTGCTTATAAGCCTCCTCTAGGCTTCATCTCACAAGTCTTCTGTTTTATTGGAGAAAGAGGCTGGGAAGCAGTGGTCTGGAAAAAGGTGGATTCAGTTGCAGGTGCTTGTTTTGACTGGTTTGTCCGGTGCACTCTCTTTCATGTTGAAATACTTTTACAGTCTCATTTCTACCGGTCCACTATGTTGTTCTCCGAAATAGAGTACTCACAGGGTAGGCTTTCTTTGAAGCTGGTAACCGAGAAAAAGTACTGAGAATGACTAATGCTTAATGTGTAGTTTTAAGCAGTACAGAGAGCTCTTTCCACTACATTAACCCAAAATCTTCTCAACAGCTTTTTGAGGGTGGCAGTTTTCATCTCTTGTAGAAATAAAGAAATGAATATTGGAGATAATATGATTCACCTATGATCTAATCCCTAATAGTGGCAGACGTAAAAATTCAATGCAGAATCATGAGTTCTTTATACCATACCACATGACAGATTAGTGTTCGGCCCAATTCCACCAAGGCAAAATGTTGCTCAATATTTGACTCATCATTAGCAGATTTATTAGGAGACTGAGAAAAATAGAAAAGCAAATGAAATTCAAGCTGCTCACTTGTAACTTCTCTGAATGGAGGAGTAGATTAAAATCTATGTAATATGAAATTCTGGATTTTCCACATACTATTACAATTTGTGAAGCTGAATAAACAAATAAATGATTATAATTAATAATCAAGGAATAGTGTTTCTCTTTCAGTAAGGGCTGAATGGTTACTATCAGACTAACTTTTCCACAGATAACAATTATAATCCTAGACAAAATAAAACAAAACAAAACAGAAAAACTATCCAAAGGTCCTAGAGGGTGACCAATAGCAAGCAGGGACTGAAGGGAACTATACTCTTTTTAAATTTTTTTTTTTTTGGCATTTATTTATTTTGAGAGAGAGAGAGACAAAGCATGAGCAGGGAAAGGGCAGAGAGAGAGGGAGACCCAGAATCTGAAGCAGGCTCTTGGCTCTTATTTATTTATTCAAAAGATGGTGGAAAAGGAAGAACTGAGAATCAAAAATCAGATGGTACAAACAGAAAGAAAATAATACAAAGTAGACTTAAATTCAACCATAGCAATACAGTGGACCGTGGAACAACAGGGGTTTGAGCTGCATGGGTCCACTTGTATGTAGATTTTTTACCAGACAGTACTATAAATATATTCCCTGTTCTTTATGATTTCCTTAATAACATGTTCTTTTCTGTATATGTACTTTATATATATACATATATATGTATTACATATAATATATATTACATATGTATTAATATAAAATATATGTTAATTGACTGTTATCAGTAAAGCTTCTGGTCAACAGTAGGCTATTACTAAAGTTTCTGGAGAGTCAAGAGTTATCCATGAATTTTCGACTGAGCAGGGGTCAGTGCTCCTAACCCCCATATTGTTCAAGTGTTAACTGGTAATTATACTAAATGTAAACAGGTTGAACATTCCACGTAAAGAGCCAGGGACAGAGGGGGATGGAATTTTAATTCACTAGCAAGAGGAAATCAGAGAAGTCTTACAGTGGCAACTTTGCTTCTGATTACATAGATTATCGAATTATAAACTGATTTACCCATGAGATCGTGTAGGCTCTCATGTTTCTTGAATGGATTGGGTGTCCTTCCTTCCCTTACAGCATGATCTTTAGAAAATGATCTCTAGTAAATGTCCTTAAATTCAAACTTGAAGAAGCAGAGGTTGGGGTCTGAGTGCTTCCTCTCCCTGAGGGCTTTGAGATTCTATTGCAAATTTCTTCCTAGTATCCAGCATTGCATACAATAAGATTTAATTTGCCTATTTGGCTGGCATGTAAATAATTCAGAGGGCCACTAGAGTAATTTTTTATAGGACAAAGATTGGACTCCATAGGTTAAGAGAAAAGTATTACTATGATTGTTATAATTTTCTTGATAACTGCCATTCTTTCAGTAAGACTGAAAGCTATGTCTTGTTCCTTTTTGTCTCCCCAGTAAATTAATCTAGCGCCTGGCACAACAGTGGACACTAAATAAATAACACAACATGATTTCTAGTCCTAGAAGTAATTTACAATTGCCTGTTAAATACATTTACCTGTATATTTATTTGTTAACTTTTAAAACTACTTTTATTAATTAATTATTTTATTTTATTTATTTACTTTTTTAAAGTATAAATAAAAATTTAATTATACCATTTATTACACCGTAAAAAATAAGTGAATCTAGGAAGAGGTCCTACAAAAGATATATAAGACTTCTTAAGGAAAGTCATAAAATTTTATGAGTTACATTAAAAGATTCCCAAATAAATAAAATATCAATCTTGAGCATTAAAAGACTCAATAATAAAAGATGACAATTGTCCTAAGCGAATTTATAGATTCTCACATGTTAATTAAAATTCATACACTTTTTTTAATTATTTAAAACTTTATAAGCTTATTTCTAAAATTTAATGAAAGTAAAAGGAGCAAAGATTAGCCAAACTACTCACCAAAATTAGCATGGTGAAAAAATTTGCTTCACTAAATATCAAGATATCAAATAAAACTTCTGTAATTATATGCTGTGGTATTAGCAGAGGCACAAAAAAACAGAGGCATAATATATCTCCAAATAAGCTCTATATATGTATTTACACTAAATTTGTGACTCAGGTGGCACTGCCGATTAGTGAGGAAACAATACTTTTGTTAATAACAGGTGTGTCCGTTGGTGAGGGTGCGAGGAAGTTAGACACAACCCTCACATCATGTTTAAACTGAACCTAGATGAACTAAAGAGCTGCGTCTGAAAAAGCAATATTACAAACACATTGGAAGGCAAAATTAGAGAACACATGAAGAATAATTTTATACAATAAAAAATTTCCCATTTTAAGCATACAGTTTGATTATGTTAATAAATGTATACATCCATTCCGCCATCACCACAATCAAGACACAGAATATTCCAACACCCAAAACTTTCTCTCATGCCTTTTGCCATCAATCTTTCCCCCTACACTTTCTTCCCAACCCCTAGCTGCAGGTATCTATTGATCTAGATTGTATCGCTTTATCTTAGTTTGCATTTTCTAGAACGATTCCAAATATATATATACATATATATATACACACAGTATATATATATTACAGTATGTAATACATATGTATATATATATATACACGGAATGACACAGTATGTATTCTTTTGTGTCTGGCTCCTGTTACTCAGCATGATGTTTTTGAGATTCATCCACATTGTCATGTGTATTAGTAGTTTGTTCCTTTTAATTGTTGTTATTCTGTTGTTTTGATACAGTATGCTTTGTTTATTCATTCATCTGTTGATGAATATTTGGATTGTTTCCAGTTTATGGCTATAATTAACACAACTGTTATCAATATTTGTAAACAAGCCGCTGAATGGACATGTACTTTCATTTATTTTGTGTGAGTGTGAATACCAAGGAGGTAGAAGAGCTGGGTCATTAGGGTGGCTATATACTTATAAAAAATTTCCAAATTGTTTCCCCAGAGTGGTTTTATCATTTTACACTCCCACCAGTAATGCGGGAGTTCCAGTTGCCCCATATCTTTAGTAACACTTGAGACTGTCGATCTTTTTATTTTTAGTCATTCTAATGGATAGGTGGTAGTGCCTTACTTTAAAATTCACATGATCAAACCTCTGAATCCACATTCTGCCCCATCTTACCACTTGGACTTTCATTTTTTAAAAAGTTGATGACAACAACCAGGCTCAAAAAATTAGTGATAGAACAACCACAACCACCACCACAATAACATTAATTGAACATGTATGATTCTCCGAACCTTAGAGTATAAGCTTGATGAGGGTAATACCTATCTGGTTCTTTGTATCTAGCACAGTGCCTGGTTCATAGTCTATATCTATATCTATATCTGTATCTATGTCTATATCTATATATCTGTATCTGTATCTATATACGCTTCTTAGCTATCTGTTGTAGTGTCATAAATTTCTCCAAATCGTAGCAGCTTAAAATAACAAATATTTATTGTTTCACACGGTTTCCGAGGGTTAGGAATCCAGGAGCAGCTTAATGGAGTGGCCCTAGGTCAGGACGTATCATGATGTAGTAATTAAGCTACTGGCTGGGGCTGCATCATTTAAAAGCTTGACTAGGGTTATGTGATTGGCTTCCAATATTATTTACTCACATGGCTGTTGGCAAGAAGTCTCAATTCCTTGCTGGCTGGTGACAGCAGTCCTCAATTCTTTCCCATGTAGACCTCTGCACTGGACTGTTCAATATGGCAGCTGACTTCTCCAAAGTGAGTGATCTAAGAGAAGCAAGGATAGAAGTTGATTATACAGACCAATCAGGAGATGGGAATGACAGGAGCCATCGTGAAAGCTAGCTCATACGGTGCATAGTGAATATTTGATGGAACCGATGTGTGCCTGACATTGTGCTAAGAACTTTACTTACATCATCTCATTTCATCCTGATAACAGCACATGGAGCATTCTCCTCATTTGAAATGATAAAACAGGCTTATGAAATTAAGCAAACTGTCCAATTCTACAAAGCTATAAGGTGGCAGAGCCAGAGTTCAAAATCAGATCTCTTTAGCCCCAGAGTCTATGAAAAATGGTTCATACCGAAAAGGAGCGAATTGCACTATTCTAAAAAGAAATTAATTTTGGTGATCTTTTAAATTTAGTTTACACTGAGTCAAACTCATTTGTATATGGGGAAACAATGCTAGAAATTATATCAACAAGGAAAGCTTAAAACTCTTCAGGATAAAGAATTGGTCCCCTAGTCTCCAATTCACAAGGTTTTTTAATTTTTTCTCTCTTACCAGACTAATGTTTCAAGTTCTAGGCAGCACTGTAAACCCTGAAGACTCCACCAAAAAACTACCAGAACTGATCAATCAATTCAGTAAAGTCACAGGATATAAAATCAATGTATAGTAATGTGTTGCATTCCTACACACTAATAATGAAGCAGTAGAAAGTGAAATTTAAAAAGTCCCGGGATGCCTGGGTGGCTCAGTTGGTTCAGTGTCTGACTTCAGCTCAGGCCATGATCTTGCGGTTTGTGGGTTCACACCCCACATCATGCTCTGTTCTGACAGCTCAGAGCCTAGAGCCTGCTTTAGATTCTGTCTCTCCCTCTCTCTGCCCCTCCTCTATTCATGCTCTGCCTCTCTCTCAAAAAATAAACTTAAAAAAAAGAAAAAGATAATAATCATATTTATAAGCACACCAAAAATAATAAGATACATAGAAACAAACTTAACCAAAGAGGTGAAAGACCTGTACTCTGAAAACTATAAAATACTGATGACAATGCAAAGAATGGAAAGTCATTCCATGCTCATGGGTTGGAAGAACAAATATTGTTAAAATGTCTATACTACTCAAAGCAAGCTACATATTTAGTGCAATCTGTACCAAAATAACAACAGCATTTTTTACAGAACTAGAACAAGCAATTCTAAAATTTGTATGGAACCACAAAGGATATCAAATAGCCAAAGCAATCTTGAGAAAGCAGAAAAAGGCTGGAGGCATCACAATTACAGATTTCAAGTTATATTACAAGGTGGTGGCAATTAGTATGGTAATGGCACAAAAATAGACACAAAGATCAGTGGAACAGAACAGAAAATCCAGAAATAAATCCACACTTCGACAAAGGAGGAAAGAATATACAACGTGAAAAAGACAGTCTCTTCAACCAATGGTATTGGAAAAACTGGTCAGCCACATGCAAAAGGATGAAACTGGACCACTTTCTTTCACCATACACACACAAAAAGCCTCAAAATGGATTAGAGACCTGAATGTGAGACCGGAAACCATAAAAATCCTTGAAGAGAGCACAAGTAGTAATCTCTCTGACATCAGCTGGAGTAACATTTTTCCAGATATGTTTCCTGAGGCAAGGGAAGTAAAAGCAAAAATAAGCTACTGGGACTTCATCAAAATAAAAAGCTTCTGCACAGTGAAGGAAACTATCAACAAAATTAAAAGGCAACCAATGGAATGGGAGAAGATATTTGCAAATGACATGTCCAATAGAGGGTTAGTATCCAAAACACATAAAGAACTGATACAACTCAACACTTCCCAAAACAAATAATCCCATTAAAAATGGGCAGAAGACACGAACAGACATTTCTCCAAAGAAGACATACAAATGGCCAACAGATAGATGAAAAGATGTTCATCATCACTTACCACCAGGGAAATTCAAATCAAAACTATAATATCACCTCACACCTGTCAGAATGGCTAAAATCAAAAACACAAGAAATAAAGCATTGCTGAGGATGTGGAGAAAAAGAAACCTTCTTGCACTGCTGGTGGGAGTGCAACCTGGTGCAGCCACCATGGAGAACAGTATGGAGGTTCCTCAAAAAATTAAAAATATAACTACCTTATGATCCAGGAATTATGCTGCTGCCAAAATACAAAAGAATTAATTCAAACCATTAATTCAAAGGTATATATGCATATTTATGTTTATTGAAGCATTATTTACAATAGCCAAATTATGGCAGCAGGGCAAGTGTCCATTAATAGATGAGTGGATAAAGAAGATGTGGTATACATACATACATATATATATGTATATCATGGAATATTACTCAGCCGTAAAAAAGAATGAAATCTTCTCATTTGCAACAACATGGATGGATCTACAGTGTATAATGCTAAGATAAATAAGCCAGAGAAAGACAAACACCATACGGTTTCACTCATATGTCGAATTTGAGAAACCAAACAAATGAACAAAGAAAAAATGAGAGATGAACCCAGAAACAGACTATTACCTACAGAAAACAAACCAGAGGGACTGTAGGTGGGCAGTTGGGAGAAATAGGGGATGGGGATTAAAGATTACACTTATCATGATAAAAAAGTAAAATGAAAAAAATTCTCTTAACAAAAAACCAAAAACAAACCAAGAGGCAGGCCTAACAATAGTTTCTTCTGATAGAGAGCCCCAAAGCTGGAGAATTTTGAAGTACATTAGCTGTGTTATAGTCAGTGGAGTAAAAAAACAAAAATGTATGTATGTATGTATGTATGTATGTATGTATGTATCTATTCTAGCTAGGTAGATCCTTGGCGACAAAGAAAGTCAAGAATTCTGCCACTGACTTCCCAGAGTTAACAGAACTCTGCTGATCATTTAATGTGCAGGTGGCACTATGGTAGCAGCAGTGCCTGTTGTCCAAGAGGTCATAGTCTCCTTGGGATTAAGGTGATACAGAAATAATCCTAATGCAAGTCTAAGTGTCACGAAGAGGCACACAGGGAATACTAGTTGAGGTCTGAATTTTTAAAAAGAAAAACCACATCTCTAAAACATACTTGCTGTTTATTAAAATAACTGAGTGTCGTAATCACTGAAGTCAACAGAAGATTAAGACGAAGGAGCAAAGCCTTCTTTAGTTTCGTTGCTTTTCTAACCAGTTAGAAAACTTTCAAAGACACTGACTTGCTTAACATTCCAGACTTAGTCTCTCAGTCAGTACCCAGTTTTCTACTAGAGGTGGCACAAAATGGGCTTCTGGAATATGAAATGGAAGGAAAAGTGGCTAAGGTTCAAAGTCCAGGTAGCCTTCCTTTCCTGCTGGGAATGTAGAAATCACACCAGGACAAACAAAAGATAGGGTGGAGTGGGTAGGGCAGGGGAGTTTAGGGATTGACCAGATTTAGAGAGTGAAGGTGGTGATAATGTTAGGCTAGAAACCAAAGTGGTGCTCAGATCCATCCTCACTGATTGGGAAGAAGCCCTTCTCCTGGAGTTGGAATGAAGTGTCCTCCTCCCTGCTAACCCCATGGGAAACTGTCCTGTGCACAGTTGGAACTGGGAATCTGTGTAGCATGAACGAGTTTCAACCCAAAATTTCCCTTCGCCACTGACAGTAGCTTTCAGTCTTCTGCAGAAAAGTGGATTTCATGACTCCTGATTTTAGCTTTGGCAACTTGGGGCGGGAGAGCACGGTGGTGTCTGGCAGAGGCCACAGGTGGAATCTTGAAAGGGAAGGTGTGAGGACAAGGGGGCAGCTGGGGGGTAGGGGAGTCAGAGAAGGACCCAAAAGACAATCCATCAGTGTGACTGGCTTTGATCTGGTCGGCAAGTCTTTGTAAAGGAGACAGTGCGTTATCTGGAGATAGGGAGAAGTTCAGAGTTCTGGTCCTAGTCCGTGGGAATGAATCAGGGGCGAGCAAATGGTCGTTATTATCCAGTAGTGGGCCTCTTGACTCCTCCCCTGCTACCCCTTCTTGGGCTGCAATTTCCCTTTGCAAGAAACTGGATATTGGTACAGAAACGTAGGAGCTGGATGGAGGATGCTCACCAGGCAGCCCCCAGCCAATCTGCCCCACCTCCCCGTTCGTCCCTCCTCAGTAGGCTAAAATAGTCGCCAGGGGCCAGCATCTGCCTGGCTAGAACAGGCTTAGAAACTCACCTTAGCTACTTCGCTTTTGCGTTTGGACTCCTGATGGGGTGCATCCATGTCTATGAGAATCTTACAGACTCTCTGACCCCTGTGTTTTGGTGGTAAGGGGAGAGGGACTGTATAAAAACAATGATTGCAGATGTGAGCCCAGGTTACACAGCCTGCAGGAGGTGCCCGCGGACCAGAGGGCACGCCAGGGGCCCGGGCGCGGTGCTGGGGGTAGGGCGACCCGCTCACTCCTGGGGCTGCTGGCAGCCAGGGCACCTCAAAATCACACGGAATTTCGTAGCTCAGGGCGCCCAAGGCGCGCAAGGTACGCTCCGGGGGCGGTCCTGCCTGACCCCGGAAGAGAAAGTTGTTTTGGGGAAGGGGAGCGAGGGGACGAGAGCGAGTTAAGTAACTAAAAATCAAAGTTGTTCTGCTCCCCTCAGGCCACCTCTCCTCTGCTTCATCTTTACCCCAAGCTCCATTGGAGTCAGGCTTCCTCAGAAGGCCGGAAGCTCCCGGAGTCCCAGCCAGAGTTGGGGGACCGCGAGCGCCCGGCCCGCAGGTTTCGACCCTCTCGGACTCCAGGTCTCCAGGAAAACCCGGAGCGGAGCATCCCCCGGGCTGGGAAACGCCCTCGCGCGCGCCCACTGGCGCGCATGCTCAGTCGCGCGGTGGCCGCGAGTAGGAAGCTTCGCGCGGCAGTAGCGGCCGCGGCGGCGCGACTGGAGGGTGGGAGGGGACGCACCGGCTGGCGGGCGGGGGCGCTGGGAAGCGGCTGGGGCTCCCGCCCGAGGTTCCTAGAAGCGTTTGGGACAGCGAACCCCGGCGCGAGGAGCCAGCGAGCACGGGAGCCAACGAGAGCGGAGTGGGCAGCGGGCGGAGCGGGGCCACCGGGTGGAGCGGGCTCAGAGCCCGGGTCTCCGTGGCTCGGGACCCCGCGGCGGGGGCGGCGATGTTCCACTGCATCCCCCTGTGGCGGTGCAACCGTCATGTGGAGACGATCGACAAGCGCCACTGCTCGCTGGTCTATGTCCCTGAGGAGATCTACCGCTACGCCCGCAGCCTGGAGGAGCTGCTGCTGGACGCCAACCAGCTCCGCGAGCTGCCCGAGGTGAGTATCCGGCCTCACCTGCGCGCAGTCTTTGGGGGAACTCGGTCGAGGCTGACCAGCCCTCTCCCTCCTCTCTCCCGTGGTCACCTCCCTTCCCCACTCTACTCCTCTTCCACCTCCAAATCCCGTCGCCAGGTTGCGCAGAACCACCACTACCTGTATTCACCTGCTTCTTCCTCCCTTACCCTACTCCCCTCACACTAAAAGTTCCTTGTCATTTTATACAAAGCGAGCGGCTTGATATTTTCCAAGTAGTCACTAGAGCTTGTGCGACTAAGGAAACGTTCTGGGCTGGTAAGGAGTTTAGATCCACGTCTAAGTACTAACAACTGGCACTTGTACCCGGGCGGGTGAGGAACTAGGTGGCTGGGGCAGTTCCCAGGTGGAAGGACAGAGCGTGGCATCTGCTCCCTGGGCAGTTTTCTTTGCGCTGCATTCCCCGACCACTAGCCAGGGCGCGCTCCCCCGGTGGGCAGCGGTCAAGTGAGCCGCACTAACTCGGCATCTTCGGAGGAATGTGCCCCGGGCCTTATCGCTGGTAGGCAGTGCTTGGAAGTACTGTAGTGTTTGACTGGATGGCCGGCCTTGGCTCCGGGGCCGGTTGAAAATTGGGGGTGAGGGGAGGGGAGCTGGAGGAGATCGGGCAGGAGGAGAGCTATGCTTTGGGAGCTGTGGGCAGGTGCCCAGGTGGCCGCCGCTGGGGCCCTGCCTGCGTGGACCTGTTGCGTGGAAGCAGCAGCTGTGGACGTCAGCGGAGGCTGTGCCTGGCGGGCCAGCCTTGCGAGCCGCCTCTCCCGGAGCGCGTACCTTCAGCCTGCTGACTTCTATCCTTTCAGTGATGCGTTACCTCTTCAGAGTTGTTTACGTACAGTAATCAGTCTGGTGCGGCTGAACTTGTCAAGCGACACATGCTGATTGAGCTTTAACGGAGGGTCTGGGACTGCGCACTTTTAACCTTCGAGCTTGCGGCCTGGGAACTTAGCTTGAGTAACCCTCAAGGAAGACGGTATCACAAACGCAGGGGTGTGCAGGAAGTCGGTGTGCGGTAATCCAAAGGTGTGCAGGAAGTAGGGAGACTAGACTGCTGGGAATTGGGAGGAGGACCTGAGGCATGAGCGTTGGGACTCAAATATCTTTCTTCGCCTTTAGTTAACACAAGGCCAAGACGCTGTCACAGAGACACTCAGTATTCAAATGCCCTGGCTTGTTAAAACGACCTGGCGGCGTTTTTCAGCACTGAGTGTTTTAAAAAGCGAAACAGTGTGTTTTCTTAATATTTCAAGTGTTCTTCCTCTCGGATTCACTTTCCTCGGTTCATGTGGAATTGGATGGTTTGCTCTGTGTAATCATGGAGATTATCCTCACTAGGATCTTTGCAAAGCCCCCCAGGCTTTATTTAGCTTAGGAGCAAAAAAAAGCCATCCAATTCCCTCAGGCATTTATTATTTTGCAGGCATTTTCGCTTTGTCTGGCCTTGAGCTTCCTTAAATTTGACTTGAAAGTCATAAGCTCGTTTACTGCCTTAAAGTTGTAAGTTTTAAGCATTGCCATTGCCAGAAATGCAGAATATGTTATTTAATACTTTTCAAGTGTGTCAGAATGAAGTTGTTAAAGATTGAGTGAAAACCTATTTAACTAGAAATGTTTCGGTGTTCTGTGTGGTATTTTTGTTTGTTTGTTTGTTTTTGTAGAACTGGAGGATTTCCTTTGACTGGATTGGCTTTTCACTCCCTTCTGCAAAGTTTGTGGGTTTTCCTGTAATGTTAGGGAATTCAGCTTAGTAAGGGGAAATTATGGGTTTTGGACGTGTTAGGTATTCTTACTAATCCTAACTGGAAACTTCTCAGAAGCTCAAGATAGCCCGATAGCACTCTGTAGATACAATAAATAAACACGCTTTTCAGAGGCTAAAGGTGGTCTTGCCTATGGGTAATTATTGCTCTTACAGCTCTGAAATTAGTTTTAGAGTTTCTAGGTAGTTTAAAAACTGTTTCTTCATGAGTTACTGTGTCTGGGTGCCTGGATGAGTATAAGCCAGACGTGAACAACCACCTTGAAAGCACAGGTATTTCACTCAAAGTAAAAGTATTTTCCTTGGACTGTTGTTTTCCCTCTGAGATCCGCATAACTCATTAGCACTGCTCCACGCTGTCCCTACCCCTGCCCCTTCTCTAACCTTCTCTCTCCTTACCTGCCCCATCACCAGGGGCCCTGTTTTGCTGACAGACCTCCAGGGTCCTTGTGGTGGTGGTCTTGCTGGCTGGCTGGTCTCTGTAATTAGTTTGGAAGCACTGACAAGGGGGAAGACTGCACCCCACACCCCAGAAGCAAAGATACATGCCACTGCTCAGGGTTCAGGGTGATGAAAAGCCGTCTCCTCTCTACTGTAAGGTTTGTAACCTCAGATTTGCTCCAACTCCCTCATTTTGCAAATTGAAACTCAGAATTGAAGTGACTCCATCAAGGCTGTCCAGCTGGTTAGATGCAGAGTCACCTGGTTTTGGACACCTAGCAGGAATCTGCACTATTCAGCTTTTCATACCCGTTAAAATCTCAGTTATTTAGCCCCTCCTGTTTTACTCATGTCATTAAGCCTGGCTTCTGTCGAACATTTATTGACCCTTCATCATTTGCAGTTGCTGGGAATATAGAGATCAGAGAAGGTATGATTCCTATGAGCTATTCACTGCTTTGTGGGGAGACAGATGACTTGAATACAGATGGGGTGAGTGTGGGGTGGAGGGGGCATGACAGCCAGCTTGGTGGTTACTTACCTAATCAAACTTTTGCTGAGCCTGCATCCCCATCCTCAGCAGTGGGTCCACCTTGTACTAGCGTCTCAGTGCTGCTGTACCCTCAGTGAAGGCTTGGAACATAAATCTGTAGCCTGACCCCAGATGGATGATAGTCTCACCATCCCATTCCCATCCACCTCCTTCCCACTTCCTGCGGGCTCCATCGCTTTGGGTTGTGTATTAACAGACAGTGTGACTCTAACTTCCTTGAGATGCTGGCATGTTTTTGCTCATCCTGGTGAGCATGGAGCCTGGCACCCATTAGGTCCTGCTCAGTACACAACTTTTGTCTGTTGAATGAATTTAGCCTAGCTTGATAAAATCTTTCTCCTCTGCTTCTTTCTCTTACCTTAAGCATGTCATTGCTCTGGGATCTATGCACTTCTAACATAGTCAGAGAATATTCAAGTCGGGGATAATTTTTTTCAAGACCATCTAGCTGGTTCGATGCAGTCTCTGGTTGCTTCAAGTTGGAAGCCACTTGAGAAGTTAAAAGTCACTGATATGGTGAAGCTGTTTTGTGTTCCCCAAGATCCAATGCCCCCCTCTGTACTTCCTCAGTGTTTCTGACACCGTCAATTTCCCCCGCAAGGTGCATGGGTTCTCGAATACCTTCACGCGATCTCTCTGGCTTCAATACAGAGCTGAGTCTAATAGGCAGCAAATAATTTGAGTAAAGGCTGTTGAGCCCATATGGCTTAAGTTTCATTTTGTCACCTACTCTTATTTAGGGTTTAGTTGATGTTACAATGTTGCCAGATGACATTATCTCAAATATCTACTGTCTCCCATCATTCTTTCTCATATCCTGGTGTATTTTTTCCCAGCCCTTAGAGCACTATTACTACCTAACTCTAGACTTGCTTACCTGCATCTACGTGCTTCCTTGTTCTTTGTCTCCCCAACTAGAACGTCAGCTCCATGAGGACAGAGATGCTTTTGTTCATGGCTGAACGGAGGACAGTGTCTGGCACATAGTAGGCACTCACATGCTTGTTGCGTGAATGAGTCTTCACATGTGCTGTCACGGGTAGGCTGCTCCCGTTTCTCAGCCATTGTGATTCCCCTCCCTGCAGTCTCAGGTCTACTGTATACCTGTCTGTTGAAATTAGTCGTGGGATAAAATTCTGAATTCAGTGGTTTTTTCTTACCAGTTTTTGTTCTCTATCTCTTCTGTGCTGGGAACCTCTGACAGTCTTCTCTTTTTGAAATAATTTTTAGGCATTGTAAACATAATTTCTGACTGTGACTTTGACAGCTCCCAACTGTGATCTGTTAAGAGGATATCCATTCCTACTTGGAATAAGTCTCTTTTGTCTTAAACTTGCCATGTCCCACTTCAGTGGGATAGCCGTTCTTCACAACTTCATGGATCAAGGCTCGTTGGGCTTGTCTTCAAGGAGCAGAGACCAGGGATGCAGAAGCCAGATAGCTCAAATGCTGCTCCATCACTTGGTTACTTCTTCAAGCCTTGGTTTCCTCACTGGTTATCTTAGTACCTGATTTGTACGGTTATTCCGTAAGTGCATGCAAAGCATTTACAGTCAGATGTACGATGTCTCAGAGTTTTGTAGATACTGTGGTGAGATGCTCTCCCTCCCCCCACATAAAATAATGTTTCTTAACCCGGAGTTGGGACACATTTTTCTGGGAGTTTGCAAGTCATTTTTTAAAACCAGAATTAAAAATTTAATGTTCTTTTCCATAATAATTAAAATCTCATAGATTCTATACATCTAGATAAACTTACAAATGAGTAGTGCCATAAGGTTTTAGTAGTGCCATAATCTGTGTTTGATTGAATACTCCCTTAATTGTCTCTAGCTGAGGGGGAAAGAAGAGATGTGGGCTTATTGCAGAAATCACGTGTTTGGATCCGATCACAGCTGGAAGTCCAGTGAGCAAAGGTTTCATGGCCGTTTGTTAGAGAAGAGTGGTAGATAGCCGAAGGGGTCACAGAGCCCACGGTGGTGCTGGCTGGCAGAGTTGCCAGGAGCCTGCTCCGAGGTAGTACTGTACCAGTGTGTGCAGCCATGCGATGACTGTCCAATTGTGTCATTGTCATCTGTCACGCCAGATTAGCGTTGAGTTCTCTTTTATTGGTTTTTGTCAGATTTTTAAATTGGTTCACCTTACAGTTTTGTAAGAGCTAAGGCACAGGAAGGGCATACCTAGTTTTATGTTTCAACATACTTAAATAACATTGGAATAAAAGTAATTTAAGTGAAAGCTTAGGAAGAAGGGAGCCCGAGAGGACTTTCCCCTTAAAGTGATGACCCACACATTTGTCAAGGGAAGGAAACCATTCTCATTTCTGAGATATCCTGTTGCACAGTTTAGCACTTAACCGTGAATCTCTTATGTGTTTGTCCAACCCCCCTTTCTCCTACTTCTCTCTGTTCCACTCCCCCCACTCCCTTATAGGTGAGGAAACTGAGACCTAGAGAAGTTGCAATTTGTCTTGGGTTAGTGGCGAGTTGAATCTCTCTGATTAAGAAGTATTTAATTTTTTTTTTGGCATTTATTTGAGAGAGAGAGAGAGAGAGAGAGCATGAGCAGGGGAAGGGCAGAGAGAGAGAGGGAGACACAGAATCTGAAGCAGGCTCCAGGCTCTGAGCTGTCAGCACAGAGCCGGACGCGGGGCTCGAACCCATGAGCAAGATCATGACCTGAGCCGAAGTCGGACATTCAACCGACTGAGCCACCCAGGTGCCCCTGATTAAGAAGTATTGAGTGAGTACCTGGCACCTATTAATAAGAAGTATAATAGCCACTACTTAATGAGATGTTACTGAGCTCCAGACATCGTATTAGGTACTCTACATAAATTATTTCTCTTAAACTGAATGACAACATGCTTTAGCCATTAGAATTTCAGTTTTGCAAATGCAGATATTGAGACTTCTTTAAGAAACTTATTTACGAATCTTGTTTAGGAAATGAGGTCAGTTCTGGAGCAGGCATTTGGCTCCACCTCTTTGTGTGCATGAACCACCTGCGGGCCCCCCGGGCACGGGGAGGCCTGGCAGTGTGTGGATGCCCTGGAGGAGCCTCTCTCTGCAGAAAGCTTGTGGCAGCTCTGAGGAGTCTCACTCTCTCTGAGTTGCTGATGGAAGGCTTTGGAAGTGGTGACATTCACACTAGACTGGAAGGAAGGATAAAGTATGTCAGCTGTTGCCAAAACCGGTCCTTTCCAGGTGGCTAGAATGAGGGGTGCCTGAGCAGGAGGGAGTAACTGGAGAGGGGCCTGGGGCCAGATCACGAAACGCTCTTGACAGTGTTGCTAAGGAGGTGCGCTCTGCCCTGTAGGCAGAGGAAGCCCATGGACGGTGTGTAGGCAGAGGTGCAATACAGGTAGATCTTTGTTTTAGAGACACAATTCCAGGGCACAGGGTATAGAATCAGGGAGACTAGCCAGGAGGCCACTGTGGTGGTCTAGGCCAGAGGAAATGAAAGAGCACCTGTGGGGGCGAACAGGGGAGATGGATTTGTCAGAGATGTTCACCCTGGGCATTCCTGCCCTTGGGGCCAGTGTACTTTCTGCTGTGCTACCTTTTCTGATGCGCTGATCTTCTGAGGCGCTTCAGTAATACTTGCGTAACACCAAATAAAAAAGCATTTACCTCCTCTTGGGGGACATCCTTTCATTGACTGTGGCATGTGTCTGCATTCAGCTTGTGGAATGCTTACTAAGACAGGGGAAGCATTATAGGTTGTTATTGGCTCGGGGGAAGGAGGAACAGCCAGATGTGCTATGGATGGCAAGAGTTCATTATATTTGGGTTTTAGATAAATATGGTCATCAAGTTTATAAAAATGAACCTGCGGTACCACTGGTAGCCCTGGGGTTCTGTGTTTCTGAGTAATACAAATGCATACTGTATGTGGACCGTACCGTGGACTTTAGTTTCATCATCTTCTGCTAATGCTTTGAAAGGCTGACACTTGCAGAATTTTTATTATTCTAGAGGAACTTGGAAGTTACGTGTCTTTAAACACATAGCTCATGTCTTTGAGGGAAAGTAAAACTATTCATTTCATAAAACTTTTCTGGGATTGACAAAGCTGAATGCTGCTGGTAACATAGGAAAATAAGCTTGTTTCTACAGTTCCTTCTGTCTCTTCCTAGGGGCTTGCAGTGGAAAGGGGCACCTCGAACCTTCCTCCCAGCTTTCCAGCGCATTATCCTCTCTGCCAAAATTTGTAGCTTCTGTACTGTAATAAGTAGGTACTTGGGATTTCCTTAAAAAGGACTCTATACCACAGACTTGACATTCTGGGGATAAGCGTAGTTGATATTTACACAAGAGGGTCAGGAATAGCAAGGTAAACATTTCTTACCAATGATGACAGAAATCTCAGTCACGATCTTGCTGTGCCATGGAATAACCAGAGGCAGTGAGTTCTTTTAGGTAAGGACCGAGTGAGTGCCGAAGGCTTTTCTCTTCATTCACAGAAGTCTAGGGGGATGTAGCCTCTTTTGGAACCCTACCCACAACATAGGGCTACAGATGTCCTCTCCTTCATGTGATAGTTATGAGGGATGGTGAGATCATGGGCCAGATCTTAGTAAATGCATGGAAGAAACTCCTGGATGTCCATTTACTTTCTCATGGGTATTATTTAGTGGACAGGAATGGTAATTTACTATTGCGTGTGGTATTTTAGAAGACCTAATGGTATGTATGTGTGTCTACTGTAAAATACTTTGAACTCCTAGAAGTAGGATGAAATATTTAAAAATAATGATAAAAATTTTTTTTTGGCTTGTCATTATTTTGAAGAGTTTCCTTATCTAGACTGTAATTCTAGAGTCGAGAGAATTTGACTCAGTTGGAAGAAATTTGGTATTTCAGTTTCCAAGAACCGCAAGGAATGGATTTGTCATGTGGTGGGTGGAAGGAGATGTCACACCTAATTACAGCATGTTCCAGACTGATTCCTGGGTAGTGCGGCCAGATGGAGAGGTCTGTGTCTACCCTGGTCACTCTCGTCACCTTTCTCTCCACAGTCCACACCCACTTCTTGGGAAAAGATCATCAGGAGGGGCTGTCAGCTGACTTGTGGTAGAAACTAGGAGGTTGAGTCAGATGAGCTCATGCAAAGGCCAGAAAGCGGCTTCTGAACCTCCGAGAATGTGACGTGGGCTCCTGTTGCTTCACTTGGTTCGGAAGATGCTGAGACCTCTGAGCTCATGCTGTTAGTGTAACTAGCTTGACTTTGGACCATGATGTGGCTTTGTTTTTATCTCATTAGAGGAGTAGTATGGATTGGATGCTTAAAAGAATTCAAAGAGTAAAAGTGACATTTTCCTTGCATCTGTCGAAGTGATGCCAGCCATTAACAATTTTAGAATGTATTCTTACAGATTTTTTTTATCTTCATACACCACCATGTATTTATTATTGTTAAAACAAAGCGAGAATTCTCACTAAATTGCTTTGCTGCTTGCTGTTTTTACTTAACACTGCCTTGGACATCTTCCATATCAGTACGTGTAGATATCTTTTAGCTTTGGTTCTGCTGCTGTAGTATTCCACTGTATTGGGTATATCATGATTGAGTGATTTAACTTTTCTTCTATTGCTGGACATTTAAATGGTTTCTGATTTTTTTTTTTTTTTTTGTAGTAATGAACCATGCTGGATTAAGTGTTCTTGTACATATTACTTTGTACTCCTGTGCAAATGTTTCTTTAAGATAAATTATAAGAAGCATAATTGTTGGATAAAAGGGTATACATTACAAATTTTATAGATGTTGCTAGATTGTCAAAGATTTTTTTTTAATAATAGTGATATGAAGGCCTTGCTAGAGATTATAGAAATCTACCCACTTTATATAACTAAGGAAATGAAAATCTAGAGAGGTAAAGTGATATGTCAAAGCAAAATGAAAATGTGGACTATATATTTCCAACTCTAGGCTCCAAGTCCTGTGGATTTTCTTGGGGCCTAGAGACTGGTTCTGTCATCTCTGCTCCATTTTATTTTTATTTTTATTTTTATTTTTTAGTTTATTTATTTTGAGAGGGAGAGTGCAAGTGAGGGAGGGGCAGAGAGGGAGGGAGGGAGAGAGAGAGAGTCCCAAGCAGGCTTCGCACTGTCAGTTGCAGAGCCCGACACAGGACTTGGTCTTAGGCACTGTGAGATCATGACCTGAGCCTACATCGATTCCAACACCCAAACGACTGAGCCACTCAGGCACCTTGTCTCTGCTCCTTTCATTTTCAACTGTGACTCCTTCCTCTAGGCCTGGAAAAGTCCTCAGGTGGGCTTCAGTCAGTTAATCAGATATTTGTTCCAGGTCTTTGGAAGACTGACATCAAGTCTTGCCTTCAAGTACTCCACACTCTTGCATTAGGGAGAGAAGTTTGAGTCATGGAATTCCTAATGTGGCTCAGTGTCGCATGGGTCAGTAAACCAGGAGTTGCTTTGGACCCTTACAGGAAGCTCACTGGGGCATCAGGAAAGCAGGACTCTGGTTTTCACCGAAGATAGGTTCAGAGAGGCTGGGAAGGGTGGGCAGGCTTGCAGACAGGGAGTTTTTGTGAGGTGACACAATCTTGTGCCATGGAGCTCACTCTGGGTTGACTTGGTTCTGTTTCTGGAACAGGCGCCAAGATGATATGAAGCATGTTGAGGGGCAGGAAGCTTGGCTGTTAACTTGGTGTGCTGACTTGTGTGAATCAGCCTCTCCCAGAGGTTCAGACTCCTTTATCCTCCTCTCTTTCAGTCCTTTCTCACTACTTGGCACTGATCTTTTTAAAATACAAATGTAGGGGACCTGGGTAGCTTAGTTGGTTGAGTGTCCAACTCTTGATTTCAGCTCAGGTCGTGATCCCAGAGTTGTGGAATCAAGCCCCACATTGGGTTCCACGCTGAATGTGGGGCCTGCTTAAGAGTCTCGCCCTCTCCCTCCCGCCCTCTCCCTCCCGCCCTCTCCCTCCCTCTCTCCCTCCCTCTCTCCCTCTCCTCCCCCCCCCCCCACTCTTCACCACTTTCTCCGCTTTCTCCGTCCCTCTGCCCCTTTCCCCTGCTCGTGCATGCTTGCTCTCTCTAAAATAACACACAAATGTGATGAATGACTTCCTGCTGCAGTGGCTTCTCACACCTGCAGGATACAACCTGGCAGTGTTTTTGTTCTCTGCCTCCCCCTTCCACCTTATCTCCCATCTCTTTCCAACCTGAACTTTCCAGCTTGTGTTTCAGCAAGAGTTAGCTACTCTTGGTTGCCAGCATATTATTTCATGCTTCTGAGTCTTCATTTTTTTCCCTCTGTATACTGCAAGTTATTCTTTCTCTATTTCTTTGCCTGGCTCTTTGCTCTTCATCCCAGGGGATACAGCTCAGGAGATAACATTCCTCCAGGAAACCTTCCCTTAACCGCCTCTCTGGTCTCTGGGGATACCTGTGTCATTACTTGTACCTCTTTGTAATTATCTCTGTCTCCTATCAAAGTGAGTTTCTTAAAGCTACATTTTTTTTTCCTTTACATTCCTGCTGCCTAACAGGGTGGTTGGCACAGAGCAAACATTTAATGCATATTTGAGCAGCATTCTTGGGGAAGTTTTCAGCCCTGCTGGGGAGTGGATTTAGAAGTGGGTTTGGACTTGGGGCACCTGGGTGCCTCAGTCAGTTAAGCATCTGACTTCTGTCCAGGTCATGATTTTGCAGCCTGTGAGTTTGAGCCCTGCATGGAGCCTGGAGCCTGCTTTGGATTTGTGTCTCCCTCTCTCTCTGCCCTTCCCCGACTCTTGTTCTGCCTCTTTTTCTCTCAAAAATAAACATTAAAAGAATTTAAAATAAAAGAAAGAAAAAAAAAGAAGTGGGTTTGGATTAGACCTGTGGGAGCTCAGTGATTATTCTAAGACGAGCAAGGCTTTCTGCAGTCTTTGCATCTTTGCATGGATGGGTGGTGTCACGATGTAGGGAGATGAGCACCGGCCTGGTGGTCAGTCCAGATTTTTACCCTTGATCTGAACCACACTAGATTGTAGCCTTGGGCAAATCACATAATCCTTTGAGTCTCAGTTTCCTTATCTGAATGATGAAGGGATGGTGTCAGTGGTGTTCAGGGCCTCTTTGAGTTCTGATCCCCTTGAATGCCAATTTTATGAATCATTACAACTTGATGCCACCTTGCTAACCTTGGGAGAGTGGTCCCACAATTGTACACATACCCCATGAGGTTGCTTAGTGAGGTTTAGTAGAACCACAAGTGGGCTTAATAATTATAATCAAGGATTTGATGGTAAGGTGAAGCTTATCATCAAATACCCTCTTGTGGTCAGTTGTTGATTCGCAGAACCAATTAAGGGAAGAAAGTCAGCAGATTTTTTCTGGTTAAAACAGTCCCCCACCAACTCACTCCCACCCCACATACCTACATCCTCTCCCTGACATTCCCTCACACCCCTCCCACACCCCCTCACACCTCCCTACATATACCCACACCCTCTCCCCACATCCCAACCCCCACACAGGCACCAACAACCTTTGAACACTGAGATTTCCCTCCATATCAGTTGCATTTTCCCAGCTTTTAGAAGCAAAGCAAAATGGGTGACATAGTTGGGGCTTTTTGTCTTTTTATTAAATGAACTGAAGCAGTCCAGAGGTGGTTGTTTGAAACTTTACTTTGGGTTGATTTGAGTACTCGAGAGACCGTATTTATGCAAATTTAGTTTGCGGACTGAAGATTAAGAATATGGGTTCTCTGGATGGGGTAATATCAGACTGAGGTGGCTTTTAAGGAGTGTACTACGATCAGAGGTGACTGCTTTCCGCCATCCTGCATAGCTGGCTTCCTGACTAGGTATTGGTATCCGGCTTCCCAGGCAGCTCCCTTCAGGAATGGGCACTGGGGATAGGTCACTGCTGGGTCTAGACACACCCTCCCTTCTTCCTCTGCTCACTGCACGGAGTTATTGAGTGCTGACTCTACTTCAGGCGTTGTCCTATCTAGCAAGATAGGTATCTTGCCTTATTTTTACAAGCTTTTATTCCAAGTGAGGGAGACAGCCAATAAGTGGAAAAGCACACAAGAATTTCAGATAGTGATAAAAACTGTAATGAAAAAACAGGGAGAAGTCCTAGCCTCAGCAGACAACGAAGTGAAATAAAAGGGATCCAAATTGGCCAAGAAGAAGTCAGACTTTCACTTTTCGCAGATGACGTGATACTCTACATGGAAAAGAAGGACTCCACCAAAACAATGCTAGAAGCGATACAAGAATTTAGCAAAGTTGCAGGATATAAAATCAGGGTACAGAAACTGGATGCATTTCTATACACCAATAATGAAGCAAAAGAAAGAGCTACCAAGAAATCCCGTTTACAATTGCATTAAGAACCATAAAATACCTAGGAATAAATGTAACTAAAGAGGTAAAAGATCTATATGCTGAAAACCATAGAGAGCTTATGAAAGAAATTGAAGAAGACCCAAAGAAATGGAAAAGCATTCTATGCTCATGGGTTGGAAGAACAGATAATGTTAAAATGTCAATACTACCCAAAACAATCTACATATTTAGTGCAATCCCAATCAAAATAGCACCAATATTCTTCACAGAGCTAGAACAAACAATTCTAAAATTTCTATGGAACCAAAAAAGACCCCGAATAGCCAAAGTAATGTTGAAAAAGAAAAAAAGCTGGAGGCATCACAATCCCAGACTTTAGCCTCTACTACAAAGCTGTAATCATCACGACAGTATGGTATTGGCACGAAAGCAGACACATAGACCAATGGAATAGAATAGAGAACCCAGGATTGGATCCACAAATGCATAGCCAACTTATCTTTGACAAAGCAGGAAAGACTATCCAGTGGAAAATAGACAGTTGCTTTAGCAAATGGTGCTGGGAGAACTGGACAGCAATATGCAGAAGAATGAACCTGGACCACTTTCTTACACCATACACAAAAATAAACCCAAAATGGATGAAAGACCTAAATGTGAGACAGGAAACCATCAAAACCCTAGAGGAGAAAACAGGCAGCAGCCTCTTTGACCTCGGCTGCAGCAACTTCTTACTTGATATATATGTCTCTGACAGCAAGGGAAATAAAAGCAAAAGTGAACTATCGGGACCTCATCAAGATAAAAAGCTTCTGCACAGCAAAGGAAACAGCAAAACTACAAGCCAGCTGACAGAATGGGAGAAGATATTTGCAAATGACATATCAGATAAAGGGTTAGTATCAAAGAACAATAAAGAATTTACCAAACTCAACACCTGAAAAACATATAATCCATTGAAGAAATGGACAGAAGACAAGGATAGACACTTTTGCAAAGAAGACATCCAGATGGCCAACAGACACATGAAAAGATTCTCAGCATCACTCATCATCAGGGAAGTACAAATCAAAACCACAATGAGATACTACCTCACACTGGTCAGACTGGCTAAAGTTAACAAGTCAGGAAACAACAGATGTCGGCGAGGATGTGGAGAAAGGGGAACCCTCTTGCACTGCTGGTGGGAATGCAGACTGGTGCAACCGCTCTGGAAAACAGTGTGGAGGTTCCTCAAAAAATTAAAAGTAGAACTACCATATGATCTAGCAATAGCACTGTTAGGGATTTATCCAAAGGATACAGTAGTGCTGATTCGAAAGGGCACATGCACCCCAATGTTTATAGCAGTGCTATCAACAAAAGCCAAATTGTGGAAAGAGCCCAAATGTCCATCAACTTATAAATGGATAAAGAAAATGTAGTTTATATATACAGTGGAATACTACTTGGTGATGAGAAAGAATGAAATTTGCCATTTGCAACAATGTGGTTGCAACTGGAAGGTATTATGCTAAGTGAAATAAGTCAGTCAGAGAAAGACAGATATCATATGTTTTCACTCATGTGGAACTTGAGAAACCTAACAGAAGACCATGGGGGAAGGGAAGGGGGAAAAATAGTTACAAAGAGGGAGAGACTCTTAAATACAGAGCACAAACTGAGGGTTGTTGGAGTGTTGGGTGGGGGGACTGGGGCTGTGAGGAAAATGGGTGATGAACACTTGTTGGGATGAGCACTGTGTGTTGTATGTAAGTGATGAATCATGGGAATCTGCTCCTGAGGCCAGGCCCCACTGTATGTTAGCTAACTTGACAATAAATCATATTAAAAATAATTTAAAAACAAAACAAACCAGGGGATTGCAATAGGGAGTGATAGGAGGGAGAAGGCTTCTCCAAGGAGGCAGCATTTGGGTTGATGCAGGGAGGCAGCTGTGTGAATATGCCAGAGGTGCTTGCAAAGACTTGGTGATGAGTTTGGCGATTTTGTAGCTAGAAAGAAGGCCAGTGAGGCTGGAACACAGTATGACAGGGAAGAGAATAGATCATATAGGTGAAGATGTTGGTGGAGTTTATGTATGTAGGGACATGGAGACCCTGGTGCAGAGGTTGGATTTTTTTTTTTTTTTTTTGGTCAATTAAAGTATGGCAGATCATAAACCCACAGGATAGCTGACTTAGGCTTTAGAAAGTTCCCTCCGCCAGCTGGTTAGAGACAGCAGGGAGGAAGAGTTCAGAGAAGCGGGGAGACCTGGAGAGGAAGCCGTTTATTGAAAAGTTCTAGAGAAGAGCTGATGGTGATTTGGGCTAGGGTGATAACAATGAGTAATGAGCTATATCTTGGGGGTAAAGTCAGGAAGACCTGCTGATGCTTTGGATGCAGGGTTTTGGTTTTGTCAGCTAGGGAATGACAGAGCCATTTACTGTGTTAGGGAGGACCGGGAAAGGGAATATAACAGCATAGATAGCATTTGACTTGGGACATGTCAGGAGTTTTTATGAGACCTAGACCTTAGGAGAGGAAATCTGGGTAATGATAATTATAAGAAAGACAGCACCCTGTTTTTGAGCAGCGTGCTTTGAATTGTTCTAAATACTTCTCGCGAGTAACTCATTTAATCCTTACTACAACCATGACTTCATTTTACATAAATAACTTTATTTTGCTGTTGAGGATACTGGGACACAGATGAACTAGCTTGCTAAGGTCACACAGCTAGGAAGCAGAAGAGCTAGGGGTCCAGCTGATGTAGTCTGGTTTGAGAGCCCTTATTCCTAACCACTGCGTCTTTCTTCCTTAAGGCTAAATACGGGGTGACCATGTTGCTACGCCAAAAGCCACCTGATGGGCCAGGAGTTGTGTCTGTTCTGTGAAAGGGAACACAGAGAGACACCCCCGTTGCCTGGGTTATTTTCACTTGTTTAGAAAAAGAGCACCGATGGGGCGCCTGGGTGGCTCAGTCTATTAAGGGTCCGACTTTGGCTCAGCTCACTTTCTCACAGTTCGTGAGGTCAAACAAGCCCTGTGTCAGGCTCTGTGCTGACAGCTCAGAGCCTAGAGCCTGCTTCAGATTCTGTGTCTCCCTCTCTCTCTCTGCCCCTTCCCAGCTCGCACTCTGTCTCTCTCTCTCTCTCTCTCTCAAAAAGAAAAAAAAAAACATAAAAAAGCTAAGAAAAGAAAAAGAGCACCAAACTGAAATATCACTTTAAGAATTAGGTCACCAAATAGTAATGTGCTCATTCAAGCATAATCTTTAAAAGAAGATTAGTGGTACCCATTCTTTGGTGCTGGATTTCTTCCCTTCAGGAAATAACTTGTAGCTGTATCCTTACAAACTCTTGAAGTAAAAGCACATCCGTTTGGAAAAACGATAGGTCCCACTGAACACGAGCAACGACTTTATCAGAGCAGTGCCCTTATAATTCTGCTCATAATTGTTCCCCTGTTATGCTGTTTGTCTCTGTTTCCAAAGCATGATATCAAGTGATTAGGTTGTAAGGCAGTTATTGGTCTTGACTGTAAAGCTTAGTATTACTAAGAGGCTCTAGGGGTGCCTGGGTGGCTCAGTCGGTTAAGTGTCCAACTCTTGATTATGGCTCAGCTCATGTCCTCATGGTTTGTGGGTTCAAGCCCCGAGTCAGTCCCTGTGTTGACAGCATGGAGCCTGCTTGGGATTCTCTCTCTCCCTCTCTCTCTCTGCCCCCTCCCTGCTCATGCTCGCCCCCCTCAAAATAAATACACGTTTAAAAGAGGTTCTAATGTACTTTTTGGAACTATGCGTATTCCAGTACTGCAACAAAGGGACTCCAATAAGATGAAGTAAATAGAAAACATGCACTTTACAAAAGACTTACCTCAGCTCACAGTATGCCACAGTTAATTACCCACCTTGGTTCTCCGTAACCTCATTCTCAAATGGCAAGAAGAGCGGGTGGGGGGAAGGTGTTTATGCCCTGCATCTCTGGTAACTAGCAATTCGCTGAGTTCTGTGGAGGCCAGGAGAAGAGAGAAGCTAATCCCACCCCTACTCTTCTACCTTACCCATCCCCACCTCCCCTTAGTAACTTACTGTTTAAAAAGGAAACCTGGGTAAAGATATTTTTGTCAGGTAAATATAGTAGATGGTTATTGCTGATGAGGTGTAGTTTATATAGTTTTAAAAATTTATATATTCTAGATGTTTTATGTCATTCTTCAGGTTTAGGCCCAAAGTAAACCTGGTTCAAGAGCAGTGTCAAGGAACTTCTGTGGTTTCAGATCCCTGGTGGTTTCTCCTTACAAAGGGTTCAGCCCTGGAGAGACAGAGGGGTGTATTTGGAATACCCTCTCTGCATGTAACAAGCTTTGCAACCGAAAATGCCTTAAATAGGCATCTATCCATCTCACATACGAGGAAGCCTGGAGGACGGTGGTTCTGGAGTGGGCGTAGCAGGTTGGCAGCACTGGGCACTGGTGTGGCTTCTGGGTGTCATGCTGGGCTCCGTCTCCCGCTGCAGCCCCTCTTGGGGGTGGCATCTCATAAGGACAGGCATGCATGGAGCCATAGGCCCAACCCTAGTCCTTTGTTGTTATTTCTTTTTTCTAAGTGGGAAGCAGGTAGGTAAGGGATAGGAATGAGGGACTTGGGGCTGGGTGTGGGGTTCAGTGCCTGCTGCAAGAGGAGGGCAGGGAGGACAGACACTGTGAGCCTGGCCAACTGTTGCAGACACCCTTGTTTCCCATCAGCGAGTAGTTGTTGTTTCTCTCTCTGGCTTAACCCCATGTCCTCTGCCAAAAACACAGGGACCATCTGCTCAGGGAAAGTCTCTAGTAGGAGTGACTTCTGTTGCAAAGTATTCTTAAAAGAAAAAAAAAAAAAAAGCTTGTACATGCAGACATTGTCCCTAGATTTTATTCTATGTGTGAGAGAAAAGCATAAATATTGTACAGATGAAATTACCAAATATGCTTGTTTTCTAAATTGTTAAATTCTAATGTATGTTCTAAGTACTTCCTAGTACTTTTATTTTTAAGCTTATTTATTTATTTTGAGAGAGAGAGAAAGTGAGCAGGGGAGGGGCAGAGAGAGAGAGGGAGAGAGAGAATCCTAGACAGGCTCCCTGCTGTCAGCACAGAGCCCAACACAGGGCTTGATCCCATGAACTATGAGATCATGGCCTTAGCCGAGATCAAGAGTCGGGAGCTCAACCGACTGAGCCACCCAGCTCCCCTCTTGTACTTTCTAATGCACTTTTTTTTTAAATTTTTTTTAATGTTTTTATTTATTTTTGAGAGACATAGAGGCACAGCGTGAACAGGGGAAGGGCAGAGAAAGAGGGAGACACAGAATCGGAAGCAGGCTCCAGGCTCTGAGCCGTCAGCACAGAGCCTGATGCGGGGCTCGAACTCACAGACCGCGAGATCATGACCTGAGCTGAAGTCGGCCGCCCAACCGACTGAGCCACTCAGGCGCCCCTCTAATGCACTTTTTAAGTGTTAAGTTTCTGTGACAGAGTGGTCTCACATTTTCCAGGTCTCCGTGCCTTTGTCAGTTTTCTGCTTGAAATACTCTTCTTCAGTGCAGACGCCGCTACTTCCGTGAAGTCTTCCCAGCTCTATAGTCCTGTCCGTGTCTGTGCTCCCCTGACCCATTCACAGCTCGCTTCTCTCATGCCATTTGTCAGGATCAGGCTCAGTTGTGAGTCTGTTTGTTTCCTTCAGTTTGTCATCAGGGACTTATTTTATGCATCTGTCTCAGACATTTGAGAATTTGGTACCTTATTTAAAAGAAATGCTCACAAAATGTATGTTGCATTGAGAAAGAAATTTCTTTAAGTTGTAGTTTAGGTGCATAAATCCTCAGACATTTCCCATGTGTCCAGCCCCTCGCTTCTAGTGCCTTAGTGTAGTGAATTATTCCCAGGAGCTCATGATGCCAGCAGCATAGCCTTGGCTCGTTCCATCTGAGTCCAGCGTCCCACGAGGACCTCTGTGCGGCCACAGACTGCAGTGCTGGCCCATCGAGGCGTGTCACGTCTGTGCGCTGTCCACCTGCGAGGAGGGTGGTGGTGTGGGCTGAGTCAGCACGTCCTGTTGGCAGAGGGTCAACAGTAGCACAGAAAGATAACACATCATTAGTCGTGTTGACAGAAGGACAGTCCTCTCCCCCTGGCCTCTGAGCGGAGGTGTTAATGAGGAGCAAAATGGCTAAAAGGCAGGAAGTGTTTCTGAAGCTGTGGGCTGGGGCTGCCCACACACTGTACACACTGGAGAGTGGAATGAAAGCTCACTTATAGTTTTGAAAATGCAAATAGCAGCTCCTTACTGACTGCCCACGGTATTTCCAGATGCACGACTCGGCACTTTGGGTCAGCCTTGTAATGGAGGGTTTTGGGAAGTCCTATTTTACAGGTGAGAAAACTGAGGGCAGGCCCATGCCTAAGGTCACTCACATGGGAAACAACCTGCTGGGGCCAAGCCCAGGTCTGCCAGACTCCAAAGGCTGTTTTTTCGGTGCGATATGCTACTTTGGCAGACCCAGTCAGGTAGCAGCCTTGAGATCTTCACGCAGCCCATGTGCATTGACGGCCCCCAGCCTTGTTAGGCACCCGAGATGCCAAAGTGAATGCCAGTCTCTGCCTTTAGGTGTCAGAGTTTAGTGATGGCATCAGCCACCCAAGCCGATTGCGATGAAACCTGGGTTGTAGAGCTGGTAGGAAAGGTTTTCTGGCAGTGGAGGGCAGGGGGCATGACACAGCCAGGCGTCGGTGGAGGCGTGGGGGTACGGGTGTCAAGGGACAGGCAGGAGCCCCATCCCAGGTGGCTGTGAATGCCAGGTTTGGGAGCTTGGCCTTTAATTTGTCATCACCAGAGTGTAAGCCCAGGAGTGTCCGGTCAGACATGGGTTTACAGAGCTCAGTCTGGTAGCCGTTTGTGGATGGCTTTGAGGGGAACAAGACCGGAGACAGGGAGAATATTTCGGAGGCAAATGGGACCAGGACTTGGTGGCTGACTGAACTGGAAAAGGAGAGTGGTGGTTGCAGGGGTGGAGGGTAACAGTTGAATTTCGTGTGGGTGCCTGGGGTTTTTCCTTACCGAATTTGAGGAGTGAGGGAGAGGATGCATGGAGGTAAATGGAAGATCAAGCCTGATGGCTTTAGTGTCCTCAGGGAAGGACAAGATAGGGCAGTCGCTAGGCGAGAGAGGTGGGGGCTGAACAGGGGGAGTCTCTGGGTGGTGAAGCTTGAGAGGGGGCTAGTGGGCATTCTTGGGGTTGTGAATTTCTAGGGGTGCCAGCAGCCTTCATGGTTTGTGTTCTTTTGTCCTCCAGAGTGCTCAACTGTACCAGCCCAGGAGAGGGAAAGGTAGGTTGTAGATGCCTGTTGTACCTACAGAAGAGAGAATGAGGCCACTGAGGTTTCTGATGGAAAAGGTATTTGGGATGCTGTGTCTGCAGAGAAAGAAGGGAGTTTTTTTAACAAGGGCCGGATGGTCAGAGAGAAAATCATAGGAATGAAGCCATGGGAGAGGTTGTGGCCAGATCTGGAATATTGGAGCTGAAGCTAGGTGAAAGGAAGCAGGTCTGGGGAAAGGAAGCAACTCTGGGTGAGGTCACTCTTCCAGGGCGGGACCGGGAGAGGGCAGTGATGTGCGCTGGATGTGGAGGTCAGCGGGAGCTGCTGGGCTTGTTGTCGGAAGGGTCACCTCCGTTGGGAGCCACTGGTCTAGACGCCTGTAGCAGGGGCGTGTGGGCAGTGTAGGCTGAGGACAAGCCTGTGGCGGAAGAGAGCATGTGCCCCATCTGAAGAGGACAGCCCTCACCACTGCTGCCCAGCCCAGTCACATTAGGCTGTGAGCCTGCTGTTAACTGTTTCACTCAGTGCTTGGTTGTTTGTTTGTTTTCCTGAAAATCAAAATTTTTACGTGAAGTCTCCCAGTGTCTGAGTGTTGACGTCTTACTCAACAGTTTCAAAAATGCACCGTTGACTACGCATAGTTTGGACTTACCTGTACGGGCTGCCTGTTTGTGTCCTCTGCTCTAGGAACCCCTTGACATTCCAAGGACTGTGGCAGGAAAGAGGTGGGTGGGAGGTGCTTGTGAATTGGATCCCAGAGTCTTGGTAACGCCTTACCTTCCTGGTCATTTCATTCGGTTCGTAGGATGGAGGTTTTAAAGATAAAGAGCTAACTAGCTAATTAGTTTTTCAGTGGAAGCTAATAGGAGGTTGATAGCAATCTGAAGCCTGTGGCTCAGGTGAAATGCAGATTGTGATAAGAAATTTGCTAGCTTCTTCTGGAACTCCTGCATCCTTACTCCTGTTCACTATTCTAGACAGTCCGTCTTTGACTCTTGTTATTTTTTCCCTTTGTCTCTTTCTTGATTTGTACTTCCTCTTTTGCTTGTTCATGGCATTTTCTTTCCCCACCTTTTTTTCTCATCTTTCTGTATTTACCTCTCTACCTCCAGTTCATTTTTCTACGGGGTTCAGCTTGAGTTAGCTGCTTCATGTGTAGTGTTTTGTTTTTGTGTGTGTGTGTTGATTCAGTAAAATTTTATATTTATTTTCTTTGTTTTTAAAACTTGTGAATAAACTGCATGAATTGTGATTATAGGTAATGAGATTTAGGCATTTCACATCCAAATGCATGTTTTGCCTTTCACATTAATCACTTTGTGGATTTTCCTCAAATTGCAAAACACCCTTTGTCCTCAGGCCACCTACACATAACTCGGACCATCAACTGTGTTTGCAAATCTTTTTCCTTTAAAGGCATATTTGATGTTTGGGGCAGGCTAAGAACTAGGTTCTTATTTATTTTTATTTTTTTAAGAGAGAGCTGGTGAATGGAGGAGAGAGTTGGAGAGAGAGAGAGAGAGAGAGAGAGAGAGAGAGAAGATTCCAAGCAGGCTCCATCCTCAGTGCAGAGCCTGATACAGGGCTCCATCTCATGAACCTTGAGATCATGGCCTGAGCCAAAATTAAGAGGCGGATACTCAATTGACTGGGCCACCCAGGTGTCCTAAGAACTAGGTTCTTAAATAAGAATCAGGTTATGGGCTGGTCTGGGAGGTATCATAGCTCTGTGTGAACAGGAGGTGTGGCCTTTAAGTACTGCCAGTGTCTGTTGTACCGCCCAGCTGTGAGTCCCTGGGGTAGCTCCAAACAGGGAAGTGCAGGGATGTTTGAACAATGCTGCCTGCTTGCAGTTTGTGCCATGTCCCCCCTACATTTTTAGCAGGGCTTTAAAGGTTTTGCTTCCAGATACACTGTGTTTGCTAAGTTACTTAATAGTTAAATTTTCCTGTTTCTAAAGACGTATTAGCTAGGCCTTAGTTAGTCTTTTGGGATGAATGTACAATTCTGTTGGCCTTTGAAATACTGAAATAGCCTTTGAGAGCCGCATTATTGTCACTGTGGACCTCTGAGCTCTGGAGACTCTAGGAAGCACTGGAAGATGGGTTCCCTAAGTGATGTTGTTTTGTTTTTGTTTTTGTTCTTTTAAAGATCTTATTCTTAAGTAAGCTTGACATTCAACATGAGGCTCAAATGTACAACCCAAGATTAAGAGTTGCATGCCTTATTGACTGGGCCAGCCTCAGTGATGATTTTAAAGAATGATGTGCACGTGGCTGAATACCATCATGATTGTGTGTGTGTGTGCGCGCGCGTGCGTGCGCGCGCGCGCACACACACACACACACACACACACACACACACACACACACACACACACACAGCTCATTGCTAAACTTCTTGTCTCTCTTACAGGACCAGACTACTTCTCACTGGCTGATCCCTTGTGGGGCATCATAGGTGGCTAATTTAGTCTTGTTTGTTTATCAGAAGCAGCTGGGGAGTTCTTTTAAACCATGGATTCTGGAGTTCCAGCTTCAGAGATTCAGATTCATTACGCGAGAGTGGGACCCCAAGAATCTGTAGGTTTCACAAGTGACCAGGTGAATGAAGCTGGTGATCCTGTGACCATAATATGAGAAGAATTAGTGTCGTGGGCTTTGGGATTGAACAGCCTTAGGTTTATCTCTTACCTCCACCCCTTACTACTTACATGATCTTGGAAAGCTTGCAAAGTTACTTAATATCCCTGAGCCTCATTTTTTCATCCTTTAAGAATGAGAATGGTGGTACCCCCAAGGGAGGGCATCGTGAGGAGTTCAGTTGCTATCTGCATAAAGCACTCCCCCTGTTTGGCACATATTATGTTAGTTACCTATTGTTGAAAATAAAGGATCCCCATCCCTACTCTGAATTTGGCATATTTGTCAGAGGGAGTGTATAACTAAGCCCTGAGGATAAGGATCACATTTTATACTTTTTTCTGCGTTCTAGAGTCCAGGACTACGTGGGGCACATGGGTGATGGGTGCCACTTTGTTCTACTTAGTGCTGGTGTTTATCATGCAGCATGTAGTTCCAAGTTCATAAGCTGAGATTTGCCTTTCCCTTGTTGTCTTTTATATTCTACCGTAGGGCTTCTTCCTCCTCCGCACTTGCATGTACACCTGCGGCCCTCCCCGCCCCCGTGCGCGTGCACACACGAACGCGCACACACACACACACGCAGTTGAGAGAGTGTCTTCAGGAGCTGTATCTGAGGCCAGCTCAGGTCTCATCCTCTCCCCTCGGGTCACTGAAATGTAGTGACAGCTGTCTATGGGCCTGGCCTGCCAAGGTGCAGGGACTCTCCAGAATATAAAGTTGGCCTCTGCTTGTAGCACCTACAGGGAAATTAAGGCGTCAGTTTTCAGTAGACAAACCTAGTTGAGTTCTCTTTCCCTTGTGTCCACAGGCACATGAAGACCAGTTCACTATGCACAGTCAAAGGTCCCCATGAAACGTTTTGTCTTGGCCAATATGATCTTGATCTTCCTGGAAGACAGGCAGGCCAGTTTTTACAAAACGTTTTGTTTTTATTTGTTTTTAATGCTAGCACTGAACAATAATGCCTTGGTCTTGGCGCACGGTGCTATCAAAACAAAACGCTTCCTGTATCCAGGATATAAGCAGGTTTAACGAGTACCCAAGCATGTTGCTGCTTTTCGTTTTCGTCTCCCCTTTGTAACTTTTGAAGTGGAACAACTCTGCATTCTTCTCTTGCTAATCATTTAAAATTTTAATTGAAAGTTCTGCTTTTATAACGTGAGCTCTTTTGGCAAACGCATGAAGGTGTGTCTAATGTAATTCTAGTTTCGAAGCAGTTTTAAAGTAAAAGACGCTTTAATCTTCAGTGCCTTTGACGCTGGACTATTAGATATTTTTAGCATGCAAATTGTGAGCATGGTACCAAAGGGCACACATTTTTTTTCTTGTTTGGTATGTTTCCTCATTCTTGGCTTGGTAATTATATTCGGGATAATTTAGCTTTGGACTACAAAACAGATGTTAAGTCTGTGTTCTTATTATTCAGTAATGCTTCTGTGTTTGTTACCCGAAAGAATATATAGATGTAATTTAGGAATTGATCCCCGTGATAGTCTCTTTCCCTACAGGCTCTTGAATCTTATAAAAAGAAACACGTGGAGAAAGAGAAATCACTGAGATGGAAATTCTAAGTGCCTCGTGGCGATAGCAATCCGTGAAAAGCCTTTTTGTGTTCATTTTGAGTTACCAAAATCAAAATAATGCTAAACTTGAAGTTATTGCTTTTGAATATAGCTTAATTGCAGCAAAATATGTAAATAGCATATTAAAGTTGTTCATTCCCAAGGATAAGATTTTTAAATATTTTCAGGATTTTAAATATTTTCTAGGATACTTTGTAAACTAAATATTTCTTTGCAGGTAACCTCCTGAGGACTAGAGGGAAGGATAAGGGACACCGTGGAACCCCTTCTCTCTGGTTCCTTCTGATTCCTCCACTGCTTCTAGTGAATGCTTTCTAACATGCCAGGCAGTCTGAAGTAGCCTGAACACCCCTAAATATCCAGCTGTCTTCCCCTTTAAAATATTATAGCACATAAGTTTGCTATGAATACAGTTTAAACAAAAAAAGAAAGCCAGAGTTTTAATTACTGCTTCAACTCTTAAGCTAAAAAAATTCATTTGAGTTGATATTTTTGATATTAGCAATTGATGTTTTGGGGGAGTACTTTTTTTTTTTGACCCTGACTATGAAAGTGATATTGATGCCCCTTTTGAAACCTCGACAAATATAGAAATGTTTAAAGAGGCAGAAGAAACAAGTCACCTGCAAACCAGAGGCTGTGGTTGTCTAACGGCTCACCTGCAGGCCGGTTCCTGGCTCCAGAGGAGCGCCTTTGACCCTGAGCATTTGGCTGCCATCTGGCACTGTGTATGTCTGGGACACAGATCTCTTTCTTTACTGGGCTCTGAGCTCCTTGAGAGAAGGCACTGCCTCGATTTTTGTATTCTTAAAATCTAGAGTAACGTAGGTTTTCAAAAGCGATGGTTTAAACCAAATTCTTTGCATTTTAATTTCACAACATTTAGTTGCATATATGGCCAAAACTGTAAGGTCAGTACTTACTTTGAAATGTCTACTACTATTTTAGAAAACATTTTATACTTTGAATCTGTAATATATGGACCTGGTAAAACATTAGGACAGCACAAGAAGTGTGTGTACTGATAAGTGGATGTCTCTTGCCTGTTTCCCAGGCCTGCACTTCTCTCTTCAGACCAGAAAGCTGCTTTTCTGTTACTTTGTATCTTTCCAGAAATAGCCCGTGGATGTACAAGCATTAATACAAATTCTCTTTTACAAACTTGCCTCTGGGATGTAGGGCAGCCGTGAATCCGGGAGTGAACTGGCTCATTTTGGAGGCCATGCCAGCAGTGTCTATTAAAATTGAGAATCTAGCCCAGCAATTGCAGTTCTGGCATTCTGTTTTAAAAATAGAAATACCAGTGTGTCAAGTTATATACGTAAGGATTTTTATTAATGCATTCTTGTGGTGGCGAAGGAAAACAAAAAAAAAAAGAAAGAAAAGAAAATGAACAGGGGGAATAAAGAAGGAATGCCTGTCAGGGAAGATGGTTGAATAAATCATGGTTCATACATGCCATGACTGTGGTACCGTCCTTACAAGATGAGGTGGAGCTTGATTAATTAGTTGTCATGGAGGGGCTTTCCTGATACATTGTCTTATGAGAAAAGAAAGATCAGGTTAGATGGTATGGTATCTCCTTCGTACAGAACAGCAATAAGCTGTGTGATCATGTGTATATATATGTTTTAGGGTGATGTGATGAGCATGGATAAAGATAGAGAAGGCATGAAGTAAGTCAAAAACACGTTCTAAATGGTTGTTTCTTTTTCTTTTTTTGAATATACTCTTGAATCTTTCCTGATAGGATAGGCATCATGGTCATAGAAGTGATTTGTCAAATCTACTTCCTTTCACTTCTAGGAAATGGCAGTGGGTACTTAAATCCTCACTTAATCTCCTTGTCATTTCATCAATGTTTTTATCTTTTGAGGTCTGAGTCATCCAGGGCAGAGCCCAGGAACTCACGTAGGGCAGCGAAATGTTTCGGTGCAGCACACACGTTTCGGGTTTGATGCCGCGCGCGCGTGTGTGTGTGTGGGGGGGGTGGGCGGGTACTGACCCAGCAGCAGCAGCAGCGCCGTGGGGGCCTCCACAGTTAGTAGTGCTGCAGAGAGGCTGCACAAGTGGCTGCAGGGACCCACGTGGGGAAGGACCAGAGGCGGGACGAAAGCCCTGTAAGATCAGAAAAAAGAATTGGAGAGAAGCTGTGGAAGAGAGAGACCGGTAACCGGGCTGTCCAGCCAGAAACGGGAGTTAAGTGGGGGAGAGCTGGGGATTCCTAAGGGAAAGGCAGTCTGGAGAAATGATGTTGAGATGTCTTTTCCGGGTTTACGTCTCAACACATCCCTTTGTTGCCAGTCACATTTATCTTCTTACGCTTCCTGGGGTTGGGGTTTATGCCTCTGGCAGGAAGGAGTGGGAGGTAGATGTCATTCAGCGGGGCCTTGAGAAGTACTTGGAGAAACTCCGTCCCTGCCCCCTCTTTACAGAGGTGCCTAAATGTTTACTCAAGTGGATATATAGTAAGCTCCGGGGGAGAAGTCTAAAGGGCTATTGACAGAATCCTAAGTTTTTTACTTGTAGATTGAGAAGGTATCTTCTCCGCTCCTGTACCTGTAAAGGAGTCCAAAACCTCCACTGTGGGAACCAAAGAAATACAAAGTCCGATGGAAGGGTAAGGGCAGTGGGGGCTCTGTGTGCTTGAAGGAATGTAAGACACCATCTTCTCCGTTCTTGAATCCACCTTACCGCCCTCCCCTTCTGTATAGTCTCATATTCAGTTAAAAATTTCCAGCTCATTAATTTTACCCAGTTGTGATTTTTATGGAGATGTTATTTTTCACCAAAACTTTTTAAAATGTGGTACCTCAAATGAGATATACCAGCCAGGGCATAAAGCTGTCAATTCCCTTGTTCTGGGCATAATACTTTTTTTAAAAAAATATTTATTCATTTTTGAGAGAGAGGGAACAAGGGAGGGGCAGAGAGAAAGGGAGAGGATCCTGAGCAGACTCTGTGCTGACAGCTTTGACGTGGGACTTGAACTCACAAACTGTCAAATCGTGACCTGAGCCAAAATCGTGAGTTTGACGCTCAACCAACTGAGCCGCTCAGGTGCCCCTGGGCATAATACTTTTTATGAATGCAGTCCTGAAGAATACCAATGCATATGTAACTGTTGGGATTCACAGTGGGCTTATAGTATAGTTAGTTTAGTTAGTTTATATACCTTTAGGTATATAACTCTTAGGCTCACACTGAGCCCACCCCTAAGTTTTATTCACTCATTCTGCTTTTGGGTCAAGTCTCCATTATTCTGTACAGAATTAGACTTTTCTTGGACCCCATTGTGATATTTCTCAGGGCTAAATTTAATGTTGTTAGCTTAGCACCTTAGCTCTTTGATAACTGCCTTTAAAGAGATCCTTTTCCATCTGAAACTAGTCCTGGCTAGTTTCAGGAACCCTGAAAATGGAATCAAAGTGTCATCAAATGGAAAGAAGGTAGGAGCCGGAGATGGACTTGAGACTTCTGTTCTGCTGCTGGCTAGTTTTGACCTTTAGCAAATCACTCAGCCTCCTCAAACTTCCATCACCATACTCTCTTCTTGGTATAAATTGGGAAAATCTTTGTCTCACAAACTTATTATGAAGGTGAGGAGAGTCTATGTGCATAAAGCATGTAGATTGGGGTTTTGCACATAGTAAGAACACTGCTGATGAATATCAGGGTCTTAAATTCATTAGTTAAAACACTGAACAGTGTGAAGCCCTGGATCATGCCCCCATAGTTGTTCCAACAGGTAGATAATGAGCCCACTGGCCAGCATGCTTTGAGTTGACGTTGTTCAACCAGTCATAAATCTTCCCATTTTATCCTTCTGCCCAGGACTCTCCAGTATGTTCAGGACAGCATACGACGGGTTAGCACATACCTTGGTGAATTCCAGATGCTCCATTTAAGGACATAGGAAATTATTCATGGTGTATTATTAGACAAAATAGCATGGAGGGAAGTCATTGAAGTGTACACATAGTAAAATCATACTTTGGTAAAACAAAACAAAACAAAACAATTTTAAAGTGAAGTAGATATGACCAGGGGCGAAAAGAACAAGGCAACACACCAGGAAGTCAGCCCTATTAGTATGCAGAAGGATCTCCTTAAGGATCTGTTGACTTACTTGTTCTTTCTCTTGGTGTCATGGCTTATTTTCTGTCATCCATAGACCACTTAAGAATCTGTCACTTGCACCAAGCTTTCTTTGAACAGTTGAAAGCAAAAATTATTTTCTTCCTTTACTTTGTACGTGTTGTAATATTCAGAGTTCACTGTCTAGCTTTCCCTGTGGAAAATCATTTTGTCAATGGTGTGCATCATGTCCGTGCCCTGCAGATTCCCATGCGTCTGCCTTAGGCCCTGAGCAACTTGCTGGCATCTGCTTTTTCTCTACAGACAGGGCTGAGTACAACCCTCCTGGGCCCGAGGGTAGGCACTTTGCCTTCATGGGGCCCCATCCTCCCTAAAATTGTGATAGACAAATAAAATTGAAGCTGGATTCACTGTTATAGTTTTCATTTTTTTCTCTTGACCTTAAAAGAAATGAAGACATTTTTGAGGGCCCCTCAAAGTATCCTGGACCCTCGGCATTGTGCTTCTTAAGGCTGAGTTACCCGGCTCAGAGACTCCGGTGGGGCCTGTCATGGAGAGCTCCCACTGCAGGTAGAGATACACATGATTTATGATGGCGGTGCGTTTCCATTTTGTATCCTCATCCTGAGAATATTGGACCATCTTGATGACTATCAGAGAAGTAATCACTTGCTTTTTCCTTCTTAATACATTGTCTCCACTCCTTAGGTTATTTTGCTCTTGGGCCCTTCACTGATTCTGTGCAGACTCCTGCACTATTAAAGACAGCCCGAAAGGAGGCTTTTTTTTCAGTTAACTACTGTGGCCCATGTCATCAGTGCTGCGTTGCAGGATTGACTTTGGAAAGATGTCAAGGTTAATGCTTTGCTTTCTAATGGTAGGCTTTTTTGAAGATTAAAAAAAAATATGGTATGAGAATATTCCTTTTTTTCCCTTTTGAATGGAGCCAGTCAGAAGCATTTAGGCTTTTGTCAATGAATATTTTGAAGTCATCTTGTTAAAGGAAATATAATTGCTGCACTTGTCATGAATTGAAATACCGTTTTCTCTTTGTTCTCACCTGAATGAATATTTCTAGGTCCTTCCTGTGAGAACAGCTCATCCAAACTGTTAAAGTGTCAGGTGACCAGTAAGGAGTACAGATCCTTGACAAGAAGAACATAGCAATCGAGGGAGGAAAATTGCAGAGGAGTTGGGGAGGATACGGCAATCGCGAAGGCTCAGATACCAGAGAGAGACTGAAGAATGTGGTTAAAACTTGCCTCTTGAGTGTTCAGACAGATGAGCAACACTAGAATAAAGGCCCACATAAAGCCAGAGAAAGCTCAATCATTCAAGTCTACCCTTGGAAAAGAAGAGGTCAGGGCAGAATAAGATGAGGTTTATTCCATCAGTCTTGCTGTAGCCTGGAATGTTGTTGACATCTGTATTATCCTCATAAGTGACTTTGAGGAGTGAGAGCATGTCTTCCTAAAAGTTTCCAGGAGGACAGGTTTCCAATGCTTGTACGGTTGCTGGGCAGGAGCCATGTCCTGCTAGATGCATGGACAGCGGAACAGTTCCTTCACATTCTGGCTGGTTTACTTAGAATTAATCAGACAACTGGCCTCCTTCCTGTTGCTGGCAAAGTATTGAAATCTCCTTGACTGTAACCGAATTCTCTCGCACTCCATTTTTTTTCATTCTGGGTCGTGATAGTGTGTGCTTCTTCATAATGCATGGGAAGAATGGCTTCATGGAGAGTTCATTCTCTGCGACATATTGTTTTTGCAGACATTTAACCCCCATGTGTATTTCAAGGAGGTGTGAATTCATTCCTGTCTGTAGGGAAGGCTGAGCCCAGCTAGGGTGTGAGTCTTTTCACACGCTAGAAGCGGTGTTTGAGCAAACTCCGCCGCATGATGTGTCCTCTGGCTCTTTCAGCTCAGTCGTCACAAATACGCAGAAATAGGCTGGATGCTAGGATGCATCTCCTAAGTTCAGACTTTAGGGTTTCCGGAATTCTCCGTTTTCCCTGATCCTTGCCGTGACGAGAGTTAGAGCTGTGGTCACTTGTTCTCCATCGGAGGCATCACGTATGTCTCTCAGACAGGTCTTTCCTAACCACAATGTTGTTCTCATCTAGGAGGCTTATCAGTTTTTTTAAATTTGAAAATAGAACAAGAAGCTATATTAGCATGTAAAAAATTGATATGAACCAATTAGAATTCCATTTTTAAAAGTTCTTTATGACTCCCAGGGAAGGACGTGAGCCCTGTCATGTAGAGCTTAATATACTGCAGTGTGTATCCTTGTGAAACAGCTGAATCAGTGATGCTGTCTTGCCACACTCTTTTCTCCCTCCTTCCAGTAGGCAAGAGAAGTAGTTCTGATTTTTTGCTACCTGACCTGATCATTGCTTCCTAATTTTTTTCTAATTGTCGAGAGCATGTGACATCATGCTCCAACTTGAATTTGGGTTGCTGTGTTCTGACCCCAGATAACCTGTAGATTGCTTTGCTGCTCCTTGCAAATACTGTACTTGGTGTGAGTTAATTATAGTCCAAAGTGCATATGACAAGCTGTTATCTAAGAACCTTGGGAGGAGCATGTGTAGGAAAATTGTGCTTGTAGAATCTTAGGGTCAAGAAGGCACATTCTAGATCGACCACTCAGCTGATTGATCTGTTCCCTTCTTACAACCTTACAAAGTAGTCATCTGGCCTGTGCTTGAACAGAGGAGTCACTGTGCTCCCAGAGGACCCTGTCACATTTTATCTCAATATATAGAGGGACATTTTTCTTCCTTTAGTTTCCTGCTCCTGGACCATACGAAGCCAGTGTAATCCTTTGACCGCGTGATGAGTCTGCAGATATTCATAAGTCATTTGACATTCCCTGCAAACCTTCTCTCCTGACCCACTTTCCACTCTTCACGGGTCGGAACCAAATCTTATCACTAGGCCTTACTCTTCTGTTGAGTCTGTACTGAGCATGTTCTGGTATCCTGGAAAGTACTCACTTTTGCCTGACAACCATATGTGGAGAACGTACATGGAATTTTCCTTAGGCATTTGGTATGTGTGGTTTGTAGGAAGACTTCATAATGGCAGTAGGTTCCAAATCTTGAGTATGTGGTGGGGGAGGAATGCACCTGGGGTGTAGAGTTTTGTGGGTCTACACAGAGGAAGAACTCTTTCAAGAGTGAGCAGGTTCTAAAATTTGGCTGCCTTGCCTTTAAAATGTATAGCGGACTCTATAGGAACCTGCTAATTTGGGCAGCCAGCCAAGCCTGTCAGGCTGAGGAGCCTGGATGCCCTGTTGGTCTCAGCCTCTACTGTTTAAATTTTTTTTAATGTTTTTATTTATTTTTGAGAGTGATAGAGCACGAGTGTAGGAGGGGCAGAGAGAGAGAGAGACACAGAATCAGAAGCAGGCTCCAGACTCTGAGCTGTCAGCACAGAGCCCGAAGCGGGGCTCGAACTCACGAACGGTGCGATCATGATTTGAGTGGAAGTTGGACACTTAACTGACTGAGCTAGCCAGGTTGCCCCTTCAGCCTCTGCTGTTCAGTGAGCTCTTTCTTTTGCCACTGTTTTGAAAAGTAATGCTGGGAATTGGCAGATAAGTCATTGGAGTTGAAAATGGGGAGTCTTAACAAACCTTATAGGTGTGCTTTCTGTCCCTGGAGGTATGGAAACAGGGTAGGGGATGTTCTACAAAGTTGATAGGTGGTTTCAGAAAAAACTAATTTTTTTTAGCCAGTAGCGTTAGAAATTGTACTGAGTCAACATTCAGAAATAGAGCAGCGGTCAGTGAGGGGATGGAAGACATTTAGGAAGAGGAAAGGATCTGGGTTCTTTGCCTATAAAACCAGGTCTGGAACCCTGCTTCCAGGATTGGGCTGCTCATCAGAATCACCTGCGGAACTTTCTAAAACAATATGCATCGGCCCCACGGCAGGCTCAGAGTCCCTGACAGTGGAGTCCAGCAACCTGATGCTTGTGCGGTAGACTCAGAACTGGTTTGCTGGGGTGAGTAGGGGACAGGAGATGGGCCGGCCTTGGGGACCAAAGACTAGATTGTCTTTAAGTCATTCTGACATTGCTGTTTTTATACTCTGTTGATCTACTTTCTGTGTTTTTAGAGTGTGTACTTTTTTATTGCTTGTGTTCTTTCACTTTCCTTCTCTTGTTATTGCTGGCTTCTGCCCGTTGAGTAACTTACTGGCTGAGTGTCCTGGAGGATTTTTCAAGCAGAGGAAGAGCATGTTCACAGCTCCCTTCCTTGTCCTTGCTCTCCCATGACGACTCTTCTGTCCATCTGGGGCTGCCGCCCTCTCCCGCCGACAGGCTGCCCGCATGCGTACATGTGTGCTTGCTCAGGTGTGGTCTTCGTGTCTCATCCCGGTTACACCTCCATCTCTCTTTTGAACTCCTGATCACCACCGCTGGCTAGTCCGTGTGCCTCGGCAGGGGCCTGCCTGTGAAATCCATCTGGATTTAAAAATTTTAAACCTGAAGGGGCCACACCGTCTTCTAGCCTAGAGCCTCATTTTGATTTAGGTTTAGGGTTTGGGAGCACCTGTGCTTCCAAGGAAGTCTGAAACGAGAAGGGATGTCCCACCACACCCTGGCCCAAGGTCTCAAAAGGAGAGTAAAGAACTGTCAACAGTTGCCACGGGTAATATATTAAAAGCTTGTATTTGACAAGGTGCACTGTTCTGAAGGTGCCCATATATACTCATGCTCCCACATTCAAGCCCATGTCATGTTTGACCTGCCCCTCAGTTAGCAGATTTTTAATTTAGAGCAACTGTAGGGAAAATATGTGGGGAGAAGGGGAAATCTTTCTTTATGCACATTTCAAGAGCTGTTCACGTTTTCATCACTTTAATCTAGTGTTTCTCAACCTTATTTTTATCATCATCTTCTCACCCTGCCTTGTCCCCACAGGAGCCTCTTTAGACATGTCTTTTCTCTTTTCTTTTTTTTAATGTTTATTTTTTGAGTGGGGGGGAGAGAGAGAGAGCACACACACAGTGGAGCGGTAGAGAGAGAGGGAGACACAGAATCTGAAGCAGGCTCCAGGCTCAGAGCTGTCAGCACAGAGCCTACTGCGGGGCTCAAACCCACGAAGCATGAGATCATGACCTGAGCCGAGGTTAGATGCTTAACTGACTGAGCCACCAGGCGCCCCTAGACATACTTAAAAAATTTTTTTTAATGTTTATTTATTTTTAAGAGAGAGAGAGAGAGAGAGGGAGACAGAGCACAAGCAGGGGAGGGGCAGAGAGAGAGAGAGAGAGAGAAGAGAGAGAGAGAATATGAAGCAGAGTCCAGGCACTTGAGCTGTTGGCCCCGAGCTATTAGCACAGAGCCCAATGCAGGGCTTGAACCCATGAACTGCAGGATCTTGACCTGAGCCAAAGTTAGATGCTTAATTGACTGAGCCGCCCAGATGCCCTTAGACATACTTTTTCTAATTGCATCTCCCATCGTGAAATTTTAATACCACAGATGTATTATGGACCACAGACCATTGTGGTAACTAAGACTTTCAAAATACCCGGCCATTAATTTTCATCCACTTGAGGGCTATATCACCCTTGTAATGAATGCATGGTCTAACCCTGGCCCTGTCTCAGGTAAGGTGTACTTTGGTGGTTCTAACATGCATCCAGGATCGAGACCCAGTGGTCAAAGCCAGTGTTTCCAAAACTCGCTTCATCAGTCAGATCCCCAAACCCTTCTACCTGAAGATGAGGCATTAACAGGTCTGAGGCGGGACCTAAGAATCCATATGCTTAACAGTTGACCTAGTAATTCTCAAAAATTGGAGGGTTTGGTTCTCTCCATTCTGACACAAAAGCTGTTTCCTCCCCCTCATTTTCCTGACTAGAGCTTGTGGGTGTGGGGCTGGTGTTACTTACAGAGCATAGATATGCTCTAAATATCCTGCATTAGAACTTAGAATTCATTTTCATTAAAAAAACAGCCAAAATCGTGTTAGGCCACTTCACTGGACAACTGCATATTGAATATTTACTGTGTAGCAGAACTGTGGTAGGTGTTCTAAGGGACATGGTGGTGTGTATAATATGGTTTATAAAAACGGGCGTATTCATTTTGTGAAGGATGTCTGTACAGACTGCTTTGGAGAGGCAGTTTTAATTTTGCCCAGGTGATTGGGCAAAAAGGCTTCCAAGAGGTTGTAGCATTTAAGGATAAGTAAGATGTTGATAGCTAGGAAAAGGCTGTTGAGAACAGTAAAGGCATGATGCATAGCAAATAACTCCCTGGGGCTAGAAATGGGGTGTATGGGTCTGTGGGCGTGGGAACTGAACTTGGAGCGACCACTGGGTCAGTTGTGGGACAGAAGGTAGACAGGACAGGACACTGGCCTTTGCAGCCAGAGAGGCTGGGTGAGAGGTGTGGCTTCTTGTGCCATGTAGCCTTTCCAAAGTTCAGTTGGTAATGACTGATTGCTTACTGGGTGGTTCTCTTGGTGGCATGAGATATAAGAAGGGACTTTACTGTGAGAACCTACAAAAATGTTGACAATGGCATAGAATATGCCCAGGTTAAGGGATCCCTGAATATGAAATGAAGGAGTTTGTACTTTGTTCTGGAACTAGTGGATAGCCCTTGGAAAGCTTTGAGAAGACATGTTTATACTAGTTAGGGGTTGAGTAGACCTACAGGCCTAACCGAAGATTTAATCATGGCCTTTGGAACATGGCGTTTGGAACATAACCCATTTGAGAGTTGGAGGCTCTCAGTTTAAAGGCCAAGGAAAAGAAACACGGGTAATTTGTGTCACTTGCTTTCCTTCCTTCCTTTTTCATAAGTAGAATCAGAGACTGTTGGTACTGGAAGGAAGCCCAGAGATCTGGTTGAGCTCCTTTGCCGTCTTGCGCAGGGCCAGGACCAGAAAAGGACAGCCACGGGGCAGTACCCTGTGGTTCTGAGCCACGCAGGTTATCACCTGAGCTGCCGGCTGCCCAGCTGTCTCTAATGTGCACAGCCCCTCTCTTGGTCAGGCTTCCCAGCCGTCCCTTCCCACCCTGTGTTCGTTTTGTGCCCAGATCAGGCCCACCCGTAAGTCTTGATTTGCTTTGCACTTCCTAAGTTACTGAACTTCCCCGGAATCCATACAGCCCTTCTGTGTAAGTTTTCGTTCACTTTTCTGCTTTATTTTGCTTTTAATGATTTGATTATGATTAATGATTCGATTTGATGAAACACTTGTTTTGAATTTACTTGCTGTGTTTGGATGGTAGTTTGAGTAATAGGTAGAATGTGGGTTGCCAGATTTGCTAGCTAGTTGTTAAGGACTCTTCTTAAGCTCTTTCAACTTTTGGTTCCAGCCATCAGTTGATTTATGTGTATAATGTCTTTTTGTTTGTGGTCCTTCTCTGCTTTTGAAAATGAAATAAGTCTTAAAATGTGTTGGCATGATTCTTGTTCAGCACTGAACTCCATCCTAACAGTATACTCCATAGATAGCAAGATTTATAATCAGATCTAAATGTCTTACATTTGAAGTCTTAATAACTTGGGTATCTAAGAGGGTGTGCTATGTGGTGGTGTAACAACAGTTGTAGATGACTTGTATTAAGCTTTTCTCACATGCCAGGCACTGTTGTAAACCCTTCACCTATATTCATTCTTATAATTATCACTATAGTTTTACGGAAGATAGATGCTGTTATTACCCCCCTTTTACAGATGAGGAAGCTGAGGCATGGAGAGGTTAAGCAACTCATTTGAGGTCACACAGACAGACAGTAAATTAGGGAATTGGAATTACAGACCTTGGACTGCTCAGTGCTTCTTTGCCTTACTGTTTACAATAGACAGGTGGACATACCTGTGTAAACTGAGTCCGGGTATGTAAACTCTGTGCAGTTTCATTATTTGTGAAACGAAAGAGGTTGCCTGGCTCAGGGTTGTAGGATTAAATAAGATGATGTATGTAGAGTCCCTTAGACTAGTATCTGGCACATTAGAGGTATTTCTGATTGTTTTAGAGCTGCTTTTGTAAAAAGTAAAGTGTTGGAAAGATTTTGAAATTAGATTTTTCAAAGTCTACTCTCATACATAATGTAGCTTTTTAATTTTAAATTGCTTTACCCCACATATAGGAGATATCCTTTCTTAAAAGAAGTCTTTGATGAGTAGTCCGTCAGGATTGCCAGGCTGTGGAAGTGCTTTCCAAGGGGAAAAGGAGGCAGTGGTACCACGTCAGGGTCAGCCCCCATGGGCGCTGATGACATAGTATAATGAGCCATGACATGAATAAATGAATTCTACATATCTGGGTAAAAAGCTAGACTCAGCTAGGAATAGGAGGCTGGGAGAGTGGTAGCATAGAAGTCCAGGACCACCAGAGTACCTCAGAACTTTGCCCTGGTGGGATATGGAGCATGGTTCATGCCATTGTGTCTGGACACTGGGAGCTGTTGCTTATTTCCTGGAAGTCCAGGAACTGGAGGAACGCTGCTCTCTCTCATTTTATTTTGGGATTCGTGTTTGGGAGTATCCTTTAGAATTCCTACATTTCCTTTTTCTCGAATGTTTCTCAGATGTGCTTTTTGATTTCATGGCACAAAGAGAGATTTCTGACTCTGAGAACCACTCTTGAGGTGATGTCCTGAATGAGTAAGTACTTAGTGTGTAGTCTTTATCCCGAGGAACCAGCCGGTCAGCAGTACTAGCACACTGCCAGAACTTCTTTGAAGAGCTTCGTCATAGTGAAAGAACCATGTCCTTAGACAGATGCTGTGGTTAGCGAGCGGAGGGGCTCCTTGTGTGGTCCACAGGCCACCATCCAGCATCGCTGTACATTCTTTGTTTTTTAATTTGATTTTTTTTAATGTTTATTTATTTATTTTGAGAGAGAGAGAGTGCAAACAGGGGTACGAGCAGAGGGGGAGAGAGGGAGAGAGAGAATCCCAAGCAGGCTCCATGCTGCCAGTGCAGAGTGCCATGCAGGACTTGAACTCACGAACTGTGAAATCATCACCTGATCCGAAACCAAGAGTCAGACACACTTAACCGACTGAGCCACCCAGGCACCCCTCTTTTTTTGTTGTTTTTTAAATTGAGATGTATATTCTTATGTTAAGCGAGTGCTAAGAATGTCAGCTTGGCCTCTTACCTAATAAGTTGCTGGTAAATAGTAAAAGTAAAATCTAAAGAATGTCAGAAAGAGCAGCTTGAAGACGTGGTCCTGAGAGCTTTGCCTTTCCCTCGTCACAAAGAAAGCAGACTTGTTACTTCAGCGTTTGATCAGATGCGACTGCAGGCCATGGGAGTTGAGCAGACTCTGTTGGACACTAATGGTTTTCTCTTGTTCCTTAAACAGTAGGGCAATTCAGAAAGTTTTCAAAATTAGGCCTTGTGTTTGTGGTTCTTCATCTGGATTAATATTAGAATTTAATATTTAGTTCAGTTTGTGGGGCTGAAATGTGGCGATCAGCATGAGCCCTGTTTTGTTTTTGCTTGACTGTTTGTGAGTTGCTAGGGAATCTACTCTCAGTTTTTTCCATCTTGCCTCTCACAACTGTTTTGGTCAGCCAGTAGGAAATTGTGTGAATTTAGTATGTGTGAGAAATTTAAATCAGAGAGAGAACTTATTTTAAAGATGGAGGGCTGCTCTTATAGGAGCTATAAACACTTTGCAGTGCAAGCGTAGCAGGGGGAGAGACACTTTTATACTAAAATTCCCTAATCACACAATTTTAATCTTACAATGTGATTCTAGAAAAGTCAAAACGTATGTCTTAGCTCATGTGTATTTAGAATATGTAGAAAATGTTTTGAGGCGAATTAAGCCCTTCTCCACTGTTAAATTCTGTAGTGATCATCCTATTTCTAAAGGCCGAAAGTCTGGTTAGGGCCAGCAGTGACTTTTTAGCCTATGCCAAGATCAGGTGGCACATTTAACTTGTTTGGAGTCACGTGAGACTTCAGTAAGTATGCATCTGATGCTTGGATTGTTTGTTCTTTCAGTGTTTGCTAGTTTCTACTGCTTGATGATGCACTCCCGCCTCTTTTGGAAAAGTACCTTGGCAATTCCTTGAAACCAACTCTCCAAAATAAATATAGTAACATCACGCCTGTCACTGCAGGGCTACCACGTAACCCGCGCGGCGGTTTGTTAGAGACGGGTTCGTGACTGCAATACCCCAAGCACCGTACACGCTAGGTGGTTAGTGAGGTCCTTCCTCCAAGCCCTCAAGGTCTCCTGATAATGGTTTAGAACAGTTTGGTCACCTTCAGCATTACTGAGAATAAGAGACACAGTTCTTTTCTTTCCCCTTTACTTACAATTAGTATGCACTAAAAGTGCCGTTAAATGTTGTCTTAGAAGTTTCTGGGCCGCTCTTGAATGATCGGACTCTGATAATTTAGATTAATTTTTTTCAGTGCTATGGCAGTAACTGAATTCCCCCATTTCTTGCTCGCTATCCAGAAAGATCAAACCTTGGCTAGGAAGGGTATCCATTTATTGCTTCAGGAGACAAAAAACATTAATAGGCAGCCCAAGATATCCTGTTCCTCCAAGACGAGGACGCATCAGTGTTCCCATCTTTCTTCTTAGCTGAGCCCGTTACTTCAGAAGAAATGATTGTTGATCCACATGCTGGCGTATTTCCTGAGAAAATTCAGAAACAATATTCCTAATGCAATTTCTCTGAATAATCCATTCTGATGAGTGGTGTTGTGTGACTGGCTATAAAACAGCCTAACTGACTTTTAAAAAATTTAACCTGAAGGGGCATAACATGACAAGAGGCATTTATTTTCTTTCATAGCATTTTGCGCCTCATTTATTATGATTCTCACTTTCTCCCTTATAGTCCACATGTTTTGCATCAGCTCCTAGATGTTCCTTGAGAGTAAGGGCTACGTCTTGTTTGAACATCCTTTTTCTCCACTTAAAAACTGCATAAAGTAGGCACATTGTGTGTATGTGTGTTTGTCTGTGTGTGTGTGTGTCTGTGTGTGTGTGTGTATGTATGTATATAGTGCTTATTAATGCTGTTAGCTTGGATAAATTTTGTTGAATCCAAGACAGACTTTCCGCTAAACAAAATTTTATTCCATTTGAGTCACGTAATGCTTTTGTGAGTACATATGTGAAAAATTCAACCTTATTGAACATCCTCTGCCAAAATTAAGACCACTTTTAATAAACTTAACTGAACATTGTTTGACTTCTTTTGGGAGAATTTTTTTGATATGTAAACTGGTTTCAAGTTTTGCTTGAAGATACAGTTGAACGAAAAACAACTCTTCCTTTAGAGAAATAGGATCTTTAGCTTTCTGTGTGTAAAACATCAGCACCCAAAGATTGAATGATCCATTTAATTTAAATTCTTTTTTTCCCCCAGATGATTTCCCTTTAGAAAGTAGTTTTTTCCCTAAAATTCCTATTACATACAAGCAAAATAGAGATTAGACTGTATATTCAATTTTAGATTCTTTTTTGATAACCCTGGAACACATGTGTTTATATTTTTTAGATTTTCTTTAGAAACATGATTTTTACATTTTTTTTTATTGAGGTGTAACACACAATATTAAATCAGTTTCAGGTGTACAACATACTGATTTCACGATTCTCTGCGTGACTCAGTGCTCACCGTAGTAAGTGGGGTCACGAGCTGTCACCATACGATCTTATTATAGTATTATTGACTATTTCCCCTATATGCTGTACTTTTCATGCCTGTGACTTACTTATCTTATAACTGGAATCTTATAGCTCTTAATCCCCTTTATTTCATTCATCCTGCCCCTGCCTACCTCCCGTCTGGCAACCACCAGTTTGTTCTCTGAATTTAAGAGTCTGGTTTTTTGTTTGTTTGTTTTGTATTTTGGATTCCAGATACCAGTGAAATCATATGGTATTTGTCTTTCTCTATCTAACTTATTTCACTTAGCATAATACCCTCCAGGTCCACCCATGTTGTTGCAAATGACAAGGTCTCATTCTTTTTTTTGTGGCTCAGTAATATTCCTGTGTGTGTGTGTGCACAACATCTTCTTTACCCATTCATCCACCGATAGACGCTTAGGTTGGTTCCATCTCTTGGCTATTGTAAATAATGCTGCGGTGAACATAGGGGTGCATATATTTTTTCATATTAGTGTTATTTGCTTTGGGTAAATACCCAGTAGTAAAAAATTACTCATCATATGTATTTATATTTTTTAATTTTTTGAGGAACCTCCACACTGTTTTCCACAGTAGCTGCAGAAACAGCACACGGGGTTCCTTTTTTTCCATATCCTCACCAACACTTGTGGTTTCTTGTCTTTTTGATACTAGCCATTCTGACTGGTATGGGGCGATATCTCATCGTGGTTTTGATTTGCATTTCCCTGATGATTAGTGATGTTGAACATCTTTTCATGTGACTGTTCGGCCATATAGATATTTTCTTTGGAAAAATGTCCATTCAGGTCGTCTGCCCAGTTTTCAGTCAGATATTTTTTTTGAGTGTGGAATTGTATAAATTCTTTCTGCAGTTTGAATATCAACTCTTTATTGGATACATCTTTGTAAATATCTTTTCCCATTCAGTAGGTTGCCTTTTTGTTTTGTTGGTGATTTCCTTTGCAGTGCAAAAGCTTTTGATTTTAGTGTAGTCCCAATGGAGAAACAAGATTTTTAATGGCATATAATCGTTCATTGCTTGAATTTACCATCCCATGTTTAAATCTTCCATTGTGGTGTTTCGGGTTGATTTTTTTTTTTTTCACTTTGTCATATTTGACCCTTCTCTGTGTTGAGCCAGTCCTGCTCAATCCAACTCCTGTCAGCTCTCCATGTGTGCCATCAGCCTGCCCTTGCATGTCCTTGGCTTGTCCCCTCTCTCAGGTTCTCAGTGAAGTAATGCTGTCCTAATTTATGCTACATTTAGTATATGTGCTGCTGCAGCAAGCACCGATTACATTTTAATTTTAATAAAAGTTTTTCTTCTCCAAATTATTGCAAATACCACTGCAAGCCTTATCTATTCTTCTGATCATAGCACAACAAATAAAATGTTGACTTTCAAAGTGATTCATACCTGAGGTATTTTAATTGTTGGGGGTGGGGTTTACCCTTAGGGTATAAATATCTTTGTCAGGGTTCATTAATGGTTATAGCTTGATAATATATAAAAGCTCCTCAAAAACATGCAAATACCTTAACAGATGAGAGAGGATAAAATTATTAGTGGAGCCCAGAAGACAGAAAAATTGGAAAGAGAAATATTTTAAGCAAAGTAAGTATAAACATCTTTATGAGAAATGCTCAAGTAAATGAGTATGAGTAACACTCAGTGGGAAACTGTTTGCTTTTGTGAAACTTGATTTACCTGTGATCTTTTAGGGCCATGTAAGGACAAGCGCCCACATCCCTTTCTTTGTTACATAAAGAAAGGGTACCAGTTAAACACTTATATTTTAGAACAGGAGATTTTTTTTTCCTGTGATCTGTTTCATTTATTTGGACAAGAAATATGTTTCTTCCTGCTTCAGATTATAGAGGAAGTGGTTAGTTTTATTGAGGAGTTCAGCCTTTATCTCATTTCATATTTCTTATCTGTTACCTGGCCTCATGCAATAGTGCATGGATAGAAGCTTTCAGTTTTGTGAATCAGTGTTTCAAATTCTTAAGTATTTGTGACTTTTTTGAATTCCATTCTATGTTTTTTTTTACTATTTTTTAATAGTTTATTTTCAAATTGGTTTACATATAACACCCAGTGTTCATCCCAACATGTGCCCTCTTTAATGCCCGTCACCCCGTCTCCCCCCTCCCTCACACCCCTCATCCTCAGTTTGTTCTTAGTCTTTGTGAATTCCATTCTATGTTTGTCTGAAAATGGTTTTTAAAAAAATCAAATTGCCAGTTGAATAGACAGTATCCTTAGTCTTTTTTTGAATTTTACCAGGACTGGCCTGGTGCTGGGTGATACCTTCCCCTGTGCCCCCAAACGAGACTGAGCCTGTTCTCTTTATGTGCCCTTTTGCTCTGTCATATTAACTTGCTTCAGATTTCGGGCTGCTGCTTTCCCTGTCTTTGTCAGCCTTCCCCTTGCCTGAGGCTTTATCTGGAGTTACCTCTCCCTCCCCATAATCCTCTAGAAGTTGATTCATTTTCTTATCTGTCTAGATTGCTTTCCTTTTATGTCCACTCTTTTGGCCTGGATCTAAGGGGCAGCAATACCACTTATGTGTGCTTACATGCTGGTTTCATTAGCGTGCTCTTTCATTTCCCTCTCAACTCATTAATCAAGATGAAATACAGCATTGGCACAGTTTTACTCCGTTATCCCTTTCTTAGCCTAAACTCCCTCTTTCCCTGACTTTGTTTTACGTAGCTAATTAGAATATAGTTTCACAAATGTTTTTCATTTGCCAGTTAGTTAACCTGAGCATTTTATTACTCTGTGATCCTCCAACACGATCGTGCTTTAGAATATTCCTTAAAGAATGTTATTAAGTGGCGGCAGCATTAGCGAAGCCACAAAATGTGGCTGAAACCTCAGTTTCCTTATCTGTTAACCAGAGATCAAAAACTACCTCATTGGTACCTATGAAGATTCAAGTAAATAAAGGTAGTTGGGTGTCCCTCGCTTAGTCCTTTTTCACCGAAAGAGATTCCTTCCTCACTGATGTCTGCCAGCCTTAGGAGTGGTTTGATGTCTTGATTAAGATATAACTCATATGCCATACAATTTACCCATTCAGAATGCATGATCCGATGGTGTTCCGTATATTCACAGAGTTGTGCAGCTGGTACCACAATTCGTTTTAGAATGTTCTTCTCACCCCAAGAGAAACCCCATACCCATTAGCAGTCCTTCACCATTTCCTAGGCAACCACTAATCTACTTTTTGTAATTTTATGCATTTTTAACCTCATGCTTATTGTATTGTGTGCTAATAGGATTTTCATTTTTCTTAAGGTACACTGAGAGTATTTTGAAATGGAACCCTATAACTTTTAGAACTAGAAAGGGCCCTTTAATCATTTGAGACTTCTTTTTATTTTGCAAGGGAACACAGTGACTCACCTGGGGACATTCCTGTTCTGTACCTGTTTACCAAAACACACTAAAAAAAAAAAGTCTCATTACACTTCATCAGAAGTTCTTATTTTTGAGTATTTGCTAAAACCCTTTCAAATTCAAGTTCTAAATGTGAGATATGATTATTTGAATTCTCTGCTTTAGACAACTGATCCCGTCACTGTTCTGTGAATACTTCTTGGGCTTTTTCCTTTATCCGTAACTTTCTCTTGGATCAAAAATCTTATCTTAGCCAAAGTCGGTGCGCCATGTCGTTATATTTTCTGTTCAAATTTTCTTTAGAAACATCATTACTCTGTGATCAAGCATAGAATTTTCTAGGATAATCTATTCAGTTTTATATGTCTGTGGCATACCTGAGTGTCCTCCATATTTTGTGGTAGACGACTTAATCTATCAGATATTGTCCATCCCATGCCTCTTTTCCATGTGATTTTTGCCGCTCCTTCCATCTACCAGTACAGACTAATTCTCCAACCACCTGGCAAAAACGACAGCATGTAGATTTCAAGGTCTAGGCCCCAAGAGTCCTTGCAGCCTCTTTCTTTGCCCCTTTTGAATTTGGCTTGGAGAGCTTTATGTAGGGAAGTCACCCTATCATCAGGGAGTGAACAAGAGGCTGTGTGCAGAACAGAGGGGTTCTAGCTGGCAGAGAGTCAGGCCAGGGTGGATCCTCCAGCCTCTATGACCCTCCAGCCAGCTGGAGTTGCGTGAGTGAGCTCAGATGACAGCAGTGGAGGAACTGCCCAGCCAACCCACAGAATGTGAGAAATTAAAAAAAAAAAAATGTTTGGAACTTGCCGTGGTTTATTGTGCAGCAAAAGTCAACTAGTATGTATAGGTATCAGCATTGTGGCAACGTTGAGATGATTAAAGAATGCAATCCAGGTAAAGTCCTTAACTTACTGCCAAGTACAGAGAATCCCTTAAGAGAGATTGATTGCTCTATCATATTGGCTATAACATTATCGTTGCTAATGTCATTTTGATCACTATCATTTTATTTCTCCTCTCCTCCGGATATAACATCATTGCTTTTCATTAGCATTAACTATGAGGAGATAAAGAATTTGATGCTCTTGGTGCTAATTGTCTAGTATTTTCCTTCCTGATTAGTAAGTGGTTTAAAACTTTAAAAACTCTTCTTATTGTAGGAGCGCCTAGGTAGTGTAGTTGGTTAAGTGTTCGACTCTTGATTTCAGCTTAGGTCATGATCTCATGATTTGTGAAATTGACCCTGGGTGGGTCTATGTGCTGACAGTGTGGAACCTGCTTGGGATTCTCTCTCTCTCTCTCTCTCTCTCTCTCTCTCTCTCTCTCTCTCTGCTCTTCTGCTTATGTGTGCATGTGCACGCTCTCTGTCTCTTTCCTCTTAAATAAATTAACTTAAAAAAACTATTCTTTTTGTAAAATAAAACAGATATATAGCAAAGTTCATAAGGTGTAAATGTAAAGCTTATAACAAATTATAGAATGGACATTTGTGACTCCCACTCAGATTAAGACATTTAGCATTGCTTGGACTCCAGAAGCCTGTTGCATGCCCTTCCTGATCACAGTCTTCTCCCTTAAACCTATAGGTAGCCAGCCACTAGCCTAATTTCATAAGAATCACTTCACTGCTTTTCTTTATAGATGTTGCCACCTCTGTGTGCATCTCTAAACAAAATAGTGTAGTTTCGGTGATTTTTCATCTTTATATAAGTGGAATAATATAATAGACATTCTTTTGTGTCTAGCTTCATTTGCTGAATGTTATTTCTAAGATTCTTTCCTGTAATGACTTAACAGTAAGCTTTCATCTTCATTGCTCTGTAGAATTCCGTTATAAGGATACACTTCTGTTAGATCTACTGTTGATGGGAATTTGAGTTATCTATAGTTTTGGGCAATTACAAATAATTCCGTCAAACACATTCTTCTATGTATTCTGGAGTAATATGAGAATTTTTAAAAAATAGTTATAGGAATAGAATTTCTGGGTAATAAAGTTATAGTCACTTTTTATAAATCTCATAGAAAAGAACATTGCCAGATGATACATTTTTTTTTTTAATGTTTATTTATTTCCGAGAGACACAGAGGCACAGCATGAACAGGGAAAGGGCAGAGAGAGAAGGAGACACAGAATCGGAAGCAGACTCCAGGCTCCAAGCCGTCAGCACAGAGCCCGACGCGGGGCTCGAACTCACAGACCGTGAGATCATGACCTGAGCTGAAGTCGGCCGCCCAACTGACTGAGCCACCCAGGCGCCCCTGCCAGATGATACAAATGACAGACAGTTGACCCTTGAACAGCGTGGAGGTTGTGGGTGCCATGCTTCAACCCCACAGGCAGTCAGAAATCTGCATATAACTTTGACTCTCCCAAAACTTGACTTCTAATAGCCTACTGTTGACTGGAGGACTTACCGATAACACAAACAGTGGGTTAACCCGTATTTGGTATGTTGTATGTATTACACACTGTATTCTTAGAATAAAGTAAACTAGAGAAAATTGTTATTAAGAAAATAATAAGAAAGAGAAAATACATTTATAATGCTGTACTGTGTTTATTGGGAAAAAATGCAGTTCAAACCTTGTGTTGTTCAAGGGTCAACTATGTCCTGTAACATAATCTTTACCATATCTTTATCAAGAAACCTGGCCAAAAAGACAGTTCAGATCAAAGGGGACAGGAGTTAGGGATGCGAAGAGAGTTACGTGGCATGAAAAGGGGTCACCATTTAGTTGGAGGGTTAGAATGAACCTGGAAGGGAAATCTTTGAGTCAGTTTGGTGTCATTATAACTGGAGTCAAACAGTTTTTCAAGAGTTTTAATAATAACATTCTTTTTTTTATGTACTTATTTTGAGAGAGACAGAGATAGCGCCAGTGGGGGAAGGGCAGAGAGAGAGGGAGAGAGAGAATTCCAAGCAGGCTTCTCACTGTCAGCTCAGAGCCTGATGTGAGGCTCGAACTCATGAACCATGAGATCATCACCTGAGATGAAACCAAAAGTCAGGATGCTTAACCGACTGAGCCACCCGTGTGCCCCCTGGAGTTTAACATTCTTTATGGTGTTGTCCTCCAGGTGAATCTGTAACAATGATTTATGTTTAGCCTGTGGAGAAGTTTGGGCAGTGGGGGACAATTGACTGATCCTTGGCCATATACTAAATAAAAAGGACATAGCTGTTTGAGGACTGAGTTTTCCCATGTCCCTTTCTAAGAGGAAGGGAGGCACTAACGCTCTGCCAAAAGAGAAGGAAAAAGAATCTTGTCAAAAATGGGGAATGGGAAAAGGAAACATGCTGTTCAGGCAAATTAAAGACTCTGCATCTACTAAAAACAAGGGTGGCTATAAGAAGGCTGTGGTGTGGCATAACAAGCCAAGGCAGTTTGGGTTCCTTTGCATGTAATTGTACACAGTGTCCTTCCAAGTGGGCCAGCGTGCTGTAATCAAACATGGTATAGTTGAAGAATGGTGCCTGTGTGCTGGGTCACATGATCGCTCTGCGCTGCAGCACCCTGCCAAGACAGCGACATGAATTGTTCCGCATGTGCCCTGGCTAATGTCAAGAGAAGACAGAAAGGCTTGTAGCTTGGTGGATTTTTCCCCCAGACTATCTGAGGAAGTAGAAAACTTGAGGATTTAATAAAGTCTTAGTGGCATGGTGTCGGTCTTATAAGAAAATAGTTAATTTGAAGCATTTGGATGCCAAATTAAGATCCCATCAGGGTAACAAGGGGAAGAATTAGGAATTATGGTTTTCATTTGGGGGTCCTGTCAGATGGGATTGTTTTTACGTCTGGTATGTGCTTCAGAAGTTGAATCAAGTGGTGTTTGTGACAGGCTCTCTTTGAGGATGCTTTTAATATGCAGAACAAAACTTAAATTTGCCTGCTGTTATGATTTACACTGGATGTGGGGATTTGTCAGCTGTTGTTTCCACAGACGTAAAACGAACTTAGTATTCACTGCAGGTCTAAGTACCTTAGTGACTTGATTTCTTGTATTACTTCTGAATGGTCCCTGAATGTATGGAATCGGTGATGGTTTTGTGCTGTTGCAGTTCTATCTTTCCTGGAGAATGAAGTGAGCCTTTCATGCTTGAGTAAACACATTGATGCATTATGAAACTGTCAGACTCTTTGAACAATTGGCATAAGCTCAATTATTCAAATATGTGACTCTTTTGAATGGCTTTTGTGTGAGCTAATGCTTTCATACAACTAGTATAAAGAAATTTCAATACCTTACTTAAGAAATTAAATCTCAACTGTATGATTAAAGAAATCCACAGGATTAGTTCTTTCATTGAGCACTTTTATCACATACAGCTAATTGGTAGTAGTGTCTGCTGAGATTCATAGTTCATTTTATTTAAAAATATCTTAGTTTTTTTGTTAAAAATAATTTAAAGTTGTTTGTGTGTTTTTCTTATCACCTAAAATAACTTTTTTTCCTGTGTTTCCTTCCTATCAACATGCACACATGGTTTTTTACAGTGTACCTGCAATGTTGTCTTTTAAAATTATATCTGCATTGCAAATCTTTTACAAGTTATATGGTCTTTATAGTAATTATTTTTGTCACTTACTCAATATTGAAGTATTTAATAACATGCTTGACCTATATGTTTTCTGGTTTTTCCTTTTCACTAATAATAATGCAAAGACGTATTGTCCCTTGTAGCTCATTTTTCTTATTTTCCATTACTGTGTATTATAAGGACGGATGCTCAAAAGTATCATTATTATGTCAGTGGACTTGAAAACTTACGTTCTATGCACTGCCCAATTTTTTTCCAAATGGCAGTGCCTTCTTTTTGATAACATATGTGTACAGTCCTTGAAGCTTATTAAATGTTAGCATCTTTCAAAATTATTACTTGGAGCAGCCTGTAGTCTTAGTAGAGACTTTTTCCTTTGTAAATTTAATTTCTCCTTTTAGCAAAGTAATATATGAAAATAGTTTTTTTTTATTAATCCAACCAGCTTCATAATGTGACACTGAAGAACGGTGGCCTCTTGCACCTCCTGTCCCCACTCCAGTTTGTGGCTGGTGAGAACCCCAGCTCTTGGCTCTTGCATTGATGTATGCCCCGACCTTGCTAAGCTTGTTTTTAGTTTGATTTTTTTTTCACTTTGTAGTTATCTGTTGATTTCTTTCTATGGAAGTTGAGACTTTAGTGCTTACGGTTTCTTCTCCATCCTCTCAATATTGACATAACATAAGTTTTGCTTTTATCAATATGTGGATATTAAAATATTATGACTAAGTATTGTTCATAACCAAGTCTTAAGTTTATGTTATGGACATATAAGAACACTATATTTTTCCTTTTTTGCTTACTTTCTCTGTTTCTAATTTATCAGCAAAAAAATCTTCTTGATATTTTCGAACACATCAGATAATCTCACAGATGTGCACTTTCCCCTCAAAAATCTTTCTTCTGGGAACCTCCCTGTTGTCTACAGTGTGGACTGGTTAGCTCTCAGGACCTGCTGCCCAGCTAACATCTAGAAGTCCCTTCACTGTTCTATCCTGAGAATTTCTTTTGTTTCTCTCTGTTTTGTTGATACTCTGATTTCTGGATCTCCGATCCTCCTCCTTTGAGATTTATGCTTACATTTAATGGGTTTCTGAGGTGCAAGGAACAGACATTTTTTGGAGACCATGCATGTCTAAAAACGTCTCTATTTTGTCATCATACTTGATTGATGGTTTGGTTGGATATGTAATTTTATGTTGGGAATAATGTTTTCTTGGAATTTTGAAGGCATTGCTCCATGACCTTCTTACTTTCGAGGCTGCTGTGAATTCCAGCACCTCTCTGATTCCCAATTCTTTGTTATGACCACCTGGTATCTGGAAGCTTTTGGAATCTTCTTGTTTCTGGAATTTTGAAATTTTATATTTCCTGGTGTTCATTATTTAAAAATTTTTAAATGTTTATTTATTTTTGAGAGAGAGAGAGAGAGAGAGAGAGAGAGAGCATGAGCATGAGCAAGGGAGAGAGGGCAGAGAGAGGGAGACACAGAATCCGGAGCAGGGTGCAGGCTCCAAGCTGTCAGCACAGGGCCCGATGTGGGGCTCAGATCCACACGCTGTGAGATGGTGACCTGAGCCAAAATCCTATGCTTAACCAACTAAGCCACCTAGGTGCCCCTATTTCCTGGTGTTCTTACATGTCTCTGTCATTCATTTCATTGGCCGTGTGGGGGACTCATCCTAACCTGAAGATGCAGTCCCCTGTATTTTTTCTTTGAAATACCTGTTAGTTGGGTATTGTACCTTGTAGACCAATCTTTGAATAATCCCGCCTTTTCCTCCCTCATTTCTCTGTCTCATAGTCTTTTTATTCTACTTTCCGAGGGATCTTGTTAACTTTATTTTTCACTTCTTTTATTAATGCTGCAATTTTTTTAATTTCTAAAAGCTTATTTCTTCTTCGAAGCTTGCTTTTTACGGTACCATATTGCCTCATTTTCTCTTATTTCTCTGAGGGTATTAATTATATTATTTGGTTGATGAAGTTTTTTTTTTTTTCCGCCCCACATCATATTTGTTTCATATTTAAAGCATGAGCACATGGGTACTTTCTTGCATTAGGGGCTTTCATCAAGTTTCTGGAGAACCTTGGCTTTGCTTAAATGAGAGATCTGGGGGTGCCTGGGTGGATCATTTGGTTGAGTGTCAGACTGCTTTTTTTTTTAAATGTTTATTTATTATTTCTGAGAGAGAGAGAGAGCATGAACAGGGGAGCGGCAGAGAGAGGGAGGCACAGAATCTGAAGCAGGCTCCAGGCTCTGAGCTGTCAGCACAGAGCCCAACAGAGGGCTCCAACTCATGAACCGTGAGATCATGACCTGAGCCAAAGTCGGGCCCTCAATCGACTGAGCCACCCAGGTGTCACCAGCGTCAGACTCTTGATTTTGGCTCAGGTGATGATCCCAGGGTCATGGGATAGAGCCCCATATCAGGCTCCACGCTGAATATGGAGACTACTTAAGATTGTCTCTTTTTCCCTCTACCCCGTCCCCTGCTTATTCTCTCTTTGTCTCAAAACAAAAACAAAACAAAAATATTAAAACAAAAAACCCCCCACAAACATGAAAGAAGGAAAGAAAGAAAGACAGACAGACAGAAAGAAAGGTCGATTCAGACACTTGAAGGGAAAAAAAAAAAGATGATTGGAAGCTCTTTGTGCATGGGCAGGGCTTATAACCTGGGGATTCTCTGTACTGTACTGTAATTCATGCCTGTAGTGTCTGTTCTCACACTTGGGAGCCTGGCTTTGGGAAGGGGGTGGGATCTCACAGAGCTTTGACTCAGCCCCTCTGTTTTCATAGGGTGTCTCACCCCTGCCCTCAACTGTGCTTAGAGTCAATTCTTCTTTTTTTTAATTTTTTTAAATGTTTTTATTTATTATTGAGAGACAGGGAGAGACAGAGCATGAGCATGGGAGAGACAGAGAGAGGGGGAGACACAGAATCTGACGGAGGCTCCAGGCTCTGAGCTGTCAGCACAGAGCCCAACATGGGGCTCGAACTCACAAACTGCAAGATCATGACCTGAGCCAAAGCCGGATGCTTAACTGACTGTGCCACCTGGATGCCCCTAGAGTCAGCGCTTTTAGAGGAGAAATTTCCGGTCTCCTGCCTGGCTAGGCAGGGTAGAGAAGAGGATATCGGGACCCACTATTCTTTAGTTCTTCTTCCTTCAGAGGTCACCTGGACCTAATTTCCTATTGACTCCTCACTCCACAGGCTTGGATTTCAGCATTGTTTGGATTCTTTCATTAGTTCCCCTTGGTTCATCTGTTTTCTGACTTTAAGGATTTTGTGGCATGTCTAGTTTGCTTCTTGTCCTTTCTCAATTTTAATTGTCTTCATGCGTTTATTTCATATTTTTATATTTGTATCCATTTCTGCATAAATTCTTTTAGTGTCATTTTAGTACAGTTTTAAAGGGTGTGGGGGAAAAAGGCGTGTGCTCAGTATGCCCTGGTTAATGGAAGTATGCAGACTCTGCTTTCGATTGGTCAAAACCAAGTTTTTCCCTTTGCACATTTGTGGGATATTTGTATACTTTCTGATGCAAAGTCATTCCTATTAAAAATGTCTCTTAAAATATTTTACTTTAATTTTTACATAACTTTATTTAACAGCACAGATTTAATATCATTTTCTAAAAGTAGAAAGTGTGACCACCTCCTGGATAGTTCAAAGGAGTAATTACCATTCTCATTGAGCTACTGACTCATTTTTAAAAACTTTTCAGATAATTGTAGATTAATAGGAAGTTGCAAAAAGAGTACAGAGATGTCTTTGTACCCAGTTTGTCCCAGTGGTGGACTTCGTGACTATTACATGACTATTACTTAAATATTGAAGTCAAGAAGTTGACATTGGTACAATATTGATTACTTTTTAAAAGACATATTGTTTTAAATTTCATATGGGACAGAAAGTGTACATTGCAAATATATGTGAGACCCATGTGAAACTATTTTGTCTTTCAGCAATTTTTCCAGCTAGTCAAATTACGAAAGCTTGGACTTAGTGATAATGAAATTCAGCGGCTCCCTCCAGAAATAGCAAACTTCATGCAGCTGGTGGAACTTGATGTGTCTCGGAATGGTAAGAAAAAGATTCCACTTGAATTGTCCATTTATCTCTTCTGGTGCTGGGGGCAATTTTTACTAAATGTAGCTGGATAAATGCTGTTGGAGTTGCTTTTTCTGATGGTTATGGAAAAGCTCTGTGTAAATTTGAGGATGAAATTAATGCCATTGTTGAATAGTTTAGTCAGCTTATGGGTATTTACCAAAAATGTTTAATGGCACAGTTCTTAGATGGTAATTTTCTCAAAGTAAGTTCAGTCTGATTCAGAGAGCTGGAGAGTGGACTGGGCAGTCATAACACCCAGCCCCCTCACTTTACTGAACGGGACACTGAGAGCTATTAGCGTGGTCATTCGCCCAGTGCTGGAGGCTGCGGAGGGGAGGGGCAGCCGCCCCGAGGGAAGGTCGGTTTCTCCGCTGTGCTCCTGTGAGAATCTGTCTCCCTGCGGCGAACAGAGCAGCTCGCTGTCCAGGCATCCTTGTCAGTTCGATAATTCCTAATTAGGCCACTGATAATTCTGTACACTGGGGTTTGTGTGGTATATTTTGTGGGTTTTTTTTCATTTCCAGATTTCACTGGAATGATGAAGTCCTTCCTATTTATTGAACATTCTAATAGGCTATTTCAACCCCGTTTAACCTTTCACTTTTAAGTGGATACCCCGGTTTAACCTTGTGGGTTGTAGTCCCGTTAACACTTGTGGAGAGAGCCGGGGCCCCTTGCCGGTGACAGCAGACATGATTAATTACATTGAGTTCAAGTGGCAGCTCCCAGTGGTCCTGTCTTTCGTGATGGAATTCCGTTCTCGCAAGGACTCTGTAATTTCCTCAGGATAGGCCCCGGTGTGCTCTGAATTATTTGTGCAAACGATGATCCTTTCCCTTCAGGTTTCTCCTCAGCGAGCCTCAGTTCGGAATCTCTCATTCTCTTGTCTTCCACAGAAGCCACAAGGCTCAGATACAGAATATTTTGGTGGGTCGTTGTTATGAGACAGCAGTGATAATCAGTACTTGATGGAAAGTGTGGTGCAGAAAAAATGATTTTACCCCCCTCCTTGTAACAGATGTTAAATTTTTGTCATCTCTCTGATCCCATGAATTGGAAACTGTCTTTAGGCCAGGCCATATGTTCTTGACATAGACTCTACTTTTATTTTTCTTGAGAATTATTTCTTAGCTTGAAGGTAAGGGAAAAAGTGAAAAAATCTTATCTTTTGGACTGGCTTACTGGGTTGCAGAGGACCCAAATCTGCTTAGGTAAAAGGTATTTGGTTTTAAGGATGGGGTGGAGCTGGCATCGCACACCATGGGAGGAGTTTCATGGCCTCTGTCTTATGGTGTGTCCGCTTCTGTTGGTAGCTGCCCTGTTCTTCCCTCCCTGCTGACCTGCTCTCTTGGAACCGGCCCCTCCAGGTCCAAGTTGTTGTGGTCCCTTTCCATGCACGTTTTGGCTTCTGACCCTGCTGGGGCATCTGTTTGCAAGTGACAAATTTCTAAGTGAGGAACGGGTGCCCCAGCTGATCTATTTTTAAGCCAAGTATAACGCATAAGCTCTAGGTCACAGGACACCCAAACATTTGGCTCCCCGGATACCGGGGCGGCAAGCAGTGCACACCTGGCCCTGCCCCTCAGCACAGATACAACTCCGCTTTCACCTGCGTGTGGCATGGGGCAGGCATCTGAGGCCGGAATTGCTGCTGAGCTATCTTATATCACATTTACCTAAAATACATACAATTGAGGGGCGCCTGGGTGGCTTGGTTGGTTGAGCGTCCGACTTGAGCTCAGGTCATGATCTCAGTTTGTGGATTCGAGCCCTGGGTTGGGCTCTGTGCTGACAGCTCAGAGCCTGCAGCCTGCTTCAGATTCTTTTGTCCCCCTCTTTCTGCTCCTCTCCTGCTCACACTCTGTCTCTCCCTCTCTCTCTCTCAAAAATAAATAAACATTAAAATATTTTTGATAAACTATATGTAATTGAAACTGCTGTCCCTTCTCTCAGCAATTATCTATTATAAAGCGTCGCTGGCAATTAAATCTGAAAGGAAGCTCTGACTTAAGAAAGTGGTCACTGGAATCATACAATCTGTAGAAATAAAAGAGCAGTTTTGAAATTGCCATTAGAGAAGATTTACCACTTTTCACATATGCAGGTTCTTTCCATTCTTAGCTAGAAAGAAGGCTACATGCTTCCTCCCATGCATCCCTTTATACCTTCCAGCGTGTTGATGAAAGAAACTAGACTTATGGAAGTCAGTGTCAGGATACAGAAGAAGTTTCCTTTCCTTCTGCAGGTGTTGGGAGTTTTGTGAAGGATTCTGCAGATGCTGTCACCTTATCAGGCTCATTTAGAAATGCCGAGGGAGGGGTGCCTGGGTGGCTCAGTCAGTTAAGCATCTGACTCTTGATTTTGGCTCAGGTCCTGATCTCATGGTTTGTAGCCCTGTGTCAGCTCTGTGCTGACAGTGTGGAGCCTGTTTGGGATTCTTTCTCCCTTTCTCTGTGCCCCTCCCCTGCTGCTCATGTGCACACACACACTCTCTGAAAATAAATAAATAAACTCCCTTCGCCTGTTGGCAGAGGCTTGCTCTGGCTCAGTAGCATGGGTGTGTGTATATTGTGTGTGTGGACGTGGAGGCATGATGGACAGTGTGGAGGAGGATGCCAGGCAGGGTTCCGGGCGTTCTTTGAGGTTGTGAGGAAAACAGAGATGACAGAGCAGAACAAGGTCACTGTTTAGTTTAACCAACAGGAACATGGGTCTTAAGCGACTTCCAGGTCAGGCAAATCTCACTGTTCCCTCTTATTTTTTTTTTCTTCAGATTAAATCACCTTCAGTGTGAATTTCCTAGGCAACCGAGTAGGTAAATGAAAGTTGCGAAGTCTCTAGCCTGAGAGGCAGTGTGAAAACCCCTACTTTGTACGGACACAGGCTTCCGTAAGGTTTGCGTACCTGGAGGCCTGTTGGACCCTCTAGTTTTCTGTGGCTCCCGCTGGGACTGCCCTCCATGATCAGAGACACTGTTCCTTTGGGTCCTTCCCCAGTCCCTGAATTGTAGCCGGTCCACAGCCAGGGCTCTCTGTGTCACGGTAGGATATTTACTGGCTTCCTCAGTCCTGAGTTTCCAGAGAACATTGCTTGACCGTGGATGAAGGCAGGGTGTGGATATCAGACCACTTGAGTCATTGGGTCAGTGCTTGTCAAACTTCAGCATGCAGTGGGTTTTGTTAACCTGTGGGTTCTGGTGCAGTAGGTCCGGAATGGGGCTTGAGATTCTGCATTGCCACAAGTCCCCAGGGGCTGCCAGCCGTGCGGACCCACCGAACATGCCGCGGAGCAGGAACCACAAGCCCACTACTAACGTTCCCTCAGCTGCTTCCTGTGGTTCTGAGCATGACTCTGCTCAGGTCCCCGTAGCCCTGCACTGTCTCACACGGAAGGTGCGAAACCTTCAAGATATTACTAGTGAAAAGGTAAGACGCTGTTACTGACCTAAGCTCGAGGTGGCCTTTCAGTCCAGGAATGAAATTCGGTGTGTCCTGATGTTCCTTAGCTCAAGTGAGGGAGAAAAGACAGGTTTTGTGTTTGTCTCCAGAAAAATGAGGAGGAGAGAAGTTTTTACAGGCTCGTGTCCTAAGCCAAGAAGAACTGCCAAGACCTCTAAACCCTGATTTTATGGCTTGGTTCTCTGATATTTCCGGTCAAGAGGATTGTGCGTTAGAAATGAGAAGAGTGATCTTGGGAGGGAGGGCAGAGCAGTGCTTGTGGGTTATATATAGGCTGTGGAGACTTGTTCGGGGGCAAAAGGAGAGAGAGGGTTGGGATGAGCACAGTTTTGCCCCCTAAATGGCTGGCAGGCAGGACTCTCGGTGGGAGCCCCGGCTCTGTTGCTCAGCACCTGGCTGACTGTGGAGTGTTGGGCTGCGTCCCGTGAAGGAACGGGGACAAGGCACTGCTTCGATACAAACCCGGTGAGAGGCGAGGAAGGTGACACATTTCTCATGGCCTAACAGTGGATTACTTTTTTAGTGAGGCAAATAACTAAAATAAATTTGGGGTAAGAGCAACTAGGCGTTTCCCTTGACCATAAAGGACGATTGGAGTGCATAAAATTGGTATCCGGATATGGTGTTACAATGCCTAAAGAAAGCATACGGCCCTGATTTAAGGTCTGAGGCAGTTTTCTGTGGTAAAAGCCTCACGTGTCTTTCCTGTGCTCGCTGATCCTTAGCTGTTCGAGGGAAACGACCTCTGGGTATGTAAGAAAAGGCATGACCCCGTGGTACCGTCTTGCTATCCAAGAAGCTCAGGCCGACTTTGTTAATGCGTCATGAACACTGCCCGAAGGGTTAGTAATGTGAATTTTATAGTCTATGCTGTTATTTGACTTACATCACAGTACTGTATCATTATCCATTTAGTTCAGTTTTTCCCTGAGTCTAAGGCATATGCCCCTGGTACTGCTAGAGATGATTTTAAGTGGTACCATATAACGGCAGTTTTTAATAATGAGTCATGGTGAGAAAGTTAGCATTTAAAAAATATATATTCCTTTTGGATTGCCTTCTGTAGAACTTAACACTGTTACATGTTATATGTGTTGTCACATTTATTTTCTGTACCCGGAGTTATTAGTTGCTATCCATGATAGTGACTTACAGAAATTTGCTTCCTTTAGAAATATATCTTACTTAGATTTGAAGGGGCAGTGCAAAAGAATGAGGTAAATACCAAAGAACACAGGCGCTCTCCCAGTGTGGCCGTCATTGCGAAGGTGGAAGGAGTGACTGGCATTGACGGGTGCCACTGATTGGTATGAGCATCTCAGGCCAAAGAGCCCATGGGCATATTTCCCTTCTGGGGCAAGTAATACTGCATACAGAAAAACACAGTCAGCGTCCACACACCCTGGCTAAGTACTCCTCAGACTTGAGTTAACAAAAACCTAAAGGATAGTTTTAGTACAAGTCATCGACGCTCACCAGGACAGTACTTGAGAGTGAGCAGATAGACAGCCTGTCCACCAGTACGGGTCTTCGTCCCACGAAGTCTAGAGGCTAGACTTTGTTGAAATGCATGGGTCCGTTGTCCTCTGTCCAGCCACAAGATTCTGATCCGTGTCTGTGGTCTGTGGCCGTGGGTTTGTTTAATGAAATCCAAAGCCCGTTTTGAAGCCTCCTGAAATGACCTTGTGTAACATCAAGCCTTGGTGCTTCTGAGTCTGCCCTCAAAAAAGCTCTTCCTGGCAAGCAGCACATCCAGTGTGCCTCAAAGTCTTCCTACTTAATTGTGAACAGTTAGCCTTTTTTTGGTAATAAGTACATACACCCACACCACAAGGGTGGCAGAGGCCAGTTTTTACCCATGCAGACTTCAGACTTGCCACAGTCAAGCCATTGTTCTCTTTTTTCTCACCGCCTAATTCAGGCCCGAGTTCAGTGCTCTGCCAGCTCTGTTATCTGCTCCAGTGGCTGGACTTCTGTGCCGGCACCGGCGACATCCCACCAAGGGAGCCCTCATGGGCCACTCTGCCTTGTGTCTGGAGAGCTGGGCACTTCCCAGACCGGAGCTTGCTGTTTTACCTTTGTGAGAACTGCCACTTTCCTGTCATGAGCCCTTCCTGTCCCTTTGCTTTCGTTAGGAAGAAGGGTTAATATAGAAAAAAAACAGAATTGACTCTTCCTCATGTTTTATGTCCGTATAATAATAATAATAATAGTTTTTAAAGCAGAGGTGGAAAGAAAGTTGGCTTACATGATATTTCTCATCACCTCAGCGTGCCACAAATTGCCCTCCCCCCCACCAGGGAGCATTGTGGAAATGTGAAGATATGTAGAAACCATTTCAAACACTGAAAAAGGTGAAATAAACTTCACAAATAGGTCCCTCCCCCTCTTTTGAATGATAAAGAAACATCAATGATATTTTAGCGATATCCATCACAGTTTAATGTTATATATTTTAAATCAGAAGGGAAATTCTTAGAACATTGTGTTTGCTCAAAACGTTTTTGGCACTCTTTCAGAATTTGTAGTATATAATTTTGCGTATCCTCAGACCAGTAGTTTCACTTTTTAGTGTGGATTGGTTTTTAAAACCAGCCAGACAGTTTTGAATGCCACCTTAGGTAAATAAACCAGGATGCTGGCACCCTTTCGTTACTCCAAATCTGCTGCATATGGCAGTTTCAAAAGGGTGGCATAAAAATTCCCATCAATAGGAACAGCTCTGAAAACCATGATGAACTATTAAAGGGACAGGCACGTCTTTAAATGTATTTTCCAGCATGTCTGTTTCTAGTACAGAGACAGGCCTTAGAACTCCGTGACCATGTATCCTCTAAGCATCCAGTATTGCTGCACACAGATGTTTATAGCATTTCTCCTTCAGTATTAGCTGCCTTAAAATAAAATCTGAGCTTGCTTTTTATGTGATGTATAAACCATTATGGAGATCTGCTGTACAGTGATTTCATTAGTGAAATAGTCTGAATATCATGTTTTTCATATTCAGATAATATACAGAAATTAAACCTTTGATACTATAGATCCCTTTTGATGGCCGTATTTGACGTTTTTTGCGTTTTTTTCCCCCTTAACCTTTCTCCAGAATATCTGAATCCTTTTTGCTCTCATCTTGAAGGGTTTCCCTAGGTTGCCTTCCTTGCACTTGATTTGCTAGAATGTATAGAAGAGTAACTGTTGCTATTTACTATGGTAATATAGCTTAATTTCCAGTTCCCGGAAAAGGTGTGACTTTCCTGAATAAGTTGTAGGTTTATGTAACTTTCTGTCTTGCCTTTTTTTTTTTTTTTAATTAGCAGGTTTGTAATAGAGATGGTAACCTTTGCATTTGAGAACAACACCTCTGAATATATTTTTTAGGTCAACGAGCTCTTTGGTTAGTTCTAGGTTCTCTGAATTTTTGTCTACCTTGCTCCCTCGTCCCTTGCCCACTTCATTTGTTCACTCCGTCTTTAAATGCTGCGCTCTGTGTTAGATGCCACGTTTTCCAAAAACAATGGTAGATTTATATAGAGCTAAGTTAGGCAGAGTTAGAGAAGCAAAAATACTTGTTTAAAAAAATGGTCTCTCCTGAAATAAAACAAAACTCCAACATGTGGGATGGCAGTTTCTGTTCCCTTTTTAATTAGGCAATTTGTGTAGGCATCGCTTTGACAGTTTCCAGCTCTGAAAGTGATTGCAAGTGAGCAGCCATATTACTTCATTTTGATTTTGATTTTGAGGTCACCTACTTTGTCATGTGAATCTGCCTTGAGCCAAGTGATGCTGAGCCTCTGGGCAGCTAAGGGCTGGATGGCGTCTCTGTGTCAGGATGGTGACGGCGACATGCTGCTGTGAATGCAAACGGTGCTCTGAGCTTATTAAGCTGGAAGAGACAACTTAGAAAGGGGTGAAGGATCCAAGAAGGAGAAGGCGAATGAGGAGCAGTACTGAGAACTGCTTGAGGATTATATATAGAAATCATTTGGTTTTTAAATTAGCTTTATAAGTGTGGAATAAATCTTCAACCTAAGGTATCTGAGCAAAGTTAATAATGAATTATGAATCTGAATTATTTTTCAGTTTGAAAAGGCTTGGACCCCAGCCTTTTTTTAAATGTTTATAATTAACTGTAGCCCATAATTATTATTATTTTCTTTACTTCGAGTAAAACTTATTGAGCACCTACTATATTTATCTAAGGCTCTTTGCCTTATTCTTCCATCCCTTAAGGAAGTAAATCTACAGGCACAACAAACATGTGAGGAACTCCACATAACATCTGTTACACTGTTACATAAATAAAGTGCTGGGGCCAGCAGAGAGGTGTCAGTAACTGTAACTGCTTTGAAAGAAGCTTGAAGGAAGAATGGGGTTCTTTTAGTTTGAAAGTGAAATCAGGCAGCCTTCAGAAATTCTCATGTTTTGGTTGTAAGTTTGGAGGGGGTTAGTAAGTGGATTCCACAGCTGAGTGTCATTGTTACTTGTTGGAGATTTTTTCAATGATCATTATAGATTTACAGAGTCAGTGGTATCCTTAAAAATGCAAATATCTCAGCGCTTGTCTTTTAGATATTCACTGAAATTTTTAGATTCATCAAAAATCAAAGCAGCACCCAGGACATAAGAATAACCACTGAAACTTTGAGTTGTTATGGGATTCTTTCACTTTATTGTACAGCTGACTACTGCTGTGTTGTAAAGGATTTGTTCTGCCAGGTGAAACACTAAGCTCTGTGCAGTAGTCGAGATAGACTGACTATTGATTAAAAAAAAATCCAAAATCTCAAGTGCTCAATACACTGGAGAACTTTATTACTGCTCGACTTACAGTTCGGGTCGGGGGGGGGGGGGGATGTGTGGCAAGGCAGAAAACAGGAAGATGGGTGGTGAGAGGCTTTAAGCAGTCGAGGATCCATGTTTCTTCTTAGGATGCTACATCTTCACTCAATTAGTAGCCTCCAAGGTACTCGTGGGAGGGGGAGACACTGGGGGGTTGTGCGTGGGCAGTTTGTATGGGTCATGGCAAGAAATGCTGTACATCGTTTCCATCCATGTTCTACCGGCTAATTTTATGCCCCCAATGTAACTGAAAGGAGCTGGGAAATGCTGTTAGATATTTGTCCAGGAAGAGACAGCTGGCTTTTGGTAAGCACTAATATTATCTGCCACAACTGGCAAAGAATTGAATGCTGCAGTTGTATGATTTTATGTCACTCATCACGTGCAGGCCTGGTAAACAAACACACACACACACACACACACACACACACACGATTCTGTTGCACTGTCACAACCTTCCAGTGAGTGACACATTTATAGGAAATTTAGATACATGCCAGGAGAGGACAAGGTAGCTTTCCTTCCCATTTCTGCACAAAAATTTTTAAACCCAGGCTTAGATGAACAGGATTGATAGCCTTGAATGCTAATCATTTGCATAAAACCTATGCAAGTATGCATAATGTTTTTTAATTTGAAGTTTTAGAAACTAAAATATATTTTGAAAATCAGAATTTTATATTTGAGGAATGTTTGAAGGACTTGCTCTAGGCAATATGGGATCATTAAAGGTTTTCAAGCCAGGGATCACCATCTTAACCTCTCTACTTAACCTCTCTCTGCCTCAGTTTCTTCATCTGTAAAATGGAGACACAATCGCACCAACTTCATAGAGATGTGACCCTCAAAAGAGGCTGTGTATGAAAAGTGCTTAGAACAGTGCCTTGAGCATAATGAACACTCAGTGTTAGCTGCCATCATTAGTCCTGTCGTCATCTTCATGTTGGGTCATGGAGATCAGAACTAGCACTGTGGGATTAAGAATGCAGGGCTGGGGTGAGGACACCGCAGGTTTGGAGGCTGGAGTGACGTAGGTGAAGGGGTTCCTGCCCGGGCGCCTTCTACATGCTGGGTACCACTTCCAGTCATCACACTGTGTTTTGTCTAATCCACACGCTCCTCCGGTGAGGTGGGTTGAAGCATCGCAGAACGAGTGATGGGGAAGCCAAGCCTTGAAGAGGTGCTATGTCCCAAATTGTACTTCCACTTAGTCATGCGCTGAAGTAAGAAGCCCAGCAGAGCGGCACTTCTAATTGTTTTCGGAGCACCTAGAAAATGATAATGGTAGGGCTCTTAGTTTTGGTCCGGTTTAGAGAAAGGATGTGGACAATAATATGACTAGGTACTCCCTGGATTCAGAGATAAAACAAGGAAAAATCATTCTTTAAGACATTTAAACTCCTAGAAATCTACATACTGAATGAATTCAATCACCTATAAAAGTGGCCCACCCAGAAAGGAGGTGCTTAGTAAATCTTCTAAGACCGGAAATGGAACATCATCTACTGAAAGCTTTGGGGCTTTCTCAATAAGTTTCTATGTCACATTTCTAAGGTAATTGTGCTGTTTTGACAAAAGGTCACAGTCACCTAAGATTGGTGCCTTGCTAGCTTATGTTTTTTAAAGCACGTGTTCATTATTGAGAATTAGTAATAGTCAAACACAAAGAGACATTATTGGAAAACCAAGAGAACTGTGTGAATCTTTATGATTAGAGTAATTACAGGGGGCTTATTCTGGACTACTAAGAGGCTAAGTACTTCATGTGTATATTCTCATATAACATCTTATTTAATCCTCAAATCCTCTCCAAGAAGTACACTGTATCCTCTTTTTACAGATGAGAAAACGGAGTCTCATAAGTAAGCCATGGGAGTGTAATATATAGCACATTTACTACAGGTAGTAATTCTGTACTGCTCTTTTAGAAGTTGCTAAGAGAATAGATCTTTGTTTTTTTGTTAATGTTTATTTATTCATTTTTGAGAGAGAGAGAGAGAGAGAGAGAGAGAGAGAGCGAGCGAGCAGGGGACAGAGAATCCCATATCCAACCCCAGGCTCACATGCATGAACCACGAGATCATTGCCTGAGCCAAAAATCAAGAGTCAGATGCTTAACTGACTGAGCCACCTGTTAACAGGTGCCCTGTTAAGAGAGTAGATCTCAAAAGTTCTCTTAACGAGAAAAAATTTTGTAACTACGTCCATTGATGGATGTTAAATAAGACTTACCACGGTGATCATTTCACAATATATATAAATACTGAATCATTACGCTTCACACCTGAAACTTAAATATGGTTATATGTCAGTTATACCTCAGTCAAAAAAGAAGTGAGTCTCAGATTAAAAACTTTTTCTTGGGCACATGGCTAGTGAGTAGTAGAGCCGGTATTTGATCCCAGATTCATTAGACTCTAAAACCACAATTCTTTCTCCCCAGTATAAAATTGTTATATCCTACTACTGAGAAATAAGCACCAATAATGTTTTTAATGTATTTTATTTATCTTTTCCCCCCTTTTGTTACCAGTTTCACAAAATTGGGATTATGCAGCCCATGTCTCTTGCTTTGATTTACTTACCATGGGTTGTGAGCACTTCCCATAGCATTAGCGTTAAATACTTAAGTGTTTTAAAAGGCAGATTAATTCATAGCTCCTACCTTTTTATCTTTCTGGAGAAAATATGAGCAGATCTGTAACTTTTAAGACCCAACAGGAAGTCGTAGGTTTCAAAGGTAGGATCGGTGTTGAATAACTGACAAGACAGGGGAATTTCCAGACCAGTTAAGAACCAAGCAGACAGTGAATAAGGAGATGAATAAGCGGTTTAGAAGTTTCTACCTGATGTGGGATTTTTGTGTTGAAAGAAGTAGGAGGCACAGTTACCCCCTCATGTAGTTACACAGGTGCGCATGGACAGAAGGTGCACAGCAGCAGGCCAGGCATTGCTCAGCTGCTTTGAAGGTGCCAGGACGCAATCCGTTCTGTATTTGCCTACCATACATTTTGTTTGTGAAGGCGCTCGATGAAAGTACCATTACACACGACTGGTTGATGTCCTGAACTTTGTCGTTCCACTTTTGTTTGATGATGCTGCAAAGTGTTTGAGAATAGCCCTTCTTCCATTCGACTGGGCTCACTGAGGGGTGGGTCAGGATGAACAAGGGGATCTGAGCAAATGAGACAAAAGTGGGAGAACCAAGTGCCGATAACTTGGCCCATGTCCAGAACAAAAGCAGCCCAGAGCTGGGAGGGATTCCTGAGTGACACCAGAAGGGCTGAGGAGACAGAGATCCCTCAGGGGAGGCCTGCGGTAAGTGGGGAGGCAGCAAACCCCTGGAGGGAATTGAGCGGGTCACTGGCTTCCCTCCTTCCGTCAGCTAACTGCTGTTTGTGTCGTGCTCTGTTTAACTGGCTAAGACCTAAGGGGCCACAGCATGGAAAGGGCCTGGGCCAGTCTGAAGGTAGCTATACGCTGAGTCAAATGCCATGGGTATGTACTTTATCATAATTACAAATTATCCTGATTTGCTTCAAGAAGTTCCTACTTGCCCTGTGCCTCCCCACACACCTTTGAAATCATCACTCTATTCAGGGGCTTTGCACACTGGTAGTTAGAAAAGCTTACTGTTGCACTTCCTTTACGCCAAGGTCCCTGCCTTTGGCTGTTGTCATGGACTGGTTAGCCTTTGGGTTTGACTAATTGGAGCATGGCCAAGAGATGTAGCTCCTTGGCATTATCTGAGCAGATGCTTTGGTCTTTTGGAGCCCTTTCCTGCTGCCAATCGAATTTAATCTTATATCCAGAATTCTTCTTTTCTGTGTTACCAGCTGTTCTGACCTTCCTTAGGGATCCATTTGGGAAGAGAGAAACTCAAAGAAGGGTTATAAATAAAGGCATCATATTTCATAATGAAAAGCACAACAAAGCACTAGTGAAATCTTGGCTAGAATGTATGTTTCACCAAGATAAGGTACATTGGAGCAAGAACAGTTTTAAAATAAGTTTTATTTATTTCTTGACAGTTTAACCATCAGCAGGTATGTCAGTTATGTGTGGGAAGCTAAAGATAGCAAGTCGGTTTAGTGATGGCCCTCGAGGGATTTAGGGCACAACAGCCCAAGTCCATCTGTGATAACCAGAACAGTGTGGAAAATCCTGTCTCAGAGATACGTCTGAAGGAGCCTGGGGAGCGAGGACCTTGATCATTCCTGGGGACAGGAGTGTTGAGAAGGCTTCCTGCGAAGGATGACACTCAAGCTCTGAGGATCAAGTAGCAAGTAGAGATAAAGTGCAGGAAGGATATTTCTGGGCAGATGAAATTGCACGAGTGTGTGTTTGAAATAGTGTGATGAATTTGGGAGATGCAAAGTATTACTGGAGTAGATGGCAGTGGGATCATGAAGGTTCCGTATGCATGGCTAAGGAATGTTTTCTTGAAAGCTAGGGGGACCTCTGAAAGGATTTCCAGGAGGGAAGTGGTTCACATCTCACCCTGGCAGTAGCAGGCACATGAGTTGACTGAGGGCAGCCTGGATGCAGGAGGCTGTGTTGGGGGTGGAGAGACCAGAGAGGGGTGCAGGAGGGAATGAGATACCAGACCAGGTGACAGGTGGGAGGCTCGCTGGGTGTGGAGGGGTAGGGTGAGTGCGAGGATCAACTCCCACTCGCCACTGCAGGAGGGACGGGAGACATTAAAGAAAGATTGGGCCTGGAGGGAGAAGATGAGTTTATTTGTGGGCATGTGGAGGGTGAAATGCCTTTGGGATATCTAAATGGAGATGTTCAGTAGGCTGCTTGAATATAAGGAGCTGAGGCTTAGGTAGAAATTTTAGAAGGAGATAAAGGTTTGGGAGTCATCCAAGTGTAGGTGATGGTTGAAGCCACGGGCATGAATGATGTCAGTCAAGAAGGGGCAAATATGGTGTTGGAAGGGGGAGATGAGCATGCATAATATCACTGTTTAAGAGAAAGCAGGGGAACAGGACCCCTTGCAAGATTCTGAGAAGTAACAGGAGGAGGATTTGTCAGCATTGCTGGCTGGGGTTGTAGAAAAGGCCCAGAGGGAGAATGCAAGCTGTGTCATCACATTAAGTATCATAGAGGGGATGAGTTAAGGGCTGGAGCTGACGCTTGCAGATTAATGGGTGAAGTCGTTGTCCTGGATGAAGCTATAGGCACTCGCTATAGAAAGGCAGCCCCTTTGGAAGCACCACTGTTGAAGGACTGATGAGAAACAGGAGAGTCACGGGAGCTTAACCAAGGGTGGGACCCAGAAAGGCTGCAGTGTAAAATGGGATGGGACAGTCATAAACGTGGACTGGAAAGTTTCCATTGGTTCGGCATCTGGGAGGTCATCTGTGACAACAAAAGCAATGTCAAAAGTGGTTTATAGCGTACATTGTTTGTTGTTTTACACTTTTCCCTTGACTCCAAGAGATCAGAGGAAGGCTTGAAAAACACCAACAATCACCATTTCCAGGAGGAAACAGCAGCAGTCACTGTTTCCTGCTGGATCTGCCAGTTCTGAGGGGTGCGCACGATCCTGATGGCGATCCTGATGACTCTGATATAATTAATGGAGGGGTTTCATAACTCTCTGGGTGTAATGTGTACGTGTTTGATCAGTGTCTGGCATGGGAATGAGCCATGCAGGCTTTGCTGCTGCCACAGAGAGGCAGACCCGGAAGGGAAAAGGATGGGGGTAACCAGCCACCAATATTCTCTGTCAGGAGTCTGATCATTAGCTATGGTTAGGACCAGAGTAGACTCAGGACATTTTAAGCCTTCTTGTTCCATATTGAGTGTTGAAGACCACAGACAAAGTTTCCTCCTTCCAAGACCCTTTAGTGATGGCATTTACTCATGGTGTTTCCAAGTTTACTTTACCTTTCAAATTAAAAACAAAACAAAACAAACAAAATGTATATAAGCAGTATACAGTCGTTATACTCAGTCAAAACCCAGTGGTGGCAAGTAAAGGAAAAGTCAACACCTGCCCTTCCTACTTCAGACTCTCCCAGCCCTGGCTGAGGTTGCCAGAGTTGGGTGTCACACTTATACTGGGCTTATTTAAAAATAAATTTTTTTTTAGGGGCACCTGGGTGGCTCAGTTAAGATTAAGGGTCCAACTTCAGCTCAGGTATAATCTCACGATTCGTGAGTTCCAGTCCCACAGCTCAGAGCCTGGAGCTTGCTTGCTTCATATTCTGTCTCCCTCCCTCTCTCTGCCCCTGCCACTCTCCTGCTTGTGCTCTGTCTCTGTCTCTCTGTCTCTCTTTCTCTCTCGAAAATAAACAAACATTTAAAAAAGTAAAAAATAAATTTTTTAAGCTTACTTATTTGTTTTGTGAGAGAGAGGCAGGGAGGGACAGAGAGAGAGGGAGAGAGAGAAAACCAAGCATTCTCCACCCTGTCAGTGTGGAGCCCGATGCAGGGCTGGAACTCATGAACTGTGAGACCATGACCTGAGCCGAAATAAGAGTTGGGTGCTTAACCGACTGAGCCCCCCAGGTGCCCCTATACTGGTCTTGTTTTTATGATACTTCTCTCAGTCACTGGATTATGGGTCACAGTGGGCAAAGACTGTGTCTCTCTTGTTCACCTCTGTCTCCCTACCATCTGCCATGTAGGTAGTTCCTTAAGTAAGTGGATAAATGAACAAATGGAGGAGTACATGAACAAATGAGGGAATCTCTTAAACTTTGCCCTTGAGACCATTCCTTCCATTGTAATTCCAGAGAGAAACTGGCTGTGAGAGGAAAGCACCTATTTCTGTCAGGTTTTGATTTGTAGGAGTGCTTATTATATGGATGGTACTGTGTAACAAGGTCCCGGGTCTGTAGTCCCTTTATCCAGCCTGGGGGTGCAGATTTCTTGAATTATGTGAACAAAGATAATCTATTCAGAAGCTGGTAGATGACTGGCAGAGGTGACAAGCTTAGCACTTCCAGGGAATTAGAAGGTGAGGTATTTATAACACATTTTTAGATTCTTAAAAAGGATTACGTCTGAACTTCTACCTTAAGTTCAGTCTGGAAACTTTTGCCATGCATTCCCTCTGCGTCAGGCAGTGAGGTGCTGTCACATGTATAGCAGAAGGAGGAATAATTCTGTCTAAGATGACAAGCCACAGTCTAGGCCCAGAGATGTTAAGACTCTGCGGGCAAAACCATATTTATAGGTTTAAAATTGAAGAACAGAATGCCCTGCCGACCATCAGACCAGAGAGAAAGGGGCTTTCAGGAATGATGAGAGCAAGTATTCTTTCTGCCTAGAAATTTAGACTTTGAATTATGGTCTTCATTCACTTGGAGCAGTGTTTCTCCAGATGGGCTTGAGACTGCCTACATTAGGACCCTTGTTAAGATTGCATATTTCCACCTTAGATAAGGACTATGGAATCAGAATTTCCAGGGCAGGATTCCTGGAGTCTGCATTTTAATCTCCAGAAGAACTTGTCTGAATTTAAATTGGAGCTAGGAGCTTAACAGAATCTAAATAGTTCCAGGTGGGGTCAAGATCCTGAACAGCATTTGAGCTAAAAGGATGTCTTTACAATCTGACCTTTCTTGCCTTCAGGCAAGTCCACAGAATAATGGCTTAAGTACAGGAAATGATTTTTGACAAGTCCAAAAAGCAAGTGCCTGTTATAAGAACCTGAATTATCCATTAAAAAAGCAAACATTGGGGCACCTGGGTGGCTCAATCAGTTGAGTGTCCGACTCTCATTTTTGGCTCAGGTCATGATCCAAGGGTGGTTAGTGAGTTCAAGCTTCATGTTGGGCTCTGTGCTGACAGCACAGAGTCTACTTGGGATTCTCTCCCTCTCTCTCTTCTCCTCCCCTGATCGTGTGTGCACTCTCTCTCTTTGTCTCTCTTTCTTTAAATATAAATAAATATACACTTTTTTAAAAGCAAACATTTCCCCTTCCTTCTCCCTTTTTGTCCCAAACTTGGACGGGGGGGATCCTGTGAGTCTTGCTTTAGAATATGAAAATAGACCCACACTTGCCATAATCGTCTTCAGAGTGAGATTCAGCTGAAATACAGTATGTTTTATACAGGTCCCCAGTACTGAATTTTCTGTAATTCATAGAGATAGCATTGGTTCTGCAAGATTTTCTCAAAACATTGGGTTATAAGAAATACTCATTGTAACTCTAAGAAAGAACTCCCAAAACATTTAGCCAGTGGCAATGCCAGAAGAATATATATGCTTGCCTCGTGTGATGACTACTTTAAGGGGATATTACCAATTTTAATGTAAGGTTCTGATATGTTTCTCTTTAAGAAGTTAAATGTGTTATAAATAGCACACCCTTTTATCTGTCGACAGCTTATAATTTTTAAGCCTTTAAGGTCTTTTTCTACAGTATTTCTTTGAATCAGATAAACATGTTTTTGAGCCCTTTTTAGAATACCTCTTGCACTCTGTTTCTATTTTAACATCTTTTTAAAAAGGGTTACTTTTCTAAAGGTGTACTTGTATTACAGGTAGAGGGATTTCTTAAAAATTTCTTTTACCTAAAAATGAGAAGGAGGCAGCTAAGATTCAAACATCCCACTCCCCAAAATCTCCCCATCTTCAGCTGAACAACAAAACAGCTTTCCCTTGTTACTTTGCTGTTTTCCGTCCCATTTGAGGCAACCTAACATGACTGCAGCACACGCAGTCTTGACATGTTGGCTGTCTCCAATCTGAGAGCAGAAATAGCTTTCTGATGGAGGTAAATTATGGAGTAATTGTCAGATACACACTAAAATGGCCAGGGCCTCATCATTAGTGGTTCCTAACATGGCTACACATTGGACTCAGTACTTTTTAAAGTACTGCCCTAATCCCACCCCAGGTTGATTTATTAGAATCTCAGGTGATGATTGGCCCCAGGTGGTTCTAATATACAGTCAGGACTGAGAACCAATTAAATTAATTAAATGCCTCAGCATTTCTCAGAGGCAGCTTTAAGACCCTCTGTATCTGAATCTCCAGGAGCGTTGGGTTAAAAATACAGGTTCCTTCGATGGACTGTAGACCTGGTGAAACCGTTGCTAGGAGTGGGGCCTGCCCTGTTACCAGATAAGCGCTCCCATTGATGCCTCTGTACTCTGACATTGAGAATCCCCAGCGTCTGGGGACACTCAGTAGTTTCAGTAGACGTGGCGTGGGGATGTGCACTGGAAAAAGCTGGGGAGGATAGTTGAGAAGCGATGTTTTGGCTATGTCATCTGGGCCAAATAGCTTCTCCCTACACTTCTGTAGAACTGCATTGTTCACTCCTGGCCCTGCACCCTTTCTTCTTTTCTGTGTGTTACCCAGAGTGATTTGAGGAGTCTGAATGACTCATTCTAGCCTGTGGTCAAGTCTGTCAGTTGACAAACACTGTGCATGGTGTGGGGGTGTGAGAGGAGAACGCTGAGTTTATTAGGATGGTTATTTCAGCCGACAGGAGTCACGGATTCTCATGTGCAAAGATTAAGTATACTTAAAAAGGTTAACAGGAGACAGCAGGGAATCAGACCCATAGAATTCATGCAAAGGAGTGGGTCTGCACACAGGCCCTGATTTGCTCCTGAAGGGGGACGGTCTCGTGGTCTAGAAAGGATGGAGGAGACTTGGGGCAGAGTTGAAGGCTTAATTTGGATCAGAGCATTCCTCCATTGGAAGACTTAGAATTTCCTTAGAGAATTTTGATGCATAAATACCAGTAGTTGTAATTTTGCCCTTATTAAATGGGAATAACTAAAATGAGTTGCAATTTTGAGTGAATCTTGAAGTAGGAGATGAATACAAATACCATTTTTTTTCAGTTTTTGGTATTTAGTTGCTGTTATCATGAGATTTAAGTAGACATTATTCAGAATTTTGTTCTGGGAGGAGGATAAGTAAAAAGAATGCCAAACGGTCCACATAATGTTTGCCCTTTCCCATTATTCTTTGTGAGACTTAACACGTACTGTTCTGTAATTCTTTTTTTTTTTTTTAAACTTTTTGGTTAATTTATTTGTTTATTCTTTGCAAATCAGGCTCTTGTACCTCAAGACATATTTGTATTCGCTTAGCCAAAACTCTGCTGGGGAGGAAAAGCTGAGGTGTAAAGGTTATTTTGGTAACTGTGGCTGGAATTAGGTGAAAACCTCCTGGGCTGGGAAAGTATTTTGGCAGCACAGGTTACCAAGACTTTAAAATAAAACTTTGACAAAGGCCTCTCTGTGGTGCCTTCTGCCCTGCGCTGGGCAGAGACCCGCGCCCACCTCTCTGCCCTGCACTGTGCCTGTGTCCATGTTCCCTTCGCAAACACAGGGAGATTGTGACTTTGTCTACAAGGCTGGCTGCCTCCTGGGCGAGTCTGGGGTGGTGGGAATAATATGATAAACGGGATGATGCCTTTGAAAAAAATTTCCATTTAGCGTTCCCCCCCCCCCCCCCGCTGCACACCCAGAGGAACAGCTGTGGCAGCAAATGCAGACTTGAATCATGCACTCATATTTAGTCTTGTTTGACAATCCTAGATATTTTTAAGCAGGATCAAGTCAGGCAACCAGCATTACAGCAGTCAGACTGTCTTAATCAGCCAGCCTGTTTGGCACACAAGGACCTTGTTTTACCCAAGTAGTAAATAATTCTCAATGAAGCAATATGATGTACCGAGTGTGCCCGAAGTCACAACATTCAGTATTTTACTACAGCCTGTCAGCGTCTCTTTTTACATGTTTGTTCCGTTCACCACTAGTGGTGTATTCCTTCTAGTGTTTGAATTCTGTGTTTGGCCAGGTCTCGACTGATGGTGTTTTATACATAATAGGGTCCTACATTCCATGCCAGTATGACCCTCCCATCTTCCTTCTCACCCTTCATGCAGCATTGCCTGCTATGTGCGTGATTCATTTTTTTTTTTTTGCTAAGAATGTGTCATATTGTGCAATATCGTCCTATGAGTCTCGCATCCTATGAATCTGCTCTTAATTTATGGGCCTTTTTTCTCCCAAGCCCCTCTTCCACCCCTTCCTCACAGCCAGGCTTCTGAAGTTCACACTCTTCAGGCCTCCCTCACTCCCTGCGCTGCCCCCTCGTTGCCTCTGGGGCAGAGATCAGAATGCGCTTCCACAGCTTTCTCCCATTCCACTTCTGTCTGCCTCTCTGCTCACTCTTGACATTTTCAAAAAAAAAAAAAAAAATCAAACCCAAACGCATTCAAACTAACTTTTCCCTTGACCTTCGTATTTCACTCAAGCTGCAGACTCTTTTCTCACCCCCAGGCTCTTTGAAGGCATACTGCCCCAGGTTCTCAGGCTCATAGATTAAATGGAGCCTTATAATTTTTTAAAAATGGGATTGTGACACAGGATTGCTAACTCTGTATTGATAAGAAAAAGTGTCAATGTCATTTAGTCAAAGACAAAGGTTTCAAACCTCCAGTCAGGATATAATCTCTGATTAAACAGAGGACAGAGGACAATAAACCTTTTAAGTAAATAAATTTGGCTGGGGTGCCTGGGTGCAGTTATGCATGTGACTCTTGGTTTCGGCTCAGGTCATGATCTCAAGGTTCGTGAGTTCGAGCCCCACATCGGGCTCTGCGCTGACAGTTCAGAGCCTGCTTGGGATTCTCTGTCACCCTCTCTCTCTAGCCCCCCCACTCTCAAAAATAAATAAACATTAAAAAAATCATGTTTAAAAAATAAATTTGGCTTCATGATCAGAAAACCTTGTCACCTTCTCCCCAACTTCCTTATCTGCCAGTTATGAATACGTGACTCCAACTAGAATATGGCCCCTGTGCTTTACATACCTCTCCTCCTTGTCTGGCTTCTCAGTCTTTGTGCTTTGACTTCCCCTCAAACCACTGTGTGTGTGTTCTCATGAAGGTGACAGCATATTCCTAATAGCCAAGTCCACCTCTTCCTTACCTAATCGTTATCACTTTCACCAACCCTCTTGGTGACGCTCTTTGCTCCCTGATTTCTCGGCTGTTCCCTCTGCCTGTTGGGTGCCCCCTGCCCTGAAACAGGAAGTTCACTCTTCCTTTCTCCTCAACCTGTGTGTCCACTCCCACCTCTGTGTGGTATCTCAGAACTGCAGGATTGTATTTTTGCCTCCTCTCTCTCTCCCTGTTCATTTCCTCAGGGATCTCTTGTTCCAGTGTGTGTGGAGCTCATCGAATCCGACTGCCCAGATCCTTAGCAGCTACTTTGCAGTCTTCCTCAGCCCTGAGGCAGATGGACTAGAATTTCAGAGCTCTGCTCTTATACATATCAGCAGAGGGATCATGGACAATTTAGTTAATGTTTCCGCATCTGCTAATGGGACCACTATCTCAGTATTAGTTGTAAGGATCAGAGATGATGCAGGCAAAATGCCATTTGCAGTACCTGAGACACGATGGGCCCTAAAAATGGCAGCTCTTCTTATTTGGAGACCCACAGGTAATATGGCAGGGATTGAAGGGGAATAGTTCCTCTTTTTCAGAGCCATAACTGTCACGTTTCCTGACCTTGAGCCTGCTGCCTGCTTTTCTCTGTCTGACTTTCCATTTGTGGCTGAGGTAGCAATGACAACAACCGGAGGGTGACTAATTTCAAAAGAGGCTTCTCAGAGTAGCAGGCCATCAGGTAGCAATTTCAAATCTTCATCTAAAGTAGAAGTATTGAGCCGAGAGATATAAAGTGTCGATCTGATCGAAAAGAGGGCATGTGTATGTGCGTTTATGTGCACACATGTGCACGCGCTCTTGACGCCATGGTGGCCAGCTGGAGCAGAAGTGTGTTCAGCACCCCCCAGGGCGAGCCATGGTGCTTATTTTCTTATTGGGTGTTGAGGGAATTCAGTATGTGAGCAAGACCATTAATCCACTAAGTCAGTTCCTCTCTCACAGGGGGAGACAGTGTTGGATGGGAAGAAGATCAAGTTCTTTATGGGGTGGCTGGGTGGCTCAATGGGTCAAGTGTCCAGCCTCAGCTCAGGTCATGATCTCACAGTCCGTGAGTTTGAGCCCCTGCTTCAGATCCTCTGTCTCTTTCTCTCTTTCTGCCGCTCCCCTGCTGGTGCTCTCTCTCTCAAAAATAAATAAACATTTAAAAAACATAAATACTTTGAGTTCTTTGTAGTCTTGTGTTTTGCTCTTTTGTCATCCTCATCATTTAACATTGTTAAATACAGCAGATGCTCAGCATAAAGGTCGATAGTTTCCATGAGAAGCAACCCAAGCGGGCTTGCATCACATCTTATACATGTTCCCTTCGTAGACTAGAAATACAAATCGGACTAAACTCTAATGGGAAGTTGTTCATCTTGAGCAAGTCTTGGAATGGATTGGTGACTGTCGGTGCAGAGTTTCGGGAAGGTGAGCAATCTCTGATATCCACGTGCATGCTTGTTGGATTCCCGTTAGGTTTGCCTCTGCCCCGATTTCTTTGCAGGGCAGCTCATGGGGTGGCTCTCTTTGTGATTGTTCCATTTGTTTATGCTGCATTAGTTTTGTTTGTTTCTGACTTGGTTTAACACCAGCAATGTGGTATTGACGTACTGTCCTAAATTCTTAACAGTTCACACAATTACACGGTTCTTTGCCTCAGGTTGGATACTAATAACCAAGACTCATTTAAAGGCCTGATCAGTTCTTTCTCTTTTGACAGAAGTTCTTGATGACATTTTCCCCCTGGTTTCAGTGTTACGTCAGGGGTGAGGGAAGGGCAAGAAAACACATGGCCCAGACTCCACAAGTTAATATCAAAGGGGACCCACACTCAAAACCAGTCAGAGCCACTTGAGGAGAGTTGCCTTTTTCTCCCCTCTTTCAGTCCTTTCCACTTGTGTACTTTACCAGGTTACCCTGTACATTATTTTATTTTACTCTCAATAGCCCGGGTTGGTGGATGAGGCAGATAAATCCAACAAGCCCTTTGTGAGGGCCTGGAGGCTCAGGGCAGTGGGCGTTTTCCTATGCGAAGTGAGGATGCTGGCCCTGGGCTCTCTCTTCTGATCCAGCCCCAGTGAGGTGAGTAAGGAAGTGTTGTTGAATGCCCACCTATTAAAGACCTACACCGTGCTATGTGCTGGGGAGACGCTGGAGAACATTGTAGATCTGGTCCCTGAGCCAGTTAGTGGAGGACACATCTAGTGGGGAAACAAGGTACTGAGTAAATGTTTATAGATAATCACCTTTGAACAAAGTGCTTACTCAAAGTACCGGGTACTTGAGAGGTCCAGTCTTTTTGAGGGAGAGTCAGGGAAGGTTTAATTAAAATTTTGTGATACTATATTGCCTTTTTGTCATTAGTGTTGATTAAATTCTTTCTCTGGTAGGAGCTACATTAAGCTAGAAATAATGATAAAACTTACTTAATCAAATACTACACTTAGTTTCAGTACTGTGTCATGACCAGAAGTTGCTAAAATTAACCATACTGCAGAATTAAATTTAAACCTTCTTCTTTGTTACTTTGGTATTTTTTTTTTTAAATTTTTTTTAACGTTTATTTATTTTGAGACATAGAGACAGAGTGTGAGCAGGAGAAGGGCAGAGAGAGAGGGAGACACAGAATCTGAAGCAGGCTCCAGGCTCTGAGCTGTCAGCATAGAGCCCGACGTGGGGCTTGAACTCATGAACTGCGAGATCATGACCTGAGCCGAAGTCGGACACTTAACCGACTGAGCCACCCATGTGCCCCACTTTGGTATTTTTTATTATGTTGTCTTGAAAATGGATTATTCGGTTTTGTTTAATCAGAAGAATTAGGTAAGCAAATGTTTACATTTGTCATAAGCTGTCAGATGGGGTGGTGTACTTTCCCCCTGACTCCCTTCCGTGAGCTTCTGAAGATTCAGAGGCAGAGTTATCTTTGGCTTCGTACAAGTAGCACATGGCGGTGACTTTTGGTGGCAGGGCAGTTGGGTTGCGTTTTGTGGTTTCTCTTGACCTCACACATTCTCTTTAGAGACCAGGCAAGTGTATGGTGAGGAGCAAGGCTCTGGGGGTTGAAGGCCTAGGTTCAAAGCCTGACCCTCCTGCTTGCTGGCTCTCACCCTCTTCCTCATTCTGAGAATGGAAGTGATAACGGTATCCTCAGTTACCGTGAAGACTTACAGGAGTTAATTTGTGCAGAATGCTTAGAACCATGCAGGGCGCTTTTCAGTACTCAGTAAGGCTCAGCCGCTGTGGCTGGTTTTCAATCACACATTTCAAAAAGGGGCCTCAGAGTGTAGCCGACCTGGAGCCAGGGGAAAGAAACTGCTCTACACTTGGACCGACTCCAGGCCCCTGACCTTGCTGGCACCTTGCACTAATGAAGCTAACACAGCCACCTTGCTGCGGGGCTAGTAGTGCTGATGCAATAAGTGTAGATGGTTGCTTACAAAGCTCTTGCCTCATTTTCAAAAATAAAATTTCAACTTACTAACTTTCCACATAATATCACCGGAAGCTTAAAATGTTTTTCTTTGTAATTTTACAGAAAGGCAAATGAACAGGATGGGGGTAATCATTTACTTTCTTTAAGCATTCCTAGTCTTCTTCAACTTCCTACGTCCAAATGCTGTCGACATGAGTTATATGGTCCCAGAGAAAAGCCACAACAGTATCTAAGACTTTTGTGTAGCTTATCATTTCATGGTGGAGAGAAGCCAGTATTCTGACTTATTAACATCAGATACGTCTCCAACCCAGGAGGAAAAGAGATGCTATTTATCTAGAATGAGAAATGCCAGTGAGTAATTGATTTATCCAGAAAGAACATGTGTGGTGTGGGGGGGTCTGGTCAAAACAGGCTGTCCGTGCGCAGTCCTCCGTGGAAAGAAAGGCCCTGGAAGTTTGTAAGCTCACATGCTGAGGAGGAACCTGCGATGTCCCTCAGTCCAGTCTGTCTCCGTCACAAGAGGGTTCCCAAAATGGTGATTGCTCTTCTGGAAAGGGCGAGATCTACCCCGAGGATTCTGGGCATGTGCGAAGAAGAGGGACTAGGTCTCTGTATTCGCAGGGGTAAGGGAAGTGGGGAAGGTCAACTCTCAGCTTGACCTGTTAAAAATGGATGTCCAGAAACTAGTATGAGTGCCAGGGAGGGCAGGGGATGTCTTTTTACAATCACTTTGTAAATGATAATCTCTGTGGGGAAAGCTGTGTTGTGTCCCAGAAGCCCTGGGGCTACTGGTGCCAGGATTGTTGTCTCCCTGGTGGTGGTGAAGATATTTTGCACTGATGGAGTTTAAGGGTAATTATCCATTTCCTGTGTACAGGCGGTAGTAATGGCCACATTGGTAAACTACTGATTAGATATTTTTATTTTTTAAGTATAATTACATCTCACTAATTTGAAGCAATTCTGATTCAGAAATAATGATGGCTTAGAGTGGGTCCGAATTAAAGGTTATCTTAAGAAAGTTATAGGGAAAAGATTAGTTAGTAATTTTAAAATTATTCTCATTTTTTAAATACCAAATTGTATGCTTTTATTCTGAGACATGTATGAGACAAAAACCAGTTTGAATTAATGAAAAATATGATTAAAAATTTTTTTTGTTTCACTCTATATAGAAGCTTGAACTAAGCTGAATGTTGGCAAGTAAAAGTTTTGAGGTACATCCCTCAATGAGTAGATGAAAATCTCTTTAATTATTTCTAATATTTTTATGTAAATAAGTATTTTGTCAGGGGTTAATCATTACTGCTTCACAGATAGTTAAAACAACAGCAAAAGCCCTCTAAATCCTCTCATGTCTACTAATAATGCTACTCTTCCTCAGATTATTCGGCCTTGAATGGAAACCAGAGGTCCTCTCTCCTGATGTCCCCCGAATATTAATGAAAGAGGTCAGACAGAGTGCCACGTGCTACTCTGCTTTATCCTTAGGAGAGCCCTAAGCTGGAGGTGATTATCCCCTTTTTATAGAAGAGGAAACCCCTTGTCTACCAAAGTAATTGTAAATAGCTCACCCTGGCATTTGATGACCTGCCGTGATGAGATCCCTTCGGTCTTCTCTCCAGATACTCCCATATTGCTATCCTAAAGTCCAGGCGTATTGTACTGTCTTTCCCCAGGGCTTACCCTCTCCTCACTGCATTCAGTGTCCCGTTTGTACTTGTGTTTCTCCTCTGCTCTCGTTTATGTTGTTCAAAGCGTGAGTATCCTTTGTCTGATTTTCTCTTTTCTTTAAACTTGATGAGGCCCCAAAGGTATGATATGCTGGCATTAATTAAAAATGTCTGTTGGTGACCCATTTTACAGATAAGGAAATTAAGGCACAGGTAGGTTGAGTAGTTTGTCCAAGGGCACAAGCCTAGCAAATGTGTAAAACTGGTGCAGTTTGCTCCTATGGCTCTGGATTTGATGGAGGACGAATTGGATACAGGGAGAGATCATTTAAGATGATATTATAGTCATCTAGATGATTGAGGCCTGGTCTAAGTTGATAGTCATAGGAGTGGGAAGAAAAAGATGGCTAAGAAAAATAATTAGGAAATACGAGAAGGACTTGGAAATCGAATGTAGGAATTGGTATGGGGGAAAGGATTCAAATCGGTTTTTAATGAGGTTGATGGTCAGCCTAGGTTTCATTGAGAAGGTGCTGTTTATATACATTTTTCCTATGTTTATTCTCAAACCTCACATTTGTCCTGAGCAACACATTTAAGAATCAGTCAAAGGGGATTTCCACTGGGAATAACCTGCAAGCTTTATACTCCCTCTTGTCAGAGATCTGGGACTAAGCAGTTTTCTTACTGGTAAAATGGGGATAATCCCAACCTTATGGGGATATTTCATGACTCAAGAGAGAGAGCAACTGTTCTTGCAGAGACTTACTCATTAGCTTCTCATTGATTCATTTGGCACCTGGATCAAAACTTAAGCTCACTTCTGTGTTAGCTTTTGGTGAACAGCAACATACAAGACCAAGAAGGTGTTTCTTTCCAGTGAACTTAGAGTTTAATAAGGGAGATTGACTGTCACCAGTTATTTAGTTAAAGTTGTAATAGATCTCAGGGCACCTGGTTGCTCATTGGTTGAGCGTGTGACTTCTGCTCGGGTCATGATCTTGTGGTTTATGGGTTCAAGCCCTGCGTCAGGCTCTGTGCTGACAGCTCAGAGCCTGGAGCCTGCTTCAGATTCTGTGTCTCCCTCTCTCTCTCTCTCTCTCTGTCCCTCCCATACTCGTTCTCTCTCTCTCTGTCTCTCAAAAATATATAAGCATTAAAAAAAATTAAAAAAAACTGTAATAGATCTCACAAAGGTGAAGCCTGAGGAAGCTGAGCAAGTGGGGGAATCCAGCCTCATCTTGGGACTCACAGAAGATGTCCCTGAGGATATGACATTTTAGCTGCGTATGTAAAGATAAGTAGATGTTTTCCTTCTTTAGTTTTTTATTCTTATATTTTTAGTAAGCTGAAGCAAACCGGTACTCAGGACTCTTCACACCACACCATTACCTTCCTTGCCTATAGCTTTTCTCCTTTTTTTTTTTTTTTCCAAACAAATACATTTATTTTTCTTCCAAGTTCATAATGTGCACATGGTGGAAAGAAATGGTCTTGGGAGTCAGGAGACCTGTGTTCTGTTTGCTGATCTGCCACTTCTCCTGTGTATATAAGCAGGTTATCCTAAGGAGAGAATGCCTTCCTATAAGCCAGACCTCTCTGTCAGCTCTGTGTGGACTCAGTCCAGCTGCATTCTCCTGCAATTGTTTTTGTTACTCTCAGATCTCTAGATTCCAGCCCAGTCCTGATCAGAGTTTCTCACAGCCACTTTTCATATGTTTCCTTGCACCTAATGGATGTACAAAACGTTTTCTCTTGTTCTGTTTCCATGCTTTTTTTGTCTTGGATAGAGCGGCAAGCTGCTGTAAAATTTGTATTTACGTGTCTGGCTCGATCTTCTTTGGCACTTGTGAGGTAGCTAGTATGGCACGTGCACCTCTTTCCTCAGTCTTATAAAAACTGCCCACCAAGACTTGAAGTAGTAGCATAAGAATGACTGTCATGGACTATATGGGACATCTGGCATCTTTCCGACCATGGAAAGCCAAGACGTGTCATTGCCTCACTTGCCTGGAAAGCAGCGCTTATTCTGTAATGGATTTATGTATGTTCATTCATTCTTAAGCATGACAGTGCTGTGATCCCAGCATGGGAGGGTCAAACACTCAGTGAGATAGTCCTTATGATGAGGAAGTCATTTCATCTCTCTGAGCCTTAGTCTCCATTTTGTACAATGAAAGTTAAAATAATTCATTTTGAGATGAAAGAAGGGCGTATATGTAAAAGGGTCTTCCAACGTATTTGTGCCTCAGGGCCCACAAGTATTTGTGTGTTTTAAAAATCCATTCCAGGGCCCCTGGGTGGCTCAGTCAGTGAAGCATTTGACTCTTGATCTCATCTCAGGTCTTGGTCTCCGGGTCATGAGTTCAAGCCTCACATTGGGTTCCATGCTGCATGTGAAGCCTACTTTAAAAAAAAAAATTCTAAAAATTCATTCCAGACTCAACTGTGTGTGTGTGTTGTGTGTGTGTGTGTGTATAGCTATTATATTTATGAAACTAGGATCATAGTGTTTGCTCTTCACTACCTTAGGCGACCATGCAAGAAAGAGAATAGTGTAATGAGAATGTTACCACAAATTTAAATGATTTTGGCTTTTAAGTTTGAATGAAAAGCTTTTATGTAGCTTCTGATTATGTTGTGGTTGCTGGACCAGGGCATCCTTTTTTCCCCCTTATTTCTCCCTTCCCTCTGCTACCCTCCGTTTAGAAATAGTAGGTATGTTTTGGCTCAGCTTGCATTTGTAGACCTAGTAGAAGAAACCGCATGGGACCAGGAGAACCTTTTCTGTTTTAGCCCTTCTTAATATTAGTATGTCCAGAATAAATGTATTCTTGAAATCAAATGCTATGAAATAAACCTTTAAAACCCTGAAAGCTATAACCTCAGGTTTTGTGCCAAGAGAAAGATGAATTTTAATAATTTTTGGTCATTTTAAATTCACAATATTTAGTAGCCAGTAAACATAGGGAAAAATGTTCAGCCTCATTGGTAATAAAAGGAATATAAAACAAAATGTTGCAGACTATTTTTACCAATAATATTGGCAGGTTTGAAAAGGTAAGAGAAGGAAAGGAGGAGGAGAGATGTTGAATTGGGCACATTGTACAGGCTGATGGAAGTATAAATAGATATAACTTGCCCTCTTCTGAGGCAATTTAATAGTATTTATCAAGGACTGTAGGGTTGTTAATGCCTTTGACACAGTAATTAAAAATCTGAGAGCTTAGCCTAAGGATATAATCAGAAATGAATATAAATATAAATATAACATCAGGATCTTGGAAACAACCTAAACGTCCAACAATACGAGATCGATTAAATGAAGTAAGAGAATGTATGCAGTGGGTTTTCTGCCATTAAAAATGGCAAGCTGTTTGGACAAATAAAGACAGGGAAGATTTTGTAAAATAATGTGCAGTGGAGAAAAACAAATCAGCATGAACCTAGCACTTTGAAATATAACCTATTTATACACACTGTGTGTGTGCATGTGTATGATGACAACAACAACAAAAAAAGACATCAGAGTAAAACGTTATCTCTGGGTGATGGAAGCGTTGGTGGTTTTTATTTTCTTCGGACTTTTCTGAATTTTCCAAATGGTTGCACTTATAATCAGAAGAAGAAAGTCCGTAATTTAAAATTGCATACTCTAGAATACTGTGTACTGATTCAACTATGTGAACGTGTAAGGAAAAAAAGCTTAATGGGAATTACATTGAATGCTATCAATGACTTGATAGGGTGGTGGGACGTGGTGGTGGTGGTGGTGGTGGGTTTTTTTTTCCAGTTTCATTGAGAAATAATTGACAGTCATCACTGTGTAAGTTGAAGGTGTGCAGCATGATGGTTTGATTTACATGTATCATGAAATGATTACCATAATAGAGTCAGCTAACATCCATCATCTCATATAGATGCAGTAGAAAGAAAAGAAAGGAAAAAAAAATTCTCCTTGTGATGAAAACTCATAGGATTTACTCCTTTACCAATTTTAAAATATAGAGCAGTGTTAGCTATAGTCCTCTTGTTGTACTTCCATCCCTACTACTGACCTTTCTCATAACCAGAGGTCTGCACCTTTGACCACCTTCATCCCGTTTTCCCCTCCCCTCTCCCATTGCCTCTGGTGACCACAAGTCTGATCTCTTTTTTTATGTGTTGTTTTTGGTTTTGTTTTTAAGATTCCACATATAAGTGAGTTCATACATTGTTTGTTTTTTTTCCTGACTTACTTAACTTAGCATAATGCCTTCAAGGTCCATCCATGCGTGTTAGTTGTTTTTCAATATTTTTTTTCTTTAATGTGCTTCTACTCAGAATGTATCTCTTCTATTAAAAGAGCAAGTTTGTTGTTTTTTTTTTAAAGGAAAGCAAGTCTAAATAATTGTAGAAAAATACTTTAGAAATCCATGCTGCATTCAAATAGTGGTAGTACTTACTAGGTATTCTCCTGCCACGGTGTTCCATCTTGAGGATGGTGAAAACTATTTGGTGATAACTGATAGATGTTTTCTTTGCTTCTACAGATATTCCTGAAATTCCAGAAAGCATCTCATTCTGTAAAGCACTACAGATAGCTGACTTCAGCGGAAATCCACTGACGAGGTAACCTTTCTGCTTGCTTTGCTGTCTGTAGTACTAAGGATATCCTTTTTGGGAACCAAGCCATGAATACAACCTGGTCAGCCATTGTGGAGGTAGCTAGACGGATGGCTGTCTTTATCAAGGATGATTGACCTTCACAGAGATTTATTTATAAATAGCACTCTGCGATGAAGGGCGCACTGTGCGATTGTTGGGACATTGAAAGGATATTGGTAGCAGCTGAGGGGAGGCAGAGTGGGATGTACAAAACAGGAGTGAAGAGTCCATTTCTCAAGCAGTGGGAAGCATTGGAGTAGTTCATAACTCCCCTATCGCTTATCTTGTCTTGGGGGGATAAGACTGAGTTCTAAACTCCCAGAGAGCTTACCCTATAGTTATCCAAGGAGAGGTCCTAATAAGGGATACTTTTTCCATTCCAGGAATAAAACTTATTTACTATGTCAGCTTTCCTCTATTTCTCCTTTTAAAACAAACAAACAAACAAAAACTCTGCCAGCACCATCATTTCCTTACTTTAGCAATAGCTGTGAGGATTTCTTTGGGTTTATTTTTCCAAATAAAGTCACCTTATCACTGTTTTACTACAGATTCCAGCCTTCCCCTTCTGGTATGACACAGCACATTGCCTGGGCACAGCTAAGCCACCTTCCTCGTGGCTCCTGGCTCAGTCACGAGGCCACTGATCACTGGCTTCCAGTTACCTGTTGTGCCAGGTTAGCTCATTTGTTGCCCACCTGGCATTGCAGAGATGGTCCTCAGGAAAAGTTCCAAATGTATCTGTAGGCCAGGTAGGTTCATATCTAAGATTCCTAGACTCTGTTAGCAACCTCAGAAGAAAGATACTTTTCCCTCTTCCTTTTTGTTTTGTTTTTAAGCATATATGAAAATTGAAATGAGATTAAAATTTGGGATACGTATTGCCCATATGAAAATTACTTGGTTCTTCTTGGGTATGGAGTGCTGGGGAATGCCTGTGTAGTGTTGCTTTCCCCATTTCTGCTATTTTTAAGAAGTAAATGTTTTATTTAAAAATTTTTTAATGTTTACTTATTTTTTAGAGAGAGAGTGAGCGAGAGCGAGCGAGCAAGCAAGAGAGAGTGAGCAAGCGGTGGAGGGGCAGAGAGCGAGGGAGACACAGTATCTGAAGCAGGCTTCAGGCTCTGAGGTGGCACAGGGCCAGATGCAGGGCTCAAATCCAAAAACTACGAGTTCTTGACCTGACCTGAAGTTGGACGCTTAACTGACTCTAGGCACCCTGAAGTCAGTATGTTTTAAAAAAATATTTTTGATTTTCATCTTTTGAATTTCAGTGACTATTTTACTAATAACATCTATTTTTATGAAAAATAGTAAATCTAGTAAGCTCTAACTCATTTCTGTCCTCAAGTCTTGTCTTCTTTCTTAACCATGGCCCACACAGTTGTCCCTCTTCTTCAAACCTTTCTGGAGCTCCCTGTTTCTGTAAGATAAAGTCCCGTCTCCTCCGGGTGCTGTGCAGGGTTCCCCGCCCTGTGTCTGGCCTTGGCATGTCTTTCCATGTTCATTGCCCTCGGTTGCCCGTGTCAGACATCATGCTCTGCTGTTAGGAGTGCTCGTAGGTTGTTTATTTCACTTGCTCTTTTTTTTGCACTCCTGTAAGGTGTACACATTTCTTTGGGAAGTCTTTATTTAATCTGCACAGTCCCCTCCTCTGGGCTTCCATTATGCTCTGAGCATACCCTTTTGCGCACACTTTAAATTTATATGTATATATATTAATGTTTTAATGTATGTTTATTTATTTTTGAGAGACAGAGGGAGACAGAGCACAAGCAGGGGAGGTGCAAAGAGAGAGAGGGAGACATAAAATTCGAAGCAGACTCCAGGCTCTGAGCACAGAGCCCAACACGGGGTTCTAACCCATGAACCGTGAGCCCATGACCAATCAAAACCAAGAGTCATTTGCTTAGTGGACCAAGCCACTCTGGTGCCCCTTGAAATGTACATTCGAGCATTTGAGTTATCACTTTGACCAAGACTCCCCAGTTAGACCTAGAAAGTTTACTTGTATTCTTCTATTACTTAATGTTTTATCTCTAGCCCTACCTTAATTCCTGGAATGGAGTAAGCACTCTCTAAATGGTTGTTGAACTGAACTAAGCTGTTTATCTGTAAGGCAGCTGGGAAATACTCTTTTAGCTGCCTTGGAGGACTTTTTTTTTTTTTTTTTTTTTGCCATTCAATTGCTTAATCTCCTTTTCTACCTCTTTAGTTTTCCTTTTCTAATGTCTGCTGACACATGACTTTACCATTCTCTCAAAACTTTCTGACCCAAACACACCCACCCTGTAGGAGGCTTTACTCCGTTTTTCCCCTGGCCTCATATTTGGGAGGTTTCTTCAAGTAAAGCCATTTTAATTGGCAGGTGCACTCCTTTAAGAATTAAGACAACTTACCTGTCAATTGAAAGGACCTTAAAAATGATTTAGTTTGACCGACTTATTTTATGGCTGAAGAAACTGAGGCCGAAAGGGACGGCCTGACCTTTTGGAGATGCTGCAGCCTCTGGCTAGACTTCCTTTCTCCTAGCCTGCCGTCCGTGCTTCCTCCTCACGCACCCTGGCTTGGCTCTTCATGCGAACAGCCGATAAAAAGGGAAATCAGCTATTTCAAAATACACTCTCCTTACATTTAAGAGCCTTTCAGCTAGTTTTAAAATTGTAAAATGCTATGTGCCTTATGGTACAAACTCAGGCAGCAGTTGAGTTGGAAGAGGTTTCAACTTCGTAGAAACCATTCCTAAGGATGTATTCTGTGGTAATGAAAATCCTAGAACTCTCATCTTTCAGGGCCTGGATTTTGTTTTGAAGTTTAGAATTACCTATATTATATGTGAAATAGTACTGTAGAATCTGCTTATTTTTATTTTATTAATTATTGATTTATTTATCTATTTTTTTTTCTATTTATAGAGAGAAAGAGAGAGAGTGTGAGTCGGAGAGAGACCAGCAGGGGTTGGGGGAGAGAGAGAGAGAGAGAGAGGGAGGGAGGGAGGGAGGGAGGGAGGGAGGGAATATCTTAAGCAAGTTCCATGCTCTGCACGGGGCTCAGTCCCACCACCCTTGCTTGGATCACGACCTGAAACAAAATCAAGAGTTGGACACTCAACCTACCGAGCCACCCAGGCACCCCTAGAATTTGCTTTTTAAAAAAGGGACCTAGAACGAGGAAAGAAATGAAAGATTCTAATGTACAGACTCTCACTACAGCAAGAAGGCCCCCTCTCCACTCCTACCCGAAACAATGAATTCTACGTTCTGTTGTCTGTATTAGCAGATTCACGTGTAAGGACCTTTGGCATTTTAGAAGCAATGAGATCTTTTTAACTCCCTAACTGGAGGTAACCATAGAAATACTGAAAGTAAACTTTCATTGTAAGTTTTTAAATACTTTTATTTTGAAAACCTCACTCTTCAGTAGCATTTAAGGGAAGTATAAAAGATGTCCTTTTGTATAGAACATAGTGAAACACAATAGTTATCTCAAGTGATTGGCGTCTTAAATCAACTTAAAAGAAAAATATTAAGAAAGTAGCAGTCGCTGTCAGTTGATCAATTCTGAGTAATCCATAGCTTCGCTCTGGCTATTATAATCTGCAGAAAAAACATTGTTAAGCTGCTGTCCTGTATTTCATTATAATCTGGGCTAAATTATTCTTAGAGCTTGTGTATCTTTCCTGTGTTAATTATTTCTGGATCACCCCATCAAGTATTTTTCATGCCTCTAGGCACTTCTAGGTAAACTGAGTCCTGGCTTTTTTCCTTCTATATAGGAAGACCAGGCAAATATGCCACTTATCATGTAATTTTAGGAGGTTATTTCAATGAGCATATGGGAGTCATTATATGTGTGTCTAGTATACACTGTATATACACTTTTCTTTTTCAATTAATTTTGTTGTTGCTATTTCAGATTGCCAGAAAGCTTTCCTGAATTACAGAATTTGACATGTCTTTCCGTAAATGACATCTCCTTGCAGTCCCTGCCTGAAAATATTGGCAAGTAAGTGTTTATGTGAGGACAGGAGAGTGCTTTTATCATCACCCCCAGCCTCTTTCTCTTTTATAGCTCTTATCTTTCTACTCAGAAAGGCTTTTACCCAATCTTCAATCTCACCCTCAAGAAAGATCATAGTGAGACTCCAGTGTTTTTGCTTTCAGTTACCCCTGAATTCCAGTGGTCAAAAGGGATAACCCTACTTGTTGCTAGTGAAAAACTTCAATTTATTTGGACCTGCCCTTTAAACTGATGGATTCCAAAGTAGTTAACTTGAGTGAACGAACTAGCACGGGTCATGTAGGTAGGTGGTTAATAAATACCGTTGACAACTACCACTCTCAGTACTTTTATTGAAAACTTGTGGAGTATGTACCCTGAACGACGGCTGTGTCTGCCAGTGTCTGTGCACCTCAGACCTGAGGTGGTGAGTGGGAATGGTGTGTTTGGAGAGCAGGCGTGGAATGGGGAGAGGGACATGGATGAGATGGCTGGGCACGCTTCCATGGCGCCGGCTCAGAGGCTGGGGAGGAGAGCCATGTCCAGAAATAAAATCCTTTGAAGAAAAGTGTATGTGGGCAATTAAATGTTCTCTTACACATTCTCACAGGTGAATTAATTGAATTATCTTAGCGGATCTTTTCCATACCTCCAGGACATACTGTGGGTTAAATCAGGCTGGCGGCTCATACTTTACCACTTAAAACAGAAGTGCAACGTGGTTGGCCTAAGCTAGTGGACCAACGTTCCCTAGTGTCATAAAAGGCTTTCCTGTGTTCACCTGTCCTGCCTGGGCTCTAAGACAAAACAGAAACTTTGGTTTTGAGAACTGCGGTGTATCTGACAGATGTCTGTTCTGCAAAAGGTCTCTTTCCAGAAGTCTGTGGGAGTGGACTCCTTTTCATAGACAACTTTGCCCCCTCCTCTCCCTCCTGTGCAGGCGGAAGACAACCGACTGACCCCTGTTTGAGCCGGCAAGTTCATGTTTTTGGAGATCAAGCTGTTTAAACATTTTTCCAGTAGAGTTGCTGATACAGATTTGTGTCCTTAATGTCTCAGGAGGGGAAGGAGACAGGAAGCCCCAGTACACTCTGAATTGATGGTGTCTGTTGCAGAGGAAACAATAATATTTTACCGTGGGTTTCTTGACTTACCACTTTTGCCGTGTCAAGATTCGTATATTTCTAAGTAATATAATAGCCATTTAAATACCTAAACTGACTCCTCTTCCTCTTCCTCCTCAGAAGTCTCTGGAATCTAATTCCCTTGATACTCTCCTTCCCATTCTTTCTCCGCCCACCACTGCCCACATGCTCATCCCTTCTATCCCCCGATTCAGGTCTTTTTTAAAAAGGTTGAATGCTTTGAGAGAAAATATATTCTTTTTAAAAAAGAGTGCCTCGCTTATACTCCCCACTCCATTGTATTAATGGAGAATGCTAGTTAATAGTCATTTTAGAATACATTACATATCCTTTATTCCATCTTTTCTGTTAGTTACATGTACCTGTTTTTGTAGTGTTCAGGATTTCTTGTGTACCTGCGTATCCTGTCAGTAATAAGGGTTCTGTTTTGTTTTGATTTTAGACTTAATCGTCCTGTGTTACTGTTATAGCCTTATGTATGCTGATTGCTTCCAAAACAAACCGTCACTTTGAACTAGAACCCTGTGGTGAATCATCACCCAGGAAGTAAGAATATGGGGCAGATGAGTGAATCAACTGATTCTTATGAAGTCAATTTGTGAAAACAAATGGGAGATAGCAAGTTTCCTGTTCCTGGTTGTTAATACTTTTTTTTTTTTTTTAACCAAAGCAAGAGATTCCATGATTTCTACCTGTTGGAGTTAACATTTTGCATACTAAAGTAACAGTGAGTTTTCACTTAGTAGAAAGAAAGAAACAAAGAACAGACTCCTTGGAAACCCCTGGTGTCCTAGCCCATGCTGGAAAGGCCCTTGAAACAGTTGAAATGGCGAAATGTTAAGGAAATTGCATATATGCATAAGCGTACTACATTTTAAGCAAATCCTTACTTGAAACTTATGAACTTTCCTCATGAAAACAATTTTTGAGTTTCTCAGAGGATTCCCAAATGGTTTCCTTACGGCACTGAATCAAATATTTAGTAACCAAACAACTACTTAGAGGTAGCACAGTTTTGTAAATAAGACACAAATATTTGATATTAAAATTTTTTTTGAAAAGAACACGGAATGGCTGCCATCCGAATGATCATTCTTGCTGTTATCTTTGTAGATTCTGAAGTGGGAGTTGTTACATAGATTAACTCTGCTTATTCATTTCTCACTGGTCAGATGAGTCAGCCACTTCAGTATCTGCCTTTTGAGCAACAGTGAGAATGGGACCTCAGTTTCTCTTTTCAGCACCTAGCACAGTCCGTGGCATGAACTGGAAAAGCGAGCTGTGGATTTGTCAAGGTCACAGGCCCCTCGGGGAGGGCAGGAGCCTCCCGCCTGGAGGAGAGAGCTGAGCCTTTCCTAGGGTAGGCTGACTGCAGTCATCTCGAAGCAGGGGCCACCTGTGAGCATCTGTCCGCTAGTGTATTTGGTTTGCCAGCAGTCAGTTAAGTGAAGAGCATTTGGGGTTGATGGCAGTGTTGGAACTGGAGCACGGCCCTCCTGGTCCTGGTCTTGTGTTTCCTGCTACTCCACGCACCGCCTTGGCACAGGCGGCTCCCACAGCCCTTTGGGGTGAAGTCACATTTTCTTAGTACCTCTGGCCATACCTGACAGTGCCATTTATTAAGTAGGTAAGTCCAGCCAACTTAATAAGTATTTTTATCCTAACAACCTAGTAGTTGTTTGAAAAAATAATACTTATAAATGGAAAGAATCAGTATTTTTATTTCATTTTTATTTTTTTATTAAAAATACTTTTTATGTTTATATTTGAGAGAGAAAGAGAGAGAGAGAGACAGAGTGTGAATTGGGGATAGGCAGCGAGAGAGGGAGACACAATCTGAAGCAGGCTCCAGGCTCTGAGCTGTTAGCACAGAGCCTGATGTGGGGTTCTAACCCATGAACCCTGAGATCATGGCCTGAGCTGAAGTTGGATGCTTAATTGACTGAGCCACCCAGGCACCCCTTTATTTAATTTTTAAACATTGCCAAATATTTGTTGTAGAATGTGGGTACCTGCTGGACACTGCTTAACCTCCCAAACTGCCACCCCTTTTCCCTTTCCACACTGATTTTTCACCTGGTACTTGCCTTTTGTCCCTGACAACCCAGCTTTGCAAAGACATGATGCCCTCGAAAGCGATGTCCTTCTGTCTGGTGTGGAAATGGAATGATCTGAGCTCATGTTTCATGTGGTATCTAATAGCTGTTGAATGCTGTGCAAAGTATTCTCCGGTGTTCTGGGAGCCAGCTGCTGCTTCCCTGGGTGCCTCAGCACATGATAGCCATAAACTGTCACTCCCCTAAGTCCCCGAGTATGCCGTTCATAATCCTGAGGAGTGCAGAGCTTTTGCCATCGGCTGTGGGAAGAAGCCAGCATCACACAGGTCGCAGGTCTTGCACTTTCAGGGAGCTGCAGAGCGCTGCGGTCCGTGTCCTGCACTCCCCACGTGGCTGCACGCCAGCTGCCCAGTGTGGCTCTCGGATAAAGCAAGTCTCTCACATGGTAGAATCCCTGTAATACTTTTTGGTGAGATGAAGAATGATCATGAAAGTCTTTCGAACCATACAGAAGTATACCGGTTACCCCGCGCAGAATCACACATCTTTCTTTTATTAAAAAGTAAGAATGTCCCAGATTTGGCCCCTTTCTGTGATGGCACTTGAGCACGTTACCTTGTCCTTTAAAGTAAAGGTGATATTTAACAGCGAGTGAGAAATCAACTCACCTTTAATAGACTTTTTTAAAAAATTCCTTTGTTAAAAATACAAAAAGAGCACTTTTTAGAAAAAATATTTTTAATTTTTATTTTTGAGAGGCAGAGAGGGAGACAGAGCATGAGCAGGGGAGGGGCAGAGAGAAAGGGAGACACAGAATCTGAAGCAGGCTCCAGGCTCTGAGCTGTCAGCACAGAGCCTGACGTGGGGCTCGAACTCACAAAACATGAGATCATGACCTGAGCCAAAGTCAGAGGCTTAACCGACTGAGCCACCCAGGCGTCCCCAAAACACAGCACTTTCTGGTTAGTCTTCATATACAAGTGGTTGATGTCACAAAAGATGGCAGTCAGCAGAATTTCAATCCAGACCTTACCACAAGCAAAAGAATTTTATAAAATTAGTGTGATGATTTAATAAATGCAGCTGAGAATTTAATTCTTCTTGAATCAGTGTAACTTTGTGAAGAATTTTTTTCACCTATTATAGCCATTAAACAAAGGATTAAAACAATTTGGAATCCATTGTTTTTCCCCAGCTGTAAAACAAAAGATTTAATACATATTACAGTATTTTCAATCCCATTGCTCTCATTATTGAAAGCCCAAGAGATTTCTGTGTTTTTAAATATTTTAAAATGCTTTATTTTTTACTTAAAAATTACATTAAATTAAAAAATACATCTATACATTTTTAAAATGTGAGGAGGATTATAAAAGTATACTCTTAAGAATGTGTGAGGACCGCCATTCTAGAAGAGAATGTTTGGGAGTCAGTGAAGCTCGAGATGAGTGGTTCTTAACGTCTGCTTCTTCAGGTCCCTAGGAGTTCCAGTGAAATCTCTCTTGGGTACAGAGGAGAGAGAAACAGCACTCTGGTGGGTGGTCTCTGCTGATCCCTGTTTGTGCCAGCACAGCTTTCTTATTAGCTTTTTAATTTTTTGTATTGATGTTGCATATAATGTTTACTTAAAAAAAGTCTGCTGCAATATTTTTCCAGTTGAGTTTGAAGACCGCTGTTTCAGAAGCTTTGTAGTGTTTGTTTATTGTAGCAGCATGTACTGCTCAAACCGAGTAGAAAGCTTCAAATCCTTTCATGAAAGTGAACTTTAGCGGCGCCTGGGTGGCTCAGTCAGTTGTGTCCAACTCTTGATTTTGGCTCAGGCATGATCTCGTGGTTTGTGAGATCAAGCCCCACATTGGATTCTGTTCTGAGAGTGAGGAGCCTGCTTGGGATTCTCACTTTCCCTCTCTCTCTGCTCCTCTTCTGTTCACATGCTTGCTCTCTCTCTCTCAAAATAAATAAACTTAAAAAAAATAGTGAACTTTAAAATGTGTTCCCTTTTGCCTCTCTTTACCACCTGGCTGAGGTGTGTCCTCACTTAATGATTGAAATTCTACCTCTTTTGTCAAGCCTTCTCCAGTGAGGAGAAGAGTGTGATAGATCCTAAATGCACAGCTTCCCTGACCCACTCTTGACTGCCCACATGATAAGCATATTAGTCCTTTATCAGTACACAGTAGTCTAGTTGTTCAGTATTCAAGTGTTTGCACCTGGATCACTTCGTCAGCTGAAAGTGGCGGGCGTCTCTGGTTGTTAAACTCTCTTTGTGTCTGTATGTACCCTAATGCTGCTCTGATGTGTAGAATGAGTGCGTGTGACCAGGCGCACAGAGTTGCCTCCTTCATTTGGCTAGCTTCCCACCTGACATTGTCGGCAAGCCAGTTAGGTTCTTGAAGCTTTGTGCTGGGACCACATTGGCCTGTCCTACACAATCACTTAGCTGGCTTTAATGTTATACAATTGATTAAAGAAACAACTATGAAAAAAAAAACCCTCCAAAAACCTTTTTCCATTGCTCTAAAACCTTTTAATGAAGAATAATTATTGTTCATTAATAATGCTAATTTCCCTGATAAAAGGAGCCATTAGGGAGAGATTTAAATATGTAATTATTTTTAGGGAAAAAATTCTCATCAGAAGAACTGGTAAGCTGCTTCCTTTTAATATCAGTCCTGACATTTATCACATTTCCTTTTCTGCTTTTGTTGCCAGAAAAGCTCAGAGCTAATTTTGATGATCAGTGAGAGCAGCTGTATTAATTTCCATGCGATGAAGAAAACTAAGGAATCAGGGGAGCCTTGTTTCCGAACATTTATGGGGGACGGGGGGATGCTATGTTAGGCACATATATGGCCTAAGTACAGTGTGTGTAGTCATGGTTACTATTAACCATCCTGAGTCGCATTAGCTTTGTCTGTGACATGGAGATAAGTAACCTGCCCAGGGTTGTGTTGCTGGTGGGTGGAAGAGCTAGGATTCACACATAGTTTCTTCCGTGAAGAAGCTGCATTTTTCTGTTGCATGAACTTTTTTTACATGTTTGCACTTTATGAAGACTTCTTTACATCCTTTTTAGAAAACGTTAGGGTAATAGTAAGTAAATGACTTATCACTGAAGTTGCCAGTTAGTGTGAAAGGGCAGTAGTTGAGGAGATAATCTTTCAGTAGGCTCTTTGTAGAGTTCCCAGTCTAGGGTAGGCTAAGAATACCGCCTGGGGGGCGCCCTTGTGGGGCTCAGTCCATTAAACCTCCAACCTCAGCTCAGGTCATGATCTCTCAGTTAGGTTCGTGGGTTCAAGCCTGCATCAGGCTCTGTGCTGACAGCTCTGTGCCTGGAGCCTGCTTCAGATTCTGTGTCTTCCTCCCTCTCTGCCCCGCCCCCACTCATGCTGTGTGTGTGTGTGTCTCTGTCTGAAAAATAAATAAACATTAAAAAAAAACCTTTAAAAAATATTGTCTGAATAAGACTGACTTTTCAGATATGCCTTTGAAAACAGTGTTGAGTGAACAATGGCTTTTTGCTTTACTCTAAAAATACTTGGAGGATTCTACTGGTAAAGCCAAGAAGAATACTTTGGCTGTAAGTTTTCACATGTTGGTATAACGCATGAATGAATTTGTCTTTCAAAAAGCATATAGTGAAGTATTTTCCTTGAGATCAGGTGTATCAGTTTCTACTCAGGGTAGGTCAGACCCCTACCTTGCACCACATACAAAAACTAACTATAAAATCCCACACTGTATTTTTTACTTTTCAAAAATGGGTTAGCTTACAGATGAATATGATCTTGTACATAAAGAATCCTAAGGAACCCACAAAAAGCTATTAGAACTAATAAATGAATTCAACAAGATTACAAGATACAAGATTAATATGTAAAAATCAGTTTTATTTCTATATACTAGCATTGAACAAACTAGAAATGAATTTAATAAATTCCTTTTATAAGCACCAAAATTCCCTTTATAAAGCACCAAAAATAATGAAATACTTAGAAATAAATTTAACAGAAGAAATGTAAGACCTATATACTGCAAACTACAAAACAAGTAAAAAAGACCTAAATAAATGGAAAGACATCCTGTTTATAGATTAGAAAACTTAATATAATTATGATAGCAATATTCCCCCAGATTAATCTATTGATTCAACTCAATCCCCATCATTCTAGCTGGAATTTTTTTTTTTTTGGCAGAAATTGACAAGTTGACCCTAAAGTTCAAATGGAGATTTAAGAGACCCAGAGTAGCCAAAACAGTCTTAAAGAAGATGTGCAAATTTGGAGGATCCACACCGCCACATTGCAAAACTTAACTAGCAAACTTCAGTAGTCAAGATGTGTGGCACTGGCATGAGATAGACATACAGTTTACTGGAATAGAACTGGATTTACTGGAACCATAAATGCAAGGAATAGAAACCTTGCATTTATGGTTAACTGATTTTGACAGGAGTGTCAAAACAGTTCAGTGAGGAAAGATAGTCTTTTCAACAGATGCTGTTGGGACAACTGAATATCAGTCCATATGGGAAAGAATGAAGTCAGACCCCTACCTCACACCACATACAAAAACTAACTATAAATGTAGCAGGGACCTAAATATAAGAACTAAAACTCTCGTAGGAAAGCATAGGGATAAATCTTTGTGACATTGGATTAGGTAATTGTTTCTTAGATGTGATACCAAAAGCCCACACAACAAAGGAAAAAATGGGTAAATTTGGACCTAATCAAAATTAAAGACTTGTGCATCAAAGTACACACTATCAAAAAAGTGAAAAGACAATGTACAGGGTGAAGAAAACCTTTGTAAATCATCTATCTGGTAAGAGTCTCGTATCCAGAATAAAGAACTCTTACAGCTCAACAGTAAAAGACAAATAACCCAGTAAAAAATAAAAATGGGCAAAGGTGGGGTGCCTGGGTGGCTCAGTCCGACTTCAGCAGCATCCAACTTTGGCTCAGGTCACGATCTCACAGTTTGTGAGTTTGGGCCCTGCATTGGGCTCTGTGCTGACAGCTTAGAGCCTAGAGCCTACTTCAGATTCTGTGTCTCCCTCTCTCTCTGCCCCGCCCCGACTTGTGCTCTGTCTCTCTTTGTCTCTCAAAAAGAAAGAAATGTAAAAAAAAAATTTCGAAAAAACTGGGCAAAGGATTTGAGTAGAGACTTGTCCATAGAAGATATACAAATGGCTAATAATCACATGAAAAGATGCTCATCATTAGTCATCAAATAAATACAAATCGAAACCACAGTGAGATACCACTTCAGACCCACTAACTCTAAAAAATATATATAACAGATGAACATAAGGGAAGGAAAGCAAAAATAATATAAAAACAGGGAGGGGGACAAAACATAAGTGACTCTTAAATACAGAGAACAAACTGAGGGCTACTGGAGGGGTTTGGGTGGGGGGATGGGCTAAAAGGGCAAAGGGCATTAAGGAGGACACTTACTGGATGAGCACTGGGTGTTATTTATAGGGGATGAGTCACCAGATTCTACTTCCGAAATCTTTATTGTGCTATATGCTAACTCACTTGGGTATAAATTAAAAAAAAAAAAAAAGACAACAATAACAATTGTTAGTGAAGATGTAGAAACTGAACACCCTCATACGCCATTGGTGGGAATATAAAATGAAGCAGCCCCTCATTTGAGGGAGCAGTCCTTCCTCAAAAAGTTGAACACAGTTACCGTATGACCCAGCAGTTCAGTCCTAGTTATATATACCCAAGAGAATTTAAAACGTGCCGACGCAAAAACTTGTGCATGAATATTTGTAGCTGCATTATTCATAATAGCCAAGAGGTGGAATCAACTGAAATTTCCATCAGCAGTGAACTGAAAAGCCAAAATGTGGTATATTTGTATAATGAAATACTTAGCCAAAAATGTAATGGGGTACTGATACATGTTACAACAGGATGAACCTTAAAAACGCGTTAAGTAAAAGAAACCAGAGAGGAAAGGCCACATATTGTATAATTCCTTTCATATCAAATGTCCAGTATCGGCAAATGCATAGAGGCAGGAATTAGATTAGGGGTCTCCAGTGCCTGCCCGGGGCGTGGGAGGAGTGGTTAGCGGTGAGGGGAGCAGGGCCAGGATAAGGAATAGTTTCTGATGGGTACGGAATTTCCTTTGAGGGGATGGTGGTTTTCTAGAATTAGGTAGTGATGATAGATCTTAGGCCACCTTGAAGCCTGGTGTTGCTGAAGGATGAGACCTTCCGGAGAGCTTACCTGAGGGCCTGACCTAGTTTATTCTTGCAGGAAATACTCTGTAATGTAGCTTATGAGTAATGTGCTGAGGTCGTTTTGCCTCCATTACTCACACCCGGTGACCAGGTGGGTCCACATAGCCCCAGCCTCCAAGACCTGCAGGTGACGAGGAGTGGGGGCAAGGCTGAGATGACACAAAACCCCAGTGCGAATCGTGGAGAATTTTGAGGGTCTGGGAAGCCTCTGCTTTTGCCTGGCAGCATTTGTCTTTACTTTGTGCATCCGTCTCCATGGGATTCCGTATCCTGGGCCATTAAAGAAATATACTCTCAGAAAACAAAAACAAAGAAAAAGAAAGTGAGTGTAAGTGAATCCAAACACCTCTACTCTGTTTAAATTTGCTCCTCCAAAAACTAGCATTCTTAAAGGGGAAGAAATATGTATAAACAACCGGCACAGTGCCCAAAACATAGCTGCCAGTCACAAAGTGGTTATTATCAATAAACATTTAATTACGACAATTTGCTAACAGAAGTAGAGCAAGTTGATGGGCCCTGGCAGATTGAAGTAGAGCGTGTGGGTCTGATTTTGTCTGTTCCCCTTGGGAATGGTGACCTTAATTTGAGTGGGCTTGAACTCACGTGGCCCCTTGCTCATCGGGCCTAGTGCCAGGCTGCTTCTCCGTATTGTATTAGTGCAGGCTGCCCGCGAGGAATACATCTTCATTATGAAAGCTATTACCATATTCACTGCTGTCTTTTGAGGCCTAGGGATTCCTGTAAAATGTTTATTTCAAAAACAAAATTAAAGATTGTTAGAAAAGTTTCTTGAGCAAAGCCACTGTTAAGAAATTTGTTATTAAGAAAGCAGAAATTTTATGAATGTGTAAGCAACTCTCCCTGTCCCTAATAATGTTGTTTTCTCTAAATGTTACCGCATCAGTGTTTGTAGATTTTGTATTTTAATGGTTTTATAGCATACTGCCCTTTTTTTTGCTTGGGCTACTTGGATTTATTTTATTCTTTACTTTCTGAATGATTGTGACCACGAAAAATGGTGGGGGGGGGGGAGTCTTAGTGGATTAAAAGGAAACTTTTAAAATATAGTGGAGAACAGATGTAAATTCCTTAAAGTAACCACTCATCCAGTTCCTGAAATAGAATCCTAAAAATACAGTTGGCCTACATTCTGACTTACAAAAGAGTGTAACTTTTGTGCCTGCTATCGTGAACTTTGTAAGACATTAAGCGCTAGTGTGTTGAGAAGAAATACTTCAAACACACTCTTTTTCTGTAAAAGCTTGTTAAGTTGGTTTTTGTTGTTTTGTTTTACCCCATTTGGTGATAGAAATGGTGGGAGTTATAGGGAGAATAGAACTCATGTTTTTGTAGGAGGAGGATGAGGTCATTCTGACAGTATTGCACAGAAATTTAATTTGCCAGATATTAAAATTGAAGGGCCAAGTATCTGTGAATGAGAAAATGGTTAAAAAAGTTAAGGTGTATATAGAAGTGAGGTACTATGCAATCATTTAAAAAAAAAAAGAACTGATGTATACAAATAATAAGTGAGACAAAAATCTGTATGAGGAAAGCAAAGTGCTAGATGTGTGTGGGATAACTTGCATGTGAAAAGGGGAAGGATACCTGCTTGTCTTTGCATGAAAAGAAAACTCTCGGGGGCACCTGGGTGGCTCAGTCAGTTAAGCGTCCAACTTCGGCTCAGGTCCATGAGCTTGAGCCCTGTGTCGGGCTCTCCCCGGACAGCTCAGAGCCTGGAGCCTGCTTTGGATTCTGTCTGTGTCTCTCCCTGCCCCTCCCCTGCTTTCTCTCTCTCTCTGTCTCTGTCTCTCTCAAATATAAATAAATACTTATATTTAAATAAAGTCTCTCAGAAGACCCTGACTCAGGGCCTGCCCACTTGTAAGATACCTGACTGTGCATAATATCTCAGGGGAAATGAGGGACAAAAATGGCTCACTGGACTTGAAGGGAAACTACATTATGCCCTAATTGCCATAGTAGATATGATTCTATTTATTTTAAGGGAACTTGGGACAGAGTGGTAAAGCACCTGAGCCCAGCAGTCCCGCTGCTGCTGAGGGAGGGAACAGGCCAGGATGGGAGCCGGAGCCTCACCCGTTTACCTCCCCGACTCTGTGCGCTCTTCCCGGGCTGGCCCTTTCTTCGCTGGGTCCCTAGGGCCTGATTGTATGTCTGAGTTCCTTCATTTTAAATACTTAAAAGTTATGGGGAAGTGTTCCCTCAGAAAGGCTCTTGTTTTATTTACTTCGTTTTTAAATGAATTTTTGAATTTTGAAATGTCACAAAAATATGGTGTTGTTTGCTGCTGTTAACACCCATACATTCCCATTTTCCCTACTCTCCAAAAGCAGTAGAAACTGAGAAGTTCTGGAGTGAGAACCTTTTCAGTTAACAGGATGTTTTACTTGGGTGTTAGCATGGTGGCAGTGGGAACATTAACATGACGTTACCAAGTTTTGTGCATCCAAAAGTCTGCTGGCAGTTTTGCCGTATTTTTGCTCAAGCATTACTTGCTCTTAGTAACTGTGGCCTATGGCTTTTACCCTCAAGACAAAATATAAAGGTAACTGAAAAATGTGTGTCCTATTTTTAAAATGACATAAACCAACAAAAATCCTCGCCTTCTTGGTGTGGTTAAGAAGGTGAGACTTGGCTATTTGCCCCATATTGATAATTGCTTTTAAAACTTACAGAGTCCAGGGAATGGAGGGCCCGAGACGCCTCAAGGCAGGAGACCGTGAGGGCGGGTGTTTTGGCTTCCCACCCCACTTGAATTGTGCCTTCGTCACTTTCTAATGGAACTCACACAAAGCGTCACTTTCCTAATTGTGTCATGTGCGTGTCGTCACCAAGCCAGGTTGTTCCCAATGAAGAGATGATGTGTGGGAGGAGCCCCGGAGCCCCTGTGGGTCCCTCCTCTGCCAGAGAGGCAGGCGGGCGGCCCGGCCAGGCAGGAGGCCCAGCCAGGCAGGAGGCCTTGGGCCCAGGCTACAGACCTCAGAACAACATTTCAAGGCCGGCGTAAAACTGCTTTTAAAGATGCGTTCAAAGATGCCTGCCAGTAAAGTTCGTGAAGCAAACAAGGACTTTTTCGTCCTTTTATTAGCGTCTGTCTTTAGTGCATCAAAATTGGCGTGAAAGCAATGAATGTGGAATAGATAAAACAACAATTCATCAGTGATGGTTAAAATATACATGTGAAAATAGCCAAATGACGCCCACCTGCCCGGTAAAACTGGCCAGGGATTACATGGAAACTGAAAGCAAAGCCCTGGTTTTTGCTTTTACTGAGATTTTAAAAATGTCCTTATCACCCTCATCCACAGGTTGCTTTTGGAAATAGATCCTGGCTGGTTCCTCCCCCACTTCCTGTTCTCATTTCTTCTGTGTGAACACGCGACCCACAGAAAGTAGAACTACATTGCTTCAACTTCCTATCAGCCTACATTTCTTTTAAGAATGTTGGTAGTAAATTATAATTATTAGTAAGAATTTTGATTAAACAGTCCATTCTGAAGAGTTTTGTACTTTAATTGTGGAAAGTATTCTGTTTTCTAAAATTGGAGGAGATACAGAATGTGTACCTTTCATCACAGAGTTAAGATACTTTTTCAAGCAAACCATCTTTAAATGTGTCCATACACTGTGCAGATTGAATTTATAGTTTCTGATGTTATGAAACCAGATTTGTTAGTACCCGTGACTCTGGCTTTTATGTTGGAAGGAAACTGGAGGATTAAGGCAGATTAGAGTGTTGGAATAACGTTTGACTCCTCGTGTTCTGTGCGCTCACCCATAAAAGTCCTCCAGATCCGGACAGGTTACTGTGGTGTTGTGAGCAAAAGCTCGAGTTTTTGATTGGTGTGGAGCTTAGTACGGTGCCTGGTGGAGTAAGAGATGGATGGTTCACTTTCCGAATCAGTAACGTGTGCCGGTGCTGTCGTCCCCTGGGTGCATGAGGTTTCTGGTGATGCAGTATTGCCGCTGCCTGGGAAGGTTCGACCCAGATAATCCGTGTTCGGGGAAAACATCTGTCTCCTTTCGCTGTGCTCCTAATGGGCATGGATTACACCCGAGAGGCCAGAGAGTCTGCAGAATAGAGCGTCACACTGGGGTTTAATAAGAATAAAGGCAACACTATTACCGCTTCCATTTACTGAATCAGCCTTGTGTTCCCGGCCCCATGTGAGGTGCGCTGTTCACCGTCCCTGATGCATTTAAACGGCCGTCATTGCCCTAATGTTGCTCCAGGTGCTCTGTGAACTTGTGATCTTAAGTAGAGCACGTGGGCCCTCTGGACGGAGAGGCCCACTGCTTTCAGACAGGGGTGGTCTCTCACTGATGTTTGGAAGAAGAGCCCTGACCTTTATGAGATTAAAGGCACTACTGTTTTTATGGTAACGGTATATTGTTCACATTCTGGAGTCTGGAAGCACATATTCGGCTTCTATCTTGGTCTTGGGTGTGGCCGTCTTTAATGACCAGCAAGTTATTTTCACATATCAAATGTATGAGTATTTAAATGTGGGTGCCTTACATTGGTGAGGCTACTCTTTTTATTTTAATATTAAAATCTGGGAGTAGGGAATGTCAGCTTTTTAATGGGATTATTTTCCCATTTTTTAATGGGATTATGGGTACTGATTATAGATATTCTTCCTCCTAGGAAGAAGTAACATAGAAGGTTTTATTAAGAATTGCTACTTGTGGAGTGTATGTGTGGGGAGGGAGAATGGGAAGAAGAATCTCAGGAATTTTCCTTATATATTTTTTTTCTTCTGTTCATTCCTAGTCTTTATAACCTGGCTTCCCTGGAACTGAGAGAGAATCTTCTTACATATCTTCCTGAGTGAGTCTTATAGGGAAGATAAGAGGGGATTTTGTACTAAATTAATTTCTTTGAGTATTAAAAAAGGAAAAAAGTACTACAGTACTTTGTCACAAAGAGATTCTGTGTCTTTTGGAAAGTTTGGGAGATGCCTGCCTTCTCTTACTAGTTTTTCGTTGGTAATATTTACTGCCATGCGATCCAAATGAGTCTCATTTTTGGAAACTGGTCCAAGCGAGGGATACTGGATTGCTCAGCATTTCTAAATGCTCTCTAAGAGTTCCTTTCTTTCTTTTTTTAAATAGCTCTCTTACCCAGCTGCGGAGACTAGAAGAACTTGATTTAGGAAATAATGAAATATATAATTTGGTAAGTCTGTATTGAAGAGAACTTAGGCTTACTTTTGTCCTTAGGTATAATCAAAACGTACTTTGGAGGAGATCTGGAGGGATATACTTCCACAGATACAGCTTGGCAATATTAGAGAATGTGTTCCAGTGCACACAGGTTGAGAATTTTATGGGGGTGGGAGGGCCAGAATTAGATGTGACGGGTGTCAGTGGGAACTACCGGCATTTTTTTTTTAAGTTTATTTATTTATTTTGAGAGAGAGAGAGAGAGCGAGCACGTGTGGGGGAGGGGGAAACAGAGAGGGAGAAAGAGAGAATCCCTAGCAAGCTCCATGCTGTCAGAACAGAGCCTGATACAGGGCTCCATCCCATGAACCGTAAGATCATGAGCTGAGCTGAAATCAAGAGTTGGACCTTTAACCCACTGAGCCACCCAGGGGCCCCCCACCAGCGTTCTTGGAGAGCATTAGGAGCGCTTGAAGGATGGGGGACTTGTATTGGAGAAGTACCAACTAACCTTCTCTATGGTACCCATTTATTAACTGTGGAATTAGGATTTTTTCTCAGTAGAAGAGTAAACATTGGATCTTTGTTACCAGAACATTATTTTTTTTTGTTTCAGCCAGAATCAATTGGAGCTCTCTTACATCTAAAGGATCTCTGGTTGGATGGAAATCAACTGTCAGAATTACCTCAGGTAAGTGGTGGTTTCACGTTGTTCCCTCCAAATTATAAGCAACCACAACCGCCACTCATGCATTCCCTGCTTCTGCATGAGATTTTCTAGAAGAGGGATCTTGAAAACCAAAAACATTGGTTGAAACAGCACATTTGGGAAAATATATTGAGCGCTCATGCTACACTTCCATAGGAAAATCCAAAGCCTCAACACACGATTTCTAAAGATAGCAAATGCAGCCTTTAGTTTGCGAAGTCCGTATTTTATTTCATCCTTGCTCCCCATGTGGCTTACCTCAAGCGCAGTAAATTTGTAAATTACCAGGACCCCAAGTCTTGATGGTATCCATTTCTGCCACTCATTGCGATGTGCCAAGCGCTTTGGGATGGTGGTGACCACATTCTGTCCCGGAATAGTTGATGCCAAAGAAATGTTAAAAGCTTTTATTTAAATTTTTTGCAAATATTGCTTGTGGTTTAGCTGTTGTGTTAGGGTGTTCAGGTTCCTCCCAGCACCAAATGTAAGAACCGTGCCCCAGATGAAATGGAGTCTTGCATGGATTTCTAAATACATAGTCCTCCTGTGGAGCCCTTGTGCGCAGGTGTGCCTTCCAGTCAGGTGAGGAAGAAATGTAAGCCAACAGACACAACAGTAAAAACAAGTATTTTCCCCTTACTTAATTGTATTACTGAAATTTATTCTTGGATAGATCTTACAGCCAGTCTTTTTTTTTTTTTTTTTTTTTTTTTTTGAGAGAGAGAGACAGAGTGCAAGCAGGTGAGGGGCAGGGAAAGAGGGAGGTGTAGAATCTGAAGCAGGCTCCAGGCTCTGAGCTGTCAGCACAGAGCCCAATCAGGGCTCGAACTCACGGACCACAAGATCATGACCTGAGCCAAAGTCAGACGCCCAACTGACTGAGCTGCCCAGGCACCCCTCTTACACCCAGTCTTTAAAGTCCAGGTATATTTCATGATGGTCTAGGTGCCGATATTTTATGTGTTTGAGAGAGAGAAAGGTGTGTGTGTGTGTGTGTGTGTGCGCGCGCGCGCGCGCGCATACACAAGCAGGGGAGGGGCAGAGAGAGAGAAAGAGAGAGATAATCCTAAGCAGCCTCCATGCCCAGTGCAGAGCCTAGAGCCTGCTGTGCGGCTGTATCTCACGACTGTGAGATAACGACCTGAGCTGAAATCAAGAGTCAGACACTTCAACTACTGAGCCGCCCAGATGCCCCAAGGTCCAAGGTGCTGATATTTTAAAGCCAATCAGATGCTCAGGTGTGTGTACTGCCGTGTGAAGCAGATGTGGTGTGAAGCAGGTGTGGTGTGAAGCAGGTGTGATGGGGCTGTGCATTTTAGGTGAGGAATGCCGTGTCAATGGAGTCTGACACTAAGAGAAAGTACTCAGTTCCACGTCATGGTTGTAGTTACAGCACTGGACTTATTATGACCTCACTTACAACTAAGGGAAGTTAGGGACTAATCCGAGTCTGTTTCTGAGGTCTTGGCTGCATTTGGGGAAAGGAGACAGGTTAGCAACTGATGCGGGTGAAGGTTTGATTAATACTTAGATTTCTCTAGGAAATCATGTGAGATCCTGGTCGAGAGAATTCTAGCCACTTTGGGAGTCAGAGGATGGGGAATAAAAATATCATGAGGTTATCAGGAAAGTAATGTACCAGCTCTGGGACACGATGGGGAAAGAGTGTATGTGTGTACACATGTGTGTAAATGATTGTGTACGAAATGTCACATCTCAAACACAACAAAATTAGAACCTCAGTGATCTTGTTGTAAATGGTCATTTAAACATCTCATTTGTCCCTCTTTAGAGACTTCTGTTGGGGCACCTGGGTGGCTCAGTCGGTTAAACATTTGACTTCAGCTCAGGTCATGATCTGTCGTTCTTGGGTTCGAGCCCCACATCAGGCTCTGTGTTGACAACTCGGAGCCTGGAACCTGCTTCAGATTCTGTGTCTCCCTTTCTCTCTGCCCCTCCCCCCCCGTCTCTCTCTCTCTCTCTCTCTCTCTCTCTCTCTCTCTCAAAAATAAACATGTTTTAAAAATTTTAAAAAGAAAAAAAAAAACAAACTTCTATTAAACCAGGACTCAATGCATCAGATAGTCTAAATAATCAGACTTACCATTCTGTTGTCATTGATGACAGAAAGAAAAGCATGCAAAACGTTGTTGGAAGGAATTAATGAAAAGGTAGAACAACGTCAAGGGCCAGGCCTGAAATCAGTAGAAATGCAGTGTGGTTCCCTATAGACAGGAATCACAGGGGCAGGCTCAGAGATGTGTCTTATGTAGGAGAGAAGCTGGAAAAAGTAGATAAGACTATATTAAGTACAGATTTAAGGATCTGTACCTATGTAGACATCAAGGAGCCACTAGACATTTTAATTTTTTTTAGCGGAAAGGCGGTCCGATTACATGCCTAGGGCTAGCTATGTTTCCAGGAGGGAAATAAAGAAACAACCGTCTGTAGCCCAGACATGGACAGGAAGTGTCAAGGTCGAAGCTAACCGTCTAGGTGAGAGGGGGAATTTAATGTAGTGGCAGTGGGACTGGAAAAGTGGAGGCCATTATAAAAGAGAAAATATGTATTTTGTGAATGGAAGGTAAGCTACCCCTTGAACAGAACGTTAGACTCCTTGCGGTTCTTGCCCCACTCTCTGGGTAGCCTGTGTCTTTGAAAGCAGTACGCTTCTCTCTTCTGTTGAAGGTGAAGGTGTCAAGTGGGCCTGGATGCTCCAGTGTTGCCAGGGGACAATTGTATTGATGTTTGTTGTAACAAGTACTACTGGTCATGGGAGATACAAAGTAGGTGGTCTCTTAACAGAGAAAATCTCAGGGTCACCCTGAATTCTAAGCTCCTTACCTAAGTGATAGATTCTGAACTTGAAGAACTGGATTCCAGACTCCTTTTGTTTTTTAATTATGTTACTCTGCAGTCTTTTGTCCTCTCTTGGTGCCAGTCACTTCATCTGTTAAGTGAGAACGATTCCCTGCCTGCCTGAAGTTGAGGAGCTTGGCATCCCTCCCGGTTCCCAGCTCCGTGCCTGTGATTTATACAGCTTCCCGTTTTCATTGGAAAGGGGTCTGGAAATTTACTCCAGCTTCCTCCTATAGATAAACGCTGAAGAAACTTCCTCAGCACTGCTTTGGGAATTGAGTGTGAAAAATCCCTGTAAGCACTGCCTCTGTCCTGCAGCAGAGTTAAGCATGCGTCTCTTTTTCTGTGTCTCTGGTGTAGGAAATAGGAAATCTGAAGAACCTGCTGTGCTTAGATGTCTCTGAAAACAGGCTGGAAAGACTTCCTGAAGAAATCAGTGGCCTGACTTCGTTAACAGATTTAGTCATTTCCCAGAACTTACTAGAAATGATTCCAGATGGCATCGGTAAGTATCGAAAGTAACTGCCTTCTAAAGATGCTGGCTGTTGTTTCAAGTGCGTGGAGCTCACTCCTTTGATCCTTTTGGTCACCACGCTCAGATGCTGGGGATGGGGCTCCTTTATTCTCCTTGTTTATTTGTTCTTAAAGAAGGAATGCAAAGAACGTTCAATACAGTTGAAGTTTTCGGTGTGCAGGTATTTCTGTCATCCTGATGTGGTAACAGTTGTACCTGTTGTTACTTCTAAGCGTCGACTCCTCTATTTCATCCACATCTTGTTTCAGTAATTTCTGTAGAGATAAGTCTGAATAATAGAATATATTTCAGGCATCTCAGCAGGCACCGAGAAATTTCTAAGTGAGCATCCTAAATAGTTTATGAGAAAGTAACCCTGATCTTACGCATGACCTAGGGGAGAATGGTGTGCTTGGGTTGAGCCTTTTCTAGTTCGCTGAGCAGAATCTTTTCCTTAAACATTCTATGCTGTTTCCTTTAAAAAAAAATGAGTCCAGACATTTCCTTTACCATAAAGGCATTCAGTTCAGTTTGAGAAAATAAACACAGAGAAGGTATAAACAGACACGGACCAGGAGCTCCACTGTAGCAAAGCAGCTTAGAAATTGTAAGAACATTTAACCATATAGTTAACAAAGGCTTGCTGTCTTTGACCTTCATTTGGCCCTTCTTCAAAATATCAAGGGAGTTCGTGAAAGTTTTTCAGTAGTTGGAGAAGCTGTATGACAGAGGACCACCTCCTTTCTGCTGTTTGGTGAACACAGTAACTGCTAACAGCCTCTCGTCAGGAACATAGACATTGTGTTTTGGTTCAGACTGGCTGGAAAATTGATGGGGATTTTGACTCTAGGTAGAGATGTTCAGCGAGAGTGACACGTGGCACCCGCAAGCAGCTTGTAGGTACCGGGGCCGTTTAGTTGCTTGGCGTGGGAAGTGGGAGAAGTGAGATGGCTGACTTCACGCCCTGGAAAGGCTGTCATGGAGAAGGGCAGTCCATTTGTTACATCTTCTAGTTCAGATGGTGCAGGAAAGATATAAAAGAAATACTGGTTACAAATTAGTTTGGACTGCTTAGTGAAAGGACGGGAATCCCGTCACTTGAAGTGTTCAGAGAGAGGCTGCAAGACTGCTTGCCAGAACGCTGTTAAGGAGACTCTGTTGGGAGATCTATCGATTCAGTTCTTGTGCTTCTCCCGCCAGTGAGGACAGGTGCCGAGCCTCTGGGGACAGTGGTAGTAGGTTATTGCCGATGCAGAATAAAAAGCTCAAGAACCCATTAGTCCTCCTGCCTTGCCCTGTGACCACACGCAAGGCAGGTTAATTTTATCAACATATTCCTTTCTCCGGCTTTACGTCTCTTTTAAGACAGGCTGTTTTCTGGTTTTACTGGGGACCGAGTCCTCATGCCAGCCTTCTTGGTAGATAATGAGGATATCTGCTTTGTAGCTTCATTCCCTTGAGTTGTAGTTAAACATGAGAATCCAAAAGCTTTAGGCTTTCTTTCACTCAGTGGGAATTTTGAGGAAGCTGGGGTCACTCTATTCTTCCTGCCCTGAGTGAAATACATTCAGTTCTTAATGTGGCTTTTCAAAGATTTGCATTTTACTCAGCACATCTAGAAACACTTCGTTATCGGAATCTTCATGGAGGCATCTTCATTCATAGATTATAAAATAACCTGTACTCTGTGGTTTTTTGTTTTGGTGAGGATGATTCTTAGAGTACGATGAAGGCCTCTTTCCTTTGTACATGATACATTTCCTGTTCTTAAAGACCCATCAAGACTAGCTGGTTGCTTTTCTGTAGGTTTTCTGGCTTTGGTACAGTATTTCTGTGTAGTGACTTTTAAAATGATTTGTTTCTAATTGCTGACTGTTTCCGATGTTCTGATAACATTTAACTCTCAACCTTTAGTGATCTAAATGAGAATGATGTGGTTTCATAATGTGAAAAGTTGGGTGAGGAGAAAAAATGAATAACTGTTTAAAACAAAAAAGAACAGCAGATAAGAGATACCAAGTGATGGTTAGGAAGACAGTTGTAACTAATGACTTGAAATAATACTTTTACAGGAAAACTCAAGAAACTGTCCATCTTGAAAGTGGATCAGAACAGACTCACACAGTTGCCTGAAGCAGTTGGGGACTGTGAAAGCCTCACTGAATTAGTTCTGACAGAAAACCGGCTCCTGGTGAGTGTGGCTTGCACGTTCAAATGGATATGTATAGTGTGCTTTCTGTATCGTAAAGATTTATTAGGGTGGATTCTACTTATGGTTTGGGGAGACTACGTGGAACTTTTCTTATGCGTCTAAAAAAGGGACTTGAAAAGCAAATGCGTGACATAAAGATGATTGGCCTTTAACCCGCCTCAGTGACGAGGATGGTATTAGAGCTCCCCTTACAGAGGTCTCCAGGGCGGTGGACGGATGAGCCACTGATGCCTCTGCCATGGTGTCCGAGGACGGATGGACGGAGCCAACGTTCTCTCAGAGTTCTTTGACCAAACAGAAAGAGAGAGAGAGAGAGAGAGAGGGAAAAAGGGGAGAAAACGGTGGTCGGCTGGGGTGGGGGGCAGTGCTCTCTGGAGCACTTGGTGTGGATCTGTGATCTTACCCCACCCTAGAAATTGGGGGTGGGGTGGCTGCAAGTGCCCCTCCCTTGGGCTGGGCTTCCACATCCGACCAAGGGCCAAGCTCTGGGGTACTCCACCAGCCAGGGGCAGGTTAGCAGAAGGGCAGCAAATCTCACTCGATCCTCACTTCCTGCTGCTTCCTCTGCTTTCCATCAGGCCTTCGTTTATTATTTCATCCTCTCCTTTCCTCCTCTTTTGGTCGTCTTGTAGCAGTTTTTGCCTTAGTTTACTTTCCTGCCTTTCTCTTTCTTGTTGTCCCTGTATTTCCTACCTTACTTTCCCTTTTCCTCTTCTCTTCTCCTTTCTTTATAAAAAGTATAAGTAATGCTCTTGAGGTGGAAAGAGCAGAAAAAGACAGCATGAGAGGGTAGGACACAGAACCAGTGGGGGAGTCTGGCCACATCTCTCCTCAAGCTGCCTCCTCTGGTGGCCGTAGTAGAAGTGACCTAATCTTCCCATCCTAGTTTGTGGTTTCAGGCTTACAAATAGTAATCATAACACTTAGGAAAACAGTATTCTTTCACCCCTGGCTTCCATCAGAGTGCTGAAGCTCCCCCGTCCATCAGGGCCCTGTCTCATTCCTATAGTGTTCTGTGCACCCCCCCTCCCCACAGCCCTGCTCACCTCACTCCTCTCCCCATGCCACTCACGACACCCGTGCTCGGGGTTCTGATCTCCCCCAGCCATCTGGCTTCCAGTCAGCCAAGCCATCCTCCCAGTGTGGTTCTTGAACGTGCAGGTAGTAAAGGGATGAGTCTTGGGGTGCAAATTCTTTCTTAATGCTGAAGAACACTCATTACCTCTTTACTAGGTGTTTCTCTGTTCCCAGGTCTGTGCCTTTGACTTCATTTCATTGAAACATACTCTTGTTTTAACAAAAATGCAAAATATTTAATTCTACCTCTTCCAAGTGAGCTTTAACATATCCGACATTCAGGAAGAAGTATTATGTCTCTTGCTGGATGAGATTATATTCTTTAAGTCCTTGAGAAGATCTGTTTTACTGTGAGCCATGTCTCTGATAATATATTAAATTAATAATTAAAATGTTATTTTAACAGACCTTACCTAAGAGCATTGGAAAACTTAAGAAGTTGAGCAACTTGAATGCAGACAGAAATAAATTAGTGTCTTTACCAAAAGAGGTATGTGCTTAAAAAAAATTATAAAGAAATAATAGCATATACGGGATCAGAAATATCAGATGTTTTAAAAGAGTTAATATGGTGCTTTTTCAATGTTAAGTACTCTCATTCGTGGGCCCGGAGATTGTCGGAGGGGTTGTGTTAAAGAACAATCATCAGTAACATTGAAGAGAGCGGGTGGGTCCACAGGACTCTGAGCATTGTTGAGAAGGTGAATTGGTAGGATTTTAAATGGGAGAAAGGGAGAGTTGGACGTTGCTGACTTCACATACAGAGAACGGCGACACCGTTGGGGAGTTTAGCAGAGGAGGAAGTAGATGACGGTGGGTCTGAGTTTAAAGTGAAATTAAACCACTTCCTAAGACATTGGAATTATAAAAGTGGGTCTTGATGCAGCCTTTTTCCTGGGCAGAGATTGATACTGGGCAGTGTTCATGTCCGGGTGGGAGTGAATGAACTCTTCACAAAGGCATTCACATAGAGGAAGGCGAGTGGGAAGCTACAGCCGGATGCTGAGGTGTTTTTTTCTCTGTTTTTCTTTTTTCTTTTTTTCGTTTTTTTTTTTTTTTTTTTTTTTGGCCAATTGTCCAACCAGGAGAAGAGACCATTGCCATCCAATTGTGCAGACTTAGCGGCATGTAAATTCTGGAAAGGGAGTGGAAATGCTGAGAATGAGGAGGAAATTCAGAGCAGATACAACAGAAGGAATCTAGCGTGATGTTTACAAGAAGGTTTTACCTTCTCTTTGAAATTAGGAGAACTTGGAGATGGGTAGTACCGAGGTTGAGTATTTTGTTAGCTGTTAGCCTGAAATCCCATTTCAGCTGCCTTTCTGGCCCCCATCAAATGTTGGCAGGCCCCCTCCCCTTTTGCTAGGCCTCACGCAAAGAGGTGTGGTATCATGTGATATAACCCCTGGCCAGGCACAGTGTCCTTCCTATTTGTCTTGACCCTTTCCTGCATCTCCCTTGGGATGATTTTAGAGCTGCCATCCCACTAGCTAGAACCTGGGGGGTTCTTCTTTCCCTAGGGCCTTTCTGAACTTGGTCTGGTTTCTCCTTCCTCATCTTCACACTGTACCCTCGTTGTCCCAGTCTTCTGCCTGGGCAAGACGGCCAACATTCCTGAGGGGAAGCATGGCGGACACTTGTTATAAATGTGGCCATATTCTGACCCACCCTTACTCTGAGCACTGGCACTTTAATTAAACTGTTCCGCACGGAAAGGTTTAAGTACCTCTCCACTAAACCGGCCACAAGTAAGAGATCCTGCTAATCAGAACATTTTGTTTCCCGCCTCACTGTGATAAACCACAACACAGAGCTAATATCTGAATATGAGTTTACCCTTGTTGAATGGGTAATAGACTGGACACATAGACACACAGCCAGAGAAGTAGGAAGGATTTAATACTTCCTTTCTCAGTGCCACACACTGTACCCAGAGCTGCCATGTTGGCTAACTCACCGAATCTCACAACAGGTGAGGTTGCGAGGGAAATTTCCTCATTTTACAGGTGAGGAAACTGAGCCCAGGGGAGAGGTTTCCTCAGCAGGCCCCACGTAGGTAGGAGTTGGTAGAACGGACACGGGAGATGTGTCCTGACAGCAAGCCCACTGCTCTTGCACAGGCCAAGAGAGCATGACCACTCAGGTTAGGTCCAGATTCGGTCCAGCCTGTTCATTGGTGTGCTCTTGAGTTGGTAAAGACAGGTCAAACTATCTTTAGGGTGGACATATTAGAAAATTAATACATTTTAGGAATGCTTTCAAGGTTAGTGCCAAAGAGAGCGCTTGCAAGTTGAATTGCCATCCCCAGTTATCTTCCCCACCCAGCCTGTCTTCCCCGTCCCTCTCTGCTGATTGTCTTTCAAAGGAACATTCTATACAAAACTTTATAACATGTTTTTTGTAAAATTATTGCCATTATTTCAGCATTTGTCCTCTTTACATTCTGAGAATGAACTTGCACTCAGGGTTCAGAGGGTAATGCCTACCACGTGCCGTGTGTCTGTGTAATTTCTTAGAACAGCTTTTCGCAATGTGGAAGGTGAACGTGGTGTGAAAACAGGTCTGGCTTCGAGGCATTTTAGTTAGCTGTCACATGGTATCCGTTCTCTGTGCGATGGCGGTTGGTTTTCTGGCATGTAGACTTTATAAAGGATTAAAGTCTGTGCCCCTTCCTTCAGCCGTGAGGAAAAGCGGAGAATGTTTGAAGCAGAATCGGCTCTCTTTTGGCACACCTTCACTAGTGACAAGTCGTGCACAGTCACCTCCCAGAGTGGGAAGATGCCCTGAGCACATGTCCCTAATTCTGCTGCGGGTTACAGTTTGGTGACCTGGGAGAAATGGTGGGCGCTTGCTGTCAACTGTCGGGGCTGAGCAGCCAGACCACCGAAGTCCTCCCGACCTGGAAGTGCGTCACGTTGGTCTGTGCAGCACCACTGTGCCCTTAGTTTGTATGCAGTGAGTGTGGTAGGCCCTGTGACTGTGTGTGTGTGTGTGTGTGTGTGTGTGTGTGTGTGTGTGTGTAATCAGGTGGGAGACCCAGGGGGTGGGCCTCGTGCACTTGCTCTGCCTCCAAGCTTGATACCTTTTGATGATATGCTGTACTTGCCTGATTGGAGTCTTCCCTTCCAAAACTTGACTACTTTCTCTTGAACAGTGAAGTTGCATGCATGACCTGTCTCAACTGAAATACTGACCAATTCAGTATATATGCCAAAAATCCATAATTGTTTTAATTGCTATTGGTCTGGCGTGCTGTGTGGTTCTTCCTAGTTTTTGTCTTTCTTTAATTTGATATTATTGAATACTATCAGTTTTATTTAACATAGCTCCTTAGTCGTTTGCAGCATTTATTTGTATTTTGTTTTTTCCCCAATGAGGGGAAAATGTTTGTACTGTGTGGGTCACAATAACAGATTCTGTTTGTGTTTTGTGGTGTTATTTGTAGTAAACATTTGCAAATCAATGAATGTCTCTTATTTTCTTAATTGTTAGCTGCTTGGAAATTTAGAAAAGTCGGGTAAACTTGTTATCTTGTAAGTATTGTTCAGACCACAGTTGCATCTTTAACTTCCATTTTGCTTCTTAAATGCATGAAGATTCAAATCGACTGACTGCTTCGTGTGTTCCTCATTGTAAAATAGTGTACATTTTCTTCTAAAGTCAGTTTTTTTGTTTTTGTTTTTGTTTTTTTTTTCAAAACGACTGCATGGCCTAGAACCTTATTTTGTTATGTGTTTGTCAGATATGTTCAAACTATTCTCTCTCAAAAGAATGCTTTTCTGTGAGTTCCGTTTTAAGTTATTCAGAAATTATGAAAGACGTAACATGGCAGCTCGTCTGTCTTCACTAAATTCTGGTTTGTTGGCACAATTCTCTCTCTAATGGAAAGGCTAGGTGTGCTTTATTTGCTTCATGTGGCATGCTTCTGATTTTTTCAGCAACTTATTTGTGTCTTTCATTTCTCATCCTGTTGTATAAGTATGTATGCTTCTGGGAGAAGAAGTCTCCCTAAAAAGCTCATATTTTTGGTGGAGGGAAGAATTAAGGAGAAGAGACTGTGTTATATGACGCATGGACAGACAAGGAGTTGGTTTATGTGTGATCGTGGGTATGATGAAAGAGAGCCGGTAACTTCATAACATTCCCCACCCAAATCATACCTTGAAACAACCTGCCCCAGCTAAAGAGTTTCTGGCCGGAAGAAACTGAGCATCTGTCCAAGCTCAGAGTCCAGTCTTTTGTCTCCATTAGGTCACAATGAAAGTGATCTTGACTCCATCACATGTCTACAGTCACATGAGACAAGATAGGATGGGCAGATCATCAGAGCTTTTATTTTATTTATTTTTTTTAATGAGGCAATCTCTCAACATTATTTACCCATGAATATTGTCGTCATTTTCGTTAGTATCTGTGGTGACAGTTAATTTTGTGGATAGCTTTCTAATTCTTATTACAATTTAATTTAATGTAAGCTTCCATCATATTCTGAAATTGATTATTGATAAGAGAGATGAGATAGAACCTAAAAGTACTAGAATAAAATACAGTTGCCTATTGGATATCAAAATGGAGAAGGCATTCCTAAACTCGAAAGAGGAAATAAGTCATAAAAGAAACAGCCGTGAGATGTGTCTACGTGAAAATTAGATTTCTGTTCGTCAAGAAGGTAAAGTCAGCCTGGGGGCAAGGGGACATTTACAACCTCACAGCTGAGGGAGGTCTCTCCTTACTCTGCTTGAAATCCTTCCAGATCATTGAAGAAAAAGGATAGTCCCACTAGAAAAAGGCAGACAAAAATAAAAGCAAAGAACCCATCACAAGAAACAATAAGTGATTGTCGAATTAAAAATAGAAATGGCTATGGTTGTGAAAAAATTTTAGCCCCATCACAGAAATCTTAATGCAAGCTTTTTGACCTATTATATTTCAAGATTCAAAAAATAATAATGATACCAAATGTTGGCGAGGACATGGGAAAACGCATATGGTCATGGAAGAACAACTTATTACAGCTTCTCTGGAAGGGAGTAAAGCAGGACTAAAACCTTTGAAAGTGTTCATACCCTTTGATTCTGTAACGCCACTTCTAGGGCTTTGCCCCAAGAAAGCAATTACGGACATACATTAAAATCATGCCCAAGAAGATTTCTCACGTACGTAGAGGAGCAGCTAACAGCTTTCAGGCTCCACATCAAGTATGTACAGGGGCAGCCAGCCTGCGCCAGGCGCCATGTCGAGGACTTTCCTGCACATGCTTGTCCGATTTTCACAGCATTTCTGTGCGGTTTGGGTAAATGGTTATCCACATCCAGGAGATTGTGAAACTGAGACTTAGTATAAGGAACTCACCAAAGATTACACAGGGAAGAAATGGCAGAACCAACCCGCAATGACTGCTTCGGGAGCTTTGCACAGGGATCTGTGAGGCAGCTGTAGAGTGAAATACTTACGGGATCAGTGAAAATCCTTCTAGAAACTTAATGACGTGGGACGATGTTGTCGATGCCATATGTAAACAGGGGTGCTACAGATCTAGCGTTGGTCCTGATTTTGTTGTGTGTACACACAATCAAGTGTATGGCAATGATACTAAAAGATAGCGCTTCAGAGTATTAATACCGATTATCCTTTTGTGGTAAGATTTGGTCCGAGTTACTTTTTTCTTCATGGTGCTTTTGTGTGTGTACATATGTGGTTTTTATTTTCCAGTCAGTGTAACTTACTGTTTTATGATTAGAAGAATGCCATAGCTATTAGTGGATATCTTGATGCCAGTGGCCCAGTAATTCAGGAAGTCCCAAAGCCACATGACTTCCACAATATTTATGAGATAGGAACATTCAAGTAATATGCCACAGATGATGACGGGAAAGACAAAAAAGTCTTTGGTTTCTAAATTGTGCATATCAGTACAGCTCAAATTATATTTTGACCAGACTTTGATTATTTTATATTTTCCTTTTTGCCAGTGAAACATGGGTTCCATTCTGTTACATAGAATATTAAATATTAAGAGGGCGATACTGAAGGGAAATGAAAGTTTCTTCACACGTAGGGCAGGCATTCAGAAAGTGGAATACAGGTAGACAAAGGATGACGAATAGAGGCTTTCACTTTGAATCACTGAATGTGATTATCTCCTCTAGAGTAATGTCCCCTGTCGGCAGTTAATACATCGTGAAGGCTGACCTGGCCAAAGGTTTGCTCAGGGACCTGCAGGTCGCATCTTCTTGAGATGGATTACATCGGATCCAAACAGGGAAGGAAAATATCTGCAGTTAAGAGACACAAAACAGTGAAACAGAGGTTCTCAGCTACGTTGTGTAGTTCTCCAAGTCCAGCCCCACATATTCTGGGAAGGTACTATTATGTGGTTTGAGGAAGTTTAAAAATACCAGCTTCCTACGTAATTGGTAATAAGTTATTTCAGCAGTGACCCTGCTTCCCAGAATTTCTCAGTGATACAGGCATTTCATCCCGGTGACCACTAAGCACCCTGTAAACTCTGCCTCCTGAGCCCCAGAGAGAAAGCAGAAATACACACGAACGATGGGTATCATGCGAGGCTGAGCTCCTGTCAGTGCTTCACTGGCATTACAGTCACGGTGTATCTGTCGCACTGACGTTTTGTCGCCGTGGTGCGTGGTTGGGAGAGAGTTTTAAGTTCAGGCGTGTTCCGGGGAGAGCTCACCAGCGTCGGTACGATTGCAGCTACTTAGTACATCGGTGTTGTCTGCACTCGTTCTTTGCATCTGGGGCTTTTGCTTCTTGGAAAGACCCTGACACTCACGTTGATTTGCCAGCTGCATTTACTAAACCAGGTTCTATGATGGGTGCTAAATTATATTTGTGGTTTCATTCAACTTAGCCCTCATTGTCACTTTTGGTTCAAGACCACAGAACACATGGCGGAGGCTAGATTCCAGCCCAGGTCTGTATGATCTCAAGGCATGCACTCCATTGCACCACGTCCCTCCCTGAGGTCTGTAAAGAACTATGCCTTTTGAGTTATGGTTTTTACTGCTTAATAGTTTTTTCTCAAACCCAAAGGTTCGTGCCATGCCTTCCTGATTGACTTGGAAAGAGATCTCTGTGTGACTGTTTGCCTGGGACAGCATGTGCTTCTGAGGGTGAAGAAGGCATCCCCAGCACGCTCTGCAATAACACTCGCTCTTTGTTGGCATTGTTTTCTGAAAACCTTAGACAATAGAGATCAGGAGGTCACTCTGCCCTCTGTGACAACCCGGAGTGCATGGGAGGCTCTTGAATACAATTGCTTTCCACCCCTGAGGTCTCAAATGGGTATAAGATTAGAGTGGGAAAGGAAAAAGCAAAAATAAATAAAGGGACTGTAAACACAGGAGGCAGCTCCCACACTCCAGTGGGACTTAACATTATTTTCCTCAGAACGCTTAGGGAGCGTTTACTTGTCCAGAACTTTTATTTCTCTAATAACGATTAGGGCCCTCTCTGATCCATTTCAGTTAGTTAATTAATTTTTGTAATAGACAGTATATGTACATGGTACAGATTGAAAACGTTCACATGGTTTAATATTAGGGCCCCCAAACAGATATCCTGCAGGTGGCTGGAGCAGGGGACAGCTTCGTGACAAAGCATCCCAGACTATGATGCAGTCTCGGCTCTGTACACCCCTCTAATGGTTTATTTTGCCATTGTGAGGGTCGCGTATGTGAATAACTGATATTATCTGCTTTGCCTCCCTTTGGTATGGATAAACCTTACGTCTTCAAAGCCAGGCCAGGATCGTAAGGTTGAGGGGTGTCCAGCCTCAGCCACGGGCTGACCTGGAAGACCCTCCACATGGCACACAGGCCCACCGCTGACCCCAGTGCAGATACCCCTCCACATGGAGTGGGGCCATGGGGGGGTTCCCTTCCATGAGGGGCTTGGGTGTTCTTACCCACGAGTAGATCTCTTTTGGGCTCATCTCAGTTTATCAGGGAGAATCTAATCATGTTGGATCCTCAAAAGATTCCTTCCATGGTATTCCCGGGCATCTGAGTAAACCTGATGACTCCCTTCCCCGAGGGAGGGAAGAATGCCAAGCCCCTTAAAGACCTGTGGCACACCTCCCACAGGACATGGTATGGGGGCCTATATTTATAAAAGCTAAGAGAGGACACTCCAGTGATTCTTAATAGAAAAAGGAAGAGTTTTGTGGCTTTGATTGCTACACATAGAAGCAGATACTAACTTTAAGTAGCAGCCCTTCACTAGGTAGTAAGTAAATAAACATTGTGTAAATATGTGTAAATGGGAAACGTTGGTAGGTAGATAGGATGGGTACTGTACTTGCCAAGCACCCTGATTATATGTACATGCCCAAATTAAACAGTTCGGTGAAGCAGTCTGTCAGTGGATTCGTGTAGACCATAATTACGAAAGCACCATATCAGTGTGGACCCGTGGGTTTTGGGAAGACATGATGGTGTAGAGGATGTTTCGCTAATTTTGGATGATTGACGAGGTTTAGAAGGACAGAAAAAAGAACATTTCTGTAAGAAACATTGGGACCCAAATGATGGATTTTATTTTATATTTATTTTATTATTTTTTAAAATTATTTATTTTGAGAGAGAGAGAAAGTATGAGAGAGTGCAAGCGGGAGAGGGACAGAGAGAGAGGGAGAGCAAGTAGGGGAGGGGCAGAGAGAGAGAGAGAGAGAGAGAGAGAGAATCCCAAGCAGACTCCACACTTGTCAGCACAGAGCCCTACACAGGCCTCGATCCCATGGACCGTGAGATCATGACCTGAGCCGAAGTCAAGAGTCAGAGGCTTAACCGACTGAGCCATCCAGGTGCTCCTAAAATGATGTATTTTAGAGGACAGTGAAAGCACCGGTTTTGCTGGGATGGGAAATGTAAATACTGAGAAATAATGGGGATAAACTAAAAGTCTTTCTACATATCTGGGCATTTTCCATTTTAGAAGAATGTTCATGTTTTCTTATGTTTACTTTTCTTTTACATCCACTATGGTTAAATACTGTGGTTAAATATATTATCTCAAAATCTTTATATTAACTCCTAAGGGAAGCCATGATAAGATTTTTCATGAAGATAATTATGTAGCAATGTCCTAAAAATACATTCTTCTCTTTAAGATACATACACAAACACATATATCCATAGAAAAGGGCATAAGATATGTTCAGTTAACACTGAAAATGCAAGTCTCTTGCCCCTCCTCAAGTGGAAGACTGTGGAGTATTTTTCCATGTGTTCGAGAGACATCAGTAGGTTCCTTCATGAGCCTTTTCTTGCAGTCGCCCTGGGTCAGGACAGCGAGTACAGGGAGAAGGTAGTTCTGTATGGAGTCCTGCAGAATGTTGTGTTGTTGTTTCTGTGTTTCCACCCTGTCGGTCCAGCTTTTCTGACCATAGAAACCAGAGCCAATTTGTTCAGGAGAATGATCGAATTCTTTTGTGCTTATGTTCTGTTTTGAAGACCAGATTCATGCAAAGCTCAATTACCTTTGAATCGCTCACCTTAAAAATGAATAGTAATCAGCTTTGGTGTGGATGCAGATACTGACACACTTCTACCCACAGTAATTTTACCAGATTAATGTATGTTTTTACTAAATTCAATTTTTGCTAAAATAGTGTTGATTATGCATTTGTCAAAGGAGAGCGAATAATGAATTTACCAAGTTAAGTTGTGAATAACTGAAAGCTATTAAAAGATGTATGATGGAAATTAATGTACTGTATCATCCAGCAGATGTCTTTTTTTTCCCTCCCTGCCTTCCTTCCTCTCTCTTTCTCTGTCTCTCTCTTAAATGAACTGGAACACTAGGAACACTGGATTTAATACAATAGGCAGGTCTGAAAAGGGGTATATATGGAACATCCTTGGCCTTAGTTTTGAAACTTAGAATTCTTCATCTCCCATATTAGCGAATAATAATTGTCTGAACCTGTGTAGCTTAGTTAACATATTGAAAAGACACAGTTGCATTAGATAGCAGTGGACAATGACTTGCTTTTCAGAGTGAAAGTTTTGAACCGTCCTGTTTATTTTCCTGATTTAATTTAGAAGATGTGAGTTTCATGTAGTGCAGAGATTTTCGTGAACTTACTGGACTACATAGTACTTTGTATGATGTAAATTAATCATAGTTGGCCATCAGTGAAAGTTAAAATCATGTGGTATCATTTTATGCACCCTTTTCATGCCATTCGATAAACAAGACACTCTACTCCCACCATCATCCTCTTCCAAAACGACCTGGAAAAAAGCTGTATTTTCCTTCTCATTGTAGATTGGCGGGTGCTGCAGCCTCACCGTGTTCTGCGTGCGTGACAACAGACTGACGCGGCTCCCTGCAGAGGTGTCGCAGGCAACAGAGCTTCATGTCCTGGACGTGGCAGGGAACAGGTAAGCATGTCCTGGTTTGCCTTCTTTGAGAAAAAGAACCAAATGTTCATCCACCCCAGCCATTGCCATCTTGCCTTTGCTCCGTCTTCTAGAATATATACCCATTAGTCGAATGACCCAGGCCGCAGCAAGTTGTTGGCCTGAGAGCAGGGGCGATGGATCTGGATGGAGTCGAAGAGGTCAGGGACGGCCCGAGTGGGGGGCGCTTTGAAGTTGAGGCGGCGGCTACTGTGGAGATGCTTCCCAGAACAGCAGTAGGCGATGTGAGGGAAACAGCGCTGAGAGCCGGGCTACTTAGGCTTTACTTCAGCTTTTCTAGCTGGATGTTGTAAGTCATCGGGAGCCTCTGCGTTTCCTCATCTGAGAAGTGAGTTCACAGGAGTTTGAACGAGATTTGAACCAGGGATCTTGACGTGCTCTGCTGGCGATTCGGAACCCCCCGAAACTGTAAATAAAATTGTATCCGTGGATGCTTTTCTGGTCAAAGGATAACACAGCCGATGTCAGCATCGCCAAGTGATCCATCATCTGCGATCAAGTGAAGAGCCGCCCGATGAGTGTCCCCAGGTCACAGCAGCGCGTTTCTCAAGTTCTTGGGTCAGAGGTCATGGTGGACTGCTCCCTGGTTTCCAGGATATGCCTTCTCTTTTTCGCCTTTGTAAAATACAGATTTGTTTCAGTTGGTCTGAACTAGTTTCGTCACCTCAGTTGGCACATGTGCTTTCTTTCCCCTGAGCCTAGACCCGCTCCTCTTCCTCGCTGGGACCCCTTCTCTGGCTCCCACTTTTATCCCTCGTCACTCATGCTTTCGTTCTCGCCAGGGAGCCTTCTTCTCTTGAAGCCTGCTTTTTTTAATTGCCCCTAACTAACATAGCACTCAGCACCGTGCGATAAATGCATGTGTAACCGTCTAAACCTAAAGGTGTCTGAAGTTTAGATGTGGCACCTGTGTCCTTGTGCCATTTATCCCCGCACAGTGCCTGGTGCTTCTAATAAAAGCCAGGTAAATACTTGTCGCACAGGTGAAAATGTTAAAAATGTTAGTTTTGTAGAGTGAATAGTAGGCCACCGCGGAATGCCTCGTGTCCCAGGCTTCATTGCCAAAGGAATCTTAAAAATGCTTTTGAGTATTACATAGTCAGATAGGAGAAAAAGTGCTCAACCAGGGGAATACAATCACTGATTTTAAATGATAGATAGAGCAGTCTGAAGACTCTTCGGGGGATTGTGTGCTAAGTGCTGATGAGCTGGTCACTTAGGTCAGGCACAAGCCACCATTTTTCATTCCGGCTGACGGACTGTAGATAATGGCGCTAATAAATTACAGAACCTAGCAGGCCTCAGGGAATGCTCGCCGTTTCCAAGTTAAGGCTTTTAGGACATCTTGATAGATTCTTAAGACCACTGACTGGTTACTGGAGACTCAGGATTATCTGAGTTGAATGTTGACTTTCTGCTGGACTAAGTCTCTCGCGCAGCGTAGTGCTTGGGAAGAGTGGTTCTTCCCTGGCCTCCAGAAGCAGGAACCGGGTGACTCTGAACTTTCCTGGATTCTTGTCTCACGGGCCAGCATGAATTTGCATCGCTAATTCTTGAGCAGACCGATGGCTCTGATGTCTAAAAACTGCCTTCCCCAGGAGTGAAGGCTCCGTTCTCTAATTCTCCAGAGGGAAAGCTAAACTTTTATTATGCTTGGGCTGGGGCGGAGAAACCCCATTAAAAAGTGCTCTTACATAGCTGTCGGCTGAGTCAGTGAAGTGTGTCATTTAGTCCATGTATATATGGATTCATAACCAAATTTTAAACCTATTAAAATATTTAATTACTACTTATTTAAGGTATTAGTATAGAAACTAATAATAAAAAAAAAAGGCTACGATGCCGGCTTCTTAGCTTGCAGAAATGTTGTGCCATGGGAAATCATGCCACATATGACAGAAGTTTTTGCCTCTTCTCTCAAGCATATAAAAATAGCAAATGGCACAGAGAGACTGCATGTTAGTTTCCACAAACTTTCTTTGACAAGTTTGATATGGTAACTATAAAATGCCACTTGGAAACTAAGTATCCAATCTTGTGGTACAGTAACAAAGAAGATGTCTTTTATCATCAGCTACCCATGGGCACAGAATACACATTTCCTTAATTCTTACTTTTTCCCACAGGAATATCCACCAATTACATAATATCTCTGGTATTTTGAGGATCTCTGAAGAAGAATAGTAGCAAATACTAGAAACAGTGGAGGTCGATGGCGGAATAGTTTGTACCTTTGAATTTTATAATCCAAAAAATTAAATTTAAAATTGCTAAAATGGGGCACCTGGGTGGCTCAGTCGGTTAAGAATCCGACTTTGGCTCAGGTCATGATCTCACAGCTCGTGAGTACAAGCCCTGCATCGGGCTCTGTGCTGACATCTCAGAGCCTGGAGCCTGCTTCGGATTCTGTGTCTCCCAATCTCTCTCTCTCTCTCTCTCTTCTCTTTCTGCCCCTCCCCTGCTCATGCTCTTTCTCTCTGTCTCAAAATAAATAAACATTAAAAAAAATTTTAAATACTAAAACATATTACCTCACAGTTGTTAGAATGACTGTTATCAATAAGACAAGAGATAACAAGTGTTGGTAAGGACGTGGAGACAGGGGAGCCCTGGTGCACCATTGATGGGAACACAGATTGGTGCAGTCACTAGGGAAAACGGCGTGGAGGCTCCTCAGAACATAGAGGAGCTACCCTGTGTTCTAGCAGGCCCACTTCCGGTATATGTCCAAGAGAAATGAAAACGGGATATTGAAGAGACATCTGCACCTCCATGTTCACTGCAGCATTAGTCACAGTAGCCAAGATGTGGAAATAAACCTAAACAGCGTCAGCAGACAAATGGATAAAGAAGTGAGAAAGAAGGAAATCATGCTACTTAGGACAACACAGATGGACCTTGAGGGCATTATGCTAAGTGAAATACATCAGACCGAAAAAGACAAATACTATATGATCTCACATGTGAAATCTAAAAAAAGCCAAACTCCTAGAAATCGAGAGTAGCATGGTGGTCACCAGAAGCTTGGGGAGAGAGGGAGGTGTCGATCAGTGGGTACAAATTCCCAGTTATAAGATGAATAGTTTCTGGGGACCTAATGTCTGTCATGGGGACTGCATTTAACAATACTGTATTATATCCTTGAAAGTTGCTAAGAGAGTAGATCTTAAATGTTCTTGCACACACACACACACACACACACACGGACACACACAAAAAGTGGTAGTTATGTGACTAGATGACGGTGTTAATTAACCCTACTGTGGTAAGTCCCTGGGGAATATATGAGTGTATCAAATCATCCCAGGTACACCTTAAAGTTACACAGTGTTCATGGCAATTATAGCTCAGTAAAGCTGGGAAGAAATATTAAAAGACAAAACACAACACAGCAGTATAGCTATACCGTGGAGTAGTAAGCAGTTAAAGGATGAGATGACCTCTCTGTGTAGACACAGGAGGCCCATGGCACTGAGTGAAAAGAGCAACTGTTAGGGGCGCCTGGGTGGCTCAGTCAGTTAAGCATCCGACTCTTCGGTTTTGGCTCAGTTCATGATCTCATGGTTCATGAGTTCAGGCCCCAAATCGGACTTCCTACTGACAGTGAGGAGCCTGCTTGGGATTCTCTCTCTCCTTCTCTCTCTGCCCCTCCTCTGCTCCTGCTCTCCCTGTCTCTCTCTCAAAACAAATAAATAAAATTAAAAAGAGCAAGTGTTGGACGTACATAGCACTCTCATTTTTGTTTTTAAAACAACATATCTGTGCAGTACACCAAAACATTAATACGAGTTCCCCTAGAGCAGGGGTGGAGGCTTGAGGTTACAGGGGGCTTTCCCTTTAGATATTTTGGTTACATTTTCCTACCGATTATATTCTCTATGTGTGTCTTTAAACATTTTTGGAAACTCTGCTTAAAACTACAAATTCCAGGGGTGCCTGGGTGGCTCAGTCGGTTGAGCGTCCGACTTCGACTCAGGTCGTGATCTCACCGTTCCCGAGTTCGAGCCCCATGTAGGGCTCTGTGCTGATAGCTCAGAGCCTGGAGCCTGCTTCGCATTCTGTGTCTCCCCCTCTCCCTGCCCCTCCCCTGCTCATGCTCTGTCTGTTTTTCTCTCTCTCTCAAAATTAAATAAACATTAAAAAATTTTAAACTACAAATTCCAGTAGGAGGTAAAATATGAAACATTCAATTGTAAGACATATGCAGCTTTAGGTTAAGTCAGTATTACGTTAATCAGTTTTGCCATGTCCAGTTGTGAAATACACTGGACAGTGCAGTCGCTACAGCAGTGCAGAGATGGGGAAGGTCACTTCAGGTTGATTGGTCATGGATTTAACTGGAAATGAGAGGCTTGGCTCATGGTGTGGTTATTCATTTGCTTTAGTCCTTGTACCATTGATGTAAATAGTATCCACAGACTTTTTATTTTGGGGGGATGTGGTCCTAAATAAAACACGGAGATGTGTACAAATAGGGTAGTGGTTTCTTGTGTTGATTCAGCAGTGTACCAGAATAAACCAAAACTGTATTATTAATTCCTCTGGAAAGCAGGAACACACACACACACACACACTTGTATATGGGATGGTTCACCCAGGAGAAACAGAGGATTATATACGTGTGTGTGTGTGTGTGTGTGTGTGTTTGCTGCCCTAGGCAGCAGTGAATCAGTGAGAAGATCAGCCCAGCGAGCATAGTCTCTGTGTACAGACCAGGCAGGGAACAGAGCTTTTTTTCATTTTTTTTTTTAATGTTTATTTATTTTTGAGAGACAGAGCATGAGCAGGGGAGGGACAGAGAGAGAGGGAGACACAGAATCTGAAACAGGCTCCAGGCTCTGAGCCGTCAGCACAGAGCCCAACATGGGGCTGGAGCTCATGAACTGTGAGATCATGACCTGAGCTGAAGTTGGATGCTCAACTGAGCCACCCAGGCGCCCCCTTGTTTCTCTTTTTTTGTCTTTGACGCTCTGGAACATCCCTCCGTGGGACACTTGCCAACGAGCTCGTGTGGTGTGTGGTCGGTTGGCAATAGCTGTGTTCAAGCTGGCACTCTGATTCTTCACAGGGAAACTGGCACTCTAGACAAGTCACTAATCTTACATGGCCTGGTTGGATGTGATTATAAGATCTGTTATTGTAGAGTCTAGTAATTTATTTTAGCTTTCACCATATGATTTGTCATCCTTACAAGCTGTTATTTATTATTGATGCTCTGCTTAGCCTTTTATTTATACCTTTGCTCTAGAACTCAACTGCAAAGCCAGTTATTCTTCTCAGAAGGTACAATGACCAGGGGCTCCAGGATGGCTCAGTTGGTTGAGCGTCCGGCTTTGGCTCAGGTCATGATGTCACAGTTTGTAAGTTGGAGCCCCACATTTGGCTCGCTGCTGCCAGCACTGAGCCTGGAGCCTGCTTTGGATCCTCTGTCCCAACCCCTCTTTTTCTCTGCCCTTCCCCCACTTACACTCTATCTCTCTCAAAAAAAAAAAAAAACCCAAACATTAAAAAAAATAAAAGTACAATGACCATGTCTGAGCATTTGTGTTTTGTGCCAGTTTCCAAATCTTAATTTTTGTTTCTTTACGCTCTCATGATTAAGAAATCTAGAGACATTTAACTGTAGATTTCTTGCCTAAGACCCTGAAACTTGAAACATTTCTAAAGAAATAGGAACAGACATTCAAAAGAATTATCCTTTTGTTCAGTTATATGAAAAAGAGTTTGAGGTACTTTAAGCTTTCACAGTATGTTAGCGTAGTCTTTTAAAAAATCCCTGTCACCAGGTCTGACATGTCCCATGTCTTTAACTTCCTTGCATTTGAGTATATGTGTAGACAGCCTTTGGGCAGAGGCAAGAATAATTTGTTGTATAAGCATAAGAGATTTCACTTTGTATCATTCACAGATCCCGCACCTCAGAACAGGAAGTAGAATCGTAAGGCCTCTGCTTCCTCAGATCCCCTTGGGCGTCCTTCATGGTATAAACCCATCAGTGCCCTTGGTGATTCTGGGATTTAAAAGTACATATTTCTTTCTCATTCAGTTTGGCCCTTATGAGTGAAATTCTATAACATACATTACATAGAGACTTTTTTAATGTTTATTTTTGAGAGAGAGAGAGAGAGAAGGAGCGAGCAGGGGAGGGGCAGAGAGAGAGGGAGACAGAGAATCTGAAGCAGGCTCCATGCTGTTAGAGCACAGCCTGATGCGGGGCTCGAACCCACGAAGTGAGACCATGACCTGAGCCAAAGTCGCCCAACCAACTGAGCCACCCAGGCGCCCCGTTCACCGGTACTTTAACATACGCAGATCTCATAGATGCATTGACTTGGAGGTACAATTCCACTGACTCAGTACAGTACCCAGTACATACATGTGGGATGGACCAGCCTCTGCTGGACTAATTGTTAGGAAACAAAACTATTTTCTCATCTGCATGACTAGTATATTGTAAATATCTTGTGAAACACATAGATTGTTCTTGTGAAAAGTTTGTTAATGCATTCGTCGTTAACCCTCTTCATGCACTCTTCTTTGGTCATTTTCACTTCATTTGTTAAAGTAACTTAACCAGTCTGTGCTTACATTTTATTTAGATTAGTTTTATAATATTGGAGTGCGACTTCATGTCTCTACATAGAGTTCAAATTAATTTTCTATAAGCCTGTCAATTCAGAATGGCATCTCTGTCTGAAAATGCAGCATTAATCTGTTGGCAAGATGGGTAGGAAGTTCTCCCACATGTGTTAACTGGATAGGTGTGCAGTTTCATGAAAGAAAGAACCCCAGCAATATATGTTGTCATAGAATTTCTTATGGTATTGATGAGCCAGGGATTTCTTTTAAGAAAACATGTCTTATCTCATAGCTCTCAAAATACAGTCAGCTCAGCTTATTCATTATTGTCCAGCTTACGAAGACCCTGCTAAGATTGTAATTTAATATATAAAGCTATCCTTAGAGTAAAAAGACCTTATCAAATACAACCTTAGCTTCCTTAGACCTGAAATTCCTGGTATCTAACAGAGGTTTGGTTGTCTTTATAGTGCGTCAGTAGGTAGACATGTGTAAAGCATTGGTTTTCACTAACACAGCGTTTTCACTCCCAGCTCTGTTAGCATCTTGGGCCAGATAATTCTTTGTTCTTGGGGCTGTCCTCTGCACTATGGGATGCATAGCAATATCCCCGGCGTCTACTCACTAGATGCCAGAAGCACCTCCTAAAAATGTCTACAGACACTGCTAGATATCCCCACGGGGCAGAAGCGCCCCTGGTTAAGAACCACTACACTAACGTAATCTTTGGCAAGTGCAAAGTACATGTGATTCCTGGTGTGGGTCTCTGCTAAATAGAGTTAGTTGAGTGTAGCCTCGGTGTCAGACATTTTTGTGAACATAAATACAAAGTAAATCTTCAGGTGTCACTTTACAACTTTTAAAGTGCTTTAATATATATGATCTCATTTGAAACTGAAACAGTGTGAAGTGGACATTAATTATCACATAGGAGTCTGGGAAGTGGCAGCTTCTAGAAACTGGAAGAGACACATTTGAAATGGATACCAAAAATAAACTCCTTGAAGAAATGTAATGCGTAACAAAAACTTTTTAAGCTTTATTTGATTACCACTTAAACTCTTCAGCATCCCCAGCATCTCCTTCCCCTCGTCTTAATTTGCCAGGCGCTACTGGAAACAGGTAACCATCGGTGAGGCTGTTGCCATCGACTAAGTAAAAACTGCTGCTTCTGGGTTCTTGCACAATTACCCTGGCTTTTTTTTCCTCTTTAAACCGAAACCTTCTAGTGCAAGACTTGACTCATGTGCTCTGTAATTTCCTCGCATTTTGCCCGGTGGCCAGAGGTGCTAATAAGAGAGATGACAGCAGAAGAGGGAAGCCCAGTGACCGACTAAGGAGTCTGCTCACAAAGAATACATCAAGGATCTTACTATAAATATAACATCTTGTTCCATGTTGACCCGGATCCCAGGAGGTTCTTTGTAATGGTTTTATTCAGTCTGTATTGACAGGAATTGATGTCATTATAAGATCTGAGACCCTGATGTCTCCTTTTGTTTTAAATTAGGCTATTACATCTGCCTTTATCACTGACCGCCTTGAAGCTGAAGGCTCTTTGGTTGTCGGACAACCAGTCCCAGCCTCTGCTCACTTTCCAGACGGACACAGATCATGCCACAGGAGAGAAGATTTTGACCTGTGTCTTGCTTCCTCAGCTGCCTTCTGAACCTACTTGCCAAGGTGAATTCAAGGACAATACTCGCATGGCCACATGCTCCTACTAATAGGAACGGGAGCTAGTATCTATCCATACAACCTCTTACTCCCTCGTGCATCTGTAACTTGTCTAATGTGCACCCAGCGCCAGCCTGGGTGAGGTCATTAGCGGGGGGTCTCCCCTGGGAAAGCTCCCTTGCACCTTTGCAGAAAACGTACCCCGCATGCCTGCTTATCATATCTGAAATTCCTTAAACAGCCTTTTGGGTTCTACTTGTGGCTAAGGCTGAAAATACAGATGCTCTTTCAAAAGTCAACAGAGTTCCTTAAAATCCAAACCGATGGTTTAGAGGATCAGTACTGAACACCACCACCCAACAGCCTTTAGACCATTCTCTCGTTTTGAGCCATTGTTCCTTTGTTTTGTAAATCATATGTGGTTTAAAAAAATTTCACAGTAACATCAAATTGCTATTAAAAGTCCTTTGCTGAGAGCTGGTTTTTTAAAAGAGGCTTAGAGTGCTCTGGGAGAACAGGAGTCCCCTCAGTGGAAAGGCCCCGAAGCACCTTGCCAGTCCCGGCCTTGTCGACGAGCTTTACAATGCCAAGGGAAGAGCAGGGTAGAATGTGTTGCTGAAGAAAGTACTGGTGTCCCAACAAGTGCAGCCACACCACTGTCATGAGAAAGTGTTGAAAGTCCCTGTATAGATAAGAACTGTGAAAAAGGATTCTACAAATTACGATGACATTCTCTAATGCAATATTAAGCCTTAATTTAACAGAGCTTTTATATGATCTCAAACAGAATCATGCTTCATTCACTGAAAAAAAAAAAAGAAAAGAAAAAGGTAACCCTGTCCCAGACTTTTTTCTTTTCGTTTAAAAGTTTCTTTGAAATACGACGTCGCAGTTAGCAGTCACACGAACCAGCTTCCCCGCTGATGTGATTGGTCTTTGTCGTGACAGAGAACCTGCCTCGCTGCGGGGCGCTGGAGAGCTTGGTGAATGATGTCTCGGACGAGGCCTGGAACGAGCGTGCAGTGAACAGAGTCAGTGCGATCCGATTCTTGGAAGACGAGAAGGACGAAGAGGACAATGAGACGGTATGGAGATGGAGATCGTGGGCCTCCCCGGAAAATGAGGATTTCTTTTCATTCCAAATGATCTGTTCTCTGCTTTGCCGTCAGCATGTAAAAAAACTTTTAGAAGGCAAAACTAGGTACTTCTTGGTCCTGGTTCGCCAAATGTATATAAAGCAAATAGAACTTTGGGTGTTTTGTTTGTTTGAATAGTTTATACTCTTTATTTGGGATAACTTCCCTTCTTGCCTCCAGTAAATTGGTGGGGAATTTTTTTCTATTTTTGTTGTTCTCGGTGAACGAAGTCGCCTCCCCATGCCCACTTATGGGTGCACCATGTTGACTCCTTCCCATCTCACAGTGTGACGTAGCTCGCCTTCTGTGGAGCCACGCTTCTCTGCCCTCTTCACCTAACTGTTCCTCTCCACCGTCAGGCAGAGTGCTTGCCATCTTAGTTGGCATCATTTACCAGTTATCATCCAAAACTCAGGAAGGGATTTGAAAGTCCTACTTTGCCTTACTCCAGCCACACTTAAAAATGTCTCTCAGCCCCCGCAACGTCTTCAGGAGTCGGTGACCACTCCCGAAATCTCACTACAAGTTGCCTTTGGCTTCCTAAACTCCTTGCACTAATTGAGATTCTCATAAGGAGAGCTTAGAGGGAGTACCTGCAGCCCCCAAAGCAGAGGGTGGCTTTTAAATTACTGTCTGTAGTCTTTGTTATTCCAGCTGTCACGGATGGGATTTCATCCACTTACAGTAGTGGAGTGCAAAGCAGGAACGAGGCATGAAAAATAACTGCTCAGGGCTGATAGTCCTGCCTTGTTGGAGGGGGACGATTTCATCAGCTCCTTCACTGCCTCACGAGTGCCCTGGCAGTTTCGTGTTAATCTACGTTAGGCTCCTCCTGCAACTCCTGGACAGTCCATTTAAAAGATAGAAATACAAGGGCGCCTGGGTGGCTCAGTCGGTTGAGTGTCCGACCTAGGCTCAAATCATGCTCTCGTGGTCTATGAGTCCGATCCCCGCATTGGGCTCTGTGCGGACAGCTCAGAGCCTGGAGCCTGCTACGGCTTCTGTCTCCCCCTTTCTCTGCCCCTCCCCCACTCTGTCTCTGTCTCTCAAATAAATGTAAAAAATAAAATAAAAGATACAAATGCTGTTTTATGAGCCAGAGGGCATGTAACGTGTCAAATAATACATTTTTGTGAAAGATTGCCCCTGCCCTGTCACTTCACTTCCAGCACTGTGGCCTTTATTAGAAGATTGTGAGCTCCAGTAGGTGATGCGAGTAACACACACAGCAGCAAAATAAAAAAAGAAGCCCTTCTCTCCCGCTGTTGCCTTTTTCCTCCCATGGCTATGCCTCCGGGGTCGAAGGAAGTCGGAACCAGTGGGTGATAGAACATTGCAGGGATCTTTTCACCCCTTTACCCTCCTCTTTCTCCACACCCCACACTAGCATCTTAACTTTTTTTCTTGCCGTTCACGGAACTTTATTTTCATATTACACTAATCTCACATTTTATGAAGTATTCTTTTATTGTGAAAGCACTCCTTCAGTCTTGACTAGACACGTCCCACGCCACACGCTCATGTTCCCTTCGGAGCCTGCTGGTTAGCAGCCTGGAAACACGCGGGGCACAGAAGCAGGCGCTCCCGCCCACTCTAACTCGTAAGCTCCTTGGAGGTCAGACGGCCACCGCCTCCAAGCTGCCTGCGGGAGAAAATGATAGCATAAAAGCAAAACACTCACTCCCCTGTTTGTTTGCAGAGAACGCTTCTGAGGCGAGCCACTCCACACCCCGGGGAGCTAAAGAATATGAAAAAGACAGTGGAGAATTTACGGAATGACCGGAATGCTGCTAAAGGACTGGATTCCAACAAGAACGAGGTCAATCACACCATTGACCGAGTGACCACTGCTGTATAGAACTTCACCTGCAAGTTTTACCTCCCGTGTCTCCCCCTGCTGTTGAGATGTTCCCGTGCCCTCCGGAGGAGCCTCACGCAGTCCTTTGTCTTCCCTGGAAGGCGGGGAGGCGCGCGCGCCACCCCCAGGCCGCCAGCCGGGGATGCTGCTCTGTCCACGGAAGTGCCTTACTGCGTCCTGGTGCGCGCTTCCTGTCCCCCAGCTTCCAGTCGTTCGTCATAATAAGTAGAATACACTACTGTAAACATCTGGCCTTTGGTGTTATCTTATGTTGGGGTCAGGGAGCACAGGAAGGGGCATTGTTTTTGTCCTCCTCCCTCCCCTAAGGCGCTGGGACATTTTTCTCTTGGACCTACTGATGAGAGATAGTTTTATGTACGGGGAATAATTGATACTTTTTTAAAACCTTTTTTGGCAGCTCAGATGGTGTAAATTTAAAATTTTGTATAGGTATTTCGTAACAAAAAAATGTGTATTTCTTTTTCGTTATTTTATCATGAAAACGGTACATATTTTAGTATTTGTGCAGGAAAAAAGCGCAAGAGTCCTAAAGTATTTGTTTTCTCTTTTACCTTCCACTTGTGCCTTACTGTTTCCTGTGTCATGTCACACCAGTTGTACACAGCGGCGTCCTTGAGAAGTCAGATGAGACGAAGAATGTGGTACTTGTAAAGCAGTGTTGGATTTTAATCAGTAATCTACCTGGTGGATTTGTTTTTAACCAAAAAGAAGAATTACCACCAATTTGTAAATTTTATCAGTTGATTTTTTTTTTGGAAAGATGAACCAAAGGATTAGACTGCTAATATTTCGTTTCTTACACTTTTAATGAATGAGTCTCTTATAATGAGTACAGTGTCCAATTGTACCTATTTGGAAGGTATATGCCATTTGTAAAATAAAATCAGACGAGCACAAAAGGAGAAAACTGGTTCAGGAACCCAGTGAGTGAATGAATTATGTACTGCAAAAGAAAGTATGATTTTTACTGAAGAAAGCTTTAAAAGTTTTATATTGAGATATAAAACCACAATAAAGCGAAATAACCCACAACCATATTAGAAATGTTGCTATCTTTGTAAGTGCAATTTAATTTGTAAATACAGTTTGAATCAAAGTATAACAAAATATTGCTTCAAGTTTTAATTTTAAGTCTGCTAATTTAAGAGGTTTGGGGCTATGTTTTGGTATGTCTCTGTTGATTTTTTTTTTAATAATATGATAAAAGAGAAATGAAAATACTGGTCACTAAGGGATATCTAGGAAAATCACAATATTGTTGTTTTTTTTTGTTTTGTTTTCTCTCCATGAAATAAAATCACCCTGGAGTTAACCTTACAACTTTTTAAACGTCATTATCACTATGTATGTTCACATGATGGCAATTAGCTGAGTTCTTGGACCATGTGCTCCCATCCATTAAATATCTAAACTACGGGTCAGTGTTGAGTTAATTGCTTGCCGTTTTGCCACACAGGACAGACCTCAGAAGTGGCTTCCACTCTGGCGGGTAACTTTGCATTGTAGGTGTCTGGCCAGTTGGACTCACTCGAAATCTGCTTTCAACCAACCGAAGACAGTATCTTCTACTGCTGTGCATTTTCTTACTCGGTTCATTTTGCTTTTTGTTTGTTTGTTTAATATTTATTTTTGAGAGAGAGAGAAGGGATGTAAGTGGGGGAAGGGTAGAGAGAGGGAGCCAGAGAATCCCAAGCAAGTTCTGCGCCATCAGTGCCACGCCGATGCCGGGCTCCAACTCAGAAACCATGAATGAGCTCATGACTCGAGCCAAAATCCAGAGTGAGACACTCAACCCACTGAGCTATCCAGGTGCCCCTCATTTTGCTTTTTAAGTTGTTTGTGTATATTTTTTAAAAAGCTGTTGCGTTGGAAGTACGATGGCACGTAAGTGGTTTTTGGCTAGTCAGTTTTTTACCTTGCTCCCCAACCTGTGGGACGCCGTTCTGTTTTCTCCGTTTTAAGGTTTTGGCATGCTCTGTTTTAGACCTGTGAAGGTGATGCCACTAACTCATGGGCTGCTTGATGAACAAATTGTTTTTTTTTTTTTCAATGAGAGTTATCTCAATGCTAAAGAATAAAACTCTCATGTTGTTTTTTGTTTCCACACTAAGCCTACGCTTTGCTACCCAGTTTATCATAGCTTTGGTGGAATGTGGTGGGCACAACAGAGGGTTGCTTAAACTTTTCTAGGAAATTTTATGTACGTAATTATCTGTTTCCTTTGGCCTACCTCCGTGACTACATTTTCACCTGGTTGGGTTTTTTTTTTTTGTTTGTGTGCTTGTTTGTGTGTTTTGTTTTTAGTTTTGGGGGTTTTCTTCCCCCCTTGCTGGTGAAGGGAAAAGTTCCTTTCACTTACTTGTGCTGGGGGACACTGCTGTGCTCCTCGGCCTCAGGGTGCCGGGACCAGACTTAGACCTCAGCACGGGAACAGCAACCAAAGAGACCCAGCTGCAGAACATGCCAGCCTTTTCCAGTGAAGCCTTCTTGTCTTTAGAAGGAAAACATATTTACGTGAAAGGATACCTTTCCCTCGTGAGGCCAGTGCCAGAATCTCCTGACCTCTTCCTAGAACATCACTGTGCACCCCCGCCCCACAGTCTGGCCCTTCCTTCCTGCAGGAAAGGGAGGCGTTCACTGTACAGCCTGCCTGTTTGTCTTGTGGGAGTGACAGGTAAAAGCGGGAAAGATTATCGTGACCTGTTCACCCACTCTTTTTGTAGCTCCTTATTTCCTGTTTTTAGCAAGGAAATTATGCCTACGTGGATAAAATAGGGAAAAAATAGTCATTGGGAAAAAAAAAAAGTCACAGGTAAGAAAAACTAGAACTATTTGCCTGGATGTAGTTTTTTTTCAATTAAAAAAATTTTTTTTAAGATTTGTTTATTTTTGAGACACAGAGACAGAGCATGAGCGGAGGAGGGGCAGAGAGAGAGACACACGCACAGAATCCGAAGCAGGCTCCAGGCTGCAAGCTGTCAGCACATAGCCCGTTGCGGGGCTTGAACCCACGAGGCATGAGATCATGACCTGAGCCAAGTTGGACACTTAACTGACTGAGCCACCCAGGTCCCCCTTGGATGTTGTGTTTTCTTTTGTTTTGGGAAGTTTGGAGGCGCGACCCTGACCAGCCCAGCCTTCCTATGTAAAATCTTAGCTGTGGCAGGTCAGGGAGCACAGGGGGAGGAGCGGGCATCTTCCACGGCAGCCCTCCCGCCTCTTGTGAAATCCACCACACCTGAGAAGACATGCTGAGGGGTGGGGTGGAGGCCGGGGAACATTGTTCCTTCGTCAGAAAGGTGCTGTCAGCAGCCAGGTCTAACCCTGTGAAAGTGACACCCCGCTGCAGGCACTGGTGGCAGCTGTGTGACAGGGCTGCCGTCACTGAGCGGGGACAGCCCGGAGCTGCTTATTCATAGAAGCCAAGTCAGGGTTATCCCAGCTCTGTGACACCTCGGAGAGTTGAAATCTCACTTCAGCAATGAGTGTCGACACGCCCAAATTTCCAAAAAGCCAATTTAAAAACAAACAAAAAAACAAGAACAAAACCCCAAACTTTTTATTATAATCAAAAACATACAAACATAGAATCGTGTAATGAATGATATACCTATCGTGTGAATGATATACCTATCAGCCTCAAACAGTTACCGACCCGAGACTGATACTAACCTGTTTTAAAGGGACCAAATCAGGGGCACCTGGGTGGCTCGGCCGGTTAAGCGTCCAACTTCGGCTGAGGTCATGATCTCATGGTTTGTGAATTCGAGCCCTGCGTCAGGCTCTCTGCTGTCAGCATGGAGCCGACTTCAGATCCTCTGTCTCCCTCTCTTTGCCTCTCCCCTGCTCGCTCTCTCTCTCAAAAATAAACATTAAATTCTAAAGGGACCAAATTAGGTTTTTAAATACATCCATAAGAAGAAGACTACACAGTGAAATAACTTAAAAACTCAGGAAAAGCAGAACACAGGGCCTTGAACACAGCACTCTGGAGTTCTAGGTTTTGAGATTCAGCATGGCCCAGCCCTGGAATCAAATAGACATGGGTTTGAACCCCAGCCCGGCCATGTGGCTTTGGGTAAGCTACCCCTACCATCACCGGGCCTTGGGTCCGTCATCTCTAAAATGGGGCAGTAATACCTCTCGCATGCTTAGAGTGGGATTAAATGGGGTACATAAAACAGCTCTCAGGAAGTGGGTGGCTGCTATTGTTACAGGTCTCACTGTTGGTATAGGAATGTTACTAGCAGCTCTCCAGTCCCCGCCACGGAGCCAGCGGTGTGTGATCACGAGAGCCGTGTTCCTCAGAAATGAGGGCACGTGCTCGTTCTCTGGCAGAGAAACCTTTCTCACTTGTGACGTTCCATAGAGACCCTTGAGTTACATAATTGGGAAGCGAAATTTTAATTTGTCGCGTCAGCTCACTTAACAGTAAGGTTAGCAATTGTCTCACGGCAGCCCCCTCATTGTAGCTGGACTCAATGGCTTGCTCTCTTCAAGTTAAAGCTAGTTTCTACCAAGAAGGCACAAAGCATCTAGTGGAGAACAAGGTCTCTCTGGATTTCCACACAATGTCCTTGGGTTTCTAGCTTTGGGTCTGTTGTGCTCATTATTGCCTTACATCTACTTTATTTCATTTTGATTTATATTACTGCCTCCTTTTCTGACTCCTTTCTCTCAGAGGGAGACCTCTGAGGCTTTTGTGTGTCAGGAGGGGCAGGTGGATTTAAGAAACGGGTCATCCACAGAAAAACACCTGGATGAAATCAACAAACGCAGCCTGATTTGGGCAGCATAGAGGGCACGCCCACCTTGCTGGTGCTTTTTCTTTTTAACAGCTGACAGCTGGCGGGAAAGGGTAACCAACCAGAAGAACCTGATCTAGTTACTTTTGTTCAGCAGGTTGTGAGGAAGGTTGGAGAATTTTCGTGTCTCCCCGTCGGCCAGAAGTACAGTGTAATTTTCAACTGTGAGAGTGGGCAGTCCCTGTGACAAGCCGAGGCTCTTGAATTCTGACTAAGAATTTGACTGGGTTGATCCTCCAAGGACCCTTTGAGGCGTCAGCATTTAATTTCTACAACAAACAAGGAGCTTGCCCCTTGGTAGTGAAATGGTAGTGACCGTGGCCCTGCTTCCTGAGCACTTACTACGTGCCACACACCAAGCTAACTGAACACAATCTCAAACTTCCAGAACCACGCCCATGAGGTAAGTGGTGGCATTCCCACTTCACAAAGGAGAGAATTGAGACTCAGATCGTTTTAATAACTTTTCCGTGGTCAAGCAGCACATGACAAAGTGGGAATTCAGATGCACTGCTGACTAGAGTCTGTGGTCTCCATTATTGCTTTCTTTTGCTTTGTTCCCCTCAAAGTACAGTGAACCTGTGATTATATTTAGAGTTGTATTCATCGCAGTGGTGATGGTTCTATTTTAACGAGATTATTTAAGCCTGGGTTATAAACAAAGACTGGCACAGAACCGGGAGAAATTGAGCCACCATTTCGGTAGACTCAGTCTTCATTTGCATATGCGGTAGCCAGTGCTGTGACTCTACACTCTCCCCCACCCCTGCTCACTCCATATTATGTTTTCCTTGGTAAGTGCTATGAAAACGTTCATGGGACCTTTGTTCTACCCTCTTAAGTTGTATTCAAATCTCATGAAATGGGAGAGGAATTATTTGGTCAGTGGGAGGTCAGAAAAATAAAAATTGCTCTGCTTTTTAACATTGACTGAAGTGACAGTTTGGTAACCAGCTCTCTGAGAGAGCTTTAACGTGTTCCAAAAATTGGCAGTTAGCTCGAGGGTGAGCTAATTAGTTAGGAATGATTTTTATCCTCTCTACCTTTAATAGCCTACCCTTGGAGAAAAGGCAGATAATGAACACTTGGAAATCAATAGTGCTGCAACTTGACCTTAATGCACTTTTGGGGGAAAGAAGAGAGATGACTCACGATGGATTATTTAAGATCCTCCTTTTAAAATGCGTTGTTGTGAAAGATTTGACAAATAATGATTGCTCCTATTTAGGCACTATCGTTTAATCAAAGAAGCAGAAAACAGGAAGCATGCAAAACTTGTGTGAGTAAGCACTGCTTAATTTGATTTGAAACTGGCTTTTGTAGAAAGGGAAGGCCTTATGCTGCCTTTACGTGGCAAGAAACCCTGCTTGCACCAGGGCAAAATGGAGTGACATCCCTTACCTGCTACCGCCTAAATACAACCCACAGATGCTTCTCTTTAGGTCCTTTGTCAAAGGAAGTCGTGAACGAGGTCTTCCTGCTTGCACACAACGGCCCAAGAACCCAGCGGGCTCCCCTGGGGGATGGGCCGTTCCTGCCTGGACCCCGAGAGTCCTGTGTTCCTCAAGCTCACGCACCTGCTGCTGCTCCCCGCCCTTCCCTGGCTGGAGGTGCGAGCGCCTGTTTGTTTAAACCTCCGTCAGGACCGCTTGGAAAAACAAAACAACATACTTACTTGTCTGGGCATTGAATGCTCTTCCTGAATTTTTGTCCTGCCCAGTGGCCCGGAGGCATAATGGGTGGGGCGAGTTTCGGCGTTGGTTTGGGAAGTTTCGAGAGCGGGCTATGGGTTGGGTCTGTTAGGTCTGGGCTGCTCTTGGTTTTGATCATTTTGGAACGTCTGAGGGTCAGGGAACGTTGCCATAGATGGCTCTGGGAGTTGTCATGTTCTGGCTATGCCTCTTTCTCACAGGAGGGCAGGTGCGCGGCGGGGAGGCACCTCACCCAGCCCTGACTGATGCTGTGTCCTCCCCCATTGCCTTCTCACCTGGACACCTGGAAGGTGTGCAGTGTGACAACATCACCTGTTAGATGAGGGCTGCTTGATGTTGACTCCCTCCACAGTAGTGACTGCTGGTCTTCATTCCCCCACACCCAGCCCCACGCGGATGTCCGCCAGCAGGTGGAGGAGGTGTGCCCGCAGGGCTGGGTGGAAGCCGTCTTCTGGAAGCCCTGGAAGCCCAAAGTTTGTCCCCGGTGGTAATTTGGCCCTGGGCCCCTTGCCTAACTTGTTCCCCATCTCCAGTAGAGCAATACCATGCAGCACACAGGTTGTTAGAAGAAACAATAGCAACAGAATAAGGTGAAGCTTTCGTGTAGTTCTTTCCCTCTATTCACGGCTTCAAAGTGCACTGCTCTTTGAAGAGCTGGACATCAAGTGACGAGAAAAATCAGTGCTCCCGCTGCTCCGCCTGCTCCCCTAACACCTTAGTTTTTTTGTTCAGGGCTGCTCAGTGTGGCCAAGCCTATTCTTGCTCGCTGCCCTATCACCTGGCACTTACCACAGTCTCCCCTCTTTCCTGGAGGCAGTGTGTGCAGTGGTTTCAAACCTCAGCACGTGTCAGGGCCCCTTGGCGGCCGTGTGAAAGCAGTTTGCAGGGTCCCATCTCCCCAGCGGCTCTGATTCAGTAGGTCTGGGTTGGGATGAGAGCATTTCTATTTTTTCTTCTTTTTAAGGTTTATGTTATTTTTGAGAGAGAGACAGAGTGTGAGTGGGGGAGGGGCAAACAGAGAGGGAGACACAGAATCCACAGCAGGCTCCAGGCTCTCAGCACAGAGCCCAACGTGGGGCTCGAACTCATGAACTGCAAGATCACGACCTGAGCCGAGGTCTGATGCTTAACCCACTAAGCCACCCAGGCATCCCAGTATTTGCATCTCTAACAAGGTCTCAGGTGCTGCCGTTGCTGGCCCAGGGACTGTCCGCAGTGGACTATACACAGAGAACCGCTGCTCTGGTGTATGGGAAGGAGCAGAGCTGGGTTTAAATCTAACCATGCCGCTTAATTTTGTGACCTTGAAAAGATCTTCTTAATTTCCCTGAATCTCAGTTAACTTATCTCTACAATGGGAAGAATATCTACCTCAAGACGTTGATGAGTATTCGATGATGAAAGAGCACATAGTAGGCTTTCAGCATTACCAGCTCTGTTTGCGATCCTGCAGTGGGCACCCACCTGTTCCCTGTGGAGGCAGAAGAGTACTTGGTCTCTTTAGCCGAGTTCTCAATGTTAAGGGTGGTCTTGTTAGTACGTACAGGCTAATGGGAGTGGAAGAAACGCTAACAGAAGTAGAAACGAGGCTCACCTGTGGGAGCGTGCCCTGGGGAAGCCTGGCAACTCGGATGACCAGACACGGTTAGAAGTTACTAACACTTCCTGACTTGCCCGATGACAGGCACCATGCCTCACTCATGTGTGTCTGTGCCCGGCCCTCCAGCCAAAGATCCTCACCCCGCCATCTGCTGTTACACGTGGGCTGTCAGAAAAAAAATCTCCCCATCATGACAGCTCTGAAAACTTCAGGGTCCCAGACCTCACGTGTGTTCTTCGTGCAGCCCTACAATCACTGTAGCGTCCTTGGGAAGTGGACATCAAATTGCTTAATTTCAACAGTTCCAGGCTTTCATTACTCATTATCCCCTTCCTTGTTATTTCAAGGATGATCCTCAAAATGGGCAACTGATATGGAAATATACGGTAATATACAAATCAATACATAAAGTTTAAGTGACATCCATTTTCAGGGACTAAAGCACAATTATTGATACCGTAAAACTACTTTCCTGAAGATGTCAATGGTAATGCCAACCATTTATCACATAATTTCCAAATAAGTTGTATATTTTTTAAAGTTATTTATTTATTCTTAGAGAGAGAGAGAGAGAGAGAGAGAGAGAGAATCCCAAACAAGCTATGCACTATGAGTGCAGAGCCCAGCGTGGCGCTCGAACCCACGAACAGTGAGATCATGACCTAAGCTGAAATCAAGAGGCAGACGCTTTAACCACCTGATCCAGCCAGTGCCCCGAAATTATGTGTTTTTAAGCCTTGTGTAGTGTATGATCACTGTCTAAATGACAGCCTTCCCTAAGCCGTGATTTCCTTTGGGAACAATATCAAACTGTTTTGATAATATTCCTTTTAAAATATTCAAGTGTGAGAGTCTTTAAATCATGACTCACTGCCTGTTTTTGTAAATAAAATTTTCTTGGCACACGACCATGATCATTTCTTCATGTGCAAAGACTGAATGGCCCTCGAAGCCTAAAATACTTACTGTTTGGCCCTTTACAGAAAAAGTTTACAGAGGTTTCTGCTTCTAGATGAAGGATCCTATTGGTACCTTTGGCCACCAGACGGTGCAAAATGTACCACTAAGTTATCACCCTCCTGCCTGGACATCCCGGCTTCCCAAGTAAGCTGAACTCAGAGAGCCTGCACCTTGGTCCCTGCTGCCAACAGCATCACCTGTCCCAACCCTTGCTCTGCCATTATTGAGATGCTCTGTAACACACACCTGAGCTCACCTCTTCTCGACTGGCCCGGGGGCTGGAGCGCGCCCTCAGCACCCATCCTGGCCCCCATTACACTTCTACGCCTGGCCGAGCAACAGCATTACATGATTTGTAGTGTCCATAATTGAGATTATATGGCATCTTGTAGGAAGAGCAACAATATTATAAAAATTGTTAAGATCTCATGATTTGAGACTGCCTGAATGTCAGCCTTGTTTTATGGAGGAAATTCAGGCTTTCACGTGTGAACCTGCCACAGTTTCCATCTCCCACTAATGCGCACCCACGTGTCATCTCTGCTAGACTGGCAGCTTCCCCCAGACCTCACTTCCTGGCCACAACTAGTTCTTGCAGCCATTCTCCTGACCCTTTCTCTCTTAGAGCTTACTCCGCCAGTGATCCACTTTGCCCCATATCTTCAGCTACTTGTATAAATTTGTTTAAATCCTATCCTTAGTAAGCAATATATCTTGATCTTAAAGTTCCCTCTATAGCTACCTGGTTGCTCTTTTCTCTGCCAAGGTTCTTGAAAAGGAGATCTATTCTTGTTCTCTCCCTTCTAAGTTCCCACCACCTCTCCACCCAGTGCTGTGGGCACTCTTTCTCCAATACACCGTGGCAACTACTCTGACCAGGTCACCACGCCTCCATGTTGTTGTATCTGATACACATTATCCCCACAATTACTGAGATATAATCTCAGTGTAAGTTTAAGGTGTACCAAGCATTGATTTGATACATTGATATGTTGCAAAATCATTACCACCGTAGCATGCGCTCATACCCTTTGCACGTTTTGATTCAGCTCTGGCCTTTCTAGACCTGTCTACTGTATTTGGGTCTGTAGACAACTCCTCCCCCTGGCACTCCTACCTCCGTGCTTTTCCAGCATCTTTGACTACAACTCAGTTTAAGAAGAAACTTTTTACATAGCAACCCAGTAACCATGTACATATAGACACAGCTGAAACTAAAGTTTTCCAACATAGTACTCATCCTTAACCGTACCCAAGAAACTCTGATATTTCCAGTTGCATTCTTTTTTAGTGCCAGCCAGTTACAACCAAGTAAATTGATTTCATGGCTCACTAGTGGCTTGCATCCTTATGCTCTCGGTTTCCCTGATACTTCTCTACTTCTCCTCATATATATTTTACCAGTCTCTTTGGTCCCCAAATTTTTTATATTCCTCAATGTTCTGCCTTCATATTTCTGTTCCTAGTGTATGTGCTTTCACCAGGGGACCTCATCCTTCCTCTTCATGCTGCAGACTCCAAAATCTCTCTCTATTCTGGAACCTCAATACTGTACTCCTACAGAAAATGATGTTGGCCCCAGGTTCAATTCCTAGGGACTCCACTGGGCCAAAGTCAGGGGAGACTGGTCATCAGGTTGAAACTCATATGCCTATAGTTGATTCAAGACAAAGCTAATAGCTAAAGTCAAGTAAAAAGCCAGTTGTCTTGTGCAAGGACCTAAAACAGAACCAGTCTTCTGTGCTGTGAAGTTGCATTGCACTCTTTCCAGTGTTCTCTTTCTGTAGTCTATTGTTAGGAGTGAGTCACTAGACTCAGCCCACACTAAAGTCATCCGGCTTTATCATCAATATTAGATGAAGAGATACCAGTTCTCCTCTGCCGAGTGACTGCTGTTATATGTCAGGCACTGTCCCAGCTCCATTCAGTTTTAATTCTCATAACACTAGGAGCTTGGTGGTTTCATCCATATTTGAACCATTAGGAAATTGAAGCATAAATCAGATCATTGACAGCAACAGCTCTTGTGCTTGAACCAGGCTGGTTTACTTCTTTCAGTGGTCGCTTCCAAAGGTGATCTCAGCCCCGAGGTTTGCAAAACTCTTCAGGTCGAATGCCAAATGGGGTGGTGATGTACAGAGAAGTACACACTCCTCCAGTCCAGCCTCCTGACTGGTTCCCCCAAGTCAGGCTCCCCTGACCCAGTTAACTGTGGCAGGGGCTACATAGGGAGAGGCCAATTTGAAGAAAAATGGCAGAGGAGAAATGAAGCCTCTGGGAAGCTTCCTACAAGCTGATTGGCATCTACGGTTTATAGTTAAACCGGTACGAAGTTGTGGTGGGGAGGGTGGGAAGAAAGGAGAGCAGGGGGAGGTGTAGTGAGTGTCTGTGAGCCAGCACTGAGTGGGTGAGGAAGGCGTGGGGACCTGAGGAGACTGGGTTTGGAAAGAGGACATGTAGGGAGGTAAAGAGGATAATTACAAAAGAGGAAAGAAATCTGAATAACTGACAGGGCTTTTATGAAAATTAACTTTTGAAGTGCATCTAGCATTTCAGAGCACCTGTTTTACTTTTGGAAGAAAGATAATATATCATCAAGGAATAAGAATCACACGTGGGTTCTCTCTTCCCTATTAAAGATTCAGGGGGAAAGCCTGCACCCAGTGCAGAGGTCCCGTTGGATGAGATTCTCTCTTACATTTACGCATCGTATCAGTTCATCACTGGAGACCTCGGCCTGCTTCTTGGTTGAGAGCATGTCAGGCAGAACAGAGTCTGCTCGAGAAAACTGAGGATTTTCCAGAACTGCGGCTGAGAAAAGCTCACCTGTTAACTTTCTAGACTCTCAGCTCAGCCCCTCTTCTGAAAATTGGGTGTCGCAGGCATTGTTTCTGTTGCTGTGGTTGCTTGTTACTCCGCTTTCTATGTTCTGAAATCTTTTCTCTACAATCTTTGAATGGGAAATAGGAAAATTGTAGTTTCCTGATTTCTCCAAGAAGACATACTAAAAATCACTTTACTTCTCATGTTTCTTTGACTGCGATGAGTTCCCTGGAAATCGACTCTGAGGTGGAGATGAGCTTGCAGGAGGTTTACTGGGGAATGTTCTCAGCAGCACCACTGCTGAGGGTGTGAGGAGAGCAGGACGTCTCTTGAGAGAAGCTGAGCTTCAGTGCAGTTGCAACAGAGGCTTCGACCCATCCAACTGGAGGTCTGGGAGCCCAAATGAAGCAAGAGGTGGGACTTTGTACCCACCCCCCCAAACCACTAACTAGATGCAGCTGCCTCTGGAAAGGAGGCATGGCTTAAGCAAGGCAGCTCCCTTCAGTAGAAATCAGCACCTGGTAATGGTGGGGAGTGAGGACAGACTCAGGGTTGAGTAGTCAGCAGACACTCACTCAACAGCTGGGCAACCTGTCCTGCACACTACAGCACCCCCTACAGATGTGCGTCTGCTCCAATGGTCTGCTCATGTTCTGAGTATTTGTATAATTTTACATACTTTCTCTTCTGGGACTCATTTTTTAAAGTTTATTTATTTATTTTGAGAGAGAGAGAGAGAGCGCACACAGACACACACACACACACACACGCATGCACAAGTTGGGGCGGACAGAAGGAAAGAGAGAGAATCCCAAGCAGGATCCATGCCGTTAGCACTGACCCCAAGGTGGAGCTCCAACTCACAAACAGTAAGACCGTGACCTGAGCAGAAATCAAGAGCCAGACGCTCAACCGACTGAGCCACCCAGGTGCTCCATGGGACTCACTTTTTTTTAAACTCGCTTTGTATTTTACTAGGAATCATTGACTTATTAAGTACCATTCTGACTCCAAATGCCCTAAATTTTCTCCTGAGCCTGAAGTACATAGCTTATGTATATATAAGAAAAGAATATATATAATTTGTATATATATATATACACATATATATATATAAATTCCTTCTTTCTGGTTGTTATATAGTCTAATTTCTAATGTAGTGAAAGCTTTCCCTATATTTCACCTCTTCAGTCAGGACTAAGCCACTGGTGATACATTTTGTTATTAATGATTTAATTAATCAAAGGGCTGGAGAGGTTGAGTTATTTTATTTTTTCTTAGAGTATATTTAAAAAGTAATTTTTCAAAATGGAAAATTGTTGCACAGTCTCATATTTCCTTGATTTTCTGTGGTCTCTGTTTCTCTATCATTGACTTAAAAAATGCAGAGTCTGTGTATACATTCAGCATTCAGCTAGAGATACCCTAAGAGAAACAAAGCAGTGATTGTTCTTTACTCTGCTGAAAAGTTTTAAAAGACACAGCCCCGTTTATTTTTATCAAATATATAGTTACATTTTGTGTGCATTTCAAACAATGCCATATTAAGTCTCATTTTCTGCACACACAAAATAGCAATTCTAATCACCCCCAAGCCCCATCCAAAAAACCTTGCTAACAGAGTAAATTGTAGGCTAAATTGGTGCTATTTTCATGGCCAAAGTGATCTTGTAAACAGAAGTAGTGGCTCTCCTCATCACAATTATGTGAACCATACTGTTGCTTATGAAAATCTATTATTTAATGTTTATTTTTATTTTTTATTATTATTTTTAATGTTTGTTATTTTTGAGAGAGACAGAGTGTGAATAAGGGAAGGGCAGAGAGAGAGGGAGACACAGAATCTGAAGCAGGCTCCAGGCTCTGAGTTGTCAGTACAGGGCCTGACGCAGGGCCCGAGCTCACAAACTGTGAGATTGTGACCTGAGCTGAAGTCAAGTGCTTAACTAACTAAGCCACCCAGGCGCCCCTGTTTATTTTTATTTTTAAGAGAGAGAGAGAGACAGAGCATGAGCTGGGGAGAGACAGAGAGAGGGAGACACAGAATCTGAAGTAAGCTCCAGGCTCTGAGCTGTCAACACGGAGCCTGACACGGGGCTTGAACTCACAAACCACGAGATCATGACTGGAACCAAAGTCAGACGCTTAACCAACTGAGCCAGCCAGGTGCCCCTGAGCATTAGTACTTCTACAAGGACTTTCCCCGTAAGAAAAGTCTAGCATCGTTTTTAAACATCCTGTGACAATGTTAGGCAAGCATTTAGTACATGCTGGTGATGGTGCTGAAACATATGCGTCCAAATCAAAACGCAAAACAGAAGATATAATCGGAAATTGTGAAGAAGGCCAGCCACTGCCACTGTAATTGAGGAGAAAATTATCTGCAAAATATTAGTGCCGATGTTTAGAAAATATAAGGCAGCGGTAAAACAGGTCCACTTTCAAATTAGCAAAATATTGTGTGAAACCAGAAAGGATAATGGAAAAATGTCGGAGACCTGGCTGTAATATTAATTCCATCCTAATTAGGCCCTGAGTTTCCAATGCTTGTATATGTACACTCTCTGGGGGTGTCTCCCAACTTAAACTTATTTCTATGGAAAAACTAAACTAGAATTATGTGATTTTTGAAGTACATGAATCTTTAAGAATACATCTCTCAAAATAAAGCAACAGCCTATTTTAAAGGGTTTGGTTTTTTTGGTTTTATTAAAAAATTTTTTTTTTACATTTATATATTTTTGAGAGACAGAGACAGAGCACAAATGGGGAAGGGGCAGAGAGAGAGGGAGACACAAAATCCGAAGCAGGCTTCAGGCTCCAAGCTCTCAGCACAGAGTCTGACGTGGGGCTCGAACTCAGAAACCGTGAGAACGTGACCTGAGCCGAAGTCAGATGCCTAACTGACTGAGCCACCCAGGCATCTCTTTTTGGTTTTATTTTATTTTGACATTTCATTTTTGTTTTTATTGTGCTAATCCCATGACCTCTAATTGATTTAGGCTATTAGTAAGCGGAGAAGATGCAGTCTATCAAGAAAAGGCTATAGAAGCAAGGAAGACGGGTGGGGAAAAAAGGAAGACATGTGAAGGAAAGGACAGAGGAACCTAAGTGGTGAGGAGATGTACTGGTTACAAAAGGAGGAGAAATAGTGCTAGCGAAGCAGCGGCCATCTGCCAGGTAAGGCGGTGTGACTGGCAGACAGAAGTCCGTCCTGGGTTCAAGTCACTGCACTACTCTGCCAGTCAGTCAGTTGGTGTTCAGTGAGTTCCTGTTATGTGCTGGGCACCGTTGCATACTGTAGATAATGTGAGTGCACAGGACTCCTGCCCTCAGGAAACCCATGCATCACGTTGTCAGAATTTAATGTTCAGGATTGCCAGAAGGGCTTCAAGGGAGAACTACAAGGTGTTCTGGAAGGATTAGAGAAGGTTTGATTGACTAGATGGCAATTCATGTGAGACCTGAAGAATTTCCTTGACTCCCTCAAGATTAGGAATCTTGATTCTGCATCTGCGTTGTGAACATGATGGTGCTTATTACACAGGGTTCTTGTAAGGATTAGGGATGAGAGATGTAGGAGTGGGTAAAATTTTACTTGGGCCCTGAGGCTATTGTCTGCTGACCCCTGCCCTAGACCTCCCTTACACGTTTATTGCACTATGGATAGACAGGAACATCTCTGTACGATTTAAGTCGCCATATTGGATGCTGATGCAGCCTTGCCCTGCCCACCTTGTCAGCTTCTGCTGCAGGTGCTGTTGACATTTTGAGGCATTTTTCACATCTCACAGCTCCTTTTCTGACCATCCCTGCTAGGCTCCCTTAACTCAGAAATAAACCACTTGTGAGCAGAGGCCATATGTTATTGTTTCCATTCCTCAGGATCTAGCACGGCAGAGCTCAGAGTGCGTGCTTGACTGACTGAGTACTCTTTGGTCACTACTAGTAACTAAATTGATCACTTTACCTATGAAACATATAACCTTTATAGAACCAGACAGAGAATAAGGCTACTTTATTTAGAAATGATCGAAGGAGGAGCGCCTGGGTGGCTCAATTGGTTCAGCGTCAACTCTTGATTTCGGCTCAGGTGGGTTCAAGCTCTGTGCTGATGGTGTGGACCTTGCTTGGGATCCTCTCTCTCTCCACCCCTCCCTCTCCTCTGCTCATGCTTTCTCTTCCTCTCTCCCAAAATAAATAAACAAAAAAATGACCAAGAGAAGGCCACAAGCTATATTGCTTAAGGTTTACTTTTATTTTATTTGTTCATTTTCATTTTCCGCCTGTTGTGAAATCCTAGCCCTTGAATCAATCTACTGTTTCCACCTGTGTCTACAGCTAAACTCCTTTCCTAAGTATTGACTTAGTTTTGCATGGACACCTGCAATGCTCTTCCTTGAAACACTACTGTCCAGACCACATCCTGCTTGGATTCTCTTACTGTGTCATTTCTTTTCCTGTATTAACCCAGCTACCCCCCACACATGTCTAGTTTCCTAGTGACACGGGATGGTAAGTGAAATCTGCCTGAGAGCCTAAGATGATTAGCATGTTAGTGAGCTGAGAAAGAGAGCACCCTCCTCTGGAGGACCCACGAAGAGGGAATGCTCAGAGCTGGATGATGAATTCCGGACCTCGGTCCCATACCAAGGGCGGGAAGTGCTGGGAGAGCAGAGAATGGGGACTTGCACACACAAAGTGTGCCTTCTCCCACCAACACCCCCAAGGAGGAGAGATGAGGGTGCTTACTCTCTCTTCAAGGCCTTCAAGTGAGGCTTTACCCTCACTTCACCCCAGGCAGTCACAGAGTCAGAGACGGCTGAAGAGGGACACTCCTGAGAAAGCCAACAGCCCAAAGACCAGCTGGGACACTGATGAAGGAGATGCTCTGGGTTCTAGATAGACCTGACCTTCTGGAGTTTGTCATGACTTTTCCCCTGGATGAGATCCAGGTACAAGCAAGAGATGGACACAACATGGGCTCATGTCAGATCTCGACTCAGAGTCCTCGGGGCTAATTCAGCTCAGCAGAGAGAAGCTGAAGATGGCACCCGAGTCCTAGGAGTCTCAAGCAGCCAGCCAGGCAGAAATGCAGATGTCCCAGCCAAGAGAACTGCAGGGAAGGTCTACGCTGATAGGGCAGATTGCCAAAACACCTGCAAAAACGCCAGTGACAAAAACAGAGTTACTCAATCACCAGTCTGAAGTGTGTGAAGCCAGCTTACAGTAGTGCCGGTGTGTGTGTGGGGGGAGCTTTCCCTCCCTCTCACATCCCTCGCTTCCTCTCACAGGTGTGGCTTCAGTACCTCAGGGGGGTCTCCAGCACAGGTGAGCAAACTGGCAGAAGTGGAGGGGATTGGTTAGGGGAGCAGGAGGAGGGGCCCTGTCCTGCCCTTTCTTCTGTGGGCTGGCATCCTGCCCAGGGCCAGGCCTCCCTAGAGAAAGGTGGGAAGGCACAACCTCACAGTCTCGTGCCCATTTGGACTCTGATAGCGGCCTGGGGTTTCCCATTTCTGGATTGAGGATGTTTGCCTTAGCTAAGAGTGACCAGAAACATCGCAGGGAAAAATGGGGGGTAAATGGTTGTGTGCTTCTGTTTCTCCACATCAGGCTTGATTAATAAATCAATTAAAAATTTTCACATCTATATGTTTAACTTATAAAGACTGTGAAGTAGTGATCATTTCGAGTAATTTTTGCCAACGTTAAAAGAAAGAAAACTGAGCGGCGAAATGATATGGTTTTGCAATTGGGGAATGAGGGTGTCTTTGCTAAAAATGAAGGAATATCACACAAGGACATTAAGGATTGAGCTCATTCTGTCTTTAACTACATCGCCACGCACTGAAATAACATTTCATTAAAGTATCTTTCACAGTTCAGCCATCTCTGGGATTAGGAATCCATGTTATTTTCCAACTTCTGTTCTGCAGCCCTTTGGAGAGGAAGGCAAACAGAACCACTGGAATCTATTTGGTTGTGGGAATCCCATGGAAATACAGAAGACATTCTCTCTAAGATTGAAACCTCCTGAAAAGGCTGGCATTACATTTCATGTTCTCCTTAGGGAAGTGTCTTAGTTTGAAATTCTTTTTAGTCCACATGCCACGGAGGATAAAATATCTTCAGAGTTTGCTTCAGCTGGGCTACTGAAACGATCCACATGGAAGAAAGCTGGCACCTTGAACGGTACAGCTGAGGTCTGCAGGCTCCGTAGGTGTAGGAGTGACAGGGGCGGCAGTGGCTGTGGCATCCCCTTCATTCTGCCACAGATCATTTGCAGAATGGCTTTCTTTCACAACCAGGTATGTGTGGAATAAATACTGCTGTTGCTTTGGAATTCAAATGGGCAAGCCTTGGTTTCAGTGACTGAGGTCTTGATTTTAGAGGGGAGGATCCATTGGAAAGAGCTCCTCACTTGTGTCATGAGTGTGACCGCTCCCACCCGTGGGCCTCTCAGTGTGCGGTGAGAGGACCAGCCAATATCCATTCTTTATAAGGCAAACTCTTTACATCGAACATTATTTTTATGTTAATAAATATACAATTGCATAAAAAGAGTTTATATGTGTGTATATTCAAAAGATTAATAATAGAAATTAAACAAGGACCACCCCCTACACACACACACACACACACACACACACAGATAGATGGAACAGAATAGACAGCCCAGAAATAAACCTACACTTAGATGTTCCATTAATCTACAACAAAGGAGGCAAGAATATACAGTGGAGAAAAGACAGTCTCTTCAATAAACAGTGTTGAGAAAGCTAAACAGCTACATGCAAAAGAATGAAATTGGACTGCTTTCTTACACCACACACAAAAAAGAAACTCAAAGTGGATTAAACACCTAAATGTGAGACCTGAAATCATAACCTTCATATAAGGGAATGCAGGCAGTAATTCCTTTGACATTGGCCATTTTTTTTTAGATATGTCTCCTAAGGCAAGAGAAACAAAAGCAAAAATAAACTATTGGGAGTACATCAAAATAAAAAGCTCTGCACAATGAAGAAAACCATCAACAAGGCAAAAAGGCAAACTACAGAATGGGAGAAGATATCTGCAAGGGATATATCCTATAAGTGGTTAATATCCAAAATATATAAAGAACTTACACAACTAACCAAACCCCCGACAAATAATCTAATTGAAAAATGGGCAGATCGTCTGAATAGACACTTTTCCAAAGAAGACATCCAGATGGCCAACAGGCACATGAAAAGATGCTCAACATCAGTCAACATCAGGAAAATGCAAATCAAAACCACAATGAGATATCACCTCATGCTAGTCAGAATGACTGAAATAAAAAAGGCCAGAAATACGATGTGTTTGTGAGGATGTGGAAAGAAAGGAGGTCTCTTGCATTGTTGGTGGGAATGTAAATTGTTACAGCCACTGTAGAAAACAGTATGGGGGTTCCTCAAAAAAATTAAAAATAGAGATACCATATGATCCAATAGTTCCATTCCTGAGTATTTACTCAAAGAAAATGAAAACACTAATTCAAAAAGATATAAGCTCCCTTATGTTTATTGGAACACTATTTATGATAGCCAAGATATGGAAACAACCCAAGTGTCCATTGATTGGTGAATGGATGAAAAGTACCACACACACACACACACACACACACATACATACACCAGGAATATTATTCAGCCATGAAAAAGAATGAGATCTTGCCTTTACAAAAACATGGATGGATTTAGAGGGAATCACCCTAAATGAAATAAGTCAGACTAAGAAAGACAAATACATGATTTCCTTCATATGTGGAATCTAAAAAACAAAACAAATGAATAAACAAAAAGCAGAATCAGACCTATAAATACAGAGAGCCAACTGACGGTTGCCACAGGGCAAGGAGGAAAGGGGATGGACAGAGTGGGTGAAGGGAAGCTAAGGGAAACCATAGCTTTCAGTTACGGAATGATTAAATCATGGGATTAAAAGGCACAGAATAGGCAATATAGTGAATGGTACTGTCATGGTATTGTAGGGGTACAACACTTGTGATGAACTTCACATCTGGTAAAGGATGAGTGTGTGCAATTTCGACTAGGTGACACCAAGATATTTTCCACAGTAGTTGTTCCAATTTATAATGCAATCACGCCAGCAGCTTATAAGAGTTCCTACTGCTGCACATCCTTGATTATCATGGGTATGTCAGACTTCACATCTTCATCAGTGTGGTGGGTGTGAAATGTTAATGATATTTAATTTGTATTTCCCTGGCTAATGCAATTTCTAACTAAATAGGATTGGTCATCTTTTCAGGAATTAGAGGTGTTCTTTTTTCGTCTTCTGTAGAATTCCTCTTCCTGTCTTTGGTCTGCTCTATAGGATTATTATTTTTTTTATTGTGTCATATGTTCTTCCTTTGCAATCTTTAAAAGGTACTGCAAATACTGCTTCCCAGCTTGTACCTCATCTCTTCACTCCCTTTGTGATGGGGTTGATGAAAAGCATGAACAGAAATTTTTAAAATTTGGTGTAGTCAAATATACCAATGCTTTCTTCATGGTTTATATGCAGAGCTCTTTCCCCTGAGGTCATAAACAGAGCCTCTTCTAAATGTTCAAAAATTTTACCTTTAACATTTCAATTTCTTAATCCATGTGGGATGTACATGTGCATGTGTGTGCATGTGTGTGTATACGTTATTCTTGATCATCTAGATACTCCATACCTGCACAGGTGTGCTGGAACCAGGATATAGGACAGGAAGCATAGGACAGCCATGTATGCCCTCAGTGAGCATCCACCCAGTGCTTCAGTGGCCCTTCTTTAGCCCCATAGCAACAGTACAGATAAGGGGAAGGACATCACACTGGCTTAGAATCCCCAGGCTCCATAGGAACCAAATAACTCTTCTAACTAGGACATAGCTTTCAGGTGCTGGCAAGCAAAATGCCTAGTTAGAACTTCTGTGGCATCAGGGAAGGCTTCCCACAAGATATTTATGGTCCATTCACAGTCTTCCAGAACAAATATATTCAATCAGGGGTGATTTTTTTTTTTGATCATAAGAGTTGTTACTTCACAACACAGCTGAAATTCTACCTCTATCAGTTTTCAAGGGAAACAGAAAAAGTAACCCAAGGTCAATTTCCCATGCACTATGGACGTGTGTGTGCAGGCGTGTGTTTGTGTGCATGCATACATATGTGTGTAGAGTACGAATAGGGATTATTTTCATCATTTTCTATGTGGATAATGTGTTGTCCCAGCACCGTTTGCTGAATAGGCCATCTTTTCCTCTCTGACCCGCAATGCCAGCTAGACCATTTTCCAGCTTTCACCATACATGTGAGTCTCTTTGTTAGCTCTTTATCTGTCCTGGCACCACCCTGCGCTTCCTATTACCACAGTCCTAATTGATGCAGCGCTAGTGTAATCCTTGATATCCAGAAGGTCAAGTCTGCCTGCTTTGCAGACAAGTTTTGTCAATTTGTAATGGGTTTTTTGATCTGTCAATTTAGCTAGGCAATAGTCCAGTTAAGCAGTCTAGTTGTTGCTGTGAAATAATGTTGCAGATATAATTAAAGCCCTTAATCAGTTCACTTTAAGAAGATTATCCCGGCTTATCCGGGTGTGCCTGATTGAATCTGCTGGAAGGTCTTATGTGCAGGACTAAGGTTTCCCCAGGAGAGAGAAGAAATTCCACCTGTGGATGACGGCTTTGGCCAGTTCCTGTTGCGTTCTATCATGCTTACGATGCCCTCCTCTATGGACTTTGAACTTGATTAGCCAGCCCCGACAATCACAAAAGCCAATTTCTTATAATAGGTCTGTCTCATGCTGTCTCTCTATCTCTGTCTCTCTATAAAATATACATAATATTCACTTATTCTGGTTTTATGTATGTATGTATGTATTCTGGTTCTGCTTCTCTAAACCTTGTATACTGTTCTTTTCTTCTTTCTCTAATACAAATTACAAAATTGGTTTGTCAGCTTGCACTAAGATATACGCTTGGGTTTTGATTTACATCAGAGTGAATCTGCATGCTAATTTGGGTGGAACCGATATCTTCATAAAATTGAGTCTTCCTATCCATATTTTTCCACTTATTTATGTCTCATATATCTTTCTATAAAGATAGACAATTCCCTTTAAACATCTTATTTTAGTAGTTATTACAAATGCTATCTTTTAAACTTTTTTATTAAATAAAATATGTATATAACAATTACTCATCTTAATGAATTATTATAAACACACATATACTACTATTTATGTAAAAAAAATAGAACATTGTCTGAAGCTTGCTGAGTGTCCCTCCAAGTTCACATTCTTCTTTCCTCACCTGAGACATAGTCATCATTCTTGTCTTTATAATAATCTTCCTTCCTCCCTCCTGTCCTTTCTTCCTTCCTTAGTAGTTTTGCAATTTCAGTGAGAATTTGTAAATAATCTGTTTCAGAGCCTTATCTAGATGGAATCATGCGGCAGGTATATTATTGTGGATACTTGGATTGTAACCAGTATGAGACCATATTATTATTGAACATTCACTTCCTGGTGAAATAAACATTTTACCATACTGAAGTGTCCCTTTTATCTGTTAAAGTTGTTTTGTTGTTGTTGTTGTTGTTTGCATTACAGACTACTTTGCCTGATCTTAGCACACCACACTAGCTTTCTCCCATCCTTTTATTCTCAACTTTTCTGAATTCCTATGCCTGACCTCTTTGGTTTGCTTTCTCTTCTTATATCTTTGCCTAGAATCCTTTACTATTTATTGTATTGTCCTCCAAGCTACCTCACACATAATATATGTAGATTTTCAGTTATCCTTAGTAGAAGCTTAGGACAAATGAACCTCATCTACCGTTATCAGAAGTAGTGTCATTTCTTCATGGCTGGCTTGAAAGATTGAAGTTTTTATGTATTGATCTTACATTCTGCAAACTTGCTGAGCTCTCTTGCTAATTTGAGCAGCTCATGTATATGTTCTTGTAGATTTCTACGTAGATAACCATGTTATTTGCACATTGTTTCCAATCTTTACAATGTGAATTTCTTTTTCTTCTCTTACACTGGCAGGTACTTCCAATATAATGAGTAGAAAATGGTAAGAGTGGAAATCTTGGCTACTTCCTGATTTTAGGGATTCACTTAATATTTTATTCTTAAGCAAGATATTTGCCACAAGTTCTTTTAGAGATATACTTTATCAGGTGAAGCAGTTCCTTTTTGTTTCTAGTTTGCTACATATTTTTTTAAAATTTTTTTCAGATTATAAGTGGGTTGGAAATTAATTGGAGGTAATTCTGAATCTAGTAAGATGATCATATGGTTTCTGTCTTTGAAACTGTTATCATAGTGAATTATATTACAGATTTTTCTAACATTGAACCAATTTTGTATCCTGGAATAAATCTAACTTGATCATGATACATTATTTTTATACATTACTTGATTTGGTTTGCTAATGTTTTATTTAGGATTTTTGTGCCTGTGCTCCTCAGAGAACTGGTATTTAACTTTGTTATAATGTTCAGGTCTGGTTTTGGTATCAAGTTTATATAAGCCTCATAAAATGAGCTGGGAGTGTTGTCTGTTGACCTTTCTTTGAAGGAACTAGGATAAACTTAGAATTATCTGTTCCTTGAACATTTAGAGAACTTACTTCTCAGCCATCTGGGTTTTGTGTGTTCTCAGTGGGAAGGTTGTAACTATTGATTTAATTTATAGGCTGGATCTACAATTATTAAAGACTGGATCTACAATTATTAAAGACTCCCGCCAGGGGAGCGCTGGCTGTGCCAGCAGAGCCTGAGCTGTCTGACCACTGGCAGGCCCCCATTACCTGGCTGTCCTCAGGTGTCCCTCTCCAGCCTTCTCAGAGGTAAAATCCACATGGCCTGCATCTCCCCCCAGTGGCCACGGATGTGTGACTCTGAAGGAGAGCTTGTTAGTGGTGGGCAGTCACGGCTGGGAGGAACCGGCTAGGTGCTGGCCGCCTGTTTGTGGTCCGGCGCTGTTGAAAGGGAGTGATTTTCCACAAATGGGTACAGGTTTAGTCTGGTCAAGGGGAAAGAAGAGGACCGGGAGTGACAAGTGGGAGCCAGGGAGGGCTGGTGGATGAAAGGGCTCACATCCAGGAGAGGTGTGAGCACGGGGAGAGCCAGTGGTGGTGGGACTGGTTGGAGGGTGTCCCAGGCCAGTGGTGGCAGAGTCAGCGGAGGCGTGCCTTGGCGGGGAGTAGCGTTCAGTGCAGCAGCTCTTTACCAACAAGCGAGGGAGTTTATTAGGATTTCAATGTCTCTTGCAGCCATCCTACTAAGCATGAACTCTGATCACTGGTTATATGTTTTTGGATTTTTCCCCCCAGCTCTTTGAAGATGTCTCCCAGGCTTCTGGTTTCATTATTTTGTGAGAAATCAACTAGTAGTCAAACTGTTAATATTGTGTCGATAATTTGTCTTTTTTATTAAATCAATGTTCAAGATCTTTTCCCTCTTCTTGTATTTTGCCATTCCATGATGATGGATCTAAGTGTTATTTCTTTTTTTTAAAGTTTATTTATTAATTTTGAAAGAGACAGAGATAGCATGAATGGGGGAGGGGCAGAGAGAGGGAGAGAGAGAGAATTCCAAGCAGGCTCTGCACTGGCAGAATCCACCCAGAACTCCATGAAGCCACAAGATCATGACCTGAGACGAAACCAAGAGTTGGACATTTAACCGACTAAGCCACCCAGGTGCCCCCTAAGTGATATTTCTTTTTATTTATTCTACTGGGGTTTCCTGATTTGAGGATTAGAATCTTTCATCAGTATGAGAAACTTGTCAGCCAGTATCTCTTGAATATTGCCCCACCCCATTCTCTCGATTACCCCTTTTTGGATTGTATATTGTGCCTTCTCACTTTTCCCCCATTTTTTTTTAAATCACTTCATTTTGTGATGATGTCTTCTGGGTAATTTCTTCAGGTCTAAATTTCACCTCATCAATTCTTTCATCAACCATATCTAATGTGATATTTAAATTACATATTGAGTTTCATTTCTATTTGGTCCTTTTCCAGACTTGTCTGGTCAACTTCAATAGCCTCTTATTTCTTCATCGTATTTCAATAGTCTTTTATTTCTTTGAAATCTTAAACATGCTTCTTTTAAATGTCACATGCTAATTTCAGTGTTTGAAGAGTTTGTGCATGTGCTTCTGTAATTTGTCATCTTGTTTCTCACTCAAGGTGGCTAATTGCCTCTTATTTGCTGATGTTTGACTGTAAGGTTTGATTCTTTACAGCCTTATCTGTAGGAAATCTTTGAGATTCTGAGTTTGAAGTGATCGGGCTAAAAACTTGACCTCTTTAAGCAAAAAATTTCATATTGGGGGTTTGGAGGTATCACACAAGTACCGTTGACTTTTGAACAACATGAGTTTGAACTATCTAGGTTCACCTAAATATGGATTTTTTTCAGTAGATACAGAACAGTAATTGTATTTTCTCTTCCTTAAGAATTTCTTAACATTTTCTTTTCTCGCTTTATTGCAAGAATATAGTATATGATATATATAGCATATAAAAATATCTGTTAGTTGTCTATGTTATCTGCAAGGCTTCCGGCTAACAGTAGGTTATTAGTAGTTAAGTTTTGGGGGAGTCAAGAGTCATATACAAGTTTTCAATTGGACAGAGATCACCCCCGTAACCCCCATGCTCTTCAAGGGTCAACTGTAGTGTAAATTCCAGGTCCAAACCCGCTTGATTGTGAGCTTGTAGTTAACAAATTTCTTAAAAAGTTCGCAGGAGTTCCTACCAGTCTACCCAGGCACAAAGGAAAAATAGCCAAGTAGAATATTACTACCTGATTTCCCTATGGAAGAAGGTGCCTAGAGAAGCTCTATTTTACTCACTGTAGATGTCATCCTTTCAGAATCAGACTTGAGAGTCATGGTGCTATCAAGTCTTCAGACTTCCTGTCTAACTTGGTCTCGATATTTTCTAGGTGCTGGTTTCTGGACAGATTAATCAGATTTTTCTATGTGCTGTCCCAGGTAAGATTTCACCTCAAGTACACCCATCATATTGCTGGGGATGGGTATATATTTTACCTTAAAAAAGAACCTTTCTTTGTTCTCTCCTCTCCTCACCCTCCCTTCCCTCCATAACTTCTTTATTTTTCAGGTTCTAGGGCTTTCAGCTGGAGGGACGGCTTTTCTTCCACAATACCAACCCTTACTTCAAGAAGAGTTCAAGCAGCTAAAAATGAAAGGGCAGCTAATTACTTATATAATTATTTAAATTTCTTACAGACTCCAGAGATTCTGTTCAGTGAAATTTATAATAACACACACACACACACACACACACACACACACACACACACACACACACACAACATATGCTGTGTATTAGACATTGTTCTACATAATTTATAAACATTAACTCCTTCAATGCTTGTTAAAACCATATGAGTTAGGTACAATTACCTTTCCCATTTTACAATAAGGAAACTTAGGCCTAGAGAGATTAAGTCACTTGACCAAGACCATAGAATCAGTAAGTGGGGAAGCTAGAATTGAAATCTAGGCAGTCTGACTCTATTGACCAGTTACTGGAGAAGATCATCACGAGGACATGACTGCCTATTGGTCCTTGACCTGATTGTTGGCAATCAGAGGCTCTTCAACCCCTCCCATATCCTTGGGACCTATGTTCTGCCTTCCATTCCCACAGTGCAAACTACTCTCAAGGATGCAGTCTTGAGAGCACAATTTGTTGAGATCATCTGGAATGAGTATGTGACTCAACCCAGTGAAGGCTTCTATACAATCTTTTGATATTTGGGTAGATGTGGAGATCTCATCTTACGATCTCCTAGCAAGCCTCATATGTAAGTTCTCTTGCTTATTAAAGCTGCTACCTACCAGTTTGGAGTGCTCCATCCCTTTCTTTGGGTTCTACTTGTCTGCTGAGTGGAAGGACCAGTTTACAAACCAAAACCAATGGCTTAAGCCACACACAATGAAGCCCTGTGGTAATTCTTCATTTGTTCTTCTTGATCTGCCCCCAGCATTGTTCTGTTGGGTTTCCTGGGTATTACACATTTTTGGAGATAATCCCAGAAAACTCATTATTCTGCAAATACTCCTGATATATTAGCCAGGTTTAAGTTACCTCATAAAAAATTGGAAAGGAATGAAACTGCGGAGAAGGGATATTGAGTTCTGGTGCTGATAAGTTGAAAAGGACAACACTGAGAAGGTGACCAGGAAGACTCTTCACCAAATACCTTGAGTTTTCTGAATGGATGCTAGTCAATGGTGAATCTCTATGGAAGCAGAGGTTTAGAGGTTCCAGATCAACTCTCAAGAGTCTACTCCCACCCACGTTCCTTAATTTTGTTTTTTTAGTTTCTACAATTGCCTGAGTGTAATGCTGTGATGGTATGGAGGACTTTTTGGATGTGGATTTAGAAGATGAGTAGTCTAATTTTTACTTTTCACTGGCTGTGTAGGTTGGTAACTTAACTCCTTTGAACCTCAGTATCTTCACCTATAAAAAGGAAATGGTAATAGCTGTCCTGCTTGCTTGCAAAATCTGTGCTGATGCTATATAATTATTGTTGACAATAGTAATAATACTTTATGGTAGCATACCCACAACCAATTAAAAATGAAGTAAAGGAAAGAAGTAAAATTCAAGTCAGTATGTTTTACTGTTTATCAAAAGGTTTAGTGAATCTTTTGGATTCGGTGGCTTTATTTTCTTTTTAATGTTTTCTGCTATTGAGCCCACTTGAGCAAAGTAGTAACTGAATTTGCTTTTAGGGTGTAGTTTTCTAACTTTTATAATAATTTACTCATTTAGAACTTCCCCAAATGTGTATTTGGTCCTTTAGAGATTCTGCATGTAGTTTTCAGAGGATTACAGACCTCCTGTGCCTCAACCATCTCCTGAGGGACATGGACCTTTGGCTAGAACCCATTTTTAAAGTTTCAGTAGTGGCACCTGTAATCGACCACTGGGAGAAAGAATCTTCACTGGATCTGTCAGTGAATGAATTAGAGAAAGGTGGGTAGGTTTTGGGCATCCAGCAGCCTGGAGTCACGGGGAATGTTTTTTGATCACTTAGATAAAAAATATCTTGAACTAAGGGCGCCTGGGTGCCTCAGTCGGTTGAGTATCTGACTCTTGGTTTCAGCTCAGGTCATGATCGCACAGTTTATGAGTTCAAGCACTGCGTCAGGCTCTGTGCTGACAGTGTAGAACCTGCTTGGGCTTCTCTATCTGTCTCTCTCTCTGCCCCTCCCCAACTTGTGCTCTCTCTCTCTCAAAAATAAACAAACAAATAAATAAGCATTAAAAATATATCTTGAACTCTATGATCTTTTCTTTATTTGCTATGAATGTTTTCATTAGCTTTATAGTACTCTCCAAAGGACTTTTCTCTGCACTGTTTGTGAGTTGTTTGTGAGAAGCATCTTTGTGAGTTGATGATGACTAAGAGTTTATAGAGTTTCAGGATTTTACATAGATGTCTAAGTATTCCATTCTTTGAAACTGCAAGTATCTAATCACATTGGCCAACTTGTAATATGACACAGAGCAACCTAATTCCGTTTTTTTAAAGAATTCTTGTCCTCCAAAGAAGCTGAGATGCAAGTCATATGAATAATATCTTGTTCATTTATTGCACAATGTAAGTGTGAAAACAGATTTTTTTTGGGTCAGATTGTCAGCATTTCAAGTTTTTATTTTAATTCCAATTGGCTAACATACAGTGTTGTATTAGTTTCAGGTATACAATATAGTGATTCAACACTTGCGTACATCATCTGAAGCTCATCACAAGTGCACTCCTTATAATCCTCATCACCGATTTCACCCATCCCACCTCCTTCATCTCCCCCCCTGGTAAATATCAGTTTTTTCTCTGTAGTTAAAAGTCCGTTTCTTGGTTTTCTCCCTCTCTTTTTTCACTTTTCTCATTTGTTTTGTTTCTTTAATTTTTTTTAATGTTTCTTTATTTTTGAGAGAGAGAGAGACTGAGCATAAGCAGGAGAGGGGCAGAGACAGAGGGAGACACAGAATCAGAAGCAGGTTCCAGGCTCTGAACTGTCAGCACAGAGCCTGATGGGGGGCTTGAATTCACGAACTAGGAGATCATGACTTGAGCTGAAGTTAGACGCTTAATAGACTGAGCCACCCAGGTGCCCCTCATTTGTTTTATTTCTTAAATTCCATACCTGAGGGAAATCATACAGTATTTGTCTTTTTCTCACTGACTTATTTCACTTAGCATTATATTCCCTAGCTCTATGTTGTTGCAAATGGCAAGATTTATTTCTTTTTTATGGCTGAATAATATTATATTATACACACATGGACACACAGAGACACACAGACACACACACACACACATACCCCATCTTTATGCATTCATCAGTTAATTTGGGTTCTTTCCATAATTTGGCTATTGTTGATAGTACAGTTACAAAAATTGGGGTGCATGTGCCCCTTTGAATTAATGTTTTTGTATTCTTTGGGAAAATATCCAGTAGTGCAATTGCTGGATCATAGGGTAGTTCTGTTTTTGAAGAAACTGCATACTGTTTTCCACAGCGGCTGAATCATTTTTGCATTCCCACCAACAGTGCTTGCGTGTTTTTTTTTCTCCACATCCTTGACAACACTTGTTTCTTGTGCTGTGGATTTTAGTCATTCTGACAGATGTGGGGTGATACCTCACTGTAGTTTTCTGTTCTTTTCTTTCTTTCTTTCTTTCTTTCTTTCTTTCTTTCTTTCTTTCTTTCTTTCTTTCTTTCTTTCTTTCTTTCTTTCTTTCTTTCTTTCTTTTCTTCCTTTCCTTTCCTTTCTTTTCTTTTCTTTTCTTTTCTTCCTTCCTTCCTTCCTTCCTTCCTTCCTTCCTTCCTTCCTTCCTTCCTTCCTTCCTTCCTTCCCTCCCTCCCTCCCTCCCTCCTTCCTTTCTTTCTTTTCTTTCTGTCTTTTTCTTTCATGACTAGGCTCCATGCCCAGTGTGGGGCTTGAACTCAGGACTCTGATATCGAGAATCACTTGCTCTACTGACTGAACCAGCTAGGCACCCACTCATTATAGTTTTGATTTGCATTTTCCTGATAAAAAGTGATGATGAATGGCTTTTCATGTGTTTTTTGGCTATCTGGATCTCTTCTTTGAAAAAAATTTCTGTTCATGTCTTCTGCCCATTTTTAGTTAGATTATTTGTTTTTTGGGTTTTGAGTTATATAGGTTCTTCATATATTTTTAATTAGATTATTATTTTTTTGGTTTTGAGCTATATAGGTCCTTAATGTAATTTGTTTACTAACCCTTTATTAAATATGTCCTTTACAAATATCTTCTCCCATTCCATAGGTTGCCTCTTAGTTCTGTTGATTGTTTCTTTTGCTGTACAGCTTTTATTTTTGCTGTTGTCCCAATTGTTTATTTTTCTTTTGTTTTCCTCACCTCAGGAGACATATCTAGAATAACATTGCTACAGCTTATGTCCTCTTCTAGGATTTTTATGGTTTAAAGTCTTACATTTAGGTGAATTTATTTTTGTGTATGGTGTTAGAAAGTGGTTTTAGAAAGTTAGCATGTTGCTGTCCAGTTTTCCAAACACCATTTGTTGAACAGACTATCCTTTTCCCAAAGGATATTATTTCCTGCTTTGTCAAAGATTAATTGTTCATGTAGTTGTGGGTTTATTTCTGGGTTTTCTATTCTGTTCTGTTGATCTATGTGTCTATTTTTGTGCCAGTGCCACACTGTTTTGATTACTACAGCTTTGTAATATAACTTGAAGTCTGGGATTGTGATGCCTCCAGCTTTGCTTTTTGTTTTTCAAGATTGCTTTAGCTACTCAGGGTCTTTTGTGGTTCCACACACATTTTAGAATTGTCTGTTCTTGCTCTTTAAAAAATTACTGTTGGTATGTTTATAGGGATTGCATTAAATATGTATATCTCTTTGGACAGTATAAACACTTTAACACTATTTATTCTTCCAGTCCATGAGCATGGAATCTTTCTATTTCTTTTTGTTATGTTCAATTTCTTTCACCAGTGTTTTATAGATTTCAGAGTACAGGTTTTTCTTCTCTTTCGTTAGGTTTATTTCTAGGTATCTCATTATTCTTGGTGCAATTTTAAACGAGATTGTTTTCTTAGTTTCTCTTTATGCTTCTTTATGGGTGTATAGAAATACAACAGATTTCTGTACATTGGTTTTATATACTGTGACTTTACTGAATCATTTATCAGTTCTAGCAGTTTTGGGGGAGAGTTTCCAGGTTTTCTATATAGAGTATTATGTCATCTGTAAATAACGAGTTTTACTTCTTCCTTACCAATTTGGATTCTTTTTCTTTCTTTTTGTTGTCTGATTGCTGTGGCTAGGACTTCCAGTACTATGTTGAATAAAAGCAGTGAGAGTGGACATCCTTGTCTTGTTTCTAACCTTAGGGAGAAAACTCAATTTTTCCCCACTGATGATGATGTTACATACTGGTTTTTCATATGTGGCCTTTGTTATGTTGAGGTATGTTCCCTCTAAACCTACTTTGTTGAGGGTTTTTATCATAAATGGATGTTGTACTTTGTCGAATACTTTTTTCTGAGTCTATGGAAATGATCATATGATTCTTATTCTTTCTCTTATTGATGTGATATATTGTGTTGATTGATTTGTGAATACTGAACCACTCTTGCCACCCAGGAATAAATCCCATATGATGAGGGTGAATGATTTTTTTAATGTATTTTTGAATTCAGTTTGCCAGTATCTTATTGAGGAGTTTTGCAACTATGTTTATCAGGGATATCGGCCTGTAGTTCTCTTTTTTAGTGGTGTCTTCATGCAGTTTGGTATCAAGATACTGTTGGCCTCATAGAATGAATTTGGAAGTTGTCCTTCCTTTTTTAATTTTTTTGTAATAGTTTGGGAAGAATAGGTATTAAGTCTTCTTTACATGTTTGGTAGAATTCGCCTGTGAAGCCTTCTGGTCCTGGACATTTGGTTGTTGGGAGTTTTTTTTCTTTTTCATAAAATATGGGTATTTTATTCCAGCTCTCAAATAACATTCGAGCTCTGAAAAAGTGGGAAACACATCCTTCCACACAAAATTCTAATTTATCTGACATTAGTTTGAAAAAGGTAAAGGAAATATATATGTATATCTGTATAAATATTTATATACCCACATATGTATTTGCTCAGATTTTAGTCTCCATGTTTGTATATTTACTCTATTTTTGTTTTTTTTTAATAAACACCACTAAAAATCATTAAATGCACCCCAATACTTCTGCCTCTTAGTCAATCGTTTAATATTGTTTTGATTGTTTAATATGTGTTTTGATCACTTGTGCGATTAGTCAAACTGTACATTACATTAGAAAATGTAAGGGAAAAACTTGGTTTAGGTTATATTCTATGTGGCACAGTTACCCCTTTACATGATTTTTTCATCATGTATTATTTTCAACTCCACACATCTTGTAGCTCTCTATGCAGAGTATTTCAGCTTCTAGTGCTGTACATATCTACATCTTCCGGATGAGACTGCCCGTGATCCATGAGCTTGGGGTCAGACATAAACTGTGCAGCACCTGAGGGAGATTCTGATTCTGTCTTTGTTTCAAAGATGAGTTCTGTTGGCAAAGGCACTGAGTGTTTCAGTTTGCGAGTGGGTTTTGCAGGTATTTCTATTTCAGCAGAGTTTTCTTCTATCTTAGTTTTTTCTTTAGGTTTAGGAAGTGACTCTTTTTGTTGTTTTTTTGTCCGCAGTGATTTAACTACTTCATAAACTTGTCGGCTTGTAGTATATGCCTTTTCCCCAGTTCCCTTTGCAGTTATTACTGACTGAACTGGATAGCAAACAGTTGCTCCTGAAGTGGCCAGTCCCAGCGGATAACCAATTTTCTTAAACCTAGAACCTTTTCTTGCTGAAAACAAGCCTGCTAATCCTGAAACTGTAATCACTCCAGTTTTTGGAAGAAAATCTCGAGGCGGATTCTTCAGACAGATATAAGCATCTTTCCAAACTGTAGTGTATCCATTATCCCGTTTTTCACCAAGACATAAGCACCCTTGCACCAGCCAATATAATGGCCAGTTGTCGTGCAGATGGATGTAAAGCACATTTGTAAATGGCCAGCTGCTCTTCAACACATTTAGACTGCAGAGCGGGGTGGGGTCCATGTGGGGAGCTGCTCTGGTTTTCCTAGCTGCTTTTTCGATTCTTCTTCATTGGCCGCATGCACACTTATAGACGCACATATCAGACCCAAAGGTATGGTTGTCAGCTTTTGCATCCTAACAGCCGCCGCATCTGTGATCTTCTCTAAGTTTTCATATAGTCAGCAGTTTTTTGATTTCTGATTCAATTATTTGCTGGTTATCAGTCTGTTCAAATTTTCTATTTCTTCCTGTTTCAGTTTTGGCAGTTTATATATTTCTGGGAATTTATTCATTTCTTCTGTGTTGTCCAGTTTGCTGGGATATAGTTGTGTTTTTTTTTTTTTTTTTACAATATACTCATTTTTTTTTGTATTTCTGTGGCATTGGTTGTTTTTTTTTGTTGTTGTTGTTGTTTCCTATTTGTGATTTTACTTATTCGAGTCCTTTCTCTTGTATGTGAATTATGCAAAAGTACCATAAACAAATACCAAATTCTAGTAAATGGTATATATGTGAAAATACTCAAGGTGAGGTGTACTGGTGTTTATAATCTACTTTGCAATGTATCGAAAAATTACGTGGATCAACAAAAGGATAGATAGCTAGATCAATGAGAAAGCAAACAAAGAAAAATATTAACAACCAGAGAATCTAGGCTGGTGGGTATTTGATAACTATTTTATACTTCTTCAGGGTTTTAGTATGTTTCAATATTTTCATAATTACATGTAGCCAGGATGGGGAGGAAAGTAGCCAAGGGCAGATCCCTACATCGCTATAAATTCTTTTTGTGTGCTTTACTTCTTTGTCTGCGATTATACTGATACAGTATTCCATACACACAGCTCGCTCTTGAAAGAGAGAAAACTAAGATACAGGCAGGAAACAGGAGCCCCTAGTCACCAGAAATGGGATTTGGAGTTGTGAGTCTGGAATGCCCTAATAAAAGGTATAGCGATTCACTTGGTGCTTGCGTGTATCAAGCTTTGCCCTAAACAATTTTGAATGTCACTCATTTTTATCCTCACGGCAATGCTCAAAGTGGGGGAAGGGAGAGAGCATGATTTTCTCATTACAGATGAAGAAACTGAAGCTAGGGGGAGGGCCTTCTCTGGATTTTAGAAGGTCGGAATGATGAGAGAAAACTTAATGAGAAATTTAGGGAATAGCAATAGCCCAAGTTTCATGAACACTTAAAGGTACTTTAACATCCAGCTCGTGATTATCTTTTATGGAAACTCAAAGGACAGAGAGACGGGTTACACCTTTTAGGAACCTGGATCTTGGGGTTTTCTAGGATGGTCAAAGGAAGCAGGCATTGATTCGTTAACTCAGTAAATATTTACTGAGTATCTATTATGTTTCAAGTACTATTCTGGTTGCGGAGGGATATGACAGTAAACAAAACAGGTAATGTCCAGTGCCTTGTGGACTTACATTGTAGCGGGCATCTGAAAAGTCAGAGATGGACTGCTCCAACTTCGGGAGAGATCTTTTTGTGAGGTCATGTGGGAAACAACTCTCTTGTCCGGCAGGATATCTTTGAGCCCTAGGGCCTACCACTGAGCCCACATACAGTAACTTAAAGAATTGGATAAAGGCCTTTAAAGTCTCAGTATCTGAAGGTTCGTAGCGCTGCCGAGCCCCATCTGCCATCTGTAATTCAAAATAAAACAATACGAAACTGAAAAATGTGGGTGAAAAGACTATCCAAGTTTAGATTTTCCCAGTGATAATTACAGTAAAACCTTGGTTTATGAGCACAATTCATTCCGGAAACGTGCTTGTAATTCAAAGCACTTGTGTATCAAAGCAAATTTCCCCAGAAGAAATAATGGAAACGGAGATGATTTGTTCCACAATCCAAAAATATTCATATAAAAATGATCACAAGACTGTAATGTAATACAAAATCATAAAGAAAACACAAGATAGAAAGAAAAGTAAACAAATTAACCTGCATTCACCTTTGTAAACCCTCGTGGCTGGTGTGAGGGAGATGAGAGAGGAGGGTTATTGTAGGACGACTTTCACTATCATCAATGGAGCACTGCTCTCTTTTGGCTCGTTGGACTCTTTTTCTACATGGGGGCCATTGTATACGCTCGCACAGATGTTGACTACAGTACAGCATTAATAAACTCTTGTCGTATACTGTACTTAATGTAACTGGCAGTAAGGCAGCAGAGGAGAGGGTCTACATCTAGCCCGACCTAGAATGAAGCAAAGCATTCCTAAGCTTACTCTTGTATGGAAAAGCGAAGGACTGTCCATAGGTGCTTTGAAGTGATAAAAAAATACACTAGGGCCAGTTGTGGTCACCTTCCAACGTTCTGAAAAATCACTGATTTCTGCCAAACACCGCAGCCTGAGACTGAGCATCTGAGCACGTGACATGATCACCCACAATCCCACAGAGAGAGAGAGAGATTGAGAGAGAGAGAGCCATTGGGTCAATTGTAATCATGTGACATTTGGAGTCATGTACTACTCGTATTGCAAGGCATGGCTTGTTTATAAATTATTAGAAATGTTTGCTCATCTTGTGGAACACTCACAGAACAAGTTAGTCACAACCCAGGGTTTTTACTGCACTTTCCTATGAAATATTAAATCCTTCCCTACCACAGCTTGACAATACATTTTCTGTATGTGTCCTTGCTTTCCTCTAAGCACGGCCTTCCTTTGCCAGCTGGGGAATCCAGCACTCGTAGGCCCTCATTCACATTCGCTAATCACAGAAAAAATAAAATAGTTTTAGGAAGGACTGAAGTGTCCCCAGGCCTAGAAGTGGCATTCACCTAATTTCATCTCAAGCTGGAACACCTTTTCTCGTTATCCAGACAAATTCAGCATCACATCTCATGAAAGCCCATCTTTGCTTGAAATACTGGCCACCTTCTGTATATTCAATCATTTTGCTATTTTGTATTTTTATTGCTTTGTTCTTTTTATCTCAGTCACCTGCTAAATTTACTCTTGCAAAACCTCACGTGGCTTTTTTGGTTTCCCAGGGGAAGAAGCAAGTCTTTCCATAACATAGAAAGAGGGAAGCGTCACTCTTCTTCCTTTGCCTTGTGTCTGGTTTCACTATAACTTCAGGCTTTCAACCATGTTCTAAATAGCTGTATTTTTAGTTTGGGTGTTTTACTTTTCTTATCAGTTTTCGATATTCCTATTTTATCACAGTGCTGCCTCAGTACGTGATGAATGTTGCTTCAGTGTGGTTTTGGTAAGTATGAGGTCCAATACCATGGGTGAACCCTCTTCTCCCACCCCTCTCCTTTCCTTTCTGTCCTCTCAATCAAGAGATTTTATAATAAAGGAACCATGTTTTTTTCCCATGGTTCTAGTCTTGTGGTAGGAACTAAGCTAGGCCAATCAGAAAAGGGAACTAAAGGGGACCTGGGTGGCTCCTTCAGTTAAGCATCCAACTTTGGCTCTGGTCATGATTTTATGGTTGATGGATTTGAGCCCTCTGTCGGGCTCTGTGCTGACAGGTTGGAGCATGGAGCCCACTTCAGGTTCTGTGTCTTCCCCCCCCCACCCCCCTGCCACTCCCCTGCTTGTGTTCTGTCTCTCAAAGAAAAAATAAATAAATAAAAAATAAAGAAACCAAAAGACACAGGGATCAGCAGATCTGTTTTTGTTTTTGTTTTTGTTTTCTTTGTTTTTGAATGACCAAGATAAAAACTTAGGGTATTGGCCATCATTTTTTTTCATCCCAGAGAGTTGGGAAGCAGAAATCTGACTTTTCATTTCCGTTAGAAAATTTCCCATTAGAAGCTTATGCGGATCTTTTCAATGAATCTTATTTCAAAATCATGGGCGGATTATAGGTTGGTCCACATCTGCTTAATTCAAGGAGTGTCCATGGTCGAAACTGGCTGAGGAATCCCCAGTGATCAACCTCATCCCCAGCTCTCTCCCATCGGTGTTGTCTTTGATAGGGAAATCACATCATTTTCCCGGAAACTGGAATGTGCTGTCCTCACGACGTGACATGCGGGGTGTGTAGTGTGAGCCATAGCTAGGAAAACATTCATAAACTTGACTAGTGCAGGCAACTCTTTAACAAGAATTCTCATTCACCCGTGTTGTCTAAACAATATTTTGATTTTAATGTAATTAATATATAAAAATAAAACTCGTCATATACTTCTTATGTTTATAAATGTTATATGACTATAAAAGCAAATCAAATTTACAATTTAAATAATGCTATATGAAATGGATAGTAGTCATACCTGTAACACTTTTCCTATGTGCCAGGTGCAGTCTAAGTGCCTTATATCTGCTTAGGTCATTAATGATCACAGAAGCAGGTATAGTTATGATCTCGTCTGATGTACAGATGAGAAACTGAGGTACAGAGGCCTCTCAGCTATGAAGCGTTGAAACTTTAATTTGAACCCAGGAAGTTTGACTTGGGAGAGGTACACTTCACAAACACGCTAAGTTGCCTCTCTAGAAACCGGAGCCACTTGAAAGTGACTGATGATTCTGATCAGTTAACGTTAGTTTGCAGATAGTTGGTTTAACGTGGGAGAGATATATGTGCGTGTCGACTTGATTCTTTGACCTGGACCCTGATGGAACGCCACCTGAGCATCATCGTGACTCCTGCATTATTTTCCTTCTTTAATAATGAATGTTTTAACCGTACATCTGTAATTTGGATGAGTCTATGTAACGATGCACTACAAAACACAATTCTGTAAAACTAAAAAAAAAAAAAAAGAAAAGAAAAAAGAAAAATTACTCACTGCATATTTATTTATTAAACTGTTAATGAACTTTTGCAAAAGTGGCATGAAAAAATGTATGATCTGAGGAACACATTCCAGACACATGCTGTGGGTACTTTTGACTTTAGAGGCTTAGATTAAGCTGTCATGTGGCACCTCAATTCTCCTACCGTTGGTTCCCTCATTGAACTGCAAGGCAAACCTTCATTTGGGTTGTTGTTTGGCCTTGTCTGGGCATCAACATGATGAGAAACAATCGCGAGGGTAGGACAACCTGGGGTATGCTGGGTTATTAAGTTGCAATCCAGGTTCTCCAGAATTTACTCATGTTAAAACATTTTAATTACCTTTGAGATAAAAACGCAACTTTAAGGGCGCCTGGGTGGCTCAGTCAGTTAAATGTACCACTTCGACTTAGGTCGTGGTCTGCCAGTTCGTGAGTTCCAGCCCTGCCTCGGAGTCTGTGCTGACGGCTTGGAGCCTGGAGCCTGCTTCGGATGCGTGTCTCCCTCTCTCTCTGTCCCTTCCTCGCTTGCACTCTGTGTCTCTCTCTTAAAAATAAACATCAAAAATAAACAAACAAACAAACATACAAACCTGCAACTTTAAATTTCTTAAAAAGTCTCCATCTCTCCAAAACATGTTCCGCTGAGATCTATGAAAAGCATTGGGTTTAAGAACCAGTGTGCCCTGGGGATGTCTCACAGAGTGGGCTTCCCTCAGAGGCTGAAAGGAACGCAGGCAAGTGGAGCAGGTGACCCTGGGACAAGAGACGCGCTGCATGCTGGTGGTAGTGGCCACTCCAGGACGGTCTCTGGGACGTGAGTCACGTGACTGTGAGCCTCGAGTGCTGCCGATTCTGTCTGACAGTCTCTTACAGCAAAGAAGCCTTTGGGCCTGTTGTTTGGGCTGCTCTTGTTTTGCTAACTGATGGAGTACTGTCAGCGAAGGTCAGGCTGCATCTGTGCCAGGTTAACTTAAGATGCTGTGGGCGGGACTCTGCCCCAGCGTCCCTGTGTCCATAAAAAGAGGGATGTCAAGGCGCCTGGGTGGCTCAGTCGGTGATGCTTCCGCCTTTGGCTCAAGTCATGATCTGAAGTTTTGTGAGTTTGAGCCTCATGTCGGGCCCTGAGCTGACAGCTCAGCGTCTGGATCAGCTCAGAGCCTGGAGCCTGCCTCAGATTCTGTCTCCCTCTCTCTGTCCCTCCCCTCATTCATGCTCTATCTCTTTTTCAAAAATAAATAAACATTAAAAAAATTTTTGAAAAAAAAAGAGGTCTATCTCCTGAAAGGGGTGCCCTGAAAAGGGGTTGTTGGAAGACACCAGCCTGCACAATTTTCCTGATTTGTTGTAGCACCGGTTCTGGGCAGGACTTTGTGCACTGCCAGGGCTCAGTAACTCTGAGGATAAGAGTAGAAATGCCATTACCCTTCCTAAGGTCTCAGGAGAATTTTTAGTTCCTCTGTGGCGCAATATAATTTCTGGTATTTTATAAATATGAGTAAGTGATTTAATGGCCTTGAAGGAAACTTTCTTTTATTATTATTATTATTATTATTATAATCAATTTATTGTCGATCTGGTTTCCATACAACACCTCGTGTTCATCCCAACAAGCGCCCTCCTCAGGCACGTGAGTCACGTGACTCACCCTCTCTCCCCACTTCCATATCCCCCTCAGCCCTCAGTTTGTTCTTCGTATTCAAGAGTCTCTTATGTTTTGACTCCCTCCCTCTCTGTGGCTCCCCCCCTTCCCCTACCCCATGGTTTTCTGCTAAGTCTCTCAAAGTCCACCTATGTGTGAAAACATATGGTATCTGTCTTTCTCTGACTGACTTATTTCACTCAACATAATACCCTCCAATTCCATCCATGTTGCCACGAGAGGCCAGATTTCATTCTTCCTCATTGCTGTGTAGTAGCCCATTGTATATATGTACCACATCTTCTTTATCCATTCGTCAGTTGATGGGCACTTGGTCTCTTTCCATGATTTGGCTATTGTCGAAAGTGCTGCTATGAACATTGGGGTACACGTGCCCCTATGCATCAGCACTCCTGTGTCTCTGAAGTAAATTCCTAACAGCACTATTGCTAGGACATAGGGTAGTTCTATTTTCATTTTTTCGAGGAACCTCCACACAGTTCTCCAGAGTGGTTGCACCAGTTTGCATTCCCACCAACAGTGTGGGAGGGTGCCTGGTTCTCCACATCCCCGCCAGCATCTAGAGTTTCCTGATTCGTTCATTTTAGCCACTCTGACCGGTGTGAGGTGGTATCTCAGTGTGGTTTTGATTTGTATTTCCCTGATGATGAGTGATGTTGAGCATCATTTTATGTGTCTGTTAGCCATCTGGATGTCTTCTTTGGAGAAGTGTCTATGCATATCTTCCACCCATTTCTTCATTGGATTATTCGTTTTTAGGGTGTGGAGTTTGGTAAGTTCTTTATAGATTTTAAACACTAGCCTTTTATCTGATATATCATTTGCAATTGTCTTTTCCCATTCCATCAGTTGCCTATTAGTTTTATTGGTTGTTTCCTTTGCAGTGCAGAAGTTTTTATCTTGATGAGGTCTCAGTAGTTCATTTTTGCTTTTAATTCCCTTGCTTTCGGAGATGTGTTGAGTAGGAAATTGAAGAAAATTTTCTTATAGATGGCATCGGAGAAAATGGCAGAAGGCATTGTCTTCCTTTTTTCGCCTTTTGGAGAAAAGGACACTGGACATCTGTACTTCTGTTTTGTTTTTGTTTTTAAGTTTATTTATTTATTTTGAGAGAAACAGTGCCACCAGGGGAGGAGGCAGAGAGAGAGAGAGAGAGAAAGAATCCCAAGCAGTCTCCACCTTGTCGGCACAGAGCCCTACACAGGGTTAGATCTCATGAACTATGAGATCATGACCTAAGCTGAAATCAATCAAGAATCAGATGCTTAACTGACTGAGCCACCCAGGCACCCCTGTACTTCTGTCCTAATTGGCACTTCCTTGTGAACATTCTACACTCTTCCCTGCACCAGACTCGGCTGGGGCTGGTGTCCATAAACCCCATGTAGGACATGATTAGGGAGGAAGTCAATCACAGGGTCCTATCTTTCCTTCTGGGATGTGGGTAAGAGGCTTTTGAAATCTCCTAAGAGCTAACTTTCCACGTTCCCACTGGGGCTCATTATAGGGAAAGGAAGATTTTCATGGTCATTTTTTGAACGAGCTCACTTCAGCTAATGAAAAGCGGAAGGAAGAGTCAGTCCAGAGCAAGAAGCTGAGGAAATAGAGCTCCCACATGAGAATATAAGAGAACATTATCTTTAAAACAGAATATACTAGGTTTAAAAAAAATTAGTTTTAGACCTTCCTCTTTGCAGCTATAAAATTAAATATTAACTAAACCAATGTACTTCTAGTTCTGGTCTAAAAAAAGTGTGCCACGAAGGTGATAATATTGCCTAGTTGTCACTCCGAGTCACTTTTCCCCTGGCTAGTGGTGGGTCGCATTGATTCTCCATTTTTCTCAGTACTGGTTCTCTTTGTGTTTGATAGAGCGTTGCCATGGTATCACCAAGAGGGCTTCTCTGCCAGTGGGGCTGTTAATGGACTTTTCTAGTCTCAGTATCAGGAAAGGAGTGGAGAAGCAACACAACATCATTTAACTACTCAAATTAAGTCCCACGAATGTCAGTGAAATAATGGGGAAAATATTTGTGTGCGGTGGAGTTAAAAACAATCCCTTGATAGAAGACTATTCCTGGCACAGTGTGCCCTGAAAATGTATGTATGTATGTACGTATGTATGTATGTATTTCAGTTTGGTTTGAACTTGCCAATCCTTGAGCTAATACTGGAATTTACCTTGAAGGCCTTAGACGGAAGATTCTCTTCTTATTAGATCTTATATAGTCAGGTGACATAATACTATTTCTGACAGGACATCACTTTTACAAATAAAAGTACTTTCTTTCTTTGTAGTAATTTAAAAATGTTTCCATTAATCCTAAAGAATTTTTTTGGGGGGGCTGTGGTTTTTAATTATTGTCAACATTGCCTAGCTTTTAAAACTGTTTACTGATTGTTTTAGTAGATTGCCTCACGTTTTGGTAACTTCAGTCTTATAACTTTTACAGAGTCAGCAAAATCCCTCCAAATTACTGTCTCTTTGAATGGGTTAATGAAATACTTAGTTCTGTTTCTAAGCAGTTTGTTTCTTTATTTACATCTGTATTCTATTTTTTCTTTTTTTTTTTTTAGTGTTTATTTTTGAGACAGAGAAAGACAGAGTGTCAGCAGGGGAGAGGCAGAGAGAGGGAGACACAGAATCTGAAGCAGGCTCCAGGCCCTGAGCTCTCAGCACAGAGCCTGACGCGGGGCTCGAACTCACAAACCATGAGATCATGACCTGAGCTGAAGTAAGATGCTTAATCGACTGAGCCACCCAGGAGCCCCTGTATTCTAAATTTTTAAAGTGACCCAGTTAAACCTTTAAGTTCGAATGTATTAAAGAAATAACTTTGCCCTCCCACCTCTCTTCAAGACCCGGGTGAAGTTATGGAAAAGGGGACCATTAGTGAGAGTTATAATGGTGGCAAATTTAGAATATCTGAAGAAAGGGAAAGAATAAAATATGGCAAAGAATAAAAATAATCTACAAAAGATGTTCCCTATGCCTTAGAATATTGTTCACCAGCACAGTGAACAATAGTTTTAGATGAATATTATCACTCGGCTTTATCATTGTTTTGGAGGTTACACACCACTCATTTATTTTCCCCCTTAAAATCCAAAGCAGGATCCGGTACCTTGGCAATCTCTTGGCTGTTGGGGTCAACAACGGTGATCAAAGAAATCTCCGAAAGTTTTCCATAAGAAATTGAAGAAGCTATATGCAAAAAGAGGACTTGTGACCAGCAGGAAGAAGACAGTTCTCCGATTTGAACTTTGAGTAGCTTTGCGTTAGGTTCTAGTCACATTTCTGGGGACACTCAGGTTACTTACATTCCACAAGGGATGAGCAACTATAGCAGTCTTTAAAGGCAAAGCAGTCCATTCCGAAGTGTGTTGCCATCTCACCACTTAGAAGCAGCCTCACAAATAGAGGAACGTCTTCACTGAGTACTGATCTAGGTGCACGTACATGTGTAAGCACTCACGTGCGTGTGCAGTGGAGTGTGACCTTAAATACACACTGTCTGAACCCACACATTTAGAAATTACTGGTTATTTTCAGTCTTCACAAATGAAGTTTTCTCAGTCCAATGGCATCACATGGGGGTTTATCTTGCCCTCTGACATCTGCAACGAGGTTATTGGAGTTTTGGGTCCAAGTCTATACAGAGGCATATTTATTTGTCTATTACTTTGTGTGCATCTGTCTAATATAAAGATGGCAAGGGCGGAACTGACTCAGGACGTGGCGGTGTCCTTACTGGCTCTCTGTCTTGGGGTAGGTGGCTTAATTGCTCTGGGCTTCAGTCTCTAAGTCCTCTCGTCATCCTGAATTCCATAGATCATTACAGAACCTGCAGGAAGCGAGGATATTTCAACTTCCTCAAACTCTAGAACCGCTGATCATTTACAGGAACCACATAGAAACAGAGAAGTCGTGATATGAATGAGTTTCATAAAAAACTTTTCAGAAATCCATGCATGGGCTGACTTATACAGTTGCTTCACCGTTGTGGTTCTTTTCTTTCTTAGGCATCAGCTCTGGACATAAAGGCTTCCACAAAAGGTTTTAGGTCTTTTAAAAAAATGCTGACTTAAGTCAACTACAAAGGAGAGAAAAAAAGAGAGAATAACCTTTTGTTACTTCTTTATTAAATTCTTAGTGACCAGAGATAGGAGAGAGGAAGGGAGAGGGAGGAGGTGGGGAGGGGAAAGGAGAGGGATCATTTTTGCTGCTCGAATGAAACTAATTTATTTTTTGCTGATTACAATTTTTTAAAAAAGGGTTCGAATTTTCTTTTGAATGAATTATTTACAGTTACTTTAAGGATTTCGCATTGAAACATAATTACTCATTGTGAAAAAGGTTAACTTATACTGAATGAAAACCAAAGAAATCAGGAAAGAAAGGAATGCGTGGGTAGGAGATTAAAGGAAGGGTGGGAACACCTGTTTGCTGGGTTTTAGAGATGACAATAGTTTTAATATCAATCAGTGCTTCTTGTGTATCATTCTGAAAGCGGCTGGAGTTTCTTGAGATGCTCAGCGTTAGATTTTGCTGATCAATTTAAGATGGCGTAGCTTGGAAGGCAGTTTAGCAACATGCACAAACAACTTTAAAAATTCATACTATGTGACCTAACAATTCTGGTTTTATTTTATTTATTTATTAAATTTTTTTAATGTTTATTTATTTTTGAGAGACAGAGGCAGAGTGCAAGTGGGGGAGGAGCAGAGAGAGAGGGGGACACAGAATCTGAAGCAGGCTCCAGGTTCTGAGCCGTCAGCATAGAGCCTGATGCCGGGCTCGAACTCACGAACCTTGAGATCATGACCTGAGCTGAAGTCGGATGCTTAACCGGCTGAGTCACCCAGGTGCCCCAATGATTCTAGTTTTGGAAATTTATTCTGGGGCACCTGGGTGGCGCAGTTGGTTCAGTGGCCGACTTCAGCTCAGGTCATGATCTCACGTCTGTGGGTTCGAGCCCCGCGTCGGGCTCTATGCTGATGTCTCAGAGCCTGGAGACTGCTTCAGATTCTGTGTCTCCCTCTCTCTCTGCCCTTCCCCTGCTTGTGCTCTGTCTCTATGTCTCTCAAAAATAAATAAATGTTTAAAAAAAAAAGAATTTGCTTTAAAAAAAACACAAAACAAAAAGAAATTTATTCTAAGGAAAAACAATTAAAAATGGGGAAAGATTTATGTCAAAAGATTTTTATCCTCAGGTTACACTATCAGTCAGTCCCTGCCCCCACCATATCTTGACTTTTTTCCTTTCCATCATCTCCCCTTAAAGTCATTCTCTTGCAAATACCTTCATTCCTTTTTTCTGACCTTCTTCTATCTCATTCCTCTGGCCAACACTGACACCGAATGAACCAAAGGATCCTTACTCTCTATCTGTACCTCACCTTGTTGGAGAGAATCACAGTCAAATTAGTAGCACTATAAATTGGTGATTACCAACACCTGATACCATTTATTAATGAACTTGATACAAATACCAAACACAGTGACAGTTTCTACTCTTTCTCTTGGTGAATCTAAGGGCTGACATGCCTTTTTTCATAAGCACCCTGAACCTTCCTTCACTTTCTGGGCATCACTGTTGCTCTGATTCTTTCTGTCTGTCTGGTGATGGCATCTTCTCTTTACCAGACATCAAGTTTTTCATTGTTTTAGACCTGAGTCTTCGGGCTTTTCTTCCTTCACTGTGTCCTCTCGCTCTCAATAACTGTATATATTGCCTCGGCGTTAAATGACTCCTCTATCCTGCTGACATCCAAATGTGTATCTCCAGCCTTTCCCCAGACTTTCACATCTCAGACTTTCACATCCCAATAGCCAAATAGGCACTTGACACAGCCACTTGGCCACGCGGTAGCATTGCAGCCTCTTAACATCCCCTTCCCATCTGCTCTATGTTTAAAAAGTGTCAGCCTACACAAAGAAAACAACTTCCTTAATATTTTGGGGAATGTCCTTCCAGGTAAATTACAGGTATTTGTGAAGAACAATAGAAGTGTTAGAAAATATAAGGATTTAGAACCAAGAGAACGTGAGAACTTTCCCATCCAAATTCATGACTTGGCTTGTTTGCAATTTATTAAGCTTCTAGTTTAATAAATGTGAGTGTTAGAAATTATAAAACGTGGAACTCTATTAATAGCTAATAGGTACCTAATGATGATTTGCATATTATTTTGAAAAAAAACAAAAGTAAGCCATTGCCAGTTGCCTAGGTGTTTGCATCTGTAATTGAGACAAGCAGCAAGCACAAAAGATGTGAAAATGGTTATTTCCCTGAGGAATAGAGTCCTAGGTATCAGTAGAAATTCACCCGGGATCAGTAGCATTGGCACAGACATTCCACTTATGTATATATATTTTAAAAACGCCCTAAGGCTTACGGGAAAAGTAACAGCCTCTATTTTGTTGGTTGTCCTTAGGGGGAAGCAGAGCCGAGACGTGAACAGTAACAGCATAGATTCCCTTTTGAAAAGTAGATCAGCTCGAAATTGTGAGTCAGAAACAATTTTCTAGCTCAGTGCTTCTCAGCTTTTCCAAGCATGGGAACACTTTTTTAACATCTAAAAAGAGTTACAGACATCTCCTTCTTGCAAAACAAAGCAAAATTAAACAAAAACTCCATACAAAATCCTGATAGCCGTGATGTTTTTATTTCTTTCTTTTTTTTTAATTTTATTTATTTATTTATTTATTTTTTAATTTAGGAATGTTTTTTTTTTAAATTTAAAATAGTTTATTTTCAAATTGGTTTACATATAACACCCAGTGTTCATCCCAACATGTGCCCTTTTTAATGCCCATCACCCCCTCTCCCCCCTCCCTCATCCCCCTCACCCTCAGTTTTTTCTTAGTCTTTGAGAGTCTCTTATGTTTTATCTCCCTCCCTCTCTGTGTCTTTTTTTTCTTTCCCCTCTTCCCCTCCCCCTGGTTTTTGCTTAGAGCCCTGCTAGGAATCTACCCAAGAGACACAGGAATGCTGATGCATAGGAGCACGTGTACCCCAATGTTCATAGCAGCACTTTCGACAATAGCCAAAACATGGAAAGAAACTAAGTGCCCATCAACTGACGAGTGGATAAAGAAGTTGTGGCACATATATACAATGGACTACTACGTGGCAATGAGAAAAAATGAAATCTGGCCATGTGTAGCAACATGGATGGAACTGGAGGGTATTATGTTAAGTGAAATAAGTCAGTCAGAAAAAGACAGATACCATATGTTTCCACGAATAGGTGGACTTGGTGAGATGTTTTTATTTCCTTCAACTGAGTAAATAAAGTGACAAAAAAGTTACCACGATATTGGTAATTCTTTAGGAAACTTGTATTCTTTTTTCTCTTTTCCCTTGATTTTCTTCTATATTCATATTTGCTTTTTAGTTATATATATACATATATTTGTATGTATGTATATATTTGATATGTCACCTTAAATTCTTTACAAGAACAGTAGAAGTATTAACAAAGAAAATTTAGTCATTTTAAAAAATTATGAATAGCTTATACTTAAACTATTTAAGGCTACCAATGCATATAGCTTAAGAAGTCAGACAATTCTGAGGCGCCTGGATAGCTCAGTTGGTTAAACATCTGATTTCAGCTCAGGTCATGATCTCGTAGTTTGTGAGCTCAAGCCCCACACTGGGGGCTCTGCTGAAAGCTCAGAGCCTGGAGCCTGCTTTGGATTCTGTGTTTCCCTTGCTCTCTGCTCCTCTCCTGCTCACGCTCTCTCTGTCTTTCAAAAATAAACATTAAAATTTTCAAAAAAAAAGTCAGACAATTCTACAATTCTACACAGATTGCAGTAAAAAACAGCAGTTCCCTGGGCACCTCTGTCCACCCTCCCAAATTTCCAACTCCTTAGCAACAATCACTTTCAACCAAAGGAGCTGATTCTTTTGATATTTATTTCCTTGTCGCCATATAGTAGATTTATGGTGTACTTCTTCTCCTACAACTTTATTATCACTAAACTTTAGCAGTTTTAGCCGCAATGTGTTGACCGACATTACTGCTTGATACTTTGGCTTTTGACCCACGATGCACGTTCACTTTCTGTCTCCTCCCAATTCGGCTACAGCACCATTTTGGTTAGACGAATATTTAGCCTTATTATTTTGACGATAAAAATGCTATTTTACAGATAAGGCAAGTGGCACACCATGGTTACTTTTTCTCTCTTTATTTATAAGATAAAATGCTTTATGTTCCTTGGAGTTAATAGTTGCTTGCTTTGTTATTCTATGTGCATGTCGCCAGTTCAATCCCAAACTCTCGTCAGTTGTCCAAATGTAATCAGCCACACTGAGTTCTCTCTAGTCATCTTCTTGATGATATTCCTCTTCCCACGTGCTCTACACATTCCACTAGTCGCCCTCAAGGCCGGTTTCAGGGCAGCGGGGACCATCTTCCTAGTGCTTTTGTTCCCTCTTATCTTGGATCACCTGCCTGCACCTTCAAACTCTGTCGTGCTTCCCTTGTCTTTTTGTGTGTTGCTTTACTTCCTTGTTTCAGTGGAACATATCCTTTGGTTGTTTTCTTCTTCTTTTTTAAATATTTGTTTATTTCGGGGAGAGTGCAAGCAGGGGAGGGGCATGGAGAGGGGGACAGAGGATCCAAAGCAGGCTTTGCGTTGACAGCCTGACAGCAGAGAGTCTGATTTGGGGCTGGAACTCACGAACTGTGAGATCATACCCTGAGCCGAAGTGGGACTCTCAACCGACTGAGCCACCCAGGTGCCCCACACCCAGGCTTTCTTATTAGCTTGCTCAAACGCTGGCCCAAGTGGAAGGGGGAGAGGTGACTTCGGAAGCTGTCAGCAGTGAAACATCAAAAGATGGAGTAAGAATCCTCATTACAGGAACGCTCTGAACAGAGGGCAGAACCACCTTAAGCACGGCTTTCGTTTACAGAAAGTGTTACTAAGGGAGATTGCCCTCCCCGCGTCCAAGAGAGAGAAACTCCAATTTACAAGTTCATTTCTCTCTCCCTGTGACTAATGATGAAGCCATGAGCCTGTAGGTGATTCCGTTGTTAGGAAAACTTGTGTAAAAGCTTTTAAAGCAGCGGTTTTCATAGTGTGGCCCTTCACCGGTGGCATCGGCATCTCCTGGGAATTAGACACAAATGCAACTTCTCAGGCTCCACCTCGGACCTGCTGAATCCGAAACTGGGGGTGGGGCCCGCAGCCTCTGTTTTAACAAGCCCGGCAGGTGAAGCTAACACACGCGTAAATCTGAGAACCGCAGACGGAGAGCGTGCAAGTTAAGACAAGTCTGGGAAGGATCTGGAGAACTAAATGGCACAGCGGAATGCAGAAATAGGACTTTTAAACTTTGCACTGGCAGGTGGAAAAAACAGGTCTCTGTCCCCGAGAAGGGCAGACCTAGGGGGAATTTTGCAGGGAGAAGAGGAGCCCAGACTCATGGCCTAGAGTCTGGGCTGGGACAGAATTAGTGAAAATTTCCAAGAGGTACGGATGACCACAGAACTCTTAAGAAGGATGATGTGTGATTTTCTGTTGTAAGTTTTCTATGTTGTAATATCCCTCCCTCAGTCACAGGTCGTCAATAGAAAGCAGTTATACACAGCCAACTTGGGGGGTGCGGCAGGGAACCAAGGAGAAGATGCCAAAGGGGGAAAATCCACCATTAATCTGCGTAGAGAGGGTACATATTTTTTATTTTTCCTTACCAATGCATCAATTATTTGCTCACTGACTGACTAAATACATGCAGTGTGTGAGTATTTTTAGAATTTATGGAAAGGATCTAGTCTTTTTTTTTTTTTAAAGAAGTTATTTGTTGCCTTAGGCATCTTAGAGATTAAAAATAGAAATGAAAAATAATTGGCATGCATTTGATTCTCCCCTTAAAAATGGTATACAGGGCACCTGGGTGGCTCATTCGGTTGAGTGTCCAGCTCTTGATTTCAGCTCAGGTCATGATCTCATGCTCAGTGGGGAACCCGCTTAAGATTCTCTCTCTCTCCCTCTCTCCCTCCCTCCCTCTCTCTCTCTCTCTCTCTCTCTCTCTCTCTCTCCACTCTCTCCCCCTGCTCATGTGTGCATGCATGCTCTCTCTAAAAAAAAAGGTATGCAAATTCCTCATGAATAAAAGACACCTAGATCTATAAATATCTGTATAGTATTTACATTTTCCTTGAAAATTGTTAAAACGAAGCCTTATCCCAGAGACAGATGTCTTATAAACTTCTAGAATACTTTTTGACACACATTTACCAAGTTCCACATTCATACGAGGGAATGCTGGAAAATAAAAATAATGCACAAAGAATGACTAGAGTTCTCCACAGGAACACACCTGGAGATGCGCAGAATCTTGCGGAATTTTCCAGCTGGAAGAGACCCTCTTTTGTCAGTCACATTCCCTGCTTCACAGAACTCCCTGCTCTCCTGCCTTTCAGCTCAGGGTCTTTCCCTGAACACAATTCTTCACCGACGTAGACCGAAGCTTTGGCTTCAACTTATTGCTTTGAGTACTTCTCCACTGTGGCCACTGTGGTAGGGAAGTAAAGTCAAAACTCTTTCCTAAAGAAACTTTGTCTTTCTTCCAAATGTATCTTTCTTTTTTTAGTATCCATTAATCCTGCTCCTCAAATCCATCCATTCCTCTGGCTTCCATGATCTGAGCCCCTGCAACCTGTATTTTGAGCTCACATCGCTTTTCTGTAACCATTTTATGTCTCTGTCTCTTCTTATGAGATTTCTTTTTGGATGTTGTTCTGTTACCCCAAAGTCTTTACGTCCTGAACAGAATTTCGGTTTCCTCCTTCCTGCTCCCAAAAAGGTGAGCTCTCTTGATTTACCTATTTGTGTCACTAACACTTCATTCTGGGGTCACTCATGCTGTCCCCCAATTCCTCCCGTCATCTCTCATCTGTGGTTGAGGCCAGGTGATAGTTCTTTCACGAAAGCATCTGTGCTCTTAACCTTTTTGATTTCTCATCCTCTTGCACCCACATTACCCCACCAATTGCTCTCCTGCCTTGCGCCTCTCTTCCCCTCTCTGCCTCACATTCAAGCGCTCCAGAAGGAACCTTGGTAAAGATACTACCCTTATTCTGTCAGTCTCCTCAGGGGCTTACTATTGTCCAAAGGGCAAAATTCACTATCCTCATCCTGGTGCCTAGGGCCACGTGGGCCATCCATGCTTAAACCTCTTTTCTCCCCATTTTCCAATGACAAAATAAATCACTCTAACTAGGTCTCCCTGTGTCTGGTCCTCTGGATTGTCTTGCTCTGGTCTTCATCTCCCTCTTTAAGTCTTACTTCAGATGTTAGTATATGTCTATATAACCTTTTCTGATCAACTAACCTATAGTGACTTTTCCCTTGTGTTTGAACTTTGAAAGCACTTTCCTCTCCCTTGCATTTGGGTTCTAATTACATAATAACGGTTACTCTCTTTGGGGCTGAGCCCCTACTATGGACCCAGAACTGTTCTAAGCTATTCTTCATTCATTTATTCATCTCACAGTCAGATGAAGGATAGTTCTCACCTTTATTTCATAGGCGACAAAATAGGCATAAACAGGATTGGTAACCTACCCAAGGTCACAGGATTATGGAACTAGAATCTAAATCCAAACGGTCTCGCTCAGAATCTGCCCTCTTATCCACTCATTACTGCCTCTCAATGTGTACTGTCTTAGATTCTTGTTCATTCTCTGTGTTTCTGTGTGTACATTTTTATGTGCGTTCTATTCCCAGTTAAATTGTATGCCCCTTGAAGGCAAGGGCATGTAACTTGAAGGCGTATAACTTCTATGCATACTCCAGAAAAGCTAGCAGAAAGCTTAACGAATACCGAGCTTCTGTAAGTATTCAGTGTCTGAGTTGAATGGCCTTTTTCCCTTCCTGAGATGCTCCGGCCAATTTTCATTAATTGAGAAGATAGTCTCACAATCAGATTTGGCTAAGTCACAACCCAATGAAAGCTAAAAATCAACGGGGAAACCAGTCTCCTGGCCTCACTGCTTGGGTTCGGTGGAGTCTGATCATTTCGCAAATTACACCGTGTCAAAGTCTGGAAAGTAATGAGGACTTAATGAGCTTGCTCGCCTCTCCCTGTTCTTTGTAGTGGGTGGAAAGTGAACTTGGGCAAGGCCTGCATGTCAGCAAATAAGAATTAACCAGCCTTGACTCCAGAAGTTGCAGCTGAGTGACCATCATTGAAAATGTAATTACTCTTTTCCAGTGGTTTTTTTTTTTTTTTTTTTTTGAAGCCTACTGTAAGTTGTGAGAGGAAAGGGTTGATAAAATTTCCCTGTGTTCTCAAGGGGGCTCTCATGGACAAACCGCACAAGGAAAATTCCACAAAAATGCCTGGTGTACCAGCAAGAGGCAGCCAGCCAGACGTATGACAGAGAAGATAGGTCTTTTAACGCACTGAATTGTGCTGCATGCTTAAAGCTGCGTCCCAGGTTGCGGCTTTTGATTTTTTTTTTTTCTTCTCAGAACAAAATGTCTTCAGAAGCTTTTCGGATTACTTTAAATCATTTATAAGGCTACGCAAAATGAGCAACGCTTGCTTTTGGAAGAGCCATTCACTTTTAAAAAGTGGATATGGGTCCTAAATTCTGTGCCAACTAAATGCTTAATAGCGTTTGCTGGTATTTTTCAAGTAATTAATAATTAAAAAAATGACTGTGCTTATTTTGTGATTATTACTAACCTCTATAAAATTTGCCTTTTACACACTCTGTTAAAGAAATAAATGATCATTTATTTTGTGTAGTGAACTAGACCTATTGGGCAGGCAGTGCTGGGTCTGCAAAGAGCCTGACCTGTTCCGAGGCGCGTACCCTCTGGCGGTGAGGACCGTTCGGGGCCGAGGACCGTCTCCTGCAGCCACACATTCTTCCAGACATTTCACACCCTTGATAATATTCAGCCCTCAGACCTTTGATTCCAAGATTGTTTTGGATTTGATTCCAATATACTCCCTCAGACCTTTGATTTCCAAGATTGTTTTCCCTGTCTTGAGCTGGGAGGCAATCACCTCCAAGGCTGCCAGTTGTTGTTTGCAAGCTGGATACTTTGTATGGTTGCACAGTGCTCAGCTTGCACATCAGGGCATGACAACCCTGATCACTGTGTCGAGATGATTTTTGCAGATTTCCAGCAGTACTTATACTGTGTCGTATCCAATCATACTTGTTCTCTGCTATATCACTGATTTACTACATTTGCGGAGGAGATTGTGTTACTTTTATCCCTATGTACTAACCATATAAGGTACAAGTCAAAGGAAAACAAAAAGCTGATGTTAATTTTATTACTATTTTTAAATTTTTAATGTTTTTAAAGATTTATTTATTTTTGAGAGACAGAGAGGCAGAGCATGAGCAGGGGAGGGGGATCAAGAGAGGGAGACACAGAATCCGAAGCAGTCTCCAGGTTCTGAGCTGTTAGGCTCTGTGCTAACAAACAGCTCAGAGCCCAACGCGGGGCTCGAACTCACAAACTGTGAGACCATGACCTGAGCTGAAGCTGGACGCTCAACTGACTGAGCCACCTGGGCACCCTGCTGATGTTAATTTTAAATACAAGACAATAATAAGCTAAAGATTAGATGACTTGGAAAATGCATTCTCTAACCTCACAGGTAAAGCCATAATAATGGAAACATGTTCTAGGAGTCAGAATATTTTGCTTCTACTACTGGTTCAGGTACTTACTAATATTTTGACCCTGGGTAGACTAGGTTGTTGAAGCCTATGGGAAGGGAAAACAACAGCTGGCTTGCCTGCCTCCCTGGGTTGTTACGACGCTCACGAGAGTATGCGAGAGGGTTCGATAGAGAAGAACGCCCTATGCATCTGTAAGGCCCAGTCTTCATGACGGACACAGGGTGCCGGAGTGGGCCCGAAAGGAGAGCTGGGATTAATGTTGACTTTGGTTGTGCATTAGGCTGAAGGGAGGAGCCACAGTGTGTAATCCTCTCTTGTCTCAAACACTTAGCACATGGGTCTGAACTCAGTGTTTTTGAAATGAAGGGAAAAAACAGTAAATTCACAGATCAAGAGAAAAATATTGATACAAGCTCTCAAACTGATACCTCGATATATTGATCCAAGCTCTCATGTTTTCCAAATCAACAAATACATTTTTAGGATGCTTACTACATGACACAAAGATACACCCTGGGTATACAGCAGTGAATGGGGCAGAGCGGTCTTTGCCTTCACAGGTGTACTGTGCTGGCAGCGTGGGAAGACATTTAAAAAGCGATTAAAAACGTATTGAGTATTACAGAGAGATAGCTAGGTGGCTCATCAGGAGTTTGGCAATCGCTAGTTTTAAGACTATTTAAGCACATTGAAATCTATCTGCATAAAACTTACCTCTAAAAGGAGTTTTTAGAACAAGAACCAGCAATTGAAATGACTTGCCAGCCTCTTACTTCCTCCTACAGGAGAGACTTGTTGGCGGGTTGTCTGTGGTATCTATTTACAGAGGCCTAATGCGTCATACACAAAGGACAGATTTTCCCCAGACAACAGCTAGTGGCGTTATCGGCTGAAAGGTATTTTTGGAGCTTTTATTGAATATATACTTAGTGCAAGGAGATGCCAAGACCCTGCCTTTAGAAATGCACCATTCGATACGGTCCACTGGGCACAGGGAGCTATCATATATTTAAAAAGTGGCTAGTTTGAATTGAGATTGCTATAAATGTAAACCATACCCCAGAGTTTGAAGACTTAGTATTTAAAAAAATGGAAAATATCTCATTAGTAATTTCTATACAGATTTTACATGTTGAAGTGATAATAGTTTGGGTACATTGGATGAAAGATAATGTATTGAGATAAATTTTACCTGTTTATTTTTGTTTTGTAAAATGTAGTTACTAGGAAATTTAAAACTACATGTGTTACTCACATGTGTGGCTCATATTTATTTTTTACATGTTTATTTTAGACAGAGTGCAAGTGGGGAAGAGGAAGAGAAAGAGGGAGACGGAATCCGAAGCAGCCTCCGGGCTCTAGGCTCCGAGCTGTCAGCAGAGAGCTGGACCAGGGGCTGGAACTCAAGCTGAGCCGAAGTCGGAAGCTTGACTGACTGAGCCACCCAGGCTCCCCGTTCGTTCTACCAGGCGGTGCTTCTTTCGAAATTAATAGACTCTATCTCAGACATGAAAGCAAATCATTAGAAGTCAATGGGACAAGTTATTTAAGTGAGGCAGGTCCAAATTGTTGAGGAGGGTGTGGCCATGTCGCTGGTGTGCTCAGGGAAACATTCTGAGGGGGAAGGGAAGGCAGGCCAGGAAGAGAGTGAAGGATGCAGAAGGCAGAGAAGAAAGACTGGTAGCTTTATGAAAGCATCTAGTTTTGAGAGTAATAGAGAAGAGCCTAGAAGAAGCAGCAGGAAACTATAGACATACTATTTTCATAGTTTCCCATGATATAGTTAAAATTGTGTGTAACTTATTTAGGACATTATTGTTTCTTTGCCTTGCTATCTGAATGATAAGAATAGTTTTCTTAGAAAAATTACTCTAATATCATAAGTGTATTATCTCAGATGCCACTAGATGGCACTGTGCTATAGGATCGAAAAGCCACCTGGCAAGGAAAAGTGGCAATTTCTTGGCTTTCAGTGGCATATATTTTCAAAGGAGTATTCCCATCATTTTTGAATATGCCAACACAATATATGTATGTTTATTTATTTATCATCTATATGCCTTACACTGCAGTAATATGTTATGTCAGTTATAAGACATACACATAGAAAAATTGACATAGAAAAGGCCAGGATGAAAATGATACTGAATTCTGATGTCTTTCCTGCACGCTAATGGATTTTTTTCTGTGTGTGCATATCGCTGGGGTGAGTGCACCCCATTTTGAAGAACACTGGCCTGTTTCATGATTTGTATCTTTATAAAGATGGGATTAACACCAAAAATCTGAAACAAAACATTTTACTACACGCAGGCATTGAAATATACATTGTGGTTACACGTCAATCTATTTAAAGTACTGAAATCAAAGACTAAAATGAAAAAAGGTCAAGACTTGTTTGCTTGGAGATCTTTATATTTTTTCCATTTTAAATAAGATTGGGTCTCATAAATCAGAATCATAACTGAGCTAGGATAACAGACTGAATACTACGGAATTTTTTCTGTGGTATATATTTTGTTGTTTAAAAATCAAAGAGGTTAATTTTTTTAAAAAAAAGTAACAACAAAACACACCAAAGAATGGATATAAATGATGTAAACAGATCAGTGGGGGTGCTCCATGTCAGATAAAATATGTAGAATCAGGATTTTTACAAATGGGAGAATTCTTGACTTTTTCAGAGGAACACAATTTGAATTTGTGCCTCAATTTTTATAGAACGTTTTCTGTAGAAGCAGGCAGGGGCTGCCTCTGGAAGGGTCTCCGAGGGCCCAGAGGCTCCCTGTGCCCAATTCCCCATCAGGTATCTGGGGCCACCTCTTGCTCTACTAACACCCCTTGGCTCATATTCCCAGAGGCTTACCTCCCTGTCCCCTTGCCCCAGCTGACAGCTGTCTTGGGTAGAGAACCAGCAAGAGTGCTCAAGGTCAGCTACCTTTCATGGTGTGCTCTTGGCCCCAGGAGGCCCGTTTTCCCTGCTTCACCAAACCACATGCATGCTGCATACACGAGTAGCTGGCATTTCTGTCCAATTGACTTTTTTCCTGTCTAGGTGCTTGTGGGGTAGCTAAACAGACATCCCACTGTGAGGGGTGCCAGCTCCCCTTCCCCAGGCGCCCACAGTTTCTACCACAGATTCTCTTGAACCCTAACTCACTTTATTTCATTCAGGAGAAGGAAACACCTTCTTCCTCCAAATGCAGGGGAGGGAAACGAGAATGCTCCCCATTTCATAGCCTCATACCCCGGACAATTTTATCCCTTTCCCGACTCCCTGCCTCCCCATCATTATTATTGAGTATCGAGTGTCCTTTATACTTATTAACTCATGTAATCTGTGCACCAATACAATGAAATACTTAAAAATTATTACTATTATTATTATTATTATTATTATCAAGAGAGAGAGTGCAGGTGGGGGAGAGGGGCAGAGGGAGAGAGAATCTTAAGCAGGCTCCATGTTCAGTGAGAAGCCTGACATGGAGCTCAATCAGATGACCCTAGGATCACGACCTGAGCAGAAATCAAGAGTCGGACACTCAACTGACTGAGCCACCCAGGCGCCCCTAAGAAGATAATTTTTAATAGGAACCTGAGACACTAAGAGTTTAAAAGCTTGTGAAGATCACAAAGTTAACATGTAAGACACCTAGAATTTGGAACTAGGCAGTAAGAATTTGGGGTCTGCGCTCTTAGTCATGAAGCTCTTTGAAGCAGGGAGTGGGCAGGGGCAGCTGAGGGGTGTGTATAATGGAGGTGGCTGTTTTCTTAACAAGCCCTGAGAGTGTCTGGTCCCCAGGTATTGGTGATTTTCTTGAGAATGTGAAGTCTACTCAGCTTTGAGTATTTTCTAACTTCCAGGACAAGAGGAAAGTAATGTTTATAGAATCCCTAAAGGCACTCATTACTTTAAGAGTCTTTAAGAAAATATTCTGCATGTGGCAGTATTTTAAAGCAGACCAGCCATGACTGCATGACATGAAGAACCCTTCACTTAGAAGAATGCTGTAGCACATTTGACACATCACTTTTCCCAATGTCCGTGCTCAGATTAGTGAGGTGTTGACTTTATAACCATCCTCACTAGGACTTTATTGAGTCACGCCTGGGGTTCAGTCATCCCAGCTGTAATCACTGAATTGGAGGAAGTCGAAATCTCCCTGGCTTTGGGTGTTGGATTCTGCTGTAATGAAGTGGGAGGAGGCCTGTGTAGTGGATTTTTATTTCTTTAAAATCCAAAACAAGAAGTCATAAAATAAAATGACTTAATGAGTTAATTTTTGCCTCACAGGAAGGCACTTTCTCAGAACCTGGCCCACGAGATTCTGCTGATCACTCCAAAGGGTGCCTCATTCCGGAGGGTGAATTATATAATAACGGTAAGTTATACATGTGACAGCGAGAGATGGCTCCTTGGTGTTACATTTAAGCAGATGTTTTGCCACCTTTTCCACCCGTGATTCCTCAGATATGTCAGACTAGTTCAACAAAAGAGTCTCACTGTTCCGGTGAGGACACGGCCACCACATTGGCTTCTCTCGCCTTTGTGCCATTTTGAAGGTCACAGTCTTCAATTTCCCAGACTTTGAATTCCAGGAACTCAGTTTCATGTTAGTCTGAAGGGGCTGCAATGCTATGACATGACCTCTATTGAGAAATACGAGTGTAGAACCGTATGTGTGACATTAGTATTTTCATTGCTTTGTTCGTAGGTTACATGTGTGTTATAGGTTAACGTCTATAATGCCGCTAAACCAAGCCCCATTAGTTCTGCTCTCAGTCATGGCTGATTGATAGTAACATCTTTTCACTGTCTTACTGGCCTCAGGATAAAGTTCCAGAATTTTAGAATTAGTCTATGATGCACGTACTTTTGGGATAGAACAGAGTTTTGGGGACCAACAAACTACTAGGCAACGCGTGATTTTCTACATGGCAGAATTAGAGTGTACTCTGTAAATATTCAATAAAGCACATTGGTGGGGATAAGGCACTGATATTAGTGAATAATTTTATTTATACATGTACATCTTAGCCCATTTAAATGCATTGTGATTATATTCTATTATGCACATCTTAAAACATATACAAAATTATAATTTTTAAAAAGATGAGATAGACAAATAAATATAAATTGAAGCTCTGATCTTTTCTTCTTCCCTTCTCTGGGGTATGTGCCTTCTGGGTCTCTTGGACTCCTCTGCAGAGGTTTCCAAACTTAGATCCACCTTTCATATCACTATGCAAATAAAAAAGTCAAAATCATCATTCTGGAAGGAATTTTTCAGAGACTGCTTGCCCAACTTCTTGTTTTTTTTAGGCACAATCACCAGATTACTTCTAAGGCAAAAATTGATTCTATATAGTTCTCAAAATTCTATATTTTAAAAGAACTTACTTAATCATTTGTGGGAGTAGGGCTCTCCCAAATAACTGGAAAAATCTAGAAGTGGGTTATGTTACTCTGTGACTCATGCCCCTCTGTGTGTTCTCTCTCCATGGAATCAAATGTTCACATGAGAGCCAATGGTGCCCAGGACCTGGCAAAAATGTATCTCTGGCCAGGGCCCCTGTTCTGTGGCCTGAGTCACATGCATACAAAACTTTGGGAAGGATAGGCGTAAGACGTAGGATCAGCTTCATTTGGCTAATCTGTGGCAGCTCCTTTAAAGCCACTTCTAATTCACAATTAGACTGAACAGAAGGGACATTCGTTTTTTTCTTCCATGGTGATTTAAAGCCGACCTGAGAACAGCTTGCTCAAATGAGGAGTGGATAGGACATTTATTTAAATCAACATTGTGAGCCAGAAAGGAAACTTGTATGTGTCTAATATTTCCATTTGCTAATAATGTGTCTCGGCCTCGTTGCCATGGCTTCTGAGAGCTTTCATCCAGGTGCCAGGCAGGACTGCGCTCCTTAGGAAATGCTTTCTCTCTTTGCAGATGCCCCTTATTCCGCATCTTCCTCTTCACCAAGGCTGCTCACTCCCACTTGTTCAGGGAGACATTTCTCTTATTCCACATTTTTTAGTGTAGCTGAGAAGATTTTCCAGTATTTTCACAGACATTATTTCATTCGATCCCCATAATCCTCCAAGGCAGATTGAATAGGTGTGCACGTCCCAATTTTATGGATAAAGAAACAGTACATCCAAGAGGTTAAAAGACTTTTAATAAACACCAGAACTAGAAGGAGAACATTGATCTTTTGACTGCTACCCCAAAGAATAAGAAAAATTATAGCACAGGAAGTATATTTTGTTATAGCATGAAGCATCTTCAGATTAATTCTAATGTGTATTTTTTTTTTTAACTGAGTATGTTGCAATTCATCTACTGCTGTTTGGAGCTCACTTAGGTAGAGTCGCCTATTCCAGAAATAAATGCCTTCCTTGGCTGTATTCTTGTTCCTCTCCCCACAGAACTAACAGACCTAGTGCTAGGAAATTGATTATGGGACAGTAAAGTGTTTAGTGATATCGTAAGCCCCCTTTGAAATGAAACTCTTGAAGTAGTGTTGCCTTTCAGAAATGTGTTCTTCACTACAGAAAGCATTTAGTTCCCTTGCAGAGGTACTGTGGAACTGTACACCGTCTCTCTCTCTCGCCACAGGGTGTCACAAAGATAAAATTGGTAGCTTGAGAGCCCAGCCAGCTAAGTGAGATGTGTCAGCCAACAACCAGCTTAAACATTCTTTGATCATTTTGCTCTACTTTATCAGGCAGTTTTTGCTTGGGGAAAGTGAAGAATTTCCCCTTTCGCTTCTTAACGCAAGATTTCTCTGACTCTGGCTGCTTTGTTATTTGTCTCTTTGCTCCTGGATCTGCCTCTTCACATTTTGCCTCTTTTTCTATACCTACTCTCAGCTTCCTGTCTTCATCTCTTTCTTTCTCTCTCCATATTTCCCTTTTTGTGTGTTTTCCTCTCATTGTCACCTTAATTTTCTATCAGCATGTCATATCACTAACAGATTAAAGAGTCTTAAAAGTGACGAGGGAGGATGTGAGGGCGATCTGGCTGCGCCATCTGTCACCCCATTGATCGCCAGGGTTGATTCGGCTGATCTGGCTGGCTAGGCGGGTGTCCCCTTCCTCCTCACCGCTCCATGTGCGTCCCTCCCGAAGCTGCGCGCTCGGTCGAAGAGGACGACCTTCCCCGATAGAGGAGGACCGTTCTTCGGTCAAGGGTATACGAGTAGCTGCGCTCCCCTGCTAGAACCTCCAAACAAGCTCTCAAGGTCGATCTGTAGGGAACGTAGTCTAGCTTAGAAGAATCCGGACACATCCAAATGAGGCTCTGCGTGTGGCAGTTCGTATTTATTTATTTATTCATCCATTCATTCATTCATTCATTCATTCATTTATTTAAATAATTTATTGTCAAATTGGTTTCCATATTACACCCAGTGCTCATCCCAACAAGTGCCCTCCTCTGTGCCTGTCACCCACTCTCCCTGCCTTTCTTTAAAAAAATGATGAGGGAAATTTAGAACAGCTTCCTTTAAGAATTTTTGGATCATTCTCTCTGTGTGTCTATGTGTTTGATTGAAAGTTATTTATTTATGGACATGCTATTTCCTTCATCCTAATCCCTAAGTGTATAACTGAAATACACATGTGTCTTGCTCACAGTACGTCTCCTGCCTATTACTTTCCCAATTACTCTGCAATTCTACGTCAGATATATGTGCATACCTAGTATTAGAATTGAAAAAAAAAAAAAAAAAAAAAAAGCTTTCTTTCTGAAGTGTGGCTGCATAGGAGAAGGACACCAGCAGGTGGCAGTCTTACCCACTAGAAGAGTTGAGAATGGTTTCATTGTGGTTTTTCTTTAAGACCATTTGCTTATTTTTGAATGAACTATTGAAGGACCAAAGTTAGGTTCTTGTTTGTTTTTAACAAAACTCTGAGTTGGTTTAAAGGGAAAGCAGATCACCTCCACCCTGTACTACCGCATATCCTGAAGGCCTACTGGTGGTTCTCTCATTAAAAACATAGCTCTTGGATCGAGATACACTCTCACTATTACCTGGGCGTCTGAGTATCATTTAAATTTTATTTTCTCTTGCCAGGTGATTGATTCATGATAGAGAACAGAGCCCCAGTAGTATGTTTCTTTGAATATGTACCGCCGTAGACGAGCACTTGGAATTTTGGAATTAGTTATCACCTGCACCAGCCGCACACCCTCCCGCCCCATGTTCAGATGAGAAAACAGAAATCTAGAAAGGATTTGTTCAAAGATTCACAGCTGTGGGGAAGAAGATCCACATTAGGACTAAAATCAAGGGCCAAAGTAGTCGGGTCTTCAACAAGCCCGAATGATAAGCGGTTATTCAAGTCTGGAGCTAATGGCCATTGTTGACCTTGGGATTCTCTGGAGAGAATCTGCTCTCCACAGCGTTGCCATGTTCGGATTGAGGGGGCAAAAGCAACATCAGGCTGGAGAGGCTGTCAAAACCTGCACTCGTTCACAAGTGATTATCTTCAGCGTAATCCCCATAGCAACGTAGCCAAGTGCCTGCCGTCGCTGGTTGATAAAGACGATTATGCTAGACAAGGAAGGAGAATCCTGGGGACAGCGGGATTGGGGAGGGGCCATTCTGCACCTCAGCTCGCAGACTTGCTTCTCCTTAGGCAGCAGCAGCCACGGCCGTTCGAGATGCGCCTGTGAAGATTGTCGTTTCCATAATCAACCAGAAGGCACTGATCCCTGTTGCTCTGTATTTGGGGACCGACTATCAGGCCAGAAATCACTCTGGTTCCCTTTTTCTAGCTCCTGAAACTATTCGAGGATGAAGGACATCTGCTGGCCAATCCCTGCCGTTTGCCATGTGGTTCAGTGAACTGGGGCAAACTGTAGGGCCCGAGGCCGAGGCCAAGGAACAGATGCTAATGGCGGTTTTTCCAAAGGAGAGTGCTAGCCAACGTTGGCCCAAGGAAACCGGGCTTAACAAACATGGGGATGAGCTCTAGGCAGGCCTCCTGAACAGTTACTTTGTTTTTGAAAATGGTTTATGAATGTTAAATGGTTTTTGTTTAAATATTTCTGTTATATGGCATGGCTGTGTAAAAGCAGAGGGTGCAGGTGCTTTTGATAGAGGCAAATAGAGAGTATTCTAGTCTAACCAGTTAATGCCAGCTTGGTAGACATGGCGGTGCGTTGCCTGGATCTTTCTTCTAGGGAGGGCGAGCTGGCCAGATGGGGGCGGTGCAATGAGTAGACAGCTATAGTTACCTTATTCTCCTGTGTCTGTCTCAGCTGTGGAGAGCTGCTTTGCCCTCTGTCTCCCTCTGCTCCAATCACTGAGGTGGGAGGGAGATGAGAGCCAGCCACCTCCATCCCACCCAGGCCACCTCTGAAAGGCCTTACTTGCCAGAGCTCCCAGCTGGTTTGGCCAAGGCTTGTTGGGCCTTGTTGGGCACTGACTCCCCTTTCTCCTTTCTCCGCTCCAGCCTTGTCCCCTACCCTTTACAGGTGTTGATCTCAAATCCACCTCACCATCTGTTTTTGGGAAGCCTGACCTGCCAACAACCAGCCTATCTTTACAGCATGGAAAACTTTGGGGCCCATAAAGCAAATGCCTGAAAGTCTTCTGTGATAATTTAACTTTTCCATAGTATTTACATAATCAAATGAAAGCATTACCTGTGCAAAGTCTCAGAAAAAAAAAAACAAACTCTAGTGCTCATACTAAAAACAGTCAATTAGTAATGGACTCTCAACATAACCCACTTAATGACTTTTTTATAAAGGGAAGAGAAAGTTTCTCAGTTATTGATTTGCAAGCTGCCAAATATTGCACGCTGAAGGTTTTCACACCCAGTTCTTTAGTAATGAATTGCCTCAAGTGATTTCACGTGTTTCTACTTGTGCTTTGTGGCTCACCAACCTTCCTAGCTAGTAAAGCATTGGCTTACTCTCGTTGGGGATGGGGCCAGTGTCTCCTCCCTTATGATTTCCCACTGAGTGGGCAGGGGGAACAGAGGAAGGTGGGGAAGATATCTCTAGGGCACCAGGCTGGACTCTGTTGTCCTAGCAACCTTGTTTCTAGAGATTGCTGGATTTGTACTTGACCCTTTAATTAACTAATTGTGTCGTTTGGAATCTAATGGACTGAGTTAGGAAGAGACCAAATCTGAAGGCGTAAGTGACCTCCCTTTGAAGGTGCTGCACAGGTAATGATCAGAAGTCATGAGCAACTGGTTCATGGTATTGGTAAAAATTTACTTCTGAGTTGATCACATGGTAGATGTAATCTAAAAAGTAATATCCATAGGCAACAAATTGGATTACATGAAATCTGAAAAAGTTATAGTTTAAAAGGTACAGAGATCTAAAGCCACAATTCAGCCCAAGTCAGATTCAGAACTCTTTTTAATATGATAGGGAGGGGTGATACCCTGGATCACATCGGGGCTGGATTTTGTGTGTTTGTTAGGGCTAAGATAACATCTTGTTCTTATCTATATTCCAGGAAGCATTCTTATTAGAACCATCTCCTAGAAGAAAGCAAGTTATATTAAAAGAGATTGAAACATGAGTCAGTTTTCAGTATTGCTGGATGATGAAAAATCGAATATATGAAGCTGGGAAAATTTGTGAGAGAAGGTATTTAAAAAAAAAGAAAAGAAAACAGATGACCAGGAAGAGTTGGTTTTCTTTGCTGGGAGAAAGCCATTTTGATAACAATGTATGGCTATGGTTCTGTCATAAAACTGGTTTGGGTTTTCGTCCATAAGTTGTTAAAGCTATTTGGCTCGCTCTAATATGCTTCTCTTCAAGTTCAACTAATGAGTAAAAAGAAAAAGTTAAATACTTCTTACAAAATAAAAATGTCTTTTTTCTCGGTGGCAATTTAAAGCATTCAAAAATATTTTCTCACAGTGCCACTGATGGAATGGTCTCAGAACGAGACTTTTAAAATTCTGATACATTTCCAGCATGTTTCACCCTGAAATGGAAGCTGTTAGGTTTATACAACATGATGCTGCTTTAGATTTGCTCAAATTGGCAGTACCAGCATTTGGTCTGTTGGGCTTTGGGTTTCCACAGCATCTCCTCAGCAGAATGAGTGGCTCCCACCATGCGTTGGCTGGGCCTCTTTGTTAGGCCCATCTACAAACATCCAAGAACATTTAGTCCCCACTGGCCTCTCCAGAACAAATACTCTTCCCCCTTTCTTGTTTCACTTTCAGCTCTGTGCCCTATACCTTCTTCCTTTATGCTGCTATTGGCGTTCCTTTCCCCAGGTCTTGCCTCTGTTGGCCTATTATTTCTGGATTTTATTTGCCCCTTTGTACAAACGTTTCTTTTTTCTTTTTCTTTCTTTCTTTCTTTTTTTTTTTCTACTGGAAAGATAGTTGCCGGTGACACTCTTTAGAGGTCTTAATTGGGCTTAATCCACATTTCAACCGTCAGTATTTTACTTAAAAAATGTCGTTGTTCAGTATTATACTCTCTAAAAGATAGTAAGGCAGGAGGAAAAAGGACAAACAATTTGGCAGTTACCAAATCACAGGAAAATGTTCTTATCGGATCACCTGGGGGATATCCAGAACATTCTGGAGAAGTATTTCTTCTCGTTTTTCTTTTCTTTTCCTTTTCTCTCCTCTCCTCTCCTTTCCTGTTTGTTTCTTTTCTCTTTTCCTTTCTTTTTTAACGCTTTGAGTGTCAATGTTGAGAAGCTTTCAGTTCCCATCAAGGGTGTTCTCATTTCGTCCAAAAACTTCTATTACGTCTCTTAATTTTCTTTCTTAGATCTAATCCCCCGAATGACCAGAAGAGTCATAATCTGTAAGAGACTTCAGTCGTCTGTATTTACCATCTCCTTTAGAATGCGTTCATCAGAGATATTTGTGACTCTTAATAGCAGTAAAATACTGACATTAAGAAAGAGAACATCACTTGAGGGCCCAAAGGAGCAACATTAGCCTGGAGGTTGCCTGTCAACAATTTGAAATGTAAGAACAAAACTGAATGTATGAGTGTAAAACATTGGAAAGATGACTAGTGCTTACTGGAGTGCTGGGTCCTCTGGGATTTGAATGAAGAGTTCCCAAGCTCCAGAGACAGCCATTTGTGCTTTCCCTCCATCTGGGCCTGAGCCCAGTAGCATGAGCTATCCCACTGACTTTGATTTTAATACTTCTGGTAGTCCGACCTTTAGCTTCTGATCTAAGTGAGTATCCTAATCTCTTCTCCTGCTTCATTTTATCTACCTTTAGAGCCGACTGACAGATCAACCTTTTTGATACACAAATATTCATTATCATATACTGGTTATACTCTTCATATCATGAAAACCACTGGAAAGGCATTGAAAACATTTCCTGAAGGTGAAGGGGTATGTACATATGTATGTATGTGTACATGTGTATATATATGCATATAGAGAGATATTTTACTTATTTGGAAAGAATTTCAAACTTTACAGAAAAGTTACTTGAATAATAATAGTTAACCCTTTCCCTACCTTCATCTATGGTTAATATTTTATGCAATTTGCTTGATTATTTGTGCATTCTCTCATTTCTCTTTCTGTCTCCATATATGCACATACATACATAATGCATATACAAACATACATATATGCATATGTACATATACATTTGTATAACAATGTATATACGTATACTATTTTATTTTACCTAAAGCATTTGAGATTAAGTTTCATACATCCCAACCCTTTTTCCCTGAATAGGTGAATATTTTTTAGGATAAGAATATCTTCTTACATAACCACGGGACAGTTGTCAACTTTGGTAATATAACATTAATACTTTTCTCTGATTTGTATTTTAATTTTCCCATTGCCCCAGAAATGTTCTTTATAGCTTCTTTTCCTCCAATGCAGGTTTCAGTCAGAGAAAGGTATTGCATTTAGTCATTGAGTCTCTTTCATCTCTAAAAACATTTCCATAGTCTTTCTTTGTCTTTTCTGACATCGACGATTTTGAAGATAGAGTACTCCCACTTTTTAAAAACAGGAGTCTCCTTATTTTGAGTCTGATGTTTCCTCTGGATTAGACTCAGTTATGTGTTTCCAACTGGAAACTACACACGTGAGGCTGTGTGCTTCTCTCAGCCACATCTAGAGCACTTGATGTCCGTCTGCCTCTCATCAAGATGTCAACTTTCTGTCGCACAGTGAAAGCGTCCAGTCTCTCCACTGTGTAATGACTATTTTCTCCCTTGCGAGTGTGTGGACAGTTTAAAATCTTGCAAATATCCTGCTCCTCATTAAAGTTTCCCTTTAGATTTAGCATCTATGAATGATTCTTGCCTGAACTCGGTTATGATGGTTCCACAGTGATGGTGATCCACCTCAACCCTCTCCATGTTTATTACCAGTCATGTGATACTCCCCTGTACCCAAGGACCCTCCCTTCTTCTGTTTGGATGCATGCTTCCTGGTTCCCTGCTCTACCCTACCCCAAATGGTCTATAATTATTATCCTCATTTAGTTTCGAGTTCCAGATTAAAATCTGGAATCTGGTTATTCCAGATTTGGCCGAGTCCCATCAAGTTGGTTCACTGTGTCTGGGTCCTGTTTCCATTATTCTTCCAAGCACATCCTTGTCTGCTAGTTTAATAAAGTATTCCAGGTTTGTCTTGTCTGTTCCAGGCTCTGTCTTCTCCAGCCCTGCTTTCAGCCACTTCGCTAAGGACCTCCCATTCCTTTTAGTGGGAATGGTATTAAAGGTCAGTATCTCTATTTCTAAGCCTTCTTAGTGGACAGAGCCAGGAAAAATATGCACACACACACACACACACACACACAAAGTGTGCATGTACAAATATTATACATCATGAGTCTATATCAATATCAATATCCCCCTTCTGTACTTATATGTCCCTTCTTTCACAGTGAGAATCCAAACACATCAACACATTTATTCATCTGCTCAGTCTCACAGCGTTATGTCAAGTGGTTTCAGAATACCTTCACATATACCTACTATAAATGCAAGTTTCTAGAAAGAGTTCGAGATCTCCAGTTTCCAGTTTTCCAATCTCTCCACCCTGCCCACGAGCAGGGGCATGCAGGGCTTGTAGTAAGAATTGTTCATAAGTCATTCCAATCAGTTTTGTTTCCCCTGCATTGTGGTTATGGTATTCATCTGAAATACACTTGGGTTCGCTTGCTTCAGTTTCTTTCAGTTTTAGTTTTTCTCTCCTCCTATCTTGTTGATTTAATTCCTTTGAATGTCCAATATATATATTTTTAAAGGCATAAGCTGGTCTTTGTTATTTTAAGTTATTTTTGAGAGAGAGAATGTGAGCAGGGTAGGGGCAAGAGAGAGGGGGGGACAGAGAATGAAAGTGGGCTCTGTACTGACAGCAGAGAGTTCGATGTCGGGCTTGAACCCAGGAGCCGTGAGGGTATCAAGACCTGACCTGGAGTCAGACATTTAACCAACTGAGCCCCCCCACCCCGCCCCGGTGCCCCTTGAATGTCAAATATTAACGTGCTTCCAAAAGTCAAAACTTATGAAAAAATATACTCAGAGAAGTGCTTCCTTCTCTAAGATCTCTTCAATCTCCTTCTCCTCACTCCCTATAGGTAACCGACTAAATTGTTTCTGTTTTTCCTCTCCTGTGGAGGAACATACATTGACAACTGTCCTGTGCTTAAATGATAAGCAGATATATGTGTTTTCTTATTTCCTCTTCTTTCTTAAACATAGGTAGTGGTACTGGATATGAATTTTCGTGATCCGATATATCATTTTTTTTACTTTACAAGATCTCTTGGGCAGCATTCCACATAGTTCATAGAGCACTTCCTCATTTCTACAAAGAGGTAGTAGTCATTGCATGTTTGTGCCAGAGTTCACTCAACAGTTTCTTCTGCTTAAATGTTTAGGCCGTTTCCAGTATTTTGGCAATTACAAAAAATGCTACACTGAATTGGTGGTGGGATTGGTGGGTTCAAGGGCAAATGTGGATGCAGTTTTGTCTGATATTGTAAGTTCTCTTTCATAGAGTTCGTATCATTTTGCATTCCCAAGCTCAATGCAATGCGCGGAAGTGCCAATTTCCTAACAGCTGCAGCAACAATTGTATCTGCAGCTTTTGAAAGTTTCCAGTCTGATGGGTAAGAAGTGACACCACTGTGGTTTTAGCTTATATCTTATTATGAATGAAGTTGAATATCTTTTTGCATGCTTAAAATGATTTTGATCTCTTTTTGTAAGTTCCCTGTTCATATTTTTTGCCCATTTATCTATATAGTGTTTTTGGTATTTTTTTTCCCTTGATTTTTAAAAGTTCTTTTTATTTTAGGGAATATGAGTCCTGGATCTCTAATATATGTTGCAAATATTTTCTCTTACTTTATACTTGGTTATTTGACTATAGTATTTTGAGGGGGGCATCTTGCATAATTTTGATTAGTTTTTATTTAACTTTATTGCCCTTTTCTTTAATTGTGTTTGGATTTTTAGTTACAGTTAAAATGACTTTTCCTGCGCCCAGATTATAGAGGAACTTGCCCATTTTTTTATCCTCTGGTACTCATATTGTTTTATTATTTACATATATATCTCTGATTGTGAAATATCTATATATATCTACGTTTATATTTCTATCTGTAATCTATAATTTATATAATGTAATATATTACATATTTATATTAATATAATATTACATATTATATTAATGCTATATATATAAATTTATATATTTATATCTGTAATCAGAAAAGGAATCTTTTCTGATTCCTGCTAATATTTGGTCTTTGACTCTGGTTTCTGACACAGAACTCCAAAAAACTCTTGTAATTGCCTGCGTGATAGGAGCATTTTTGTTCTAATGAGGTGACTCTTGGTGGGCACCTAAACTGGGGCTGGTCATTAGAAAGGCCAAGCCATAGTTAGGAGCCTGGAACTTTCAGCCCCACCCCCACCCCATTCTCCAGAAAGGACTGGAGAATAAATTAATAAATGATCATGCTTCTGTGAAGCTTCCAGAAGCCTCTTTATAGGTTGGATTAGAGAGCTTCTAGGTTGGTGAACACATCTACATACTGGGAAGGTGGTGCTTCCCGACCCACAGGGACAGAAGCTCTCATACTCAGGAATGTTCCAGAGCAGACTTTGCTCTATGTATCTCTTCATCTGGCTGCAATTTGTGTCTGTTATTTATTTTTATTTATTTATTTTAAAAACGTTTTAAATGTTTATTTATTTTTGAGAGAGAGACAGAGCATGAATGGGGGAGGGACAAAGAGAGAGGGAGACACAGAATCTGATGCAGGCTCCAGGCTCTGAGCTGTCAGCACAGAACCTGATGCAGGGCTTTAACTCATGAACTGCGAGATCATGACCTGAGCTAAAATCTGATACCTAACTGACTGAGCCACCCAGGCGCCCCATATCTTTTAAAATATCCTTTACAATAAACCAACAATAGTGAGTAAACAGTTTCCCTGAGTTCTGAGAGCAACTGTAATAAATTACTGAAGCTCAAGGAAGGGTTTGTGGGAACCTCTTATTTGTGGTCAAATCAGACAGAAGTTGTGGGTAACCTCAGAACCACTACTTGTGACTGGCATCTGAAATGACGGGGTGCAGTCTGGGCGGACTGAGCCCGTAACCTCTGGGGCCCGCACCAACTCCAGGTCGTTAGTATCAGAATTGCTTGGTGTGGAAAACTCCCACATCTGGTGTCCGAAGTGTCGTGAGTATGGTAGTCTTGAGAGAGTAGACAGCACTAAGGAAGAGGGATTTTTTCCTCTTCACTGATTTATTTGGAATTTATTCTCACACATGTTGTGAGAAATGGTTGTAATTTTATTTTTCCAAATGGCTCATCAGTTGTCCGGCATCATTTATTAGAAGGCCACCTCTGTTTCACTAATATGCAATTTTACCTATATCAGGTACTAGCTTTTCTACGTGTAGTTAGGCCCTATCCTTTTTTTAAGGCACTCTGTATATCTATGGCAATCAAAACTGGGGTTAAGTAAGCCCTCTGAATTAAGTCAGTGGACCCTCTCTGCAAAGGAGGAGTTTTAAAATTAAAATAGCAACTTAAAGATCTTGGTATTATCTTCAGGAGATGGAATTGGGTGTCACAATTAAAACAGGAGAGTGGTCATTTGTTCCTACCCTCAGTTCTCCAACTTTGTTACAATGCAGATATCTGAGCTCTTTCATTAAAATTCTGTATACAATTTGAAGTTAGGGCCTTGATATAGTATCTGCTTAATACATGGGTGGATAAGGTAGGGGGGGCATCGCATCACTTTCATTCAAAAGCACAGGCTTTGAGGAAAGGAACAGCCTACATGGGATATATATGCAATTCAGCATCATTGTTCTGATAATGACAAAAGGAAATTCAGGCTTTCCACTATATATAAAACATGAGAGCTATTCCGAAAGCTAGAGGTTTAGCACTGAGGCTGTTGGAAGTGAATTCACCTTTCATGATCTTTCTCCATCCTTTAGACTTTATTCCCAGTTTCCTGGGCATGAGATTTAGGTCCGTGATTCTCAGACTTCTTTAGCTTTACCTATTTCTCAGGAAGATCAGAACTCTCCACGGGCCTTGTTGTTCTGTTAAAGCTTTATTTGGGCCACAGTGATAGGAAGGTTGCTCTGCTCTTGTGAGGTGAGCAATGAGATGAAAATAAATGAGTACTCTTGTTATAGTTTAATATTATGTATGTTGTGATGGAAACATGAACATTGCTTTATACACTGCCTCCCGCCATCTGGAAAATTAGGAATTCTGAAATGTTCTTTCACGAGTCCTAAGTGATTGAGCTTGGAAACAATAATTGATACAGCTCTCTACCAAGCTTTGATTTTGTATATTTGTCCATATTGTGTGTTAGAAAGTATAAGAAACACTTGTTTCCATTTCCTGGGGCTGGTTCGCTGAATCTCCCCATCCAGACTTGTTTTCATCTCTCCAGTCCTTTGTCTCACAGAACAGAGCCTATTGTGGTTTTAATCTCTGTTACGCATGTCCTTTATGAATAAAATTTCAGGCACACAGGGCAAACATGTGCACATTTTACTGTGAGATAGTGAAATCTCACTGTGCAGAGACCTCATTCCCAGTGTGACGTTATGGTTCCCACTCATTGCTGTTATAAAATTTTATGTTAACCTAGTATTCTGGGTGGGAGGGGTTTTCTTCTTTACCATGAATCGTAGTGATGTATGACAGACATAGGATAGCTAACTTAGATAGACTTGTTGGCAAAGGTGCGAATATCTATCCTCTGGCCTTTCCTGGTTCTCGTCTGTATAACAAAAAACTACTAAATTATGCTTGCAGGTAACACATTTATCAATTAGTGTTTGGGATTTTGATTAAATCGTTGTTCGAGTGATTCCACTTTAGTGGCCATTGAAGAGTATATTTTGAAAGAGAAAATATGTTTTGGTATTGAGTACTTTGAGGTTGCTCTTAAGGTTATCAGAATCTGTGCAATTTATAGAGTGGCCTTTGAGTGTACAAATGAACCCTTTCGATCCCAGCACTTACCGTATGGATACACAAAATAAGGCATGTGTCAAATATTGCCAATAAAATCTCAATGTCAGGCCGACACTCTTGAAGTCTACCCTTTTATTGGCTTCTGATTGGATAATTGTTTCCCTTTCCCCAATCCACTGCTTAAACCATTTGCCCCATTGTTTTATTCCTGCGTTAGTCACATCTCCATTGATGTAGCATCTATTTGATTACTCATCTTCTGTGGGGTTTCCTGGCATTGGCTCATCTTTCTTCATTTAGTCTCCTCTCTTTTGAAATCTCTACATCTCATTTGTCAATAACCTCTTATTGTCTCAAAGGTACCTTGGATTATCCTGACTCATCCTTCGACTTCAGACGAGACCCTGTCCTATTATTACGAGACCCTGGTGACTTCAGCCAGCGGTATTGTTCTCCCCTATTCTGACTATTTGAATAATGCTTTTTAATCATCTCCCTACTCTCCTAGAAAAACATTTAATATTTTTCCCCTTATGTTTTTCTAAAATTGTACTTGAGTCACACTGCCTTAGTCATAGTTTAACAAGTTGTTGGAAATTATTTTAAACAGAACAAAGAAAATCCAACTCCATTTGGGTTAGCTTTCGTTTGCAAATATTATCTGAAATTTGAGTTAAGAATTGTAGAACTCAGAATCACAGTTTTGATAAAATAAAGTTGGCATATTAAAAATTTCCCATTTTTTAAATGTATTTTATTTTAAGTAACTTTAATAAAAATGCCACATTCAGTGAGTCTATAGTAATGATGGAAGTGTTTCCATTTGTTATCTTCACCTGGAAAAAAAACACCTTTTGTATGGGTTTTTTACCTTACTCTTTTGACCCATTGTTTTTTTCATTTATCATCTACTCATTTTTTTAGTCCTATGTAACGGATTCTTTGCTTTATGTACAAATTCTCTGACTCTTAAAGTCTGTTCATTTCCTGTTGGAATAAAATCCCTCTTCACTTTAGTGACTAACATTGGATGAATGTGCATTTCTTTGGAGAACAAGTAATAATAATTTAATTCATTATATGTAGTTTTTTTCCTTTAAGGTTCTTTATTAATTCATATATGGTATTAGATCTTTTATTCGCTTTGACCAGAATACATCTCTTCTCCTCAAATAATGCTCTTTCCTTGAGCAAATGTTGCCATTCTTTAAACTGCTTTCGCTTAGAGTTAAAAAGAAAGAAAGAAAGAAAGAAAGAAAGAAAGAAAGAAAGAAAGAAAGAAAGAGAGAAAGAAAGGAAGAAAGGAAGAAAGAAAGGAAGGAAGGAAGAAAGAAAACCAGTGCATTGTTTTCAAACATCCAGACATTACTGGATGGTAGAGTTTGCTCAATGATTCCATGATATCAGATCTGACCTCTCTGCAATTCTCTCAAGCTTTTTCTTTACAGTCATAAGATGGCTGCCATCAATCCAGCCATCGTATTTAGCTTCAAGGCAGGAAAAAAGGGAAAGGACCTGTCTTATTTTATGATTTAAGGAATAGATGTGAAAGTATTCCGGGAGGACCTGTAACCTGAAAATAGAAATGTTGTAACTTTTCTCTTTGGAACAATATTTTACCTTTCAAGTTGGTTATCTAAAAGTCTATAAAATATATCTTTATTACATTATTTAGCATAAATTCATTTAAGAAGTACTGTGTACCAACTGTATGCCAGCTAGTATTTTTTAAAGTTGAGACTACGAACTCTAATAAAACAGAGATTTTGCCTTCAAGTACCTTCCAGCCTCATCAGGAAGAAGTGCAAGAGAATAGCCATACAATGCTCCGTGACTGACAAACTATAGAGCTTAGCGCTGCAAAGTACGGGGTCGATGTGGAGTTGCTAACTGATATCTGGAACAGATGGACTTAGCCTGAGATCTGGAGCATGAAGATAAGAAAGTCAATAAAATGAGGGGGAGCTTATAGAGGGCACCCAGGCATCCGGACCAGCATGTGCAAAGGCCTGGAAGTGACAGAGCACATCTTTCACTCAAGAACTACAAGGAATTCTCTATGGGTGAGTCATAGACGTAAGGGGTGGAAATTTAGGCAAACAGTTCAATCAGCACTTTGGGCTCCATCCTATCACTGGTTAATTATGCTATAGTCCTTTACTTTGACATGATTCTAATTCCTTAGAACTCAGTTTTGGTTCCACTATCCTGAAACTTTGAACTAGCAAGTGAAATAACATCTTACATTAACATTGCTATTCAATAGAAGCTACATATTTGTGATCTGCTGGTCTAATCTGACCTATAGATTTAGTTAGTGATGTGTTTGTATGTTTTTTCTTTTCCTGTACACCATAAAAAAATGAATTAGTTCCCGGCATTTGAAAATCAGGAGTTTCCATAGAAGAGTCCAGTTTCTATGAAAAACTCAGAAGATCTGGAAATACTGGCTCTGTGTTCTTATATAGCAGCAACAGGCTGAAGTTGAGTGAGGGTTGGCAGCATCTAGTTCACCATAGTCTTCATTGCTTACTGTTTAAAAACACGTTCACTTGAGTAATTTAAAGTTGGTTAGTTTCCGAAGGCATTTATATTTGCTACCTCTAGTATATAGTACTTAACCTATATATAAATATATGTGTGTATATATATATATATTTATATGGAGAGAGAAGGAGAGAGAGGGGAGATTATGTAATTCATATATATGGTTTATATCATATATATGTATATATAGTTTATATCATGTATTGATAAGCTTGTAACGTAGCAATTCTTATCAAGGCATAGTGACCTAATTCTGTTTCCATTGGCACAAACTGACCTCTTGGCCACTGAGTGTACATTGGCCACCAACCTGCCTGAGTGAACAACAATGAAACACCTTTATATTATGAATCTTGTTTCTAATTATCCTATGCAACTTTTGTGCCTTGCAACGTTATTGCTATCCGATAGGCATTATAATCCAAAAAATACCTGAGCAAGTTATAACAAGGGGACATAATAAAACCATGAGTCTTAGAGCATGATGTCTGGTTGGCTTTTGCTAACCCATTTAATCTCCTTGGCCTGAAAAACAGAAAATATCTATAATGTCACTGACTTTCTCTACTTGATGAGGTTATTACTATGCAAGTAAAAGAGTCTATGTTAATGTCATGGGCACTACAGGTAACTACTAAGGACCCGCAGATGAAAGGGGCTATTATTTATTATCATTAGTGGTCTTGGGGTCTTGGGAAAATGTCTTATCAGAAACCAAGTTTAAACCTCCGTGACTTCTAATAAGAAAAACAGGATGTCAAAGTGTGAGACTGTATATGTATGGAGACTTTGGGGGCTGTGGCCATAGACAGGCAGGAGACCAGGGTTTGGAGACTTTCTGCATTACGTTCTGCTGAGAGGGTGGATGGCATTTATTGAACTAATTACCTTTGGACAGTACTAGACATCCACAAGAACAAGAAAAGGTAGAGATTTTCTGGTCTAGTTCCCTCATTTTAGTGATGAACAAGTAGGTTTTCGGAGGGGCAGCGTGACTAGTTAGTAGCAAAGACAGGACAAGCAGCATTGGATGTGTAGGCTCCCAGTCCAGTGACACTTTCATTGTGCTTTCAGTAAGTATCACTTACAAGAAAGGGTTTGATGCCCCAATGGATTTACATTGAAAGCTGTTGGTATTGCTGTTTTTAGAGGAGACTAGAGAAGACCCTTTTCTCCTGGGTCCTTTAAGGCTCTCTTTTTTTTTTTTTTTTGTGAGTGAAATAGAGTAACCTCAATGGTTGCTGGCCTCTGGGATGGGCTAAGGGATCAGTAGGAATTCTGATAATATTTCATTTTCAGTGGTTGGAGGAAACAGGAACAGAATTTCTCATTTGCCTCATATTTTCTGGAAAGCAAAAATCCCAAGCAGGTCTTTCTTTTGACTGCTGAGGTCATACGTCTTCTGCCCTCCAAATACAAGAAGCATCTTTATAGCTGAGTATCAGGCATGATTTCTCACACTTCTAAGGAAATCTTCCAGAGCTGGCTCAAGTTGTGTATCATCTCTAAGAACTGTTCTCCATTTTTTTTTTTTTAAACATTTATTTATTTTTGAGAGACAGAGAGAGACAGAGCATGAGTGGGGGAGGAGCAGAGAGAGAGGGAGACACAGAATCTCAAGCAGACTCCAGGCTCTGAGCTGTCAGCACGGAGCCCCATGTGCGGCTCAAACCCACGAACTGTGAGATCATGACCTGAGCCGAAGTCAGACACTTAAATGACTGAGCCACCTAGATGCCCCAGAACTGTTCTCCTTCTAAAAATTTGTGGTAGTACTTCCTATGAAAAATATTTTCATTTTTGAAAATGTTAAAATAATAATAATTCAAAGTCACATTGTCAGTTGAATATGTTCCCGTCAGAAACATTAAGTTTTGCTGTAAGTGGCAAAGGGCTCCCACCAATATGTAGGCTATGATAATGCTAGAATTGAACTATTATTATAGTTTTATAAATTATTGCTGTAAATTATGACATATTTACAAGTGATATTTTAATATTAACTGATGCTAACTCTAAAAATGAATTATTTATTTTTAATATAAAAATTTATTTATTTATTTTTAAAATTTTATTTATTTTTGAGAGAGAGGGAGAGACAGTGCGAGCAAGGGAGGAGCAGAGAGAGAGGGAGGCACAGAATCCAAAGCAGGGTCCAGGCACTGAGCTGTCAGCACAGAGCCCGATGATGGGCTCGAACTCATAAACTCCAAGACCATGACCTGAGCCAAAGTCAAGCATTTAACCAGTTGACTGAGCCACCCAGGCGCCCCCAAATTTTATTTATTCTTGAAAGAGAGACAGAGACAGAGCACGAACAGGGAAGAGGCAGAGAGAGAGGGAGACACAGAATCTGAAGCAGGCTCCAGGCTCCAAGCTGTCAGAACAGAGCCCGACTCAGGACTTGAACTCACGAACTGTGAGATAATGACCTGGGCTGAAGTAGGACGTTTAACTGACTGAGCCACCCAGGCGCCCCGAGAAATAAATTGTTTACATTTGTTTAGTGAATTGTTAAGTCCTCTTTATTTTCTGTCTTTCCAATCATTTGTTTTCTGCCTCTAGCATATCTTTCATGGAGTTTTATAACATAGTTTCCTAGCTGATTTTCCCGCATTTGCTTTTTGTGTTGAATTCTGCACTTTGACAGCGTGTTTAAGCTTAGTACTAAATTTCCTGAATCTCCTTCCCGTTGTGTTTCCTGTAGAGTTGGTCAGGAGAGGAGCCTGGGTGGAAATATAGAAGTGGAAGTCCTCCAGTTTGAGAGATGGATAGATGCAGAAGTTCCTGGCTGTCCCAGCTTGTCCTTCCTGTTCTTCACTTGGCCCTCTTACCTTCCTGACCACTGCACCTGCTGACAAGCTTGGCCTTACGCCCACCATCAGATGCTTGACTCTGGACCCACACCGCTCATGGTCCTCACAGGACATGGGTCTCCTGAGACCCCCCGTGAGGTTGGTCTTTTCATAGCTCTGCTTCAGAAGCTTAGCTATGCTCAGTGCTGCCTGACAGCTGCTTAAGGACTCTTCCGTCCTCCAGCTCTTCTAGAACTTTCTTCCTCTGTTCCTCCCACAGTTGGGTAAGCTCTAATTCCTATAGTAAATTCCTTATTCTTTTAAGACTCATAGTGGCTCTACTTCTCCAACTAAAGCCCGACTAATCCACCCTTGGGCTCATCCACTTTCTTTCCCAGAACAAAATTTATACATTGAAACCAATCCTGTACTGACCTGGCCCACCCTTCCCCATTAATCCTTGATCCTCATCGTCTCTCTTTCAAAACCCCCACTCTGCAGGTTTCAGAACTTTACCTTTCTGGGTCCTGCCCACCGTGGGCGTTCTTCATCATACCTGCACACTTCACGATGTGTGGTCCCTGCTCGGATCCACTCTAAAACAGCAGGCTAGGGTGGGTGGGTGGGTGGGTGGGGAACAGATCTCAATTCAAATTCTTCTGCTCCTTTCTAGCTGGGGCCATGGCCAAGTCATTTGATATTTATCAGGCACTGCTTCCTAACTCATAAAAGGGAGATAATAGTCATAGCTGCCTTATAAGTACTCATTGGCATGAGATATCAATACAAAACTCTCCACAAATATTGACTTCTTTATTCTACTTCTAGTCCTCCACTGCCCACCAGGGAGAAGAAGGACATGGCCTCCTTGTTCAGATATTTCACTGCCTTTAGCATTACAACATCAGCAAGAAAGGCCAGCATGTGGACCATAGGCTGAAGCACTGATCACTAAGGTAGGGACAGCTTGGTTCAGGGATAAGGGAACACTCTGTCTTTTAATGTGAGTGATTGTCCTTGTGGGTGATGAGATTGAAGCCACTTGAAAAAAGAAATTGTCGACAAAATGGGGAGACAGAAACTTTAAAAAGAAACTTGACCCTAAAAGCAATGCTAATTATAAGTGCTTATATCCATAGCTTATTACTTATGCCTATTAATAAGCCTGCAGTACAATGGCAATGATGCGAGTCCTTAAATATATGATACCACTAACCTGTGTCATCCACTTCCAATAAGTTCCATCTATAGACACGTGCCCATTAAAATTCATGGTTGAGGTAGCAAGTTCATCGGCCGACCATCTAGAATGATTAGGGGGAAAGCAGCTCCCGTAAGGATAGTATGGATATGCACTGGTCCTTTTTTACATTTTATCCTCAAGATAAATGGGAGAGTTGTTTTTCTCATTCCCATTTTTTCTGATAAGAAATGGAGGCTCGGGGCGCCTGGGTGGCTTAGTCGATTGAACGACTGACTTCGGCTCAGGTCATGATCTCACGGTCTGTGGGTTCGAGTCCTGCGTCCGGCTCTGTGCTGACAGCTCGAGCCTGGAGCCTGCTTAGGATTCTGTGTCTCCCTCTCTCTCTGCCCTGCTCATACTCTGTCTCTATGTCTCTCAAAAATAAATAAATGTTAAAAAAAAAAAAGCTTTTAAGAAATGGAGGCTCAGGAATATAAATAAATGCCTAAAAGTATAAAGACACAAATGGGACTCAAATAATACTCTGTTCTAAGCTCTTATTTGGGCCTAGGTGGCAAAGCTGATCTGTGGAAGATGTTTGGTGACACACATAAATAAATCTTAGTGGTAGGAAAAGGTGAAGAGCGTGATGGATTCGCATCATTCAGGATTTGCAGGTCTAGGCTTGAGTTCTGGATCCTGGGGCGAGGGCGTGACTACTTATTCGTCTCCAGGCGCAATTTCCTCAGAGGATTTTGTTTTTGACATTTGTACTTGAAATCTGTAGACTTCTTAAAATCTCCAAAAGTTTTAAAATAATATTTTGGTCTCCCCAGAAAGTTCTAGCATCTTCGAGCTACTCAAATGGTCAACTACTGTCTTTACTATTTCACAAATACCATAATCTGTTCCCAACAGCGGTGATCCTTATTGGCAGAGTGATTCCCTGCCCAGATGGACAGGAAGGTCCTCATACTTGATGGGTCCTGAGAAGTGGCGGCTATGACTGATCTGAATTCTTAAGCGATACTAATGAGCACTCCATGTCGGCCTGATGTGATGGTTCTGAAATTCATTTGCAAGGTGTGGAGGATAATGAAAGTCAATTTATCATGTTTGAAAAAGGGAAATGGGATCAAAGAGACTTTTACATGTTTTGAAATCTTGAGAAAACTGGATTGCATTATCCTCTTCAAGGGGATTTGAGTCACCCTCTTCACTTCCTGGTTTGGTTGTTCTTTCATGGCCCCTAAAAAACAACGTGTCAATCATCCAGTGAATAGTATGCCAATTAATTTACGGACATGAAGATTAACATGCAATCTGCTAATGCTGTGTTAACGAGTTTATGATTTTCATAAAATACATAGACCAATTTTGAGTTTTCTCAACCTCAGTGGTTGAAATTAAAATGAAAATAGCAACATTTGTTTTTTGTTCTCACTACAAAGCAACTAATTATTTTCCTCTGGGTAATGATGATTAACAAAATTCCTCTCCTGTTCCTGATCAGTGCACAGCTGGTACTCAGATAATCACAAAGACTGGGTTTTATGTGGGGATATTAACACCCCGTCTAACTTGAGAAGTACATTAACTGTGTACTGTTGTCTCAGTTCCTTAATTCTCAATGATGTCTCGATGAACTTCTCAAATTGGGAGCAACATTTATGTTAGTTGTTGTCAATGAGACTGACAGAATGTTAGCATGAGGGTCTACTATTGAGTGTATATTTGGTAGGCTTCGGATGTTACAGCTGGGCTTATGACTTTGATATATCTGAAGGAGGTCCACAGGACATCTCATCCACTCATATTTGTTGGCATTCTTCTTTCAGTTACGCCAGAATGTGCTTGATAGGCCTGGGCTTTGCAGCTGGAATGTGTTCAGAACTACCCCCTCCCATTCCTTGGGATTTCCTGGAGTGCAGGTTTGGACCATGGCTGGCCAGAGGTCCTCTAAGGTAGGTTATCCTGGAGCAGTTCCAGAGCTAAGCAGGGCAGGCCTCAGGAGAATCCAGTGGTACTTCTGTGTCTACAACCTGTTCTCTTCATCCTTTGTATGATAATCCCCTTAGAGACAGGGACCATGTATCACTTTCTTTTTATCACCTATTTTGCATAGTGCTTGGAAGTTAAGAGGTGCTCAGTCAGTGTCTGCTGGATGAATGAAGGATGGTATAAGGGAAAAATTACACGTTTGATCCTGCTATCAAAGAAGGGTTGATGTTAGGCTAGTTGGCCAATGTGAGGTGATGGTGTCTCAACAATCATATAGGAGAAGACATGTTTGCACTCATACCGCCTGAAGAATAGCAATGAATGTTATGTCTTTCTTAAGTGTCCACTATGGCATATTTTAAAATATACTTCATGCTGGCAAGGATATGTAAAGGGCACACTTCTGTAACTCTCTAGAAAAGAAATTTAGCACTACCTGTCGAGAACTTGTAATGTGTTTGTTTTTGTTTTTTTCTTAGCCTGGGAAAATCCAACATTCGGAAGTCGATTTTAATAAAACAATTCCAAATAGAGATAGCTTTCCGCACACCAAGACGCTCACCTCAGATTTGTTTGAAATCATGGAAGACTAGAAACAACCTAAGTTTCTAACAATAAGGAGATAGTGAAATGTGACATATTGCTAACTGGGGCTTTTGATATAAAAGTGTTTTACAAAATTTTATAGTGAGATCATATATTCTTATATTAAGATCTAAAATTGTCACATCATTGCCACAGCTAAAATATACCGTATACTTAAAAAGCCTGCAAGGGAATATTATTAAATCTGAGAATACAAATAAGACTGGAAGAAAATCCACCAAAATATTAACATTGGCCTTAATTTTTACTTGTTTTGTTTCCCCAGTTTTTAGCAGACCCCTACAGTTAGGTCTCCTCTACTCTTTTGTGTTGAGAATTTGTGACCCTACTCGGCTTCCCTCTCCCATTCCACTACCATGGCAGATTTGCTCGGAATGGACACCTGACTCTAGTTGGGCAAATTGGTTTCTCTCTGCTGGGAATTTAAAACAGAATCCAGAGAAAGCAAGTGTTTTGGTATGCATGAATTTTGGTCTGGAGGTGCAGGGATCTCTCCCACTTGCACAAAGAAAACAAATTTTCAGAAAACAAAGAAGAAAGCAGATAGACAAAGAAAAAGACTGGAGATGGTGGGATCCTAGTCACTGGTTTCTGGTGACTTTCTAGGTTTTCTTATTAGCCCTCACGAGGCCTGGCTGAATGCCATGCGAAGTTCTTGTGTCCTTTTATTATTATTATTATTTTTTTAAATTTTATAATAGTTTATTTTCAAATTGGTTTACATATAACACCCAGTGTTCATCCCAACATGTGCCCTCTTTAATGCCCATCACCCCCTCTCCCCACTCCCTCAGTTTTTTTCTTAGTCTTTGAGAGTCTCTTATGTTCCATCTCCCTCCCTCTCTGTGTCTTTTTTTCCTTATATTATTATTACTACCATCTTTAAAATTTTTTCTCAGTTCAGTTTCTGGTACCTGCAATCAAATATAAGTAAATGAAGTGCCTTTACTTTTGGGATATTTAAAAAAATATACAAAATGAGGATGCATGACTACTAAAGTGTTGTAATAAACATAATCATTTTTATTATTTTTGAAGAACAGTAGATATTTTATCAAGTACTCTTGCTGATACATTTTTTGTAAAAGTAAGCATAGGTCATTCATGCCATAGGATTACAGTGCTTCTTCTGCTCCTATTTTACTGATTTTTGGGATGTTTGGTAATTTCATTTGACTCTAGAATACACTTATTTGTTATTTTAAGAAAACCTAATATGACAAATTTCAATTTTAAGATGATAAAGGACAGAACCATCCATTAAGGCAGGTTACATCTAATCCCTTCTCTCACCTTTGCCATTATCTGAACTTTGTCCCTGACTTTTGGCCAGGTCTGACAAAAATTATATTTGCTACCAGCACACCATTAGAGATGCTCATGGATAGAAGAATTGATGACTGGATACATTGTTCATAATGTGTTATCCAGTAAAAAATACAGGCTATAATCCCAATTACACTAAAAACTATAAATATATGAACAAACTTGGAAAGAAATATACCTTAATGTTAATTGTGGTATAGTTGAGTTATGGCTTTACAGAGAATTAAAAATTACCTTTTTGTATTTTTTTGTATTTTCTATAGTGCGTATGAACTTAGTTGGTAACATTTTTTTCAAAGTTAAATTTTTAATGAAAAACTAATTACCTTAGGCACCAAAACAGTCTTGGAAGTCTTCGCTCCTGATTCTGTCAGGTGCAAGAGTTTAAGAAAGAAGGAAGGGGGCGCCTGGGTGGCTCAGTCCATTAAGAGTCTGACTCTTGGTTTTGGCTTAGGTCATGATCTCACGGTTCGTGAGATTGACCCCTGCATCAGGCTCTGTACTGACAGTGTGGAGCCTGCTTGGGATTCTCTCTTTCTCTCCTTCTTTCTCTGCCTTTCCCCTGCTTGTGCTCTCTCTCTCTCTCTCTCTCTTTCTCTCTCTCAAAATAAGTAAATAAGCTTAAAAAAATGAAAGGATAGAGGTTGGGCTGCCTCAGATACAGTGTCTGTGGGATTTTGGGTCCTCTGGTTGCTCTCTAAGGGAGTATTTATCAGGAAAAAGTGGCGTGGGATATATTTTCCCAGTCCACAGAATGCAAGGCTTACAGCAGGTAGTGGCTGAGAGCTCTGGCTTAGGTATAAGTCTGGTTCTGCTCTTTTCTGTGTATGCTTAACCTCTGTCTCAGTCTCCCATTCTGTACAATGATGCAGCTCACTCAATGGGGCTGTTGGGGGCTGAGGTGGTAATGTATCAATTGCTTAGCAGAGTCACTGGCTCATAGCAAGTGGTCATAGTGTTTTCTATTGTCACCGATAGGTAACAACTGTCAATTGTCCATACGTACTCCATAAATCTTCGATGTCCTCCTGCCATTCCTCAAACATATCATTCACATTCTGTTTCCATTATTTTAGTTTATACATGACAAATTCTTCTTCCCTTTTTCTCTATCACTTCTAAAAGTAGTTAAATCAGTGCTTCTTAAACATTCATCCCTATAGAAATTACTGGTGGGTCTTATTAAAATGTAGATTCTCACTTAATAGATCTGGGTTGATATCTAAGATTTTGAGTTCCTAACAAGGTAGGTCCCACATGAGGTCAGTGTTGCTGTCCAAAGATCACTTTTAGTAGCAAGGACTAAGATCACCCCCCTGAAATCCAACATCTGCATAAAATCATCTTCACTGTCTCTAATCGGAATGTCCTCTCCTTTGGCTTTCAAAGTACATCACTTATAGTCTCAATTTAGCACTTAATACGTTAAGCCTGCTTTGGTGCATTGCTGTATGTGATTCTGTTCCCTTTTAACTGAACTCCTGATGGTTGACTGTTAGCACCGGCACAGTGGTGTGGATGTCGTGTTCAACCAATAATCATCAAATTATTAAACCGAATGAAAAAAATGAAATGATACCTTAAAATAACATTGTGTTTTACATGAGTATTCCCTTAGAAATTGTCAACACAAATCAATTTAATTAGTGGAATTGTAAGAGAGAGTAGTGTCGTCAAGATTTTCAAATGGCGAATATAGGATTATGATATTTCCTTTTTCTTAGAAATACATTATACATTACAGAATTCAGGGTGAGGTGATGTACTGGATGGGATGACAAAGACCATTGAGGATGGTATATTTTCCACAGATAATCAAATGAGTGGGTAATAATTTGATTTTCACACTCTCAGTTTCTGGGTCTCTGGTTTAAAAGCAGCCTCTCAGTAAACCAGAAGCCAAAATTGGATAACCCTCTCTACAGGCTGGACATTAATTAGTGGTCATTGGTGTAACCTAGACTCACTCTGTTGAGAGTCATTAGGGAAAGGAATTTCTAGGAAATGAAGAAGGTGCAATGGAGGTCTCTGTTGGAGGAGGTCATCAAGAGGATGTGACCTCTGCTTAACCCTTAGGCAACTGAAGGCAATTCGAGGTTCCTGATCTCCTCCCCTGTCCTTGGAATATATTTCGGCCTATTGTTCCCACAGAAGGAGCCGTTTCAAAGACACAGTATTGAGAGTGCAAGTGTTGGGAATATCAGCTGGATGGTCCATGTTACTGAACCCTGTTAAGGTTTCTGTATAATAAGATTCTGGTGGGCAGGTGCAGAGACCTATTTATCTTGAGGATGCCCAATAGGACATACAAGCCTGTATGTGAGTTCCCCTCCTTATTAAACCTTTTGGCCACTGATCTGGAGTAGCCCACCTCCTCCTTCAGTCTTTCCTTGCCCTCCACGTAGGGGGGCCATTTTGTGAGCCAACAATCGCCCCTCTTTGGATATTCGCTGGTGGCTGGATAGCAGAGCAATCGTGCTGACTGTGGAGTCTCTTCAGCTTTGCATGGGCATCTACTGCATAATTCTGACTTTCCTTCCCTGGAGCAATTGGTGTTTCATTTCAGGAGGAGTTTTCATTGTATTTTAAAAATCCAATCAATACGAATAGAAGAGAAACTCCATTACCAGTAACCTTTTTCTCGCCTACCACTCATGTCCTTAGGGAAGCTTAAGGAATTTTCATCGGTACACTAAAAAGTAGCTAGTTGGACAAACTGCAAAAACTTTTTCAACACTTGACTCCAAATCCCCACTACTGCCAAGACATTCTTGTAAAGAAATCATCTGGGGACACTTCGCAACTACTGTTTTTGTGAAATGGTCCCCGTGGGGGTGAGGTTTATGCCTAACTTTTTTTAAATTTAGTTTCTGTATCTCGCGCCTGATATCCAGTGTTAGTTACAGAGTAAACAGTACTTTCCTGAGACTGACAGGGTCAGCTGCTCTGGGAATGTGGCCGGTGACCTCCCCAATGGATTATAGTCCTGCAGGCTGCTTCCAAGTCAGTTGAAAGGTAAGCATTCTTTCTGTGTAAGTGCACACTACTTCGGAACATGTTTCAATTTCAGCTGATAAATCTGATAGTATATCCTGGGCACGCTGTCTCAAAGGGCATGGAGCTGTTACTGAGGGGGCAAAGTGATTTGTCATGTCAACACAACAGCCACAGCTAAGCTGCTGGGTTTAGGGGACAAGTGAGCTACAGTGGTACGTCTGGTTGCTTTGATTAAGCCCTAAAGACACAGGAACACTTTCATCCAGAACTCCTTTCTCAACACACATTGTAATCCTAATATTCAAAAACCTTCCATTCCTGAGTCCTTTTTACTGAAGTCTTCTTATCAATTTAAGTTGGCTGTTGGCTTCACCCCTGAAACAGCAATGATGGTGGTGGTGGTGGTGGTGGTGCTTGTGTGTGTGTGAGAGAAAGAGACACTACTGGGAAGTGTATCTACTATTCAAAAGATCTGGAAATATAGTGAATGTTCCCAAATGCAAGAGCAAAAGCTTGTTCGACCCACACATCATGGCTGTTACCATGAACAAGAGAAACTATCTCATAAGTCCCTTAAAAATTTTAGATGCTGAGTATAGAATCGTGGAAAAAATGGAACATGCTGGAATTAGATTCCCAAGGGCTTTTAATCAGCTTGTATGTTGTAGACTCGTGAGGTATGGAGTTAGATTTATAACAGAATTACTGTTATTTCTAAACTGTCATGTTGGTATTAGTTTTTTGTACCTCACATTTTAGTTTTCAGTCAGTATCGAAAAAAAAAGATTGCTTTTTGCACGCATTCACAAAGCTAGCAGTTTTCAAGTTCTTGGAGCTCTCGCGTGACTGAACTATTTTCTAATGTTCCAAACAAATGCTCTGTCATCAAGAAATGATTTTATCAAAAAAGTCTCTTTCCTTACATTGACTAAAATGTCTTTTCTACAGTCATTTTTAAAACATGGCCCAGAACCAAAAGAGGGGCACAAATAGTATCAGAAGAAATAAAAAAAAAATCATATTCCAGTAGAAAAGGTTTATGTCTCACTGAAGGGTGGCAATTACAAAGGTACAAATTTGTTAAGCTGCTATTATCGTAATTAGCCTATCCTGATATTTTAGGGTTTGCTTTTGTGTCCACTTGGCAGATTCAAATGACAGAAATGTTTATTATATAGTTACAATTTGACTTAAAAAATTTCTCGGTAGACGTTATCTTTTCATAAACTGTGAGCATATACCATACTCTTAGCATCCTGTGCCTCTGACCTGCAGAAGCCGGAAGGGAGGCTTACCAGTGGTGACGGTGAGGACATTGCTGTGTTTGCCTGTTTTCCAGATGCATAGACAGATGATAAGATGAGAGGAAGCTTCCGGAAGAAGAGTTCACAGATGCTGCTTGAGGGTTTACAGGTGCCATACCTGATAAATAGACTCAGGTAGGGGTACTGGGAAAACTAGAAAGTACTGAGAAGCAGTCTCTGCATTTCGTTTTTCACTGCCAATGCCCCCTCCCTGCCCCAACCCATAGCATTTGGTCATCAAACAGAGCCTTCCAGACACATGGTTGTAAATTTTGAACTGGGAGAAACACCGTAAGTCAAAAGTTAGCTGTTTGAAATGAGTTTTCAGTGCTAGGTCTAAGCTAGATTTGCATTTGGCTCTCGGATACCACAAAAAACACATTTCTAGGGCGGTTTTGGGACAGGCTATGGCACCTGGAGGCATTTGCTTAGTGTAGTATCTTGGTCCAACTCTAAATGGGTGTGAGGGTTCCATGGGTTTCTGATCTGACTGTGGAGAGCATCCGGACCAACCCATGTCCCGCAGGTGCTACGTGGACTGATCAACCCATATAAAAGGCATTCATTGTCTCAGCGGAGGATCCCCTTCTGATAAAAAGCTGTTTATCCTTGGAGCACACAATGAGGAAGATTCTCAGTTGTCCACTCCATGCTTTGCAGACTGTTACTTTTTCAAAAGAAAGCAGCATTTGTTTTTCATGCCTCGTGGGTGTCTGTCTACCTTGCGAGGTTTCAGAAGTGGAACACCTATCTGTTCTTTGTTGTGGAGATGAAAGCTCTGTACATGGCAGGGGCAGAGAAATTACCGTTAAAAACAAAACCAAATATATTTCATTCTCTGACCCTACAGATGCACAGGCCACTTTAATGGCTGCTAACCCCACTCTCCCCAGTTTTTGAATACAGGCACAAATCTGACCAGCTGAGATTTCACCCCCCATAAGAGGCACATGACACCGATGAAAAGTAATAGAAGAGGCGCCAGTATCTTGAACTAAATATCATTTGCAGAAGGTCATTTGTTTCACTTTTGAATGGAATTCTCGCTTGCCTGTGGTGGCGTCCATTTTAATTTCCTGTTTGGAGTGACCTGTTACTCGTATTATGTTTCTGGAAAAAAAATGATAGATTTCCAGCTTAAAAAGGAATTACAGATCTTTCTCTGTTTTTGTTTTTTTTTTTAATAATAGCTTTATTGAGATACAATTCACTCTTTTAAAGTACACACACAACCCAGTGGGTTTTAGTATATTCAGAGTTGCATAGTCATCCTGACTATCTGATTTCGGGATGTTTTCATCACCTCAAGAGGAAGCCCCATACCTGTTAGCAGTCACAGCTCATTCTGATCCTCACCAACCCCTGGCAAACACCAGTTATCTTTCTGTTGCTACGGACTTGCCAATTATTCTGGATGGTTATGTAAATAATCACGTAGTTTGTGGCTTTTTTGGTAACTGACTTCTTTTGCTTATATTTTCAAGGTTCATCCATGTTGTGTATGTATCAAATCTTCATTCCTTTTATTGGTGAATAATATACCACTATGACATGTCACATTATTTCACCATTCATGTGTTGATCGACATTAGTGTTTCTGTTTTTTGACTGTTGACGAGTAATGCTGTCATGAACGTGTGTGTGCAAGTTTTTGTGTGGACACATGTTATTAGTTCTTGTGTGCATGCCTAGAAGTGAAATTACTGGGTCACATGACTCTGTATATATGAAACGTTGAGGACCTGCCACATTGTTTTCTAAAATGGATCTTCGTGGGGCGTCTGGGTAGCTCAGTCACTAAAGCATCCAACTCTTGGTTTCCAGTCAGGTCAAGATCTCACAGATTGGTGAGTTCATGATCTGAGTTGAAGTCAAGAGTTAGACTCTGCACTGATAGTGTAGAGCCTTGCTTCAGGTTTTCTGTCTCCCTCTCTCTTTCTGCCTCTCTCCTGTTTGCGCTCTCTCTCTGTCTCAAAAATAAATAAACATTAAAAATAATTTTAAGTGGCTGTTTGACTTTACAGTCCCACCTGCAACGTAGGAGGATTCCAGCTAATCCGCTTGTTACCAGTGCCTGTTACTGTCTGTTACTTGATTTTAGCCATCCTGTGGGTGTGAAGTGTTCTCTCATTGTGGTTTTGCTTTATGTTCCCTAATCACAACGTCTTTTCACATGCTTGTTGGCCACTTGCTTGTCTTCTTTGGAGACATGTCTATTCAAATCCTTAAACTATTTTTAAACTGGATTGTTTGTACTTGGTACTGGTGAGTTGTAAGAGTTCTTATATAATCTGGATAAAAGTCTCTTATCAGATGCATGCCTTATAAATGTTTTCTCCCACTGTCTCTGTGAATTTTTGTGCCATATTTGTCAGGGTGTTGGTGCTATCTTTGAAGTAACTATTTTCTAGATTAACTTCACGTAGTCCAGGGAAGTAACGGCCCCCACTTTTACTGAGAACCTGCTTGACACGGTATTAAGTTCTTTGCACACATTACTACGTTTAATTTTTGTAATAACATTGAGAGGTTGATATCATCCCTTTATTTTAAGGGGAAGGGAACTGAAACTGAGAATTAATTTACTCAAAGTGACCCAACTAGAAAGTGGCAGAATCTGTAAATGAGTCTAAGTCTTCCTGCCTCTTAAGTCTGTTTATTTCTCCTTTACTCCAATAGTTAGTTATTTGAGTCAGGTAAGTGAGTAGTCAATATTGTGTTCATCTGTAACCTGATTTATGTTGGATAAATGCATTTTGTTCCTCTGTTTCCTACCAAAAATTATATAAATAATAGTATATTAAATATCTTAAGTCACATCCATTTGATACTATTCCCTCCTGCACCTCCCTTCCTCCCCTCCATCCCTCTCTCTTTCCATGTTTGCTTTTTTTCTTTCCTTCCTCTCCCTCCTGTCCTCGTTCCTGTATGGACATTTATTTGATCCTTACCGTGTTCTAAGTGCCTGGATAAAGTGTTACATAAAGCACCCTCCAGTGCTTATGCTCTATTGGAAGAGACAAATGACAAATAAATAGCTATGGATACACTTAAAATATCATGTGAAATAATATAATGCCAGAGGTGATAAGAGATATGAAGAAGAACCCAGCAAGTGAGTGGACAAAGAATTCACTATTTTAGATGAGGTCCTTGGGGAAGATCTAGATGAAGTGAGAAGGGAGCCACATGACTGTCTGGGGAGAGAGCATTCCTGTCAGAGAAGGAAAATACTGGTGGTGACACACAAGCAGAAAGGAGACCAGTGTGGTCCAGTCTCTGCTGTTTGGCCAGTAAATGGACAAGTGATAGTTTTAGCACAGGCATACTTTTACCTTAAAAAAAAAAAAGCCCTTCTTCCTAACACATATCTAGAATAATTTTAGAGATATCTGGGTGGTTCAGTTAGTTAAGTGTTCAACTCTTGGTTCAGGCTCAGGTCATGATCCCAGGGTTCATGGGTTCGAGCCCCGGCGTCGGGGCTCTGCACTGATAGCGAGGAGTCCGCTTGGGATTCTCTCGCTCCCTCTCTCTCTGCCCCTCCTCCACTTGTGCTTGCTCTCAAAATAAATAAGCATTAAAAACAGGAGAACATCTTTAAACCTACTTCTGTAAACGGATGGGAGTTTGGTGCCATTCACCCACTTTCCTGGTCATGGCTGGGATGAACTTGTTCAGGGGTGCCAAAGCACACAGTGGTGAGGAGCTCGGGCCAGGGAACTTGAGTGCCACAGTGAGTTGTGTATTGCCTTTTTTTTTTTTTTTTAAACTCAACAAATACCTTAAGGAGGGGGACTTAATAGAAATATATTTCCTCTAAGGTCCAGGTGTTGGCAGCACTGACTTCTCTCTTTGGCCTGTAGAATAACTACCTTCCCTCTGTGTCTTCACATGGTCTTCTCTTATTTTTGTATTTTTGTCTTAATCTCCTCTTCTTATTAGGACACAAGTCAGGCTGGATTAGGGCCCACCCTAATGACCTCCTTTTATCTTCATTATCTCCTTAAATATCCTATTTCCAAATGCCGCTTTATTCTGAAATGCTGAGTGTTAGGACTTCAGCATGAATGGGGGAGAGATACAATTCAGCCCATACCAATGGTGAAGATAATAGTATGTACTGTCTAGAATTGTTTTGAGAATTAATTGAGATAATATACAGCCTTAAAGGAGTTCCTGGCACAAGGTGAGTGCTACTAATGTGTGATAAGTAAGAGTATTATCATCCTACTTATATCCCGTCATGGCTACATTGTGAGTAGATAAGTAGAAATTATATCTTTTAATTCTATTATTTTTATTTATTACTTAAAAGAATCTGTCTGCACCTGGAATAATCTTCACCTGTTGTGGGTTCTCATTATGTGTTTGCTGAAGTGAAACTTCTCATCCCTGGTGGGGGACATCACTGGCATAGCCCTCTCATTATCCCTGTTCTTCCCCCACTAGCCCTGCACCCCAGCCTTCCTCTGCTTCTGACTGGATCCCAAATTTCACCTTCAGGCATAAAACTAGCAAAATGGAGTTTCCTTTTGCAGCCATAGCATGCTTTTTTATTTTCCTAGAGAGATTTTGGAAGTTCGTTTACATCAAATTTCAATGACTGCCATGCTTTTGACACATACCAATCTTGCCTGGTAGTAAACCCATAAGACCTCAGTTTCCAAACTTGTCAGGGTGACGGGCATGCATGATTCCTCTTCTGGAATGCAGAGTGGAGCCAGAGAGGGAAGTCCCTTTTGGCCATGAGGCCGATACCGCGCTTCTGGAGTCAGCACTCTGGAGCAGGGCTAGCTAGGTGAATTTCTTCCTCAGTGCTTCACTTAGGGCATCCTCAGCCCTTTCATCATGATGCGGAATAGGCTGCAGAGCAACTTTGGCAGGCAACAGGGAACCAGCTGCGATCACGCCGAAGGGTGGAGCCTCGCGATACATTTCCGAAAATGTTTTCTTAAAAAGTGAAGGAAAAACTGATAGGAAATTTGAGTCGAGGTCAGAAATGTGTTAAAATGTTTCAAAGAGGCTGAGGAATTAGACTACCATAGAGATCAGTGTTTGCTTACTCCGAAAGCCATTTTTATTTTTTTAATTTCCATCCACATATTCGGTTTGCTGCAAAAAATTGGGAGAGTTAATTACCATCGAGTTACATACTTAATTTCTTTTAAGACATGTAACAGTTTTCAGAGAATTCCATAAACATTCGTTCCATTGGAAAAATGAATTTCATCTCCTATGTGCCAACTTTGTTCCCAGTAGAAAATCCAGGATAATGAAGAGCATAATCAGTTTGTTTGTTTGTTTGTTTTATGAAGGGAAACACTACTTTTATTTCATGGTGTTTCTAAACGTCATTTGCCAACTTTTCTGAATAACATTGGTAATACCCCTTGAATATATGTATTGTGTGTTAATATCTTTAACTAGCTTTTTTTTTTTTTTTCCTGTAAGTGGCTTTTTAAACTTTCAAGCTACAAAATAATGCATAAATGTCTGGACTATCAGGACCCAAACTGGAATTTGGAAGAACTAGGCTGGCTGATTCGTACTGGTACATGACTATTACATTTGTCCTTTGTAAACTGATTTATTAGGTCTGTGTCCTAGAGTATATTTTATTCTGCTCCAATTCTATGAATGAATTCTTTGAGTAGCTTTTTGTCACATGCATCTTTCATGGTTTAGGGAACCTAACCTGTTGGAATATTCTCCTGTTGAAGAGATTGCTTTTGGGTCTAGTGACATTTATCATTATCTAAGGCCAGCTGCCTGACTTCTCTTCAGTGCTCTGTTTATGGGGTTTGAACATCTATAAATGGAAACACTAGCTAACCAGAAATTATCGCCAGGGCTTTCTGATAGCGTCCTGAGCTCTCACAACTTGGAATGTCCTGTAATATCTAACATGTAAGCACGTCAAATCATTTTCTAGACAGAATCTGAATCTCTTTTTCTGTTTCTCTCTCTCTCTCCCACTGTCTGTCTCTCTCTCTCCCTCCCTCACTCTCTTGCAACATGGAATTTGAAAAGCATGAAAAAGGAAGCTTATTAAATGAGAATTTAGAGGAGAAACTGACGGTAAGATGTGTGAGATTTATCACAGATTTATAACGTAACTGACAGTAAAAAAGCAGCTGTCACAGACTGGAAAAGTTGTACTAACTAGCTTGTATTTCCATGTTTTTTCTCGGGTCAACAGTCTTAAAATTAATGAGTTCATGGGTTTTGCTGCACACAGTGTAATACAATTATTAATTAAATTTCAATACTAGAATGTGGGCGAAATTGATTTTAGTTAAATGATGTGGTTTACCTTCTATTTTAAAACCAGAATCTATTTATTTTGAGTCCTTGTTGTGATTGTCTCAATACAGGAAGATTATTTCATTAATTGATATGAAGTTTAGCAAAGTCCAGTTTCTCTCAGAGATACTAGGTATATGTGTCAAGAAAAATATCTAAGTATTATAGCCTCTTTTAATGTTTTATCAAATAAGTTAATAAACTTCTAGTGTAAGGATAAAGTTTCTGACTACTTTGAAAAGCTACATGTTATTATGAACTAACTGGGGGTTTTGAGAGAAAAAGGTCTGGGTAACAGTTCTTCCTCCACAACTTCAAAATGTAGGACTATGGGGTTTTGTGGAAGCTTCTGAGACTCTGTTAACTCCCTAGTAAGGTGGATAGAAGTAATACTAATTTGAAGAGGGTCGTGAAGATTAAGAACTATAATGTATATGGTTCCCTCCTCTGAGCCTGTTATTTTCAAACTGTTTCAGGCTTGACTTCCTTAGAAAGTACATACCCAAAGTTAATTAATACAGAAAGAGAAATCTGAAGTGCAATTCAAAGTAAAAGGAAAACTCAGCTATGCTAACCATAAAGACTCAGTGGCTACAAAACCATTATGGAACCAGAGAGAGAATAAATAAATACATGGTAAAGAGTTGCTATGAATTTGTGTAACGTTTGACCCAGAGCTTTCTGGCAATCTTTTATGGGAAGTTTTGCAAATATGGTGGATGTGGGGCAAGTCAACAAAAGTGAAAATGGTCTCTTACTTCATGTTTCACTTTCTGGGGGATCAGACCTTCTGGATTCAGGACTCTTATCACAGGTATAAATCTAGAAGGGAGCAAAAACCTCGCCTTGGAGGAAGCAGCTGTCACAAAATTTATGAACATTACTCTGGAGGAGAAATCTAGGGCTAGCTTCTGATAAAGTTCAAGAAGAGAGGAGGGAATTGCGGGACAGATCAGAAGGCACGAGAACATCTGATCTGTAGAGAAGAGATGGTTCTCGGGGAAAGGGGAGCACACGAAAGTTTTGTAGTGTGGACAATTGCACCTACAAGCACACAGAACTGGGTCTATAACGCGGATGCCTTTCATTTAAAGGAATTCTGCTGCCACTGTTATCAAGAAAAGGTTAACTTATATTCAGTATCTCTAAGAAAGCTGGAAAATAGATAACATCTTTGAAAGTTTACTGTAGAAATTACTTTGGTTAACACATTGTTTATGTGGATGAACATCTAAAAACTATAACTCACGGTTAATCCCAATGTAATATAGTATGACTGGCTAGGCTGCCGAATATAGTTAAAAATGTATTTTTGAGGGGTGCTGGGTGGCTCAGTTGGTTGGGCATCTGACTCTTGATTTCAGCTCGGGTCATGATCTCACAGTTTGCGAGTTTGAGTCCTGTGTCAGGCTCCGTGGTGATGGTATGGAGCCTGCTTAGGATTCTCTCTCTCTACCTTTTTCATTGCCCTCTCTCTCTGTCTTTTTTTTTTTTCTAAATAAATAAATAAAGAGGTCTTTTTGGAGAGTTCGCTAGGTTCTAAAAATGATTAAATTTATTATAAACAGTAATGTTTGTAAAAATATGGTTTTAAAAGGAGAAAATATTTTTCTATTAAAATATTTAAATATGTACCCATTAGAATGTTGCCAAATTATAATATGTGTCTTCTTTAAAATAAAAGGTGCACCTCTTATAAAGACCTGTGTTATGAACAATGTTATGGAATATATGACACAATTAAGACATTTACGTGATTGGCTTTATTTGAAAACAAATTCCAAGATAAGATTTATAGCAAACAAGAAAATAAACGGTCTTACAGATTTTTAAAATTCATCAGTTTATTTTACCAAAGGAGTTAGACAAAAATAAAATAGGATTCTTTACTGCATATCCAGTACAGACCTCACCATATAGGGGGGAGAGAATTCCTACCTTTAGCTATTGACTGTTTTTTTTGCCCTGAATTTGTTGTTCTTTGGTGATTAAAAGTCAAGATTCTTGGGAACTTGACAATTAAAGGTGCATCTATAAATAATCAGATAAGAAATATGATACTCAAATCCTTCAAAATGTACTAAATTTACCAACCAATCTAAATTTTTCATGAATTGGTTAATATTATCTCAGTTTTTAAATTTTTTTTAATGTTTATTTATTTTTCAGAGAGAGAGAGAGAGACACGCACAGTGTGCAGGGAGGGAGCGAGGGAGGTGTAGAAAGAGAGTGAGACGCAGAATTAGAAGCAGGCTCTAGGCTCTGAGCTGTCAACACAGAGCATGACGTGGGGCTTAAACTCATGAACCAGGAGATCATGACCTGAGCCCAGGTTGGGTGCTTAACCGACTGAGCCACCCAGGTGCCCTTAATATTATCCCAATTTTTTAAACATGAAAAAGAAAAATCAATTAGCATGGATTTAAAAGGACATTTCCATCCCTTGAAAAACCAACAACATATTAAGCTGTGCTGGATGTTTTAATCACCCTTGATTCTGCAAAATTCAATTATATAAAGGTAGTTTTTGTGGGGGTGCAGGGAGGGAGGGAACTATTTTGCAACAATACAGTTTTGTTTGCTTGGTTCCACAATAATTGGTGCTGGAGCTGAATGGATCTTTTGTTTTTTCCTTATGAGGCTCGAGTAACTTGTATCATGTGTTCCCCAAAGTACATTCCTTAAAATTTTGATTTTCCCAACTGCTCCATGAAAACAGGTTCTAATCTATGCTCAAGAATATTCGTGAAACACTGTGTACAGAACGAACTACACAGTCTATTTCCTTTTGGAGACTCCTATTGTATTTTAACACACTGAAGGCCATGAGACACCCTGGAGGTTAATCTAGTATTTCTTAAACTCCCTACCTCCTAGGGAGGTTTAATATATGTATATAATGACAGGAATATTCTAACTAGCATTCTCTGGAACACAGTTTAGGAAGTGGTATGTCAGTAAATTGAGTGTCTGATTTTATTTATCAGTTTTATTTTCAGAATAATGATACACAGAACAATAACTTTAAGCTGGGTATAATTTATATCTATAATGTGAGGTTATTTCTGGAATAATGTTGACAGTAAATACATTTCTACTTAGTACATTTTAATAAATAAGTATAATTAAGGCAGGACATTCTATTTCCCCTAAATCTTTTTCTTTTAGATTAAATTAATCAAGAAAGAATATTGCTTCGACTAAAATTTCTTAAAAGTAACAATTCATGTATTAACAGTAAAAACAGTCATGAACTTTAGGGTTTTCTGAAATAATAATTGCTTCTTTCTCTAAGAGATGATAAGAACAAACAGACTTTATGCATAAATCTAATAATTTCTATCACATAAGTATAATATGTCTCAAAAGACAGTTGTATCATTCCAAGTAATAAATGTTCAATAAATATCACAGAAATAATGATAATGAGAAGTGTAAGTGATTTGATTCATTTTATATTGAAGCTTGGTAGAAGCAAATTAACATAGTAGTCAACTTCTGAATGTCATAAATATTGCTTTTATTAGTAAAAGAAATGATGGAGATTGAGAAATTATATTATCTGACAGATTTTTTTAATACGATGTCTCTAATTACAGAGAGATGAAAACAAATTTTTAATAATTGAACTTTTACTTTTTATAGTTAAAAATTTTCAACTTATTTTGAATTTGGAGGTGAAAAGTTTATCCAATGATTTGTAAAATTACCTATGATCTCACAATAAACATTATTTTCAGTTTCAGAAAAAAAGAGATCATGCCATTACTTTTTGATACAAGGAAGGAAAAAAATTAAAGGGAAAAAAACCACAGAAAACTATGCATTTTAAAATTCTGTGATAATTCAGTGAAGTGCACTTTTAAAGTAAGGTCTGATTAGATACTTATAGCTTCATTAACACAAATGAAATTAATTATTTTCTCTGAAGAAATTTGTTAGCAAACAAAAAATAGGGGACCAGCACTTGGGTTATCCATTCCCAATGTTGTTATCTGATGACAAGTGTGGCTTTTGTTGGAAATATCTTTAAAGATGCTATCTTGTGTCTTTTAGGTAGAAATGTCCTCATCAAAAGCAGAATGAGCCTTTCAAATCAATGGACATTTCTGAATGCCTGTTTTGAACAAGACAGTGTCCTATGGACTATAGTGTCCATGATAGAGTCTTGGCCACTGAAGAGATTATTATATTTTATTGTTTTTTAGTAGGTTATGAAATAATAATGGTAAATTTTAGTAGCTCAGAAATATTGTAAGTGTAGAAAACATAAACATCCCAATTCTTTTTCTCACAGAGCCTTGAGACAGCAAGTCTGTAAGTATTCATCAGAATGTCTTAACAGTGGAGCTATTGTAAAGCATTTTCTTTAGTAACATATTTTATTCTGTCATAATATTGACTGTTAGAGGTCACTCAAAGGACATGGCTCCTGGTTGACCCACGAGCTGGACCCCAGCAGTTGGAGGCTCTTCCATCTCCTGGCATCCCCTTCCTTGAAATATACGTTCTGCCTATCATTCCCACACGGGAGCTGTTTTAAGGCCGTAGCCTTGAGAGAGTAAGGTGTTGTTGAGGCCATCTGGTTGATCCTGTCTGATCCAGTTAAGGCCTCTCTACAAACTTTTATGATTATGGCAGTGAGGTGTGGAGATCTACTCATTTTGTGATGCCTCAGACAAGTTCACAAGGAAGTTCCTTGTTTATTAAGCCTGCCACCTAGCAGTCTGGAGCGGTCTGCCTATTTGGTGTCTCCTAGCCCTCCGTGTGTAGGGACCAATTTCAAATTTTACCTGGGAAGCTCCTGAGGTTTTGAATCAACACCACATATCTATTTATTTTTCTAATTTTGTCTAACTAGAGTCATGGGTAACAGATACTCAGGAAGTGCTGACATACCTGAGAAAGAGGTTTAGACTGTGGATCTTTGTGATGTGTCATCCAGAGTTGATTTTCAGTATAACTCAAATGTTGATTTTGATCCATACACAATTCCTGAGAAGACAACATCATATAATAAAACGAGTGGTAAGTTTAGGTTCATCATTCCCTGGTGGTCAGGTCCCGGATCTATGTATCTTTATCATAATGGATTGTCCTGGACCCTTTTACGCTAATTTTGGTAGTGACCAAAAAGGAAGGAAAGATGAAAACAAATGAACAGTGATATCTCCTTTTCTTTGTCATTTGATTATTTATTTTAGAAAACCCTTTCCATTTCTCTGCCGTTTGTAAGGGTGGACCAACAACTCTTGCAATGTTCTGTATATTACTGACAAAGTTGCTTCGGGTGCCCATTTTGTTGGAGGGATCATTTTGATGGTAGAAGATGTAAATTAATTTGTCCCCAAACCTTAACCTCTCTATGATGCTAGCTCATGTTTAATTGTTTGTATGTGTGGCACCATCATGGAGAATGATAGGCATCTGGGCAACTTTAAGAATGCTACTGGTCTCCTTAACATGTTCATGGTGCCTACAGTACATTCTATGTCTCTCTCTGTTTGGCGCCTCTCCCAGGATGGCCCATTCATCACAAGTATATTTTGCATTGATTAATTCTTTTTCTCCAGAAAGGGCCAGAATTCTGTAATAAGTTGACATCCAAAATACTCTACAGAAATAATTATTTAAAAAAAAGGAGAGAGAGAAAGAGCTGGATTGTAATAAACAACATTTTATAGTAAGTGTCAATGAGTATCCTTCAAACAGAAGGCAAACGCAGGAAATCCAGAAATCTGAATTTCTGAACTCAGGGTCACTTCTGAATTTTTAGTAAGATTAATTTTCTCCTCTTTCTTATGGAGATAAGAACTCCCTGAGAAGTCAATAAAGGGATCATGGGATTGATCAGTCAGCGCCAGGTATTACAGAGTTCACAGGTTAAGATAATGTTCTCTGAAGAACTGAGACATCCCGCCAGCATTACGAGGAATAAAAAGATTCTGATTTTACCCCAGGTGAAGTATAATTGCAAAGAATAACTATGAAATCTAATCATTTGGCAGATCAAAGTAAAAACCTAAATAATTGCTCTTAAGTCTCATTTGCATAAAAAAATAATTCCACCCTAACTTCTTTCTGGCCTCCTTTTCATAGAACCAGTAACAAAATTTTAAAAATACTTAAAGACTCTGTAGGTTGGAATAAAAAAAATAAAAAGGAGGGAGGAGACAAGATGCTGTGGACCATCGGGATTGATCGGGAATTACTAAGCAATGGGAATGGAAGTCTTAGTGGGCATAGTTGCGGAAAGAGGTAAGACTGGAAAGATGATGAGTTAGGGTAGGTGTGTTCTGACTACCATTTTAACATCTATGAAAACTGAAACACAGAATCCTGCTTTTGTCTGTGTGTGCATGTGTGTGTGTGTGTGCGCGTGTGTGTACACTTCTTACTCCAAAGAAGAGGTCTTCTCTCTCTTTCTAAATGCCATCTAGTGTGGTAAAAAGTGCATTGCATCTGAGTCTAAGAGACCATTATAGGTGTTAACGTGGTGTTTGCGTGACTTTAGACCAATCACGTAACCTTTGGTTTCCTTCTCTACAGCCTGAGGGATTGGGTTGGACTAGCATATACTCTCTAGCATTTTATAAGTTTGTAGAACATATCCTTAGGCTGTCTGGTTATTAAATCCTTTCCATACCAAAGGTTTGGGGACAAACAATGCCTATTTGTACAAACATTAGAAACTTGGAAAAATATATTTTTATGTCTTCGCTGACCAAATGTAAAGTCAACGTCTGTGTTATTAGTTCGTTAGACTGTGGTATAAAAAATTCACAGGTCAGTATTCATGTGTTGAATTGCAAAGATTTTTTATGCTTTGGCTGAGAAGCCACAAAGATTTGAGAATGGGATTATGGGTGAACATTATGGAGTAGATAAAGAAAGTAGTATATAAGTGGCTTAACATTAAATCAACATATTGTCAAAATAAACCATTGTATATTTTCAAAATACTACGTGAAATAAAGCAGAGGCTGCGTTTTCATCAGAAACAAAATTTTAGAATACATAAGGTCTGTGTTTTAAATGTTATTTCTACGATGGGTTTCTTTAGCTCTTACTCATTCCCTTTTGTAGTTCTTACCACTCTCAGCAATGTGCCTGACACAGATATCTTGGTCCCTGTGCAATTCTAATTTTAGTCCCTTTGCACCGCTGAAGGTTGAGGGAAAAAGTAGACTGCACCGAATGGCAAAATCCTCACCACCGTTTCCATTTTTCTTTTTCCTTTAAGAAAAATGAGGGCCATGTCTGTTAGCACCCAGGGACGGGAGGGGAGAGCGAAGTGAAACTGATAAGGATCCAGATTTCTACTTTATGGTTCCAATGACGTTCTTGAAGCCATCCAGTCCTTTGAAAACCACTGCTAATTAAAGCAGTGTCTGCTGATAATGTAAGTCTGAGATGCGCTGTTTGAATGGATCTTTTGATACAGCTCTGTGTGTTGGCGAATAACAGAAGGGAGATAGACTGCAGGCTTCACGCGAGCCGTGCTGTCACACTGACATTTATAACACACTGTATGTGCGGCGAAATATTTTCCAGGTTCTCATCGTGGGAATTACAATTACTTACATATCTAGTTGTTCTGCCCCAACTATGGCTCCCCTCGGGGAATGACAAATAGACTGTCGTATTAGTGATGTAATTACATTGCAGAGTCATGGGCTTTATTTTGCGACATGATCTTCATAAAAATAAGGAGGTGATTTTTTAAATGGTGAGTGGGTGTCTGTGGTTTAATTGCCAGTTTTCTCCTTTATTTACGACCTAAAAATTTCTCAAGGGTCCTTTCCTCAATGTTCTTCTCAGCTAATGGGCGTTTCCTTGTGTATGCATCTTCCGGGGAAGACATCACCCCCAGTTTGTTCTTCAAATCAGGCCTCCTGCCCTTGTGGGTGTCAGAATGCAGCAATTCAGAGACCACCTCATGCTTTTAAATACTAACTTGATGACATTCATCTCAGGAGCAGATGAGAGAGCCCCTAAGATTGCTTTCCTAAACCTGTAATAATTTCTCTGGGGTATCATGTCATAGTGGGAGACTGAAGGAGGAAATGTCAGCATGAATTAATAAGCTTATCACAGAGAGTGGGGAGTTCTTTTAGAATGTGTGAAGGAAACATGGGAAATAAAATAGTTTTGGTCCAATTTTGTTTTTTTCCCGTCGAGCTCAGCTTTTAATCTGGAAATTCCTGCATGCTTCATTGTTTTATCTGCTTTTGCTTATCCATCCATCCATCCATCCATCCATCCATCCATCCATCCATCCACCCATCCATTTATCCATCTTGGGGGTCCTCTGCTTATAGCTTGCTGACCTCCTGGTGGCCGGGACTCCCTTGAGGGGGTATGGAAGGAGAAGAGGGAGTTGGTTTTAGAGATTTGCAATGAATTCTCTTCTTTGCAACCCTATTAAAGTCATGACCCTTGGGGAATTTGCCTGACTCGAGTCTGTTGCATCCTCTAGGGCTTGGAAAGGTATTTATTAGGGTTCCTTCCTGACTGTAGCTCTGGTTCATAGCATAGCCGTACACCTCATCTCCTTTTCATCTTCCAGAAATTTATGAGGTACTTTTTCATGCTGACTGCCCTTGCCTTCCAAATCTTTTATTCTTGTGGGTTTATTCTTTTAAATTCCTTTTATTTTAATGGGGTCAAGAAAAGGATGTGAGAGAAACTTACGTAGTCCATCAACCATCTTGAACTAGAAGCCCCTGGGTTTATTTTTAAAGCTCTTCCACAATGCTTTGTGTTTTCAGTAGGTGGGGAGTGCTATGGATACCTTTATTATTCTTCACTGAGCGATAAATGGCATTATGTGGAACTATTTAACATAGGCTTTGTTAAATGGCGTGCCAAAAATATTCTGATCATATAACTAAAGATACTTTATGCCATTTCTAAAAGTTTGAATGTTGAAGATTAAGAATTTCTAGTTTTTACACTTCTTTGTGCCATGGTGATTTTGGTGGTTAAATGCAAAGACTCTGGGGTAAGAATTCATACCTGGGTTCTTGTATGGTCAAACTCTGCGAGCTACAGTTTCCTCATCTGTGAAATGGGATATGACTTAGCTCCTGGGGCTGTTATAGGGACGGAAAATGAGGAAATATATGGAAAGTGTTGTGTATAATAAGCACTCAGGAACCAGTAGTCATCAGAGATAGAATCGCAGTGGTGTTCAAGTTATCCCTTGTGTCTAGGAAACCCTAGGCTATTATCGTAGTTTGTTTTATTCAGACAGATCATGTGTCTGTCAAACTCACTCTTAGGCAGGAAGCCATGCTTACTTCCCCATGAGGAAGGGTGTTATCATCCAAATTTTAAGGTTTTTTTTTTTAAAGCTTATTTATTTTGAGAGAGAGAGAGAACAAGAATGGGAGGGGCAGAGAGAGAGAGGGAGAACGAATCCCAAGCAGGCTCCATGCTGCCAGCGAAGAGCCTGATATGGGGCTCGAACTGTGAAATGACGACCTTAGCTGAAGTCAAGAGTCAGGTGCTTAACCAGCTGAACCACCGAGGTACCCCAAACTTTAAGTTTTAATTTTATGTCTGTCCTGTGAAGACTGACAAAGATTAAAAAATATATGGTGCCCATTCTGAAGGCCATTATGGCCCCATCTCTGTGGGAAATAATTATGTTATATGAATGGAAGTACTATATAAATATAGGAATAAATGGCTACATTCTGAGGTGCAAATAATTAGGATCAAACCTAATGATTGGCTCATACAATTAATAAAAATGATACAAGTAACTGCTAGACTTACCAAGTCAGGACATTTGCAGGAGGGGAAGAATATAGGTAAGTAGAAGGAGAGTTAAGGAAGGCAACCCTGCTGCCTGTGCGTGTGTAAAATGTTCAAAAGAAGAACATAAATATGGCCGACAGCCCCATCTGATTCAAAACAGTTTTAAATCCAGAAATTATTTATTTCAGGATATCATAGTTTATATCTTTTACCTTCATCTGACATTTTTTCTTCCTGTCACATAAGATATTTTCCCAGGACAGCAACACTTCCAACAGTTAATTAATTTTTTATTAAAGAATTTTTCTATACAATATACAGTTGCCTATACTACAAGCTGCACTGTAAATTGGTACCACTTTTCTGGAGTATGATATGGAGGTATTAAATAGTCACATACACACTTGGCAGATAATTTTACTCTAGGAATCTGTTTGAAGTGAAGAAATATACAAATATTTATTTATAATGATGTTAATTACAACATTATTTACAAAAGGAAAAATACTGGGCACAGCAGGGGAACTGGTTACTAACCTATTATGGAATACCAGGGTCACTTTCTTCCTACAAGGATACAGATGTTAGGAGCGATTCTTTTATGGGTCCTCCCTCTTGGCAGATCCACCAACATGCAATCCATGAATATATTTGTGCAGCACATCTCTTGGAGCTAAAGCATAGAGAATAGTCCAAATAAAGGCTACAATGCCATGGGTTGAATTGTATTTTTCAGTTTTACTGAAATTTCGGATAGCTCAGTGATATTATTCTTCACAACAATCTCCCATATTTATGACTCTGCTGAACTGAAGAGATTGTATCAGAGAAGAATTGAAGGTAAATCATATTTGGTGCTCTATTCTTTATCTGAAAGCAGATTTATAGAATCCTTGAGTGCTTTCATCCTTTTGCCTTAACCAGCATTGGCCACCAGCAGACTGTAAACTCCTCTAGGTCAGGAGCTTTGTTTTCCTGGTACTGAGAGTGGTGTCTGATACATGGGAAGTGGTGCCCACGGGTGAAGTGCATTGGCGTGACTTCAACATGTCTCGGTGTGTGCATGTATCATGCATTTTCTCCGATTTGTTAAGTGGCAGGGATCCCAAACTGATCAATCATGTCAATCACTTCTTCTTTTTTTTTCTTTAATGTGTATTCATTTCTTTTGGAGAGAGAGTGAACACGTGCGCTGGAGCCAGAGAGAAGCAGAGACAGAGGGAGAGAGAGAATCCCAAGCAGGCTCCATGCTGTATCGCAGAGACCATTATAAGGCTTGATCCCATGAACTGTGAGATCATGACCGGAGCTGAAATCAAGAGTCAGGCTTTTGACCGAGCCACCCAGGTGCCCCCATGTCAGTCACTTCTGATGGACTTTTAACTCAACCTTATCAGTTTTGCTTGTGAGTAAAAATGGAAAGTATTGTCTTCAATGAAATCTCTGTGCAATGTGAGAAACGTTAAATCCCAGGATGCTGGGTGCTCTGTTTTGGCAGAGGCATCAGCACCCTCCACTCAGAGTCTTAGACCTTGGTGTGGGCACAGGCGTCCATGACATTGGCGGCAGAATTGAAGATTTTGCCATTGGCAATAGCATTGCCACAGTGTGACAGCCAGAATGTGACAGGAGGAAAATGGCAGACTCCATATGTCAAGCCAAAGCACTAGTTCATGGAGCAATGACAGAGGTTGTGGAACTTTCCCAGAGTGGGTAGAAGTCCAGCCACAGAGATACTATTTTAATACCATTTATAATGATGAATTTGATCTCATTTTAGCCCCCCAAACAAATTATAATACCAATTCCCTTGTGAAAATTAAGTACGACCACAAAATGGTGTTCATTGTTAGGTATTTTCAGATATCTGGAAATTCTTTACCACTGGCAGTTATGATTAACAAGATACTTAGGAAATTGACAGAATCTACATTTTCCTTTGAGGATTTTCACGTTTATTTTTGAGGAGTTTATACTTAGCTTAGACGCTTTTTCTTATCTTACCGAATTCCAGTGCTGAGAGGTAGATTTTCCTCAGTCGTACTCTGCAATGGGAGCTGTAGAGTGTGGGGTATAGAGTGGAATGCTTCCAGATAGGTGGAATTTTTGTGCATTTGGTTTTGGTTTGTTTTTATAATACTTGGGATGTAAAAGGGATTAGTACAATTTTAGGTTGATACTTAATAATAATTGTAGGAAGAAATGAGCTTACTGTCCTTCTAAAGGTGCTAAACATGCTGAAATTTTTCTCATTACTCTGTTTGTTGTTGATGTTTTACCATTAATAATGAGACAGCTATTGCTGTTTTAATCCAGTAGTCTAATATATTGTAGGACCTTATTCTTAGAAAGCATTTTCAGTTGAATTTTTAATGTGACACCAAGCTTGAAAACCAAATACCTATTGGCTGATAGTTTAAGAAAAATGGAATAACTTGGCCCAGGCGATGACTTTGATAATAGCTGGAGCATGCTTCACACTCCAAGAAATACACTAAGCACTTGACTTGCATTCACCATCACTGCAACTCCAGAATGTAAATGATATTGTTTCCATTTCATGGTTGAGATAACTAAGTCTTAAGTCACTTGTCCAGGACACATGGCAAGCCAGGGGAGGAGTTTCGGCTCAGGATAACCTGGGTCTAGAACCTGCTTTTCTAATCACACCTGCACCTCTCTGTCATTGACAGATCTAGAACCTCAGCTCGCCCTGTGTGGTGATTTCCTGTTTTCCTCAAACAGGAAACAAACACATACTTAGGGTTTATTCCAATGTACAACAATAAAATAATCAAAACTGATATTTACCTCAAGGTGATTTTTTAACTCTTTGTTCTTGAAAGATTAGATTAATGCTTAGCCATTGTGGAATGGAGCAGGATGTTACTATAACTGACTCTAAATAACTAATGGTACTCAAGTAGTCTCCTTCTAAATTCACTTAATGTCTGTTAAAACAATTTTTCTTTAAATAGGGAAATACAGGGGCACCTGGGTGGCTCAGTCAGTTAAGTATTGGACCTTGGTTCAGATCTCACAATTGGTGGGTCTGAGCCCCACATTGGGCTCTCTGCTGACAGCTCAGAACATGGAGCCTGATTCAGATTCTCTGTCTCCCTCTCTCTCTGCCCCTGCTCATGCTCTCTCTCTCTCTCACAAATAAATAAACATTAAAAAAATTTAAAGAGAGAAATACATTTTGATAACATAGTGAATTCTCACTAGAAATAAAATTAGGTAAGTGATAACTTTTTACCTTATATAAGGAGTGGGCTTTCCAAATCTTAATTACTATTTTGGGATCTAACTTCTCAGTCAACTTTATCGCTTGGTCTTAGATGTGGAAGATTCTGATTCCAATTCCAGTGAAGGTGGTGTGATTTCCCTTCACTATCAAGCAATTCTTGGACACCAGATGGGTGTCTTACAATCCAACTGCCTGAAAATCCGAGGTTCTTACAACCTCCTCATTGGGTTCAATTAATTTGCTAGAGTGGCTCAGAGAACCCAAGGAACCCAATTACTAGATTACCAGTTGATTACAAAGGATACCAAAGGACCCGAATCAACAGCCTGATGAAGAACAGCATAGAGCAAGGAGTGGGGAAGGGCAAGGTGCTTTCTTACCCTCCCCAAGAACTTCACTTTCCCCACAGCTCCACTGGTTCATCAACCCTGAAACTCTCCAAACTCCATCCTTTTGGGTTTAATGGAAGCTTCATTATGTAGGCACAATTGAGTAAATCGCTGACCATTCCTATTGAGCCCAATCTCCAGCCCCTCTTCCTCTCCACCCCCTTGCCCTGAAGTCTCAGGGATGGGTCTGAAAGCACTAACCCTCTAATCAGGCGGTTGGTTTTCTGAGCAACCAGCCCCCATCCTTAGGTTACTGGGGCTTCATTAACTTGACAAAGGACACCCTGCTCACTCTCATCACTTAGGAAATTCCAATAGTTCTAGGAACTGTAAACCCATGCCTGAAGTGGGATAGAGACCAAGTATTTTTTATTTTAAATCACGATATTACATTGTAAATCAAAAACAAGAAAAGAGGTTATCTAATTTCTTTTCTTTTTTTAATTTTTTTTAACATTTTTTTATTTTCGAGAGACAGAGAGAGCGTGAGCAGGGGAAGGGCAGAGAGAGAGAGAGACACAGAATCTGAAGCAGGCTCAGATTCCGAGAGCCGAGAGCCGTCAGCACAGAGCTCGACGCGGGGCCCAAACTCACAGACAGTGAGATCATGACCTGAGTCGAAGTTGGCCGCTTAACCGACTGAGCCACCCAGGCGTCCCTCTAATTTCTTTTCAACTAAAGTAAAATTCATCCTTTATATTTATATTAGTGTGTAAGTTCAGGGAATCATTTTGAAGTTTCCTTAAATCATGAAGTCCCTGGCAATCTCTAATCTATTCTTCATTGCTACACAGTTGACCCTTGAACAATATGAGGGTTGGGGCGCCAATTCCCATGCAATCGAAAATCCACGTGTAACTTTTGACTCCCCAAAACTGTAATTATTAATAGTCTGCTGCTGATTGGAAGCATACTGATAACATAAACAGTTAACATGTATTTTATATGTTACATGTATTGTATACTGTATTCTTACAATAAAGTAAGCTAGAGAAAAAATATTAAGAAGAATCACAAGAAAATACATTTACAGTACTGCACTATAAAAAATACACATATAAGTGGACATGAGCTGTTCAAACCCTTTTTCACAGGTTAAATGTAATTATGTTATTTTACTATTGTCAAATAAATGGAAGTTTGCAGTATGGAACCTTTTGAGGTTTTTTTTTCACTTAGTGTAACTTCCTTGAGGTTCATTCAAGTTGCATGTCCACCCAGGCGCCCCCTTTTACCCAAGTTTTAATTAGGTTGTTTGTTTTCTTACTGCTGACTTTTTTTTAAAGTTCATTTATTTTTGAGCAAGAGAAAGAGCGCGAGTAGGGGAGGGGCAGAAAGAGAGAGATGGCGAGAGAGAGAATCCCAAGCAGGATCTTTGCTCTCAGCGTGGAGCCCAATGGCAGGATCAAACCCACAAACCACAAGATCATGGCCTGAGCTGAAATCAAGAATTGAATGCTTAACTGACTGAGCCTCCCAGGTGCCCCCTTACTGCTTACTTTTGAGAATTTTTTTATACATTGTAGATACACGTCTTTTATTGGATATATCGCTTAGAAATGTTTTCTGTTAGTTTGTAGCTTTTCTGCTTCCTCCCCCCCTCCTCCTCCTCTTCCTCCTCTCCCTCCTCCTCCTCCTCTCCCTCCTCCTCCTCCTCTCCCTCCTCCTCCTCTTCTTCCTCCTCCTCTTCTTCCTCCTCCTCCTCCTCCTCTCCCTCCTCCTCTTCCTCGTCCTCCTCCTCCTCTTCTTCCTCCTCCTCCTCCTCTTCTTCCTCCTCCTCCTCCTCCTCTTCCCCCTCCTCCTCCTCCTCCTCCTCCTCCTCCTTCTCTTCCTCTTTCTCCTCTTCTTTTTGCTAACATCATAAATCTTTTCATGAGGTTACTAGGGAACATTAAAAGTTGCTCTTATTCTTGGTCTCTCATTGCCATTCTTAGAGTGGAGCAGCAAGGCATGGTGGAAATAATGAGAATGGTTTGACCATCAGTTTCATCATGGCTGACACAGGATGCTTAACCTCCTTGGGTCTAAATATCTTCTTTTACCCTCATGAAAAAGGAAATATTGAACCAGATAATCTGAGGTTTCTTTCAGTTTTAACTTATGCGATTCTATAAATCTCCTAGGAGGGTGGAGCATAGACTCTTGAAAGTTCTGATGGGAGGCAACATCCCTAGGTTTCATGTTTCACTGACAGAAAAAGGACAATCTGGAATACTTCTGGAATTTTTACCATGGGGAATTACACTTGCATAAATATATTTAGTTATTGAAGTTGTACCTTTATGTTTATTTTTTAATGTGTTTTTTTTTTTTTTTTTTTGAGGAAAGAGAGTGAAAGAGAGAGCCAGCAAGAGCAGGGGAGGGGCAGAGAGAGAAAGGGAACTATAGAATCTGAAGTAGGTTCCAGTATCTGAGCTGTCATCGCAGAGCCCGATGCAGGGCTCACGAACTGTGAGATCATGACCTGAGCCGAAGTCGGATGCTCAACAAACTGAGCCACCCAGGTGCCCCAAAGTTGTACCTTTAAAAGCATAGTTCTGTATATAATAAGCCATATTATGGGGGTCCCCAAATTGAAGTTTATTATAATGGACACTGTAGATTAATATTGAGCAAATATTTTAAAAAATGTAGAAAGGAACAGTTTGTTAATTTAAGAAATGCCAGTATCTCTCTCAAAAATATTTGAGTTGGTTTAGCTCAGCATACTTAAGGACAAAGGAATTATATAGTGGTGAAAAACAATAGTCTGAAAATTGTGCTGTGCACAATTCCTGGCTCCCACCACTCACCAGCTATGTAATCTTGGCAAGTCTACTCACTTCTCTAAATATCAGAGTTTTTAACTATAAAATGAAGATAACAGTAGTTCCCATATCAAGGGGTTATTGTGAGAAATGACACATGTAATAATTGTGATAATTTCTTTCCCTGTAACTCCAACCAGTTACCAAAGTTTTAAAGAGAAAATTATTAGCCTAATTCACTTGGATTTGTAGAGCTGTTACAAATAAACCCAAATATATTGACTTAACACAGTAAAAACCTACTTTCTTCTGACACAACAGCTGTGGGAGGTTCCAGGCCAGCCCTGGATGGAGGGATGAGGGAAGGCAGTCCTCAAATATGTTCTCCCCAATAACTACAGGGTAGAAATCTCAGCTTTGTCAATTGGGGTATGAGGAATGGGGGAGGAGCCTACACACATTCTTGAGAACTTGTGGACAATGCCAGGACTTAAAAACTGTTTGTCTAACAGAGTAGAAAACTAATTGCCAAGGAGTGGAGGGGGACAGGTGAAAAAGGAGAGGTTGGATAACAGGAGGGGTACAAACTTTTAGTTCCAGGGTGAACATGTTCTGGGGATCTAATTTATAACATGATGACTATAGCTCACACTATATTGGATGATCGAAATTTGCTAAAGGGGTAGGACTTAAATGTTCTCTCACACACACACAAAAAGTAAATATGAGAGGTGAGAGGTGATGGATGGGCTCATTAACTTGATGGGGGGATATCTTTCACAACGTGTATGGACTTTAAACCATAAACTTGGTGTGTAGACTCTAAATGCTATATAATTTTATTGATCAATTTTACCACAAAATAGGAAAAAACATGTTTCTCTAATAATACTCTGTGAGAGTCACAGGGTCATAGCAAGTGCTTGTAATGTTTATTGATCTTGTCTTTGGTTGACACTTGAGATGATGAGTAATCAAAGGATTTGGGCAGTCAAAGGTGGTTTCTAACAGGTTGCATTATTTTTTCCCACATTATGTTCTGCTTTTGTTTTTATTTGGTTGGTAATTCAGTGTGTACTCTGCAGAGGACTGGTGATAATATTCACCATGTTTCTATGCTGGGGACATGTCATACAGCTGTAGTTTCACCAGCATTAATCCCAAGTGTTTAGTGTCTGGAACCTTGCCCAATCTTCCGTGTCTTTCCCGGATTAACTCTATAGCCCAACATGATTAATTGTGTTCATATAGAGGATTTCTTCTCAAAGGACATTTGTAAGCCACTAAAACTGAGTAGATGCTTTTATGCATGTGTGCGTGTGTGTGTGTGAGAGAAAGAGAGATTTATTGGTGCTTTTAAACAATAATATTGTTCTCTATCGTGATTTTGGATAAAGATGATGTTGTAAAATGGAAATGTTTAATTAAAGGGGAAGGATAGTATGTTAGTCCTTGGGAGGCTTTGCAGAAGTTTATCAGATTTGTTGAGAAAGCAAAGGTCAGCAGCCTGGGGATACATTTTGAAAGGGGAAAGATCATTGAGAAAGAGATTGATGGATATCATAGAGAAGAGTTGTGGGTAATGGTCAAAACAAAGCTGCCAGTGCAGAGTGCTTAAAATGTCATGATGTCATGTTGGATTCAGAGATGGAGTCATGATTCTAGTGTCTTCCAGCTGTGGACTTGTCTTTGGCAACTTCTCATTAGTGAATCTTTGTTCTTTCTAAGTGTTGTTACTAATATTGATAATATTTTTATGGTTTAGTGATATTAAATAACTGCACACCTAGATTAATGTATATGGTATACAGAAAATGTTTTTTCACAACTCCTCTCACTCCCTGAATCCCTCAGAATTCTGCCCAGGGTCAGCTGTGGCTCTAACATGTGTCATGAGTACCCATAAAATGAGCCAGAGTGAAAGAACATAGTAGGCTATTGGATATGCTCTCTGATAACTCATCAGTACACATTTGTTCTCTGATACGGCTCCAGTCTGAGTTAAGGTTGTTGGTTTCATAGTGAGGACTTCTCTTATGTATGGCCAGAAGAATTGAGGCTCTTTAAAAAGAGCAAGATCCTTCAAGTCAGAGAGTGCATGCCTCTGGGGCACCTCCTTCCTTCATGATGCTTTCTAGAAGACTGAATGCCAAATATGGTCTGTGCTTACTGCTTCTCTGTGATGAGGTTGTACATTCTGGAGTGAATAAGAAGAGTGAAAACAATGCAATTTCTGTAAAATAATTTATTATAAAGTATATTTAATGGATTATCCTTTTTTGAGACTGTGCTCTTCCTGTTTTGCTTTTAAAATCTTCTTTATATATATGAAATGATGATGAATCCTTAAAAACAGTTGCTAATCCACAGATTCCAAAAGTCTGGAATTTCTACCATTTTTGTCTCTGCCTTCAGATGTCATTAGAAAGGCCAATGGACTTTTTTTCAGTCATTACCAAACTGTAACTTCTTACCATGTATCATATCTCATTTTCTTTTGCTGCTTTTAGAGTCCTCGTTTTCTCATGTAGCAAACAAATTGATCTTTGTGGTATGCAAATAACAAAATTAAATTTTTTTCTATCCTATAATTCTTGTCCCATGTGTGAGAAGATAGTCACATTTACTTTTCACATTAGGAAATTATATTTAACACTGACAAAGATTTTGAGCACATATTATGTAGGTAGGCACAGTCCTTGGGATTTGTATATGCATTGTGTCATTTTTATGTCATCATAGCCTTATTTCATGTTCCCTAAGAATATGAAATTTATTTTTCTCTTACAGAACTGGATGTGTTGTAAGTGGTAACTGAGAAATTATAACATATTAGGTGTTGAGAATTTTTTGGAGGAATTCTAAGTTTTTAAAAAAATATTTATTTATTTTGAGAGAGAAAGGGCATGTGTGCGTGAGTGCAAGAGGGACAGAGAGAGAGAGAGAGAGAGAGAAAGGGAATCCCAAGAAGGCTCTGTGCTGCCAGTGTAGAGCCTGATGTGGGGCTCAGTCTCATGAACTACAAGACAATGACCTGAGCCAAAATCAAGAGTCGGACGCTTAACCATCTAAGCCAGCCAGGTGTCTCTGGAGGAATTCTTATTAATGAAACTTCTGGTTAGAATTAATTATGTGTGTTTTATCAGAACTCAACTCAAAGAAAAGCTCAAAAAGACCACAGTCCCATGATGTAAGTTAATAAAAGTAGAGTTACTTTTGGAAAATTTACCTCTGGTTGGCTTAGAAGATGCATACTAATCATAAATATCTATAAAACCAATTTGAATAATTTTTAAAGGTTGACATGCTTTGGACCTTTGAACAATAAAAATATCACTAATAAAGGCTGTGAGCAAAACTGTATGAGGTCTTTGGAAATTGATGTTTCTAGTAATTTTAGATCATGTTATATAAAAAGTTTAAGTGGTTTATGTTTGACTTTCGTCTTTGTTTCCTGGGTAATTTGTTAGAGAAAGTGGTACTGTGTGATGACATTTTATGAACTTTAAATCATTCTCCTCTGAAAATCATGCTGGGAGCTGCCATTTAAAAACAAACAAACACAAATAAAATAGCTCAAGAGGAATAAATATGTTGGATTTAAAATGAGTGACTGTTATTGAATTGTATTAATGGCCCAGACTGATCTTAAAGCCAGAGCTTTACCTGTCTTTCCATATGGAAAGTCTCTGGCATGGTGTGAGTGGAGGCAACTGTGTCTCTCAGGTTCAAAGATGAAAAGAAATGAATATTGGTAACAAAAACACAAATTAGAAAATTTTCTTTGGCGTGGTACTGAACTGTGAAAGTGGTTTCATATGAGGGAATGGATGCTAGTCCCATATGTGAAACTGAGTGATACCGGTTTACTTAGTGACCTAAACAAGCAAGATATGATAATTAAGAGCATAATAATTTAATTCTGTCCTTAACTCTCCCAGTCTCTTTTGATTTATCTTACAGTCACCATGCTGCACATCCTTATAGCTTATTAATCTTATAACTGGAAACTGCCTTCACTCATTTCCTCCAGCCCACACCCTCTAAAATGAACTAGAAAATGAAGTTGAAAAGAGTAGAGGTAGTGTAATATATACAGCATGAGTGCTGTGTCATAGTGAGTTATATGTTAACTGGTCAGCCATGATAAAATGCTAACCATCTTTAGACCAAAACTGAACAATAACTACAGCCTTCTTCACTTTACGATAGCTAGAACATTTAGAAATAAGAAAATACCTGCTCAGCAGTGACTACGACAAGGCAAACATAATACATTTGACCTGAAAGAGAACTTGACAACAGAGACACTTGGTAGCAAGTTACATTTTGTGCATTGATATCTATCTGTATCTCATCTATATCTATTGATATATTGATATAGTATAGAATATAGTATGTTAAAAGTTAAACTGAGGCATAGTAAAAATGTTAAGAGTTTGAGCAAAAATCGATTTGAGTTTGGCATTGCTAAATTGGACGTGGTTACTGGTGCTCCACCCACAGGAGCTGGGGAAAGACTTTTATAGCATGAGGCGGCCACAAAGCAAAGAAATTATTTTATCAGTTAAAGCTTAGGGGCACCTGGGTGGCTCGGTTAAGCGGCCGACTTCAGCTCAGGTCATGATCTCACGGTCTGTGAGTTCGAGCCCCGCATCGGGCTCTTGCTGACAGCTCAGAGCCTGGAACCTGTTTCAGATTCTGTATCTCCCTCTCTCTCTGCCCTTCCTTTGCTCAGGCTCTGTCTCTATGTCTCTCAAAAATAAAAAATAATTTTAAAAAAGCTTAAACAGTTGCCTTATATGGGAAAATCTAGTTGGCTCTATGTGATTGGTTGTTCTTAGTGTTTGATTTCTTCACCTAAGGCGTGACAGCCTTAGGTTTTGGTTTGCTTCCATAGGCTACTAATGCATTGAAGCCACTCAGTTTAATGGCCTTTTTGTTAATTGATTGAACAAGTAAAATCATAGAGATTAGATATTGCCTCTCATTATCATATTTGAACACTTATTTTATTTAAGGCTATTTACTTTCATTCATTAGTAATCCATTTATCTGTTTAAAAATACGTTTTGAGCATCTACAGTGTATCAGGCAATGTTCTAGGTCCTGAGCGGATAGTGCAGAAGTGACCAATTAGGTCACAGCCTTCGTGGGACCAGTATTACAGAGGAGGGTGATGAGAGGGCTGGCAGCAATTCATTAAATAAATAAACAGACAAGGTAATTTTAAGTAACAATAATGGGAAAAGAAAATAAAACAGGAAAAAGGAATAGAGATTGTTAGAAGTGAGAGAGAGTAGATGGTGGCTACTCAAGAATCTTCAGGAAGGCCTCTCAGGTTCTGAGACTTGAGGGGGAGAACACAAGGGAGAGCATTCGCCACTGAAAAACAGGTGCAAGGGATTTGCAGCATTTAATTTTTACATAATTCTCATTTTGCAAAGGAGTCAACAAATTGTGCAAAGTAGACTTGTCCCAGCAGCACAGCGAGGAACTGGCACAGTCTTTTATTGAGACGTATTTGACTCAGAGCCTATCATTTTAGCTATTCTGTTATTCTGCTTAGTGGAGGAGAGCTGCTGATTAGAGGCCTACTTGATCTGGACAACCTTGAAACCAACCAACCAGCCAACAAACCAACCTTCTGATGACCAGAGGCCTGACTTGGTTTCCTACGGGGAAGATATATCTCCCCACCCAAATTTCAGACCTGAATTCTTCACACCCAGAGCCTCCAAAATGAAGGAAAGGCCAGGTTTATAAATATTCACTTGTTGGCGTGCCGGGTGGCTCAGTCGGTTAAGCATCCGACTTTGATTCAGGTCATGATCTCCCAGTTCATGAGTTTGAGCCCTACGTTGGACTCTGCTGACAGCTCAGAGCCTAGAGCCTGCTTTAGAATCTGTGACTCCCTCTCTCTCTGCCCTTCCCCTGCTCATGCTCTGTCTCTCTTTCTCTCTCTCAATAAATAAATAAATGTTAGAATTTTTTTAATTAAAAAATATTCACTTGTTTCTCTTTCAAATATCCAAATCTTACCAATCAAGAGCAATTACAAATCAATGAGTAGAAATGAGTAAAATAAACACACACACACACACACACACACGAGAAATAAACAAAGGACATGAACCAGAAGAAGTAAAAAATGCCAATAAGATGCAGAAAGGTGTTTATTCTCATGAATTATCAAAGAAGTACAAATTAAAACTAGGCACAATTTTAATTACTTTTAGTAGCAACCATGAAAGAGACCAATACTGGGGTGCCTGAGTGACTCAGTCGGTTAAACATCCGTCTCTTGATCTTGGGTTAGGTCATGATCTTAGCGCCCACACTGAGCTCTGTGTTAATAGTGTGGAGCCTGCTTGGGATTGTCTCTCTCCCTTTCTCTCTGCCTCTCTCTCTCTGTCTCAAAATAAATAAATGAATTAAAAAAAAAAAAAAAGGGACCTATAGTATCCAGAGTTGGTGCAGTATCTATCACAGTTCGAATGTAAGTACTTTAGAGTCTAGTGAGACCACTTTCAACAAAATCTAGGCTCCTTTTTCATATGTAGTGAGTTGAATGGTGCTTTGTGCTCCCAAAAGATATGACCAGCCAGAACCTGGGAATTTGACCTTATTTGAAATAAAGGTCTTTGTGGGCATAATTATGTTAAGGAATTTCAGACGAGATCATCCTGGGTTAGGGCAGACTCTGAAGGACACTCTTAGAGTTTCCTAAGAGAAGAGGAGAAGACAGACATGGGAGAAAGCCATCTGAAGATGGAGGCAGAGATTGGGTTCCGTTGCCAGAAACCAAGTACCTGGCGCCACCTGGAGCTGGAAGAGGCAAGGCTTGCCCCTTAGAGCCTTCAGAGAGAGCATGGCCCTGCCAACAGCTTTATTTTGGACTTCTGACTTCCAGAAATGTGAGGGAACATATACACCTATTGTTTTAAGACACCAAGTTTGCATTTTGGCAGCCCTATGAAACTAATTCACAAAATATATGAGCCTTTCATGTAACAATATTTGTAATGGCAAAAACTGGGAACAATCTAAATGCTTGTTATTGTGTGGCAGGTTAACTATAGGTCTTCAAAAAAATAGGATCTAGTTACAATGATAACTCATCAATAACATATTGTTAAGAAAGATGTGAAAATAATAGAGCTTGTTAAATAAAACCGAAGCATCATGTTCGTACATACATTTGCCATAAAATGGCCCTGAATGTGAGGTGATTCTCTATTTTTCTGATAGGGACACCATAAAGATTTTTGGGGCTAACGCGAATATGTAAATCTTTAGGGTTATAGATGAAACATCAGAAGTCTCTGCATACATTATTAATTTAGGTAAACATGTATATTTGACAGCACATACATAAGATAATATTAACCTAGACCCAGGGTGCCTGGGTGGGTCAGTTGGTTAAGTGTCAGACTCTTGACTTCAGCTCAGGCGATGATCTCATTGAACATGAGTTCAAGCTCCGCACTGGGCTCTGGGATGATGGTGCAGAGCCTGATTGGGATTCTCTGTCCCTTTCTCTCTCTGCCCCTCTCCTGCTTATGCTCTCTCTCTCTCTCAAATAAATAACCTTAAAAAAAGATAATATTAACCTAGACAGATTTGTTTTTTTCTACTCTTGCATTTCTTTTCAATTTTTATTTTGTTTTTAAAATTTTGATGATTTTCATTGAAGTATAATTAACATACAATGTTATATTAGTTTCAACTATTTATTATTTTTGACATGTTAGGAATTACTTGAGACCATTTCAGGCCTCTCCTAAAAACTGCCTCTCTCAACAAACTTAGTGAGTGAGTTACACTGGCTGAAGGTCACCCCAAATCATGGAATCTTCTCAAGCTGTTTTTTAGGGGTAATATAGAGAAATCTGATGGAGGATGGTTACAGACATTAGAGAAAAATAAAATCATTTCATGGCTGTAAAATAAAATCATTTTCACTGAGTGCAGTCTGGTCAGTGAACTGTTACTCAACATTTGTTTGTGCCTTGAAGAATGTATGGGAGGGTATAAACCAAGCTATGTCCAGGTTGACAGTGGTTACCATGGGGAGTCGGAATAGCAATGACCAAGTTGTGCTTGTGTGTGTGTATGTGTGTGTTTGTGTGGCTTTCACCAATTAGTTACATACTTCTGTATTGTTGGACTGTGTTACATGGCAAATATTACTTCTGTAATACTAATAATGTTATAAAAATTTAAAAATTAAAAAAAAATTACCAGTCTTCCAAGATCCAAGCTACCTTTTAACTGTGTCCTTCTTATCCAGAAGTGATTTCTCTCATTCACCTCTCCCAGTGGGTTCTTCTGTGTCTCCTTTATGCTATTCCTTTCTAACATAAGCATTTATCCTCACTAAATAACGTTAATTTGTTCCTGAGAACCCTGCTGCAGAGTGAAAAGTTATTGAATAAATATATCGAGTAATTATTTTTCTTACTCGTAATTTTATTTTAAATTTGCATACAGTATAATTGACTTTTGTATGCAGTTCTATAAATTTAATATATCTCTAGAGTTGTATACACTGCCATCAGGATACAGAGCAGTTCACTCTCTTTAAAAAACTCCCTCGTTGGTGTTATAGGATGAAATTTCAAATGTCCTTTCATAGTTACATCTTCCTCTTCCTCTCAATCCCTGGCAATGGAATTGATCTCTGGATCTATTCTCTGAAACCATGATTCTATCTTTAAGAGAATGCACCATCAATAGACTGGAATAGTATATAATATTTTTAGACTGGCTTCTTTCACTCAGCTTAATACCTTGGAGATCCATGCAAGTGGTTGCATGGCTCAATAGATTAATACTTTGTTCCTTTACCATTGAGTAAGATTACATTGTACTGGTGTTTCAGTTTGCTTAACCATTCACCTACTGAAGGACATTTGGGTTGTTTCCAGTTTGGAGCTATTAGGAATAGAGCTGTTACAAACAGTAGTGTACAGATTTTTGTGTGAATGTAAGCCCTTATTTCTCCAGGGTAAATAGGAGAGGACTTTCTGGGTCACAGAAATATATGTTTACCTTTATAAGAATTTGTCAAACTGTTTTCTCATAGTGGAAAAACCATTTGCCTTCCCACCAGCAGAGTGAGAGAGTTCTGCTTGCTTCTTATCCTTGCCTGAACTTGATATTTTCAGAATTTTTATTATAGCCATTCTAACAGGTGTGTTATGGTATCTCATCATGGTTCTAACTTGCATGCCTAACAGCTAATGATGTTCACGATCTTTTCATGTGCGTATTTTACATGTGTGTATCATTGGTTAAACGTCTCTTCAAGTAGTTTTGCCATTGCCAAAGAATTTGACATTGATTAGTTTAGACTAGTGTTTTTCAAAGGGCCACTACTAGCATTTTGAGTGGTTAGTGCCTAGTTTTATAGGCTGTCCTATTCATTGCAGCTCATATAGATTCCTTAGAGTTGAGACACAAAATGTTCAAAGCACACGCTATTGTGATGACCAACAAATGCTTTCACATTTCCAAAACTCCACTAAGAAAATGACACCATCTTTGTGAAAACCACTAGTGTGGAAATTAGGATTTTTTTCACTGTTCCTGGAATCAGGTCACTTTCTCCAATTCATAGGGGGTTTGTGGGGAAGAGTGGGTACCTTAATACTATCTGCATTCTTCTAGGGAAGAAAGGGTATGAATGCTGATCAGACAACCAACATTGTCCACTGCAATTTAACTTGACTTCTTTCTCAACGTTCTCTGTGTCTGCGGTTTTTACTCACAGGCTTTCTGTGAATAAACAATTGGCAACAACATCTCTGGATGGTCCAAACATTGTCTGGACCAAGTGCTTCCCAGTACCCATTACCTAAGGCATTTTGTGTATGTGTGTATGCGCGTGTGTTTCTAGCTAGGAGACTTATGAGAAGGGTTGACCAGCCCCTGTTGTCTTTCTTTTCTTCCCCTTCCTCCTTCTTTATTTCTTTTTCTTCTTTGTCTCATTCTTTGTTTTCTTCATTTAGCCTTCAATAAATATATTTACGTATTTATGGCTGCATTTTCACTTATTTCCCTAGTAACCAATTTTAGAATCCCAAACAAATTAATCTTTTTAAAGTCATGACTATTAATGATGACAGTAGGCAGAGAATTGAACAGTATAACTGAAGTTATCATCAGAAAGTTGTAGTCTAGTTAGGGATAAAATATGAAATTAGAACATTTAGAAAATGTCGGAAAATGAGTATTCTGTGATAAAAGCTAAGTATGTTGCGGAGACAGAGCAGAGGAATTGTAGACAAACAGCAGAGTCAGAAGACCTAGAGTCACAGGCTGTGTCCTGACTAGGGGCAGCTTACTGAACCTCTCTCCTTCCATTTCCTCACTAATAAATTAGGAATGAATTTCCTTCTCCATAAACCTGACATGATAATTGCTAAGGCACCATGGTAATATCTATATATAATATATAGAGATATATGAATATAGGTTATATATATGTGCTGCATAAAGGTATATATGTATGTAGGTATGTGTATGCATATATATAAACCTATATATAAATTAGTAATGTATATCACAATGTCTTGAAAGTTGGAAAGGTAGGAATCTATCCATTATAATCATCTCATCATCATCATCATTCTATTAGTCAGCATGCTCCAGAAAAATTGAACCAATAGGAAGATATCTATCTATTCATCTATCTATCTATCTATCTATCTATCTATCATCTACTTATAATCTATCTAGTCAGTCTTCCTATCTGCCTGTCTTCATAAGCAGAGATGTATTACGGGGATTGGCTCACATGATTATGGAGGCTGAGATAGGCCACAATATGCTGTCTTCAGGCTGGAGGACCAGGAAAACCAGTGGTAGAATTCAGTCCAAGTCTAAAGGCCAAAGAAACTGGGAGCTCTGATGTCTGAGGGCAGACATCATCCTAGCCTGAAAAGAGGGAGAGAATTCTCCCTTCCTCTGCTTTTTTGTGCTATTCAGCAGTCAAAGGATTGGATGATGCCTGCCCACATTGGTGAGAGTGGATCCTCTTTCCTCTGTCTACTGATTCGTATGCTAGTTCCCTTCAGAAACACCCTCACAGACACACCAAGAAGTAATGTTTTGCTGGCAACCTGGACATTCTTTAGTCCAGCTAAGCTGACATATAAAGGACCCTTCGCTATCATCCTCATCCTCATCCACCCTTAGTAATGGATGTTTAGCTGCCTTGGGAGGTAAGAGAAAGGTAATGAATGGGAAAAGAGACATGAAATACAACAGGAAGTAAAGTGTTATCTGGGAAGATTTAGAGCTCGTTATGTATGTTTGGTATAAACTGTAGGCAAAAGTCTCAAGACACTGAGAAATTTTCTACCAGTGCGCTCTGGGATTTCTGCCAGTATATCACCTCACCACACCCCTTTTCCTACAATACTCTTAAACCTTCTTTAGACCTAGGGCTACTTCTTTTGAGGTAACCTCAGTCAGAAGAGTGGGGACATGTACCCCTAAATGCTTTGCATAGCCCAATATGGTCTCCTCCAAGCTAGACCCCTGTAGAAAATATCTTAGTCTTAAAAATATGCATTTTTCATTTTACTACATGGCAGGTTTGTATTAGTTTTAAAGTAAAAGTCATGTTTTAAATTAATAAGAGTTTTAACCTCTCTCTCTTGTGATTGGTTTAACTGTAATGAATCAAAAAAATCACTTTGGAAAAAGTGAACTGAATTGAAGAAGTTCAGCATAGTGTGTCAGGCCTGGTGTCTGTAGAATTTCTCTAGTTGGTGTCTGAGTTTATTCCAGATGTTTTTATTCTTGCTCACCCTCAACCTTCTCTAAGGACAGCTACTCTATAGACAGAAATTTTGACTTTAACATTTTGTGCAAAGTGTATTCTCCAACTATCTCTGTGTAAAGCAAACTGAGCCAGGCAACTCTGAGTCAGCACAGAGTGGGGCTGGGTTCACTCTGAGTATTAGGGACTAGGATGCTAGTTCGGGATAAGCTACCATGTAGAAAGAAGTGAAGGGGTTATATGGGAGACCAAACCTTGAGTAAGCAGTGGAATTCAGTCTTAACTATTTTTTTTTCAACTTCATTGATTTTTGAGAGAGAGAGAGAGAGAGACAGATAGAGCATGAGTGGGGGATGGACAGAGAGAGAGGGAGACACAGAATCAGAAGCACGCTTCAGCCTGCAGATGTCAGCACAGAGCCCGACATGGGGCTCAAACCCACGAACTGTGAGATCATAACCTGAGCCAGAATCAAGCAAAAGTTGGATGCTTAACCAACTAAGTCACCCAGGTGCCCCCTAGTCTTAACTAATTTAAGAGAAAGTCAGATGACCAAAATGCTAAAGATGGCATTATAGAAAACTGAGTATGGAAACAGTGTGTGGAATGGACGAGAATAAAGAGAAGCTGGAAGCAGGGAGCAAGGTAGAGCCTCACTTAGCCCAGAACTTTGAAGTCAATGTGGACTGGCATGGGGTATTGGCTGTGGAATCAAGGAGATTCAGATCTCTGAGAAGTGTTTTGCTCCTTTATCTTGAAGAGTTACCAAATCGATGATGACATTAGTGCTTCCTTCTTCATTTGCAAGTAGAATACGAGCCAAATTTCCTGGAATTTTTAAAAAGAGCACTTACATCATCATTATGTTGCTAGCACGGATTTAGCAATTGACAGCAAACCCAGTGAACAGTCTGGTCATTTTAAGTATTTAGTCCTTAAATTTGACAAACATGTCAATTACCTTGGTGGTTCCTTGTTCAAGAATTAAAAGCCACAGTCAATTTTAAATGCTGCCACAATTCTTTAGGAGTGAGTGAAAACAGAATGCTAACCAGCCATCCTTCAATTCCTTGCCTTGAGTTGTTGTCTGTAAATATGATGTGTGTTATTGGTGTGACGTGGAACTGTATTTCTTTCCAATTAAGTGTGATAGCTCTGGCCCAAATGGGACACTGTGTGTCTCAGGATCTCTCAATATTGTTTAAAGTATACACTTCAGGTTTTTGGTTTTTCCGTGTGTTTTTTTTTTTTAAAAGTGGCAATGTTTAGGAAGCATTCCAAGCTAGTGGCTGCTTGCTGGCTACTGTTCAAATATGTAGGTCAAATGCATGGCTGCTTTTGCCAACTAATTTTTGCGTGTTTGAAAGCAAACTTTTCCATTAGTGGTAGGCTTCCCCCAAAGATGACCTTAAGGTTCATTCTAAAACCATTATTTTATTTGGATTTCCCTTATGAAGACTTTAGGGAGCATTGAGCCAGTGAAATGAATGCCACATGAATTAGAAAGAAATCATCAGAGCTGACCGGTGGAGAAGACTTAGGAACCAAGAATTTCTACTTGAAAAACTCCTTTAAAGTTTTTCTCTAGCACTGCTTAAGGTGCATTAGTTTTCTTCTGATCTCCAATGGGAAATAGTAGAATAAAATTTCCTGCTGAGGTTATATAACAGGAAATCGTTTGCGGAATTATACACAAAGTTTGGCCTGTAGGAAATTCTGGATTTTTATTTAAAAATGTTATATTTATTTTAAACTGTTATTTTAAACTTTGCTTCAAATTGTTCAGTTATACTTTCCTCATTAGAAATTCATGAGGCTTGGTATCACAGTATCCATGACCAAATTTCGAGAGCTTTAAATTTCTCAAGGAATATGTTCGTGGCAAACATATAAATTTGATTTCCCAGTGAATCATCATGACCTATTTTTATTCTGTAGGTAGAGTTGCCATGGATGTTGAGAGAATAATAGCATATTTGGCAGAGACCTCTAACTTTACATGTTTTTTAAGGTCAGCTGTAGGCTGTATCTAGGTAAGATTGCTAAATGGGGAAGTTGGTATTTTTATTCTTTCTTTGACCAGTCCAATCACTGGTAGCTATATTTCCCTTATTTCCAGTGTCTTCATAAACTCATATCTTATTTTTCCCAAGAGTCCATCAACATACGCTTTTCACAAATGTTGGGTAACCTAATTTAAATTAACTTTAAATGTTGACCAACTGAGACAATCTGAGATCATGTGAATTTTTCTCTTTGACTGTATTTTCTATAGTGAAAATTATTAACTTATAGGTAATCATGGAATCATCTTGTGTGCAAGCTTTAAACTATAGTTTTCTTTTAATTTGTGATATTTTCTATATTTTCAAATATGTCGATAAGCTATATTCAATATTTTCATGATTTTGTATTACATGACTGTATACTAAGTTATTTAAACAATCTGCTATTAATTGACATTAAGGGTGTGTCCGTTATTTCACTATTATAAGTTGTGAAAATTATATTCTTTAGCCTATTTTTTCAAATGATCATATGAGGGAACACCTTGGATATGATACCTCATTGTCAGGGAGTCAGGACAGAGAAATTTTTTTATCCATGAAATCATATCTGTGCTTGTTGTGGACGATAGCCTTTGTCCATTCTTGAAAATTAACTAAAATTGAGCTAATTTGGCATGCATGGAGGGAGAACAGGAATAGCAAATGTTTGAAAGTGTCTTATGTTAGATTGAAAACAAAAAAGTAAATTATCTTATCCATGTTCAACCCAAATAACTATAATGATTTGGAAATAATGCAATAAGATGAGTTTATAGAATATGGAATTAGATGCAGAGTTATTCACATGAAAGTCACTCATGGCTGAAACATCCATGCTTGTAGACTATTCTTTGAAGCTGTAATTCCTGATTGGTATCAAAGTTAGACAGTGGGTGGATCAGAAACTTTACTTGAGATGGGTGCTAGGAAATTGAACAAGAAAAATGGTCCGTGAATGGAAAGGGGGGGGGGTCTTAAAGAGGCAAGACCTGCGAGATTTGACACATCATTGGCCACTAGGAGAGGACAGAGGAGGCATGATATAAGCCCGGAGGTGGGAAGATGGCTGTCCTATTCACTGAAGAAGAGCAAGTTGTGTAGATCTGAGACAGTTTCTGCTGCAGGCAGTTAGCCTGAACCTCTGCCAAATTAGCCATGTGAAGGTGAAAGATATGAATAGATGCTTCTCCAAAGAAGACATCCAAATGGCAAACAGACACATGAAACAATGCTCAAAGTCACTCAACATCAGGGAAATACAAATCAAAACCACACTGAGATACCACCTCACACCAGTCAGAGTGGCTAAAATGAACAAACCAGGAAACCATAGATGCTGGCGAGGATGTGGAGAAACAGGCACCTTGCACTGTTGGTGGGAATGCAAACTGGAGCAGCCACTCTGGAGAACTGTGTGGAAGTTCATCAAAAAAAATGAAAATAGAACTACCCTATGACCCAGCAATAGCACTGTTAGGAATCTACCCAAGAGAGTCAGGAGTGCTGATGCCTAGGGGCACATGTACTCCGATGTTCATAGCAGCACTTTCGACAACAGCCAAATCATGGAAAGAGACTAAGTGTCCATCAACTGAGGAATGGATAAAGAAGAAGTGGTATATGTATACAATGGAATACTAGGCAGCGATGAGAAAGAATGAAATCTGGCCATGTGTGGCAACATGGATGGAACTGGAGGGTATTATGCTGAGTGAAATAAGTCAGGCAGAGAAAGACAGATGCCATATGTTTCCACGCATAGGTGGGCTTTGTGAGACATAACAGAAAACCAGGGGGGAGGGGAAGAGGGGAAGGAAAAAAAGCCACAGAGAGGGAGGAAGACAAAACATAAGATACTCTGAAAGACTAAGAACAAACTGAGGGAAGAGGGGGCTGTGGGAGGGGGTAGAGTGGGTGATGGGCACAGAGGAGGACACTTGTTGGGATGAGCACTGGGTGTTGTATGGAAACCAATTTGACAATAAATTATTAAAAGAAAAACTTATGACACACACACACACACACACACACACACAAACATACACACACACAATTAGCCATGTGAAGATATCCTAGCACAGAGCTGGAAATGCAAAATTGGAGGTAGAACAATAGTGCATATGAGTGATCATTTTAAGCCATAGAGGGAATAAGTACTTCCATAGAGAAAGAATGCTTACATCTGATGGCTGAAGTAAAAAGAAAATATGGCAGACAGTCAGCAGGGAGGAAATCAGAAAGGGGCCCAAGGAGAGAGCCCTGGAAATTGGTGAGGATTAAAACTTGCTGGCATATTGACTTGGTGTCACTGTTAAACTGCAGCAAATGCCTTCCAAGGGAATGTGGGTATAGAAACAGAGAATAATGATAAAATCATGCCAACAACAAGAGGGAAATATCACATTGAGAGTTTACTGTGGGACAGCTATTGTGTTAAGCGTATGAGATCATTTAATCCTATCAGCAATAGTTATGAAGAAGAGATCGTCATTGTCCCCCTTTTATAGCGGAAAGTCAGTCGACAGAGATAAATATTTTTCCTAAGATCACACCATATGCCACACATAGGATACAAACTCAGGACTGTGCTCCTAACTTCTCTAGTGACTGTATTGGTTAGCTATATAGCCTCCAAGGATTATATAATAAACAGCTGGTGAGAAAGTGGGAGCAGATCATTGGGCTCCTTTTGCAGAATCTTAGTTCATCACTGAAGAAAACCATGACAGTCCTGTAGGAAGAAAGAAGATGGTAATGTAAACAAGAGGTACTTGCAGAGTTAGGCTCGGTAAGAGGAGTCATTCCCAGTAAGAGTCCAAGATGGTGATGTTTGTTGGTAGGTAGTTGAAGCACAGTGGCAGTAAAAGTGAACTTGACTGAATAGGTCCAGTTCTAACTTGAGATCAGGGTTCTGGAAAGGTTATATTGTATATGTCCCCCTGTTGGACATAGAGGAGACTGGCTTAAAGATGCCAAAATCACCAAGGATGGCAGGCGGTGGTCCTGTACAGAAGATGACAGATCTGTACCATCTGTCATGGGCTGGGGAGAGGTGGTGCTTGGGGCAAATGTAGATTTCACGAAAACAGAGGGTTTTAAGAGGTGGTAGAGAGGAATGATCACAAATCAGGAAGTGAGGGGTGCCTCCACAGGCCCCCAGTTTCCAGTAGGTGTGTGTTGATGAAGGAGGGTGACAGCAAAGCGTGAGAGCTACTGTGTTCTATCGTTCTACCAGAGAGGTGTTTAAGGGGAAGGGGGCCACAAGGGAACACAGGGCAGATTTCAGTTACTGCAGAGGAGGTCAAAGGTATGATCAAGGCACAAGGTAAACATATGTTTCTCCTCAAGGAAAGAGAGTTTCCACAGGGCACAGATGAAAGTGCCGGGCTGAGCCTCCAGGGGCATTGCTGTGTCAAGGTGCTAGTTCCCCCTTACCCATGGTTTCACTTTCCACACTTTCAGTTAACTGTGGTCAACTGCAAGCTGGAAGCACATGATCCTCCTGATGTGTTATTGTCAGAAGGCTAATAGCAGCCCAATGCTGTGTCACAGTGCCTGCCTCGTTCACTTCCCTTCCTCTCATCACGCAACCATTTTGTCATCTCACAACATCACAAGAAGAAGGATGAATATTGCTCAATAAGATATTTTGAGAGAGATTCCATTCATATGACTTTAACTACAATGTATTGTTATAATTGTTTAATTGTACTATTGGCTCTTGTTAATCTCTTACTGTGCCTCATGTATAAATTAAACTTTCTCACGGGTACGTGTGTGGAGCGGAGAAAACAGGATGTAGAGGGTCAGGTACTCACTGTGGTTTCGGGCGTCCACTGGGGGCCTTGGAACATGTCCTCTGTGGGGTACGCTGTACCTCTTAGTAGGAGGAAAAGAGCAGGATGGAGGAGGAGTCCTGAATTGCCTGAGGTTCACAAGGTAATTTGAAATTTGCAGCCTGCTCTTCCAAAGCCAGGACTCAGTATTGAGAGCCACTCCTAGAGAGAGCAGCGACCGTGAGGAAGGCTGGAATGTCATGTTTGAAAAGGAAATGCTGATGTTAGTCTCGGTTGTCTGGATAATTTTAGACTCTCCTTGCAGATCCATGGAATAAAATCACAAAATTTGTTTAAAAAGAATTAGACATCAATGGCTTGAATATGAATAGACATAGTCCTAACATTGAATCATCGTTCTCAACCTTGGCTATGAGTTGTAATTTTCTGGGGCTTTCGGAAAATACCTAGCACCTGAGTGCCCAGGCAACTCGGTCGGTTAAGGGTCCAGCTCTTCATTTTGGCTCAGGTCATATTTGCATGGTTTGTGAGTTCGAGCCCTGCATTGAGCTCTGCTCTAATAGCACAGGGCCCCCTTGGGATTCTCTCTCTCCTCCTCTCTCTCTCAGTCTCTCTCTCAGTCTCTCTCTCTCTCTCTCTCTCTCTCTCAAAATAAAGAAATAAACTTAAAAAAAAAGCCAATGCCTGGCACCACCAAAGATCAATGCAAAGCTGATCTCTGTGCTTGGGCCTCTGACATTGGTATTTTAACAATTCTTTTCAGTTGGTTCTAATGGACAGTGAAGGCTGAAAGCACCTACCTTCTAGAAAGAGCAGAGAACCAGAAGCATAACTGAACACACCTTTTGTAAATGTGAACCCATGCGTGTGTGCTCACACTTCTGCCGGGTCAGGGGTCTAGGGTTAGTAAGTCCTAGTATCATTTGTTGGTTGGTATCATTGGTTTATTATTTTCATTTTATTAAAAATTTTTTAATGTTTATTTATTTTTGAGAGAGAGAGACAGAGTACAAGCGAGAGAGGGGTAGAGAGAGAGAGAGAGGGAGACACAGAATCCAAAGCAGGATCCAGGCTCTGAGATGTCAGCACAGAGCCCGATGTGGGGCTCGAACCCCCAAACTTTGAGATCACGACCTGAACTGAAGTCAAACGCTTATGCAACTAAGCCACCCGGGTGCCCCATCATTGGTTTATTATTGTCTGTTTATTAATATTGGCAGTGCCTTATTTACTCGTGGGGAGAGGGTAAAGCATGATTAAGACACAGGCTTAGCATGAAGGGAAGCTTCCTTACCCTATAAGACAGCTTCTATGGTGCCTAGCTGCATAGCACCTCCAACCCCTAACATGTCTCCAGGCTATCTTTTTTTTTTATTATAATAATAGTTTATTTTCAAATTAGTTTACATATAACACCCAGTGTTCATCCCAACACGTGCCCTCTTTAATGTCCGTCACCCCCTCTCCCCCCTCCCTCACCTCCCTTACCTCCCTCACCCTCAGATTGTTATTAGTCTTTAAGAGTCTCTTATGTTTTATCTCCCTCCCTCTCTGTGTCTTTTTTTCCTTTCCCCTCTTCCCCTCCCCCTGGTTTTTGCTTAGTCTCACAAAGTCCACCTATTCGTGGAAACATATGGTATCTGTCTTTTTCTGACTGACTTATTTCACTTAACATAATACCCTCCAGTTCCATCCATGTTGCTACACATGGCCAGATTTCATTTTTTCTGATTGCCACGTAGTAGTCCATTGTATATATGTGCCACAACTTCTTTATCCACTCGTCAGTTGATGGGCACTTGGTCTGCTTCCATGATTTGGCTATTGTCGAAAGTGCTGCTATTAACCTTGGGGTACACGTGCCCCTATGCATCAGCATTCCTGTGTCTCTTGGGTAGATTCCTAGCAGTGCAATTGCTGGGTCATAGGGTAGCTCTATTTTCATTTTTTTGATGAACTTCCACACCGTTTTCCAGAGTGGCTGCTCCAGTTTGCATTCCCACCAACAGTGTAGGAGGGTGCCTGCTTCTCCACATCCCTGCCAGCATCTATAGTTTCCTGACTTATTCATTTTAGCCACTCGAACCGGTGTAAGGTGGTATCTCAGTGTGGTTTTGATTTGTGTTTCCCTTATGATGAGTGACTTTGAGCATCGTTTCATGTGTCTGTTGGCCATCTGAATGTCCTCTTTGGAGAAGTGTCTATTCATATCTTCCACCCACTTTTTCACTGGATTATTTGTTTTTCAGTGTGGAGTTTGGTAAGTTCTTTATAGATTTTAGATACTAGTCCTTTATCTGATATGTCATTTGCGATTATCCTTTCCCATTCCGTCGGTTGTCTATTAGTTTTGTTGGTTGTTTCCTTTGCCGTGCAGAAGCTTTTTATCTTGATGAGGTCCCAATAGTTCATATTTGCTTTCAATTCCCTCGCCTTTGGAGATGAGTCGCATAGAAAATTGCTGCAGCTCAGGTCAAAGAGGTTTTTCCTGCTTTCTCCTCTAGGATTTTGATGGTTTCCTGTCTCACATTCAGATCCTTCATCCATTTAGAGTTTATTTTTGTGAGTGGTGTAAGGAAGTGGTCTAGTTTCATTCTTCTGCATGTTGCTCTCCAGTTCTCCCAGCACCATTTGTTAAAGAGGCTGTCTTTTCTCCATTGGATACTCTTTCCTGCTTTGTCAAAGATTAGTTGGCCATATGCTTGTGGGTGCATCTCTGGGTTCTCTATTCTATTCCATTGGTCTATGTGTCTGTTCTTGTGCCAATATCATGCTGTCTTGATGACTACCGCTTTGTAGTAGAGGTTAAAATCTGGGATTGTGATGCCTCCCGCTTTGGTTTTATTCTTCAGAATTACTTTGGCTCTTCGGGGTCTTTTGTGGTTCCATACAAATTTTAGGATTGTTTGCTCTAGCTTTGAGAAGAATGCTGGTGCAATTTTGATTGGGATTGCATTGAATGTGTAGATTGCCTTAGGTAGTATTGTCCAGGCTATCTTTAACCTGTTATTCAGAATTGTATAAATTCATCTCTCGTGTCAATTATACCATGCACACAACTAATAGCCTGATATAAATTAGTTGCAATTTCAACAAAGTAACCATTCATTTTGAGAAGTCCTTGTGAGGTAATGTCCAAAAGAAATTAAAGTTTATTTTCTTCCCTCCAGTTATTTAAAATATATATTATATGAAATTTTATCCTGTTCAAGTTCAACGTTGCATGTATTGTCACTGAAATGTTGATGAGAGTATAAGAATTGTCTCAGAATTAATTGAATTCATATTTGACTATAGGTTTCTGGACAGTGTGACTGAATTTCATAGTAGGTGCGGTTTTGCACAATGGGAAGTTTTGTTTCAGAACGAGAGAGCATTTATTCATTCAGTTACTCATTTTTGCTCTGAGTAAATATCTGAATCCTTGTGTCTACTTTAAATTCACTTTCTGCATTTAAAGAATTAAGCCTTGTACATACATAAGTACATACATATATTTTTACTTTACAAAAGTAACATATTCTCTGTAGCAAAGGTTCAAAGCACAAATAACCAAAAGAAAGAAAATAAAAACACTGTAAAATTTTTTTTTACCTCACCACCTACAAATAACTGCTGCTAATGCCTTGAGTACGATCTTCCCGCTTTATACATATACACATATACACATACATGCACCCATGTTCGATGCAGGGCTCGAACTCACAAGCAGTGAGATCATGACCTGAGTCGAAGTCAGACATTTAACCAACTGAGTCACCCAGATGCCCCTGCCTCCCACTATTTTTTTTTTTAATGTTTATTTATTTTTGAGACAGAGAGAGACAGAGCATGAGTGGGGGAGGGGCAGAGAGAGAGGGAGACACAGAATCCGAAGCAGGCTCCAGGCTCTGAGCTGTCAGCACAGAGCCTGACATGGGGCTCTAACTCACAGACCGCGAGATCATGACCTGAGCCGAAGTCGGACGCTCAACCGACTGAGCCACCCAGGCGCCCCCCACTATTTTTATACACGTATCCTTCACATGAATACTTACGGATCTGTGACCACTGTGTTTTGCCAACATACCCTGAACTTTCACGTTTCTGTACTCGTGCTGTTGACTACCCCGGAGGCTTTTGTTCCAGCATATTTCAACCTCAGGCTTTTGAAATTCAGCCTGTCAGTAAAGCCAGCTCAAAGGTCACATTTTCAGGAAGGTCTTCCTAAGTCCTTCGGGAGGAATTCATCTCTAGCTCCTTTGTGTTCCCGGCTCCACTAACATCCCCCCACATCAACGTCCAGGCTCCTTATTGACCTAGCAAAGTCCAGTATTAATATTTGAAGTCTTAACATTTAATATTAGTATTAACATTTGAAGTTATAGCTAGTAAACGTGAAGTTATTTAATAGCTAATGTATGGTGTTGACATTTGAAGAGATATATCTTACAGTATGTTTTAGTCATCTTTTTTTTTTTGTCTATGATACATTATATAGCATTTTTTGAATGCTTGAGATCAATGTATGTTCTTTGTTTTAAATGTTTTTAGGCTTTATTTATTTTTGAGAGAGAGAGAGAGACAGAGACAGAGACAGAGCATGAGTGGGAGAGGGGCAGAGAGAGAAGGAGACACAGCATCCCAAGCAGGCTCCAGGCTCTGAGCTGTCAGCAGAGGCTGACATGGGGCTTGAATCCACTAGCCATGAGATCACGACCTGAGCCAAAGTCAGACGCTTAGCTGACCGAGCCACCCAGGCACCCCTCAATGTATGTTCTTTGTATTGAGTTGTTTAATAATTTAATGTAAAATAAACCATTTCAAATATTAATTTTTTCTTCTTTCTTCATTGAAACACAAAAGAATGGAATGGGTGGTAATAACAGAAATGGAAAAACCCTAATTTGTGGATTACCTTAATCTTGTCTGAACAAAGTATAAAACCCAAAACATCCAAAGCTCTCAAACTCCCCTTGAGAGCAGCCTGTTCATTTTTGTTTCTCTTTACCTTTCCTGAGACCTTCCACTGCCTCTCTTAGGCTTTAATTATTCCTGATAGTGTCACCTATATTGTAGATAATTTGGGGGGACTACAACATGTAGGAGAAAGAAAACCTGAATTCTGATCTCAGTAACACAAATGAAGAACAGTTTAATCATGAAAGACACTTCAATTGCCCTAAATCTCAGTTTCTCCAGAAAGTAAAAGAACAAGAATAGATCGTTATGGTCTGATCTAACTATAAAAGTCTATAATTTTTTAATGTTGTTGACTTCTCTATTTCTTTATGTATCTGTATTTAATGAGCACTTTATGTAGCTAATATTTAATGGGCACTTAATATACGGACTAGGCATTATGCCAAGCATTTTACATGGGTTTTGTTTTTGTTTTTGTTTTTGACTGTTGGTAACAGAAAGCCAACTGAACTTTCTTTTAATAAAAGGAATTCATTGGTTAGTGTAACCGGGAAGACCACAGGTGTACGGGCTTCAGGCACTGCCAAATTCAGGAGTTCAAATGATGTGTTTCGTGTTTTGACTTTCTCCCTCATTGCTGTTCTTTTTTCTCTCTTCATCTCCTGGCTTCTCTGAGGTGGCTTCACTCTGAGATAGGCTCACGGGACATGGTAGGAAGGATGGATGGTGACAGTCTCAAGTCAGAAAATTATGAGCAAAGATTCTAAATTACCAAGTTGTGATCTGAGGCATAAGGTGGTGCCCAAACCCTGGATCCTGGAAAGAAATATACGATCATTCTAGGCTGTGATGCACGTCAAATGGGGTGGTCCTGGGACAACTGAGATAAATAGCCACACCAGAACCAATGGGGTGGGAAGGAACAATAGAGTCAGGATAGTATATTAATCTCCTTTCAAAATCCTGGCACTCTGGGGCAGAAGAAAACTTAAAGTTCATGTATCTACTGTTTAACCATACATGGAGAACATCTATATTTTTTCTGCCAATCTGGCAAAAAAAAAATTTAGGCTATGTTTAATAACATCGATTTCAGAGGATCAATCAGCATTTCTGCTTTTAAAAGACACAGATAATTGTTTCATACAAAATAACTGAAACAATAAATAATTGCCTATGTAAAACTGGTTAACATAGCCACGAATATTCATATAATGTCTTAAAAATCCCTTGAGTTATAATCACTAGTCTTGCCATACATTCACGAACGCGCCTCTCTTGCTGTGCTACAAAGAAATTAAAAGAAAAAAGAATGGTTCTCCTTGAAAAGGAGAGAATGGTGGTTCAAGATAGAAATATGAAAAAATATTGTGACAAATTTTAAGTATATAATTCTAGAATGAGACAGTAGAGTACAGAGCTGAATTTTTATTGGGTTTGAAAATGAATTTGACATATATTTCACAGAAAAAGGGATAGGATTATAGAGAAGACCTCCTTAATACGCCAGCTTATTTTGAGCCAAGAGGTATTGTAAGAGGAAGGTACGTGGACTGGGGGCTTGTAGGCTTGGTCAGAATGTAAGCGGGTGCGCATATACAATGAATGATCACTCCAGAACATCACTGACTACCGGCTATAGGAGAGGTATATACATATATATACCTCTCTCTCTATATATATATAGCACTCTGCTAAGAGCTTTGTATTCATCAGCTTCTCCCAAAAGTGAGCACTTTGAGTGGTTCCATTTTACAATGAAAGGACATAGGACTCAGAGCAATAACAGTGTGTCACAGAGCTAGAGAGTGACAGTAGTAGGACTTGAACCTAGGTCCGCCTGGCCCTGAGCCCATATCCTTAAGCATCACCGTGTTGCCTAGTGGGTTGAACCATGCAGAATTTCCATTTTTTGTGTGGTTCACAATAGTTATGCATCAATTATTTCATACGACGGAGGACTGTGCATGGAACTGGAACTTTTAAATATTAAAGAGATGATCTTTGTGTTTTCTCCCTTTAAAACCTCATGTGCGATGGATAAACATTCATAAAGCCACTTCTTACATAGTTCAGAGAAAAAAAACTCTTTCTTTTCTCCTAATTTTCATTCTAGGTGAATGCAAGATAAAGTTTGAATTATATTAATAGTCTTACTTATCGTAAGCAGGGAATTGCACAAAAATCTCATTATAAAGTTCAAGTGACATGATATTAATTTCTTGATTTACCATAGCAGGTGGTTGTGAAATTAAAATGGAAGAAAGTAATGCCAAATTGTAGAATGTTATCATTGTTCCTTGTTTTGTGACTGTGGGCAAGTAACTTAATTCAGTCACACCAATTTAATAAGCTTTATGGAGTTCCTGTGAAAATGAAATTAGAAAATTGAGGTCAAAGGACTTAGTATAGTAGCTGAATAAATTTTCCTATTATTGTTGTTGTCATTTTATTTCTAGATTTTGAGGTGTGTATTTAGGAGTTGGATCCATTCGGGATATTCCGAGATGGTTTGCTGATAGGTGTGAGTTTAGGGGCTAATAAACAACATAGGAGTGAGCACATAGGTCTCCCAGGCTGTTGAAGCTTGGCTCTGCCACCTAAGCCGGTGGCATTGTTTATGACCAAAGCTTCTTTCCGAATTTAAATTTTATTTAACGGAAAGCATCCAACTTTGTTACCTGAGCTGCATGCGAGAAATTTAGGCACGTGGCGTTCCAAGATGCTCTGGAGTGTTCGTTGCCTATCCGCACGTTTGCTCTTTCTCCCCCAAAAGACCCAAGATGTGAAAGTTTGTAGCGGGCATAGCGACTTTAAAAGTTAAAAGGCGCTCTCTCCTTCTCTCGCTGAAAGGTTCCTTCTTTATCCACGCCCTCACCAGAATTTACATCCACAGTGAGTCACGCGGTGAAGTTCCGCGCTTCCCGGCAAGCGGAAGAGTCAAGTTCGGCAAGCTATTCTTAGCCGGTCCCCACCCTGTAACGCAAGACACTGGATGAACTTGCGAATGACACATTGTAATGAAGACAAACAGGGTGGATTGTGTCAGCTTGAGTTACCAAGTCTCTGTTTTCCTTGGTGTGATTAAGGAGGATGCGGGAGGAGGGGAAGGCAAAAAAAAAAAAAAAAAAAAAAGTCTTGAGATTCCAGTACCATCGGAGACATAGCACCTTGTGATGGAACGTGCGCTCAGAGTCAAAACATGCTTCTTTGCATTCTTTTCTTCTTCAGTGCCGCTGTTCCCCATCTATAGTGAGCACTAAATTAAAGAAATCCAAACAGTTATAATCTATAGTTCATTTGCAAGATCTCATTGTGATTGGGAATAATCTAGATAGAAATAGTGGCTGTGCTTTTGAATGGTAAGTAGATTAGATTACATCATCATAGGCATTCACAAGATGGCATTTTCCCTGGCAGTTTGGCCGTTAAAGTCAACATACACATATAAACTGCCTTTTCTCTAAGGACCTAACTGTGCCCTACTGTTTTCGCAAGAAGCCAGACCTCTCCTAAATTTAGCAGAAGAAATGCACATATATTCCTTACAGTACCATCATTATCTTTTTATGTCTGTGTCACTTGAGTACACTTTTTTCATCTTTATGACTCTAGCACTGATACCAGACACATAGCAGGTACCACGTATCAGCACAAATATTCCAATAATTGTGTATAGATTCAAAACGGGATCTTATTATGTATGTTTTTTATAATCTGACTTTCAATAAACCTCATGGAAATTTTACATGCTGCTAATTGTAGAGATACATATTTTTAGTATGTGTCACTTCACAGCAGAATCATAATTTATTGACCTAGTCCTTTTTCTTGGACAGGGTGTTTATAATTATTAGAAAAAAGGTACATCGCAGTCTTTCTTTACTCATTAATTCAATTGGCAAATGTTTACTGGTTGCTTTCATGATGCCAGGTCCGGTTTAAACTCTGGAAATATCATAGCATACCAACCTCTTGGTGAGAACAGAGAGATAATAAAGAAGATAAATAAGAAGAATACATAATATGGACTCAAGCTAATCACTTAGGAGCTGCTAGTTGTCTTAGTATGGCGAATGAATAAATGTAATTATTACATATACATAAAGAAGTGTTCCAATGTGACCAGTACTGTGGAGAAAGTTAAACACAGAGTGTTGGCAAGAAATTTTAAATAGGGTGTTCAAGGACACCCTGAAAAGGTGACACTTGAAGGAGAAGAGGACCTGCAAACCTCCTTCAGGACAGGGATCATGTGTCTTGCTCATCTTTATGTGGAGATCCCTGCCCTCATGAAGCTTAGAATCTAAGGTCTCATGTTTCTGGGTATTTCCAAGTCGTGACATTTAGGACAATTTTTGTATTCTGTGTGTATGTGTGTGCATAAATATAAATATATACATATTTAAAAATGTTTCTACAATAACCACAGGCCACTTATATGTGAAGAAAAAAATTACATCTTAAAAAAAAAGTGCCTGCTTAAATTATTTTGTTAGCATGTCACACTGTGGATGCATGCCGGGATTGGAAGCCACCTCCTCTCTGAGCCTTGTTCACTTGAACTGCTTTTGAACTGAGACTCATCTGTGACGCACACGGGCAATCTTTCTTTGCTCTACGTGCAGGACTCTGCATTGGCATCTTTAAGTTTTGGCTCTCGGTTGACCAAGTCAGGGAATTTGTACGATTTCATGACAAAAGCGGGAACAGGACTCACTGTAGGGCAGCTTGAACGTGAAAGGTCAAGCAGACCTTGGGGAATAATTCATAGAGGCTTTCACTGTCTCTTCTGTCTTCTCTCCCCACTTTGGGAAGATGTTGCCGTCTCCCGCTGCTGGAGGTCATTCTGCTCCCTGCATCTCTGACAGACTGCTCTAGGAGCCGGTGCACCGGGGCGGGCTCGTGGAAGAAAACAATGGGAGACCCAGGAGTGAGAGACCCATTCTGCTTCTGAGAGAATGCTTTTATGTTTTTGTGTAGTGTGTTTTTAGTTCACTCTGTTATACAGAAAAAGCCCAAATCTCCTATATGTAAAAAAAAAAAATGCTGAAACCCATCTCTGGAAGCTTACCAGAAAGAATGCCTTTATTTCTATAGCCATTGTCTAACTTTCATATAAAATTCCTAGTTCTTTTTAGTGAAACATTTCTCTTACAGAGTGAAGAAGAAAATTTAAAAAGTACTTTTAAGAAAAGAAGAAAGGAAAGAATTTGCTTAGCCATTCATAATGTGTATTAGTTTTATTCACTCCTGGCATTTGCATAGAAGCTGATATGTTCCATCAGATTTTACGTCTCTCCTGTGATTTTCACAATGGTCTAAGGTAGGAATGTTATTTTCATATATGCTTTATAAATGAGAAAACTAAGACACTATAAAGATATGAAAAGTGCGCAAGGCATAAGGTTAACATTTATTGAGTACTTTCCTGTGTCAGGTAGGATTCTGAGGACTTTATATGTATTTATTCATTTACTTCTCACAATAACCCAGATGATTTTGGTACTATTTCTTTTTTATATTCTGGTATTATTTCTATTCTCATTTTATTGATCAGGAAATGAGGCATTGAGAAATTAAATGACTTGGCCCAGGACGTGCACAGCTGGTTAGTGGCAGAAATCTAGTTCTAACCGAGAACACTGGGAACTATTCATTGTGGCTGCTCCACCGGGGCTGATGGGAGACTGGGGCTACGTATGATCATGAGTCCTGGAAGGTCTCTAAGCTCTGGAGATGTAAGCCCTGACAATGCGGAAGGAAGTCAAAGAATTTTGGTACTTTTATAACTATTACGGTAAACTCACCATAAAATGTATTCCTTGCAACTCTGTTACATTCTGTTATCCATAAAGGATAATGAATTAATGAAATACCTATAAAGGTGCATTCACAGGGATAGCAATTATTTTTTGGTAGTGGGACCAGCATTTTTAGGAAACGTGGAGGATGCGTATTTTCTCAAACTTTCCTCCTTCCTGCAGGAATCTCTTTATGACAGCCATGACAGATAGTAACCTATTTCTGCTTGATCAGTCATGGCAAGTCCCTTACTTTTTGAGTCAGGCTGTTCTATTTAGGGATAACTAGTTGTTGGGAATTTCATATTGATCTGTATTTCCCAACACGCACGCGCGCGCACACACACACACACACACACACACACACACACACACACGTAAGATCGAAATTTACATCCTGAATATAGTAAAATGTTTCGCTTTAAGGATTCCAAGACATGGTGTGTAATCTCTGCAATTACATAGAGCTCCAGTTGCTCTGGTTTTATCAAGAGGCTTTAGGAGACTTTATACACTGTTTGAGACAGGGAGGTAAAAATAGAAACAAAATGATCAGCAAATGTACTAATAGTTACTAACAGCAGAGAGAAATCTGACCTGTAACAAAACACTGCTAACTTCCATAGTTACTTCCACTTTATCTCTAAAACTTTCACTATAAAGTTAGGTTATAGACGTCAGACTAATGTAAGCCATAATTTTGGCTTATAGGCTTAGAACAAAAAGAAATTTACACTGTATGTAAAAATGTGTGTGTGTGTGTGTGTGTGTGTGTGTGTAAGGGGAATGAAAAGAGAAAGATGTAGGAACATTAATTGTGAAAATTAATCGAAAGGCTATATTTAAAACTGGGTCTTTCCTTTCAAATGCCAAAATTTTAAGTATTTATATTCAGTTTGATAAGTAAGTATCAAGCATCTTCCAGGTGTCAGACTTTGTGTTAGGTACTGGGAATACAGTGGGAAAAACACAGCTATGTTCTCTGTTTTAGGGCATTGTGCTCACGCATGTACCTGCCAAGGACAGGTTAGTGGGACTGAAGTGCAGGCAGCATTCCGCTTGATAAGCTTGTGCCTTGGCGTGGGGCCGCATCTGCTCAGGGAAAAGGGGACCTTTATCTAAGCAGCGCAGATGTGCTGTATGGGCTTAGGGCCACCTGCCTGCCTTTGTAGGGCTTACATTCTAACAAGAAAGGCAGTCTTTACACAAATAACTGTGTGATGAATTACGAAAGAGAAGCGAAGACACAGAGTTATTAACCCGGGTTGAAAGGCCAGGGAAAGCCTCCTTCAGAAAGTGACATTTAAGATGACTACCAAAGAAAATGACTCGGAATTGAAGCCACATTGGTGTAGATAAAAATAGCCAGCTGCCTTCCCCATATCTCATACAAAAAGTCGTTGGTGACATTGGCCTCTCAAACGGATATCAAATACTGGCTTAAAGGCGATTGTTGTAATTCACGGAGAGTTGGGGTAGGAACCCGATGTTGATGAGAGGACAAAGAGAGATTGAAGGAGAAAAAAGAGAGGCTAGAGAGAAAGTTACATGGGCTTTGACTTCTTTCACTGCAGTAAATTGGAGCTTAAAACTCTACAGTTGAACTTGGCTGGTTTCAACAACAACAACAACAACAACAACAACAACAAACAGGGAAGGTTCTAGCAGTCAATAATAGTGATAATAACAATTGTTATTATTATTTTTTATTATAATTACTTAGAAACTGATTTTGGTTTGGTATCCTTTATTTTTTATTTTAAATAAGCTCCAGGCCCTGTGTGGGACTTGAACTCACGACCCTGAGATTAAGAGCCAGTCAGGCACCGCGGTTGGGTATAATTTTCTTAAGGCGGGGAGGAAAGAGAGAATGAGAGGAAGATGGAGAGAAGAAAAGAGAGGGTGAGAGAGAGAGAGGGAGGGATGGAGGGAGAGAAAGGGAGAAAGGGTATGTTGACTACTGTATCTTGAGAGATATGAAGGAGTGTATTCAGACATCTTTCTCCAGCGACCTAACTTGCTTTCTCTCCTTCCCTTCCTCTATTCCTTTCTACCCAAATGTGCTACTTCTACTTTTTTTTTTTCATAGAGTAAAAGACTGTGTTTAGGCCTCAAATCAATTCAGACTTTTAATCGAAAACTGTCACCGGGGAATCTGGTAGCTGGACAGTTATTAATAAAATGTTACTTTGATTTATCTTTGTGCATGAGGCTCCCTTGGAATTCCTTGGAGTTGAGGCAGTTGGCAAAACTCAGGCATTTCTGTGTGTTTTGCCATAACGCTATCAAAATACTGCTACTGATTCCCGTTAATACCCCCTCTTTATTCTCAAAATTGAAAGGAGACTAATGTATGAGGAGGAAAAAATACTTGAGTAAATAAGATATGGATTAAAACTTGATGGGAATTATTAAAATTTCAGAATGTGAGTGTCAGAAGGGAAATTATAATCTGCATAATCCACGGCAATGATGCAGATACGAAGGTGCAAAGTTAGACAATTAGTGAGTCAGTGACCCTGGATCACCAGTAAATATTGTTTTAAATATCCTGCTGACCATAAATAATGATGGCCATATTGATTTTTAGTATTATTGGCATATTTCAAGGCTAGCATTTATTTATAGTGATTGGTTTATTCAGGTAGTGGTTGTTTAGAGAGTAAAAGACAATGGTGGTAAATGCCTAACTGTGTTCTCCATTACTTTGCTTTATGAGTGGAGTGTTCACTCCATTAAACTGGTCAGATTTAGTTTCTCTTCTCCAATAGGTGTTTCCTTGTTTAGTTCGCAAACTATTTTGAAACATGATAGAAAATGAGATTCATGCATTCATAATGGTATGCATTGCTTTCTGTGAAAGTTCTGTCGAAAAAGTAGACTTTGGTTAAAAGGTTTTTAAGATAGGTTTTTAATGCTCTTTTCTAATACTATTACACTCACTTTATAAATGTACAGAATTCGACTAGTGGAAAAAATTTAATGACATGTTAAATTACTATGTGTCTGGAGAAATCTTGTGTAGCTTCAAATATTCTCCCAGAAATGCCTAGATACCTCCAGAAACACTGAGAGCTATAGTTATCTACTCTGCTTTTTAAAGATGACAGTATTATATCTTAAATATATGGCATTATTGCCAAAATTATAAAGTGCTTCATGCTTAAATGACATTTTCCTGAATCACAGTTGTTTTAGCAGCTCTTTCTTCTTAACAAGTTCAACTGAGAGTAAGAAATCTTGAGAGAATTTATTTACCTGATCATAATTTGACCTTTCACTATTAAAACCAATATTCATAAATGTCTCCAAAGGGCCAGGTCAGAGAAAATAGGAAGCAAATCTCAGCTGAAGGAGAATGTTTGTTGGCTACATGTTTAGTGATTATGTGTGGAGGTCAAAATCGTCAGATGTGACTCCCACTTTGAATTCTGACCTGAGCCATATTACCTCATTTACTCTGCCTCCAGTCATTCAGCTAACACATATTTTAATACCATGTAGATATCTTTAGATGATACTTTAATGTTATATTTAGTTTTGAGAGAGAGAAAGAGAGAGAGAGAGAGAGAGAGAGAGAGAGAGAGAGAGAGAGAGCTCACAAGTAGAGGAGGGGCAGAGAGAGAGGGGGACAGAGGATCCGAAGCAGACTCTGTGCTGACAACAGAGAGCTCCATGTGGGGCTCAAACTCACAAACCATGAGGTCACAAACCTGAGCCGAAGTTAGGTGCTCAACCAACTGAACCACCCATGTGCGCTGATATCTTTAGATGAAAATGAAATCTCTGGGATAGAGGTGGGTAACAGTTTTGCTATCAAGGGCAGTATGTTAGTCAAGGGCAATGTAAGTAACCATTATTCTTATTCTTATTTTCAGAACTAGATAGCTGCCAGAGACTAGAGGACACAAATCATTTCACAAGGTCAATACATTAGCAGGAAGAGACTTAGAAAAGGGGAGAGGAGAAAAGCAAAGAAGGAGGATCAATCACAGTATGAGGGACAGAAAAAAAAAAAAGACACATCGAGAAAACATACAACACAGACCACTGCATATTTAGCGATGATGCTCTGGGGAGGAAAGTAGGTGAGCAAAGAGGAAAGAGAGCTAGTGATGTTCACTGGGGACATGGACTGGGGTTTAGACTTTCATCAACTCTTCGGGTAAGGAATTTTAAGTCTGCGTTGTGTTTCACAATTCTAGCCATAGTGGACAATGGTGACAACGGTGGAACGTTTACAAAGTATCGAAAAGGGTTGAGATCTCTGGGAGAAGCATGTGGGCTAGGAGAAGCAGTCACCTACAGTTTATTAGCTTCACTCATCTAAGCAGCTTTCCCAACTTGGTTTTGTTTTGCAATTTTTTTAACCTATTAGTAGAGAAATGGCTGACTCAGGAAGAAGATGGAGGCAAGAAGAAGGCGATGTTTCGGTTACCTGAACGACTTGTCACGAGGACAAGGACCAGATAAACAAAAGACCAAACGATATTAGGAGGGCTGACTTCTAGACTGTACTGCCAGCTGTGTAGTCCTGAGTTGATTACTTAAAATATGAGTTTATTCCCTTATCCAGAAGTGAGAGTAAAACCTTACTTTACTGACTTGCCTTGAAAGTCAAACACAGAGGTGTATTATTTTTTTTTCCTAATTGTAAAATGGACAACATAAGAAAGTAACCACTGTTACTCTTATTCCATTGGGCCCAGGGCTTTAAACTGGACACTAGGCTCCAACTATTAAAGAGTTTATGTAATTCCAGAGACAAAACCTACACACTGAATTTAAATGGCATTGCATAAATGAGACCTTTATGTATGAAACATTGTGCTGGCGTCAGGACACAGGAATGATACATCACCCCTGCCCTCAGGGTGTTTAGGGAAATTAGTGTAAAAATAAATAAATACACATTATATTATAATGACGTTAATGTGTATGTGAAGGCAAAAGAGAAGTGATCAGAATGTTACGGGTTAGACAGGAAAATCTTAGGAGATGTGGAAGTTAAAGCAAAAGTCAGTTTAGAAGCACTAGTTAACTTGTAGTCCAAGGATTGCCTAGGGATTTGTGACAATCCCATTACTTGCTCAAGTTGGTTCTATATTTTTTAAACCACTGCCTTTTAAAACTCTTTCCTTTGCAACGTCCTTATTTTTGCTCTGCACACTTGAAACATTTCATTTGAGGAGATTTCTGAAATCTTTTCCAGCTGACCTGATTTTACATTAGACACCTTTGTGATCAAAAAGGTAATAGCATACATAGACATAAATTCCAATCCTTCCCTGTCTGAGTAACAGGGACAAATGAACCTAGCAGAGAACAAATTACTTTCAATATTAGAACTGAGTGGACTTTTTTGTAATGTTCCTTACTTCTAACCCAAATGCTATCCTAATGTATTATTTCTCCCCCACAAGCTGTCTTTCTAGTCTTCTTTTTCTATTAATGGTAATCTTATGATTCCAAACACAAATTTCACTTCCTTTTTTCCAACCCCCACTCCCTTCTGTTGGCAAATTCTGGCTAACGCTTTGTTTGAAACATTATTGATTTCAATCCATTTATTCTCCACCGTTCCAAATTTTGGGAGAGTTTAAGGGGCTTTTGCAAATCTCTGTCTCCATTCCATCATGCATATCACAGCCAGGTCAATAAATCAGGCTATTTACTTGTTTAAATCCTTGATGGTTCTTCTCCATGTTTAAGTCAGAATTACTCTAAACTTTAAGATGATCTGTGATCTAGATTAGTCACCAGTCACTCACTTTCTGAAGTCTCTACTGTAATCTGATTTACATGCTTTCCCTGAAAGGCAGAGAGACAGGGTGGGGGGGGGGGAGCTTGTCATTTTCCATTCCCAGGAGTATCCTAGGATGAAGAGGAGAAGGGAGAAGTCAAGACGGTAATATGGATGTGGTATTTACCATTCCTCAGGAGAATTCTGCTCCAAGCCACTGTTGTTCCTGGCGTAACCTTAATATCTATTTCTCAGTTTTTTTAATGGAAAAAGTAATAAAGGAAATTACCCATGCTTATTGGAAAATAAGTGAAAGCAGAGAAAAAAGTCAAGTTTAGAGCAGACTTTTTACATATTCTTGAATAGGGATCAGAGCTCGTGCCTCCCACATAGTGGGTGCTCAGTAAATATTTGTGGAATAAATAAATGAATGTTCAGGACCAGAATTAAAATGGGTGAAATTGTGGTTTTTCCTTCTTTCCCTGACCACTGAGTTTGTCTAACTTTCCCCATCACCTTGTTTCTCCTTTAACCTGAGAACTCCCGAAGCTGTCTGCCTCAGCGTGTACGCATTTGTGTGTGGGTATGTGCACTTTTAAAAGTTAATTGGAGAAAAAAAATGACATTTAAAGCTTACAGATTTTGCCGGGTGCCTGGGTAGCTTGGTGGGTTAAGCATCCGACTTCGGCTCAGGTCATGATCTCGCAGCCTGTGAATTTGAGCCCTGCATTGGCCTCTGTGCTGATAGCTCACAGCCTGGATCCAAATTCTGTGTCTCCTTCTCTCTCTGCCCCTCCTCCATTCACATTCTGTCTCTCTCTCAAAAAGTAAATACACATTAAAAATTAAAAAAAAAGTTAGCTGATTTTTTAATATTTATAGGAAATATTCTGCATATGATAAAGATATTATGACTTTGGCGTATCTAACAATGGTGTGTTAACTCTGTACATATGGTTAATTTTCTTGCTCTTCATTTTAGTGTAAATGTACTGCTAATAGGGGTTAAGCAATTTGAATCACTTGGATTTATGTAGTCAGATATTGTTATAGTAAAAATTTGCTCAATATAGACTCACCTTAAAAATCAAAAGTTTTAAAAATAGTCATGATCAGATGGGCAGAGGAAGCAGAGGTAGGGCAATGGTGTGTGTGTGTGTGTGTGTGTGTGTGTGTGTGTGAGAGAGAGAGAGCAAGCATTCTTAGTATAGAGAATGAAAATCTTGGTCCAAATTTTATTGTCCAAGGCAGGTATTTGAGCTTAGAGAATCCATTTTTAGAATTCCACACTGAACTTAATTAGTACAAAGCATTAGAAAAGATATTCATAGGTTTAAATTAAATAATTTGTTTTTATCAGAACTTCTAATTAGTGTTTCATTGGAAACAAGTTAACTTTACTTTAGACATTGTACCTTGTTTGGACATCATTTGCTAGAAGTTATAGTACTAATAAGTTCTGATTTTTCAACTACTAAGAACTGTTTTTTGTTTGTTTGTTTGTTTGTTTTAGATTGGAAATAACTCAGATGTGTGGAGATAATTTTGACTTAAAAGACTGGAAGGAAAAATAAGATAAAAAGTGAGAGGGAGGCAAACCACAAGAGACTCTTAAATACAGAGCACAAACAGGGTTGCTGAAGGGAAGGCGAATGGGGGGGATTGCTAAATGGGTGATGGGCATTAAGGAGGGCACTTGATGGGATGAGCTCTGGGTATTGTATGTAAGTGATGAATCACTAAATTCTACTCCTGAAATCATTATTCCACTATATGCTAACTAACTTGAATTTAAATTAAAAAAAAAAAAACACTAGAAGATCATAAAAATGAAAGCCTGAGGAATTATGGTGGACCCTGCTAATTTTTACTCATCTATTTTTGCATATTAGCTCCAACCAGTTCCCAGGGCCAACGTCAACAAGGTGTACATTTATGGAGCCTGGGGCGTGTTATTGTGTTTATTCAGTTCTGTGGAAAGGAGCACTAGAAGTTTGAAGATTTCCATACTGTGAGGCCACTGGCTGCTGGTGCCTAAAACATAGCTGCCTGCAGTTTGGTCCCCTTCAACTTGTTCCCCCATACCATCTGTGCCTGATGGGATATGAGTATTTATTTTATCTGGATGATAAGGAAGGGTAAGAACCTTTAGACTCCCTAATTTCTTTCAAAGCCTCTCACTTTGGTAACTGCAAGTTATACATTTGTCTCTTGTGTTGAGTCAAGGTCAGCTTGTAGCCAGTACTCGTTGTGTGTTTACTCTTGTTATTAAGACTAAATTATAAAGAATCATTTCTTCTTCCGTCAAAGCTGCCTTTAGTTAGAAAGAATTGAGGGTAGAGTTCTATGCTTTTAAAGAGGATCTAGTTGCATATTCAAAGATAACTACTAAGTATATAAAGAGAATTGTGCCAAGGGTGGATGCTTACTCTAAATCATTATTTCTTCCCAGAGAAAAGCAATCACAAAAATCCTAAATCTTAGCATAAAGGCATTAGAGAAACTATAAGGAATTATGTACTAGTGAAACTTAGGTTAATTCTAAATGAGATTGTAAGTGTGGGATGCTCTAGGCAGGTCAATCTTAGACAGCATTTGAGACAGCTGGCTAGGATTTGGGTGCCCTCCATTCTCCTGAATTTCCAGCTGTTCTTCCCACAGGTCACCCAGACCCCTACAGGAGCATCTGCCCAGGCCACCTCTGACTTACCCCATCAGTATAAGTTTTTCACCCCTCCTTGTCCTCATGTCAGACTTCTTGAGGATTTAATATTTTTACCTATTTAAATAATCTTTTCAATAGTGACAGAATTGATTTCTGACTCTGATAACTTTATATGTAATCATTTTTTTGGATGCTCTTTTCCAGTTTCCATATACACTAAATCGTATACAGTTATAATCAATATATATATATATATATATATATATATACATATATATATATATATAATTTTGTATTTTATTTTGTCCATGCAGTATCATTTTCTATATCCTTTCTACATTTGACTGTGGAGCCAGTTATCAAATTTCCATACGCATCTTGAACAATTTTCCTATTCTTGATTATTTGGGTTGTTTTTATATTTTCTTTCAAAGTGCTCTTATAAATATCTTTGCTTTCTCTCTCTCTCTCTCTTTTTTGTTTTTACTTTCAAATTATTTTCTTAGAACAAATTCTAGAAGTTATTATTAGAACAAAGACATAAGCATTTTTATGTATCAGGTCAAAGGGATAAACATTGTTATGTATCAGCATGCATGGGCATACACATTAGCCCAGTATGCCTCTAAAAGTAATAAGCAAATTTCTATTTATTAGCATTAAATGTGTACAACATATTTGTCTCATAAACCCTTCTTAGTCTAGTACCTGTGGTTTTAGGAAATAAATAATTTGATCAACTCAAATTAATGTATGAATGACTGATGGCCTTTTCTTTCCTCATTTTAGAAAAAAAAATTGGAAGCAGTATGTGTGTGCACACAGATGTACAACTCTCTGAATATTTGGAGGCAAGAAACTTTCCTTGGTATTTAGGTCACACCACATAACAGAGTGCCACATTTGCTTACTGAGGGAGGCCAGTTTATTTATTATTTTATTTTTAAATATAATTTATTGTCAAATTGGATAACATACAGTGTGTAAAGTGTGCTCTTGGTTTTGGGGGTAGATTCCTATGGTTCATCGCTTACACGCAACACCCAGTGCTCATCCCAACAAGTGCCCTCCTCAATGCCCAGCACCCATTTTCCCCTCCCCCCCACCCCCCCATCAACCCTCAGTTCTCTGTATTTAAGAGTCTCATACAGTTTGTTAGGGAGGCCAATTTGAAGCAGTTTCAGTAGATACTTACCAAGGGAAGGCAATTGATGTTTCTTTCAGGATTATATTATAATTTAATGAGAAATACACTGGTTTCGCAGGTGATTTGTTACTGGCAAACACTTACGGAGTCTTTTATATGTCCGTACCACTGAGTCAGGTGCTGTGACAGCTGCAAAGATGTAAAAACCACACCCTCAGCCCTCAGCGTCTTTTTGGTTGGTTAAGGGAGATAACACAAGGCCGCAAATCAATATAGTCCTAATTACAAAATGACATCTCATCCAAAAAATAATGTGGGAGTTAAGTGGAGAAAGAGATTACTTCGATGAGGTGATAAATTATCTTAAACCTAAATATTCGATGTGGGCAATATCCAGAGGAATAAAATTCCATTTTCATTTCTGTTTTAAGGCCATTGAGATTTATTTTCAAAACTCATTATGTAAGGTTTTTTTCCCCCTTTTTGTGATAGTGGCATTGACACATGAAAATATTTTGGAAACCTAGTGAAATTCCAACATCCTTGAGGAAAGTGAACACACTATAATTTTCCAAATGCGTTTATTTATCAAGGCAAGATCTCTTCTGGGGAAGAGGAGGGCTGAGATTAATGGGAGAACCACTCATGAATTTTAAAGTCCATTTGATCTTTAGCGTGTCACTAAGATTAATTCAGTATATAGTATGTATTTGTAGATGAATTAATCAAATATACTGAAATTAATAAAAAGATATGGACATCCTGTTTGATAGTTGTCATTACGTTAACTGTGGAACCAGTCCAATACCATACACAGTTTATTCAGGAATAAAACAAACCGGATAATTCGAAATTGGCACTTTAATTCTTTCTCTTAGAACCATACCTACTTAATCTTCAATAGCTACTGCAGAATCCTTAAAGTGGCAAATTTTTTAGAAATAGACATAAACAGGGGTGCCTGGGTGGCTCAGTTGGTTAAGCGTCTGACTTCGGCTCAGGTCATGATCTTGCGGTTTGTGAATTCGAGCCCCGCATAGGGCTCTGTGCTGACAGCTCAGAGCCTGGAGCCTCCTTCAGATTCTGTGTCTCTCCCTCTCTCTGCCCCTCCCCTGCTCGTGCTCTCTCTCTCTGTGTATCTCAATAGTAAATAAAAACATTACAAAAAAAAATAGGAATAGACATAAACATTTTCTTTGTTTAAAATCACCAGCTCATTCCAGTTCACTCCCTAGAATTTGATCACTTTTTCTAAGTTCCAGGCTAACTTTTACTGTTCTAAATGGGTAATCCACATTTTGGTATTCTCTTAGGTTGCAGGGCTAATTGCCTTAAGTGAATTCTGTATTTTAATACTCAAGTCACAGAGTTAAAGGCTGTCCCACACATAGCATATACTTTAACGTTGTAGGCAGAGACTGAGGAAATCCAGGCCGTGAGCAGACTTTGAGTATTTCGCTGTAATAATCAGGATGGGTGTAGGGAATGGGAAAAAACCTTCATACGGTTTGGATCAAAACAGTATTTATTGACTCACACATCCAAGACAATGTTGAAAACCTACATTTCAGCTGAGATTGGGATACACAGGCACCCAGGGCCACTTGGAGCTGAGATACAGCAGTCAAGGTATTCTCTGGGTACCCATCTCTGATTCTTTCTTCCTGTCTGCTGCTTTTTCTCCCACCACAGACTGAGGTTGCCATGTGGCTAGAAACAGGTCACCAGTGGCTCCTGAATTTTATGTCTTAAAACTCTGCCATCCAAGGTGGGGGTGGGTTTCAACAATCTATTTCCCAATTAGAAAAATCCAGAAGTTTGTTCTCGTTGTGATCTAGCTTAGGTAATATATTGGTACTGAACCTGCTCTAGTGACATAATTAGTGGAGCACTTTCTATCTGAAGCCATCTCAAACACTTTAAATGACTTTTTAACTTCGTTTCTCACAACAACTCTGTGCATCAGGAATTATTATAATTTTTATTTGCTACATGATATAATTGAGATTGAAAGAGATAAGCGACTTGCCTAACTCTCACAGCCAGGATTTGAATTCAGGATTTGTTCCTGGGTCATTTTCCAGAGCACTTTTTGGCCTCCGTTGCCTCCGTGGTTAACCTCCTCTGGGTCAGGTGCGCTCCTCTTCGTCCATTGTCAGGTGGAGGGATGATGAAAGAACACATCGATTCCCAGAGCAGTCAAGGTGGAAGGGGTTGAGGTGGAGACACAACAGAGAGAGAGGACAATATTGCAGATGTCCTCTACATTCTTACCGTCCCCTACAGAGACTCAGGTGGCGTTCCTTACCCCAGCTAGTGTTGATGCCCTTACTAGCACATGAACATACTTGATGAGTCCCTTTACCTTTAACAGTATTCCATGTATCCTAAGAATCCTTTCTGTGTCCCCAGGTCTGCAGCCCAGAGGTCACAATTTCACCTAAGGTTTATTTTCTCTACCATTTCATTTATTTACGTATTAGAACTAGCAGATATGTTTGTTTCTGCTTGAGATAATTTCAGAGTTACTCATGAATGTTATCCGTTCCTTCTCAATTAAGTGAATTAATCTTTCTCATTGGGATATTTATAGATAAAATAGCCCAAATATATTCACATATACATGTCTAGGTAGCAACCTTTACAATTGCTTGCTGATAAAAATAATGCATCTTGTTTCAAAATTAATTAAAATAGTAAAAAATTTCAGAAAATTTGTCTTTTAAAAAAATTTTTTTTAATGTTTATTTATTTTGAGACAGAGAGAGACAGAGCATGAGTGGGGGAGGGACAGAGAGAGAGGGAGACACAGAATGTGAAGCAGGCTCCAGGCTCTGAGCTGTCAGCACAGAGCCCAACTCAGCGCTCGAACTCACAGACCGCGAGATCATGACCTGAGCCGAAGTTGGACGCTCAACTGACTGTGCCACCCAGGTGCCCCAGTCTCTTTTAAAAGAGACTCAGGGGTGACTGGGTGGCTCAGTTGGTTAAGTATCCGACTTTAGCTCAGATCTCATGGTTCATGAGTTCAAGCCCTGCGTTGGGCTCTGTGCTGATAGCTAGGAGTCTGCAGCCTGCTTCAGATTCTCTGTCTCCCTCTCTGTCTGCCCCTTCTATCTCTCTCTGTCAAAAATAAATAAATAAACATCTAAAAACAATGGAGGGCTTATGTTGCCCACATTAAAAAAATAATAAAAATGAAAAAAAGACTAGAATCAGCTATATTTAGATTCAAGAATAAGAGACTGAACTTAAATTATATTTTTTTGTCTTTGGTACCATAATGTTTCATCAATATAATTCTTTGAGAAACTATTGTGAAAAAAAAAAACACTAGCAAAATGCAAAGTGGTTGAATTCACTGTTTTGGCTTACTCAACATTCTATTTTGCTATTTTTTAAATCTCTGTGGCAGTGTGTCCGCCACTCTACAGTTCCTCATTTTGTTCCATTTTTTCCCCTCTCTGTACCTTTTGGAGGTAAATCATGCCAAATGATTGTTTTCACTCTTTAATGTTAAGCAGTTAGAGATGGACCATTCCAGACACTTTTGTACAATTGCTTTCCTGTTTTACCAAAAAGACACCTATTCAACTCATCCCAATCAATTGCCCTGCCTTATTCATTACCTTTGTTGTTTCTTTCTATTTATTTATTGACTGGTTGATTTTTAATTCCAGTATAGTTAACATACAGTGTTATGTTAGTTTCAGGTATACAATATAGTGATTTGACAATTCTATACGTTGCTCAGTTCTCATCATGATAAGTGTACTCTTAATCTCCTTCACCTATTTCATCCCCCAGCTTCCCCTCCAGTTACCAACAGTTTGTTCTCTGTATTTAAGAGTTTGGTTTTCGTTTGTTTGTTTGTTTGTCTCTTTTTTCTTTGTTTATTTGTTTTGTTTCTTAAATTCCACATGTGCGTGAAATCATATGGTATTTATCTTTCTCTAACTTATTTCTCTTAGCATTTTACCTTCTAGATCTATCCATTTTGTTGCAAATGACAAGATTTCATTCTTTTTTTATCAGTATTGTGAATAATGCTGCAATCAACATAGGGGTGGATATATCTTTTTGAATTAGTATTTTCTTATTCTTTGGGTAAATACACAGCAGTGGGATTACTAGAGCATATAGTAATTCTATTTTTAGGATTTGAGGAACCCCATACTATTTTAAACTAGTGGCTGCACCACCAGTTTGTGCTCCTACTAACAGTACAAGAGGGTTCCTTTGTTTCCATATCCTTGCCAACACTGGTTTCTTGTGTTTTTGATTTAAGCCATTCTGACAGGTGTGAGGTGATATCTTGTACTTTTCACTTGCATTTCCCTGATGATGAGTGCTGTTTAGCATCTTTTCATGTGCTCTGTTGGCCATCTGGATGTCTTCTTTGGAGAAATATCTGTATTTTAATTGGATTATTTGGTTTTTGGTGTTGAGTTGTATAAGTTCTTTATATATTTTGGATCCTAACCCCTTATTAGATGTATCACTTGCAAATATCTTCTCCCATTCAGTAGGTGTCTGCTGTTTCTTCTTCAGTTTTCTCATTTACTTAGTATCATGTTGAGACTTAGCTCAACATGTCAGATTTCCATTTCTTTCTTTCTCCACCTCTTCATGGTTGATATTCTAGGTAATGGTATGTTGCTAATTACATTGTTTTAAGCAGAGATTCTCTGCTAACTTTTTGGTGACAAAGACATAATAGGTATGTAAGCTAATGATTTCCAAGTTGACAGGTTATGCAATGTACTTCTAGGGCCATATTACGGATTTTGTTTCTGGAAAAGGTCAAGTTTACAGCATGTAAAATTTGCCTTCTAACCTTGAGGAACCCTTTACGCAGTTATTATGGAATCTTGTAATCCTTTGCTGCCCTGGTCAAAGAGAATATAAATATAATAAATAAACTCAATGTGTAAGGTAGGGATTTCTAATCTTTTTTGAGCCATGAACCCATTTGTCAATTTGAGAAAGCTGATGTTCCCCTTCTTAGCATATTGTTTTCACATGCATACTGCATACTATAAAATACATACAATAAAGGAAGCCATTTATACTGAAATACAGGCATCAAAATGTTTTTAAAGTCTGTGATAAAGTAGTATGTTCCTCTTTATTCATTAAATAATGAGATTTGGAGATAAGTCTAATAACCATTGTAATTTCAAAGTAGTGAACGGTGATACTTCATATCTGTAATACTTGTGATATAAAAATAACTCTAATTTTTATAGGTATTCAAGTCACAGGGAGTGCTTGATCAATTGCATTCATAATTGAAAGAAATGCACTTAGGGATTAATTAAAATAAAATGTAATACTTTTCCCATGATGGATACCTCGAATTCTATCCATGGATCTCTTGAATGGAGTTAAGATGAACACTTTGGATAGACTTAAGAACTGCTACAAATTGTAGGTGCCTTAGTGTATTACTTCTCTCTTAGGTATTTGCATCTTAAAATAAGACTGGGAAGAGAAAAATTGTTTACAAAAAATAATAAATGTTTAAAAATAGAACTTCAAGCATTGTATGGTCTTCTTTCATGAGCAGGACTTTTTTTTTTTTCTGTAACAGTTGTACATGTTTCAACAAACATGACAAACTGAAACGCCCATGAATGCTGTTTTTGTCAAAGCTGCCACCTCCATGGGCTATAATCACATTTGCACAATATTTCCAACTCCAGAGCCTCCTTGGGAAAAATTATTTCTCAGTTTTCTTTATAGACTGGGTCCTAATCTTTTGAGTCCATGATAAATTATTCTCTCAGTAGCAGATTTTATTTTTAGGAAGAGTCCAAGTCATGCTGAAATAACCTGTTTAGGATAAAAAATAAAGAGTGTGTAACTTTTTCTTTATAAATGTTAATTTATTTTGAGAGAGAGAGAGAGAGAGGAGAGCATGCGCATGTATGCATGCATGAGCAGGGGAGGGGCAGAGAGAGAGGAGAGAGAGAATCCCAAACAGGCTTGTCAGCACAGAGCCTGACGCATGGCTCGATCTCACCAATGGTGAGATCATGACCTAAGTTGAAATCAAGAGTCAGACATTTAAATCACGGAACCACCCAGGGACCCCTATAAATTTATTTTTTTAAGTTAATTCCAAAAGAGATTTCCAAAATATTTGAAGACTGGCAGAAACATTAAATAAGCATACGGACTCCCCAAGGTAACTTCTCTGTAGATAACATTCTTCTGACCTCATGAGCCATGTGTTATAAATTGGGAACAGAGAGACCCTCCCATTGAATTTAAATCCCATGGGTTTTGGCATTTGTCTTTTCAGCTGAGACATTAAAGTAGTTCTGGGTACCTAAATTCTGCCAAATTCCAAATGAAATGAGTCGCTATTTATGGTTGTGTCCATTAGTTAGGAATTGTGTTTCAGAATTTTCTAGGATTCCGCTGCTTAAAGTGCACTGTGATTTACATCAAGGTGCCACTGTGATATTGTTTGAGAAGTATTAAGCAGAGCAGAAACACAGTCTTGTCTAACTTGGTCATCAGAAGTAATCACCCTCTCCTTCCCTCCGCGAATAGTTCATGTAGGTGTGCTGAGTGATGGATTTCATTCCTCTCTGCTTACAAATGCCCACGTGACAAACAGCCCTTAGATGCAAACTGATATTCCCCAAATATTCCTTATTCTCCTGCCTCAGGGGCTGCTGTTGATTCATTAGCTTTTGGTGGACACCAGCAGCCTTGAAATCTCTGGAGATTTTTGTCATCACTCCATCAAATTTGCTGCAGATTATCAGAGGTCCAGTGGTGGCGGTGATCACTCACTCCCTTCTTCTGCTAGAGGGAACTCAAGTCTCTGCAACCGTTCGCTTGCAGCTTGCCTAATTTCTGATTTGTCTTCCTCTTCCAGTGTGGTCAGCCCACAAGAAGGGTAGGAGTGCCGTGGCAGTGGACTTGGAGTGCCTTCTTCCGGTAGCAAGTTGTCCCTTCTCATGTGTCAGCTTTCAGCTTTGCCCAGTTACTTCTGCAAGAATATTCTATTACATGCCTATTAAACTGAATTTTCAGTACGATAGCTCTAATTTTATTAAAAAAATTTTTTTAACGTTTATTTTTGAGAGACAGAGTGTGAGCAAGGGAGGAACAGAGAGAGTGAGACACAGAATGTGAAGCAGGCTCCAGGCTCTGAGCTGTCAGCACAGAGTCTGACAAAGGGCTCAAACTCACGGACCGTGAGATCATGACCTGAGCTGAAGTCAGATGCTTAACCGACTGAACCACCCAGGTGCCCTGATAACTCTGATTGTTGAAGGCAAATTGGCTTTGTGGTTTTGACTGAGAATTTTAGTACATTATGTTGAAACAGGCCTGGGAATTTGCATGATGTCATGCTGCTGGTCTGGGAGCAGACTTTGAGAACCACTGGCCTGGAGGATAGGCCCCAGATTTAAAATTAATGCTAAACTCTAATGTAATTTGAGCCTCGAATTTTCCCAGGAGTGTAAATTTTATTTTTTATTTTATTTAAAAAATTTTTAACATTTATTTATTTTCGAAAGACCGAAGAGACAGAGTGTGAGCAGAGGAGGGACAGAGAGAGAGGGAGACACAGAATCTGAAGCAGGCTCCAGGCTCTGAGTTGTCAGCACAGAGCCTGAAGTGGGGTTTGAACTCATGAACCGCGAGATCATGACCTGAGCCAAAGTCAGACGCTCAACTGACTGAGCCACCCATGTGCCCCGGGGTGTAAATTCTAAATTCTTCTAGCAAAGACACAACTAAATGTGGAGCATCCACTTACAACTTATATTTCATTACTAATTTTCAGGCTTCTTGTCAGAGATTAACTCCATGATTATGATGAAACATTTTTACAAGCTGGCATTAAATTTTTTTTTAATGTTTATTTATTTTTGAGAGACATAGAGGCACAGCGTGAACAGGGGAAGGGCAGAGAGAGAGGGAGACACAGAATCGGAAGCAGGCTCCAAACTCTGAGCCATCAGCACAGAGCCCGACGCGGGGCTCGAACTCACAGACCGTGAGATCATGACCTGAGCTGAAGTCGGCCGCCCAACCGACTGAGCCACCCAGGCGCCCCTACAAGCTGGCATTAAATGGGCGAGGATTCATGAGCTCACTCACAGTTCTAATCTGCGTGAAAACAACTGAAGTTTGCTTTCTTGAAGCCATTCCTTTTGCTTTTGAGACACACTCTTGTAGGTATGTTTTTCAGCGGTTTTAAAATCTAAATTTCCACCAAGTTTGTTATCTTGTTAGTTTGAAGTTGATGTTTTTTTTTTTTGAAGCACTATTGATAAATGGCTCCCAGGATGTACCTGCTGTGATGGGTGGAAAACATAATTGATTTTATAGTAGTGTTGAGTGCTCAGCTCTGGGACCTGCTTACACTTTGCAGATGTGTGAATTGAATCAGAATGGAGAGCTCTGTTGCTAATCACCACATGCCTCCAGACTTGGTTTGGGAGGTGAATGGGCCTGGGATTGCTTTCCTTTCTTGAGGAAAAATGAAATCAAAGCCATAACACATTTTTTTTTTGTGTGTGTGTTGGCTCTCATGTTCTCACTTTAAAAAACACATACCTTTTGATCACTGTGCAGGTATCTTAGTTCAGTTGTCTTCCTGAAAGATGAGTGCTTTTGGGTTGAGGAGGTTTGCACGTAAGTGAAAGTAGCCTAGGTCAGGCCTAATTCATGCAAAGTAATAAGTGTGTGTCTCTCTCTTTTTAATGTTTATTTATTTTTGAGAGGGGGGAGGGGCAGAGAGAGAGGGACACAGAGGATCCGAAGCTGGTTCTGTGCTGAGAGTGGAGAACCTGGCGTGGAGCTCAAACCCATGAACCATGAGACCATAATGTGAGCCCAAGTCAGGTGCTTAACAGACTGAGCCACCCAGGTGCCCCAGGGAGTGTGTCTCTTTGTTCCAGTGTTCATACTGGAAACTTCTGCATGCTGTAAAGCATTCACAGAGCTGGGAAAGCAGAGCATCCACAAATAAGCCACGCTTGGGGACAACCGTGTTGGGTTCAAAGGCCAACAGTGTCGTTTGTTAGTAATGCTAACGTGGGCAGGTATTCGGTTTCCTTGTCTGTCAGATAAGATAGAGCCTGCAGAGCTCCGAGGGATTAGAAACTCTTGATGTAAAACATGGTGAGCAGTAAAACAGCCAATAAATGGAACTTAGTATTATAGACAGAAATTCTTAAATTTGCACATAAATCTCAAATTTTCCGACTTCTTCATTCGCAAAAGCACAGCTGCTGTATTAACTTGAGAAAAAAAAATTCCCAAGTCCCTGAATCGTAATCAGAGAAATACCTGTGTGCCACCTCCTGAATTTTTTTCAAGATAATTTATGCTTATTTCTCCCGACTCTTTGTCTGCTGGGTACGGATGAATTTGTGATTGTGGAATTTGTGGAATTTTAATAAGCACATTAGAACTTTTACCGATTTGAATTCTTTAAAGCAACTTTTCTTGGCAGGACAGTTATAAATGGAGTTGCTATTAGGAGCCTGGTAAATGTTGAAGATCCCTTCCGTGGTGCTTAGCACACACGATTCACTCAGTAAATAGTGATTATTATTTGTGACTGTGATATTCAGAGGTTCCATTTTACATGCTTCCAGACTGCAAATGTTTTAAAAAAAGTTAGAGTACTATTTTTTTTCTGACCAATTCTTATATGAGGTCCAGAGTCAGGAAGCAAGATCAGATACCACTTCAGAGAGATCTCCCAAAGAGCTGTTTCCTCTTTCATTCCTTACGGCTCCCTGGCCTCCCGGCCCATGAAGGCGGTTTTCTCAGGGACTCTGAGAACTCACCACTAAAACTGCTGCCTCACAGGTACTTCTCTAGTCTGCCAGGTGATATACCCAGAGAGTCAGTCTGCAAAGTCTGCCCAAGACCTGCACTGGTTGCTCAAGTTTCATGATGCTTAAAAGAGGAAATTTGAATATGGACATTTCATCATTTCGGAACCATTTTATTATTATTATTATTATTATTATTATTATTATTATTATTATTAATAGCTGACAAATGGCACAAATGGCAGGAAGAAATTAACATGGATCCCAGTTAAGAATGTTGTTCAACAGTAGGGTACATTATGTCACTGGTTTTCAGCCTCCTCAAGCCTCCTGCTCTGGTGAGCCTCAGAATGATACATTCCTGTCCTCTCCAAAGGAACACTTAGCTCCATGCAACAGCCCATCCCTGCCTCCCTCGAGGAGCTCACAATGCATGGAGGTACCCAGGAAGGGTGACTTAGGGTAGAGAAACCCAAGGCCCCTCACTATAATCCCTATTAGCTTTCCCCAAACCACTGCAAATAATCGGAAATGTAACTGAAAATCGTGCTGAATGTGCACTTATCTGCAGCGCGGGGACAACGTGGTTTTCTACCCGGTTTAAGTCAGGTTGGTGTCCCTGGGCTTTGCCTAAACCAGCCTGCTGCTCCTCCCTCTACAGCCGCAGTGGAGGCACTTTGGATCTCTAATTTGAAAAGTTTCTTGGATCAGCTTTTTGGAGGAAAGCATCTCTAGGGCACTGCAAGTGGGATTTAATTAATAGAAATGCAATGTCACACACACATTTTCTGAAATAAGGCATGTCTGTAACCGATGTTTGCAAGATCTCCTGCTGGCAATGGAGAATAGTCCAATAAATTGTCTCTAGGTGGTCTTTTTCCAAGCTTCAAAGAGTACATCTTGCATACCGTCCTGGAGGTATTGCCAAGATCGAAGCTGGCATACAATTTCGTCTAATATAGCCCTGCGTGAAAAATGCCCATATCCTGTATTCTCCAAATGAGGTAAAACAACTGATCGTTGGGGCTGGTTGGTATTGTTTCTAGGCTTGATGGAGGCTACTATTTTCTGGGGGGAGGTTGGGATTTGTCAGATGCAAGAACTTTAATGGATTTTTAGTTTTAAAAGGATAAAAGGAGAAAGAAAATCAAACTGAAAACCTGCTTCGTGTAGCAATTGGATTACTATTTCCTAGCTCTTACATCTATGAGGAGCAAAGGACTGAAGTTTATGATCTGCTGAGAGTGCCTTTTGCGTTAGTCCTAGGGAGGAAAGAGCCCCTTTCATCAGACTTTCGCTTCACGTTGATTTGCCAGACTCTTTTACACTGACCATATTTCAGACTTTGTCTCTGTCTGTTCTACAAAGTCTGAATTATGGAAGCCGTGATACTGTCCTGTGCATATATTGTACGTATCCTAATCAGTCCCAGGAAAGCGATCAGTCCTCTTGATCGTAATTGTCTCTTTAGACCAGAGGTTGGCAAATGTCTTGTGTAAAGAGCCAGGTAGCCAATGTTTTAGACTTTGTAGCCTATCTCTGCTCAACCCTGTGGTCATAGTGAAAGTCAACACGTAAATGAGTAGGTCTGACTGTGTTCCAATCTAATTTCAGTTTCCACAACAGGGGGCAGGCCAGAACTGGTCTGGGGGCCTTAGCTGCAGATCCCTGATTTAAACCATTACTGGTGAATCTATAAAAAAGTAGATTATCTTAAAAGCTTCACTATTCAAAATAATCGTTAGGGGTAATTGTGCTTGAAATGCATAGCCAGCTCGACTTTTCATTAAAAAAATTAAAAAGAGCAAGAGGCTTTTAACACCGCGTTGCCTACAGCAGCCAGAGACTGTCTGTCTTATTAACGGGAGGGAAGGGCGAATGCCATACATCAACGCACACTGATGAGAAAGTGAGGCCAGTCGCTCCCTAAACTTAGAACACTGAGGCTCTTGGCACACCATTTCGAAAGTTTGCGAGCAAGCAAATGCTTTAAGGAGCAGATGGATAAAGCTCAATCAAGAGCATTTGTCTTCAAAATACATGGCTCGGGACATATGTTTTCCTGCCAGACATATAGTTGGATTGTTTAAACTATTATGGAGCATTTTTTCTTTAATGAGAAAATAGCTTTACGCGTGGGTCAAAATGAACAGTTTTCTCGATTTGGAATCCACTTCGCTGCAGTCTAGGTTGTTCTCATTTTCACTCAGCCATTTAACAGAACAATGCAGTCATGACCTGAATAGGTCGTGTGCCCACATGATCTACTGTCATTTTGACAGAAACGTCGCAACCCGCTCCATCTGAGGCTCCTGATCGGCGGGGGTGGGAGTGGGGTTTCTTGTGGTATCAGAGCTGTGGCCTTTGAGACACCGACTCCTTCTGACTTTCACAGATTAAGTTAACAGTGCTTGACAATGGATTTGTAATCAAGTCATTGTCTCTATTTTTCTCCCTGAAAATTTGTGCTCATAAAGTGCAACACAGGTGGTAAGTAGGGGAAGTCATTCTTAGCATTCGTTATATAGTCTTGGCACCACACATAGAAATAGTGTTTCCAAATTTAGCAAGTAGAAATACAAGAGGCCCAGTGGGTTTGAATTTCAGATAAATGACAAATAATTTTTTTTTTAGTATAGGCCAATGGCCAATGAAATATTTGGAACATACTTATACTAAAATATTATATTAAACATTTGTTGGAACATAATTATACTAAAAACTTATTTGGTATTTATCTGAAATTCAAATTTAATGAGACATACTAACATATCAAGGCATGTTCTAGTAAGTGGAGTTTTAGCCCATACCAGCGTTTATACTGGATACCTCTACAAATTAAAAATGCAAATGCTTCTAACAGACAATTCTTTTTTTTTCTTTCTCTCTGATACATTAATATTTATGCTATGTATATAATTTTGTTCTTTTTGGAAAAAATCTAAATCATAGTAAACATTAAACTGGAACTTGCGTACAGTCTGGACATTTATTGTCTTAAATTTAAAATCAATGTAAATGATCACAAATTTCAGAGAATACAAAGTAACACATTACAAAGGATCACTACCTCTGTCTTGTATAATACACACATTGCATTCTTTTTTCTTTTTTAGGGTGATAGATTTTTTTTAATTTTTTGTTATTATTTTTTAAATTTACATCCAAGTTAGTTAGCATATAGTGCAACAATGATTTCAGGGAGTAGATTCTAGTGGTTCATCCCCTACATATCCCCAGTGCTCATCCCAACAAGTGTCTTAATCTAGCAGACAATTCTTAATACCTTGTTGGTGGGACTACCTTAGTGGAATGTCTACCTCTAAAACACCTTTTTAATGCAAGAATGGAAAGAAGGCTTTTATTGTGGGAATATTTTTCCATAAATTCAGAATGGGCCAGAAAAATTTAAAATGATCGAGTATACTCTGTGTCTTAATGATATACTTATTTTGTTGCTTTTTCATTCTAAGCCTTAATGGCATATTTTTTTTTTTTTTTAGAAATTAGATATAAGGAAAAAAAGACAAATCAATGAAGGAAGGAAGGACACTTATACTCATCCATACTGTTACTATCCAGAGAAAACCACCATAAACCACTGTAAACAGTTGGAGGTTTATGAGAACAGCCTTTTGCATGTCATGTACATAATAAGTGGGGCAGCTAAGACATCTTGGATATTCAAAAGTACTTTGGCTCTGAAATATCACCTTTACCTTTAACTTCCAGATAAGTAGGTTTGATTCTCCTTTCCCCACATTGTGGGAAGTACAGGGTGCCCAGAATCTTTGAAAAGATTCACCCAAAGCATGTAACCTCAGTTTCATAGAACCTTTCGCTCCCTGTTCCTCCTTTCAGGAACTCTCATCCTTCCCTCTAGCTGTCACACCTCCCCTTTTCATGTTGTTTATTCTCATTAGAAATGGTCCCTTGACAACTTTCCTCTGAATCACGCTCACCCAAAGCTGTTAGATGCAGGTGACGTATACAAAAGGTTAGAACATTAGTGGAGGTGAATTATACAGCATAGCACAGAATGGCAGGTAACTGAATACTGACTACTAGACATCCTGTTCTTAGAAGTTTCTCTGCCCTCACCAGCTGTGGGGCTTTTTCACTTGGTTTCTGGCCACCTGCCTCATTATAATTCCTAACCCATTGCCCCCTTCCCACAGCCTCCTTCTTTTTTGTCCTTGTCCTTCTCATTCTAGAACCCTGCATACCCTTCCCCAGACCGTCTGTTTCCTTTCCCTTCTTTATATCGGAAGCCTGAAAATTCTCCTTACTTTACTATGCAAGACACCTAGTCGATTCTTTGTTTATCTTCTCCCTGCCCTGGCCTTTCTCAGGGCTCAGACTTTCTCAGAAAAAAGATTCTGTTTTTGTATATTTACATTTTAAATTTATATATTTTATATCTTTATATTCTAACTTTTACAACCAAGTCAGATTAGTTCCTTTTATTAACCTTTAAATATTTACCTACCTATCTCTATAGATAGATATATAAATTCTGTCTGAGAAAAATTTAATTATGTATAAGTTACACATATTTATTATATCTATTTAGGTATAAATTACATATAATTTAATTATATATAAGTACATACACACGTATGCGTGTGTGTGTGTGTGTGCCAGCTACCCAAAGAACCAGAAAAAACTTTAAAAGTGTGCTTTTTCTTTAACTTGAGCCAGCCCAATTATTCTTGAAGGCTCCCTTCACACCAGTCATCCTTGTGGGTGAAAGGACATTCATTCCCTCCCTTTTTTCCCCTGCTTTCCCTGATCTTGCTCACCCCAGTCTCACAGAATCTGTTGCAAATGAGCCGTATTCCAACTGTAAGATTGATGATTTTATGATTCTGTCTGAAGTGCCCTTCAAGACTCAAGGGAAAGGCTGTTTTATTTTGGGGGTCAGTCTCCACCCCCCGATCCCCTCAGGCACTGATGTATCACTCTGTGGTGGCCTTATTTATTCATTAGTCTTTCTGGGATCTTCCTGCAAGCAAGCGTTACCTCTAACTCATCTCTCTCCATTTGCTCACCACAGTGCCTAGAATATAGTAGGTCCTCAATAAATATTGCATTGATGACCCACTGTATGACAGAGTCAAGAGACAGATAAAATCTGTCTTACAACCTCTTTCCTTGACTACCTACTGGTGTGATCAGGCGTTGTTTAGTGTCATAGGGAAGATTTTGTCCTGAAAGCAAGTTGCTGTTTAATTTCGAGGAGGCGGTTTCTGGGGGAGGTGCTGTCTTCATAATCTGAAAACACTCCTGGATTTTCATTGGTAGCAGTGAGAAGGAGAACCTTCCATGCTTGTGAAAAATACACAGAGTATTGACATTAACACCTGTATTCAGAGTTTCAGTTGTAAACAAACGAGTAGAAAACAGTGGAAGCTCTCAATCAGTGTTGTGGTCAAAATGTTTTCTTAAGAAAATTTAAGATACTTTTGACTTCTCCAGGACAGATTTTTTGATACCCATAATAAGTCACAATGACTCCGGTGTTACTTACTTGAAGCAGAACTGTTTGCTCCTTCATCTGAGTCTTTGAGCTTATTATTAGCATGTTAATACAGTTTGGACATGTGACAAAGAGAAATAATGAACTTTCAGTATTAATGGAAACTTCTTATCTACCCCATTCTACCTTATTCTTGTCACTCTTGGCCAGAGTTTACTATTCTGGATTTAGTGTTTATAATTCTCCTAAGCATTTTATAATAACATGGCATATAATCTATACAACTATGTATAATGGGTTTTGCATTAAAACTATAACACAAATTATATCATGGGAGTTGATTTTTATAATTTATTTTCACAATATTATGTTTCTAATATATAGTTATGTTGATATGTATAATTTTGGTAACATCGCTTTATACTATTTCACTGGAGAGAGATGTCTTATCTATTTATCTATTCTTAGGGTGCTGGGCATTTATTTTATTTTATTTTACTCCATTAAATTATTTTTTAAAGTTTATTTATTTATTTTGAGGGAGAGAGAGAAGAGAGAGCGAGCACAAGAATCCCAAGCAGGGATGCAGGGCTTGAACTCATGAATGGTTAGATCATGACCTGAGCTGAAATCAAGAGTTGCAGTCTAAAATTACTGAGACACCTAGGTGCCCCAAGTTGATGGGCATTTAGATTATTTTCTTCTTCTTTTCCTCTAATGTAAAGCATCAGTAAAATATTTATGTACATGATTTCTTGGGCCAGGTGCAGGACTTTCTCTCGGGTATGTACCCAGGGATGGGATTGCTAAGTTCTAGAGTATTCTTATGTTCTCCTTTTCTAGGGTATTGCCAAATTACTCTCCAAAGTGGACTTACTAATTTACTCTCATTTTAGCTATATGTCACATTATCTGTAGCTCCACATCCTTGCCAGCATTTAGTTTTGCCAATTTAGCGGGTAGGAAATGATACTTCATTATGATTTTAATTTGCTTTCTCCTGATTACTAGTAAGGATGAATGCCTTTTTATGCTTTGTTTTTTGGCATTCATGTTTCTTGTTCTGTGAATTTCCTACTCCTATAATTTGCTAATTATTCCACTTTTAAAAGATGATTTGTAGAGCCCTTAAAACCTTTTTTGATTTTGTGTCTTGCAAATATCCTCTTCCCATCTATGGGTTAGCATAGTAGTTTTTCTATCTACTGATTTTCATAGCCATTAACTCATTGTGTAATATTTTGTGCTTGTCTGTCTCTTTCTCTCATAATTCTATGAATTCAAGTGAGAGCAGGAACAGACTTTTCATTTTTTATTTCCTTAGTCCCTCGCATAGAGAACACCCAGTAAAATTGCTTGAATTGACTTGAGATTGCTGCTTAATTTACTGTAGATGCTATTGTAGATTTGAGTTTTTTACTTAACGCTTTCAATCTGAAAGCATTTCTGTCAACATTGGCATGTGATGCATACATATGTTGTTCATATATATGTGCACATATACATAATACACACGTACATACATACATATATTAATATCCCTTGAAAGAGCGACACTTTTGCAACCAAGTCAGATTAGACTCTTTCATTAACCTTAAAAACAAGGCTTCCCTCAATTTCCAGGCAAATAATCTCTTAGAACACTCCTCGGGTCAAGATATGTAAATATATTCAGATGGGATTGAAAGAACAGATGCATTGCTGTTTCTAGTCCAGCATTGTTGTAGAAGGAGAGACTAAGGAGGGCGTAATTGCACAACGCCTTGTCATCTTTGCAGCTCATCAATATCAGCAGCCGACACAGGCAAGTGTTTGTCAATGAGTTCTATTGGCTGACACTGACCTCGCTGTTACAACCACTGCTTTTTCGACATCTGCTAGTTTGACATGTGGCACCAGACTCTGTGCGCAGCTGGTATCTTGGACTCGAATGTACTGTGAGTCTCTGGCATTGTCAGTGCAATTCCTTGCCTTTGTCACCATGTCACACCTATGACATCAGTAATAGCCGTGTACTGTCTCTGTGCTTCTTGTTTTGTACCGCGGTAGCGTTGATGTGACTGTTTTTAATGGGAGCAGACAACAGATGTTAGATGAGCTATGGACTGATGCATGCTCAAATTTGGATTTGCCCCAGGAAAAGTTGATTTTACTATAACTTTATATAATAAAAAGTAATTTACATAAATTGTAGGTTGGAGTAAGCATTATGAATTTGAAGAATTGCTTTGCATTTAAGCTGTAACTCTTAAGACTAAGCTTGAGATTATAAACTTTAAAGATTTTTAAGAGGTATAATTAGGAAGAACTTGGGAACGTAAAAATGTATCATGATTTGAATGATTTGCTCTTAAAATACATTTGAAAATGCATTTCTAACTTCTTAACACGTTCTTAGTTATGCATTGGGATTACGAAATACAGAAGTCATAGTTCTCAGTTTTCTCCCTTTGTCCTTCCTTGAACTCTCTCTCTCTCTCTCTCTCTCTCCTGGCCCCCCTTCTTTTCCCTCTTTCCTCACTTGACATCCAAGCCTCCCTACATTTTTAAGGTGAAACTTAGTGCTCCAATTAGAAAGTTTCATTACGTGTTCCCTCCCACCAGCCCCCCCATAGTGTCCTTTGAGACTAAGAGTTATCCACAATACTAACTGGAAATAGCATTGCTGCTGATGGTGCTCTACGCAATTATGTTTGCTGTTGGGTGTGGCAAGCCTCGAAGATGGAATAATAAATGGGTACTGAATGTTCCTGCAGCTTTTATTTGGGAGGCATTGCTCACGCAGTCAGGGTCATATTACCTAGATGTAAGTGACATAAGACAGGGAGAAGAGGATTTATCTAATCTGCCATGCATGCATTCCTGAGTGATTTGATTGTTTTTCTATGCCTTCTAGCAGGTGGATATTTGTACATGTTCGATAGCTAAGAACCTTTTTTTATTTGGTTTAGAAGGAGAGAAAAGTACTCTTTGCCTTGCAAATTCAGGCATTTTTTTTTCTTCTAGAACTTCTCAAATCAGGAAGATTAGCCCACTTTGATTGCTTTTTCAGTGTATGCCCCCAGGATAGAACAGCCATAACTATTCCCAATATATCCTGGTTATTGAAAAAGCTTTTTTATTTCAGAGTCACAGGGGGAGTTGAATAGTGAATTTTTATTGCAGAAGTTCAGCCATTGTAAATTTCTGTAAAATTTTGTCTCTGTCTTATTTATTTTCTGTATAAAAGTTATATGTTAAGACCTGAAGCTTATTTACGATGATGTCAGAAATTACTCTAGAAATGTGTTCAGATTCTGTAGCATGAATACCCACTTCCCTAAGATGCAATAGCATGGATAGATATGATTTCAAATCCACTGTACTTCTCCTGTAGATAACTATTGACCAGAAATGGCATCCATGGGAGACTTTTCGTTGTTAGTTAATCCTGAACTCCAAATGCGAGTTCCTTAAATGGGTAGTGGAAGGATGTGGCCAGGCTCACTGAGACTTAGGCTCATCTCTACCTTCCTCTTCTGTCTAGATTCCAGTCTCACAGTTTCTACTGGCTACTGTCCCGAGTGGCATCTCCAAAAGGCATAACTCTGAGAAGCATTGTAGGATAATGGTTAAAATCACAGTGCCAGGAAGACCTGGATTTGAGTTCTAGATCTGTCATTTAGTTGACATATGACCTTTTGAGAGGTTATTTAACCATTTCCCCAAATTATAAAGACTTTAGTTTTTAGAGCAATTTAAGGCTCACAGAAAAATTTAGGGGAAGCTCCAGAGATTTCCCACATACCTACTGCCCTCACATATGCATAGCCTCTCCCATTTTTACATCCCTCACCAGAGTGGCACATTTGTTATACTTGATTAATCTATATGGAGAGGTTATAATCACCCAAAGTTAACAGATTACCTAAGGGTTCACTCTTGGTGTTGTACATTCGAGGGGTTTGGACAAATATATAATGGATTTATCAGTCACTGTTGTGTCATACAGAGTATTTTTACTGCCCTTCAAAGCCTCTTTGTTCTATCTATTCACCCCACCCCCATCCCTTCCTCCTTCAACCCCTGGCAACTGCAGATCTTTTTACTGTCTCCATAGTTTTGCATTTTCCAGAATGTCATATAGTTGGAATTATACAGTATATAACTGTTTCAGATTGATTCTTTGACTTTGTAATATACATTTAAGTTTCCTCCATGTTTCTTCATGGGTTGATAGTTCATTCATTTTTAGCACTGAATAATAATTTTCCATTTTTGTTGCTTCCAAGTTTTGGCAATTATGAATACAGCTGCTATAAACATCTTTGTGTAGACTTTTTTAATTGACATATAGTCGACACATAATGTTGCATTAGTTTCAGGTGTACAACATAGTGATTCAACAAATTTATATGCTATGCTATGCTCATCACAAGTGTAGCTATCACCTGTTACCATAAAACGCTATTACAATACCATTGACTATATTCCTATGCTGTACCTTTTATCCCTGTGACTTATTCATCCCATAACTGGAAGTCTGTATCTCCCACTCACCTTCAATCATTTTGGCCATCCTCCTAATCTCTCTTCCCTCTGGCAACCATCAGTTTATTCTTGTATTCATGAGTCTATATCTGCTTTTTTTTTGTTTATTCGTTTGTTTTGTTATTTAGATTCCACATGCAAGTGAAATCATATAGTATTTGTCTTTTTTTCTGATATTTCACAGATGCAAATAAAAACCACAGTGAGATTTTACTTTGTACCTATAAGAATGGTTAGAATAAAAAAGACAAGAAATAACAAATATTGGTGAGGATGTGAAGAAAAAGGAACACTCGTGCACTATTAACGGGAATATAAATTGGTGCAACCACTTTGGAAAACAGGATGGATGTTCCTCAAAATATTAAAAATAGAAATACCATAAGATCCATTAATTCCACTAATGGATATTTACCCAAAGAAAATGAAAACACTAATTCAAAAAATATATGCACCCCTATGTTTATTGCATTCTTTTCGATAGCCAAAATATGGAAACAACCCTGGTTTCCACTGTTAGATGAATGGATAAAGGAGAGGTGGTATATAGATACAATGGAATATTACTCGGCCATAAAAGAATGAGATCTTGTCATCAAACATAAGTTTTTAACTCCTTTGCATAAATACCTAAGCTTCTGATTGCTGGATCACAGCAGAGTACGTTGAGTTTTGTAAGAAACCTCCAGAGTGTCTTCTAAAGTGACTATGCCATTTTTCATTCATACCAGTGATAAATGAGAGTATCTGTTGCTCTACATCTTTGCCAGCTTTTGGTGTTGTCAGTGTATATACATACATGTGTATGTATATATATGGCTATTTTATTAGGTATGTAGTAGCATCTCATTGTCTTAATCTGAATTTCCTTGATGACATATGATGTGGAGTATCTTTTCATATGCTTATTTGCCATCTGTATCTTTTTTGCCAAGGTGTCTCTTAAGGTGTTTGGCCCATTTTTAATTTTTTTTTTTTGAGTTTTAAGTGTTCTTTGTTTATTTTAAATCAGTGTACTTTCTCAGATGTGTCTTTTGCAAATATTTTCTTTCAGTCTGTAGCTTATCTTCTTATCTTCTTGACATTGTCTTTTGCAGAACAGAAGTTTTTCATTTTAATTGTCAGGCTTAGCAGTTATTTGTTTCATGAATCATGTATTTGCTATTGTATCTAAAAATTCCTTACCATACTTGAGGTCATCTGAATTTTCTCCTATGTCATTGTCTAGGAGTTTTGTAGGTTTGAGTTCTACATTTAGCTTTATGATTCATTTCGAGTTCATTTTTGTGAAAGGTGCAAGGTATGGGTCTAGATATTTTGTTTGTTTGAATGTGAAGTTCTAGTTGTTCCAGCACCATTCGTTGAAAAGACCATCTTTGCTCTCTTGCCTTTGCTCCTTAGTTAAAGATCAGTTGACTGTATTTATGTGGGCATATTTCTGTGATCTCCATTCTGCTATATTGATCTATTTGTCTAATCTTTCACCAATACCATACCAATTGATTACAATAGCTTTATAGTAAATCTTGAAGTCAGGTAGTCAGTCCTCCAACTTACTTCTTCTTCAATATGTGTTGGCTATTCTGGGTCTCTGCCTCTTCATATGAACTTTAGAATCAGTTTGTTGAAGTCTACAAAATAACCTCCTTGGATTTTGATTGGGATCCCATTGAATCTCTAAATCAAGTTCGCAAGAACTGACCTCTTTACAATATTGAGTCTTCCTTCTATGAACATAGAATATCTCTCCATTTAATTAGTTCTTTGATTTTGTTAATCAGAATTTGTGGTTTTTCTCATATGGATCTTGTGCATATTTCATTGGACTTCTATTTCATTTTGGGGGTGCTAATGTAAATAGTATTGTATTTTAATTTCAAATTCTTCTTGTTCATTGCTGGTATATAAGCAACCAATTGACTTTTGTATATTAATCTTTTATCCTGCCACCTTTCTATAATTGCTTATTAGTGCCAGGATTTTTTTTTTTGGTTTGATTCTTTCTGACTTTCCATATAGACAATAATGGCACCTGTGAACAAAGACAGTTTTATTTTTTCCTTCCCAATCTGTATACCTTCTAGCTCCTTATCTTCTCAAATTACATTAACTAGAACTTCTAGTACAATGTTGAAAAGGCATAGTGAGAAAGGACATCTTTACCTTATACCTGTACTTAGTCGGATAATTGAGTTTCTCACCATTAAGTATGATACTAGCTGTAGGGTGTTTCGTAGATATTTTTATCAAGTTGAGGAAATTCCCTTTATTCCTAGTTTACTGAGAGGTTTTTTGTTGTTGTTGTTGTTTTTTTTTGTTTTTATCATGAATGAGTGTTGGATTTTGTCAAATGCTTTTTATGCATCTACAGATCTTGTGATTTTTCTTTTTCAGCCTATTGATATGATAGATTACATTAATTGATTTTTTAATTTTGATATAGCCTTGAATATGTGGTATAAATCCCATTTGGTCATGTGTATCATTCTTTTTATACATTGTTAGATTCAATTTGCTAAATTTTGTTAGGAATTCTTGTATCCATATTCATGAGAGATATTGGTCTGTAGTTTCCTTTCCTTTCCTTTCCTTTCCTTTCCTTTCCTTTCCTTTCCTTTCCTTTCCTTTCCTTCCTCTTCCTTCTTCTTTCTCTTCTTTTCCTTTTTTGTAATGCTTTTATCTAGTCTTGATATTAACATAATGCTGGCCTCACAGACTGAGTTAGGAAGTACCCCCTCTGCTTATATCTTCTGAAAGAGATTGTAGAGAATTGGCATAATTTATTCTTTAAGTATTTGATAGAATTTATTAGTGAACATAACTGGGCCTGGTGCTTTCTGTTTTAGGTTATTAATGATTCAATTCCTTTAATAGATATAGGTCTATTCAGATTGTCTATTTCTTTTTATGTAAGTGTTGGTAGATTTTCTTTCCAGGAATTAGTCCGTTTAATCTACTTTATCAAACTTGTGGGCATACAGTTATTCATAATATTTCTTTATTATTATTTTAATGTCCATAGGATCTGTAGTGATGTTACTGTCAACCATCTCCTAGATCAAGAAATAGAACCTCACTAACACCCCAGAAAACACTTATTCTCCTTCCCTTTGAAGAGGTCATTGTGTATGAAGCTGCTTACCTGTGGTTTTCCTTCTACAAGAATACATTTTCTTATTCAGGTTTAGAACTTTGGAACAACGAGTTACTCTTCTTTCTCTCTCATACTTCACATCCAATTTATAAGCTTCATCATGGCTCTATTCTCAGAATATATCCAGTCTCTGCCCAATTCTCACTTTCTCTATAACTACTCTCCTGGTCCCAAACTCATGCATTCTTGTCTGGATTAGTGCAAATATTGCCTACTTTCCTTGCTTCCATGCTTTTCCTCTTATAGAGTATTTTCTTCTTTTTCTTTTTTTTTAAGTGTAGACATTATTCTCTTGCAAAGCTTCAGATTTCTCCATCCTTGTCCTTTCCCATAATATTGAATCAGTTTCCAGAATAACAAATCAGTTAAAATAAGTCAATGCAATTAGTATCTATTGCCAAATAACTATCTGTACATTCAAAATAAGAAAGCAGTGATAATTCAGGTGCATTTTTGTTTCAGGCTAACAAAGAATTCATTATAGCACATTGAGAAGTGATATTTGAGATTTGCTAGAACCAATATAAGTATATTTTGTACAAAATTTTTTAACATATATATTGTTTTCATATTTTTATCTTTTTATTTAAAAAATCAAAGCTGCAGAAAAGTTCCAAGAAAAGTACAATGGATACAAAACACCTTTCATCTAGATTCACCAGTTATTTCAACATTTTGCTTTATATCTCTGTCTATCTACCTACCTACCTACCTACCTACCTACCTACCTACCTACCTACCATCATCTTCTTGTTCACTTATTTTAACCAGTTGAGAATAAGCCATGGACATAATGATATTTGATCCCTGAATATTTCAGCATGGATCTTCTAAGAATATTTTCTTGGGGTGCCTAGATGGCTCAGTTGGTTAAGTGTCTGACTCTTGGTTTTGGCTCAGGTCATGATCTCATGGTTTGTGAGTTTGAGTCCCACATCAGTCTCTGCACCGGTAGTGTGGAGCCTGCTTGCGATTCTTTTTCTCCCCCTCCGCTGCTCTCTCTCAAAATAAATAAATAAACAGTAAAAGGGAATATTTTCTTGCACAACCCCAGCATAGTTGTTGAATTTAGGAAATTTAGCATAGATACAATACTGTTTTCCAACATATTTTCTATATCAACTTCCTCCACAGCTACTACCCTGGTCCCAAACTCATCCGTTCTTGCCTGGATCAGTGCAAAATTTGTACATTGTCCTTTCTAGCATTGTTTCTTTTCTTTTCTTTAAATTTTTTAAAATGTTTATTTTTGAGAGACAGAGAGACAGAGTATGAGTGGTGGAGGGGAAGAAAGAAAGAGGGAGACACAATCTGAAGCAGGCTCCAGGCTCTGAGCTGTCAGCACAGAGCCTGAAGCAGGGGTCGAACCCATGAACTGTGAGATCATGACCTGAGTCGAAATCAGATGCTTAGCCAACTGAGCCACCCTGACGCCCCTAGCATTGTTTCTTTTCAATCCAGAATACAATCATGGTTCCTGTGTTATGTTTAGATATCTTTTTTGTTTCCTTTATATAGGGCATTTTCTGAGCTTTTCTGACATTGATATTTTGAAGAGTACAGATTTTTTTTTGGAGTCCTTTGATTTGAGTGTTTTGTTTTTTGTTTTTGTTTTTGTTTTTTGTTTTTTTGGATTGTTTCCTCATGATTAGATTCAGGCTATTATTTTTGTCCAGAATGAAATATAAGTGATGTATTCTTCTTATCATATCACATCAGAAGCCACGTGATTTTAATTTGTTCATTTATTGTTAATGTTAACATTGATCAGTTGGTTAAAGTGATGTCTACCATGTTTATCTATTGTAAAGGTATTATTAGTATTTTTTGTAATTAATAAGTGATCTATGAGGAGATACTTTGAGACTACATCCATCCTGTTCTTAAACTTTCACTTGAAGGCATTGGAATCATTGAAGAGTCTTTCCTGAATAATTTATTATAGTGAGAGTTCCAAAGTTGTGATTTTTCTAACTGTAATATTGCTTCTATTTTTAGTTAATGACCTGCTGCTAGAAAGTATAGAACTACTCTCTACCCCATCTAGTTATGTATGCATGTGTAATTTTTAGTATCATCTTGCACTTTGTTTTGGAATCAGTCATTTCTTCAGCTTTGATTAGTTCTAGGCGGATGTGGCATACAGGAATCAAGATTTGGTTGCCTTATGTGTTTATTGCTTCCAGGATATCATTGCTTTTCTTCTAGATCCTTTCAACAGACAAAGCTAGAAAAAATAATGTGTTTAATGTTATCCCTAATATTCAACAGATGAGGGTTCTTTCTTATTGTTCCTCTTCATATTTATAGCTATTTTCTCCCACAGTGAAGGATTTGCAACTGCGCGCCACACTATGGATTAATTTTGTGAACATAACATTTAAAAAGTTTATACTGAGTCCATTTATAGAGTTAAAAAAACCACAGGTGACACAAATCTATGCTCTCAGACGTCAGAATAGTAATTAGCCTTAGCAAGGGAATGGTGACTAAAAGGAAGGATGAAGGTTCTGGGGTCCTGGCGAGGTTCTCTTTCTTGAGCCAGGAAATGATTATAAGGATGTTCAATTTTATAAATTCTTTGAGTGGTACACTGATATTTCTTGCATTTTTTTGATATTTAAATTAAACCTAAAAAATTACTTGATTAATGTCTTTTGCTTTCCTTTGTGTGATTTGGTTGTCAGTTCTATATCTGATTGGTTTAAATTTGTTGTTGTTTATATTCACTTTTAGAATCCCTTCCCATTATTGTTAACTTAATTTTATTTTTTCAAACATGTAAAACATTAGCATGATTTCAAAAGTCAAAGCTATATAAAATGTGTACTTGGAGAAGTACGCTTCCTCCCATATGCCTCCTGCTTTTCTTTCCCTTCCCCGCTGTAAGTAATCAATTTATTCATTTGTGTTTTATTGTTTTCTATTTTCTGTTCCTAACATAGCAGCCAGAATGATTCTTTCAAAGAATAGTGAGACCATGTTCCTGCTTTGTTCCAGATATTACAATTTTTTTCCCATATCACTCAGAGTGAAAAGTAAAGTCTTTATAGTGGCTAAAATGGCCCCAGAAGTCTGGCTTCTATCTGCAAGCACTACTGTCTCATCTCTTTCTAACTTTTCCCCAGATCACTTATCCTCAGCTGCACCAAACTCTGTTCTTCACCCAGACATTCTCCCAACCTTGGGTCTTGGCTTTTGCTACCCTCTCTTTTTGGAGTATTTTCCCCTAGGTAAATGTATGACTTTCCTCACTTCCTTCAAGTCTCTTCTTAAAAGTCACCTGGATGGCTTTCCTGTCCAGTTGATTTAAATCTATTGTACTCCCACCCCTCCATTCTGGCACCCCTTATCCACCTTCATGCTTATTTTTTCCTCAGCATGATCACATTCTAATACATAAATCATTTGTATTATTTATTGTTTCACGAAAAGCAAGTGTTATTTGAAGAAAAAAAGAAATAGAAAGGAAGGAAATCAAGAAGGGAAAATAGGGCAAAGGGGGAATAAATGCAATAAAAGGGGCCAAGGAATTTCAAATAAGTAAGGACACCCTTGAAAGCTCTTGGTGGCTTCCCTTGAGTGCACCTGCTTCTTCAACATGGGGCAACTGCTCTCTGAAGTGTGTGACAGTGAGGAGGAAAAGAATCCAAGCTCTCAACCCACATGGGTACATTTGTTGGAAGAACATTATTTCACCTTCAGTAAAAGAAAGCAGATCTGGCCTGGGTGATGCTGTTATTTACTGAACTGATTAAGAAAACTTTAAAAAGCACAAGATATATTCAGATTCTTATGACAGAATTCCTGTTTTGGACTCTTCTCCAGTGTGAGATCCTTGCCCTTTGCCAGAAGGCTCATCTGCCAGAGGCAACCAGACTTTCTGTAGACCTAAAACCCTCCTTGGGGAATGTGTCTAAAGAGAAAACACCTGGATGAGCTGAACTTCCTCTTTATTGAACTCAACTTCTTGAGCTGAGTAGCTTTCTTTGGGAATCTTCAGAAAGGGCTATGGTATTATTTTCACTTTAGCTCTTGTTCCAAAGGGGAAATGTTCATATGCTCATGTTAATGTGTTTCCTAAACTTTACTCATTTCGGTTAAGGCGGGTAGTTTTAGAATTGAGGTAAAAAAGCTTATCTTTTAAGAAAATCCAAGGAAAAGAGAACTTCTGTGTGGTCTCTGAAGCATCAGTTTTCCTGAATACATCAAAGGTCAGATGCTGAAGGTTCAGGGAAGAAAGAGATGAGAATATGGCCTGAGTAGGAGATCTGAGAGACAGGGCGAGGCACATACATATAGAACTGGCAAAGTGTTGACTTATTTTACCCAGTTAGTTTTCTCTGGGCTTTTGTGGCAGATGAGACAATCTTGAAGCCAGAATTGAATGAGGCCAAAGAGCGTGACCAGCCATAAAGACTGTGTCATTGTTCAACCTTATGCATGAAGATAAATGCCACTAGTCCATTCTCACTTCCTCTCTAGCCTCTGTTTGTAAATCACTAGGGCATCAAAGAATGCCTCCAGAAGCACATCTGTCTCTCTGACATTAGGGAAGACCTGCTTCTCAACTTGGGTATTGTGTACCCATTCCTATTAAGCTCAAAAGATATTGTGTCATTGAAGTCAGCTACCACACTTGAATAGCTAATTGTCCCTATTGCAGTGGTTTCTAAGTAGGTAAGCACATCTCAGTGATGGCGCCCAGTTAACCATTAGCGGACCAGAAGAAATTATTAATCTGTAATAATTTTAATCTTCACTATTTCAGTATCCACTTAGATATATGTTTTGCATGATACATCTGTGTAGGGTCCATGCACTAGATGATCAACAAATCAACAAAATATGCATGAATGTACCCAAATTAAATTTTTTTAATGGGTGCATGCTGTGAGACCACTGTTCCAGTGATGACAGACTACCTCAATTTAAATAACCTTTATATATTAACTAACACCTTGAGACTGAGACTTCCCCTTCAGTACGTGCTTACCAAACACTTCAGTGTTTTTTGTATCCTTAACATGGTAGAGGATGCTGATGCACTGGGAGGGATTTTCTTCACTTATTGTTTTAAATGGTCATGCTCCTTCTTAGGTTATGCGTGGCAACTCAATACATTTCCTTAAAATATTTTAATAAAGAATTCCTCCTTGTTCCCAAATTAAACATTTATTTCGAGGCCCATAGCAAAGAATTTGAATTGTTTCTAGCGGAACCCCTCCCCCCCCCAAAAAAAGAAAGGAAATAAAATATTTTGACAAAACTATGGTGGTTTCGAAGAAAAAATTGTGTTTTCATACCAAAAGTATATTCACGAGTGTAACGTGGCCACTTTTCTTTTCAAAGACAGCTGAGTTTCTCTAATGGTTTTAGTTGGATTGGTAATAAATCGACTCAGGATTTAAAAGGCATCTATGAATTTGCAGAGTTTCTTTACACCATTAGGAAAGCAGAGTTATATAACTTTAATTATTAAAGAGAAGTCCTTTCGCAATAATAACATTTCAACACAGCAAAAATACCTATTTTCAGGATATAAATACTATGGGGAAATACCTTAGCTGAAGTTCAATTTTACATCACTGGATTAGTTTTGTATCCCAAGGCCACACAATTTTACTCTAGGGGTTCGAAAGCCTTACTTTTTCTCTTAATGATGTGCAGAATGTGAGTGAATATACATTTCAGTTCCGAGCAGTTACAGGTTAGCTCAAGCACCTGGATTTCAGGACTAACTACCTCTGATGGACAGTGCATACAACATAGGTCTAATCTGAAACTGTCCCTTCTGTAGAATGTTCATCCTGACCATTTGAATGTTTCAGGAACCAGAAATGGAATTCCCTTGAAACAACATCTGAACAAAACAAAACAAAACAAAACATTATGTCCGTAACACCACATACACTTGAAGAATTTGCTAAAAGCCTAAATTAAACCCACATATTTGAGTTTATTTTTTAAATTCCAATTTCTATTGAACAAACCTATTGTTTTAAAAAAATATTTAGTTTGCACTGCTGCCAAACTTAAACAGTTTTAAAAACTATAAGGCTGGGGCACCTGGGTGGTTCAGTCGGTTGAGACTTCAGCTCAGGTCATGGTCTTGCGGTCTGTGGGTTTGAGCCTGGTGTCGGGCTCTGTGCTGACAGCTCAGAGCCTGGAGCCTGCTTCACATTCTGTGTCTCCCTCTCTTTCTGCCCCTCCCCCACTCATGCTCTGTCTCCCTCCATCTCAAAAATAAATGAACTTTAAAAAATTAAAAAAAAACTATAAGACTGCAATAAAATGAGAACTTTCTTATAGGAAAAACAAAACGAAACAAAACTATGAGACTGCAACAGGACAAGCCATCAGTCTTTTCTCTCAATGTAATTGGGCTTGACCCAGTACAGCTGTAAGGACCTCGTGGTGTCTAAACTACCACATTTGATTTTTCTCATTAATCTTTACTGATAGCACCTCTCCCCATTTTAAATAACCTTGTCTCTATTTCAGAAGCACTATACACAGACAGATGAAAATGAATTGAATAATCTATCAGTTCTTCTTTGTTTTCGGATTATTCTTTCCTTGGGCTATTGCACACTGAACGTGTGAAGAAACATGAAGGCAGGGCTCACATTTCACCTTCCCATCATCAGAGGGAATCTGATCCTTGAGGGACTTAAGTTTTCTCCTCAACTCTTCCATCAGTAATAATCCCTGTAGTGTGTCTCTGCTGGAGGAAGTGCTCAGACAGCTGTATAAAGTGTACCAGCCAGCTCAGAAAGACATCTTGAGATACAAAGGTTATGCCCAAGAGTTACATCAAGGATGTCTAGTCTCTGTAGGAATCAACTAGACTTAAAAAAATTACTCTCTCCCTCCCGGGAAGATACTACTGTCTCCATTCTCAGCACATTTGACAGCCTTCTTCTGTTTTTCACTTTAATTTGTTTTTATATTCACTTTCTATCCAGAACAACTTTCTTTGACCATTAAAATATTAATACTTCTGACTCTTAGTCAGTCATTTTAACCCTTTCTATCTGAATAACTGGCTGGAATGGGAATCAGTCTTCATAATGTAATAAGCACCACTATATACAGGGCACTCTATCTGTGCTAAGTGGTGCGTGTGTGCGTGTGTGTGTGCGCGCGTGCACGCATGATTGAGAGAGACAGAGAGAGGATCACAAATACACCACACATGGCGGGGGGCGGGGGGTGCAGCACAGCAGATTTTGGCGTGCATGACTTTAAAATTCTGAAGTAATCCCAAAGTGCCCAGTTGTGGAGTCATGATGTCATCTTCAGTTTTGCTAAGCATGAATTTGAATCCTATTTATTTGAGGTTAATGTAGGGGAACAAGTCACTCAGATAATGATTAAGTTAACTGTACAGACACAAACACAGCATTGTTTCAATTATTTTTTTCATGTTTTTTATCTGGGAAATACTACAGAACAAGGTCTCTCCACCTCAGCCCTGTTGGAATTTTGGGTCAACTTGATCTTTTTTGTGGGGCTGACCCATGCATTGTAGGATGTTCAGGAACATTCCTAGCCTCTACCCACTGGATGTGAGTAGCGCACCTCCCCCCTTTTTGTGACAACCAAAAATGTCTGCGGACATGCTCCCTGGGGGGTGGGGGCAAAATAGTCCCAGGTTGAAAACGACTTCTGGGTTGATGAGTGAAAGTTGAGCATTGGAGTTTAAATCCTGAGAACTCATTCCATTTTTTTAAAGTTTGTTATTTATTTTGAGAGGGAGAAAGAAAGAGAGAGCACAAGCAGGGGAGGGTCAGAGAGAAGGAGAGACAGAATCCCAAGCAGGTTCCTCAACATCAGTGCAGAGTCCCATGGGGGGCTTGAACTCACAAACCGTGAGATCATGACCTGAGCTGAGATCAAGAGTTGTGCACTTAATCAACGGCACCACCCAGGTGCCGCCACCTTCCATTACAAAATTAATTTAAACTTTTCGTTTCTTAAAGACACTACTATTATTAAATACAGAAAAGTAAATACTATATGATCTGTATTCCTTTACAGGAAGATACCTGATAGCTGCGGCCTTTTATAATCTTATTCAGTGAGGTCTGAATTAAATACTATCTTCTTTTTCTATCAAACATCACTGTATCTAATATAGGCATTCTTCTTTGGAAGTGGTTGAGAGAAATCATTTGTCAAGGGAACAGAGGATAAAATGGAGAGTGGGGAAGTTTTTAATCAAGGAATCTGGCCAGAACACTGGATTAGCCTTGTCTGTATGACAGGAATAAGGATGTGTTTTCAAGATCTTGGTAGAAAAATCAGTGAGTTCCACATACATGGTAATTTTTATTACCGTCCATGAAATCTAACCATCTCCCCAATGGGATGGGGGTGGGGGACAAACAATGATTTTTGTCCTTAGAGTCTGGGAACAGCCTGTAAGCTCAGCCTCTCTTCCTCAGATCAACCCTTGTGATCCTTCTAAACCCGAGGCCTCCGGTTATACAGATCCCTTTTAATTATACTCACACGTGTTATTCGAGAACTTGAAAACATTCAGCACATTCGAAACTTTGTATTTACTCTCCTCCTTTTTCATACTTAACTAACTTCATGACTCCAACTTTTAATTCTTCAGTTTTCAGTTATATCTTTATTGAGCAACGTTGGCACTACACACAAATTGTGTTTCTGAATACTAATTCACGAAGATGGCTTTCAGAAGGGAAATTGCAGCTAAGAGCAGCCCTGATAATTTGTCAACCGGGATCCTTTTTACAACGTGACTTCACTAGGCTCCGAAATTAAATACCTGGGAGAGAGGATTCAAAATAGAACGGGTTTCAGTTTCAGAAAGTGAATTCTTGAAGTGTCTTTCCTGTCCTTTCCATTCAATTTATCGCACACCCTGGCACTACTATTTCTGCAAATGAGGGAGTGTTTCCTCTGGGGCTTCCAGATTGAAATGGAACCAAAATGGCTGAATTCTTCTGGCTGGTTTTTTTTTCCTACAAACTGGTGAGTTGCTGTTTCAGTGCAAATCATAATACATTGGCCGAGCAATAGCATATACTGTACCCTTCAAATAGAAACAAGAACTGGAAAGTTTTACCCTATCTGTATATCTTGGTACATGTTTGATTCATTTCAAAATGGTCTCATATTTGGTAGGCTATGGAACATTTTATTTGTTCTTGTTTTACTTATATGTAGGCAAACAGTACCAAGAAAATCAGACAGGTTTGGAACTTATTTCTTTATTGATCTATTTTCCCAATCAAAATATAGTTAATGTATCATTAATATATTAATATGGTTAATATATCAATATTATATATGTATTAATATACTAATAGTATTATAATAATGATATAAATGGCATTATCATCAATTCAAAATATCCTATTACTGAAGAATTTATGATAGAATAGAATGGTTATAAGCAGTTTCTTAATAATCACAAAACTTTGAGGTGCTGAAAGGGTTAATAAGAATTACAATTCTACTGACTTTACAGTGCTTCAGTGCATGGCTTGAGCAGTTTTACTGTAGAACAGGTTATAGAATTATTGAATCTGAGAGCTGTGCAATGCTCTCAAATCATCTGGTCTAATGGTATTTGAGTTTGTGAACTACAAATCCACTGTGTGTGTGTGTGTGTGTGTGTGTGTTCATATAAATCTGAAATAGTCTCTGAAATAGCACCTCTTGGGATATTTTCTATTAAATTTGATTCTGTTCCATTCGATTCTTCTCTTTTCTACTTCATTTAAATAATGCTGAGCAGAATTCATTCATGCAGTTGGAAAAACACCGAGCTAATCCAGCGGCTGTGTTTTACAAATAAGGAATCTGGGGTCCTCAAACATGAAGTGACTTGTCTAAGGTCAAACAGCTCATTAGCAGCTACCGTGACTGACTGTTCATTTAAAAGCACATATGGAATTTCAGATTCAAGTCATTCGGCATTTGGCGCTTGTGCAATGTTTTATGGCCAGTCCAGAAAGTACTTTCCAGTTGCTGTGCTGGAAGTCAGGAGGCGGGCATTACCTAGTACCACTGTGCAAGCACTCACATGCTTCCTGAGCTCTGTTAAGGGCCGTGTGGCACACCAGGCCTGTGAAACCTGACTCATATCGTTGGCTTTTAGTTGCCTTCAGATCTTAAATACAGCTCTGGGGGAAACAAGAAATTCCTGCCTTTGGCTCTAACTGTAAGACTTGGGGAATCTTCATGGACTCCATGGCTGGAGCAAGTTCAAGAGCAGGTGCCCGATGAACTTCCGACTCTGCTCCAGACCACTGCACAGTGTGCGACTTTGAGCAAGTCATTTAACTTTTTCTACCTTAATTTTTCTCATCTGCACTATAGGGATGATAGTATGACAGCATTCTTCCTCCCTAGCTTTTATTTTGAGGACCAAATGAGAGAAAAGAATGGAAGGTTTTTCAAAGATCAAAATGATACATACAAAAAGAGTTTAAAAAATGTCCTACTCGTCAAAATACAGATATAATTTTTCCTTTATTTAAAAAAAACAGGCATGAAAATGACTATTCGTGATTGTTCTTGTATTACATCTGAAGAAATAACATTAGTAAAATCAGAAGCTGAATTTACTAGTTATATATATTAAATATATATATTTAATATAGTCATACATATTAAAGTAAGTGGATCTGTTAAGATGTTTATATGTCTATCTCCTAAAATTATCTTGAATGACAGCCAGGGGCACGCGAATTGCACTGAAGATCATGGCGGTGAAGAGCAGATGGGTAAACCTAGGATCTAGCCCTGCCCTCCGTCTGCTCCCTGTGTGAAATGGACAAATTACCCCACCTAAGACACGTTGGGTTTCCTCACTGGAGAAATGAGAATGCTTCTGCCAACCTCGCAGCATTGTAAGGATGTTTAGGCCGTAATGCTAGGGTTGGTAGACTAGCGCTAATAGGGCGCACCTGGCCCACCCTCTGGTTTTGTAAATAAAGTTGGATGAGAACGCCAGCACCCTCATTGACTTGCATATTTTTATGGCTGCCTTTACCCTACAAGGGCAGAGGTCAGTGGTTGTAACAGAGAAGGTATGATCCCAAAAGCCCAAAATATTTGCCATCTGGCTCCTCATAGACCATGTTTGCCAACTCCTGACAGCTATCAGATAAGGAATGGAAAGAACTCACTGCCACATGGTAAATGAGCCTGGATAATTTTGTAATATCGATGGGCTAAAGTTTTTTTCTTTTTCCTTCGTATCAAAATTAATTCCCAGGAAAGCATCTGAAATTTGCTATAAGGTAAAAGAATTTTGCTCGAGATGTTTTTTTTTTTTATTTATTTAAAATAGTTTATTTTCAAATTGGTTTACATAAAACACCCAGTGTTCATCCCAACATGTGCCCTTTTTTATACCCATCGATGTTTTAATCAGCAGGTGTAGGGAGGTATCTGGAGGGCAAATCAGAAGGGCTCTTTGCCCATTTCTGCAAAAGTGACCACTAATCTCTTCATCCTTCATTTTTTCATTCCTCAACACTCCTTTGAAAATGTCTGTGGAGTGTTCATGAGTGTGTTTTGCTTTTTCCTAAGAATACACTGTCGGCGTGCGCCAGACCCCTTCACCTGGGTGGGTCTCTGTGGTGAGTCCAAGTCATATTCCTTTTCCCGTGGGTTTCGTGGGAAAAATGTTTCCCTTGTCTGAAAAAAAAATTTTTTTTTGTATTTACAAGGCTAAAGAAAGGAGAAGAAATAATTTCTTGTTTTTATTCATAATTTCTGGGCTGTGGTAAGATTTCCTATAAAGTGGATACTTTAGTTGTCTCCTTGGCCTAAAATATGTAATCCTTTCTTACCACCCATGGATCCTAGCTATGTCTCAAAGTAAATTAGACTCACTCAGAAACTCAGCATCTGTTTCTTCTCCCAGTTATACATTCAGAAATAGGATCCGTCTCTCTTTTGAAAGCAGTTTCCCTAGCAACTAAACCACCCTTACATGATCAGAGCAGTTTGTCACTTTTGAAGTTTGACTTTCTGTCAAGGCCTTTCTGGCTCAGGGGGATGAAGAAAACAACATCTAAACACAAACATTTCAAAAACACTCACGTGGTGAATTACCAATGGCAATTGCATTTAGGTGACTTTTCTGTAGACTGTGCGTGTCAGTCCCCAACACCAGCACCATCCCAAAGCGACCAGCGAAGATAGTGATCTCTCGAAGTAGCTATCTTTGTAACAGAGAAACAGATGGGAGTGATTCTTAAAGTGGCTAAATTACCATGAAGATATATTCTGGGAAGCAGTGGGTAGACCAAGATAGGGGAAGATTTGTAGCAGGCAGCCAAACAAAGTGAACTCACCTTGTGATTGTTCAATCATGCCTATCTCTAGGCTAAAATAAAAGCAGGGGTTGCAGCTCAGCTACTTCCTCAGGGCACAGACTTTTGCACCCTTTGCCAGTAAAGGGCATGGACAGAGCGAGAGGGTGGTGGGTCTTGGCTTCTCATTTATTACTTTTATTATTTAGCCCTGGTGACTTTCCCTCTTGCTGCTGCCCTGGGGACCACTCACCAGAGTCAGCACCACATGCAATTCCGGGTCTCCTCCCCCACCAACGTCTCTTCCAGGTCCTGCATCTACTGTAACTAGAGTGCTTTGGGGGTGGATGGTGTTTGGGGCAGAAGCGGGGAGTAAACAAAAAAGTCATTTCTACTTACCCTTTGCAAAAGGGAGAGAAATTTATGAGACGTATAGAAATGTATGAGACTCTTGGAGTCCACTAGCTGAGCTTAGAGTGAAAGAGAATTGGGACATATGAGAGGAGGGTGGAAACAAAGTAGAAGCTTAGTTTCCTCGCAGTGAACTTGCTTTCCTGATCTCAAGATGAATAGCAGGTTTTCTTCCTTGGGAGACTGTCCCCAAGATCCCAGTGTGCCTGATAAGAAGCAGGTGAATGGTCAGCGCTCTCCCACTGGCTCATGCTTTGGATGGAGTGTGTCTGAGGCCCTAGAAGCATCTAGAATGGAGGTGGACATTATATGGAGTACAGTAAAAAAGGCATGTTCTGCAAAACAAGGGATTTAAAGCTTTTGTGACAACAGTGCTGATTCCAAGGAGCTTTTGAGTACCTTTCTAAGGCATGAGTGGATTCGTTTTAGGAACATCATACAGATTGTATTTTTTATGTTAGGCAATGAATAGGTTGTATCAACTATTTTACAAACACTTATCATGCACCCCTTGTAGGTTTAATATTAAAGTTGGTGTTGGGGGAAGAGAAGCATAAAGTCCAGACCCGGGGTGGCGGATGCAGAGATGTGGCATCCTCTTTCCCCTTTGAGGCAGGTCTAGCTGCCGAGCAGTAGGAGGTGTGGCTGGCAGATGGCCTGCAGCTGTGACCTCCTCCCAGGTCATGTCCTCCTGGAGAGATGCTTCACTGAGGTCACAGCTCGCTAGAGTAGAATTCATGGGGTGAAGGCCTGGCCTCTTGGGCTGGCTGCAGGATGCTCTTGTGGTGATACACGTTCCCCAGCTCCCCACCAAGTAGCCGGGGCTCTGTTGGGTTTGTATCATGGTTCAACTTCTTTCTCTGCCGGGTCCTGCTTCTGCCCCTTTCCTCTCACCAGTGTTCATCCCTCACAAATAACTGGCATCCCAAACTTGGTCTGGGGATTGTTTCCGGAGAACCCAGTGCACAACACCTGGTTATGAGTGATCTTACAAAGAATTCAAAAGACGAGATTATCTGATGGGCGTAACTGATAACATGGAACAGAATAAAATGCTACGACTTGCAGATGAGAGGGAGAGGGTTGAGCGCTTCAAAAATCAGATATAGGCTCCTGGTAGGTTGGAACCTTGTAGGTTCAGTAAAGCCAAGATACTTGAAGGTGAGAAGAGAAGTAGGCAAGAGGAATAATCTGACTCAAAGCAGCTCGGCAGACTGTGAGGGAACCTGTGGTCTGGCTATAATGAAGGATGTATGTTAGTTAAGAGTTAGACACTGAGATGTTAATTCACTTCAGGTTAAATCTGGCTGTAGACCAGAAAGAAATTTCACAATAGGTATTTACTTCCCTCTCATGTGACAAAGAAACAAATGAAAAAGTTCAGAAGTTGTCAGTCGTAACCTCGATTTGGGGTTCCTTCTGCCAGTCCATGCATCATTCTATCATCTCCGGTGTAAAACTTTTATTATAAGGGTCTAACATGGGTGCCAGAGATCTAGCCATCACACTCAACTTATAGACAGCAGGATGGAGAATGAAATCAAGAAGGAAATGTCACACTTTTTAAAGGAGATTTACTTCTAATGACATCTCATTGGCCATAGCTTAATCACACAGCCACACCTACCCCTAAAGAAGGCTGCAGAATATAACCTTTAAACTAGACAGCAATGTATATGGTTAAAAAGCTTTTTTAATTACAGTTAAGGAGTACGTTACCATATTTTCCTTCAGATGATGGAAACGATTGAGATAAAACAATCGAAAGGCTAAACTATGGTGTCTTGAAAGTGTTGGTGGCAATAAAACGTTTCTAGAATTTATGGAGATGGAGTTATTTCATATATGTATATGGAATGTCAAAATATTTTGGATGTATTCAATTAGAAATTAATATTAATGATCATCTAACGTAGGCTGAGTGTTTTCTCTGTGCCAGGAACTATGTCAAAGCTTTACACCTGTCATATTACTTATGGAACCTATGAGGTAGATTTTCTAAATGATCCGTTACAAATGAGGGAATGAAGATTTCAAGAAATTAAGAAAACAGATCAAGGTCAAGCAACTTGTAAATGGCAGAGCCAGGACTCAAACCCCGGTTTGTCAAGCTCCCCGGTCCAACTACTTGCACTGTGGTGCTTGTATTAGAGCCAGCAAGTGAAACAGCAAAGAGAGGAAGCTGGAGCTGGGGGGAGAGAGAGAAGTGGTGGTGAATTTGGCAAGCCAGCCAGGCTCCCTGGAGTCCTGAAATGAGAGAGTACAGGACAACCATCGGGAAGGAGGGAGCTCAGGCCAAGGAGAAGAGGCATTAGGTGTTGAGTCTTTGAGCTCTTTCTCTCGGAGGAGGAAGGGGAGGAGAAGCAGAAGAGTGACTGGAGAAGAACCAGGGCAAGGAGTGCTCAGAGAGGGCCGAAAGAAAAACTGTCTTGATGTTGAAATGAGCCGACAATGTTTATAATACAGATGATCAGAAAAAAAGCCAATGCTTTGAGGAGTAAGAGGTCATTCACTGATTAACTTTAAGGGTTTGTAAGTGAGGGGCACCTGGGTGGCTCAGTTGGTTAAGTGCCCGACTTTGGCTCAGTTCATGATATCATGGTTCGTGGGTTTGAGCCCCACATTGGGCTCTGTGTCGACAGCTCAGAGCCTGGAGCCTGCTTCGGGTTCTGTATCTCCCTCTCTCTCTCCCCCTCCCCCCATGCTCTGCGTTCTCTCTCTCTCAAAATTAAACATTAAAAAAAAAGTGTTGTAAGGGGGATGCAAGAATGGGTGGAGGAAGGTTGGAAATAATGAATGACTATTTAAACATCCATGGTCACCCTATTGTTGGTAATAGCTGATAACAGTTAATATTTATGGAATGCTTCCTCTCTGCCAGCTACTGTTCCCAGCGATTACTAATTCATGTAACCCGAGCCTGTGAGACAGCTATTCTCATTATTCCTATTTTACAGGTGAGAAAATTGAGGCAGCAAGAAGTTAAAAAGTCTTTCTGGCTGCTGAGCTCATGGTTATTACTCTAGAAAAGCCAAAGGTTTCTTTAAAAAGTAATGAATTGGGGCGCCTGGGTGGCTCAGTCCGTTGAGCACTGACTTCGGCTCAGGTCATGATCTCACAGTTTGTGAGTTCGAGCCCCGAGTCAGGCTCTGTGTTGATGGCTCAGGGCCTGGAGCCTTCTTCAGATTCTGTCTCTCCCTCTCTCTGCCCCTCCCCTGCTCACACTCTGTCTCTCTGTCAAAAGTAAAATAAACATTAAAAAAAAACGTAATGAATTGGTGAAAGGCCACAGACTTTTTTTTCTGAGATAAAAATCTCATGTATATTTTCAAAGGAAATGTTAAGTGTACTTAGTGATTATTCATTTTTCTTTCCTCAAAAAAACTGTTTTGTAAAGGAAGTAGTTTTGCTTTATGTTTTCTCATGTCAGTCTCTAAAGGAAAATATTAAAAAAAATAATTTTAGTCAAATTTGAAATCCTAAGGGAAAATATGTTGTATTTTTCTAGTAAGCCTATTGAGAGAATTGAAATGATACATTATGGACCTTAGTAAATGTTTTCAGAAAGAAAGAGGGCATTCTATCTTTACAGGAAAACATTTTAGTAACTGTGTACTGAAACAATGATTTTTTTGTGTCTTAAATTCCTTTATGCCTACAGACTTCTCAACTGAATGTCATTAGAACCTTTAGAACTTATTTTTGCATAGTTAGAAGCTTCACCCATCTCCTACACAGTCACATGTTGATTTGAAAAAGAAAAGTATATATACATATCTGTATACAACACAGTATGAGTGGCATATTGGAAGCTAAGACTTACAGATTGTCAGCCTGCTCAGCGTCCCTACCCCTTTTCAGGTAACCAGACTTATTCATGTCAATACATACTTTTAAGAGACTGAGAAGGGATTCTGAAATATTTTTACCAGCAACGCTGTAGTTAGACTTTTGAATGAAATAGTACTGTGATATTAACAAACAAAGACTTTTGGAAAGGGATTCTGTGTAGAATGTGTTGATAATTAGAACAGGTAGATTTGAAGGGAATAGGTTTACCTTTCCATGTAGACTTACCAATGAACACAACGTAAGTGAGAATAGTTTCATTATATACAGAGATGTAAACTATAAAGGAAAAAAAATTAAATTGATTAGAAAAAATAAAAGTACTGATTTTAAGGAAAGTACTTTGGAGTATATATTCAGCAGTAATAATTTTATAAAATTTTAAAATGATGATTATGTAACTGGCATTATTTGTTTTAAATATATAATTAATGTTAGATTGGTAGTTACTTAGTGCAACTCAATAGTATACCACACAACTACAGCAATAACTAGCTGTTATTGAGATTTTATCAGATGGTTGGTATCATGTTGAGAATATTCCATATATAGTTTTAGTTAATTGTCACAAACTCTGTGAATTAGATAATCTAGTTTCATTATGTAAATGAGGAGGCTATTTTTCATTGTAAATTGTTTAGTAGTCTTTTTTAATCTGTTGGCAAAATTGATAAGTAGGTAAAGTGCCTTTTTCAGGTATGAAGGTTGTTATTTAAGTTTCCTTTTCACAATGTACAAAATACCTTTAAATGATCTATGTTATTTGCCTGAAATTTTTCCTTCTTATATCCATTTTTCATCACATACTGTGACAAGTAAATAAAGAGTGTTTTCTTAATATTATCTTCTCTACTGCCTCTTGATATCTCAACTTTTAAATGATAGCCATTTCTGACCTAGGAAGCTTTTTATCATCTAATGAGACTTAGTCAGAGAAGTGTCAGTGGAAGGTTAAATTTCAGTTGCATTACCAGTAAGTATGGTGAGTCGTGGGGAGAAGAGCTTTGTGCTTTGTCTCCTATTTCTTTATACTTGACCGATAGCACCTTTGTTGCTTGTCTCTTATTTTTCTAGGGTAGGCATATACTATTAATTAATTCTTTTAACGATTACATATTAGTATCCACCAAATGGTAAGCACCAGGGATGCAGTGGTGGTCAAGACATCATTAATTTCTGTCTTCATGGAAGACTGCACAGGAACATGGGTCCCAAGACATCTCTCATCTTGTGGGAATACATTGTAGTCATCAACTGCTTTTCCCATGGTCGAAAATTACTTAGCGTCACACCTAAAATCAAAAGGAAAGACCATCCCAATATAATCTGACTCATATACAACTCTTCACCCACTCAATTAGTTTTCTACAAATGAAAATGCACCTTCACTCAAGATAATCCTTAAGTCTCTAAGTGGTGATTGATTCTAGAGGATATGGAACAAATTTAGGTCTATTAACTTGCTTCTTAATTGTTATGTAACTCCTGAGGAAGCTGGTTTTGAGAATTTGTGGGCAAGCTACAGGTTTTTAAAGTATCTTTAGGATGATGGAAGATGAGGGTCAAGATGGTTAAAACTCAGCTTTCTGTTTTGTTTTGGAGTTAAGGGTATGAGGAGAAGACTGTGCAAGCAAATGTGATAGTATTATGACACTTGCATCACTTAGAAATCTTTGTTAAACCTCATCCTTTTACCTATCCTAAAAAGAAAGAGAAAAATTGTACACATTGTGTGCCTCCTGCATGAGGAGCCATACACTAGGGTCTTAACATGTCATCTCATTCAATTTTCACTTTCGCCCTATGAGATTTGTATGCTTTTATCACTGCTATTATATAGATGAAAAAACTGAAGTAACTTACATAGTATCGTCAGTTAATTATAGGTAGATTTATTATTCAAAATATGATTGCAAACTCTATTGTTTCCATTAGTAGATGGAATCAGTTGATGATTAATCAACTTAATCAGTTGATGGAAAAACATGTTAGACAAGCAAAAACACTGCTTTAGAGGTTTTTGAAGATAAATATTGTCTACTAAATATATTGAAATACTTATAAATGTAACTTGCCATGTTTAAATATTCAACAATATATTTCTGGGTCTATATTGTACTATCCATATTGAAGTTTATATAGCTTTAGCACTTATAGCACTGACAGTATAATTGTATTTTCTGGCGACATCTCATTTCCATTTTAAAGTTATGTTGCAAAGTAAATATGTATTGCTTTTCATGTTAGAACTGACATAGAGAGAATAAGAGAATAACAGCTAAGAAAGGCAGAAAAGTCAGAGTGGATAGCCACGTCTGGAGAATGAATACTGGAGGCTTGGGGAAAATGTGCATGGTTGCCAAGTTCTTGGTAGAAACGATGTTACAAACACAACCCTTGCTGCCTATTGCACTGTACTGTCCTGTCCTACCACCTTCCTTATGACTTGTCTATGACTGAGTGTTTCTAAGGTAAGGCTGGCACAGCAGTCAGCAAATAAGAGTCAACATTACCCTGGGTTCTAGCCAGACAAGCCCAAGTTCAAATCCAATTGCATCACGTGCTGAGTTGAGCAAGTAATTTAATCTCCTTGAGTCTCATTTTTCTTGTCTAATGGACGTAATAATTCTCTTGCTGGCTTGCTGTAGGAAGTACAAGAGATGATGTATATTAAGTATCAAGAGAAGCATCACATCAAACTTGTTCAGTAGAATTTACATGTATTGTAGGAAGGATAAAATCTGTACTCAGGATGAGTGGGTGATGTGTGTGAAGTAGCCAAGGTGACAGTCCATGGCTGCTAGGAGTGGGATGGGAAATCTGGACCAGAGATACTTTTCCCTATTTTTTTCATGCAACCTGGCTCTTCACATATCCTTTTAATGCTGATTCATTCCATACACTTCTAAAACAGCCACAGTTCTTTTTTTAAGTTTATTTATTTATTTTGAGAGAGAGAGAGGCAGAGAGAGAAGGAGAGAGAGAATCCCAGGCAAGCTCTGTGCTGGAACCTGAGGTGGGGTTCCATTTCATGAATCCTGAGATCCTGACCTTAATTGAAATCAAGAGTCAGATCCTTAACTGACTGGACACCCAGGCACCCCAAAGCACTCACGACTTCGACATCCAGTGTGGGTTGCTATTTTTATATGTGCTCTATCTTCAAAGCAACAAAATTACCCAGTGATTAAATGACTTATTTCTCTATGGGTCATGACACTGTATGTTCTTTGAAGATAGAAATCTCTCTTATCTTTTCTAAATCTTCCATACACCTATCATGAATGCACATAATAATTTTATTTATTTAATGGACATTTATTGATCCCCTATGATGTGTTAGGCACTACATTAAATACTTTGGGTACAACAAGGAACAAAATAGAAAATTCCCATTGTCCTGGTGCTTATGTTTCAAATGGGGAGTCAGAAATTAAAGAATTCAGTATATAATTTTCAGTAATTTTAATAGCAGTAAATGCATGGAAAAGTACAAGTTGCTAAGAAAGTGTGCAACTGGAGGTTGTATCTGAACTATGCAGTCAGGGAAGGAATCTTGAGGTAGTGATTTTATGAAGTATATTATATTTCAGAAGTTGCGTTGCCCTCATGACGCAAATTTAAATGATTCATCTTGGAATCTCTGAGTTTCCTAGGACTCAGAGGGGTGCAGAGTGGTCAACAAGGGACGAGGTTGCTAGAGAGTGTTCCAAGCAAGGTCAGGAGCATCGGTCATCACCTTTCTCCTTTTTTTAAAAGATAACACAATAAGCCCTTCATAACATCTCTACCCTCAACCAATGCCCAATTTCTATTTATGAAAAAGGAGAAACAACTTACTGAACACACAAATTGAAAAATTTCCTGTGTATCATATTATACCATGCCATTTTAAACTCATAACTGTCCTGAAATATTATATCTCAATGTCTCAAATAAGTAGGGTGATTATGTTTGGTCTGCCCACCGTAGTCCCCTTTATGCCTGTTGTCCTAAAGTAATTACTAATAATGCCCTTACCCTTCAGGCTCAAGGGAGTCCCAGTTTATGCAGTAGGTTCTATGGTGATAAATAAATGAAGGTCAGGAAGATCAAGGGTCTACTTTGGGTCACATAGCTAATAAGTAGTGGGGGATATCACACCGGTACTCTTACCTAAAGCTCATATTCTCACTACTGTATTGCAAATGCAATTAGTTACTTCTATACTTATATTGCTCTGCTTTATTCTTCCAATCAATGTTAGGTAGCTCAAGACAAAACTAACAAAAACTGGCTGTCTGACATCTTTGTTCAGTGATTCTGCTGAGAGTCATGTATTTCTATATACTATAGAAAAGATATAGGAAAAGAAATGATGTATTAAGATAAAATATAAATATGGGTAGTAAGTTATAATTATTTTCTTGATGTGCTTGTCTTTATACTTATATTAAGCCTATTCTGTATGTTTCCCGAGTTTGAGGAAGCTAATTTAAAAAGCTGGGGTGCCTGGGTGGTTCAGTTGGTTGAGTGTCTGACTTTTGATTTTGGCTCTGTTATGATCCCAGGGTGATGGGATTGAGCCCTGCATCAGGCGTGGAGCCTGCTTAAGATTCTTTCTCTCCATCTCCCTATACCCCTCCGCTGAGCATATGCACATGCTTTCTGTCTCTCTCTTTCAAAAAAATGCAATTGCTTCTGAAAGGCAACATGTGACTCTAATGACAAAACATTGGTAATCAATGTTGTCTCCAAGATACCCTGGGGCTGGTGATGGTGGTGGTGGTGGGGGCGGGGGGTAGCAGTCCATGACTTGCCCTGTTGGGCAGAGCCTAAATGTAAAGATCTTAGAGTTTTTAAAATAACCAATTAATCCTTTTATGTTTGAGCCATTTTAATAACACTTTGGAACATTGTTTTCTTTACTGTCTAAACTAAGTAATAGAGATAAAATTTTCATCTAAAGCATATGACGAAGGCTTTCGAGAGCATTCTTCATATATAAATATATCTGAAACAAACATAAATATTTGTCCCTGAGAAGTTAAGTGGAATGCTATTGCTTCTTCTTTTATATTAAATAAAATTGTACATAAATCATATTATACTAACAGTCATATTAAAAATAAATATTACTTTCTCATGTTTCTTTATGAAATTATAATGGAAACTATAAAGATGCTGGTGTCACTCTCTGCACTTAGAAATAAGATTTCATGAGCTATATTCTGAGTCAAAATTTGTTTCTCTTATGATGTACACAGAAATGATTCACTATGGAATCTCTGAGTATATCTATTAAACAGTATGTCTTATCCTTAAATGTTTGCCTCACATTTTGTTAGTACTTCTTTGAATATATTTTGAGACCTTCTAGTCAATTCATCATTTATCATTCATATTCCTGTGCCCTTGAATGTTGTTAGTGAAGTGTTGGCATAGGTGAGTTTATAGCTGGTAGGCCTGGAACGTATATGGCACCTTTTGTTTCTTTCTTTGTACCTCAGAGATCACCTGCTGATATCCATCTCACATTGTGTTCTCCTCCCAGATCATGAATGCACTTTATGCAGTAACTATGTGGAAACTCTTTGTTTGTTTAACCAAACTACCTTCTTTTTATAGATTTATTGACCATCACAGCAGAAAGAAGTCCATATGCTTCAGTCCAGTTCAGTAGTTCAGGCTAGGAGTGGGACGTTGGTATACCTCAGGCCAGGAAGAGGTTCTGTGGTCAAATAAATGTGAGAGACTATGGGCTAAACCAAGCTTCAAAGGCCTCTTGACTGTGAGACTCCTTCTAACAAAGGATATGGAATATACCAATTCCTAAATTTATTTGACCACAGAACCCCTTTGTTACCCTTCATCTTCAAGGCTGGTATTCTAAAGAAGGGGGGTTGGGCAATACTAATTGGGGATCTTGTTCTATAAAGAAATTGTCCCTGAGAAGTTAAGTGTCTTACCCAAGATCTCACAGCTATTTGGTGGAAAATATGATATTACAACCTATTTTGTCTGCTTCTGACCTAGACTTTGGACAATCCATTGCTTTGAACATCCTGCTATCTCTTGCTACAGGTATTTGTATGTAAGAGTCATGGGGATGGAGGTGACTGAAATTATCTCCATCTTGCTTCTTCCTTTAGTCCCTAAACCTTTGGTTCTTAGTAACAACCTGTTAACACCAGCAACAACCATTCAGTGGAACTGAGAAACTGAGGAGATAGGGATGATTCTGTTTACTTCTGGACAGTTAATTCCAAGTTTACCAGAATTGTTATCCTTCTCACTAGAAAAGCATAAGAAATGTCCACAAATAAAGATATCGCTGTAAGTCAAAACGTTTATTGAACAAATATCTATTGAGTGCTTATGTGTCCCATACTATTTTAGCTGCTAGGAAAATAATAGTGATCAATGCAAAAATCCTTGCCCTCATGGAGTTTAAAATCCAGTGATGAAATCAGATAATGAGCAAACATTAGAGGCTGGTTAGTGCTCTGGAGAAAAATAACATGGGCTAATGGTGACAGAGAGTGCTAGCAAGACGTTAGAATTGGGGTGGCAATTTTATATAGATTAATGAGGAATTAATCTATATAAACAGACATTTGAGCAGAGGCAAGAAGAAGTGAAGGAACTGTGAGCTTGGGAAAAACATCCCAGGGAATGGGATTCCCATGCCCCAGGAATGCAGAAAAATCACTGTAGATAGAGCTGAGGGTGCAAGGGGGAGTGTAGTAGTGGCCAGGTCATACTGGCTGTAGACCATTACAAGGCTATTGGCTTATCCTCTGGGTGACAAAGGAAACCACTGGAGGGTATTGCATAGAAAAGGGGCATGTTCTGACTTCTGTTTTAAAGGCTCAGCCTTGCTCCTGTGTGGAGAATAACTACAAGGAGATGTGGCAACCGATCAGGATCCCAGGAAGCAGACTCTGAGGTGGAGATTAGCATGCAGAAAGGTTACCCTCATGGAAGTCCTCTAAGGAAAAACAACAGCGAGAGTGGGAGTCCAGCAAGATTAGGCAGAGAGAGAATTGGGCTGCAATGCAGACTGAACAAAAGCCAAAATGATCTCGTGAGATTGCTCTTTAGAGTTGCCCTAGATCAGAACCAGAGTGCCAGGCCTTTATATGGGTGTATCAAGTAGCCATTGGATGCAGGCTGCCCCTGAGAAGGGGGAGGGACTTAGGGCAAGGAGCTTTATTCAGCTGAGAGCAACTCCTGGAGAGGACAGACAGCTGAGCACTGTTTCAGCACCAGGGAGGTCTGGATGGTTTATCAGAGCAACCACCACAGGAAGCAAAGAGGAAGCATGGGGGATTAGTTAGGAGGAAGTGATTTGGAAAGGAGAGGATGGTAGGTTCTGTTACTAAGATGTTAGAAATAGAAGTAGTAAGGTATAAACATTTTCTGGATTTATTTTTAAGGGAGATATACCGATAAATTGGTGGTGGGGGATTATGAGAAATCAAGAATATCAGTATATTCACCAATACTGATATATTGATGGGGGATAGCAGGAAACCAAGAAAAAGTGAGATAAGCTTATCGTTTTTAGCCTAAGCAATGAGAAATAGGAGCAGCTCTATGCTGAGGCGGGGAAAACTTGGGGGTTGTGGTGGGCAACAGTTTTCAGGAGAGAAACAAATCATTCAGTTTCGGATGTCGATGAGATTTCCAAGTGAAGATGTTAGCTGGATACATGAATGTATTAACCAGGGAAGCCATTTAGGCTAAGGAAACAAACCTAGAACAAGTGTTACTTAAGCTACAGAACTGGATGAGATCATCCAAGGAGTGACCTCTGGGCTACTTCAAAGCTTAAGGGTAGAATAGCAGTAGGCAGACAGGGGAGTGTTTAGAGGACCAAGAGGAGATGATGTGCTAGAAGCCAAGTCACGAAAGTGATTCAGCAGGTGAGAGTGGCTACCAAACACTTATTCCTGTTGGATAAATGTTTCTTATCATTGTTTCTTTTCTCTTCAAATTCTACCATGTAGAAGCCATATTCATTTTTTCTGAATATTTAATTATGTCACAGTCTCACTTAGGTACTAGGTTTTCCTCAATACTTTGAAGCTCCTAGTGTATTTGAATTAAGGAGGGCTACTAATATACTATTAACTATTAACTATGCTATAAACTAATCCCAAAGAGGAGAGAATCTATGAGTGCAGTAGTATAAGGAATAGAAGCAATCCAGATGAGCCAATACAGATGCTCAATATAGATGGAGGCAAACTTAGGCTGTGATGGAATCTCACATTTTTTTATATAAAATTTTTAAATGTTTATTTATTTATTTATTTATTTATTTTTTGAGACAGAGAGAGACAGAGCATGAGCAGGGGAGGGGCAGAGAAAGGAGACAGAGAATCCAAAGCAGGCTCCAGGTTCTGAGCTGTCAGCACAGAGTCTGACCCGAGGCTTGAACCCATGTATGGTGAGATCATTATCTGAGGTAAAGTCAGATGCTCAACCAACTGAGCCCCCCAGGGACCCCAGAAACTCACGTATTTTTGATAAGAGGTCAGAATTCACTTTAAATATAATACACTCAGTTCTGAGTGAATTGGGATGGCCCTGATTAGGATCCCTGGAATCACCTATTGCCCTGGAGACAGGGATCCAAACTCCTGGTGATTCCTATTTGTAGGGAAAAACACCACCTAGAGATAAAACAGAATGAGAAGTGTCCCAGTCTTGGTCACCAGAAAAAGGAACTAAGAGTGCAGAAGCTAAGAGTGAAATCTCCCTGGGAACGGCCTGACACCTCTTCCCATACAGTCTATATTCAGCACATCTCCTTGCACTGTCCTCTGACCTTATGCATGCCCCATGTGACTTGTGTCTCTTCATGAGACTGTAACACATGTTGAGAAGAGGGCTCATATCCTTTTTGTCTTCATGTCTCTCAGAGCTTAAAATCATCTCTGGTACCCAACAGACATTTATTAAGGTAAATAAATGGGTTTTCTAGTACCTTCTTTTATCAAGCACAGAGCATAGGAACAGACAAATGGGTGTCTGAATCGCCTTGGAAGCCGGTTCTATTTAATCACATGTTTCTTGGCGAACTTTGTGTGCTCATCTATTTTTTCTCCCCTCAGACTTGTTTCCCATGTCAAGAAGAGAGACTATTTGTTCCATATTATTTATTTTAAAAGCAGTATCTGAAGTGTCTTTTGGCTGGAAATTACTGTAGTGATATCTGTTTAGTAAGAAGGTGAAAGATGTCCTACTTCAGCCATCAATAATGCCAAAATTTAAAAAGAAGTTGGATTGTCTTTGTTGCAAACTTTGACAAACTTTATTTTCTTTTAGAAAAACATTATTCACTGGAGTGTTTTGTGTTCTTCAGTGGGAGAGAGATCATTGAAAAGTTTGTGTTCATACAACAAGATGGAGAAATAAACCTAATTGAATGAATGCCTGTACAGAACTGTGAAGCAAAAGTTTGTATTTATAAATGCTTCAGGGTTTTGGGAAACCCTTGGTGACATTCTTACATATAGGAAAATTGGTTGTAATTGGAGGATAGACTCTCTCCTCCTCCCCACCCTTCCATCCTGTGTAAGTAATTTACTAGCTCTTCATCATCCAAGACTGGGGCCTGTTTTTTGAATAGGTGCCATCATTTTCTATTCAAATGAGGATGGTTTCTATAGAAATTGTCCTAAATACATGTGCTCTTTGAGGCTATATGTAGTTACTAACCAGATGGCTAAATCATGCTGCTAGAATGCATGACCATTATTTTTTTAACCAACAATTACTTCTATCAGTATAACAAATAGTCTGTAACACCAACAATTATTAATAAAACAAGGGAAAGAAAATGATTAGAGAAAAGTTGCCAAGAAGACACGAGCAAAATAGCAAAATAATGGGTGGATTTAATTGGTTCTCATGTTGTAAACTGATTCAAGGAAGAGTTTAAATAGGGCAAAAGATAGGGGGTGAAGTATTTCCGCTTCCAAAGTTGACTTGCCAATGTGCATAAGTATTACTTTGACTGGAGGAGGGAATGAGAGAGAAAAAACAAGAGGGAGGACAGAATGAGATATGGGAGAAGAGCTTCATGGTTGTTTGAGTCTGCTTGGCATGAACAGATCAAAATATTGACAAGGGACTGGACTGCTACCTCCCCTTGGGGAACCTCACCGAAACTGCGAAGTGTGTGACTTTTAGGGTTTAAATGATTTTACCATCATCCTTTCAAGAAACCTATAAGATAAGTACTCTTCTTATCCACATTTCACAGATGAAAGGACTGCATTTGAGAGGTCCCCCTGGGCCCCAGAGCCACTGAATGACCAACTCTAGGATTTCATTCTTTATGAATAGACTTGCTGCTTACTGCTGTTCTGATAGGTGCCTTCACTCAAGCTTTTCTCTCTGCTTTGAAATAACTGTTATTCTATCCCATATTCCCCAGCCCGCATTCCCCAGTGCTTCTGAGTGTGGCCCCAATGCCACTTTATCCTTGAATTACTCCATGTGGCTGTGACCTCCCCTCTCTCCAAAAATTCCTCCAAGTCTCTGCTACTCAAAGTGTCATGAACAAGCAGTGAGGCATCAACTGGGAGCTTGTTGGAAACAGAGAATCTGGGGCCCATCCCAGATCTTCGCAAGCTCTCCAGGTGGTTTATGTATAAAGTTTGAGAACTACAGTATGGAAATTCCCTTCCCTTCCCTTCCCTCCCCTTCCCTTCCCTCCCCTTCCCTACCCTTCCCTTCCCCTATCTCCTTTTCTTTTCTGTTCTTTTTTTGCTTTGTATTTCTGTTATTCATATATCTGTTTTATATTCTTAATTGGACTGTAAGCTCTTTGAGGGCAGGAGGGCATTATATTTTCTTTTGAGTATCCATAAATATACATAGCATAGAGGAATACATAAATTTGTTTAGGGACATAACAGCACTTCTATTCAGAAATTTAGATAACTTTCTAGGTCAAAAAGTGCTATGTAATTTGGAAGAAATTTTGCGCATGTGCTAGTAGAATCACTTTTAGCAATTATCTTACCTGTAATGTTTCCAAAAATTCAGGGTTTTTTTTTGTTTTGGTTTTTTTAAGAACTTTTTTGAATGTTTATTTATTTTTGAGAGAAAGCCCACAATCAAGTGGGGGAGGGGTAGAGAAAGAGGGAGACAGAGGATCTAAAGCAGGCTCTGAGCTCTCAGCACAGAGCCTGATGCATGGCTCCAACTCACAAACCAGGAGACCACGTGCCCTTCAGACTTTTGAGAAGGTTGAAAATTAAGAGGTATAATCCAGGTCTCGAAAATAAAATCTTCATTACTTTCCACAGCCTTTGGTCTATAATCAGCCCTTGGGCCCCAACATCTTTCATTGCCAACGCACAAATATAGATAGTACAGGTTTGGAGAAAAATCAATATATAAAAAAGAATGCCTGAAAGCTGAATTTCACGTGTGCAGTTTGTCTGTAGTCAGGACACTCGCGGTTTTCCACGAGCCTTAGAGTGGAATTTTGTTTCAACAAAGATTTGATGCCAAGGTTTATTCTAGAACTAATCTGATTAATAGCAAAACTTCATTAACTACAGAGGTTCCCACTGCTTGCGTTTATATGCCAAAAACGGATCATGTCATTGATTTTTTGAAATGATCACTGTGTGTTGTGTCGTTCTTTATTTAGACCTGGTGTTTGCATGTATTTGTGCATCTAAATGATCTCAGTGAGTGTGACCACCTGGTCGCTGAGATTGGCAGATGCTCGGGCCCTTCAATCAGCTTCTCGTCGCGGCACAATCTGGCTTCTCTTTTTGCGGAATGTGTAACGGAATACATGCATGACAAGAAAAGAGGGCATACGCATATAGGTGGCATTTTTTTTTTTTAATTTCTACTGGCTCCCTTTCAGCAGTCAATATGACCTCTCATGAAGTGCCAAATCTAAAAATTGTCTCAACATGAATCTACTCTTGGGAGCTGACAGGATTCTTCAATTCAGGGAGGATTCCACTTTACCTCTTTTTAGAATTCTTTTTTTTTTTTCCCTGCGTGAGTGTGTGTTGTTTTAGTGAGAGGCTCCCTTCCCACACCTCAGTCATCGGTTTCCTCACTCCCTTGTGTGATGAATCGATGCTTCCAGAACAGGGGCTTCCGAGGGACTGCGGGAACAATTACTTCCAAATGAACTCGTGCGTCTTAGCAGGGAACGTTCAGACCACACCCCAGGTAAAAGGAAGTTCTTTCCTTAATGTTTTCAGGAACTTTGAAAGGCTGTGCACTTCGGTGTTTGCTGCAAGAGGGCTTGAGGGAGAGCTGCCTGGGTAGAGATAAATTTGACTGTGTGTCACGATGAAATGTTATCTACAGTTCGTGGAAGGGGCGAGCAGATAAAAGTGAACTGCTCACTGGCCAACTGCTCAGGACTGCCCTCGGCATAGTGTTGAAGCTGACACCCTGCAATGCCTCTGCTTAACGGGAGGCTGCTGGACATCTGTGAGTGTGGGTGTCGACATGGGAAGGAAGAGAACTTTTAGGGAAATTGTAGACAGGAAGGCACTGCAGCCTGCAACTGAGCAACGGAGCCCTTAACCTGCATGGCGTGGGAAAACACAATGTCCTAAGTTGCTATTCGCCTCTCCGGTGAGAAGGGGACAGTGTCCAAGATTTCGAGTGCTTGAAACCATATTTAGGGCGAGAGTTTTATCCTTTCGGGCTAATTCTATTATTAAAGTAGGTTCCCAAGAACAAGAAATAAGATGCATTTTTAAATGGCGTTGGCAACCGAAAGTGTTAACTGGCATTTAACAAGTGCAGCGGTATTAACGTGCATCTGTTTCTGCTTTGTGTGGAAAATGATTTTTCATCACCATAGCGATTCATTTCTGTGCTCCCCTGGAACTTGGCCACCGTGTGCAGGGAACAGAAAAAAAAATTTTTTTTCCTTCTTTTCTGAACAGGGGATTCAGCAGTCTATCAGCTAACACGTGGCTCTACATCTAAATGTTACATAGTATAATTTCACATCCTTTTCCAACCTAAATTCTGTAAAAAAAAAAAAAAAATTCTGTACATCCTTGGTTAGATAAGAGGATGCTAGGTAAGAGCGCTGAAAAGAGCCCCGTGGTACCACTGTACTCTCAGCTTAAAAGCAGGTACCAAACCATTGCCCTTTATGTGGTTGTGCTTCTGAGGATATGTGTGCAGAAAGGAATTCATCCCTGATCTTTTTCTCCACCAGCAACCTAGGAAGATGAATACTGTCTTTAGTCCTATTAGATTTTCCCTTTTATGTTATTCTTGAATGACATCCTGTATTGGTTCAACTAAAATAAAATTTGAGAAGGTTGTTCTCCTATACCAGGAAAGACACATGGAGGAGATGAGATGGATGTGTCTGTAGGAAAATATGACAATAAAGTAGGAAGGAAATTTTGACTTCGCTGTTGCTTTCATTGTCAACATGTGGTTATGCTTAGAAATTCTTTCAAGGGCATTGTATTAAAAGCACACCTTCTGTACTGAAACATTAGTGTTCACTTATACTTTGTTTAGATTTTATTCACTAGAATGATAGCTATTACCCTTTAAAAAATCTAAAATCTATGGGGTGTCAATAGTGGAGATCTATTTGTATTTTGGAGATTTAAGTGGCATTGCATTGTACAAATTGTACCAGGCTGTAGAAGAAGTGAATTTTCGTCATTGTGTGCGTCTTAGAAGGCAAAGTCACTTACTATTAGTAATGGTTGTGTGTATTTCATACTCACAGGGCACTTAATACCTAAGCCTTTCATACACTGGTATTTAAATTTCACAGGGATAGAACCTAAGACACACTTGTAGTCATCATGTGGGGAGATGACAGGCCTATAGAACCTGAGGATAAGATCACAATTTCACCTCTTTTTTGACTCCTAAAGCACTGTCTTTATTTCCTACCCACATGAAATTTTGTGATGAATTATTTGAACTACCTCTAGTGATCCTGTTGCTAAAACCACCCTCTATCATGATATTTAAGGGATTAGTCATGTAAAGAAGCCTTCCTAGAAAATAATCTATCTAGTAAGTGTGTCGTATTGTTGCTGATAAGACTAATGGGCTTCCCAAATCTCACAAGGGGTCTCATGTTCCTTACTACAAAGGCGAGCATTGGTTTATTATTTTCTGATGATTAGTTGCAACCTGGCAATTTTGACATGACTGCAATGAGGGAATAATGACAACCATTTTTCAAGGCATAAAAGAAGGTTAAAAATGAGAGTTGGTTCAGAAAGGTTTGTCTGTGTGGGTTTTTAAAATATTTTTTATTATAATAATTTATTGTCAATTTGTTTTATATTCCCTAAGGAATATGCATTGTTTCTAGAAGGCATAGGTGTTTTAGTGTTTTTAGTTACCAGAAAGCTGTACCCTATAATAAACTGGCCTACCGTTAGTTCATTAGACCTATAACATGGGTGAAATCTCCTATAAAGATATCCACTTCTCTTTCTTTGATTACATACTCACAAAGAAAATACTTATTAATAATCTAGTGTGTCAGACAGCCTGTTCCAGGGACCTCCTGACTCCAGGCTCGTTGAGTGCCACCATGCCATCAGTCTCTCTCTCCTTTTCAGTCTTGCTGTCACCCACAGTGGCTTTCATTCTCACCAGAATGACCTTGTCAACCTTCTTGTCTCACAGTTGCTTAAGCTTCACATTCTCAGTGCCTTTTCTGTTTTTTTCTTCTCAGATACTGAGTCTCAGAGCCAAAGCCTTAGACCACATAATCATCCAGAATTACCATACCTCTAAATCTTAAACTCTCACATACCATACTCCGACCCCAAGCCATTCTCCCCAATACTCACCATGCTATCAGATCTGGCCTCTGAGCATCAGAGACCACTGGTCCCCTGAATCTGAGTGTCCTTCCTCTATACCTGTACAAACTCCACTCCATGGTGGTCACTTGCTCTCCTCGCACAAGAGCCCTCAATTTCTTCACACTCACAACATCCTTCTGCCTAAACTAACTCTAAACACCAGCCCTGTAAGTGCTACCATTGCCTTTCCTGTTCCTGTGAGTGGTAGTTTGAAACATCCCTGGGGAGGATATCAAGGGTCCAAGCAAATTGTTTCAGTACTACGGGCCCTCAGCATAGTCTGTCAGTCCTTTTGTTTATACTCAGGCATTCTCCCCTATTGCTGTCAATGACGTTCTAGTCTTGTCTGTTTTCCTTAAAATCCTGTGTCCTTTGCTAGTTCTTGCTTAGCTGCTGGATCACTTAGAGTTCCAAGTCTGGAGGGTTCAACCTCAGACCTCTTCTTTCCCTATTTGTGCTTACTACCTTGGTGATCTCCTCTGGTCTTGTGGTTTTAAATACCATGTACAAGTTAACAACACTAATAATTTTATCTTTAGCACAGACTTTCCTCTAAATTTGACTGCCATATCCACAATTCCACTTGGATCTGTATTTGGCATATTACATTTGAGCTTTATTCTCAGACTAGCTTCACCTGTTGTTTTTCCCATTTTAGTGAATAAAATCTCATTTCTTGCAATTATTAAGGTCAAAAATTTTTTGCTCGTCTTGATTCTTATCTATCTTTTATAGCCCGCATCTAATTTTTAAGCAAATTCTAAGTTTTCCTTTGAATTCTGGCCAGAATCAGAGTGCTTGGGTGGCTCAGTCGGTTGAACATCTGACTTTGGCTTAGGTCATGATCTGGCAGTTCTTGAGTTTGAGCCCCATATGGACTTGCTGCTGATAGCATGGAGCCCACTTCAGATCTTCTGTCCTCCTCTCTCTCTGTTCCTGCCCTACTCGTGCTTTCTCTCTCAAAAATAAATAAAACACTAAAAAGAAAAAACTAAAATATAGTCAGAATCTTAACATTTCATATTGTGATTACTGCAGCAACCCAAGTTCAACCTACCATTTTCTCTCCCATGGGTTACTGCAATAGCCTTTTAGCCAGTCTTCATAGCTTATGCCTATGAAAGTACTATATATTTTACATATTTATTTTGTTTACTTTTTCCTCCACTAGAGTGTAAATTCTATTAGTGTAAAGATTTTTGCTCACCGTTACATTGCCAACACCTGGAGTGGTGCCTTAGCCTTTAGTAGACATTTAATAAGACCTTGTTGAAGATCTGAAGGTAAGTAGAAGGCAAAATATTCAAGTGAGAGTTGATTTTAGTAGGAGCGAATGGCTGGACTGAAGGCCACATGAAACAACAAAGATGTGGGCAGGTGAGTATATGTGGTGATGGGGACCTTGGAAATTCTTGTCTGACTGCTCTAGTTATCTCAGCGAAATGAGAAACAAAGTCATCAGCTCAGAGTAAGACCATGGAAGAAGATATTGAGGGTGTGAAGAAAGAGGAGAGGGTGTGAGTTTTCTAGGTTAGTGGGAGAGTGAATGGACTACAGAACTGTAATGTTTACAGAGCAGCAGTGAAGGGCCTGCTTGAGGCTCAGAGTCATAAATTTGAAGTGAAACCAGTAAGAACAGTTGTGCGATTGCCTCCAATCACATACCTCTGTGGTTCAGGAAGAGAGTAGTGATTTAGTGAGGACCATGTTTTGCCCAACTGGGAGGGATTATGTGAGAGAAGACAGGGCACTTGAGGAGTATGCATGGGGCGAACTGTGGTAAACACAGTCACTGAGTCTGGTTAAAATAAAATTAAAAAAAAGAAGCATGGGAAAACATAATGTTGCAGGGATCAGTAGATTTTCCTTCTGGTGGGGTCTGAGAAATGGTGGAGTTGGAGTATGAGAGGGAGGTGTTGAAAGAAAAGAAGTTGTGGTCAGAGAACGGAAAATGTGACATTGCAGAGGGGTGGTGGCTATTGGTCAAGACTAGGGATTTGAGGGGCAAGAAGGAGCAGAAGCTAGGTCAACACAAAATGAGGAAAATTACCCATGGGCTATGTTACTGGGTATTACACAAAGAATAGTGTTAAAGAGATGAAATTGAACCAGGAACTAAATCTTCGAAGAAAGAAGAGTTAATTTGGGTGTGGGCGGATGACAGTGAAGATGAGAAGTCATGAGTGGTATAGACTGTTGACATGAGATTCAAATCTGGAAGTTTCCAGGTAGGAGGAAAGAAGAATGGTCCGAAGTAGTGAAGGGGAGTGAGGAGGACACTCTTGTACTTCCAGGTCCAGTGTGAGGGAAAACAGCTACGATTGAGCAAGCTTCTTAGAGACAGAGCCATTCAGAGGAAGCAGTGGTTTGATTAGAGGGAGGATAGAGAAGAGCTTAAGGATGTGGAGGATTGTATGATGGCTGACTGAATTCCAGAACGTGTACGGTAGAAATGCTTCACAAACTGGGATGGGGCACAGATGGGAAAAGAACAAGGGGATATGCACAGAACGCAAGGATTGCAGGATGGCTTCAGGCCTGGGTTTCTCTCAGGGGCTGACATGGCTAGGGTTAAAAGTAATGCCACAATGAAGCCTGAGGAGTCCAAGGCACAGAAAGTGAGCACAGCTTAAAAAGAGAGGAAAGTGAAGGTCCTACCAGGGTGTGTCATATTTCTTGTGACAGAGGAGTGGAGTTGGCAGAGGGTCAGTGTTACTCTGACTAGATGGGGTTGACTTTTATCATCAATGTTGATTATGCCACCTTTCTGCTGCCCCTATTGCACTATATTCATGAGCTTTTCTGTATTTTCATTCATTTTCTCTAGACTCAAAGGAGGCCATGTTCCTTCTCTTGTTCCCTTAACTTATTTTACCTGCTTCCTCCAGGACCTTGTTTTGCTTTCCTTCTTTCCTGGTTCCTTTCCCAAGTCTACAGACATGTTCAGGTCTGTCCTATTACATGCCAACAGAGCCATCTCTTTGACTCTCCTTCCCTCCCAACCTCCCTCCTTACTCCTCATCCAGATTTCTAGAAAGAGAAATTTATAGCAGCATTTTCTCTTTTTCCCTTTCATTTAGTCCTCAATTTATTGCTCTTGGTTTTCTGTGCTTGTCACTAGCCACATGTCTTTTAAAAACCAGTTATCGGAGGCATCTGGGTGACTCAGTCAGTTGAGCTTCTGACTTTGGCTCAGGTCATGATCTTGTAGTTGGTGAGTTCACGCCCCCTATTGGACTCTCTGTTGTCAACCCACTTCAGATCCTCTGTCCCTCTCTTTCTGCCCCTCCCCTGCTTGCACTCTCTCAAAAATAAATGAAACATTAAATAAAAACCCAGAGTTGTCTATCTAAATTTCTAATGTGACTACTTCATTTCCCAGTCTCTGGTGCTGTAATTGTTCTCTGTTGTCAACTGGACAGAATCCAAGTTTGATCTGTCCCCCACTGCTGCTGCTCTTCCATGCTTTCACTCATCTGGTTTTCTTAGTCTGGGATATCCTTATCTTCCTCTTCCCTGAGACCTATATTTCAGGTGTTGCCTTTTATAGAGCTTCCTATATTGGGTAGGCAGGCACCACTCATCACTTTCCCCTTAATATTCTGTGCATTCCCTTTTTTCTTCTTGCTTGTGGTCTACTGACTATTTGCATTATAGCATCCCTAGCTCCTGTGTTATAGCAGCATCATCAACAATAGGCAAGTTATGGAGAGAGCCCAAATGTCCCTTAGATGATGAATGGTTAAAGAAAATGTGACACATACACACACAGTCACATATGCATGCTCTCTCTCTCCCTCCCTCTCTCTCTCTCTCTCTCTCACACACACACACACACACACACACACACAGTGGAATATTACTCAGCCATCTAAAAGAATAAAATCTTGCCATTTGCAATGACATGCATGGAGCAAGAATGTATTATGATAAGCAAAATAAGTCAATCAGAGAAAGGCAAATACCCTATAATTTCACTCATATGTGGACATTAACAAACAACTGAGGGTTGATGGAGGGGAGGTGGTGGGGTGATGGGCTAGATGGTTGATGGGTACTAAGGAGGGCACTTGTGATAAGCACTGGATGTTGTCTGTAAATGATGAATCACTGAAATATACTTATAAAACAAATATATTGCTGTATGTTAACTAAAATTTAAATAAATCAAAAAAATAACCACAATCATTCTTGAATGAATAAAGCATGAATGAAAGAGAAAGTATATCCTCAAGGATCAGCATTGCTGTTCTAATCGCCAAAAAAACACTTTTTAAATTTTAAATTTTAAATCCATTTTTTAGTATTGTCATTAAGGATGGAATATATGTTAGAAATTTCTTACATGGTTGATTATTATGAGTCAAACTGAATCTGCTAACCCAGTGTTAAATGAACACAAGTCAATTTTGAAACAGACTAGCTGCTGTGTTTGTGATGACCCTACTGAGGTAGAGGTGCCCTATAATATCCCAAGAGATCAACTAGCCAATCTACTGTTTTGTTGCCATCTCCTCCAACAGGATCTTTCTGGGGTGGTATGACTTTCTCCGATAAATGGAATCATTTAAGGGATCTCATCCACTGTGACTATTTTTAGAGCTATTTTCTTTGGCAACCATACACATGACCACAGGATAATAGACTATTTATCAAAATAACTGAGATAAATATCATAGTATGTAAAAAATAAAGTCGAGATAAACCTTTGACAGGACTGAAGGTCTAACTTATTACATGTCTCATAGGTCTCTTCTGGTGATTCTGAAGCCAAACCTCTGATCTTCACATTTGTCCCCACTGTCAGAAGACTACCAACCCACTCTAAGTTGGCTGATACCTCTAAATTCCTTGTTAAAATTCCTGAGGAACCAAGTGATAAGAATCCAGAAACTGTAAATAGGGTAGGATTACTTTTATTCTTTTTTTGTATTAAATAACTTTATATTAAACATTAAATTGTCAATAATAATGACTTGGAAATTTGTATGAATGTTTATTTCCTTTGTGTAAAGTGAGATGTCTGTGAAATCTAAGGTTGACTAAAAATATAACTCTGTAATAGAAACCCAAATGTTATCATACCCCTGCTTCTCTCTAATACACTATTCTCAACTCTTGAGTTGACACTCTATTCTTTGCTATTCACATGACACATTCTGCTTCCTGGCATTTTCCCTTCTCCCACGTATGTCTTAGAATAATAAAAACAAAATTTCTTGAGAAGTTTGAATTTATCTTGATAGGAAATACAAAATAAAACTGTGAGGCATTATTGTTTTACATGCAATAAATTAGCAAAATTTAAAAAGTGTTGTATCTAGTGCTGGGGCAGGTGTGATGATATTGGCATGCTCATGCTTTGTAGCTAGCTTTATGAATTTGTACAACTTTGGTGGGAAACTCTTATCCATAGTTATAAAGCTGTCATAACCTCTTAATAACTAACTCTTAGAAATGTATTCTAGGGGTGTCTGGGTGGCTCAGTTGGTTGAGCGTCTGACTCTTGGTTTCAGCTCAGGTCATGATCTTATGGTTCATGAGCTTGAGCCCTGCATTGAGTTCTGTGCTGACAGTGCAGAACCTGCTTGGGAGTCTCTCTCTCCCTCTCTCTCTGCCCATCCCCAGCTTGCTCGCTCTCTCTCTCTCTCTCAAAAAGTAAATAAATAAACATTAAAAAAAGAAATGTATTCTAGGGAAATAGTACAAAAGCAGAAAAAAGTTATTTAGGAAAACAATTAGGGAAAAATAAAAATAGTCTAATAGCTAACAATCAGAAAAAAATTAAGAATATGATAATACATTACTTTCACAAAGTTATAATTATAGTGATTACGTAATTCTATGGAAAGTGTTAACTTTATAATAGTAAGCAACAAAATAGGTTATAAAATTATATTTATATACAGATTATGCTTATCTAAGATGAGACCAAAATTGGAAATAAAACAAACAAAAAGCCCTGAAAGTGACTTGTGTTAACACGATGACAGTTTGGCTAAAATAAAAAACCTTTCTCTTTAAGATATATTTTAGGGATTCCTGGGTGGCTTAGTTGGTTAAGTGTACAACTCTTGATCTCACCTCAGGTCTTGATCTCAGGGTCCTGATAGCAAGCCCTGTGCTGCGATCGATGATGGGTATGGAGCCTACTTAAAAAAATGTATTTTAATACTGTCTTATTATGAATAAAATGTGACTGGGGGATTCTGTAGTACTCTTGAGCCACTCAAAGGGACAAAATAATATGATTCACTGTGTCTATATGGAGACATCTTATCTGTAAAGCTATAATATATCTGTGGTCCTGAGATTTTTCAAGAGTACTACCTTATTTCAAAGACTATTGAGGCCAAATTATTTCAGGGGATTCTACACACTACAATAGAAATGTCTGGGAAATTTCTAACAGTACTCGACTATACACACGCACAGATACGCACACACACAGAGTTATGGGATCCTTTGTTATAGGTGCTATAAACACATGAGACTGTGGACATATGAATTAATCTTGGTTGCAAACTTCCAGAGCTTCCTGAGACACTGATATTTATTTGCTGATTGCACTGATATGCACACAACTACATCTTTAAAATATTCAAGATTTTTCTTCCTATTTTTTAAATAGTTCAATATTATAACAGGGCAGGACAAAAAATCCCTTGATCATTTATGTATTCAACCATATACAAGCACTGAATGGATTATGTGCTTGGTGCTGTGGTTCCTGAATGAATAAAGTCAATTCCTATAACTCGTTATTGGGAAGGCATAAGCGTATAATGAAGACTAAAGGAATAAAGAACGATGGACCATGGGGGAAGGGAGTTATTTTAGATCATTAATAAGGTTTTCAAAGACTATTCAATTTTTTCCATCTTTTTAGTTGTTGCTTTTTATAATAAGCAATCTGCTGTTGAATTCTTTTTTTTTTAAAGTTTATTTAAAACTGATAAAGAGAGAGCCAATGAGCAGGGGAGGAGCAGGGAGAGAGAATCTCAAACAGGCTCCATGATGTCAGCATGGAGCTCAACTCGGGGCTCGATCCCATGAACCGTGAGATCATGACCTGAGTCGACATCAAGAGTCAGATGCTTAATTGACCGAGCCACCCAGGTGCTCCTGAATCCTTTGATTTTTAATTTAAACTTCTTTCTAATTTGGGTTTTTGTTCTTGTATATTATTGTAATTTAATATGTGAAATGACCTGTGTCAGAGAAATCCTAATCAGAAACAATTTATGTTTATCTTGACTAAATCATCATCAGCTGAAAAATGTACAGTGGGTATATAAAATCACCTTTTATAGTTTTAGAGTTTATAGTTATATAATCACCTTTTATAGTTTTAGAGTTTATAGTTATATATAAGCAGTAGTTTGACTTATATTTTTACACATGACATGTGCACGCATGTGTGTATGCATATAATAGCACATGTTAAATTTACCACCAGAGTTGAAATTTAGTTTATTTTAGTTTATTTAGTGTCTTCTTAATTTTTTTCTATAATTTTAGTAATTTTAATTTTAATTTTCTAAAGAAATGTTGCAAAGAAAAGGATAGTAACCACAGGATGGTTATCAAAGCCAAGAAAATAAACATTGGGTCTTTTAAATACAATCTTAGTGTACACTGCAGCTATCATTTTAGAAAAAGATGTTTGATAGCTCGATAAAGCTATTTTACTCTGATCTTTTAAGCCCCTCTCTTACTCATAAAAACTTGGATGGTAAAAGATTAGAATTACAAAACAAAGTAGCAGTGAAAAATACGTTGTACTAAAAATACTTTTTTTTTTCTGGTGTCTTATTCTTGAGTTCCTCCCAATTAGTTTAGATTGTTTTGTTTGAATACCTATGCATTTTGTCCCAATTTTATTTTTCCTCTCAGACTTTCAGAGAGATTTGTACCATTTTAGAAACTTTCAACGGGCTTTCCTTTCTCTCCTGGCCTATACAGGTTTTGCCTGAGCATTAGCTAAAGCCTTGACCAACCCCCATTTTTTCATGAATGTCTTCATGGGAAACATTGCTGTCTCTGTTTCTTTTTAAAAAATTATGTCATAATTTATTTCAAAGGAGGTTTACTTGATATTGTTTCTGAGCCTGAAGTTGTTTGGGCTTGGACTAGCACAGACAAGAGGGCTAGAAAAAGTAAATCATTAACTTCAGGAGTGCCTGGGTGGCTCAGTTGACTAAGCTTCCAACTTCAGCTCAGGTAATGATCTCACATTTCGAGCACTGCCTTGGGCTCTGTGCTGACAGCTCAGAGCCTGGAGCCTCCTTCAGATTCTGTGTCTCCCTCTCTGCCCCTCCCTAGCTTGTGCTAGGTCTCTCTCCCTCTCCCTCTCTTTCTCCCTCTCCCTCTCCCTATCTCTCTTTCTCTCTCTCAAGAATAAAAATAAACATTAAAAAATTTTTGAACAAAAAGTAACCCATTAACTTCAATCCAGTTTCTCCTAAGTCAACCTGATTTTTAAATATATTTTTAAAAATTCTTGTCTTTGGAAATCATAAGCGGGTTAAACTTTTAAGAGTACATGCAAAAAAGAAGCCAGTGTCAAACCAATGTCAATGCTTTTATGTCTCTACATTAATTACAGACTGATTCCAATGAGTACTTGACCTTGAATGCTGGGAGCCAACGGGAGAGAGACCAAGGAACATTGATTTATCCTCCAGAGGTCAGTGGAAATATTTCACAAGGAAGGGGATTCAAAGCAAACGAACTTCAAGGAATGCAGCAAAGTGACCTCTTTAAAGCTGAATATGTCTTTGTTGTGGACTCGGAAGGGGAGGATGAACCCACCAGCGGAAAAGGTGAACAAGGCCTCCCTGGAGGGATAGGTACCACAGCTTCTCGGCCCAAGTCTCTAGCAATTTCCTCCACTCTGGCCTCTGACGTGGTACGTCCCAAAACAAGGGGGACAGACCTCAAGGCCCCATCACATCCTGAAATGTCTCACGAGAATGCCCCTCCACAAAAGCACGGACAGGTAGGTTTTTGTTCTTGTCACAGGAGAAAAGACAATGTTTACATATTCTTTATCCTAGGCTGTCCACAAAAGCCTTCCTGTTTGAAGCAAACAAAACCCTCAAAGAAAAAAGATACTAAAAAACCCAAATCCCAAGATCATAAATCATCAGAGTAAATATAGATAATTAATTCATAAGACAAAAAAGATTATATAATTGTACTGTGAGTTGGCTGAAGAGAAAATGTAAAATATTCAGCTGGGGTGGATCTGAGGGAATGTTATCTCTTACTTTTGAATAATTCTTAGAAGAGGTTGATCCTCAGACTTTCTTAGGAGAGAGTGCTGGGTTAGCTGGCTCCATCAAGAAGCACACTTCAGATAGGAGAAAGATCCTGTGGGAAGACATCAATTGGATATTAGATGTAGACACATGACTTTTAAACTATGGAAAGAATAGTAAAAGGAGAGGCAAGGAAATAAGAGTGTGTAAGAAAAAAAATCTAACCTCTGTGTCTTATGGAGAGAATCTGTTGTGGTCCTGGAAGCCACCAGCACAGGGCTTGCCTCAGAGAAATGGAGAGAAGATTCCACCCCGAACCTTGGCAGCAAAATTGAAGAGTTCCTTATGGTAGATAACCTATTTAAGACCCATTTCTGGGATGGCAGGAAAGAAAGGAGCAGATAGGGAGGGATTTTGAAGGGAAAAATGTGAAGAGTTTACCATTGGCTGGCTAATTGTTGTAATGAAATTATAAAATGACTTTGACAGGCCGAGGTAGAATGTCAGGAATGCAGAGGCTGCCTTTGGGTGTGGATAGTAGATGCAAAGTTCTTGATAAAGCAAGAGTCAGTATCATGATGTCGTGTGTAGGATCTGTTGGACAAGGCACTGGCAAGCATCTCAAAGTAGTTGGAACAGTATTTTTATTGGTGAGATGGCCTTTTGGTGCTGATAGGACCTATGCATAATTGTGAAGTCAGGGTCTTATTTTGGGTGCCACCCAGTCTTCATTTCCGCAGCTTTCACTGACTTCCTGATGCTGAACTTGTATCACTTTTAAGTATCCAGGATCCTTAGGCTTCTTTTTCGTGGTCGAAGACTCTCGCTAGGGCACACCCATCTTGGTCTACTGGATTAAAACATTTATTTCCTCTCAAAATTTATTCTCAGACAATTATTGGAAATGTTCTAATTATAGAATCAAACATATTCTTAGCAAGCAGTGATAGGCTGAAACATTCCTTTCTTGTCTCAGGAAAGATGACATAGAGGTTCTCATAGTCAGGGGAGGGTAATTTGATGTCCCCCTGTGAAAATAACATGAAGGCATGATGATAAAAAATACAAGAAAACAAATAAAATATTCTCAATGAAACAATTTTTATTTATTTAAAAAAATTTTTTTTAACATTTTAATTTATTATTGAGAGACAGAGAGAGACAGAGCATGAGCAGGGCAGGGGCAGAGAGACGGGGAGACACAGAATCTGAAGAAGGCTCCAGGTTCTGAGCTGTCAGCACAGAGCCCGACGTGGGGCTCGAACTCACAAACTGAGAGATCATGACCTGAGCCGAAGTCGGAGGCTCAACCGACTGAGCCACCCAGGCGCCCCTGAAACTATTTTTAGAGTTTTAATTAACTCTTTCCCCTAATTGTTAGAGATTTCTTCCCCTTAGTTGATCGAAGTTGTTTTTATGTGACGAAATATATAGAAGTCAAACTAGAGACTGGATACGTACTTTGGGATTTTTTTCCCAAAATAGATTATTTTGCAGTAGGTTATAGTTCATGTTATCAAAGCTCCTAATGAAAAGGCAAAGTTCAACCTAATTCACTAGTAGTGGCTAAAAATTATGGTTACCACTAATGAAGGAATAGTAGACCCTGAAATGTTTGAGAATAGCCATCATTCCTGTTGGCATTTCCTATAATAATCCATTTGAGTGTAGAATAGTGGAACATCATCAAATAAAAATGAGATGAAATAAGATAACTGCTACCCACAAATGTTTACCGCAGAGAAATGATCCAAGAACCAAGGAAGGCACTCAGAATTTTAATGTAGTCAGTAGTAGAAGCAAAACCTCTAGAGAATATCCCTGCTTGGATTTACTTCATGCCAACAAAGTCAATTTTTCAGTCGGAAATGTAGTCATTTAAGTGAATTTCTGGTCTACCTGGTAAAAACAAATTCATGTATAAAACTGTCTACAAATTAACACTATTAGCAACGATTTATTAAGCTATCCTAAAAAAAAATGCCTTCGGTTCCTGGTCTGGCTTTTAACCTTTCAGTAAAGTAGCCTAGATGTCATTTTCTGTTCTCACCTTGCACTTCTCTTCCTCAGCTCTTCTGAACTATCATAAAAGTACACACTTCATAGCTTTCCATCCCTGGGCCCTTGATTCCTCTTTGTAAAGCTTCTTTCTTCCCCAGACCTATCTCCATTTTGGCCTATGCTACTTAACACTCTAAGCTCAGCTCAGAGAGCCCCTCTTCGATTTTCCATATGATTTTTTAGTCTTTTTAGAAAATCTCTATTATGACTCCTTTTTACTGTGTTGTAATGACAGATTATCTTTTCTTCCTCACTAGACAGAGAACAACTTAAATCAAGGTCTATCTCATTTATTTCTGTTTCCAGCACTTAGTACAGTGTCTTTCATATAGGTGAGGTTCAATAAGGTGTGTAAAAGGAAAAAAATATTTAAGTATTCACATCTTTTAAGTCCTTACACAGACATTGACTCCTTCACGAGGTCAGCTTTGGTTCTGAGTCAAAATAAACCCTCCCTCAAATGATTCTGATAGCTTTTTTTTTTTTTTGCATCTTTATAACAATTATCCTATTTCAGCATGTATTATAACTATTTAGGTATATACCTAAATAGTTAAGTGTTAAGCATTTGACTTCGGCTCAGGTCATGATCTACCAGGCAGGTTCATGAGTTCAAGCCCCACATCAGGCTCTCTGCTGTCAGTAAGAGCCCACTTCTGATCCTCTGTCCCCCCATCTCTCTGCCCCTCTCCCACTTGCACTCTCTCTCTGTCTCTCTCAAAAGAAATGAAAAATAAAGAAGTTTGAGATGACAGCATGTTTGGGGGTCAGGGTAAGGAACTTGTAAGGAGGCAAAGGTTTTATACTGGTTCAACTGCAGCTTGGGCATAAGAACAGAGGAGAAGGCATGGAAAATAAGGTCAGAAAAAAGGAATGGGGTTAAATAAAGGTGGTTCTTACATAAAAGTCTGGGAAATTAGGACACTGGAATGCATATTTATTAAGTACCTAGATTTTATGAATCCATGGCAAAGAGATTACAACAAATCATTTGAATAGAGCAGTAGACATAGAAGCTTTCCTCATGCCCCCAGGCTTCAATCTGCTCTGTGCTCGCAGAATCCTTGAGATCCCCAATGGTAGCAGGTTGTTTCTTCTGGGTGAGATCAGTTGTGCCATTAACCCAAGGGGCAGAGGAAGTACATTAATGGGAAATGAAGTTGATTTGACAATTCTAGCAGAAAGTTGTTGGTGCCTATTAATAGGAGTGAATCCTGACTTGATGTCAGAACTCAATTTTTTTCCTTGTTGGTGAGGTAAAGACTGAACTGGATGTCAGAGTCCTGTTCTTCCCTTCCTCTCCTCATCTTCATTAATCAGAGTCTAGAGCAGAACAAGAGGGGACATGGGGCACCTGGTGGCTCAGTCAGTTAAGCCTCTGACTTCAGCTCCAGTCATGATCTCATGCTTCGTGAGTTCAAGCCCCGTGTTGGGTTCTGTGCTGACAGCTCAGAGCCTGGAGCCTGCTTTGGAATCTGTGTCTCCCTCTTTCTCTACCCCTCACCTACTCACACTCTCTCTCTTTCTGACTCTCAAAAAATAAATAAACGTTTAAAAAAATTAAAAAAAATAGAACAAGAGGGGACAGTCACTGAGGGAGGTGATGAGGCTTTCTTCAAGGAGACTCTAGGAGGTCCTAGCACTCTGTCCTTCTGTTCCTATATCCACTAGACACTTTGTTTCTTCATTGCTACATGAAGGTAATATGCCAGGCACAGGAGAGTAAGGGAATTAATTGTAAAAAAACACAGTACCTGCTTTCAGGGGACTTGAAAAATATGCACCCAAAAACAATGACAATGAAAAGGAACATGCTTTAGAAACAGAGGAGGCTCGGGGGAGGACAGATAGGTTAGCCCAGGACCATCAGGAAGGTTCACACTGTAGGAGCCCATTGTGAATGATGAATATAAGTTTTCTTGATGGATAACTAGGGCCTGGGCATTTCAGACAATGGGAACAGCCAGGGAAGTACCAACCTATCAGAAGTGGGTAGAAGAAGACAAGGGCCATGAAAAGGACTCATCAGAAGATACGAGATAAAGTAGGAGACAGTGATGAAATAGAAGCCATAGATAAAACAGCTTTAAAAAGGAGGGAGAGATGGGAAGTCAGATTCTATAGAGAAATCAGAAATGATAAGGCATTTGTTTTGCCCGAGTGCCTCTTAGGCTTAGGAAAAAAAAAAATCACTGTAGACATGGGCGATAACAGTTTCTCTGGAAGAGTAGGGGACGGAAGCTGTTTAGAGGTCATTGGGAAGTGTATTAGTTTTGTATTGCTGCATAACAGATGACCATAAATTTATTGGCTTTAATAAAACACCCATTTATTTTCTCAAGGGTTCTGTGGATCAGAAGTCTGTGTACAGCTGAACCGGTTCCTTGCTCAGGGTCTCCTGAGTTTGAAGTTAAAGTGTCAGGTGGTACCCTCATCTGGAGGCCCTGCAAGGGAAGGATCTGCTCCTAAACTCCCTCTTGTTATCGGCAGAATTCCTTTCCTAGAGGCTGTAGAAATTCATGGCGTCTTGCTTCTGAAAGCTGGCAGTAGAGAAAGCAAATCTTTGGTATTGTCACCTCTAAACTTTTGACCCTCTTTTAAAGAGCTCATTTGGGGTGCATCTGTTAAGCATTAAGCATCTGACTCTTAGTTTCAGGTCACCATCTCATGGTTTCCTGAGTTCGAGCCCCGCCGTCAGACTTCATGCTAACAGTGCAGAGCCTGCTTGGGATTCTCTGTCTCCCTCTCTGTTTCTGCCCCTCTCCCACTTGCGCTGCCTCTGTCTCTCTCAAAATAAATAAACTTAAAAAATTAAAGAGCTCACTTAATGAGGCCATGCTTACACAGGATAATTTGTTGATTAACTTAAAGTCACCTGACCAGGGACTTTAATTACATCTACAAAATGCCTTCACCTTTGCCAGCTGCTATTAGAAACAAGTCATGGATTCTGCTCCTTCGAAAAGAGGAGGGGTTTGTAAAACGGTGGGGCTTTTTAGAAGTCTCTATAAGGCGTGTGGGGTAAAGTAGGGAAATTAATACAGTAATGGTAGGGTACAGATGTCAGAAGAAAACAACACGGGTCTGAAATGAAGGGATATGTAGGATCTACAAAAATCTTGGTACACACGCTTCTATCCGTTAGCATTTGCTGCATACCAAACCAAGCCAAAATGTAGTGTTTTCGAACAGCAAGCATTTATTTGGCTCCCATGTCTGCAGGTCAATAATTTGGCTGTGTTCAGGCGGATGGCTCTGCACAGCTGTGGTAGGGTCAGCTCATCTTTGCTGTGGTTCACTTGTCTGCAATTGGCTGTTAGGTCCCCTGGTCACTGGTTAGCTGAGATGTGGCCTTCTATCCTCTGGTAGGCCAGCCTGGGCGCATTCACGTCATGGTGATGTTCTGTCCTCAGCAAGCTAGTAAGCTCCAAGGCACTTGCGCCTTTTGAGCCATTGATTCTTATATCACATTGGCTAATGTCCCACTGGCCAAAACAAGTGGTAAGGCAGGTTACGATGGAGGGGGGGGAGGAGAAGGACTTTGCCTTTTTTTGTAAAAAGAGTAGAGGATCTGGAGCCTTTTTATATTTTACTGCATAATATTTATTACTATGTTTTTAAAGTTTGGAAGCATTCTGCCTTATATTTATGAGACAAATGAGACAGCTAATAAAAAGGAAAAAGGATGGCTGTGTAGCACATGGGGCATAACTGATGAAATAAGAGTCCTAAGAAGGCAAGAGCTGCTGTGATTCAGAGAACACGGGGAAAATTTACCTTTTAAAAAATGAAAGTCAACATTTTCCCTTCGAAGGAAGGAAGAAGAATAAGAATAGATCTAGAAAACAATAGCTTTTCCTGTTAATCTCAGTTTTTCTTGGAGAAAGGCAATCTAGGTCATATATTGAGTACACTAGGGGAGTGGTGAGAACGGGATTTATGGAGAGTGGTAACTTTTGGAAGACCTGTGGTTCAGGGCAGGATGAGAAGCTGAGGACAAAACAAAAGAAAAAAAAAAAACACACAAAATACTGAGAGGTACATGGCCCAGCTGAGACTGTGAGACCTTAACTTTATGATACCTGTCTACAGGGCCTTCTAGCTTATATGTGAAAGACGGCCCACCTCTGCACAGGTGCAGGGAATTCAGCTCCACTGTCAGCTGGTGCCTATGTAAGGGACAAGTTCCTAAAAGTGGAGTTGCCCTGTCAGTCAAAGGGACTGTTATTTTTTACTTCTTTTTCTCTCCATTCTTTGTTTTTTAATTCCAGGATAATTAATGCGCAGTGTTATATTAGTGTTGGGTGAGCGATATAGTGGTTCTACAATTCTAGACATGACTCAGAGCTCATATGATAAATGTACTCTTAAGCTCCTTCACCTATTTCACCCAGCCCCCAGCCCCCCCACCTCCCCTCTGATAACTATTAATTTGTTCTCTACAGTTCAAAATCTAATTTTTTATTATCTCTTTTTTTATTTGTTGGTTTGTTTTGTTTCTTAAATTCCACATGTGAGTGAAATCATATGACTGACTTATTTTACTTAGCATTATACCCTCTAGATCCATCCATGCTGTTGCAAATGGCAAGATTTCATTCTTTTTTTGTGACTAATACCCATTCTATGTGTGTGTGCATGTGTGCGTGTGCGTGTGCGTGTGTGTGTGTGTGTGTGTGTGAGAGAGAGAGAGAGAGAGAGAGAATATACACACACATACCACCTCTTCTCTATCCATTCATCTATCAGTGAACATTTGGGCTGCTTCTATAATTTGTCTTCTATAATTTGCAGTAAACATAGACATGCGTTTATCTTTTTCATTTAGTGTTCTCATTTTCTCTGGGTAAATAACCTAGTGGGATTACTGGATCATATGGTAATTTTATTGTTAAGTTTTTGAGGAACTTCCATACTGTTTTCCACAGTGGCTGCACCAGTTTTCATCCCTACCAACAGTGCATGAGAGTTCCTTTTTCTCCAGTCCTTGCCAACACTTCTTTTGTCTTGTGTTTTTTATGTTAGCCATTCTGACAGGTATGAGGTGATATGATACAGTGGTTTTGATTTGAATTTCCTTGACGATGAGTGATGTTGAAAATTTTTTCATATCTGGATATGTTGGAGAAATGTCTGCGCCTGTCTTCTGCCCAGTTTAAATTGGATTATTTGGTTTTTTTTTTGTTTGTTTGTTTTATTTTGTTTTTGTTTTGGTGTTGGGTTGTGTAAGTTCTTAATATATTTTGGATCCTAACCCCCTACCAGATATATCATTGTGATTATCTTCTCCCATTCTATAGGCTGTTAGTTTTGTTGATTATTTCCTTTGCTGTGCAGAAACTTTTTATTTTTATGTAGTTCCAATAGTTTATTTTTACTTTTATTTCCCTCGCCTCAGGAGATATATCTAGTAAAATGTTGCTATGGCCAGTGCCAGAGTAATGACTACCTGTGCTCTCTTCGAGAATTTTTATGGTTTTGGGTCATTAATCCATTTTGAGTTAAGTTTTGTGTAGGTGTGAGAAAGTGTCCAGCTTCATTTTTTTTCCCATGGAGTTGTCCGGTTTGGAAACACTGTTAAAGAGACTGTCTTTTTCCCATTTCCCATTCTTGCCTTCTTCGTTGAAGATTAATTGACCATAAAATTGTGGGTTTATATCTGGGCTCTCTATCCTGTTCTATTAGATTTATGTGTTTATTTTTGTGTTGGTGCAACACTGTTTTGGTTACTACCGCTTTGTAGTGTATCTTGAGATCTGAGAATGTGATTCTTTTAGTTTTGTTCTTCTCTTTCAATATTGCTTTGGCTATTCAGGGTCTTTTGTGGTTCCATACAAATTTTAAGATTACACTTTTGTAAAACATGCTATTGGTATTTTGATAGGGATTGCATTAAATCTGTAGACTGTTTTGGGTAATATAGACATTTTAACAGTTTTTGTCCTCCCAACCCATGAGGATAGAATGTCTTTCCATTTCTTTGGGTCATCTGTTTCTTTCATCACTGTTTTATGGTTTTCAGAGTACAGGTTTTTCACTCCTTGGTTAAGTTTATTTCTAGGTATTTTATTATTTTCGTTGCAACCACAAATGAAACTGTTTTCTTGGGGTGCCTGGGTGACACAGCTGCTTAAGCTTCCAATTCCAACTTCGGCTCAGGTCACGATCTTGCAGTTCATGAGTTTGAGTCCTGCAAAGGGCTCTCTGCTGTCAGCACAGAACCCACTTCAGGTCCTCTGTGCCCCTCTCTCTCTGCGCCTCTCTGCTTGTGGTCTCTTTCTGTCACTCTCTCAAAAAATAAATAACATTTAAAAATTAAAAAAAAAACTGTTTTCTGGGTTTCTCTTTCTGCTGCTTTATTATTACTATATAGAAATGGAACTTACTTCTGTATATTGATTTTGTATCTTACAACCTTAGTGAATTCATTTACCAGTTCTTATAGTTTTCTACTAAAGTCTTTAGGATTTTCCATGTAGAGTATTATTGTGTCATCTGCAAATAGTGAAAGTTTTACTTCCTTCTTACCAATTTGGATGCCTTTTTATTTCTTTTTGTTGTCTGATTGCTGTGACTAGGACTTCCAGTACTATGTTGAATAAAAGTGGTATGCGTGGATGTCCTTGCTAATATTTTGTTCTTGACGTTAGGGAAAAGCCTCTTAGTTTTTCACTATCGAGTATGATATTGACAGTGGGCTTTTCATAATATGGACTTTAGTATATTGAGGTATATTCCTTCTAAACCTTCCTTACTGGCAATTTTTATCATGAATGGATGGTGTACTTTGTCACATGCTTTTTCTGCATCTGTTAAAATGATCACATTAAGGTTTTTATCTTGTCTCTTGTTGATGTGGTGTATCATGTTGACTGATATGCAAATATTGAATTACCCTCGCATCCAGAAATAAATCTCACTTGATGTGGTGAATGATTTTTTAAATGTATTGTTGGATTTGGTTTGCTAATACTTTGTTGAAAACTTTTGAATCCATATTCAACAGAGATACTCCTGTAGTTCTCTATTTTTGTAGTGTGTTCGATTTTGGTATCAGAGAAATGCTGACCTCATAGAACAAATTTGGAAGCTTTTCTTCCTCTCATATTTTGACTAGTTTGAGAAGAATAGGTATTAACTCTTCTTTAAATATTTGGTAGAATTCATCTGTGAAGGCTTCTGATCCTGGACTTGTAGTTGCTGGGAGTTTTTTAAATTACCGATTTAATTTCATTGCTGGTAATTGGTCTGTTCACATTTTCTATTCCTTCCTGATTTAGTTTTGGGAGTTTATATATTTCTAGGAGTTTTATTCATTTCTTACAGGGCATCCGATCTGTTGGCAAATAATTTTTTTTAGTATTCTCTTAAAATTGTTTGTATATCTGTGCTGTCGGTTGTTATTCTCATTCATTTGTGATTTTGTTTGTGTTCTCACTGTTTTTTGATGTGTCTTGCTAAAGGTTTATCAATTTTGTTAATCCTTTAAAAGAACTGCTCCAGGTTTCATTGATTTGAGCAATTTCATTTATTAGTTTCTATTTCATCTATTTCTGCTCTAATCTTTATTATCTCCTTCCTTCTATGGTTATTCGATTTTGGTCTTATTTTTCTAGCTATTTTAGTTACAAGGTTAGGTTGCTTATTTGAGATTTTTTTAATGCTTCTTGAGAGCAGCTCGTATAGCTATAAACTCCCCTCACAGAACAGCTTTTTCTGGGGTGCCTGGGTGGTTCAGTGGTTAGTTAAGCATCTGACTTTTGATTTTGGCTTAGGTCATGATCTCATGGTTTGTGAGATTGAGAGCCCGGCCTCGGGCTCTGCGCTTACAGCTTTGTATTCTCTTTCTTCCTTTCTCTCTGCACCACCTGCACCTGCATCCTCTCTCTGGCAAAATAAATAAACTTTTGCTTTTGCTGTAGCCCACAGATTTTGAACCACTGCATTTTCATTTTCATTTTCATTTGTTTCCATGTATTTTTGGATTTTCTCTTAGATTTCTTCATTGACACATTCATTGTTTAACATGTTATTTAACCACCATGTATTTGTGTTCTTTCCAGATTTTTCTTGTTTCATAGCATTGTGGTCAGAAAACATACATGATAGGACTATGACCGTTTTGAATTTGTGGAGGCTTATTTTATGGCCTACTAGTGCTCTATTCCAGAGAATGTTCCATGTGCGCTTGAAAAGAATGTATTTTGCTTTTTTACGAGGGAGTGTTCTGAATTTATCTGTTAGATCCATGTGGCCCAATGTATCTTTTAAAGCCACTGTTTCCTTGTTGATTTTCTGTTTGGATCACCTGTCCACTGATGTGAGTGGGATGGTAAAGTCCCTTACTATTACTGCGTTACTACTGATTACTTCTTTTATGTTTGTTATTAGCTGCTTTATATATTTGGGTGCTCCCATGCTGGGTGCATAAATATTTACAATTGTTATACATTCTCGTTTGTTCCTTTTATGATTATATAATGTCCTTCTTTGTCTCTTTTACAGTGTTTGTTTTAATGTTTGTTTTGTCGAAGAACTGCTACTCCAGGTTTCTTCACTTCCATTTATGGTAAATGCTTTTCCATCCTTCCACTTTCATTCTGCATGTGTTTTAGGAATAAGTTGAGTCCCCCGTAGGAAGCATATTGATCTACTTTGCTTTTTTATCCATTCCATTCCCCTGCGTCTTTTGATTGGAGTGTTTAGTCCATTTACATACAAAATAATTATGGATAGGTACCTTTTCATTGCCATTTGTTACATGTTTTATGGTTGTTTTCATAGTTCTTTTCTGTTCCTTTCTTCTCTTGCTCTCTTCTCTTATGGTTTTCTAGATTTCTTTAGTGACACACTTTGGATTCCTTTCCGTTTATGTTTTGCATATGTATAACCAGTTTTTGATTTGTGGTTATCATTAGAATTATATACACTTCTAATACATATAGCAGTCTTTATTAATTTTATGGTGGCTTAAATGTGCACTCATTGCAAAAGCACTAAATTTCTACTCCTCTCCCCCTGCCCCCCTCCATTTTAGGTATATGGTATCGTACTCCACTCCCTTTTTTTGTTAATTTCTTGACTGATATTTTTATAGATACACTTAATTTTACTGCTTTTGTGCTTCCAACTTTTCTTACTCCTGGTTATATCTTTCCTTCCCATTCAAAGAGTCCCCTTTATATTTCTTCTAAGGCTGGTTTAGTTATAATGAATTCCTTTAACTTTTGTTTGTCTGGGAAACTCTTTATCTCTCACTCTATTCTGCATGATAGCTTTGATGGATATTCTATCCTTGGTTGTAGGGTTTTTTCCTTTCAGTACTTGGAATATATCATGCCACTCCTTTCTGGCCTGCAAAGTTTCTGCTGAAAAAAAACCACTGATAGCTTTACGGGCTTTCCCTCATATATAACTGTTTTCTCTTATTGCTTTTGAAATTTTCTTTTTATCACCACTTTGTACCATTTTAATTACTATGTGTCTTGGTGTAGACCTCCTTGGGTTAACTTTTTAGGGGTCTGTCTTTATCTCCTGGATCTGAATTTCTCTTTCCTTCCCCAGATCTGGGATGCTTTCAGCTGTTATTTCTTCAAGTTAATTTTCTTTCCTCTTTTCTTTCTCTTCTCCTTCTGGGTTCCCCATAATGTGAATGTTATTATGCTTGATAGTGTCACTGAGTTCCCTTAATCTGTTTTCATTTGTCATTATTTTTTCTCTCTCTTGTTCACCTTGCTTTCCGTTACTCTCTCCATCAGTTTGCTGATCTGTTCTTGCTTCTTCTTGTCTATTATTTATTCCCTCTAGGGTACTTTCAATTATAGTTTATTGAGTTCTTCATCTCTGGTTGGTTAGTGTTTATATTTTCTGTCTTTTTGTGGATGGTTTCCATGAGATCCTCCACTCTTTTCTCAAGCTCAGTGAAAATCTTTATGACTATTACTTTAAATTCTCTATTAGGCATATTACCTATCTCTGTTTTGTTTAGCTCTCTTGCTGTGATTTTGTCCTGATTTTTCATTTGGGATATATTCCTCTGTCTCCTCATTTTATCTAACTCTCTGTCTATCTCTATGTGTTAGGAAAGTTGGCTATATGTCTCCTGGTCTTGAAAGTAGTGGCCTTGAGAAAAAGTGCCCTACAGCGCAATATCCCTTGTTTACCATAACCTGGCACTTCAGAAGTGTCTCTTATATATGTTGTATGTACTCTATTGTTGTGGTGGAGCCTTCAGCTCAGTCATTTTCAATGGCTCTCTTTGTCCATTGAGGGCAGGATTAGGTCCCTGTGTTGTTAGTGGGCTGGTCCGGGGTTGTTGCCTTGGGTCTGAGCTGAGTCAGACAATGCACTCGCCAGAGCTGTGGTAGTACTAAACAGCAGGGTGCTATTCCTGTATTGTTTCCTGCAATGCTTTTATTGGTGGGCATTGCCTGCACTTAGAGAAGTTATCTGCCTCCAGCCCATTATCGTGGCCATAGTTGAATGGTGTGTGCAGGAGCATTTGAGGTGGTGCCGGCCCCTTTCAGGGCTACTTTCCACACTGCCATACTTGCAACATGGCTTTGGATGTATCCCTGCCAAGACGTGTTGGATGAGTTGGGTCTGCAGAAGAGCAGGAGGAGGGGCATGCTGTTAGGGAGCTAGGTGGATAGTGTTGGTGGTCTGCTGGCTCCCGCACATATCTCTGTATGCAGGCTCGGGTGGTAGGTTCTTTTGTTTTTGGAGGTAGTCTTCTAAAAATACCTACCCCGCCAGCACATGCTCTGAGATTAGTAAGCAAATCTCCTATATACCCCAGGAATTTTCCTTTTCCTTTTTTTAAATTAAAAAAAATTTTATTTATTTATTTTCAGAGAGAGGATGCAGGAGAGGAGCAGAGAGAGAGGGAGAGAATCCCAAGCAGGCTCTGCACTGCCAGTACAGAGCCTGACATTGGGCTCCATCTCATAAACCATGAGATCATGACCTGAGTCAAAATCGAGAGTCAGACACTTAACCGACTGAGACACCTAGGTGTCCCAAACCCAGGAATTTTTCAAACTGCTGCTTTTATGCTCTGTTTCAGCAGGGCTATTGTTGTGCTGTCTCTTTATGTTGAGAACTCAGGTTCCTATTGCTTTTCTGCTCTCCCAGAGCTGAGCCTGCTGAATTTTAAAGTTCTGGGTGTTAAGCCCCTCTGATTGTAAGAACTCCTGAAATTAGACTTTCTGGTTTTCAAAGTCAGATATTATGGGGATTTGTCTTCCTGGTACAAGTCCCTTGTGCCTGAGGTGCCTGGTATGGGGTCCGCTCCTCTCCCCTTTCAGCACATGGTGTCCCTCCCTCCTAAGGACAGTCCTCTGGGTCAATTTGGCTCCCAACTGTGTCTCCACCATCCCTATGCTCTTTGGTGTGGCCTGTTCTCTATATTTAGCTGTGGAGAGTCTGTTCTGCCAGTCGTTCAGTCTTTTTCTGGGTTTTTTACACTGTTTCGGATGTTACCTAGGTGTATCCCTGGGACAAGATGAGCCTAGGATCTTCTTACTTCTCCATCTTCCTGGGAAGTCCTCTGTTGTTATTATTATTATTTTTATAGCAGCTTTAAGTAGATTAGGTCTAGGAGCATATTGGCAGTTAGTAGGGTTGATTTAAGAATGAAGATTTGGCAAGTGGATTGCAAAAAGAACAAGGTAGCTAGAGTGTTGACAATACTGGCCAGGAGGTTGAGATTGAACAAAGTATTTCTAAAACCTGAAATGAAAAATAGTAGGGTTGAAAGAGATGAGATGAGACAGCAAGAGAGGGTCTCTGTCATGAAGGAAAGGTTTTTCTGTTCACGTTATATATAGAGAAAGTATTGAGGACATCTTGGGAGTTAGGTGTGCTTTGATTAGTCACTCTAATGATAGGTTAAATGGGGTGCAACTGGAGATAGAAATGCCAGAAATATTATTTAAATTGTTAAGATTTTAAAGGCTGAGAATCTATCTGCCCAGTGATATTACAAGTGTTCATTACTGAGATGACCCATAAATAGGTATGTTTAGGGGGCCAAGCCATTTTAACGTAATTATTGCATATGAGGACAAAAAGGAATCTAGGGTTTTTACCTTGCACGGCTGTACAGATTCAGGAGGAAGAGCTCTACTCTATGGATCAATTTCCTGTGACGTCCTAATCTTGGGAACTATTTATCAGATCAAGAACTTTTGCTCTTATTCAGATGCTTTGGAATCTAAGACTTATTAGAAAAAAAATTGAATATATACAGAAACAGTTAATTTAGATTGACTAAAACTCTGAAACAGCTCCACAAGAGAGATTGGTTGTTAGAATAGCTGGTGGCCTCTATTATATAGGATTCAAGAGTGGATTTAGGATTCAGATTAGCCGCTTGATGAGAGCAGAACACTGAAAGCATCCTCTCTTACGAAGATTATTGTGAAGGTATTCCAGAATTCAGGATAGTCTTTCTAGGAGAAGAAATTAAGAATAACTTTGGAAGAAGTGTATGGTAAGGGAACTCAAGGAATCAGAAGAAGACTGGGAATTAGAGAACATAGTTGAGGGTAGCTTTGGAGAGGTGGCTAAAGCAAAGGAATCACAAAGATCACATTAGAAATAAATGATGGGGAAGACAGAGAATAGCCTTGAGGAGAAGGAATTAGAGCATCATTAAGAAACCTGGAAGACAAAACAAGAGGTTATAATGGAAAAGGATGAAGGGATGGAAATTTGTAGACATCAAGAGAGAAGTTTATTATCACTGGTAAAGCATTTAGAGGGTAAAGGTAAATGAGGGAACTTTTCTGAGCTGACTGAGCATTTGACAGGTGTACATTCTTTCTTTCTGCACAAAGTTATTCATGTCTTTACCAACTTTTTTTTTTTTTAACCCATTGAGAGGCATTTAGGGAAATGAATCTTTTCCATTAAGAATAATTCTTCACTCCTGGGAATTTTATAAAAGTATGGTGCCATAATTTTTAATTCATATAAATTAGGATAACATCTGATATATTTGCAAATTAGAAACAAATACATTGCAAATACTTGTTAATATGTTGAATAGGAAAATATAATAAAAATATATGTAGGTTAATACGAACACAATAAACATTCTTAGACATTTCAGAAATCGTTTTCTTAGAAGCTCTTCTGTAATCAACTATTCCAAAGTACAAAAAATTGAATTATTAATAGTTGGTGAAATATGACTCAGTGTAATAGAGAGTTTAGTAATTGGAAGCCATAGTCTCGCGAAGGTTGGGGGAACAGTTTTTTTCTTCTGAATGAGACCTTCATAATTATAGCCTTATGATTTTAACACAATAATTTCATGGGTAATCTGGATGAATTAATGAATTTGTGGTATAAATTGAAGTTATCTGGAAATATGTTTGAAAAGGGAATGGAATTTTGTGACTGTTGTTATTAATTTACAAAATTCTTTACCAGAGGCTAGAGTATAACGTGCAAAGTCTTGAAATTTCTTCATTCTTTTTGTGAGAAGAGACCAATCACTGGAAATAATCACAGAAGAACTTTCACTTATGTCTAATCACGTGAATCAGTTATATGAACACTGGCTAAGCAGAATTGTTTCTAAGTAAAGCTGATGTGAGGAAATTGTTAAGCTTTCTTTGTCAATTTGATTGAATCTGCTTGATTATCAATTATCCCTGATTTTCAGATATTTTGGGTAATGCCAATGTATTCAAATATTAATTGTGTAACAAGAATTCTGTGTTGCAAGTACACATATGAATTTACACATAAAAAGAAAGATCTATTTTGGGTATGTTTACTTGAAACTTAGAAGTTTAGGGTGAGTTGTTTGCATTTATCAGTTTAAAATATTTTTAGAATTCAAAACTATAGGGATATAAAAATCTTTGCAATAGGTCTGATGGACACTTCCTTAACATGTTACAAAACAAAATCAAGAAATACCTTTTACTAAACTTGTAAACCAGGCTTTTGCAAAGTTTAGTTGGGTCAGACATTTTCTTGCCATGTAAGGCAATATATTATATAATATAGAATAATATAGTAGTGTAATATCATTTAATAAATATTAGAATTTTGAATAACTAATATTCTCTAAATTCTCTTATGAGTTGATAGAATTAAATCAATGATTTTGCAGGGAGACCAGTGTTTAAAACTTGGCTTTTGAATTATTTATAATTTCAGCATTTGTTTTAAAGTACTGGGTGATTTTTAAAATAGCACAAAAATATATACACCCAGTTATTTCACAGGCCCTCCCTAGACTCTCTTGAAAATGATCTTTCCTTCCTTCCTTCCTTCCTTCCTTCCGACCTACCTACCTACCTACCTTCTCTCCTTCGTCTTTCCCTCCACTTCCTCTGTCTTTCCCTTCCCTTCTTTTCTTTCTTCCTTCCTTTCCTTCTCTCCTTCCTTCCTTCCTTCCTTCCTTTCTTCCTTCCTTCCTTCCTTCCTTCCTTCCTTCCTTCCTTCCTTCCTTCCTTCCTTTCTTTCTTTCTTTCCCTTCCTTCCTTCCTTCCTTCCTTCCTTCCTTCCTTCCTTCCTTCCTTCCTTTCTTTCTTTCCCTTCCTTCCTTCCTTTCTTCCTTCCTTCCTTCCTTCCTTCCTCCTTTCTTTCTTTCTTCTTTCTTTCTTTCTTTCTTTCTTTCTTTCTTTCTTTCTTTCTTTCTTTCTTTCTTGTTTTGTTTTTAATGTTAGGGGATTCATGGGTTGCATTGTTTGAGGCAAATTACATTTTTAAAGTACTCTGGCTTCTTTTGATATGAAAGCATACCTATCTTTTTCCATTATAACCCAAATCATTTATTAAATATTCATTCTGGCAAATAATTAGAGAGTATGTTTTTTGCTCTAACTTGCTCTCTATTTCAAACTTTGCTTTCACTCTCTCAATTTATCATTGTTGATGTAGATCATGTTGATGTTGGGTGCTGCAACTGTACAATATGTAGGAGTACCTCACGTTTTTAGAATTTTAAACATTTTAAATGTATTAAACCTTTTAGGGATTGTAATCATTATTATTGTAGTCATTGTATTATATTATTATATTATATATTATTATTATTTTTTTCAATGGAAGAAAATCTATTTCATTTTTCAAAGTGAAGTTTGAAACTTATATTGATGGTAATTTAAATCTTTTCAAGTCACACAATTCCAAGTTAAGACAACGATTTTAGATTTTTGTCAGTGAATTATTTTCCAGATGGAAACATCCATATATAATTTTATATTGATGTTCTTACAGGAAATAAATGAGATATAATATATAACACTTCATGGTTTATTTATATTTTATTTCAAATTTAAAGCACTGCTTCATTAGCAAAACAGAATGTCTTCCATTTTTGTGGAGGTTTAAGGGGCCTGTTTTGTGTAAACTAATAGAAGGACTGTTTGCATTAAACACACAAGTGACAAGAATATTTTAATAGTTTCACAAGTAATCTCCTATTACAACCTGTCTATTTCTCTTTCCTCTAGTTAACTTCTCCCACTACCTCTGAGCAGCTTGCCTGTAAACCACCTGCTTTCTCCTTTGTTTCTCCAACTAATCAGAAAACGCCACCTGACCCAGTTAACCTCGACGGAGCCTCTGTGCTAGAGGAGTTCCACACTAGGAGGCTGGATGTCAGTGGGGCCTTGGTGGAAGAAACAGCTACGTATTTTCAAACTTCTGCTCACTCTTCACCCTTTTTTGCATCGAAGGGCACCTCCTCGACGTCACAGTTTCCCCATTCCACTCAGTTATCAGGTTCTAATTTATCCAGTCCAAGTGCAGCAGATCAGAAACCCGGACTGGCATCTGAAGTTCTGAAGAAGACAACGACTTTAACCTCGCATGTCCTTAGCCCCAGTGAAAGGCCAAGAGCCACTTCTCCTTCACCATCCTCCAGTGCTTCTCTGAAGTCAAATTCAGCCTCCTACATACCAGTCCGTATTGTCACACATTCACTCTCTCCGAGTCCAAAACCATTTCCCTCCTCTTTCCACGGCTCTTCTTCCACTATCTGTAGCCAAGTGTCATCTACTGGAAATCTCTCAAAGTCAGGGGTGAAATCCCCAGTGCCCTCCCGGCTTTCACTGCTTACTGCCATCCTCAAGTCAAATCCTTCTCACCAAAGACCCTTTTCCCCTGCATCCTGTCCCACATTCTCTCTTAACTCTCTGGCTTCTTCCACACTCACTCTGGATCAAAAAGTAAAACAAACCCCACCCACACCTAAGAAATCTCTCTCTAATTGTTCCCTGAGAGCAGGGTCCCCAGAGCAGAGAGAACACCAGGTTTCCGAACTTAGTCAGCAATCCTTCCACTTACCTTTTTTGGCCAAATCTACTCCCCTTTCTCAGGCATGTTCCCTTTCTCCCACAAAACATGACAGTAGCAGCCTCATTTCTTTGAATGTAGAGAAAACATCACCCACTTCTTTGAAAAGCAACCCGACACTCTCCCTGCTACAGACTGATACACCCAGTTCTGCAGGTCTTCCTCCTGTTCCACCAAGTGTTCCTTCTGTTTCTTTGAAGGGCAAACATGATGTTGACCTCTGGGGTCCAGAAAAGCCCAGGAATATTCATATACATCCTACATCAGCCTCCTCTGCATTATCTTCTCTGCCTCCTCCCACTAACCAAAGAGCCATGCTCTCCTCTCCAGAGAAATGTTTCCATCCTTCCCCAGCTCTTTCAAACCTGATAAACAGATCCAAGAGAGCAGCTCCACAGCTAGGTGGCCAGGGGCAGAATCTTTCAATTCCTCCTTCGACCCCTGTCTCCAGTGCTAGCTCTCCCTCTCTTCCCAAACTGGGTTTCTCCCCTCTCCCTCATGCTCCTCTGCCCACTCAGGCGCTTCAGCTCAGTCCAACACTGTACCCGAATTGTGGCAGTGGTACCTTGCCTTCAAGACTTGGAAAACCTGAAAGCTCAGTATCCAACCACAGGTCATCTGTTTCAACCCCATCACCTCCCATCTCTCTAACAAGAACCAAGGAGCTGATTTCACCTTGTGCATTGTCTATGTCAACAGGCTCTGAAAATAAGAAACCCAAGGTATTCTTCTGCATGTTGCATGGTGCATGCTTATTTTGAAACATGGGAGAATCTTTTTTCCAGAGGAAAAATAATTACAATATTCATTCTGCTCTTACAAGGAGTTATAGAAAGTATAAGTAGAACTAGGATTTGGTATTATTTTAATGTGTCAGTGAATTATGATCTATCTAAAATATGCATGTTTTGATAAAACTCTTTGATTTCACAAATCCTCCTGTTATTGTAACTTCTTATATCTATGACTCCAAGATATTTTTTTTCAGGCATGATGAGTTACATCATTAATTACAAAGATGGGATATAAAGCAGTTGATTCAGATTTGAGACTATGATAAATTTCTGATTATTTAATTTCATGAAACTTATTGTCCATCAAAATATCCTGTACTAATAGAATAGTAAACAGAATCAGTATAAAAATTTCCCCCTTTTACCAGGTTGATTTCTTTTTTGCTCCTTGTACCACCTCAAATCCATACCAGTATGATTTGGCTATACACATGTAGAACAAAAAGGAGTAGAAATTTCCTTTTTATGTGAACATTACGTTTGATTTACTTTGACCTCTAAATACTTATAAATTATGAAATACTGAAAGGGTAGGTAGGCTGGGTATAAGAAAATAGAATTGAGAGAGGAGAAATACTGACTTCTAAATGCTCTGAAGCAACCTACTGAGCAAGAATGGATACTGGCATACATTCATTCATTTATTATTATTTTTTATTTTATTTTTATTATTGAAGTACAATTGACATACAATGTTATATTAGCTTCAGCTGTGCAACAAATTGATTCAAAACTTGTATGCATTGTGCAGTGCTCACCGGATAAGTATAGTTACCATACAATGCTATTAAAATGTTATTGACTATATTTTCTATGCTATACTTTCGTCTCTATGGCTTACACAATTTATAACCAGAAGTTTGTACTTCACCTCCCCTCTGACAACTGTCAGTTCTCTATATTTAAGAATCTGTTTTTTTTGTTTGTCTTTTCTTTTGCTTTGTTTTTAGATTCCACATATAAGTGAAACAATGTGGTGCCATGCACTGTGGGAATATAAATTGGTACAGTCACTATGAAAAACAGTATGACAGTTCCTCAAAATATTGAAAACGGCAATGCCATATGATCCAATAATTCCACTACTGAATATTTACCCAGTGAATACAACAAAGCTAATTTGAAAAGATATATGCACCCCTATGTTTGCGGCTGAATTATTTATAGTAGCCAAGATATGGAAGCAAGCTAAGTGTCCATTGACAGATGAATGTACAAAGAAGATGCAGTGCACACACACACACACACACACACACACACACACACACAGGAATATTATGTAGCCATAAGAAAGGATGAATCTTGACACTTGCAACAACATGAATGGATCTGTAAAGTATTATGCTGAGATAAATAAGTCAGACTGGGAAAGATAAGTACCAAATGATTTCACTCATACGTAGACTCTAAAAAGCAAAAGAAATGAAAAAATAAATAAGCAGAATCAGACTTGTAAATACAGAGAACAAACTGATGGTTGCCAGAGGGAAGTGGGGAGCAGGCTGGGCAGAATGAATGAGATACAGGCTTCCAGTTATGGAATGAATAAGTCATGAGAATAAAAGGAACAGCACAGGGAATATGGTCAGTGGTGTCGTTACAGTGTTTTTTGGTGACAGATGGTAGCTACACTTGTGGGTGTAGCCTAATAGACAGAGATGTTGAGGCACCGTATTATACACCTGAAACTAATGTACCATTGTGTGTCAACCTTATTAAAAAAAAAAACAAACCTTAAAAAAACCCTATACTCTGAAGACTAGCATTTGTTTTAATGTGAGAAGGGGAACATTCGAAGATGTGATTCATAGAGTTCATTTTCTCCTGGTAGAAGGGCATCTCTGCTCTAGAGCATGCCAGCCTCTCAACTATTCTTAAATACTTACGATGTGGATCTTCTAGAACCAGAATTTGGTTGTTGTATGAATCAAATAAAATTCTGAAAGTGCCTGTATTGGGAGAGAACTGTGATTTTTAGTTCAGTGCGTTGAAGTAACAGTTTGAGAACTTTGAAATTCCATGGAGATTGTGTTCAACTCTGTCACTGTTTGAATGATCAGCTTAAGATGGGAAAGATGAAACGACGCACATAATCTTGTGAATAACGTTGCCTACAATTCAACATAACAATCATGCAGAAAACGCCTGCTGCATCCCCACCATCCTACTAGCTTTTGGGGGATGTGTGTTTGTATTTTCTTTAATATTTTTTAATGTTTATTTATTTTTGAGAGTGACAGAGAGAGACAGTACATGAGCAGGGAAGAGGCAGAGAGAGAGGAAGACACAGAATCCGAAGCAGGCTCCAGGCTCTGAGCTGTCAGCACAGAGCCTGATGTGGGGCTCAAAGCCACTAACCGTGAGATCATGACCTGAGCCGAAGTCGGCAGCTTAACCAACTGAGCCACCTAGGGCCCCTGTGTGTATGTATGTTTTAAGGAAAGTAAGAGGTAATTATTTGTCCTTAAAAAAATAAATTTTATTTAGCCAAAGAAAATATACAGATGCTCGATGTGGGGAAGCTACATAGAGTTATTAAATCCATAATAAAACTAGAAGACAAGTATAAGGCAATATTAATATAGTATCATACAGATTATATACAATTGCTCACTGAATTTAATGTAATAGAAGTATTACTATAGAGCATGGTTAGTGAGGGAACTTAAAACAAATGTCGGGCCTGTTGGAAATTTTGAGGATTTAATGAGGAGGGAAGGAGCTGGCATTTCAGAAATTAAGTAAATAACCTGATGAAATGTACAGAAGATGAACCCAGGAGTATACGGGGAGACATAAGAAGATTACTCTTATCATTAAATAGTGACAATTGCAATAATAATTATTTTAAACAGATATCACATGCTTTCTCTATATAAAATATCTATATATAAATTATACAAAATAGTTAAAAAATAATTAAAGACTATGTCAGTTAACTTTTATGACCATATGATGTTGGTAATACTATTTTCTCCATATTAGATATCAAACACAAAGCAATAACTCATTAATAATCATCAATCATTTTAGCCTGATTTAATAATTCTCGTGAAGGAAATCATCATTACAGAATCGTCAGAATTATCAATTTCTATAATGTTTGGGTCATTTAAAAATGTGTTTTTAGGGAGGCCTGGGTGACTCAGTCGGTTAAGCGTCTGTCTTCAGCTCAAGTCATGATCTCGTGGTTCACGAGTTCCAGCCCCAAGCCGGGTTCTGTGCTGACAGCTCAGAGCCTGGAGCCTGCTTCATATTCTGCATCTCCCTCTCTCTCTGCCCCTCCCCTGCTAGTATTCTGTCTCTAAAAAATACATAATAATAATAATAAAAAATATTAAAAATGTATTTTAGAAATTATTAAGCCCTCGTATTTTATACTTTCAAAGAAAATGGGATGGAGGAAATCAAACATTTTCTATAATTCTGAATTTAAAAACTTATTTATTTAAGGTAAAATGACCTGGCGATTATCTAAAAATACATATGTGTAATTATGGAATTCATTTGTGGTATATTGAAAACAACCTGGGGATGTGAACAGTACTGTCTCCTGAATTTATGAACAATTATTTCTTAGACCATATTGCCAGTATGTTAAAATTATTTGTTACCTTTGTGAAAAGTGATTTTACTCCAGAGGCTTCTGCAGAGTATTTCTCTTTGTGGTTTACTCTCCTTTGTTCACATTTTGTCCTGTTTTTGGAGAGTGGGAAGAGGGTGAGCCCAGAGGGCTTTTGATCAAGGCAGGTTCTTTTTGGTCCTAAAATCAAGTGGAAAATCTGTTCTCCCACAGCCCACTTTCTGTTCCCAATATTAAAGAATTTCCAGCATTCGCTTTATTTTTAGTTTTAATTTCTAAGTTAAAAACTTCACGCCTATAGAAGTGCATGATAAATTTGCTGAACATGAAAATATGAAGAACCATGATAATTTATCTATTTTTACCTGTTTTATTGAACAAAAGTGTTTCTTATAATGGGCAAAATGTATGACAGTTGCAAAACTAGTTGCTCCCTGAGCTGTTCTTAGCTATATTTATTTCTTCCTGGCTTCTTGCTATTATCTCTCCCAGGTAAAAATCAGCATACATTTTTTTTTTTAATTGCAAACTATTATTTGCAGGATTCGTAACTTGAGTATAAAAAAATCATTAAAATGGACCCTGGAATAAACCTTATCCCAGTTTCCTTTGATGTTTGACTAGTTTTGTTTGAATTGCTAAGACTATTTTACAGATTGATAAGAGGAAATAGACAAAAGCTTTGGGATATCAAAGAACTCATGCTCCTCTGGATTGTTTCTTGGTTGCTCCTTCCACTGTGGTGCTAATCCAAGCACAGGGTTCTCTTTGAAGCCAAAGAGCCTTAGATTTAGATCAGCTTCCCTCAGTGCCAGATCCCAAAAGGAAAGAGGTCCTGGAATACAAATGGCCATCAAATTAAAACATGAATGCTTGAAGGGTATTAGTTCAAAGTGGGCCCTACTGTCCTTTGATATTGAAATAGAATGGAACAGCTGGAGTATACTGAGCTAATTTCAGATATAAAGCATGTTTGATACTTCTTTTTTCTAGGTAGAATCTTGGGATTCTGACTCTGTTTACATTAGCATGGTATAATTGATACACTTTAATTCAGATACAGTTATAAAATACTATTTGATGTTATAATCATGGCCCTAGACAGGGTGAGCATCTCTCTGGATGTCGTTCCATCTACTCTTTGATTAACATCTATATTGTTTGAGACATTTCTGTCCCTCGGGAAAGGGAATTTCATAAAATTAATTCCTGGAGTTGTATTTGGGTTCCCAATATATCGGCCTTAATTTATAACCTAGTTTAAAATTTTCTCCTAGCGAATTAGCATGGTGTTCCCTATGGGGATTTGAGGCCATTACCTTAAAACTTTAAACATCTTACTACTTACCGAAGATGGTTCGAAGCCCTTTTCTAACTATGAGAGCTCCGATGAGGTGCCTGTCCTGGCCTTACAGCTATTTGGACACATAGCTTAGAGATCAATTGGGAGCTTTTAATTATCTTACGATCTTTAATTTATAAACCTCATTCCTCAAAGGCATCAAAACATTTCCAATTACACTGCAAACTTGGTGACAACAGTCTCTATGTGACTTTGTCCATTTCTGCTGACCCACACATAATCTGGGAGATGAGGAATATGGAATGTACCCCCACGAGCTAAAGCGGTCGATCTGGTTCAAGCAATAGGTGTGCATTGCATGCTTATTGTGTGCACGGCATGTTTCAAAGTCAGGAGGGTGTTGCAACAAATAAAATTGTAAAAATGCTTGCTCACAGAAAGTTAGTTCTTGGGTGGACGAGAAACAGTCAGCAATTACCGCTACCACATTCCTGACTGCCATGAGTGTATTTTCTTGTGTATTAGAAAGTCCATCGTGGTATGGAGAAAAGTATAGCAGGGTCAGGGATAGTGTCACAAATTTATATGGGTGGTCATGATAGGTTTCTTTGGGAAGGCAACGTTGACAGGGATGATGCTCCTTAAGAGTGTAAAGTCAGGAAAAATATCTGATACCAAGGGACATACAACTGCAGGCTGGGTCCTGTGAGGTCTTGTGGGCCATTTCTTAGTCATTGATTTTTAATTTGAGTAAGAAGCCATTAGAGGGTTTTGAATAGATAATTGGCATAATCCTGTCTATCTGACTGCCGTGTTAAGAACAGGCTATAAGAGGGCGAGAGCTGAAGTAAGGAGAATTTAGGAGTCTGTTGGAACAATCCAAGCAAGTGATGATGATGGCTCTGGTGAGGTTCTGTTGGTGAAGGTGGAGATAATATGTCTGAATGTATTTAGTAGGTAGGGTAACAATCCTTCACAATCATAGGTAAAATGATATAACAGATGAAACTAGGTATATATATATCTTGTTTTCTTTTTCTCTTTTTGTCCCTCCTTCACCTCTTTACTTCACCTCCTCTACAGAATTCTTTATGTCTTTGTGGAGGTTCTAGATTTTCTACAATTCTCCCTTCCCTGCCACATGTCACTTACATTTCTGTACTATCCAATTCTAGGTCCCATTCCCTCTGCTTCTCTCCAGCTAGCCTTTCTTCATTGTGCTTAGCAGTGATTCACACTCAAATGTCAGTGATTGACAAAAACCTTCTTTTTTACCCCTTGAGGAGTTTTTGCATTTTAATTCAGGGAGGGGTTTGTGCGGTTTAACTTAAACAAAGGATTAAAAAAAATAGAGATTGGGTGCTAAGTGTCCCACTTAGGCCTAGATCATGTTCTTGCCGGTCCAGAGTTCAAGCCTTGTGTCAGGCTCTGTGTTGACAGCTCAAGGTCTGGAGCCTGTTTTAGATTCTGTGTCCCCCTCTCTCTCTCTGTCCCTCTCCTACTCATGCTGTCTCTCTCAAAAATAAACATTAAAAAATAAATACAAATAAAAAAAATAGGGGCGCCTGGGTGGCTTAGTCGTTTAAGCATCCAACTTCAGTTCAGGTCATGATCTCTCAGTTTGTGAGTTTGAACCCCACGTCGGGTTCTGTGCTGACAGCTCAGGGCCTGGAACCTGCTTCAAATTCTGTGTCTCCCTCTTTTTCTGCCCCTCCTTTACTTGTACTGTCTCTGTCTCTCTGTCAATAATAAACATTAAAAAAACTTAAAAATAAATAAATAAAATAGGGATTCAAGGTTGTGAGTTCAAATCCTGACAGTTCACCTCACTGAAGGAATTCGACAATTTAATATATTAGAAATGCCTTCAGGGTATACTTTGAAGTGGGAAGAGGGTCTCTATTAAGCCAGGCTTGTCTAAGACTTGAACAGTAGATGAGGAACTAAAATTTTGTTTTTTCATGTCCTCTGAATCTTACTGTAATTTTCAATAAAATACTTCAGTTTAGGTCAACAAATAACTTGCTGAATATCTATTCTTTGCCAGGTTGAAATCATATAAAATATCTTCTCTAAAAGACCTATCAGGCTAATAGGATGGCAAAATATCGTTATACAATAACGTATTGTATGTTTAGAGTATTAGAAACACAGACGGATAAATCAGCCATGGAGAGCGGTACTGGGAAGAGAGTTGTTCAAGGAAATTTCTCCTTCTCCCTGCCCTGACACCCCTTCCCCACTGCTTCAGTTCTCAGGATCATTATAAAGATTATGGTCTGCCAGGAATCCAGATGGAAGGGAGGTATCTGGGCAGTTGGATCAGGCCTTGGGTTAAGCTTTTGTCTCAGGGAGACGCTGACCCAGGCGGTGCATGCATGGTCATGGATGAGCAGAAAGTGCTCTCTTGGGGCACCTGGGTGGCTCAGTAGTTTGAACATCCGACTTCCGCTCAGGTCATAATCTCACGTTTCAGTTTGTGAGTTCAAGCCCCGTGTCCGGCTTTGTGCTGAGAGCTCAGAGCCTGGAGCCTACTTTGGATTCTGTGTCTCCCTCTCTCTCTGCCCCTCTCTCATTCATTCATTCATTCATTCTCTCTTTCTCAAAAATAAACATTAAAAATTAAAAAAGAAATTAGAATGATGCTCTCATTTCTACTTGTGGATGCTTCGGGAAGGAGAAGCTGGCCATGGTGTCAGGGAGGCTTTTTGCCAGGATTCTCTCTTGTTCATATAATCTGAGGTTCTGCCCTTCACGTATCCTTAAAGTGTAACCATGAGTTCAAATTTCTAATTCTCAAGGCAACTAATATAGTTTGCTTTGAAATCTCATGGGTCCTTATTACTGGAGCCTGTGGTGGAATTTTAGGCATCAGCAATAGCGGATGCGATAATGGTGAGAAATATTTTCTGAAGGTGAAAGGTGTGTTTTCGCTGTTCTCACTTTCATACCTAGGATTTATGTTGTAATTATCTAGGATAAATAGGATTTATAAATAGGATTAGCTCTGAAAAAACTTCTGCAGGAAAATACCATTTCCTTTTCTAAATCTAAACTTTACCTTGCACCTGTCATGTGGTGGATATTTAAGAAATACTTATTGAATGTTGACCAAAAGCATAGATTACACATTGGAGAGATACAATAGGTATCATTGAATTTTTTGTGACTTCAGGAACAGGCTGGTCAGTTCTACCTTCTACAATTAGCTGATGGTGATTCCAGACTGTATTACTACAACCTACTATTCAAGTTATATTTACCTAGACTAGAGAGATTTGTAATTTTAAACCAAGAAAACGGAACCAATGTATTTAATTTAACACCTGGAAGACTTGGACTGCTAAAGAAAAAAATACATTCCAAATTAGAATATTGTTAAGAGAAACCTGAAGAAATACGGTGAACCCAAAAAGTATCTGTAACAGCAACAAGAATGATTTTCATACTGAAAAGGAAAAACTACATATGTCTTAGGCACATATAAAGCCCCACAGATGGGAACTAGGAGGAAAATCCATGTGCTCTAAGTTCTTATCTCCTGGTTTAAATTGTATCTCAAACAGACCAAAATTTTACTTCTATTGTAAATGATGAGAAATAAGAGACTTTCCAGAAAAAAGAAGCGAGCCATATGTTCTATTTTTTCACAAAAAATGGGAAAGGTAAATTCTGAAAATGATTGCAAATATTCTTAATTTGTGATTGTTTGCAAAAGCAGTTATAACTGAAAGTCAGATATTTTTTTTTCAGTCAACAAATGTCTATTGAATTGCCTTCCAAATTCTAGCTTTTGTGATTTTTTTTTGCTGTATAATTAATAAAGAGAGATATGTGTAATGACATCTGTGAACTTACATTTGTTCTGAATGCCCAATCTAACGCATCCTTCACATCATTTTCTGTGCCATTATCCTATTTTAATTTTCTGCATATTATTTATCTCACTAGGATGTTTCTTTTGCTTTCTTATTTCTTGGCTTATAGTTTCTCTCTTAGGGCATAATCTTAGTGTTCAGCTCCAGAGAGTAAAGGCCTTGGATGTTTTGGTCAAGCTGAATCTGTAGTACTTAGAGCAATATAAGTCACAAAGTGGATACTCAATAATACTTTGTTGAGTGAATCCATTAGTTGGACTGCCATATCCAAATAGATTTACAGGATAGACTGATGTCCACCAGGTTGGTAGAAACCAGGAGGCAAGAGCTCCCTATCCTTGGTATATGACTTGAATGAATAAAAATGACATGCCTAGGAAAATGGTTCTTGAAATAATTATAAAAATTCTTATCTTCATAGTTTACAATAATAAACCAAAACTAATCAGATGAAACCGGTTAGAGATAATGCCTGAAGTACTATTTTGGAATCTAGAGAAGAAAAAACATAACTACAGTATGGAGTTTAATTTCAACAAGGGTTTAAAAAAAAGACGAAAGGATTAGGGATTTCAGGTGGTAGCATACTCCGTGTGATCCAACAATATGAAATGACTCCAGCTTCACTCTCCTGTGTATTCTTCATGTACCACAAAATCAAGGAGACAATTCCAGTTATGATCTTCTTCATTGTATTGAGTTTATTGTCAGTCGATATCATGGATGTGATGATTATATTCTACTCTGTGTTAAAAATACATCTCGTTAAGCACATACCTTTTCAAAATTCAAAGGCATATTGGCAGAAGAAAGTGACGGGGATAGTGAAATCTTCAGCTGAGGACCGGCGAGGATGGGTTGGAGGAAACAGCACAACTATCATGCAGAAGGGAGCTCTTTACAAGTGTCATTCCAAAGTGGGGGGAAAGGAGCAATGGAGTAAGGTAGCAGGAAGTACATTTTGGCTCAGGATAAGGGAGAATTTTGTACCATTTCTAACAATGAGGTCTAAACCTGTTGTCTTGCGAGGTAGGTAAGTGTCCACTTGGTGGCTGAACAGAAGATTGATCAGAGAGATTCATGTCTTAGATGAGGGCATTAAACCAGATGGCCGTCGAGATCACATCTAATTCTAAGATTCAGTGGCATTATGTGTGCCATAACGATCTATCTCTCTGTATAGGCTTGTCCAACTATAATGTTAGGACATTTGGGGACAGGAGAACAAAGACTCTAAATGACTGTGTGTGTTGCAGCGAGAGGCAAGGACATAATGGTAGATAACTGCACAGTTGTTGACTGGTGTGCCTGCATCCAAATCCCAGCTACGACTTACTACCTAGTGACCTTAGATAAGTTACTTAACATCTGTGTACTTTAGTTTCCGTATAATATAGAAATACCTAACAGGTTGGTTATGATACTTAAAAGAGATAATACACATAAAGCTTTTAGACTGGTACTTGGCTCATAGTGATTATTAGCTATTATTATTATTACATCATTATTATAATTATTCATAAAAGCATCATGGAGTATTAATGATATAATGTTATATATTTTTTGTCTACTTAGTTATTCTTTGAGAGAAAATATTATCTTCTAGAGGAAGCATGAATATTGCATCCAAAAAGGCCTGAATTCCAAATCTGTTCTGTTCTTTATGGACTGTATATCTTCGGCAAGTCACTTAGCCACACTATGCCTCCTTTCCCTAATAGTCCTGTAGTTATAGGGCTTCTGTAAAAGTAAGTGTAAAATTAATTTGCCTAGTAATAAGTGTCAGCTGTTATTCTGCACAGTGAGATGGCCTTTCGTTTTCAGTTGTTATCCAAAATATGTCATACATAGACTATAGCAGCCCAGGGTCAGTATTGAGACTGGGGCTTAAAGGGACTGAGACTTTCTTCCTCCAAGTCTGGCATTTTGATTTTTCTCTACTTCACCTTCTTTCCAAGGAAAATTAATGTGCCAGCCTCTTACCTTCCTCACACTATTTTAATGGAAGATTAGTTCAATTATATGTTTAAAACTCACAGGTTTTATTTTATTTGACTATCATGTCTGCTTCTGTAGATCCTGTGGTCTACTTTCCAGGGGACTCAGATAGCTTAGAGCTGTGTGCCAATTTCCGGCTGGGTCTGGGCCCCTGGGGAAGTTGCCTGAAACAGGGGATTTTGAAGTGATAGGAACCTTGAACTTAGTTAGGCAACTTGGGACCCAGAGCAATACCAAAACTGGGCTTTTGATTATGCATAGTATCCTGACTTCTACAACTTCCTCATGCTCTACCCCCTCTCTCAAATACTCCCCAAAACTATATGACTCTGAGTTTTATTCAAAACTCAGGATGTTTTGGCATTTGATTCATTAATATCACTGTATTAGAGCAGGAGACGATGAAGTTTAAAAAAGTGAATTTAAGTCTGAAGTTTGGCCTTCTAGCTTTTTCATTTTGGAGTTAAATCACTGATAATACTTTTCTTCAAAATATGCTACTTATTAAACATTGCTGCTAAATTTTATGTGTTCTGACCCTTGTTTTTTTGAATGATGCAAGAGAATGTATCAAGAGTTCAATTAAATTTATGGGCAGAATGTTTGTTAACTATGGCACTATAAAAAAGAAGCAATTTCTTTTGAGAACCAAGGCAAAAAAACTACAGTCACATTTATAGACTAGGAGGGGCATACTGCTCATGAGATATTTGTACGTAACTTTGCAGAAATGGATGTTTTTAAGTTCTGAACTGTATAGCACATAATTGCCTATAATCCCTAGGCCGATATTTTACTGTGATGTTTCTTTTTTTCTCATTCTAATAAAATATTAACATGGTAAGCTAATTTGTTTTCTGTCAAAAACAAGTTGTAATAACTGTTTTCTTCATTTGGTAACATGTCATTTAACTTGGTAGCACTAGTCTAAAATTATGTTCTATTCTTCCCCCTTTTCATCTCCACTCTTGCTTTCTGGTTACTCATTCTAGCAATACAAGACCAAGTCAAGCTACAAGGCTTTTGCAGCAATCCCTACAAACACATTGCTTTTGGAACAGAAGGTCAGTGTTGGCTCAAAAGCAAAGGGAATTTTATGTTTCCAGTGTCATTTTTGTTATCTGTTCTAAAAAATGTCTGTTTCGAAGTTCTGCTTTTACTAAAATGTTGCTCTTAGTTTAGGGTGACATGATGAAAGCATCTTGGTGAATAGAATTTGAGACGTCATTGCTTTATCACCAGCCACTAAATATGAGCCTAGAATTGTCCAGTTCACTGTAAAGTGGGTCTGGGAAATTTGATTCAGATTTGACAGATCCCTGTCCTTTGGAATTTTAAGTGGTGGTTGTATTCAAGAGCTTCTACCTCTTTTGACATTGATCAAAAGCGTGGAGGTAAAATGGGGTTATGCGTGGGCAACTGGCCAGTTTGGTCAAGACTTGGTGACTAGTAGTGGCTTCCATAGGGTGGAAACATGTTAGCTGAGTATCCATCTTAGCCCCTTGGATCCCATGGGCTAAACCTCTTTGTCCATTCTTACCAGCCATTAGTTGTCCCTCCATGAATGGGAGGGAGGATTGAGATCACTTCTAGTGACCCAGCTGCTTTCACATGCCTTTAGGGCATTTTTGCTTTGCTATTAAAAGTCATTAATTATAAAATTACAGGATCTTGCTTCAGTAGGTAAATTAAATTAAAGCCTCTTGTTTAATAAGCACATTACATATGCTCAAATGAAAGCCAAATGGAGATTATATCAGAATTGAAGTGAAATCAATTACCAAGCCTATGAAATTATGCATTCCATGTTATTTTTATGATATTTATTTAGGCAATTTACCTCTCAGTGCATTAAGCCTAATTTTTTTTCCTGTGTAATTATAGCATTTCAAATACTGTTATTATCATTTGTCAGAATGTTAATGTTTGCCAACCAGGTGGTATTTTGACCACTGATTTATGAATTTACTTTCTTGTTTCAGTGTGATCTGGGAAATACAATCTTTGCATGGCGTCTTGTCTAAAATGTAGTATTTGTTAGGAGGAGATGTTCAGTAGCATATAGGTGGGCATTAGGTAGGCATTGATGGGCAACACCTTTTCTGTCATTTATCTGTAATAACTAATTCCCACTTATCCACATGTGGCCCAGGGTCTATGCCCTATATGTCTGAATGCTTTCAACTAAGAGGTTGAAGAGTTACTGGGCTGCAGTGAGATTGGCAACGTTTTCTCCAGTTTCTCTTCTGAATCTCTACCTTTCATAGCTCCTGAAAAGATGAGATGGGCCTAAAACACTGATTTTAGGAGACTCAGGAGGATGCAGGAAGTGACACTTTTGCGAGTTGTCCCTTAGCCTATTGTTGGGGATTGTCAGGTTGAGTCAGAGTGGCAATGTTTTCTCACCACAGACCCTCAATCTGGTCACAGTGTCTGCCTCCACCGAAACGGGAGAAACTCTCCTCCTAGCAGCCAGCCAGGCAAAGAGAATAGAGGCCTACTGGTGTCCCTCTCTCATACTTGTCTCATCTACCCTAGCACTTCTCCTGTACCTGTGTGCTACTGCTGTATTCATTTTCTCTTTAGAGAAATAACAGTTAATTCTTCTCGGAAGACTTTCATAAGATAAGGCCGGATATCATTATTGGTTCCAGAATCTCTGTCTACCAGCTGTCTTTTCTTCTAATTAGGTGGATTTTAGAGGTTATAACTTCTGAGTTGGTCATTAAAAATGAAAGACCATTAGTTTAATTTCCAATTTCCTCGCAAACCCGTTCCATAAATGTGTACTGTGGTATCACTAGGTATTGAACCTAATGCAATTTCATGTATGAGAGATTTTGTTTTAAATTTTGAACAAGACCTACTCTTTAGGAAGCTAATTTGCTTTTCTAGCACAGCAAAATATAAATATCATGATGTCTAATCTAAAATAGGGTTTTTCCAGGGAGAATTGACTATCGTAGAAACACTAGCATGGATAATTGTCTTTTGGCTAAGATAAGTTGGTTGCAGACCATAAATATTTGAATTATTCAAAGGTCACAAGATTGAGCATATGTCTATTTTTTCTTTAAAGACTTTGTATAATTTCACTTATTTATTTATTATTTATTTGTTTTATTTGTTTGTTTGTTTATTGTTGGCTTTTCCATGATGCATATTCCTTAATGAGGAACTTTAATTTGTAAGAATTTTTAAATAACAAAAATCCTATCTCAATATTTTATCAGCATTTATTTCCATTTTCACTAATATTTCCTGAATGATGTTATGGTGTTCCTTTCATGGCTGTAATTAAAAAAAATAAATAATCTGGTAATGTAGGTCTTTATACCCATCTGTTTATTTAAGAGTTCATTCTGTGCCTTTAAAATCAAAGGTGCTTATTTCTGAATTGAGTAGGAAAATTAGGACTATACTTATCAGAAACTTGTTTATTTTGGGAATAATTACCACTGTGGAATATTTTCTGAGATCCCTTTAATATCACACAAGTTACCACAATTAAAAGGAAGGGTGCTGCTGCAGTCCCATTATGGTATTCTGTTAGGGAGTCGGCCATGGAATGCCTTAAAGATAGAGCGAATGTATTTAATTCAGAGGGTTTAACAATTATTCACTCCCCTAACCAGATTAAACTCATGGTTGATATTTTATACCACATTTTGTTTCATAGTATATGGTATAATTAATGAGGAATCAGAATCGCTTTAAAAAATAATACAGTTTTGTTTTTTAAAGTAAGGTTTTCTCCAAATTGAAATACAGGCATCTCTTTTAATCAGATATTAAACTATCATGGAATCACTGGATTGGTTTCAGCTTTGATCACCCCTTAATGAAACCCATAATTTTCAAAAGAGTACATTTTGTTGGCAGGGGACCTGAGGTTTCTGGTACTTCTGTTTTGTAATTTATTGCCTGCATCAAAACTTAAATTTATAGTTTATTCTGTATTCTCTCATTTTTCTCCCCATGAACATTTAGGAAGAAAGCATTTTTTTAGCCTCAGGCTTTATAGGAAGAGATAAATGTAAGGCATATTTTAACGTGTTAGCTTCAGAGTCTTTGGCTTCATCTCCTGCCAATAATCATCTTCTCCAAGATTGAGATGAGGATGAAATACAAGTAATTACAAAGCAGGAACAAAGTAATCAGATCAGCTGTCATTTGTGACTGTCCATGAAGCTTATTACAATATATTCAACAATATTATAGAGGAAGCAATTTTGATATGGACATTACTATTTAGTCTTGCTGTGTGTACTATTGTTCTGTTCAGAGAATGTCAAAGGTCTTTCTGAGCCTGGTATAGCAATAGGTAAAAAGTTAAAATTAAACTGAAGGACTCATGTTAAAATTCTAAATGGCTTTTTTATTCTTCTTGTGAAAGTATATTAAGAAAAGGAAAGATGAAGAAAGGAATATTTCCATGAAATAAAATCATATGCATCTTTGTTGTTTCACAGGTGATTAATATTTTTCCAGGAAAGCATATTTTTTAGAGCTTTTGAAGTTCTCTGTTCCCTTCCTCACAAGTATTTCTCAGGATAAAATAAAAGCTAGAGTTCGGTACAGTTTTCCAACAAATGGCATTAGTGTCTGCCAATTTCAAGACACATTTAATTCACAAGCTGCATGAGTTCGAAAGAAGAATGATAGAGTAGCTCAATTTTATAAATAGCACATATAAATTGTAGGGTTAATTATTTAAATAAAAGTCGAGGTATAAAAATAATTTTATTTTTCCTGGTGGAAGAAAGTAAAGAACAGCCTTTTTGAAGTCAATTGTAAAAACTGTGCTATGAAAATGGAAAGGTAAAGATTTGAGATGTCAGTTTTCAAACCAATTTATTCTAAATTGCCAGCTTAAATTTTTAAAACATGAGTTGGTAAACTTTAATCTGATTAAGCATATGTCTTTGGGTGAGAATATTTTAAGGTCTCTGAATGTCTCAAAAATTTTAACAAAATCTGGTTGCTAGCTTAGCATATGGCCTATATTAGAGAGACGTCTCTTACTTGATTAGTACAAAATACAAAAAGTGAATGTGTTCCCTATTTATCTGGCAGTGGAAAAGTGCCCAGGACCCACATCTATTCCAGTCGGTTCTCCTGAGGCAGTTGTATACCATGCACATATCTCTTTTAAAGCACTTGCCAATCCATATTTAATTATGCATGTTGGTGTTTTTTTTTTTTTCCCACTACGAACTATTTGAGAAAATATAGTAGTTTTTTGTTGTTGTTGTTAAATGTTCTTTGAATGAATTAGTTTGGTTTGCAGCTGGGTAGATCTCTAAAATTTCCAATTTTATTTCATAGGATTTTAAGGCAAATTTGTGCTGAGGATTATAAAAATTCAGGAGCTTAGTGTATGGTAACTGAGACAATGATAATTAAGAATCTTTCTTTAGGGTAGAAGAAGCTTCATAAATTCTACTTCCATGGAAAAGCTATAAAGAACCTTCTTCTTTAAGGGAAGTGTGTTGGTTATAGATTTGATACCTTTTAACAATTAGAAATATAATCATGATCCTTGCCATTTTGAGTATTCTAGTGAATCTGACACTGAGCTAAATACTTGACTATCCTCACAACTCTGTGAAGATTTTGATATTCAAAGATACCAAGTAAATTCCCCAAAGAAGCAGAGCTACTAAGTTGGTGAACTATACTTTATCTGATTATCAACCAGTCTTTCCGTGTTCACCAGGACAGTGACAGTGACCAGCTAAAGTGAAATATTGACCAAGACAGGATGATTTTGTATTTCTGTCTACAATACTTTTTTTATTACTTGATAAAATATATTTAAATCCTCATCAAATTAGAACAACAAACATTTTTGTTTGTTTGTTTTTTAATGAGGAACAATTAAGGAGACTTAGAAGTGACTTAGCTCTGGGACTTGAGTGGGGGAGGTTTACAAACCAACTCAATTCCTTGAGTTGCTGAAAGAGATGAGGTACATTTCAGTGAAGGATGTGTGGACTGGAAAGAAGGCACACCCTTCTGATGTCCTTAATTAAATGAAGGAAAAGTGTGAATTCTTCTCCTGTCAAGCCTTGATGAATGGGTTTTAAATAGGCTGTAGTGGTTTGCACAAACTCTCTTCTGTCTGGTAGGAACAGTCAACCCTTCAAAGGTGTTGAGATTATAAAAGCCAAGCAGATTTCCTCAATTGTCGAACCTTTTATACCACTCCTGAAAATAATGTAATGATAAATATCTCTGTATCTTTAAAGAAGCTGTACTTTTAAATATAAATATAAAACCCTTTTAGCTTACAGTGTACATTTCTCCTTTTTCTTCAGATCTGAATGCTATTCAGATCTGAATCTCCAACTATATAATCAAAGTGAGATTTATTTTGCTGAGACTACCTCTAATCCTACAAAAGGTTTTATACTAATGATTGAAAATCAGACAAGGCTTTTGTAGTCCTCAGAGGATTTATTCTACCAAATACATAGCTGGTCAGATTAACAAAATATAGGAGTGCTTAGGTTAGTATGAATCATTTGGGGGGTGGCTAATTTGATCATGACTAAAATAGAGTCATCAGCCCATGAAATCTTTAAAAACCAATCTAATTTGATAGCTTAGGCATCACAGAAAGTTTGTGAACCCTGTTAGATTATTCTTCCTTTGGAAGCAGTTTACTTTCTAACTCCATTTCAAGTACAACTGATTCATCCTGTCTTCACATTTTTACAACTTAATCCTACTTTCAGAGAGGAGGTTAGACTGATGGAATATATCTGACTTAAGAGTGCTTACGTTTCCATCAGGGGTCTCCTTTCAGGTGAGAAACACTCATTATAGTTTATTGGCATAAATTCCCATAAGATTTTTGATTTACAGTGCTGGTTCACCGTCCCTGGCTCTTAATTGTAATGTGTTACTGAGCTCAGAAACTATTTTCTCCTAAAAATCTGATTTACTAGATCCCATTTTAAAAACAGGGTCCCACAGTTGACTATTCTGAGCAAAATATAATGGCTTTTAATGACAATATTACTGATACATTAGTTAAGAATCTTTAAAAATAGGATTCAAAGCATGTGCCATTTATGTCTCACTTGGCTGTAGTCCAATATGGTAGAAAATATATGTTTTTAATAAAAATCTTTTATTGGAGAATATTATGACACAACTTCATTCAAATTAATAAACCTAAAAAAAAACCCATCAATACACTCCTGCTAGCTAAGGTGTCAAAATGCAATCTATGGTTAGAGTTCTTTTTAATGGAGATTTAATATATTTTTATTAAAATATATTTTTGTATTATGGAGAAAAAAAACTATTCTTTATGGCTGCTAGAAGAAGTGAATCAATATGATACATTTGACAAATATCTATTCATCAATTTAAAAAAATCAATTTTAGTAAACTTCCAGGCTATTTAAACTCAAAATAACCTTTCCTCCAAATTTTAATGCAGTCTGAGTATTGCCCTTTTTCAAATTTTCATTATTCATCTAATACCAGTTATCTTCCTTGATTTTCAAAGGGCTCTGAGTAGATAGTTTTTTCATTTTTTGAGTACATTTCAATATTTTAAATAGCCTATTGAAAGTTGTGTTTGCCTACAGTAAGTTCCCACAGAGTAACTAAAATATTAACCTTATTTGATTTTGGCTGGAAAAAATGCCTGCTCATTATACTAACACAGATCATATGCTCCGATCTTTGATGGTAAACAGATTTAACTTAAATGCAGGGAATAACTAGTGTATTTGTTATTTAAAATATTCAAATAGTTTAAACCACTTTAGAGCATGTTACTTAAAATTGTATTCTTTGTATGATTCCTTTATTCATTTCATTCCATTTAGTTGTTACTTTACCCTTTCAGTTCATGTAAAAATCTTTATTGATCTCATATCATTGGCTCTAACTTGGGGCTACAAAGATAAATACCATATTTTTCTGATCGTGATGGAGACAAATGGTCCAGCTGGGTAGAGATACTGTTGAAAAGTAATTATAATATGATGGCTTAGAGTATGTCCAAAGTGATATGGTGCCCAAGGAGAAAATGACAGACTTTCTCTGGTATGAAGGCCAGAAATACATCATAAAGGAATTTGATTAGGATCTTTAGGATGCCTAGGAGTTTTCTAAGTGAGCTGAGAGTGAAGGAAGAACAATCTATGTGGAGTTAATAACATGTAGTTAAAAGGTGACCACAAGGTCAAAGAACTCGAGTGGTTCTTTGTGGTTGAAGAACAGCATACAAGTGAAGAGTAGGTGAAAGTCATCACTGGAAAGGGGAAGAAGGGCTGGATCAAGCTTCTCTCCTAAGGAGTTTATTCTTAGTCCTTGTCATTAATTTTGGACTTTTTTCTTCTTCATAATTATCATTATAATAAGAAGCCATGTGTGACATAAAGTCTAAAATTAAGGTCCCATCTTATGTGCTGGCTTAACATATAGTGAAAGAGGGGCCTCAAGTAGCCCAATTGCAAGTTCCCTTCCCCACACTCCACCCACAGATGAGGTCCCCTAACCCTCTTTATCAAACTGACCAGGTACAATTCCTGCTGATTCAAACAAGCCAATCATAGCCTTCTGCAAACCAGGGGACCTGTATGTCACTCCCTTGATACTACACAGACTGCTTTCCATCACCCCTGGTCATTTACTTTGTTGCTGAGCAGAACTCTCATTTGACGGAGTGTGGTGAGTAGCATTCTCTTCCCCTGGACTGTGACTATTTGTGACTAATAAACTGTTGTTGATTCCATCAGCCCAGTGGTGGAGGTCAGGTATTTGGCCATCCCCATAACAGTAAGGTTGGGATCCTTCCCCCTTACTCACCAACAGGGTAAAAAGGCGATTGAAACACTGTGTCAGGGAAAAATTAAACTATCTGAACACCAGCTATGAATTATCTTCAAAAATTTTCTCTTCCTGCTATTCATTACTCATGACTAGTAAGTGTAGGGGACAGAGGAGGAAAGCAAAAGAGAAATTTTTTATGCTAAGAAAGAGGCAATCTCACTGTTTCTATTAGGTTATCATAGACAATGCAGAACAGTAGATTTTACAAAAAAAAAAAAAAAAAAAAAAAAACGTTCCCAGACAATATTATCCTTAATGAGTTATTGAAATGAGGCGATGGTAAATTCTTATTTTTAGATGTAACTTTTCCAAATTCTTAGGCGGTATACCCTAGGCCAAAATGACAACTAGAATCTGAACATGGTTCTTGTTGGTGAAGATTAATAGTTCTGGGTCCATTACATCACTGGCTCAGTTAGAAGAGGAAAAATTGATTTCGTTGAGCCTTAGATTCCATGTTTCCACAGCTGATGTCGCACTTTCTAGTCAGGATATGGGTATATCAGACTGATAATGAAGAAGTGAGGAATAGAAGGTAAATCTAAAGAAGAGGACAGGGCGGCCTGTAATTTTCAGTTGAATACAATTTTATGTGGTTCCTCTCAAATACAAAGCTGAGCTGATAAAAATGTAGGGGAAATCCTGAGGGTCAAATACCAAAAGCAAGCTGAAATTCAGAGTGTTGGTTATTCTGTAGGTATAATGCTCACTAACTATACAGGTTGGGTTTTACTGTGAACCTAGTGAAGGGAAAGAAAGAGTTGGAGCTGAGTGATATGAGGACTGGAATTGCCTCTCAGTCATAAAGTCAGCATCTTTGAAGGGTTACACTCTAAATTATAAGATGGATAAGAAAGAAAATTGCAAAGGGAAACGACAAGCAAGTTTTCTTATATCAACCTGGTTTCATGGTAGGAAAAAGGCATCATTAATTGCAAGCCATTAATTGCAAGTTTGAGATTTGAATTTATATAATCTCCACTGATAAGGAAAATTTGTGCCAAAAATATTAAAACTAGTTCGTCTCATAGTTGTTCTAGAAATGGAAGAGTAACTTGAATTAGACCAACTCTTGTAGATAACAATGACAAACTGTGAGCAAAATACAAAAAAAGTAATAATTGTTTAAAAGTACTGGACCAAGTGATCAAGAGAAGGTAGAAATTGCAGTAGAGTCAGTGCTTATAAAGTCCTATGGAATTGAATGTTTTTTGAGATTTTACGAGTTTCACATCTAAGGGAAGCTCCTTGTCTCTTTACCATGGAGCAACTAAAGCTCAGCAACAAACCAGCAGGCTTACTGTATGAGGAAGCAGAGAAGACAATGTAAGGTTACACAGGAGCTTGAAAGTGAGGGGAAAATCCCAGAGTAGATTGAGTCAGGGAAAAGAAGCCTCATTTGTTGCATATAAACTCTGCTCATACCCCTGGATGACCATTGAATTATAAAAGTGCCCATTAGCCCCAACTAAGCCCAAGTCAGCCCAGGTAAAGATAAAATAACTGAACAGAGATTCTAGCTGCTGCGCACCATCAGGGAGACAGAATCTAGAGCCAAATTAATCACCTGCTGAAACTAAACAGTGACAAAAAGACTCTTCAGAGGACCATAAAAGAATTTGGAGTCTTTATAACATGTTATTCAAAATATCTAGGCTGCAAACATTTCTAATTTCTAGACATGAAAAGAAACAGGATGATGTAAACTATCCTCACAGAAAAAGCATAAATCACAAAGATTGACCCAAAGATGTTCCAGGTGTTTGCAGTTAGCTAGCAAGGATTTTAAAGCCGTCATTGTAACTATTCTCAAGGGTATAAAGGAAAATATGCCAATAATGAATTATACAGGACTTTACAAAAATAAAAACTCTAAAATAGACTCAAATGGAAATTCTAGGATTGAAAAATAAAATATTGATGGGGCCCCTGGGTGGCTCAGTTGATGCTGCGTCCAGCTCTTGGTTTTGGTTCAGGTTGTGATCTCACAGTTTGTGAGTTTGAGCCCTGTGTCCGGCTCTGCACTGATAGTGTGGTACCTGCTTGGGATTCTCTGTCTCCCTCTCTCTCTGCTCCTCCCTTGCTTGCTCTCTCTCTCTCAAAATAAATAAATAAACATAAAAAAAGAAAAAAATATTGAGAAGAGAAAATTCACTGGATTGATTTTAAGATAAAATTGGAGAGCCAGATGTGTCAGTGAACGTGAAAATAAATTGCTAGAAATTATCTGTTCTGAATTAAAAGGGAACATAAATAAGTGAAAAAAGTTCCAATGACCTGTAGGATGCTATCAAAATGTAATTAGAGTCTCAGAGGGAGAGGAGAGAGACAGAATGGAGCAGAAAAAATATTTGAATGACTAATAATCAAAATGTCTCCAAATTTAGTAAAAGATGTAAATGGAAGCTCAGATAGTCTCCAGAATGTTTAATTCAAAGAAAACCATGACTGGGCATATCACGATTCAACTTCTAAAAATTAAATATAAAGAGAAGATCTTGGAAGCATTCAGGGAAAAATAATGCATTACACAGAAAGGAAGAGCAATATGATGGCTAACTTCTCATCAGAAACAGTGGAGGCCAGAAGACAACGGAATGGCACCTTTAAATGCTGAGAGAGAAAAAGAAAACTAAATTGTGTAGTCAGGGAAAATTGCTTCAGGAATGAAGACAAAAATGAAGACTTTTTCACCTAGAGGAAAACTAAGAAAATTTATTAATAACAGATTTGTGGGACAAAGTATCCTGAAGGAAGTTTGTCAAGCTGGAGGCCAATAATGGTGAACAGAAACTCAGAATTTCAGAAAGGAATGCAGAGCATGGAAAATAATAAATATGTGGATAACTATAATTAAAAAAATCCTTTGAAATATATGTAACTGTTTATTGCAGAAATTATGACATGATGATATGTTTGTATCACAGTTAAATATATTTAAGGCAATTGGAACATAAAAACAAGAGTAGGGGGTGAAGAGAACTATATAATTGCTAGATTCTTATATAGTATGTGAATCAAATCTAGATTTTGTATTGCTTGGTTTAGACCTTAGTACGAATGAAGAACTTTTCAGGATTAATTTGTAAAAACCAGTCTATAATATTTATATTAGTTTTAATGTAAGCCACACTCACTGCCACCGTGGATGAACCCTGATATTTCGGTGGTTTACTGAAAAAACAGTCAGTGTTTATTTCCTTCTCATATCACAGTTCGGTAGAGTTCATTCTGGCTCTGTCACATAAGCCTCAGTAGATTACATCAGGAATGTAATCTACTTCTGTCCTACATCTTAGTTCTCTGAAGATGAAAAGAGAGAATGATCAAAAGTCATATCCAATTCTAGCTGCCTTGTGCCAGAGGTTATTATGACTTCTGCCCACATTTATTTCACAAGAATTAGTCACAAGTTCATACCTAAATTCTTGAGACCAAGGAAATGTATGTCTGTGTCCAAAAAATCAAAGTACTTGACGAATATCTAGCATTGTGTGTCACAATGTCCAAATTAGTGGAGGGAAAAATGAGTAAGAAAGAAACCACAAATTTAATCAGTTAAAACATTCAAAAATTGAATAAAAATGAAATAGAAAAAGTGAAACAAAAATAAAACACATATTTTGGAAACATTTAAACATGTAGTAATTGTAATAAAAGAAATGTTAACCTCTCCAGTTAAAATACAATGGAGATGAGACTGGATCAAAAATGAATTCTAGACATCTGCTATTTATAAACCACTGATTTTTAATGTTTGAACACAGGATGTTGAAAACAAAGAGGCAAAAACTGATATACTGGTAAAATGCTAATTAAAGCATTTGGTTGTATCAGGGAAAATAGATATTAAGACATAAAGCATTACTGGGGAGATAGAGAGTCACTTTGTAATGATAAATTCATGAGGGAGGAATATTTCTAATTATGAATGTATCTAATGAAATGGCTTCAAACTAGGTTGAACAAAAATTGCTGGTATCACAGAGAGAAATTAACAGACCCATTATAATTCCTTGAGATTTGATGATGACACTTTGAGTTACTGATAGAATAAGTATGCATGAAACCCAGTAAAACTAGAGATAATTTGAATGAAACATTGAAAAATTTCGATCAGATAGTCACATGTGCACACACACACACACACACACACACACACACACACACACACCCAGAGAATCCTGCATACATCTGGAAAATAGGTATTTTCTTAAGCATAAATGAAATATTTACAAAAACTATGTCTTATGCCACAAATCCCAAACTTCACCACAAAAACTTAGTATTATGAAGAAGTTCTCTGGCCATAATATAACTAAATTAGTAGGTAATTTTAAAATTGGAAAAAATCCTCATGTTTTTAAAACTTAAAAGGAAAACTGCTTTTAAATAACTCATGAATCTAAGAAATCTTAACAGAAATATTTAAAGATGTATTGAGAATTGAAGGGCAATGATCACACTACATATTTTAACTTGTGATATGCAACAAAAGGAATACAAGGAGGAAAATCAGGATAAACCCAAAAACAAAAGAAGGAAGGAAACAGTAAATACTGAACCCTAAATTACTGAAATGGGAGATGAATATGCCAAAGAAGATCAAAGCTAAAATTCATCTAAGAGAGTAGAAATTGATAATTCTCTGGAGAAACTGATTTTTTTTTGAAAAGTAGGTAGACACAAATAAGTATGAGAAATGACAAAGGTGTGGGGCCAAGATGGTGACCTAGGATGCTTCTGACTTCCCTCCTCCCATAGACATGCCGAATATACAGCTCTACATGGAGCACTTTACTCTGAGAGAAGTCCAGAAATTCTGTGAGTGACCCCTACACACTGGGTAAATGAGAATATCAAAACAGGTAAAAAAAAAATAAAAAAGGCTGAAACACACTCTCCTTACAAGCTCTAATCCTGGCATAGCTCCATGCAGTTGGGAGAGAACCCCCACCTCCCAGCTTCTCCCTGTGGCATGAAGGGTTTAGACCACGTATCTAGCACCCCTACTTTTAAGACTCTCACCCAAGGGAGTGAGTGACTTTCTAGATTAGGAAAGAGTTTCTGAAAGGAAACACAAATCACAAAGGAAAATGATGAAAACTTTGACCACATTGCAATGAAAACTTACATGTGTTGTCAAAAGACATCATGGCAAGACATCATGGCAGTCATGGAAAGGAGAGCCAAGACTTGAAGAGGATGTTTGACATCTAATTGACAAGTATTTTGCATGCAGATTATGTCACATTTTCCAACAAATGCATAAAAATCAGACCACCCAATAGAACAATGAGCAAATATATAAAAGAAAACATGAATAGCCAGTAAATACATACTGGCTTCTATTATTTTGTAATACTTCTCATTCTCAATGGAGTACGTACACTCTACAGAGCGCCATCTTATTTTCTCCATTTATATATCTGAAGTACATCACAATAAATAAAAAGTATGTTTCAAAAGAGTTTTGAATGTCATTTGAGGCCAAGTCTGATGAATAAGGTAACCAAGGCTTTTTGGATATAATGATTAAAAATGAGGCAGGTTTTTTTCTTGTGTGTGCATGTTTCTTGTAAGCATTTCCTCAAAGGCAGTTTTTGTAGTATTTTAACAAATAGCTACATCATTATTTCTGTGTGTGGTTTCCCAAGATGGCTTCTTTGAAGGGGACAAAGCTCATCTGGATGTATAAGGTGTCCAAGTTCAAGTTCGTATGTTTAAAAGCTTGGTCTCCTTTCTTTATTTCAACACCCTATATTGGAGATATTAATTACATTGATGAAACTAAACAAATACAGAAAATGCCTCCATGCCAAATCATAGCTCATCAAATGATTCAAACTTTTTTTTTTTTTTCTTTTTTGAGATGTTGAAAAATACAGGCTTTCTTTGAATGGACTTTTCTACTACATTTATATTTGACTAAAAGCCTCACATGAGAACTATTTCATTTATCACTAGGCACTCGATGAACCAGCCAAGACTGACAGTGTCTTCAAGGACAACACATTAGACCTGCCTCTGGAGGTAATGACTTCAGACTACCCATGTTTTTGCAACAAAATCCCAAAACTCATTGCTAACTCAGTACCTGGTTTCAATTCTTCCAGTTTTGTTTCCCTGCACAGCTCAGGCAGCAAACTGAAGAGCTCTGTGCTACCATTGATAAGGTCTTACAGGATTCCTTGTCTATGGTAATGCCTTAGACTAGAACGTGCAATTCAAACATTTGCTTTGCTTCTCTTCTTTTTCCTCTATTTGCGCATGATGCATCATAGGCTTGTCCTTTTTTTTTTTCCAGAATTCTTCTGATTCTCCTTCAAATTCCTCACAGACACTGTTGGGTTCTGACACAATGAAAGTATGTATATATTTAATATAATGTACTGAAACTTAAGAGTTAGCAGATCAGTAGTTTTAAACTGTAGGTTAAGGCCCCATAGTGAATTGGGAAGTTAATTTAGTTGAATATCAACCAGAAATAAAAAAAAGAAAGAACAGTAAGAATGTAAAATACCAGACTCTCTTCCAAGTAGTGAGTGGGTATTATTGACATATGTTTCAATTTAAGTGTATGATTGGAAGTATGTGTGTACAGGGTTGCAAAGTAAATTTATTTATATCGGTTAAGTTCAAAACAGTTTGAAAGTCAAAGTATTAGACTATGTCCTTTCTGCTGGCACTTTCGGAACCATCTTAAGAACAGCATATAGAATTGTGGCTTATTCTTATCTCATACTGTAGATTCAGACTTAGTAATTGACTGTTACTGAGAATTGCAGAAGTGGAAAAGGAAGTAGACTGAAGTTACATCAGGCTAAGAGCTTTTAACACAATTATTATTTATGGAATTTTTTTTCTTTTCATTGACTAAGCTTATTCATTGTTCTTTGACTCAGAGGGACAGAAACTTGGATATTTTAGATGGTTAGGATACCACGGTAATTATAGTATTTCATTATTTCCTTCTTATAATGTAGCCATTTTCAATTGTTGGAATAAAATGCTACATTTCCCCAAATTATTATTTTTTGAATGCTTAATACAGATCTACTCATCAAATTTTCAAAATGGTTATGGTTTTTCTCTTTATAATTGTTAGATTTTTTTCCTTTTTTTTCAGCCTTATTTTTACTCTTGGAATTAGTCTAAATGCTTTTTTCATGTTTCTTTTAAAAGCCATACATTGTGTATACAAAGCAGGCTTTATTTAAAAAGAATTTTTAATGTTTATTTATTTTTGACAGGGGGGGGAGGAGCAGAGAGAGAGGGAGACACAGAATGTGAAGCAGTCTCCAGGCTCTGAGATGTCAGAACAGACCCCAACACAAAGAGCTTGAACCCATGGACCATGAGATCATGACCTAAGCCAAACTGGTTGCTCAACCCACTGAGTCACCCAGGCACTCCCAAAGCAGGTTTTAAATGTACAGAATTGCTGGGTCACCTGGGTAGCTCAGTCATTTCAGCATCTGACTTGATTTTGGCTCAGGTCATGATCTCACAATTCAGGAGTTCAAGTCCTGTGTCTGGCTCTGTGCTGACAGCGTGAAGCTGGCTTGGGATTGTCCTCCCTTTCTCTCTGCCCCTTCCCTGCTCATGCTCCCTCTCTCCCTCCCTCCTTCTCTCTCTCTCTCTAAATAAATAAATAAACTTAAATAAGTAAATATTCAGAATTGCTTATAACTAGAAGAGTAATTTTTAATTAGAGTATCACAATTATCCATTAATAATGACTTAGAAACTCAGTAACTAATAATCATCAATATTAAGAAATTATATTTTAGCAGGGAGTACCTACAAATGGAGAATTTTGGTTTTTGTATTCATCTATTTCGTTGTATATTCTTTAAATCATTTAATCTAAAAATATGAAACATCATTTGATTTGCCTATATACTATATAGTAAGACTATATACATTTTAAAATGTATTTTTTATTCCATTTGTTGAACATATAAAAAGTACTTTAGGGGCACCTGGGCAGCTCAGTCGGTTAAGCATCTGACTCTGGATTTCAACTCAGGTCATGCTTACAGCACTGAGTGTGTACTGATTCTCTGTCTCCCTTTCTCTCTTCCCCTCCCCTGCATGTGCTCTCTCTCTCTCTCTCTCCCTCAAAAATAAACATTTTTTATAAAAAGAATAAAGTGTTTTATATTATATTTTATAGTAAGAATAGGACTTAAGTGGTAATATGTGAATAATAATTTATGTTATTGATTTATTTAACAAATACATATTGCCTATAGTATTAAAATATAATTATTCTAGGTCACTAAACTTAAGACAACTATTTCATTCAACAAGTATTTAGTAATGCCTACTATGGGCTTGGTGCCATGAGTCATTGGGGAGGTAATGGAGAGTAAGACAAAGTAACCTAAGGGAGATTCTTTGGCTGTAGTGATCGGAAAGTAGACTTCAAGCTGACGGCAAAGATGGAAAGAGTCGTCCATTGAAAGATCAGGGAGATTAGCTCTCAGGTCGAGGAGTAAGCATGTGCACATTCCCTGAGACAGGAAAGAACTTAGAGTGCATGACGACGAAGGCCAGCAAGGCTGTGGTACAGTGAGCCAGGGGGGAAGTGTGTCCAATGAGAAGGTGGGCTACGGATAGTGATTTAAATACTTAAAGCATACCTTGGAGATATTGCAGGTTCAGCTCCAGACCAGAGCAATAAAGTGAATCAATGTATTGTTTCATTCCCAATGCATACAAAATTTATGTTCATACTATACCTTAATTAAAAATACTTTATTGCTAAAAATGCTAGCCATCCTTTCAACTTTCAGTGAGTCATAGTCTTTTTGCCGGTCAAGGGTCTTGCCTTGATGTTCATGGTTGCCGACTGATCAAGGTGGTGGTTGCTGAAGGCTGGGGCAGCTGTGACATTTTCTCAAAATAGGACAATGAAGTTTGCTGCATCGACTGACTCTTGCTTGCATGAATGATTTCTCTGTAGGACATGGTGCCGTTTGATAGCATCTTACCCGCAATAGAACTTCTTTCAAAATTTAGAGTCAGTCCTCTCAAATCCTGCCACAGCTTTATCAACTAAGTTTATGTCACATTCTAAATCCTTTGTTGTCATTTCACCAATCTTCTCAGCATCTTCACTGGGAGTAGATTTCATCTCAAGAAACCACTTTCTGTGCTCATCCATAAGACATACCTCCTTATCTGTTCGAGTTTGATCATAAGATTGTAGCGATTCAGGCACATCTTCAGGCACCACTTTTAATTCTCGTCCTCTTATATTTCCACCACATCTGCAGTCACTTCTCTTTGCTGGTGGAGGGTCTTGCCTCAATGTTGATGGCTACTGACTGATGGTTGCTGAAGGCTATGGTGGCTGAAGCAATTTGTTAATGTTAAATAACAGTGAGTAGCGGTGCCTGGGTGGCTCAGGCAGTTAAGCATCTGTCTCCTGATTTCGGCTCAGGTCATGATCTCATGATTTGTGAGACTGAGCCCCGCATTGGGCTCTTTGCTGAGTGTAGAGCCTGCTTGGGATTCTCTCTCTCTCTTCTCTCTCAGCCCCTCCCCACCAGTGCTCTTGCTCATTCTCTCAAAATAAATTAAAAACTAAACATTTAAAATAAAATAAAATAAAATAAATTAATAGTGAATCTGGCACATCAATTAACTCTGTGTTTCAGAAATGACTTCTCTGTAGCATGTCATGTTGTTCGATAGCATTGTACCCACAGTGAAAATTATTTTAATGTTGGAATCAATTCATTCAAGCCCGGCTACTGCTTTATCAACTAAGTTTAGGTACCATTGTAAACCTTAGTTCTCATTCAACAATCTTCACAGCATCATCACCGTGAGTATATTCAATCTCAAGAAACCACTTTCTTTGTTCATCCATAGAAAGTAACTTCTTATCCACTCAGGTTTCATTACGAGCTGGCAGCAATTCAGCCACATCTTGGGCTCCACCTCTAATTCTAGTTCTCTTGCTATTTCTACCACATCTGCACTTACTTCCTCCACGGAAATCTTGAACCCCTCAATGTCATCTATGAAGGTTGGAATAACTTCTTCCAAACTCTTGTTGATATTCTCCTATCTTCCCATGAGTCATGGATATTTTTAAAGGTATCGAGAATGGTGAATCTTTTCTGGGAAGTGTTCTTCTCCCACCCTTTAAAAAAATGCAGTATAGGTGATACGTAATAGTACATTAGTTTCAAGTTATAAACTTGTGATTTGACAATTCTGTATGTTATGCTATGGGACCACAAGGTAGCTACCATCTGTCATCATACAATGCTGTTATGATCCCATTGACTATATTCCTTGTGCTGTATCTTTTATTCCAGTGATTTATTCATTCCATAACTGGAAGTCTGTGTCTCCCACTCCCCTTCACCCATTCTGCCCATCCCTCTTCCCCCTCCCCTCTGGCAACCATCAGTTTGTTCTCTGTATTTATGAGTCTTTTACTGCTTTCGTTTGTTTGTTTCTTTGTTTTTTTAATTCCACATATGAATGAAATCATATCATATTTGTCTTTGACTTATTTCACTTAGCATAGTACCCTCTAGGTCCATCCGTATTGTTACAAATGACATAATAAGACTTGAAAGTCAACATTACTCCTTGATCCATGAGCTGTAGAATGGATGTTGTATTAGCAGTCATGACAACAACATTCATCTTGTTGTACATCTCCATCAGAGCTGTTGGGTGACCAGGTACTTGGTCAATGAGCAGTGATATTCTGAAAGGAATCTTTATTCCTGAGCAGTAGGTCTCAACAGGGTGCTTAAAATATGCAGTAAGCCATGTTATAAACAGACATACTATCATCCACACTTTATCGTTCTGTTTATAGAGCACAGGCAGAGTAGATTGAGCATAATTCTCAAGGATTATTTCTAGACTTTTCAGAATCATCAATGAGCATAGTCTTCACTTTAAAATCACCAGTTACTTTGGCCCCTAAGAGAAAAGTCAGACTGTCCTTGGGAGCTTTGAAGCCAGGCACTGACTTCTTTCTAACTATGAAAGTCCTAAATGGCACCTTCTTCCTATATAAAATTGTTTAATCTACATTGAAACTCTGTGGTTTGGTATGGCCACCTTCATTGATTGTCTTAGCTGGATCTTCTGGGTGACTTGCAGCTTCTACACTAGAACCTGGTGCTTCACCTTGCATTTTAGTATTACATAGATGACTTCTATCCTCATATCTCATGAACCATCCTCTTCTAGCTTCAAACTTTTCTTCTGCAGCTTCGGCACCTCTCTCGGCCTTCACAGAATTGAAGAGAGTTAGGGTCTTTCTCTGGATTAGGCTGTGACTTAAGGAAATGTGAATGGCTCATTTGATCTTTCATCCAGATGACAAACTCTTTCTCCATATCAGCAATAAGTTTGTTTCTCTTTCTTATCGCTCGTGCGTTCACTGGAGCAGCACTTTTAATTTCCTTCAAGAAATTTTCCTTTGCAGTCACACCTTAGCTGTTTGGCACAAGAGGCCTAGCTTTTGTCCTAGCCTGGCTTTCCCCATGCATTCCTCATTAAACTTAATCATTTCTAGCTTTGATTGAAAGTGAGAGATATACAATTCTTCCTTTCATCAGAACATGAAGAGGTCATTGTATGGTTGTCGATTGGCCTAATTTCAGTATTGTTATATCTTGGGAAATAGGGAGGCCCACATGGAGGGAGAAACATTGGGGAATGGCTATTGGTGGAGCAGTCAGAACACACTCAACATTTATAGATTAAGTTTGCCATCTTATACGGGCATTGTTCATAGCACCCAAAACAATTATAATAGTGACACCAAAGATTACCGATCACAGATCACCATAGCAAATATAATCATAATGAAAATGTCTGAAGTATTGCAAGAGTTATCAATATGTGGCACCGAGACACAAATTAGCAAATGTTGGAAAACGGCGCTGATCGACTTGCTGGTCACAGAGCTGCCAAAGACCTTCAGTTTGTGAAGCATACAATATCTACAAAGCACAATAAAGTGCACTATAAAACCAAGTAGGCTTGTTTTTGTCATGGTATGAAGTTTGGATCTTAAGGAAAATGGGAAGATATAAAAATATGGGGGAATAATAAGAAGCCGTTGGAAATTATCATGATGGCTCCTGTGAAGCGGCTACTAAGGTTTGAGGGGCAGTCAGTGATGATGGCCTGGATGGATGGGCCTAGGGGAGCTAGAGAGAAGCATGTGATTTTGTGAATTTAGGCTTGCTGCGGGTTTGGATGTGGGTAGTCAAGGAGAGAAGAGTCATGGATGGGCTCTAAGTCCCTGCCTTCAGCATAGACAACCATACGGAAGGCACAGTGCGATGGAGGGAAGGTTATGTTCATTTTGGACAGGATGATTTTGAAATGTGGATTGAGGAGCCTTAAACTGTATATCTGGAGCTAGTACTCCAGCTCCATCTTCTAGCTGGGGATGGCGTGCACATCAATGTTGCAAGAGCCCTACACAGAGCTCTAAGGAACAAAACGTTGCAGGTCCAAAAAGAGAGGTGAGGGGAGCCAATAGGGGACAATGAAAAGAAATGTCCATTGTCGTAAGAGGAAAATCAGAACAGTGTGGTAACGTGGAAGCTACAAAAAGAGAGTACCTAAGAGAATATAATCTTGGTAACTGCTGCCAAGGGGAAGACAAAGAAAGTTAGAGTAGTGTTTACTAGGTTTGACTTGTATATCGTGAGGCTATATCACTGTTGCTTATGTGTTCATGTTCATTCTCATTTTTTTTATTTTTATAACCTTTACTATCATATATAATCCTTTTGAATCTGAGGTTGTTCTTCCTAATCCAGTATGAAAATGGTGACCTTATGTAGGTAATATATATATATATATGTATGTATGTAATTTTAAATTCATGTTTTTTTAGATATAGATTTTGTTACTATTTTTTATTACCTTTTTCCTTATTTTTTACTATTTTCTATTAAAACATTTTTTGTACTTCTTGTCTAACTATTTTCAGAACAACTTATTTCTGGTTATAACGTTTATTCAGTCCAAGAGTCTGTTTATTTGGGAGCTTGTGATTTTTGTTTGTTTTATTTTGTTTTTACTTTCCTGCTTTCCTTCTGATATTTGACATTCACTAATTTGAATTTTTTGAAATTTTTGAATCTTTTTCTTACATTTTTGTTACTTATACATAAATTGTTAAAGAAAATAATTATGTCTATTTTCCTATTAATTTTAAAGCTTACAAAATCTTTGATTAAAGTAAGGGAAATACTATAGAATTTTCACTTTCCCTTCATTTTTAATTAAGATATACACAGACATAATTTGTTAGTATTGTTTTGACTTTTTTTTCTGAATTTTTAATGTTTCTGGAACTCCTCTTTATTTAAATCTCGATTTCTCGCACATTCATAGCTATCTCCTGGATTTTTTTCCCCTTGGTAGAATCGTGCTGAAAATTATATACAGGAAGGTATTTTTGTGTTGATTCTATGACCTGTGTCTTTGAGAATATCTTTATTTTGCCCTTTCATTTATTTTTTTATTTATTATTTATTTTTTTATTTTTCTAATGTTTACTTATTTTCGAGAGAGAGACAGAGCCTCAGTCGGGGAAGGGCAGAGAGAAAGATATACACACAGAATCTGAAAAAGGCTCCAGGCTCTGAGCTGTCAGCACAGAGCCTAATGCGGGGCTCGAACTCATGAACCATGAGATCATGAATTGAGCCGAAGTCAGATGCTTAACGAACTGAGCCACCCAGGCACTCCAACCCTTTCATTTAAATTATAGTTTTGATGAACAGAAAAGTAAAGTTCCCGTCTTTTTTTCCCTCAGTTCTTTTTCTTCAACAATATACTTGTGAAGTATTTTGCCACCATGCTACAGAGTAATGGCTTACAGAGTGACTTTGTAATCTTTTAGAATTTTTTTTTTTTCTTTTTGGCTGTCCAGTTCTTACCTCTTATTAAGATTTTTATTTTAATTCCATCGTAGTTAACATACAGTGTTGTATTAGTTTTAGGTAAACGCTGTAGTTCTTTTTTTAAAAAATTTTTTAAATCTTTATTTATTTTCGATAGGGAAAGAGAGAGACAGAGTGCGAGCTGGGGAGGAACAGAGAGAGAGGGAGACAGAATCCAAACACTTCAGACAGGCTCTGAGCTGTCAGAGCAGAGCCCAACACGAGGCTCAAACTCACCAACAACGAGTTCATAACCTGAGCTGAAGTCGGATGCCGACTGAGCCGCCAAGGCACCCCTATAGTTTTCCTTTTTAAAGTCATGTTTAGGGGCACCTGGGTGGCTCAGTTGGTTTGGTGTCTGACTTTGGCCTAGGCCATGATCTCACCATTCCAGAGTTTGAGCTCTGCATCTGGCTCTGTGCTGACTTGTCTTACTAACATGATAAAAAATTGCACCTGGAGCTCGTTTCAGATTCTGTCTCTCTCTCTCTTTCTCTCTCTCTCTGTCCCTCCCCTGCTCATGCTCTGTCTCTCTCAAAAATAAATAAACATGAAAAAAAATTTTAAAAGATGTCCTGTTTATTGCGGTATAGTTTACCCACTGGTAAATCTACCCTTTCAGTGTATAGTTCTATGCATTTTTCACAAAACATAATACCATTGTGTAACCACTAGCACGTCTGAGGTACAAAACACTTCCATCAAATTAAAAAAGTTCTCTTGTGCTCCTTTATAGTACATCCCTCCCTCTAACTGCTGACCTTTTCTCTGTTTCTATACTTTTTCCCCCCAAGAATATCATTTAAGTAGAGTCATATAGCATGTAGTTTTTTGAGAAGGCAGTTGAGATTCATCCATGTTTTTGCATGCATCAATAGTTCATTGTATTCCATTGCTGAGTAGTATTCCGTTGTATGGTTGTACCATATGTTAACTATTCACCAGTGGTGGACAATTGAGATATTTCTACTTAGGTGCTATTACTAATAGAGCTGCTAAGAACACTTATCAACAAGATTTTGTACAGACATGTGCTTTCATTTCTCTTGGGTAAAACCTAGGAGAGGGATGACTGACGCATTGTGTTCTCCTAGAATATTTCAATTTTCAGCTGTCTTACTATTTTTCCATGGAAACTCAAAGTTCTCTGAGCATATCTGCTAGCTTGGCTGCAAATATGCCTGATGCCTGAGGTGCCAGATATTAAAGCCTGATGCCTAGAACTTAGGAATTCTGCTGTGTTTTATCTTTTGTTTCTGCATTATGGTAAACAGAAGGAACATGTGTCTCAGGCTGTAAAAATCTCTAATAACCATTTCTCTCATGCCATGCTCTCACCACCCTGGTGACAGTGACCCTCATCTTTGCCCCCGTGCACCTTGGCTTATAGTAGTCCAGACTCTCCTTCAAACAGCTGTTCCCACTGTTATCCCTGAGGAAGGCAGCAGGAGCTGCCCAGTTGACCAAACCTATGCTTAACTGTCCCCCTGCTCCCCAGCCAGGCTGAAGTACCATCTTGATACTATCCTCATAGATACTTCTTTTCACCACGCTCACATTTTCTCCCTCACATTATCCCTCTGCTCTCCTCATCTCTGATCTTGGAAAGTGTTGTGAGGTAAGAAGGCAGAGACACAGTATGTAAAACAAACACACAGACAAAAACAACCAGTTTGAAATGTTGCGCTGTGAAAGGTGGAAGGAGACTGGGTCCAGGAGGGCGGGTCAAAGAAGAAGTTTTGGTTTGCTTTTTAAAGCTGAAAATGGCAAGAACAAGTTGGCATGCTGAGAGCAAGAGCAAATATGGCCCCCCGGGTATAAAAACAGAGGAGAGGTTCTGATTATGCAAAAGAAAGGGAGACCCTGAAGATGAAAAGTCTTCAGAAGGACACAGAACCTATGGCCTAATTCAAATAAATGTCCTATGATAAAAACCTGGAGGGGCGCCTGGGTGGTTCAGTAGGCTAAGCATCCCATTCTTGATTTCAGCTCAGGTCATGATCTCATGGTTCATGAATTTGAGCTCCACATCTGGCTCTGTTCTGACAATGAGGAGCCTGCTTGGGATTCTGTCTCCCTCTCTCTCTGCCCCTCCCTTGCTTGCTCTGTGTCTCTCAGAGAAAATAAAAATAAAATTCAAATAAAAAAAGTTGGAAATGTCCATTATTGTAACAGGACAGGAAACAGAGGACATGTCAGGTACAGATGCAAGCATGTTTGTAGGTGGCTGGTGGGAAAATGAAGAATTTTATAACTCATAGTTTTAGTTATTTAATAACTAATACCTTTCAGTGAAGAAAGGTTAAAGATTATTAATTGAGATTAAAAAGCAACCATATAATGGGGAAAAGTTTGAAAATTTGAAAACCTTTATGTGTTCCGCTCTCAATTCTTCTCTCATTCCCTCACAAATCCGTCCCATTCGGACTTTGCCCCCACTGTGCTGCCCAAACCACTTTCCCCTGGTTCCCATTACTATAAATTCAGCCCTGATTGGGCTGGCATCCCCAAAGAATATGAGACAGTTGATACTCCCTCTTTTTGGGCACAGATTCCCCTAGTGCCTTCCAGGACACGCTGCTCTCTCAGCTTTTGTCCTATACCCTCATCAGTATTATTTCTTACATTCCTTTGCGGATTCTTCCTCTTCTTCCCCAAACTATTAATACTGGAGTGCTCCGGGGCTCCATCTTTAAGCTTCTCCTTCCTCTCTGTATTCACTCTTTCAGAGTTCTGAAGAGCAACTGTATGCTGACAGCTCTCTACTTGCTATCTCTAGTCCAGGATTATCTCCCAAGCTCCAGCTCCCAAGTACCCACTCTCCATTTCCATTTAGATTTCTCATGAGTATCTGAAAAATTAAGTCTAGATTTCTTCCCACAAAAACTATTCCAGGGGTGCCTGGGTGGCTCAGTAGGCTAAGCGTCCGACTTCGGCTCAGGTCACGATCTCACAGTTGTGTGTTTGAGCCTTGTGTCAGGCTCGGCACTGACAGCTCACAACCTGGAGCCTGCTTCGGATTCTGTGTCTCCTGCTCTCTCTCTGTCTTTCCTCTGCTTGTACTCTTTATCTCTCTCAGAAAATAAATAAATAAACATGAAAAAAAAATCTGTTCCACATTCTGCCTACCCATATCTATCTATAGAATTCTAATCTTTCATTTGCTCAAGGCCAGAAACTTTGGTGTCAAGTTTGAGTCTTCTCTTTCTCTCATATTCCACATCTCTATTAGAAACCCTGTTGCTTTCGATTTAAAATACATGTAGAATATGATTATTTCATAATGTCTGTACTGCTGAGCCATCATTATGTTTTGCTGGATAGTGCAATACTTTTTCCCCTAGACCCTTGCCTCACTATAATTCATTCTGAACACATCAAAGAGAGAGATCCTTTTAAAGCATAAATCATAATATGGCCCCCCTCGGCTTAAAACCAGCAGTTCTTACATGTTTCCTGTAGCTATAAACTAGAGTCCTTACAATCTCTTGGAAGGACCTCTGTGATCTAGTCTCCGAACCCTTCCATCAGCTCCTCCCCTGCTCTCCTGCTTTCCTCAGACACTCCAGGCCTGCCTGATTCCTTGCTATGGCCTCAAGTGTGCCAGGCATGCTCCTGCCTCAGCACTTTCTGTTCTTCTTTCAAATAGGTTATGTCACTTTTTATACTTTCTAGTTCCTTGTAAAAGTTTGCAAGCTTAACTTTTATCTCCAAGGAAGCATGGTTAAGTGTGGTCGTTGTCAGTCTGACTTTAAGAAAACAAGTTTCTGGGTTCTCTGTGGGTATTTTTTGTTCGTTCATTACTTCTGCCCATTCTCACATTGTCTTACCTGTTTGTGTATCTGATTCTGATTGTGTGTTGGATATGCTGCTTGGAAGTTGATTTAAAGAAATTATTTGAGGGCTCATATGATATTATCTTACTATGGATGGCCTTTTCTTTGCTTCTATTAGACACCAGGATAATTAGCAAAGAATAATAAATTAATATAAAGTTTTGGGATAACTTTTTATAAGCAGTTGTTTTCAATGATTTGAGGCCAGGCTGAAGTCTATGTGAGGTCTTCTAGATCGGTCTTACTCCTGGGGCTCTATCTGTTTTTGGTGGGATTTTGACTTTTATCTCCCTGCACCTCTGAGACTGCCACAAGTTTGGACCAGCTTCTCAAGCAACTCATCATTATTTGCAAACATCTCCGGGTCAAGAGATGGTCTCAAATGCTTGAGTCCTCTCTTCAGATTCCCATCTTCTGATCTGGCTCCCCAGTTCTTTATTCTGTTATTAGCTCATAGATATTTTTAATAAATAATATGTCAATATTCTAAATATTTTACCCATCTTTTTGTTGTCTGTTTTGGAAGGATTACTTTGGTTCTTGAGCCACCATTCTCCAACATGGAAATAATCTTTGAGCACTTTTCATTTGTTCAATCTTGTTGAATGCTCTTTGTTTAGATGTTCACGTGTCCAGTTCCTTCAAATCTTAGCCCAAATGTCACCTTCTCTAGACTGACCATCCGTTTTGAAATTGTAAATCCTCAGCACTCTTGACCTTCTTAACATCTTGGTTGTCTAAAAGAAGTAAGGTATTTGACAGAAACTAAGATTTTCTGTGGAAAAATATATAATCTTAGGCTTCAAATTATTTCTATTCTTTTTTTTCATTGTCATATAACATATGGTATAATATGTGGTATGATTTACTTCTAACATATGGTGTAATTTGCTTATTTATTATTTTATTGTTTATCTTCTCTCTTGCTAGAATGTAACCTCTCCAAGGACAGGGAATCTTTATGTATTTTGTTTACTGATAAGATACAGGGTGTAGAATAGTTCCTGGAACACATAGATACCCAATAAGTATTTGCTAAGGAGATGAATGAATCAAATAGGCCATCTCATGTCGAAAAGTGCAAAGTAGGCCTACAAGAGAAGAATTAGGGGCTCACCAGGCAGTATTAAAGGCTCATTTGAGGCTGATGACCATTAATTTATAATGAAATCAATTGGCTTGGTTGAGAGAGTTTCCTCAGGAATGTTTTGCTACTCAAGTTTAGAGAAAATGAATGATAAAGTCCATCCAAGTTGTTATTTGTTTCCTTTTTTTTTTTTTTTAAGGCAAGTTTGTCACAAGGAGAGAGGGAGGCAAGAGAAATTAAGGTGTTAAAACAACTGAGAATGTGAAATATACTTAAACTAAGAGGTAATAACACCACAGTGGAACTGGTAAAACTCATTAATTTCGAAGTCTCAATGAGGCCGAAGAAAAGTTGCACTGGGGACTTTTGAGAAGTGAAGATGGTGAAAGAGAGCTAGAGTTCTCAGGGTAGCATGATAAAGCTGACATTTCACAGATTTCCCATTTTATTTGTGAAGGCAGAGTCTAGGAATGGCCCTGAGAGTGGGTGAGTGAAATAGAATGGATGAGAATACTTTTGGAGTTGAGGAGCTCAAAAGAAGCAAGACAGGTAGAGACTTCTGTGTGCATTTTTAAAAAGGCAAAAATCACATGAGGGGCCATTATGATTCATGAATGGATGTCAGCAATAAATAAGGGAAAATTTACCAGCAAGTTGATAGTTAATGGCAATGAAAAGAATAATGAAGTGACATAGTTTAATGAAATAATTTTCAAAGGGACAGGGGGTTTTGTAGAGAAAAGAGAGAAGAATGTTTAGAAAATCTTAGTAGCAAGAAAACATGAACACTTATCCCAGAAGTTGAATTTTTTAGTATTGTTGTGGTTACTTCAGTAGTATAATTATGTTTATTTTTTTACAGATGCCTACAACTCTTCCGAGAGCAGCTGGTCGAGAAACCAAATATGTAAGTTCCTTCATAATGATACATCCTGTTTTTTTAATGGGTACATGTGTATGCTTTGGAAGGAACTCAATTATACGATCATTAAAATTGAATTAGTTGATTTTTTCATAAGTGGAAAGGGATAGGATGGTGTGATCGGCCCAGATGTGGAAAATCAGGTTATGTCAGGTAAGTTGATTGAATAAATTCCATCTTAAGTGAGGTCTAGTTTGATTAGTTTGGCTAAATAAAGCTGAACTCCAACACTTGGTTGCTGTCTTTCTAATTATCAAAGCTTAGATGACATTTTCATTTCTGTAATGGTTTATTGTGCTTATTACAAAAGAGTCAACACATATACTCGAAACATTAAGATTTGTCTATTTCCAATGGGATTGCCAGTTTAGTTGGTTTTGATTCATTTGTTGCTCTCTTGCATTTAAATTATTGTCAAATAAACCAATTTCTACTTATGAGCAAACATTGATTAACAGATATGTAGATATAGCCTCACACACTTGATTCAATTAATTATGTAGAACTGGTTCTGAATACCTTAGGCATACAAATGTAGCCTCACACCATTTCTACCTCATAATCCATCATGTAGTCCACTTCTGCTTCTGATCAAATACATTCAACAGAAACAAGATTGTCTCCTAAGTAAGTGTTTAAAACAAGCCAGTAAAATATTTCTTTTAAGTTATGCCTTATATTTTCTAATATGCTTTTTTCATCATCATCATCATCTTCAAAGAATAATTTGTTATTTATTACTTATTTTGTGACATCTCTTCTTTCCAATTTATGTATTTCTATCTTTATTTGGGTCTCCCTAAGGAAAATACTAAGTTGGATGAAATCACTGAGTTTTTCCTACTCAGGAAATGATGATTAGAAAGTATGGATAGAAACACTGCTTAGAGTATTTTCCAAGAAGTTTTCACTCCTATGTTTTGTTTTTATTGGAAGCCGTTTGGAGTAACACAAGACTTGAGTTATTTGGTGGCTGTACCCAAGTTTAAATAGCAGCATGGCTGTTTGCTAACTGTCAGATCCTGGAAAATCACTTAACTTTTCTATGCCTTAGTTTTTTCATCTATAAATTTGGGAAACTAATAATTGCCTGATAGAGGATTTATATTGGCTATTATATGAAAAGTCCTTAATGTATTCCTGACATATAGGAATAAATAATAGTTCTTCCCTTTCCTCCTCTTACTTTCCTTTGCTTTTCCCTTTATCTATGCCTCCCCCTTTCCCTTCTTCCTCCCTATCTTGGGAAGAGTAGAAGCACTGTGATTTAGCCGAGTTCCTCAATTCTAAAGTTGGGTGCAAGAAAAGAAAATTCTCTAAAGACTTTTCGATACTTTTTGTGACTCATACCATGCTACAAGAGCCAGACCCAAGAAAAAAATATCTGAAATGTTTTGCTCTCTCATCTTCCTTTCTCACCTACTCCTACCTGTCACCAAAGTGCCTCTGATTGAGACTCATTTACAGTAAGATGGGGAGGGGCTGATACTTCCTCTCACCCCTCCCTGGGAGTGGTTAATTTGATAGCAGTTGGAATCAAAGTAGGAGGGGCTGCTTCAATTTCCATTGTTAGAGTTTATTTCAAATTATTCTTCAGTTATCAGACTTAATTAAAATTGGTTAACATTTTGCCCCAAACTTTGTGAGAGCATGTGAGTCACTGAAAGTTAACACTGAATCATCAAATAGATTGAGTGTAGACTAGAGCAAATAGGAACTCTGATTCAGATGAGATTATTGGCTTTGATTAAATTTGGTTTCTTGAGTGAGAAGCTTTGTTTTTTACTTTCTCTTACAAGGTGACATTTGAATTGTTCTTTGTGACACCTCAAATATGTCCCTGTCTTTTGGAAGATGATAAAGGATAATTTTACAATGGAATGTCAAACCCAGTTCTTTGGTACCAAATCAGAAGGAAATCACACTTGTAAATGTTTGGCTGCAGTTATTACATTTACTAAGTGATGTCTGATACATTAATTTTGAGGAGAAAAAAAGGAAATTTCAGCTATAAGTGTTGGTCTTAGGTGAACAATCAATTTTAAATACAGTATGTTTTGAGTTTAAAAGAAGAATGACTTACTAATTTTTTCTTCTAGAAATTCTAATATTCTTATTGGCTGAGCTACAAGATGCCTCACCTGAAGTGTGACTTGCTTAGCTTTGACTCAATTAATTAATTAATCTTTTACTATATTTTTCTCTCTTTCTCTCCCATGGAAACTCTAAAGCAAATCTGAGAAATCTTTTCACAGTATCTCACTGTCTCTCTTCAAACATTGAACAAACTAGGCATCTTCACAGTATATAACAGGTGGGGCTTGGTGTGTCATTGACTTTGTAGAAATTCTTAGATTAGATTCAAAAACAGAATCATCGAGTTTACCACCTCCTGCACCACAAAAGAAAAAAACAGAAGACTTAAATTCAAGCCAAGAAACAAAGTTTTGTGATGCTTCAGGATAGCTTCTAGTAGATTAGTGCAAACTAATCCTGATCTCTGGGGGCTCTCTAAAAGCACAGTGTATAATCTATGATTCATAGCTGGTAGAAAATATAGTCAGAATTGTCTAGCTCTATTATTCAATTTTCCACTTTTGCTTATTGATTCGACAAATACTTACTGAGTGTCTACTATGTCCTAATATTCACTGAGGAGTCACTGGGGTAAGGGAGCAACCCAGTAATAAGATCCTCATTTCTACAGCTTATTATAATGGGGGAGACAGTAAACAATTACAATAAATGAGCAAGCTACTTTCTTGTAGAAAGTAAAGAGCTGGTCATAGAACTGACTGATGTGAAAGCAGACTAGCAAACTTGCTAGTTTTCAATGTATTCATGTATGTATTGGATTTCCAGGTTTCCTCGGAAGATTATAATGGTTTTATTAAATAACAAGAATTTGTATGACTAATTCCTCTTTCTGGGGTCTTTGGTGAAAGGCTGGTTTTTCCCCATGAAAAAAAAAAAAAGAGAGAGAAGAAAAGTATATGCAAACCAATTAGTTTCCTCTTCTTATTCTTTATCGCACATATTGTTACATTTCACCTAGTCTGTTTTCTAGGATGAGCCAGATGCAGGAAAAGTACCATTGATTGAGTCTAAAGTCAAAGTCTTCTTCAATTCATGGTGTACTTGAATTGCAAGTTATTTTAAAGTAATTTAATTGAAGTTTTCTTAAGTGTAATAGAATTTAAACTGGGCTCACAACGTGTCGAGTAGCAGTGATCTCTACAGGTCAATCGCCAGTTCGATTATATTAATTTATCACCGATGCTACACTCCATTGTCTTGAGCTCTTATCTTGCAAGTGAAGTTTAAGTAGTTCATTTAATCTTATACCAATCTGATGAGCTGGGTATTATTATTTCAAGATCTTCATATTACAAAGGAAGAAACCATGTCTTAGAAGTCAGACTAGGCAAAATCCAACCCAGGTCTCCTTCATGTCAAAGCCCTTGCCATTAACACATGTGGGAGAAGAACAGAGGATAGAGGAATAGTTTGTTTCCCTTAAATATTTTATCCATTAGTATTTATATTCTGGGTCTAAATTATTTCTTCATGTTCAGTAACCTTCAGTCTAAACTTGAATAGTTTCATATTTAGTGACAATATCTAAAATGATGTTTAGTATATTTCTAGTGTTTTAAATCACTCTCATATAAATTAACTCATAGTTTATCCAATAACGTTTAAGAGTTATTGTTTTTCATGACATTTACTTTTAAATAATTTCTTTCCTTCTATGTAACAGAATGAATTTTCTCTTTGAATTTCTATTTTATTCTGTTTTCACTTTATCATATTTGGGGGGGGGATGCCCTTTTTGCCTTTGCATTACACTTGTCTCACTAAATATTTATTTTTCATTAACTGCTACCAGCATAAATTATTTCATTCATGCAATTCAAAACCACAGTATGCTTTCCTAATAAAGAGCAAACTCAGAAAATATGTATTAGACCTATTACTAGTTTATCAAAAAAACCTTAGTTGAAATCATATTCTATAGATAAAAACTCATTTTATCAATTCTTTACATTTCATGAGTTACTTTTAAAGGCCAGAGAAATAACAGAGACAGATCTATTGACTATTATATGGTAAACAGGTAATATCCCACTTTAATGAGCTCGAGGGAGAGAAAAATGTCATAATAATGGAAGCATATTGCTTTCAAAATATCACATATATTAAAAAATGTGTCAAACTTTATTAAGAATATTCCCCACTATAAATACAGATATTCAAATAAAGGTCATGGTCTCCAATTTAGCCAACTCACATACCCCCCTTGTTGCTATGCTTGGAAATGTCGCTATGCTGGAGTGTTTCAGGGGCTTTGCATGCTTAATGTAGTCATAGATCTTAAGATAAGAGGAGACTTCAATCTAGTCTCCTTCAATCCAGACCTATGTCCAGATCTGCTAGATCTGCTTCTGTAGGATGGGACCAAAGATTTGATGAGTTACAGAAAGAATTGTGAACACTCAAAGCAAGAAAATCCACTCTGATTGTTCTCATTTATTTCTTTTTTTCATTGTTCAGAAATATTTCTAACGTATGCTTATTTGAAAGGGGATGAAGAAAGAATTGAAGATAATTACCTGGGTTCTGCTAAGTGAGGAGGAAGAGAAAAGATTTGTTTTTTGTTTTTTTAAATGTTTATTATTTTTGAGAGGGAGAGAGACAGAGAGCAAGCAGGGAAGAGGGAGAGGAGAGGGAGACACAGAATCAGAAGCAGGCTCCAGGCTCTGAGTTGTCAGCACAGAGCCCGATGCAGGGTTTGAACTCACAGACTGTGAGATCATGACCTGAGATGAAGTTGCCGCTTAACCGACTGAGCCACCCAGGTGCCCCAGGAAGAGAAAAGATTTAATGAGACATTCTTTATGTCTTGTATCCTTCTCCTTCCTCATCATTTTAGACTTTACCAAACATGAAGGTGCCATATTTCAGCCAAAGTTTCCCTTGATGTGATTTTCTTATCTCCTCATTTGCACATGTAAACAATGGTGTCACTGTTCACTATGCCCACTTATCTTGCCTACTGATTATGTTGCCGATAAGATGGAATCATTATTCCTTAGCATAAAGACTCAAACTTTTTAAACACTTTCAAGTGTACTTTTTGTATTCAGGTCTCTTAGGAATATATTACTAACATAAAATGGTTTCTAATGAGATAGTCATACAGGGTAATGTCTATAGATAGTTAGAATAAGCAATGTGAAGCAAGAAAGATATGATGCCTCATATCTCTGTGGGCTTGATGTCTAACATTCTTACCTCTGGGTTCATTATTTTGCATACATAGCGACTTATGTACAAGTAATAGGTACACTCACTAGGTTAAGGGAAAAACAGTGTTTTATAATTTTATCATATTTCCTCAATTCCAATCTCAGTACTCAGTGATTATTAAGTGCTCAGTCAATATTTTAAGATTTGTCTTTCTGCCCATGTGTATGGTAGTCTTGCCTGGGAGAAGTAATTGTCATTTAGTTAACATACTATCACAAATTGCAGTACTTTGAGCTATGAGAAAAGGAAATGTGGGACAATTAGTCGACAGAGGAAATGTGAAGAACGACACATTAGTGATACTGAACTGGTTTTTATATTCAGGTGGGAGGGATGTGGCTGCCGAAGGGGGAAAAAAAACAAGCCAAAAGTGGAAGTGTAGAGCTCAGAAGGCAAAGGTAACTGGAACCACTTGGTCTTGGTCCAGTCTCCCAAGAGGGAGCTAATGCGACACCAGCCAAAAGGAAATGTGTCATGAATGGGGAAAAGCTGCACGTTGTTAGGAAAAGCAATCTAGACAATGACAAAGGAGCTTCATTGTGCTTCCTGGGCCTCCACATTAAGTCTTTGGAAAAGCAAAATCGTTTCTCCAAAGTTGGCTTGGCACATGGGTTGCCTTGTGTAGGAATTTATTTTTCAATGGATTCAAATTCTCGTTTCTTTTATTTATCTTTAACTCTTTTGCTTTCCGTATAATCTAACTCTTTAATATATCTTTTTTGAGGTTAAGAAATTTTGACTTTCACATTTTTTTGACTGCTCTGTTGGTGTCTAAGTTTTTAAAATGATGATATGATGGTTAACATGGACCATCCTTTCTTATGCCTTCCTTTCCTTTCATGATTAAACTGATGTTAAAGACCATAGACCAGATTACAGGATTTTGTTTCACACAACAGCCATTCTCACACTCTGCACTACCCTTGTTTCTTACAGTTAGTATTAATGTGGATAAACATGAATAAATAAAATCTTTAGTGTTGTTCCAATACAATTTCAAGCTTAGTTTTAGGTACATCAAGTTGCTTCTCTACCTTCATTCAGTTAACCGATGAGCGGTGATTCAGATAGAGTTGTCTTCTCCTACTTTTCACTGCTTCGGTCTCAGCTCCCCAGACATACTTTCTTTACTTTCTGGAAAATAATTGCTACTGTATTAATAACATAGTTTTGGCTGCAAAATTTAATAAACACTGCTAACCTGTAGTAGGAAAGCAAAGCAGGCTTCTCAAGGGCTTGATATGATTGGGGTTTTTTTGAAAGAATCTGGTTATGTTTATTATACACATAAGCCAATATTTTTTTTCTTTGGTAAAAGATCTGTAGTGGCTTTCTAGATATTTAGTCCACCCTGCAGTTCACATTTAATTCCATCCTTTCTCATGGAGTAGTTTCTCATAAAAGTGAGGTGAAACTCATTATATTAGATAAAATAAAAATGGAGTGGGGATGTCTAAAGCTTCTTATTTCCATTGATGGAATTTGAGAGACTTATGGAAACTGAATACAAAGATATTTGGGTTTTCCCCTAATTTAATTAATGTTTTTCTAGAGAATTTTGTTTTTTCCCCTATAATCATTTGGTATTATTTAGCACAACATACTACTAAATGTTAGTAATGTAATTAAATTGTACAAATATTTTGTTTTTAATGTGTAACCTCTCCTTTCCTATATTTATTGAGATTAAAATTTAGCTATGTTGTGTTTTCATCAAGATACCCGCATTTAATTTGGCATATTTCATAGAAGCTATTAATTTAACCTAGGGGATCCATAGAGTATCCTCTCATTATTGCAACATTGAAGAATTAACTAAAGGGAAAAAGTAAGACTTTAGAAGAAATCATTATTCCTTATATTACATTATGAGGTTAAAAACCAAACCCTAGGTGAACCTGAATGTGATGGACATTCCAGAAGGCAGTTTTCTGCATCACAGAGTAGCCATAAGCCTCAGTGTACACTAACCTGGTCCCCAGCAACTAGAGATAGGGAGCATTTAACCAAGATATCCTGCTGCCATAGAGCAACCATGAATGGCAGACAGTGATAGTCCTTGTGAAGAAAGGCATGGTCGAAAAGCAGAAAACAAACAATGCTGGGCACAGTGTGAGAAGGGCTGCAGGTGCCTTGTCATTATGTTTGGTGATTCATACTTCTATTTGCTTGGCAATACCATAAGAGCCACTAAGCGCTCAGTTTTAGTTATCATTCATATCTCAGAGAGTAAAAACAATATTGATATCCCTCTAACAAACCTTGAAAACAGTTACAATTTGAAAAAAAATAGAAATATTTTAGGAACACAACTTTATCATATTTTGGCCAAGTATATTTGTAATTAAGCATTTGTATGCTGACTGTTTCCCATCAAAGTTGAAGGCTGTTGATGTAGAAGTTCAGCCTCCCATTTAAGTGCTGAAATGCTTGATAAAATATAATTATTAAACACGTTTATCTGGGGGGCCTGGATGACTCAGTCAGTTGAGTGTCCAACTCTTGATTTTGGCTCAGGTCGTGATCCCAGGGTCATGGGATTGAGCTCTGCATCGGGTTCTGCGCTGAGTGTGGAGCGTGCTTAAGATTCTCTCTCTCTCTCCCATTGTCACGTTGAATGTGTTAATATACAATTGAAGAGAAATTAGTTAACTCTCAAACTTGTATGCAGAAACCATTCAGAATGTAGCATAAAGGGATAAAAAATATGAAAGGAAATTTTATAGAAATGGGAGATGGATTGAGAAGACTAAATATATATTTATTAGAAGCTTCATATAGATGAAGATAGGAGAAAAGCAATATTCACAGAGGTATTCATGGAAGATTTTCCAGAATTGAAGAAAGATATGCATATTCAGAATGAAGGACTACACCAAATGCCAAAAAAGATACATAAAAAGAAATCCACCCTCAGATACATCATAGTGAAATTACAGGATGTCACGGAGGAACATCCCAAACACTAACTAACAGATGATCCACCAAAGTTATGACATTTAGACTGACAAAAGTGACAGAAGCCAGAGCTCGTGGGATACTGTCTTCATAATGCTGAGAGATAATAACTACTAACCTAAAATTCTGTGTCCAGAAGAACTCTCACTGAAGAACAAGAACAAAATAAAAACGTTTTCAGACAAAGGTCTGAAAGAACTACTGCAGCATTTACCTCAGTAAGAAGGAAACTGAACCCAGATGGAGTGAAATTCAGGAACCAATATTAGCCTCCCCTTCAACTGAAAACAATTTTAAAATTAAAATATTTTCTTTTCCAAATCATGAAAACTTTGTTATGCTTTCCTTTGTATGTGAAGATACTTTAAGTGAAAATTGGTTATTTGTGTCAATTTGCTGTAAACAAATAAAAATATCCAACAATGCTAGTATGTTTAAACAGAATGTGGAGTATATACAGAGGCTGAAATATTATGTCATCTTGAGGAATTTTTGATGTCTCGTGATAGTGTTTATGTTAAGATGTCAAGGAGAAGCAACGCATAAAACATCATGCTCGTTATTATATGAGCTGCATAAAAACACATAGGAAAAATATTGTAAGGCAAGGCATGAAAAATGTTCAAATCATTTTTTGGTGGCATAATGATACTTTTCCTTTTACCTTATTCTTTTCAAAATTCTACAATGGGCATGTATTCTTTAATAGTAAAAGAACTTCAAAAAACTTAAAAATATGATATTTTGTGAAATTATGAAGGTCACTAAATAAATGTCATGTTTCTAATTTCACAGGCAAACCTGTCATCCCCATCTTCCACAGTGTCTGAGAGTCAGCTGGTATGTATTCTCTTACTAAGTCATGGACCTGTTTTCGAAAGTTCTTATCTCTTAAGACAGATTTGTCTGAGAAAGTGAAGTGAGAATAAATTTACTACATATATTTGCTTATTTGTCTAACAGAGGTGATGCTTTCCTGAAGCTGCATGGTGGTTGTTTTGCAGCTTCCCAACATATATAAAAACCATACATAGACCTTATGTGCCAGGAACTTGCATCTTAGTGGTGGGGTTAGAATCAAATGAAGGGGGAGGGGGCAGAAGGAAGGTGCTTTTGCAGTTTAGAGAGGGAGAATGCTTACTTCCTGATAGGACAGCGGCAAAATGCATTCAAGGACAAGTCATGTTTGATAATGTAGGGCAGTTTCTGGAGTTTAAGAAATGAGAAATGGGATATTTTAGGCAGGAAGTTTAGCATGTGAATGGTGAGGATCAGTCATGAGTGGGAGAACTATCATGTGAACCACAAATGCAAGCCACAAATGTAATTTAAAATTTTCTAGTAGCCACATTAAAAAGGTAAAAAAAAAAAAACACGGGCCATATTTATTTCAGTATATATTTTATTTAATGGTAGGGAAATACTACTTCAACATATCATCAGTATAAACTTGAGATATTTTATATTCCTTTTGGGGGCTAAGTCTTTAGAATATGCTCTGTATTTCACACTTACAACCAATCGCAGTTTGGAGTAACCACATTGCATTGGCTTAACGAGGGGCTACTGGCTACTATGTTAGCATAGATTTAAACTCTAGAATCTGTTATTTATCGATGAAAATTTGAATTACACAGAATTACTTTTTATCATAGTGTTTTGCATTTTCTATTCTTACAGAGTTAGCAAATTGAAACCATGAAATAAGTTGCCTAGATATTACTAAAGATTTTCTTTATTTCTTTTAATTTTTATTGTTTATAATTGTAAATTCCAGAGCAATAGTCACCTTCGGTTTAATTAGAAAAATTTCTAGTAAAGCAGTTTGAGATACTAAGAAGACAAAATCACTGTTTTATACTGATTTTCCCTTTTTCAGCAATTATTTCTGTGTCCTACATCCATAGCCAACAAGTCACCTTGTCATTATTATGCCAAAATGATACTACTTTCATTTGTAATACTGAAAAAACCATAAAAGTATACTTTGACTCTTAAAATAGCCTGGTTAAACAAACTGCTAGAGTATGTTGGTGTTTATACATGTGATGTGTATATGGGGTGTTTGCATGTGTGTGTGTGTAAATAGTGTCCATTAGTTTAGAATAGTGGCTGGCAATATAGTAGAGGTGAAAGAATGCTAGAATTGGGGCCAGAAGAACCATCTTTTATTCCTGCTCTGACACTAGCTACTGGGCCGACAGTAGATAAGTCACAAATCTGAAAATCTAGTCCTCAGTTTCCTAAATGAGCAATGAGAGCATTCTATTATCTACTTTCCAAACCCTTCTAGCACTGTGAGTCTATGATTACTAACAGAGTGATGTGAAGGAGTTGCCATGGAAACAAGCATTGAAATAACATAATAAAGTTGAATGGTTTCCCAGTTTGGATATGGAAATATTACTATAGCTATTTTAATATTTAAAATAATTATATACTTGTTTCTTAAGAGAAATGAGTGAAAATCTATCTATCTATCTATCTGTTTATCTATCTATCCACACACACACACACACACACATACACACACACATATATGTCAGTTCTTGGCTTAATATTCTAATAAACTATTTCAAAGAGGCAAATATATATAATAATTTCATAAAAAGGACACATTAAAAACAACTCATACATGTAATAAATAAACCATTTCTTGCCTAAGAAAATAATTCTGTGAATTCTAAGTTTGTGTTCTTTAGGGAGAAATATACAAAGCACTGCCTTGACTGACTTTAATGATAATTTCTTTGCATTTGCTTTAGACTCTTTCTCTAAAGAGTTTAAGGAATTTTTTAACCAAGTTTTAAATTAAGTTTTAATCCCCAAATTCCTTTGAGATAGAGGTTGGTTTGTGAAGGGATTATTATCAAGCAAGCTTATCACACACAGAAAGGAACATCTGGATTGATATAATCTTTCAGTTTAATCACTTTGACTTCTATTTCATGATCTTAACCTTGCATTTCATTACTTGAGAATGAATAAAATAAAAATAATTGTATTCAAGGAATGCTATATGATATTTGCTTCCTGAGGGATGTGTGATATTTTTTCTCTTAAGCAATATATGAATGAAATTATAGCTTTTCATTTTTATGAATGAATTTTCTAATATTTGCCATCTCAAACCCTCTTTAGTATTAACTTGTAAATAATTTGAGTAAATGAGAATGCCTTTGAAAAACAAAACTATGCACATAAACACATGTATGTGTGCACTTGTTTATAGCATCACACATATAGGTGCCATATAATAGGCACTTCGATATTATACATTGCTTTTTGTAAAATATGTGTGTGTGTATGTAGCACATAAAAACAAAACTATTGGGAATACATGATAGATTATAGTTAAATTATGTAAATGAATATTATGCTTTATATAAAAGAAGCCATTAGTTAAAATTATTTTAGTCCTATTTTAGGGAGAAAATATAATAAATTGGTTGAAGCGAAAATATATGATAAATCACTGTGGTAGTACAAGCTTAATACAAAAAACATTTTGCTTTTGAAATTTGGTGTTTTCAAGATATGCAAATTTTTCATATTTTTTCTTTAAACTTGGCTACCTATTTGTTTGTTTACATTGTAATTGTGCCAATTCAACATTTTAAAGAGAAAAAGAAATATGACAGTGTTCCTTATTCTTGAGATATTGCCATTGTTTACTCTGGAAACCCAACTATTTAGTATTGGTCTCAGAAGAATGGAATAGTTTGGGTGTCCATATGAAAACATTTCACCACCTGTGCTTCAGTTTCTCTTCTGTTAAGCAGCGTCACAGTGCATGAAAACAGGAAGGGAGCTTAGAGATGAGGGTATTAGAAACACCCATCTATAACATGGGAGGTTGGAATAACTACTCTGTCAACCCATAGGGGGATTGCAAGGCTCATGTATCATAATATGAGAGGTTGCAAATATAGCCTTGTACCTATGAGAGGTGTTATTATTGTACACATGGTCTCTGAAATAGTATCCGATAACTATCTCAGAGATAATATTTTTACAGATAAAGAAACAGAGGCCCACAGAGTTTAAATGGGTTGTCTAACATCACAGCGATAGTGGCCATTTTTGTTCTGGGTGACTTTCAAGCAAATCGTTATGAATTTTAGATAATTAAAAAAGGATAAGGAAAGGTTGATGAAGGAGTTGGGAAATTTGGCCTCCCTATATAGAAGTATGACCTTCATTGGGCACCTCCCATGTGGGCCCTGTGCTAACATTTTCCCATAGCCTGCAAAAATATGATCACTTACGAAAGAGGATGAGACTCCACTGGGTCAATTTGGATGTGTATATTTCACACCTATAAGTAGACTACTCCTAGCAGAATCATGGAGCAAATGGAAAGGAGGGATCTAGGATACAGGATGCACCTATAACCTAGATCCCTCCTAATTCCTGAGCTGATTCTTCACAATATTAACAGCGGCAGGTGGGGCCTTTTCTCTGGATGAGAAAATAGCTTAGGTTCTCCAAGATGGGTAAGCGCTGGTCTTCCTTGGTGGTAGGTAGGGGAGCCTGGTTTAGAAGACACTTGGCTTTTGCTTTTGAGATTTAATGCCATTACAAAATGTTCATTGTTGCCCAAGGTGAATACTGAATCTGGAGAGTACAAAACAATAGATTAAAAAAATAAGCTACAAGGCTGTATACAGGTAAAAGCAAAATGCTGCTTACTGGAACACTATGAAGAAGAGTGCTTAAGCTTTCAGATACTTTGTTCCCTGTTCTGAATGCCAGCTGCTGTGTCCCACTTTAGTGGTGCATGAGTCATTGTTCTGAGAGCCCTTGAGGTCACTGTTGTTCAGGAAATGCAGCCCCAAAAGCTTTTGTGTAGAGCTGATGTCTTCTTCAAGTTGAAAGGAGGTTTGCCCTTGACCAGTTTTCCTTGACACAACACACTTAAGTGCTACAGCATTTATCATCTACGCCTCCTAAGTTTTGAGTCATGCTATTGTCTTTTCTTCAACCATTGGAGTATTTCAGTCCAGCCAATCCGTGTTGTACACATTGCATCAAATGTCTCTTGAGCTAGGGGATATGGTTTATAATAAATGGAGTCCTCTGTATGTTTATTTTTGTTTTTAAAAAACATTTTAGGTAGATACTTTGCTGGATAGTATAGATCATTTAGTACCAATACTTTATATTATAAATGTAAAAATAGGAAGAGGAAAGTTTTTCCCTTTCAAATTTATTTTATGGTGTCTTTTTTGTCTTTACCAAGTTCTGTCATGCATATTATCTCGTTAGATTCTCACAATCAGCGGGAATTGTTATTCTATTATTCTAATGAAAAAAACTGAGGCCCACATAGTTACAGTTGTGTGTCAACAGTCCCATAGCTAATGGGTGCTGTAAAAATCTGTCTTTTTCACTCCGTCTTGGCAATTTTGCTCTGCACTATAGTGTTTTGAAATATGAGATATTTATTTGAGGGGGAAAAAAGGCTTAAATGTTTGCTTCAAGCATAAAATATTATTTATCTTAAAAGAATGAAAGCTAATGAAATGTTATTAGTTGAATGAGTGAATCAGCTGGATAACTTAGAGAATATTGCTTTTGTCAGCAGTCTTGACTGGTAGAATGTTTTTGAGTTTCTATGAGCTTGTTGCCACAGAAATTCTAAAATATATGTATATATATAAAACACTGGAGACTAAAGACAAGACTGAAGCAAATGGGTAAAAGAAATACCGTGCTATTTTCACTAGCTCTTTGGTATCCATCAAATTAGTAGAATTTCTAGCCAAGCCCACAGAGTTTGCTCTATGCTGTGTTTTATTATGTTCTTGCTTTTTTTATATATTATATATAATTATATATTATTTCTTCCAAAAGATAAAAATAAACCCATAAGAATGGAGACCCTGTTCTTTATTACTTTTCTTCCCTTATTACACCACACTAGGGCTTACTATTGTCATCAAAGGCAATTAAAAACAATCCACTAGTTGAAGTTACTAATTTAAGAACAAGGTTGCTCTAAGAAGCCATTATTTTAAAATATTAATAATGGATTCCCCAGGTCAATGCTGACAGTTAATTTTCAGCTTTGGTCTCCAGCCAGAGACATTACCAACTTGTTGTCCTAGAATTATGATTTTAAGTTCCAAAGGACAGAAACAATGTTTATTTTCACAGTGCCCTGGAGTAGCAATGTTCCAGCATAAGTATATACTTGATGAGTTATAAAGACAAATTAACAGCAGGTTCAGACCTTTGTCCCATGAGCCATTAAAACCTTTCACCAGGCCCCAGGAACTCTACATACTCTTGGACTTCTTTTCCCTCAAAATTAGCAGTAGGTTTATATGTGATCTCCTTAGTTCTACCCCACCCTCAAATTCTCCAAAAAAGACAACATCATTGTCTTTTGGTATTAAAACTTTTATTAGTATTGCTATAAGCAAACAGGAGGAACAACAACAATTATTTTTAAATGGAGAAGTTGAAAATCTTGTAAAGTCCCTAAAGAAGTAGTCTTTGGCTTTGACTTATATACATCAGAGATGGGAACTTCAGCCTCTACTCTTTCCTCTGATGGTGAAACTCATCAACCCAATTCCCTTCTTCTGGTCCTCTATTGGTGAAAGACCATATGGATCTTTTAACCTGAGGATTTCTCTCTTTCTGGATTATACTGAAATCAAAAAGTCAATCCAGGAAAAGTAATGGGAGACCCCAAGCTAAAAATCAACACCCCTCGAGGCCTCCATATTGGATAATAGCCAGCATCCTGGGCTCCTTCTGCTGTTCAACTAATTCATTCATTCTTCAAGTAATGATTTAGCTCTTTCTAGATTCCAGACACAGTTCTAGGTGTTGGAGATACAACAGCGAACAAAGCAATCATCACTGGCCTCACAAAGCTTACATTCTAGTGGAGAAACCAAAACAATAAATACATAAACAAATGTCAGTTTGCACTAAGTTCAATAGGAAAAAAAATAAGGAGGCAAAGGGAAATCAGCATTCCAGGAGAAAAGAGTTCTGGAAAAAACAAAGAGCCCAAGTGTAAACTCCCAAGGAGAGAGTATCATAGTGTCTGTGCTAGAGTGGGGAGAGTTGTGGGAATGTGAGAGGGATAGCAGCAGCAGGTAAGATTGAGAAGAGAGAGGCTACTGGGGCAAAGGAAAGTTTAGGTCATAGAGAACTTGGTAGACATTACTTACAGGCATGGCAAGGGTTTTGGCTTTCACTCAAGTGAGAAAGTGAGGCATTAGAGAGCTCTGAGAGGAGTCAAGTGACATGACTTGACTCATAGTGTGATTATTTGGTGGCTTACTCAACTGAGTTGTCAGCCCTCTGAGAACAAGAGTTATACACACTATAGTTCCTGACATAGATTAGGTTGCAATAGGTGAAATGGCTCCAGAGAATGTCTAATAGATGTGTGCTTCAGAGATCCAAAACAATGGTTGTTTTGTCTTTAAGGCACTTCAAAAATGTCTTACATCAGTGTAAATCAGTTCTCAGTAGGTTCATCATAAAGAATTGAAATTTGCCATTTAGAAAAACTTCTCGTTATTCTTTCTGTGCCTTTTTTGTTAACTATAGGAGTCATTGCTTGTTTTTATTTCTCCATTTTGGCTGGTAAGGAAATTATGGAGTTGTTTTTCCTGGCATCATAAAAATAACATTTGTGTGTATTACTCATGAGTCTAGCTGGATCTATGAATTCTATTGCAGAGAAAAATGAAAGAAGGTCCACTTTGGGCTAGTTTAGTTGCTGGCAATGACAATCTTATAGTAACTTGCCTTAACAGACTCTTCTAACTTGATTAATGTAATTTCCTTTGTTTTTGGTTGGACACAAACTTAGCCAGTTAGATTTGCCAGAATTAGAGAGCAAAAGTCTACTTGAAGTCTAAAGATATCAGGTGGCTTTATGCAAGGATGTAATATAGATTAGAAATCAATAATAGACATTCTCCTCTAAAGCATTTCTTTTAGTCTGAAGGCAAAAGCTCAAGGTTAAACAGATATCTCTGGGAAGGCAGACCAAGGAGGATCTATCTTTAGGTGGGTTGCACAACATTTTAATGGAATGAGTTCTAGTTGTGGGCACATGAATCACCTAGGGATTTTGTTAAAATGCAGATTATGATTCAGTAGGTCTGGGGTAGGGCCTGAGATCCGGCACTTCTAACAGGTTCTCAAGTGACACACATGCTGCTGGTTTACATACCCCATTTTGAGTGGCACAGTGCTAGCAGACATCTTATTTGGATAGATCCATTAGTTTACTTTGTGTTGAAATTTAGTCTTCAACAAACACAGATTACATAAGCATTTGACATTGAGGAACCAGCAGAGAGGAAGTGCAGAGAGGAAATTAACTAATACTCCAAGAGAGCCTTACCTGTGCCAGCAACGGCACCAGTTGCTTTACTTAGGCTATTTTATAGATGTCTAAAAGGCACCTTGAGACACGTGTTTGGGTGATGGATTTGCATATGCAGAGACTAGACTTATGTAAAAACTCTATGTGGTATGATGATGGAGAGGACAGGAGCGTAAGTAATAAATGTGCCATTACTCATTATTAAAGGACCTACTCATGGGTGATTATAATCCTTTGGTGGAAAGTCCAGACAGGTTGCACAGCTTTTCAAGGTCACACAGTCTATGAACACTATTGCAAAAATTAAAGTCTGTAAGCTTGATGCCCTCCTCCCAGCAATATCATACTGTTTTCGGTGAGTGTATTTTTAACGAAGGCCAGAGAGGGACCTCAGTGCAAATTTTATGTCTTGGTCATGCAAACTACAGAGTGCTTTAGGAAATGGAATATGGCATGGTGTGTGTGTGTGTGTGTGTGTGTGTGTGTGTGTGTGTGTATAGGTGAAGGGAGGATGTATGGGTGTGTACACTGAATGGGAAAACTTCACATCCTACAGTATCTTAGGAATGCTCTTTTGGCAGGAACTTTTTTATATGCCGTGTTTAAGGAAAGAAAAACTGGATTTAGAAAGACTAATGAAAAGAAAGGTAAAATGACATCAAATGAAGTAACAGTGGCCAAAATCAAGAATGTGGCAATGGACAGTAGAAGTAAAACAGAAGCAATGAATGTAAAAGGAATAAAAAATATAAAAATATTAGAACTTTGTTATTGATTGGATAGAGGGAATTATAGAGGTGGATATTGATTTTAAGTTTCTGTCTATGCTGTTTCTCCATCTGTTTCTGTCTTACAGTAGGCGTAGGAATAATTAAAATCATGGGTTTGATGATTACATCTGACCTGGATTTAAATCTTCACTTCTTCACATATTAACTGCATGACTTTGGCATGTAACTTATTTTCCCTAAGTCTCTCACAGGATTGTTTATAGGGAATTGATGAGATAATCTATATAAAATACTGAATATAGAGCCTGATCACATATAGGTAAGATATAGAATCTGGATATATGGAGAACAATGGTGTCATTATCTGAAATGAGTCTTCAAGGATTTCAATGTTGATTTCGAACCATGCAAAATGGTATGAGCAAGGTACAGAGGCTGCCATGAACATGATTCGTCCATGTACTATGACTTATGTATGGTGCATGAAATTCAGAATTGGGCCACCAGCGTTCAATTTCAAATTTGACCATACTGACCAAATGCTGATCGCTGGGTGTGGAGGATATGGTTAAAGTTTGTAGAATGGGAGGTAGAAACAATGTCAAAGGCAAACTATGCCTAGTCTTCTTATTCTTACAGTTGGCTTCCACGCCTATAAAATACTACTCAGTGACAACAAGTTAAGATGCAGGAGAAAAAACAGAACTGAGGAAAGAGGTGATAAATATGGTGTAGGTAACTCTACCAAGGCCAAGTAGGCAAACTAGAATGAGTAAGTCTCGGACTTCAGGTAGACCAAGCCTAGGGACACAGAGTCCAAGAAAAGAGCATGTGGAACAAACATCCAATAGAGTAGAGGAAATAGGGAAAGATTTATTGTCAAATTATCAGAAAACCATCAAATTCAAGAAATTCACAGGAACTAAGGAACATAAAAGGCTGGTACAGAAACATATATGAAACATGGGTAACTGATTCTGATACTGAAGCTGCTTGATGTCTAGAAGAGTCTCTTTTTTGGTCTCACCTGGAGGTTGATGATCCCAAGAGAGAAGATCTGAGTGAAAGTCTCCAGGACAGGATAACCCAAATCATCAGGCTGCTTCCGATACAGGGGTTAGGGTCTCTGGCAGAGGGATTCTCCTAGAGTATCAAGTGAACTTGTTGAGACTTCTCTCTGCCTCATCTTTTTGGATATTGCCACCCACCAGGCTTAGCTCCTAAAGCTCCATGTTGGTTTTAGAACCTGGTGGGCCCTGCGTACTAGAGTCGTTGCATTGATTTCCTACCTCACAAAGGAACAGAAGAGAAGGAGAAGGTAGAGTCGGAGAAGGAAGGAGAAATGAAACAGGAAGTCAAGTGAAAAAGAGAGATAGGAAATCTAGACAACTTAGGATTGTGACCCAAATATCAGGCATCTCCATCATTATAGGTGGTTGTAGAAATCGGCAGCTGCTGAGGCTTTGTTCTTATGCTGAGTTCACTGCGGGGATCCTGCTCTCACACGTATATTCCACTGAGAGACTTCATGCATAATTGGATGTTACTTGCTCATTTTTTTCCCTCTTGAGAGAAATCAGAGTTTCTTAAGTGGGAAATATTTCTTAGCCTGGGGAAGATAGAGCCTTTGCTCACTCTGTACTTCTCTAGTTGACATAAATATGAAAGGCAACTGGGAAGATATCGATTGAAAAAGTATTGTAGAGTGGCATTTATTCAAGCCTCAAAATACATCAGGTAGTTTATAGAGCAGAGAGATAGACATAGTCCCTTAAGGCTTAAATTGTGAGCATCAGTGTTGATTGAGGAGAGCTAATTTACTATTTTCAGAAAAAAAATGGAGTGAGAAGAATGATTACGGCAAAAAGCTTAACCAGAGAAAGTGTCACAACTTTTTATTGAATTGTTGTTTGGGATGTTTTTGTAAATTTATCATTCACTTTGTGACATTTTACTGTGTAACAAGATTTTGATGTTTGTGAAACATCATTCTGAAATAGGCCCAAAGTGGATTTCTCTGTCTCTCTCATCAAACTGACGTTGGGTACAAGTTTATGAGTCTTGTTCCAAGTTACAGAGGTAAATTTGAGTCTTAAAAAGTAGAAAATCTTGTGTTAAAAAAGGAAAGTCTCAGGAGCCTTAGGATAAGAAATTCAGCTGGGCCCCTGGAATGTTTTAGAATTCAGTTCTGGAAAGCCCCCTAGTGTCTCTTCTGTCTAGGCTCTATGAACTTTGCTCTCTTTCTTGATCTCATCTGATCTGTTTTTTTATGGCAGACTAAGGCTTTCCCATAGCTCCCAAATTGACATATTATAATTTCAACCTTCCCAAGAAATTGCAGAGGGGTCTGTATTCCTTTTCCACATTCTTGGAAGAGAAAATCTGGTTCCACCTCCCCAGCCTTTTAGGTCAGAAAGCCACCCCTGGTTTCATTATATATAAAATGAACATAGTTTCCAGGGGCCCAGCTCTGTGGATGTTGGGGTATGGGGGCTAGTTTCCAGAAAAATAAATTGTTTCAGGTTTAGGAGACTGTGCCAAATTCATCTCTCTGCGCTAAGGACATTCTACATAAATATTTGTCGGATGAAATATTTATTGACCGAATGCACTGATGAGGATATAGGAACACATTTGGCCAGATAAATGAGGAAGATTTTTGCATTTTGGACATCATAATAGATCTTTATGAGTTCATTGCTTTAATGGTTAACTTTAAAGTTATATTAGTTAAAATCGTTTGATATCCAGACTGCTTTATGTATTGGTAAAGTCATTTTAAAATTTAAGAAGTTATATTTTTTTGTGAGAACATTGAAACATTTGTAACAATACACATATTCATTCATTTTAACAGTATTTTTTCTTTATTTTTAAAAAAATTATTTGACATTCATGAAGACTAAGCCTGGAGTAATTCGACCAGTACCTGTAAAATCGAAAATATTACTGAAAAAAGAGGAGGAAGTCTATGAACCCAACCCTTTTAGTAAATACTTGGAAGATAATAGCGACTTCTTTTCTGAGCAGGTGAGCATATATAAGAAAATATCTGTGATATTTTGATAAGGAACAGTATAAGTAATGGAGATGCCTCTTGTGTATAGTATGTGCAAGAAATTGTTCATTTGATTGGAGTATCCTTAGTAATAAGAAAAGATCAATTTTTAGCATAATAAAAAGAAATTCATAACAGGATGATATTTTAAAGTATTTCAAATTAAAAAAAAAGTTTTTTTCTACCTACTGCTGACATTGTTTTGGGAACCAAGACATTACTCTCCAGAAAGAAAGGGATCATGAAGACACTGGTTGAATGGTCATATGGGTGTCGTATTCTTATTTCTAAAATCCTGCATCTTTTTTTAAGAGATGTAATATTTTAGTTTGGGTATATTAGTACGTTTAGCAAAAGATCTATTGTATAGATGCATAGTAACATGGTAGAGATGATATGAATCCCTAGATTGAGCAGTAATAGGGGATAGGGGCTTACTATATTTTAAGGCTTTGTTTGTCATTTGATTTATATGTAAAAAAGGTATATTCTCTTTCTCTTATATATCTTATATGTTGGAGGAGGTATAATGAAAGAGTTTGGATGGTACTTTGTAACCTATTTGGGAAGCATGTGAAAATACACATTCATGTAACATAAAAGCCCATAAGTTATTTCATAGAGAAACTTTGCATCTTTATTTGTCCTATTAAAATGCAACAAATAGGCACGGGTTGTATATTTTATATCTCAAATACCATTCTATGGATAAGCAGTGGAAGCAATCTAGAAAGCTTTCTGGATACAACTAAGGCATGTAAAATCACCACCCTAGGTAATCTATAATAAAATACACTAATGAAGGAATATAAGGTGATACTCACCATTTAAATTTTACTTTGGAACTGATAATTAAGAATATTCTTGAAATATTTGTGAATCATAAGGAATATCTTATCTTCCAATTACAAGCCCTGTAACATCTCTCTAGCCACCAGTTTCTTCATGTATAACATGATGCATTCAGATTAGGTATTTTTTAAAGGTACTTCAGATTAAAAAATCCAGTTTTCTTAAAATCTAAGATTAACACTTCTTAGGTCAGTAGTCCCCGAGTAGTCTTACAAAAATTCACCATAAATTGTTATAGTTTTTACTTATAAAATGGAGGTGATATTCCTGTTTATTTATACATACTTTGTAAAGACTGATATGATTTGATAAGTTAAAAATTTGAGAAGGCACTAATATTGAATAAGATAATTAAAGGCAGTTATTTTCATTGTATAGAATAAAATGTAGTCCTCAATATAAACTAAATAGAGAAATCTTATTAATAAATAAGACTGTTATCACTAATTCTACACATAATAGAAATGAAAATTCCTCTTAGGAAACCATATTTTCCATCATTAACAAAAAACACGTATTAAATATCTGTTGCTTGCATGACATGATTATGTTAGAGGCTTAATGTGACATTTTACACAGTATGGGATCGTTATTAAAAAGTATAAAAAATAATGTAGTCAAATGACAAAAATGCCAACAGTTAAAATAAACTTCACAATTATCCATGTAACTTGCATTCTTCAAAATACCACCTAATGCTATAAAATAATGGTTTTGTTCTTTTATATTAATATAATTTCAAATTCATGCATTTTACCCTAAACAAAATTCATTGTAGAATGCCAGGTTATATATTTATCTCAATTTGCTCTCCTCAGAAATGATAAATTCCATTTTCAAGTTTAAGAAATTGTCATTGAAAGGAATTGCCATTTCTTTCCATTGCTTTTCCTAACTATACAGCAGGTTTAAAACTCTGTTCATGTATGACATAAACCTATGAATTTCCAGGGAATTTGTGGAAAATTTGAACTCTTTTGCAAATATGGAGGTGCCACAGACATAATCGTATTGATATATATTTTTAATTAATTTATTCTTGTTTATATCCCAACTTTTATGTGGAATATAAAAATTTAGGAGTCTGCAGGCTGACAGAATTGAAAGAAGTATGGCATACTACTTAAAAGTGAATTCCAAACTTTCCCTGGTCTTACTCATTAACCTTGCATGAGAGGGAAAATATAATAGAAACTTGGGGTCAGTGGGGAATTACATGTACTATCAACTGGTCTCTTTATATTGAGTTCTAACTACCATCTCAGTGTGTCCAGAATCTACAATGGAGAAAGATATCAAAGGCACCTTGCCAGTGTAGATGCTTCGATCTACTTAAACTATAAATTGAGTAATAGCAATTTATAATCTCAGAATCGCCACTTCATTAGAAGTTGAATAGAAGACGGTGTACTCAAGTTCACCAGTCACTATTGTGCTCTCTTTCACTGCTGCCACAGAATAAATTGAATGGTTCCAAACTCAGTTGATCTCACCCACCCATGTAATGGAAAATTCTTTAGCCAGACAGTTGGGCCAAATTGAAGCAGCTCACATTCACTAATCTGCCTTGTACCGGGGACAGTTCCACATGACAGGAGATGCTGGATGGGATTGTTAAGTCAATAAATTTCCCCTAACAGCTCCACCGCCATAAAATATGATTTCAAAACTCTCTGTTACAAAATGTCAGACACTGAAGATGATGAGACCAGACGGAAACGTATTTACTGTAGCTTAAGAAGGTACAAGCAGGCAGCCTTTTGAACTGATAATGAACTGAAAATTTGCCTGGAGACAGCCTCTGAGTACTAAAAGCAAAGTTTGAAACCAAATGCATAATCAAGTAATTGAGAATTATTAATCAACAGCTTTTACAGCAAAATGGCATAGGCCAGGAAGCATCATTCTGTATTAGATGCATTTTGTAACAAAGACTCTTCAGAATGAAGTTTACACTTTTCTGAAAATACCTTTAAATCCATTATTGTATCAATCTGTGGTCTTTTTGACTTATTGCAAAATATCTCACACTGCACATTTGTATTTAAAACTGTGGTGATGTACTTTGAAGCATACTCGAAGATGATCAAGGTCAGAGTTAGAAAGTAATTAACAGAATTGGAAAGTAATTAACAGATTGATCAATTCACTGATGAGAATGAAGATACTGAAGAGCCCTATGATTTTTAGTTTGTCTGACTATTTATGAGTTGGCAAAATGCATTGATTGTTTTCTGGTCATTTAGTGTATCTAATTAGACAAAGGTGATTTCTTCACTTAAGATCCTCGATTTAATATAAAAAGCAATTGCTAACCTCACTTATATAAAATGTTATATAAAATATTCTCTCTCATTTTATAAATGAGTAACTGAATCCATAATATTAAATATGTCATTTTCTTCTTAAATCTTAGAGAATTGTATATAAAAAAAAGTTTTGAACAGAATTAAGGAGGAAATATCGTTAACTCATCTGATTTTCCCGGAAATTTTCTTTTTAATGAGAAAGAACACTTTCCAGACGTATGCCTCTTCAATTTTATTTTCCTTCTAATTTGCTTCAATAAGCAAAAGCACATGTTTTGTGTGAAAATGACCATTTAGTGAATTTCCTCCACACCACTTCACAGAGAACATAAAAGAATAATTATAGGGAATTTTCTTTTTTTGTAGTATTTTCAGTCTTTTTCTTCTGATTTTCTTAGACATCTGACTTCCCTCCAAACTCTCTGTTTGACATTCAGCTTTGATGAGTATGTGGGTGACTTTCGCATTTCTATCTAATTATTCATCAAGTTAGATTTCTACCGTGACCTACCCCTTCACTTCCTTGTGTCAGGCACATGTTACTATTACAGAGCAAGTACTCACCTTTGTCCTGGGTGAAACTGACAATACCGCCTTTTATTCCAAATGACTTCTGGCTTTGCCATAAATTGCTACTTTTTCAGTAATTGTTTCTCAATCAAGATGGCTCATTCTCTTTTGTCATAAAAGTATCTTTTATCATTGCTAACCTGTAATTAGAAATATTTTTGAGTTTAAAATGTTTCATCTATTTAGGTCTAGAAGTGATTAAGTGATTTGCTGAATTGTTTTAAGGGGGAAGAATCGAAATTCCTTGTGTTACATTTCCTTCGGAAGGGTTAAGACCAGAGATTTGGTTTTTCCACGTTTTAGCAACTTTATTGAAGTAATTAAATCTTTCTTCTTTTTCTTCTGCTTTTGTCTTCCTCCCTTCCTTTCTTATTTCCTTCCTTCTTCCCTCCCTTCCTCCCCCTCTTCTCCTTACCTTCCTTCCTTCCTGTATATGTAATAGGTAATAGACAATTTGTCATAAACAAGTAATATACTACATGTAATAGTTTATCATCTACATAATAAACTGTTTTCTTTTTCTTTTTTTTTTTAAATTGTCCTAGAGAGGCAGAATTTCCTTTTTCTCTAGATTATAGTCAAATAGGATCATCTCTTTAAATTTAAATGTTCATCTCTCCCCTTTTTTTGTTTTGTTTTGTTTTTGGTTTTTTGTTTTGTTTTGTTTAAACTTTCTCTTGACCTTGTGTAAATATAGAGGTTTGGAGATTGGAACTTCAGGGTTGCAATTTTCTGTTGCAGTTGTCTACAAGCTAAGGGAAACTTATTTTCCTGTCCCCCTTACCTTTGCTTTATGTGGGGTTAAAGTCTAGATGAGATTCTTACTTGCTTTAAAACAAGCAAACATACAAAGAAGACCCATTGCCACTTTGATCATAATTGATAGAATTATTCTAATAATTCTAATAATTAGTTAAGCAACTGAATTCTAATAATTAGTTAAACTCTGGGGCAATAGTTGCTTAACAAATATTGGTAGCTATGTGGTATCTGACCATACATACCCTCATCTACTGGGAAACAATGACAACCTGAAAGCTTTATGCAAATGTGGTCTTCCATGTTTTGTTAGCTCATGACGTCCCTTTATTTAAGAGGAATGACACTGATGTATTTAGAAACTCTCATGCAAATCATGTTCCAATTTTTAAGATAAGGTCTTGTTAAAATTAAATATTCTGTATTATTTTCCTCTGAGGAATGTCAAAAGAGAGAAGGTAGCTGTATAAAAAATATTTTAAGTAATATCCAGAGTGAACATTAGTTAGAGATTAGAAACTTTTATTTATATGCAAGGAAAAAGATACTTTCTTATGCTTTACTCTACAGAAGTAAACTTCTCCTTGAGCTTTGAGTCAAGGTCAGTCTGTAGATAGAACTGTAGATGGTAACAGTCACAGGCCTTTGGCATGGTTTTGTTTTCTGGCATGTAAGACACTTTATGGTAAAACTAGTGGTCCTCAACCCGGACAGTGTCTACAATACTCCCCTTCCTCTCTCCTTACAAACTTTCAATTCTACAACTGCCTTAAAATGGTTTGGAATGTTAGAAACATTTATTCATAATGTTAGAAACAAAAATAAAACCCGAGGCCCAAATGGTACCACTTAGAGTTTCCAAACCCATGCTTAACACATAATTGATTTGTAGTTTCCACCTCCTCTGAAAATGTGGTCTTGCCTTGCCAGTCAAGAAGTATTCAATCTGTGCCAATGAGTGACTCCTGGATCTTCTCCACCCACCAATGAAAGGAAAAGTAATCTGCATGATAAATACCTTGTTTTTCCCTTGAAAGCCACCTCCCCAGGAACATTGCTTTTCTTTTCTTTTGCCCCACCTTTCTTCTTATAAAAGCCTTCCCTTTTATAGAACTCCTTGGAGCTCCCCTCTACTTGCTAGGTGGAGTGCTGCCCGGTTCATGAATCATTTAATAAAGCCAACCAAATCTTTAAAATTTTCTTGATTGAATTTTGTTATTTTACAATAAATATCCTTAGGAAATGCAATCAGAGTGAGAGGCTTGTGATTTTCGTTTCTCTCCCTGAACAATTTTCTTTGACCCATGACAAGTGGAATCAAGGTAGAAAGCATAGAGGGAAAATAGTAAAAGTTGGATGTATTTTCTGAATATAAATGCTAAGATTGATGTGTTAGAAACGCATTATACTCTCTAAGCACTGGGGACACTGTTACTTATTTTAAAGTGTGGGTGAGATTAGACAGACTTTGATGACAACTGTAAAGGTCACAGCAAGATATATAAGTCTGAAAATGAGTTATGTGAGGAGAGTTAGAAACCTTCTCTTTTCTGTGATCCAAGATAAAATAATTTAGGGTGGGTAATTTAGGCAGAGAAAACAACAAATCCAAATGAGAAGAGCAACCAAAAGAATGCATTGGAGAGAACGAATCAGAGATAAAAGTGGTTAAAACAAACAAACAAACAAACAAAACTGGTGTTTGAATTCCATTAAAGTAAAACACAGTCTGAGCAAGAAGTCCAGCATATGGAAAACTGAATTAAGCCTGGTAAAGCCGGTCATTTACAAAAAATGTAGAGGAAAAAGAAAATGGAATACATTATACAAATGCAAGAATGTAGTTTTCTTTATCTCAAAGTCTGCATGGAAAGGAAGATCTGTAGTAAATTTATAAATTCAAAATTGGTGATTCCTTAGTGATGAAAGAGCTGGCAGGTTTTTAGACTTTTTTGAAATCATGTTCTAATCTCCAAATATGGACGTCCTAAGAGAAATATAATCTCTTGCAAGGCCATCCAAATATCAATTTGTTTTATGGACCTTTAGATGTCTAATTTTTTTTTTTTACCTTTTTCTTGAAAATAGAAAATTGCATTTAGTATGAAAATAAACAACTGGAGAGAAGCTGGATGGTCAGTTATCTTTATCTAGTAGAGTTGAGAGGCTTAACATATTTTACCTGCTCAAATAAAACCAAGTATATATGATATTCATTGCCTTTGGTACATTCAGGAAAATAGAGGGTTTTTTTTTTTTTTTCAATCTTTGGCTAATCCACCCTGGGAAATATTGGGGTCTCATGAATTGCATTTGATAGAAGAACTGGCCTTTTGGCGGATATCATAGAGTCAGGGTAGTTTCACCTGTGAATTTAGAATCCCTATCCAGGCAGGATCTGATGGCCTTATCATTCTGACGTATAATTGAACCGAAAGAAAACTCGAGCGGCTTGGTTTTGCTGAAAGAGTTCTGAAATCTGGTTGGTAGTTGTGGGAGTATGATTAACCAGCTCTCCCCTCTGCATTTGTGAATCAGGAACCTCATGTAAGAAGTGAGAGGATTGGGTGACCGCAGTGGTCCTCAACTGGGGTGACATTGCCCTAAACATTATTGGTTGTCACAACTGTGGATGCCTCTGGTTTCTAGTAGGTAGAGACAGAATGCTATTAAACATTCTATAATGTACAGGACAGTCTCCCACAACAAAGAATTTTCCTGCCTGAAATGTCAGTAGTTCTGGAATTGAGAAATCCTGGACCAGTCCATCTCTTGGGGTCCTTCCAGCTTCAAGAATACTATGGCTAATGAAGCTCAATGCTACCCCTTCTAAGGGCATTTCCATTCAACCGGCAGTGACCAGGGTGTCTTCGTTTTGTGTCTTAACTAAGAACTTTTCCCTATTTGATTTGTACGAAGGAGGTAAGTAAGCCTCCATTTATGGAATTTCCCACATTCCACGTAGCCTCGACTTGTAATAATAAAGGGCATACATTTTCATTGGCTCTAGATATTTCAGCAAAGTTATGGCTTCCCCATCTTCCCAGACATTTCTTCCTCACTCTTGTATTTCCCTACTTGTTAGATTTCAAGAAAATCAGGTAAAAGGAGACATTTTTGAACAACGGCCAGTCTGCATGAAAAATGCATGCCGTTGGATGAAGTCATTCCTGATCCTGGGCCTTATTACATATCTGCAAACGAGAGCATTGTACAAAATACTTTTAACGGTGCCCTCTTACCCTGGAATTCTGTGTCTATGTCTTTAAATATTATTAGAATATAATAAATAGTATTAAATATTATTATAATTTAATGAATATTATTATAAAATATTATTTAAGTATTATTGGATGATATTTCTCATTTTAGGTGATTTTAAAAAGGGAAAAAAAAAGAGCAAGGTCACTTGTATTACTTAGGTCATACGTTTGGAGAGATGGAAAGTCTTATAATCTACTGTTTAGGTCAGAATCATAACAAATAGTTCCTGTTCCCTGGCATGTGGTCCCTACAGTGCTTGCTTTTCTAAGGAATGGTGTTGCTGCTTCTCTCCATGCTCATTCCTTTCTCTCTACTCCTAGGATTCAACCCTTTAATGTTTGTGCCAGGCTCTGCAATAGATAGGAGTGATTCTGTTGGAAAAGGAGCAGACAATACCTTGTGCCATGAAGCTTAGATTCTAGAGGAGTCTACATATTCTGAACTTTGGTCTCCACTCTTTCTGCCACTCTTAATCTCTGCAACCCTCCATTCTTCCTTACTTGGAACTGTCCACTACACACTCAGGCTGCACCTGCCATGAACTGATCCTCTGGTCCCCTGATCCATTAAGGGACCGACCCTGATTGCTAGTAACTGGAATCCTTGACTCTTCTGCTTCTTGCGAAGGAGAAAACTTTATGATAGAATGCAATTGAAAGAACAGGGATTCTGTGTGAGTCTAGAAACTGAACTTCAATTTCATCCTAGAAAAAATGAGGCTTCTAATCCCATTTCTAATTAATATCCATTCATGACTACATGAAATAGTCACTGCAAAAGGACTCTGGACACTGAAGGGAATATGCATTTGAAATGCTTATTGTTATTATTTCTTTTAAAATCACTATAATTTTGGAAGAAGGGCATCGACTCTTTGCTAAAGGGTCACCAAATAGGTTCCTCTTCTGCTCACTGTTAGGAGAAATCACAGAAGTCTCTTTTCTATGTTACTTTTTGACTTCTTCAGTATAAGTTGTTCCTCTCCACCAAATACATGTAGGCGGGCAACCTAAGACAAGAATTAAACTGTGTGTATAGAAAGAACATAAGACTCGGGATTTTTTTAAACTTTTTAAAATGTTTATTTATCTTTGAGACAGAGAGAGACAGAGCATGAGTGGGGGAGGGGCAGAGAGAGAGGGAGACACAGAATGTGAAGCAGGCTCCAGGCTCTGAGCTGTCAGCACAGAGCCCGATGCGGGGCTTGAACTCGCAGACCGCGAGATCATGACCTGACCCAAGTGCGACGCTCAACCTACTGAGCCACCCAGGCGCCCCAAGACTCAGCATTTTAACACTCTAGTGCCCACTGCTATTGATGACAGAATATTTTCTTTCTTCTCCCTTGAGCACGTCGCCATCAAATGTCTTCACACTGATCTATTTTGTCTGCTCTGTGAAGCTTGCTGTTAGACAATCACAGACTCTAAGCCCTAAATAATCCAAAGCCGATCTTCAAAATTATGTTTTAATCATTTAAAAACATTTTTTTTTTGGTGAAGAAGATTTGAAAAAGCTAAGCATATGCTATCTCTTTTCATACTTCGCAAGTTTACATTTTTTGGTTCAAATAAGGGTTTGAAATAGATAACTGTGGCTTTAAGTATGTCTGTTTTTAAAATGCATATGAATTCTTCAGAATTAAGACTGATAAACAAAAAGTTGTGCCATATGTTCAAACTTCAGAGACCTAATTTATCTTGGCTTGATCTTTGGGGAATATACATGATTACAGTCTCTTCTTGGTAATTTGGCGCTTCTGTGACAGTGTCTGCAAGATGCTGATATGCCTTTGACTGAAGAAGTCATTGGTTATGAAATACGTTGTAACTGTTCTTGACTACATGAATAGGGTGTTGTGTCAAACTGGAACTGTAGCAGAAATGCTAGAATTCTGATTTTAAATTGTTATAAGCTCCAGGCAGGAAAGGAAAACTGAAAATAAGGGCTATATTTAAAAATAAGTGTAGAAGAGAGAGAGGATGGGGTTAAAGATTCCAGTAATTTCACCCAGTGGTGCTCTGAGTTTCCAGAGGCACACATAATTGCATGGTGTGAAGTGGGGACAGCGGGAGCAGAGAGAAAGTGGATTTTCACCCTTTACTTCTGAACCACAGGAAAGGGGGTAACTTTAAAATGCCAGGATGGAACAAAAGAGTCTCAGAGGTTCAGGCTTTAATAAAAAGAGCCCATAGTGCCTTAAAGATGCCCTTTGGTGTTGCAATGAAAACAGCTTTTGAAGTTAAATAGTTCGACTTGGTGGCTGAGTAGAAAGTAGGCTTTCTCTAGAGTGGCGAATGCAGCCGATATGGCTCAGCAGTCATTTTTGGATATCTCTGTCAATACTTAATCCTGCAGTATCTCCAGTTCTCTTAATAAACAGAGCTAACTTAATGTGTTCACTGCATATTGTCTGCTAAATTTTTCTCTAATGAACAAAGGTATTATTTGCTTCATAAATTCTTTAAGGTTCTTTAAGGTTTTCAGGATATGATATTATAATCAACCAAAATAATTAATCCCTTTTTAAAAACCAACCTCCTAAGTAAAGCTTATTTAATTTGAAAAATTTGTCCTAAATATCTTTGTATTGAAAAAGACAATTCTCAAGTAAATGAAAAGCAGTTTAAAGCATTTTATTAGAAATAACTATGTTCTCAAAGATATATAAACACTAAAAAATATTTAAAGAAAAAAAGCGGGGGAGGGGAGCGCCTGGGTGGCTCAGTCGGTTAAGTGTCTGACTTCAGCTCCGGTCATGATCTCACGGTTTGTGAATTAGAGCCCCGTGTTGGGCTTTGTGCTGACAGCTCAGGGCCTGTAGCCTGTTTCAGATTTTGTGTCTCCCTCTTTCTCTGCCCCTCCCCTGCTCATGCTCTGTCTCTCTCTGTCTCTCTCTCAAACATAAATAAACATTAAAAAAATAAATAAAAATATGTTAACATATCTCACTGATAGAAACATGTAGGAGACAATTTTATGACTCCTGTCCCTCCCTCAAAAACCAGAACATCAAAAGATTCTTCTACTGAATGCTAAAGCAGGGTTGATGGAGTTCATTTTCAGGAATCATTTAGAATAGTGATCTCCAAAGTGGTGTCTACCAACCTCAAGACAATTCATTGAGTAGAGATGGGGTATGAGTCAGACATGATAAAGATTTTATTAATTTTTAAAACCTAAAACAGGGGTCACAAACTATTACCTGTGGCCAGATCTGGTCTATCCCCTGTTCCTATAAATAAAATTTTCTTGACATACAACCATGTCTATTCATTACGTATTATCGAAGGATGCTTTCATGCTACCATGGTAATTGTGACAGAACATATGGTTTGTAAAGTCTACTACATATACTAAGTGAACCTTCACAGAAAAAGTTAGCACTTCCTGACTTAGAATTATAAGTGTTTTAAGCTTTGCTGATTTATATGGGTTTACGATGGTGTCCTTTGTAAGCCAGAGTGCCAGATAGTCACCACTCATGTATATTTTAAGCAAGATTGATTGGGAAAGTGTCAGCTCTCTAGTTTGGTACCCTGAGCAGGGAGCCCTCACTTGGCTATTCCTTAAGCCTTTTGCCCTTGATGGAAGTTCATGTGCCCAGTTGGACATATGATTTATCACATTAACTATTTTTAAGTAAAATAATCCTCATAAAATGAATAAGTGACTTTAAAAAATCTCCCACAGAATAATCGAAATTGAATATATCACTAATATAGGAATACATAAAAAGACATGGCAGAGATGATAGAATATCTATATGTAATATAAGCTTTGTTAATAGCCCTATTATTAATCCATGATTAATATTAATATACCTAGCTGAATATTTATGGTTTTATCTTGAGTTTTAACTAATAATTACATTATGGTATCATAAGATACAGATAGTTACAGGACGTGGAGGTGCTGTGTAATTTCAGTGTTGTTTAAAGACACGAGGTATTTAATATTACAATGTTTAAAGTTTTGCTGAAGTCAATGATAAGTATCTTTTTTGAGGAATATTCATAAAGGAAAAATTAACCCAATTTAACTGGAAATAGATATGTTCTCCCTGCTGCATAAAATACTGTAAAATAATACACAGAAAACAATAGAATGATGAACTGAAATTCGTTCCTTTGATATCATTAGAAAATGCATTGAAAATATCTTTGAGCATTTAAATCAGTAAGTAGTGAGCAAATGACACTATATTGCAGTTTTATTATGCAGTTAGATCAAACGATAGATTTAAAATTAGTCACATTGTATAGCCTTTGGGTCCTAAATATAAAATATACAGAAAGTGACACATTGGGGCCTTAAAAGAGAAATAAGTTAGAGAAAAGTTATTCCTTAAAGTGAGTGACTTCTGTATAATAAAATTACAGTCATATGGGAGAATTTCATAATCAGCAATAGAGGATATAAAACCCCGTGGGTGTAATGTTGAAGTTACATCAACGTCCGCAGAGAGGTTATGATGACAAAGAAAAAATGGATGTACACACACATGCACTATATATAGAGAGAGCTTGTTATATATGTTACATTTATATGTAGTCAAGATTCCTATATATAGTAATAGAAACATAGTAATAAAGCTATGTGTGTGTGTAGCTTTATAATAATGAGGAGATTGTATATATAATATATATATATAATGTAATAGGAGGAGATTATATATATAATGTGTAATATAATATAATATATATAATGTAATATATATTAAATACCTAATATTGTACATTTGTAATAATGAGAGGGAAAAGGACCAAGAAAATCTTTGGAATAATTCAGAGGTTCTAAAGTTATCTTATGACAAAGTATGTTAAAAAGCAACTAACTTCAAGATGCATTATGACTATTTGACTTTCTTGGCCATCTGTGTATTGAAGGATTTGTTTTTCAACAATTTTTGATTAAAGAGGAAATTCGAAATAAAATTTCTACCTGAGGGGGGAAAAAAAAGTAATGAAATTATGGTCTATTAAAACTTACAGAATACAGTTAAAATAGTCCTTGGAAGAAAACTTACAAGTCTAAATATGGTTAATGAATTAGAGAATAAAAATAAATCAATTAGATATACAATTTGGAAAATTTAAGAACAATAAAGTTTCCTGTGGATAAGGAAAACAAGAGAAATGAATTTATAAGAACTGACAAAATAAAACTGGAAAACAGGCCGTAGAAATCATAAATATAAAATGTTTTGGGAAAACATGTATAAACTAGTAGCAGTAGAGTAATACACACACAGTGTAAAAATACTTTCAAAATTATTCTGCAACTTAAAATCCTATATCCAGAAAACTAAATGTAAGGGCAGAACAAAATTTTCAACATGGAAAGGTCAAAAATTTTCTTCTGACACTCCATTTCCCCCCAGAAACTCCTTAAGGGCCTAGAGAATATGAGAGCAAACCAAGAAAATCCTGGCATACTGGAAACAGGAGATGGAACATAGAGATAGGCAGAGAACATTTCCAAAGTGATAGTAAAGAGAATCGCAGGATAACAGCTTATGCAAAGCATAGAAGACAACTAGCACAGATTGTTGCCTCAGGTGACATAGATGTGGAGGCTGTCGCCACCAAGAATCCTTTCTCCTCTGTACTCTATTATCAACCAGACAGTGCTCAAGTGAGCCTGGCCAAGATTCTCAGCTCTCTATGACCTGTCCAAGTGCTGATACAATTCTGCTGTCCCCTCCCTGCCGAGCTGCCTGAAATAGCTCATATCACCTGACCCCATGCAAGTGTTAGGGTTGACCAACTCCTGGGAGATGGAGGTTAGCTATAGTGAGCATAGAAACAGGAAACATTTGCTGCCTGATTGATTTGGCCTTAGCCCTGCCAGATTTCCCCCATATAGGGAACCCTCTGCTTCCCCGAATCACTACAGGCTTGGCTTCTGACATCTTCACATTGGGTCTCGAACCCTCCAAGAAACGCTGAGGCCAGAATACAAACCAGACTGTTCTGCTCACCTTTTCCTAAGCACTGTTAACCATCAATAACAATGCCGCCTTCTTCTTACACAGATACTAGGTTTGTGTTTGCTACTCAGTTTTCAGAAGAATCACTTCCCACCCTGATTAAGAAGTGTAATTAGTTGTTGATAAAATAATGAAATAATTTATTGAGAAATAAAACAAAATTAGAATGCATTTCAATCTAAAAGCCATCTTTAGTTCCATCTTGAATGGAATACTACAAGCGTTCCATTGAAGTAGCACAATAACATGACTATTATTTAATAATGTTAGTGGTATTGGCCAACGCAATTAGACAAAAGAAAGGAATTACAAGTATAAAAACTGGCAAAGAGGAGGTAAATTTATCACAATACTAAATTTGGGTGATACACCTGGAGCTTCCAAGAGAATTGACTGAGTGACAATTTCATCTTTGAGATAACTCAGTGGTGTGTGTTTTTTTTTTAAATAATTTATTGTCAAATTGGTTTCCATACAACACCCAGTGCTCATCCCAAAGTGATGTGTTTAGGTAGGAAATCCAAAGCTTTCGTGTACTGACATAGAAATGTACCAAAGCTGTTGTTAGTGGGAGGGTGGGAGGGGGAGGGAATACAAACAAATAAGATGTAGAATGTTGTAAATAGGATGCTATCTTTTTTTATAATAGTGTACACTTGTAGGGTGTATGTGTGAAATTATTTGTATTTGTTTGATATGTAAAATAAATACTGTGGCAGAAACTAATTAGTCACCATTTCAAGGTACAGAGGGTTATAACCCCTCATTTCAACAAAGTTAAAAGATCTAGAATTATAATTTCCTAACTGCTTCAATTTTCTGAATTTTTTAAAGTCAGTTTTGAATTTAATGCTTAAAAAAATAATACATTTACCAGTACAGCGAACACTTTCAATGTACATTTTAGAAAGCCAGTCAGTGCCTTAAAAATACATGTTACTGGAAAAATGAACTAAACGTACATCACAAAATATTAATTGTACAGTTTTAAAGTTGAATTTACTTGCTTGCTAAATGTAATTTTGAGCAATGTGTATTATTTTGTACTGAATTTCCATTTCACACAAAACCAGATATACTCATTCATTGCTTATGGAGCAGAAAAATAATAGAATACATTATTGAACTTGTAGAAAACATTATATTCCTCTGAAATTCCAGCTATTAATACATTAAGCATCTATTATATTAGGCATTGTACTTGACTCTGAGGCCACAAAAGTGAATAAAGCAGGTTTCATTTTATATGATTCATGTCCTGAGGGGTTTTACTATAGAATAATCACCGTCAATTTATCCATGAAAAATTTCAGAAATATAAGAGGTGCTTATTCATCTGCAAAAAAGCAGCCCTGTCTTTCACAGATACATACGTATATGGGGCGTTTCTGAAGCTTTTCTTTGTAGACACATGACTTCCCATTCTTACAGCTTCCTTGCCCCATTCACGAATCTTGGTCTTATCTCTAGTCCTCCTTCCTCGAAGTCTTTGACACTCATCCCCTTCCCAGGCTAAGGACTCACCCTAGGAAAGGCCTCATTCCCTCTCCTCTCTACACTTGAACTCATCTGTATGCACTATTTCCGGTATCTGTGCCACACTGTCTGGCATAGAAGAACTCATGCATTCTTCCAGACTCGCCTCTCCCTGATCCATTGCCCATACTTGACTCAACCTGACAACTTACTGCACCAAGAATTAAACCAGTACTTTTGCTCTGCCGCTTGTGCATCGATATCCTCTATGATGCCCTTCTCTGTATCCCCTGTTTCTTGCAGACCAGATCACAAGCCCTCTTAAAATAATTCTCACTGTTACCTACCTCTTCAGTGAAGACTTTTTAAATCTCATTCTATCACTTTGGATTCTCTCTACTTTCTTAAACTTTTCTCCTCTCGATACTTTCAAAAATAACAACCTTGACACCCTTCTGAAGACACTGCAGATGCTTGTTTAGTTCTGCAGAAGAGGCTGGAGGAGGAAATTGACAGGAATTATTGAAAGAAACCAACAATACACGATGAAAGCAGGTGTCTGGAGAAGGGTCCCAGTAGGAAGAGAGGTTTCCTTTTTAGAAGTAAGTGATTCTGGGGCGCCTGGGTGGCTTAGTCGGTTGAGCATCCGACTTTGGCTCAGGTCATGATCTCGCGGTCTGTGAGTTCGAGCCACGCATCGGGCTCTGTGCTGACAGCTCGGAGCCTGGAGCCTGCTTCGGATTCTGTGTCTCCCCCTCTCTCTACCCCTCCCCCACTCATGCTCTGTCTCTCTCTGTCTCAAAAATAAATAAACATTAAAAAAAGAAGTGATTCTTTTTTTTTTAAGTTTATTCATTTATTTTGAGCGAGAAAGAGAGCGAGTAGGGATGGGGCAGAGAGAGAATCCCAAGGAGGCTCTGCACTGTTTGCCCAGAGCCGGACTCAGGACTTGAACCCATGAACTATGAGATCATGACCTGAACCGAGATTAAGAGTTGGGACGCTTAGCCTGCTGAGCCACCTAGGCTCCCCAGTAGTAAGAGATTGTGACATAATGTCTATAATAGTCAGACTTAATTCCAGCTGAGCTTGACTTTTGTCCACTAACATGCTCTTTATACCTTTCTTGTTCCCAGGATGTGACAGTTCCTCACAAGCCTGTTTCTCTCCATCCTTTATATCAGACTAGACACTGTCCTTCTGCTAATTCCCTGCTGCCTCCACAGACCCTCTCACATGCCGACTGTCTTACCCCAGGACCCTTCAGTCATTTGTCCTCCTTCTCACTGAGTGACGAACAGGGGAATTCTCACGCCCTGTTTAGTGGCAACACGTTTAATAAGGTGAGAATTCCTTCCTGAGGTGGGATCGGTTCTGTTCTGTGCCAGGAAATTTCTTTAGGCTTAACTTTTAAAAACTTAAGTGTAGAGGAAACATATATATTAAAAATATTAAATATTTGTGTTGAAGTCCATGACCTTACAAAAAGATAACAATCAACCTTGAGAAGTTATTAAATATTTAATTTTTGCTTTCCAAGTCATTTCCTGATTTTGTATTCCTCCTTGTCTCTTGTACAAACCCCAAGGTGGAAATCCTGAGAAACTTTCCAGAACCTTACAAAGTGCCATTATTAATTTATCTTCTAGTCTCAGTTCAATGTTCTTTAAAAAGCTTCTTTAAACTGCAGTGCCTTAACGAGGAGGCACCATCGCAGCAAGTGAGCAACGTAATAATTAGAATTTCTATGAGTATCTGTAACGTAATGTTAACATCTTATTTCATTTTATTTTTTATTTGAGTATAGTTGACACACGTTACATTAGTTCCAGGTATACAGCATAGCGATTCAACAAGTTTATACCTTATGCTATTAACGTTTTATTTTAAAAAGTGTGTATCTGTCTCACAATGATGGGATAAGTAAAATGTGTTCAGTATCTTAAAAATATATATGTATAAAGTGTATATATTTTATACATATAAATATTTTATATACTTATAAATATATATATTTAAATATACATAATATACTCTAAGTGAAAAATATTTATAGTTGGCTTTGGAATGCAATCATAAATCTTCTATTAGAAGCAAGCGGTCAATGATACTGCATAAGGTTTTGTAAAAGAGCCCTTTGCTCTTCTGAGCATTACCATAAGGACATCCTGGTTATTTACAGACTCTCAGATTCTGAAAATTTCATAAAATAATTGATTAGGTAAATTTAACCTGCAATTAAATTCTTTTTTGTAAAACTCAAAATCTTGTTTAAAACCATTTATTTTGCAAATTCTCTATACTTAATGGAATATACCCCGGTACCTGGAAATCAATAAAGGCCAGAATCAATATGTTCCAGAATGTGGTTGTAAAATATTCATTGGGCCCCGAAATCTTTTTTTTGAGGAAATGTTCATAAACTCAGTCTAAAGACAGTCATCTAAAAAGTGACCATCATTATACAAGGAATATTTTACCTATCATATTTAATAGCATCTATTATGAGTGAATGATCAGCCCTGAATTAAACTTTAAAATATCCATATTCTGAAAACAGAATTTTGGGGCAAAGTTCAGGATGACATTTTTATGACTTTTGTTCTCTTCTAGAAAAAAGAAATATTTCAGGGAAAGTATAATATTCTTAAATGATTTTCTATCATTCGAAATTGTTTCTGATTTAATTTTTGCCAACACCTGTGAAATCCATTTAGCCATAGAGTTAATGTGTCTGAAAATAACCTAACCATTGTATTATAAATTATCATCCATGATAGGATTATAATTGTATTTTATAGATATCAATTGCATTAAGTACCTCATTCTTTTGATATTTGGGTGGTGTTTTCTAGAACCACTCAACATTCACAGAGGTTCAAGGATAGATTCACTACTTCATCCATATTTTAATCTGTACTGGTGAGGTTGTGAAGAACAATATATAAAAGTGATATGAGGTTGGACAACTATTTTCAGTTTACACAGTCTTCATTCATAATAGATTTTGTCCTTCAGAGTCTGAGATTTATTGATACTGAATAAAGAAACAATAACATCAGAAATAATAATAATAATATAAAGATAATAGTAACATAAGACAATATTTCTTGATAGAAGATTCAGAACATCTAATAACCTTAAACTTTAATTGTTCCCATTAAAATATACAGATTACCCAATTTGATATCTAAGCTTACAAACTTTGTGTTATAAATATTGGGCCAGTAGCATACCAGGTTTCAAGAATTGTTTTTTACTTGAAATAGCTTCTTGCCTGCAATTGTAAAATATAATCTGCCATCTAAATTACCTTTTCTTCAATACCCTCATTGCCAGGCCTGGTTTCCAACATTACCTACTAGGCTCATCTCCAAACTCAAATCTTCCTATACTTCCCCCTAAAGAGCCACACCAAACTTGACTTAACTATCTTTGATGGTCCCACATCAACTGGGGCTACAGAAGGTGTTTATTGTTCTTCTGTGGAATCTGTACTGTATTCTCCTATTTTCTAAATCTTCACCACACTCCATGTGTCCTATATCTTTACCTTAATCCATATCCTCTTCTTTTAGTTTTAAGATAGAGCTCTATCATATGATATGATATTATATATGATGACGCTCAGGTACTTTCCTTTTCATCTTGAAATAAATTAGGGGATCCTCTTTTTTGAGGTCTCATGAAGAGAGTCATTACTCTTCTCTCTTTAATCCTTCAAAATGATATAACTCAGTGGATAAGAGCATGATGTCTCTGGACAGTCTGTCTGAGTTCATTTCTTGACCCCACTCCTTCCAGAGGGTGATGTTGGTTAAGTCATTTAGGTCATGCATGTCTCCATTTACTCACCTGCAAAATGAGGATGATACTAGGACACAGCTTACTAGAGTATTATGAAATTAAGGTGTACTAATATATGCAAAGCACTTAAAATATTAGTACCTGGGACATAACAACCATGTAAGAATTTTAAAATTAGATTTTATTATTAAGCCTTCTTGGAATGCTATTCCCGGCATTCTCTTGAATCTTCATTTGTCCTGTTTTCATTGGACGATTCCTCTTTGTATGCAGAAACCTAAAAAAAAAAAAAAAAAAAAAAAAAAGACAAAATGAACACATCTCCCTCCTTTTCCTTGATAGTGCTGCAAGCATAGTAATTTCAAGACTTTCTTTCTCTCAAAGTGATCAATAGCCATTATCTTCATTCTCCCTCTATAAATTTGTGCTTTAACCCATTCTTGAAAGCATTTGTCTTTTTGCTTCAACCACTCTATTGAAACTGCCCTCTGGAGGTAAACTGCTTGTCAGCAAACTCAGCTGAATATCCTCAGTCCTCTCTCTCTTTTATCCCTTGCAGCAGCTGACACAGTTGATGATGGCCTCTTGAATCTCCCTCCTTACCCTACTCTTGGGATCATGTCTACATTCCAACTCCCTGACTGCTGCTTCTTTGTTTTCCTCTACCCCTTCTCTCTAATTGCCTCCCTTCAGATACTCACCCACTCACAGGTTTCTGTGATTATCTTAGTACTGATCATTCTCAAATCCACATTTCCCATGCTCTTTCTCCTCCGAGATCTAGTTTTATAGCTTCAGCTGCTCACTTGTCAGTTCCCCTCGGATGTCATGTTGTCACCTCAAACTCATCATTCATTTTGCCTCGAACTAGTTCTGTTCTGGCTTCCTTACTTCTGTCATTAATAACACAGTACTCAGTCCTCAAACTCAAAACTTGATTCAGCCGTTATGCTTTTTCTGCTTTGGCCTCAGAGCTAGTCGTTCACCAAGTTGAAGAGATTCTTCTTTTGTTAAGCCTGTCATGTTGCTGTCTCTCCTTACTCTTTCTTATTATCCTACTTTCCTTAAACCAATCGACTTCTTTTCCTCCAGGTATGCCTTGGGAATTTCTTCTGCCCAAGCATTCTCCTTTTGTAAAGTACCTTCCTGTTTTTCACCTTACTTATGCAAAGCAAACCATCTTATCCTTTAGGAAATAGTCAAATTATCCCTGTTCCTCTCTGAAGTTTCCCCATTCATCAACATTCAGAGTAATGTTTTTCTCCTTTTAATTTTTCTAATTCTTGCCTGTGCCAACATGTCATATTACAAGTTATCATGTATTTATTTGTTGTGATTGTCTTAGTGTCCATTTAGGGTGTGATACTTTTCACATTGTAGGTATAGCCATAAATGTGTGTTCATGATGAACAAATCCTAAAATGATGCAGGTTATTCACTAGGAGCCAAAGATGCTTGAATATTTGGGATTATTTCTATTTTAAGTTGAAACTAAATATGAGTCAATTTATCAGTACATTTAATACAATTTCAGTCTGTTGAGAATCTCCCTTTTTTGGGTTGTGTGCAATATCCAGTGAGTTTATGGAGTGCTTCGACATAGGAACAGAGGTGGGGTGGGGATGTGGAGGCAGAGGGCATCTGATTTTTCTTTGCTGTATGTGGGCTCTGGTATCCACTGGGGTGTTTTTGGTCCTGTCTGATATATGACAATTGGTCATATAAGACACTACTGTTTCCTCCTTTCTTCACCTTTACAGCATGCCCTCACTGGTTCTAGATTGGCTACTTCTGAGCCCTGATAGCATAGGTGAAAAACACAGTTACCTGCATGCTGTTAGCAGGCAAATTCTGTGAGACCCTCTCAGGATCACAGTTTAGATACTCTGCATATCCTTCTTTACTCTTCTTTTCCTGCCTCCTTATTTGTAGAAAACTCTAAGAGTCTATACTGAAGAATTTGCCTACCTACTAGAATTTATCGGTAACCCTGAAATCAATACTTACTGCACTTCTGTGGTCATCTGTGGACATGTGAAGAACAGTGCAAAATTTGATTGGCTTGTGCACATGTTCCCAGTGGGGTGAATGAGACGATGGTCTACTTTCTTATTTTAGCTCTCATGCTATAAGCAATCATTCTCCTCATGGTCTTTCTAGTACCACATGTTTTGAATTTCTGTGCTTTTTCTTGGTGATTTGACTATTTAAAATGGCCTTGTAGGCATAGTGCTGAAGTTCTGTTTGAGGTTCTACACATTAGAAGGCTCACAGAGAAAATATACATGTCAGGTAAGCTTCCTTGAGGCATGAATTATAGGGCTGTTAGCTGTAGGCTTGATGCTAATGAATAATAATATATTAAGTAAGATATCTTTACACAGAAAGACACATTAAACAGGACTATGTATGACTGATTGATGAAAAAGTAATCAGACTCATAGGAACTTAATCCTATATTTCATCCTGGAGCAGTGGTTCAGGATTTGCTAATTCCATATTTGCAGTGACTTAATAGAACATAACTATTGTGAATAATGAGAATCAATTGTGTCTTTGTTTTGGTTTCCCTGAGAAGTTTCATATATGAGTAGCTAATTTGGGAGGTGGTTCCAGGAGACACCAGTTAAAGAAGTAGGGAACCGAGACAAGGAGAAGGTGTCGAATAAAGAGTGTATCATCAAGCAAGTTACCACGTGGGAAATTAGAGATTAAGTTACTGGTGAATTCTAGGAGCCAATGTGGATAACTCAGAGTTAGGTAATCTGAGGTGTTGGGGGCAGGGTAGGGAATTCTGCTTGTCTTTATTTATCAGGGAGGGGAGCACTAATCCCAAAAAGAGCCCTCAGGCAAAGAAAAGCAGGGTTTAGTTAAGTGAAGTTCAGAGTCTGGTAATAAAATGTCAAGGCCCAAGATGACATAGGCAGGACAGTAATTTATATTATATATATTCACAAATCTTATGTTTATGATCTAAATGTGGGGTTCAGGATCCTGCAGATCAAAACTTTGGTTGTCAGAATACAAGAGAAATTTCCTTATTTTTTACATCATCCCCAGGGCCATATATCATTGTTGACACAATCAGGAATACAGAGGAGTTATAGGTCTGGGTGTGGAGAGTCACTGTCTAAAAATTGTATCTCATCCCCAGTCATTTTGCCAATTTGCCCTCTATTTTGTAATTCATATAAAAATGTTTATCTTCAAAGTTAGTAACGTGCCTTGCACCACATATCTCCTGATGTCTAGGTCACAGCCTAATGGATCCACCCTCTGTTTTTTTGGTTGTTTGTTTACTTATCTGTTTTTGAGAGAGATTGAGGGAGGGAGAGAGAATCTCAAGCAGGTTCCTTGCTGTCATCACCGAACCTGACTCAGGGCTTGATTTCACAAAACAAGAGATCATGACTTGAGCCAAAACCAAGGGCTGGTCACTTAACCAACTGCACGTTTAGGAACACACCCTCTATTTTCAAGAATTCAGTTCATTTAGAAAGATCACTTTTTCTAAGCACCACTCAGGCATTGCCACAGAGGTCTCGACTACTGTCCTGGCCATCAAGTAAGAAAACTAATCTGCATATCAGATATGTAAGTCAGAGTTGATCACTCTTCATAGCCTTTATTCTTCCTTCAGCCTCTGCCTCACTTCTTCTATCTTGTATTCCCGTCATCCCCGAGGCACAGTTCTCTTTTTAATTTTTAAGTCAAACCCAAATTCCATTTCTCCTGGCTTACTTTCCCTTTCTCAGTTAAGCATTCCATTTTCTGTACTTTTTCCTTTTCTTATCCCAGCTCCATTTTCTGTCTTGGTTTCAGCACAACCACAAGCCATGTGGACAGGAAGTTCTCTCTTACTGCCATCTCCCCTGAGTCTCTGTTCTTCTGACTTGCACCAGAAACAAACAAGAAAACACATGGCGGGCCTGTGAATAGGACTGAGAGGAGGGAAGGAGAACTAAGCCTTCACAGTTGGGATAACTTTTCTGATGTGCTGGCAGGAGCAAGGCTAGGATTTCTTACTCAGGAAGGCTCTATTTACAGTGAAAGCATGCAAGCCTTTATCCGTACAAACAGCATCTTTATAGACCGAGAGACAGCTTTGATGCCCCAGGAGAACATTGACAGCCATTCCGAGGACATCTTTTCTTTCAGTTTTTGAAAAATTACATTATTTGGAGGCCTAATTTGTGGCTGTGCAGTCATTTTATTCACTTTTGGTTTCCTAAGATGCTTGATCTTGTACCTTGTTTGTGGCCATTTACCATTTTCTTTTATTTCTAGTCTGCATCTGTCTCATCAAAGAGATAAGTGTGGCTGGTTTCTTCAAATAAGTATCCTCTCATTGGTTCCACTGCTATTAAATTCTAGTGTATATTTTTTTATGCACGTGTTGGAGCCAGCTTTTTCTAAAACATCAATTGGCATATTTCAGTGTTTATCTCTGGAGTAGCCCCTTGAAAAACAGCTTTTACTTCAGAGCAGGAGAGAGTTAGCTATTCATCTCCTACCTCTATTCTTCCTGCCCACACAGCCCAGTTCACTCCCGCTTGCATACCCCAGGCTGTGATCATGACTGCTGGAGGTCAGGGCAAGACTTGAAGATCTTTCATGGAGAGTGGAAAATGAATATCCCTGTGTGGGGTGACCTGTGTCCTGATCCGTCCTGGGCATTTTTGCAAAAGTATATCTATTCTCCTTTTTCTATTGTTTTTTGGGGAAAATTTTACTTTTAAAAATAGTTTTATTGAAAATAAATATTTTATAGACCTAGTGTAATAAACCATTTGTTAATAGTTTTAGTATTATATGATTTCACTTATTTCTGTGCCCCTTATCATTAGAAGTGTCCAGTTTGATCAGTAAGTAGGCCTGTAGCAACAAAGGTTGATCTGTAGCCTCTATAACAAGTAAGACTTCAGTTGCTGAATTAAGCTTGTTGGATAAATGAATTGTTTTATGGCCGTGTTTAGGAAAGTAATCCAAACTCTTGCTTTAGTTTTATTATTTATAAAAGAGCAATAAAAAATAGAATCTCTAGGGGCACCTGGCTGGCTTAGTAGGTAGAGCATGCAGTGGTTGATCTTGGGGTCATGAGTTCGAGCCCCAGTTTGGGTGCAGAGATTACTTAAGGATATAAAAAGAAATGTTAAAAAAATAGAATCTCTATTATAGGATTTTTACCAAGATAAGTGGCAACATGAAACTTTTGTGTTCCAGCTTAAGTTCTCAGTTTTATGTATTTTTTCAGCATGTTACCTGTTGTTTGTTGAATTTTGGTGCTGGAGTGAAGAAACAATCCATTGCTATAACTAGGAGAGCATAACTCTCATCTAAAATGTGTTTTTTCCTTGTATTACAACCTCTTCATTCCTTATTTAATGCTTTCAAGTTTACTCCCATAGTTATTTGCTTTAACCTCTGATTTCTCACTCCCCTTTCCTTTCTCTTCATAGTCAACTATACTATTTTTCATTTGTTTGCATATTTTTCTTCCAACAATTGCATTATTATTTTGTATACATGTAATTTAATTTTTGGAAATGATATTGTTGACACATGTCACTTTTTTCATGAGTTTCTTTTTTCTCTGGAATAGTAGATTATAGGGTTTGGTTCTAAAACTCTTACTCTAAGATCAAAACTGGGCTATAGTTCATGAGAATTACATGGGCAGTTTCAAAAGAATGCAGATTACTGAGACTCACTTAAAACTCTTAAACTCAGGGGGCACCTGAGTGGCTCAGTCGTTAAGTTTCTGACTCTTGATTTTGGCTCAGCTCATGATCTCACGGTTGGGGCCCCACATTGGACTCTGCACTGGCAATGCAGAGCCTGCTTGGGATTCTCTCTCTCTCTCTCTCTCTCTCTTTCTCTCTGCTCCCCCTAACACATTCACCCCCCCCAAACACACAATTGATGAGTAAATGTAAAAAAAAAAAAGAAAAACACTTCTAAACCCATAACTCCACTGGACTGGATGATCTTAGAAGTTTTTACCTTTTTGAGGCATCTGGATGGCTCAGTTGGTTAAGCATACGACTTCAGCTCAGGTCATAATCTTGCCATTTGTGGGTTTGAGGCCAGCGTCAGCACCTGACGGCTCAGAGCCTGAAGCCTGTTTTGGATTCTGTGTGTCTTTCTCTCTCTGTCCCTTCCCTGCTCTCACTCTGTCTCTCTCTCTCAAAAATAAATAAACATTAAAAAAAGAGAAGTTTTTACCTTTTTGAAAATTCTAAGCTTTTGCTATGGTAGCAAATTCTTCCTCTTTTCTTTTAAATTCTATAATTAGTCAACAAGAAAATAAACTTCATTATGAAAAATAAATTTACAAAGAAAAACTATACTGACATGTTAAAAAGTGCTTGATTATAATTGATGATTTTTCATCTAAAGCTTTTATCAACTAAAAATGAAAGGAAACACAAGTATTAAATGGTGTATATACTACCTTAGGTCAGAGGATTTTTTTTTCTGAATTAAAGAAAGTCATAAAATGTTAGGTTGAATTCTTAATCAATATTGCTCCCATGTGGTTGTAACATTTATAATGGGGCTGAGTTTTATATGTACACTATTCATGGACTTACTGAATCAGAAGGTGCTTTTTTTCTTTTTCCAGCACACTACTTCGATTATTAAAAGTCATTTCCCTTTGAAAAAGTACGTAGCTGCCAACATGTACTTTATGATTTACTTTTTAAAAATTAAAATGCCTTTTTCATAAAATGAGATTTTAGAATATACCAATCCTTCATATTAGAATTATGTTTTTGCTAAGAAAGGTGAAACATTTAACTTGAAATGTATCTTATCTTTATGATATGTCAGCAGTATTTACTGATCAGTTTTTATTAGCCTCTTTCCCAAGCAACTGCTCTTGAGATCATAGATTAAGAATAAAGAGGAAATATTACTTGCCTGCAATGACAAAATCAGAGAAGAGTGAGCACAATGGAGATAGTCAAGTCCAATTTCATTCATTATTTGTGTTTTCTACATATATGGATCACTCAGAAATAAGCCAAAGGTGAGACATCTGTTATAATAGTGAGAGAACCTTTTTAGCCAAATGTATTATGGATGAGAAATACACAGTTTAGGGAATAAGAATAGGATGTTACAGCTAAATGTAATAGACAGTGAACTTATGGGAGATTCAAGCTCTATTGTCTTTTATTTTCACAAAATGGAGTGTTAGGGGTTGGCAACGGACTCTGGATCCTCTGATGAGGTTTCCTGGTGGTGCCATACTGTGTGAATGAGCTAGGAAGACAGAAGAAAGGAAGGCAACTTTTATGTCCAGGATGGTAGGTAGGAAAGGTTCCACCATAAAATGGCTTTAGCCTGTTCCTAGGTCAAGAGCATGCTTCCTTTAAACCTTTTGGATTTTCACCCTATAAAAATGTTGAATTTTCTCACTTTCTTTTCCTCCATTTATTCTCCTACTTATTTATTTTCAAATTCAGTCAACTTGTAAAGTTTCTATTATTTCCATTATTGAGACAATCTTAACTGGTGATATCATTACATGGCTATTCAGAAAATTGACTCTATGAATCTACAGACGTGCGATAAGGGAATTAAAATTTTAACATTATAGGCATGTTTCCAACGTGGGTTAGGTTTTTTAGTAGCTCATCTGAAAGGAGATTTTTTTTTTGAGGTTTCTTCTGATATTTCAACAGAGATTAATCAACAGAAGTTAAAGCAGATTGTAATTTAGCTGGAGAAGGGAAAATCTAAAGTAATTCTAACCTTCACCTACTGGTTCAAAGGCTGAGGGGGGCTTTGAAATAAAAATTTGTTTTTCTAACGTAAGCTGTAAATATTTAGATCTAAAGATGTGAAAAGTGTTTTGCAGATGTATTTTAAGAATAAAGCAACACTCCTTTGAGAGAAGCCATTTACAATCGCACATAGCTTCAAAATGAGAAAATGAGCACTAAACTAAGTGGTTTGGTTCAAGGTTACAAAAACCTTGTCTAAGTAATAGCCTACCTCCCTACCAGTAATAAGGAGCATAGATTTTGCAGCTTTTTTATTCGAACATGAAGTCTTGGAACCCTGGAGTCAGGAAGCTGACAAATTACTTATTTCACAAAGATTTACCAAGCATCCCTTAGGTGTCTCTGCTGGCCATACACTGAGATCAAGATCACAGAAATGTGAGGGACCTTTGCCAGGTACATTCTTCTCTACTTGGAAAAAGCAGAAATTAAATATGCAAAAAAAAAATCCATTACTTAATGATAATTGTGCCAAGTGCCACGTAGAAGAAGACCAAGTAGTTATGCGTATCTGTTACAGAAGTCCTGCTCTAGTCTGATGAATCCGGAAAGACGTAGTGAGGCCATAATGTCTGGATCCAGGTCTGCCGTGCACTCCAGTTAGAGGGAACAGCAGGAGGTTTTCCAGGCAGGAAAGAAAAGGAACAGGGCCAAGCATGAGTAAATGGAAGGAGGCCAGCGTACTGAAGAAGCAACTGGAACCAGGAGCTATCATTTGAAGTTAGCAAGAAGTAAGACTTCCAGACAGCTTCTGCCTCCCTGGGGGCACTGGGTTAGCTGGATGTGTGAGCAGAAGGCAGGGAGTGAGTTGAGGGGTCACTGAAGTTTTGTAAGAAAGAAATTCATATTTGGAAAAAGTAGGCATACATTCCAATTTATTTATTTGTGCTTATTTTATTTTATTATTTTTTAGTTTAAATTTTTAAATGTATTTTTTTTAATTTCCATATAGTTAACATACAGTCATGTTAGTTTCAGGTATACACTATAGTGATTCAACAAGTCTTATAGTACTCAGTGCTCATCACGCTAAGAGGAAGCTTAATCACCTTCACCTATTTCACCCATCCCCTTACTTGCCTCCTCTCTGGCAATCACCAGTTCTCTAATTTTTAGTCTTTATTTTAAAAAAATTTTAATGTTTATTTTTTAGAGAGACAGTGTGAACAGGGGAGGGGCAGACAGAGAGTGAGATACAGAATCCAAAGCAGGCTCCAGGTTTGAGCTGTCAGCACAGAGCCTGATGCGGAGCTCGAACCCAGGACCCTTGATATCATGACCTGAGCCGAAGTCTGTTGCTTAACTGACTGAGCCTCCCAGGTGCCCTATCTAATTTTTAGTCTTTTTCTTTTCTTTTTTTCCTTTGTTTTGTTTCTTAAATTCCACATGTGAGTGAAATCATATGGTATTTGCCTTTCTCTGACTGACTTAGTTCACTTAGAATTATACCCTCAAGATCCATCCATGTTGTTGCAAATAACATGCCACTTTATAGACAACATTTTATTTAAATTTCAAAGCAGTCATAAAGTAAGTTTTATCCCCTTTATTTCACAAAGAAACTGGGCTCAGAAAGTGTAAGTAATTTGTACAAGATTCCAGCAGACTAGATCAAAAGCTGGCACTTGCCTAATTTTTCTTAAGACTCTCGCTCCAAAACAAACAAACAAACAAACAAAACTATCAAGGAAATGGCATCCCCACCTTCACCAACACCACCTCTCTGGAATCACAGACTTCTGTCTGGCAAACAACAGAGCCATATACCTCAGGACTAGAACTAACCGCTGAAGCTATGTGCCTTCCTTCAGTTTACAGATGAGGAAACTGGAGATGAATCATGCAAAATAACACACCTAACACACCCAAGGGCATGACCGTGTGAGTTATTGGAAGAGACTGGGTTTATCATGAAGGCCACAGTGCTTTTCACCTTACAACCCCAGGCTGCAACCATCTTTCAGCAGCACAGACCCAAAGGTTAGTGGCTAAGAGAACCACCGTACATCTAATACTTTGACGGCCTGAGGCCACCACATTTACTGAAAGAAGTCATTTTGAGGGGTGCCTGGGTGGCTTAGTCAGTTAAGCATCTGACTTTGGCTCAGATTATGATCTAGCAGTTCATGGGTTCAAGCTCCGTGTAGGGATATGTGTTGACAGCTCAGAGCCTGCTTCGGCCTCTGTGTCTCCCTCTTTCTCTCTCAGCCCCTCTTCCACTGATGCTCTCTCTCTCTCTCTCTCTCTCTCTGTCTCCCAAAAATAAATAAACATTAAAAATTTTTTAAAAAAAGTCATCTTGAAATTTTGAGGCAAAAATCTCCTTTTGTCCTCTCCTTTCACAATGTCTGTTTTTGTTCCATCTTCCTAATTAGAAATCCTTCTGTGTGAATAAAGCAAGGTAATTTATTTTCTATCATCACAGAGATAAACCACCTTGCTCTCAATTCCAAAACTTTTCTGCCAACTTTGGGAGTTTCTGGGAATTGGGTAATTATTCAGATACTGCAGAATAGAAAACCTTTGAGGTGGGTGGAAGAGGAGAAAAAGCCAACTTGAAATTGGCTTTTAATGTTTTTAGGCTTTTCAGGAAACCAAAACAGGGGCACTGTTTGCCTATGCCAAATTGTTTTCAGAGTAGATGAATATATGTTCATAAAGAACATTCTGCTCAAAATGAGTAAATGCAAATTAATTGGGCTTTTAACATTAAAAATGAATGCCAGTGAGCAGGCATCTTAAGAGAATAAGTTCTGAAAAATGAAGTATCAATCATATTTAGTTCCGCTCTCCACTAGAGGGCAAGAGTAACGGTGCAGCACCATAGAAGCCTTAATGGCAGGCTGGCATTTCAAACCAGGCATGTTCCAGGCTATCTAATTGCTAGTCATCATTCTTAAAATGTACTCAGTGTAATCACAAACAGTTGACTTTTAAATTTCTTCCAGGAAATCGAGAACGATCAATGCTTATATCTCTCTGAGCTCGTTTGCTGTCATTTAGCTGAAATTTTTCATTGTAGCACTTTTAATGAAATCATTTTAAAAATTAAGAATTTGCTAATTCAAAAGAGCTGTGCAGTAAGAGGCAGGCTGGATGGTAGTTTTAGTGAGGAAAGGCACACTTGGAGAAAGATGATTTTTAAAGCTCTTATAGAACACATACTGGCTCCCTAGACTCTGTTGACCATGCTTGTGTTTTACAGGCATAAAGAAAATAAACTGCCAGCAATTTGCACCTTGTTCAGATGGAGGCACAAAGGAAAAATGAGCTCCTTGTGTATCAGAGCACTCAGCTGCCAGCTGCCCCGTCCCCAGTGCATGGTATCTAGATCCGTTTCCTTAGAAGCAGAGCCTGAGACAAGGGTTCAGATGTTTGTGATTTATTGAGGACGTGCTCTTCCCTGTAAAAGAGGGAGTGAATCCTCATGGAGAAGGACAAGTAGCAGAGCAAATGTTCCCAGGTAGAGGTCAGCCGTGGCCTAATTCACAGGGAGAGGGGAGCATAAATTGCAAAGCTATCCACCCTTATGGAAAAGGTGCTGAACTTTGATACCCACTGCCAGTCAATCTTTGGTTATGGGCCATGATGTGGGAGAGTGTCAAGAAACTCAGCTGAGGGCTGAGAGCTGGTCTCAGCTGAGGGCAATGGTCGGTAGAAGGAGGCAGCTGTAGACACTGAAATATGATAAAAACCCTGATGAAGGCATTTATCTTTGTAAATGGAGCTTTTGTACATTTGAGTCTATTTATCTATCTATCTATAGATATATAAAACATACATATATATGTTGACCTTTGAGCACAGTTGTTTGTCTAAACTTCCTTTAATGCTATGACTTATATTTTAAATGTCTTTCGTATGAGGTTGATCCACATAAAATTGCTGTTATTCAACAGTTATTCAATAGTTCTTGACCTACAAAAACATCAGTTTTATCTGTTTGATATAGTTCAACTTCTTGCTTGTCTCATTGCTTTATTATCCTTTTACTTATTCACTGTAACAAAAACCATATATACCATGTGGTATACGCATCGTGAAGGAGTCTCTTATTTTGAAACTTCAGGGCAGAATGTTCCTATGTTCGTCTTGCTTCATGTGATCACCGTTTAACTCCTTTCACTAAAATATGAGTGTCCCGTTTGTTCAGATTTTTAAATTTGGTGAAGTTTACCCACATGTGACTGATTCAATGCAACTCAGACATTTAATTTACAGCCATCAAATAATAATAGCCATTTGCCCTCAATAAGCCATATGTTCCGTATGTTCTGTGAATCAAGTAGAAGGCTCTTGTGGAAGAAAGATATGACTATGGGGTTGGATCCTTCCTCAGGTTGTTTAAAAATATTTGCTTAGCTCCCATTGGGCACTAAAACACTATCTTAGTTCTATTGAGCCATTGAAGTGAAGTATAAGGTCTCTCCTTTGCCCTCAAAGAATTAGAGGTCAACCACTAATCTCAATATTTTGTATTATTAAGAATATACACTTTTGATGGCCAGATCTTCTTGTCCATCAAGTTTTTTTTTTTTTTACTGGTATATAATGTCTTTTCTTGTCCCTTATAATTTGTTTTTCTTAAGTTCCATCCATTTATAAAGATAATAACATTGTTATTCCAGTTTTATTTTAACTTATTTTGGATAGATAAATCTATCCCTCTTATTTTCAATTTTTATACATATTCTTGTGTATGTATCTTTTGTTGACTATATATTCTCTGATCTTGATTTTTAGTTGTACCTAGAGACTTCTCTTAATGTATGAGATCATCTCATTACATGACCTTAATTCTGTCGTGTGATTTTCTATTTTCCATTACTATAATTTCTTTTCTCTCCAGCTTTCCACCCAAGAGGTATGGTTCTAGTTTACTAATTTAAAAGTGATTCATTCTTTTTTCTTGTCATGATTGGGGTCCACAATCATGTTCATATACCCCTATTAATATCTAAATCTTCTCCTAAGACAATTCTCATTTGGCTCCTTCTATTACCTCTCATGATGTTGATATATTTCATTCTCAATTTTTATTTCTGCCATTTATCATTATAATTTCTCTCTTTTTTGTGGTCTTTGGTTTTTTTTTAATGGTGACACCATACTCACTCCGAGTGTTTTACTACCCTACCTTCCTGAACTTCCTACCAAACCCTCCTGCATTTGTTTCTCTTCTTGATCCAAGAAGGCCTTTAAAGCAGTCCTTATTTGCCAAATATCCTGAAGCCTGGTATGCCTGAGACTGTATTTTATGCTTCAAAATTTCAGTGACATTTTAACAGTTTATCAAACTCTAGGTGATAAAAATCTTAGACAAATATGTAGTATTGTAAGCATTTTTATCCTAATTTGCAAAAGATCTCACCCTTTGGAATGGCTGAAACCTACTAACATAACATAACATAACATAACATAACATAACATAACATAACATAACATAACATAACTAAACATAGGGGTGTTCTGTGGACTTCTACACTTAGTAAATACCACATCCATTATGGTTTGAAGTTTGAATAAAAACTACCATGGCTTTAGGATGTGGTTTTTCAGGAACATAGCAAGGAGTAAAAGGAGACAGATTCTCCAGGGACAAGATTTTAGGTAACTAGAGGGCTGGCTCCTATATGTAGCCTGTCTGCCCCACCTCCTTGGAGGTGGAACTAATTCCTCCATCTTTCCATACATTGCTTCACACTACATTTCAGGAATGACATGAGCCCTTCCTAACATTCTTGCCATGTCTCCCATATATCTTGCAACTGTCAGTACACTCACTGCCTACCCCCCATCTTCCCCCAGCTATTTCATCTTGCAATTCCTCCTGCAACTTGGTCTTAGATTGCAGCCATTCTTGAGGTATTCTGATGGCCTTGCTGTCCTGATACTAAGTCATACAGTCCTCAGTTCATTTGCCCTCTCCCTCTTCAACCGTTCTTCCTTATATTCTCAAAGATGCTGCTGGCAGTGGAATGTTAGAGGAGGGCAGAGTGGGGTCTGGGAGGGGGTGTTTGGAAGTCGGGGGGAGCACAGTTTGACCCCATCACACTTGTGCCCGTTCCTCCTCTTAAGAAACACTTTTCCAAATTTTTGTAACACATAGATTGACGTCTGCGGACACACTCCTGGGTTCTGGGATAGGTTTCTTGCAATTTGGGAATAACTGGTTGCAAATTAGGAACAGCTGGAATGGGACTAAGGAAGGGTAGGAACTGAAAAATATTTATGAGGCTGAATCTTAATATCAAGCTGTTTGTCCCATTGAAATAAAATAGCTAATAGCCCTTATATTCTATAGAAAAGAAAGAACAGGGTGAGAAAAATATTCCACCAGCATGATCTTTTGTGAAGAAAGAGTCTTTTGGTTTATGATCGTATTAGAGTTAGTATGATATCAACAACAATTGAAAGTGATGTTTTGCTTGTAGTACTAAGCAACTAATTGCGCCCTTGAAAGATAGAGGAAAGACAGAGAACAAATATGCTTCCTTGTCAATTCCAATTTCAGTTTCCGGAATTTGAGTCCTAAAATGTTGTTGGAATACAGATCTTGTTCCATTTTCATTACAACCTGGGAGCTGTGGAATGAAAAAAGTGAATGGTGTAGTTAAACCCCTTAGGGAAGTCGTTTTCTAGTTGAGAAAGAAGCAAGTCTAGATGAAAAATGTGAATAAACAGAGGGATGTGGTATTTGTTTTCAAAACAGGCTGAACACAGAGTTGATGAGAAAAAAAAATTCCATTAAGCTACTCTTTAGAAAGTGGTCTTTAGAGGAAGAAATTCTAACTGTCCTAAGTCCATGCCTCCTGGGATGGAAGAGAAAAGGCCAAGAATAAAAATTTTCAACTATATCTCAAAAGACTTATTATGAATATCGGAGCAGAAAATTCCTGTTTTCTTACTGGTATTAGATTTACTGGTACTTAGACCCCAAAATAATGATATTAATGGTCAACACTCAATAGGACGTTTTCTCTGGGTTTATAAAACAATGAACATATATCAAATTCCAACTGAGTATATGATCATATTCAGAGAATACACAAAGGGATGTTGTGAAACTTCATAGTATTTATAAAAGCTCATACAAGGAGAAAGTGGCACAGTTAAAAACTGATATTAAGGAATCCAGGTAAGATTCTTTTTTATTTTTAATTTCTTAATGTTCATTTATTTATTTTGGAGAGAGACAAAGCAAAAGCAAGCGAGGGGCAGAGAAGAGAGGGAGAAGGAGAATCTGACAGTGCAGAGCTAGATGTGAGGCCCAATCCTAAGAACTGTGAGATCATGACCTGAGCTGAAATCAAGAGCTGGATGCTTAACCAGTGGAGCCATCCAAGTGCCCCTCCATTTAAGATTCTAAGGGGAGTTCAGCTTTACCATGAATGGAGGTACAGCTTCTAGCTCAGCTGTGGCTCAGTGCAAAAGATTCCAAGAAAGAAGCACTTTTTTTTTCTGAGACAGCATCATTTATCCATCAACAGAGTTCTGCTTATATATCACGGACTCACCCAGTTATCCGAGTAGAGGAGGTACTAGAACTCATCTAATTAGGGCCCAGATTTTAAAGATGAGAAAACTAAGGTCCAGAGCCAAAGTGATATTCCCTAAGTCACACAAGGACTTAGTGGCACAGGCAATAAAAAAAAAAAATTAAGACTTTATTTTTAAGTAATCTCTACACCAGCATGGGACTCGAACTTGCTACCCTGAGATCAAGAGTGACATGCTCTAACAACTGAGCCAGTCAGGCACCCCTGGCACGGGCAAATTTTTAAAACTTTTGGGCATCGCCAAAAAAGAGATGCTACATCTTTAAATTCTAAAGACAAAGATTTAAGTCACCGATATTCTGTGAGTTTTAAAAAAATATTTCAGGCTAGTGCAGATGAACTCTTTAAGACATATGGGTAGGAGTAGTATATTTCTGCCTGTCATTAGAGCAGGTATTTCCTCATAGCATATATCATAAAGTACCCTCAGTAAGGGAAAACTTGGAGCACTGCCCATGTACTCTTTTTAAAAAAAATTTTTAATGTTTATTTATTTTTAAGAGAGAAAGAATGTGATCATGGGAGGGGTAGAGAGAGAGGAAGACATAGAATCCAAAGCAGCTTCAGGCTCTGAGCTGTCAGCACAGAGCCCAACATGGGCTTGAACCCGTGAACCGTAAGATCGTGATCTAAGCTGAAGTCCCACACTCAACCTACTGAGCCACCCAGATACCAAAGGCCTAGACTCTTGAGGAACAAAATTGATCAACGAGTGTTTGGAAGACAACTGCTAGGATACGATGGGCCCTATCCTCCAGCAGCTTGAAGTCTTTGTGGGAAATAAGACAAACCCATATTTCATAGTCTTCATTCCCTTACCAAGCATCTTGAAGGACTTCCACTTTTACGTCGTAAGTGGAGTTGGTGCATGAGAATCCCTGCCTGGCCTCGGTGCCTAAATTTCTTGGACTCACTGTGCCCATCCATTCTGAATTTTCTCCCTATCTTCTCATCAGCCTGTGAGTGATATCTTTCGGATATTAACCCCATATTCACTCTCCATACCCCTCCTCCCTGATAGGGACTTAACCTTTACAATCAGTCTCTTAGAGAGAGATTCCTTCATCCTTCTAGACTAGGTCAGATTTCTGTTTTGAACCCTCACAGTACTCTGACCTTTTACTTCTTGACACATTATTTTGTGTTTATTTCTATATATTCATGATTAAATAATTAATATCTGTCTCTACCACTATTCTGTCATCTCCAAATGTAGGACCAATGTCGTTTTGATCACTGTTAAGCCCCTAACATCTAGCAACATGTCTGACCCACGAGCAGATTCTTAATTAAAAAGATCTATGGTAAATTTTGTACTTTTAATTATATGACTGCAGTACAGCTTAATTGCTTAGGGCATTTTGAATACAGCGAACTTCAGTTGTGAGTAGATAAATATTTGAAAAACATCAGTTCCATCAGTTCATACAAAAATGTGGATTATGGCCTCACTACTTAACCTGTAGTAGCCGGGGCATCAGCTGAGGGCCACTTAGAAATGCAGAGCCTCAGCCCCCTTTCCAGACTGTAGTGTGTCAGAATGTGAAAATTACAAGACTCCCCAGGTGTTTCATGTGCAGTGGGATGTTTGTTGTACATCAGGGATTAAAAACTCAAATGCTTTCTTTGGCCAGGCAGATCCCCAGAGGAGTGAAACAAGTCAGTTATCTATGTGTAAGCATGGTAACAGGTGTCTTCTGACCCTTGCTCTCCTCTTAGTAGGATGGTGGGACTGTATAAACGTGAAGATCTTTACCTTCATCTAATACAGTCAGGCTGCTATTCAGATCTAGAGGATGGCTGGCCTGGTGTTGCAAGTGTTTAAGCAGTTCAAGAGAAACTGGAAATACAAACCTGCATGTAGAGTCAGTAGCCTCAAACACAACTAAAGTCATTTCCTCTCGAGGCAAAAGAATTGTGAGTTTCAGGGTGCCTGGGTGGCTCAGTTGGTTAAGCGTCTGACTTTGGCTTGGGTCATGAGCTCAAGGTTTATGGGTTCGAGCTCTGCCTCAGGCTCTGTGCTGACAGCTCAGAGACGGGAGCCTGCTTTGGATTCTGTGTCTCCTTCTCTCTCTTTGCCCTTCCCCTACTCATGTTCTTTCTCACTCTTTCTCTCAAAAATAAATAAACATTAAAAATTTTTTAAAATTTAAAAAGAATCATGAGGGTCAAATAGAACACACGTGTGTGAGAGTTCTAGCTCTGACTTCCCTTGACTTGTAAAATTTCATCCAAATGAGAAGTTCTTTAGGAATGCAGTATATGTGTTCTAATTCTTCACTAATTTGGAATTCTTTAATTTTGCAAGTCAGAAAATCCTCTTTTCCATAGCTATCTCATTAATTCTTTCTTTCATTAATTTATTTACCCAGTAATCGTTTGCTTGTACTCTGTGCTGAGCAGGTCCTGTGCCAGGTGTAGAGGTCCTAAAAATGAATGACACACAATCCACATGACTTCCAAAGGCTTACGCTCTCATAATGACAATGTTGCACCTATGAAATACATGATTTGCTGTAGGTCTTGCTAAAATAGTTTGTCTATTTTTGAGAGCTGTTCTTCAGACAGTTATGCTGTCACTTGAGTGGTTCACAAGTCTACCCCAGGAAACTGAAGTAGAAGGTACAGCTTACCAAAGATGAATGGAGTGAAGGAGATTTAGGAGAAGATATGGCTCAGCTAAGAAGCAATCCCAAAGGACTGAGTTCTGAATAGCATTTGGAGCACTCTTGCCAATTTAAAAATGTTAACATTTCTTACAAATCTTCCCCTGCTTCCTAATTTCTGGCAGACAAGAAAACTGTCTTCATCTTCACTCAGGAGGTAGAGCTCCTTCACCAGAGCTAGAGCTTTGAATTCCATCTCTTCATGTAGAGTCAAGACTTAATGAAATGGTTTAACCACATTTTACATATTTTCTTTTTTTCTGGTTGTCCAGGTTCTCATTTCTTCAATTGGTTTGAGGTCATTTATCTGTCTTTATTAGAGAAGTTCGTGTCACCTTGGGAGAAGCAGTGACATTTATGAGAAAGCCCCGCCCTGGTAACAAACACTTCATAAGGCTTTATATTAGTTGGTGGCAGCTGTGATCAAAACTGTAATAAAAATCAACTGAATATTGTATTCAAATACCACTTGTTGGTTATCCCACAAGAGTGAGGGAGCAAAGGTCCAATTAAACTATGATACAATATCCAGGACATGAGTTTGCCTCCAGGATAAAAGTATTGTCTCATTTCGCCTGAGCTTTCTATCTCACTCATCCTTCTATACTGAATAATGCTCTGATGATAAAATTAGTAACTTTTCAGTGTTTTTTTTGAGGCATTATAGTAATATGCTTTCCAGAACACTTAGCACCAAATTAACAGGTTTGAATGACTCTGCCCTTCAGCATACACCTACTCCTTGCATTGCAAGCCACTCACCTATGTAGAATTTATTTTATTTTATTTTTTAAGTAGGTTCTATGCCCAACATTGGGCTCAAAGTTGTGACCCTGAGATCCAGAGTTATTCACTCTACCAATTGAGCCAGCGAGGTACCCCTGTAGAATTTATTTTAATGTTTTAGCTTTATTGTCTCCATTCTGATTGTGAGAAGATTTTCACACCATGTTTTATTGTCCTCTGCACTGAGCCTCTCTAGTCCTCATGCGCTACAAAACCTCTCGATTCAGCAGAGATATCAACACTCAACATTAATTTTCTCTAAGGCTTCTCAGTGTGTGTTCCCTAATCAGTAACATATTGACATGTCTACCTTATGCTTGTTCACTCATCCTAGGGAATAGGGGGTCTAGAGTCATCCAGGAAAATCTTGAGTCTGTTCCACGCGCTAAGGCAATGCTTTAAACTAAAACTTCTTTATTCTCTCTCTTGGATTACCTAAATCTTCCAAGCCCCCCCACCCCTCATCCCTCTTCCACTGTCTTCCATATTTTGCACATCAGTCACAGTGACTTTTTTTTTTTTTTTAATGAAAATCTGATCACACATACCCCTTTCTTGCTTAAAGTACTTGACTTGTTTCTCATTGCCTGGAGAATGAAGTCAGATTCTTCATCTGACACATAAGCTCCATTGTATTATGTCTCCAGTGTGGCCTTTCATAACCATACCAGACACTCCTGACTGCTTCTGATCTCTGAATGAGGTGCTCATGTCTTTAATATGTGGCTCTTCCTTTTGCAAAATGATGCATCTCTCTCCCTTCCCCTGGCACCCTGTCCTGTCTCCTGAATAACCTTCTGGGATATTATCACTTTACCCTTGCTTTGAAAACACAGTCTCTGAAACTTTCATCCTGGATTACAATCATGGCTCTTTCATTTATTAGTTCTGGACCTAGAATAAATCATTCTGCCTCTGAGTGCTTTAATTTCCTCATGTGTGAAACAGAGTAATACCAGGCTCACTAGGTTGTTGTAAAAAGTAAACAGATATGAATAAGGAATTTGTCATGTGAGTGCATAATAAATTATCATGGCTAAATCCATTAACCTTCAAAAATACTATTATCACATTTTATTTTACATTTTTAGTCAGCTTGAGGATAAAACAAAGGCAAATCCACTGTGATAAAAAATAATAAATAGAAGAAAGCATTCCAAAGCCAAACATAAATGATTCGGGGATTACCAATTAATTTGGATTTGTCATTTTCTGTTCTCTTCTGTTGATTAGGGTAGTTAACACACAATTTCTGAAATTCAAGATTAAAATGAAATGGATATAAATGAATGAGTACCTATATTGGAAAGAAGGAATGAAGTATAAAAATAAGTATTACATAATTATTCAATTACTTTTCCAAACTTAGCTGAAAATTTTATTGGAAGATTTCCAACATTTTTAAATTTTTTGGATATTTATCCTCTTCTATTTTAGGAGACTGGGAGAATTATAATTTACCATTGTGCAAACTCTAATGATTTATATAATTACCCTACGGCTTGGCCTAGGTATGCTAAAGATTCTGCTGCCTCCAGGACCAATTACCTGGGTCTCAGGTTTGAAATGGTACATGGGGTTCAGTCCTGAGCCATGCTTAGGATCTCAGGAGACCCCAATGAATGAGAAAGTAAGCACTTCCAGCTGATTTCTGGAATGCTTTTAGACCTCTAGCTGGCTCTGGGACCAGTTCTTGCTTCTATTTAAAGTGATGGTCTTAGGCAGCTAGGAGTCTTGATGTTATGATACCCAGAGGATTTCATAGTTGGGAACAGAGTGTAATGTTTGGGATTTAGTGAAACTATAGCTTTAAATAAAAGCAGGCTCCATTTGTGAAAACCTGCTGGAACAGAGGAAAGGAAGCCTCTGGAGACGTGGAGCAGGACCTCCTTGGCCATTTCAGCAGCCAATGGTGGCATTCTCACCATTCTCATCTTGGCAGAGGAGCCAAGGGCAAGGCCAGATTGCTGGGCTCCTCTGAATTTTACTGGAGGATTAGGAACTAGTCACTGCTCTACTGATCTACTGATCAAATCAGAACATTACTGAGAGTGAAACGGGGGCAATTATTTTCATACTCCTGATTGGCCCAGGAGAAACAAGGAATGCTCTTCGCAAATCGGGTACTGTGGTTCCTCTGAAGTTGAAAGGAGGAGAGATGGTGAAAAAAAGGGGGCAGATTTATTACGAATGATAGCTTGGCCCTACTCTTCATGTGTGTGGTCCTTCATTCTGCCTCTCTCTTTTCTTGCATTGCCTCTGCCTTTCTTCTATCTTAATAGGTTTAAATGTATAATGCTTAAAAGACCCCTGCAATAATCATTTCTATATAAGGAAAAAACCTCTCTCCTGTTAAAATGACACTGTGTTGTAAACTAATTGTTAATACCACCATCCTGTTGGATTGCAGTGTTTATGAAGTCCCTGTACATTGAGATTATTAATGTTTGCAATACGCAATGCTTTATATTCTAAGTAAGCATTTACTCTCTATAGACACCTCTGCATTTACTAGGATCTGAGAATGAATTGTTTCTTTTGCTTTTGATCTTTTCAGTTTGAGGCCTATTGTGAGGATTGAGACATAAATATAACTTCGTTTTCTCTCTGTGAAATCTGCCCCTGTGTTTTAACAATTCATTTATTCAATAAACAATAACTATCTATGCTATATGCCAAACACTGTCAGAGTTTATGTGCAACACAAAGATAAATAAGATGGGTCTAATGCTCAATGTATTCACCACTGGCATTTTTTTTTCTATGTCAAGAATATCTGCCCGTGTTTTTAATAACAAGTCAAATCAAATTTAAATTCAAATCAAATGTTTACATTTGGAAGAATCTACTATGGTCGGTGATAATATATTTATGTCATTGTTTAAATATCTATTTAAATGAAATTTAAACATTTATTTCTCCTTACTTCTACCCCCCGATCACACCTGGGCATCTTTTCTGTGAAGCTGAGTCATCCAATGGTGGCTATTCCCGAACACGAAACTCTTGATTCCAAAGAGGTAAACGTAAGATACAGTTAGAGATATGGTTATCCATTTCCATGTGGTGTTAGGTTATAGAAATAAACAAATCTTATTTTTAAAAATATTAATAAAAGTGTATTCCTGGCCCCTTTTTTTAAAAGGAAAAAACAAACTGGCTCACTTTGTGTGGTTCAGAAGCAATTGATAGCTGAGTAAGTAAATTCTTGCTGCTTCTTAATGCGAAAGGTGGTTTAGAGGTCCCCGTTGTGTGTAGCACCTTGATCACAAACCAGCTCTTTCTATCCCAATGTCTGTCTTTGTGATTTCTACTTCAGATTCATATGTGAAACCCTGTTGTCTTCTCTCGAGGGTCAGAGAGTGCCCATAATACTTACGGTGGGTCTTGTGGATCAGAGATCCTGGTCTCTCAGTTTCAGCTCATTGGAGGATGTCTGCCGAGCTCACTGAGCACCACCCCTTATCCCCTGGTAAATTCTGTTCATGGCAGGTAGCATATAGGCAAGATCATACCAGTTGAAACATAACCTTCGATTTTCATACAAATGTGTAGCCACTTCACATTTTGAGCCTACAAAAAATAAATTAAAAAAACTCTTTGTAGGGGCACCTGGGTGACTCAGTCTGTGAAACAACCATCTCTTGATTTCAGCTCAGATCATGATGTCATGGTTCATGGGTTTAAGCCCAGCATCAGGTTCTGGGCTGACAGCGTGGAGTCTGCTTGGGATTCTCTCTCTCCCTCTCTCTCTGCCCCTCCCCTGTTCTCTCTCTCTCAGTCTCTCTTTCTCTCTCAAAATAAATGGATTAACTTAAAAAAATTTTTGTAATTTTATAAATGCTGTACCAAAGAGGCAAAGAAAAAAATTGTGCACAGAAAGTTTTAATGTTCTGTTAATCAAGAGTAAGGATAATTGAACAATGTTTTCATCTGCTGCATCCTCTCAGACAAAGTGGTAAATGTGAGGGGGAAAAAAGTGATTTTTAAAAGACTTCTCTTGGGGCTCCTGGGTGGCTCAATTGGTTGAGTGTCCGACTTCATCTCAGATCATGTTCTCAGGGCTCATGAGTTTGAGCCCCGTGTCAGTCTCTGTGCTGACAGCTCAGAGCCTGGAGCCTGCTTCAGATTCTGTGTCTCCCTCTCTCTCTGCCCTCCCCTGCTGGCACTCTGTCTCTCTCTCTCAAAAATAAAATAAACATTAAAATTTTTATTTTTTTAAATAAAGGGCTTCTCTTTAAGAAGGGAGTGAGATAGCTCATGCTTTCATTTCAGATACCCTTGGATGGTGACTTTTTCAGCCTCCCAATTTAGAAAAAATGAGCATAATACAAAAAAGAAGTATGCATAATAAAATTCCAAATAAAATGTAATTTTCCCAAAGCATATCTTGTACAATTTAGGACATACTACCCAGTTTTCATATATTGACATTCCTATTGCTGCAAATTTGAAAACTTTTATCATATGAGACCATGTGGCTCTCTGCTGTAACATTAGTCATTAAAATATAAAAGTGTGTTATGAAGAGTATGGATTTCTAAAGTTTGATCACATCTTTGATTATTTTTCAATAGGATTATTGGTTCAATGAGTATGGACATATAGAAAAATTTTAATACATGTATGTAGCCAAATTGCGTTCCTGAAAAATTATAACCATTTACCCTAGGAGGAGCCTGTTTTTATACTGTTTCCATGCATCCTTGCCTGCATTGAGAATTATCATAATTGCCAATTTCTTGAGGGCTTACTATACATTAAAAAGTATTGTGCATTTTTTATGCTTTATTTTACTTAATCTTCACAAAACAAAGGTAAGTACTATTATTATTCCCATTTTACAAGTGAGGAAACGGAGGCCATGGGAAATCAGTATATTGCCTAAAGCCAAATAGCTGGGAAGGCCCTCCTCCAAAAGGAATTGAATCCAGATCTGACCGCCTAGAGCCCGAGCTCTTAAATGCTCTACCACTCTGTCCAGCTCTCTTCCTAAATTTCTCTATCCTATCAAAATCTTGCTTCCTTTTAAAATCATATTTTAGAATATTAACAATTTAAGAGAAGAAATTATTTTTCATATTTATTTGCATTCTAAAAATTCTGTACTTTTCTGTTATTTTTGACTATTTTGTTTATGTGTTATGTTATGCATTTATCTACTGGTATTCTTATTGAGTTGTAAACTCCCTTTTTTAGATTAAGGATATTAACTCTTTGTCAAGTGTGCTAGCCCTTTCAGGGTGATAGTGGCAAATTGTGTAACAGTAAAAAACCAGAAAAACCAGTACGTCTAAAGGTAGAAGGACTGAATAAATTTTACACTGATTTCAGTGAGTGTTTTCCTAACACTCCTGTTCAGCCATTGACTCAACAGCCTGCTCTGCATTTCTCATCACTGATTAATTAAGCTTCTTGACTTCAGTAACCTGCAGAGGCTTAGCTTCTCTCCAGCTCTTAAGCCATTCCTTCTGTCATCTGATCTCTTTTTTTTTTAAAGTAATCTCTACATTCCTCTCTCTACGACCCTACCCACTCACACACTCTCTCTCTCTCAAAAATAAATAAACATTAAACAATTTTTAAAAAGTGGGGGGGCACCTGGGAGGCTGAGTCAGTTAAGCATCGGACTTCGGCTCAGGTCATGATTTTGCAGTTCATGAATTCAAGCCCTGCATTGGGCTCTGTGCTGACAGCTCAGATCCTGGAGCCTGTTTCAGATTCTGTGTCTCCCTCTCTCTCTATGACCCTACCCACTTGCACTCTGTCTCTCTCCCTCTCTCTCAAAAATAAACAAACCTTAAAAAAATTAAAAAAAAATCTCTACATTTAACATGGGGCTCGAAGTCACAACCCCAAGATCAAGAGTCATGCACTCTACCAACTGAGCCAGCCAGGTGCCCCCAAATTTTACACATTTCAGAGGAATGTAAAAAAAAGAATAATAACAACTAAATGGTTTCTTTCTTTCAAACACAATGATTTTGGCCCAAACTCAAACAGGCCATTTCTACACACTAAGAGTGTTTCTACAGAGTAATAGAATATCAGCTGGATATTTAAATAACAAAGGCATCTGGTTCAGATAGTAAGTGCTGAATTAAGAACTTTTGAATGTGTTGCAAAAAAGAATAGCTTGGATATCATATTTGTATTTTTTGCACCAAATATCATAATTCTAGAGACAAACTTAAAATTAAGCTAGTGGATAAGATTAGCAAAAAGTGATTTCAGCCTCATATTTTGAATATATGAGAAACAACGTAAAGGAAACCAAAGTTTGAGGTTTAACATTTGTGAGATAGTTACTGTCGGTATTAAAAGACATGTAAATAATTAGGCAAAAGACCATTTTATCCTTCCAGTGTGCTGTGTTTTACTTGTTGGTAATACTGGTATGTTTGGGAGGAGTTTGATAACTGATGTTATTTGTAGATACTAGTTTTTAAAATTTGTTCTGAAATTCATTTAAAAACAAAGATCTCAGATATACCTGATGTGATTTGCTCCTTATTTTTATAAATCATAAGAGTTATAGAATACCTTTTGAAAGAACTAACTCAAAACAACACTTTCACTTATAATCTAGTTCAGTGGTTCTCAACTCTGTCTGAACATTAGAATTCCCTGGGATCTTTTAAAAGCCCCAACAGCAGGGTTCCACTCCAGGCAAATTAAGTAAAGGATCTCTGGAGGTGGGTAAAGACATTGATTGAAAAGTCTCTCCAGGTGATTCAAATGGACAACAGGAGTTGAGAGCCTCAAATTCTAGCTCCTTTATTGGCAGTCTAGGAAAGCAAACAGAATAAGTTATTCAATCTTCGAAACAAATATTTGAAAGTAAAAACAGGAGAATCATAACAAACGTTTGCTTTGGAGAATGCTTTGAATTAATAAAAAATCGGGTCATGTATTTCTGTCTAGCGTCATAGAGACTTAACATGTACTTTAACCTGGTAGATTAATTTTTGAGAGCTCTGCTGCGTTGAGATTCACTGCAATTTCTTTAGTATCACTAATATTTCTCTCTGTTTTCTTTGGTATTCCCCACAAGGCTTGGAAAACCCTTAGGCTGGGCAGGGCATAGCAGTGCAAGCTGTCTGGGGGTAGAGTAGGGGTATTATATTCCAAAGAATGTTTTATTTAGCATTCTATACGACACTTTTAAAAACAGTTGGACAATGTTGAGCCCTTATACAAGCAGATGAAATTCCTAAATAACCAATTTAACCTGATCAGTTTTCAAAGGAGGTCACTTTTATATATTGTCCCCACCAATGCAGTAGTTTCCAAGTTAGGTGTATATATAACACCATCAAATTTATAGCAAACTCCCTGCATGAAGTAAATGATTTCTGAGCAGAGTTACTTAGAAGAAATTAAATTCTAGCAGCAACAATTATTTCTGACTGTATTCATATGTCTTGTGAATTTGGCGACTCTTTGATCCACAACCACTCTATAACCCACTTCTCTTTCCACAGGCTTCACTGTGAAAGTCATACTAGGGGAATGAGATAGAAACAGACCTGCTGCTCCTTGCTTCGCCTGCCCCATGCAGCCCTAGGGCCTATTTTATTTTTAACTTGAGGGTCAATTGATTTCCAAAAACATGATTAGATGCAGTTGATTCTGACCTTTTGGATGTACTTGCTAATAACACAACTTGAGAGCTAATCATTCACCAGTCGCCCATAAACACATACAAGGCAAATTCTTCTCCTATTTTCTGATTCCTTCTCTCTGCAGATTTTTCAAACATTTAAGAGTTAGCAAGATGACAATAGTGCTAGCAAGGTGACTACGACTTTCTGGCTGCTGTGGTGCATATAAGCCTTTTGTGTTCATTTTATTTTGAATTCCAGAACCTCTATTGATGTTTAAAGTTCTAATCTTAGGGAACATGCATCTTGTTCCTTTATCTTTATCCTCCAGATGAGAACATAGAGAAGGGGAAGTTAGTGTTTTGTCCATGGAAGCCACTCTCATTTTCTGGTTTGAGTCAAGGATAAAAATGAAATTATCAGGAAGAAAGGGCCCCCTCTGTTCCCTTCAGGCAATTTCTCATAAATGCTATTTCTCAAAATCAGGCTTTGATAAATCTTGGATTGCTGAGTTCAAGGTTGTAATCTCAGGCAAGAACTCAGAATCTGGATATTATTAACTGTTGATTAAAATAAAATTCATATGCTTTGAAAGACAGCTGGCTAGAGAACTGGGTAAATTTATCTTATAAACACACCTAATATGAATGCCTGAGTGGATAGCCCCCTGCCCAGGCAACCAGGTAGACAAGGCCATGATGACCAGAAGGACATTACTACCTCCAGGCTTGGCAGCACTGGAACCCATTCGAATGACTTTCCTGGTTTGTAAGACCCCTGACTGTTTTAGGGAAATAGAATTTTTAAAAATTCTGCCAATCCCGAAATCATCCTAAAGATAACAGAGGAAGGAAACAATTTTGTTACTTAATAAGCATTAAGCCAGAATGTGATATATATCCCAATCACACGGAGATTGCAAAGACAGGAAGAAATCTCACCATGCTTGTAGCCAAGTAGATATAACCCATTACATATATGCTCTCAAGATAAACAATAATATAATTTATCCTCAAGTAAGATTTGGCAGTGGTATTTATTATACATAGTTCACTCTAAATTGCCTGGCAATTGGGGCAACTATCTGTGTTAGTAGCTTTACACAAAGCTGCAATACACTTTTCATGTCTTTATAACAGGAGGTAGGTATCAGCTGAGTTGGCTTTTACACACTCTCAGAAACTAGGAAATGTGAGTGCTATCTCACTTGGACATTTACATTCAAAGGACATGGTTCTCAAAATCCTTGAGAAAGACATTCCTAGGTCTTAAAGGTCACAAAATGTCTGTCTAGTTTTCAAAAGAATTTATATACATTTCCATCAGAGGAGAATGTATTTACAACAAGTTTTTTAAAGTAAATGCTCTATGAAGGAGAGATGGAAATTGCTTCCCATATTTTCGACATGGAGAATGAAGTCTCTTCTTCTTATTTTTTAATTTTTATTTAAAAAATATTTAATGTTTATTCATTTTTGAGAAAGAGAGAGAGAGAGAGAGAGAGAGAGAATGAGAGGGGGAGGGGCAGAGAGAGGGAGACACAGAACCTGAGGCAGGCTCCAGGCTCTGAGCTGTTAGCATGGAGCCCAACGCAGGGCTTGGACTCAAGAACCACGAGATCATGACCTGACCCAAAGTCGGATGCTTAGCCGACTAAGCCATCCAGGCACCCCTGAAGTCTCTTCTCTTTAATTTCTATTTATTCTTTCAGTTGGTTGACAAGTGGGCAGAATTGAAATCTGAGAGAGTATTACTCTTAAGTAGTCAGTAAAAAGACACAGGTCTTACTTATATTTCTTTTCTAGGGATGCATTTGAATCTACTATGCGAGGGGTGTAGGTTTGACAATTTGGAGGGCTCTCCTTCAAAGTCATCTCAATAGATTAATGTTGGGTTTCATATAGGAGTGAGTCATAGTAAAGCCGAGCAAGTCAGGAACTCCACGGACTTCCATTCCTCCGCGTGCTAAGTTTTCAAGATAAACAAACAAAATAAGATCAGGACTAATCACTATTGGGAGCTCAGGTCATCCAGATATTAAATGTTTTGACCTCAGATTCAGTGTTTTGCTGTCTAGCGCCCATTATACCTACGTTCTCTATCTGTCAAGCTACCTTTACAGCACCGTTAATTACCCAGCATCTTATAGCTTCTGGCTTATGGAGAATGAATTCTGATACTAGATCTTGTGTTTTCACATCCAAGGTAGTAGTTATGTAAGTGTCCAAAATATATTTAAAACGTTTCAGAATAAAAATGAATATGCAGCAATAATATCATACACATTTCCTGGAAATGGCTTTTTTTTCCTGGATACATGAAATCTGGCTTCTTACATACAAGGACACATATGTAGATCATTTTGCTTTCATTTGGCAGAGAAAAGTGTACATGAATGTTTTGTGTAAGAAGGGAATAAAAAAATTTACACAGCACATTCTTTCAAGAAATACTTTCCGTCACATCGGCTTAAAGTTTTACAGTGCTACATTACTTATTATCCAAAGTTCGCTCAAAATAAAAAAAAGTTAGAATTTGAGTCCCTTCAGAATTATGATTTTTAATAATGCCTTCTGTTCTTAGTTATATTTTTTTATATCCAAAATAAGCGTGTTGTTAAACAGGCAGTGTGATAAAACCCTGAACCTTAGGTACCAGGGTGCTAGTCTGAAAAAAATAAGGATTTATTTATTTATTTTATTAATGAACTTCATCTTTCTGAAATGTTGGACCTCTGTTTTTCCCAAGACGTTTAATGCCTTCTATATTGAGATGGGCAAAGGAAACTAGAAACTTCACAAAATGATGAAAATCCCGACTCTGCCTGTTACAGTATAATGTATCATTTTCAAACCAGCAGCTGAGCCTTGATGCCAAATATTACTTTGATCTGCCCTTGGGTTCAGGAAGAACTGAGAAATAGTGCTGAGTTTGCCAGCATGACAACAGAGGGTGAACCACCTGTTCCTCTTCAATCTGACTTAATTATTTATATAATTATAAATCTTATATTGGAAAGAGAATTCAGAGGGCATTTAGTCCAATATTTTACTGATCACTGAATTGTGATCCTGTCTGCAATTGTATCCTTAAGCATCTTCTGTTTAAATACTTTTGATGACAGAGAGTTGATCATTTTTTTTAAACATTTATTTATTTTTGAGAGACAGAGCGTGAGCAGGGGAAGGGCAGAGAGAGAGAGAGGCAGATGCAGAATCTGAAGCAGGCTCCAGGCTCTGAGCCATCAGCACAGAGCCTGACGCGGGGCTCGAACTCACAGACTGTGAGATCATGACCTGAGCTGAAGTCGGCTGCTTAACCGATTGAGCCACCCAGGCGCCCCATGAGAGTTGATCATTTACAAGCCAAATATAATATATGGGTTTTCATTGATTGCTAAGACAAACTAATGACCACACCAATAGCAAAGACAAATAGAAAACACTGGACAGACTAGGGTTTAGTTTCAAATGCTGTGGCCTTGGCCATGATATTTCATCTTTGTGAGCCTCCATTTCATTCTCTGTAAAATGAGATCAAGGGATAATGGAGAAGATCTGCATTTATGCATGCAAAGTGCTCAGCAGATAAAATACATAACACTTCATAAGCATTAGCTAAAGGATGATGATTCCTTTAAATCTCTGGTAGTATTAGCTACCAAATGTTGGTATTTGGGGGAAAATCAAATAAATGGTGGTTTTTCCTTGTTAGAAAGAAAAGGAGGAGCTGTGATTTAGTCATTTCCTCCTTTTATTTTAAAGCTTCAGAGAATCCCAGAAGATGAAGGCTACAACTTGCTTATTTTATGACTGCTGATTTTCTGTAGCCAGAACAACTCAGCACAGTAGTGGAGCTACCCCATTGCTTTGGTAGCTTTTTCTGTACCTCCTCCTTCTCATCTAACAAATGTAGTTTCTCCTAAATGATACAGAATGTATGCACACTTCACAATTCTGCTTAGCTGCTTGACCATATTGTACTCAGGTTTCCTGACTGCCTTACTTACCTCTTACGCATCGTTTGTGTTTCTCTCGGAGCCAGCTTTCCCATACCCTAAGACCCAGCCCAGGGCATGGCAGGGAGAGGTACTTACAGAAGAGCAATGGGCCTCTTTTCTTCTCCACCTGCCATTTTGGAATGCTCCATTGGCACCTGGAAGTATAAAGTTATGTTCATTTTTTTCCATTGGTGCTACTCTATCACATTGTTCATTCAGAGTAATGTTTGAGAACTAAACTTTTCTTCTGCCCTCATCTCTGATACTTTCTTTCAAACTTTCTTTGCTGATTCGTATAATCTACTGATAACCAGCCCGCTCAGTTTAGTTTATGTCACCTGTTCGAAAGAATTTAACCCTGTCAGATAAGAACATGGAGAGACTGATGGATCAAGAGATTTTGAAAATCACTCCTGTGCCACGCAGCAGCACTATCAAGCCACTTGACTCAATATAAGAAACAAAAACAACAGAAGGTTCATTTGCGGTCTCTGCCTTTTGTAATGTTCCATTTTGCAAAAGCCGGGACCTATTCCAATCCCACTCCACTTTACCTCCTTGCTTGAGACGTTACATTCTAAGGAATGATGCAGTCATCAGTGCTAAAGGAAAGAGAGGAGGGGCAGTGGCCAAGGGGTTGGCAGGTGAGAGCTGGTGGGGTGGGATATGGCAATGCTGTCCCTTAAGGCTGCACCAGCCCCTCAAAGCCACCGTAACCCCTTGAACGAGGCCAGAGCTGCTCTGCTGAGCTCTCAAGAGATCAGTCTGATGTGAAGGTACAGTAGCTGCAGGTCTTTATTATGCCATTAATTGTGTAATAAGAAAACAGCTCCCGAGGAGCTATTTATTATTTGAAAAAATAAACAAATATTTCCTACCATAAATATTTTTTAATATGAGACTCCACGCCCAAGTACTAATGTAGACATTTTCAGGTGTATTTTTAAAACGTTATTTACTCAAGAAACTGACTCCTATTTTCTCTTGTCTCATAGCAATGAAGTTGGAGCAGAAGCTGTAAACACAGGCCATGCTGAAGTTTCCTGGAATGCTGGTGCTAATCACTTGCTAGATTTGGTGTTTAATTTTTTTTTTTTTTTGGTGAACTGCAGTGCAGAAGTGGAAATTTAAAAAAAAAGTGTCCTGCAGGTGTATAACATCACAGTATCCTACTAACCTTCAGCACAGGAAAGATTTATCCACAGCTTCTTGCACCCCTGTTAGAGCCTTTAATGCCTTCTATTAAGCTGACAGCAATACTAACATGCCCCTACATTTAGCAGTTGAATAAAGAAGAATCATGAGTAAATGGAAGAGTTGTTGTGACTATTTTTCAACACCAGTTTTATTTAAGGCACACATTCCTTACTGAACCTGGTCTTATTTCCCTTTTGATATATATATTTTTTTCCATGTAAACAAAACCAACAACTTAAAAAGAGAATAAGGCCCTGCCTACTTTCAGGAGATACTAATATTCAGGGCTTCATCAGGGTGATCTTGACATGAGAAAGTTGGTATCTAAGATAACACACACTGTTTTTCTGTTCTGTTTGGGTTCTGGGTTACCAGGACAGACTATGTGCTGGGGGCAGCCCAGTTATGTTGAGCATCGTGTTGTTGGGATGTCCTTGACATTGTGGTTTCTTGGTTTGTTGTCATATGATTCTTGTGAAGGCTACTTCAGAATCAGTTCATACTTAAAATCTCGGGAGCAGTAAAGACCATAGCACACACCCACACTGTGATGACAATCCTGGGAGCCCACCCTCCTGTGTACTCGGTGCTCGCCATATTGGCCGTGCTCAGTTTCTTTCATCTCAAGTAGTCTGTCCTAGCCTTATCTGTGTGGTTTCCTTTTTATAGCCTTCTGTCCAGTTGGGAAGCCTATGGCTAATGGAGAAACCACGGCAGTTCTAGACAGTGAGCTCCTGGTAGCAGGTGAGCCTTGGTAATGGCTCCTTTACTTACTTCTTATATACAACCCTTGTTCCCTTGTAGCCAGCTCTGTGTAACCACAGCTCTCTCAGACCACTGCTTCACTACCCTCTTATCCTGGGATAAGGCAAAGCAGGGAAAATTGTCTACAGAAGAGTAACTGGCCTTTCTCATTCTCCACCTGCCATTTTGGAATGATCTATTGTCAGTCAACGGCTGGCACCTGGAAATATAAAGTTCTCATGTCTTCTTCATTAGTGTATGAGGCACAGGAGAGCTTCAGTAAGGTCTCTGCTCATCTCTCTCCCCCAACAAAGAAACAAAACGACTTCTCTATTGACCTACTAAACTGTGTGAGGCATCACTTTAGATTATTAATAATAAATCTCTAATATTCACTGTTTTCCATCATGTGCCAGGCCTCACACCAAATGCCTCATTTGAATTTTTTAAAGTTTGTTTATTTGAAGAGGGCATGAGTGTGTGAGAAGGGAAGGGGCAGAGAGAGGGAGAGGGAGAAGGAGAGAGAGAGAGAGAGAGAGAGAGAGAATCTCAAGCAGGCTCTGTTCTGTCAGCATGGAGCCTGACATGGGCTGGAATTCATGTGAGATCATGACCTGAGGCGGAATCAAGAGTCAGTCACTTAACAGGCTCAGCCACCCGGTGCCTCAGTGCTTCATATGAATTTAACTTAACCTTCACAATGAGCCTGAAAGGTAGGTAATATTATTACCTATGTTATGTGTGTGAGAACAGATTCCAAAAGATTAAATGAAGCTAGTAAGTGGTAGAGGCAGAATTCAAATCCAGATACTCCAACTTGAACACTAGTCATTTATTGAACCATTTACTCATTCCTTCATTCATTTTTTTAAAAAATGTTTATTTATTTATTTATTTTGAGAGAGAGAGAGAAAGAGAGCATGAGCAGGGAAGGGTCAGAGAGAGAGAGAGAGAGAATTCCAAACAGGCTGCGTGCTGTCAGTGTAGAGCCTGACGCCCACCAACCATCATGACCTGAGCCAAAACCAAGAGTGGGATGCTTAACCGACTGAGCCACTCAGGTGCCCCCATTCATTCATTTTTTGACCTTCGGTGTGGAAGCTTGAGTTTATCACACTCCGCAGTTTATGACAGACTGCCTTAATAAGTTTGGACAAGTCCTTCTATGTCGATGATTGATTATTTTTATAACAATGTCTATCTTCCTTTCCCATGCTGTCATCACATGTTCTTATGTGTTTAATGAATATTCTCATATCTTTAATTACAGGTTTTGAAGATGTGCATTGTTTTCACCTGCATTTATAAGAAATGTAAATGATATTGTTTATATTCTGTTTCTTTTTTTTTTCATCCAGCACTATGGTTTTTAAGCTCTATTTGCAATGCTCTGTAAATGTCAAGTGGATTATTTTTCACAACTGTGTGGTATGCTCTCATCACATATCACCTACTCACCTGTCCGCTGGTGGCCTTTCAGGTTGTTTTCCCCTACCAGGTACGGCTTTGATGCACAACATTGCATGTGCTCCCTTGGAGATCTTTATGGAGAATTTCTCCGGAATATATACCCAGGACTTTAATTGTTTAATCATAAATATACATGTATTTAATTTGACTAAGTCTGCTCAGAATGCTGCTCTTTAGAGTGGACATACTGATTTTTATTCCCGCCAATGATCCATGAGGGCTTTTTTATACCCCTGGGTTCTTCTCCACCTGTGAAGGTCTAAACTTTGAAACAAGCTATATTATCACTAAGGCAGCCTCTAAGATGGGAGGTTGATTTGAAATGGTGTCCTATTTATCCTAAGTTTTCCAATTTTCAGAGACTTTTTAGACTCTAACTCATTACAGTTGTCAGTCAGATATGGGCTCCATTTCATTGATGAAAAACTTGAACCACAAGAGTTATTTGAATGAGGTCACCAAAGTGGTGAATGATAACAAAAAACAGGGTCTTTTGATTTTCATATTGTGTTGTTTCTGCCAAAACAAGTTACATCTGAACATCATGGTCTAAACCTATTTGATCAGTTTCTCAGCAAAATCAGTCTTAAGAGCATGAGTACAGGAGGGCAAATGTTGGTTTTAGACAGAGCTTGGAGAATGAATTGGGTGCTTTTTAGTTTGGTCGGTACCAGCATTTTAGTGCCCTGAATTGGTGAGGGCACAATGGCTGTCTGTGAGGAGGAAGGGGGTGAGAATGGTGATATGGAATGGACAGATATTGAGGCTGTGGATATGGGTTCCTGGGAAGCAGATTCTGAGACAAAGATTTAGTGTAAATAGTATCTTTGGAGGATGATCACAGGGAATACTGGGGAGGGTATGATGAAGTAAGCTAGGGAAGAGAAGGAACCAGAATCCGTTATGAAGCCAGTTATTATAAAGGCAACTGGAGCTCATTCCCAAGGGGAGTTCAAAGATACAAGGCTGAATATATCTCAGAGTTAATTCAACTCAGAGGAAAGGAAACTAGGGTAGTTGTTCTAAAGCTTGACTTTCAACCTTTACAGAGCTGTGATGTCTTTCCTTGTAAAGCTTTCTGTTGTTGTTGTTATTTGACTCTTCATTGCGCAAACCTAATAGGACTCATTATTTTCTTGTGATATTTTAATTTGGAAAAAAATGGAGTCTATTGAATACTGTTCTTTATGGTGTCTGAAGTAAAGTGCAAGAAGGAAGAGTTAGTTGAAAACTTAAGTAATAAAGGAATATTTTCAGAATTTTATTTATTGGGCAAACAAAGATTTCAGTTAAGACTGGGAATGAAAACCCTTCTTTTACTAGAGTGACTTCCACATTTGAAAGAATCTTTATCTCCCAGAAATTAAATCAACTGTGCAAGAGGATAATTTCATTTGTAAGAAGAAAAGATTGTTTTGCTTAGAACAAGTCTAGAGATCTTAGAAAAATCGAATAGTAATTAGGAAACATTACCAAATTTGTTTAAAATATATATTACATATTGGGGACTTTTCATATGTTTTCTGTGGTATGTTGTAAAATTAAACATAATTTTCCTCTCATGTTTTAGAATGTTATTCTCAATTTATTTAACCAGAAATCAATTTTTCTTCTTTATTTTATACTTCAATGAGTACACCTTAATTTCTTAGAAACATTTTCTAGTGGATTTATTTGGAATTGTTCAGCATCAGTTAAGCACTTGAGTCCAGATTCTTCCTTAACTGAAAGCTCTGGAGATAAATTTAAAAACTGAAACTGCACAATAGATCGGGGAAGCTCAGTAAATTAAAAAAAAAATACAAATGAAACAAATTTCCAGCAGGCTGCCAATGGTGACTCAGAAATATTGAACAGAAATTAGAAAACAAAAACAATGGAGGATTCAACTAAAAAAAAAAAAAAACAGAAAAAAAAAAGAAAGAAAAATGAAATCCCTGTGTAATACTTAGCTAAGAACATGCCTTGTGGAAGTAGTAATAGTACTAATGGAAAGGCTAAAGGCTGGATAATAATGGAAATGGGACTGGAAATTACTTCTCACATGGCTCAGGAAGCATTTTTAAATAATTTTGAGCTGAACTAATTTACAAAAGTGTCAGGATTCCAGCAATTTGGCCAGCTCTGGTTTTGGATCATGGTTCAACTTTTTTAAAAAAATTTAAATCATTACTAGTTTAGGTAAAAACCGTAGCATTTAAAAATTTTAAATCCTTACACAGTTAGGTAAAAATTGTAGAAAATATAGAGAAATTAAGGATAGTTTAATTCCATGTGTTTTTTCCTGATGTACAGATAAAGCATATGTAAGAATTTTTACTTGAGTCATTTGATTAGCAAAAGAGGGAGATTGGGAAGAGTATGTCGTAGCCTATGCTCTGAATATTTTTAAAAGTTGGTCTTCACTTATAGATGGATTCAACAGAATTTGGGGAAGTACATCCACCAAGAATTAAGCTCTTGTTAATTATTATATTCTGAGTTTGTAATCCTAGGGGAAGATTTCTTTTCTACATTTTTTTTGTACAAAATTAATGACATTTTCCTAAGGGGAGAAAATTTAAATATGTATGTTCCTCCCAGTTTTCAGTCCTACCACTAAGCACAGATTTTTCTTGCAAAACACAAGAGCTGAATCTCTAAATAGAAATGTATTGAACTGCTACAGCAGTTTTTGTTGAAGGACCTGCTCTGACCTGGGATAAACGGAGGAGTTTGAGAGTAAGACATCTTTAGTGTTCCTAAAAACATAAGTTGAAAATTATAGTTCAACTTGGTTTTATCTTTTCCTTAAGAAGGAAAAGGGAAAAAAATAACTTTACCATGTTGATAAAACAATGAAAATGCGTGTGAAGTCATTTGAAAGCAACATTTAGCTCAGAGCAGCCAATATTTTTAGAGTGCATTTTAAATGGAAAATATTTAATTATTTTTAATATTTTAAGCTTGCCTAGAGATTTCACCTTTCACACACACACACACACACACACAGACACACACGATTATTCCTAATATTGTATTTATTGCAAAATGGGTGTTGAGATGTCATACTCACGTAGGAAAGAAAATAGAGCAGTCTTAGGTGAAAACTTTCAAGATAAACCAGCTGTGACTTCTTAGGTACTTATCATACCCAAGCATACCTTTATTGAGGCCCAGTTTTTCCATCTGCAAAATATGTTTCAGACTAGCTTTTTCTTCTCTTGGTTTCCTTTCACCAAGAAAATTATGTGAATTTATTACTCAGTTTTAGGATATTCAGCTCTACATTCTAAAATTGAGGAACAGAAGAATTTGGGGAACATGGCATTATGTTTCAGCTCTATAGATCTGTTACAGTCCTAGCTGTATCTTTCAGAGTGACCAAGATCACTTGTATCAGAATGGGTGAGGGTCCTTTTTTAAAAAGCCATTTTCTGTTCCTTTTCCATACCTATTGAATTAGAATATATTAATTGGGGCCCAGAAATCTGCTTTTTAAGTAAGATCTATGTTTTATTATGCAGGCAAACTTCTCATAACCATAGGTACTTGGATCAGTATAATAGGTAATGTGGAAGAATAGGGATGTTCCCTATGATTAGGATAAGGATGCTATGACATTGTTTGTTTTACTGGTAGTGGGAGGGCAAAAAGAGAGAGCCTATATTAAGTGTTTTTACATCAAATAAGGGTGAATAATATAATCAAACAGAGTACAGTTATGCTAAGTATATGATAAAACAAATAAGTGATCCGAAACTGGCAATGTACTATGAATTTTGCAGAAGAGAAAAGGACTCGCCATTGTTAGGGTTGTAAATATTAATAATTTAGAATGGATCTTAAGTCAAATATACACAATGGAAAACTGGAATAATTAGAGGAACAGTTTATGTTCTTTATTATCCTTCCATATGCCAAATGGGGCTAAGGGAGGAAAGAACTAACTTCTATCATGAGCCCCTGAAAGACCCAAGATCAGAGACAGACTCAGCTATATACTCTACCTCATTTCAATGTAGCCATTCCCTAAAGCCATACAAGGTAAACATTATTGCCTCAGTAACAATGAGAAGTAACCTGAAGCTGAGGGAAATTAAGTCTCAAAGCTACATAGGATGCAGCAGGATTGGATTTGAATTTCAGTCTTCTTTTTTGTTGCTGTTCCAAATTTCTTTACATTATATAAGTGTTTTTGTATTTTTCTCCTACTGCAGAGAACATGCCTTTGGAAAACACGTCCTCTTCTTTAAGGACACGTCACCAGGAGCTACTGAATAGAGATCATAACAGGTGGGAACCTCTCCACCACTTTGGGCTTCAGATAGTTTCCAATTGGTAGCTCAAGTCTGCACTTGCCCGATGTGTAAGAAACCTGAATGCCCATTTCTTGACTTTGTGCTTCCGTTCCCTTTGCCTGAAGTTTCCTTCACGTAAGATGAACTCCCTTTGGGAACTTCACTTCCACTCTCTAAGCCAATCTCGAGGGGCAGAATATTTGCTCAAGTAATTCTTCTCCGATTAATGAAATCTGCCTCATGGTGACTTGTTTCTTAAACTATGGAGAGCTAATGTATTTTATTTCTTTTTTAAAGAAATTCTGCCTCACTTAGCACTCCATCATGATAGAAGAGGATTTAGAGATTATATATATTTCAGTGGTGTGCCAGCTGTCTTTCACTCCTTTTTTCTCAGATGCATTACTCCTCTGATGTTGAAAACTGCAGTTACACTACACTGTTCCATGAAGAATCAAAAAAGCTTTGTGTGATTCATTCACCATTTCAGAACACATTTGTGAAATCAATCTCAATAGTATATATAGAATGCTTCCTCTAGTTAAGACAGGCTTGAACACATACCTCCTTGCAAAAAGAAGTTCAATGCCCTTTCCAAGATTTCTATAAATTCTCAAGGACTTATATTTTTCCTTACTTCACCTAGAACAAATTCCCAGCTTCTATGGAATATTCATACTCTACTCTTTATCTTGCTGCTATACTCTTAGAGTGTCTTCAGTGTAGGTCACAATCTGTTAACTTGATAATGTCCACCAAAAAGTCTCCTCCGACAAGGTATGCGATAGTCATTTACAAGAGATTTGTGGGTAATGTTGAGGGATGAGACAAGGACATACAGCATGTAATCAAATGGCAGACTATTTAATTTTGGATTTTAGACTTCCCTGTTCTTTAAAGAGAATGAGCCACTTAAATCAAGTTGGTGTCTTCAGTTTCTACCTTGGAGTTTGGAGTTTGGGGTACTTCTCCCATTTTCTGACTCCTTAACCCTATTCTATGCTCAAATTTTTTCTTTATTTTTATGCACCTATTTTAATGTCTCTTTTTCAGATCTTTTCCCCACCCAGCCAAGTAGTTTATTGATTTTCTTAAATAAAGATTGTTTCTTTCCTCTGAGCCCTTCCCAGGGGTAAGATAATAATAATAATAATAATTTATACTGTAAATATACGGAAAATAGCATCCAAAATTTCAGCCAAAAATCTACCACAGCTTCCCTCTCCCTTTTTCCTCCTTTACAGAAAGTGAAAATATTATAAAATGTAAGTGAATTGGAATCATCACAGTGAAAACAAAAACAAAAACAAAACTACTGTGTTTGTCTCTTCTGGAGTTATTTGTTTGGGCATCCTCTGCCCACGGAAGCAGGAAGTGGATACAGGATTTCCTTAACAGGTTGCTTTTCAGCCCCCTTTACCTTTAAACCTTCCACTGTCTTAACCCACTTGGTCACTGACATATCCAGACTCTCTCATTGTCGGCTCCCTTCCGATTAGCAATTTGGGTGTGAATCATCCTGGACTCTAATCTGACACTTCCCTCAGGGGCTCATCCCTCAACACTGTGGACCTATAATCTAGAAAATTTGTCATATTCTGTTCTCTGATGCAGCTATGGGGATTTCAGGCCCCAGAACCAATCCATATGGGAAAGGGGAAAGGGTTCATTAGACTTGAACCATTTGAGAGTCTCAACTGTGTACAACAATTTGTAACTGGAGTTACCTATCGAATAATAGGCTATGTTGAAGTGACATATGCTTTCTACTCTATCTTAGAAATAGGTAGTAATATTGGGAGAAACAGTGAAAAGTGCTGTTGATTGAAAATACACTTGACTTTCTGGAAAAATGCTCAGAAAACTTTTCAGTTTCTATTGACTGGCTACGTGAGAGTTGTACTTACTTTAAAGGATTTAAATGGAAGAGAATACGTGAGGCTAAGGTTTGCCTATAAACTCTGGAACTCAAAATCATTTTTGTTTCATAAGACAACTTTTTAGGCTATTAAAAATATTACATGTCAGACCATTTCCCTGGTAAATGCTTTATCTCTACAATTAATAAAAAATATAAATGGAAACCTGTAGCTGACTGAATGGTCCTTTCAGTTTGCATCCGACTTCCATTTATGCTTAGAGCCAGAACTTTACTAAGAAAATGTGCTCTGTTCACTTGATAAGCTTCTGCATTGTTGGACTGCCCAAGAAAATGGATTTCAGATATTTCCTACAAGGAGAAATTTTCTTTGAGACCTGCCAGACAAAAACTCCGTGAAGGTTTTCATGGTAAACACTTCCCAGCCACCTCTTAGGGCATGAAGCAGATTAGTCAGTCATCTCATGGCTGGGGCTCTGGCAGTGTCATGGCCTGTTAGGACCTTCACCAGATTCAGGGATGGGAGTGAAGTGGCCAAGGGAACAAGAGCAGACAGGCTGTCAAGTGAGACTTTCATTTTTAATCCAGTCACATTCCACGAGGCTCTAAGTGCTTCTAAACTTACTTCCCAGTTCATACACATGCATGCACATGCACACACACACACACACACACACACACACACACACACAAATAGACACACTCCTATACTTTATCACTAGCAGCTGAATTATAAATACTTGTTTTTTTTTTTTTTTCATTCTGATGGCTCTAGAATAATCTAAACTTACTTTCAAATATTTTAGGACAGATCAATGAACACCAGTGTGATGGTGTATGTAAGCCTTTGAAGAGATCAAGGTGTAAAGTTTTCAGATAGCTCTTTCCTGCCAGAATGGTAAACCTCTGACAGAGTCTCCCCCCATCTCCCATCCTGTAGTCATGGAAGAATCCTTTCAAGATCATGTCTTGAACTATGGAGTTTAGATTTGGCCTCAGAATCTCCATTCAGATATCCAGGAAGCCATAAATAAATGGTACTTTACATTCAAAATGAAGTGTGTTCTGACCCCTGCCCTGAAGTGTCTCAAGTTAGCGCTTTGACAGTTCTTTCCTCTGTACTCTTCTTTTTCTTCAAGGGCCATTCTCTCTGATTGTCTAAACCAACTCAGGTCCTCAGTATTCCCTTTATCCCTGGGCAAATGGGGTTCCAGACTTGGGCTCTGCACTGAAGGAAAAATGACCTTTGGGGTTCTTTCCTCAAAAAAATATCTGAACTCCTCTTTGGTTGCTGAAATGAGTCAGAGTTGACAATACCGCTCAAACCAGGCCTCCTGAGTTTGTAGTAGGAATTTCGTCCCCTTCATCCCTATTTTTTCTCTCCCCCTTTCAGCATATCTTGATTCTCTATCTTATGCTTGGGTCAACCAGGTACTCTGGGATGTCCTAAGTTGAAATTGTATTTAATACACCTCATCTAGCAAACATCAAAACTTAACCTAGTCTATTTTAAATGTGCTTAGAACACTTACATTAGCTTAAAATTGGGAAAGATCACCTAATACAGTGTATTTTATAATAAAGTGTTGAATATCTCATGTAATTTATTGAATACTACGCTAAAAGTGAAAAACAGAATGGTCAGTGGGTACAGGCATACCTCATTTTATTGTTTTTTTGCTTTGTTGTGCTTCATAGATACTGTGTTTTTCACAAATTGTAAGCTCGTGGCCACCCTGCATGGAGCAAGTCTATTGTACCATTTTCCTAACAGCATTTGTTCACGTGTGTCTCTGTAACATTTTGGTAGTTCTCACAATATTTCAAATGCTTTCATTATTTTTATATTTACTCTAGTTATCTATGATCAATGATCTTTGATGTTACTATTGTAATCGTTTTTGGGGTGCCATGGGCCACACCCAAATTGTTGCATGTGTTCTGACTGCTCCACTGGCCTCTAAGTGTTCAGATGAAGGGAAGAGTCATACATCTCTCCCTTTAAATCAAAGCTAGAAATGATTAAGCCTAGTAAGGAAGACATATCAAAAATCAAGGTATATTGAAAATTAGATCTCTTACACCAAATAATAAGCCAAGTTGTGAATGAATGCAAAAGAAAATTTTTTGAAGGAAATAAAAAGTGTTACTTCAGCAAATATGCTCATAATAAGAAAGCAAAGCAGCCTTATTGCTGGTAGAGAGAATGTTTTTGTGGTCTGGATAGATCAATCCAGCCACAATGTTCCCGCAAGCCAAAGCCTAGTACAGAGGAAGGTCCTAATTCTCTTCCATTCTGTAAAGGCAAAGAGAGGTGAGGAAGCTGCAGAAGAAAAGTTTGAAGCAGGCAGAAGTTGGTTCATGGGGTTTAAGGAAGGAAACCATCTCCATAACGTCAAAGTACAAAGTGAAGCAACTGTGCTGATGTAGATGCTGCAGTAAATTGTTTAGAAGATCTAGCTAATTAATGATGGTGGCAACACTAAAACAGCAGATTTTCAATGTAGATGAAACAGTCTTATATTGGAAGAAGGTTCCAGCTAGTATTTACACAGCTAGAGAGGAGAAGTCAATGCCTGGCTTCAAAGCTTCCAAGGATAGGCCGACTCCTTCCTTAGATGCTAATAGCAGTTGATGACACGAGGTTGAAGCCAGTGCTCATTGATTGTTTGCAAAAATCCCAGGGCCTTTAAGAATTATGCTAGATCTACTTTGCCTGTGCTGTATAAATGGAACAACAAAACCCACATGACAGCACATCTGTTTATAACATGGTTTACTTTATATTGAAAGTATACTATTGGGACTAGTACTAAAAAAAAAAAAAGATTTATTTCAAAATATCACTGCTCATTGACAATGCACCTGGTTACCCAAGAGCTCTGATGAAAAGGTACAATGAGATTAATGCTGTTTTCATGTCTGCTAACACCACATTCTTCAGCCCATGGATTGAGGAGTAATTTCACCTTCCAAGTCTTATTATTTAAGAAATATATTTTGTAAGGATGAAGCTGCCATACATAGTGATTTCTCTTATGGATCTGGGCAAAGTAAATTGAAAAACTTCTGGAAAGGATTAACCATTCTAGATGCCATTAAAAACATTTGTGATTCATGGGCAGAGGTAAAAATATCAAAACTAACAGAGGTTTGGAAAAAAAGTGGATTCCAAGCATCATGGATGCCTCTGAGGGGTTCAAGACTTCTGTGGAGGAAGTAAGTGCAGATGTGGTAGAACCAAGAGGACTAGTGTTAGAAGTCGAGCCTGAAGATATGCCTGAATTGCGGCAAACTCATGATGAGACTTGACAGGAGACAGAGTTGCTTTCCATGGATGAGCAAAGAAAGTGGTTTCTTGAGATGGAATATACTCCTGGTGAAGTTTCTGGAAAGATTACTGAAATGAGAAGTAAGTATTTAGAATAGTACCTAAACTTAGTTGATAACACAGTAGGGGGGCTTGACAGGATTGATTCCAATATTAAAATAATTGACACTATGGATACAACGCTATCAAGCAACATCACATTCTACAGAGAAATCATTCCTAAAACACAGAGTTAATCGATGTGGCAAACTTCACTATTATTTTATGTTTTTTTTAAAAAAATTATTTTTTATTTATTTTGAGAGAGAAGAACTCTGGCAGGGGAGGGGCAGAGAGAGAGGCTAGAGAATCCCAAGCAGGCTCTATGCTCAGCACAGAGCCCGATGTGGGGCTCAATCTTATGAACCATGAGATGACCTGAGCCGAAATCAGGAGTCAGATGCTTAACCATCTGAACCACCCAGGCACCCCCACTCACTGTTCTTTTACAGTAATAAGTTGCTGCAGCCATCATAGCCTTCAGCAACCACCATTCCCATTAGTCAGTAGCCATCAACATCAAGGCAAGTCTTTCCACCAGCAAAAAGATTATGACTCACTGAAAATTCAGATGATTGTTAGCATTTTTAAACAATAAGGTATTTTTAAGTTAAGGTATGTATATTGCTTTTTCAGACATAATGCTATTGCACCCTTAGTAGACTACAGTGTAGTATAAATATAACTTTTATATGAACTGGGAAACCAAAAATTTTATTTGACACACTTTATTGTGATATCTGGCCATATGTTATGCCCAGAATTCGGGGGACCCCAAAAACCACCAGGGAGCCGAGTCCGATGCAAGAGCAAAGAGACTTTAAAGAATCCCGACGGTTTCCCCTCGCAAGCAGCCCCTTCAGGCCCTTGGCGGAAACCTCCAGACGGGGTGAGGGACATCTCCCTGCACTCCCCACCAGCGACCTTCCAGCGCGTCTGCCTAGGTCCTTTGCCGGTCCTTCAGAAAATGAGCTCACACAGAAGAGACAGACAACAGACAGACATTGACCATGGTCAGTCAGGCTCTTCGGGTCGGTAGTCCCTCGGGGGTTTTGGGGTATTAACCGAGGTCTGGAACTGAACCTGCAGTATCTCTGAGGTGTGCCTATATATCTAGACTTGTTCAATGTGAACCCAGAGAGATGGATTCCAGAATGAGGGAGTTCACAAAGTCATGTTTTATTGAATTATTAAAAGGTTCAGAAGAGGGGCATGTGGGTGGCTCAGTTGGTTAAGAATCCGACTCTTGATTTCTGCTCAGGTCATGTGAGAGAGCCCTGTGTCAGGCTCTGTGCTGACAGCATGGAACCTTCTTGGGATTCTATCTCTTCCCCTCTCTCTGCATCTCCCACACTCATTCTCTCTTCTCTCTCTCTCTTTCTCTCTCTCTCTCTCAAAATAAATAAACATTTAAAAAAGTTTGAGAAGTGAGTGGCAACAAGTTCTTACTACGGAAAGGACTTGAGAGTCTGGATCAGTACATGGCAACAGTCAGTGTTGAGAAAGAGATTGCCCTTGGTAAATTGAAAGCTTCTATTGTTTTTCCCAATATAAGAACATTCTACTATTCTCAGAACTGAACAAAAGTTGAACATGATAATTCATAAAGTCTGAGTACATCTGGAGGCTGAGTTGTATTTTAATAACTTGCTTAAACTCAGAGCAGCTAATTTGAGGAAAGTCCTCTCAGGCCACATGAAGGCTCACAGGTCCAGAGGCCCCACCCCTGCTGGCACTGTCTTGTCTTCTGTTTGGGGACACTCTTGCCCGCCTTAGGCTCAGCCCTGATTGTAGCTGGGGCCTATCTCCAAATACTTGACAATCCGGCTCCATTCTCTCACAGAGACCTCTTCTTGGTGGGCAGGGTGAAGACGCTGACTATACCTCTGATTCTTGGTGTGAGTGTGGACAACTTAATGGCTCTGCTTGGGCCTCAGTTTCCATTTCTGTAAAGTGACTATTCCACCCCTCCCTTATAAGTGACATCTCAGAACCTTCCTGGAATTTATACTCTGAGATTATCTGATTAATATGTACCAACCTATGTTTCACTAAACGTAAATGATGGAATGAAGTTATTAACCCTGGCCAGTAGGCCAGGGAACTGTGGTCAAAGCTTCAAAGTTCACTAAAAACTATTCATTAACCAAGTTGTCCAAGTCTTGTGTTACATTACATTATTTTCCTAGGCACTGTTCAGTGGAATTTCTGAATAAGTATGTCTTAGAGATTCCAACACTACACATAGTCCCAACCTGGTCACTCTTGCTTTTGAACTTCTGCTTCATGAGCCTTATTATCTAGGGCTTTCTCCCTCTCCTTCTTTGCTCTGATGCTGATATTTTCATCCCCCATATGATTTATTATATTATTTATATTTTATACTTTCTCACCAAAATTCTTCAGAGCCTGAATTTTTTCCCCCTTTTTACATTCTATCATGTATTGCTGTGGTCAAAAAAATCAAGCAAAAAAGGACAGTCTTTGGACTAAGTCTCAACTGCGTTTAAAGTCTCTTTTTTTACTTATTCAATTTTGGGAAAGTTATTGTGTCTCTGAGTCTCTGTTTTCACATCTGCCAAAGGGAGATACTACAGAATACTTTTTAGTGTTGTTTGAGGATTAAGTAAATATTGTTTTTTCTGTGCCTTTCTTTATGTTACTAATAACATCACTAAGAACAAGCCCCAATAGAGGTCTTTATCCCTTGTTTTTATTTGAGCCTTACTCATACTCAGCTAAACTCTGCATCAAGAGTAGCCCAAGTAAAGGAAGAACACAATATATATGCTCATTCATGCTCAGGAAAATGGTATTTGAGGTGGTGCCTTAGAATACCATTCATCTTTTACACCTTCAATATCTATGACATACCTAGGCATGTTTGAGAATTATAGGTATACTTTCCTTCTGCTGAACACCTATTAATTTGTCTTTCTCATGCCCTCCTTTCTAGGAATTCCCCAGCCCTTCTACACTGACCCACTATCCACACAGTCATTGTGGGAGCTGTGGTGTGCACACATGTGTTATGATGATGTCACTAGGTCACCATTCGATTGTACAGAAATGAACCCCCCTCAAGAACCTAGCTCAGTCCATATTTAATTGGTCATCATGGGTACATGTCTTAGGCCAGACCAATTAACTTTTCCAGAGATGTGCAGTTTGACTTGAGAGAATTCATTTTATCTTTTATGTAGGTGACTAGATACTGAACTATCTCAGAAGCTTTCAGAGCTGTTTCCCACCATGGATGTAGGTAAATTAAAAAAAAATGTGATTTGCAGTGAGAGTCCCAAAAGAAGGCAACACATGGAAAGAAATAGAGATGAGAATAGTTCCTTTGAATTGCTTCTGACCTCCTAGCCACTGGTTCCATTGATTTCCAAAGGGCTACCTGGCTCCCTGCCTGTATAAGTTCTCCACGCACCCTTCTAATGAATGTCTTTATTTTTGCTTAATCTAGTTCAAGTTGAATTCTGTTACTTGTAACTAAAAGAAGTGAAACTGACTGATATGATATTAAAACACAGCCTGCTAGTCTGGGTGGCCACTGCACACTTAGAGACAAAGGATCCCTTTTTGTAGATTTCATTGTGTATTGTTTACAGCATCATTCTTTACTCCTAGTAAGTATGGTTCTAATGATGTTCAAATCAGATTTTCCAGTGCATTTTAGCTAAGCTTAGACTTATTAAGGAGTGTGGTTAGGAGTAAACTGGAACACCTTGTGGAAAGTTCTGTTAAAGTATACCCTAAGAAGAATTTGCCTGGGTTTAAAGCAGAAGACTATAAATGGAGTTCAAATACTATATTCTGAGGATCCACTTAAGCAACTATAGTGCATGATAATCATAACCTTTCTATCATGTTAGAAAACTATGTTAGAGAACTAACATGATAGAAAGAGTAGAAAGAGAGTTTCATAGGAATAACAGGTCACTCAAATACACAGAAAGTAGCTGGTGTTGTACCACAGTAAAATTGTGAATTCTGGACCACCATGTCTTAGTTTGAATTAAGATTTTTGACATTGAGCAGCTATGTGTTTTTGGACAAGTTATTTAAACTCACCTGTGAAATGGGAACATCTACAATAGTAATCTTCTAAGATGCTGTGAAGTAGTATTCTTAATAAGTAGACTGGCTCAGGGCACCTGGGTGGCTCAGTCATTTAAGCTTTGACTCTAGGTTTCTGCTCAGGTCATGATCTCCAGGTTTATGAGTTCGAGCCCTGCATCAAACATCCGTCAGCACAGAGCCTGCTTGGGATTCTCTCTCTCCCTTTCTCCCTGCCCCTTCTCTTCTTGCTTGTGCTCTCTCTCTCTCTCTCTCTCTCAAAATAAATAAATAAACAAACAAACAAATAAATAAATAAATAAATAAAAATAATTAGACTGGCTTATAATAGTCATAACTCAATCAATGTTTGGTATTATTTTTATTATCACAACTATGTAGCCTGAGCCAGGTTTAGGAATTCTTGTGTACCTCAGTACCTAATTGGAATAAATATCTGGACGTTATTTATAATTCTGAAGTCTAATCCCCTACTTATATACTTCTGTGTGCTGATTAGCATTAGTTTTTAAAGTTAAAAAAAATAATTAGGGGGGCCTGGGTGATTCAGTCAGGCCTCCAACTCGTGATTTTGGCTCAGGTCATGATTTAATAGTTCATGAAATTGAGCCACATGTTGGGCTCCATGCTGATAGCATGGAACCTGCTTGGGATTCTCTGACTCTCTCTCTCTCTCTCTCTCTCTCTCTCTCTCTCTCTCTCTTGCTTCCTCTGCTTGTGTGCTCTCTCTCTCTCTCTTTCAAAATAAATATATACACTTAAATATGTATACTAGGGAACCCTGGTGGCTTAGTTGGTTAAGTGGCCCCACTCTTGATTCCAGCTTGGGTTGTGAACTCATGATTTGTGAGTTTGAGCACCACTTTGGGCTCCATGCTGGCAGTGGGAAGCCTGCTTTGTATTCTCTCTATCCCCCTCTGTCCCTGCCCCTCCCCTGCTCTCTCTGCCTCTCTCTCTCTCAAAATAAATAAATTTCAAAAATATTATACCACAGACAGATGATACAAAAGAAGAAAATTTAATTTTCTATCTTCAGCGGTTTAGAATCTAATAGAAGATCTGGTATAAGAGTTGGGAAAGACGAAAAAAAAATAATAAACATCAAGAGTAAGCATATAAAATATATGCCACAAGTATCAACCAGTGCTAAAAATTAACCGTGTGTTTACGTATGTACAAAGACCTGGCCTATTTTTGTTATACTGCATACTCAAATGTGTAGATTACTGGAGAAAATGGAGGAGACAGGTATCTCAGAGGATGGATTTTACTGAAATTAAAAGAGAGTAGAGACAAGAGTTTAAAAAGACAAACAGATGGAGCTCTTCAGGACAGGAGGAGCATCGCACGTAAGAGACCTGAAATCGGAGTTAGAGATACTCTGAATGTCTTTCACCAAATCATGTTTGAGCACCTGCCATGTGCTAAGCACTATATTAGTCACTGAATTTGCAAAGACAAATAAAAATACTTACAGCTGACAGGAAACACTCTGGAGTGGCAGACACATGAATAGATGTGATAGGGGGGATAATTCTGGGCAAATATTAAACCCCCATATTTTCGTCTTCTTCCTAAATGTATGGTTTTTTGTTGTTTTGTTTTTTGTTTTTTTCCCTCTGCAGCCTTCACCCACGTCAAGCTGAGCTACCAGGCTTCCTGCTCAGGGGAATGAAAAAACGAGGGTATTGCTTAGAAAAGAGGCCACTGACTAGTCTTAAAGTTTACAGTTGACTTTCTTAACCCTTTTAGGGAGTTAGTAGCTCTGAAACAGATCATAACAGGAGAATTAATTTTCTAAATTACTTTATCCTCCCTTAGCAAACCAAGAGACAAATGAAAGATTGGACTGAAAAGGTAGACTCTCTATGGCAGAGGTAGAGAGGTCTCAGCACATTTGGGAGGAGGTAGAGTCAGCCCCTGACCTTGAGGTCAGGGAGAGAAGAAAGGGACAGATGTAATGTGGGAGAAGCTGAAGGTTTCTGAAGAATCCTAGCCTTCAGCTTGTTGCCACGTGGTCTGTAAGCGATTGGGTGGAGATGGTGGCAGAAGGAATCCAGGCAGCACTCTATCTCCCCAAGGGCCCACTGCAGAGTTCAGGGACTTAGTGGTTCCCAGATTAACAGGAGGTTCTAAGGAGCCCAGAGAGCTAGTAAGGGATACATTCAGAACAAAACAAACAAACAAACAACCTGTGTATTCTGGGCTTCAAGCCCAGAGCCAAAGATCTGGGATCACAGGTTTTTCTTGTAGGTCCATCATGTCACCTAAAACGCATTGTCATTTGTATCTGAGAGTAGGGTTTTGCAGAAGGGAAGATATATATGCAGTACCTAACGTGGGCTTGACAAGAGGACTTCTTTGTAGATGTAATGTTCTTTGTTGACACGAGGAGATGTTCAAGTCTTTAAGGACGAGTAGGAATTACTCAGGCAAAATAAGGGGATGGGATTGGCATTCCAGGTCTCAGACACCACATGAGCAAAGATCTACAAGGAAGAACATGTTCTTGGTGCCGCATTTCAATGTTTATTTATGAGAGAGAGAGAGAGAGAGAGAGAGAGAGGGAGAGAATGAGAGAGAGCATGAACAGGGAGGAGCAGAGAGAGACACAGAATACAAAGCAGGCCCCAACCTCTGAGCTGTCAGCACAGAGCCCGACGTGGGGCTCAAACTCACAAGCCGTGAGATCATAACCTCAGCTAAAGTGAAATGCTTGAACGACTGAGCTACCCAGACGCCCTGGTCCTGTGTTTCAAATGGTTGCAGCACAGAGTTTGAGGCATGTTTTAAGTTCCGCAGGAAGCGGACTCTAGGACAGAGATGTCTGTGTAGGAGGTTAAGGGGCAATGCTTTCAAACGATGACACCTGTCAGGGACTGAGGGGGGAACTGGGCAGAAGTGGGAGAAGCTGAATCATGAGGAGTTATGACAGAAATCTCAGGCTGTCCCTTAGTGACTTCTGGAACTGAACTGGATGGCTCTTTAAATGAGTCACAAATTGAAGCAAGGGGAGGGCCTTTGCATTTTCCATTGACCTTGGATAAATGTTGCCCCAAAGCTGAAGGAGTAACCTTAAGTGGGGCAACTTCCTTTGGGTGAAAGCAATTTCTGGAAAAGGATTTCATCTGTGAACTATCAGTTGGCAACATTTCAGTGGTTGGAGAAATAAGTGCCTCAGAGTTGAGGGGGGAACCTGGGAGCCACATCGCTACAACGTGTACGTTTGCAAAAGATGAATTTAGAGACGTAAGCACTGACCAGGTAACGTTCGACCTTAGAAATCATGTTTACAGATTTGGGCACTCTCTTAAAGAAACAGAGAGCTGTGCAAAAGTTTTAAGCAGGAGCTTAAGTCAATACAATCATATTTGCATTTGAAAAAGATCACTATGGCTGCTGTATAGAGAATTGAACTGAGAGAGAATCCTGAAGACAGGGAGACCTGCAAGGAAGTTGTGGTCATCAGAGAGAGATGTGATGAGAGTTTGGATTTATAAAGTGGAAGTGGGAATAAAGAAAAGTGATCTGAAAAGAAAAAGTGAACTGGTTCAGGAGACACAGGGAAAGCAGAATTAAAGAGAAAGCGGAATTAATGGTATGTACATATTGATTGATGGAATGTGGAGGTAATTGAGAAAGATAGATAAAACCATAGTTTCTGGCTTGGGAATCCAAAGTAGGAAATTTGACTAAAGACAATGCCATGTGGTGTTCATGCCCTATTCCTTCTTTCCTACACGCCAGCAACTGGCCAAAGCCTTGCAATAAGGAGGGACAGGTAACTATCTCTGGCTAATGAAATTTGGATGGAAGCCATGTATGTAATTTCTGGGATGAGGCAATCGAAACCCTTGTGCCATTCTCTCGTCTTTTCATTGGTGAGAAGCAGGAGGGCCATATGTTGAGATGGTTGAGCCACACAATCAAAGCAGCTGAGACCCCTGAGTCACTCTATGGAGGACAGCTGCTTTGGATTGTTGCCCGGTCAAGAGAGAAGGACCTTGTGTGAGCTGCCGATAAACTTTACAGTAGTATGCTTTTGAGATTTGGAGGCTGTTTGTGCTCACAGAATAAGGCTAGCCTGTCCTGACAAATACCAGAACACAGAGTTTATCTGTGCCATGTTATGTGTGTGTGTGTGTGTGTGGGTGGGTGTGTGTGGCACAGACACACAGAGAGGGGAGCAGAAAAGGCAGAATGAGAATTGAGTTTTTAAAATGTTGAGTTCAAGGGGCGGGCCACTGGGTGGCTCAGGCGGTTAAGTGTCTGACTCTTGGTTTTGGCTCAGGTCATGATCTCATGGTTTCATGAGTTCAAGCCCCGCATTGGGCTCTGTGCTGACTGGTGAAGCTGCTTGGGATTTTCTCTCTCCCTCTCTCTCCTCTCGCTCTCTCTCTCTCTGCCCCTCCCCCACTTGCACTGTCTCTGTCTCTCTCAAAATAAATAAGTAAACTTAAAAAAAATGAAATGTTGGGTTCAAGAAAACTGAGAAATATTTAAGTAGACATGTCCCATATGCAGTTAAAATGTGGACAAGGGATTGGAAGAAAATCTAGGCTGGAGAAACAGATTTTGAAAGGCATAATAGCCAATAAATGAAGTCATGTGAGGGATGAGATTCTTAAACACTGCAATCTATAATGATATGAGCATACTCTTTTCCTGTGCATGGTCTTTTTTGGCCCCTTTTGGTGAAAGCAAGGCAATTCCAGAAAACGTTACCCATTACTTTTAAAATTGCATTTATTATACAAGCCAATCTCAATATCCTCATACATTATAAACTTGGTTTTTTGTCCTACTTCATCATACTGTAGGCATCAAGGTGCTGTGCTTGAATGTGAGTAGAAGAGTCAACTTCATAGCAGAGCAAGCAAGCCAAACAATTATCATTGAAAACCTGCAATCAGTTTCTATCTTCCTTGAAGCAATGTCTCAAACTCCAATTAGAAGTTGTTTTGAAAAATTATCTAAAGGGATCCTTTGGTTGCACAAATGTAAAATAAGTACCAATACATTGCTGTTCACAACTATAAAGTCATCGGAATGTTGCTATTTTAGACACAGAAGCTATGAGAGGTTTTTGGTAATGTAAATTTTATATGATGGGAATAGGCTTTATAATGTTACAGATTTTTTTGCTTTGGAGGGATAGAAATAGAAGACCGGATCTGCTATAAATTCAGCCTGCACTGTTCTTGAGCTCTTGCCTATTATTGTTCATATTTATGTTTTTATTCCTGCTTAACATTAGTCATTAGATGCGAAGCTGACTCTGAGTTCAGCAGCAAAAATGTACGGGCATGAGACTTGCACCATATTGCAGGAGAGGGAGAAACAAAGTCGTTTCTGCTTGGTTCACCCTAAATGTGGACTCAACTGTTGATGTCCCTGACACATATAACCCACATTTTTTATATTTATACTTATTATCATTTCACTCATAAATTGAGTCACAGAAAGATTAAGTGACCTGTAAAAGGAATGGAGCAAAATGTAACGGCCAATGCTAGAGCATAGGATTTGGTTCTCTTTGATTCTAAATCCCCCATTTTGTTTTCTTGACCACACTGTTTTAAATGAAGTCATTTCACATGTGTTATTTATATCCCTCTATATTGCCAGTAAGAGATGTGCTCCCTTCCCTTCCTTTCTTCTTCCCTTCCTTCCTTCCTACCCTCTTGCTTTTTTTCCTTCCTGCCTGTCCTTGGAGCTTTGAAACCTTTTACAAAGATGTGTTAGATTCCATTCTCCCTTTTGTGTGCGATCATGGAAACACTTTCCTTCTCCCTTTTCTGGTGTTGGCTAGAGCAGCTGCTCAGAATGACTCAGCGTTTCCAGTCAGAAGTGGTTCCTGCCTCTTACTGTGGAGGGAAAGACTCATCCCTGGAATAAGGCACCAAAAGTGGCCTCTTTCTGATGAAAAAAAGGAGCCCTGTCCTTGTCTGGAACCATCCTCCCTTTCTCAACCCACACACATCTATCTCACTCCATGTTTCATCTCTTTTTCCTCATTCTTTTCTGATTAAACATCATCCTTTTTTTGAATGGGTGAGTAAATGGGATGTGAAAACCGCGAGGATCCTTACTCTGAATGCAAACTCTCTTCCATTCTACAAGGGGAAGAAATACAGTTGCTGAATATGAATAGCTTGCCAGAGATTAGAATTCAGGATTAGACAAGATCTGCCTAGTGCATTTATTATCCAAAAGTGAATGATAGGATAGGGAGGAGCAGAGCAAGAAAATAATTTAGAGAGGAAAGTAATATATATGGAATGCCTATTTCTATCTGGTACAAAAGCTTTTCTTCTTAGAAATTTTCATTATGTGAATGAAATTATGCTGCAATTAAAAGCACCCACCACCAATAGGTGGGGGAGGTAGTAATGTTAGGTCATGTTAGTCATTGTATTTCTTGAGTCCTAGACAGGAAGTCTGCCTTGTGTGTGTTAGTTTTGAGGTAATTTATGATCATGATTAACCCCATCATAGCAGATAAATGCAAAATAAGTGCCCAAAAGAAAATACATGATGGGATGGAAAGTAGATATAATTTTTATAAATTAAAAGTGATAAAGAGATGGATAAGTATTGCATAAGTATATGAAATGACTCATCTTTTTCAGTAAGAATGCATCCAAAGGATGTGTCACAAATCATAAAATACTTGAAAGCCCTGTGTCTGTACCATTGAGATTAATAGACAAGAGATGAGGAAAAGTGATTGAAAAAAATGGGACAGTGTTTGGGCATGTGGCATCAGCAGTTGCTTTTTAGCCTGACCCAATCTCCCATCATAATCTCTCAGGATAAAACCTTCAGACTGGCTTGCTTTTATTTCTTTATAATTTTTACTTTCCAGGTGATTCTAATCCTCAGCCAACATGCAAACTACTGCACTAGGAGTTCAGAAGTGAGCCTATAGGTTTGTAAATGAAAGGCTAGTAAGCATGGAGTGTGCTCGGTTGTAAAGTTAGGGTGATCCCCGCAAGCTGGTAGAGATTCCACTGGCTTGAAGCTCCTTCAAATTTCACACATTAAAATCAGTAAATAATAATCAGTAAATAATAAATCAGATGAGGCAGTAAATACTATTGCCACATGCTAATGAGTTTTCTTTCACCTGTGTACAGATCATCATGAAAGTGATTCATCTTACTGACATATTTTCACATAGATTCAACAGTCATATTTTGAAAAAGATTCCCAATCGAATATGTATATTGGCAAAGAAGATAAGATTATGTTTAGTTTTAAGTTATTTTAGGGAAATGTTTCTAGGACTGCAAACCAAAACCTTGGAGTCTCTTTGGATTTTAAGCACAGTGACTTAAGATCAGCCTTGTGCAAACTAATTCTTTGCAAGTAAAAGAGATTCTGCATGGTTACATTACTGTCTTATAGATCATTTGATTTAATCCTCAAAGCAACTCTATAAGATTCCTATTTTGATATTTGAGTTAAGCAGATTTATAAGGACTTGACCAATGTTTGGTAAGGAATTTCAATTTCATTCTGATTTGAATCCAAATGTAAGAATCATTCTCATATACCATGATGTCTCTCATAAAAATACATGAGGGACATTTGGAATTTCTTATAGTTCATGAAAAAAAATGATTAAAAAAAACTTTTAGTAGGGCCCTTGAAGTTCTAAAATAAAATTCTTTACAAACACATTTAGACTATTCAAATAACCTAGAGTCATGCTTCAGTCCTGCCTGATGATAGGCAATGTCATTCACTTTCATGACTTTTACCATCAACTATATGTTGATGACTTCCAATTCAACACTTAGCAAAGACAGAAGCCAGCTCCTCATTAGACATCTTCATCTGGGTAACCCATCAGAAAAATCAAACAATAATTTGCTAACTGAGCTAAACTTTGCCCTAACCTGCTTCTTCTCTAGCTAATGCTACTTTCTGGTCATTTACACTAGAAATCTGGAACTCATGCTAGGCAACCCCTATTACTTTATCCTCGTATACAATTTGATAATTTATAAGTATTAGTTCCTTTATATGACTCTTATTTACTTTCTACTTTAGAACCATTTCTCAAGGGCAAGTTCCCATCATCTTTTGCCTAGATGACTATGGTAGTTTCCAGACTAGTCTCCCAGTCTTCAATCCCGCCCACATCCAATCCAACTTCTTTTTTTTTCCAATAGTTTATTTTCAAATTGGTTTACATATAACACCCAGTGTTCATCCCAACACGTGCCCTCTTTAATGCCTGTCACCCTCTCTCCCCCACACCTCCCTCCCCCTCAGTTTGTTCTAAGTCTTTGAGAGTCTCTTATGTTTTATCTCCCTCCCTCTCTGTGTCTTTTTTTCCTTTCCCCTCTTTCCCTTACCCTGATTTTTGCTTAGTCTCACAAAGTCCACCTATGTGTGGAAACATATGGTATCTGTCTTTTTCTGACTGACTTATTTCACTTAATATAATACCCTCCAGTTCCATCCATGTTGCTACACATGGCCAGATTTCATTCTTCCTCATTGCTGCATAGTATTCCATTGTATATATGTACCACATCTTCTTTATCCATTCATCAGTTGATGGGCACTTGGTCTCTTTCCATGATTTGGCTATTGTCGAAAGTGCTGCTATGAACATTGGGGAACACGTGCCCCTATGTATCAGCGTTCCTGTGTCTCTTCCAATCCAACTTCTGTTCTAACATAATTACCTACCAAAAATGCTATCCTGGCCATATCTTTGTCTTGTTATGGATCTGGAATAAGTTATTATCACAGGGATTCTTCATTTATAAGTGTCGGACACTGACTCCGGTTAATTTAAAGTTCCCGTCAAAGGATTTAAAGGATATTGATATTCACAGAAATTAAGGAAAAACTGATCAGGGATCTTGGTTAGTAATTCATGGGCAGTTTGGGGAGTCTCAGTATCTGAATGACCCAGCTCCTTCTGGTCTATATACCACCACTCCACTCAAAATTCAACTTCTTAGGAGGCAGTGACTGGCTTAGCTTACATCATAGGAGTCCTCTGGGTGGTGGTGAAGGTGAACACCTCTGGATGATGGTTTCACCAGGAGTATATTGAATGAGAGAAGAGCAGATCCCCAAAGGATGAGCAAAAACAGCTGACCCTCTCCCTTTTCATTTTAAAATAAAGTCTATGCTTAGTATGTTCTTGTCATTCAAGGTCTAAAATGATCTGATCCCTACCAGTTTTTCAAATATATCCTGTGTTTTCTGTTTCTCAATCTAGAATTTTCTATCTACTTTACATGACAAATATCCCTACTTATTCTTTTAAGACTCCTATGAAATGTCATTTCCTCTGTATTGCCTTTCCTAATTCTATCTGGGAGTATTGACCACTATCTCCTTTGTACTCTCATTAAATCCTCTACATGCCCCTGTAATAACACTTATCACGGCTCATTGCAATAACTGTTTGTTTGTTTGTTTTAACAAGTTAGCTTCCCTGGCTATACTGGGTTCTTTAAGTATTGGGATTAGGTTTTATTAATGTGTGCACTTGCAGAATTTAGCTATGTCCAGAATACATTTGGAATTCAACATGTATTTTTTGAGTAAGAGAATGAGTGAATACAACTACCTTTTCTCAAAGCTACACAGCTAGAAGTGCGCTAAGAGAATGGATTAGCAGGCCTATTTCTTTTAAGTGCCTCTTGTGAAATAAAATATTAATGTTTTTTATTAGTTCTGGAGGTGATTTTTGGCATTCTCTATTGTTTCCTGCTTAAATATATTGAAATTAGAATTTTGATGTGAAAGAAAAATTTGTTTTCACTAACATGCACAACTTCATCTAAAACCTTTTTTTTTTCTGTTAGCTTTTTCTCCATTGTAGTCTCTTATAATCCCCTTTGCCTTCATGCATTTTCCTTCATTTTTCCTTTCCTTTCCTTTCTTTTTTTTTTTTTTTTAGTTTATTTTTGGGTCTGGTCATTATGAGGTTTGGATGGCTCCTCTTTTGTCCACATCAAGGCAAAGAACTGGCAATATAACCTCTGTAGGAGGTCTTGAACCGGAGTGGAGACCTGGTGGGAGGTAAAATAAGCCCTTCATCAGGGCATCTCTCTCTCTTGCTTCCAGGCCCAAATGGACGCATCCTCGTGGCTCATTAGAAGTTTCCTTCGATGCCTGATGGTCTAAGTCAAATATCCTCTCTAGCTATTTTAATCTGTAAATATAATTCTATGTTGAAAATTTAAAAAAAAATGGAAATGTTGAAATTGCTATTTTTCAAAAAGTAAAAACCAAGAGAAATGTAAGCCTGTTTAATTATTGTAAAAGGTTAGAAGGTTTTGAGCAAAATTTCTAAAGCCTGGACCTGGGCCCAGAGTCCTGAACCATTGTCAGTTGGGGACTTATTGCAAGATCCTCTTTTCCATTTCATGAATCTGCTAAGTTTTTCATTCTTTTCAGTGTTCTCAGTAACATATCATTAGAGACCAAATCTGTATTAACAGGTAAACTTCCCAGAAGAGTGGAGTTTCACTCAACCCTGTGGCCCTTCCCTGGATTTTTACCCCCTCACATAATTTCTCTACTTCAGAAATCACTTGGTTAAAAAGGATATAGAAGATGGTCCCTGTCATGGCTAAGGCCAGGCTTTAGGCAAGGTGAATGTTTAGACAGAAAGGCTGGATGGGGCAGGGAAATATGCCCTGAACTTGGAGTCAGGCACTCTTCTACTGGCTTTGTACCTTGCATAGTCAGTTGAGCCTCAGGCCTTCATGTATTAAAAATTAACATTGGGGGCACCTGGGTGGCTCATTCAGTTGAGTTTCAGACTCAGTTTTGACTCAGGTCACGATCTCAGAGTCGTGGGATTGAGCCCTGCTTCAGGTTCTGCACTGAGCATGGTGCCTGCTTAAGATTCTCTCTCTCTCTCTCTGTCTCTCTCTCTCTGTCTCTCTCTCTCTCTCTCTCTGCCCTTCTCCCCCACTCACACTCTAAAAAATTAAAATTAAAAAAAAACTAATGTAAGGATAGTAATTATAACTGCTGCCATTATGGATGGTTGCAAGGATCAAATAAATTGTGTATATACACTTACACACAATATGCATTGTGTTTTATACAGACATGTATATGTATAACAGATGTATGTGATCATCATAAGCATCAAATCCTCCAATCTCTCTCACAACCTAATCCAAAGACAACTGCACCTTGTAGTCAGAAGTTTTCCTTATGTTTCTTTGAAATCCTTTATTCTAAAATTTAAATTATCTCAGAGGAGTAGAAATAAAAAGATGGTAGCTTCAAATAATTAATTGATGGCCCAATGTGTAAAGAAAGAGCACTTCATTTTTAGCAGGTCTTATCTCTACCCTTTTTTACCATCCTCACCAGACCCTCATGAGACCATCCTAGGTCTCTTATCAAGATCAAGGGATCAAGCCCCAAACCCTCAAAGATGACTTAATGTTACTTAAGTACTTCACCAAAGAGCAATTACTACCACAGGACATTTTTGCAGACTCCATAATTCACAGAAATACATCTCTAATGATAGAATTTAAGCCAATAAGATAAATTGTTTTCAGGAAGCTCACTTTCTGTTCTCTCTCTCTCCTCTCCTCTCTTCCCCTCCCCCATTCAAGTTTGTATTTTGCATATTTAAACATACCTGCAAACTTCCATTTATGAAAATAACTAAAATTTCCAATGTCCAGGCCATTTTCACAGTATCTAAGATCTTGTGTTAAGAACGTTATTTTATTTACTTCATTCTTCCCAAGGAAAATTCAGAAGGTTCTGATTTTCTCCATTTTTTTGTGCAATGGAGGTTATAAAAATCACAAGAAGGAATATGGCACTTTTCTTATCTAAGATGTAGCTCATCCAAGGATAATGGTCAAGTTGGAAGAATATGTGGTATGGTGGACTCTAACCTTTCTAGTTACACACACACTGAACCCAAAATTTTTGAAAACCATCTCTGTATATATATATATACATATATATATATACACACACACACACACAGCTGTCATTAGCTGTTATCTTAAACTGACCATTTATTTGAGGTTCAAATGATCAACATTTATATAAATCCAAATTGCAAGTAAACATAATATTTTATTTTTTCTGATTTTCTGTGCTTTAAATATTTTTTGTAATATTTTGATAGAAAAATATAAGATTCAGCAGGCAGAGAGGGAAAGTTTAGAACCTGAGGTCCCCGGGTGGGGAAAAAACACATATTTTGTAACAATACTGGGAGCATCTGACCAAAACAAATGCCCTCAGGCATAAAGTCCCTCTTAAGAATGTAACAGACACCACCTACTCCCCCTCAGCTTCATCAGGAATTTGACAATCAAAATATCTAACTAAAAAAAGTAAACCATAAAACTTGTTATGCAAAGGACACTATGACCAGTTTAACTCCTCACACAATGGAGTCGAGTCAATCAGGAAAGGACCACCTAGCACCCAGAATTATCCAGCCAGTAGGGGTAGAACCTGAGAAAGAAAGAAGGGGACGGGAAGGGAGGGCTGACCAGAACCTTATGAAACAAAAGCCCTTGCCTATCGTCATGGGTACTTACCTTCCAATACCCCCTCTCTATAAAGAGAGCTTTCAAACTACTCTTACTTTCTGATCTTATGCTCTGATAAACTTTTGCCTTCTGCTCATTCTGTGTCCACCTCTTCTTTCTTCAAATGGTGAGACAATGAATCCTGGGTATTGAGGTAAAAAATCCTGCAAAAATATGTTTAAATCAGTGTTTTTTGATAGTGTCATTATTGGTGGTTTTGGTTAGATAATTCTTTGTTGGGAGTTGTGCCCTGTGCATTCTAGGATGTTTAGCAGCATCTCTAGCTTCTACCCATTGGATGCTTGTGGAACTCCCCAGTCACGTCAGTAGAAACTATCTTCAGATCCTGTTAAACTTCTCCTAGGAGGCAAAGTCACACCTGTTGGAATCACTGGTCTAAAGGAATACATTGGTAGTATAAGTTGCGTCAAATATGTTCCTTCAGTGTGAAGTTACTTTGCGGAGATGTTTTAAACCTTTTGTCAACTTAGAGAAGATAAATTGGTAAAAGCAGTATATTATAATTCATGTAGATACACTCACCAGACAGTGGTAAACTGCAGGTATTTAACTATATGCTGTAAAGAAAAAGTTAAGGAGCCTCCATCCACCTCTTCTGATTCTGGAACTCCCACTCTTGCCTTAGAAGGAGGGCTATGTATATGTAGATACCAGAGATAACTCTTTCAAATAATGAGGAAAGTAGGGTGATTATACACCATCTCCTCTAGGCATTGTTTAAAGGTTGCTTCTGGGACACAGGGAGGGTATCATTCTTTGACACTTCTGACTTGTTATGCAGTGGGGGTGGGGGGTGGAGGAGTGGGCTGTGGCCATTAACTCATATAGTGAGAATGTCAGCTAGGTTGTCCTAAAATGGTAAGGATGGTAGGGATATGGGAAGAGTGAAAGCAATGTCTTGTACAATCCTACTAACAAACTTAAGGAATTGGATGAGAGAGAGGTTGATGTATAGGAACCAAGAGATAAGCGAAGGAATAAGATAAATGGTAGCAGGCTAAAAATTTTAAGTGGAAGAATTGCCTAAGAACAGGATGATACTTTATAAGTCTGGAAGGAAGATGGGAAACATGGCTGAAAATATAGATAGGTTTATGGGTTTGATGACAAGAAGGTGTAAGATTAACATTTGCTCTCTTTGTTTTCTTGGTATTCTCAGAGAGGAGGTCATCCCTAGAAAATGATGATCTCTAGTAAGTTAAGTTGGGAAAACAGGGTTTGTAATGGCTGCTAAGGGAAATGGGAGAGAGGTTAAAGAAATATGAGAAGTATTTAAGAGCTTAGCTGAGACAACAATCCAAAAATTTGTAGTGGCACCAGTTCTATGGTCCCTTGGATTATCTACAAGAGTACTCAGTAGATGTGTGACAGGGGCCGAAAAAGCAAATGGCAGGATTCATCAATTTATTGTAAAAATATTTACTGAGTGCCTAATATGTATCAAGCACTAAGTGCTAGAGATAAAACAGTTAACAGACAAGTTAAAGATAAATAAAAATTCTGTGATTTTGTAGAGTTTAACATTCTGGAGAGAAAATACAGCAAATAACATCAGTGAATAAAAGTATAGCATATTAGTGTTAAGCACAGAGAATGGGGATATTGAATGCTAGGGTTGGAGAGAAAGCATCATTTTACTATTTTTAAAAATGTTTACTCATTTTCGACACAGAGAGAGAGCATGGGTGGGGGAGGGACAGAGAAAGAAGGTGACACAGAATCTGAAGCCGACTCCAGGCTCTCAGCTATCAGCACAGAGTCCAGTGAGGGACTCCAACCCATGAACCATGATATCATTACCTGAGTCGAAGTTGCTTAGCCGACTGAGCCACCCAGGTGCCTCGAGAAAAGTGTCATTTTAGATAAGACAGTCTGGGCAAATTTTCTCTGAAAAGGTGTCATTTGAAAAACATTACTTGAAAGGGGTGAGCAATCGTGTCACATGGATATCTGCAAAGCATGTTTCCGGCAGAGGGAAATGCAAGAGCAGAAATCCTAAGATAGGAGTGTAGCCCATATGTTGAGGAATGGCAAGGATAGTGCAATCGTTGGATGAAGATGAGCAAGTGGTGAAGTGATTTTAATTGAGGCCAGAGAGATAGTAAGCTTGGAGGTCCGTCTTGTGGAAAGTCTTGTAACCCATGGCTTTTAGGCTCATTTGGTACTGGGATTGTTTGAGGGAAGATAAGGTATGAGGACTAAAGAAGAAAAGAATTGAAAGTGTTGATGAAAACAAAGTTTAAATCATCACTGAAAGGGCACTGTGTGGCTCAGTCAGTTGAGCATCTGACTTCAGCTCAGGTCATGAACTCATGGTTTGTGAGTTCATGCCCCACATAGAGCTCTGTGCTTTCAGCACTTCAGATCATCTGTCCCTCTCTCTCTGCTCTTCCCCCACTTAAGCTCTCTCAAAATAATTATATCATCACTGATAAGGAAATAGAATCCAAGAGTATGTAAAGTCTGATAAATAATGGGAGGAGAATCAGGAAAGAATGAAGTTAAAGGAGAAAAGAGTTCCTAGGTGGACAACACACTTATTAATGGTGGGTTGCATTTATTTAGCATGTGTGATTGTGTCAGGTACTCTGGATATTATCTCATTTAAACCTGCCACCCACCTGATGTGGTAGTAAATATTATTATCCAAATTTTACAGACGAGGAAATTGAGGCATAGAGAGATTAAGTCAAAGACGTGCTGCTGGTGTGGTGACACAAGATTTTGAACTCCATTGTTAGTCTCTTAGGCTCCAGTTGATAATATAGTGCTAAATGCTGCAGAAGATTCATATAGACTAATGATGGAAACAGGTGTATGGGAATTGGATGTTAGGGGGTCGTTGGTCATATGTGGTGAGAATGTTGACAGCACTTTGCTATAGTTTGGTGACTCAGTGAATCATAAGGAAGTCTCCTCTTGTCATTTTTGGATAGGAGAGTCAGAGTGATTATGGAGAGTGATGCCAAGATCATGTAAATTTGAAGCAAAAAAAATAAAGGGACTTAGGCTAGTTCATAGCCAGAGAGGAAAGGGCAAGAAAATGTGAATGAAAGATGTGTGAATCAGATAATTTATGGGACAAAGTCTGGGAACAAGACTGAGGGGTTGGAATCATGAATTAGCCTTGGAGAAGACCCTTGTTTTATAAGAAAATAAAGGAGGACCAGAGAAGGAAACTGTGAATCCAAAGTCTAAAGCCAATTAAACAGTAGCCAGAGACCAGAGTCCAGGATTGCTGATTGTCAAGACAAATCCTTTCTGCTAGGCCATCCAGCCACTTGTGCTGAATCATCGTCCACTGGTTACTTATCCCAAATCCAAAGGGAGTTATTGTAGTTAATGAATAAATACAGTATAACAAAACCCACTGTAAATGCACACCTCTACAGAAACACTAAAGACGTCTTGACCTTTGGGTTTCCTTCATGACTCCCTTCCCCTAAAGTTTTTTTTAGCACAGAGATTGACTTTTCTTGACTATAAAATGCCTTCCAGATACTGCAGGTTCCTACACCAATGCCAAGTAGGGACCCGGGTAGAAAGAACTGAGGTCATCTGCAGGGAATTTCTAGCTGAATTAGGCTCCACTAAGCCATGAAATCAAAATGTTTCTGGTAGGTAAATGGGCTACAGATGGGAAATCAAGCCAGTGTGTGACTGGGCATGATTTAGAGCAACTGTTACTGATATGACAGATCCTAGCAGGCAACCTCATGAAAGCCTGGATTTTAGTTGCAGCGCAAGTAGGTGAAATGAATAATTGTGTTTTTGACTTTCCAATTTCCTATACCTTGCCACTGGTTATTGCAGCTATAATTTGGGCCATGTGTATTCCGGAGAGGTTTCTGATTTAAGAATATAGATTTTTTTTTTGAAGGCAAGCACTATTCGATGTCTTTCATCTATGATAAGATTTTATGTATTTATTTTTATGGTGGTGAATATTTTTTGTGTCATAGAAAATATTATACATTTTTAACTTTGAAGGAATGACAAGGATCTATTTTTAACACTTACATTATCTTGGGCAAACATTGAAATTCTTGTTTAATATTTAACTACAAGAAGTATACTCAGTTAAAGGAAAGGATCCATTTCAGGTTTCGGGCTGAGTTGTCTTGATAATTAGAATTCAGGCTCCACGGAGAAGCCCAAAGCCAAGAGTATTGGATATATTAGAAAGTGGGAGCCCTACCTGACCTCTAGAGAATGTGGATCGGATATAAGATTTTAATCTTTTCCTATCTTACCACAGAAATTTGGATGGAGAAACAGTATTTGTCTCAAAGAGAAGGAACTGATTTCACTAGGAATCACACCATTTTGGAAGGTCCTCGGTTCAAAAGATCCACTTTCAAAGGACAATACTGTAGAAATTTTGGTTGTTGTGAAGACAGAGATGATGACTGTGCCACTCAGTTTCATGAAGCAAATGCACTGTGTTACTGTGATAAATTCTGTCAAAGGGAAAATTCTGATTGCTGTCCTGATTACAAGTCATTTTGCCAGGAAGAGAAAGAATGGCCTCCTCACACAAAGCCTTGGTATCCAGAAGGTAGGCTTTGGGAATGTGTGTGAGCAATCTCCTAGTTCATTACAAGATCCATGCAACTTTCTTTTCCTCTCCTTCCTTCCTATCTTCCTTTCTTTCTTAAAATGAAGTGAAAAATGAATATTATGATTAAATAAATTTCATTTCAAATGTTAAAGTGCTTTGGTTTAGGTGCAATGTACACAATCTACTAGCACCTTGAAAAAAGTTCTCGTGTGATGGCCTTGAATGCTGGTCTGAATCATGTTGTGAATACCGACACAGTGTATATAAAGGTTACTTAAAGCTCTTTCTTTCTTTCTTTCTTTCTTTGTGAAATGTTTTCACAAAAGGACTCTTAAGCTCTTAAGCTTTTCTGTGTATAACCTTTTGGGGGATGTCATCATCGCAGGCCTGATCATCTGCAGATTTGTGTAACATTTCGCTTATTATGTCATATGACCAACGGGCCTGCTAGCATTATAACCTGTGGTATAGCAATGCCATTAAAACCAGTGCAAAAGCCAAGTCATGTCCACTAGCTGCCTAAATAACACCAAATAGATTTTTTCATGTGTATTTTTATTTGGTTTTGTTTTGCTTATCTTGGTTTTTTACACCATTGAAACTAAGAAGAACTTCATATAGAGTAATTCTAAAAGTCGAAGATTGAGTGGATAAGTACAAATAATTCTTAAGGGGGATGATGGTACAAACTAGCAATAATAGCACTAGATACTTGGCCTAATTATAGGAGAATGGTTATGGATGCTGAGCAATCATTATATCCAAGATTTGCAACAAAACACAAAGCAACACACTCTTGCTTTACTTAAATAAAGCCTTATTTTGTTGTTGTTATTGTTGCCCATCACATCAAATCTCCTCAGCAGAAATGCAGAGTGATGGTGGCTAGAAATTACAGTTGAAGACAATTCAGGATCAACTAGAATTTGGCATTCTTATTTGAAAAGAATAGCTATACAGACACTATTGCCTACATTCTCAGTGATGTCAGCTTGCTGGTGAAACATGTATGTGATAGGTTAAAATTTCCACAGAACTATCATTTTTCTCAGACCTTTGCCTCTACCAGTATGCAGTTCAGAAAACATCAAATATTTATTTTAGCCTAAAAAGGTAGCAGATCCTTTACCGAGAATGGGGACTTTCTTCATTCATAAAAAAATAACTCTTGAATATCTTCACTATGCCAGGCATTGTACTTAGTGCTGGGACCACAATGGGGAAGAAAAAGACAAGATTTTAATCTCTTTGAAGTGGCAGTCAAGTTGCCAGGGAGAGGGTAAGATTCACTATACCATTGCAAATTGTGATAAATTCTCTGAAAGAAATATTTGGGGTTCCATGAAAGTATGTGAGAATGCAACATTAATATGTAAAATACAACATCAGCCTGAGGAGAGTATCTGTGAGGGAAGACATTAACAGAGACTCCAGGAATGAGGAGAAGTCAGCTGAAAGAATACTGACAGAAAGATGTTGTGGATCAGAGAACAAGGAGCTTGGCCTGGTCCAGGGGCTGGAATGAGGCCACCATTTCTGAAGAGTAATGATTAGCAGAAGGTTGGAGGTAACATGAGATGAGATTTGTGAGGTGAGTAGAGGTCAGATTATGCCAAGATGTATAGGCTATATTAAGGATTTGAGATTTTATTCTGTTGTGAGGATTCATTGAAAGATGTTAAGTGGGAATAGGGTTGGCCTCATGGGTGTTGAGTCTCAATATTATGTATAAGCTGTAGTGCTTTTGATGTGCTGCAGTGTATTTTAGCTTATTTGAGACATATAGTTCATTTAAGAAAGTAATTCCTAACTCTTCAATGTCCATTTTTGCTGGAGAGCAAGAATTTTGCTACAGCTTTAATTTACGGTCACGTTTTAGGTAGAACTCAAATTCCAGGTATAGCTTTTATTCCATTCATTATGAAGGAGCAATTAATCATTTTTATTTAGTAGTAAAAAGTTCACATTATATTATAATTGCTTTTACGAAGGTAATTTGTTTTCTTTTGTTTTATCTTATGAAAGTAACTGGTTGAAGGAAAATAACACTACACAATATTAAAAGTAGTGTAAAATTAAAATAAAAGCACAATGGTATATTATTTATACCAATTTGCGCATGTATAATGTGATTTGCCTCTGGGATGCTACGTTGTTCATTCATTGATGTACTAAATATTATTTTTCAGTTATCTAATTACATGTTATTATATCTAGTTCTTTATACTGCAACTATCCCAAGAGCTCTTTTTAAACCAGTGACTTAAAACTATGTACAATATCTTAAGGGTTATAAAAATAAGTAATAAGTAAGTTTTGTATAAACTAGAAGTAGGGCATACTGGTAAATATCTCTCTTCTGTGTGTGTGTGTGTGTGTGTGTGTGTGTGTGTGCGCACGCATGTGCGTGTGTGTGTTTCTTTTTCCCTTTCTCTCATGGTAACTCCTAGGAATTAGAGGGTTTCAACGTGAAATACAGAAAAAAAGTGATAAGAGTTTGAAAGAGAACCAAGATGGATTTTCCAGATGAATCTTTTGGTGTAGCAGATCTTAGAGAAAGAGTCTAGTGTACCATCTGTTGTAAACAGATCTAAGTTAATTTGATTAACTTTTATGTTCTCATTGGTAAAAAAAAATGTGTGTAAGCCACTGACACATTGAATTTGATAAGGGCTGTTTATTCCTTCACAACCTCCTCAACTATGTTAAAATGAAGAGAAGTCATAGTCCAAATTCTGCCATATACTGATAGTTACAAAAATATGTATTGGTAAGGAGACATAGACCAAGTCATACAACCTATGTAAGCTTCATGATGTCTCAAGATCCTGTCCTTAAGAGGTTCCCACATCTTCCTTGCTTGAATAATTTATTGGAGGCACATGTGATAATAACACAGCAGTAGGATTCTGTTACCCTTACAGTGGGTGTCAAGGAATGCGAATGCCTTCTACCCAGTGGCTGGATGTAGACCTTTTAAATATCAATCTTGGATGGCACCAGGTCTATGAGTAAAGGCTTTTGACCTTAAGAGAAACATATACACTGTTGGGTATAAGAGTGGGGAATGATTTTTAAATATTTTAGCTAATCTGCATTAATTCAATACTATTAATTTAACTGATAACAGCTGATTACTTATATCCATCATGTTGATTAAAAGTCACTAATTTTACCAATCAAAGCCCATTTCTGACATTTCTTATACTGATACTCTAGTGTTCATCCAAAGATGGATAATGGAAGCACTTATAGCAGCTGCCCTGGAGTCTGGTGTTTCAGGGTGAATTCTACTGTCCATGCTTGCGATGTGGATTCCTGATTAGAGCAAGTAACTGCCTTCCCTAAAATGAAGTTGAGACCAGCACAGATACTATAATGAATTATGATGAAGTATTAAAATAACTTACAGACAACATATTATCATCTTTTTTTTCTTAAATCAGTGGGCCAACTATTTCACTCTCCAAATACCTGATTTGCCTTATTTTGTATTAATGGCTGTTCAGTTGCCAAACTTTATTAATTTCAACAGTCATTGGATTTTTTTTCTTTGGTCAAGATGCTCTGTGAGTAACCAGTTTGATCAACACACTCTGAGGTGCTTCATACACATGTCATTGAGAAAATAAAGCCACCAGTAATTCTCTCATCTCCATCATCCTAATTTTAAACATCCCTCCCTCTGGGTTACTGGCTGTACTGAGTTGATTCCTCCTCTTGAGCTCTGAATCCTGTCCTCTCTTGTCTTTTCAAGATCTTTACTAGTAAAATTGTCTCTCTCTCTCTCTCTCTCCCTGTCCTCTCCTCTCTTTCCCTCTTTCTCTTCTAAAGCATCATTTTCCCCTCTTTCTTGTAAATGGATCAATGATCAATTTACAAAATGTGTTTTTCTAGTTCCTAAGTTTGAAAAAGCCCTCTCTTGGTTCCATGTCCTTAGCTAGCATCTCTCTCATTTTCTTTTTTCTTTTCTCTTTAATGGTAAAATAGCTAAAAGAAACACCTGCTTCCTGACTTCCAAGTCTCTCATCATTCCATTCCTGCAGCATGCCATTCCTTGCTACTTCACCAAAATCACTCTTGGCAGGGTCAAAGACTTGCGTATCACCAAATGCAACATTCAGGTGTCTGTTCTCTTCTTCTTGACCTCTCGGTGGTACTCCACATAGCTGACCACCCCCGCTTATGAAATACTTTTTCTCTTGCTTCCAAGGTTCTACCCTCTTGTGAATTCCCTGTTTCCTCACAGACCACTGATTACTTTGTAACATAGGTACTAATTTCACCTTATCTTATTGATGGTTTTCATTTAATCATCATCCACCATTGATCTCTTTTGAGTAGTTTATATAATCTGGTAAACTAGTTAACAACTAGTTTTAGTTAACTGAGAAACATTTGGATTTGGAGCTCAAATGGCTACAATCTTACTGGTTTCATGAATTTTTCTCCTGATACAAATCCTGAAAAAAAAAATAGAATTTATCTTTAAAAGGTGAATTCAATGAAATAACTACACATTTTGGTCCAAAACTTTGAGCTCCTTAATCTTGTCATACACTGTTAGTTATATTCACTTGAGACTTGATTAGATTTTTAATGAGAAATGCCATAAATTTATTCACATGCTGTTTTGTTGCTCACCTATTTAAACACATTATCATTTTTTTGGTGTGGTTAGTAATTAATTCAGTTTTTTAATCCAGTTTTCATGCTTTACAAACCCTTTGTTGGAACATAATATGCAGTTTTAAAGATAAAAGCTCATGGAAACAAGCTTAGAAAAATTCTGTACGTAAACCTTGACACAAACCAGATGTGAATTTTCATCAGGTTGGCACCAAGTATGTTTGCATATTTGAGAAACTAAGCAGAATTTTAGGTTACTTGTTGTGCTAATGTGCTTTATTATTCAATTTTGAAGTTTCATTTGTTTATATGTTCTGTTGGCAGGTTGCCTCAGAGATGGCCAACTTTATGAAGAAGGATCAGTAATTAAGGAAAACTGCAATTCCTGGTAATGAATTTAAGTGGCACTCAACTGAATTCTCTCCGTGTATGTTTTCTTCAAATAAAAGGAGTATTGTGCAATAAAAAATATTTAAATACAGAGAGAATCATAAGTACTAGGATATCACATACCTGTAGCTTTATATAGACATATTTAATTTTAGTGAATGTTGAAAAATCTAACCACAGATATGGCTTTGAATGCCATAGTTTGTTGTTTATGACAGTGGCCTTCATTATACAGCAGGCTTGCATTAAGTTTACCTCTTAATTTTAAGCATTCTACAGGCAAGATATACTAGAGGGCAATTGTGTTTCTTTGATCACAGTAACAATACATAAAAACAGGCTGCTTCGAAATGATTACCTCACAGAATGTTTCCAAATACAAATACACTGAGTCTACTGTCTAAATTATCTTATGTTTTCAAAATTTATTGACTGTGTGGTTATTTCATTTATTAATTGCCTAGGGTAGAAGTTAAGAGCATCTTGAGTGGTAGCTAATGCATGTGTTATTATTTTATTTTTGCCAAGAATCAAATAGGTATATGGCTATCATTTATCAAAAAATATGTTTTATGCTTCAATAATGTGCAACTCTGGTTACTCATTTTATAAATGTACTCCAATAAAGGCTAGGCCACTTTTGTAATTTTCGTGTCTTTGCAGCACGTGCTCAGGACAGCAATGGAAATGCTCCCAGCTTGTATGCCTTGTTCAACCAGAACTAATTGAACGTGTCAATAAAGGAGACTATGGGTGAGAAAAATCTTGCTTTCTAGACTTTTTGGCAGTCCCTGTTATGTCTTTCGGTTTCAGATAATATATTTCCTATTATTTACTCCTTAAAATGGTCATTATTTCAAAAGAAAGCGTGGGAGAGAAATGGGAAGAGAAATAGAAAGACATGTAAGATTGGAATGCACACAGGTAAATCTTAAATAATGAAAAATTAAAATGCACAAAGAAAAATAGAACAGGGTTTTAAATTGTCTATGAGGAGCAGTGTCATGGTGTGAGTGAGGGGAGGAGAGGAAGCTTTAGTTCAGATAAGTATTTAGGTAAAATTAGGAAGCGAGCAAAAATTGGTTTATTCTTACAAACCATACTTCTCCCTCGGCTGCTGCCCTGACCCAGCCAATCAGTCGGGAGAATCAGAACTTAAGAGGTCAGTATGTAATCTCGATGATTCCCCAAATAACCAGTCCAACTAGACAATTTCCCTGACATGACCTATGTAGCCAATTTCACTTAAGGTTGAATCACAAGACAGGTTGAGCCACTTTACTTTGCTAATAAACTAAACATAAGGCGGAGTGACACTTAAATATAGGGTATAATGATTTGATGCTCTCCAAAAGATTAATAAATTAGGTGGCTTCACTGTTTACGTAGAGGGAATTATGATGTCAGTGTTAACACTGGTTTTCTTTACTCAGCCTAAAGGAAGAGAGAGAGCTGGCTGGTGTCTGCCTCAGGGTTTCTCCATTGCCATTGATCAAATCGCTATATTCCCTTGGTAACACTTTTCCACATTCTGGAAAGGATTTCACATAAGAAGATCTATTATCAAATAACTATAAAAATAATGAAATCCTGAAATATAATTTTAAAAATTAGAATTATCAGTTGCTTCCCCATATGAGGCCAGAGGACAGATATTTCCCAGCACAATGATGACACTGAATTTCAATGTACCCAAAATATTTTCTCGTAAGACATGATATTTAGAAAGTTTTTTTTTACATTATTACTCTTCAGCCATGCTCAATTCCTGTGTGTGCGTGTACATGTTTAACCAATATTCTAGGTGATAATATGATATTTTAAGTATTTCCAGGGAAAATAGAATTTTCTGTGGCTAAGTGATACTTAAATCATTAAAAGAACATAAGAGTGTGTGTCATCATAAGAAATGATCTGAATCAGCTTCTTAACATAATTCAAATGCTTGACCTATTGAGCACGTATTTCCAAGAAGCCAGCAGCAGCAGCCTGTCTTTCATGGTCACAGAACCCATCGGGAACCACGGTCGAAGGCACCGTGGAAAATACACGTAAGATATAGAAGCCGGTAGGAAGAAAATTCTTTTTCTTTCTATCATTTGTTTGCTGTGAGATAACTCTAGGACCAGCTAGGAGGCACGGGCTTCCCTTTTGTAGCAAACACAGATGACCTTAAAAGGACAAAAAGCAAAGTATAACTGGAGTAAAAGGAAACATCCCTTGCCCACAGAACAAAACGTTGAGTAAAAGAGACAAGCTATGAAGGAAAGAAGTAAAACTAAAATTATTACCAGAGGGGGCAAAAAGGCAGGAAGGATTCCTTGAATTTAAAAGTTGCCCTGGCACTTGGGTGGCTCAGTTGGTTAAGCATCCAACTTCAGCTCAGGTCATGATCTGATGGTTTGTGGGTTCAAGTCCCGCATTGGGCTCTGTGCTGACAGCTCTGAGCCTGGAGCCTGCTTTGGATTCTGTGTCTCCCTCCCTGTCTCTACCCCTTCCCCACTCACACTGGCCCTCTCTCCCAAAAATACATAAATACTTAAAAAAATAAAATAAAAGGTTCGGGACTCAGACTTCTTCTGTTCCTGATGTTCAAATTGTTTTCATGTGTGAAAAGAGAATCCTACCGTTGAACACTTACTAAGTGGTTTTTAACACAGTCTATATGCAAATATATACAATCTTTGCTTTAAAACATTTATGTTTCTCATCTTGGTGGCATTTTAGATCCAAGTCTTTATTCATTCTACATACGCTACTTCAGTGCATATTTATTCCCTGTGTTATTTTTTAATGCAATCAATTAATATTAGCAAAACATGTGTTTCTCTTGGGGCACTGCTGATGATACAAATAAATAATTTCTGTCTTACAGGAATTTACCGTCTAGCTGAGGAGTCAACATGTCATCAGTTTGTGAAAGGATTTCTAATGATAGGGCAGGATGTAAGTGCCAAATTAGTAGCAGGAGTAATAATCAGCAGGTTAGTGGAACAAAGGGAGATAGATAACTGTTTCAATTATCTGATGTTGTGCAGGGAACCACTCCAGAATTTAACAGCTTAAAACCATGAGCTTTTCATTTGTTCACTTCAGCAACTTGGAATGGACTTAGCTAAGGCTCTTCACCTAAACTCTGCTGGGGTTACTCGTATGTCTACAGACATCTGGAGCCTAAACTGGGGCCCAGTTGTCAAAAATGGCGTCATTCCCACACCTGGTGGCTGGTGCTGGCTGTCGGTGTGCCTATGTGTCTCCAGCAGGCTAGCCTTAGCCTCTCCGCATAATACCAGGGTCCAAATAGGGCACGAGAGGAAGTTGACTCCCTTCAGGCCTAAGCTTGTAAGTTGTACAGCATCAGCCTTCTGTTGGGCATAGCAAGTCCCTATGCCTGTCCACATTCAAAGGCTGGGGAAATAGATTCCACTTCTTGGTGCAAAAAGCCACAAATAATTTGTGGCCCTTTATAATCTACCACATCTCTAAACTTGATTTTCTCTTTTTATGAACTGAAAATCTAGTTTAAAGGATAAGCTGGCTTTGATTTTTCAATGGTTTCTCAAATCAACATACCCCAAGCCAAAAGGGTTTACCACTTCCACTTGTCCTTGGTGACTGGCTTTCCTCTGCCTTGTCAGCAATGCCAGAAAATCATAAATTAGTTTGATTCTTCTTTCCTCTTCACTGGCACTCACTAGTCTCTTATAATTCCCATAGTCATGGTTTCTTTCAGATTTTTATGTTCTCTATCCCTCTGCTATATTCTAGTACATTTCTATTTTTTATAGAGTTAAAATTTTTTGTGTGTATTTGTTTACTTTGAGAGGCCAAGAGAGAGAGCATGAGCAGAGGAGGGGCAGAGAGAGAGGGTGAGAGAAGGAATCCCAAGTAGGCTCCTTGCTGTCAGCACAGAACCCAACGTGGGGCTCAAACCCATGAACCATGAGATCATGACCTGAGCCAAAATCAAGAATCTGATGCTTAACTTAACCAGGCGACTCTTTAGTGAAATCCTTTATTAAGCTTCAGTTAAGATGACCTGATTTTTCTGTGTCCAATCTGATCAAACTGAAATGAATCCTTTATACTTTCATGGTTATCCCTCTAAATCAAAGCTTTGATTCTGCTCTTCACATTTTTAAAAAATTCTCCATGATACTCCATTGCTCATAATATATCATTATACTCCTTGACAGAAGTAACAGTCTGGCCCAAATACTGCTTCACTACCTTATTTTTTACACTCTTTCCCACTTATGTCTCCCTAGGCTCTTTTATAGGTTTAGCATTGAACTTATCTGCTCTTCCCTAAATGTGCTACCCAGTTTCAAACCTGTATACTTTGCTCCTGAGTTGCCTTTTTTTTAAAGAATAAATTTCCTCTTCTTTGACATCTTCCCACCAAACTCATTATCATCCTTCCTGACTGAGCATTAAAGTCACTTTCTGTAAGAAAAAATAATTATGCCAATTCCTTCAGGTAGAGTTGTATTTGAATCTTCTATTCTGATCATACCTTGACCCACTGCTAATAAATGACACATAATGAAGTCACTTCTATCTTTGCAGTCATTTTAGGGTCTAAGCTCCTGGAGAAAAATTTACTTGTTACTAAGCTTTAAGAGAGAATAAGATAAATTAGGAATGTCCAGTAAATGCTAAATTGGATTGAAGGGAAAGCTCTGAGTCTAGATCAAAGAAGACAGAATATAATAGTAGTATTTTCACACTGTTTTGAGCATAAGTCACAGTAAAACATATATTTAACTTTGTGATTTAAAATACACACATGCACACAAGCATACCTGTACAAATAAATACTATACACACACACACCCCAACATATATGAAAACAGTACTTACCCTTGCTATGTGCAATAAACTCTAATATTTTTATTATTTCTCCTGTATTCTATTTATTTTTAAAAATACCAATCCCTGCTCAATAAATTGAGTAATTAACTAAATGACCACAAATGTATCTGAATCTTTGAAAACTATCAGTTGTAGGGCACCAAAAACATACTTTACTGATGTCATGTTTTGCCTATGACTGGTTCTAATAGTCTCTTAAATGTGTGGTAATATCTAACATAGAGGTTTCCTTGGGTAATAGAGATTGTGCTCTAAAATTGTGGCTTGCCCAGTGTCCATCGGCTAATGAATGGGTAAAGAAAATGTGAGACATATATACAGTGGAATACCACTCAGCCATCAAAAGGAATGAAATCTTGCCATTTGCAGTGACGTAGATGGAGCTAGAGTATTATGCCCGGCAAAATAAGTCAGTCAGAGAAAGACAAATACCATATGTTTCCACTCATATGTGGAATTTAAGAGACAAAACATGAACAGATGGGGAGGGAGGAATGAAAAGAGAGAGGGAAACAAACCATAAAAGACCCTTAATGATAGAGAACAAATTTAGGGTTGATGGAGGGAGGTGTTTGGGGGATGGGCTAAATGGGTGATGGGTACTAAGGAGGGCCCTTGTGAAGTAAGTAATAATAAGTAATGAGTCAATATTACTCATTACCAATATTATACTATATGTTAACTAACTAGAATCTAAATAAAAATCAGAAAAAATAAAAAATAAGTTGTGGCTCAAAGTTGCTTAACGTTTTATGAACTAAAAGATTTTATATATAAAAAAACATTAACTTGGTAGTCATATTATTGAAAATCAAGTTGTATTTTCCGTCATTCATGATAGATAGATATTAACACAATAGGATTGAATTTCGTTTGATTTAAGTACTGAAAATATATTGTTCTCAAGTTGTAAATAATTCAAACAAGCAATGATTAAATTACTATCATCTTTCTTATCTCCTTTCATCACTCAAGAAATTTTCTTGGGAGGCACCTGGATGGTTCAGTTGGTTAAGCGTCCTGAACTCATGGTTCATGAGTTTGGCCACACATTGGGCTCTGTGCTCACAGCTCAGAGTCTAGAGCCTGCTTTGGAGTCTGCGTCTCTCTCTCTCTTTCTCTGTCCTTCCCCTGCTCATGCTCTCTTTCTCAAAAAATAAAATCAAATTAACATTTAAAAAATTTAAAAAGAAGAAATTTTTTGTTGAATTATATTTCAATGTTAGATTATTTATTTAGGTGCCAAAAGGTGATTTTTATTTTTTTAATTTTTATTTAATATTTTATAAATTTACATCCAGGTTAGTTAGCATATAGGGCAACAAGGATTTTAAGAGTAGATTCCTTAATGCCCCTCATCCATTTAGTCCAACTCGCCCCCATAACCCATCCCTCCCAGTAACCCTCTGTTCTCCATATTTAAGAGTCTCTTATGGTTTTGTCCCCCTCTCTGTTTTTATATTATTTTTGCTTCCCTTCCCTTCTGTTCATCTGTTTTGTATCTTAAAATCCTCATATGAGTGAAGTCATATGATATTTGTGTTTCTCTGACTAATTTCACTAATTTCATTCAGCATGATACCCTCTAGTTCCATCCATGTAGTTGCAAATGGCAAGATTTCATTCTTTTTGATTGCCAAGTAATACTTCATTGTGTGTGTGTGCGTGTGTGTATCACCTCTTCTTTATCCATTCATCCACTGATGTACATTTGGACTCTCCTTATTTTTGGCTATTGACAGTGCCCCTGTAAACAGGAGGTGCATGTGTCCCCTCAAAACAGCATACCTGTGTCCCTTGGATAAATACCTAGTAGTGCAGTTGCTGGGTCATAGGGTAGTTCTTTTTTTAAATTTTTGATCAATCTTCATACTGTCTTCCAGAGTGGTTGCACCAGTTTGCATTCCCACCAGCAGCACAAAAGAGATCCACTTTGTCTGCCTCCTCACCAACATCTGTTGTTGCCTGAGTTGTTATGTTAGCCATTCTGAGGGATGTGAGGTGGTATCTCATTGTGGTTTTGATTCATATTTCCTTGATGATGAGTGATGTTGAACGTCATTTCATGTGTCTGTTGGCCATCTGGATGTCTCCTTGGAGAAGTGTCTGTTCATGTCTTTAGCCCTCTATGTTAGATTTTGAAAACAAAGCTTATTTTCCTATAAAAGGGGACAAACGTTGTCCCTAAAAAATATAAGTACTTTTTTCTATCTAATTTCACATCAATTGAATTTATACCATTATTAATAATAACTAAGATTAATAACTTAATACAAATTCATTCTTGAATATATGATAGAATACTTCAGTATTTAAATAAAATATTTAAGAAGCTTAATTAACTCTGATGTATATTTTTAAGTATAACTATTTTATCCTCAATTTTTCATGGATATTTCCTTTTATATCGTCAAATTATTTTTAAATATAAATTATGTATAAAACAATTACCCTGTTTAATCTATAAGTACATTTCTGTACATCCAAGCTTCTTTATTTTAATGTTTATTTATTTATTTTGAGAGAGAGGAGGATGGAGACCGAGAGAGAGGAAGAGAGAATCCTAAGCAGGCTCAATGGGGTCAGCACAGGGCTTGATCTGATCCCATGAACATCGAAATCATGACTTGAGCTTAAATCAAAAGTTAGAGTCACCCAGGCACCCCTCAAGTTTCTTTCTAAAATGCGTTTTATGACATTTAAATGAAATTGTATATATTAGCCTTTTGGCCACTTAATCCCATATAATGTGTAAAGATTTATATTCTTAAACTTAGTGTGTATTGATATAGCCTTAGGTTCCTCATAAAAGTCATTAAAATCATTGAAATAGACCTAATTTAAGAAACGTGTCATGTTTTACTCTAAGAGAAAGCAATAATATATTTTTTTACGTAAAGAATATCTAGCTTACAGTAAAAGTTCTCATTTTGTATAATTTCAGATATATAAGCAAATATGTACTTATAAAAGTGATATTACATAACCTGTACCAATTTTTCTCTCTCATTTGGAAGGCAGATGGACAGCCCAGAACTACAGCCAGTTCTGGGGAATGACTTTAGAAGAAGGTTTCAAGTTTCGTCTTGGCACCTTGCCACCTAGTCCCATGCTTCTGAGTATGAATGAAGTGACAGTAAGTGTTCTCTCAGACTCAAGTACGTGTGTATTGGTAAATGCATGTTTGTATGTGCATTTAAAGATTTTTTTAAATAACTAAAATCATGAGTTTTGAGCTTTGAGTTATAATTTTGTCATATAAATAGAAAATCTTTACCAAAGTGGTTGTCACCTTCCTTAGAAGTTTCGTGTGAACTCTGAACATTCACCAATGTCTAACAGAGAAAGTCTCCTGCCTTCAAGAATGATCGTGTATCCATTTACACGCTAACGACTTCGAAGAACTTCGTATTTCTGATTATTGGTCGTTTAGGGACCCAATGCTCAAGCCAATCATTAGTTGTCCATATTTTTCTCTTTTTAGAAACACAGTTATCTTTTGAATTCTTCAAAACAAGAGTTTTGGTGTCTTGGGGCTAGCCATTATCACATGAGGCTAAGGTAAATGGCAGTAACTGCAGACATGCATGCTATGGTGATTGGTACAAGTTTATCCTCAAAATGTCCATTACAGGAGCACCTTCAAATTTTCCCAGATGACCTCGCAAACTCCTTCGTGAAATGGCTGTGCTTCCTGCACTCTTAAGCTTTCCACTGTTGTACTGGCTTTCCCTCTCATTTTACAGAGACATTATCGTCTGATAATAGGTATCTTGTATAAAAGGCTTCTTTCTATATCTCCAGTGTCACAGACCTCTAACTCGTAGAGCTGCAGATGGACCATCAGATGCATGGTGTGTCGGGCACACATACCAGTGGAGATGTTGACTGTATTCAAGGCCTGGTACAAATACCCAGGGCTGAGAGGTGCTTGCAGGCAGCTGGCGGGCAGCCTCTTTTCTCTGCAAGGCAGGCTTCAGGTCCTGGCTGCCTGGAAGCTTACCGTGTCTCAGGAACGAGCAGGGCTGTTGTTTGCCATTGGATGAGGTGTAAATCCACAGGTTTCTCATGAAGCATTAATGTACTTTGCTTTCAAGAGATGTGGTCCCCGGAGTTATTAAACCAGTTCAAGTTCAAGGAGGGGGTTCTGCTAAATTATAACCAATATCAGAAAAGATCAAAATAGCCACCATGTACTGAGTAGCCCTTATTAAATGTTCTTATAGGCACTTTCATTTATTATCTCCTCTAGTTCTCTCAGCGGCTTGATATAGTGGGTACTATGATTGTCTGCATTTTAAAGACAAGAAAAGTGATATTGATGGAGGTTAAGTCACACTGAGATTGGGAGAAGTGAAAACCCACCACAGAATTACTTAAGTTGCAGAGACGGACCATCTTAAAATATCTCCGCCCCCAAATAGTCCCTTAGCCTTCCAGTAGAATCAGTGAGCTTTGGCCAAATCGGGTTCAAAATAGCAAAAACAGTGCTAACTTGATGAAATGATCAGCTGTAGAGATACTTCTAGATCTTTTCTAGAACCAGTAAGATATATAATCTTTACAGATGTGGCTCAGATTCATGGTTTTTAGTGACCTAATTCTATGATCAATTGGAAGTGTTATTTTTTTTCTTATTTTTTTTTTAATTTATCCCCATCTGGAAAAAAAAAGGCAGTATTATTTAACAAGGAATAAAGTCATTCCCTTTGTAAGGGTTGTTTTATCCCTTGCTTTTATTAAGGGCTCCAGTCAGTCAAATAGTCATTTGGGTGTCCGTATACATTTTTCTCTGGATTATTTCTAACTTTGCCTTTTTAAGCCTTAATTTTTGCAACTTGGAATATTTCATATTCTAGCGAACATGAGGTGCATTCCTTTCCCAAGTTGCCACTCAGCACAGTATAGAAAAGGAAATTTAATTCTAATTCATTTATTGGCTGCTGGGGATTTGTTTGCATAAAAGTTGTTGTGGAGATATTTAAACGAAAAATCTTAATGATTACTACTTTGGGAGAATTAAAGTTGCCCAAAGCTATGATTTAATGGAACACAGTTGCCAGCTTATTCCAGGAAAGCAATAAGGAAAATCTGGCTGGTGTAAGAGTTCTATTACCCACTCATGATGTAAAGCAAGGAAATAGCTTCTTATTTCTAGGGTGCAGTAGCTTGAGGACTGAGGGCCTTTCGGAAAGTTTCCAAGTGTTGGAGGTGTCCTAATATATGGGAGTTGAAGAAAATCAGAAATATAACAAGTATTTCTGGGAAGTGAATCGAACTGAACTGGTTGCTACCCAAAGAGCTACAAAATACATCAATTCTCAGTCTGGCGACTACACAGAAAATACCTCAGGACATCAACTTGCCTCTGAGTACAATGAAATTGAATTCTTTTCTTTCTGGATATGCTTCTGGATAACTTCCCATCCCCCATCTTTCCTAACTTTTTTTTTTTAACATTTTCAACATAGGATGGTATCTGAGTAGAGGTAGAGTAGGCAGTTGCCAATAGTGGTAATGGTTTTACTAAGAAACTCTACTGCATCCCCACCCCCAAAACTTCTTCCTTTCCTTGACAGTTTTACCTGAATGAGAGTTGGGGTTTATAGAAGTCTTTTTCCAGGGTGGAGAAGATAAGCCATGAGTCATTTCTGGTTTCTGGGAAGGCTTTCTCTTCCCTGGCTGGATTTCTGGTTTTCATTCCTTGGTTTAACCCACTATTCCCATAAGGTGTCTACTGAGCACGAGTTAGATAAATGTCAGTAGGCATTAGCAGAGTTCCATGATCACGTGGATATGAAAAATGTGTTTAATCTATAGGAGCTTATTCCATTCAAATGAATATTTGCAGAGTGTGGTTAGTAACAACGATGTTACTAACTTTGTTAGTACTAAGGTGTCAAGTTGACTAAGATGTCAAGAGTGGAGGATTGGAAAAAGTTAACTTCAGACTTTTGGGGAGCCCTTCCTGGATGGCAGTCTTAAGTGAGGACAGACAAAAGAAAACATAAACTTACTGTTTTCTCTGGGTATAAGCAGAGTAGATGGGAGGAAGTGAAAAAGGGAAAAAAAGAGGACTGTTTAGACCACAAAACTCCTTGGTGTTTAGAAAGACTCACTTCACCCACATTAGAATTAATTATGTCTGGTGTCAGGTCAACAAAAGCTGGCTGGTGAATGCATGCATGTTTTTATTTTTTTCTTGAAGGTTTCTTAGATTGGTATTGTTCAAAGCAATGCCTTGATTGAACCATTCTGTTCTTAATGGTTCTGCACTAAAAGCGTAATGAACGATTGGATGAATCAACCACTCTCTGGCAGTCCATTGAAGCTTTGTATGTTGTATGAGTAGAATCCCCATGCAACTGATTGGAAGCTGGCCATCAGAAGGACTGCAGTTCCCCACAAGAACTTCACATTCTGCCCATTGAGTCTTTTGTCTCCTTGTAGTACAAATCAAGTTATGACATAGTTTGACCCTTATTTAATATTTCTCAACATTTGTTCCATGGACCACCAATCTTCTGAGATTGGGAGTAAAGATGTTCCTTGGGGGCATCTGGGTGGCTCAGTCGGCTAAGCATCTGACTCTTGATTTCTGCTCAGTTCATGATCTCGTGGTTTGTGAGTTGCAGCCTGCACTGTCAGGGCAGAGCTTGCTTGGGATTCTCTCTCTGCTCCTCCCCACCTCTCTCTCTTCTCAAAATAAATTAATGAACTTTAAAAAATAAATTAAAAGGTGTCCCATCTGTGGTCAAATAAATTTGTGAAATCATGCATTATATTTTCCTTCTGAAAATTCACACTAGAGTACATTTAGAGATAAATTATAACTTTCTCAGTGTCTCAGAAAGAAAACAATGGAGACAACTAATTATTATGACTGTATGCAAAACTGGCATTGGCCAAGGTCCTTTTGAGTCAGCAGAAACGTCACAGTTGAAGTCTGTCAATAGGCACGTGTAAGCCAGTGTGTTTACCCATGTGGGCACCATCCCATATAGCAACCATGGTGAATGTGAGCTCTGGAGCCAGTGTACTTGGGTCTCAATCTGGCTCCTTCACTTATTGCCTCCATTTTCTACTCTTTGAAATAATGATAGCAGTACTACCTTACTCATAACTCCAAGAAATGCTGAAATAGAAGTGTTTATTATATACTATATTATGTTTATAACAGAAATATTACTATATACTATATAAAGTTGTTCTTTCTCCCTTGGTTTAACCATGGGAGAATAGCAGGGTTAATTTCATAAGAGCAAAGTTATTCAAAGCTTCATCGCGGGGAGATTTTTATTTCATAAAGAAAGGTGTAGTTCTGGAAATAATGGCCCTGTTGGAGTTTACATATTACTGGTTAACCTAAAAATTCTTCTACTATGCTCCTAAATCAAATAAAATCAAATCATATCAAATCAAGTCAAATAAAATCTAATCTAATCTGATCTAATCTAATCAGCAGCTTAGTACCTGATTGTTTTTGTAGACATAATGTTCAAATGCCTTTGAATTTGGGAGATAACTTCAAGAAGCTTCACTGCATTATATCATAAATATTGCACATATTTTGAATTAAAAATACTATTTTCAGACAGAAGTGGGGAAATCGAGGGTTCATTTCTATACTTGGATCAGTTCAAAAAATTTTTTAATAGTTTTGTTGTTGTTGATTCCCCAGGGAGAACAATAAAGTTAACCAAGTTACAACAGATGTTTAAAAGGTGTTTTGTGAATCTTATACCTTACTAATATAGCATCTTTTCTCAGTCACCCAATATAAATGATTTTGGTGTGTTTTAGTTGGCATTACTAATAAAGGAAAAATAATGTCTTTCTTTGTGATTCGTTGGAAGTGAAAAGTAAAATAATTTTATATAATACTATTAAATACACCAATCACTGAAATGAGAAATGAAAATTTACCTAATCATCTGGATACCTGATCATTCTAGCTAACACACAATATTAACTGACTGGATTTATTTCTCTAAGTCATTGGTTATACAGGAGGAATTTGTTTTTCCTCTCTGAAATATATTCAACAACAGCAAGTACTGAGGGATGAGAAGTACCTTTGGAAAAAATCAAAGCGAATATTACCAAGTGTAGCTTTTAACCCTTCCTAGGCTATTGAAATTTTTGATTTGATTAAAAATAATCGACTTTATTCCAGAAGTGTTTGTCACTTATATGAACAGAAGCTTCTGTAGAAAACGAAACACTATCTAGAAACGTGAAGGACACAGTTACATGCTTTCTTTCCATAATATTAAGCAAAAATGACCATTTTCCCCATAAAAATTGTGTTATCTCCCACACACATGAATATAGGCAAATGGCATCAGACTTGAATAGTAACTATAACATGCATGTGTCAGCAATGCTGTAGAAGAAGAGACATGGCCTGATGTCACGTGGAGTCTAAGTGTCTACTAGCCTTAGTTCATCTCAGAATCTTCTCATCCATGTAGGTAAAGAGACTGGGACAGATTAGGATGCCAGTTATTGCTGTTTCCAAATTAAGAGTTCTTAAAATTCCAAGAGCATCAAAGCCTGTGCTTATGTCTCCTTCTTTTCCTCCTTCTCAGAATGGAACCCCACAGCCTTCGAGAAACTTTAGAAAATACACACCCTGCTTCCCTCCTTCTTCAGCTGCACTTGTGGCAGAATGTGTGTTTTATCTCTCAAGGCAGTTTTCGAGTTTTTAGTTCTCAGTTTTATTTTCCTGTGCTGGTTACAATCTAGTGCATAACACTGTGATATCACTGAACGTGACTTGAACAACACCATGAGGCTGAATTGATCACCACAAGGCAAATCTCGAAAAAGAAATGTGAAATTTATTTTTCCCTCCTTGTGAATAAATGTTTGGGGCTGTTACAAAGTAGACTCCTGAGGTGATCTGGTGTGTTGACAGAGCCCTCTGGGTTACCTCCAGACTTGGGTTATCGACTCCATTCTGTATTTCTTCCCAGAGTGTTCTTTGCTCTGCTTCACAAGCAAAATGATGTGAAATGAAATGAAATAAGATAAAATACTTTGCGTTGGGTCATGGACATTTAAAGTCATTACTGTTATTTCTGTTTCCTAGAGTCTGACAACACTTAGGTAGCTTGTAAAAAAAATATTATAATGAGAAAAAAAATCTATTTAATTTTCAAAACCAGTGTTTCTCAGAACTGTTAGATGAACCAACTCCTTCTTTTGTAATTATCTGTTAAAATTCCCCGGAATTAGTGTTCTAAGAAATTCGTTTTAGGAAGTATCATAGTTCATCAGTTTCTAGATGCTTATTTTCTTTTTCGTACCTGAGAAATTGGGATACTTCTTAAATCTGATGATGTCCTGGCTTCAGTGAAATAAGGGACTGTCCTGGAAACTTTAATGTCAGTTATGTGTGCTATCCTAATTATGATTGAACTCATTTGAGTTTAATCTGAGAGCGACAAATTTTCAAAATGATAGCAGCTTAAATATCATAGAAATTGATCTGTCGCCAGCAAATCTGGAAATGTGTGGTCTTCCTCTAGAATTGCACTCCACGGTGTTGGATACCCACACCTCTTCTTTCTTGTTGTTCTGTTTTCCAGGGTCTTTATATCCAAGGTCATGTAATTGTTCAAGAACGCTTTTCCATGTCTATCTGTACCCTAATTTCTGCTAGCAGGAAAGTAAAAAAGATCAATAAAAAGGAATAAAAGTGAAGTGTCATTTATCTCTGAAAGAAAGTCTTCAGAAACGGCCGATGACACTTCAGCTTATATCCCATAAGGCTAGAACTTAGTAAGATGCCATGCCTAGGAGCCACCGGGTGCTAGGGAATGCAGTCATTTTTCTGAGCTGCATGTGATGAGCTACCCCTGTTATTTATTTATTTTTTTTAATTTTTTAATGTTTATTTATTCTTGAGAGAGACAGAGAGTGTGCAGCAGAGGGGCAGAGTGAAAGAGGGAGACACAGAATCTGAAGCAGGCTCCAGGCTCCGAGCTGTCAGCACAGAGCCCAACGTGGGGCTTGAACTCACGAGCCATGAGATCATGACCCAAACCGAAGTCGAATGCTTAACCGACAGAGCCACCAAGGCACCCCTATTATTTCTTTTTAAAAAAATTTTTAATGTTTATTTGAGAGAGAGAGGGAGAGAGAGAGAGAGAGAGCATGACAGAGAGGGAGACCCAGAATCCAAACCAGGCTCCAGGCTCTGAGCTGTCAGCACAGAGTCCGATGCAAGGCTATAACCCACAGATGCGAGATCATGATCTGTGCTGAAGTTGGACACTTAACTGACTGAACCCCCAGGCACCCCTAAAGTCGTTATTTCTATGATTAAAGGGAATCCTACAGAAAGGGGGAGGATTGGACAACTAGCACTACCTGCCACAGTGTGATCATGGAATACTGATATTTATAAGTTGATCATGAAATAAGTTACCCTGTAAATGGAAAGTAGAGAAATCTCCAAGCTAATTCTTTCAGAGTTAAGGACTGAAAACAATTATTGTTGGAGTTGAAAAAATTATTTTGCTATCAGCAACCAGAAAATTAGCCCTATCCTCTCCAACATCAAATAGTTTAGATGAAATTTCTTGGTATTCATGGCCTGATTGTGAAGGTCAGAACAGAATGATATTCTCTGTTACCTTCTTTTGATTCTCAAGTCACTCTGATTATCCAAATTTAAGTGGAGAAAAGTGCAGCCAGAGATAGAGGCAGTAACTCACATACTTGATATTGTAGAGATATGGGCTTCTAGTAAGAATGTCCGGAATGTCCAGAATTTGACTAGAGTGTTCTCAAGCTGCTCTGTGATTATGTTTGCATTACTCTTTCAGAGATTGTGATTCAATTAAATGCAGGGTAAATACTGTAAAAAATTCTCCAGTGTTCACCATTGCATTTAACTTTTACATTTACTCTCAAGATCTTTAATCTCTAACTTTAAATAGAAATATTGAAGCCGGGAGACTGTTCAAATTCAACTTCGAATTTGACTAATGTTAATTTGGAAAAACAGCTAGACTATGACTGAAACTTTTTCATCATTACAGTTAAAATATTTAAAGATGCCTGTAACCAACACTGTATATATTTTTGATAATAAATTTCTTAAGCCACTGTCACTTTGAAATTTCTGTCACTCGCAGCTGATATTCTTGATTTTTTTTGCTTTATTAAGCATTCTTTAACAAAAAAATATTAGCATTTGTTGAAGCCCAACTTCTATTACTAACTCCTAAAATCTAGTTTATAAGCCCTTAAAAACACTTTTTATTGTCACATTACAGAGATATGCAATAGTCATGGAATAATGGGATATAAAGTTTGCTCTTTGTTTATTATATCAGAGTATCTGATATCATAAGGCAAATAAAATTGCAAATTAGTATGTGGTTGTTGATCTTCAAAGCCTATGGGCTTATTCTTTGGAAAAGCAATATGAAATAAATGATAAAAATTTTGGAAGATCCAATAGGTGAGCTTTATGAGTTGGTAAATATGTCTTCAATAAGACTGGCTTAGTGAATTGGTAAATATGTCTTCAATAAAAATGTTATTGTTTGTTATTTCTCTATTGCCTTGTTTTATTGAGGAAAATTGACCATTAGTATTTTCTTAAAGTTTTATTCAAATCCAAGGTAGTTAACTTATAGTGTAATAATGGTTTCAGGAGTACAATTTAGTGATTCATCATTTAAATATGACACCCAGGGCTCATCCCAACAAGTGCCCCCTCTTAATGCCCATCATCTATTTAGCCCCTTTCCCCCTCCCCCAACACCCGTCCAGCAATCCTCAGTTTGTTTTCTGTATTTAAGAGTCTCTTCTTGCTTTCCTCCCTCTCTGTTTGTATCTTATTTGTCTTTCCCTACCCTATTTTCATCTGTTTTATTTATTTTCTTTTTTTTTTAATTTTTAATGTTTATTTCTTTATTTTGAATGAGAGAGAGAGCACAAGCCAAGCTGGGGCAGAGAAAGAGAGAGGGAGAGAGACAGATTCCCAAGCAGGCTCCATGCTGCCAGCACAGAGCCTGACATGGGTCTTGTACTCACAAACCATGAGATCACGACCTGAATCAAAACCAAAAGTTGGACGCTTAATGGACTGAGTCTCCCAGGCACCAGTGTTCTTCTATTTTGTTTCTTAAATTCCACATACGAGTGCAATTATGTGATATTTATCTTTCTCTGACTTATTTCACTTAATATAATACATTCTAGTTCCATTCATGTTGTTACAAATGTCAAGATTTTATTCTTTTTGATCACCAACTAATATTCCATTGTGTGTGTGTGTGTGTGTGTGTGTGTGTATACACACACAATGTATACATATATACACACAATGTATATATATATATATATATATATGCGACATGTATATATATATATCTTCATTCATTAGTCGATGAATATTTGGACTCTTACTTTGGCTTTTGTTGATAGCACTGCTACAAATATCAGAGTGCATGTGCCACTTCGAATCAGCATTTTTGTATCATTTGGATAAATACCTAGTAATGCGATTGCTGGGCAATAGGGTAGTTTTATTTTTAATTTTTTGAGGAACCTCCAGAATGTTCTCCAGAGTGGCTGCACCAGTTTGCATTCCCATCAGCAGTGAAAAAGTGTTCCCCTTTCTCTGCATCCTTGCCAACATCTGTTGTTTCCTGAGTTGTTGATTTTAGCCATTCTACAGGTGTGAGGTAGTATCTCATTGTGGTTTTGATTTGTATTTCCCTGATGATGAGTAATGTTGAGCATCTTTTCATGTGTCTGTTGGCCATCTGGATGCCTTCTTTGGAAAAGTGTCTGTTCATGTCTTATTCCCATTTTTTCCACTGAATTATTTGCGGTTTTTGGGGTGTTGCATTTCCTAAGTTCTGTATAGGTTTTGGATATTAACCCTTCATCTGATAGGTCATTTCCAAATATCTTCTCCCATTCCTTTCGTTGCCTTTTAATTTTTTTGGCTGTTTACTTTGCTGAGCGTAAGATTTTATCTTGATGAAATCCCAGTAGTTCATTTTTGCTTTTCCCTTGCCTCCGGAGACATGTCTAGTAAGAAGTTGCTGTGGCCGAGGTCAAAGAGGTTGTTGCCTGTTTTATCCTTTAGGATTTTGATGTTTTTTTTTTGTCTCACATTTAAGTCTCTCATCCATTTTAAGCTTTTTTTTTTGTTGTATGATGTAAGAAAGTGGTCCAGGTTTATACTTCTGTATGTCGCTGACCAGTTCTCCCAGAACCATTTACTGAAGATAGTGTCTTTTTCCATTGGATATTCTTTTCCACTTTGTCAAAGATGAGTTGACCACATGCTTGTGGCTCTATTTCTGGTTTCTCTATTCTCTTCCACTGATCTATGTGTCTGTTTTTGTGCCAGTTCCATACTGCCTTGATGGATACAGCTTTGTAATACAGCCTAAAGTCCAGAATTGTGATGCTTCCAGCTTTGGTTTTCTTTTTTAACGTTCCTTTGTGGACTCGGGGTCTTTTTTGATTCCATACAAATTTTAGAATTGTTTGTTCTAGCTCTGTGAAGAATGGTGGTGTTATTTTGATAGGGGTTGCATTGAATTCACACATTGCTTTGGTGGTATGGACATTTTAACAATATTTGTTCTTCCAATCCATGAGCATGGAATGCTTTTCCGTTTCTTTGTGTCTTCAATTTTTTCATAAGCTTTCTATAGTTTTCAGGGTACAGATCTTTTACCTCTTTGGTTAGTTTATTCCTAGGTATTTAATGGGTTTTGGTACAATTATAAGTGGGATTGATTCCTTGATTTTCTGTGGCTTCGTTAATGATGTATAGAAATGATAAAAGAAAACAACCTGAGCAAAAACAGAAGCAAAGTAACAAATAAATAAAGGAACCAGCAAACGGAATGAAAACCAAATGCAGTTACATCATTTCCCCTAGAAATGAATATAGTCTGTAGACTAATAAGCAGGTGGAAGGTCTTCCGGGGGATGTGCCTCCAGGGCACAGGTGGGCAGGGTTTGGTGTACAGCTCTCTTCTCCACTTGGTGACACTGCTTAGCTTCTTGGGATCGATCCCTGTGCGCGTTTGCACTCTAGAGGTGAAAATGGCTTCACCCAATTCTGTAGTCTTGGCGCAGGAATCTCACACCTTCACTGACCTGCGATCAAGCACCCCTCCTTTGTCTCAGGCTTCCGTCCATCCCACCTCTCTCCTGTCCATGTACAAGCTGTCTGCCTGCCAGGTAGCACCTCTCTCCAGTTTTTAAATTATATGGGATTGTGTGTCAACACTACACACTTCAGAGACCCCCGTGGTTTGAGTACACGCAGATTCTCTGGGGGAGGTTCTCACTGAGCAATGGCTGGGTGCTGGCTTGTCCCAAAAAACGTTTGTGGAATTGCACAGCAGCAGAGGTTGATGTTAAATCACACCACACAGCCATCTGTGGCTTGGTTTTGGTGCCCTCTGGCCTCTTTGTTCCAATATCAGTAAATGTGGCTCCTCTCTAGGGTCCACTGGGACCTTTGTGAGGAGGCCATATGGCCTCTACCAAATGCACTCCAAGCAGGGGAACCACTTCTCTCTGTGTGGCACATGGACCCCTCAGACCCTGTTGCCTGTTTCTGGGGATTCACTCTGCTTCCTCAACATAGCACCACCCAGGCACTGAGCTCTGAAACTTCATATGCTGCAGTCCACTGCTTATAGAATCCTGGTGCTGTTGAAACCCCTTTCTTTCTTCCAAAGGTTTTGGGGAATAGATTTCTTGTTCAGTTCCCTGAGTGTTGTTATTCTTTTTCTCTCTCTCACCAGCTACTTTTGGCGGGAGTGTTTTTCCTGCACGATCCTGATGTGCTGTGATCTCCTCCTTTCTCCTTCTGTCTCTGTCCTCTCTCCATGAAAAGGGCCCCCTACCCTCCACAACTCCCTGTTCTTTACCTCTCCGCAACTGCGTACCTGCCAAGTTCTCTGGCTCAAATTATGCAAATTGTTGCGTTAATCCTCAGATCTATTTCCAGGGTGATCAAAATGGTTTGACGCTGGTCTAGCTGCATTTCAGGGATGAGGCAAGCTCAGGGTCCCCATACTACTCCACTGTCTTAACCCCCCCCCCACTAGTATTTTTTTAAGCAATAAATCATAAAAGCAATAAAAGAATCCTGGTGTTTATAATTTAACTTAATATGCCTAGAGAGGAAAAATCATTTTGTTAAGAGATGAAATCCACCAGTTAGACCTATATCTCCTAATTATTATGAGATATTTATTGAATATCTCCTGTGTGCAAAGCATTCTGGTGGTCTTTGGAATATGGGAGTCAAATTTAAATAACTCAGCCAGGCTGAAATGTGTTTGAAGTAAGTGTTGCATCATTATTGCCTTAACAGAGTAAAGGGGAAATATCCCTAACTGTGTTATTAAGTTGTAGTTCTAAAGTGATAAAGTAGCAACTCACATTGCACCTCTTTTTCTGAAAACTTGAGACATCTTAGTATTATAAATGTTTAAAAGCTCAATGATGAGCCAATAATAATAAAATTGGAAGATATTAGTGACTAATAAGATAGGCATATTTCCATCACAGTTGGAAAGACTCTTTTTGAGAGTGAATCTCTATCTCTGGAACTGTGTATTTGAGCATAAATTGACTCTGCTGCAACTCCAGGTTTCTGCAGTGTGGTTGGTCTAATGGTAGAAGGATCTAACATCACCTGGATTTCCATGATACTGCTCTGACAGGTATCATGCAGGCACTCTGCTGTGACCTGCTTGGCATTTTCTGCGCTTTTCTTCCATCTTCTAAATAGCAGTCATTTTAGTAACGGAACTCAGGATTAGCAACTTTCTTATCAGGTGATAGTAATTTCTTTAAATCAAAGCTGAACTCTAATCAAAATTCAAGTTTATAAATAGTTTGGATGGATACCTTTTCAAGCTGACGAATAAATCTTCCTTTAGTCCTTGATGCAATTATATACTTGTCAGAAGTGACTTTGTTTGCAAGGTATTGGATCAGTAGCTTCACTTGTTGAGTGAAATGCACAATTATAAAACTTTTATTTTTTAAAATTAAAAAAAATTTTTATTTATTTTCAGGAGAGAGAGAGCATGAGTGGGCAAGGAGCAGAGAGAGAGAGGGATTCACAGAATCTGAAGCAGGCTTCAGACTCTAAACTGTCACCACAGAGCCCATTGCGGGGCTCGAACTCACAAGCCGCGAGATCATGACCTAAGCCGAAGTCAGGTGCTCAACTGACTGAGCCACCTAGGCACCCCGATTATAAAATTTTTAAATAGGCATTTCGTAGATATTTTATTTCGGTTGCAAAATTTCAATGTATTTCTGATAAAGTAAGGAAATGATAAATGGAGCTTAGTTCTAAATTCTGAAACCCGTATCTAGTTTTAGGTGTATTTCTTATTTAACTTTAGCATGTCATTTAACTTTTGGAAGTTTGTCTCTTCATTGATAAAATAGAGTGAATAATATTTGACATGATTATGTAACATAGAACTATTGAGAAGATAAAATATTGATTATTAGAACACTTGAAAACTTTAGAGCACTCTCAAAAATGTTGTATGTATGCTTAAGTGATAAAAAAGGAATAAACAAAATCCTTATTTGGTTTGAGTGCTTATTTTTGAAGTGAAGGTTATCACTCTTTAGAAAAGTTTGAAAAAAAAAAACCCAGGGTATTGTGTTTGAGATTTTATTTGAGTGACTAGGACAGAGCAAGGCATAACATTTAATTTACATTCTTGGAAAGACAGCAGCTGAAATCGCCTCTGTCAGGAGCTGAACATGGACTCTGAAGACATAATGGTATTGTACGTTTGGCATTCCACATGTTCTGAAACATTTTTTAGTCTTCAAGGATTTTATAAATATCAACCAGTTCATCCCAGTTTTGCTTCCTAATAGCTGGTGTAAAATTGGTGTTCCTTGGGCCTCCGAGTATATTAATGCATGCTTGTCACATATACATTGTTTGAAAATTAATTTCATACAGAATCACAGTCTCCAAAATAAAAGGGATATAAAAGTAAATGTTATTTATGAGATCGAATTTAAATAACACCATGCAGTCTTTCGTACAGATGACCCAAACTCTGATTTCAGGAGATAGAAACATTGGCTAAAATTATTGCCCTGTATGGTAACCCAGAAAAATTCTACGCCTCGTTCTTATGATTTTGCACTGTTAGGATTCCCTGCATCGAATTATTTTTTTAACATATATGAAATAGAAATTCCACACTACTAATACTTTTAAGGGGTGTCATTCAGAAAACATGAATGTACAAAAAAATGATAAATGTTATAAAAGTTCATGTCATTTTCTTAAAATGATTATTGGGATACATTTGAAGAAATCTGACTTGTTTGCCTCTTTTTTTTAGTCTTCTTTACCTGCAATGACTGATCTTCCAGAGTTTTTTATTGCTTCTTATAAATGGCCTGGCTGGACTCATGGCCCATTGGATCAAAAAAATTGTGCTGCATCATGGGCATTTTCCACTGCAAGTAATGAAGTCATTTTGATTACTTATAATTCTCCCTTTGACTCAAGATTCTGGGACAGTGGTTAAAAGATTTTTAAATTTAGAATATTTAAATGTTAACATTCGGTCAATATAAATAAAGTTTTCTTCTGACCAGAGAAAGTAACCTGAAGATTATACAAATACCCATTTTCACACTGAAAATTGGCCTTGATTTTTAGGGTGTCATTTGAAATGGAGAATAAATCAAAAGAACAACAAAGAAAAGTTGCCAAAACTTGTTTGTTCTTTGAGAGTTAAATCCAGATGATAAAAAGAGTATAAGATACCTTTATTTATAGTATTATGAGTAATATTAATATGAACTTTCACATATCTATATAATTCTCCTCTTGTCTTTATACGATTTGCAATAATTTCCTTAATTATTAAACTACTTTAATATAAGGAAACACTTCAGCACAAAATAATAATGGATTAAATAGGTTTTATCTCATTTTAGATAAAAGCAAACTTGTAGCTTCTGACTCTAAATTGATAAGAGTAGTTTCCAAATTAGCACTGCTGTTACTTCAAAAGTGTAAGGGATACTTCTTTTATAGTTACTTTCATATAAGTTCACAAGTCCAGTAAATCAATAATCAGGTTAATTTCATGATTTAGTCTCTAAATTCTCATCTCATAAAGGAGTGTTAGTTAGGTTCCAGCAAATAACATAAGCCTAACATAACTTTGATTGGCTAGTATCAAAGATCTTTATGAAACTATGTTCTAGGCTTTGAAGGTGATTCCAAGAATCTGAGAGCCTTGGAAAATAAGAACATAGGCTCTTAGAGAAGGCAACTCTGAAGGATCATGCTCCTTGGGACAGAAAAGTACTGATAAATTGGTCCAAATATCATTGCTTCATAGTATCAGCTAATTTATTTTAGAAATGATGCCTTTGGCCAAACTTACCTCTGGAGCGGCTCATCGCTTAAGTCTATGCTACTTCCTACTCTAAAACAAATGCTCTCTGGATTTCTGATATTTGTCTTTGCTTGTTAGGGATCCGTATGGGGGACCTATTTGAGCTTTGTTTCACATGGGTGGAAAAATATTTAATCAGATAAATCTTATAGCATTTTATGTTCATGTGGTTAATGTATTACACCTCTTAGGTGATATATAAGAATTTTGCTTTAAATTTAAGTTAGACTAGTATTTATGAGAATGTCTTAGAAAAGATATTGGTGGTTAAATAGTGAGAGTAACTTGCTAGGATGATTTGGATGGTGTACTTTGGTGTCTGCAAGTCACAGTTCCATAGATGTCCTCAGGCCAGGGCTAAATTTGGATTTGTCCCCCTACCTAATATACCAAAATACCAGAAAGAGGGTTTTCAACACTTTTGTGGCTTCAGATGCAGTGGTTTTATATCCGCTGTATTCAATATGACAAATCAGGCACGTGTTATTTATTTATTTATTTATTTATTTATTTATTTATTTATTTATTTTTAGTATGTTAAGCATAGAAAAGAGTAAACTAGGTTCTCTTAAAGATCTAGAAAATAATGACAGAAAATACAGTTACAATTTAAAAAAATGTTTGCCAAAGAAACTAAAAACTATAAAATGGAATAAATGAAATATTTAAAAATTCACACGTATAAAATAATAGTTATGCAACCAATAAAATTCAAGCAAAATGCAGAAGCTGAAGAGGTGAAAGACTTTGAAATGGCAGGGGTGATACCCGTCACAGAGCAGATGAAGGGATAAAGTAAAATAAGCAGGGCAAACCATAGGGTGTTTCTCACAGGTAAAGGCCAATAAAAGTTTTCAAAGGGAGGGTGGAAAATAATTTGCTGAATTGAGTCCTTTCTATGTCTGACTTATTTCTAAGAAAGTCAGGTTAATTTGGATTAAACATTCACTGAGGTTCAGAAATGTCTGTATAAGAGCAACATATTGTGTCCTATCAGAATTCAAAATATTTATCCTTGAGCTGAAATCTACAGGTTTCTAGGGCTACGAGGAATCTTAGAGGTCACATTTCGCATGCCTCTGGTTTTATAAAAGAGGCACAAATAGATAAAATGACTTACCCAATCTCAGAAATGATCCTGGAAGCCAGGGTACTGACTCCTTGACTACTGTTGTCAAAGTATTCTTTGAACTGGAGAATAGTAACACTAACATTTTCAAATTTACATTTGATTCTGAACCCCTGTGCTGAAAGTCAAAGCATCAAGAAATTTCTGTTTTCTTCAACGACATAGGGAATTATTTTCTTGAGAATAGGAGAGGTGATAGTAGAATGTCATTTTCTCTTATGAAATTTATCCCAGCATAGTAAGAGATGGGAATTGAGAAAGTAGGTTAGATTGAGCAGATATTGAGCACTTAAAATCTGCCGCAATTGCATTACAGAATTGTATGTATGCCGTAGTTACATAAAAACCATGTACATACAGATATACATATGTAAGTGAATTATTTAAAAATGAATTATTTTAGAAAAATTCTAAATTAGCACCTTGAGAAATTCCAGTATACAGACAAGTTTGATGAGCAAAAGCTATAACATCTTCTGAGAAAATTGGATGGATAGAAGAAAGCTTATGACTTTGTTCCCTTTACTTATAAGTAACTAAGTTTAAATATCAATAACGAACTATACCAGCCATCCAAGAACAACAAAAATTTGTTCCAAAATGGCACCCATCCCCATTTCCTCATGATCTCATCACTCTTGTTAGTTTATCTAGGTAGCATAATTGAAATGATAACGGATTATCATTTTATCCAATGGTGGATTAATTTTTCTAGCCTGTTATTCTATCACAGTAGCATTATGATTCTTGTTCATCATTGTAATTTCTAGTACTTAGTTCAGTTCCTGTCACCGAGCAGGCAGCCAATAAATGTGTTGGGAAAAGGAATGAACTGATTAACAATGACAATGCTAGGGAATTTTATATTGATATAAGTTTATATCAAGTATAAATAAGGTGAATTATGCTTTGTAGTTTTTAGATATTGTATAAGGTTTATGTAAGTATAGATTAGCTTACGGATGGTTTCCTAAATGGTTAACCTAGACACCAGTTTAAAAATCAAGGATTCAGTTTATTTCAATATATCATATTAATATAGATGAAATTCCAGTTAAAATTTCTATAATTTTTTCTAATATCCTCAGTTTAGTTGCACTCATTTCAAAAGTTATATATTTATCCATGGCTGTACATGAGGTAACAGGAGATAGAAATAAAAGTGAGGTATGATTCTTGCCCTCAAGGAGTTACATTTGAAAGATTCCTTAATGAAAAATTCATAAGTATATAGAACATGAAAGGAACAAGAAACTAGAAAAGAACAAGGAACTAGAAAAGTTTTTGAAGTAATTGAGCAATACCAAAACTGGATAAAAATTATGACCAAAATTATGACCCAGTTGAATCTGCTGGAATGCATGATATATTAAGGAAATTGGCCTTCATTTTAAATTATAAAAGGCTCTAGAGACAAGGATTCAAAAAAAAGGCAATATAAATTATTAAAAATGCCATGTGCTATTTGAATATTAATCAATATTCTGTTTGAAACAGGTGTGGCTGCTGATCGAATAGCAATTCAGTCCAACGGTCGATACACAGCTAATCTATCTCCTCAGAATCTGATCTCTTGCTGTGCCAAGAACCGTCACGGATGCAATAGTGGAAGCATCGATAGGGCTTGGTGGTTCCTGAGAAAACGTGGGTAAATAGCTGCCCAACAAATGTTTGTAGGATTCTTATGAGTTCTGTTTGGGGTTAAAAGAAGAAAAAACATGAATTTTAAGATGTTTACCAAAAAACATATTTTGGTGCTACACCTATATAAATGTATGTATGACTTTTAAATATACACTGTATTTGATATCTACTAAGATTATAAGCTATTGGAAGCAATTATTTGAAGAATGTATACATTTCCTGGCTAAATTAATAGGAGGATTCTAGTAAGCATTGTCTCCTAGTTGCTCTGAGCCCAATGGCTTTACCGAGTCTCCATGGGAATAGAGTAGTTGATATTGTTGATATCTCTGCCCACCCTTCAGTTACCCAGGTAGATGGATAATGCCAGGTAAAATTAGACTAAGAATGAGATGAATGAAATTAGTTACTTATCATTGTGTTGCCATCCCATTTGATGAGAAAAAGGCCGGTTGTTTTTATGTATCTCATGTAATCTGATACCTCTGCATCCTCATGTTTCCTATAAGAGCTAATCTACTTAAAAGCTAAGTTATCAAAGTAAGGACCCTACAGCCGATAACTAGTGGTAGACATCTGTATTGCTCACCTGTGTTTTTATCATCCACTGAGTGCTCTAGATTTGCTATAGAATAGTCAGGTGCTATGAAAGTGTGAGTGGCAGATACTGATGGATGGCAATAAATTGCTTTAAAATTTTTTCATACATTTTGCTTAATAAGGTGGTGCTTAGAATGGACAATGTGGGCTGACACCTTTTGGTTTAGCAGTGCTTGACTGGCTTCTGTTTTGTACTATGATAAAAATTAGTACTCTTTTGAAGCTTAAAAATGTAAACGAACTTTGAGACCGAACTGCATCTTACTGTATTGATCTGCTCAGGTTACCATAACAGAATACCATAGACTGGAAAGCTTAAACAACAGCCATTTATTTCTCGCAGGTCTGGAGGTTGAAAAGTCCAAGATCAAGGTTATCTAGTCATGGTGAGAGCCCTCTTCCTAACTTGCCTTTTTGTGTGCTCACATGGCAGAAAGAAAGCACTGGTATCTCTCCCTCTTCTTATAAGGGCACTAAATCCAGTGCGAGGGCACCACCGCATCACTTCATTTAAAGCTAGTTATCTCCCAAAGGCCCCCTCCAAATACCAACACACTTAGAATCAGGGCTTTCACACATGAATTTGGGGTGACATAATTCAATCCATACCACTTATTATTCCAAAGTAATACATTTTATGCAAGAAATTTTTGAAGAGTTCATTGTTCTTAATGGCTTTGCTTTCATCATGCTTCTAGCTCAGATTCTCTTACTCTGTTGAACACTATTGAATTTTTTTGAAGCAATCGTATCTGATACTTCTATGGCTAGTTCAAGCTGAATATATATAAAAGAAATTTTATTCTTTATTTTCCTTATGATCTTATTCTAAATTCAATAACTTACATTAGTTTTGGTACCAAATTATTTGTGCTTTTTACTATGTTCAGTTTCAAAATCAGAAAATAAAATTATTTTATCTTTTGTACAATGTATGCATGTGATAACTTTCTTCTTAGTATATACTATTTCTCCCAAAATGAACCACATAAACATAATAATTGAAATGTGATAAAAAGGTATTTATAACTTCATAAAAATGTAAAAGCAAAAACAGAAACAAGACAACCTTAATTCTAAAACTTACATAACTGATCCTTATACCCCATCTAAACATAATAAAATCATTGTCTTTCTCATATTAAGCTTGGCTCTTCTACATTATAATTATAGACTCAGAATGAAGAAGTCCTTCCCCTATGAATATTACCATAGATTTTATTGACAGTCACTTTTCATCTTTAGGAAATTCTATACCACAGATAAGTTATTTATTAAAGTAGCTTGAAACGAGATTTTAAAATTATAACAAAGGAAAATGAGGAGGCAGGGAAGAGTAATATATTGAACTGGTGTATTGGAGTTAATGAACACTTTGAAAGTTACACATGTAAGTAGCCAGGAAAATTTATAAATGTTTAAGTAAAATTGAGCATAGGTTCAATATTAGGACATTTCCCTAAGTATTACTTTTACTTCTTTGCTTATTCCTCACAGACTGGTATCCCATGCATGCTATCCACTTTTCAAGAACCAAAATGCTACCAATGATGGCTGTGCCATGGCGAGTAGGTCTGATGGGCGGGGAAAACGGCATGCCACAAAGCCGTGTCCCAACAACATCGAGAAATCAAACAGGATCTACCAATGTTCTCCCCCATACAGAGTCTCCTCCAATGTAAGTGTAAATGGCGAGAATTAACAGTGGTTAACTTTCTCAAATATCTATAGCTCTACTGTTATTACAACTATTTAAAAACTATTATATTCTAAAATAATGCTATGTTTTCAGGTATAATTTTTTAATATTCTTAAAGTGTCCATGAAGGACTCTCAGATTTCTGATCTTTGTCATGTTAGCAGCATGAATGAATATAAGATATGTATTTGCATATTTGACAAATGAAAGCTAAATCAAACTTTTTTTCACCGACTCTCTTGTGGTAGTAGCTCATTGTATCAATCCTTTGCCTTATTCCACAAAATAATTGAAGTAGGTATAGCTATAATGGGAACATGACTCTCTTAGATTCTAGTTTTTCATGTTGAAAGCCAGTACAGATTTTACTCCATCCTATCAACGTTTTTGCTCACTTTCAAGATTTGCTCACTTTCAGAATATCTGAACCTTCAGTGGCTTCTAATTACTTGCAGAATACAGTTAAGTATTCTTTTTTTTTTTAAGTTTATTTATTTCTTTTGAGAGAGAGAGAAAGAGTGAGAGTGGGGAAGGGGCATAGAGAGAGAGAGTCCCAAGCAGGTTCCCCGCACCATCAGCACAGAGCCTTACATGGGGCTCAATCTCATGAACTGTGAGATATGACCTGAGCTGAAATCACGAGTCGGATGCTTAACTGACTGAGCCATCCAGGCGCCTCTACAGTTCAGTATTCTTATCATGGCATATAAGTCTTCCATGATGTGGTTCTGACTTATTGCCTTACAGACTCTGTCCTTCCAACACCTACCCCTGCACCTGCTCCTAATGCTTCAGATAAAGAGGATTACTGTCCACATCCCAAATACATCATGCTGTCTCATGTTTCTCTACTTACCAACATGATGATTCCTCTAACCCAAGTGGTTATCCCACCTATTTCCATCTGGTAAAATCTCACACATGGGTCAAGACCCAGGTCAAAACTTCATCTTCTCTGAGAATTTTACTTGTCTCTTACATAAGATTCATTTCCCTTTTCATCTGTACCCCTGGGAACTTTGTGCTTATCTCTGTAATGTAACTCATTACATCATAATGCAATTAGTTGTCCTATTCTCCATCTACTCCACCAAAATGTAAATCCCTTGAGGACAAGTACAGGGTCAAAATTTGTTTCTGTCCTAGTTTTTGGTATGTACTCTGTAATCAATGTGCATACATGAATGAATGAAAGAACAAATGAATGGCCTTCCTTCTTATTAAGTGCTGCATTACACAGCACTTGGGAACAACATAGAAATATTTATATACTAAGGTACACTGAGGTACCTCACTAAACACTCACCTGAGGTTGTTCCTGTGATCAAAATAATGGATAAACTGATAAAATGTGGTTTTAGTTATTTATTCGTGACCATAAAAAGTTATTTTAAATAATAATTATAAACTATTATTATCGGTAAAAGTCAATAAAACACATGGGTGCATCCTGTCTTTAGCAACTTGATCAAAGAGGTATTTCACATGTAAGTATTTCAAGGCATGATTAAGAGTAAATTATAAGTGGTCAAGCCACACTGGATTGTAGAATTCTTAAATTGATTATATAATACCTAACATTATACACCAAATAATAGGTTTAGTATGCTCTGATAACAATAATGATGTTCAATGATGCTTCTCCTTCTAGGAAACTGAGATAATGAAAGAAATCTTGCAAAATGGACCAGTTCAAGGTAAGCTTGGATGACATACGGTTGCATCTTATTTCTTTCTTTAATAAACAGCATTACATTTTATTTCATGCAAAAGGAGCTTAATAAAAGAAAGAACATTTTTACTTTTAGAGTGTTCATAAAGGTTCACCCGTTCTAAGATCCGCGCAATTATAGGATATATGCTCACCTAATGACTTCATTATTTGCCATTTCATTTTAAGAAGATAGACATATCATAAATTGAGTTTCTAAATACTAGTGGCACATTTGATGAAAGTCTTTTGCTAAGTCTTTCCAAACGTGATCATGGACCAAACAGGCAGTCAAACATGAAATGCTAAGTGGCAGAGCTCACTTAATTATTCAGTCATATTTAAGTATTAAGTATTAGAAATTTTCTCATCTTCACTTTTTAAAATTTTTTTAAATGTTTATTCATTTTTGAGAGAGACAGAGCATGCACATGCACATGAGCGGGGGAAGGGCAGAGAGAGAGGGAGACACAGAATCCAAAGCAGGCTCCAGGCTCTGAGCTGTCAGCACAGAGCCCGATGCGGGGCTCAAACTCACGAACTGTGAGATCACGACCTGAGCTGAAGTTGGATGCTTAATCGACTGAGCCAGCCAGGCACCCCTCATCTTCATTTTTAAAGGGATTAGGTAATGGATTGAAAAAAAAATCGAGATTTAGCAGTAGAAAAAAAATCTAATTGTTTTCCTTTTTCTATAAACTCCAAAGATATCAAAGAAGCCAGTGTGCTTTTGTGTTTTATAACATGCCTTCTGTTTTGATCAATTTTATAAATGTGTTAGGGATAGTAAATTAACAGTAAATACGAAAATAATACCCTGCTTTTACATTGACTTTGATTTTTAAGATATCGTCTCTGAGACATAGTTCCTCTGCTTATCTGTTTCATTTTGCACCGCTGCAATGGATAAAGATAAGTTTACAGAGTATAGCCCCTGTGCTATACATTGCCTGGAAAAGCATGGAAAAACAAACCTAGCGAGGGCTAAAATGGAAATTCAGGCTATGAAACATGAAGGGCCCAGAATATATTATCAGTGCAGTGGAATGAATCGAATAAATTTAAATTAACCAAAGTTAAATTAAAACATTTGATATAGACCTAAGGAATTATTGTCCAGCATCTGCTTTTGCTTTCCTGAATGCTGATCTAATTAGTATTGGTTCAACATCTAGCAGGAACCATGGGTTTTAAAGTCGTTTTGGAAGAATTTTTATTGATCCTTATCACCACTTAATATGTATTGGGAAGCCAGAGCTTCCACAAAACATGTCCTGAATTTAATTCTAAAACTCCCGAGACCTTACACAAAACATGAAACAAGTGAAGAGAATTATGCAATTTTTATTGGCTGTTATAAGAGTGGGAGATTCATGTGTGATTTACATGCATGCTTCATTAAGTTGAGGTCTTGTGACGAATTTAAAAGGAGTACAGGCAGTACAACTCAAGGCTGAATTCAAAATTCCACCTTTGACCTTTGCTACTTAAATGACTTTGGGCAAGTTATTTAAGCTCTCTGTGTCTTCAAATCATTGTAGTAATGTTTCCAGTTTCTTTCTCTTTTGATCAGTCAGAAGAAATTTGATCATAATTCTTTAAATTTAGAATACCTTAGGTTTTTTTTTTAATGTTCAAGTACGTCAGTGTTCGTGAATTTCACATAATGAATCAAAAATAATCAAAAGTAAGAACCAGAAAGAAAAATCTGAAAATAGTAAAGTTGGAATCCAAATTATTCAACATCCGTTCAACAAATGTTGTTGTCAAGAACGCACCTCCTGCCAGGCTGAGCCAGGAGCAGGAGATAGAGCTGAATCAAGGTGGGCCCCATTCTGTCCTCATACCTTGTTATAATTCCGTGTGCCAAGCCTGCTGCAGTTTCCCTAAGAAAAATCGCACTACAGTAATTTATATAGTTATATCTTTATGGGTTTATCAAGTCTGAAGGAAGGAGCTACCTTCAAATCAGTCGTGATGATCTCTTACCCATACTTCTTCATTTGGCATTGTTTTTTAGCAGTGAAGTGTATATTTTATTCGTGATGCTTAGGAAGTGTTGAGAAGAGCTGAGGGGGTCAATGGTTATTTAGAAGAGGAAAATCACTAGCACTATCTTCATATGTATATAAATGCTGGTCGACTCAGCTTGCTGTAAACGCAACATGTTGCCCCGTCTAACACATAGCATTTTCTCTTCCGTCACTACAAAAGAATGAAAAGGCAAGAGAATGCTGAATAAATAATACCATGTACATTCTGCTAAAATTTGTAGAATTACAAATAATATTAGGTGCTGAAAAGAGAACAAAATAAGATCGGCATCAAGTACGGTTCTATAAATTCTTAAACTCCTACGGGAATGTATTTTAAAGCAGATAAAGAAGAGTTGCCTCTTCTGAGAATATTTAAACAGCACCAGAAAAGGCATGAAACATTAAAAAAAGACATAAAAGGGAACATTCAAAAGTTATATTTGACTTTGGAGTTAAAGCTTCATTTTAGGGTCTATCAAATGCTGTGACCTTAGTTTTTAGTTTATTTAAAAAGCACGTCAAACTAATACAGACAAGCATTGTGCACTTATCAACATATACTCATTTAGTCCCAACTAAAAATACTTTTAATTCACATCTTCTAGAAGTTTAAAGTCTTCACCCTGAATTATCCTAGCCCTTCAACAAAGCAGCACAAGATACAGAAAAGAAGTCATCTAGGTGAGGGAATGAAGGAGAGCTTTATCAAGTATAAGCTCTTACTTTCTAAAGAATACAACAGTGGCTTAGCTCTTCAGAGCCGGAGGATGAAATCTTGTCAGAGCATTCTTTTGCCAAGGGTTTGCTTTTTATTCAAACTCACCGAGGAGAGGAAAGGTTTGTATTTACTTGCAAGGATTAAGGACAATTATTTTAAGCTCTGTTTGCTGGGTTCACCCTTCGCTGCTGGCTTAATTGGAGTTTTAAGAGGCTCCTGGTGAAGCCCAAAGTTAATGGAGAAACAGCAATCACTAGCCAAGTGTACTGGGGCTTGTCTGCAAGGGTCTCAATTCCTGGTAATAGGGCTTCCGTCAAGTAGGAATAGATGGTGTTTTAAAGGCATAATGTGTACTTAAGTAATATGCTAAATAGCTAAAAGCTGTTTTTATAAGAGAACCAAAAAAATACTGCAGCAATTAAATTAAGTAGGAAAGAAAATTAGACCGAATTGCAAAGTCTCTTGTTTAGACTCTCCTGACGATTTAACCATTGATTGTTCTGTGGAAATTTCTAGAGGTTTTTAAAGAGAATTGTTTAACACTGTTGCATTTATTTTGTTGCATTTTATTTTAGCTATAATGCAAGTCCATGAGGATTTCTTCCATTATAAGACAGGGATATATAGACACATCACCAAAAAAACAAATGAAGAACCCGGAAAATATCGAAAGCTTCAGACACATGCTGTCAAACTCACTGGGTAAGGCAGTTCCTTAAAATTCTTCATTTAATGCTTTTGGACTATGAAACTGAATATAAGTGAATATAGGGCATACAGGTACCAGAATTCTCCTTGGTACAAGAGATTTCCACACAAATTAAAAATTATCCGAACCTTGGCACCATTTACTTGTTATTTAAAAGTCCAATTAAGGGGTCACTCAGTAGGAAAAGATGACCATTTTCTGTCTTTCACTGTGAGTGTGTTCTAAAAATCTGTTTTAAGGGAAAGGGAAATATATTACTGGAACAAATTCTGTATATGGCATAAGCAAACGAAGGGTACAAATCTAAAGTATGTTATATTAGGATTTGGGGAGATGGTTTTAGATGGAATTACAAATGGTAGTGATTATGCAGAACGAAAGAATAGGGTCACCTTTAATTCAGTACAAATTTTTTTTAAGTTTATTTATTTTGAGAGAGAAGGGGAGGGAAGGAGAGAGAGAGTGGAAGAGAGGCAGAGAGAAAAGGAGACAGAAAAAATCCCTATCAGGCCCCACACTGTCAGTGCACAACCCCACAGGGGACTCAAACTTGCAAACTGTGAGATCATGACCCAGTCAAGAGTTGGACGCTTAACCCACTGAGGTACCCAGGCACCTCCAAAATTATTTTTTATACTTATGTGAGAACTGTGGAAATTACACTTACCAATTTGAGGGTAAAATATGTTCATCTCTGTCAGGGCAAGAAATAACTTCAAAATGTGCCTGCATTTCAAGAGTAAGTAATTTCAGGAATAGACCCTACTCACAAGGAGGGTGTGGCCACCTGAGACCACTTTCCCCAGTGCCTTCCCCAACTCATTCTGCTTCTGCCCTATCTTTAAGCTCTTTCTCATAAAGTCTCACGCCAGTTCAAATGACATACTACAGGAAAGGATTTTGTGTCTTTTTCTTTCGTTTCCATCCAGACCCTCACTTTTCTCATTTTGCCATCACGGTAAATGACTTTACTCCTGTCGAGTAAGTTCTTCCTGTCTCTATTTGATTAAGCCTGCACAAAAACAACCTCAGCTACAACCAAATCACCACCTCCTTCTTACTGATCTTTGAAATGTTCCGAGTCAGTTCTAGGACTGTAGACGAGTTATCTGTGATGTCTCTTTGTCATCTGTCCTTTATTTTAAATACTCTTATATTTCAATGAAAAAATTACCATATTTCTTTGAATCTAAGATACTACTAATTTTATGACTTGTCTTGATTTCAGGGATGTGAAAATATGTGCATCTTAGAATTGAAATATATGGCATTTCATGTTAATATAGGATATTGAGAAACTGCAGTTGGAGGAAAATGTAAAAATAATTTCACCATCCAAAGATAACTTTTTCTTGAAAGTTTGGAATATTTTTATGTTCCTCCTAGGTATGTATGTGTGGAATATTTTTATGTTTCTGCTAGATATGTTTGTGTATACACACACGCATACACACACACACATATGTAGAGAGAGAGGGAGAGAGGTGGCTAGATAATTGAATGTATTTCAGAAGAAAATGAGATAGGAAGGACTTAAATGTTTTTGACAAATAAAATGTTGCTAAAGTATTCATTAGCAACATATAAGAATGCCAGTTTCTCAGTATCCCTTTAAATACTGGCTGTTTCGCTTTTCCCTTTTAGTAGATGATTTTGTATAGTTTTGGCCACTCAGCATTGCTCCTCTTTCAAGGGTAAGATTGTTTCTGATTACCCTACATTTTAAGTTATATGGAACAAGGTGTTTCCCTTGTTTTTTTTTTTTTCTTTTTAAATATCATTTAAAAAATAGGAATGCCTGTGTGGCTCAGTTGGTTGAGCATCTGACTTTGGCTCAGGTCATGATCTCACAGTTGGTGAGTTTGAGCCCACATTGGACTCTGCTGTCAGTATGGAGCCTGCTTTGGACCCCCTGTCCCCCTTCCTCTGCACCTCCACCACATGGGCTCGCTCTCTCTCTCAAAAATGAACATTAAAAAAACTAAAATGTAAAATACAGCATTCCTGGGTAGATTAATTGGCTCTCTAAAATAAAAATTTAAAAAATGCATATATGCTCACTAAATTCATATATAGTGTATATATGATAAAAAATGTATTACTTAAAAAGAAGATAGTTAAAAAAAATCCTCCCAAATTGTATTAATCTCACTATTAATATTTGGTGAGGAATATGTCAGGTAAGTCTCTGTTTCTCTATCTGTTGATGAAAAGACAGACAAACAATAATAGATGATATAGGATAATGACATTTAAAAATACTAATATTCAGATTAATTTTACCTAAATTTAATGAAATGAGACATTTTTGGTGCTTCAACACAAGAAATGGTAGTTCCTGAAAGAACCATTTACACTCAAGGAAAAACATATGTTAAGAGAATTACAGATTGGAGGAATAATTTATTTTTAATTATACATTTCAATTTAGGATTACATTAGGGTTACATATTATTAGCAAAATAAATTCACCATTTTTTTTTGAAAGAGAGAGAGAGAGAGTGTGTGTGCTTGGGGGAAAGGAGCAGAGGGAGGCAGAGAAAGAGAAAGGGAGAGAGAGAGAGACAGAGAGAGAGAGAGGGAATCCTAAGCAGGCTCCATATTCAGTACAAAGCCTGCCTTAGGGGTCAGTCTCACAAACTGTAAGATCATGACCTGAGCCAAAATCAAGAGTTGGACATCTAACTGACTGACCCACCCAGGTGCCCAGGAAATTTCTCACTCTTAGACTTCTTCCCATCTCTCTTACTCTCATACATCTTATATTTATTAGTAATATTATTATTTTTACATATTGCAGGATTATAGAATTTAGATTCTGCTCTGAAATCATATTATTAATACTTGTTTAAACTTTATTGTATATTAATATAATCATGATAAGCAAATATTTTTTATGATGGCCTTTCTATCCTTTAATTTTTAATGGTTATTTTGTTTAATAATTTTGTTGAATTATTTTCCAGCAATAATTTTTTTTCCTTAAATCGAGAAGGGCTCTTAATGCCTGTGGTCACTATTTTCTTCCATGTTTGAACAAGGGTTGGTTTTCTTTTAATTCAAAAATAATGTTGTTAGGTATAAAATCCTGGGACTACCTCTGTCCCCTTCTCTCTGCCTCTCCCCAGCTTGTGCTCTCTCAAAAAGAAACAAACATTAAAACTATTTTTTTCTTTTTCTTTTGATTGTCTTTCAAGGTTTTTGAGAAACAGGTTAAAAGAGATCATGTCTGTAATTTCTTTGAGTCTATGTCTGGACTTCTCTAGTTAATAATTTCTTTTGAGCTGTATGTTCTTCATGTTCTTTCCCCATCTTCTTTTTAAAACTTTAATATTTTTTAAATGTTTATTTATTTTTAAGAAATAGAGAGAGAGAAAGGGAGAGAGGGAGAGAAAGAGAGAACACGAGCAAGCAGGAGAGGGGCAGAGAGAGAAGGAGACACAGAATCCGAAGCAGGCTCCAGGCTCCCAGCAGTCAGTATAGAGTCCGATGCGGGGCTGAAAGTCATGAGCTGTGAGCTTCAACCTGAACTGAAGTTGGATGCTCAACCGACTGAGCCACCCAGGTGCCCTATAAAAATTTAATCTTCAGTCTATGTATTTCACTCTCCATCACTTCCTCTTTTTCTAGTCTACTCTGTCTACTCTGACCTTAGTAGTTCTTCAGTCCCATGCATACTCTGAATGACTTATGCAATTCAATTTGACTACATTTTTCTGTCCCTCTTCTTGATGCTGAATTTCTTTCCTTATTTAGTTAAGATGCTATGGCAAATCATTGTACTCAATCACGCACCCTGTACTCCTCTGCCCCTGCTTCATTCATTCACCTAGCTTAGCAAAATCTCAACCCTGGTTAAATTCTAATTGGCTATTCAAAAAATTTGTGTTTATGTATTTATTTTATAATTCCAGTATAGTTCATATGCAGTGTTACATTAATTTCAGGTGTACAATACAGTGATTCAACAATTCTGTACCCTACTCCATACTCTTCATGATAAATATATTCTTAATCCTTGTCTCTTATTTCACCATCTCCTTACCTTCTTCCCCTCTGGTAATCATCAATTCTCTATATTTAAGAGTCTATTTTTTGTCTCTTATTTTCTTTCTTTATTTGTTTTGTTTAAACTGTACACATGAGTGAAATCATATGGTATTTGTCTTTCTCAGACTCACTTCACTTAGCATTATACCCTCTAGCTCCATCCATGTATACTCTCTAGCTCTATCAATAGCAAATGGCAAGACTCATTCTTTTTTAGAGCTGAATAATATCCCACTGTGTATGTGTACGTGTGTGTGTGTGTGTGTGTGTGTGTGTGTGTGTGTGTGTGTGTATACAGTGATGTACACTCATCTTCTTTATTTGTCTATTGTGGAAACTTGGGCTGCTTCCACTTCTTAGATATTGCTGCAAAAAACGCAGGGGTGCCTATATCTTTTCAAAAACATGATTTCATATTCCTTGAGTATATAGCCAGTAATGGAATTACGGGATCATATGGGAATTCTATTTTTAATTTTTTGAGGAAACTCTATACTCTTTTCCACAGTGGCTGCACTAGTTCGTGTTCCCAGCAACAGTGCATGAGTGTTCCTTTTATTCCACATTCTCATCAACACTTGTTGTTCCTTGCGTTTTTTATTTTAGCCATTCTTACAGGTGTGAGGTGATATTTTATTGTGGCTTTGATTTGTATTTCCCTGATGATGAGGGACGTTGAGCATCTTTTCATGTGTCTGTTTGCCATCTGGATGACTTTTTCAGGTTTCACTATAATTTATAACCACAGATTTCAAGTAGTTATTTAATACTACCAAACAATCATATCTGGATTCCTATTCTGCTTACTGCCTCTCCCTTCTGTTGGTTATCTCAAAACTTTTCCTTTCTTCTTGAATTCCCAATACCTAAACCCTTGTGTTTTAAGCCGATAACCCTGAATTCTTTTTCACCAAAAAAGATTAAAGCAATCTGAGAACAACCCTCAGTATCACAGATACCACATACTCACATAGCTTCCCTTATACTCTTTCTTCCCACTTCTTACATAGATAACACTCCTACCTCAATCCCTCTCACTATAGTGTAGACCCTAGACCCTCTCTACCATTCAAAGATCTTCAGAAGCAATTTCCCCTTTTGTTTCCTCTGTAATCAAAAAATTATTTATCTCACCATACAAGCATGCCATTATTTCTCAGATATTATGAAAACAATTACTTTCAAAATTTCTTGATTCATTTTCTTCAGTTCTTCTCTACCAATGTTTTCTTAAACCTCTCCATCATTTTTTCATTCTCCTATTCTTCTTCACAAAAATACTTATTGTAAATTTATCAATGACTTTTGGAATCTGGACTTCCCCATCTCCTCCTTCTGGTTTTTCTTTACTGGCTGTGACTTTTCTGTCAATTTCAGCTAGTTTTCTTCCCCTTGTACTTCTACATGTCTTACTGTCGCAATGCCCTAGACTCAATTCTTGATGCTTTTCTCTCTTCTATTCTCAGTCATTCTCTTATCCAACTCTGATATCATCCTGGTTCTAAGTACCATCTAAGTATGTCACCAACTGAATTGATATCTCCAGTCCAGATCTCTCTCCTGAACTCCAGCTTCATACATTCCATAGTCTACTTGACATCTCCAACTAGGTCCCTAATAAATGATTCAAATTCAGTACTTCCAAAACTGAACTCCAAGTCTTCCCCTTTCTACTTTCTGAAGAGTATCTATCATCTATCATCATCTATCATCTTCTGATGACAATGGCATCTTTCCATATGCTCTGGCTAGAAACCTTGGAATCCTTGAAATTATCTTTTATTCCTTTCCTTGCAACTCACTTCAAATTTCAGAAACTCTGTTGACTCTCCCAACTTATATATAGAATCCAACCACTTTTAATTGTCTGAACTACCACCCCCTTGCTTGAACCACCATTACTCATTATTTTGTACATGGGTCTTCCTGCACTTACCTTTGCCCTCAACAGTCTATTCTCAACAGAGAAATGTTCCTTTTAGAACATTAGTCAGATCTTGCCACTCCATTGCTCAGAACTCTATAATTTTCTCATTTCCCACAGAGTAAAAGCCAAGGTCTTTACAAAGGCCTACCCGATCTGAGGCCTCCCCCATCTGCCAGCCTACACCCCCTCAACTTTCTGATCTCAATTTCTGTTAATCTGTACCTTGTTCTTCCTGATCTGGTATCCTTTAATGTTTCAGGAATCCACACCCCATCTCTCTCCCTCTGCCCAAAATACTTTTTATCATTTGTTCTATGTCACCATCATCTACACTTTGCTTAGGTCTCATCTCAGTGTGGCTTCCTGACTGTCCTATTCAATGCTGCTACCTTCCCTCTCCTCTAGCACTTTTGTTCCCCTTTCCCTAATGTATTATTTTTTATAACAATGATCACTTTCTAACATACTAGTTAACTTAATTAGCTTTTTGTGTTGATTGTGATCTCTCTGTCTCCCCTGTCATGAAACTCCATTAGAGGAAGTGCATATATTATTCATCGATGTTGTCAAACCACCTAATATAATGCTGACCCATAATGCATTTAATGCTTTTTCTATTCAAAGAATGAATATTTTACCTTATGCTCAATGCTAGTTCTTGTTCAGTCCTAATCTTTAAATGATGCAGTTCTTTGTTGAGAAATGGAGTGAGGGGAAGTGGGAGGAAAGAGCTGAGGCACTCCTCTGCTTTAAACAGAAGTTTGTAATTCTCGGGCCCATGCTCATCAAATCACCTCTGTCCTTAGTCCACAGCCCAGAGAGTTTGGTGGGACTCAGAATAAATCCTTGCAAATATCTTTGCTGCCATATGCTTCTCTCTGCTTTAGTTTTGCTTCGTCTTACTCCATCTTTCAACCATTGTCTCTGGTGGCGTGCCCAGGACGTCAGCAGCCCATGGAGCTTCCAGTGTGATTTCTTGTTGAGCTGACTTCCCAATGATGTAGTGGGAAGGGACTGACATAGTGTGATTGCCGTGGCCTTCCCATGGCCCTCATTGTAAAGATCTTGAGAGGTATTTCTGGACTGTCTGCATACTTTTAAGAGGAATATGTACTCAAAGTCTGGAGATTAATGGGAGGATTGTGGCAAGGGTTGTTGCTCAGTATTTACTCTTGTTTGGGTACAGAACAAACTGTTGTTGTTTTTTTTTTTTTTCGTTATTACTCAAAATTTTTACTTGGGATTATAGCTGTTTGTTTGGCTCACTAAAGATAGAAAGGTCAGTACTGAGATTTAAAAGTCTGTTTTGTCTATTTCGGTTTTTCATTACTAATTGTTAAACGACTTTTCAAAAAGGCAAATGGCATACAAATGCCTTTGTACTTCCACTACAACTAGAAATTCAGCTTTGCTTGAGTTCTGTTTGCCTTTAGTTCAAAAGCCATATTCCTTCTAAATGTCTCCTTCCTATTTCTTTTCATTGTTAATTTCTGTCTTTTCTAGTGATGTTCTTGATTTGGAAAAATTTTCCTAGCACATTATTGGTGATCGAAATGGTGTTTATTCTCATTTAGAGAACTCTGAAAATGCCAACATTGATGCGGAGCCTTTCTTGATTTATCGAGGCTCCTCACTTGTCATCTCTACTACCTATTTGTCCATGCTGGTCATGTCTTCTTCACTCTACTTTTAAATTCAGTCATGCTGGGGTTGAGCAAGATATAAATGTGTTTATATTTAATTATACAGACACTGTTTGTGTATCTTCCATGTTCAGTATGTCAGTTGCAGTAATGTGTTCACTTTTATAAACTCCTAGGAAATTGAGACCTTTATAAATTTCCCTCACATGTGTGGCAATTAGCAAGGCTCATTCTGTTGGTAGGCAAATTGCTTTTGGAGAATATGTTTATTTTTCAGAAATATTTCAGGTCACCTGGGCATTGTTAGGTGCCCTGGAGCAGTAGATTTTAATTCATTTCTCCATTAGTAATTCCTGATGGTAATTACTGCATTCAGAAAATTAATGCATCAGTGAATGAGAGAGTAATCAAATAGCCCAAGTAAGTTAATGTTCCTTATCAGAGAGCTTAATATTCTCCTATGAAGTACCTTACAAATTTATCACAACAAATTCTATTTGCTGCCCTTTCTGTAGAAGACAAAGCTATTAGATTGAACTTACTTGAACAATTGAATTTAAACTTCTGTCAAGTGCCCAGCTCTGGGGAATACAAGGAGGATTAACACACAGTCCTGCTCTTAAGGAGTTTAAGGAGTGAGGTAGACACATTCATGATTGACTCTAGCATAAGGTTATAAAAGCTATATATTTCCATATATAAACACAGAATTGTGGTAGATAGAAAAGCACTAGAAATGCCTTACTTTGCTCCTAATAATCTTATTTTACTCTTCTCTCTTCTCTTCCCAAAACATCCTTTCACCTCTCTTATGAATACTATGTTGTAAAAGGACTTAATTGAACAAAAAATGCCATTTATGTTGCAATATGGCATTATTTATACACCAATAAAAAGAAGAAAATATTACCACTTAAACTAAGAAACCCACTGTTTGTTGGCTGTATTTCATCTTTAGAGAAGTTAAAATGTGGCGTGTGTGTATGTGTGTGTATAGTGTTTGAGATTTTTTTATCCTGACTAATGTTCTCTATATTATGGTCTTATTCCTCATCTACATATCACTACATTATCTTACGTCTCTGTCCATCAAAGGTTCTGAGCTTTCATTAATCCCTCTGTCAGAAGTTGATAAAGTAGTATAGTTAACACATTTACACATGGTCTCAAGAATCAACACTAGAACTAAAATTTTAAAAATATACAAGAGTTATAAATTTTAGAAAATTAAAGGAAATAATTGGGATAAATGTTGACTCATTCTCATACTGTCATCCTGCTTGTGGGACACAGTTTTACTTAAGATACAGAGTCTATATGTCCCCAAAAGAGAATGATGAAATAATTCTAGGATATATTTTGCCATCGTTCAATAATGTCATATGTAAAAGTTCATTTATTTAACAAATATTTATTGAGTACCTGAATGTTGAAGGAATTGTTTTAGATGCTAGCAATACATAAGTAGACAAAAATCCTGACCCTCATTAAACTTATATAATCTACTAATTGACATACAGCTATTAGGCAAAAAAAAAAAATTGTTTTGGTGCTAAACATTGTGTGTGTGTGTGTGTGTGCATGTGTGTGTATCTGGGATCAAGTTTTGTTTTGTTTTGTTTTGTTTTTTGAGGTCTTCTCATTTGCAACAACTTGGATGAATATAGGGGGTAAAACGTTAAGTAAAGTACATCAGACAGAAAAAGAGGAATACCATATGATTTCACTCATATGTGGAATTTAAGAAACAAAAGAAGGAAACAGAGACAAACAAACAAAAACCAAACTCTAAAATACAGAGAACAAAATGGTGGTTACCAGAGGAGCGCTTGGTGGGGGACAGGTGAAACAGACAAAGGGGATAAAGAATGCACTTAATGTATGAGCACTGAGTAATGTATAGATTTGTTGAGTCATTATATTGTACACCTGAAGCTAATGTAACACTGTTAATTATGCTTAAATTAAAAAATCATATCAACTTTTTTACTTACAAACATTATATTGTAACCCAGAGAGAAAGGAAACAAACTTTGCAAAATAGAAGCTGGAAAAAAAGCAAACATTACACAGTCCAAGAAGAAAAGATTGAAGAATAACAAAGGTGGTTTGCAAGTAGACGTCAATGATAACTTCAAATTTTTTTAAATTAAATTGAACACATAAGAAATGAAGCAAAATTCTAGAAATTGGACATATCTCCCATACATAACTGTGAAGATATCTGGTTTGAGTGAATCATAAAAAAAAAAAAAATCAAGTCAGGGCTTTCTGTAAACTTTGATGCAAATTCATTATATGACTTAAATTGGGTACAAATAAAATGCTTTCTAAATTTCTCTTTTCTATATATTCAATAAATATTAAAAAAGAATCCATGTTGTTCCTGACACTGTGCTGGACAATAGACATGGTGAGAAAAATTAAAAAAAAAAAAATAACACTCCTTGCTTTCACACTGTATCCAGATATTACGAAGACATGGTAGAAAGTGGTAAGAGAGCTTACAATGCTTGAAATAGATTTGAAGATCTGAGAAATGTCTCTGAGGCAGAAATGTGTGAGCTGAGAGGTACAGGTTGAATAGATGTAGGCGAAGGGGCAACTTTTAAAAGAGCCTACAATCAAGATACAACACATTATATAAACACAAAGAGGGTCATGTTTGCTGATTCTCAGAAGTTGATCTCACTGTTGGTGAGTTCGAGCCCCGCATCGGCCTCTGTGCTGACAGCTCAGACCCTGGAGCCTGCTTCGGATTCTGTGTCTCCCTCTCTCTCTACCCCTCCCTCACTCACACTCTGTCTCTTTCTCTGAAAAATAAATAAACATTAAAGAAATTTTTTAAAAAAGAAGTATTTGAGGAGAAAAGATGGCAGATGTGATATAGTTTTGTATTAGAACATGGACAGTGAGATGGCGAAAGAGTTCAGTATTGGGCCTGATGATTTTGAGTTGTCTTTAAGATATAAATATGCAGATAGGCATCAGAGAAGTAGATATACTGATCTCAAGGTCATAGGAGAGATAAGGTTTAAAGATGGATGGGACTAAACAGAGTAAGAAAAAAGCAAAGATTGATTGAGACTACACCATGGGAAAATCCAACATTTAATGACTGGCTTGAAAATGATGAGTCTACAAAGAAAGAAAGAAGAGGCCAGCACATTTTTTAAAAATCTTTTTGTTTGTTTGTTTAAATATATCCAAGAAAGCTATAAAGCTGTAAGAACTGGAATCCAGAATAAGTGAAGAGATGGGTCTTAGAAAGAGATTAGGTGACCACCCTCTCATATCAGGAAAGAAAGCAGAGAGTCTGAGGTTAGATGAAATGGTTGTAGCATTTAAGGTAGTGGTAAATTAAGGAAAATTCCTATCAAATTACCCTTTTTAAAATTTTAAAATTTATTTCCAGGATGTGGAAGGTAAGGTTATCTGTAGAGGGAAGAGGTGGTGGGACGGTCACATAATCAGACATTTGAGGTATGGAATAGTGATAGTTGACAGTGATCTTCTAAATGTTTAGAAGGAGTTGCCCAGAGGAACCTGAAGAAATCACTACACATTGATAATGGTACCCTTTGGCCTTCTCGTGTATGCTTTCTGCAGCTGTAGTCAGCTGGTTGGGTGTGTGCAGGGAGAAACAGGTAGTTGAATTCATTCAGGATGGGCAGTTTTCCAGATGGGTATAATGAAGAGTCAGAAAAGGAGTTAGGTATGAGTATTGACCTAGCTATGGGTCAAGTGGCAGAAAACTTACTAAGACCGGTGAAAAGGGAGGGTTGATGGGTTTGGAGAAAATAGAAAAATCATTGGATCAGAGGCCATGATGATTTTAATTTCAGTGATTTTCTGATTCTCTAATTTATTCTTCTTTTAGATTTTTTGATCATTATTTATGAGGAAAAAATGGAATCATGTAGTAGTGAGGCAGTAATATTTTATAGATTATGAATACAGTGTTAAATGCTAATTAGAAGTCATAATTATTTATGTTAGTGACTAATTATGTTGTAATACTGATTGTCTACTTTGTAGTCATAAATCTTTGATATTTATCTATATATCTATCCATCCACTGCTCCATCCAAAGAAGCTTGCCATATAAGAAAGCATAAAAATGTTTCAGAGTGAGATTTCTAGTATATTTTTTCCATATTTTATACGTATCATCAATAACAAGGATTCCATGAGCATTATTTACTGCCATTACAAATTATTTGACCTAGCTTTTGAGCGCCACCGCCTGTTTTTCCCCATTCATCATTTTTTTTTTGCCTCTTCCTTTCTGAATAACAACTAAACACTAAGGCTGAATTTTCTTGCTCAGTTATGTTTAACCCATGGCAAATTGATAAATCCTGAGCAGATGTTTTAATTAGAGGTTTTTAATGCATGACAAAGTCTAAGACAGTTGAATGAACATTTCAACTGCACTTATTTCAAAAATGCAAATAAATATGTGATAATTAGTATAGACAATACGGAAACATTTCATTTGGGTATTAGGATGTCTTTGAACTGCCAAATGCTTAGTTCTTTCTTGTTTGTTTGTTTGTTTTTTCGGCAGGGGAGGGCTACTAGTTTGGATAACAGTAGTGGTTACAACAAATAGATGTTTAAAATTTCTTATTCACATAATAGTTCTAGACGGATGATCCCAGTTTCTGTGTGGCTCTCTTCCACATGGTTTTGGGGCCAAAGCTCTTTACACATTGTCAGTCTGCCGTCTCTTAGGGTCACATGTGGTCTTGTTCAGCTGATGGAAAATGAAGAGCATGAGGAGGGCTTAAATTCACTTATTTAAAAACCCTAGCTCAGTATTGACACCTATCATATCATTCCTTTTCCTTTGGCTGCAACTCATTCGCATGAGCTCCCTCTCAGCGCGGAAGTGGCTGAAGACTGTAAAAGATATAACAGGAACATTTTAATATCAGAATAAATAGTGTTATATTTTAGAGTAGAATTCTACATTTTCATAAAATTAAAAGGAATAAAAAACCCCAAGACACAAATTCTGAGTTTGTGGATTGCTGACACAGTCCACATCTGACAGACCCTCTGTGATTGTGTGTATATTTAGAAGGAATTCATTGAAAAATTTTGAGAATCACTGCTTCAGATTGAATAAATTAATACGTGTATTTGGTACCAACTTTATTTGTAATCACTAAAGTAGTACTATTACACAACCCTCATACCTAAAAATCTTTATGAGATGAGAATTATTATTCTATTCTACCAGAAATCAGAGACAGAATGTTTTAAACAACAACAACAACAACAACTTTTCAGATCCTTCTGCCTTCAATAAGAATATCCTACCAGTACTACAAGGAAAGTTCAATGCCAAGATTCATTCGATGTCTTTTTACCATCTAAGTTTTCTGAAGCAATTGCTAGATTTTATTTTACTAAAACTTTTTTTTTAATTTTCATTTTTAAGTAATCTCTACACCCAACGTGGGACTTGAACTTAAAACTCTGATATCAAGAGTCTCATGGGCTATTGACAGAGCCAGCCAGGTGCCCCATTACTAAAATTTTTCTTAGGACAAAATTAAATGTATCCTTTTTTCCTATCTAAAATTCTAATCTTGCTTACTTCAACCACACATATTTAATCTGTACATAAAGACTTCTGCCTGATTTTTCAACAAGAAACCTTGTTTTAAGCCTGTAATATGTATCAAGTACCATGTTAGGCATTAAGAATACAAATACCAATTATATACTTCCCCTGTCCTCACACAAGTTGAGACAGGAAGAGAGAGAAAGAGAGAGGAGAGAGAAGCAGGTGCTAACACAGTGTCTTAAGTGTAGAGATGGAAATAGGATAGGAATTTATATTGAGTTGAGGAGGCGTATCACATAGGAAGGCTCATAACTCCCAACTGGGGAGCCAGAGAAGACTCCCTGGAAGAGGCGGCTCCTGCTGTAGAGCAAGTGGTAGTTACTAAAAGTATGTGGGAAGAGAAGATCATGTTTCAGGAAAAGTGTATAGCTAATGCATAATCTCACGGTGAAAGAGAATATTTAAGGAATTGGAAGGACTTTAATATGGGTTCAGTGTAGAACAAGGAGGAATCTAGTGGGAAAAAAAAATAAGACTAAGATGTATCCAAGTCAGAGGCACATTTTATTTAATCATAAATTTTCTTGGGGCGCCTGGGTGGCTCAGTTTGTTAAGCATCCAACTCTTGATTTTGTCTTAGTTCACGATCTCATAGTCTGTGCGTTCGAGCCCTGCGTGGGGCTGTGTGCTGACAGCACGGAGTCAGCTTGGGATTCTGTCTGTCTCCCTCCCTCTCTGCCCCTCCCGTGTTTGGTCTCCATCTCTCCCTCAAAATAAATAAAAATAAACTTTAGAAAAAAATCATAAATTTTCTTACTCATCCCAGGAAGCCTAGCCTGGCTCTGACTGCTTCGCCCTCCGAGATTGTTTCACCTTCCTTCTAGTATCTCAATGTTAATTTACACATCTTTTCAGTTTCAGCAACATTGTTCCCTTTACAGTAAAATTTCCCAGAAGCGTCCACGTGACGTCTCTACACCCCATGTCCTGTGAAATGGTGTTCGCAGTTAAGAGACCAAGATAAGTCTTTCACATTTACAAGCAGTTCAGTTCAGCATCCTTGTTCCGAGTCATTCTACGCTTGAGATGAGATAGATTTGAGAGCAGCAACTGGCGCCAGAGAAAAGAAATGGGATTTCAAACAGGATTCGAAAGGGAAAAGGAATCTTTCTTTGTGCTCTGTGGCAGAGCTGAGCTCTAGGAAATACATACATACACTTGGCTGACCTTTAGGTGTTTGCAGTCTCGTGGTGGAGACAGCCCTGTGACCCTGTAATGGAAGTGCATTGGTTCTGAAATGAGTAAACAGGAAAGTATAAGGGAGCACAGAGGAGGGGAGCCTCACCTCGCAGGACGCAGGTTCATTGGAGATAGCACAAGTGAGGAGGAAAGTAGGAAATGACCCTAAAATAAAGGTGAATAAATCAGTTATTCCTTTGCATTTCCTCGGCTGTGAACTCCTTTCTCTTGCCCTCTATTCATTTTTCTAATAGTCTTAATGTGTACAATCTGAATGTGTAAAAGCTCATCAGGCATTGAGAGCATTGATCCTTTTACATTATTGACTAAATTCAGGTTTGTTGTTGGATTTTATATATGTGTTTTTAATGGTTTCGACCTGGACAATACTTTAACTTTTATTCTACCCTTTTAAAGTTTTATTTTTAAATTAATTAAGTGAAAAATGTACCTGGAGTGTATTTGGGTAAATGATGTACGGTGATGATTTAATTTTTTCTCCTCCAAACTCTGAACTAAAAGTTTCAAGGCCATGGAATGAATAACCCACTTCTTCCTTACTCTTTATAATGTATTTTTATTGCTCATCAAATTCTTATATAAATTGATTATATAAGTTGTCCTGTTCAAAATTCTCACTATTATTCAACATCTACCTCTTTATTTTAATACCAGATGGTGTTTGCATTGCTTCATTGCTCTCATTTTTTTACCCATTTATTTTTCCTGTTTATTTTTCCCAATGAGATAAAAAAAAAAAACATCAGAGCAACTTAAATTAGAACTTGTTTTATTTAGAAAGAATATAGCATAATTTATTTGTTTTTACTTTTTAAAGGCTATTATTAAGATCCCTGTATTTAGTTTTCTTTAGGGAAATGCTATTCTTCAAGAATTTTGTTTTTGTACTACTTTTTTTTTCCTCTTCTAGATATCCTGAGATTTTCAAATTCTCATAAATGCAACTTTCAGAGATGAGGCTATTTGGCTGCTAAACTGTTATTCTATTTCACTTATATTCCCCAGGTTGAAGTACTTATTTATTTATTTTTAAATGTTTATTTATTTTGAAAGAGAGGGATAGAGAACGGGAGAGGGAGAGAGGGAGAGATAGGGATAGAAAGAGAGATAGAGATAGAGAGAGAGAGAGAGAGAGTGTGGGGGAAGGGCAGAGAAAGAGGGAGAGAGAGAATCCCAAGCAGGCTCCGTGCTATCAGCACAAAGCCCAGTGGGGGGCTCTAACTCACCAACTGTGAGATCTTGCCCTGAGCTAATATCAGGAGTCAGATGCTTAACTGACTGAGCCACCCCGGCGCCCCTGAAATATTTCAATAGAAGTAAGGTTAAAAATAAAAGAAATGTTAAAATAATAATTTGATTACACTGACTAAAGAATTTACTAATTTCCAAACAAAATATTTTGTCCATCTAAGATCTATAAAAGACCATGGATTTTATATACAAAATAACCTAATGAAAAAGAAGAGGACATAGGGATATAGATTTTCTAGAGATTTTATGCCAGTTAGCTATAGAACCAACTCTCAGTTCAAGCCACTTCGATACTAATCTTGTTTGATAAACCACTGGGACACAGCACAGTGTTCAGAGTACATGTGTTGAAGTCAGAAACATCTAAATCATCTGGCTGCCATTTGTTTAGCTGTGTTTAGCTGTTTGTAAGCTGAGGATAAAAGGGTGCTTGTGAGGAATAAATGAGACATGGACACAGTATTTGTAGGCTTGGTATCTGAAAGCATTTAATAAATGTCAACTACTATTAGTGAATAATATCGACAGTGGGAATCATTTGGGCTCTGTTTGTAAATAGATATATATTGTAAAAGACTTTTTACATTTGCTACACTTTGCCCCAAATCTATAACCTTTTGAAATAGGTTAAAAATTTTATTTTTTATTAAAAAGTTTTTTTAATGTTTGTTCATTTATTTATTTATTTTTAACGTTTATTTATTTTTGAGAGACATAGAGACAGAGCATGAGCAGGGGAAGGGCAAAGAGAGAGGGAGGTACAGAATCCAAAGCAGGCTCCAGGCTCTGAGCCATCAGCACAGAGCCTGACGCGGGGCTCATACTCACAGACCATGAGATCACGACCTGAGATGCAGTCGGCTGCTTAACCAACTGAGCCACCCAGGTGCCCCTGTTTATTTATTTTTGAGAGACAGAGAGAGACAGAGCAAGAGCAAAGGAGGGTCAGAAAGAGAGGGAGACACAGAATCCAAAGCAAGCTCCAAGCTCTGAACTGTCAGCACAGTGCCCGATGCCAGGCTCAAACTCATGAGCTGTGACATCATGACCTGAGCCAAAGTCCAGCACCTAACTGTCTAAGCCACCCAGGTGCCCCCAAAATAGGTTAAAATTTTTAAATGATACTCTCAAATTAGGTTATTCAGATTCCTTCCTTGTGAATCAAAGCTGAACTTCTCATCTGAGAAATTTACCTGATTATATGGAAAATAAGATCATCACATGCATAATAAACAAGTGAAATCTTCTGAAAAATTCTTTAAAAATTGACTCAGTGTTCCTTTTCTAATGCTTTCTAAAATGTTAAATTTATGTATAATAATATAGTTATAACATTGTGCAATTTTATTTCAGGATTTCTCAAGCAAAGCCATGATTGATATTTCTTCTTAAAGTTTATTTCTTTATTTTTTTGAGAGAGAGCGTGAGCAGGGAAGGGGCAGAGAGAGAGAGAAGGAGAGGGAGAGAATCTCAACTTGGGTCTTGATCTCACAAACTGTGAGATTATGACCTGAGCTGAAATCAAGAGCTGGAAGCTTAGCCAACTGAGGCACCCAGGGACCCCCACCACAATTGCTAATTGCTAATTGACTTCAGAATGAATTTTACGGGGGAATAGAATGTGGAATTACATTGTGTAATTTGATATTTTCCAAAATTTGGATGAGTTTCATTGAAATATTAGCTCTGGTGATCCTCTTTGGGTTCTATAAATACATTTACATTCTTAGAAGACACAAAAATGGATCAAAACACTATTTAGTACAGTTTAGAGAAAATTAGGTAAAATAAAATATCTTTTATGTGTTAGAAGTGTAACTGGAGGTTTCTTGGGTTGCTAGTGGAAATATCTAATTAAATACTATTCCTTGATTTTGTTAGGGAAAAAACATGGACAGAATATAGATTTACATTTTTTGAATAAAATTTAAAAACCCATGATTTTTTTGGTGAAAAAGGATGACATTAGGTAGTAGAGAAAACTAGTGAAATTTGGAAACGATATTAGCTTTGGTGCACAGAAAATATTCTGCTGTCCACATCAAAATGACTCAAGAAGACCAAAATATTTTTTAATGTGTATTAAATTGTCCCGGTCTCTGAGAACTCTCTAGCTTGGATAGAGGGCTCACCATATATATATATTTTTTCCTTTAAATTAAATACTTCTGAGGTTAAGTCTTTATGTGTTGGGTCTTGAGTCCAGACCAGGTTTCTTGTTTTGTTTTATTTTGTTGTTGTTGTTGTTGTTGTTTTTGTTTGTTTGTTTTTTTAGAGCCAGGAAGCATCTTTCTATCCTGATTTTTAAAAGTTTTGGTCAGGGGAGTGCCTGGATGGTTCAGCCTATAGAGCATACAACTTTTTTGATTTCAGGGTGTTTAGTTTAAGCCCCACATTGGGTGTAGAGATTACTTAAAAAAATAAAGTTTTGATCACAATGAGTTTTAAAAATGTATTAGGAATTTTTAATATATGTTGGGGGGCACCTGGGTGGCTCAGTTGGTTAAGCATCCGGCTTCAGCTTAGGTCATGATCTCATGGCTCGCGAGTTCAAGCGCCACATCGGTCTCTGTGCTGACAACTCAGAGCCTGGAGCCTGCTTCCAATTCTTTGCCTCCTTCTCTTTCTGCCCCTCTCCCTCTCACACTGTGTGTGTCTCTCTGTCTCAAAAATAAACATTAAAAAAAAAAGAAATCTTTAATATATGCTGAGATGAGCGAATGCTTTTCAATAGATGTAATGTTATATTCTATCAATGAATTTATGAAGTTAACCAGTTATATTTCTAAAATTTATTTTGTCGTGAAGGCTCATAGGTTTTATACACCAATGTGCATGATTTGTTATCATTTTATTTCAAGTTTTCTAAGGAAACCAAAATTGAAGCGTGTTTTATATTATCACCTTTTCAGATTTGGTAACATTATGATAGTCTCATAAAATAAATTGGATAATTTTCAGCAACTTTCAAATTTTTTTTCCTTATATATAAGGAAATTTTGCCTTAAAACAACCTGATTCTAAAGCTATTTGGGAGGTAAAAATTATTTTATATCTTTACTAGTGTACCTTATAGTCATTTACTTAATCTTTCAACTCTTTGATTAAACTGATATTTTTCCAGAAAATTAACTCTTCAAGTTTGGTGAGTCGATTATCACCATAAAATGCTGACAAACTACTAATAGTTGTTGCTAACTCCTTTGTGTAGTATTTAAATTCTCAGTATTGTTCTAATGTCTCACATACATGAACTCAACAGCATAATCCTACCTTAGATACAGTTAAAAATATTCTCAAAAGATGTATAACTAAAATAGCATTTTAATAACAAGATTCTAATATTTTGACTCAAAAACAATGGCTTATATTTATGTTTATATTTACTTATATAATATACACATAGAGATTATTGTATATGTTTGTGCTATTTTTTTAAAAAAGCTATTATGTGGAACTATTAAAATTATACACAAAGTTGAATCATTCAACTGTGAAGAAAAATACAAGAAGTAGAAGTTACTTAATTTCATAAAGTAAAATCAAAACCAACAAAATTTTTAATTAACAGAATAAAATATTATAAAAATATAGTCATCAACCATCAAATTTATATAAAGTAAAAAGCACAACAAATATCAGGAAAACTGTCATACAGTACTTGCTGAGGAAGACAACATAATTTGCTGAACTTCTGATGTCTTGTTTCAAGATACCATGGAGCCCTGTGTGAAGTTTTATCAGTTGAACACTTTATACCTTTATTATAGTTTCCCGAAGAATCAATTCTGATTGACAATAACCTAAGGCTACGTGTGAAATCTGCTATTGAAACTAGTTTCCTTGCCTTACTTGCTTTCCTTTTAACTTGTTCATAATACTTACACTTTATTTATCTTGTTAACCATATGTCTCAACCTGTACTCTGCTCATGTCATCAGTGCATAAAAGCCAAATTTTCTTTCAGTCCACTGAGAATGCAAATCCAATTGCATAGAGAGGTCTCTTATAGTTAATAATTTTTCTGAGATATCATCTTTTTCTAAGAGGACAGGATAATGTGCACTTATATTCATTACCATGAATATGTGTTTGCTGTCATGTAGTTTTTCCCTTTCACCTTCCCTATGAACGAAAAGATATCTATCCAGACTCTCTGGTTGCCAACAGAGAGGTTGTGGATTACTCTTTACCTCACTTAATACCTTCTTGGTCTCTGGTACAATCCCCTGCCTACATTCTGAACTGAAATTCAGGTTGACATGTACAGCTCCTAGGGCTATTGTTGTGTTATGTTGACACTTCTACTCAATCCCTACCATACCAACATCAGACATATTGTAAGTGCCTATCACTGTTTATCATGACTGGATAAATCTTCCTGCTCTACAGCCAAATATTGTAGGCTGTAATTGTAGGTCAAATATTGTATAATCCTTTCTTTGTAAGTATTATGTTGCCTCAAATGTTTTGCTTCACTATCTCCTCTTAGTCACCATCATTATATCTTTTGGGAATTACTAAGAATGGCTGAGGATAAACACAAGTATGGATAATGTGGTTCAAAGACAAGAGTCTTTACATAACAAGTAGGTATAGGACAAAGATTGCAGAGCCTTGTTAGTTACATAGATTTTTGAACCTCATCTCAAACTTTAGAGAAGTTATTTTCAAGGGCTTTCAACACAAAAATTTTATAATTTGCATTTTTAAAAATGGTCACTGTACGTGATGCTTAGAAAATGAAATTATGAGATTGAAGGTGGACAGGAAGAACAGTTGGGTAATTAATGTCAGAAGACATGATCAAGAAATAATGGTAGTTTGGGCTAGGATGGTAGTTCTAAATATGAATAAATGAGTATAAGATATATCTTTTTTTTGTACAATTGACAAGTCTTGATAATTTGCTGAAACGGATGTTGATTAGAGAGGTAGGTGTCACAAATGAGTCTCCAGTAACATTCATGAGGAAGAGGTTGCACAGATGTTCTATTTACTGGTATGGAGAACAGTAGAAGAGGGGCAGGTGGAAACAGAAGGATCAAGAATTCAGCTTGAATGTTGAATTTCAGATTTCTGGAGACATTCAAATGGAAAGGTCAAATAAGCAATGATATGTATGTCTGGAGTAAAACCATAGACTTTTACGAACCCAAAGAGAAACCATTGAAAATGACCGGCATTTAGATGGTAGCTGAAACTGTGGGAAAGGACAAAAAGGTTGCAGACCAAAACCTGAGGCAATCCAATATCTCAAGGTCAAATAGAGAAGGAGGGGCTAGTAAAGAAGACTAAGCAGAAATGGTGAGAGATGGAGGACCAAGCTAGCTATCACAAAGACCTGGGGGAGAGAGTGTTCCAAGTAGGCAAGAATAGTTAATAGGATGAAATGTTGTTGAGAGGTTATAGAAAACAGATACTGAAAAATGCTCTTTGGGCTTGGTGATATCAAAGTCTTGAGAAAAAGAAAGAATAAATAGCAGTTGGTTCTTCTTGCTAAGTCTTTGCACTTATATCCATGATTATAATTGCAGGAACAAATCACATTAAAATATTTTTGATCTCCATCTTAAGTCCTCCCAGATTTGACTTCTCTTATGTGAATTTACTTAGCATTCATATATGTTTTTTTTAATTGTTTATGAGTTAAACTCGATGAAAAAAACCCTAATTAGTTAAGATTGTATAAAGTCTAAAAGAACCATTTGGCTATTATACTGAATGGCTTCCAAAAATATTTGAAATTCTTTGAAAAAAAAAGTGCAATTATTTAAATTATTTAAAAATTCCTCCCACATGGATTTTTTTTTTTAAGTTAAAGTTTTTTTTAAAGTTTATTTTTGAGAGAGAGACAGAGACAGAGACTGAACAGGGGAGGGGCAGAAAGAGACGGAGACACAGAATCCAAAACAGGCTTCCAGGTTCAGGGCTCCAACTCACCAACTGCGAATCATGATCGGAACCAAAGCCAGGCGCTTAATTGGCTGAGCCACCCAGGCGCCCCTCCCACATTGATTCTTAACTGAAAATTTAAATAAATTTCACTGTGCAGTGATTATTTACTGGCCACCTTGCTAGGTGCTGAGGATAATGAGACGAATAACATGAAGAGCCTTAATAAGGAAAATGAGATAAGACCTACTAATTTGGTGCAGCTATGAAAAGTATCAATCAACCATTCAAAGAAGTCGCTGGAGTTCCTGTAGACTCTTGCGATTCTTTGAGTTCAGTGCACTAACAGAAGAGCGGCAGTGAAGAGGGACCCGGGGACGGTGAAACTGATGAATGAGTTTTATTTTTCTTCTATTTTCAGTGCTGATTGAATCGTGTTGCCTTTGTCTGTCACTACTGAATCAAAGTGACAGAACTGTTTGTGCTCCATTTGTTTTCCCTTGTTTGACATTGGTGTCTCATTGATTTGTCATCTCTAACACTGACCAGGTCCATTCTACTCTATAACTGCTATTACTACAAACTGACCTTTTACAAAACAAAACAACAATAGCCAGAAAAAAAAAGAAAGAAAAGAAAAAAACAGAAACAGAGTTCATTCTTATTTAGGTGCTGGGATGGTAGGAGCATTGTTTTAAAAAGAATTCTTAGAGGGACACTTGGGTGGCTCAGGAGGTTAAGCATGGGACTTCGGCTCAGGTCATGATCTTATGTTGCACTCTGTGAGGACAGCTCAGAGCCTGGAGCCTGCTTCAGATTCTGGGTCTCCCTCTTTCTCTACCCTTCCCCGACTCTCGCTTGGTCTTTCTCTCAAAAATAAATAAACATTAAAAAAAAATTTTGACTCAAAAAAATAAAAAAATTCTTAGAAAGCTCATTTGATATACATAAGAACGTGGTTTATAAAACATATATAATAGGGGTGCCTGCGTGGCTCAGTCAGTTAAGCGTCTGACTTCAGCTCAGGTCATGATCTCACGGCCTGTGAGTTCAAGCCTCACATCGGACTCTGAGCTGACAGCTCAGAGCCTGGAGCCTGCTTCAGATTCTGTGACTCCCTCTCTCTCTGCCCCTCCCCTGCTCATCTATTACACTGGATAATAATTTAATCCTCACTGTCTTCTGAGAATTAAATATGATACAGCATGTGTGCCATCTAGTTGACTACTCACTTTATAGTTCATTTAATTTTTTTTAAGTTCATAATTTCCTTAACCTTTTTTGTTACTTTGAACCTGTTTTCAGAATTATTTTTGAAACTGTAATTTGGAGCTGATTCTAAGTGTGACATTAATGAGTACTTATACCCCTTTACACTTATTATTTCAATTTATTATTTCAATTTTTTTTTGATCCAGCTTACTCGGGGAACACAAAGTAGATGAATAAGAAATAGATGGGAAGGAGAAATGTGACTGTAAGAGCTAATGGTTAATTTCTTTGGTAAATGTGATAAAAGTTTCATGGCCTTAGATAATATGATTCTTTTTGTACCAAGAAGGCCATTTAAGTAGTAGGAGTTTGGTCACATACACTTTAACTCTACTGGATTGTCTAAAGTCAGCGTGCTTAGAAATAATAATTTCCTTATTGGTAAACATGAAGGAAAGACATGGTACATGAATAAATGGTTGCATTGAGGAAGATGGTTACAGGCAGTTCATTGGATTTATAAAGGACGGGGGCAATGGGTTATGCCAAGGTTGAGAATGGCTTTCAGTAATCTGGAAAGTATCCTTTACCTTCTTGTTGAATGAGTGCTAATGTCTGCGGACACTTCGGGCTTGGGGGCCTGTGTGATGGGATTTTACTAGCCCCCAGTAGAGTGCTTCCTTCTAAATTTAGCCTCAATTCTTTTTTGTGATTTTGTTTTACAAACTGATACTTTCTGTGACAGGCGTTGCCCTCAAAATTTCAAATGTGATAGAATTTACATGGAGATTAGGTAAAGTAAATGTTTATGAATTTCTAGAGATGTGTGCTGGTCGAGGAGATGTCAGGCATAGGAAGTACAGTGGCTTCTGACTTCTTTCTGTCAGCTGGAGTATGGATTGGTTGTTCCTTGTAAAAGAGAGCACTTTCAGGGTAATTACTGTCAGTTTTAGAAAGCAAATGTTACACGCTAACGTCTTCGGAATCTAGGATCAAGATTGTATCCTGTATTCCAGGAATATGTATCTATGACAGTTCTGATGAATGAATGAATTGGCAGGTTTTGTTAAAAGACATGTGTTGCTATCGCAATTTACAATGTCTTCTCTGACCAGAAACGTGTAGGATATAATGGACTACTTTAGTAAGACTAAAAAGAAAGTCAGGCCAAGTCTACATTACAATAAAAAGGGAAAGGTTGCAGAAATATAAATTTTGCGAGTGATGAATGAGTACTACTTGTGATATTAAGTGACAACTTTGATGATTTATTTTGATCCTCAAATATATATTTAATATATAAATATATAGTATATATATACACTATATATATTAAATATATATATTATATAGTGTGTCATATTGTATGTATTAAATACAATATATAAATTTATAAATTTATATATATTTAATATATTTATATATAACTATATATTAACAATAAATATTACAGTAAATATTACTCTTTTCCATCCCCATGAGTGTAATGATTATATTCATTAAATTTCTGGATACAAGTTGAGATGGTTGGGTATGATAAATGCAACCTTGACTGGAATATTGTTATTATGACCAAACTGTTCTTTTTGCCTTAAACTTCCTACTTTTCCATTTTAATCTGTCTTTATTCACCATCACTAGCTTTATCTTTTTATGGTTGTTCACAATCCTCCTCCTTCCAAACCTTTTATGATATCTCTATGAATGCATACAGAGTAGCTCTTGGCATTATTTCATACTCTCCCCTCAGGTCTGTCTTCATTTTCTCTTGGCATTATCCACAAGTTACTCAAGGCCTGTATGCCTTCTCTTATCTCAACTATAAATGATTCCACCATTTCTGACTTCTGCTAGTCCCGTTTTCATTGTTTGTATTATTAGTTGTGCTCTAGATACCAGTGCCAATTTATTCACTCACCATATAGTTTTGAAATGTTACTTAACTTCCTTGAGCCTTAGTTACTTTATCTATGAAGCAAAGAAATTGGAGTGGAGTGGTTCCTGGGTGGCTCAGTTGATTAAGTGTCCAGCTCAGGTCATGATCTCACAGTTTGTGAGACTGATCCCCACATCCGGCTCCACACTGTTAACAAGGAACCTGCTTGGGATTCTCTCTCTCTCTCCCTCTCTCTCTGCCCCTCCCCCACTCTCACTCTATATCTCAAAGTAAATATATAAACTTAAAAAAAAGAAGAAATTGGAGGGGAGTCACATTAATGCTTTGCGCCACATGGTCTTGACAAGTCAACTCAGCCATTAGCTGACAGAGATAATGTATACATAAATGAGCTTAACTTTTCCCATAAAACTTTATTTATGAAAACAGGCAGTGGGTCAGATTTAGCCTGAGTCATAACTTGGAGTATACTATAATCTCTGAGTCTCCTTGTGCTGAGATTTCATGAGAAGATAAGCCATTTCTATTCCTAACATCAAAAGACTGAAGTTTTCCCTTGAAGTATATCTTCATATGATACTACCCTAGTTAATTGTCATAGTCGATGATGGATACTTTTGATCTTGTACTCCCTCTCCTAAGTACATTTCACATGATTGTGAACATCTTTACATATATTCTGTCAATATAGCATATGCAGGCGTTCCATTCTCTTAGTCCCACTAGTGGTCCCTCCATTATGACCAGAGCATATCTGGGCACATCTATGTTGTTATTTTCTTCTACACTTGTTTTTATAGGTCAAATTGCATGTGGTATTATACTTACAATATTTTTGCTTCCTGAAATATCAGGATAGGGTAGGATAAGTAATATATCAGCAACTCAATAAATAGTATTGGTTGAATGATTAATTAATATTAGGAGCAAACAATCATCTCTGACATTGTCATGCAAAAATTTTTTTTGATCTTTCACAAATCTCCATCTGCTTCTCCAAACTATGACAAAATTGGTAGTCCGTTAGCAGAACATATCAATAAAAGTAATTGATCTGGGGCGCCTGGGTGGCTCAGTTGGTTAAGCGTCCGACTTCATCTCAGGTCATGATCTCACAGTTTGTGAGTTCGAATTCCATATCAGGCTCTGTGCTGACAGCTCAGAACCTGGAACCTGCTTCAGATTCTGTGTCTCTTTCTCTCTCTGTCCCTACCCTGCTCGTGCTTCGTCTCTCTCTTTGTGTCTCTCTCAAAAAAAAAAAATAAACATTAAAAAAATCTAAAAAACAAAAGTAACTGATCTTAGATTGAGTAAACCTGACTTGATTTACATTTTGCTTTGGGGGAAAATGAAGGGAGATGGGGAATGCCCTCATCTGATTTTTCTTTCCTCTATAGTCGATTTTCTTTCATCTTTGAGCTAGCATTAATTAGTACCCCCTAAAGCTCTCTATCATGTTCAACATTGCTACACTCACCAGGCCTGAGCATTTTTTTTTGAATGAAGTTACAAAGTGTCTCTGGTAGAACATTCATAAGGCAACAAAAGCGTGCTTATCTTTGCTTCGTTCTTACTGTACTAATCTTTCAAATCTTTGTGTAAAGGGAGCTGAGAGTCTGTTTATCTGTAGTCTCACCTTTGAAAGCAGAATTCTATGTCCAGAGTACTCATATCATTGTTATTGGTTTGAGGCTCATCTGGTGGTTTCTTTATACTTACGTGGTATCTGACTTTCATTTCCTTAATAAGAAGGGTTGGAGTCCCATATCAGGCTCTCTTATATATTAGTTCCCTGTTTTCCTCTTAAATTTCCTGTTCTAGTAGGCTGTACTGCATAAGATATCTTTACATGTTCACTGTTCAGAAACTTTCTTTTCTATCTGTGTGGATTTATAATCACTAGTATAGAATTGGTCTTCCCAGAAAACATGAGTTTGAATTCCTCTTGTTCGTCTGTCGGGCCCACGCTGGGATCCCAGAGGTGGTGATTGTCGGATGCATTGCAACATTTCGGTCTAGATGGTTCTGCTCTAGTGTATTACACCTACCATCAGTGTAAAATAAAACTTTTCCCTCCTTGTAACTCCAGATTCTGAGATGGATATGAGATCTGCTTTAAAGAACTTGATTCTTAAACAGAGGTGATCTTGACATGTGCATTAAGAGATAATTGTTCTCATCAGAGAAGAATTCCACAAACTGTAGAAAGGCTCTTTCACAATTTCTTTTAATAATCAGCTTTTCTTGGTTCATGCAGTGTTTTACCTGTCAGATACCCTGAAAAGTCATGAATTTAAAGGTTCATATGCAGAACCACTGTAAGTAGAGAGAACTCAAAAGTAGATGAAGCCACTCTGTAATTACAGTCTTAAGCAGTGACACGTCAACCTATTGTCAGGAACACATCTCTGAAGTGCACAAGTAACACCTCTTTGGATGCAACTGTTCATTCAACCTTGAAATCATAGAGTTCATCTTGACTCTTTCTTCTCCCTTCCAATCGATATAAACTAGGCAACAAATTCCATCACTTTTTTAAAGTTTTTATTTAAATTCCAGTTAGTTAGCCTACAGTGTAATATTATTTTCAGGTGTATAATTTAATGATTCATCACTTACCTACAACACCCAGTGCTCATCACAAGTGCCCTCCTTAACGTGTGTGCTGACGGCTCAGAGCCTGGAGACTGCCTCAGATTCTGTGTCTCCCTCTCTCTCTGCCCTTCCCTTGCTCATGCTCTGTCTTTATGTCTCTCAAAAATAAATTAAAAAAAAAAATTAAAAAAATAAAATCGTATTCAAAGTAGTTACTCAAATTCAACAATTTTAAGCTATATAGAAATAGCTTAAAATGTGGTTTTCAGAAAATATAGTATTGATTAGCACAGTTATTTAGAAAGAACAAAATCTTTTTTAAAGAGAACATGGCATAATGAAATTCATGACATTCGTCTCTTAGCGATACAAAATCTTACATCATTCTTTAATGGGTTTTAATGCTTTACTCCACAGAATTTATGGTCTCTCCAGAAAGACTCTTGATATTATGCAAAAGAGTACTATTTCCAGAACTACCTAAGAGTGGGCATATAAGATGAACACAACAGGAAGAGCTTAAATGATCACATGCTTGAAATGAAAGATGTAAACATAGACTCGGGAGAGGGAACCATCAGTTCTCAGGCATCCTCAGCAAATAGCCGCCTAGATTTTTTTCAATAGTAGCATTTTCCCAGATGTCCCTAAAGTTTGAGAGAAAAGAAGTGTTAATGGGTCTTAAATAATTGAAACAATTTAACTTAATTACATAGAAAAAATACAAAAGAACAGTATAGGGTTCATATGAAGTAGAACCTTTTGAGGCAAGAAAAGCTACTATCAAGATCTTTCAAACTTGTGACTCTAAAATTTGTTTCAGATTAGCAGGGTTAAGGAAACATTCTCAACAGAGTAAGGTTATGGTCCTGGTCTATCTAAAATGTTTCTGAATAGTCCTTAAAATGAAGATGTAGAAGTGAAGGAAAGAAGAATATAAATAATTTAGAGAGTATATATGAAGGTAACAAAGATCCTTATGTCCTCAAAGATAGCCATTGACTTACAAGAGGATATTTGTGAAAATATCTACTATTTCTAGAAATTTCAGCCTATTGGTATAATGGCAAGCCAAAGTCCAGTACCATAATAAAGAACTATAACAACTATAACTATGTAACTATAACTATATAACTATATATCTATATATATAACTATATAAATATACACAGAGAGGGAAAAAGGGAGAGAGAATAATGCCCTTCATAGACTCAAGAAGAGAGGAACTCTCTCCTGTAAATGAAAAAGATACGTAGTCTTCTTGCTTTGCACTAGTTAACCTTTATTTTTGTTTGGATAAAGGTTTTAATTACATGAATTTGCTTTGATAGCAGTGGGAATTCTCCTAGGGCAAAGTGATTTTTCCCAGCCTTTCAGAGAACGTGAGATATTTAGAAAACAACCCATAGGTATATTTCTCTGCAATACACCGCTGCGACTCTATGGATTGATTGCCATCTTAGAAACAGTCTTAAAAAATACAGGCAGGAAAAAATAACAGAAATTTGCAGTGCAAACATTAAATCCTGTGATGGATGGACCTTGCTTGTCATTCGACATGGAGGCAGTAACATAAGGAACTGCACAATAGCTTCCTTGGTGAGGCGTGATATTTTCTCTTTATCTGAAATTTGCATAAAGGTTAGTATCTTTTGTATTTAATTTTCTTTCAGAAGCATCCTAGTCTGTGAAACTCTAAAACTCAGTGGTCTTCCTTTCTTCTTCCTCTCTCACCTCTATTTGAAGACTTCATTTGTTTTTCTACCCAATTCAAGAATGTATGTAATAATCTGAATGCTGGCATCGTCTCTGAGCTACATAATATTTTAACTAAAGCATTGTAAAGTTATAATAAACAGTAGTGTTTCCTGAAACTTATAGCAACTCCAAAAAGTTGATAGACTTACAAAATAAGAATTATAGCTATCTCTTATATCATTGAAAATTTTATTTAGATAATCTTAACAAAATGGAGGGAATGTATGAAAAACACAGGCCATTGAACAAAATAGTAGTTTGTATTTCTTAGATGTCTCTAAACTGAAGTAGTAGTTTAGTTTAGCCTGGGTGGCTCAGTCAGTTAAGTGTCTGACTCTTAACTGTAGCTCATGTCGTGATCTTATAGTTTGTGATCTGGGCTCTGGACTGACAGTGTGGAACCTGCTTGGGATTCCGCCTTTCCCTCTCTCTCTGCCCCCTCCCCTGCTTGCTCTTTATATCTCTCTCAAAATAAATTAAAATTATCAATAAAGATAAAACTGCAAAATGTTTTTCAGAATTAAACTAGCTTGAACTTACACATTACACTGCCCAGAGTATTTGGAACCTTAAAGTATTCTAGTCTCCTAACCCTGTGTATAGCAGAAAATCAAGAGAAAGAGATGGGGGCCAGGGCAATCCCCACTCCTAGCCTCTATCAGGAAAAAAAGAAAAATTGTTCTTCCGTGATATCACAACTTCCCAATCATTTTTTCTTCCTTCTTTTTTTTGTGCCGAAGGATCTGAATGCATTAATATATTGTCTTGAATTCCCCCATAATATTTACCATAAACCTGCCTTTTTTTAGGCAATACCTCTGTGTGATGATGCCATCATTTTCTCTTGTACCCTATTAAAAACAGCTTTCTGGTAAATGGACCTGTTGACAATATTTAAATGAATTCGTATCTCTTCCAGGAATGGGATACTGGGATTTAACTTTAAGGAACTCTGATGTTGAGATCTGGGATCCTAGAGATGGATTGGCAGGGCTATATGTGGTCAGAACTGTATTCTCACAGTCCATCACAGCACACTGCCGTTGGGGACTATATATTTATTAGAGAGAAAGATAACATGAAGAAGCACATGGGATTTTGAGCCTGGGCTTAGCACTTGCCACTTTGTGATCTTAGACAAAGTCTTGTTATTTCATTAGTAGACAGAACATGTTACTAACATCTCCCTCGCAGGATTTAGTCAAGAGAAACCCTGAGATATTTGTTAAGTTTGGATTCTTTATGTACTGTTACATGCCACACTGAAAATGAACCAGTACTAGGAGTAAAACATAGGATTTCCATATATACATGTGTGAACAGAAATTCCACAATAAGTACCTAGCCATTTTATAAAATAATACACATACATATATATATTTTCATGAAAAATTCTTTTATTTAGGACAATTATCTGTATTGATATTATGCTTATTGGTAGTCCTGGAGATTTTTAGTTTATGCCATTTAGGGTAGAGTTTTGGGGGGCTGGATGTGAAGAGGAGACATCTTTAAATACTTTAAAACTTCCGTGCTTTAGTTGTCCTACAATTTATCTTCTTTGACAAATGAATTTGATTTTAAGCCATTTGGACATAGATGAGTATATTCTGTGTAAATATGATGAGTGTATAGATGAGTATATTCAAGTAAATAAGGTTACGGTCAAAAAGAACTCTGCAGGCACATTTTTGTAGGACCATGACGGCAATTCCATAGTAAAACAGGGTGGGACATAAGGAAAATAGAAAACATAAAACTCTGGGAATAATTTATATTTTATCAAGATGCAAATCAAACATTTTTAACCATGCCAATATTGTTTATTATTCTTTGTAGATGGGGAACACTGAAAGGGGCGCAAGGACAGAAAGAAAAATTCTGGGTAGGTACCTCTTTCCAAATGCATTTCTAATGTGATGTGAATAGTTTAGAATCATCTGTGTCTCTACCTCCTTTTGTGTTATTTAGTCACATTCTAAGTTACAGTCATATTGTGTGTAATAATGGTATTTTTTCCAGCAGAAAACTCATTATAATCATTTGTATCAAAGTAACAGTTTTCCTCAGTTCCTCTTATTTCAAATTATAAAAGAAGGTAAAGTATTTTTTTTTCAAAGCAAGAATCAACAGGAAAACATTTTCTCTTGTTATCATCCATATTAAAGTAATGGCTAGACTTCTCTCATATGTTAATTTTCTGTTCTTACATTGTTTTTGCTTTGGATGATGTTTTGTAATGTTAGCATCAATTTTATGTATTGATATAAAGTATATATATTTCCTGTAGTGGTAAAGTGCTTTAGTTTTGCTTTTGCCAATTATAACAAATATGTGTTCCTTCACTGAGAAAGAAACAATGTCTAGCATAAAAATTAATAGACGGTAACACACAAGAAACATTTTAAAGAAGACTGGAACATATCATCTCAAATATCCGATTAATCACAATGAACTTTGATGAATTGTCCCAGGTCCTTATGTTACATAGATTTTAATTTTAATTTTAATTTCTGCAACAGCACAGAAATAGAATGAATAGGTAATGGTAATTATTAGGAAATTTGAATTTGAATGTATACAGTAGAAGACATATTATAACTTATAGGACATTAAATATTAGTAGTGATATTCATCAAAGTGACTCTTATTATTTAGGTTTCTTCACAAAGCACTCACAAAAATCAGTCACCCAAGTATGAGATCATCTCTTATATTTGCCTTGCTGATATATGGAAATATTTTGCTTTTAAGTAGAATGATGCTTCTTTCTATTTAAAATGAAGTTTCTTGGGGCACCTAGGTAGCTCAGTCAGTTGAGCATCTGTCTCTCAACTTCAGCTCAGGTCATGATCTCACGATTCATGAATATGAGCCCGTCATTGGGCTCTGTAGTGACAGAGCGGAACCTTCTTGGGATTCTCTATTTCTCTCTCTCTCTCTGCCCCTCCCCTGCTCTTGCTCATGTGCTCTCTCTCTCTCTCAAAATAAAAAAATAAATTTTTAAAAATCTGAGCTTTCTTTTTTTTTAATTTTTTAACCTTTTTTTATTTTTGAGAGACATACAGACAGAGTATGAGCAAGGGAAGGGCAGAGAGAGAGGGAGATACAGAATCCAAAGCAGGCTCCAGGCTCTGAGCCATCAGCACAGAGCCTGACGCAGGGCTCAAACTCATAGACCGTGAGATCATGACCTGAGCCGAAGTCGGCCGCTTAACCAACTGAGCCACCCAGGAACCCCAAAATTTCAGCTTTCTTAAATATCATTATCTTCATTAAAATAAAATTTGCAATAGCCAATAATGCTATTAGCTAAATTAATGCTAAATAGTTAAAATTCATAATTCGTGAAAGGGGAGATGTTGTTCGAATGCCTACAAGTAAGTTTCTGTGTAGGATTTCTACTGAATGAATTTAAACAGTTATTCAATCTCATAATAATATAATATTTAGAGGCAAAAACAAATTATTCGATTAATGTATTTAATTCACAACAGTTTTCACCATATAGCACCTGACAAACCAGATAGGTATTTGTCGAGTAAATATGAATCAAAGTGTAAAAAAAAAAAAACAAACCAGAACTTTCTGTGACCCTTTTACCTTCAACCTCATCATTTCCACCCTAGAGCCTCATGGATGGTGTATGCACACACACACAGCACACACACAGATACACACACTTACATATACTTGCTCATTCTTGTATATTCAACACATATACGCAGGCTATAATTTTAGATTACTTTTGTTGCAATTACTATCAATTCTGATCTTACTACATACCTAAAATTTTCAAAGAAAACTATTTCATGGGCATAAAATCAGGATTTCTTTCTGCTGTGTCTCTTGTAGATAAATTGTTTAATGTCCCTGGTAGGAATATAAGAATCAAACTGAAAAGTCATCATATTTTATTAAATTGCACATTTTGGTTCCTTATTTTCTCTACTTAGCTGTATCCTCATCTTGGGCCACTATTGTATCTGCCTTATTTACTGCTGTATCCAAAGGACAAAGCAGAGTGACTGGTCCGTAGCGGGAACACACACAATACTTGTTGCTTGAGTGAATGAGTAACATTAACCTGTACAATCAGGAAAAATTAGTCAGGCCACTAAAATAGTTTTCACTTTACATAAAAATTAACATTTGGTTTAATTAAAAGATGAAATCCATAAGTATTACTACGGTTTTACAAGAATTGTGCAGGGCCTGAGATGTTATCCCACTTGAATTAAGGACCATGGGTCCAAAGAAAAGAGTACTTAACTGGTGCTCACATCCAGATCAGCAGCCGTATGTCACCACATAGGTCCTCACACTTTAGTCTTGTAGTGATAAAAGGCAACAATATTTTCCCATAGAAGTGCAGTCGATACCTCATAAATGAGGGACAGAGAACAATGGAGTTTCTCCATTTGTTTAGAGAGGAGACAGGCAACCTCCTCCTTTCCTGTAAGGAGAGAAAAAAAAATTTATTCCATTAAAATGGGATGGAAAGGGTCTTATGTTCTTACCCTTACCCTTAGGAATATAAATATGTCTTTGCAAGGGCCAGATAAATACAGATAATGTCTCCAAATGCTGAACTTCATCCTTTTTTAACATGTAAATACCAGGGGAGATAATGTTCCAGTACTCCTGGCACCATGGGGCTTAATTTAAGACCTTGTCTGGTCTCTGACTCTTTGGCCCTCTTGGGGAGATAAGAGAAGTTTTATTACCCTTTTGGATCAGATCAATTAACTAGACAAATGGCTACAGATCTAATTCTCATTGAATGTGAAGATAAAAATATTTCTGGCAGAAGTGAAAGGAAATATTCCTTATCTCCGTATCATACACACTCTTTGTGTGCCAGTAGATTAGAGTTTTTTTCCAAGGGCCCTACGAAGTTCAGAAAAGTTTTATTACCCCACAATTATAGATGAACGTTTTAGAATATTTACATGTAGGCCTATAATATAGTAAATTAAAATTTAAAAAGTGGATTACTTCCATTACTGAGTAAAATGTAATACATAACAATAAGCAATATATGCCACTAAATAAGTTGAAAATAGTATCAGAATTAATTTTCCAAACCATTTTTTTAAAAGAAATGAGAGGGCTTAATCTGGAGAAGATTTTCCATCCTGTGAGCATTTGGTAGATTTGGGATCAAGCTGAAGGTTACATTTGAAATATGCAGAGAGAGAAAGAGAGAGAGAGAGAGGCCTCGAGGAGATAGTGAATCTAGCTGAATTAGAATTTAGAGGAACCCCAAACACAAAGTCATTTCTTCCCATAGAATAGTTACTAAGTTGCTAGAACAGTATGAGTAGCTAGGGAGGGGAATGAGAAGGCAAAGTGAAATCTGCAGCCTTGAAGAAACTGAAGGAGGATTCCCACTGGATGAGAGCCTGAAACATATACATGATAGGAGTAGACTCAGTTCAAGAAACACTTATCTCCAGCCCCGACCTGACTCAGTTTCTGCACAAATTGAGGTGATGAGTTCCTCACCATATTTCCTTAGAAGAAGAAAGGGCTAATAAGATCAAGGTCCATCTGTAATTATTAGGACAGCATATCCAGCTTACATTTAAAACTTCTGAAACATGTGAAGGAGAAAATTGTGACCAATAACTAAGGGGAAAAACTCTCAATAGAAGTAATAGATAATACTTTAGATGTTGGCTTTAAAAGAGCCGTTGTAAAAACCATTTTAAAAATATGGATGAAATATGGAGACTTTAAAAAAATTTTAATGTTTATCTTTTGAGAGACAAAGAAAGACAGACTGTGAGCGGGAGAGGGGTAGAGAGAGAGAGAGAGAGAGAAAGAGAGAGAGAGACACACAGAATCCAAAGGAGGCTCCAGGCTCTGAGCTGTCAGTGCGGAGCCCAACACAGGGCTCAAACTCACAAACTACAAGATCGTGACCTGAGGCAAAGTTGGCTGCTTAATCCATTGAGCCATGCAGGTGCCCCAATGAAAGATGGATACTTTTAACAAAGGATTTAAATATATATATATTTATATATAAAATATAAAAGTATTTATATACTTTTAACAAAGGATTTAAACATATATATTTATATATAAAATATAAAAGTATTTATATACTTTTAACAAAGGATTTAAATATATATATATTTATGTATGTATATATATATATGTATATATGTATGTATGTATATATATACATACACACATATATACATATATATATATACATATATATATATAAATTACTGAATGTGTGAGTGCAATGTTTGAAATTAAGAACTTGCTGGATGAGTTAAATAGCAACCAAAATTAGTGATCTTAAATAAAATTCAATGAGATTTGTAATACACAGAGAAAAACATAATGAAAGAACAAAAGCTAATAGAGAACAATGTGAATACAAATAGTAGGACACAAACAGTTTAGCATTCATGTAATTGTATTCTCAGAAGGATTGAGAGAGAGAGAGAGAGAGAGAGAGAGAGAGAGAATGAGTCAGAATCAATATTTAAAAACTTGATAGCCAATAGTTTTCCAAAACTGAAGGACATTGATCCAAAAATTCAGGAAACTCAATAAACTCCATAAAGGAGGAACAAAAAAAAAACATGCCCGGGCATTTAATAATAAAATAGTTGAAAGTAAAAGATAAAAAAAAAATTTTAAATGGCAGACTTTCTTAAATGATAGGTTAACCTCAGGAAAAATAGCCTAACTGATGGCTCCCTGAGAAAAGAATCTCTTTAATAAATGATGAGGAAAAAACTATCTTCATGAGCAAAAGAAGGAAAGTGGACCACCTTTTCACATCACTTACAAAAATTAACTCAGAATGGGTTAAAGATTTAAATGTAAGACCTGAAACTGTGAAGAAAACACGGAAAACACTCCTTCACTTTGATCTTTGCAATGACTTCCAAGATAGGACACCAAAAGCACAAGTGACAAAAACAAAAAAAAACCAGTGGACTACATCAAACTAGAAAGCTTCCACACAGCAAGACAAAAACAGAAACAAAAGTAACAATGAAAGTCAACCTAAGGAATGGAGAAATTACTTGTAAATTGTGTATCTGATAAGGGGTTAATATCCAAAATATTTAAGACACTCATACAATTCAGTAGCAAGAAAACAAATAATGAGATTAAGAACAAGCAAAAAATCTGAATACACCAGTTCCAAAGAAGATACAAAAATGGCCAACAGGTACATGAAAGGTACTCAACAACACTAGTCATTATGGAACTGTAAAACTACAATCAAATATCACCTCGCACCTGTCAGAATGGCTAATATCAACAACACAAGAAACAACAAATGTTGAAAAGGATGGGGAGAAAGGGAAACCCTCTTGCACTGTTGGTGGGAATTCCAACTAGTGCAGCTATTCGGGAAAACAGTATAGAGGCTTCTCAAAAGTTAAAAACAGAACTACCCTATGATCCAGCAATTCCACTACTAGGTATCTACCAAAAGAATACACAAATACTAATTGAAAGGGATACATGCACCCCGATGTTTATAGCAGCATTATCTATAATAGCCAAATTATAGAAATAGGCCAGTGTCCATCAATTAATAGATAAAAGAGAGAGATGCAGTACATATGTACAATGGAATATTAGCCATGAAAAAAGAATGAATTCTTGCCATTTGCTTTATAGGTAGAGTGTTATGCTAAGGAAAAAGTCAGTCACAGAAAGACAAATACCATATGATTTTACTCATGTGGAGAATTTAAAAAACAAAACAAATGATCAAAGGGGAAAAAAGAGAGAGGGGAGCAAACCAAGAAACAGACTTTTAACTATAGAGAACAAACTGATGGTTATCAGAGGGGAGGTGGATGGGGTAATGGGAAAAAAATGGGTGATGGAGATTAAGGAGGGCACTTGTGATGAGCACCAGGTATTGTATGGAAGTGTTGAATCATTATATTGTCTACCTGAAACTGATATTACACTGCATGTTAACTAACTGAAATTTAAATGAAAATATTTAAAAAATTAACACCAAATCCTTCTCAAACTTTTTTAAAAATTTGAAGATGAAGGAACACTCTGAAACTCGTTTTACAAGTCCAGCATTATCCTGATACCAAAGCCAGAAAAGGATACTCCGAGAACATAAAATATCCCTGATGAATAAAGATTCAAAATTCTCAAAAAGAAAAAAAATCCTAGCAAACTAAATTCAACAGCACATTAAAGTCATCATAATCATGATCAAAGGGATTCATGCCTGGGGTGCATGGATGGTTCAACATAAGCAAATCAATAAGTGTGATCCATTACATTAATTAAATGAAAGATAAAAATTATATGATCATCTCAATAGATACAGACAAAACATTTGACAAAATTCACATTCTTTAGCGATTAAAAAGTCTCAAAAATTGTGTTTAGAAGGAATATACCTCCACATAATAAAGGCCATATATGACAAACACAGCGTAAGTATCATTCAATAGCGAAAGACTGAAAGCTTTCAACCTATGATCAGGAACAAAACAAAGATATCGCTCTTACTTACCCTATTCAACACAGTACTGGAAGTCCTAGCAAGAGCAATTAGACAGAGAAAGAAACAAAAGGCATCCAAATCAGAATAGAGGAAATAAACTGTCCCTTTTTGCAGATGATATGATATTATATATATATAATCCTGAAGACTCCATCAAAAAACTATTAGAACTAATAAATCAACAAAGTGTCAGGATACAAAATTGACATGCAAAAATTGTTTGTATTTTTACATACTAACAGTGAACTATTCTAAAAAATGTTTTCTTTATGATAAAATCAAAAATATGTATACTTAGTATAAATTTAACCAAGGTGGTGAAAGATCTGTATACTAAAAATGACAAGAAATTGATAAAAGAAATGGAAGAAGACACAAATAAATGAAGTGATATCCCATGTTCATGGATCAGAAGAACTAATATTGTTAAAATGTCCATACTACCCAAAACCATCTATAAATTCAGTGCACTCCCTATCAAAATTCCAGTGAAAATTTTCACAAAAGTGAAAAATATCCTAAAAGTTGTGTGGAACCACAAGAGACCCTGAACAGCCAAACTAATCCTGAGAAAGATTATTGGAGGCGTCACAAATTTTGATTTCAAATTTTATTTCGAAAATTTAATAGTCAAAACAGTACATTACCGGCATAAGAATAGATACAAAGACCAAAAGAACAGGATCAAGAGCCCAGAAAAAAAACTCACTTACATATAATCAACTAATACTTGACAAAAATGCCAACAAGAGGCAATGGAGAAAGGATAGGCTTCTCAATAACTGGTGTTGAAAAAGTGTTTAACCATATGCAGAAGAATGGAATCGAAACCCTATTGTACACCAATTATATTAACTCAAAATGGATCAAAGACTTAAATGTAAGACCAGAAATTGCAAAGATACAGCAAGAAAACACAGGGGAAAATCTCCTTGACGTTGATTCTTGCAAAGATTGTTTGGTTATGACACCAAAGGTGCAAAGACAAAAGCAAAATCAACAAGTGGAACAAGGGCTTTTGCCTACTAAAACAGGAAGCAAAATAAAAGGGCAACCCATTTTTATTTGATATGGGGCTACTATCCAAAATATATAAAGAACTCATGCAACTTAATAGCAAAACCACACATAATCCAACTAAAAATGGGCAAAATTGAATAGACAATTTCTCCCTGACATAATACCAATGGCCAATAGATGAAAATGTACTCAATATCCATCAGGAAAATTAAAATTAAAACCGCAATGAAATATTACTTCACACCTGTTAGAATAGCCAGTATCAAAAAGGAGAAAACAAGTGTCGGTGAGGATGCGGAGAAAAGGGAACACTCATGCACTGTTGACGGGAATGGAAATTGGTGTGACCACTGTGGAAAACAATTTGGAGGTTCCTCAGAAAATTAAAAAATAGAATTACCATGTGGCTCAGTAATCCCACTTCTGGGGATATGTCCTTCAGGGCTTTTTCTGTTACATTTCCATGTGGGCAACTCGCTCCCTTCAGCCTAGAGGATAATCTTTATATACTTCACTAATTGTTTTTGTTTGTTTGTTTGTTTTTGCCCCCTACCCCAAACACTTATTCAGGCAAGCTCTAAACCCCAGGGGACATTCTGGACCTAGTCTAATGTATTAGTTAATCTCATATTTTAAGATTAAAAATAAAAGCAGAAAGAAAATGTTTAATTTTTATTGAATTTACTTTCTGAATATTTCTCAAATAATTTCCCTATTGCTCTTCCTAGTTTTCCTGCCCCTATAAGACATCAGACTTGATTATTAAAAATTTACTAGCTAGTCTCCCTGCCTCTTATGTTTACCGTCTTAAATCCATCCTTCTCACATCACGTGAGTAATGTCATCAAAATATGTTTGTCCACCTTGCTTTCCTGCTAGAAGCAACTTAAGAACTTGTCATCGTTTTCACCATTATTTTCTCAGTGTGTATTTCCTTAACTCCTTTTCAGTCTCATAAGCCACCAGACTGCTTCTCTTTTATGATCTAATTATAATAATTTCATTGCTTAATTTCAGTGTTTCATGCTGCTGCATACTTTGCTGTTTATGCTTTTACTGTTATCCTTTACCTGAATCTCCTTTCCTCCTGTTTTTATCTGCTTAATTTATTCCCAGGCTTTAATATGGATCTCATCTAGCACTTCTTCCATGACAACTTTTGATGCCTCCCGTTGTCTTCAGTAGCCCCCTGTGCATAGTTCTACCCGAGTACTTGGCTTATGTTGTTGTCCTTCATTAAACCTTAAGTTCCCTGAACACAGAATAAGTTGTTATTTACTGTTGTTCCCCTGGTGCCTAGCACAGAGCAAGTCACATAGGAGACACTATAATTACAGCTTGTCTGACATTTTTTGATATGGCATTTCAAATATATGTTACCATTGTATGCGTGGGAACTGAGAAGTTTTTTATTCTAGTTATTGTGGACTTGAGTGTGCATGCATATTAATGTAACTGATACATAATATAACTGTTTTATTCTTATTTAGAAAACACTTAGGCTCTTAATAATTGTGATCTATAATAAGTCAAAAGCATTTAAAGCTACATATGAGTTCCTTGTGTTTTTACATTCAGAATTAAATATCCAACTATGATATTCATCTTTTCTCTCTCTCTCTCTCTTTTTTTTTTTTTTTTTTTTGCAGATTGCTGCCAATTCCTGGGGAAAGTCATGGGGAGAGAATGGCTATTTCAGGATTCTTCGAGGAGTAAATGAATCTGACATTGAAAAGTTGATTATCGCAGCTTGGGGCCAACTGACAAGTTCAGATGAACCATAACATATCATTAAATTTCCATAAGGCCGTGCACTTAAGTAACCCCTTAAATTGAAATTAAGCGAAGTGAAGTTCTCTGTGACAGTGGAATCTTTGTCTCTTCACATTGTTATTATAATGTGCCTGTTTTCTTGTTTCACCCCAGGCTCCCTGCTTCTGCTTCCTTTATATCACTCAGTATATAAAAAACACTAGTAGAGGACAGCAGAGTAGCTAAAGGCCTGTAAAGTTCTCTGGTTGTCTTTTTTCTTTTCCTCCCATGATAGTGTTCTTTTGACTTTGATAGTTCATGAAAGTGTAACAGTGCTTGTCTTAAAAGTTCATGGCATTCCTTTGTAGAAATGAAGTAGTTTCTGTCTTTAACAAATGAGGATTTCAGACCAAAAAGGCAATGGAAACACCAATTTACCATCTTCATGATTTTTTCAAACAAATAGTGCTGTCTTTATTCATACCTTGATTATAATTTGCCAAAAGCAGTGGAAATAGATTATTAATTGTTTCTCTCAAAAAGTTAAAATTTTGTTTCTTTTCATTTGTCTTAACCCAACGTACAATCTGAACTAAAAAGGAAAGTAACTCTCAATAGGAAATAACTATTCTTTATGGTAGTTTACTCTTTACACTGTGTAAAGGCCTGTGCTCTAAAGAAGATGGTGTTTGGGAGGGAAAAGTTCTCACCACTTCTCTTCATTCTTTTGGGTGGTCTAATAATTAAATTAACAAAGGACAGCATAACTGAAAAAACAAATTGAATTATATATATACAGGGGCCCCATAAGAATATGAGACTCAAACAGGGGACTGAAGCAGACAGCTTTTATGCCTCTTAGATAATAAAAAATAAATAAGTAAATAAGTAAATAAATTTGTGAAGAATTGATAAGACAAAGAAACCTAGCTTTGGGTACTAATTAGTGAAGAAACTAAACAGGCCTTGTTTACATCATTTTCTCAGCCCCATTTGCCGTATCTCTGGTGATCAGAATGTCTGTTTATTTCCTGGTTCCAGGAGGGTACTTTTCACGTAGGAGAGTTATTTCCTTTTTTTCAGGGGGACAGAGAGGAGTGTCATTGTACTGGCTATTCTCCAATAACTGTAATTTAAAGTAATCAGTATGTCAAAGTGGCATATTCTGAGGCAGCCTGGCCTGAACCCCATCACTGGTTAAGTAATGGGAGATCTTAGAGGCTAACAATGGAAGTACAATGTTAACACACACACACACACACACACACACACACACACACACACACACACTTTTTTAAAGCCAGTACACTTTGTATAAGGTCTATTTAAAACCAGTTGCAAAGCTGTATTTAGAAATATATTTACTCCTGAAAACAGCAACCTGATGCCATGAGTCAGAAAGAATAAATAGACTTTTATCACAACCCTTTCACAGTTCAGTACTTGAGATTCTAAAAAGTAAGCTTAATTGGCACTAGTTTGCATCTAATTTTTATTTTAGTTCTCTATAGTTAGAGAAACAAAAATAGCATTCTCATAATGGTTGGGAAAGGATAGAATCTTTTAATAATTCACTGCCATCTTAAATGGCAAACTAATAAACGAAAAAGCAAAGCCGGTCGGTAGGTAAGTGAGCATGGCCAATTATTATTACAATGGTGGGATATCCATGGTCTTCAACTTCTGTACACTCTGTCATCTGAATTTTCATTGAGGAACTTTTCTGTGCTTTTGTGCCCAAAGGTGCCCTGATTAGATAAGCCATACAATTTGAAAATGTAAGGAAGCCAAGCACAGAACAGTGAGTGTAGCTGCGGTCTCTTTCTCCATTAATCACTGCATCTTCATCAGAAGCAGCTTGATGTACTCGATTCTGCCCTAGATTATACTCAGAGACCTGATTCCTCTTCTTGGGGTTGGCCAAACTTACCTCGGTGGGCTGAGAAAAGTTTGGTTTTGTCTCAGTTTGGATTCCTCTAGAAGCAGCCCCTGAGGCGGAGGTGTGAGTGCACATAATTTGAGCGGGGCAGGGAACACGGAAGAGAGTGGGTAGTGATGCAGGATCACTGAAGGCAGACAACAAAAGCTATGTTACCAAGCAAAGTGGTATGACAGATAACGTGTTCTTATCTCACCCGGGAAGGATGTGCGTTTGTTGAGCCCTGCTCCAACTAGTTGGTCTGGTCTGGCAGGTTGCACTGTCAAGAAAAAACCCACAGGCAAAGAAAAACAGGTTCTGGTATTAGGATGTCAGGCTGATGACCGCTGAAATGGCACAGGTGAGGTGATGTGTCTCTGCCCACAGGTGTTAATGCATTTTAAAATGTTCCTTAGATGATAAAGACTAAGGAAATAAAAAATAATAATGCATTAAGATGCCAGAGGAGTAACCTCGCTACTAAAGACACCTACAGGAATGAGTTGCCTACAACCTTTTCCGTTAGGCAAATGGATAAAATTTATTGGAATTGATTTTCTCATTGTGGCTTGTGAGTCTAGATTAGAGGCCTAGATTGTGCTGTTTTAAAATTTACCACCTTTGGGGCACCTGGGTGGCTCAGTCGGTTGAGCGGCCGACTTCAGCTCAGGTCATGATCTCACGGTCTGTGAGTTCGAGCCCCATGTCAGGCTCTGTGCTGATGGCTCAGAGCCTGGAGCCTGCTTCCGATTCTGTGTCTCCCTCTCTCTCTGCCCTTCCCCTGTTCACACTGTGCCTCTATGTCTCTCAAAAATAAATAAACATTAAAATTTACCACCTTTCTGAGGATCCCAATTGGTAATGAAACGAATCCCAGAGATTTGAAGAAAAAACAAAGAAAATATCACAATTGTATGCACCATAGGAAGACACAAGATATATTTGTCCAGCAGTAAGATCTAAAGAAGAGACCAAGACTAGTTGGGACAGAAGTAGACCAGTGAAACAAGGAAAATACCATTCCTGAGGTTTGTTGAGTGTCATTCTTGGGATGGTGTTGCTTCTCATTTTTACAACTTAAAAGAGTTTTTTTTAATGTTCATTTATTTTTGTTAGAGAGAGAGACAGAACATGAATGGGGCAAGGACAGAGAGAGAGCAGGACAGGGGCAGAATCTGAAGCAAGCTCCCGACTCTGAGCTGTCAGCACAGAACCTGACATAGGGCTCGAATCCATGAACCATGAGATCATGACCTGAGTCAAAGTCGGATGCTCAACTGACTGAGCCAGCCAGGCGCCCCTCATTTTTACAACTTTAAAGAGCCTGTTTGGCTCTTTTTATTATCCAAAGGCCCTGAGTCAACCTTCAGGAAATAATGGTTAGAATATTATTTCACCGACTCTAGGGATTATTTGTAGAATTTATTTGATTAATGACTGGATGGTTTCTCCTGCACTGTGGCTTTCTTGGCCTGAAGGTTTGTGGGTTCCAGTTGAAACTTACTATTGTGTATAGATTTTTCTGGGACAAGAAGAGATAGTTCCGATATGGCACATCGAATTAAACTCGCTCACTCCACTCAGTTGAATAATGCCTTTTTCTTCAGGTGTCTAGGAAATGTACTTAAGAAAGAAATGGGAAAGACTTTGAAGATAGAGCTCATGCCTTTTCCTGCTTTACAATGTTTGAGTCTTATCTCATTCTATTGTAAACAATGAGAAGGCTTCCCCAGGTTTCTAAAATGCATATTCACAAACTTTCTTAATGCATAAGTTGAAAAAATAAGCATAAGATGGAATTAAATTTGTTAGTTGGTATTCACCTGAAAAGAAAGGAAACCTCTCTTAAGTGTCTCCGACGGAAGGATTATAGTGAAAGGGATTGATTACATAGGTGATGGAGGAGCAGAGCAGGTGACAGAGGACAATAAGCCAGCCCAGGATGAGCAACAGTTGGAAGCCGCCACCATCCCCTGAAGGAACAAGTGAACCAGGGCTCTCCTGTAATCTAGGGGCTGGTGTTCCTGCTGGTAGCTGGAAACGTGACTGGCAAGTGCGAAGGAAGGGGAAGTCATGAAAAGACATGGTATTGCCCCTTTGCCACCTCAGGCAGAAAGAACCAGAGGTGAACACTGAGGCATATCCTTTCCTCACACCTTCCAAACTGTCATCAGTGCCTCTCACTGGCTGACGCTGCTGAAAGATAACTGATACAGGAGGTTTTGAACTTAAGCTGTCAGGGTGAGCTTTTACCCTTTACCAGATGCAGAGGAGGCTAGAGTAAGGGCAAAGGATAAATAAGCAGATAAACATAAAAAAATACATTTTTGGTTAGTCCCATATAAATACTGGGAATTAAGATTACATAAGGAACAGTTTCTCAGTGATTGATTAGCTCATGAACTCACTTCCTTGGTTAACATATATGTCTTAAGTACTTGATGGTACATGTTTTTGTTGTTGTTGTTGTTCTTGCTGTTGTTAAACTCTTTTGCCCTCCAGGGAATATAATATATAATATAATATAATAATATAATATAATATAATATAATATAATATAATATAATTTTTCCTTGGAGTGAAAAATTCCCATTTTCTTCCCAGTAATTTCTTTTTCTCTTTTGAGTGGTTATTTATCTTTGTGAGAGATAGAGAAAGAGACAGAGTATGAGCAGAGAAGGGTCAGAGAGAGAGGGAAAAACAGAATCTGAAGCAGGCTCCAGACTCTGAGCTGTCAGCAGAGAGCCCGACGCAGGGCTCAAACTCACCAGCCTCGAGATCATGACCTGAGCTGACATCGGACACTTAACCGACTGAGCCATCCAGGTGCCCCTCTTCCCAGTAATTTCTGGGGACTTTGTATGTTGTTGTAACATCATTGCCTACAATTATTGTAATCTGATATCAAATTTTTTTTTTTAGCGTTTTTATTTTATTTTTTGAGAGACATAGAGACAGAGTGTGAGCAAGGGAAAGGCAGAGAGAAAGGGGGACACAGAATCCGAAGCAGGCTCCAGGCTCTGAGCCATCAGCACAGAGCCCAACACGGGGCTCAAACTCACAGATGGTAAGATCATGACCTGAGCTGAAGTCGGCCACTCAACCGACTGAGCCACCCAGGCGCCCCTGTAATCTGATCTCAAGACATTTATTTTTCTTTGGGTGGAAGTTGATTCCATTTTCAAAAGACACAAAAAGGAAAAAGTGAGTATTATCTCACAAACTACTGTTTTATGAAATGTTTCAAGAAAGAAAAGCATCAGTCTGTCATGCACCAATGCATCAGAAAGGGCACACAGACATCCCCCCCCCAGAAAAGTCAATGAAGGTGGATAAGAAAAAGAAATCAGTCTAATACAATCAAGAATGGATGATTGAATGAAGAGAGAAAGCTTTTCTATCTTTAATCGTGAACAATATTGTACATCACGTTGTTACCATATCTGATAGAAATGATTAAAAAGTCATTGAGAAGTAAATGCAATAGAGTGGAATTTCTCCTGAGACACCACCAATAAAACTCTCATTATTTAGAAAAAGAGTGACAGGCAATACTCTTCCCTCCATCATCTGTCCCTTCTCTGTAACCATCCCCTCTATAAAAACAAGTTGTTTTTGTTTCTTCTGAGATCATAAAGGGAATAAGGTGTCTAATTGCATAGAATTTAAGATTTATCTTGCATTATAGCCACCATTTTAAAGCTTCACAGTTCACGGTCAGGCCACTGAGAAGTCCAACAGTAAAGTCTGGCAAAGCAGAACCTGGATCAGTCCCCACACACCTTCCCCGGGTACCCTTCTGCGGTGACCTACAAATACACTTACATACAGCGGCTCCACATATGACCACAGACTCAGAGACAGTCCCTGCCCTGTCTTACCTCATAAACGACTCTTTTGTAAAATGAACTTTGGCAGACTCTGGCCTAGACGCAATTTGAATGATAAGCTCCATCATCAGCTTTTAGAGAGAAATAGGTATACCCTGACCTCCGAGTATTAATATAGCAGGAGCATTTACCTTTATCTACCAATCAGTTTTGGTGCCACTCTCAGAATGCAGCCTTAGGCTGGGTGTACTTTAGGTCTGAGCCACTCTGAAATGTCTTATGACATTGCACTGGTGTACAATGTGGTGTATTAATACCATTAAAGATTGTGAGAGAACTGTGCTTTGGTGAAGTATGTATTAAGGACAGCCCAAGATTCCAGTGATCCTTATAGCAAAGATTTCCTACACTTACGCAGTGAAGGACAAAAATTATTGTCTGTCAGGGATACATCTCAAGGTTATGAATGTCCAACTGTTTGTACTAGACCTCATTTGATAATATGGTACAGAACCCTGAATCAAACTAACATAAGCCAGAAAGAAATGTCATTGACCTATGAAATGGGGTGACCACGAGGGGAATCTAGCTTTACACATGGTTGGTTCCAGGTGTTTAAATGATTCCATTAACACTCTATCGTTTTCTCAAGGTCTCAGCTCTGTTTGACTCCATATGGCTTCTTTCCAGGTACATTTCCTCTGTAGGGCAGCGAGATAGATGCTGGAAGCCCCTTGTCAACAAATTACAGTCATCGAGACTCAGTTTCTGAATCTTAAAGTGGAGTTTTAAATACTTATAACCCTTGCTGTCATGAGTGGTAACTGAGAGAGTATGTGCAAAGTATTTGGCATGATTCCTGTCATTAAGTAGTTTGTAAATAGATGATTGCTTTTATCATCACCAATCTTATCATTACCCTAACTATCATTATGGTGAAAGGAATCTTATGGATCTTAGCTACCAATAATCCAATGCTCTGCTGTATAAGTTATAGGTGATGACTTTTTTTGAGAGTGTGTGTAAGCACACGTAGGGGAGGGGTGTGTGTGTGGGGGAGAGAGAGAGAGAGAGAGAGAGAGAGAGAGAATATCAAGAAGGCTCTACACTCAGCACTGAGCCCAATGTGGGGCTGGATCCCACAACTGTGAGATTATGACCTGAGCTGAAATCGAGAGTTAGTCACTCAATGGACTGAGCTACCCATGCGCCCCTATAGACTTCTGATTAATGACTAAGAGTCATCGTCTTTCTAGACTGCTCTCTTTTTCTTCAGGTTTGTCAAATCTTACAAAGCTAGATTCCCGCTTTTGATCTCCCCTCCTTTATAGATCAGCATTAGTTGGTGGCTTTCTTTTAGTATGTGTTATAATTACCCTTACGACTGGGTCATAGTTTGCAATACTTAAATCCTTGCATAAGGGATATCGAAAACTGTACAAGTCATTGACCCACAACTTTCTTTGGAATAACAAAACCATAAATGTTAAATCTTCTAGTTTCAAGAACATGTTTTTATACTCTAAGTTGATCATCCTAAGAGTTTGATAAGATGATATCCAGGAATCTGTAAGTTGCTCTAAAGTCAAGTCTATGTTTTATTCCTCAGTATTCCTATGAGCAGTATAAACACAGTTTATATACAACAAATATTTCCTAAATGAATATTAAGTGAATGAACATTGAAAACATCATTTTGGAACAAATCTGCTTTTTACTTATCATACTACTTTGTCATTTCTACTTTACCTCCCTGTATCCTCCACTACAGTATCATTTCCCAGAGGGCATGGAACATGCTCATGTAAAGACCAACCCTAACATAGTGTCCAGCATGAATAATTCCTACTGACAATTTTTTAAATTTATATATATTAAAAATATATTTATATAAAATTATTATTAATTTTTAATAATTATAATTAATTATTAATTTATATATTATATATATAATTCATTGTCAAGTTGGCTAACATACAATGTACATACAGTGTGCTCTTGGTTTTGAGGGTAGATTCCCATGATTCATCACTTACATACAACACCCAGTGTTCATCCCAACAAGTGCCCTCCTCAACGCCCATCACCCATTTTCTCTCTCCCCCACGCCTGCCCCCACTCATCAACCCTCACTTTGTTCTCTGTATTTAAGAGTCTCTTACGGTTTGGCTCCCTCTCTCTCTGAAACTGTTTTTCCCCTTCCCTTCCCCCATGGTCTTCTGTTAAGTTTCTTAAGTTCCACATATGAGCGAAAACATAGGATATCTGTCTTTCTCTGATTTGTCTTTCACAAATTTGGAGGAAGTTTTGTTTCTAATTACAAAATCATTAACGTTTTTCTCATTAGAAAGTGTATAGCTTTCTTTTGGTGAACCATAAATGATTTGCTTAACTCATTAAACATAGAAACTCTTTTTGAATGCAGCAAAATTTAGTTTCTTACATACACAGTTTATTGAATTTTTTGCCTTGTCTGTTCACTTCCTTATCCTGCCTTTTGGTGAGCAGTGTTCTAAGTTTCATGCAGCAAAATGAAACAAACTTACTTATTTCATGGTTAATGCATTCTGTATCTTATGATCTATTTCATCTTGAGTCACTTAGTTTTAATATATGTATATATTACATATTTATATAATTTGTATATAATTATATTAATATATATCATGTAACTGATATAATTATATAATATTTGTATAAATAATATACTTATGTTATATGATGAATATATGAATATAAATATGGCAATATATATAAATATGTATAATATACATAACAAAGTGACTTAAGAACAAATAGTTGGTAAGATACAGAAAGCATTAACCTTGAAATGAGTAAGTCCATTTCATTTTGCTACATGAAATTTAGAACTCCTCTCACCAAAATAATATATAAACCAAACATATAGGACAAATGAGAAAAATATATTTGTAGCAAATATAAGCAATAAATGTATATGTGTATATATATTTGTATATGCATATATATATTTCATTCTTTTGTATTGGAATACATTAGTTTATATTATTCATATTATTAATATTTTATTCTCTCCAGATCTGCATTTATTTCTTACTTTTCCTTCTTAATATTATTCATTCTTTAATTTATGCATCTCTCTTTCTCTTACTTTCTTAAACAAGTTTATCAGAGACTTGTCTATTTCATTTTCTTTTCAAAGAAACAAATTTTGGGTTGATTGTACTCTCTTCTGTGCCTTTGTTTTCTGTTTAATTAATGTCTGCCCTCATCTTTATTTTCTTCTTCCTAATTTATACACATTTATAAAGTTTTTGTAAAATTTATAACTGTTTTGTATCTTCTTAAATTGGATTTTTAGTTTATTAATTTTGAGATTTTCTTATATTCTAATTTATTAAGTATGATGCTTTCTAAATGATGCCTCTTGGTATAATCATTGCTTCCTTTAGCTGTTTACAATTACTCGTTTTAAAAGAAAACACATTTTTGGGTATCTGAGTGGCTCAGTTGGTTAAGCATCTGACTGGCTCAGGTCGTGATCTCATGGTTCATGGCATGGGTTCAAGCCCTGCATCAGGCTCTGCGCTGACAGTGTGGAACCTGCTTAGGATTCTCTCTCTCTCTTTTTCAAGAAGTACAAACTATAGATCATTCCTTCCTTAGCCCGCTAGTTTCCTACAGTGACAAAGAAAGTAAAATAGCAAGAAAGTCAGCCAAGATGTAAATGACTGACATTTAGAAGTCAGTTTCAGATTTTGTAATATGTTAAATCTCTCTTTAAAGTATTTTTCTTTTGTTTGGTATGCTGAATTCCCAGGTAAGTTCTCAGTGAAGAAAAGAGGCATTTGCTCAAAGGAAGTAAACTTTATTCTTATTACTACCACTGTTGATAATTGCCATTTACAATCTCTTTAGCATTTAACCAATTCTATCTAATCTATGCTTTTGGCTCATGAATTAATATGACATGACGTATCTTTCTTGGAAATAAATATTAACTTAAAATTGAAATAAGTCAATAATTAAAAAATCCATTTTGGTTATTTTTCAGAGTACTTTACATATTGATATTCATATGAACACTACTTAAAAGGATTATAGAATGATTAAGATGATGTACTTGTTGATAATAAGAATGGCATTTTTTCCTATTTTAATGTAGTGTTGACAGGCCCCTGAGAAATACAGTAAAACTTGGCCTCAGTCCTCTCTTTCAATATTATCAGGTAAAGTAGCTTTAAGAGCTTTGAGAAATTACACATCTCTATTATTTTATTTGTTCATAAATAACCAAGTTAATATATTAATCCTACTTACATTCATTAGAGACTTTGCTATGGACTGAGTAGCTTTAGTAGGTGTCCTATGCAGCTCAAGAAAATTTAATGGAAAGGACGTATAGGCTATATCTCCTTTAATGAGAGTGTCTTTCTTTGTGTCCTAACATGTTGCCAGGTACAAGGAAAGCAGAGGGAAGAGAATACAGATCTTCCCAAATCTTTGAAGCTGTTTTCTCACTTCTGAAGAGCCAGTCCTGCAAGTGGCTAAGAGTAGGCAGCTTGCCTTTAGAGCAATTGTTTTTAAGTCCAGTGTCTGTATTTTCTGAACCAGCCATCAGATTGCCCAGTCTACAAGTGCACTGAGGGAGGTAGCGAAATAGTCTATTAGACATTACAACTACTCCAGAAAATCTAGGACCCATGGATACTGTGTGTAGACCTCTAAAAAGGCAGAATCGAATCTTTGCTAATTTTCAAGTTATCCTCTGAGGATTACCTGGGACAGGAGTAGAGTGGGGGTGGGAGTTGTGTGTGTATGTGTGTGTGTGTGTGTGTGTGTGTGTGTGTGTGGTAGTGGTGAGGGGAGGAGGGTTCCAATTGCCAGATAGAGTCTGGAGGTAAATACATATGTTATTGAGGAGATGGAAATGGAAATATCCGTTTTTCAGGATTCTCAGGGCTTGCTGCTGTGGGGAGGATGGCCTCAGCATTCATTTGTTGCCAGTGGTTTGAATATCGTGATGTCTTCTATGGTGAGAGCACACATATGTGCTCACATGTATATGCATGGCACATGTACAAGCTTTTTGGAACTTCGAAGGTAGGGGTCTCTTTTGTGTCTGAGTCTGGGAGTTTATTATTTAAATAGAAATTTATTGAGGGCCTGCTCTGTGTTAGACTCTCTGCTAGGTACTTTGGGCAAAGAGTCAGACTTAGATTTCATTCTGGCATGAAAGCAATAGACTTTAAATAAATAATCACAATAAATTCGAGGGGTATTTTGATGGAAAATTCCACACGACTAGGACCTATAGCAGGAAAAACTGGTAGAAATTAATGTTGGCGAAGGTGTCTTCAAGAGAAATGTTTAGGTTGACACTTGAAGGAAACGTAGGAGTGGGCCAGAGAAAGTAGGTCTACAGGGCAAATAATTATATTTTAGGCAGGGCTGGAGGGAGGAGTTATCTCAAAGAAGTCTAGTAGAGGTTCCATGTAAGAGGGTGAGAGATACTGGCAACGAGGCTGCCAGAAATGAAGACAACAAGCAGATTGTAAAGGGCTGTAAAAATTATGTTATGGTGTTTTGCCTTTATTCCCAAAGCAGTGTGGTGGGGAGGATGTTAAAAGATTTAAAAAGTCACTCTAATTACTGTTTGGAGAGTGGATTTAAAGAGGGCAAGACTAGAGATCAGAACATTGGTCAGCAGTTCACTGCAAAGCCTGGGGCTAGAGTGGCAGTAGGTTCCGACTAGGAAAATGGAGAAGAGAAACGTCCAGGTCTGCGAAATGTTTAAGGATTTTGAGGACCAGTGAGGGAGAGAAGAGATTCTGGAATGACTCCCAAGTTTTGGGTTACTGAACAAAATTACACCTCAGGGATTTTCAGAGTGAATTTCCAGGATTTCTTGACTTTGTCCTTGAAATACTGCTTTGGAGGAAGAATGTTAATTTGCTGAGTGTGATTCTTCTGCATCAGCCCATCTGGATCCTACTTCAACAGATACTTTCGAGGGCCTACTTTATTACAGAGTATTGAGAACAGTCCTAGTCACAAAGGACGAAGAAAATAGACATGGTTTTTATCATCTAGTGAGAAAACAGATAAACAAACAAAAAATCCAAATATACTTAGCATTTAAGGGCCATAAAGAAAACAGACTTCAATGAGGAAAAGTAATGGAAATGGAGGAAGGAGGATCCAGTGAGGTCATGCATAGAAAACTTTTTGGGGAGGAGGTAGAATGTGGAGTGAGACAGGTTGTGTCGGGGGATGAACCAAGGTAATTTTGATAAAGTAGCAGAGGACAGATTCACGTGGATTGTGGAAGCCTCCGTAAAGATGTTGAATGTTATTCTCAGTGCAGTGGGAAGTCACCAAGCAACTATTATCACTTTAATTGCTCTGTGGGAATGGACTAGAGAGAACTAAAGACAAGGAAAGAGAACCAGCCAACAAACTACTGCTATAGTCCAGGTGAGAGGTAATAGAAGCTCAGATCAGGACAGAAACTAAGGACTGGGAAATAAGGAGAAGGAGAAAGAAAGAAGACTTAGGTATGTAATTAGGCAAGACCTCTAGGTTTTTCCCTTAATCAGCTGAATTGATAAGTGGTGCCATTAACTGAGCTGTGGAGGAATAAGGAAAAGCAGGTAATGACATAAAGCCAAGAGTTCACATTCAGTTATGTTAAATTGGTACGGCCACATTTGCTGGCCATTCCGCAGTCCTGGAGTGACATAGGATAGTGTCCCATTTACAGGGAAGAGAAGTAGCAAGAGTGGCCTCTATGTTTGGATGAATGGGACAAAATGAGAATAGACTAGAGACTTACAGTGAGATGGACGTATGAAGAGATTGAGGGATGATCCTGCCCAAGATCAGACCAAGAGTATGAGCATCATTTCAGCATATGCCAGTATGAACAGATACAGATGATGAGATCTGAATACCTTTCTCAGCATCCCTCCACCATATAATGCTGCAAGGAAGGCTAAATAAGTCCTTGGAATTAGTTAGTTTCCAGAAAGCAAACAAGAAAGAGAAAAATCCCCAGTTAACTAATTTTGAAATAGAAATTACTGTGTACACAGAATTGATTAATATTACATTATTTGCCCATATATTGGATGGGCAAATAAATAGAAATTAAACAGTACTATAAAAGTAATAAAAATGTGCTTTATGTATAAATGTGTATGTATGTGTGTGTATGTGTGGTGGGCCTGTGTGTGATCGCATGTATAATGTCGATTGTTTTCATTGTTGATGGAAATTTTCTTGAGAGGGAAAACTTTTATATCCTCACTGTTTTTAATATGATGTTTATTCAAAACGGATATTTAGTATATGTTCACTGATGAATGGCCAACATTTTAAAGCACTGAATATTAAAGAACTGATGCAAAATTCTGATGCACATTCTGGAATATGGCCAAGTTTAGTACCAGCAATGTCAGTAGAATGAGATGATTTGATTAATCAAAATCCCAGAACAATGAGACACCAATAAAATTTGAGTTTTAATAGCAGCAAGAAGTTGAATTGAGTAGTCTCATATGATGCAAATACACAGAAGGTTTTTGCTAAAATTTAGATGGCTTTCCTTGGCCACATATACAAACATTCTCTATTGAAGGAAACTCTATGTATTCTTTGTAATCTATGCAGGAAAAACAGCCTAATGATAAAATAGCCAAAACTGACCAGTTGTGCTATTTTTGCTTTAACAAATGCTAAGTTAACTATAAAAGTTTGATTTAAAAAAGGAAAAGAAAATAAAAAGCAAAGTTCTGAAACTCCATACTTCTTGGTTCATATAAACACTAAGTAAAATAGCAGAGCAGCAGGAGTTCTGCCTTTTGACTTTGTAATGCTCTGTAAGAAACCTAATTTAGACTTGGAAAAAATTATATCATCACCCGAGCTGCCTTTGTACTTAAAGCATTAATGAGAAATGGAGGACTTTTCAGTAAAGTGTAAAGAAAAGATCTTTAGAAATGGGGGTGAAATAAAAGATGAAAAGACTTTGATTTTGTCTCTGTAGGGGGATTGAGAGCTCATGCAAAGAAGGCATTACTTATTGTGTTAATTACCTAGCAGTATCTTCAAAATTCTTCTCCTGCACCTTCCTGGTACCATTCTCTTATGCTTGTCTACTTTTATTTTTGGAAAGGAATTTAAACTTCTGAATAGATTCTGTGATGGGAGTCACTCAAGAATTAGTAAAATGGAAAGGGTAAGTATGCAAAAAATGACAGATTCTCTGCTCCTTTTGGGTATTTTCCAAGCTAGAGCCGTAGAAGTAGATTTGTGAGTGAGTGAAATATTATGTTGCCCCTATATTATTATAATTTGAACTCTGTTGATGAACTATTTCAAAACCCAACTGAGAATGATGAGCAGAGAAAAAGCTGTGCTGAAATTAAATATCATCTTTAATGGTAATTCAAAATAATTACGTGTATCTATTTCTTAAGAAACCAATCAGGGGTGCACTGATCCTGTGGACTATCTAATATCTTCCAGCATATGACACATGAAAGTGATAAACCTACTTGAAAACCTTTTGTACAAAATATTGTTATCTAGAAAGATGCCTTAACATTTTTTCTTGCATAGTCAAACAGGATCTCAGTGCCATACATTTTTCCAGAGCCTTATTTAAATAAACGTGTCATTAAATTATCCTATCATATTAAATTTCGCATTTTTTTGGAAACCAAGACCTACTGATTCAGAAACTCTGGAGCTAGGCTCCCCATCCTCAATTTGTGTCTTAATACACCCTCTAAGTGATCCTGAAGTTTACTAAAGTTTGGAGAGAACCATTGCCCTAGAAGAAAGAGACTGTCTCCCGCAGCATACATGAATCTCAGGGAGAGGCTCACTTTGACTTGGCTTCAGTTGTGTCTCAGACCTTTGGAGGAATAACTAGAGGCATGGAACTAGAAAAAGGTAATAAGCATTGTCTGAAGTATACATTCACGCCCCTGACAAAGACAGTAAGTTTCTGTCTTTCGTAGCCCCTTCAGAAATATATGAAACAGTGAAAGATGATATCCTCAAAGACAAGGAGAACGCTGTTACCCAGGAAAAGGAGGAGGATGCAGGGTTGACAGAAACACAGAAGAATGGACCTTCTTCTCCAACCCAAAAGTGACCACAGCTCAGTATTTATCTTAGGCATTCCTTGAAAGGAGCATAGAACATGTATTGATGCTATCAATTCCATCTTACCAACATTCTTAGGAAGCAAAAGTCATGTATATCAGCTTTAGCTTCTACTAACCTGGAAAAATATAACAAAATGTAAATGATTTGTTCAAGGTTATTCATGTAATATTGCAATGAAACTAGACTCCAAAAGTACAAATGAGCAAGTCAGGAAACCTACTCTGCCAGTTAGCCATGACAGACCTCTTAGCAAAACAAGATTTTTCTGGTATGATCCCATGGTTGACAATATCTAGATAATAATGTTTTCCCCTTTACCTGATTATTTAACTTTATTTTTAAAAAATTTGTATTTATTTTGAAAGAAAGAGAGAGAGAGAGCACACAAATGGGATAGGACTGAGAGAGAGAGAGAGGGAGACTACTAAGAGGATCTATGCTGAGCAAGCAGCCCAATAGCAGGGCTCGATCTCATAAACCATGAGATCATGACCTGAGCCGAAATCAAGAGTCAGATGCTTAAGCTACTGAGTCCACTCGGCCACCACTGATTATTCAACTTTATATGTTCAAATCAATATATAGGAGAGAGAAAAAAAAATAGATCACAGATTAGATTAATTAGCAAGGCAATATAACATCTCTTCATTGATAAAGTATATCTTCTAAAACAAACTACTTGGAAATAGCACAGTTTGTTAAAGTTTTACCAAAAAAAAAAACATGCTCACTCTCTCTCTTTCTCTCAAAATAAATAAGTAAACATTAAGCAACACAGAGGGGCACCTGGGTGGCTCAGTTGGTTAAGTGTCTGACTCTTGATTTCAGCTCAGGTTGTGATCTTGTGGTTCATGAGTTTGAGCCCCACCTCAGGCTCTGCGCTGACAGCGTGAAACCTGCTTGGGATTCTTTCTCTTCGTCTCTCTCTGCCCCTCCCTCTCTCTATCTCTCTCAAAAATAAATAAATAAATATTTTAAAAAATTACCAAAACAATATACAAGCCTGGCAGTCTATATGAAAGGGAAGCAAATAAAGTTTAGCATTGTACCTTAAGCCTAAAAGTGCAACTGTGAAAGCTTAGAAAGCAATATGCCTCATTAACCACATCCCTGTCAAACAGATTTGTTTCGACTAATTCCAGAGATACTTTGACACTTGGAAGAACAGAAATTTAGAAGTCTCCTTTGATTGCTCTCTGAAATAACTACAACTAAAATATGTGAACACCTTTTACAATGTTAAAATAAGCTTGCTGCAGAATTTCTTGCCAAAGGAAGATTTGAGAGCCAATGAGCTATGGGTAATCTACCTGTAAAAACTTAGTAGATGGTTAGTACTTAATTTTTTCTTCCTGTTCTATATACGTCTACAAATGAGAGCAATATTTTTGCACAGTTGTAAGGGACCATTTGTCAAAAATCCTTTAAACATTTTCCTCACGTTTTGATCATCTTATTGAATGCTGCCTTCTCAAGATAGAATGCATAAACTTGCGTTCCTCAGCTTCCCTTCCCGCTAGGGTGAGACAGATGATCTAGGTTCCTCCAATGAGACAAAATCTCCTTGAGCTTTGGTTTGTAATTGGGCTCGGTGAGCAGTCTCAACATGGAAAATGTGCTTTGCTGGATTAGGTAGTGGAATCAGACTACTGTTTCTGGGGTGGGCAGAGTGACAGGTTCCTAATGGAGCCTGTTCAACAAAGTGTTTCTGGGGCTGGCAGTGGGTAATATGCAGCATCTCAAATTAAAATGTTCAACTATAGTGGAATTAAAATTGTTGCGCCATCATTAGAGTCTAAAGCAATCTGCTCGATCAGGTCTGTAGTAGATGTTTCTGATGTTCCTAATGATTCTTTGTGATGACTCGGTATAGCTTCTACAGATGCCTTACTGTTTAAACTAGCTAAGGTGGATTCTGTTGTCAGAAACTAAGAGCCCTGAACAACACAAAGAATAAGGCATTCTTAAAAATGGTGGTGTGTTTAACTGTGTTATGATCTGATCATTTTTTTACTTCTTCCAATACTCTGTAAATGCATATGTTTTAGTTAACTATATTGGTTTTACAAGCTGGATGTTAACAGGATGCCGAGGTGATTTATATGCCTTCTAGTGTACCAAACTACAAGGAACTTCCCCCTCCTCTACCAAGAGATATATATTTATATTAATTTTGCCTCTTCTATAGGACTGGTATAATATGCCATCCTTCAATCTTTATCATAGGTATGGATCAAAAAGAATCCTTCCAGAAGGAACAAAAGGACCCAGAATGATAGTGCTGTAAATTTAATATTGCCTGTAAGAGTTAAGAGGAAATGAGATTTCATAAAATACTTGTTTAGGAATGATAAATTATATTCTCCTCCCTGCTACATGCTTTTGGACAAGTCACTTAACCTTACTGGGAGTTAGTGTCCTCTTTTATAAAGTAAGGAAAATAACATTTTTTCCTATCATATTGGGACTCTGGTGAGAACTTGGTTTTAGAGTATATGGTGTCAAAAAGTAATATAAATTACCTTTTGTTTGAGCGGTGTATTGTCCATAAAACAAAAGGCTATTTCTCAAAGAAAAAATAAACAGGAAAAGGAATTGCTATCATAGAAAACTGCAGGCAGATACTCTACGTTGTGTTTTGAAATGTAAATAATTTATAAGAATGCAAGAGAACATGATCTATTTCAAATAGAAAAAAAAAGAAATTATTTTGCTTGAGTGTAAAAACTGATTGGAGCAAAATTAATTAGATGATGTTAAAAAAAAAAAAAAACACAAGGGACTCTTCTGAGTGACTCAGTTGGTTAAGTGTCCAACTTGTGGTTTCGGCTCAGGTCATGATCTCACAGTTTTGTGAGTTTGAGCCCTGCATTTGAGCCCAAGCCCTGCTCGGGATTCTCTCTCTCCCCTCTCTCTGCTCACCTTGTCTCTGTGTCTCTCAAATAAACCTAAGAAGAATATTTAAAATAAACAAACAAACCAACAAAACAGTTTTTTAAATACTGCTATCTGATTTCAGATATGAGGTCTGGAACTAGAAAGTCAAAACTGTCAATCAGTAATCTTTTATGTGTTGATTCTTCTGCCACAAAGATAAAATAAAATCAGAATCATACTTGGCTCCAGGTAACTTCTGCTTAAGGATACCATGGATCTAGAAGGAATGAGAATTCCCCAGATTAATTGAGAGCAGGTAGAGATTTCAATAATAAGCAATCTTGAGCGTGAAGCAGAAGAGATCTGGTTTTTTTAATGGGCACATCTTCTTCCATGAATCAAAACAATTGGATACAATTAAATGAAAATGGAAATAACTTTAGACTTTGTTATAAGTCTTGGGAATATGGAGTGGATCAGAGACAGTGGGAAAAATTAGAATAAATAGAAAAAATAAAGCATTAATTCTTCTATATGTCTTAAAATTTTAAGATAAAGAGAAATTCTATTATATAAATTAAAAATTGAAAGTTAGATTTTAAGAATAGAAAATATAAAACTCAGATTTCTTAGGTCTCATAAAAAATGAAAAACTCTAATAAAAGCAGAGAAAAAGAAAAAGTAAGAAAATGACAGGAGATAAGAAAAGAAGGGGCCCCTGGGTGGCTCAGTGGGTTAAGGAGCCAACTGTTGATTTTGGCTCAGGTCATGATCTCATGATTCTTGAGATTAAGCCCCGTATCAGGCTCTATGCTGACAGCACAAAAACTGAGATTCTCTCTCTGCCTCCTTCTGCACCTCCACCCACCACACCAGCTCACGTATGCAACTGTGAGTGCTCTCTCTCTCTCCCTCAAAGATTAATAAACATCCAAAAAAAAAAAAAAAAGATACCAAAAGAAAGAAAATTAAAGGAAAGGGAGCCAAGGGAGGATAGAATAGGAAAGAAATATGGTAAGTGAATGAAAAAAATAGGATATGTCTTGGATTTTCTGCTGCTCTGCTGCAAACCCTTAACACCTCTTTTATTCATTTTATTCAGCAAATGTTTATTCACCAGTAAAGGTGAAAATGGGTGTAAAACCAAATAATTTTATCTAAATAATAAATGTTCACAAAATTATCTGAGCCCACAAAAGAAAAAAAAAAAGATTATCCTTTGGGATCAGTTTTTTCAGGTCAGACTCATTATGGAGAAAACACGTACACAGAGCATTGATAATAAAGTAGGAGTTCCTTAGTTTGAGAAGAGGATGAATGTGGAATAACAAATGAGGAATGTAGCAAAGAGAAAAGTGAGAAGCCTCTCTATACTCCCACCTCTGCCTATTTCTGTCTTTGATTCATTTCGATTTATACTATAGACCTTCCTCAACTTCTGATATGGTTATTTCCCAATAAGCCCAATGTAAGTTGAAAATACCAGTAAAAAATATATTTAACATACCTAATTTACAGAACATAGCTTAAATGTGCTCACAACACTTACATTGACTCATAGTTGGGCAAAATTATCTAACACAAAGACTATTTTATAACAAAGTGTTAAATATCTCATGTAATTTATTGAATACTGCACTAGATGTGAAAAACAGAGTAGTCGAGTGTGGACAGTTGGTTGTAAATGTATCTGTCGTTTACCTTCGTGTTCGCATGGCTGACTGGGAGCTGTTACTACCCAGAATCATGAGTGTTTGGACAGCTTATCCCTCACCCAGGAAAAATAAAAACTTGAAGTACCATCTCTACTGAGTGAGTAACACTTTAGCACTATTGTAAAGTCAAAACAACTTTGTAAGTTGGGAACGGTCTATTTTGTCACATGAAATCGAAATTCATGGGCAACTATAGGATTAAATGTTTGAAATTGAGTCTATTTCAAAAGGATTTGAGTCGATCCCCAAAATGCATGAATTCTCCTCACTCCCTAGCCCCTAAGGACTTCATTTGAATATTTAAATATATTACTTTTTAGACAGGCAGTATGGGGATAGGGCAGAAAGGCATTCTGTCAACAACCAGTGGATATTTAATTTTACCAAACATCCATGGCCCAAGTGAAATTGATCTGAGCTTTCTTATGAAAATATTTCTACCTATTGACCAACCATGACACTGGGATGTATTTCTTCATGAAGATGTTCTATATTATCAAACATATATCTATTGGTTGCCAGGGTCCTTGTTCCGGTGAATCTAGGGGTCCACGAAGGACGGACGGTCAGGCGAAATGAAGTGAGAGAGCCACGAGAGAGACTGAGTCTGATGACCAAGCAGGCAGCCCTGGAAATTCTCCATCTCTGCTTTGCTGGTCTCAGTGTCTTTATTTTTAAAGGTAGTGAGTGACATTACATCAGTGACAAGGCATTCTTTACAACATACATTGTTGTCACAAGACCTATGTAGTCATCTATAGGTTTATGGTAGCTTTTGTAAGAGTATATTGTTATTGCCTTTTTATTATAAGGGAGCGTGAGGATGAGAGTGACAAAAGGATTTGTGAAATGTTGACCTCAGGGAGGTGCTCAATATTTGCTGCTGATCAGTGAAGATATGTGTAGCTATTTTAGTTTGTACCTTATCTATAAGCCATGCTTCTAACTTTTGGGATAGGCTAACCTCCGGTGAAGGTCCTAAGTCTCTTTACAATCTCTCTCATCAGTCTGTTAATTCTGAGAGAAGCTTTACGGAGACGTGTCTTGAGGTTTTATGGTGGTGCTGAGGGGAGCGATACCTTCAGGGAAAATCCAGTTTGGTTCAAGGAGTCTTGGGGCCTAATGCCTACTAATTTCTAGCCAACTCATAACTGCTATTCTATATGATCAATTTGTGTAATCTATCTCCAAGAGGCAACTTTGAGGTTACTTCTGGCCAGGTTACTCTCATTCAGATTTTATCCATCAAGACATTGCACTCCAGGTCCCCTTTTCCATGTGCCATAAAACCAAAGAGCATTATATCCCTTAGGCCAATGAGAGCAGTTCAAGAAATCCAGGCCTGAAAGATTATTTAGAAGGAGGTAAAACTAGGTGCCAGTTTGGCTGGCGGGAGCTTTGCTTCAACCTTTCCCACGCAGGGAGGGGTCTCAACCTGTGAGCCCAAAATGGCTCCCAACAATTGGCTACTGAGATAACCTATGTTAATGTATAGGCTACATAGCTTCAGTTCTTCCCACTTGCCATCTCTTGTTTATTCATATGAAACATGAGTACTTACTGGAAGAGCACGTAAAGGGATGTGTGAACTAACATTACTACTCACTCTCTTTCTCATCGGTTCGTGTGCCATGATGGAAGATCTGTTTCTTCTTTTTAGTTGTTAGGATTTCTTCCTGCATACTTTATAGTCCCTTCCTCAAATCCTGTTCTGGATCTCTGTATGCTTGAATTTTTCCTCTTTCACCAAGTCCTTATGGGATGGTGGGGCATGTATTAGGCTAGAAAAGAATCAAATCTAATGTTGTTTCTATAAGGAAAAGAAAAACAAAAATCTTTCCCCAGATACACTGTTAATAGAAAGCAGCTGGTTGCTTATAGAGGTTTTCATTTGCTTTCCAAATAGGGCTTCTTTCCCATCTCTCATCTAACTCTGATAGAGATTTCCTGGAGATTTGACACACTTAAGATTGTATTTATTTAGGAATATATGCTTTTTATATACTTGTGCTATGAAAGGAATTGGATGTATTGTCAATTACCAATTTCTTCTCTTTCTGTGTTTAGAAATTGCCTTTTTAGCTTTATGAAACCAGAAGCAATTTAATAAATACTATTAACATTCTTCATTTTATGTAATGGGGCAGACACCATGCATTAGAGAACACAACTAAATGGACATTGATTACCCATAAATGTGAGGAAAGAGAACAGCATGGAATCCTGTTTGCCCTTTGATGAAGTTGTATTTCTCACAGGACTTAGGATTTATATGGAGCTAAAAGGTCCACACAGTTGTTGATAAAGACTTCAATACAAAGGGACAAAGTGGAGGCAGTTAGCACCCTGCAGACCAGAGAAAACTCAATCAGGCCCACAAATACTAATCACCATGGCTTTGGCAGAAAGGGAAAAGACGGCTGAGTCCCAGCGAAAATTTACACAGCGATGTTGAAAACCAGTGATAGTTTTTGGACAGCACATTATCACAGTACAACCCACTCACTGAATTAAATCTTCTTTTCATATAATTGTCTTAAGAGAGTTCCCACATTTTTCTGATATAATTTTAAGGCAGTTAAATGATGAATCATTGAAATAATTGGTCTATCCATTTTCCCAATGGTTGGTAATAAAAGCTACAATGTACAACCGGATCCTCTTCACAATTTAGAGTAAAATATATGTAAGTGTGCCATGCACTGTATTACACTTGGACTGATCTGACAACTTTTTTTTTTTTTGCTAATAACAGAATATTTTGATTTTTTTCATTTGATCTCATTGAACTACAGATGTTTCATATAGCTTAGTTTGTACCTCTTGAACACAGCTGAAAATAATTGGAATGAGGGACAATTACAAAATTTCATTTGACTTTACGGATAATCAGAATTAATAAGTTCTACAAGTTGAAGCCAAAAACAAATCTCAGATGGATACATAGCACATTTCTTATCATCGACTGGTTTAGTTACTGCTGGTCTTTTCAAATAATAATAGTTATACGTGACTCACTATATTTGCTGATCATGTAGGTAACACTACATTATGTGAGCTGGGGCTTTATACTCCTTATTTCTCTTCTCGTTTTCATGGTGCCTCTTCTTTAATGATACTTATTTTACTGGTAAGAAAAACAGGGCCAAGTAACTTGTCAAAGTTACATGGCTTACATGTGACAGGTCAAGATTTGCACCTGGATTCTCTTTCTTCTCAATTTCTAGACGTAATCACTTTGCTCTACTATATCAGCAAGTAAGGAATTCTATTTAGATCCTTTATATTATGAGAGTTCAGTATAACTTTATATCTTCATTATTTCTCCTAATGGCTCTCTATAAATATTTAGCATTTAAATATGTTAAGAAGTGATCTCACCAAGTGGCTCGTACAGACCATATTAACAGCATATAAATCACTTGGGTATTGTCCACCCACAAATTACTGCTCACACAGACCACTAATCAAGCATTAAGTATATGCGGAGTATATGCAGTATCGCAAATCCTCTCCTTATTTATCCGTTTACCCATTCATTCACTTTTCCCTCGAGAAATACTCTATGCAAAACACCTTGTTCTGCTGTGAGCTGCTTACATGTTGAGAAGTCCCTCACTTTCTTCAAGGAGCTAAGACTCTCGTGAGAAAAAATGGACATTCCCTCAAATAACTGGCATATCAGTGCAATGGAGGAATATGTTATTTAAAACCAAAATTTACTCTACCTCTCACTGCCTTCTAAGACAGGGGGTGGGGGCAAAATTGTCATCAGTGAGAAAATATCTCTCTGTTGCTCTCTCTCCTGTGCAGAGACTGGAAGGGAACGAGCAATACCCTGACAGTTCTCTTCGTATTAATAGAAGAGACACTAATGGGTCTTTGGATCTACAAAAGTAAACCCTATCCTCATGAGGTGGCCAAGAGTCAACTTACTGAGCCTGTAATAGGAAAGTAAATGAGTTTCCTAGAAGAGCCTGACGGTCTTTGGTAAAAGAGGAGAGGACTGTGGGGAGGGGGCTGAACAACCTGCAGGTCTGGAAGCTTCCATTGCTCTAAAGCAACAAGTCAAGTCTGTCTACAAAATACCTGCACTTTGTTGAAACTTCTTTTTTGGGTAGGGTAAAAGCAAAGAGAGGGATCATAGAAAAGTGACCAAGTTTTCCATTTGGGTCAGGAATGAGAAGAGGGAAAGAGGTTGAGGTGCACACGTGGAGCTCAAAGTTTACCTAAACAGAGACCGGGCCAAAGTACCTGTGAGAGAATGTGCCCTAGGTAAATCCATAGACGCTTTCACAGTGGCCTTCTTAGACCATGCACTGAATGTGGAATGACAAACATACCAGCTTTACAGTTTAAAGGATAAGGTGACCTCTTAGTACATAGATGGCGAGTGCCAGAGGAAAGAGAAATAAGATTCTATATTTTAGGGACGCATAAAAGAAAGTAATGTTCTTTGGACTGTAGCTGGCATAGTAGGTCTACATCAGACCATGTAATGAGATTCAAGAAATCCTGGTAAACTCCTTGTCTGTGTCCAGGAGTTGACTTTGAGGGTTGAGGCATTTTTATTTACTTATTTTTATTTAGAGAATCAGGAGAGTGAAGGGTGTTTAATGATCCTCACTATTCCAGTTGGGAAAGGGAGGGAGAGTGGAATGGGGGAATATTGAATCTTGAGGGAGGACACCCAGATCCATAAACGGGATGAAGAGAAAAGCGTTGTAGAGCCAGGCAGGCCTGGACAGGATCCCGTGCTTCATGCTGCTGCTGAGGGAGGAGAGGTGCCCTCAGAGTCAGGAGGTACTGAAGGAATGGCATGGAAGTTTCAGACCCAAACTAGCTTAAGTTCCCTTGAATACCTAGGAATGGTTCCTCATAATAGTTTTTTCTATTTTCCTTTAATGTTTAAGTGGAATATGAATATTTATTTTCACCATAAAAAATGGCTGCAAATTTTGATTCTTTGTAATCAAAATAAATATTTGCTTTGTGGAGTTTAAAAATAGAAAGCATCTTGATTCATATTCATTTGTCCTTGATAAAATTGATAACTTTCTTCGAAACACTTCTAATTTGAGCGTACTTATGAGGACAGTGAACCTTTTACAGGCTGTGACTTTTTATGTCTGTCAAGAATGCAACACTAGTGAAAAGACAGTGCTTTGACATATCTGATCGCTCATATATGCAGCATTACCAGTGAGCCACATACTATTTTAGTAAAAGTTTGTGATTAAGATTATAATTGTATTTTTCAGGTACAGATTTAATTGCCCAGCTCATAAAAATGTTGGGTCAGGATATTAGTTTAAATTAGTAAAACCTGCCAAAATATTCTGTATTTAATGTGAACCATACATTTAATAAATCATTATATTAGGTATTATCAAGTATATTTGTTACCTCAGAAAGAAATGTCCAGGCACTGTTATGCTAACCATTCTTCCAAAATGCCTTATGCTGTCCACCTTCTTCAGGCTGTCTTTTTTTTTTTTTTTCACTTCCATTTGCTGAATTCTCTTTGATTGTTGCCTAGTGAAATCTGCTTAGCCTGCAAGATCCTACGTAAATGTCACTTCTGCCAGAAAAGCCTCTTGCTCAGCACTGATCATGAACCATCCTCTGTTGTATATCCCTTCTAATCATACTCCGTCTCCCGTTATGGTAACTGACGGATATTGACAAGTGTCTTATTCTTCTGTAAACTCTTTTGGGGCCAGGATAAACGTCCTCTACCTCTCGGATTCTTTTGTACTGCCTTCTATATAACTGTCCTCAAAAATATTTGTTACATAAATGAATACATTTTTATTGTGTTAATAATTAAACAATGAACCATTAAATCAGGTGACTGAAGAAACCTTTATAGTTTTCAAATTACTAATTTGAATGCAACAACAGTGGCCAAGGTTTCGTGTGTCTGGAATAGGTTGTATTTGCAAAAAAGGACTCCATTTGTTTGATTGGTGGTTTCTGAGGGAGTGTGCTCGCAAAGTCAGCTACAACTAGATAGATTCTCCTGGCTTGCATCTGGCAATATTAGGGTGGAAAGCTGCTCAGATTCGGTATCAAACAAACCCTAAATTCATCTAGCCAGCTTTTGTTAAATTATCTTTTAAAATATTGTCGTGTAATCTATTTAGAAGCTATTAACTTCAAGTAGAAGATACAAATAATATATTCTGCATGCAGCTGGATATGGCAGTTATTTGTATCTGTATTTTATACTGCTTCTTATATAGAGAATTCATTGCCATCATGTATGCTCCTAGCGTATGTTGATTTCTTTACAAGCACAACGAAAGCAGACATCTGTACCTTCAGTGTTCATGGCAGGTAGAAAGTATACACCTACTACTCATAAGTCAAACTGAAAAGTTGGCTCCTAGCCTTAAAAATCAGAAGTGCAGCAGTAGAGTGGGCATTATTTCAGATCAGACTTTTTCTAAATGTAAGAGCAACGACCAGAAATTTACTCCTTCGCTTAATACTTAGGCGCTTGCCATCGCTGTAACTATGTTTTGGATTCTGAAGAAATATCAGTTACAATGACAATCTTCCTCTATTGATGCTTCATTTCACGTTCAGTGTGTAGAATGCAAATTATAAGCCCTCTACAACCATGCCCAGATTATTTTCTTGGAAAAGAAAAACTTGAGAAATTCTTACATCGAAACAGGAGACAGTGCACATACATTGCTGACAAAAATTGTGACGCTAAAAAGACTGAGTTCTGCCATGCTTTTTGCTACTTCCTAGTTATGTGATCCTAGACAAACAAGCCACCGAATATCTCTGGATTTCTATCTACTTTTCTGAAAATAGAAGAAACTCTTCTGGCAAATTCACGCATCTAAAATAATTGACATGCAAAGTGCTATGAATTGTATTTCCCTTACAAATGTAAGGTTTTCCTCTTCCATCTCCTCATTTTTCATGTCTGTGGGCCATGTGATAAAACACATGCTGGCATATTCAAGACATGGGATAAATCTAGATGTTCAGAACAACCTTCACTTTTTGATTGAAACTGTGACTCCTTATTAAAATTTCAGAATCAACGATGATAAAACAGAACTACCCACATTAAATATTACGGAAATGCCTGAAGGGATTATTGAATGGAGTAGATGAGCTAATTGCTGTTTAAATTTTTCTCCAACTCCAATTTCTATTATACTGGCCAAGTATTGTTAAAAATTTGCAGAAATGGGTAAAGTTTTTGCATTTAATACTTCATGATTTTTTAATTCCTTTATTTATTTTTTTAGTTTTTATTTAAGCTCCAGTAAATTAGCATACAGTGTAATAGTAGCTTCAGATGTACCATATAGTGATTCAACACTTCATAAAACCCCCCGGGGCTCATTACAACAAGTGCTCTCCTTAATCCCCATCACCCAGTTCACCCATTCCCCTACCCACCTCCCCTCCAGCAACCCTCAGTTCGTTCTCTATTGTTAAGAGTTTGCTTTTTGGTTTGCCTCTCTCTCTCTCTCTCTCTCTCTCTCTTTCTCTTTTTCTTTTGCTCATTTTTTTTATTTCTTAAATTCCACATGTGAATAAAATCATATCGTATTTCTCTGACTGACTTATTTCACTTAGCATAATACTCTTCAGCTCTGTTCATGTCTTGCAAATGGCAAGGTTTTTCTTTTTTATGGTGGAGATATATGTATATATCATACCTTATTTATCCACTCATCAGTCAGTGCACACTTGGACTGTTTCCATAATTTGGCTATTGTAGGTAATGTTGGTATAAACATTGGGGTGCACCTATCCCTCTGAATTAGTATTTTTGTATTCTTTGTGTAAATACCAAGTGGTGTAATTGCTAGGTTGTAGTGTAGTTCTATTTTTAGCTTTTTGAGGAAACTCCCTGCAGTTTTCCAGAGTGGTGGGAGCAGTTTGCCTTCCCTCCAAGTGTGCAAGAGTTCCCTTTTCTTCACATCCTTGCCAACACCTTTGTTTCTTGTATTTTTGATTTTAGCCATTCTGATGGGTGAGAAGTAATATCTCATTGTAGTTTGGATTTGTATTTCCCTGATCATCTGTGATGTTGAGCATTTTTTCATGTATATAGGACATCTGGATATCTTCTTTGCAAAAGTGTCCTTGTCTTCTGCCCATTTTTTAATTGGATTATTCATTTTATGGGGTTGAGTTTTATAAGTTTGCCTAGGTATTTTGGATACTATCCCTCTATCAGATATGTCATTTGCAAATATCTTCTCCCATTCTATATGCTGCCTTTTAATTTTGTTGATTGTTTCCTTTGCTGTGCAGAAGCATTTTATTTTGACGATTTCTCAAAAGTTGATTTTTGCTTTTGCTTCTCTTGCCTAAAAACTAGTAACCAAAATAAAAAATTTTAGGTGTGCCTGGGTGGCTCAGTTGGTTAGGCGTCCAGCTATTGGTTTTGTCTCAGGTCATGATTTCATGGTTAGTGGTTTGTGAGATTGAGTCCTGCATTGAGCTCTGCATTGACAGTGCAGAGCCTGCTTGGGATTCTCTCCCTCTCTCTCTGCCCTCCCTCCTCTCATGCACACTCGCACTCTCCCTTTCTCTGAAAATAAATAACTAAACATTAAAACAAAAGAATGCTAGTATTTTAGTGGTAATTATACACATATTTATGGTAAGGCATCTATTTCTTTAGAGAACCCTGAGTACTTCTATACCCAATTGCGACATTTATTTTACAAAGTATATCACGTACCAGATATTTGTAGAAGTACTAATATTACAAGCTGAAATCTGATAAGGACTAGAAATCCTTTCTTCTGGTAGAAACATGGGCAACTCTTAAAGGCAGAAGGGTTTAGTCACTAAAAGCAAGTCTTCCTGAGTTCTAGCCCCACGTCTGTCACTCACTAGCTGTATGATCCTAGACAAATTACTCTAAGCCATACTTTTCCCAGTAAAATGGTACAATAACAATAACGGGGAGTAACAGCATGTATTGATCTGTGATGATGTTCTCTTATAATGTCTTCAACTGATTTTGGTATTAGGGTAATGCTAGCCTCATAAAATAGGTTGGGAAGCATTCTCTCCGTTTTTAGTTTCTGAAAGAAATTTTGAACTGTTAAAACTTTCTTAGATTTGTGATAGAATTAATAGTGAGACCATTCAGACTTGCAGTGTTCTTTTTTTCTTTTTGAGGGGAATTTCATTTACAGTCCAATTTCTTCAATAACACAGGGATATTCATATGTTCTATTTCTTTCAGTGTCAGCTTGGAAATTCGTGTCTTTCAAAGGCTTTTTCCATTTCATTTAAGTCATCAGTTTCATTGGTCTAATGTTTTTCATAGTATTTCCTTATTATACTTTTAATATTTTTGGCCTTTCTGGCCAGGTAGCTTCACTCAATTTTGATATTGGTATCATTTATACTTCGAGATTTATAAATTTTACTAATCTTTAAAAAACAAATTTATGTTCCATTAATTTTTTCTATTGTTATTGTATATGTAGTTTGTTTTCACTCTTTATTTCCTTCCTTCTACATATTTTGGATTTACTTTGTACTTCTTCTCAAGCTCCTTAGGGTGAAAACATAATCCATGATTTTAGAACTTTGTTCTTTTCTAATATAAGCACCTAGGGCTATATATTTTCTTTTGAATGGTTTTTGATACATCCCACCACTTGCGTTTTCTGCAGTTTTCATTTTTATTTCATTGGAAATAATTTGTTATTTCCTTTATGTTTGCATCTTTGATCCATGACTATATTTAGATGTTTTACTCCATTTCCAAATATTTGCTGCTTTCCGGGTGTTCTTTCATAACTGATTTTAAGCTTAAAATCCACCCAACCCCTAGCTAATTTTCCGATTTGTGAATTAAATAAATACAAGTTATTTTAAGCCACTGAATTATGGTATAGGCTCCTGCAGTATCCAGCTACCTCAATCAGTTAATCAATCAAAAAATCAGAGACCAACCTTTTGCTCATTTATTTCTATTAAATTTTTATCCAAATAAATGAGATATGTCCCCTTCTCAATTTTATCTTTCCATTTGTGCTCTAGATCTCATTTTCTTCCACCTTCTCTGGGACCTCGCTCTAGATGTCACAGCTTTTTTTGTAGCTCCAATCTCACCCTCTCTAATAGTGAATCCCTACCTGCATTTTCACATGCTCACGTATGTTTCTTTATAAAACTGTAACCTCACTTGATTATGTGTCCCCTTTCACTTAATTTTCTTGCTTTTCACCTTTTCCTCATATCAAATTGCATGAGAGATTTATCTATACTAGTGGTTGCCACTATTCAGTCTTTAGACCACTATGCAGTCTGGCTTCCCCTCTGACAAGTTCAGCATTAGGCAAACATTTACTCTCATGCAAATAGTCTTGGAATGAAGAAAAAATATATGTTGCCTAAAAAACTCGAAGATGGAAAAAGAAAACAAAAACTACCATCAAAAAATTAACTATGACTTCCCACGCTTACATCAATAGATCATAATACAAGCTTTTCAAATATTTGTAAAATTTAATTTTTTAAGAGAAAAGTGTAAAGAATATGGCTTAACTCTTTTAATAGACAATCAAATTCCAGAGGAATAAATTACTGTGTTATAATACCATAGAAAAAATGGAATAGAATCTTTATTTACAAGAATCTGGAGAAGATGTTTTCTTATTCTTTAAGCTATGTATGTCATAACAAACACTCATGAGATACTTAATAATATTTGATAACTAAACATTTATAACATATAAGGCACTTACCCAGGTGATAAGGCAGATCAATCCATCGTAAAATACATTTTAATAGTATTCAAATAGAGAGCACCTCAGATGTTTGAGCAAAAACACTTGCCTTTTCACTCTTCCTATCCCCCTCGACAGTGTATAGATGTTCAAAAAGCAATAAGCTACTAATGGCAAAGAGAATAAGATAAATATAATCAGTGCATTACAGATTTTAACAAATTACTAGAAGATTAAAATCATGTGGGAATATATACACCAATGAGACAGAGCAAGCAGTTGCTAGGACGATATTACAAAGGACTGTGGAAGAGGTAGAAGTCAAGTATGTTAGAGAACGTAAAACAGAAAGGTTCAAATAATTTATAATAGATAATTTAGATAAATATCAGAAGAAAATCAGAGACAAAAAAATAAGTATGTTTAAAATATTTAAAGACATAAAGGTGAATGTTGAATATATGGTGAAGGATGGAGGTTATCAATATTGTCATGATGGTTTTAAAAAATGCACCAAAATTAATATATATATACAATGGAATACTACGTGGCAATGAGAAAGAATGAAATCAGGCCATGTGTAGCAACATGGATGGAACTGGAGGGTGTTATGCTAACCGAAATAAGTCAGTCAGAGAAAGACAGATACCATATGTTTCCACGGATAGATGGACTTTGAGAGACTTAGCAGAAAGCTATAGGGGAGGGGGAGAGGGGAAAGAAAAAAGACACAGAGAGGGAGGGAGACAAAACATAAGAGACTCTTAAATACTAAGAACAAACTGAGTTTTGAGGGGGGTATGGGACGGGGGAGAGTAAGTGATGGGCACTGAGGAGGGCACTGGTTGGGATGAGCACTGGGTGTTGTATGGAAACCAATTTGACGATAAAAACGAAAAAAAAAATTCAAAATAAAAAAATACCCCAAAATTAAATATGTAATTATGTCATAATGAACATAATGAATGTTTTTAACCTGTTAAAAAACAAGTTAGACAATTGAAGAAAATATTAATAAATTGGATGAAAGATATGAAGAAAATAGAAAGGAGAGAAAAAGACATGGGATATTAAAAAGAGGTTAAATAAAATTAATAATAGAATGAAAAGTTTTGACCATTATTTAATCTCAATTCTAGAAGAAGCAGATGTAGAAAAATATAATATCCAGACTGATAATGGCTCACAAAATACCAGAACTGATTGAAGATTCAGTAGATTCAGGCAACCTACAACATTTCAAACAAGGTTTACACAAGGACATTCAAAGATAGATGCGCCAGAGTGAGCGTGTAGAATATCATACACAAAGAGAAGACCTTAAAGGCTGCTATAGAGAAAGGACAAATTACCTGCAAAGGAGAAGCAATTAGACTGGTGAGGTCTCTTTAACGAAATAATAGAAACCAAAAAGTCTATGGGATAATAACTTCAAAACAATGAGAAAAAAAACCCCTGCAACCCAGAAATGTTAGCGTTCTATAAAAAGTGAAATAATATACTTAAAATGGGAGTAAAATAAAGATGGTTCAGAAAACAAAAATGAGTTAGTTACCCACATTCTCTTACTAAAGGAGATACCCCAGAAGAAATAAAGATTTCAGAAGGAAAGCCTATAATGCAGGAAGGGATGGTGAACAAAACTAAACTACGTAACTAAATACAAACATTGACTATATAAATTAGTAATTGTTAGAAGTTAGATTTAAACAAGATAAACCTAAAATACTAGTTATTAGAATATGAGAAAGAAAGGATGACTGGAGTTAAAGCTTCTAATTATTTTGACTGTAGGTAAACATTGTGACCGATTCTAAATTTTGTTAACTTAAATATACATATGAAAATTATCAAATTAACACTAATATACAGAAATATATTTTATAACTGACAAACCTGTAGAAAGGGGGGGAGAAAATTCATTATAGAAAAAGGTAAACAGGAATGAAAAATGCCATAGGAAGAACAGAAGAGGAGAAAGTGCAATATAAATAACAAAATCAAATACATTGGTTTTCTTATTAAATGACCTCAATTTTTCAATTGAAAAATAAAATTTGGGGTGCCCGGGTGGCTCAATAGGTTAGGCATTGGACTCCTGGTCTTGGCTCAGGTCACGACCTTACGGTTTGTGAAATCAAGCCCTGACTTGGGCTCTGTGCTGGCAGCGGAGCCTGCCAGGGATTCTCTCTCTCTCTCTCTCTCTCTCTCTCTCTCTTTCTCTCTGCCCCTGCCCTTCTCACACTCTCTCCCTCTCAAAATAAATAAATAAATAGAAACTTAAAAAAAAGAAAAATCAAATTTGACAGTCTGTTATAAAGAAAGTTTATCAAATGCCTACAATGTGCAAGGAAATAAGGAAGTAAAGCAAGCAAGGCTGGCATATACAGAGGTATAAGACATAATCCCTAACTAGCAATAAAAAAAAAAAAACACAAATTCTATCCATAATTAACCATCTTTTTATATGAGTAGGGTCCATTCTGTATCTTATGGCATTTCAGCCAGAGTAGGTTCTAAAGAATGATAATGGAGACACTTCCATGAGCTCATGGACCACAGAAAATCACACTATGTATCCTTTGTACTAAAACACATAGTTGTAAAATAGAGTAATGTAAATTTAAAGAGGTTTCTTTGAAGCAGAAAGAAAACCTCTAGAGGGCAGTCTGAACAATGAATTTGGTGGTTGCATCTACGACACTTCAGGGAGCTCCCTAGCTCTTTACCTTCATGTCTCCCCCCCTTCCCTGACACCCAACTTGAGTACAGATGTTAAATAAAGAAAAAATTATTTTAGAACAGGAGAAAGGAGGCTGGAAAATGTGATCATACTAACATTTACACAGAGCTTCATAAAATAAGGTGTCTTGAAGTTCTTGAATAAAATATCTTGTATCTAAAATGAAAGTCCAATGAGTCAGAGCTCCTCATGGAATTTTAGCTCCTGTTGAAAGCACAGCAAGTATGAGAACCTATTTTAGAAGTTTTTGCTTTCATAGGATGCAAGAGCTATTGGACTCTTGCTGGAATCGCCACTGCACATGTAAGAGGGCGATGCTCTAATCCAGCATGACAAATCCTATTTTCCTATGTGGAGGTGATTTGAACAGAAAATATGGGTCATCCTGAACGAAAATATAGGTAGGTGATTTTTAATAAGACTTCGGCTTTTTAATCTCCCTTCTATCATTTTAATGTGCACAGAGTGTATCTTCCTGTAATAACTTACTCACTAGAGCTTTCAGTCACATCCGGTGAATGTTGATCGATACAATGAAGTCCGCTTTAAAACACAAATCCTGAATTTTCACTATTATATAACATAAATGTGTCTTTCACCTTCATTTCACTTGAGTTTTACCACTCTCATTTGTGTTTTGTTTTTTTCTAAACTTTTTTTTAATGCCAAAATGTTTTAATCTACATGGAACGCTAGCTGAATATTTAAAGTGGAAAATTTAATCAGGTCTTAGCTGAAGTGTACTTCCTGAGAGAGGCCTTCCTGACATTTCTGTTCATAGTAGGCTCTTACTCTCAGGTTCAGCCCCTCCTGTTCTGCTATCCATTTTTATTTCCTTTGTAGACTTCACCATATTCTTAATTTGTAAAATCAATTTATTTTATTACATTTTCCTCCCACAAGAATGTCAATTTCTTGAGATCAAGAACATTGTCTTTCTAGTTGATTCAGTACACTCAGAACCACAGCAATGCCCAATACATACTCAGTTTTCAACAAATGTTTATGGAAAGAATGAAAAAGTATATATTTGTTCCACCAGTACATTGCAAAAGAATTAGTTGTCATTGCATATAAATATGATATTTTATTTTATTTAAATATTTTTTTTAATTTTATTTCTTTTGAGAGACCGAGACAGCATGAATGGAAGAGGGACAGAGGGAGAGAGAGAATCCCAAGAAGGCTCTGCGCCACCAGCACAGAGCCCAATGTGGGGTTCAAACTCTCGAAATCGAAACCGTGAGAACCTGACCTTAGCAGAAACCAAGAGTCAGATGCCTAACAGACTGAGCCACCCAGGCCTCCCTAAATATGCTATTTTTTTCATTAAAAAACATTTTTTAACATTTATTTTTGAGAGAGACAGAGCACGAGCAGGAGAGAGAGAGGGAGAGAGAGAGAGAGAGAGAGAGAGGAATCAAAAGTAGAATCCAGGCTCTGAGCTGTCAGCACAGAGCCCAATGCAAAGTTCGACCCACAAACTGCGAGATCATGACCTGAGCTGAAGTGGAATGCTCAATCAACTGAGCCACCCAGGCTCCCTCTAAATATGCTATTTTAAATTATACTGGTTGCAGAACATTTATGTAAAATTTAGATGAAGCCTCCTAAAATCCTAATGTTATATATTTCAATTAGACCAGCTGGCCTGAGTCTTCTTGAAATTTATAGAAATATAGGTTACTTGTAAGGCTATCAGTATTTGATCTTTGAACTTAAAAAAGAAAAAAAATATTATTTTGAGACAGGGAGAGAGAGAGCATGAGTAGGTTAGAGGAAGAGAGAGACGGAGAGAAAGAATATCAACCAGGCTCCGCACTGTCAGCACAGAGACTTAAGTAGGGCTGGAACTCACAAACTGTGAGATCATAACATGAGCTGAAACCAAGAGTCAGACACTTAGCTGCCTAAGCCACCCAGACACCCCAAGTATTTGATCTCTGAGTGGTCTAGTTTAGTAGTCTCTCAGTTACAGTCTAGAATAAGTCTTGATGTGAAGTGTAATGATACAAGCTTTCACTGCCATTCTATCTAGATAGAACACTGTGCATTTGTGTTTTCAGAGGTAGGTAGAAAAATGAAAGAAATAGCTGTCATAAAGTTCATAAACTTTATTCTGCAGAGAAAATATGAAGTAATTTGAGGGTCTTGCCTAAATGTTTTGAACTAGAATCCTACATATAGAAAGTTGTTGATTTATCTGGTGGGAGTGAAGGGCAGATCGAGACAAGAGGACACTTGTACAAGAGTGGAATACAGACAAGATACAGAAATATCTCATCATATTGCAAAAAGATATATCAAAGAAAAATTAAGAGTTACAATGTATTCAAAAATAGTCTAGCACAAAAATTGGAGGTTTTGTTCTTGTTGTTGTTGTTTTAACTTTTGTCAGTATCCTAGCCATAGTAATGACTATTTAGGGTCTGGAGTAGGAATTGAAAGAGGTGCCTCTAAGTCTTAGAGTTTTGGATCTTGTTACCCTAGTGATGTCCAGCTATAATATAAGAAGAGAGACAATCCTGTTTCCAGATTAATTCAAGGAAATACTCTTTCCCAAAGAATTTTACACTGATTCCCTTTCTATATAAACTTGTTTCTGGATTATTTGTAATTTCCATCAACAATCATATCCTAAAATTTGAGCAGACTCATTGGGACAAAAAGCTGTAGAGGAAGCTTCTAATGTTGCCATTTCAGAGCCTTACCTTCTTTGTGGCATTTCAGGACTACACCGCATCAAGGAAGTCTTGTGGATTATAGAGGTCTTTGGATATTCCAAACTTTCCCTACTTTATATTTTAATTGTATGCATGTCTTCCCAAAGCCCAGCAGCCATTAGTCAAAAATAGGAGGGAAAAATTAAATTCCTTCTCCAGAGAAGTAAACATTACAAAAAGGAAGAAATGCAGAAAGTGGTGGAACAAAGAAAGGCATTATGTGAATGGTGGATTACCCTTGTCCATTCAGCTTCCTGCAGATTCCTGGTTAAGACACAGAAATGGGAGAAACCTTGGGAGGAGAGCGTGATATCTTCTGCCCATTAACATAAAGAATTTCAAATTGTTTTAAGCATATTAACTCCAGACGGTAATATTATGCTGCTGTAATGTTAATACCTTTCACAATGAAGACTCATCACTGAAAAAAAGACTTTATTTTTTTCGCTAGCTTCGATTTGATATTCATAATATTAACAGCATTGTTTGTAATACAACCTCTTAGCTTAATAAGAGGAAGCCTTGAGCTGTTAATATATACCAATAGTAGTTCATAATATTATTTATTTTCTATTATATAGTTGTATGATATTGCATAAGTTATTAATTAAAGAGAAGTACAATCTATCATGCAAAATTGCCGGGAGGGTTAGATATAACATACATGTAGCTCATAGCACAGTGACATACACCGCATTGATGTAGTAATCACTTCTACGATCACCGTTATCAATTCATCTGTTTTACGAATATATGACAATTTAATTTTTTTTTCGGGTAGCTATTCAATACTTTGCTTATTTATTAGCAGTGAACCCATCATCTCTCTCTTGAAATTCCCATTATTTAAAAAAATCCAGGAGCTTATTCCATCAAAGGAGGTTAGTACTATTTTCAGACACTAAGCAGACAGAAAAATTATTGATCCATTGTTGCCATCAGTTCCTTTCTGTCGAACAGCTTGGAAGCTGATGGATGGCCTAGTATGTGGGATGATGCTTCTTCATAGCAGCAGGGCTATTCCTGCTGGTCCAACCCCTGCCAGCGCCACAGTGATGTTCCACAATGAGGACCAAAATTAAAACTCTTTTTATTCATAGTCCCATGCTCAGTTGTTGCTCCACAAAACACAGCCACTATGCCAGGGGCGCTGGTGTACTAGTGAAATCTCTCCTACTTTGTACTTTGGTTTTTGGAGTGTCAGACTCAAGTACATTGTTGGAGTTCTTCTCTGACAGCAGACTTGGCCAGGAGCGGAGAGCAGGACCATTGTTGACTGCTGTGTCCCTAGCACCTAGATCTGTGCTTGATCCTTCAAATGGATGAATGAATGAATTAATGAATGAATGAATTCACTCAGCTCTCACTGATATTGAATCTTAATGGAGCATGACTGAAAGTCTTGAATTTTTCTCTTCCAAAATGCCTTAGGAAAATTGGTCCAAGATCAGCTGTGCACACTCTAAGAGGCCTGCTCATTTCCAACTGTGAAAGTTTTGCAGTACACCTTCTTTAGTGTTATTAATAATAGGGAGATTTTTATCTGGAAATTCCATATTAGAGTAATATCCCATATTTAACGAGGCTAGCAGGCTGCTGCTGCACTAAAATATTATTTCAAAAAAGAGATTATCATGAGATTTCTTACAGCTTCCAAAATACCAACAACCCTGAAGCAGCTACATATACACCCAAAAGTTGTGACCATTTGTGGTTAAATTACATGAAAGTAAAGTAAATAAGCAATAGGAGATATGCAAACAGGACCCTTGCTTAATACCATATTGTAGGATATTCCATTTGTGACCAGGTTTTGAGAGGTGCCTAAAATTGGGGAGATTGTTGACAAAATAGTGTATCAAGACAGCTTTATCAGTTCAAATTTAAAAAAAAAAGATTTATGATAATTAGTCTTACTTAAACTGTCTCTTCTCTCTATATAATGTTCAACCAGAGACCTGATTATCACTTACAATAGATAGTAGTAAAGGGATTTCTACACTGGATTAGAATCCATGACCAATAATATGCCTCCTAGTATGAAGACCCTACCTACCTACAACTGGTATTGTGGTTTTAGTATAGTAGTTTTCGGTTTCTAGTGTAGATTTCTATTACATACTTCAAATTGATTTCTGCTTAAAATTAAAAACAGATAAGATGTTAACAAATGCACATTTGAATCTTCACCCAATGTAGTCATCTATATGGCAATCACGTTGCCAAATGCTTCTGTGGTTGGCTGTCAGTAACAATTGCTTTTTATGAAAAAAAAAAAGAAAAAAAACAGATATCTAGGGGGGAAATTTAATTTTTTTCTTCCATCTTTTTCTTTTTTATTTATTAATGCTTCATTTTTCTGCCCCATTTCTAAATGCCTAAGGACATTTGCTATAATAGCAAGAAGCTTTTCTCTAACTTTTCCTCTGTGGTCAGTATGTGTTCAGAAAATGATTACGGTTGGACTTGTCAGAGTGAAGGTTTCATTTACTCCAACTGAGAGGAGACTGGGCTAAGAGAGCAGGTCGTACGCTTGAGTATAAATCAAAATCATCTGGGGGTCTTGTTAAACTACAGCGTGCAGAGGCCCCTCCCTGGAGTTTCTGATTGAGTAGGTCTGCCTAACTTGCTGCTGTTGTTCTGGAATATACTCTGAGAACTACTTTGGTAAGGACTCATCTCACAATTTTGTCTGGGTCTGGCTTTGACCTGTAGCTGTGGGGCAAGTGTACTCTCCAGGTTCTATCGAGGTCGCGATGCCTTTAAAGTATTCACCTCTTTCCTTAATCTCACACACATTTACAGTAAATTTAAGTCATGTCTTTATTTTTTATTGTGAAGCAGTCAATGCCAAATACATTTTATGTTAGGAGGGAGTGGGTACGTAGGAGAGAAGCAGCGAAATATGACTTTCATCTTGTACTTGGATTGCTTTCAGTGATTCAGTTGCAGGTCATAGAGAATTACCATTTCATCAATAGGGAGTGTTTTTCTACATGAAGATATTCCTCCTTTCAAAGTAATGTTGCCTTGGGGATTTGAAGGTCCACTGAATTCTGAATATTTTACTTGGCCTGGATACATAACTGAATATTTTATTTTGTCAGGCGTATGTGTGTGTCTATTCAGTGCCTTCAGTGATTCTCTCTCTACCTCTGCTGACTCCAGAGGTGACCTATAAAGAGCACTGCAGCTAATCCCCAAGTTATCAGACACTTCTTTCATGTCAGACCTTTTTAATAGCCATTCCAAACCTTCTTCATGTTTGGGTGTCCTTGTGGTCTTTTGCCTCTTGGTTGTACTCTGATTTAATAACTGGCCTCTGTTACGTAAGGTTTCTGTTGGACTGTCCCCTTGGTTCTGTGCTCTGAAGACCATATCAATCTCATTTTCCCTCATCCAGCTCAGGCCCCAGCACTCTAGCCAAAGTCTGGGTCTCTGTGTTCCTGTTTCTCCATGGGTTTTGACAGAGTTTGCCAATTTTATTCTATGTAGGTTAACTTATAGTTCTCCATTTACTAGTTGAGAAGACATGTTGCCTACTGTTTAGGAGAATAAAATTCTCATATATAGTTTAACATGTTACTGAATTTAGCATTCATATACATTTCAAGATTGTTTGAACTCAATATATATTTATTACCACGTTTTTAGTTTCAAGTGACAGAAAACCAAGCCAAATCTAAGGTAAAGAAAATGAATTTTATGGCTCTCTTAAAGGAAGAAATTGAGAGAAAGAATGGCTTCAGGTGAAACAAGTCAAAGTCTGAAGGTCTGGTTTCTCTCTTTGAGTCTTTTTAGTTCCATTCTTCTGGTTCATTCTTTTCTCTGGGGAGCTCTGACTTATTGCAGTAAGTCTAGCCATGTAAACTCACACTCCCATGTTCAGTGGAAAGAGAGAGCATTCTTTCTCTCAAATGTCTACAGTCTTTGAGATCTGTTCCAAAAGGCTTGACTGGGATCATGTGCTCACCTCTAAACCAATCGCTGTGGCCACTGTGGGCAACAGACTGCCAGGGACTCATCAGTACTCATGAATCAGGCCTAGGAGTCTGACCTGGTTGCCGAGCTAGGAAGAGTCCCAGTGATACCGCCTGATGAACTGATTGCTGATGGATGAATCCTACACAAAAGATAGAGAGGTGCTCCTCCCACGTATACTAATCACAGGATGGCTGAAGGTTTTAAAAACTCTTTACCTCTTGATCCTTTATTCTTTCTGTCTCAGACCACAAACTGATGCCCCTCTCATTTTTTAAAATACAAAATAAAAAATGTTCCTCATTTTCAAGATTTATAAGAATATGTGAATTAGAGACATATTTTTCATGCAACAGAATTTTTTGTTATTTTTTTCTGCTACGCTTACTGAAAATGTAATCAGAAGTAGAGTTTGGATGCGAGAATTTGGGGAGGGCAGAAAATAATTACATCAGTGACAGTTTGAAAAAAAAACAATATTGTTGGAATCAATAGACTATCATGAAAACTGTAGGATCTTTCCTGTCAAAAATCTATAAAAGAGGAGACCAAAAATATTAACTGAATAATCAGAAGTAAGGATAACACAACGTGCCTATTATAATATTATTCTAAGAGCATATTTCTGCATCTTCTTTTAATTGACATATACTTTACAACATTCTGTAAATTTAAGGTGTACCACGTGTTGATTTTGATACGCTTATATATTATAATTACCACGATAGCCTTGGCTAACATTTTCATCATGTCATGCAATTATTCTTATTTTGCATGTGTTGAGAACATTTAAGATCTAGTCTCCTAGCAACAGTGAAGTATATAATACAGTATTGTTGACTATAATTTCAATGTCTCACATCAGATCTCCAGAACTGACTCATCTTCTAACAGCATTTGTACTCTTTGACCCACATTTTCCTAATCCTTTACCACCAGCCCCGCCTACGCCTGGTCAGCTTCTGGTAACCACCCTCTCTTCTCTGTTTTAGATTCCACATGTAGAAGATATCATACAATATGTATCATATTCTTACTTCTTAAGGGATTTTTCATATCTCTTCACAGATTCATTAGAATAGTCTATTTTAAAATAAAGTCATGGGGCGCCTGGGGGCTTATCCGGTTGAGCTTCGGACTTCGGCTCAGGTCATGATCTTGTGGATTTTGAGTTTGAGCTCTGCATCAAGATCTCTGCTGTTAGCACTGAGCCTTCTTCAGATCCTCTGTCCCCCTTTCTCTCTACCCCTCCCCCACTTGCATCAACACTCTTTCTCTCAAAAATAACCATTAAAAAAAAGAAAAATAAATAAAATGAAGTCAGACTGTTTGCTCACCTGTTGAAATTTCCCTATTTCTTTCCCATATCACTTAGAATTAAATCCCAGGTCCTTCCTGTGGCCTACACATCCCTGAATGGTCTGGTCTTGTTACTTTCACAGCTGAAGCTTCTGCTTCCCTCCTGTTTACTCTCTCACTCAGCTAGAGCTGTATCAGCTGGCTCTCAACACCTCCCAGTGTCACACCCACCAAACATGTGGCTGTCATAAAGCTTCACAGGCCCTACTCCTTGTCCCCCTGACATAACTATATGGCTGACTCCCTCAGTTCCTCCTTCACTGCATGAGTCTCTGCTCCACTTTCATCTCCTCTGAGCCCCCTTCTATGTCCACCATATTTAATGTGACCTCCTTACCCCCAAATGCTGGTTTCTCATCCTTGAAATCTGCTTTATCCCCACCCTCCCACCACAGACCTAAATATATGACATTACAATCCATACAATTTTTCCTTTAATCAATGCTCTTCCATAACTAAGATAGTCAGCTCTAGAGAAGTAAGATCTCTGTCAATGATTTTAGTGCTGTACACTCAGCTAAGAGGACAATTCCTAGCTTGGAGTTGGCTCTCTATAATAATTTGTTGAGTAAATCAATGAATTATCTTTACGTTTCACCTTCTTCCTTAGTAGTTTGTACAGATTTTCAAAGTGAAATTTTACCACAAGATGGTAATTGGAGAGTTGTATAAAAACATCTCTGGCAGTTAAAGAGTGCTACAATTCTGGTTCATGTACGTTTCCTAGGAGACTGATATTTTCTTCAGGAACATGGTTGAGTCACAGTTTAAGCCTCTGCTGTCATTTTGACATCTAGACCTGGAAAATGCTTGTTTTCTCCTTTTGAAGATTTTGGTAGTCCAGTCCTTCTTCACTGTGAGGAACCAAGGAATGCTAATACAAATAAAAACATTATAACTGTTTTGATTATATATATTTTTCAACCTTTGCCTACATAAAGCCCATGAATCTTAAAATCTAAAATGAATAATAATGAGCTTAGTAATGGTGAGAACTTTTATAAAATAGGTCTTTTAAAATTTTATTTATTTTGAGAGAAAAAGGGAGCACGTGCACACACATGCACACACACACGTGAGGGGGTGGGGGGAGAGACCCAAGCAAGCTCTCTGAGAGTGGAGCCTGACTAGAGACTTGATTTCACTACCATGAGATCATGACCTGGGTTGAAATCAAGAGTCATATGCTTAACCGACTGAGCCACTCATGTGCCCCTATAAAACCATTCTTGAAACAAAAAATGATAACATGTTAGAACACTGCCTTTCCAAAATTCATTTGTAAGTTGAGTTGTTTCAGAGCTGGAATACTTTCCCTCATGTAGACAAGGCATACATACTGGTTAAAAGCGCAGCCCGGTGAAGCCGTCTAACCCTTAGGTACCTGAAGTGTCATTGCTATGATTTAATTTATACTTGATGCTATTCATCATCTCATTTCTGTGAGATATTTCATTGCTCATTCTAGACTTCAGAATTAAGCCCTTCATCTTCTCCCATTTGGGCTTCAAGGGACTAGGATTAGAAATACTTGCATAAAACACTTCAAGTCTTTATCCCTTACATCTGGGTGTTCTGAATTAATTATTAGCAAACTGCATTTCTCAACCTTACCCCCAACTGGGAAATTGGGTGAGAGATGGTTAAGATGGAATTTTCTCCTGTCGGAAGATATAAATTTGAACCTACATAGATAAGGATTAGTTTTTTTTTTTTTAAAGAAGAATTCTTTATAAAATTACCTTTAAATTAACATATGCACATATTCCAAGTTATGTTGTTTGTTTACAAATTATATTAGGAGTTGAAAGGTATCGTTGGATATTTAGAAGCCAAAAATATTATAAGTAAAATTCACATAGTATCTTCTCCGTATTAACAAAATCCTGTCTATTGCTTTGCATTATATTCAGGAGCTTAATTTATGTTTTAAAAAGAAAGATTTCTTTTTTTTTTTTTTTTGTATAATATTGGAAGATTCGGATCACCTAGGTGGCTCAGTCGATTAAATATCCAACTCTTGATCCCAGCTGAGGTCATGATTTCATGGTTCATGAGATCGCTCTCCAAATAGGAGCTCTGTGCTGACAGCACCGAGCTTGCTTAGGATTCTCTCTCTCTGTCCCTCCCCCTCTCAAAATAAATAAATAAACGTTTAAAAATATATTTGAGGATTTGATTATGCATGTGAACTTTGAACTAAAAAATTGTCATGGATTCAAGAGATACAGCACTGCCTGGTACAAATTTCCATTGACATACAAGTTAAACAGAAGCATGAGATGGCGGGGGGCAGGAGGACGAAATAGGAAAATGAGGGCGATAAGCTTATTAAAAGTGCAGAATTGTAAAGGAAATTGGAGGTTTAGCTGCCTTTTCAAACTTTTAGGATGTATCTATTATTAGATAGTACCTCCAACCCTGTTGCTGACCTAAATTCTTGAGGAACGGAAACATAAATTTCAGAAAAATCAGTCAATCATTTGTCTAGAGTTTGGATCTTTGTGAAACTAGTTCATAAAGATTGGGGGGAAAACTTCAGGCAAAGGCATGCCAGAAACTTTCTTTTCCTTTATCCTACAAGTCTCTGAGGGCAGGGATATCTGCTTGTTTCAGGTACAACTGTACCTCAGTGCCTAGAATTGGCCCACATGGTACATACTCAATGAATATTTGTTGAGTATTTTCATAAGACACAATGCCTTCCCCTCATTAGAGAGGCCAAAGAGGGGTGACAATCTCTGTTTATGATACCTGACATCAAGTATATGAGCAGGTACTTGTATTTGACCTAAGTACAGCCAGAGAACATGCCTGGCAAGGAGTTTGAACCTAGAGAAAATGATGCCAGTTTAGATATTATTCCCAGTAACATTTGTGGTGTCAAATGTCTGGAGTGGTGGTTTCAAGTCTCTGCTGTGGTGGCCTGAAAGTCCTGCAGTATCATGGTAGCAAAACTGGAAGCTGAGTCTTAAATAACCTTTTCATGATTTTGGGCTGTGTTTCTCACCATCTATCCTTTCTTGGGTTCTGACAGTTGTTTAAATCTGATTTTCTAGCTTTCCTACAGAGTCTTTGTGGTACCTATGTGATTATTTTACTGAATAAGTTAGCCAAAATTGGTTTCTATTACCCACATCCAAGAAGTTTAACAGATTTCAAACCGAGATAAGGGATCCATAGAAATGAGGAGTTAAAATTAAGGGATTAATAGGAACCTGACACTTTTCAATGGAGCTGTGGGGATTAGAGAAAGCATCTCAGTCCTTGGAACTGGAGAAAAATCTGAGAGAAACATGTTTACAGGTGGGTACTTGGTAACTGGGTCAGTTAAGTAAAAGGCTATTTATAGAATCCAGCTACTAGGTCAAGGCAGAATTAGGGGAAATTTTAACTCTAAGACTGACTCCTTATGAGTTTCTGTTTGGAACTCTGAGTTAGAATTTCCTCCGATGCTTCAAATCAATATGTACACAAACCTTATCTTTCTCTTTGACTTCCAGTGATAATTAGTGTCTCTATCATCTTCCAGTTACCCTAAATCAAAGCCCCAGCATCTTTAACAGCCTGCCCCCTCTACCTCCTTGGGTCTCTTATTTACTTTATCATTTCTCAATTCTTGCTCTGCCTTGGATTAATTATCATCTCTGCCTTAAATTATTACCATAGTTCCTTAGCAAGAATTGCCACACCTTCCAAATACAGTTCCCAAACATACGACATATCCTCATTAATTTCAGAATCATTATTCTAACATTAATGGGATCTTTTTCTCAACTGTTCTGAAAAAGTTTCAAAGCATGCTTATTTTTTAGTAGAAAGTAATGGGAATACTTTATAATGAAATTTAAAGTTCTTGTCATTTTCAAAGTGAGAGTTGAGAAGACCATGTGCAAAATGGACACTTAAGTTTTTGATATTGATAGAAAAATACATGGCCAAATGTATTTAAATATTCTTGATATTTATAAGACCCATTTCTGAAATGAAATAATCAGATTGTTGAAACTCATGAAGTAGCAAAAGCTCTAAGAGCTATATGCATGGAAATGAAGATTAGAGGTGAGCTTACTAATATTAAAGCAGAATTCAATATATAATAATTAAAAAGGTACAGAAAGAGTACATATTGGGGGGAAAAGACACATTAACCATGAAGAAATGCAGATAAAATGTTAACTAGCAAAGAAAATAGACAAGGCACAAAGAGAAACTGACAATATGAAAATCCTAGTGGAAAGCTTTAACTCTGCCCTTAGTATTTATAATTCGTGTAGAAAAATAAAGAATATCTTGATCCATTTTCTTCAAGCTTCTGATACCACTGAGAAATCATAAGCTGTTCAGGTGTAAAGTATTTAAATGTGACTACTTTTCTTCTCTCTCTGGAAGTGTTTGAGTTCTGTTTATGCCTGGTTTTATCCATTTTAATCATAAAGTTAATCGATACACATCTTTCTGTATCCATTGTGCTGGTCGCCAGTGGGATGTGTTCATTTTAGAAACTTAAATCCTTCAGTTCAGAAAAATTATCTTAAATTATTCATTTGAAATATTTTGGCTCTTCTGTTATATGTTGAGTTTTTTAAATCTTTCTATTTTATTACCATTTTCTATTATTGCCATGGTGTTATTTTTGTTTTTGTTGTTTTATTTTCTCTATTTCTTCTCATTTTATTGTGTCCTTATAGTCTCATTTTTTTCTTAGAGAGAGACACAGTGCGAGTGGGGAAGGGCAGAGAGAGAGGGAGACACAGAATATGAAGCAGGCTCCAGGCTCTGAACTGTCAGCACAGAGCCCGATGTGGGACTTGAAGTCACAGACTTGTGAGATCATGCCCTGAGCCAAAGTCAGATGCTTAACCAACTGAGCCACCCAGGCACCCCTAGTCTCATTTTCTAAAACCTGTTTTTTGTGTTTTGAATATCCTTTCTTTAAAAAAAATAGTGTTCTATTAGTATTTCTTAGATAGAACATCTTTTCTTATTTTCCAAGAAACTTTCAAGTTTTCTTCAATCTCTTTCATTACTTCCTTTGTGTTTGCTTGTTTCCGTGTTAGAATGTTTCCTTAAATATTCAATATATCTTGTTATCTGGTCATACTTAAGAGTAAGGTACTTAAAAATCATTTCAAAATTTCAAATATATGGGTATTGTTTACCATAGAGTGGAATAATGTAGGCTGATTAAACAGAGACCCTACAGTCATTTTCTGTATGGCCTTGAAAAAGTGACCTAACCTTTCTGTTTCTCATCTGTAAAGTGGTAGATAATAGAGCTCAGTCCAAAAGGTTGTTTTGGAGATCAAAAGTATAAGTATAAAGTTTTGAGAATAGGGGCACCTGGGTGGCTCAGTTAGTTAAGCATTCATCTGACTCTGGATTTTGGCTCACGCCATGATCTCACAGTTAGTGAGTTCGAGCCCCATGTTGCACTCTGCACTAACAGTGTGGAGCCTGCTTGGAATTCTCTCTCTTTCTCTTTCCCTCTCTATCTGCCTTGTCCCTGTTTAAGGTCTCCCTCTCTCTCTCTCTCTCTCTCTCCCTCTCTCTCTCTCAATTAATGAATTAATTAATATTTAAATTTCTGAGAATAATGCCTACCACAAATTCTATATAGATTTTTATGATGTATATGTTTTGTCTGTAACACATTTAGAAACTTGTTGAAGGATGGGCAGAGGCTAGATCTTCTATATATCTTTCTTTCTTTCCCTGGTCCATCGGGTTGTGTGGTGAACACGGTGGTTGAGAATATGCATTGTAGAGTTGAATAGATCTGTTTCCAACGCCTATGCTGCCTATTCCTATCCCTTTTCCTGCCAGTTCCTTTGGGCAAGTTACGCAAGCTCACCCCTCTTCAGTCTCATCATTTCCAAAACTGAGATTACATAGTTAGTACCTATGTCACAAAATCATTTGTGTGGAATAAATGAGATACTACCATTACATTTCTTGGTACACCACAAATACTCAATAACCCTCACCAATGATAATATAATAATAATGGAAATTATAACAGCAAGTATGTGTGGTTGTTAAGATCTACTGGTTAACTTACTACATTTTCAGTCCCATTGTCCTTTTTACTGATTCTTCACAGCCATTGATAAGGACGAAGAGGGCATGTATTTATCAGGTAAACATAAGATTAAGAATTTTAAATCATATAGTATAGGCTAGAATTTTGTAAAGCTTTTCTGTAAGATACAGATAGTAAAAATTTTAGATGGAGGCCATATGGTGTCTGTCGCAATCACTCATCTCTATTGCTGTACCTTGAGAGGAGGCCAAGCTGCTATGAGAATGAATGGATGTGCCTATGTTAAAAATAAAACTATATTTACAAAATCAGGTGAGAGAGGAAGGAATTTGGCCAATGGACCTCAGTTTGCTAACCTCTCTATACCAATGAGAGTCAAGAATGGAAACATAAGCAACATAGTCCTGCCACTGTACCAATAAAGAAGCAAATGTTCTGGACACTGTTTTGCATAAGGGAGTATTTGGCTTTTGTTCTATACTTCATGTAAAGAACTTCAAATCTTCCCTTTCTAATAGTCCTGGAGTATCTTCCTCTAAGAGGACATGTTCAGAACTCGTTTACATGAAGACCCTGTTGTGTTGGCCCCAGTACATCCAAGGTAGGACCATTAGCACACAAATTTTGTTTTGTTTTCCTTTGTTTTTTTCACTTGATTGTTTCATCTCTAAAGTTGAAGTCAAGTTCACATATCTCAACAACCACTTTGAATCTGTTTACAAATGATGGGAAATGTACTAAAGGCTTTCCCCCCTCAAAATTATTCTTTTAAAAGAGATTGTGATTTTAAGGGACTCTAGAAAAGGAGATTATGAATCATTGAAAAGATGACTCACCTAGGAGGAAAGCAAATCCCCTGTAAAGGAGCAATTTGGGAAAACATTCTTTTTTTTTAAAGTAAAATGCACGTTTATAAAACCTGGTAAGTGTCCTGAATAATATGTAGAGGAAATAATTTATATAACATTAGTGAAGTATTTTACCCACTTCAATATATATTTTGGTTGAATACCTCCTAACAAATAATTATAAGTTAATTTGGTGTTTAATAAGTATATACTAACTCTCTTTACCACAGGCCAAGGGCATGGTCTTTTCTTTCTAACTATTCTTTATGGTAATAATGATTCTTAAGCTGCATTTTTATGAAATGGAAATAGGAGGAAATAAAAAGACAGTCGTGCTTATTAATCAATCAAATAAGCAATTGGTATTCATTAAGTTCTAGACAGTGTTAAGTGCCTCACAGGATTTAGAAGTACACATTATGGCGCCTGCAGTGATCACGTAAGAATAATAAGTGCAGGATTTCAAAGGAGAGAGGATCCCAGGGTTAAAATATTTGAGTAGATTTGGGACCTACAGGACAGAGTTCAAATGAATAGAGAAGGAAGGACATTACAGAATCACCATGAGCTAATACCTATGTATGTCCTAGCCGTGATGCTGAGGGAATGACAATGATTGTAGCTTTTGTAGCAGGTGAGGAGGAGTGGAAAATAAAACACATAAATTGATTTCAAAATCAGCTGTAGGAGTGTTTCATTTTATGAATGCACGTGTGTGCGTGTGTACACATACATCCAAATATACACATGTGTGTACATATATATGTTAAATTCCAAAGTTTTTGGAGCTTCCAATGGATTCAATAAAAATGGACAAGAAAAAAATAATTGGGAGAATCAAGGCAAAGGGAAAATACATGTGAAGATAATGACTCATACGTGGTCACTGTTCCTAAATATTTATTAAATATATGAAATAATAAAATGGAGGCATTACAAATAGCATTATGATATAAGACATGTCATTTAACCTTTTTATTTTGTGACACAAGGAACATAATAATGACTGTTAACTATGTGAATACATGGAGGGCTCATAGAACAATGCCTACTGCAGAGTAGACTCTATAGAAGTATCTACCACTGTTATAACATTTTTTAGGAACTGTAAGGGAAAAAAGGGAAAAGTTGGATGAAAGGGAGTTAAATTCCATGCAAAATAATTCATTTTTGTGTCATTTACCAGATGTAGGGACTTTATAGAATTCCCTGTACAACTTCAAAATAATTCCCATAGAGATATCTCCAAAGAAGTGCAACGTGGCAAAATATAATATAACCTCAGATAATTATTCAGAATATTAATATTTGAAATTTAAGTGTATCCAATTGTCAGCGCATTCCTCACTGCTTCAGGTGATCTTTTCATTTTTAAAACCTGGTAAGATCAACCTGAAGTGTGCTAAAAGAAGCATATAATAAATATTCAAGCCATATGTCAGAGCATAATACCATGAGACAGAAAAAGGATAACATGGTCAATAGTTAGATTTCCCCCTGCATTTAATAGGTGCTCTTTCAGTTTAGACTTATTAGCGATCGGATGCAGGAAGTATCAAACGGACAACCCTTGGGACAAAACAGAAGGCTCAAAACTAACTGCTCTTTATGAGATGGTTCTGACTGTATGTGTGAGCATGTGTGTGTGCACACTTTTTACTTGTGAACGCTACTGTCAGCTGGCTTTAAATCAGGAGGTAAATGAGTCGCACACTTGCTGGACATAAAGAGGCAAAGGTTACAGTTCTACCAGTGGTCATGTTTAGCTTTATGGAAAGAGGTGTTTTTTTTTTTTTTTAGACACATTATGTCACAAGGAAAAGTAACTGCTGTTTGTCCTTGAATATCTTAAGAAATTACAGAAAGTTGGAAATCTATACGTATAGAAAGTATGTATTGACATAGCTGATATCAGAAATATGAACATGTGCCCTGGGCACAAGTAAAACATCTACTCTATGTTTATAGCCTGTTCATGAACTTCAATGAATTAACCAACTAATATGTACCAAGTGCAGAAAGGAATGAAGAGAAGGCACAGCTCCTCCTGTCCTCAAGAAGTTTAGATTCTGGCTGGAGAGGAGACAAACTACCTATTCTGGAACCATGAGCAACAAAGTGCAGAACTGAGTAACACAAAAATACCTTTACTTCTTAAATGATATCAGAATAGGGAGAAGTCATTCACTGTAGAAACAATCAAGTGAAAAACAATAGATAAGATAAGCATTCTAGGCAAAGTTAGACTGAGATCAAGATTTTGAAGAATGAGTAGAATTGGGGTATTTAAAGAGGTGAACAGTCATGTAAAATATAGGTAATTATTTGGGGAAAGTACCTGAGGCCTAAGTGTGCTAGGCAGACTCGGAGCGTGGTGAGTAGGCCTGACAGCTGGAGGGGAGGCTGTGTTTTAGAAATGAATGACTACCACCATATGTTGAGCAGTTGCTATAGTTACTATGTGCCGGGTATGCACTTTATCTCCCTGAATCTGGCCTTCCGCGCAGGAACTGGAGTACCTTATCCCTGTCGACAAGTGAAAACACTGAAGATCAGGAGGGAAGCACCATTGTCCATTTTGCACATCTAACTGAGATGGGAGATAAGGGGATCCATTTTCAGGTCCCAAATCCTGACCACTGCACAGCCTGTGCCATGGCCACCACAGGCTTTCGTGCGGCTCCTTAGAGTGGCAGGCCCGGAAATGTGGATGTTATCTTGTATAAACTTAGGAAGAGAGGAGTGACAATTTATTTAGTAAGAGTTGACTGTTGCAAGTTTCTTTTTTTAATTTTTTTAATATTTATTTTTGAGAGAGAGAGAGACAGAGTGCAAGTAGGGGAGGAACTTAGAGAGAGAGAGAGAGACAGAATCCAAAGCAGGCTCCAGGCTCCGAGCTGTCAACACAGAATCTGATGCGAGGCTCCAACTCAAGAACTGCGAGATCATGACCTGCGCCAAAGTCAGATGCCTAACTGACTGAGCCACCCAGGTGCCCCGACTGTCACAAGTTTCTAAAAAGGTTGCCTACACGGGGTTGTAGGGTACAGTAAGATCAGAATCAAATTATTTAAAAATAAGTGCTTGATAGCAAAGGCAGAATGGAACCAAGACTGTTGACTGGTTCAAGGTATAGGAGTCAAAATTAGTGGTAAAAGTTGAAAGAAATGAGAGAATTAGGTTGGGTTTAAGTTGGTAACAGGATGTCCAAGTAAAATGATCTTATATAACTGTAAATATATCATTAAATTTTGAAATGAGGTGTGCTTTGCAAATATAAATGGAGAAATCACCATTTAAGAATCCGGTTTGTGCTGTGAAATGAGATGAAAACAGTTTGAGCAACTGAGTTTTGGCAAAGGCGTATAAATAATAGAGAAGCCTTAGGTGGTAGGAGAGGAAACGGGTGGTGGCCTGAGAGGTGGGAACAGAATGAACCTTAACAGCAACAGAAAACAATCTTTTAGGAAGGAAAGGTAAGAGTTAACTAGAGTTAAATGAAATGCAAAGGAAATATGCCAACAACAGCCACACATATGCACAAAACCACTGGACTATTTAGAAAGGCTGTCATCAAAATGTTAAAGATAGAGCCAAAGCATAGGAAATGAAAAGGAAACTTTCAGGAAATTATAATGCTAACATTAGGGATATATGGGAATAAACGGCAAATTAAGGTTAATATGTAACCTAGAAGAACATCAAGATCAGATGAAATTCTTTCTTACCACCTTCGACTCGCTCAAATTACAGGAGACTTTAGCTTGTCTATATAGGGGGAAAATGGTGTGTGGAGGTGAAATAGAATAGCCGTAGCAGCAGCGGAATAGTAATAGTAGTAACAGTAGTAACAGTGATAGAAATAATAATTTGAGCAAGATCCACTTCCCTGGACAGGGAATAAAGGACAGCTGTGTGAGAATTGGCTCTCTAATTTACAAGCTTTGACATATTGAACAAACTCTTTGATTACTTATGAATCTTAATTTCCTCATCTATAAAAATAAAATAAAAATATCCATTCATTTATTTACTCATGAAGTGTTAATTAAGCAACCAGTGCATCAGACACGATGTTAAGGATCAGGATATGGTCTTCAGGGGATTAATAATTTAGAGAAGACGATGAGGCGTAAATTAGCAATTAGATTGTAGAGTTACGATTAACAATACAGATTTGAACAGGGTGTTGTGAGAACACAGGAGTGTGACATTTAAAATAAATGTCTAGGGGTAATTAGAAAAACAAAACAGAGGTGTGCATTCTTTAATGAAATTTCTCCTCCCTCAGTTTTCCTATACCATCATTTGTGCCTTCTGGGATAACATCCTGAATAAACTGACTGCGCCTGAGTCTTTGTCTCAGGGTCCCAGTTTTAGACTTTGAAAACCTCATACTGGAAGTATTGAAGACGGATCAGACAGAAGTCAGTGAAACTGGTTATTCAGGAATTAGAGTAACCAGAGTGAAAACCAAGAAGAACCTGAAATAAGGTAGTGGCAGTAGGAATACAAAGTAAGATATTAATTTAATTTATTTTTTATTTTATTTTATTTTTTTGAGAGAGAGAGCATGAGTAGGTAGAGGGAGAGAGAGAGAGAGGGAGAGAGAGAGACACAGAGAGAGAGATTGAGAATCTTAAACAGGCTCTACACTAGGCATAGAGCCCCATGTGGGGCTTGATCCCACAACCCTGGGAAGATTACCTGAGCCAAATCCAAGAGTCAGGTGCTCAACCAACTGAACCACCCAGGTACCCCATAAATAAATTAATTTAAAAGCTATTCAGGAGGTAAGGCTCAAAGGGAAATTGTGGAATATGAAGTTAAAATATCAAAAAGGAAGGAGGAATCAGGGATGACTTAAGGTTTTATGGCTTAGGCAGGTAGGTAGATGATAATGGAGAGGCTATAGTAGGAGCAGGTGTGTGTTTGTATGCTTCTCTGTGTGTGCGTTAGTGGAGGAGAGTATATAATGACAGGTTGTTTTTCAGTATGTTGAGTTTCAGATACCTATGGAAATTCTAAGTAGACTACTGTAGACTACTGACCACTCAGTCCAATACTCTTGAGAAAATTTAAAGATGTATATTAGAGAGCTGTTGCCCATGGCACCACCCTTGCCCAAATCATGACGAGAACTGAGCAAGAAATATTTTTGATTTTTGTCTTCTTGATAGACACTTCTTATAATTTTTAAGACTTCTGAGAAGACTGCAGGTGACCAAGAAACAGTTGTTTGTCCATGTGGCCAAGTCAAAAGCTAATCCTTGAATTGATTTTGCCTTATTTCCTATTTCATCCCTCTCTTCTTCATACCCTTTCTCTGGGATCCCATTCCTCATAAGTTACCTGCACACCATCCTTTTTCTCAGTGTAAATTTGTGATTTATAATTTATAGATTGTATTTGCCCCCATTTCTTATACAGAAATCCTAAAACCCTTGGAATTTTCTAAGTGGTGAGGGCTAATGAAGGTGTCTTTTGTTATAGCAATGAGGTGATTTTTAGACCTTACCTAAAAGAGGGACTGGCCTGGGGGCATCTAGGGGTTAAGAGTTTGACTTAAGCTCATGTCATGATCTCACATTTCCTGAGTTTGAGCCCCACTCAAGTCATGATCTTATGGTTCCTGAGTTTGAGCCCCAAATCAGGCTCTGTGCTGACAGCTCAGAGCCTAGCTCCTGTTCTGGTTTCTGTGTCTTCCTTTCTCTCTGTCCCTCTCCTACTCAAGCTCTGTCTGTCTGTCTGTCTGTATCTTTCTCTCTCTCAAAAACAAATAAACATTAAAAAAATTGACAAAAAATAGGGACAGGTTCCCTGAAGACCCAACCTTGCGATTAGAGAGTTGGAATTTTCAGTCCCATCCCCTCCCCCTACCTCCAGTGTGATGTGGGTGGGGGTGAAAGTAGAATCTGTCACCAATGGCCAAGGATTCAATCAATTATGCCTATGTATGGAAGCCCCTGTAAAATCCCCAAGGTATGGGATTTGGAGAGTTTCTGTGTTGGTGAACATCTGCAGGCACTGGGAGAGTCGTGTCTGCTGAGGGCATGGAAGCTCCACACTTTTTCTCCATATGTTGCCCTATGCAGTCCTTCCATCTGGCTGTTGCTGAGTTTATAGCCTTTTATAATTAACTGGTAATCTAGTAAGTACAATCTTTCTCTGAGCCACTCTAGCAAATTAATCAAATATGAGGAGGATATTCGTTCAAACCTTCAATGTATAGGAAGTCAGTCAAAAGCACAGGTGACAACAAGACATGCTACTGACATCTGAAATTGGGGGAGGGACAGTATTAAAGGACTGAGCCCTTACTTGTGAGATCTGAGGCTATTTCCAGATAGATGGTATCAGCGTTGAGTTGAATTGTTGGCACCTAGCTCATGTCATAAAATTGCTCGGTGTGTGATAAAACCCCACACTTCTGGTGTTACAAGAGTTATGTGAGAGTAAAGGAGACATGCACAGGAGCAATGTATATTTTTCTAAGACAATTACCTGGGTGAAAAGGAGGAGCATAGACATAGGTAATTTTGTAAAGGGGAAAATGATTTTTGTTTCAGCTAAATGTTCTTGGTTAAATATAAGGCACGTTTGTGTGCTGAGGTTGAGGGAAGATGTGGCTGAATAATGGTTTTCTGAGAAATACATAAGTTGAGGTCAGCAACTGAGGAGAATGGAGTATGTGCTACAAGGCTGCCCGGGAGGCTTTTGAGATCCAGCCGGGCTGGACACCATGAATTTCGTGTGGCATATATCCTCCCTATTAGGTGATTTTCTGCAGCAGAAACCTGAATAACTAGGACATAGCTTGCTCTGGGGAGGAGATTTTAAAAAGTTTGTGTGATGGCTAGAAACTAGTGCAGAGAGAAGGGTTGTAGAGCTTAATGATCTGGGTGTTGGACAAAGATTGAACAGGACAGGGAGTGAGGCCAGAACGAAGCTGATAGATCTGTAATAAATGATACAATTGAGAGATTGCAGAGTCTGGTATGGCCCTCGGTAGAATGACTTAGAAAGGAAAGCCTGTTGACAGAGACAGGCAAATGTAAGTAAAAGATTTTAGAAGTAGAGCAGGTTTGAGTCCAGGGTGTGACTATGTAAGTGCACTGAGAGGGAGGTAGGTCACTGGAGATTAAGGTAGGCTGCTGAAGAAGTCCTGACCATAGACTTTGACATCACCCAGGACCCCTATGAGACCAGAAGAGGAGTGGGTGCAGACCATATGTCCTGGTAGAGAAAGTTGGTAGATGATGATAGCAATAAAAAAAGAAGACAACAGTATTTGATCAGACAGGAACCTTGAAGAGGTTTAGAGATGGAAGGGCAAGAAGAGACGTAGATTTCCATTTTGTCGACTCGTGGTCTCTGCAGAGCTTGGTGACAGAAAATGTAAAATCAAGCCTGATTTAGGATACAGGAGGCTAGTGTTCTTTCTACCTTCAGAATTGTTAGGAGGACTCGATGTGTGTGAAAACATTTGCTGACCGTGGGTTATATATCCTTATGTAAGTTAATAAAATGCAGAGAGGGAGAAATTGAGGAAAGAAGGTCAAAACAGATACTGGATGAGATCAGGGTACATAAATAGAATTGGAGACAAACACTGGAAAGAAGAATGACGTCTTTCTCTCTGGGACTGGAGGGCATTTGAGAATGTAAGAGTTGATATAGAGACACTACTGTCCTCATCCATCCTAGAACAACTTTCCAGTCAATTCTGTGCAATTTGGACTTACCTCTTGAAGTGACTAGTTTATGAAATCATTAGTCCAGAAGACTGGCTTAGATTTTAAAGTCATTCAGCTTTTGCATTGATCTCTAAATAGGATATTTCTACTTAGAAGAACAACAAAATAGCTCTGTTCTACAGAAGTCTAATTAGGTAACAATATTTAAACATGTTTTCTAGTTTTCTCGCAGTCACTGTAGTCATAAGTGAGTTTTGCTGCACCTGATCATTAAGAACTGACAGGACTGTAACAATAAGATGGAAACTTGTGGTCTTGGCTAATGCTGAGAGGCAGGGTGCAACTGGTCCTTTCCAGAAATGTAGCCTTGGCTCGTTGTGTATCCCTTTTCACTTAGTTTTGCAATTGTAAAAGTAAAATTAAATGGGAAGAGTTGAATTCTGGAAAGAACATTAAATGATTCAGAATTACCTATGTTTCTGTATTTCTTGGTATTTCAAAGGAAGGTAAAATATTTTTTAATGTGTTGAAACGATTTTGAACTCAACATGTTGTTTATTTCACACATTATTACCGTCATTCAAAATATGAATTATGGGATTGGGCAAGCACATTTTCTTCAGAGATTTCCTCCCAAAGATTTGAATTTTAAATGAAGCCTGGCTTTCTTGCTGTCTTCAGAGTAGAGGTGTGAGACTCTAAGGGAGCATCTTACTGTAAGATATCCATTTTTCACTTGTGTAAATGCCCTATCTTGATGCAGACAGGCCAAAGTGCAGGATGTATACATTTAGGTCCACAGAGGATTGACACTCAACTCAGATATGACTGTGACTCAGTGCCATTCAATACATGTAGGTGTGGCTAGGGAGCATTGCATCATAGTGGTTAAGATTGGAAACAAGTGAAATTGCCCTTCCTGGAACAGCATGATGTGTAACCCAGAAGAAGTTAATTTCTTTGTCTGGAGTTTGATCATCTACAAAAAACAACATTATAAACTCATAGTGCTGTGACATGGATAAACTGAGAGAGAAGACATGATAAGGCACTGGAAACAGTATCCAGCACTTACAAGTACTCAGTAGATGTTCTTTTTTTTTTTTTTTTTTAACTTTAATGTCCAACAGGCTCTTATACAATATCTTATGAGGGATATTTTAAAACTATTTGTAATTTTTTGTACCCTTGACTTCCCTCACCCCATTCCCCCCTTCCTGTAGTGCCCACAACCACCATTTTGGTTGTGTTTCTGTGAAATCACTTAAACATTTTTTTAGACTCCACCTGTATACCAAACAGTATTTATCTTTCTCTATTTTATTTCCCTTAAGGATGATGCCTTCAAGTTTCATCCGTGTTTATTCATTAAATCACAGGATCTTTTTCTATACCACATTTTCATTATTCATTCACCCATCATAGGACACATAGATTGTTTCCATATCTTGATTGCTGTGAATAATGCTGTAATGAGTATGGGTGTGCAGATAAGTCTTTGAGACACTGATTTCAAATCCTTTGGATATTTACCCAGGAGTGAGATTACTGGATTATATAATAGCTCAACTTTTAATAATATAATATGGCTTAAGGAACCATAATACAGTTTTACATAATGGCTTCATTAATTTATATTCACACCATTGGTGTATAAAGTTTCACTTTTCTCCACATCCTCAGAAACCTTTATTACCACTTGTCTTTTTGATTATAGCCAACCTAACATGGATGAAGTAGTATCATATTGTAGTTTAGATTTGTTTTTCTCAGATGATTAGTGATGTTGGGCACCTTTCATACACCTATTGGTCATTTATCTGTCTTCTTTGTAAAAATATGTATTTGCCTGTTTTTAAATTGCATAATTTGCTTTTATTGCTGTTGAGTTACATGAGTTCTTTGTAAATTTCATTAAACTCCTAATGATACAGGGTTTACAAATATTTTCTCCCATTCAATGTGTTGATAGTTTCCTTTGTTATGCATAAATTCTTTAGTTTGGTCTGGTTCCACTTATTAATTTTAACTTTTGTTGCCTGTACTTTTGGTATCACATCAAGAAATCATTGCCATGACCACTGTCAAGGACCTTATGTTTTATTCTAGGAGTTTTATGGTGTTGGGTGTTATATTTAAACCTTTTATTCATTTTGACTTAATCATCTGAGTGGTATAAAGTAGGGGTTCATTTACATGGTTAGGATGTGGGTATTTACTTTCTTAGCACCATTTATTGAATACACTATTCTTTTCCCATTGTGTGATCTTGGTGCCCTTGTCAAAAATTAGTTGACCATATATCTATGAATTTATGTCTGGACTCTTCATTATATCCCACAGGGTTATATGCCTTTTTATTCTAGCACCATATGGCTTTTAATTATTTGTAATTTTCTTAATGTTCAATGTTTTAACATTGTATATCTATTAAATGATATTCTTCTGAATGCTTAAGTACTTAGAAAACTATCATAAGCTGAAAACAAAATTTTTCAGTTATTTAGATTTTGATTACATTTTAATCAGATTTCCCAAACATGTAATTAAAATTAAAAGCATAGTGGGACTCCTGGGTGATTCAGTCAGTTAAGAGTCCAACTCTTGATTTCAGTTCAGGTCATGATCTCATAGTTCATGAGTTTGAACCCTGCATTGGGCTCTGTGCTGATAGTGTATAGTCTGCTTAAGATTCTCTCTCTTCTGCTCTCTATGTCCCTCCCCACTCACACTCTCTCTTCCTCTGTATCTCTTTATTAAAATAAACAAATAAATAAATGAGAATTATTTATCCATTCAGATCTAATCATTATAGTCACTTGAAAAAGCAAACACTTTTAAGTTTAATTTTTTTAAATAAAAAATCTTAAAGATATTAGTTACTATTTAATCTAAGAATTAGAATAGAAATAAGAATTTTTTATTCATTCAGATTTAGTCATTATAGTCACTTAAAAATCAGACACTTTCAAGTTTAATTTTTTAAATAAAAATTTTAAAGATATTAGTTACTATTTAATCTAATTTAAAAATTATCAGTATCGTGCATGTAGATCTGTTTTATACTTGTCATTTTTATTCTTACTCTTATTACTGGTAAACATGCTTATTCTTAAACTGCTTCTTATGCCTCCTTGGGTAATAGTCACTTCATCAGACACATGCTGTATTTTCCTTAGGATATAGCCATCTTCTAAACTAGAAAGTAATAAAAGATGATTGTCTCACTGAAGCTGAGGTTGCAAGTTCTGGACGATCGATTGATTCTGGGTTGGCATATAGAGCTAATTGTGTTTTCCGAACCTTAGCAGGAGTGCTTCAGGCTGGACACTTGTGCTTTTGTTTTTTTTTTTTTTTTATAACTTCACTTGACCGTTTATCTGAGGGACTCCACAAGCCCAGACATTTCCGTGGAGTTTAGCTTGGCACATCCTGCTCCCTTTCCTACAGTTGTGCTGAGAAATTTTCCTTAGCCCTTATTACATACACACCGTCTTTTCTTTTCTACCATCCTGGACTGTTAGTACAACTATTGAAAAATTAGGCTTGACTAGTTAATATCTCATTACCAATAATTTAAGGGCTTTACCTCCAGAAGACAAAAAGTTGAGTGCAAAATCACCTCTCTTCTTGAAACGTTTGTCCAAGCCACCACTTGGGGACATATTGCTAGTCCTTCTTTTATTTGGTCGTTGTGTGACTTATGGTGCTGATCAGCCATAGTTATTACATGCAATTACTCTGTTGACTAGTCCTCTCTGTTCTTGCTCAGGAGTATAGAGCTTAGAGTTTCCTCTTTTTATTCCTTTACTTAATTGATAGAGAAAGGTTTATACTTTATAAGTGAAATGTACTTAACAGTAGAAACAGAATACTCAAATGCCACCACTTATTAAAAAATCAGTATAATTATATATTAAAATCAGTACAATTATATATAATATATTATAATGCCATTCTTTTGCATTATAAATAATTGCTTTAAAACATGACATTTATTTTCTTATTTTGGGTATCCTTTTGAACATTCTTTATGGCTCTCCAGAGATTCACCTGTTCCATTTACATATATATATACATATTTTTTTTTCATTTAGCAACACCATCTGAAAGTGGTAGTTGTGAAAGATGATTCCTTTTCTCTAAACTTGTGAAAAGATTCTTGGTTTTTGTCAGTATGGTCCTGGTCCACCTTGAGTTTTCCATGTAGTGAGAAATGGACTCAGTTCCTCGCCTTGTTTTCTCTCTTTTAGCAGTATTAGGGGTGCCCATAAGACTGTCTTAGTTATACCATTGGTGATACCACTGGTATTAGGGGTGCACGTAGGACTTAGTTATACCACTGTATACCGCTGGTATACAGGCAATATGACTCCGTATCAGAGTACTTTAGTAAGCAAGATGCAAATGACATTTCTTTTTAAAATCATGAGTTCATAATGTTCCCCATTTTATAGTTGTTGTCTTCATATATTCATCCTTCTTTGTTGTAAGATAACAGTTTTCCATTTCCTTTCTTTACAAGATACTTGTCCCAATTTTTATCTCCTTACCCAAAATTTAATTATACTACCTTCTTTTTATAATCCTTATAGATTTCATTGACTATTTTTAATAAACTTTACTATATTTACTAAAGAAATTCCATATTTTATAATTTGTGGTTTTCTCTATTATATTCCAGTTTTATATATCAAGATAGTTCAGTGAGATGTCATAGAATATGAAAATACAATAATTGTTAATTTGCCCCAAATTGCTATATATACTAATACATTCTTTCACAAACATATTTCCCAAAAGGAGTGAAATATTTAATCTATTACATAAATTTTAGAGGTCAAAGGACTTTTATTATCTGTATATTATTGATTGAATGACTATGCATTTTGTTAAACTATATTTCATGTAGTATTAGCAGTACATCCTACCTCTGTGAGCGAATGAATAAAACTTGTACACTCTCTACACTTCAATTTTACCAGCAACTTGAAACAGTTTGGGATTGAAATTGTGTAATTAGTTTGGCTTCATCACAAACACGTTTTAGACATGAAAGAACAGAACTCACCAAGAGTAATAAGAAGTCCGTGACAGACCTATCACTTGGGCAGACAACAATAATTCTGGCTAAGTGTCCTCTTCTAGACCACTTGGAAGCACAGTGGGTATAATATTAAAAACTGGAATGAAACATGAAATCTCAGAATTAGCTGGGTGTTGAAAATAACAGAATAAAAAACTAGCATGATGCTAAGTTTAATTTATAAATTTTAAAGCATTATTCTGGGGGACAGATGGTTGGCTTACAAATTCAGCAAAAGCGGTTTTGTCTAGTGAATAGAATTTCCTAGAGTTGTAGTATTTGTAGCCTTTTAAGTTAAATGTCTTTTCGGATCTTAAAACCTAGAACGAGAAAATCTTGAGATTGGCCCTTATTTTCTTCACTGAGAAGTATATTTGACTTCAATTGCCTTTTGCTTTGAGATAAGGAAAGTTTTAATAGGTCTTGTATCTAAAAGGATGACCTCATAGTCTCTCTCCTTCCTTCCTCTCTCTCTTTTCCTAAAATAGTAAGACATATCACTGGGGAAAATGGCATACCTCCCTGACTTCATTTGTGATATAGAAAATTAATGGTCACACTACTGTCACGTAAGTGTTATAAAGAAAATTTCTACAGTTGAAGAAAAAAACTAGCAGCTCTGCACCCATTCCAGTCAGAACAGTAGAAAGCATATAGAAGTCTCTTCAGAAGAAGTGCAATATATATTCAATATATAACAATTAGACAGTTTGCCCTGTCAACATTTTAGTGACTTTTCTGGTATAGTTGCTTGTGGTCATCAAAATTATATTCTCACTTACGTTTTCCCTTTTCACAGCTGTTCACCAAAACCTAACAAACGACGGAATGAACTATTTGTCATGAGGTCAATGCACCTACATCATACAGAGAGTCATGTTTCTCCATAGAACTGAAGGAGCTAAATCTCTTTTTGGTTAGGGGCTTTATAAAAAACAATTTTTCCTGGTTTTTGCTTTTTTTGTTTTTGTTTTGTTTATTTGTTTGTTTGTTTTGTGTTTTGTTGTTTTTTTTGAGAAGCCAGTGTGCTCAAAATACATGTGGTCACTTGGCTCTCCTACATGGCCTCTCTTGCAGCATGGTAATCAGGCACTGTACATTATTTGTAAAAGGAAGTCTATATTCTTTCCTATGTATTCAGGGAAGGGACTATGCTTTTTTAGATCATTTGAGCCAATATACATTATCCATGACTTTCTGCAAAGTCCTAGATTATCTAGGAGGAAGAAAAAGGAACATATTTAAATTGTAAGTAATTCCCAGTTAGGCTAGAAAATTGGTTCTAATGAGCAGATTCAGCAGAGTAGGAAATAAAGAAGGGGTTCTCAAACTTTGGCATGTATCAGAGTCACCAGAAGTATTTTTAAAACACAGGAAGCTGAGCCCCCTCCAAAAGTCACCAGGTCTAGGGTAAAACCCAAGGAATTGTGTTTCTTGCAAGGACTAGGTGGCTCTGATGCAGCTGGTTTGTAGACCACCTTTCGAGAAACATTGCATTCAAAAATTGGTGCTCTGTGAACCCACTTGATCATGGTCCCCAAAATATTAGTAACTTTTTCTTATTGTTCTTTAACTCACTGAACACAGTTATTTAACACAACAAACTCTCAGTAAACTCATATCTGTTAAACATTTAACTCAGGCGTTATGTGGATAGCTCCTAGATTCCTATGTCCATGTCAAATGCTAATTTCCTCCATTTGCCCCTATTATAGTAACCAGTTTAATTTTCTTCATAGCATTTATCAATATCTAAAAATGCCTTGATTATGTGTTCGGCTAATTATTATCTATCCCCTCTCACACATTCGTACTGGTACTTAAAACCTGCATCTATCTTATTCATTGTACTCCAGTGTAACATCTAGTAGTAGATATTAAATAAATACTTGGGGAATGAATTAATTAACTAATGGATTGTTGTAAAATCTACCACTCGTATCAAATATATCAATCTAACAGTGTTGCATCTTACGTAGTTTTGACTTAAGCAAAGTCAAGTCAGCCTTAAACAAAATTGGAAAGTAGGTAAATAGCTGAACTGGGTTTAAAAGTATGCAAGGAAAAGTATCTCTGGGAAAAAAGGATTATGGTAAATATGTAAATATTTGTTATAGTTCTTTCCCTACCCCCATCTCTATTTTATAGAAACTTTCTGTGCCCTAATATACTTTCACTACCTTCCTGTCTTCTCCCTCCCTACTACTCCACTTCTACCCTTATCAAACCCATACTTATTTCTTTATTCCCATTGGGATATAAAGCAGCTGATTGCACCTTGCTATGTTAACTTTTCCAGAGAATACATGGATTTTATTTTATTTTATTTATGTTTATTTATTTATTTTGAGAGAGAGAAAGAGAGAGAGAGAGAGAGAGGAAGAGAGAGAGAGAAAGTGGGGAAAGGGCAGAGAGAGGAGAGAGAACCTCAAGCAGGCTCTGCACTGCCAGAGCAGAGCCCAATGGGGTGGCTCTAACCCATGAACCATGAGAACATGATCTCAGCTGAAATCAAGAGTCGGAAGCTCAATTGACTGAGCCACCCAGGTGCCCTTAGAGAATGCATGGATTTTGAAATCAAGGTTTATTCATTCCTGTTAGGAAGTTAACACATATTTATTTTGAAAAAAGTAAAAAAAAAATACATTAAAAGGAACCAAAAGTCAGCTCTTTGTATACAACCAGAGATGACTAACATCAATACTGTGTTTTGTTTTTCCTCTCAAGTCTCTTGCTCTGCATTTTTCTAGCTAATAATGATCAAAGAGTGTGTGTATTTATTTATATTTTATATTTATTATATAAATAAATTTAATAAATATATAATATATAAATATGTGTATAAATATAATAAAATATTTTATATATGATTTTAAAATCAAAGTTTATTCATTCCTATTATAAAATTACACATATTTATTTTGAAAAAGTAAAGAAAACATTACATTAAAAGAGGAAAAAAATCAGCTCTTTGTATATAACCAGAGATGACTAGCATCAACACTGTGGTTTCTTTTCTCTCAAGTCTATTGCTATGTATTTTTCTAGCTAATTATGATCAAATACTGTGTGTATGTGTATAATATTATACCATACATAAAGACTTCCAACTGATTATAAACACAATAATGGACATATCATATAATAAAAACTCAGAAAATTTTAAAGAGAAAATCATTTATAATTTTCTCATTCAGTAGGGATACCAATATGTTGGTTAATTTCCTTGCAGCCTTTTGTTTTTGCTTGTGTTTAACATAATTAAGATCATTTCCATTCAGTATTCTTAACAAAGGAACATTCGTAGTCAATGACATAGCAAATGACATAAAAAGAGGCTTGTTGATGACAACATGTGCCACTGAATGATTTATTAGTCTTCCCCAGTTAAAATAAAAATAACTTATTGCTTGAGGTCATTCAAAGATAATGAAAATTATTACTTAAGTTCTTAGGTAATGAAAATTGCCATTGTCGAGCTCTATGAATCTCATCTCATGTGGAAGGAGGGAGAAAGAGATTAATTTTGCTTTACAACTCACTCAGCATAGCACCACAATGGCAAAAATACTTGAAGTTTGGAATCGAGTAGAACCAATTATTATTTTAATTGGTTATCATGATTAATAAGGTATTTCATTTGAATAAAGCATGTGGGATGATACACATAATATCCGGTATGCAAAAGAGGTTGTAGGAAAAGATAAAGTGCTAATATAAGCACTCCAAGCCATATTTTATGTCTATAAAATGTACCTAATAACATGTAGTTCCACTAAGCTCCTGAAGTTATAAAAATATTTTATTTTGGGTTGCTGATTTTTTAATTTATCCCTTGTTTTTCTGTTACTTTATTATTATTTTTTAATCTGAAGAGAGTTGGTTGTAAACTTCCTAAGCCGTAATATATCTGAGAGTGTCTTTTAGTAGCATTCCATATGGAAGAAAATTAAGCTGGTTATATACTTCCTGAAATAACAACCATCCCTTTCCATCGTTCCTATTGTTGCAGTTGAAAAATCTGAGCAATTCCATCTTTATTTTTTATTTTTATTTATTTTCAAAAATTTGTTCTGACTACATCAAGGATTTTTCTTAATGTATTTGGACACTTCAAATCTGGAAACTCAGATGATTTTTCACCTCCGAAGAGTTTTTTTAATTATATAATTTATTTACTTGCATTTCCTATTATAAATTTGCTGGTTTCTTATTAAATAGCAGTCGGTCTGTAGCAGGCACTGTTTTAGCTGTTGGAGATGTTAGTGTGCAAGATAGAAAGATCCTTGTTTTAGTAGATCTTACGTTCATTCTATAGAAGGAGATGAAAAACAAGGTGGGGGAAATAGGGTAAATTGATGGAAAGTGCTGACAACAGAAGAGGGAGGAGGTGGTCAATTTTAAACAGTCATAAGAAAAATGCCTCTCTGAAAAGGTAGCGTTTGATGGAGTCATGAGGGTATGGTACACTGCTCAAATAAATGAAAGAAAACCACAAGATGTCAGGTATGGTAAGTGAGTCATACCATGGTAGGAGCTGGGTCTGAGAGGGAGGATCACAGAGGATTTAACAGGCCTTGGAGAACGAGTATGAAAGAAGAAGATTCTGAAGAGTTTTACAAAGTGGGAAGATGTGATTCCAGCTTGATTTTCTAAATATTCACCCTTGTTAGTATGTCATGAATGTTTATAAAGAGGCAAAAATAGATGCAGGAAATCAGTTAGGGGTTTCATGCAGCAGTTCTGGTGATGAGTAATGGTGGCTTGTACCAGGTTGATGGTAGGCAAGAGAGAGAGGTGGATGGATTGGGGGACATATTTGGGAGATAGGACTGACAAGATTTGCTGATGGATTGACTATGCACTTGAGGAAAAGAAACGTTAAAAATTGCTACTTGGTTGCTTATTTGTACAAAGGGATGGGTAGTGGACACTAGAGGAGGGAAAAGTTTGCGTGAATGGAGAGCTAATTGGAATTGTGGGTGGAGTGTGGAGTGGAGTGGTAAGATGACATGAGAAGTGTTACCAATATTGCAAATGCAGTTGGGTGAATAAATTGGAATCCCTGGCATCTTGAAGGATTGATGACGTGACAATTCCAGGTTGGATGAACTGGAAGAAATGCCAACTGTGATTTTGAAGTTGGGCAGTTGTTGCTATAAGAAAATTAAGGGTATGACCATGCACTTAGCCATTATGGGATGAAAAAAATTATCACAAGCACCTGGAAAGTCAAATAAATGAAAGGTCAGAAGAAATGATGGAAACGAGTGTTGATACCATCAAAAATAATTTCAGAAATACTGGTGGGAGAGAGAGACACTTCTCTGTACAAATAAATATATAGATGACACATACAAGGGAAAGGTAAATGGCAGAGTTGCAGAATCTGACTTTCAAAACAGTTCAGATTTATGAAAGTAGAAAGCTTAAAAATGGTTTGTAAATGGCAATCAGGAACAAAGAGAACCTTGGCTTATATCTCTGCACTGGGATATATGGTGTATGAAATAAAGAGCAGCCTCGACATGAGTCATTCATTAATTAGTTAATTTTTCCCAGGAAAAATTTCAGTAAGGACTGCATATAATGAAGATGCTAGTGACTGACCATGAATCCCAGAGAGCATGGTGGGAAGATTTGAGAGGCTGGGGCTTGAGCCAGTATTTTCTGTTTTTTATAAATATTACCTTTTCCTGTTTCCATTACCTTATACTTTTGACTTTCACATCAAATATTTAAATTTCTATAGCTTAACTTCTGCTTTTTACTTCTTATACATTTGATTTATACTATTGTATGTTTTATTTATGCTATCATATTTTTTATTCGTTGAAAACCTCTCTCCTTTTATTTCATCCTACTTCCTCTCCCCCCCCCCACCATTTTGACATTTTCACTTCTTAAGGATTTCTACTTTGACCAATAAGTAATGTCTTCTGGAATCCCACTGAGAGCGTCCCGTGTTTTTCTGTAACTGTCTTGTGCTTCTTTCAGAAGACAATTTTCAGAGATTTACTTTTCACGATTTTCAGAATGATGCTTATTTTATTATTATTTTTTATTTTTGTAAAATATCTAGTATCTATGGTAGTAATTTAGGATATTTATACATGGGGAAGTGCTGACTCAGCCAATTCCCTGTGTCCAAAGGCTATCTTCTTGGGCATCTGTGTTGGTTAAAAATGGGGTCTTCACATATTCTCATTTTCAAGAACCATGATACAGTAGAGTAAAAGAAAGAGGTATATAAGTAACTTCAGTTCTGAAAATAAGCTGCATTTAGAAACTTTTCCTCTTTCTGCTGTAACTACCCTGCACTACAGGAACTGACTCCCATGAAGCAATGTGCCAATTCCAATCTAATCCCCACCAAGTTCAGTCTCCTTATTTTGTTGTTTTGCTTTATTTTGTTTTGTTTTCAAGTATTTCTGTCTCTAAGTGGTACAGAAAGAGAAGATTGATGGAATTGTAAAAACGGGAAGAGTCCACTAGTTACCTTAAACATGCAGCCATGAGGTGACAAAATGGCTGCCTTTCTTTTGGTTTATCTAAACAAGAGTTCAAAACAGAGAAAAGCATACAGGATCTTTCAAAGTATTTTAAAGCGATAGATTGACTGGCATCATATCACAGGTTCCTCTACTTATTGAACTTTACAGTCCAGTTCCACTGACTTTAAATTTTGCAAATATGCAGCCATGATTCTGTTATTTAGAGGATCATCAGTCACACTTAATATAGGGGTCAGCTTTCAGAGTGTGTGTGTGTGTGTGTGTGTGTGTGTGTGTGTGTGTGAGAGAGAGAGAGAGAGAGAGAGAGAGAGAGAGTGTCTAGATTCTGAAGTATTTCAGGGAAACATTGCAGGATTTGTGTATAAATGCCCATCAAACAAATATCAAATTGGAATTCTCACCTGAGACTTTAGCTTACATTTTAAGCTAAAACTGAGACTCTGATTATGTAATTCTACACATAAAAGAACAGATGGAGAGTTGCAAATTTGAGATAGGGTGGCCTCAAAAGATCTGAAAATATACCCCATGGGTGGTTACATACACACATCCTATCCTACAAATATAAACATATTATTTTGTGGCTTTGTGTATGTAAGGGAATACATGTTTGTACAAACTAATTCTTTTGTAGCCAGAAAAAATCAAATAAAAAAATTGATTACTAAAATTATACAATAAAGAAATAAAACTAAGGGCACCTGGGTAGCTCCTCGGTTGAACATCTGACTCTGGATTTCAGCTCAGGTCATGATGTCAAAGTTGTGGGATCGAGCCATATGTTAGGCTCCATGCTGAGCGTGGAGACTGTTTGGGACTCTCTCTCCCTTTCCCTCTGCCCCTCTTCCCCACTTGTACATTCTCTCTTTCCCAAAAATAATAAAAATAAATAAATAACAAGAAGAAATAAAACCCAAACTATCAGTGGATATTAGGTAATGAAAAAAAAAAACTGGAATGATTAAAAAACCTGAGATAAAATTTAAGATATAATACAAAATTCAGTGAGAAACAAGAAAACAATAATCAACAAGTTTCTCTTTAATTCAATCAACATATTTTCCTGTTTTGCCACTTAGAACCTGAACATACAATGTTTTTGACTGGAATGTAAAACTAATCAATTTCTTTGACAGCATATGCAAACCAGTTACTCCTCAAGTAACCTTAGGAAAGGAAGCCTTGGGGGAAATGGGAAAGGAAGGGGCTAGGAGTAACAAGTTACTTCGAGACCAGAAAAAGTATATGAGTTATTTTAGTGTCGCATATGTCAGTGAGAATTCTTAAAATTCCCATGAGACATTGTGTAAATTAAGTTAAAATGTCCATGACTTACCAAAACAAAGAAAAATGCATTTTCTATATAGTTACAATTTAAAATCATTAAGCTATCTTCAATTTGTTCTTAAGAATTACCTTTTTCCATTGGGATTTTCTGAGAATTCATGAGAAAGAGGTGTGAAATTCTTGGGGCAACTGTTATTAAAAACACCAGGGGGCCACCAGGGTGGCTCAGTGGTGAAGCCTGGACTTCAACTCAGAAGCTCAGAGCCTGATTAGGATCCTCTCTCTCTCTCTCTCTCTCAAAAATAAACAAACATTAAAAAAAAGTACCAGGGACAGTGTTTTGGTGTACCTCTGTTTCCTCTGAGCTCTCTAGGGATTCAATGAGAACTGGGTAACATGAGAGAAAATAAGTGAGGGCTTTCTTTTCAAGTACATTCAAAAAGATAACAGTTTTATTTACCCTAAATTCACATGGCAAGGGATGCCATTCTCCACTCTCCCTTGCCCTCCACCTCATCCAAGTCTGTGGCTTCAAGTGAAGGCAAAGAGCAAAAATAGTAACACTACCATAGTTTGTTCATTGGATTCACTGAAATAAATCATTTCTGTGGATGATTAGAAGATGTTTCTATGGAATGTAGAGGATAGACAACATCAGAAATATTTTTTAAAATATTCTTTCTTTGGTTAATGAAGCACTGTTGACGATTCATATGAGCAGAAGCTGTTCCTCTAGAAGGAATTTCTGGATCCAACATAAAAGCCACGAGGAGGCTGGTGCCTGTTTGGCTCAGTTGGTTAAGCATCAGGTCAGGTTCAAGTCATGATCTCACAGTTTCTGAGTTCCAGCCCCACACGGTGTTCTCTGCTGTCAGTGTAGAGTCTGCTTCAGATCCTCTGTCCCTCTCTCTCTCTGCTCTTCCCGCTCATACATGCACACATACTCTCTGTCTCTCAAAAATAAACATTTAAAAATTAAAATAAATACTAAAAAAAAATTTAAGCCATGAGGAGAATGCAAGTGTGGAGACTCTACAATTACTTTTGTAATAACGTATCTATTTCTCCTCAACCCTCACTTGACATCTCAATTTCCATAAAGAAAAATACTGAACATATCACTTTCATATTAGCCTATATTCTTTGCCAGAAATACCACCATTTTAGTCACTCAGCAAAAATGACCATCGGACAAAAAATATGTAATATTATTTATTGTGTGTCATGCACTATTCTAAGTACTTTATACAAACACTTTTTTTTTTTTAATCAACCCAGAGAGGTAGGTACTATTACTATTCCAATGCAGATGTTCTTTGAAATTTCCTCTCCCTGGTGTCCACATTTGTGTGTAATCCCCTCTCACCTAGTACAGGTGGAACCTATGATTTGCTTCTAAGAGTATGGCAAAGGTGAAGAGATTTGCAGGTGAAATTAAGATCCCTCACCAGTTGACATTAAAGTTCAATGGAAGAACAGGCTTGATAGACCTGACCCTATCAGGAGAGCCCTTTAAAAGAAGTTCCATCTTTTGCCCGAGAAGAGACGGGAAGTGGGAGAGTCGTTTTCCTGTTTGCCTCCAAGCAAGCAGCCGTTTTTTCACTGTGGAGAGGGCCTACTCAAGAACGGAGGGTTTTGGTCTTCCATCGAAACTCTGAATTCTGCCAACAACTTGAATTAAGATGTGATGATGACTCCAAACTTCAGAAGAGAATGGAGGCTGGTCGACCGTAGGTTTGTGGTAACTTGTTTCCTGTATTGGATAATTAATAATCCCGTTTTACAGACAAGAGAACTAAAGAAATAATTTGTTCTTCATTATAGCTAGTTCAGTAAACCAAGAATAAATCCCAGCCAGCCTGGATCCAGAGCTGCGGGGACAGCCACTTTGCTATCATTTTTAAAAGTTTATTTTTATTTATTTTGAGAGAGAAAGAGAGCCTGCATGCCTGAGCAAGTGGGGGAGGGGCAGAGAGACGCCGCCCTCCAAGGCCCCCAGGCAGGCTGCAGTATCTACACCGAGCCCACGAAGGCTCAGACTCACTTGAGAACCTGACCTGAGCCAAAGTCAAAAGTCTGAGACGTAACCGACTGAGCCACCCATGCGCCCCTTTGCTATCATTTTTAAAAATTTGCCTGAAGATTCACTGGCAATATGAGCAGCAATATGAAATAGATAAAATTGGATGGTATAGTATATATTAAAGACTGTATATCCAAGTAGTAAAGTCTTCCCATAAAACCAAATTATTAAAGTAAAATGGATTCCTTTTTAAATAAATTGATTTGAGCAGTAAAGATTTTTCTGATTGCAGACTATTGTGATTTAAAATAGTCTGCAAATCAATTGCTAATTAAATTACAACATCTTTTTCTCCAACTGTTTTTGCCTTTTCTATAAAAACTCATTTAACAGCTCTAATGAAAGTAGAATTTTTACTTAAAGTTGTATTTATAATAAAGTAGAAATCTAAATTTTCAAGACAAATATTTCTAGTAGAATTGCTATGTTAAGGAGCAAGTGGATGTTAGAGTAGAAGAGTTAACTACAGCGGAAGTATTTTTAACTAGTAAAATTTTCAAAAAGGAACTTGAGTTTCACAAGGGATTGTTCTTGACATTTAAGATTCCTTCATATCTAAAAATTGAAAGACCTATTTTTAAGTTCTTTGGTATGTTAGCAAAAGTCTTGGTTAATTAAAGTTTAAAGGTCTATTGTAAACCAATAGGCTGTGAGCAATTTTATTTAACTATAAATTGCTTTCTTGTGAGTTAATATCTAAATAATGCTTTTGTGCTAGCCTGTTAAAGCAAGCTCTCTTGATATGTATTTGACGATTTTGGTTAGTGAATCTGTTTGGAAAAAAATCTAAAGGTTCTAGGACTGGACCTGAGCACTAGGATGGTTTGGATAAGCCCACTAGTGTGACAAAATAACTCCAAGACACTGGTACAGTGGTCTTAAGATAGGGCACAGGTGTTTAAAGCCGTATTCTAGTTACTGGTTAATACACTTTTGATAAGCCACTGACCCCCATTTTACTTGCTATAAAATACTAATTAAACATTGTGGAGTACCTCATTACCTTAAACAGATGGTCATTATAAAGAAGTCACCAAGTGAACTGTAATAAGACAGTAAATCAGGTGTGAAACGTTCTGCAATAGTATAGGAACACGTTTATAGTCCCTCAGACACCAGTGGAAGGAAATAATTTGCTAATAGTGCTTGTCTTGATATCCTATTTATCAAATTAACAAGCAAGTTTTTAAAAATATCCTTGGCATAGGGGCACCTGGGTGGCTCAGTCCGTTAAGCGTCTGACTTCAGCTCAGGTCATGATCTTGCAGTTCTTGAGTTCAAGCCCCATGTCAGGCTCTGTTCTGACAGCTCAGAGCCCGGAGCCTGATTCAGGTTCTGTGTTTGCCTTTCTCTCTCTGCTACTCCCCTGCTCACACACTGTTTCTTTCTCTCAAAAACAAACATTAAAAAATTAAAAAAATATATATATCCTCTGCATAGGCGGCTTTTTGCACAGCATCATCAGAATGGGTAGAAACTACATAAACTAGTACTTCAATTAGTTGATGGCACGAAGGTATATCCAAATAGGCAGGAATAATCTTTCTCATGAAGTGTAAAATACCAAGGATGGTTAGCATTAATGATTTCCGCTCATCTTCACTTTTCCTCCAACTTTTCTTCTCTCTTTTTGGCTCACTCACTCATCTCTTTCCCACTCCTAATTTCTAGTACAGTGTTCTTTGGCTACCACGGCCCTATGTTAGGTATGAGTAGTGAATCAAGAAATAAATCCTGAGATTGGATTAATGGTGGTGAAATTTCTCCGGCACATCATTTGAGGACACCACTGAGTCCTCTTGGCTATGCTGACCATGAATGAGAGGGCTTTCTGATAAATAACTCTGTAGGACTAATGTGTACAATGGACCACTTCTTCTTGACTTCCGTGTTCACCTGTGGCTGATCTCAGGCCACTGAAGTCTTTGGTTGATTTCATCTCCTCATTCTGTGCAACAGACTCATGGCCTTGACTTCTTTTTATCCATTTTTTAATGCCTTGGAGTTGTTGGTGTGGATGATAGCTTGGACTCTGGCCAGGTCTTTGTCTTTTAATACTCGGAGTCCGTCAGTGTTAACTCTCCAAATGAAATGACATAATGCCACTTTAAAATAAAGCGAGGCTCATTTGCACAGCCAAATGCAGAGATAAAGTAAGATTATGCAAAAGTGATTTCTAGTTCTCAAGTACTTTTCACAATTGCATTATTAAATGAGGCTGTTCTTAAGTGAGGGCTAAGCCTAGAATATGAATGGCTTACATAAATCTTAGAGCAGTGTAGTTTCTCATATGACATTTCCTCTTTTAGAAAAAAAAAAAAGAGATTTCAGAGGAGATACCAGATATCACACTATTGTCTCTGAAGTAGAGGTAATTTAAACAAAATTGTTTATGCTTAATAAACCAATCTTATTTTGTTTGCCTGTGTAGATTGCTATGTTTCTCCTACTATTCCTCACTAGCATAAAATTAAATGCCAATTATTTTATAGGTTATTTCTATATTTACTATAAAAGCTCCATTGTCATTTATTTACATAATAAATCAAATTACTAAGTAGCAAAAGGCTCAATGTTCCATGTCAAAGATTTACTAAAGATTGCCTCTTTATGAAGGTGGCCTCCTTCACAAGCATGCCCCCCCCTTTTTATAAATGTTTAATTTACTTACTTTGAGAGCAAGAGAGACAGAGCAGGCATGAGCAAGGGGCAGAGAGAGGGAGAGAGATAATCCCAACCAGGCTCAGTGTTGTCAGTGTAGACTCCAACATGGGGCTCGAACTCGGGAACTGTGAGATCAAGACCAGAACTGAAATCAAGAGTTGGGTGCTTAACTGACCTGAGCCACCCTGGAACCTCTGCCTTTCTTTTTTAAGAGCGAGTTTCAAACATGAGTGTGTAGAAAAATTACCTGGTAGACATGTTAAAACACTGATTCCTGAGCCTCCCCCCTCCCCCCCCTAGAGAGCTGCTTCATCTGGTCTAGGGTAGAGTTAAAGAATTTGCATCTATAACAGATTTCAGATGTGCTGGTGCTTCTGATCTGACCTGAAGTAGAAAACCACTGCTGTACTTCTCCAAGGAAATATTTTAAAACCAATTTCTACTCAACAGTGCATTGACTAATCAAATCTATTTTTAAAAAGATTATCCTATATGAGAGAGAGTTATTCTTGTGATGTAGCCTAGTAATAATACTAGGTAATACTTTTAAATTACCTTCTATTGTAGCTACATTTTTGGTAAGCATAGCGTAATGTATAAACTTGTTGAATGACTTGTTGTGTGCCTGAAACTAATTTAACATTGTCAATTACACTTCAATTAAAAACAATCCAATATGGACAATAAAATTACCATCGATCTCAAAGATATCTGTATGCCCATGTTCATTGCAGCATTATTTATAATAGACAGTCCATGGAAACAACTTAAGTGTTCATTGATGGATGAATGGGTAGAGTAAGAGTGGTGTGTGTGCATGTGCACCCACAAACACACAGGGATATTACCCCGCTATTGAAAAAGGAAATCCTGACATTTCTAATAACCTAAATGGACTTTGTGGGCATTGTGCTAAATAAAATAAGTCAGAGAAATACAAATACTATATAATCTCATGTGGAAACTTCAGGCCGGGGGTGGGGCTCAGAACAGATTGGTGGTTGCCAGTGGCAGAGGGTAGGTGTTTGGGGTAGGTGAAATAGGTAAAGTTGGTTAAAACATACAATCTTCCAGTTAAAAGATAAGTAAGTCCTGGGATGTAATATACAGCATAGTGACTGTAGTTAATATTTTCTTACATATTTTTCTTGGGATGAGAATTTTTAGTAACTGTAAAGATGTTAACTAAAGTGTTAATCATTTTGCAATATGTATCTATATCAAATCATTGTGTTGTACACTTAAAATTGATAAAATGTTTCATATGTATTATATCTAGATTGGAAAAAATCACCATCTGCCCTGCAGTGTTCTAAATATCCTATGTGTTCATTTATCACAATAGTCCTGAGGTTAATACTATTATCCAGTTTACAGGTGAGAAAAGTATATTTTAGAGAAGTTCAGACTACACTGTTAGGATGTGGTACAACAGACATTTGAGCTTGATTACTGATTACTAGCCCCAGAGGTCCCACTTTTAATGACTTGACTATTGATATGGATTGGATTCTGTCTCTCTAAAATTCATAGGTATTGAAGAGTTACCCTGCCCCCATGAACTGTATTTAGAGATAGGGCTTATAGGAGACAGGTAAGGCAGAGTAGAATCCTAATCGGATAGGAGTGGAGGCCTTATAAGAGGGAGAGGGAGATCTCTTACTCCGCACAAGTGAACGGCTATAAGGCAGCAACCTGACCATAAGGGCACTCTCCAAGACCTTGTGAAAAAATAGATTTCTGTATTTTAAAGACACACAATCTATGCTATTTTGTTACGGTAGCCGAATCTGACTGACAGCTATTTTGCTTTAAAATGTAGATTATATTTTAATGTATGCTCCAAAAATATATTTTTAAAAAATTTCTTGAACAATATTAGTCTATTTCTGGTTCGTATGTATTTGTCTTCAGTTAAGTAAAGGCAAAAAGCATACAACTCTCTGATTTAAAAAAAAATTAATGTTTATTTTTGACAGAGAAAAAGAGAGAAAGAGACAGAGTATGAGTGGGGAAGGGACAGAGAAAGAGCGAGAGCACTTCATCTGAAGCAGGCTTCAGGCTCTGAGCTCAAAGCTGTGAACCATGAGATAGTGACCTGAGCTGAAGTCTGACACTTAATCAATTGAGTCACCCAGGCTCCCCACAGTACTCTTCATTTTTAAGAAAAGTCTGTGCTTAGTTTCCTTAGCTCCTCGGAGTATGGAAGCATCTGAGTGATAAAGTTATTCAAGATTTTTAAAATCTTGTTCTTTAGAAAAAAGAGAAGATATTATTAGATTCATTTTCTCTCTGTCACATAACTTTACTATGAAATTGATTGTTGTTTCTGCTATAATTTAAATAATGTTCTTAGGCTGACAGAGAAATGCTTGGTCATTCAAACGGATTTTTAAACTTTATTTAACTTTTTACTTGTTTATTTTGAAAGAGGGATAGCACAAGCTGGGGAGGGGCAGAGAGAGAGGGAGTGCGAGAATCTCAAGCAGGTTCTGTGCTGTCAGCTCCGAGTGAGTCCCACGTGGTCCTCCATCTCAGGAACTGTGAGCTCATGACCTTAGCGGAAATCAAGAGTCTGATTCTTAACCAACTAAACCGCCCAGGCGCCCCTGGACTTTTGAACTTTAAAGTGATGAATTGGTTGAGGCAAAAGTATTCCAACTATTTAAAACTCTATGTGCTTGTTAGGTTGTTCAGATTGGAAAGCAGTTCCCAGAGGAAACAGAACTGGCAAATGAAATAGCAGAATGCTCAAAATTAGTAAGATTTCCTACATGCAAGTAGGTAGCAAGAGGGGAAACTGACAGTGTTTATGAAATACAGACAGAAACTACTTAAGGCAATACAAATTAGCCTGAATACAGCATTAACAGGAAATATTTTAGTTACTTATAGACAATACTTTGTCTGTGAATTAAAAGTTTTTCATTGAGGTATATCACATCTATAGCATGAATGTTAACCATACAGCTCAGCTAATGATACATTCAGGTTAATTTATAGAATATTACTACAGAACATCCCTCTTACATTTCTCAATAACACCAAATACTCCAACTATTATCATTGATTAGTTTTGCTTGTGTTTGAATTTCACGTAAGTACTCTTGTGTCTGGCTTCTTTTGTTCAAAGTAACATCTGTGAGATTTGTCCATATTTTCACATGTAGCAGTGTGGTTCATTCCTTTTTTTTTTTTTTTTATGTTTTATTTTGAGAGAGAGAAAGCACACATGAGTGGAGGAAGGGCAGAGAGAGAGGCAGAGAATCTCAAGCAGGCTCCATGCTGAGCGATGTGGGGCTGGTTCTCACGACCATGAGATCAGGTTCATTTCTTTTTTTAATTTTAAATTGTCCTGTAGTTGTCAATTGTGTGACTATCCCACATTTTATTCATTTTAGTCTAGATGATATTTCAAGTTTGGGTATTTTTATGAATTGTTGGTTTGTTTGGTGAGAACATCTAAGCTTTTACTCATCTAGTAAATTCCAGTTATACAGTACATCACCTATAGTCGCCATGTTAGATGTTGGAGCCTCAGACTTCATGAATCTTACAGCTGAAACTTGTACCCTTTTACCAACTTCTCCCTGTTTCCCCAATCCCCCAGCTACCTCTTTATTACTTTACTATAGATGTTGCTTTATTTTATGTTGATTCGTCTGTTTTTTTTTTTTTAATTTAACATACAAATGATACCATGTAGTATTAGTTTTTCTCTGGATTATTTCACTTAGCATCATACCCTCAGAGTCCATATTGTCACAAATGGCAAAATTTCCTCACTCATGAAAGACTGATATTTCACTGCATATATGCTACATCTTGATCTGCACATCTGTTGATGGACACTTAGATTGTTTCCTTACCTTGGCTATTGTAAATGCTGTTGCAATAAACAGGGAGGTGCAGATAATCTTGTTTTCATTTCCTTTGGATGTATACCCAGAAGTGGGATTGCTGCATCATATAATCACTTTTTAATTTTTTGAGGAAGCTGCAAACTGTTGACCACAGTGGCTCCACCAATTCATATTACCACCAACAGTGCACAAAGGTTGCCTTTTCTCTACATCCTTGCTAACAAACCGTTTTTGACTATAGCCATGCAAACAGGTGTAAAGTGGTATGTCCTTGCAGTTTTGATTTGGATTTCCCTATTGATGAATGATGTTGAGCACCTTTTCACATACCTGTATGTTTTCTTTAGAAAGGTGTTTATTCAGTCCCTGTGCCCATATTTTAATGAGGTTGTCTTTGTGCTATTAAGTCATGTGAGTTTTTTCTATATCTTGAATATTAACCCCTTGCCTGGTACATGATGGGCAATTTTTTTGTCCCATTTAGTAGATTTTCTTTTCATTTTGATGGTTTCCTGTAATGCGCAGAAGCTTCTTAGTTCGTCCTCCCTCCTGCTTATTTCTCCTTTTGTTGCCTTTGCTTTTGGTATCAAATCCAACAATTTATTGTCAAGACTAATGTCAAGGAGACTACCCTCTATTTTCTTCTAGGTTTCTATAAGTTGGGCTTTGTTTCTTTAGATTACACATGTAATGGATACTATAAAGGTATCGGGCCATGAATTTAATTTTTCAATAAGTTTTGAGTTGATTTTTGTGTGTAGTGCAGGATAGGAGTCCATTTTCATTCCTTTACATGTGAATATCCAATTTCTTCACCACTATTTGTTCAAGACACTATATACTCCTATTGTAGATTCTTGGCTATTGTGTGGTAAATTAATTTACCATATATGCACAGGTTTATTTCTGGACTCTGTTGATCTGTATGGTTTTATGTCAGTACTGTAATGTTATAATTACTGCAGCTTTATAACACAGTTTGAAATCAGGAAGTAGGATGAAGCCTCTAGTTTTGCTCTTCTTTCTCAAGATTGTTCTTGCTATTTGGAGTCTTTTGTGGGTCCATACAAATTTTAGAATTTACCTATTTCTGTGAAAATGCTATTGAAATATTGATACAGATTACACTGAATCTGTAGATGGCAAAGTATAGACATTTAACAATATTAGTTCTTCCAATCCATGAGCACAAAATATCTTTGCATTTATTTGTGTCTTCAATTTATTTCATCAAAATCTTGTACTTTTCAGTGGAGAGCTCTTGCACCTCTTTGGTTATGATTATTCTTAAGTATTGTGTTTTTTAAATGATACTGTAAATGAGATTATTTCTTTACTTTGTAAAAATATTTTGTTACTAGTGTATAGACATGAAAGCAGTGGTTTTATGTATGTCTTAAATTGTGGTGAGAAAAGTTTGTATTCATATACAAAACAATGAAATTGGACTCCTATCTTACATGACTCACAAAAATTAGCTTGATATAGATTAAAGACATAAATGTTTTTGCCTACTGTTAGCTGAAGCTACCTAGTCCTTAGCAATGATATTTTTCCTCAGTGGTCTCTTTGATATTCATCAATTTTTTCCCCCATGTTGGCTTCATTGTTAAGAGGAAAATAATTGAACAGTCATGGCTGTTTGGGAGGAAGAATCAGTTTTGACACTTGGTGGTGGTTGTTTTTTTTTTAACCCTATATAAAACTTCATAATTTTTGAAAACAGGAACTTACAACATTCTCTTGGTTTCAGTTATGGGATAAAGTCAATTCACTCTTGTATTCTCATGGTCTGTTTGATATACACTCGTATTAATTCACTCATTCAACTATAGAATGTTACTGCACTAATCAAGACAGTGGAGATATAGCTATGGTTAAAAAGTTACCATGAACTCCTGAAACTTGCATCTTAGTGAAAGGAGGCAGGCAATAAGGAAACACATGATTTGGTAATATTTTAGATTGTGATAAGGGATAGGAAGAACCACAAAGCAGAAAAAATCAAGATGGGGGAAGGGCGAGAAAGGAAGTCTATTTGATAAGAATCAGGGAAGGCCACTCTAATAAAATATTTGAACAGATGCTTTGACAAAGAACCATGTAATTCTCTAAGTGGAAAACTTATTTGACCCAAGAGAAACCACAAGGCCTGAGCCATCAGTTTCTGTTTGGGTGGTTGCAGAGCAGGGAGAGATGGGAAGCACATGGAGTCCAAGTAATGGCTGGTGACCAGATAATGAGAGTCATGTAACTCTGGATTTCATCGAGTGGGATATTTCACTTGGTATTAGATTTTTCTCCAAGTGATACAAATGTAAGTATCCATGGCTCAAACAATTAGTTTTCTCCCATATAGAAGTCTCTAGGTACACAGTCCAAGGCTGGAATTTTAGCTCTGCAAATCCTCTTGAGGTGATGTGGTCCTCCTTCATTTTTTGACCCTCCTTCAGACTTAAGGCCACAGGATGGAGGAAGCAAGTTTATACTACAGATAATACAGCAACCTGAATTTCAAGTATGTAGAAGTGACTTGAACGTGTTGGGAGAATGGACTCTGAGTCCAATTTCTAACATGTTTTTTTATACTTACCAGTGTCTTGAACTTGAGTTCATCCAGTTCATCATCATTCATTTTTTGAATGGATAGATGAGGCTTATGGAGGTCCTCCCTGACCTCATCTGCTCTCTGAACCCAGCCTGGAGAGGGTGCTGGGTTTCTTATTGGGGAAGACTATCCCTTTCACTGATGCTGATCGTTTTCTTGGGAACTGTGTGAGGTGGAATACTGACCTCATTCATTGTAAAGTACAGACACATCCTCCAATAAGCAAGAGAGTAGGGGAAATGTAAGTGTTAATTCAGTAGAATTGAGAAGTATCTGCATTGTTGGAGAGAGTGGCTCTTTAGTTAGAAAATCACACCATCACAAAACACACACATAAGCACATCTTTTCCATTTATTTCTAGACTATTTTTTTATGGAAAAGTTAGTGGTAATATTATAATATATAAGAGTGAAAGATAAACTATCATTTCAGAGGTTATCTGAATCTCTAAAAATAAGAGTACACAAATGTTACTATACAAACATATATTTATAATTAGAATATCTGAAATATTAAATACAATATATATTGATATTCATATATATCATATATAAATTCTATAATATATGTAGAATATCTGTGATATATAGTTAGATTTATGTATAGATCTATATAGATCTAAATATCAGAGAGCTTTAGGGTTCCCATTGGTCACTGTAGACTGTTCTCTGTGAAAACATAACATCTATAAATGAATTAAATGACCAGAATTGGTGTCCTTTTGCAAAAGGCAAACTTGTTTAACCTTGAACTAGGTTTATATTTCATGGCTTCATAAAATTTAAGTAACATCTTTGTGCAGTAAGAGTGCATTAGTATGGAAAGTATCTGAAACCATGAACAGCGGTCCTGGAAGATCTCCTATTTATATTGCTTTCATTCTAAAACTTTGAGTCTTGAGGTCAGATGTGTCAAAAGAATGTACCAGATAATGTTTTTGATACTTTACACTTTTATAATATATCAACATTTCTATTCCACTTAGCTTGCTGTAATGTAACCTGTCTCAGTAGCTATTCACACCCATATAAACCTACTATAATTTTTCAATTTGGACTCTTGTTGGGATTTCTAGGAGATGCGCTATATTACTAAATCTGAAAACATCCTACAAGTGGTAAAACTAGAGTTCTCATATATTTGTTTTTTGCCAAGTTTCTATATGAAGGACGGCCACTCCTAGACTTCTTCTGTTGTTGACAGTGAAGCACTATTCCACGCTCCACTCAGATTTCAGGGAGAGGTGGCAGTCCAGAAGGAGCAAGCCAATGAGGCTCTTGAGCTCTATTAGAACTTAGTTTCCCAGGAAGATTGTGGGGCAAGTTACACATCAGCTTAATGGCTTAGCTTTACAGAGAGGATGTTTTGTTCCATGTCAAGTGTTCTAGCATGATTCAGAAAATAAATATAGAACTCTAAGATGGATTAGAATTCTCTTACCATCTTTTGCAAGTACTATGCTTATGAATCATTACAAAGTAACAGTTTAGGATGCATTAAACAGGAGAATTCTGAATGCAGTACCACATTTTTTGACTGAGATACATTCTTGCTCCTTTATCCACGCATGAATTAAGTACACAATCATGGAATGCTTCCTGTGTGCAGGATACTGCACTTGGTACTTCCTTCAGGTTCCTTAGATTTTGTAGGGAGGCAGGACACTTTTTTAATTTTTTAATTTTTTTAAGTTTATTTATTTTTGAAGGAGAGATAGAGCACAAGCAGGGGAGGGTTAGAGGGAAAGGGGGATACAGAATCGGAAGCAGACTCCAGGCTCTGAGCTGTAAGCACAGAGCCTGATATGGAACTTGATCTCACAGACCATGAGACCTGACCTGAGCTGAACTCAGATGCTTAACCGACTGAGCCACCCAGGTGCTCAGGACACTTGTAAGGCTAAAAAGGAATAACTAAAAATCCAGAGAGTGTAAAGGCTGAGAAAGATAAATAGGCCACTCTGTTTGCTGTATGACCTTATTTTAGGCTGTTTGTTAGGGAAAACAGTGTTTGTATGAAGTGACATTTAACACTTCAAGGACTTCATTAATAAAATTGACAGAAATGGAAATATGGTTCTTAGAATCTCTATGTATATGAAGGGAGAAGTTGTTAGTGGACATGCAGAAGGAAAACACGGGCTCAGTGTTTCGTTTGCAATGTAACCATGGCATAGTATTCCATAGTGGTGTTCCCAAAGCAGCTGTAATTATGTTGTGAAAAAGAGGGATGGTATAAGGAAGCAAAGGAATAAGTCAGATTTGCAAATCATGTCTAAGAAATATTTTCACTGTGCCTACTGGCACCAGAAACTAAAAGTCAGTAGAGCAAATACACACTACATTCTTAAAAGAACTAGTGCTAAAGGAACCACAAGCCTAAGCAAAACAACACAACCTTTATCTTTGCATCAAAACAACACCAAGTCTTCACTTTTGCATTAGCAAGAGTCAAGTTATGAAAATTATAGAAGCCCCCACAAAGAAATTTCAAGGATCACCTAAATAGTATGCCTCCAAATATCATACCCCCAACCATCAAGGAGAAAAATGAGTAAGAAAGAACCTTCCAGAAGGTGGACCAGGAGTCACAGAAAACAGAACAGATTTCTGGTTAGAACCTTATTAAAGCCATTTGCAGTTGAATAATGATTGCTAGGTGTCTCTCTATTCTATTGGGAACTCTTACTGAAAATGTTGTCCCAGGGCACCTGGGTGGCTCAGTCGGTTAAGCATCCGACTTTGGCTCAGGTCAAGATCTCACGGTCTGTGAGTTTGAGCCCACATTGAGCTCTGGGATGACAGCTTAGCTTGGCGCCTGCTTCGAATTCTGTGTCTCGCTCTCTCTCTGCCCTCTCTCCACTCACACTCTGTCTCTCTGAAAAATAAACATAAAAAAAATTAATAAAGAAAACATCCCTGTTACTCCATAGTATATGGAAAAGCAGAGAAAATTTATTTATTTTTATAAGTTCATAAGTCACCATATCTAAACCTGAAGGATAGTATGTTACTTCTATGTTACTTCTTTTATTTATTCATTTTTATTTTTATTTTTATTTTCTTTAATTTTTTTAACCTTTATATTTTTGAGAGACATAGAGACAGAGTATGAGTAGGAGAAAGGCAGAGAAAGAGAGGGAGATACAGAATCCAAAACAGGCTCCAGGCTCTGAGCCGCCAGCACAGAGCCCGATGCGGGGCTCAAACTCACAGACCGTGAGATCATGACCTGAGCCGAAGCCTGACGCTTAACCAACTGAGCCACCCAGGCGCCCCTGTTACTTCTTTTAAAGATTCAGGACTGAGCTAGGTGCAGAGACTCTATGGGGCTATGTTTTTTTCCTTCCTTGAGGGGAGTGTCTGCGGGTTTGAAGAAGGGAGGTGTGAACATATTGTAACCAGGGTGTAACCATTTGCTTTATCGGTGGATAAGCTTGACTGTCTTGAGGATTGTTTGGAATTTTGTTAGGGCCTGAAGCAGTCAGTACTCAAGGTCTGTAGTAGGCCCACCCAAAAGTTTTGGGAGAACCCCAATCACACACTGAGGGTGCTCTGAGCACTGTCCCTAATGTGGCAGATCCTCACTGCTCTGTCTCCAGCATTGTGTAACCTCTAGAATCTCTGTTTATCTCACAACTTTCGGAGAAGCTTTTCTGCTGGGTGTTACTGGAGTCTTACAGCGCATATTTGCAGAAGTACCAAAATAGTCCAGGAATAAATCTGAAAATGCCAAAGCCTTTTAAAAACAGAGAAAAGTAAAAAAGGAATAGAATTCCCCAAAACTCCTATTCTGGTCTAGAAGATGGAGAACATTGAGACTTCAAAGTACCTACTATAGGAAAAGAAAAACCCTAGTGAGCCATACCCTGTGCTACCAGGGTAATAGGGAAAAAAACAAAAAAACTCCATGGGAGAGAACAGAGAAGAACTAGTGTTGGCCTTAAGATTGATCTAACACCATCCTCCTCCCCTCATCCCTCACCTCTAAACAGAGGGAGTTGAAAATCCACCGAAATTAGTGTTCAGATTCTGGAAGGATCTTGGTAGATTTGAAAAGTACCCAAAGGAAAAGACCTTGGGCACAGGATGTTAAGAGGCAGTCTTGGAAAGATAATGGTACAAGGAGAACAGAGGTAAAAGAAAGGAAGAGATGCCTTGTGGAGACTGAATAGTGTGGGGAAAGGCAGGAAAACAATTTAGAATACTATAAAAAAATGAAAACACCCTGAACTGTGTCACACCTCTCCAGCTATTCTTCTAAAGCAAGATCATTGGGGTGACTAGGTGGCTCTGTCAGTTAAGCTCCTGACCCTTGATTTTGATTCAGGTCATGACCTCACGGACGTGGCATTGAGCCCCATGGTGGGCTCTGTGCTGAATGGGGACCCTGCTTGGGAGTCTCTGTCTTTCTCTAGCTCTGCCCCTCCCCATCTTGTGCTTTGCACTTTCTCTCTCTCTCTCTCTCTCTCAAAAGAAAGTCATCAATAAAGAAATAACACTGCTATACTGACAAAAAGGGGCACTTTTGAACTACTGTGATTTATTGTGGTTTATAAGATTAAGTTGTATCTATAGCTTGCATATGTATACATGCATAGTCTATATAATTATTGTAATAAGAAAACAAAATGAGAATCCAAACAATTCAGCTGATGAGAATTCTAAAGAAAAAATTGAAGAGTAGATGAAAATTAGGACATTGCAGACTGAATTAAATAACTTTACACACACATATGAATGTATACTTAAAAATACAGATTGTGAATCAAAACTTAAAACTAGAGAAACAGAAACAAGAGAGGAAATGAGGATTGCTCAAATTCAGGAAAAGATTAGAGAACAAAAAATAATACTAGGTACTTAAGGAAGAATAGATGCTAATGTAAACTTCAAGTTATTTAAGGCTAAGACAATTATATGGGAAAGAACAGTCTTTTCTACAAATAGTTGGAATAATTGGAATCCATGTGTAAAAGCATGAAGTTGGATGCTGATATTGCACCACATAGAAAAATTCAAAATGGATAAAATCCTTAAGTGTAAGAGCTATTATCTAAAAATCTTACGAGAAAATAGGTACAAATCTCTCTGACCTGGGGTTAGGCAGTGATTTCTTAGATATGATACCAAAAGCATGGGCAACAAAAGAAAAATTAGCAAACGGCATCATCAAAATTGAATATTTGCACGTAGCAAGGAACACTATTGAAAGACTACAAATACAACCTGCAGAATGAGTGAACGTATTTGTACATCATATATCTGATATATGTTTAAATCACTTCTACAATTCAACAGTAAAAAGACAAATGAAGAAGGCCTTGAACAGACATATTTCGAAGAAGTGCAAATGCTCAGTAAGCACATGAAAATGTACCATTAGAGAAATACTAGCCACTAGGCAAATTAGAATGACATGTGCCATTTCGGACTATATATAAAAAATATACAGATAATAAATATTGGCAAAGGTGTGAAGAAACCAGGACTCCTATATGCTGGTAATAGAAATATAAAATGGTTCAGCCACTTGGGAAACAGTCTGGTAGTTTCTCAAATGATTAAATGTAGAATTATCATATAGTTTCTCTTCTGGGTGTAAAGCCCAAGAGAAATCAAAGTATATGTTCAAAAATTTCTACATGAATGTTTATAGCCGTGTTATTCACAAAAGCCCTAAACTGGAAAAACTCAAATGCCTATCAGCTCATGAATGGATAAACAAAATAGATAAGTTAATATGATGGAATATTCAACAATAAAAAGAATTGAAGTATTGACATATACTAACCATAGATGAACCTTGGAATCACTATGCTAGGGGAAAGAAGCCAGTCACAAAGGGCCTCCTGTTGTGCGACTGAACCGAACATATAGGAAATATCCGGAATAGGCAAATCTATAGAGACAACGTTTATTGGTTAACCTGAGTCTGGGAGATAAGGAGCTGAGGGCTAAGGTGTCTAGGGTGTCTTTTTGGAGTAATGAAAATGTTCTAAAATTGTGCTGATGGATATATGACTCAGTGCATACACTAAGAGTCACTGAAGTGTACACTTTCTTTTTAATTTTTTTAACATTTATTTATTTTTGAAGGGCAGAGGGAGGCAAAGCCCAAGCAGGGGAGGGGGAAGAGAGAGGGAGACATAGAATCCGAATCAGGCTCCAGGCTCTGAGCTGTCAGCACAGACAGCTCATGACCGGGGCTGAAGTTGGATGCCTCACTGACTGAGCCACCCAGGAACCCCTAAATTGTACACTTCAAATAGGCAAATTATGTAGTATATGAATTGTATCTCAAAGATGCTAACCAAAAGTTTTAGGAAAAAGACCAGGAAATAGTTTAGGTAGTAAAGAGGAGATAGAAAAAGAAGTAAAAAGTGAGAGAAAACATGGCCGAAATAGAAGGCAGGAAAGAAACTCTAATTTATATATATTTGGATTCTCTTATGAAGAATGACAAAACTAAGGACCAGACCTTATGTTTCAAACTGTAATCCAAAAGAAACTCTAAAGAAAATATGGCCTAAACCTGTGTACTGACAGGGTTCACGGGGGACTGGTGAAAACTGATTCAGAGTCATCTACTCTGAGACCTATTCTGGCAAAACAATTAGACCTTAAAGATTCTCTCTGCCTCTGCTCTCTTCTCCCACTTGTGCACTCTCTCTTTAAAAAAAAATGACAATCCACCAACCGTGAGATCATGATCTTAGCCGAGGTCGGATGCTTAACCCACTGAGCCACCCAAGTGCCCCACTTATGGGAAGCCTTTAAAGAAATACTAGGTTATTGGGGCACCTGGGTGGCTCAGTTGGTTGAGTGGCCAACTTCTGCTCAGGTCATGATCTCACGGTCTGTGAGTTCGAGCCCCACGTCGGGCTGATGGCTTGGAGCCTGGAGCCTGCTTCAAATTCTGTGTCTCCCTCTCTCTCTGCCCTTCCCCTGCTCACAGTCTGTCTCTATGTCTCTCAAAAATAAATAAAAAACGTTAAAAAATTTTAAAAATGACAACTATTTTCACTACTATTCAGTATTTTATCAAGATAGTAGTTAACATTCTTAGACCAAAGGGGAAAAAATGGCAGAATAGCTGGGGGAAAAAAAAAAACAAAATAGAAATAGATCTCTTTAAAGATTATATGATTGTGTACCTGAAAAGCCCTAGAGAATTGTTAAAACTAACTCAAAGTAAGAAGGAAGTCGGTAAATTAGCAAGATCTAAAGTTAACACACAGACATTTATAGCCTTCATGTACAAAACAATAACCAGATATTTTCTCTGAAGGACTAAATGGACGTTTTTCTATAAAGCATAGCTATGTTCCAATAAAATTTCATTTACAAGAACAGGCCAGATTTGGCCTTCAGGCCATAGTTTGGAAACACTTGACATCAGAGTCAGAAAGAAAAAACATTTACAAAACCATAAAAATAATAAAATTTTTGTGTGAGAAAGAAGAGGAAATAATACATTTTGAACATTGATTAATTTGTGCAAAATAAAATACAAGGCATGTAGAATAAACTAGAGTAATGAGAATGGTTACCTGCAGGAGATGGTTGAGGACAGGATAGAAAAGACAAAAGAAAGAGGGGAGGAAAGACATCTCAAGAGTATCTCTCTTTGTACAGACCTGATATTTGGAACTGTGTTCATGTTTCACATAATCAACAAGTGAAAATAAACAATAGGGAAGAATCCCAAATTGAAATATAGACAGAAACAAATGAACTGAGCTGTATTAACAAATGAAAAGCATAACCATACAAAGAAAGAAAAAACTAACTCTTAGAAAAATTTAAACATAGTATTCAGATCATATATTCCCATCTTAAAGACACAAAAGAACTCTGGGTGAACACTGAAATCCAGTTGGTTGACTTTTTTGTTTCTTAGAAGCATGGGTTAGAAATTCTGGAACTATTTTTTGTATATTTTCGGATTGAGCAAATTATTAGATAAATTATGGATAATGAAATCGGTTTCTCACTGTTGGCAAAAGAATTTACAGAAATGGAAAGGGGAAGATATAAGGAATCCTCTGTGGTGCTGGATTAAAACTGGAGATAAAATCTCATATTTTTTATTTTATTTATTTATGTTTATTTTTGAGAGAGAGCACAAGCGGGGGAGGGGCAGAGGGCAGAGAGAGATGGAGACACAGAATCCAAATTAGGCTCCAGATTCCGAGCTGTCAGCGCAGAGCCTGACATGGGGCTCAGACTCAAGAATTGTGAGATTATGATCTCAGCCAAAGTCGACTGCTTAACAGACTGAGCCACCCAGGTGCCCGACTACTCATGTTTTAAATAGACAAAAAAATAGATACAGGTGTGCCTTCCCATCATGTGTGTTTGTATTTCCTAGTTGCTCTGCTGAGAGGATCTAGAAATGACATTCAAGTAGCAACGAACACATGTCACCTAGATCTCAGACACTGGTTTCTAAACATCTTTTCCATTAAAAACAAAGCAAAACAAAATAACTAGATCTCTTTGGAGAAGTGACAGGTTCCAGTGCTGGATAGCAGGAAGTTCATGATAAGCCTGGAATATTTTAATTTGCCAAAATGTAACAGAATATTAAAATAATGATGAAAAGTGTCAAAAGGATTCTGGAGCTAATTTCAGGGGATTTTCACTTGTCAAATCTAAGATAAGAACATCAAAATAAGTAATGATACTAAAAAACAAACCCCACAAAATAAAACAAGGATCCATGAGCCCACAAAGAATGGGAGGGAGAGAGGGATGAAGGGGAGGAAGAGAGAAAGGAAGACAAAAACCTTTTATTAGAGTGCCCAATAATAATTGTGACAGAAATAATGAAATTTTTTTAATCGCCCTTTTGCAAACATTGTAACAATGACTTATTCAGGGAAGAATCATCAATGATGGTGAAAGGAGATTGAAAGTTTGTGTAGTAACAGATACATAATCTCAAATTATCTTTCCACAAAATACTTGTTAGTTACAAAAGGAAAAGTAGTACCATTGTAGTAAGCACACCTGGCCAATGCCACTTTTACCATGTGACCAAAGTTAACATCAGCAGTCACGGGACAAATCAGCCCGTGCTTCTCCATAGAACACACTGAGAGCATAGGATCGTGTCTGTGGGACATCTGCCAGATAACTGACTCAGGAGGAAACATCAGACAGACTCAAATGGAAGTACATTCTACAAAATTACTGGCCTGTGTCTTAAAACACACCAAAGGTCTGAGGAACCATTCAAGATGAATGTAGACTGGAGAAACATGACACCTAAATGCAGTATGTGACCTGGGAGTTTCTTTCGGTATAAAGGATTCTATTGGGGCAATTAACAAACCCCGAAGACGGTCTGTAGAGTAAGTTGTAGTATTGTATCGATAATATGATCCTGATTTTGAAAATAGTACTGAAGTTTTATGAGAACAGTCTGGATTTATTTATTTACTTATTCATTCATTCATTCACTTTGGGAAATAGACTCTGAAGCATTTAACAAAGAGGCAGGGTGGTTGCAAGTTAATCTCAAATCGTTTGGGAAGAAATTATATAGAGACAAAGTAGAATAAGATAGATACAGTAAAATATTCATTTTAGCATTTAACCTCTGTGAAGGGTATAAATTTTTTTGTTATTATTCTGGTCATGTTTCTATAAATGCAATGTGCCAAAAAAAATCAGAAAAAGGAGAGAAAGGATATTCCTTCCATGGTTCTCCCTGGAGGCAGGCAGGCCCGAGCTGGGAGGTTGGGCAAAGTCCATTCTCTGAATACAGATTGAAATATTGTTTAATATATGAGTCTTGACAATGTAATTTGAGTCCATATTGTTTACAACTTCAAGTGACCAAAGGATTTTCTATTCCCTTCAACTTACCAGAAAAGTCATAGGTCCTCCAGGGTTTTTTTCTTCTAGCAGAGAAAACTTTCTCCACTGAATAGATTTTAAGTACATGGTAGAAGACAAAAATAAAGTTACATTTTGATTTCAAAAATAAATAAATAGAATACTGATGCCAAGTACATGCCATTTCCAGGTTCTGTCACTAAAGTGATAACACACTGGAAACTTTCTCAAAACTTGTAAACAAGTTGATGAATTATTTAAAAAAAAGTTACTATAACCATTATCCACACAGCTTATATTTGTATCAAGTAATACGAATTAATTACTTTTGCTCTGTTGCAGGAAACTGAATCCATGTAGTGGAAATTTGACACTTTATAAAATTAAGGTATAATAATCCATCAAGGCTGGATCTTTTATGGAGGTGTTTACTCAAATATAATCACATGTCTTACTACTTTAAACTCTACTTGTATTTCTCATTTGCACAAGAGGTTTGCCAAAACAAAAAAGAAAGTAACAAAAAAAGACTCCGTTCTCAGAAAAATTCTCCCTGACATACATAGAAAGAAGCAGTTTCTCATTCATTTTACTCATAAAGTGACATAAGCAAAATTCGACTTTTCCAAGTGTAGTTAATGCTAGTCATTAAATCTCTTGTTTTTGTGTTCTTGTTTTAAAAGTTGGTTTTCTACTTCTGTGTTGTATTTTGAATACAATAATCTATATCTCAGTTGAAGACATCTACCTTTAATGTTTATGCTGTAGGCTTATTTAAATACAGTTTTAAAACTGGGAAGGAAGTTTGAGAGATGTAGATATCTTTAAGTAAGCAGGGGTTATTTTTGGATGTTGCTTATATAAATGTTAAAAATAGGGGCGCCTGGGTGGCTCAGTCGGTAAAGCGCAGACTTCGGCTCAGGTCATGATCTCACGGTCTGTGAGTTCCAGCCCCGTGTTGGGCTCTGTGCTGCCGGCTCAGAGCCTGTAGCCTGCTTCGGATTCTGTATCTCCCTCTCTCTCTCTCTGCCCTTCCCCTGCTCACGCTCTGTCTCTATGTCTCAAGAATAAATGTTAAAAAAAAAAAAAGTTGGCTCTTCCAAGTCTTCACAAAAAAAAAGTCCATGTTTTCATTAATGACTACATTAGCCATCTGTCCATGTCTTGACTCAAAGCCTTCATTTTCATATTAAATAAAAAATCTTCATCAATTAGTTTGCATTCTGTTTTTGTTTGATTCTTTAAAGGACTGAGGCAGTTGGCACATCAAAAAGTCTTAAAATATGGGATGGGAAAACAGAGCTAGCTCACAGATGATTTTATGTATATTGTGTTCTTATTTACAATACTTTGAGGAATAATATTTTAAAAATCTCATCTGCAAAATAGGATAACTAGTAAGAAAACCTGGTATGATATTAGTAATGAAATCCAGTTTAAAATTAAAAATGGGAGTGCCTGTGTGGCTCAGTGGGTTGGGCCTCCAACTTTGGCTCAGGTCATCATCTTGCAGTTCGTGAAGTCAAGTCCCGCATTGGGCTCTGTGCTGACAGTTCAGAGCCTGGAGCCTGCTTCGGATTCTGTGTCTCCCTCTCTCTTTGCCCTTCCCCTGCTCCTCTCTGTCTCTCTTCATCAAAAATAAATAAACATTAAAAAAAATTAAAAAATTAAAAATGTATTCTGAAACAAATCTTTTTAGTTTTTACCAGACTTGTATTGACAATATAGTTAAGTTCTATCTTAAAACTAAGATAAGACTCTTGTATTTATTAGTATGTATAGTATTTGCAACAGAAGCAGCAATGAAGTGTTAACATGGAATAATATTTGGAATAATTTAATGCGACTTCAAGAAGAAAAGAATTCTTGAAGTGCCATTCTTTCCAAAATGATCTGTATAGTTACCTTATTGCAATGGAACTCTTTTTCTAACAAAAAGATTTCAATGAACTCATCAGTGAAAGAGGGCATGTAACTGGTTTAGTTTTATTTGAAAAATTCAAATTTGGAATAGTCACTTTTAAAGTTAGTCAATGGAAAAAATAATAAAGGTTTTTAGAGATACTCAAAACTTCGTAAGTAGGTTTTTGGTTGGCAGTATATTCATTGTTATACTCTTTTTAACATCTTTTTTTCATGTGTGGTTCTGCTTATAAAGCATGATTTGCCATATAATTCAATTAAGATGAGGTGGTAATAGATAATAAGTGAGCACAGTACAAGGCTTTGATCACCTGAAAAGTACAGTCTCACCCCGTGCCAAGAAAAATGTATCCTTAGCTACCAAACATAAATAAGTACATACAGACAAAGGAACATTTTATTACTAGGATGATAATTCTTTATTTTCTGAGCAGACCTCTAATGAGCTGGACTGGATGCTAATGAAAAGTCTTTGTTTAGTTTAACTTCCATTCTACCCTGTGCTTAAACTAAAATTCCTTTCAGTGCAATCACTCTCATGACTTCCTGTTTTTGGAGCACTGCACTGTGATTTTTTCCTTCCCACTCCAGTCCTCCTTCATACACACACACACAGAGTACACTGCAAAGTTTGCAGTCATCATTATTGATTTCTTCCTCTCTACCCAACTGCTAAGTGTTTGAGTTTCCCACCTTTGGAAGAGCTATGCCCTGGATATTTCTTTCATTTAAATCCATTCTTTCTTCTAAAGTTACCCCTTTGTCCAGGTGTCTGATATTAAATGTTTCCTCAGTGCATGCAACTTCTGCACTTTTATGTAGTCCTAATGTCTCCCTGGCATCCAATCTCCTAATCAAGTTCATTGCCAAAGAGGCAACTTCACGCCACTTTTCAAAAAGTAATTTTTGATATTTTCTTCCTCCATACTGTTCTCCATCATTTTGGTTTTTCTCTATCTGTTTACCTGACTCCACAATCCAGCTGGAAGTTCAATCAAAGCATAGGAGTTCTCATTTATTCCTTTTTCTCATCTCCTAGTGATAGTCCAGCTCTAACAGTCTCCAATTCTACCTTCAAAATAAAAACTATGTTCATTTCTGCTGACGGGGTGCTAGTCGAAGCCATCTCTCTTCTTTCTGCACTACCATAGTTGTTACCTTATTCATTGTCAGGATCTTGGTAAGAAACAGGTAGTATGTAACAAGGTGTGAATATATTTAAGGAACCGACAAGGAATGGGAAAATGTGTCTGGGCCAGACCAAGGTGATATGGATAAAGGCAAGAGAGTGGTTGCTTGAACATTGTGTGAGCAGTTACTATAGGAGGGAACCCCCCTTCCCCAACATAGGGGGCTGCAAACCTCAGCTCAGCAGGTATGTTGTTGCAGTAAAAAGCTGTTTACTCTCTCCACCCTCTGAACTTTTCCATTGGCCAAATTCAATGGAATCCAGAAGGCCAGAGGGTCTGATTGATACTGTCTGTAAAGATCAACCTCCAAGAACAGACTAGGAAAAAAGTGGATAAGGAGTGCAGAAAATCACCAACACACTTCACCACAGTCCTTTTTCCACGTGGTAAGGTGACCTCTCAATAACACCATTCACACCTTGTGAATTAAACATGTAAAGCACCCATTCCACTTAAAGTGAAATTCAGACTTCTCACCATGGCTCCATTTGCTTCTCTTTTCATTTAGATTAAGCTGTGTTTGTAGGCCATGTAAAGATGTTGGCTTTTAGAGTGAATGAAGTGGGAGGTTATTGGCAGATTTTTCTTTAATATAATTTATTCTCAAATTGGTTTCCGTACAACACCCAGTGCTCATCCCAACAAGTGCCCTCTTCAGTGCCCATCACCCACTTTCCCCTCTCCCCCACCCTCTATCAACCTTCAGTTTGTTCTCAGTATTTAAGACTCTCTTATGGTTTGCCTCCATCCCTCTCTGTAACTTTTTTATCCCCCTTCCCCTCCTTCTGGTCTTTTCAGAAGTTTCTCAAGATCCACATATGAGTGAAACATATGATATGTGTCTTTCTCTGACTGACTTATTTCACTTAGCATAATACCCTCAGTTCCACCCACATTGCTGCAAATGGCCAGATTTCACTCTTTCTCATTGCCAAGTAGTATTCCATTGTATGTATAAACCACATCTTCATTACCCATTCATTGGTTGATTGGCAGATTTTTATCAGGGGAGTTACATGACAATTTAAATTTTAAGCAGATCACTCTTACAGCTGTATTGAGAATAGGCTATAGAAAGATGAAGAGAGAAGCTGGTGGACTGGATAGGTACCTACTACTTCGCCTGCGTTAGAGATCATGGGACTCAGACAAGGGTGATCATGAGAGGCATTTGGATTTGGGATCTTTTGAAGGAAGGGCATGAAAGATTTCTTGATGGATTGGATATAGAATGTGAAGAAAAGGTGTCAAGGATTGCTTTGGTGTTTCAGCACCAGATTACAAACTGTGCTTGGTTATGTACTCTCCTTAATAGTTTTCAAATTGTCTGATATGAAAGGATTTTTATCTCCAATACCAAGGTCAACATCTTGAAATAAAGGTCTTAATGAGATTGGCTTCAATTTGCTTATCAATGTGTCTGGGACTTCATAGGCACTCTGTAATTATTTGCTAAATGGGTGAATGTGCTTTATTCTTTCTTTTTAATGTCATCCTTGATGATGCACTAGTCCTGACATATCAGTAGGGCTGTTTCAGATTATGAGCCAACAAAGAAACAAACACAAATTTTCGGCTGATATATGGAGGAGACATTGCAATTACCAGCTCTTTCAGGATATGGGAATTTTTCAGTAAGGGAAACGGAAAGCTCTAAGAGTGTGACTTTAGTTTCTCCTGAAGCATGCAGCAGCAGTCCAGGCTCAGAGAAGGTACACAACTATTATTTAGTTGCAATTAAATAAAGCAGTTAGTATTTAGAAATGTTAAAATGCTTTTGACACATATTTCAGTGAATTTCTTTGAAATAATGTTTTGGCTTCTTTCTGGATCCCTACCTGTGATTCATACTTGATATTTAAGTACTTAAGGGACAAGTAGTGCATATGTCACCCTTATCTGGTTATATAAAATTAGCATTAAGCATAGATGCAATTGTAATAGATCTAAATATATGTATTTATTTGAAAATCACATAGATATTCTTTGGGAAATAAAAGATTCTAACATTTTTCATATGAGAAAGTTCTTGTAGCTGTTAGTGAAATACATGAGTGTATCTAAGATTATTCTGAAATCTTTCAATGCTTACTTTGGGTTGTTAAAAATATATTTTTTTCTATTTGCTGTTATTGAATATACAGACTTCTTAAAAATTTAAAATTTCTGTCCCTAGGGCACCTGGGTGGCCCAAATGGTTAAGCCTCAAACTTCAGCTCAGGTCATGATCTCACGTTTCATAATTTTGAGCCCCACATTGGGCTCTTTGCTGACAACTCAGAGCCTGGAGCCTGCTTATGGTTCTTTGTCTCCCTCACTCTCTGTCTCTCCCTTCCTCTCCCTCTCTCTCAAAAATAAATAAACATTAAAAACAATTAAAAATGAATAAATAAAAATAAAAATTCTGTCCCATACTTAAAAAAAACATTATGGTAGTAAAACTACACATAGTTTTAAAAATTATACAGTTAAATATGTACAAATGAACTATAAACAAATATGTATATAACAGCAAAAGAATACTGTGCACTTGATAGTAATAGTTTTATTTTTATATAGTTAATTCAGAAATTATATAGATGATATTTCAAATTTAGTTATAATTGAGTTATTTAAAATAAAAAGACCTGATGTTTTTAATGAGTTTGAATCTAGTCCTGTTAAACATAAATTAATAATTTATAATACATTTTTTTCTAAAATAGTCTCAAGAGTTTTAGTCTAATGTAGCAATCACATAAAAATCCTGTTGCTAAACTTACATGAGACCAATAGTTTAAAGTGAATAATAAGTACTTGTAGTCCTATTTCTTCACTATTTTATGAACTACTTTTAATAATATAGTTAAAACTCTTCCAATTTTCAGTACAAAATATATTTTTCCATTTTGAAAATGTATTTATTTTCATTATGCAACTGATTCTTTCAGCATCATAGAGGTATGAGGGGAATGCATTTAGTTCAGTTCACTGCTTACTACTGTTTCCAGGCTTTAGATTTAGTGAAGTCACGCGTGAACTTCAGGATTTTTATCCTACAGAGGTGCAGATAATTTCTGTCTGGTAGAATAGAAGATCTCAAAGGTTACAATTGGAATCTTGGAAACTTAACCAGCTTTGTATCTACATCAGTAGTCTTATTTTAATATTGCCCGTTAAAACTAAGCTTAACAGCTTCACAAATGCTCTTTGAATTAGACATGGATGTGTGCCTGTTCCTTCTAAGAGAACTACATTCACGAAGGCAGGCAGTGGGCTGGATTTGGCCCATGGATTGTAGTCTGTCAACCCCTACTACACAGTATTTCACTGTAGCACAAGGTTTTTAGCAGCCGTATGAGAATAGGCACCTCCTCACTGCCCAGGTTTTCTCCCTGTTACCGGATAGGTAGGGTAATTAGGGTTTCTTCTGGACTCAGGAACTCAGAACTGAGTTCTGAATGAAAAGACATTGACTAGCTCTGGGTCATCTATGACTTTTAGGTACCAAATCTCCAGACTAACTTAATGTGAAGTCTGTCTTTTGTCTGCCCTTCTGGCCCCACTTTGGCCATATCAAAGGCAGTATCTTCTGTCTTGAGCTTAGAAATCTCTTTGAACCAGTTTTAACATACAACTGTGTCTTCATTAAATGAGTTAAATAAAATATTTGGTATATTCATTGTGCATTTACTTAAGATTTAAGAACTTACCTACTTAAAATTATTCTGTCAGTATAAAAAATTTGATATAAAGAAGCCTCGTAAAATGTATCATGCATAATCCCTTAATGCAAAGATAGCCATGATTTTGTTTTTTTTTTTCTTTTCCTTACAGCAATGGGTCGAAAAGTGTCCTACCAAATCCATGTCCATCTGGAACCTCAGAATGTGATCTTCTTTGGAAATAGAGTCTTTACAGATTTAATTAGTTAAGAATCTTGAGGCAAAATTATCTTGGATTGAGAGTGGGTCCTAAATCCCATGAATGGTTTCCTTCTAAGAAGAGATGAAGACACAGAGATACAAGAAGGAAAGCCAGGTGAAAGTGGAGGCACAGGGTGGACTGTAAGTCAATAAAGTCAGGAGCCACCAGGTACTGAAGAGGTAAGGAATGACCCTTTCCTAGAGCCTTCGGATGGAGTATGGTCCTGCCAAAACCTTAGTTTTGAACTTCTGGCCTCCAGAACTGTGAGTAAATAAGTTTCTGTTGTTTTAAGCCTCCCATTTATGGTAATTTGTCAGCACTAGGAAACTTACATACTTTCTATTTTGATTATTTTTCTTTATATGGGTTTCATGAGGAAGCTTGAGGAGTTCCTTATCTGTTATATAATCTCTATGTGCCTAAGACAGCCCCTTTTCACATTTAAAAATGACTTCCACCTATTTTCTTCAAATGAATTTTTATATAATAAAGCTTATAATTGGGAATTTATATATAATTATGGGCTTTCTCTTTTTTTAAAAAAAATGAGTTCCCCCCCAGTAGTATTTTTTAAATATTTAAAAAAAATTATTTATTTTTGAGAGAGAGAGAGAGACAGAGCATAAGTGGGGGAGGGGTAGAGAGAGAGGGAGACACAGAATCTGAAGGAGGCTCCAGGCTCTGAGCTGTCAGCACAGAGCCTGATGCAGGGCTCAGACTCACAAACCATGAGATCATGACCTGAGCCTAAGTCAGTTGCTTAACTGACTGAGCCACCTAGGCGCTCCTTTGCCAGTAGTCTTAAAAACAATTTTGTTTAATATCATTTTAGTATTTATATATCAGTCCCTCCTATAAAGTTACTTTAATCCCTTTAAATGTTTCCCTCTTTTTGTAGTCACATTTTATAATTATTTGCTCTTTTTGTAATGTCAAATTTATCAACCTTTGTCTGCCTATTTACTCAAAGGGGTATTTAGACAAATGGAAAATGTCCAGTCAATAGTAGGAACATTTGTGGGTTTTTTTGTCCTCTTGATTCATAATGAAAATCTATTCCCTTCTGTATACCCAAGAGCATTCAATGTTAGCATTTTAATTGCCGATTTATTTTATGAAAAAGAAAATTGTGTTATTTATGCATTTTAAAATTATTAGCAGATTTTAATCATTTAAAGACACTTATTAGCGATTTATATAGGGTATTTTTAAAATTTATCTGCTTATGTTCTTTGCCATTTTATGATTTGGGGTTTGTATCTGTTTCCTGCCCCGCAAAAAGTGTCATAGCCTAGTTGACTCCAGCAGCAGAAATCATTGACTCACAGTTATGACGGCTAGGAGTCCAAGATCAAGTTGTTGACAGGGTTAGTTGTTCTGAAGACTGCGAAGGAGAATCTGTTCCATGTCTCCTTTCTGATAATTTGGTGTTCCTTTGCTTGTAAAAGCATCACCTGATGTGTGACTGCATGTTCATAAGGAATTCTTCATGTAGGCATATCTGCCTCTGTGTCCCAATTCTTATAGAACACCAGTAATATTGGATTAGGGTACACCCTAATGATCTTATTTTAACTTGATTGCGTCTGTAAAGACCCCATGTTCAAATGGTCATATTCTGAGTTAATAGGGGTTAGGGCTCCAACATATATCTTTTTTAGAGGGACATAATTCAGTGAAGAATAGAGTCTCAGTGTTTTCCTTTTCTTTCTATTAAAAATATTAACTCTCAATAATAGTCAGACTAGACTTGTATGATTTTTTAAATTCTTTATGATTGGCACTTATTTTGTTTTATTGTTGCTTCTGCTATCTTGTCTGTATATATTTTACTCAAAGGTGTTTTATATTTTTCATGGTCAAATTTATTTTTTCCTTATTGTTTTAATAATTAGTCTTCGAAAATCTTTTAGTTATTTAGAGGTTTAAAAATTATTAATTTCTATTTTCTACACTTTAAATAACATTTTAGCTTTTGTAACATTTGAAATTTACTCTGGGTACCTGGATGGCTCAGTCAGTTGAGCGTCTGACTTCAGCTTAGGTCATGATCTCATGGTCCATGTGTTTGAACCCCGCATTTGGCTCATGGCTTTCAGCATGGAGCCTGCTTCAGATCTTCTGTTCCCCTCTCTCTGCCCTTTCCCTGCTTGCACTCTCTCAAAAATAAGTAAACATTAAAAAAAATTGTTTTAAATTTACTCTTCTATTCATCTGCAGCAACAAATGTCCAGTAACAGATATAAGCTTTTTCTCTTTATCCTAGATAATATATTTTAGTCCATATTTCAGCTGATCTTATATAGAAGTCTTGGACCTGTCCCCATGTAGGTGTGTGAGTTTGAGGAGGTTATCAAACTTCTATGGATTCTGGTTTCTCCATTTAAAAAAAATGACGATAGGAAACAGTATTTTCACAGAAGTATCTCTCAAGAGCTAACTTCTATGACTCTACCAAGCCAGCCTTATATAAAATAGAGATGGTGCAACTGTTTGTTGCCAAAATCGGAAGGAGGCTATTTCTTGATAGAAAAATGAGGACTGGGAGTCACGTGGCAGTTTCAGCTGCCTTCATGTTAGTTTTCAGAAAATATATTTATCTCTTTTAGTCCTCCAACTTAAATAAGTGAGCTCTTGAAAATATTGTGATCTTGGGGTGCCTGGCTAACTCAGTTGAAAAAGCATGCAACTCTTGGTTTTGGGGTCATGAGTTCAGGCCCCATGTTGGGTGTAGAGATTACTTAAATAAAAAAGCAAACAAATGTTAAAAAAATTATGACCTAAGCAAATGAGGAGTATTATTGGAAAACACAGGGAAAAGGAGATGTGAGGGAAGTATTAAATGTCTCAATGATCCCTGTGGGATGGTTGATAGAAAAACACAACTGGTGGACTGTAAACAGGAAAAGCACCATGTCAACATTTTAAGAGTTGAGTTCATATTTCAACCACAGAATTTATTGGTTTTGCACTTTAGGTTGGTGTATTTATCACAAATCCATTTCTCCTGCTGTGTGACATTGATATTGCTGTGGCCAAATGTAAGCAAGAATTAACACAGTTCAGTAGTCGGATTACACCATGTCTGTCAGAAAAGCTATTAGCAATTATAAAATTAAAATTTCAAATTGCATAGATTTCCTCCCGCTATGAAGGGAAAAGGTACACATGTGAATAAGTTATCTAAATGGATGTTCATTCTGTTTCTGTCTTGTCACCATTAAAAACAGAATCCCTACCTGAGGAGCACCTTCTGTGCTGTTCCAAGGGTCGGATCGCAGCATAATGGCTCCATCACTGGATGCTAGTCCTAACTTCCTTCCTGTGGTAGAGCCAGCTCAATACCCTTCCCTGTGTTTTTCCCTCATGAAAGGGGTGACTCAGTGGAAAGCCCTTGAAATAGAATAAGTGTGATTAAATGGAAGAAGTTTTGTGCTTACAGTTTGTTAGGTTTTCTGCTTTCCCATTTTAATTTCCAATTATCTCTGAAATATTATTCCTGAAATTATTTTTGTTCTTTTTCATTGACTCAAGTGAGGGGAAGGAAAAGACTGGACATAGCAAATAATACCTGTTTGCTCTTTCATTTCCCTGTGTCCATGACCTTTTCCTTAATCAGCATGAGATCCATTATTTTTTTGTTGGTAGGTTGGAGGTAGATTAGGATTTATTGAAGCAAAAATGAAAAGAGAAAGAAATCATTCATATTCAACTTCGGACACCCAAAATAGAATTGTCAAAACTTTAGGAATAAAATCGGCTTGGATTCCATGGTGTGTCAATGTGACTTGTCCTTTATTAAATCACAAGCAGACCTAAAATATGGCATTTTATGTGAAGGAGGTTATAGAGGGAAAAATAAAATCATTGTCTACATGGATTGAATAAATGGAAACTAGGTTAAATTTTGCAATTCTCACTATTTGTGCTAAATTATGAGACAGTGATCTCCAGAAATGTATAGACTGTTAAAGGTGATATGAGAAGCACTCTTATTTGTGTTTTCTATGAGAATCCATGACCTCCAGGAGAAACCCCTACAGGGAGTCCCTTCCACCTCTGTGCAAGAACAGTGGTGTTAGTGAGAGGCAGCACTCTCAGAGAATCTGAAGCATGCTCCTCCTTCTCCATGGCTGGTGTCCAGTGTGGAGAGGGAACCCCAAAGCATCCGCATACCCTCTTGATAGATATGGGGGGATATAGAGTTGGCCAGGGGAGCAGAAGAGGGTTAGAGTTTCAGCAAAAAGGACAAAGTGGCCATAATGTTGGAGATCAAGAACTCTTGTCAGGGAGCCAGGAGATTGTCCCCAAAGGCCAGGTGGAGTCATTCACACTAATTTATACCAGGAACTCTCCAACCCACAAAGACCCCAGAGACATCTGAGGACTCCACCCCAGCTAGAGCTGCAAGTTCACATTCGCCACACCTGAAGGAGTATCCAAGCTCTGTGTTGCCTGAAATGTAAATGATTTTTGGAACTTTACAAAGAAAAAATTACAAGTAAAAACTTAGAGAGTGAAAATGAACATGTATACTCAGAATTGGAAAGAATTTACAAAAATAAATTTGAATTTTCAAAAGCTATCAAATGGTCTAAAACATACACAGGGGAAAAAGGGTGTAACTTTTATCAGTTAGCTACCTGACTCACCTCTATACTACATTTCATCTCTACATTTTCAATGGCTTATACTTTATTTGCTTCTTCATATGCATTTGTAGAACCTCCCTATAAAGATGAGAAAAAGAACTCGGTCTGTCCTCTGGCATGGTTAAGAGAAATTGACTTTTTAAAAATTAGCAATTTAAAATTAATTTCTTAAAAAATAGTATCAGTTTAAGAAAAGTTCTTTTGGCTTCACAACTTATAATTAGTAATGCCATATTGGTTTTTAGCATTGCTGCCAAAAGTGGGAAGCTCTCTGTCAAGCTTCTGTCATAGATGCACTTTAAAATCTCAGGACATTTCATGTCTCCTTAAATACTTAAATACTCTTTAAGCCGACTACATTATTCCTAGAAGCCTTTCAAGACTGCTGGCAATAATTTAATTTACACAGAAATGACTGCAAACTATGAACACTTTTACTCTAAATTTAGACAATATGTATTCTCAGTTAAATGTCCCCATAGGCTGGTTCCAAAACTTCCCACATCCACGGCAACCTACAAAACAGAAGGAGATTCATGACAGAGAAGAAATCAGAGTGGAAAGAGCTAATTTCTTTGATCAGTTGTGCTGAACATGTATTAATATTGCACATTTCTATAATGCATTAATTATGAATAGATTCCTGTGCAACAAGGGACTTGGAAGCATAAGATTTGTGGCCTTTATAGCCAGTTCAGGTCCTCAAATTTGCAGAGGGGGAATGGGAGATGTGAGACAACTGAATGATCTAAAAAAGAATATATGAGTTTATTATTTAAAAAAAATTTTAATGTTTATTTATTTTTGAGAAGAGGCAGAGGGCTAAGAGGGGGAAGGGCAGAGAGAGAGAGGGAGACAAGAATCTGAAGCAGGCTCCAGGTTCCATGCTGTCAGCACAGAGCCCACCGTGGGGCTTGAACCCATGAACCATGGGATCATGACCTGAGCCAAAGTCAGACACTTACCTGGCTGAGCCACCCAGATGCCCCAAGAATACATAAGTTTAAAATACATTTTTTTTACAGCAGGCTCTAGACTTACCATGGAGTCTGATGTGGGAATCTAACTCATAACTGGGAGATCAGGACCCAAGCCAAAATTAAGAGTTGGATACTTAACCGACTAAGCCATCCAGGTGCCCTTAAAATACTTTCAATTTATTATAGCATACCAATGTTATGTTGAAATGCAAAAATTTACTATTATCTACTTTAACTCTAGGATCCGCCCGTCACCTATCCCTCAGGAAGTGGGGCTCAGGTGAACTTCACATCTTTTGAGTGAAAATAAAGAAGCTGCATTATCTTTGTGCTTCTTAATATTCAATAAATTACATATAAAAGATATGTATATAATTAAAAGATATAATTACATTTTATGAAGTTAGCATTTATTTACTTTTGATGTAATTATAATATTTAATTATAATTATACTATCTGATATTATTTATTATTAGAACTGTAGGTGAAAGGCTTTAAAGTGCTCACTCAGAATTTACCGGTACTATTCTGGTCACCGTCAAGGGCTGGTACCAAATAACATGCAAGAATTGTGATGGTAGCTGATCTGTAAGTTTCCAGGTGCAGAAATTCCGTCCACTGTTTTTTGCAGCTGCTCATGCCATCATCTTTTTCACTTAAGTTCATGATCAGGTCTAGATAAATTATAGTGTAGGCTGAGGTGTTTTTCCTAACTTCTCTGTTTGCTACTTCAAACTTCTTTGTGCCGATGGACTTGACAGGTAGGTTAGACTCCAAAATACATGATGAGCTTGTAACATCACATGATTTATCCTTAGAAGTCTTCACATTGGGTTCCTGACTCGTTCCATTTGCTGATAACAGACAAGACAATAAGAAAAGGGCTCAGTAGTGGTGTGGGAATGCATTCAGTAAGGAGCACTGAGTACCTCACATGTGTTCCTCTTTATTGAACATCTACTCTCCCCAATGACTAGAGAGTAGAAGAATTGTACGTTTACTCTGTTTGGGGAGAGCATGATGTTCAGGCAAGGCCTGCTAGGGCAGATCTTATCTAGGTTGAGATGAAGATAGAGGAATTAGTGTCAGGTAATAGGAGAATAGATGATTGAAGGCAAAGGCAATAACATTGCTAAAGTGGAAGGGTGCCAACATGAAACATTTGCAGTTATAAAACTTGGACTTTGAGGTAGACGGTTGAAAGTAAATATTAGGAACAGCAGGAAGAGGGGAGTGTCCTCAGTGGCTTCTGGAAAGTCCTTCTACCCCTTAGAGATGGGAATACTTGATTAATTAAAGAGAAAGCAGAGCAACACTTGTAACTTACACTGGGATCCTCCTTTACCTTGAAATCCAACATTTATCCACATAGTGAGACAAAAATGGTTTGGAGATATATATATATACATATATATATATATATTTCCATATATATACATATACATATGTATGTGTATACACACACACACACACACATATTTTTTTCATGAACTCTAAGTTCCCTTGATCTTGGTGGTTTACATAGTTTGTGTAGCATCTAGATTAAAGCTTTGCAGAAGCAAAACGTAGAAACATTTACCGAACAACCCTACCTTGCACTAGGGCTTTCACATCTGTTACTTCATAATTCCCACAAAAAATACTCTGAATTATTATTGGGTTTTCTAGATTTGACAAGAGGCTTTAAAAGCTTGAACATGAGGTTAAATAAGCCCAAAGGAGGAAATTTGAATACAGGTGATCCACATTTGCCTCACAAAGAAAAATGCAAATTTTAAATAAAAAGTTTTCTTTAACCTGTTATGACACCATAAAACAAATCCGGAATACGTGACTTTCATGGTGTTTTAAATGCATATACTTATGAACTGCAGAGTGTCCATAAGAATAAACTGCCAGTCTATAATTTCCAAAATGTTTGCATTTTGACTGCACGGCCACAAATTCAAAAGAAATCTTAACTAGGGAAAAATGCATTATGTATACAAGCTTGAGTTGCAAATTTCCAATTATTTTGATGCAGTAGGCACTCTGTCTTCAGAACAATCAATTAGACTCTTGCCTCCTGATGTGAATATCTGAATACAAATTAAAAATGAAGGGCATGTACACAACATCAGAATATAGATCAAAATCATTACCCAGGTTAGTTTGTAATGTTCCATTTCAAGCATGTATAATCAAGGAAAAATTACATGTACTCTTGGGAACAATGACAAACACCTGTAATCACTTTTGGAAAACCATAATTTATATATTTGGAGATATTTCAGAGATGGCTTAAAGTTCTCAGGTAAATGATATAATGTAATACTTAAATGCATATAGTAAGGAAGCTTCATTAAGATTTATATCATTGTAATCTATTTCTGGAATCAGTGGGGAACTACTTATTTTCAACTATGAGATATGTAAGACTATTAATAAAATTCGGTAACCTCGTGTGCACAAGGTACCTAAACTCAGGCCTAGCATGGGATAGTCACAGTAGAATTAGTTTCCTTCTAGGTTGACAAATGTGCAAAGCAACATTTAAAAAATCATCTGAAACAAACAAAAAATAAATAAAAATCATCTAAAACAAACTCAACTACAAAGGTGTTTAAGAAGCTGAGGCTCTAAGTAGAATTCTATTAGGATGAAGTTTATTACCAAAATGAAAGCATATGTTACACTCGGTCTTATTTAATAATTAAGGTCAGCTTAAAAATATTAGCCATAAAGCATCGGAAATCTGGTTAATACATTGCTGTCTCCTTATGTTTATTTATTTATTTTACATGTGCCTCTTGTGAGGGGCAACCGAATTTAAATGGCTTTCTTCTAACTTCTCCCTATCTTCTTCCAAGCTATTCAAAGTAAGGTAATTCAGTCAGTATAGATAGTCTTCTCTTTTGCCTAATATTGGGAAAGTCACTTCCGGACTATGTTCCTTCATTGGTACAATAGGTTTAGTACTACCTCTATGCTGATTAAATATGGAAAACACTTAGTATGTTGACTGGCATGAAACATGCATTCTCTAAAGGGCTGCATTTGGTGTTTTGAATTCATTCAGAAATAAAGTCTAAAGAACATTTGAAATTCACTATATCCTTCTAATATTTTTTTATTTTAATAGTAAACTTTTGAAGATTATGCCACCTGTGTTGAAGGAAAGTAACTCTGCTGGCCTAGCCACAGATGATGGGGTCAGGATTATAGTACATGATTCAAACATGTACACTGACATCTACTCTTGGAAAAGGACAATTCCTCCTGTGATAGCCCAAATGAAAGTCTGCTTACTATTATGTTCCATATTCAATGGTATCAAAATGATCATTCTTAGGATATATAACCACTAAATAAACACAAAGAGGCAGGCCAGTTGATCTCACTCTGAATAGTCTAGTGTACATCTTAGCTCTTATGGAAACTGAGAGGCAAACCCAGAATAATAGCATGGCTCAAGAGACATGTGACCATTCATGAACACTCTTCTAACGAATCTCTCATGCTAAAGCTACCCATTTTGTCTCTTCCATACAGGCTTTCTGCAATGTATTGGTAATATCTGATAGTGAGGTGTTTAAGGAGTTGATCTCAGACTTGAAATGGAGTTGGGTAGAAAAAATAGAGAGCAGGAGGTATTCTCGTTCATTAGGATTTGGGAGATAAATCAGAAATTATGGTATCAAAACATTATGCTCTTGTTTCAGGTTTCTATTCCCAACAAAGTCAAGTCCTTGGGCCACATAGTAGGCAGCATATTACAGTATTATGATTTAGAAGAATAATATATAAACAAGCCATTCTTAGGACCCTTTGTTTTCTATATGGAGAAAGTAGTGTACTTAGTCTGATTGTAGCCAACTAATTAAACTGAGTTCCAGTTTGTGTCAAATATGCTGGATTGCCCACCCAACTGACAACCTCTCCCATTCTGAATTTTTAAAACTTTTTTTTGCCAAAGATTAAAACTCCAAATACTCATTTTTTTCTGCTTTATCTGCAACTAGATCATGACCAAGCATCTCTGCTCATTGAAGGTAGACCCTGGTTTGCAAGTCAAGGGTAGTCTTCTTAGCCTATGGGAAATATTTTCACCCATAAAAATATACACTTTGGATAAAAATATACCTTTTTCCTTCACCTAGACGCTATATTGACTATCGTGATGCTTAGAACTGCAATAACCATCTTCTGACTATGAGAGGTGACACTAAAACTGAGCTAATATGTTGAGTTTGGTAGAGGAGGAAGATGAAAAAAGCCTCAGTCCTTGGTGATGGTATTGAGCTCTTGGAACAACACTAGAACTCCCTTCAGATTTTTGTTGTGTGTGTGTGTGTGTGTGTGTATATACATATATATACACATACATACATACATACATACATACATTTTTATATACATTATTTATATATATATATATATATATATATAAAACCAAAAACCATTATTATTATTTAGTCTATTGTCCTTTGTACTGGTATACGGTATAACCTAACTGGTATAACCATGTGACTATGTAGAAGGAAACGCTTTCAGCTTAACTTGTCCAGGAAGCAGCGACATAGGGTATTTAGGACAATGTAAGGGAAAGCTGAATTCCCTGTTGCATTAACTTTTTATGGTTAAAGTTAGGGTTCTGATTAGAAAAAAAATAGGATTTTTTTTCACTGAAGTGGACTTTTAGAAGTATTAAGTGAGCTTTTGGCTTGAATACCTGACATACCAAGACATTTCTAATCATTTCCCTACCACCAGAACCCTTCCCTATACCTTCCTCTTTTTTTTGTTTTTGTTTTTGTTTTTTTTCAGTTAAGATGATCTGCCCTGTAGCCCCCCTCCTCATCCCATCAAATGATCTTACCAATTATGAGGCACATCCGTTAACTAGAGTTGGAATTTGTCACTGACCCTGTGAGCATCACTCTGCAAAACCATACTCAGAAAGAGTGGAAATGTACCCAGGAGTTGTCCAAATTGTCAAGGTACTGACAGAAGGTAGAAGAGATGATGTGGTCTCTGATTTTAAAGATACTTTGTCCAGGAGACAATAGCACATACTTAAAATAAACTTTATGGTTTATTTGTGTTTTTTGGACCCATCAGGAATGCACATTAAAGCACAATCATGGACAGCTCTCAAGAGTTTTAAGAACTTGGTGTTTTAATTCATGTGCAATTATATTAAGCCCTGATTCATGATGAGGGCTGTGAAGAGCCAGTATCTGACATAATTTAGAAATTCAATGGTTTGGGGAGAGAGAACTTATATAATAGGTCTGTAACCTATCACTAGAGCCCACATTATGTTTCCTACATGGTGTTTCCTGGTTGTTAGAGGCCAGAAGGAGAGGCTGATAAAGGAAAGTCTCAGGAAGGCTAACACAACCTTTTGTCCTTTGTCCGCTGGTATAAGAGGCTGTAACCACAAAATTGTTGTTGACTATAATGGGATTGGTCAAAGTTGGTAGGCACAAGTAGTGAGTATCAGCAAGAGAAAGAAGTGGGTATGATACTTTAGCTTTAGGAAATGATAATACTGGAGATACTTGATTATTATTTAGATAATATAGAATGAAATTTTAAAGTATTTCCTAACACTACGTTTGATATATACAACCAAGGAAATTGCACTAGCCTGATAAAAGTAGGAGCGGTGCTTCTCTCATAACTACAAGATAGTATATCAACAGCGTTGTGAAAACAACCTGGGTTCAAATATTGGGCCCCCTAATACTTGCTGTGTGATTTATGGCCTCAGTCTCTTCAAAAGCAATGTAAAATGGTGATAAGAATATTACTCAAAAGTGTTATTGTGAAAATAAATATAATGTGTATGAAATACTCAGAGTTCTGGAAATAGTAAACACTAAATTTCAATAAGACAGAGATACTTGGTCTCCTTGGTTATTATAAGAAGAGACAATTAAGAAAAGCAAAATCAGAACATCTGGTAAAGACTGCTATAATTGCTTTTATACATGGTATTCTACCTTACTATTCTTTAGGAACTCAAAAATGTAATAAAGATACTGGGTTATTATTTAGAGAAGTGATAATTTAAAAGTTTTCAAACATTGACCCCAGTAGTCCACTGAAGGCTTACAAGTATCAAGTTATAAATGCTTATGATTGAGTTGATCTCACAGTAGGTGGGACAAATGATTTACATTGTTTTAAAAGTTATGTTCCAAATTCAGGAGTATGTACTTAGGAAGTATATTTAGTAATTACAAAAAAAAAAAAAAAAAAGCTGGTGGTTCCTTAACCCATGGAGTAAATGACATTGGGATTACAATGTCGCTGACTAGGAGGAAGCCATTGGTGCTTCTCCTATCCTCTATGTTTACAAACCAAAGTCACATTCTATCTCCAGAAACATCCTTGAAATTTCAGTCTCTACCAAAGACTTCCTAGTTATTGTGATTCTTTTTTATTTCTCTAGTTTGGCCTGGGCAAACACATTGGGTTCTAGAATATGAACCTCAGTTTCATAAATATTTAACTTATGTTTAGTTCTTATGCAGGTGTTTTTAGTCACTTCTCTTTTGGACAATACTAAATGCCAAACCCATATACGACAGAGGAAAATCTCTATCGTAAATTAGTCATCAAAAATTTGGACCACTTGTCCTCCCCGGGTCATCGCACTTCTCTATCAATGTGATGATGTTCTAATTGGCCCTAGGGAAACGGAAGTTGGAAGTATTTTGATTTAAAAAAGAAAAAAAAAAACGAGTGATAGATGTTAGAAATGAAGCTTATAGGGATATATATCTTAGGGAAGTTTTTATCAGTTTAAAGACATGGAGTTATTATAATTCCCTCCTAGGTTAATGATGCCTTTTACTTTATTTAAGTCAGAAGGAAGTGTAGCATTTAATTGACTTCTTATTTTGAAGCTATCTTATTTTTCAGCCTTGATATCCTTCACTACTTAATAATTTATTTTAGCTGTTCTACCATACATTGTATATTTTATAGAACCATTGAAGAATTTTAGGTTGGCCTACTATGAGCTACCCTTCCAGTTAATTCATATGATACTACTGAGTTTTCAGAAGTCTGAAGTCTCTAACAGAGCAGAATTCTGAAGTGGTAAAACTGCAAGACATTTCAGTATGCTCCCTGTGGTATGTGATATCTTGCATTTCCCTTCAAGAAAGAATATTTGATTTTCTACAGGCCTCTAGAGTATAAATGCCTGATCATGAAATACAAGTTACATTGAGACATGAATTGAACATTATGATCTGTTACCTCTTATATTATCCACCAAATTTTATGTTTGGATATGCCCAGGTAAAGTCCATTATTACATGAAAGTGGTCTGTTTAGGGTCAAGCCCCTGTGTACACCAAGGAACTAAATTCTTCCCATATTCAATGACTTTATATAGGTCTCATTCCCAGTCTTCCTCCCTCAATCTATGCCTATGGCTTCATAGAAAATTCTCTCTCCAACTTAAAGGGGATACAAGCTTTAAGAGATACTTGTAGAGAATTCTTCAGGACCTGAAAGCACTATCCAACAGTGGTTCACCAGGCATTAGAGCGCTTTTAAGAGTGAGTTTGCAAGGTAATGAGTGAGAAAATCCTCCATTTAGCAGAACTTCAAGTAAGACATTTTGAAGTTTGTTATGCCTGAAAGGAAGGCTAGATTGAGATCCAAATTTACCTTGATTTAGGGAGAGTGGCAGAGTTTTGGCTAAATTGTCAAAGACTGAGGAGAAGTACAATTGAGGATTTGTGCCTTAGGGTTTTGGATAAAGACTGGATGAATCTCTAGAGAGAGAGGTCTGAACCTAGTAATTTCACTAGAAAATAGCAGGGACTATGTTTGGGTCCAGTGACTTGTCCTCTCCTTACTAAGATAATTTGACTATAGCCATTACTGAGAACCAAATTTGTCAGCAACAAGAAGATTTGAATTTCTAAAAAGCACTATAGTTGAAAATAGCTAGGCAGTGCTAGCATATTGATTACATCAGGATATTTGTAGCATTAATATGACAGTTTGTTTACCTCCATTGGAAAACACTATTTGGAATCTAAATTTTCTTCCTGTGGCCATTTTCTGTCTATGACCTGGATTTACTGAGTATTTCGTGTGCCATCAAGTTCCTCCATTAATACCATTTCTGTCCATGGCACTCACTTCCCAGGAATAGAAGCAGTAAGCTGAAGCCCATGAAAGGAACTACCCCTATCATGTTCACACATGCATATGCAGCTGGCCTTGAATAATAATAATTTGATCTATTGAAAGCTCACTTACGGTGTCCCTTCATTGAGCATAATAGGCCAAAGATCTATCTATCTATATATGTAATGCTGCCTCTTCCATAGCGAATTATAGAAGTCTAGGAATTGAAAAGTAGTAGAAACAGTGTCTTTTAAAATCTTACCTGATGTGTCACTTTCAAAATATTCTTCTAATTTCTGCATTATGGGCTCATGGGCATGAAACTAATAATATCCAAATGAGGCATGCTTAGATTTATATTCTATGTAAAATATAAAAATTGTTCCACTAAATTGTAAACTGTGTTTGGCACGTGGCAATCTTGAACATCTCATGTCATAAGAATAGTTAGCAAAAAGAATCATCACCATATTGACAAGAGCAATAAGATTACTACCCCAAAATGAAGTTTGGAAAAATTACAGATGAACCAAGGGACTTTTGTGGGAAACTCTTAATTTCTTGCCGGATGTCATTGAGAAAATATGATATCTCTAGACCTCTTAGAAAGGATTATTTATGTTATCCCATGAAGTAAGAGTCCCAGGCCAACTAAGAAACTAGCTAAAGGTGAAATAAAGAGAATACTTCTTTGGTTAGGTTTATTCCTAGGTATCTTAGTATTTTTGGTTGAATTGTAAATGGGATTCCTTGATTTCCTTTTCTGCTGATTCATGATTGGTGTATAGAAATGCAACATATTTCTGCATATTGAATTTTTATCCTGCATCTTTGCTGAATTCATGTATTAGTTCTAGCACTTTTTTGGTGGAGTCTTTCAGGTTTTCTACATAGAGTATCATATCAGCTGCAAATAGAGAAAGTTTGACTTCTTTCCTGCCTATCTGTTTGCCCTTTATTTCATTTTGTTGTCTGATTGCTGAGGCTAAGACTTCCAGTACTGTGTTAAATAGTAATGGTGAAATTGAGCATTCTTGTCTTTTTCCTGATCATGGGGGAAAGGCTCTCACTTTTTCCCCATGGAGATATTTACCCAAAGGATGCAAAAATACAGATTTGAAGGGGTACATGCACCCCAATGTTCATAGCAGCATATCAACAATAGCCAAACTATGGAAAGAGCCCAAATGTCCATTGTGACATTAGAAATTAGCTTCAAATTAAAAACAATTTGAAGATACCATCTTTGCTTGCAGAAATAAGTAACAGTGTTGGTAGCTACTCATTTAGGAAGGGGATGGGCAGATTTTGGTTTGATGTGAACTCCAGATATATTATAATACACTGATCACATCTTTGAAGGTATAGACGGAAAAAGATGCTTAGTCCAGCAAGTGAAGTCTTTCATGTAAAAAACAAAACAAAACAAACAAAAACCAAAAACAAAACAAAACAAGACAAAATGTGAACTATTTGCCAATTACATTGCTTCATTTTTAGGAAAACCTTCAAAATGGAACTCTTCTGTTTAACTATTATTCTGGTCATGTTTGTGTTGAGTGAGTCTAAAGTCTTTGTCCTAGGCAACAGTGATTTAGAGGTGGGGTCAGAGTGAGAGTAAAAGTCAAACAAATTTGATTCAATACAGTTTCTCTGTACTGCTTGGCTTCAATATCGTGCAGGTTCTTTTTACCCAACAAGCAAGATGGCTAGGAGTCTATGATACCACACTTTGCTGATTTGCCTCCTATTTCATTGATGGCTCCTTCCTTATCTATTTACTTATCTTTCTTCCATGTCTCCTTAACCTTTTATTGTTGAGAGATTAAAAACTCAGCTCTTTGCCCTTTCCTCTTTCTTTTATAATATCATTTTGTTCTCTTAGCTGAGACACTTTACAACCCAGATAAATGCATGACTAACTCCTTTACCTCTTTCAAGGCATTGCTCAAATGTTACCTTCTTAATAAGAGCTATCCTGACCAACTTAATATTGCATCCTGACAACCTGGTATCCCCAATCCCACTTCCTTGCTGTTTTTCCCTTTTGTCCTTGGCTCTTACTGCTTTCTAACATACAAAATATTACCTATACAAATTGGGTATTATCCATCTCCTTCCTCAGTTAGAAGGTAAACTCTATAGGATAGGAGTGTTTTTTTTTTTTTTTTCTGTTTGATTTCACTGATTTATTTCAACAGGCCAGACCAGAGCCTGGCATATGAAGATGCCATTAATATTTCTTTAATAAATGAACTAATAAATGAAGAGCCTGAACCCCTCTACCCCCCCCCAGAAGAAAAAGACTGCCTTGCTGCCAGTAAAATTAGTGTCAAAGACTCCAGCTCTTAGGATATGACCATATGGTTATCTCTGAATTAAAGGCCAAGGATCTTGACCTGAACTGGATCACGTGACTACTTCAGGCATCAGGGTGATAGAATCAATTATAACCAAACCAAGTACACAGAATAGTGTTACTGTGGAAGAACATGGGGAATGACACCCCAAAAAAGGGACAGTGGACAAACAAGCATCTATGTAATCTATGAAGATTAAGTATCTCTGAAGTAGCTTGAATGAAACTTTACTTCATACTGACACTCCATATGGGCTGGTAAACAAACAACAACAAAAAACTGATCCAGTTAAATTATCTGCCCTGAAAGTAAAAGCAATAGTTTGAACAACAACAACAACAAAAAACAAAACAAAACAAAAACAAAAATAAGGTCTGGTAGTAACCTAAATATATCCAAAGTAGTCTTTTAATTACCCATGGAGCTTCTTTGTATGCCTCAGGCTTGGAAACAGAGTCTATGATATTACCAGAATCAACCCACACAAAAAGTATGTACTGCATTGTATATATATCTTGGTAATAAATACTTAATACCGTACACCAAGTGTATCTCTTCTAAACTTAAAGGAAAGTATTCTCAAGGTAGTCTCCAGATTATGGTAAGTAGAGTTTTCAATGACTGATTTGTATGCCTTCCTTCCTTATCACACCAAAATCTCCTAGAAATTCTGAAAGCTAAAGGAGTTTATGGTAGAAAGCTGAAGGAGTTGTTGATGGTCTTGTCTTGGGAGGTGAAGAAATGTGAACTTCACAATTGTTTATATATTGAAAGCACTGGGATTAAAAACTGGTCATCAGTGATTGCTGACAACAAGCAGCCCCTCTAAATGTATCTCATTAATTAAGATAAATCTGTGAGACAATAAGAAGTTACTAACTTCTAAAGACTCAGCCTGAAAGATGAATAGACCAATTGAAAAAAAGAATTAAAAAATAACTTGATATTACAGTGATAATATCACCTTGGAATAGAGAGATTATGGAAAGTCAATGATGCTTTTGGCTAGAGCACTCTTTTGAATGAAAGCGATGGAAAAAAATGGTTTATTCTTTAGCAGATGCCTCCCTAATAGCTTTAGTTTTAATGAATTTTGCTTTATTATTCAAGATAGAGCAGCTGGATGAATTAAAAAATAAGCCTTCCAGTTCTAATAACTTAATCTTAGATCGAATAAGCCAAAGAGGATCGCATTTTCCATTCCAAATTATCAACATAGGAGAGATGGACCAAGGACTGGCCCATGATGCTGATATCAAAAGTGAGATGAAGAGATGAAACCAAGGGTCAGCAATATTTTTCTGTAAAGAGTTAGAGTATTTTAGAATTTCCAGGCCACCCAGTTTTTGTCTCAGTGACAACTTCGTGTAGCATGAAAATGGCCATAGATGCTCTATAAATGAATGTGTTGGCTGTTTCAATAAAACTTGACTTAATGACACCAACATTTGAATTTCATACAATTTTGACATAGAAGATATTATTTTGACTTCTATCTAACCATGTAGAAATTTAAAAACAACTCTTAGCTCACAGACATTATGAAAATAGACGACAGCAGGCTGAATGTGTCCTTCAGGCCATAATTTGCCAACCCATTAATTAACCACGGATGGTCTCAGGCTGAGAATGATTGCACATCCTACTTATTGGGATGACTTTCCTAACTTGAAAAGATAGTTAGTGGTTTGAGATACACACATTATTTGTCCAAAATGGGTCACTGGTTTCCCTTTCATACCCATTTTTATCCTTTCCAAGGACAAAATGTTGTGGAAGCAAGGTGGAGAATTGAAGGCAACAAGTAGTTTCCACATGTTTCTTTCTACCACTTGTTACTCATCCCTTCCGTCGGTAATACAGGTTTTTATGTCAATTCTGGGTATATCAGTGCTTATTCTGATCAGCTGTTTGGGAGGCTTTGGTATGTCTTTAATCCTCAGGTTTATTCAGAATGCTAAGAAAATAAGTTCATTTCTGATTATTTGTATGATCAACTCATGCAGTTCTTTGCTTTAAAAAAACATATTATTCATAAAATAGAATAAAAATGTAAACAGTGGCTATCTGTGACTTTGGGGATTATGGTTGCAAGTTTCTATTTTTTTTCTTTGTTTTTGCTCATCTGTATTTTTATTCAATCAATATATGTCGTCTAGTAATACATTGTTAAAGAATTAATTAACCAAACTTGTTATACTCAAAATATACCAGTTTTTTTAATATTTGAAAAAGTTAGAAATCTTTCACACATTTCTGGCAAAATTATGTTTTTTACTGGAAAGAGAAAGAGGAGAGTCAAGCAAACTACATTTTATTTTGACTTGCAAATGCCATCTGCACAGTATCTCATATCTTAGTCTAAATTGAAATTGATCTTAGCAAAGGGGAAAAAAACCTGAATACAAAAATCTAGTCTATTAAACTTTTTCAGAGGTATTTTTTTAGGTATTTAATATCCTTTTCTTAAGAGTGAAATACATGCAAAGTTGTTATCCAAGCACCACGAAAGAGATAAGGATAAATAAGACATGGCCTTTGTTTCAAAGGGATTTTTCAATGTCATGAATCATGATTGATTAATTAGGTAGCTCATGACTGCTTCACAAGTGTTATTGTTTCTGGGCTGTGGAAAGTGAAAGTATAGAGAAGCAATCAATAACACTTCTCATTTTCTCCGTTGTATGGGAGTTTTTGTTTTTAACTCTATTAAGCTATTTATTTGTATAGAAAACAAGTATCAGTTTTTAGAGTTTAAGTCTTTATGTTGTGCTCTTTAATGTTTGTAAACACCTTCTGGAAAAATAGCAATAATTAAAGGGATATGCTTTATGTTCCAATAGGGAGCTTTATTCCATTAAATGGTAAATTGGGTTTGGAAGGTATATTTTACCTTTCAGTTCCTTTGGTGTAATCTCTTGATTTTTCTAGATAAAATCTTGAGGCCCTGGATAGTTTAACAATTAACTTTAGGTCAGCGAGATAACATGAGAACAAATATGTCAATTAAGAATATGTACTGTCAGAGGGATGACCTCAGAGTGATAGGGTTCTGGATTTTTAAAATTATTTTTATTCTTTAATAGCTTATAAATACATGTATTAATGTTATTAAAAATGTACTTTATATATAAACCAGAATTAGAATTTCAAAAAAGTCAACATATCTTTCTCCTTCTCTCTCAAAATATTATCCCAGAGCATCAAGGAGAAGAACAAAAATATCAATTCTGAATTCAGATGAAACTAGGAGACTTCTGTAATCCTTTTCTCTCAATGTATGGTGATGAAAGGCAGATGGGGGAGGATACATGATTTACCGAAGTTCCTGAAATTGCTGGGGTGGTTTGGTGAGAAGACAGGCAGTCTGCTCCGTGGAACTCCAGAAAGCTGCGGGAGGTTGCTATAACATGCAATGGAGACTATGAGGGCACATGAGGACCTTCCGGCTTCCACCCTAAGCATAACCCCCTTTAACATCCTCTCCCCACACACACACATCTGACATAAATCTAGACATAAAGAGACAAGTACACAGGGGAGCAAAGAGCAAAGTTGTACACAGATTAAGGTAAAGATGTGCATACAAAATCATGAGAAATTTTCCTCTCTTGTTCCTAAACTATCTTTAAAACTTCCTGTGATAGTACTAGATCTTTCTCTGAAAAATCAACCAAAGGAGGCAGGACTTATAAATAGCCACATGGGAAAGTGAAAAAAGCTAGCTGTTGACCCTGTCAGCCTTCACGGAAAACTTGTAGCCCATGAAACTTACCCACTGATGCAGAGCTACTGACTGATTTTCCTGTCTCCCTCTTCAGTGTAACAACCTTGTAACCAGGCAGTTGAGGAGATCCCTCAACATCAAAGATAGCTACCTAGTAAGTAAACAGAAAAAGTGCTTGAAGAAAATGTAAATCAATGTAACTATAATCAATACCCTTAAGAGGTGAGAGAAAATATTGCATCCATTAGAAAAAATGGTATAAAAGGAATTATTACAAATAAAAATCACTGAAACTTATAAAAGTAATATCCAGGGGCACCTGGGTGGCTCAGTCGGTTGAGCGTCTGACTTCAGCTCAGGTCATGCTCTCGCAGTCCATGAGTTCGAGCCCCGTGTTGGGCTCTGTGCTGACAGCTCAGAGCCTGGAGCCTACTTCAGATTCTGTGTCTGCCTCTCTCTCTGCCCCTCCCCCACTCATGCTCTGTCTCTCTCTCTCTCAAAAATGAATAAACGTTTAAAAAATTAAAAAAAATAAAAAATAAAAATAATATCCAAGATAAGGAATTGACTACAGAAAATGAAAGGCAAAATTGAGTGAAAAAGAACAAAATGGGGCCCCTGAGTGACTCAGACTACTGAGTGTCCAACTCTTGATTTCAGCTCAGGTCATGATTCCAGAATCATGTAGTCAAGTCCAGTATTAGGCACCATCCATACATAAATGTGGAGTCCACTTAAGGTTCTCTCTCCCTTTCCCTCTCTCCTGTTCACGTGCTTGCTCACTCTCTCTCATATAAAATAAAATAAAATAAAAAAATTAAAGCATTGAAGTTACTTTAAAAAGTAGAACAAATCAAGAAATTAGAACAAAAACATGGGGCACCTGGGTGGCTCAGTCAGTTGGGTGGCTGACTTCAGCTCAGGTCATGATCTTGGGGTCTGTGAGTTCGAGCCCTGCGTCGGGCTCTGTGCTGATGGCTCAGAGTCTGGAGCCTGCTTGGGATTCTGTGTCTCCCTCTCTCTCTGCCCTTCCCCTGCTCATACTCTGTCTCAGTGTCTCTCAAAAATAAATAAATGATTAAAAAAATTAAAAAAAAAGAAAAACAAAAGACAAAATCTGAACAGTAGAGGCCTAGTCATGGCTTCTGACTTCAAGCCCAAAGGGAAAAAGAAAGTCTCCAAGATGTCTCAGCTTGAGGAAAAAGAAGCTATTTTATCTACATTCCCTTTACTTGGACATGCATACACAGATCCTATAAGACAATTCTAATACCTGACAGTCACTGTCCCCCAAATCTACCATATTCAGAATTTATTCCGGGGCATCAACACTCAATAAGTTGAGAATTTTCATAATAATTGGGAGGTACCTGTTTAATAGGTGCATTATGCAAATCTCAAAGTACAACCTTTTTCCTAGTTGAAAGGTGTATGTCTTGAATCTCAAATGAGACTTTTTCAACTTGAACCATTTCAATATTCAATCCTAATCAGGCAACTTGCTATATTAAATACAAGCAAAAAACTTTTTATAAAATCATCTCTAAACTAAAAGTGAGTTTAGTTTAGAAACCTAATTCAATAAAAACAGAGTAATAAATTTTAACTTATACCAGAATTAAGATGTTGAGAAAATGTAATATTTTTTAATGTTATGTGTAACTAAATAATTCTTTCTTCCAAGCCCCTCAGTTTGGGTAGTAAATATGTATATAAAAGTCATTAACCCAACACAGGCTACAATGTAGCTAATACTAATAATTTTTGAGGTTTTTATAGTTTTTTATAATATTCAGGATTTCTAATATCTCAGATTTCTCACCTTCCATCCCACATTCTCACTCCTGGTAACTCCAACGAGATGGCTTCTGGGAAGAAGGGTGTGGCTTTTAAAACTTCATGGAGGAAGGGAGAAGTAACAGTTCCAGAGATTTTTACATCCTGGCCCTGAATCACATTGTATTTTCACAAATGGCCTCACCAAGACATATTATCTGGTATGGTGTTCTCATAATGTTCCCTCTTCTTGAACCAGAGTGGGCTTTTGAAATTGTCGTGACCAGTTGTGTTGTAGATAATACCATGTCACTTAGTACAGCTAATTGCTACTTCACAAAGGCAAGGTGAGTTCTTTGTGATTCTCACTGTCTGTCTGTCTTCTGTTTGTCTGTCTTTCTCTCTTAATGCTTGTCCATAGCAGTTAGAGCCCAGCCACCAGGTTGTAAGAAAACCCAGGGCACATGCAAAGGTCATATACAGATCTTCAAAGTGACACTCTAATGATGCCTTCAGCTCATAACTAACATCAACTACAGACAGTACATAAAGGAGCCTTTAAAAGATTATAACCTCTAGCCTCAAGTGTTGGATTTCAGTTAAGTCTCCATATAACTGAGCAGTTTTCCCTTGTGTGCCTTGTTTTCCTAACCCTGAAAAACTGTGAAAAGACAGTTAATGATTGTTTAAACTACAGAGTATAATTTGTGATGTAGCAATAGAGAAAAAAAAAAAAAACTACTTCCTCCTTACTTTCAGTAATGACTGCTTCTCTGGCTGACACATGGGCTGAAGCCTGTGGCTGGCCAGAGCACTGTGCAGCTCTCTGACTTACCAGGCCACCTGTGGGTTCCTGTGGATACTGTAGACACCCTCTGATGTCTGCCTGTGACTTCTGTTCAGCTCTGACCTTACTGAAAATCTCTGATACATATTTCTAAGTAGTCCCACATGCTTTGTTGCATATTGATCCTTAAAACGAACATGAGAAGCTGCTGTGACAGGTATTATTTATCCAACTTTAAAGATGATGAAAAGGGTTGGTAGAGATCAATGCCTTACTTGAGAGACTCTAGTAATAAATGGCACTGCAAAAGTTTGATCCAGATCATCTGACCTTAATCTTAGTACTTCCTCATCTATTGCCATCCTGATTAGCCTAATATATTACAATACAGCATTGTGAAGGAGTAAAGATATTGCCATTTACCTTTATTTTTTTAATATACATAATCCTATACTTTCTCATCAATAAATTCCTATAAACAAGACTTTAACAGATTAGGTGATGAGAAAAAAACCCTTAAAGAGGTACATAGCCTGGGGCCCAGAATTTGTCCTTCTGGGGTTTACTTGAAGAAAAGAGTAATGTATGAAAATATTATAGCTATAAGAATGCTTGAGGCTGAAACATTAAAATTTTAACAATAGTTTGATAGTGGGGCGCCTGGTGGGTCAGTCAGTTAAGCCTCCAACTTCAGCTCAGGTCATGATCTCACAGCTCCTGAGTTTGAGCCCCCCATTTGGCTCTGGGATGACAACTCAAAGCCTAGAGGCTGCTTCGGATTCTGTGTCTCCATCTTTTTCTGCCCCTTCCCTGCTCATACTCTCTCTGTCTTCTCTCTCTCTCTCAAAACTAAACATTTAAAAAAATTTAAAAAACAAACACAGTAGTTTGATAGTTAAATAAGTTATGATCCAATCCAGTCTCTCTAAAGACGTTAGAAATTACTGATGATTATTCTTTTGAGAGAAGACACAGAATCTGAAGCAGTTTCGGGCTCTGAGCTGTCAACACAGAGCCCGATGTGGGGCTCGAACTTAAAAACTGCAAGATCATGACCCGAGCTGAAGCTGGACGCTTAACCAATGGAGCCACTCAGGCACCCCAGTCCCAGTGTTTTTTAAGAGAACACTTACAGAGATTGGAAAGCTTACCTGGTCTCAATATAATTTAACACAGAAAGAAAAAGTTAGGTTGATTTTAGTCTCACTTGTATTCTTGAGTAGGAAAGTTGGCCTACACATTAGAATCACCTGTGTCACTGAAAATAAATCATAGGTGTAAGGGTCCCTTCTGTGACGATTATGATTCAGCAAGTCTAGATAAGGCTTCTGTATGTTTAAAACCCTCCGTTCTTAATTCTGATGAACAACCAGAGTTGAGAACATCCAGATACTGCAGATGGCGATCCATGAACTAAGAAGTGAGCTCTCACCAAACCCCAAATCTGCTATTGCCTTGATAATGGACTTCCCAACCTCCAAAATTGTAAGCCCTAATTTCTGTAGTTTATAAACCACCTAATCTCTGGTATAGCAGCCCAAAGCAAGGAAGACCCCAGGTCACGCCTAAGATTTCTTCAGTATCTGGATGTTCTCAATTCTGGTTGTCATAGGAATTAAATATGAAGGCACCGATCCCACTTGTAAGGGCTCCACTTTCAGGACCCAATCACTTGCCAAAGTCTCTGTCTGCAGATATCACTGGGCTTTAGGATTTTACATATAGCTTTCAGGAGGACACAAACATTCAGTCTATAGTACTCAGTATCAGCTAATTCACTTGTGGCCAGATGCATTAAGTGATGGTGTATGTAAAGTTGGAGAAAGATATATTTTCAAGTGATAACTACTCAACACTTACCAGAAGTGATATATCAGTTGCAGTAACATAAGCTATTGCTGGCCTTCCTTTTTCCAAAAATTATTTTCAACGAAGACAAATGATAGGGAAGTACTTTCTATAATTTTTTTCCAGTAAGCATTACAGAACTTTCACTAATCCAAACATAGTCAATCAACTGTCATTTCATTCTTTGATCATATTCACCTACTCCTAAAATCTTTTATCAGTTTCTGAAATAAATTATGGTTTTTTTCTTTCAGAATCTGATTTTATTCCTCCATACTTGAAGATCACCTACTGAAAAATAATCAATGAATACTCCCAATTTTTAGAAAAGATGCATATACTTTGGTCCCATGTTGTCTTCATTATGTTACTACATACAATAGGCATCTAAATATCCATGAAAATTAAGTGATCTGGTTTAATGCCTCAAGTTCTCATCAACTAATGTTTGCCATTCTTTTCTTTGTACCCTGTTCTGCAATAACAAGGCTTAACTTGTCGCTTCTAGCAATTGTTTTCTATCTGCTCACAAACCGTATCCAGATTGTAAAATGTTACACTCTTGGAAGATATAGTCCTTTCAAATCTACAGAGTGCTGAGAATTTCTGTGAATGAGTTGCTTAGGGCCCGTTCAGTTCAAATTAATTAGTAAGCATCTAGCATATCTACTGGGAAGCGAGCTTAAGGCAATTTAGAAGCTCTCTGCAGAGAACTTGTTGGTGGGAAAAAGACAATCACAGAGTTTTCATTCAGACCAGAGGCTTCATGCTGCTGCATAATTCTTGTCTCTTTCTGTTTTGCCAAGAGGAGAGGGAGAGAAACAAGGACATCACAAGGAACACAGCAGGGATGCTTGGTATTCAGCAATCTAATTGAGAATGCTAAAGAGACAAGTTCATGCCTTCTTTCTGATTAAGATAGAACTGATCAGTTCTCTCCCTCAGTGAAGAGTAAAGAAGGGAAACTACCTTTAGGAAGTTAAAGAAGACTCTGGAAACATGGAAGAAGTCAGGCAGAGAATGTGTTAGGAAGTGAGAATAAATTCTAAAAGCCAGGGTACTTAAACATGAACAAGAAACAAGAGTGTGGTTTAAAAACAAAGTTAATGAGTGGGGCACCTGGGTGGTTCAGTCATTTAAGCCTCCGACTTCAGCTCAGGTCAAGATCTCACAGCTCCTGAGTTCGAGCTCCATGTTGGGGTCTGTGTTGACAGCTCTGAAACAGGAGCTTCTGCGTCTCCCTCTCTATGCCTCTCCCCCGCTCACACTCTGTTTCTCTCTCTCTCAAAAAAGAATAAACATTAACAAAAAAAAAATTTTAATGAAGTAAATGAGTAAAATTCAGACAGTACTGAAATGTATATATTTTAACTCTTAAAAACTTACTTAATGTTGTTACAGTACCTATTTAAAAAAGAGCAATTTTTCTAGTTTATAAATGTCTGACTCTTGTAATAAGAATAACAAAAAAGGCTATCTTTGCTGAAGGCAAAAGAATGATTTACTAAGGCTTCTGACATCCAGGCTACTTAGACTTCCAAAACCATATTTTTTCAAATAGCATCGTATCCATATTCTAGTTGACACCTCATTGTTCTTTGAGTCCCCCACAGGGCTTGCTATAATGCTTTACACTTAAAGACTCAATGCACATTCTTTTGTATATATGTACATATCTAGGTACACTTGTCATACAGTGACATATATATACAGTAAACTTGACATATAGTGACATATAAATACTGATGTAAAACATATAATTCAATGAACAGTTGTACACACCAATGTAACCAACACTCAGTCAAGATACAGAGCAATTTTGGGGCACCTGGATGGCTCAGGGAAGTGTCTGACTCTTTGCTTTGGCTCAAGTCATAATCTCACAGTTTATGGGTTCAAGCCCCACTTTGGGCTCTGTGTTGACCATGTGAGCCTTCTTGGGATTCTCTCTCTCCCTCTCCCTCTGTCCCTTCCCTGTTCTCAATCTCTCTCTCTCTCTCTCTCTCTCTCTCAATAAATAAATAAATAAATAAATAAACAAATAAACTTAAAAAGATGCAGAATAATTTCATCACCAAGCAAGTTCCTTCCTGTCACTTGCTAGCTATTCATCACTGTCCATAGACGACAACCATTGCTTTGATTTCTATAGCCATAGATTAATTCTGCCTGCTTTTGAGTGTCATATAAAGGGAGTTACTTGTATTTTTTGGTTCTTTTCACTGTTAGGTTTTTGAGCTATATCCATGTTATTGCTTTTATTAGTTCCTTATATTTTATTGCTGAGTAAAATTTTGTATGAATATACCACAATTTGTCTTTTCATTCTTTGTTGATGGTTATCAGCTCAGCAGTTTCTTCCCAGTTTGGGATCATTTTAAATAAAGCTGCTACAAATATTCTTGTATTTTGTGTGTGTGAACACATACTTGCACTTCCCCTTGGTAGATACCTATGATTGAAATTACGAGGTCGTAGGGTATATTTATCCTTAACTTTATAAGAAACTTCCAAAGAGTCTTCCAAAGATGTGGTACCATTTTGCATTCCCACCAGAAGTGCAAGAGAGTTTCATATTTTCCATATCCTTGCTTACTTTTTTTTTTAATCTTGGCCACTCTAGAGGTTATAAAATAATATTTCATTGTGGTATTATTTCTCAAACACATGATGACAAAGATATTGAGTACCTTATCATGCACTTAGTGGCCGTTTCAGAAACATCGTTTGGTTAAGTGTCTTTCTAAACCCTCTTCTTTTAATCAGATTGTCTTCCTATTACTGAGTTATAAAACTTCTTTATATATTCAGGAAACTAGTTTTTTGTCAGATATATGTACTTAGATTATTTTCTCTTATGTATGCCTTGCTTTTTTGTTTTCTTAGTGGTAATTTTTAATGAGCAGAGGTTTTTATTTTTGATGAAGTATACTTAAATATTATTTTTTACTTATAGATTTTTTTGTATTCTCTCTAGAAATAGTATAATGATATTCTGTGATTTCTTTTAGAAGAATTATAACTTCCATTTCTATCTTTAGGTCTACGCTTTATACTGAATTAAATTTGTGAATGGCGTAAGTTAAGGAAATCTACATGATCCAGTACCATTTGCTACATTCTTTTCTCCTCTGAATTTGGGTCAGTGCTTTTGTTGAAAATCAACTAATGATCTTTTTTTTCCCTCTTCTATGAATCTATATATCCATCATGTATTATTTTGCCAACACTATAGTATCTCGATTAGATGTATAGTAAGCTTAGAAATCAGGAAATGTGATTCTTCCAACTCTGATCCTCTTTTATTAAAATTGTTTTAGTTAGTTTTTTATAGATTTCTTTTCTCTGCTGATTGCTCATCTCTTCATTTATTAGGTTCATCGTTTTAAGTCCCAAAAATTTTAATAGCTTTTTGAAAATACTTGTCTGCTACTTATCTAAGTAATCTCAATCTCTTTTCACTAACACCTATTTCCTTTAATTATGGGTCACCTTTTCCTGTTTCTTTGACTATCTAGTAATTTTTATTGTAGCCAAAACATTGCTGCCAATTTGTTGAAGAGAATCAGCATTCTTTTGTCTTTAGTTTTAAAGTTTGTTCCTATAGCCAGTGAAAAACGCTTTTGTTTCTCTTACTTTTGATTTTACTTCATTAGGGTAAGTCTATTTCAATTTTTCTTAGCCCTTCTTCAGGGTATGACTCTTTAAGTCATGTGTTTTTTGTTTTGTTTTGCTTTGTTTTGTTTTTTTCAGGTTTTTCAGCTGAATGCCCACATTAGCCAGTGAGGTCTCTTATCTATAGCTGGATTCAAACTGACGTCTCCAAGTCCTATAAATCTTTTGGTATGCAGGGCAGCTCTCTGATCAACTGCAGTCACCCTCTTTTAAGCATCATAGAGTCTTGTCCTGAATATGTCCAACCAGCTCTCAGAACTCATGGTGGATTCACTAGGCTTCCAGAAGCATCCATTATAAGTACATTTATAAAGCAGCTGAGCGCCCATTGGACTTGTCTTGCTCATTCTAGCCATAGTTCGCTGACATATACTGTTTATTACTTTCATTTTTTCCCTTCCTTACAAGTCAAAGGATGGCTTTTATCTCTTTGTTTCATACATGGTTTGTTGCAAAGTTTGACTGTTTGCAAAGTCATAAAATACATTTACGTTTCTTTTCATAGCCTGCCAAATTTCTAGAGCATCCTCTGTGAGGATTGCTCATGTTTGGTTTATATCCCTACATAGTCTAGCCACTTCCCTAGCCCTGAACTCTGTTCGGTGACTCCTTCTCCAAATGAAGGTCTCTGCTCATTGCTTGAGACCGCCTCCCTTTGTGTAGTTTGGGAAATCGCTCCAAGGTAGAAAGCTTGGGCGAATGTGGGGTTGATTTCTTTTATTTGCATTCTCTTATAAACTAAACTACCCATATTCAGTGCCTGAAAACTAGTGCCTCATAGACTTTGTCCAGTTTTTTGCTTTTTAACACTGTAAGAATACGTCCTTTACCAGTTACTTCATTCTGGTGAGAGAGAGACGGTGATAAACATGTTTCGCATTTAAAGTGAATCACTGCTCTAATTGCAAATGAAGACTCCAGAGGAAAGTAACTAGACTTCCAAGAGCATCCATTATAAGCACATTTATAGAGCAACTGTGTGTCCATTGGACTTGTCTTGCTCATTCTAGCCATAGTTCTCTGGCATATACTGTTTATTACTTTCATTTTTTTCCCTTCCCTTCAAGTCAAAGGACTGCTTTTTATCTCTTTGTTTCATGCATGGGTTGTTGCAAAGTTCAACTGTTTGCAAAGCCATAAAGTACATTTACTTTGCTTTTTATAGTCTGCACTTATCCATCGAGAGGGGCCACCACGTAGAATATTTGTCAAAAGGGTAGTCCTAATTCTTCATTCCTGTGACCAGTGTAATAATTTTGGATGCTTCCTTTGGCTAACAGCAAGTAGAAGCAATTCCCTGTTTTTAACTAGTGCTGATAATTAGAAAATTCACAGGTGCTTATCTCTAGATTGCACTTTTCTCTAGACCTGCAGACGGAGATTTCTAAATATGCTCATTGGCACATTTAACTCAAAAGTCCAAAACCTAAATTTCCTCTTGTCTTTCCTCTTGCGATTTCTATTACCTCTCCCTCAAAACTCAAATTAGAAATCACAGAATCTTTTTTTTTAATTTCCTCCCCTCTTGCAGTATGATTTATTCATTGTATTTTGGCATCATTTTTTCATCCATTCTCCTTCTATTTCTACTGACATAATCATATTTGAAGCCTTATCACTACTCTCAGCAGGATCATAGCAATAATTTCCTAAATAAATTTGTACCTCCATCTTCCACATACTGCCAGAGTTACGCTTCTAAAATAGATTTATAATATCTCTTCACACAAAAATCGTTGTTAGTTCTGTGTTACTTATGGGGAAAAAAAGGCCAAGTTTCAGAACATGTGTATTATGTCCTTTATCATCTCACATATCCCATTTTCAGGCTCATCCACCACCCAGTGTTTTCCCCGTTTGTGATGGTACATTCTTGGCAGGCCTGTCTTTAGTTTCATGTTCACTCCCCAGAGCAGGTATTAGACATCACGGCACACTTTATATTCTAGAAATCCACTGTCAATGAGTTAATTTGCCACTACTCATTTTGTTACAAGCGACCACTACCACCGAGGCACTTCTACCCATCCCTCTACTCTGGTTAAACTCATCAACTTGATGTTGCAAATCTTCTGGCATTTTTGGCAATGCACTTCTCCTTGTGCTGTCTTCTTATACTAAAAGTGTTGTTTCCTGGTGCACTTGGGTGGCTCAATCAGTTAAGCATCCGACTTCGGTTCAGGTCGTGATCTCACGGTTCTTGAGTTTGAGCCCCCCATCAGGCTCTGCGCTGACACCTCGGAGCCTAGAGCCCGCTTTGGATTCTGTGCTTCCCTCTCTCTCTGCCCCTCCCTTGCTCAAATTCTCTCTCTCTCTCTCTCTCTCTCTCTCTCAAAAATAAATATTAAAAATATGTTTTTAAGTTTTGTTTCTTCCATGTATTCTTTCTGAAACAACTCCATATCAGTTTTAAATGTTTATGGCTTACTTATGGCTTTCACTATTTTTTAAAACAGGAATCATTGCATTTATTGAGCTTCATGTGTAGGGGTAATATACAAAATGCTTCATACACTTTTATTAATTCATTAAATTCTCAAAACTATCCAAGTTACTCTTACTGCTTTTCACATCATATTTGAGTTTGTTAAGTAAACATCTTTAATTATAGATTCCTCAAAAGCAGGATTCAAGTCAACTTCATTTTTTTTTCCTCCTTATCATTGTACCTTGCAACCTCCTGAACTGAATTTAACTTTTCTCTATTTCTTTCCTTCTTTTGACTTTCTCTTTCCCTGTATAATTTTTTTCCTCCATCCCTACCACATTTAACATTTGTGGGTTTTCTCCATTTTAATCAAAGCTTTCTGTAGTTTCCTAGGATGCAACCAGAGGATGCAACCTGAGACAATTTTTTTTTCAATTTTATTGAGAAGTAATTGACATGCCTCACCGTATAAGTTAAAGGCGTACGGCAGGCATGATGGTCTGATTTACGTCTATTGGAAATGATTACCATAATAGGTTCAGCTAACATCCATCTTCTCATGTAGACAGAATAAAAAGAAAAGACGGAAAAAAAAGGAAAACAAATTCTCCTTGTGATAAGAACTATTAGAATTTACTCTCTGATCAACTTTACTGTGTATCATGCAAAGTGTTAGCTGTGGTCATCAGCTGTACATTATCTCCCTGGTCTTTATTTTTTTTGTAACTGAAAATTTGTACCTTTTAATCACCTTCCTTCGATTCCCCCCTCCCTTAACCCTCTACCTCTGGTAACCACAAGTCTGAGTGATCTTTTTTTGAGATTTTGTTTTTCTGTGTTTAAAATTCCACAAATAATGGAGAGAATACAATATCTGTCTTTTTCTCACTTATTTTCCTTACCATAATTCCCCCAGTGTCCACCCCATGCTGTTGCATATGGCAGGATTTTCTTGTTTTGTTGTTGTTGTTTTTGTTTGTTTTTGTTTCTGAATAGTATTTCTTTGTGTATATATACACAGCTTCTTTATCCATTCATCCATCAGTGTCACTTAGGTTGTTTTCATGACTTGGCTATTATAAATAATGCCACTCTGAATATAAGTACAGATACCTTTTCAAACTAGTGCATTTGTTTCTTTTGGTTATAGTCCCAGAAGCTGAATTGCTAGATCATATGGCAATTCTAGTTTTAATTTCTTGAGGACCTTCCATACTGTTTTCCATAGTACCTGTATCAATTTCTATTCCTACCAGTAGTGCCCAAGTGTTCCCTTTTTATTGTTCCCCCAGAATTCAGTATCTCTTGTCTTTTTAATGATGGCCATTCTGATGAGTGTGAGTCGATATCTCATTCTGATTTTAATTTGCATTTCTTTAGTAACTCTTGATTTTAAACATCTTTTCTTGCACCTGTTGACATTTTCTGTATCTTCTTTGGAGAAATATCTATTGTGGTCCTTTGTCCATTTTTTAATTTTGTTATTTGTGTTTTTTCTTTTGAGTTGTATGAATTCACTATATTTTGGATATTAACCCTTATCATATATATGGTTTGCAAAGATTTTCCCTATTCCATACAACCTGAGAAACTTTAAGTTGATAAATCACTTTTCACTGGCTTTCATCACTCTCTGATTGAAATCACTAATTTCTGGGAGTATCAGAAAAGACTCATGAGTTCTTTTTTTTAATAGTCCTCTCCTGCCATCTTTATTATTTTCCGTGAAACATTTTAGGGACACCTTTCCACTACAGATGCTTCCAGCACACTTTAGTTCCTGACTCAAGCCACGAATCTTTGTTTGGCCAATATAAAATTACATTTCTCAATGCCTCAACGTGATGAGGGTAAATGGGATTCTGGGGAGATGAGCGGAGAACATGCTCTATCCTGCCTGTTAGGACCCACCCTGTCACTGGACAGCAAAGTAGCACTGCTTTTGCTTCTAAAAAATTGTCCTACTAGAGTGACATCTTTATCTCCTGCCTGTTCTTCTCCAGAAGGTATTATTCATAGACGTTTATTATTTGTTTCCCTAGCCTCTGTTCCACCACATTTTGGCTGCAACTCCAGTTTTTATGTGAAGATCCATGCTTTAAAAACCTTTCAGTGTTATCTGAGCGGGGCTTTGTGCCTCTGCTCCGCAGTTGAACACCAGAATTAAGCCTATGTCACTTTAAACCACTACATTATCTGAGTCCTACTTTTATTTCATACGTCGAAAAGTTACTTAAGTCAATCTATATTCCACATTTACATGTGGAATCCTAGAAAAGAGAAGCTCACTATTTCCAGTGAACTTGAACTAAAAAGATGGAGCTCATGAAGGCATTTTAGCACTAGGATGAAGTTTCTATTTAAGAAAAAGGAAGTTTCCCCTTTCCTCACAAAAAAATGAAAAAATGAAGCAAAGAAGTGAGGAGAGAGAAGATGAGACTGGATGATAACATAGTAAACCCTACAGCTGAGCCTAAAGCCTGGCAGTTGTTGGATTTCTCAGTTAAGGCAGGTAATAAATACTTTTTTTTTTTCCCCTCCGGCCTTAGTCAATTTGGGTTTGGAATTCTCCCGCTTGCAACAAAGGGAGCTAACCAAAATGGGTTTAGTCATAAATGAGTACATGGGACCATTTCTCATACCAAAGTCATTGTAACCAAGAAGTGCAAGTTGAAAGTGCCATGTTCTTTCTTTGTTTAACCACACATAGATTTTTTTTTCTTATGATGAGAACTTTTACAATTTAGTCTCTTGGCAATTTTCAAATATGTAATACAGTATTGTTAACTATAGTCACCTGTGCGACACATTACATCCCAGGACATATTTATCTTACAGTTGGAGGCTTGTACCTTTTGACCCTTTTAACCCATTTTGCCCACCCCTTATCCCCCGCTTCTGTTTTTTGGTATCTATGAGTTTGTTTGTTTTTTATTAAGTATATATATAAGTGAGACAATATGATATTTGTCTTTCTCTGTCTGACTTACTTCATGTATCATTTCATGGATTTCCTTTTTTATAATGGCTGAATAATGATTAATAATCCATTATATACATATTTTTTCTTTATCCATTCATTCATCCTTGGACACTTAGGTTGTTTCCATGTCTTTGCTATTGTAAATAATGCTGCAGTGAACACAGGTGTACATATATCTTTCCAATTTAGTGTTTTCATTTTCTTTGGATAAATACCGCTCAGTGGAATTGCTGGATCGTATGATAATTCTATTTTTAATTGTTTGAAGAAACTCCATACTGTTTTTATAGCGACTATACCAATTTACATTCCCACCAACTGTGCACAAGGATTCTGCTTTCTGTACATCCTCACTAAACACGTATTATCTTTTTGATAACAGTCTTTCTAACAGGTGTAAAATGATAGCTTCTGATGGTTTTCGATTTACATTTCCCCGATAATTAGTAATGTCGAGCACCTTTTAATGTACCTGTTGGCTGTCTGTATGCCTTCTTTGGAAAAATATTCAAGTCCTTTTGCTTTTTTTTTTTTTTTTTTTTTTTTTGCTATTGTGTGAGTTCTTTATATATCTTATATATTAACTCCTTATCAGATGTATGATTTGCATATACTTTCTCCCATCCCACAGGTTGTCTTTTCATTTGGTTGATGGTTTCCTTTGCTGTGCAGAGGCTTCAGTTTAATATAGTCCCACTTGTTTATTTTGCCTTTTTTGCCTTTGCTTTTGGTGTCAAGTCCAAATAAATCATTGCCAAGATTTATGTCCACCTATTTTTACTACCCATTTTTTTCTAGAGTTTTAAGTCTTTACATTCAGGTCTTTAATCCGTTTTATGTTGATTTTGGTGCATGGTGAAAATAGTGGCCTAGTTTCATTCTTTTACATGGGGCTGTCCAACTTTCCTAACATAATTTATTGAAGAGACTGTCTCTTCCACATTGTATGTTCTTGGCTTCTTTGTTGTAATTAATTGACCACATATGTGTGGGTTTGTTTCTGGTTCTCTATTTTGCTTCATTAATTTGCATGTCTGTGTTTATGCCAGCACCATACTCTTTTGGTTACCATAGCTTTGTTATATAGTTTGCAGTCGGGAAGCATGATATTCCCACTTTTGTTTTTTCTCAAGATTACTTTGGCTCTTTGGTTCTTTTGTAATTCCAAACAAATTTTGAGGTTATTTGCACTCTTTCTGTGAAAAATGCATTGAAACATTGATAGGGATTGCAAAACTGCGTTCTCGTAAATACCTTACCCTGATTTCCTACCTTCCACTCTCAGATACAGAATTTTGTCTGTGGATTCAGACCTTGACTTAAAATCAAGCAGTGATAAACCCTTTCCAGAATTTTAAGTTAGGGACCCAAGATAATAAGGCAACAGCATCCCTTGCAGCAATGTTTTCAGCCACAGGCACAAGCCAATCTGATTGGATAAAATCTAGACGGCCCCAAGAAACAGCTCTAGAAGCATGTGAACTTTCCAATAAAGTTCTCCTTTTTTCTGAACCAGCTTGAGTACAGACAGACTAAGATAAATAAGGAAGTGATGAACACAAAACTTAAATCCAAGTCTGTTGGACTCCAGAGCCCAGTCATACCCCCACTGTTACGTATTATAATAATTTTCTTATGTTCCCTTAGTGTCTGATATTGTGCTTTGCACCGTGAATACATTTCTGTTGGTAAGACTCATGATAAAAATCCGTTTTTGATAAATACTTTTCAAAGAGATTTATTTAAAAATGAAGACGAATCCCTTGAGCTAATGCTGCTTTATTTGCTGCTTCCTATGACCCGCTTCATTTGAGAGCCTGCTTGGCTGTAAGGATATTGCTTGTGTCTGGGCTGTGCTGGGAATGCTGTTTGGCCCTTTGCTTCCCCTGCTCTGTAAGGTGAGATACTGCTCTCAGGTAAAATTTCATCTATTGAATAGCACCAAGGACATCTTTATTGAGATGCAAATTAATGATGAGAAAAAAAATCTACAAGGAGAGAGTTCTTTATATGTTTTGCTGAAAGATCATAACTGTTAATAAAAAACTCTTTCTTCCTAAAGATTTTTCTCCTCTAGAAGTAATTTTAAAGTTTATTTATTTAAGTACTACCTATACCCAATGCAGGGCTCAAACCCAGTCCTGAGATCAACAGTCACATGCTTTTCTAACTGAGTTGGCCAGGTTACCCCTCCTCTGTAAGTAATTTTAAAAGGTACCTTCAGTCTAGCAGTGGTAGATTCTGCATAAATATATATCATTTTTACACCCATATTTCTAAATCCAGTTATAAGGTACAATGTAATTTCCGAAGGTCATTTCTTTTGCCATTTCAGTTCCTGATGATTTGGTGAAGAGAATTAAAAAATCCATTTACTTTAAACTTCTAACCTACCTAGGTTCTAACCTAACCTATTTATGTTGCCTGGAGAAAGAATGAAAATCCCGGAAAATGACAGTGATTAATGCTTCCAAGAAAGTATATTGAGGGGTCAGTTCACCAAAAGACATTTTTATAGGGAAGGTCTGCAATACATTTTCAGAACCTCCTTCTGTCTCAATTTTAACAATCACAAAGTGGGTTAAGTAATACATCTAGTCCAAGAGGTGTCGACCCAGTGTCTCTTCATTTGCTGTAGTAACTTGTACAAGACTTTGAAGATGAACAGAAGTAAATACAAGTGCTATATTCCCTGCCCTTTGGATCAGCCGTTCCTACTTTAAGAGGGAGGTTGTCTCTAAGAAAACCCATATACTCTCTGAGAAGATTACCACTAAAAGAGTTGCGTCTGGGGCAGGTAGGTTCAAGTGCAAAAACAGATGGGAATCCTCAGGATGGGATCTCACACTCGGTGAGCTTATCACCAATCAATGTGTTGGGTTGATAATTTGGATATAGTGTTTGAAAGAGGAAAAATTTATCAGGAAGGAATATTATGTAATGAATTTCAAAGGATGAGGCTCATATTCTATCATATTTTTTTTCTGCCAAATTAACTTTGAGCAGGCGTGATGCAGGAGATAACATGAATAAAAAGAACTGCTGACTTTATTTAACAGAAACCAGGATATGTGTGTAGTTTAAGGGGAGTGTTTCCATTTCTCATTTCTGACTAATCTACGTTAGCTACTTACTTAATATCCTTTTTCATTAAGTCTTGAGATATCTCTATTAGTATAACTGAAATGAAATTATAAAGAAGGAAATATTAGAAGAGGTTTTTCAATGTGCTGCCGAAGCTATTTTCATTGTTGTCCAATTTTCCAAAGGGAGCTAAAAAATAAAGATGAGAAGGACATCTTTTCCTTTGTGAATTTGTAACATCCGCATCATAAAGCAATTCATTTCCACCTGATGGCAGTTAATTCTGGTCTAATAAAGATTGTAAAAATAATTACTGTTAACCTTTAAGTTTTCATAGGACTCCCTTAAAAAAAAATCTATGTTCCAGTATACTGTCTCAGTCCTAATTTGTCCTATTATAATTAAAAAAAACAAAAACCATAGAGTTGGTAAGAAAGTTAAGATGACATCCAGAAATAAGCATCGGACTTCCCTTTTGTAATGCCCACCTCCAACAGCCCCAGGCCACTAACGGGATTAAAACTGTGTTTCTCCCTGGAGATGGAAAGTTAAGAAAATCCGAAGTCACATATTCAGTTCCTTCTGTGTCACAAGGATGTGCAGCTGTACTTTTTCTCCACATTGCAATACATAAAGGAACCAAGGGCTTCCCTGCTTACCTTGTCTGGGGGTTCATCTTGAAGCTCCCCTGCCACTAGAAAGTGAGGATGTACAGATTTCACCTGCCTCCCTGCCTACAATCTCTTCCAGAACCCCAGGTCACTTACAGCCTTTCAGGGATTTACGAAGACCTAAAGATGTGCTGAAGGAATTCATATCTCTTAATGATAATAATTCATATATATTTTAGCCTAGAGAGAGATATTATATATAATGATGATAATAATAGCTAACACTTTTATAGCTATTACTATGGGTCAGACAACGTTTTAGCACACACACAAAATTAGAGATTTAAAAAAATATTTGGACCGTAACTCTTCATATAACGTGACTAAGATTGATATGATCAGCATCCATCCCACTCCCTTTTAGTGCTTTTCTGTACTGCAGAGGCCAGAAAGCTAAGAACTACATTTCCCAGACACCTGTAGCCAGGATGAGAACTAACTTCCACAAATTAGATGCATTCATATGAGATTTGGGAGACATATATGAGGCTCAAGCCCTGTTTCTGCTACTGCTTCTATAAGCAAACCAGGTTGTGGAGATAGGAGTATTGATGACAAGTTGTTCCTTTGATACCGGACTTATTATTATGGTGATACATAGTATCATACTTGAATTCCACACTTCCAGGGGTAAGCTCCTGATCCCTAGCCCTCCAGTCTCGCAACTTCTTCTGTGAATTAAATTCCTTTCTTCTTAAAAATTTCAAGCAGCTTCTGTTTCTTGACCTGAAACTTGACCTATACCATATTTGAAACCATAAATAGGCCTACAGTGAGGGAAATCTGTAATTGTTATCTTACCTGGTAGGGTCTGAAGACAACAATGATCTGTTTATGGTTAGAAAATGAAATATAAGCACACCTCAGAGATACTGCAGGTTCAGTTCCAGACCACCAAAATAAAGCGAATATTGCAATAAAGTGAGTCAAATGAATTTTTTGGTTTCCCAGTGTATATAAAAGCTATGTTTAAACTATATTGTAGTCTATTGAGTGCGAAGTAGCATTATGTCTAAAAAACAAAATACAGTATTGGCACTCCGTTGATGGCAAAGGCAAAAAGATTTACTTAAGTTATTATTACATAATGATTGTCTCCAACATGCCCATGGACGGCAAGACTTGGTGGACCAAGTGGTGCCAAAAATAGGACACAGTGTGAGTGTGTCACAGGCACTATGGAGTGTGCAGACTAATTCTGACAGTACGGGGGCATTATAAAGTGCTTAAAAATAAATTCCTTTAAAAGATTGAGAAAACAAACCACAAATTGTAAGATAATATTTCCAAAATATATATCTGAATAAAGCAATGTTATCCAAAATAACTAATAAAATTTTTACAATAAGAAAATGAACAACCCCATTAAAATTCATCAAAGTTTTGGGACAACTGGGTGGCTCACTCAGTTAAGCATCCAACTTTGGCTCACGTCGTGATCTCGTGGTTTGTGAGTTCAGGCCCTGCCTCGGGCTCTGTGCTGACAGCTCAGAGCCTGGAGCCTGCTTCAGATTCTGTGTCTCCCCCTGTCTCTCTGCCCCTCCCCTGCTGACACTTTGTCTCTCAAAAATAAATAAACATTTAAAAAAATAATCAAAGTTTTCAGTAGACATCTCACCAAAGAAGATATGCGGATGGCAAACAGGCATATGAAAAGAGGCTCAACGTTTTACATCATTAGGGAATCCCAAATAAAAACAACAATGAGATACCACTATGTTTCTATTAAAATGGCCAAAATTCAAAACACTGACACTACTAAATGCTGGTGAATACACTGTTCATTGTTGATGGTAATGCAAACTGGTACAGCCACCTTGAAAGATATGCAGGCAATTAAAAGGTTAGTAGAAGAGAGAAAGGAATGGATGGGTTAAGTACAGAGTGTTTTGGGGGCAGTGAAAACTACTCTATATGATAATATGATAGTGAATTCACATCATTATACATTTGTGAGGACCCGTAAGTACCCAATGCCAAAGTGTGAACGCTAATAGAAACTATGGCCTGTAAGTGGTATGAGTGTAGGTTGATTGGGATAAACGTGCCATTTTGGTGCAGGTTGTTCATAATAGCGGAGCAGGGGACATATGGGAATGCCCTCTACTTTCTAGTCGATTTTGCTGTGAACCTAAAACTGCTCTAAAAATTAAAAATAAAAGCAATAAATTAAAAAATGAATTCTTATCTGTAGGTATGATTAGAGGACTTCAGAGTTAATATTTCTGAAAATGAGAGACACAGTCTGATCCTTTCGATTAAGAAAATGTCATTTGAACTCATAATTTAATTAGATCTTTTATTGAAAGTTGGGATATTAGTTGAAAAGGATAGAAATTCTGAGTAATGGAATTGGAATATTTTTTTTATAAATTTAAATAGATATGAGGAGTTCCTGGGTGGCTAGTTGGTTAAGTGACTGACTTCAGCTCAGGTAAGGATCTCACAGTTGATGGGTTCAAGTCCCGCATTGGGGTCTGTGCTGACAGCTTGGAACCTAGGGCCTGCTTTGGATTCTGTGTCTCCCACCCTCTCTTCCCTTCCCCTGTTTGTGCTCTGTCTCTTTCTCTCTCAAAAATAAATACACTTTAAAAATTATTTGGAAAAACTTAAAGAAAGAGAGAAAGAGAGAAATAAAGAAAAAAAGAAAGAGAAAACTAACCTTTAGAGTCGTTTGCAAGAAATGTCATTTAGTTTACATTTTGTGCACAATACACATAATGCCATTAATGGCATTGCATGTAATGCAAGTAATGACATTAAAATTATATTTCTTTGTTATCTCTCTCATTCTCTCTCTTTTACTCATTCATATTGGTGTTATATTAAAATTACAGCTTAATTTCAGGAAATTTGATATCATATACGATGCTCGGTCTCATCTTTTAATTTTTTATGTGTCCACAACTGTGACAATGAAGTAGACAGCACCCTAAATTGAAAAATACACAGAAGTTCTCTTATTCATAATGTTAAAAGTAACATGTGACAGCCATTGGTGTATGCTAGGATTCGCAATGGGTGTTTTCTGGAGTCATGAGAGACTAAGTATTGAAGGCATTCATTCATCTAAAGGCCAAGAAGAAAGCATTTTGTGTCCTGCAGTGGCAGTGGGGGATACAAGAAAATGAAAAGTAATACAAAGTATCTAGCTGGTAGAGCTGTGATACTAGTAAGTATTCTTCTTATGAATCACTCATGTCTTCACTAAGCAACCACCCATCATCTTTATGTTCCATTTAACACATGAATCTTCCAAAGAGCTGGTGGTTCAGTGGGGCAGACAGAGGTGAACAACGGGACCAAAAAAGTGCAGGTGAGAGTTGGAGCCCTAAGTAGATGACACGTGTATTTTCCTAAGAGGTTGGGTTTCATCGAGAGTGGAAATGAGAATTCATTGGGAAGGATTATGATTACACTGACAAGAAGTTGAAAGGTAGTGAGAAAAGAAGTAATGACATTAAAATTGCAGCTGTGAGGAGCGAAGCAAACACTCACTAAAAATTGAACTGGATCTCTACAAATGGAGAAAAATTGTAGGGTCAAGAATCAGAATCTGAGAGACCCGGGTAAAGTATATTTAAATTCATTGAAATAACATAGGATTGAAATCTAAACTTTTATAGATAGTCAAAGTACCACCTGTGTTAGTTTTCTATTGTTGCTTTAATAAATTACCACATACCTCCTAGTTTAAAAAACGCACATTTTGTTGTCTTTTAAAATAGATCTGTAGATCAGAAATCTGACATGGGGGTGCCTGGGTGGCTCAGTCGGTTAAGCAGCCGACTTCAACTCAGGTCATGATCTCATGGTCTGTGAGTTTGAGCCCCGTGTCAGTGTCAGGCTCTGTGCTGATGGCTCAGAGCCTGGAGCCTGTTTCAGATTCTGTGTCTCCCTCTCTCTCTGCCCTTCCCTTGCTCTGTCTCTATGTCTCTCAAAAATAAAATAAAAACATTAAAAAAATTTTTAAAAAATCTGACATGGATCTTAGTGGGGTAGGATCAAAAAGTCAACAAGGCTGTGTTTCTTTCTGGAGGCTTTGGGGGAGGATCCATTTTCTTGCCTTTTCCTGTCCATCCACTTTCTTGCTCATGGCTCCTTTTCTCCATCAACAGGGAGTGAGTCCTCACACTGTTATCTTTTGACTGTCCCACTTCTGACTCTTCTACTTTTAAGGTCCCCTGGATAATCTCAATATTTTTACACCAGCTAATTAACAACTTTAATTCTATCAGCAACCTTAATTTCTTATTTTATTTTATTTTATTTTATTTTATTTTATAAATGTTTATTTTTCAGAGAGAGAGAGAGCGCACGCATGCGTGCATGTGTGAGTGGTAGAGGGGCAGACAAAGTGGGAAACAGAGGATCCAAAGCAAGTTCTGCACTGAAAGCAGCGAGCCCTATGTTGGACTCAAAATCAGGAACCCTGAGATCATGACTTGAGCCAAAGTCACACGCTCAACAGGCTGAGCCACCCGACCTTAATTTCCTTTTGCCCACTACCCAAAATATTCAATGACCAGGAATTAGGATCTGGATATCATTAGGGACAATTATTTATGCCTTTCATACCAACAAATGAATCCTTTCATAGCAACAAATGAATAGATTTGATCATTCTGTTCTAGGCTAAATATACAAACATGGACATTCCAGAAAAAAATCTTGATTTTCTCTTTATAAAACTGAAATAATGTGATATTTTAAATACCAGATTAACTAATAATTGCGAAACATGAGTGAAAAAAAGACTTCTGAAAAAATGTGCAGAATGCATTGTTTCTGTACAAATGAAATCATATTAGGATTTGGGATTTCTGCAAGATGTTTGAAGTTCTTAATATCTTTATTAAGCAAGCTAATTTTATTCCAAGAGCCAAAGAGTTTTTCATTTAAGACTGTTTACAAAGAGAAATAAAAGCCTGCAAGTCTTGAAAGAAGGAATTTTATAATGTTAACTCTATTTCTCCACCAACATTGACAAAGCTCAGTTATTAGGATTTAGAATGCAAAGGTTAAAGAAAGCAAATTTCATCATGGGCATCCAATAATTGGCAGGATTTGTTTAAAGTGTCTTCTGGGTAATCCATCATTAAAAATGTCCTATAATTATATTTACATAGAAAGTAGGCAGTGAGATGAATTTAGTCCATACAATGCATGTTGGAGTCATTTCGGCAAACCTTTTTATCAAATGACATTATAATATCAAAACTTTATATTAATACATATCAGTAGATAAAAATAATTTTGTGACTTTTATAATTTGAAGTTCTATCCAAAATATCTCATTTCCAAGTCATGGTCAAATGGAATGTGGTTGAAAGAATATTTAAGTTTTTGTCCAAGGAAAAGTAAGCTATATGATTTGACCAGCATAAAAGCATGAGTTGAGAATTCTTGAAGGATGCTGGGAGGCCTAGAATGGAAAACTGTAGGATTAATATGTAATAATATGTAGGTTGAAAAGAACATAAGCTAAAATCAGATTTGATAATTAAGATTTGACTATTGACTGAGAAGAAAGAAGAAATGCATTGTGTCCAGGAGAGGGAAGAATTTGGCTCAGAGACTTGCTAAGCTAGTATAGAGGGTGGTTTGAGTTTAAAGGTATTGAGAGAAATAGTTTCCATCTGAGACTAAGAAGGGAGCCTAAATCTCAGTATAAATGAGCTAAAAGCCATCTCCCCTAAGAACAAGAGTTGGAAAATAGCACATTCTCTCTCTCTCCCTACGGGAACAGTGCTTTCAGTCTGTGCCCAGTCCATTGAGCAGTAGGTTTCTGATTTTGTGAATTATCTAATCTCTATTCTACACATTATTTTGTAGTCTAGTAACAATAGATTAAATATGCCCTCTGTTCTGCTGTGGACAACTGGGAGGAGAGGTAATCTCAAAAAGCCAAGTGAGAGATATGTGATGAACAATTATTAATTGTAGTATTACCTATTTTTTTAATTTTTTAATGTTTATTTATATTTGAGAGACAGAGAGAGACAAAGCATGAGTGGGGGAGGGGAGAGAGAGGGAGACACAGAATCTGAAGCAGGCTCCAGGCTCCAAACTGTCAGCATAGAGCCCAATGCGGGGCTCAGACTCATCAACTGTGAAATCATGACACGAGCTAAAGTCAGATGCTTAATTAACTGAGCCACCCAAGCACCCCTGTTTGCATAGATTTTCATAGCCTTAACATGCTTTTGCAGTAAGGCTCTTGGGGAAAAAAATCAGCCCTAACACTGCAAAATTCTGGTAAATTTCCCCTAGAGAACCAATGATGGGAGATTTGCCGGGAAGTCCAGAAGGAGACTCATAAAGGTGCATGCAGTGAAGTAACATTGGCAATCCGTCGTCTTTCAAAGGAAACTTTTCTTTGTTCAGAAGTGACTTCAGAGAGTTGTGATGTATCCAACATTTGCAAGTTGTGGCCTCCTTTTCTCCTTTCCACTCCCCCTCTGCTCCCTACCCCAATTATGCGTTTTCCCTTTCTTTTTTTTTCAACATAAAAAGGACCCTTAAGCATACTAGTGGAAGTGTAAATTGATTCTGTTTTTCTGAAGGGCAATTTGTATGTGTTAAAAATGTTTAAAATCTTCTTGCACATTGCTCCACAAATTATCGTTCTGAGAATTTATCACCAAAACAATCAGGATTCGGGGCAAGAGTTATCTACAATGATGTTCATCACAAAATTGCTTACAAAGCCAAAAACTGTGAACAGCCTAAATGTCTAATAAGGACAAATTAGACCTTGCCAGGAAGAAACTATGGCACATCCATATAACTGACACCATGTAACCATTAAAATTAGGCTGTGATAGGATATTCAGTAAAATGAAGATATTGAAGATGCTATAGTGAGAAAAAATAGGCTTACCAATTAATATGGGTACACGATTCCAAAGAAAGGACTACATATATGTAATACACAAACACAGAAAGAAAAATACCTGAAGGAAGTGTGGCAAAATGCATCAGGAGTTCTCGCAAGGTTGTTTTTTCCTTTTATTATCAACTTTTTGATCATCAGCATTTTCTAAATTCCTTATAACAAGAATATTTTCAAAGAGAGCATATAAAAAGTGAATATTGAAAAATCTATGATTGAAAACCAATTTAGAAATGAAACCTTTTTAATGCCAGCTAATATTTCAATTAACAAGTTCCTTGAGATCCGTCCATAGTAGATATGTGGAAAATGTTTCTCCATGGAAGGAGAAGGCTCTTATCCATCAGCTCCCTGGAGCAGGGTGTCAGGAGATTGTTACAAATAGAATCAGGGTAGCAAAGCTATGACCAATTGCCCAACTCAGTGGGCCTGGTGTAGATTAAATCGGTATTTTTTAGTAAACTCTGCCCATGATTTTCAATAACAGCAACCCGTCATTAATAAAGAAGAAATGTGTGAATAGCACATTTATCTAAATTGACCTAAAATTCAGTTAAATGAAAAGTTGTTCTTGATTATTATTTCCATTAGAACGAACTGCAACACAAATCATAGAGTCTATGAAGCTAAATTAGCACTGTACTCCTGAGAAAAAAGGCAAACTTTCTCTTTACCAAGCCTCTCAATTGTGTTTCATATGTATTCAGACAAAACGAAAAATGAGTTTGATTGTATTGCTGTTTTCTACTCTTTATTAAAAAACATAGTTGTCAGTTGAGGTTGTTAGTAATGAGATAGCCATAGTTAAGAAGATTTATCCTCCAGAATATCCCCAAAATAATATTGCGAAGGTAAGTATTGACACATCTTACGCAGGAGAACTACTAAAAGGTTGATAAATAAAATAGAAATAGAAGCATAGGAGTAATATATTGTGAGAAGGCAGCTTGATAAAAAATAGTTTAAACATTAAAGACATTAAATTTACTCAATATTAAATATTTTGGTTATGAAAGTATGATTGCATTACTCTCTCCTACCTCATTGTCTAACTTTAGTGAACCATAGTAACCAAGGTACTACATGTACAACGTATTACTGCAAACCAGTCCGTCTGCTTAGAAAAATGAGGGTAAATAATTCACCAGCGATGCTCCAGATGTCAAGGGCATCCTCTACCGTGCTCATCCTGTAACAAAAACAAACTCAAAAGCTGCTTGATTTGCTTCCAGTTCTTCCTCCAAAGAAGAGACTGGCTAGGAACTGTGATTGATATTTTTATAGCTAGTTGTGAGGATAGATCAATGCCAGGAAGAAGAAAAATGGATCTAAATTTGAATAGTGTAGAAAGCGTTAGTTCTGAAGTTAACAGACCTTACAGATATTACTACCACCCATCGGCATTTTTCTTACGAATGTGGTGCTAACGTATAAAGCCAACTCAGTAATAGTAATGGGAATACTTTCTTTACCAGCCAAGGCTTGGGTGTTAAATTTCAACTCACTCTTTTCTGAAATTCTTAGAGTATCGTTGTCCCATGGGTTTGTTCTATTCTGCATTTGCTAACGATTTACTTTTTGGCTCAGTATTAAAATAGGGTTTTGGCTTGTCATGTATGGCAGGCACTGTAGCAGAAAACACTAGCATAGAACACTTATGGGTTAGTTGTTACCCCATTCTTATTTATGTGTGGAGACTTTTAGATTTACAGGGGTTAAGTCACCTGTCAACCCAAGTTCACAATGCTGTTAAATGATGGATTCATATTTACCTGACTTTAAAGCCTTTTTAAAATATAATTTTTTTATTTTGTTTATGAAATTAATGGTTCTTACACATTTAAGCTTACTTAGCATTTGCTGTATGTAGGTATATATATATATATTTTGTGGGTGTAATCTCTCCCTACCTGTCAGCCAATGGGGGTAGGGTGTTAGTTGACTCAGTTGGGAATAGTATAACCTTGATAATTAGGTGGCTGTCTCTAGTTTTGGGTATATGTCATGATGCCAGTATTTCCCCCAGCACTTTCCCAGCCCTGCATCTATATGGGGCGACATGCCTACCTCATGCCAGTGGTAAGCGGAAGAAATCTGTTACATGCAGGCCCAGAGGATTACAAAGAAAGTTTGCTTTCTCCTCCTTTTTTCTTTAGAGCATTTTTTCTGGCTTCTTACAGGTAAAGTGAACTCATAAGCTGCATGGAAAACATAGTAGTTGCAAAAGTTGAGGAAAACTGGTCCTGAAAATCAGTTTGGAGGGAAGCTAGGCACCAGTTGGGAATACCTGTTTTATGTTTTCCACTAATAAGAATCTTGTATCCGTTTAAGCCATTTCACATCCTGTTTGTTACGGCAGCAGCCATCACACTGACTTGGCCCTCAAACTATTTTCATGCTACTGTTCCTACATTGTTGGGTAGCCATCACTGAGTACATTCTATCTGCCCATTTTTCACAGTGTTTGACATGAGGCCCTTTGCTGGACCTATTACTTACTTAAAAGTGGCAGCTATGCAGAGTAGTTTCGGGGTCCTACTTTTACCTAGTTAGCTGGAGAGAGTTACCTTTAACTCAAATGGAAAGGTTGGCTTTGTGCCAAGGTTGTCAGGAGCTCCACCTGATCCTGGGCAAAGGAAGCCTTGGTCCCTCCATTCATGCGTGCATGCTGCATTCCGCGGAGAGCAGCTGAGCACCTGTTGTATGCCAAGTATTGTACCCTGCTCTCAACTTAAAAATAAGTAAGACAAGGTTCCTCCCTCAAAGAGCCTACAACCTAGTATTCCAAGTAAAAAATTGCAATGGAACATTCAGAATGACTAACTTTTAATTTTGGCTTCTTGACACCTTCAGAGTGATCTGAGTAAAAGTTATGCAGCTTCTTTGTGCCTTTGTTTCCTTGTATGTAAAGGAAATAATAATAGAGATGTTATAGGACTATTGTGAGGTTTGAGGTGGCTTTTTTTGTTTTGTTTTATATTTTTGTTTCTTTTTTCATTTTGTTTATTTTGCGCAGCAGGAGCAGGCAAAAGTTTATTAGAATATAGGACTAGAAAGGAAGAATAAAAGGAAACAGCTCTCTACAGAGAGGGAACATTCGAAAGTGAATGCTCCTGAGGTTTTTTTGTTTGTTTTGTTTTGTTTTTGTTTTTGAAATGCTTTTCTATTTATTTTGAGAGAGAGAGCACTAGTGGGGGAGAGAGGGAGACAGAGAGAGTCTCAAACAGGCTCCACACTTAGCACGGAGCCCAACATTTAGCTGGATCACACAAACCCTGAGGTCATGACCTGAACTGAAATCAAGAGCCAGATACTTAACCACCGTGAGCCACCCAGGTGCCCCAGGATTAAGATTTTTGTAAAGTTCTTGGAATAATTTTTAGTAACTTGCTAGATATCAATAAATATTAGCATTACTAAATGTTGAGACCAAAGCATATGCAGGACCAAAACATATACAGCAGTGTTCCTCAAACATCAGGGTTTATACGAATCACCTGGGACTCATTAGAATTCAGAGTTTGATTCAGACATCCGGCGTGGGACCTGAGATCCTGCACTTCTAACAAGCCCAAGTAATGGCGGATGTTTTTGTTCCAAGGACCCATTTTTGCGTAGCAAAGTCTAGATGAAAAGAACTTCCTATAACGATGAAATGCCCTGTTTATATTTGCTCTTTCTAATACGGATAGCCACTCACCACACCTGGCTATTGAACTGAGGAACTGAAATTTAAAATTTTTATTTAATGTTAGGAAATGTAAACTTAGACAAAGAAAACTAGCAGCTACCGTGTTCGACAGCAGAGGTCTAGACTAGTGATTCTTCTTTTAACGTTTGTCATTTTTGAGAGAGAGAGAGAGAGAGCACACATGTGTGTTTGCATGCTTGTAAGCAGGGTAGGGGCAGAGAGAGGGAAGGAGAAGAGGATCCACTGAGGGTCTGAAGAGAAGCAAGCTGTACATTGACAGCAGAGAGCCCAATGCGATCATGATCACGCAGAGATGGAACTCACAAACTGTGAGATCGAGACCTGAGCTGAAGTTGGACACATAGCCAGCTAAGTCACCCAGATACCCCTAGACCAGTGATTCTTAAGACTGGACACAGCTTCAAGAAAGAGTGGTAGCTAAGAATCAACATGGAGTGTCAGGCTCTGCGATCATCAGCATAGTGAAAATATTTCCAGACATTTGAAATTAGCTTGAAGACTGCTAGGATAACTGTGATTCTTTAGAGATCCCATTTACACTGTTTTTGTCAAGTAGTGGACCAGTTTAGGTCAGGCTATATCCTTTGTCAAACTGTATCAGAATTGAAAACCCAGATGACTGTGGCTTAAACAAAGTAAGTTATCCTTCCACTCCTCAAATAACAAGAAGTTCTGGGGCAGGCAGGGCTGAGGTTTGACCCAGCTGATTAACAATGACCTCAGAGGCACAGATGTTAGATTTCTTCTCCACCACTTTTAACGTGTTAGCTTTTGTCTTTATGCTTATAGCATCGTGGCCATGATCGCTAAATCAGCTTCCAGTGTCCACATTCAAGAGAAGGTTGAGAGACTGTCACCCTACATGTGTACCCTCTTATCAGAGTGCAATGCTGTTCCACAAAAAACTCTGAAATTTTGGTAGCACGTAAGAACGGGGAATTGATAATGATTAGGCAACCAGCAGTGTCTGTTACACACACTGAGTTATTATTCATATGTGAACATGAATAAATGCATTTTTCCAAATAAGCAAGACCTAAGTAAGATATACCAATCATCCATATGCAGTATGAATTAAAAAGAGAAACTCATGAATGATAAAACTATGGCATGAAAGGATTGGTGGTAAACATTGAATCTATTTGAATAATAAATAAACATAAATAAATGAAATGATAATGGTTACTACATTGAATACCGATCTTAAAACTTTTTATAAAAAACTTTTTATAAAAGCCCTCATAATGTCAGTGGGGAAACAATTACAGACCTAACCAACAATTATCAGTAAATCAGTAAGGTGGTAAGGAGGAAAAATGTAATTTACCATTCTGTTTAGGTGAAAAACATGTTTAAAAAATATTTATTTATTTCGAGAGAGAGAGAGAATGCATGAGAATGGGGCAGGGACAGAGAGAGAGAGAGGGAGAGAGAGAATCCCAAGCAGTCTCCGCACTGTCACCACAGAGCTTGCTTGACACAGGGCTCGATACCACTAACCACTAGATCATGACTTGAGCTGAAATCAAAAGTCTGATTCTGGGGCGCCTGGGTGGCTCAGCCGGTTAAGCATCTGACTTCGGCTCATGTCATGATCTCTCACTCCATGAGTTCAAGCATCACATCAGGCTCTGTGCTGACAGCTCAGAGCCTGGAGCCTGCTTCAGATTCTGTGTCTCCCTCTCTCTGCGTCCCTCCCCCACTCGTGCTTGCTCACTCTCTCTCAAAAATAAAATAAAAACATTAAAAAAAAAAAAGTCTGATGCTAAACTGACTGAGTCACCCAGGCACCGTGAAAAACATGTTTAATGATTATTTCAAGAGAAGAAAGTAAAAAGCAAATATGATTTAAAAACAGTCTGTGTACCTTCTAAATTACTGAAGGGTGTGGGGAGCTCAGATCAGAGTTCAGAAATGGATAAGATTTTTGAAAATTAGAAAAAAAAATGCGGGAGGGTGACTAGGTAGTGCAGTCAGTTAAGCCTCTGACTCTTTCTAGTTAAGCATAATGTTTATTTTATTGTAAGAAATAATTATTGAATTATGTTTGTATTACTATATTTTGCTTATATATAATTAGCCTAGGAAGATGGCATTTTTCTATTGATTTTTCAGATATTTATTTAATATCAATAACAATAATTTCTTTTAAGGTTTATTTATTTTTGACAGAGAGAGAGACAGAGTGTGAGTAGGGGAGGGACAGAGAGAGGAGACACAGAATCCAAAGCAGGCTCAAACTCATGGAACGTGAGGTCATGACCTGAACCAAAGTTGGATGCTTAACTGACTGAGCCACCCAGGTGCCCCAATAATAATTTTTATAAATAAATATCTGGAGAATGATAAAGAAATCCTGTTTCTATGATCCCTTCTTTGACAAGTGAAAGGAAATCTTTGTGTTAGTTTATATAAGATGCATAAACTTTGTATAAGTTTGTATCAGATAGTTTAGGCATAGAAGACATCTTAAGCATTTTGTTATTCTGAATTTGGCATTTGGATCAGGAGTTTGTGGCAGGAGATGAAGCATGAACCTGTGATTAGTATCCAAACAGGCAATGTTTTAAATATACACAGCATTGAGAAAACATGACCTTTAGTAACTTTTAACCTGTTTTTCAAAAATTACTACTTGTTGCTGTTATAATGATTCAGGTTTAATGTGAAACTATAGAAATATAACATAGTGTGTGACAGTTTTGTAATTTAAGTACAGAATAATTGAGTCATTATACAGGAAAACAATCTAACTTCATTCCACTTGAATATTAGCCATCTAACAATATAGAACAAAACATTAATTAGTATATTTGGTAGGTATATATTTAGATTGCTATGCACTGAATTGTGTTCCCCCGAAAGAAACCCTAAGCTCCAGTATAACTGTATTTGATATAAGGACATAATTAAGGTTAAACGGGGGTGGAGCCCTAATTTGATAGGATTAGAATCCTTGTAAGAAGATGTTATCAGAGAGCTTGCTTTCTTTTTACATGATGGAGAAAGCCCCCGACTCTTGGTTTCTGCTCAAGTCATGATCTCAGGATTTGTAATATCAAGCCCTGCATCGGGCTCTGAACTGACAGTGTGGCTCCTACTTGAGATTGTCTCTCTCTCCCTCACTCTGCCCTTCTCCTGCTCGTGCGTGTGCTCTCTCTTTCTCTCTCTCTCTCTCAAAATAAATAAACATTAAAGAAGAAGAAAAAAAATCAAGGAAGAACTAGGCCAAAACCTTGACATTAAAATTACAATACAAAAAGCCTAACTGTTATAACAATAAATGTATAGGAAAGTAGCTCATAAAATAACTTGGCTTGCCTCAGAAAGAAAACCTTATTGTTATGGTATATGTAATAACCACACTGCAGAGATTAAACACATAGACAGTAAAAGAATAAGCAAAGAAATATCAGGCAAACCTATATAAAATAAAAAATTATACTAATAAAGTTATATCTTATATAATATGTAATGATAGTTAATATGTGCTGTATATAATAAAATATTAACTGAGATAAAGCTTTTTTTTTTTTTAGAATGAAGCTATTTTGGAATGACTCTTAGATCACTTTGCAAAAATTATAATTATCCTGAAGTTTTATGCACTGTTTGACATGACACTGAAATATAGATTACAAACTACTAAAAATACAAGAAGAATTTAGTAAAAACACCATTTATGGAAGATTTTTCTTTACCATTCTCTTCCTAGTTTTTATTGAACCAAGTAAATCAGCAATATAGAGGAGTTCTGAATTTCTTTTTAAATTTTTTTTAATGTTTATTTTTGAGAGAAAAAAAGAGGGGAGGGGCAGAGAGTGAGGGAAACACAGAATCTCAAGCAGACTCCAGGCTCTGAGCTGTCAGCATAGAGCCCAATGTAGGGCTCAAATTCACAAACCCTGAGATCATGACCTGAGCCAAAGTTGGACGCTTTAACCGACTGAGCCACCCAGGCGTCCCAAGAGTTCTGAACATTTTAATTGATAACTTAATAATTATGTATCCTGTAAACAAAGACACATGATGAGATACACGGAGTGTGAATTTTAATTAGTTATATTTATAAATGTATAAAACGATAATAATATCTCAAAACTAGATAAAGATCATTTTCACAACAGCTTTATAAAGTCAAAATAAAAAAATATTAGGGGAAAAATCATCCAACCACTGGAAATTTCATTTTTTTCTTGAGAAAAGTAGAATCAAAGGAAAAAAAATTGCAGTGTGGAATACATAGAAAAGCTACATATTAAGTGCATACATATTAAGTTTATGAAATAAAATGCAGAATTTATTCAGAGGAAAAATGTATAGTCATTTTTATTACATGACAAGAAAGAAAAGTGAATTTAGCACTCAAGAAGGTAGAAAATAGATAAGAAAATATATTTTAATTGTAGGATAAAAAATAAGAATAAAAAAAAGCTAATAAATTAGAACACAGAGAATTATAAAGTAGATATGCCTGGATGACCCAAAATAACAAAACCATTTCATTGTTTCCTCTTATGGAAGAGACATATAAAAGTATTCAGTATGATGAAATTTTGCTCCTTGTTTGTATAGGTTGGAGAGGTTTAATAGAACCACGAAATTATATAAGATTTTATAAAGGAATTCTCTATTATCATATGTTTCAAAACAAAGCAGGTATGCATCTCAAACTTAAGGAAATGCCAAATTGTTCTTTCAGGGAGAATTTATTATTGCATCTCACTTTAGCTATCATTGTGCCTTGTGATGCGTGACAGAGAAGTCCACAGCCGAGTCCCATCAGACCACAAATATTACATGCGCTCCCACATGGGACCGTGACAATAGGAAATAACTCTCTTTGGATTAACACCTGCTATCATCTCCCAGTAAGCACGCTGAAATGAAATTTTTCTTTACCAGTCTGGCTTTATACATTTCCATTTTTAAATTGGTAAAGAACTCTCTTCACTGATTTTGAAGAAATATTTTTTTATTCAACATTTTGGAATCTCTTGATATCTTGCAAACGAATCACAGCAAACGACACGAATGGCTAATGGGTAATGTTGAGAAAATGGTTTATGTGATCAAAATGACTTATGTGAATGAAATGGAAATCTTGAATGCTTTTGTTATTACTGTTAAACATATGCCGTATAAGATGTCTGATGTATGTCAACTAAATAATTATTAGAAACTCTTAACAAAGTAAAGCCACAAAGTACATCAGGCCGTTTTGTTTTTGACAGTGTGTACTGTGTGATTTTTAAATGTAGAGCAATCTATAAAACATTGGCCTTTCAAATCACTATGCAGCCTTCTTATGTTTTGTATCCAGAGATCACCACATGGTAAAACAAGAAATCCAGTCTCTAATTCCAAGCTTCCATTTGCAACCTGGCAAGGTGTCTTTATTTAGAACACACAGTTAAATTACTTCTCAAAGTGTGGCTCTATCATATGCTCTCTTGATTACATATTTGGGGGAAAGAAAGCCACCTTACCCATCTGTGCGATAATGTCTCTGTCAGTAACCAGGGTTAATAATTATTGTCACTGCATGTATGTGAATAAGATAATTCCCTAATTGCTATGTGCAGACAAGTTCAGCCCTTTCAGACTAGCGTGCTGCAAAAGTGTTCTATGGACAAGTACTTCTAGTAATACATATATTTATGATAGCCTAATATAAAAGTTTAGGACTCTTTGTGTTGTATTTATGTTCTTAAACTAAAGTGATATGACATTTATCACAATGCAGGAGAAAAACCAGAAAGTCTAACATCAGAAGCCTAAATTCAGCCTCAATTTTACCAATGAGCTCAGTGAACATCTATGAACCATTAAGTTCTTTGTATACAGTATTGAGGGAATACTCTTAACCTTTCTATATTATTTTTATATGTTGAAATTTCCCAACTCTAATAAGCCGTTTTTAATTTTGGATATTATTATTACCGTCGTTGGTTTTGTTAGTAATAGTTGTAGGAATGGTTGACAGTATAACAGTGGTACTAAATGTTTTGTTTTGCTCAAGTAAGATCCTGGCATTAGAGAAAAACAGCCTAGTTCTGGACAAAAAAGTAACACTGAAGTTACTTTGATTTTAATACCAATGTCTTCAGGTCATTTTAGTTCATATCTATAGAATGAAAGAGTCTAATCAGCATGAAATGAAGTTTTCTAGCTCAAGAGACATAATTACTGCTAAAGCCAAGGTCTTTTTATCAGAAGTCCATCCACTCCCTTGATTGCTGGGTCTTTTCTCACCTGGGCTGTGAGCGTCTGGCAGTGGTGTGGAGCAGGTAGGGCAAGTCACATGAGGGAGCAGAGTGTGTGTTCTTAGCTAGGCTCTGAAAAGAACATTCACTGAAGACTTAACAAAATGCAGAGTGGAGTCAAGTTGCAGGTTCTCTGGAGAGCAAGCTGAGTTGGAGTTTAACTGAAAGATGTTTATCAAAGTGTCCCTAGGATCAGTCTCTCTGGAAAGAGGAGAAAGGATGCGGCAATGGGGAGAGGGAGAAGTTGAACTGGAAATGAAACTTAATGATAGCTTCAGAGACACCCAGAAAAGCTCCAGAGCTATATGACCTTCCAGAGATGTTAGGATTTGTGTGGATGTAACCAGACCTCTTGATCCAAGAATCGGTCCGTCATTTCTGTGGACTGTCCTGGGAAGGGTGTGACTTCACCTAAAGCAGCCAACAGTAGCTCAGGCAATCCCCGAGGCACCAGTGCTGCAGGCTGATTGCCAGCGACATCCCCAGCAGCTGGGACAATAAAGTCCCTCCTTGAAAGGGAATCTGGCCACATTACAGTGTCCACGGCGAGCCCCCACTAAGGACAGAGAGGTAAAGGAGAGGAAAGAAAAGAAAATTCATGATAATCAAATATTTATGTTCCAGGCACTGAACTAGACATTCTCTTGGTTATCTCGTTTAACTATTACAGCTCTGTGTGTTTAAGGGTTACATTATTTTACACATCAGAAAACTAAAGGGAGGAGAAGCCAAGTAGTGTTCCCCAATTACACAGCTAGGTGGTGGCCAAAGAAGGCTTGAGTACAGGGTTCACATCATTAACTGGTACCCACAAGAGGAGAGACAGCAAAACAAAGAAGTCAGGGTCCAGTGTTATATAGGATTAGCTCACAAACATCCTTTCCCACTTATCACAATGTAAGGAAACATCCTATCTTATACTTTGACTTGAAGATCATCATTAAATAGTGAACAAAATGTTTCATGGCCATTCAGCTGAACACATATTCTAGAATAGGTTTAGCATGCCTTTTATAACACAGAGAATTTCTAAAAGTGTTAAAATAGTAAGCACAAAACATTGCCTGGTATTACAGATCCAGATAAATACCTTGGTTTTTTGGAGAATTTCAAGCAAAGTCTAATGGAAAAATAATGAGGAAGAGGCTGATTTAAACACTCACAGTCCAAAAGCCAATTAACATTGCTGTCCTGTTTTTCACTGTTTAATACAGCAGAAGAGTTTTATATTTCTGACTGATGTTATGTTTTATGAAATGAAAAAGATTCTTATCAGTTAAATCAAATGAGTTCCAAATTGCAAGCTTCCAATATATTACGGCTTTCATAATGTGTCTTCAGTAACACAAGGAAATGGGAGAGGAAATATTTTCATGTGAAAATTTCAGTAAACTTCAGCAACTCAAAATAATTATCTCTCTCAAAAGCTGGCTCAATGCCAGATAATAAATTATTTCAAAACTACACTTTTTCCATGTATTTTATTTAAAGTAATCATTTATCCTGCTAATAAAATACTTCCACGGAGCCTATTCTTTGAAACCCCTAAATAAGAATTATTAAACCAAAGCTTCCAAACAATATACTTAGAAATATATCCTTAAAAAAAATAAAGATGCTTCTTCAAGGAAGAAGGAAAATGTCCCTAATATTTCCTCGCCTACTTAATACTTCTCTTGCTATAGGAATTCTACCACCTCTGGAGTAGGGTTGATATCAGTCCATTGCCTGTCTTCATGTTAATAAACTGTAGCAGCTTTCATATACCTAGTTGTTCAAAACACTTGTGTTTCAAGGTAAGTCAACTCTGGTTAATGAAAGTATAACTGAACTTGAAACCCAAAAGCATGGGCTTTAAGCCTGACTGTGCCAATTACTAGTCATCTGACATAACTTGACATGGTTCCTCTTTGAGGTTCAATTTTATTTTAAAAATGGATATATAAAATAACTGGCCCTCATGGATGTTGGGAAGATAAATTTAGTTAATATGTATGAAATAAATTTGTAAACATTATATCCTAATGCCTGTGATAATGTATTGTGTTCCACTGGGAGGATACCAATTAATATGGCCATTAACAGTATATGAGAAGCTCTTGCCAATAACAGAATAAAGCCAGAAGTTTTCTATTTGCCTCTCTGAAGAAAAATGGCATATTTTGTTTTAATTTATATTTCGTTAATTTTAAGTGAGGCTGGAACTATGTACAGGTTTAAAATGTCTTCTTGCTGTGAACTGTCTGCTCTTGACTTTTTTTGAATTCTTGCCTTTTACACATTAATTTACAGAAGCTCTTTAACAATTAAAGACACTAACTGTTTGCCAAAGCCAAATGTTTTTGGCCAGTTTGCTTTTCTCTCCTCGCTTTGTATATACTATTTTTGTCATATAGGTATTTTAAGTTTTATAAAGTGAAGTTATCTTTTCATTATAGCATCAAGTTTTCACTATCACTTAGAAATGGTTTCTCCTGTTCTTACAAAATATATTCTCCTATGTTTTCCTCTGGTGCATTTGTAGTTTCCTTTTTTAAGCTGAGATCACTTACCAAAGATTTATGTTGACACCGAAGATGAAGCGAGATCACCACAGCCAATCCCCCCTCCCATTGATTGTTACTGAAAAATATGTAGAAGATACAAAAGTATGATACTGGCATAGAGACATATATATAAACCAATGGAAGAGAATAGAAAGCCCTGAAATAAATCCACCCATATATGGTCAACTGATCTTTGACAAAAGTGCCAACAATACACCAGAAGGGAATGATCGTCTCTTCAACAAATGATTGGGAGAACTGGATGTCCACATGTTAAAAATGAAACTGGAATCATGTCTTCATACACAACTTAAAATAGATTGAAGATTTAAATGTTAAGACCTGAAACTTAACATTTCCTAAAGCTTTAGGAAAAAACATAGGGGAAAAGCCTCATGACATTGGTATTCATAGTGATTTCATGAATGTGGCCCTAAAGGTATAGGCAACAAGAGCAAAACTGAGCAAGTAGATTATATCAAACCAAAAAGGAAATAATCCACAGAATGAAAAGACCAAGTATGGAATGAGATAAAATATGTGCAAATCATAAATCTGATAAGGGGCTATTCTTCAAAATACAGAAGGAACTCCTTACAAAATATGTAATAGCCTGATTTAAAAAATAGGTAAAGAATTTGAACAGACACTTCTCCAAAGACATACACATGACCAGTAGGCATATGAAAAGCTGCTCAACATTACTAATTATCAGGAAATGAAAATCAAAACCACAATAGCCAAGATGTGAAATGACTTAAATCTCCATTGTCAGATAAATGGATAAAGAAAATGTACCATGTACACACAGCGGAATACTGTGTGCCCTTTGAAAAGAAGAATATTCTGTTATATGTGACAACGTGGATGAACCTTGAGCACATTATGCTAAGTGTTAAGCCAATCACACCAAGACAAATACTGCATAATTCCACTTATATGAGGTATCTAAAATAGTCAAATGGATAAAATCAGAGTAGACTAATGTTTGCTAAATGCTAAGAAGAAGAAGCATTGGGGAATCACTAATCAATAGGCATGAAGTTTCAAGTAAACAAGATGAATAAGCAAGCGACTAGAAACAGCCGAGAGCTTACTGACCCCCTTGTTGCCCACCTAGAGACGGCAGCAGGCTTGACCAACATATTTTAGCTTGATCCATATTGTGATGTCTGGAATACCAACAGACACCAAAATGGGCGACCCACGTGGCTATTTTTTAAATTTTGGGAACTAATTGTTGAACTGAAAATTTTAAGAGAGTAGTTAGAAAACTAAGAGAAAAATGAAATAAAGCTTTTTTTTCAAGTTTTTGTTTAATTTCCAGTTAATAAACGTAGAGCGTAATATTAGTTTCGGGTGTAGAATATAGTGGTTCATCACTTACAAGACTCACTGCTTGGTCGGAGTGCCCTCCTTAATCCCTATCACCTATTTAACCCATACCCCTGCCCACTTGCCCTCTGGTAACCATCAGTTTCATTTCTGTAGTTGAGTCTGTTTCCTGGTTTGCCTCGTTTTTGTTTTTTGTTTTCCCTCCCAATGTTCATCCTTTTGTTTCTTAAATTCCACGTATGAGTGAAGTCATATGAAGATTTTTTTAATGACAAAAAAAAAAAGCCTGTAAACAACCCAAATGTTCTTCAGCTCCTGAACTAATAAATAGACTAAGCTACAATCACACAGTGGAATACTACTCAGCAATAAAAAGAATGGATTATTTATAGATGCAGGGAATCTCCAGTACATTCTGTTCAGTCAAAGAATCCACGCTCAGACGACAGCATATTCTCTGACTCTATGTATATGACCTTCTGAAAAAGATGAAATGATACAGATAAAGGACAGATTATAAGGGCAGCCCAAGGACATCTTTGAAGGTGACAGAATTCTTGACTGTGGTAGTGAACTTACATGGGGTTACATGTGTCTGCGTTTATCCAAGCCCATTAAGCTGTTTACCACAAAGTAATTTTCCTTTTTGTGAATGAGAGAAAAAAGATTAAAAGGACAAAACATATCATTGACCTGTTGGAATTTATTTTGATATGGCTTAGTATACTAGTTCACTCTGTTTATTTTTTTCCCATTGGCTGTCAAATTTTCTCAACATCTTTATAAAATAATCACTATTTCTCCATTGATCAAAATATGGACTTTTGCTTAAAATATATTCATTGGCTTTTTTTTGAACTTTCTATCCCGAATAATTCTTTCAATTCTAGTATTTTCTAAGCATTTTTAATAGTTTTTAGAGCCAAACTTCCTAATTATGCTTCTTTTCTCATGTTTTTTTTTTTTTTTTTTTGCTATTATACCAAGCAGTTTTTGTTTTCCTTTATGAAATAGAGAAAAAAATTCTGACTTAAAATGTTGGGCCAATAAATGAAGTTACCAATAACCATTACTCCTAATCACTGCATAAGTAGACTATCCCTATTATTTAGTAAATAGAAGTCAGAATCCATTTAACAGAGTTTCCCGAGGATTATGAAGACCAAAATATTATTACTTGCATAATTCCAACCCTAAGGCCTTATAGTAAATGTATATTTAAAAAAGAGAATGATGAGAAGAATAAAATAAATATGTCTGAATCAGATGATATACTTTTCCAGACTTAAATTTGGAAAGAGTTTCCTACACCTGCACCTCTAAGCAATGTTTCTTTTGTTCATGCACTTTATTGTTTGCTTTTGCAGTAAAATGTAATTCAAACACTTTCAGGGTTCAAAATAAGTAGATCATTGTGAAATAGGGGAATGGAAAAAAGATGTAAAATTATACACACAAGCACACAAATATCTTACACATATTGCTGGAAAGGTATTTTTAAACTTTTTGATTGGCATATTAAGAGCAGGTCGAATAGTCATGGTAACAATAAGAGGGTTAAGGCAACATTTCACTTTCAAGAAATTTATTGATAAGGAGTTATTCCTTTAAATAGAAATTTAACTTTGATTAGAAATGTTTTCTTGGGGCGCCTTGGTGACTCAGTCTGTTGGCCGTCCGACTTTGGCTCAGGTCATGATCTCACTGTATCCGAGTTCGAGCCCCCAGTCGGTCTCTGTGCTGACAGCTCAGAGCCTGGAGCCTGTTTCAGATTCTGTGTCTCCCTCTCTGTCTGTGCCCCTCCCCCACTCGTGCTCTGTCTCTCTCTCTCTCAAAAATAAATAAATGTTAAAAAAAAAGAAATGTTTTCTTCACTCTCATTGCTTTCACAGTAGGCAGTATGTGCATTTCACACTTAGAGGAAAGATTGTATTTGTAGCAAAGGGGTCAGTTGGGCCAGATCGGGCATAGGTCCATAGGACAAGGGGCAGAAAGCTGCCATGTGAAACCATCCAGCAGACATCTATTTTTTTTTTAAGAGAGGAAAAAAAAGCAAGAGTGGGGGAGGGGCAGAGGGAGAGAGAGAATCCCAAGCCGCTTCAGGGCAGAGCCTGCCGCAGGGCTAGATCCCACAATCCTGGAATCACACATGACCTGAGCCAAAATCAGGAGCTGGACGCTGAACCGGCCAAGCCACCCAAGCACCCCTTAGGCAGATATCATTCTTACTTACAAGTAGGCATCTAAAAATGAAATATGCCAAGAATGAACTAATTATACCTGTGTATGAGATACATAGAAATGAAAAGAAGAGACAGGATTTTAGATACAGAGGTTCTGAAGGCTAATGGAAGATTTGTGCCTTACTAATCTGGGAGCCCTGTGTTTAAGTTTGCAAGTAGTGTGAGTGGAGCTCGGCGGGCATGGAAACGGAGCCTGCAGGTACGTGCGTGAGTGCAGAGGGTTGTGGAAGAAGGGCTGCTCTGGGAGGGAGGCAAGTCAGCTCAGAGCCAAACTTTTTAAGATGAAATCGCCAAGTTTAATTACTCATGACACTTTATGTTAATTTTTAATGTGCTTTGAAATATTTTTTTAATGTTTATTTTTTTGAGACAGAGAGAGACAGAGCATGAGTGGGGGAGGGGCAGAGAGAAAGGGAGACACAGAATCTGAAGCAGGCTCCAGGCTCTGAGCTGTCAGCACAGAGTCCGACGCGGGGCTCGAACTCACAGACCGCGAGATCGTGACCTGAGCCGAAGTCGGATGCTCAACCGACTGAGCCACTCAGGCGCCCTGAAATATTTTTATAAGTATAGATTGCGACCTATAAAGATTATAAAGCAGGAAATATATACTAGTAATATATATTTATGTATAAATTTTATATACCCGGTGTTATATAGTACATAATATATTACATATTTATTGTGTTATGTAATATATTTATCGTATTCTATACTATATGTTATCTATTATGTATCAGATCTATTATTTATATATAAAAGTCTTATATACAATTATACATTTGTATGTGTGTACACACATACATACATACATACTGTTTGAGGTTGAATTGGATCGTCTAAAAGATATGTTGAAGTTTGTACACCTGGTACCTGCAAATGTGAACTTATTGCATACTCTTTGCATGTATAATTAAGATCTAGGTTAAGACAAGGTCATACGAAAGTAGGGTGGGTCCTGAATCCAGTGTGACTGGAGTCCTCATAAGAAAAGAGGAGACACAGAAGCAGACACACAGAGGTAAGAGAATGTCTTGTGAAGACACACACATACAGGGAGAACATTATGTATGGATGGAGGATGCAGAGACTGGAGTCCTGCATTTACAGAGCAAGGAATGCCAAAGATTGCCAGCAACACCAGAAGTTAGGAGGAAGGCACAGAACATACTTTCCCTTAGACCCATCAGAGTGGGGCCCTGCCAACCCCTTGATTTCAAATTTTTAGTCTCCAGAACTTTGAGAGAATATATTTCTACTGTTTTGTGCTAACTTGTGGTACTTTGTTATGCTCTAGGAAATTAATACCTATGCTAAGGTAAATATACACATACATATATATAATATTATAATTTTAGCATATATATATTTATGTTATCTATAAATTATATAGTTTTATACATATACATATAAATACATCTATTTATAAATATATAGTAATATTGTCTTATAAGTTGTACACTATAAATGTATAACATATATACAAATATACATACTCAAATTTTTATTATCTTTCATGATGATAGGTTTGTATATTTTACAGACACTGCTACCTGCTTTCATGTACACTGGCGTACTATTTTTTGTCACTGTACCCTATTTGAAGTGTTTCCTATTGAAATGTTGATATTTTATTCATTTGGGAATATTAAGTTTTATTTTAATTAATGATTATGAAGTACGTGTCACACATTCGCTATGATTTTGTTCTGATGGTTGCTATAGTCTTTTGTCATGTAATGCGTAAAACTATGTCACACAAGCTTGTTTTAATTCGTAGTGGCTGAACCCACTCAAGAATCCTTCAGTCAAGGAGTCAGTAATTTCTAAGTTCCATTTTAATTAAACTCATCGGATACTTTATGTTGGGTTTATAATCAGTGATCATTTCTAAATTGGCTTTATTACACATGGACGCTCCAATACTTATTTTCTAGTCAATAATCACTCCCAAATGACTGTTGATTACTTTTTAAAATGCTGCTATTCTTTCTAAATTTGCATAATTATATTATTATAAATGGTGTGGGTCTGGCTGGCCAGCCAGCGAGGTAGGCCTGTCAGGTGTGGGAAAAGGCAGGCATCCAATTTCAAAAAAAAGGTAATGGAGGGAGGCCAAATCAAGTTCTAAGACAAAATGTTCAGTGCTTTAGCTGACAATACCTGGAATTAAGAAAGGATCTTGGTTAGAAAGTCTTGATATGACATGGGGAAGTTTAAAACCGAACCTGAATGCAGGGTATTATCATTTCTTGCTCATGTGAGGCTATCCAAACTAAGACACTTGGCTAATTTTGATGTTTTAAGTAGTCCCTGGCCTATTACCACATTATATAAATATGAAAATTGATTATCTTGTTTGGTAGCAATTTATTCTAATCCTGAGTGGATGTTTTAAATTGTCTTGTTTGTAAAAGGACCTTAAAATAGATTTTTTTTAAAACAAACATTTGTAGGAAAATAAAGCCAGATCTCGCATTGTTGAAGAAAAATCCTGAGAGACATTGAAAAGGTGACCTTACTTAACATATTGTTCCATTTGGCTCAAACAGGCTCTCAGAAAGGTACATTTTTTGTTCAGGGTAAAAACAAAATGTCACATCATTTATGTTAGTCCTTCTCTTGTTTAAAAAGCTTGTTGATATGTCTTCATTCTTTGGGTGGGGTAATATTTAGAATGCCAAGATACAATCATCCCATATTATATGTATATAGCATGATAACATTTATAAATGTAAGGCTAAAGATGAGTTTTTCAACACTAAATCCCGTATAAAATATCTTCTATACCGAACCCTCACATAACAAATGCATATTATTAGATAACAAAATTGTCAGTTCCTTTCTTTCCATCTGGACTTTTTCTTCTCATTTATTATTTATTTCTAATATGCTATGAACTGGGGAACTAGAAAGCTAAGCTTGATGAATTTTTTTTTTTTTGGTAAAATAAGGGTAAGTTCTGAATGCTAATCTTAGGAACTATCCTATGACTAGGATATGAACTACAGAATATGAATATCATAGGAACTATGAAATGCACATGTATTTAAGATATCTGTTGTCTGCTCAGAAGAGTGTCAGAGCTGATATCAGATTCCCCAGTCTCTCTGCAGTTCCACCTTGAGAAGGGACAGACACAATTTGTGCTTGCAATATTTGTACCTGTTTGACATAAAGATTTTTTTTAGGAATATAAGAAAACTGGCTTTGTGGTTTTAGCCGTACATCATTTTGTTCCTTGTTCTGTATTGTTCAGCTGCAATTTCAAAAGGAACTGCTATGCCTAATCCTGTTCTAATACTCTCAATGATTCTGCACAATAAGAATATTTTCCTCCTTTCATAAATAAGAAAACTGAGCTTCCGTGATATTAAGTAATTTTCCCAGCAAGATCTAACTAGGTAGTGGCAGTATTGGGATTCATGCCCTGCTCTGTCCAAACCAAAGCTCATATCCTCTCCTGCGTTCAGCCCCACCCTGTCTAACCAGCTTCTCAGGACTCAGAGGGTATGTTGCAGCCTTTGATCAGACAGGACAATATCTCTAGGGAAGTCTTTAGGGAGACATTTAGAGAGACGAATCTCTAAATTTTTCCTTTAAAGAGAAAAGAAAAAAGAAATAGAATATCTCAGACGCTGGCCAAGCGCTGCATTCTGTAGCACCAGTCCCAGATGTGTACACTCCTACCGGAAACAACCCCAGAAACTCAGAATAAGAGCAGCAGACAAGTTGGCTGCATAACAAGGGTCAAATACTGGAGATGCAAAGTACAAATAAGAGGTGCTGGGACAAAAAGCAGGAGTCTAGTTGGTGGCTCAGGATCAAGAAGATGAAAGCAATAAAGAGGTTGGATTAGGGTAGTACTGGTCAACAATGAGTAGGAGTAGGGTCCAGGCTCTTATCAGAAAAGTCATATGCAAAAAAAAAAAAAAAAAAAAAAAAAAGGCGCCTGGGTGGCTTAGTGGGTTGAGTGACTTTGCTCAGGTTATGATCTCACCATTTGTAAGTTCAAGCCCCACATCAGGCTTGCTGCTGTCAGTGGAGAGCCCGCTTCAGATCCTCTGTTCTCCCTTTCCCTACACCTCCCCCACTCACATGTGTGCACTCTCTCTTCTCAAAAATAAAACATTAAAAAAAAGTCATATGCATCTGCTATAGACTAAGATCTTTGAGGAAAAGATTCCGTCTCATTTTTTAGTGATTCTACAGCAATCAAAACTGTGTCTTATGTGTTAAGTGCTATACTTAAGGGCTACCATGGGATTGCACTGGACTGCAAACGAACAGTCCAAGTCTACTGGGCATAGATCACCATTGACAGAGTAGAACAGACAGCATGCTAAATAAAAACAAAAATGTCTGGGCGGGCATGGGGTGGGGCAAGAGCATGCTGCTTCAACCTTCTCTTTTCATTCTGTCATGCTCCGAGGAATTGGTAAGGGTGACATTGACAGTAACTAACATACCAGCTCTTGGTAGCATTGGTCAGATATTGAAATCTTCCTCATTCCATGATAGCTGGTTTATCAACGAATACTGATTCTTTTGCTTGCTTGCTTTACGTATTTTTTTCTTTTTTCTTAATAGGAAAACATAGCAATTTGATGACTAGAGGCCCTGCAAACCCTTGCCTGTGCTTGCAGTGGAAAGAATGAGTGGTCAGCTTTTTCCTCATGTCAGTGCTGGTGCCCTGGGCTATAATTTGTATTTCTGCTAAGACTGTCACAGTCATTTTTCTTGTCTCAGCTTAGCCCTGGACCCACAGGCCTTTTATGACACGTAAAGCTCTATGGGGTAGGAAGAAACAAATGCTTTGGCATAAGTAGTCATCCTGTGATGATTCTCATACACTACTTTCCCTGATGTAATCGACTGAAATTTAGAATTACTGTATTTCTGAGAGCTAACAAATGATCAGGTGGCATAGGACACGATTATGTTGCCTAACGTGTTCAATTGTGAGGCCAAACTTTGTCTGTCTGGCTGAGTCTGGCTTTTAGCTGAAATGAACCTGCGCTTCACTAGAAACCAATTTCTCAGATTCCTTTGGTGAAGGGAAACAAGTAAGGATAGGTCTCCGGGCAGTGCGCTTTTATAAGACATTCAAGATATAAGACCTTATTTTTGAAAGAACATGTTGATAGTTCGTAATGGTCAGAAATCATTCTCTATGTCAAAGTACAACTCTTGTAATTTACATGCACATTTTCCCGTGAGTGTGAAAACAAAATTACACCACTTTGCAAAGCTTTGAGACTCTCTACACAACATTTCAAAATAATGATATTTTATGAGGAAGAAACTGGGTGCTTCTTTATTGTACTGAATGAGTCACCAGGATTTTCCCTAGACACCCATCATACTCCCTACAATAAAGTGATGACATAAACCAGCATCATTATAATTTTATCTTAATTAGTTTTTTATAGGTTTTAAATTTTTTCCTTCATTTTTATATTTTTATTTTAAATATATGATTATTATTTTCTACTTAACATTTTTCCATATTTTAAAATGCCAAGAATGCCCTGTGAATAAAGCAAAATAAGCTTTCTCTAAGCTCTTGTGGTAATTTGAAGACTTGGTCTAAATTTACAGAGGGAAATACTGTTTCTCCCCCCAAATCATCCCTATTCTCCCGATGAAAAAGAACCAGAGAAGATTTTGTTCTATAATTTTATTTTTAGTACTAAGAAATAGTTGTGAGAGAGTTTTCTTCTTCAGGAAGAAGGAAATGTGATGTGAGATGTTGGAAGACAAAGGAAGAAGCAGTGGGTGCTGACACTTTAGGTGTGATTGCTTCTATATTATATCTCTAATGTTGTATAACAAATTGCCACACACTTAGCAGCTTATAACAATATGAATGATTCTTACACTGTTTCCAGGAATCAGGAGTCTCGTATTTTAGTGGGCCCTCTGTTTAGTGTCTCCTAAGACTAAGTCAAAGTTTCACTTGGCTTCATCCTCACTTTGGAGTCTTGAGTGGGGAAAGATCTCCTTTCAAGCTTTCTCAGTTTAGGCAGAGTTCATTTCCTGTGGTTGTACACATGAGGTCCTGCTGTCTCAGTGGCTGACTAGCAAGGATAATTCTCAACATTTAGAGATTGTGATCAGGTCTTTACCAGATGGATCTATCCACAATATGACAATTTGTTCCTTCAAGACAAGCAAGGCATTGCATCTCATGCATCAAATTGCTCCTCTCAGGAAGGGGCCACACACTTTTAAGGGATCCCATGATTAGGTCAGGCTCACCCAGAACAATATCCCATTTAATTAACTCAAAGTCAATTGATTTGGGACCTTAATTACATTTGCAAAATCTCTTCACCTTTGTCACATAGTGACATAGTTACCTAGTCACGAGAATGGTGTCTATCGTATTCACAGTCTTATCCTCACTCAGGGAGAGGGGGATAATACAGAGCATAGACACTAAGGGGAATCACGGGGCCATCTCAGAATTCTGCCTACCACAGCTTCATCAATTCCTTGTTCCAAAAACAGCCAATTCTACCGACTTATGTGCTTGAAGTAATAAGAATTTCTTCCAGAGATCAGGGTAGCTATTTGAAAACTGAAGTAAACGCGTGTGATAAAGGGCAAATAAGAATAGCACTGAGAAAAATCTTTATCATCCTGTTTCTGGTTATATGACTACACTGACTATTCTCCTAATTCCCCCCAAAACTAAAAAGGTACATCTAAAAATGCTAGGTATAATATTTTAAAATATCTCCAATGCATCAATGAGCTAGAAACTTAGCAAGAAATACTCAAAGGCATAAGACTAAAATGGACACCCAGGATGGGCAGCAGAGCACTGATGTTGGTGTTTGCATGAAGATAACATTGGCTTTACGGCCTAGCACACAGAAGGCAATGCTCAAGGTCCCCCAGGATGGCAAGTCTAGTAAGAAACTCTTCACGCAAAGCTGGGATTCCTCTGTTCCGTATAAGTTAGAGTCAGCTAGAATTAAACAGCCAACTTTGAAAGACTATAAGAAAAATGGTCTGTCTCAAACCGTTCTGCTGAGCAGAAGGAGTACAAAACCTTATAATATTTATTATATGATTCTCAGGCAGAATTTTAGTCCAAACTCACCTTAGTTTCATATTGAATATATTTCAAATTAAAAATTTAAATTAACTCAAGGTGCTTAGTAGAAAAAATACAATCTCCTCCCCAAAGCAACTCTCCTTCACATGGGACTCAAAGTGTTTTGCATAATAAGGTTTCCAAAAATAGATCACCATCACAAATCACTCACACACACGCATACACACCAGGAAGCAAGACATCATAAAAGAGAGTAGGGGGAAAAATACAAAATAAAAACAGAGGTCTGATCATCATACTAAAAGCAGTAATCAGAACAAAACGGATATAGTTTAGAATGGAAGAATCATAACTCCCATTATTTTGGATGATATGATTTTTACATAAAATACCCTAAAGAATCTAATTTTCAGCACTTATGGGAGAGTATAACAAGGTTACTGAATATATTATCGTTCTACAGGAATCACCTGAATTTCTCTACCTCAATAATGAACAGATAGAAAATATAATCATAAAAATATATCATTCACATTATCATAAAAAGAGAAAATAGAACCAAATCTAAAAACATTTTCAGGAGCTTAATAAAAAAAACTTTACTATAAGGCATTCAAAAATATCTAAATAATGAAGAGATATAACAAGTTCGTACATAGAAAAATCAATGGTGAAAGATCTGTTTTCCAAACAGAATCAATGAAATTGCAATTAAAATCCTAACATTCTTAGAATTCTTTTAATGCTGTAGTAGTGAACGCTGTGGTATGTGTGTAGAGGTATAAACATTTATAAATGGACTAAGAAGTCTCCAAAACAGTGCTCCACATATGTAGAAATTTGACTTATGAAGAAATTATACTATAGATCAGTGATGAAAATATTTTTATCGCATGCAAAAATAAATTGAGCCCCATCAACTTACTCAAATTCATGTTGGATGAAAGCCTAAATGTCAACAGTAAAACCATAAAACTTTTAGAAGATATGTAGAATAATAATAATATTATTATTATTAGAAAAAGAAAATATCTTAAGAAAGAATAAAAACATAAAACATAAGGGAAATGACTGATACATTAAAATTTTTTAAATTACTCATTACGATATAGAAAGAGAATCAACTAACATACTGGGTAGAGATGGTTACAATGCAAATAATTTACAGAGTATTATTATCCAAGATAAACAACTACATCGATAAGAAAAATATAAGCAATAAAAGTGGGCAAAATATTTGGATGGATTCTTAGCAAGTGTGGTTAATACAGGATGATTAAACTCATTGGTAACTAGGGAGATGCAAATTAAAAAACAGACTTTCAAGAGTGCCAAAATTAAAAACATGAAAATGTCAAGTGTTGGCAAGGATCTGGAACAAGAACACTTGTATTTTGCTGTTTGTAGTGTAAATTAGAAAACAATTAGGCACCATCTAGTAAAGATTATGCTCGTGCCATATAACATAGAATTTCTATATCTAAATATATACTCAGAGCAGTGCTTTCCAGAATTTTCAAAGTCTGACACATGTAAACAATGATAATATACATATGGCATATACTAAAGTAAATTTTAGACATCATGAGAGCATCCATGATGAGGCATAGATTTTTAAAAGTTCATTAGATTCTCCTTTTTTATATATAACTGATATTTTAAAAGTACAAAGTATATTGGAACAAATTTAATATTAAATTTACATAAAACTTCCAGATGTGTCTTCCAAGTATTTATGGGAATGTTGATTTGTTTCCATGAATATAACTTTGCCCTATACTTGCACTTGCCATGTCAACTCTTGATCAGGACTCTTGCGTAATGAACTCCTTACATATGCCAAAGTCAGCATGAACAAAGACCATTGTTCACTCACACATGTAAAAAAGTTTGAAATCAATTTCTCAAAACCAGTGAACATGCACAGCAATTGAAACTACATTGAGATTGAAAATCCTCAGATCTTCCTTTTGTTCTAATGATAAAGTTGCATCTTCTTGCAATAATATAAATATATTTTGAATTCAGTTGGTCTTCTTTATGTCAATTGTGATGGTTAATTTTATGTGTCAGTTTGACTGGGCCATAAGGTGTCCAGATAATTGGCCAAACGTTATTTTGGGTGTGTCCATGACGATGGTTTTGGATGAGATGAACAGACCTCAGAAGACTGAGTAAAGCATATTGTCTTCCCGAATGTGAATGGCCCCCATCCAATTAGTTGAAGGTCTGGCTGGAACAAAAAGTATGACCCTTCCTCAAGCAAGAAGATTCCTTCTGCCTGATTATTTGAGCTGGAATCTCAGTATTTTCCTGCCCTTTGGACTCTAACTGACATCACCTCTTCTTGGGTCTTGAGTGTGCCAGCCCTTGATCTAGAACCTACACTACATCGTTCTTCTGGTTCTCAGACCTGAAATGAATCTTGACTTGAACCGAATCTAAAACGTCGGTTACCACTGTCTCGCCTGGGTCCCCAACTTGCCAGCTGTGTATCTTGAAAGTTATCAGCCTCCATAAGTGCACCAGCTAATTCCTCATAAGAAATCTCATTATATGTATATGTGGGCATACTTTGTTTTACTGTATTTCACTCTATTGTGCTTCACAGATCATGCACTTTTTTTTTTTTTTTTACAAATTGAAAGTTTGTGGCAACCCCATGTTGGGCAGGTCTATTGGCATTTTCTAATAGCATTTACTCAGTTCACGTCTCTGTATCACACTTTGGTAATTGCAGTTTTTCAAACTTTTTCATTATTATTGTATTTGTTATGCTTATATAGCATTTTTAACAAAGTACTTTTTAAAATTAAGGTACATACATTGTTTTTTAGGTATAATGCTACTGCACACAATAGACTAGGGTATAGTGTAAACAATTTTAATGTGCCCTGGGAAGCCCAAAGTTCATTTCATTCGCTTTATTGCAGTATTCGCTCTGGTATTCTAGAACCAAACCTAAAATATCTCTGAGATAAGTCTGGCTGTATTATTGGTTTCCTCTTTCTAGAGAACTCTTACTGATAATCAATTATTTCAAAATAATGCAGAAGCCCTAATATTCAGAAAGCAAGTTGTAACAAGCCTTTTATGCTGATAACAGTGCATATCAGCCATAAATAAACAAAACTGCCTGATATTTGAAGACAGGGATTTAAACACACCACCTGGATTCCCCACAGTCCCTTGCTCTTATCCAATCTCTCATGAGCTATAGGCTGTGCTCCTTGGCCACCTGGAACCAGAAATCTAAGTGACTACTAGCACCCTTATCTCTGATTGACAATGGCTCACTTTGCAGTCTCATTGAAAGTAGATATCTTGGTGATTGAGCACTTTGTGATGAAGCACAGAGCATCAGGGGGCATTAGAATGAGGACAGTATTTAGTGTGTGCTCACAACCGAAGGGAAAAAGGGAGGGAGTATCTGATTCAGTCTTACTCTGGCCAGCCTCTAAGGAGAATGATAGGTGACAGCTAGTGTTTGAAGCAACCACCCAGCGGCCCCAGCCAACCTAGACTTCCCTAGGTAACCTCAGGATGGAGGCAACCAATATTCTGTAGCACAATCTGTGATCTAATAATGGCATGACTCTTGAAATATCTTTCATAGAGAAATTCTTTCACCAGGCACATGTCCAAAAACTCCTGTTCTTTGAAGCGCTATTGGTAAAATACACACACACACACACACAGAGTAAACAAACCACATATCCAACCAAGTGAAAAGAAAATGAGACCATGGAATACTTTACCCCGTTGAAAGTGTGTCAGTGATAGCCACATGCCAAAGTATAGGCGAAGAGCATAATGTAGAGCAAAGAAGCAAGTTGCAGAAGAATATTGCAAACTAAACGGTATATTACAGACATTTATGTGTATTTATAAAATACAATGCACATATTACGTGGTATATGATACAAGTAAATAGGATTATGTGCAACTGCAATTAAAACATAAAGAACAGGGGCACCTGGGTGATTCAGTTGGTTGGGCGCCCAACTTCAACTCAGGTCACGATCTCGCAGTCTGTGGGTTCGAGCCCCATGTTGGGCTCTGTGCTGATAGCTCAGAGCCCGGAGCCTGCTTTGGATTCTGTGTCTTCCTCTCTCTCTGCCCGCCCCTCCCTGACTCATGCTCTGTCTCTCTCTCTCTCAAAAACAAATAAACATTTAAAAAAATAAAATAAAAAATATAAAGAACAATAAGGACATACTAAACACAAAATTTCATAATGATTATTCTGGGAGAGAATGGAATGGAATTAGGAAATGACACAAAGGAACGTCTAAGTTAATGAAAATGCTTTTTTTTTGGGGGGTGCTTAAAATGAATGGTGACTATCCAAGTGATAATTACATCATTATTTATGTCTTCATGTATTTTGTGTTACTTTGTACTTACTCATGTGTCACTAAAAACAAAACAAAGATACATATATCCTTGATTTTTCAATCAAACTGACTATATAATGAATGCATTTACTATATGCAAGTAAATGCACTCATTATATTTAAAGTCTCTGTTATAACAATTACTTGTTCAAAAATAAATCCTGAAATGTTCTGAGGAAGAAAATATATGTTAGTACTTGAATACATATGTAGCGGTACAAGATTGTAGCTAAGGGCAGGACTGACAGAATGACCTGACACAGGAAAAGAAGCATCTCTGAAAAATTAGCAGTTAATATGTTGTGCGTGAAGGCAGAAAGGAGTTCTAGAACATAATATTCTCGAAGATAAATGAATCTCAAAGAAATAGCATGAATGGGAGCAAGTTGCCAACATCAGTTTGCCAGAGCTACACATTTTCTTCTCTTATGCGCACCTAAAAATAGGAGAGCAGTAAGTTCTTTCTGCTCTGAGATGAATAGTTAGCCTCTGTAGTTACAGAATGTTGTTCTGCTCTTCTCAAGAAGTTAGTATCTCACAAGGAAGTATTCACAAGGAAGTATCAGTTTTCCTTTACTGTATAAAAGTGTCTTCTTTACCAGTGTATGATAAAGACTGGAATAGCCCCATTCACTTTTCTTATTAAACCTGGGCTTAAACCTGAGTTAAACGTACCCCCTAGATAAGCATTGGTGCATGGAGCACTCACATCTGTCAGCTTAATATTCTTTTATTTATTTATTCATTAATTAATTCATTCTTTTAATTTTATAATTTTATAATATGTCTAGCCCAAAAGAGGTAAGACTGCCAAGATCAGCCTGAAGGGAGTTCACATTCCAAAGGAGGGAGAAAGAATAGGCAAATACTACAATGGGAGAAAGAGCTCTTATCTGCACAGTAGACCCACTCAATTGGAAGAGCTTCTACTCTTAAGGTCTTGGAAATCCATCAAAGAGTGGTGTAGCCTGCTGATGAGAAACCAGAGGAGGTGCAAAAAAATTGCAGACTACCTGAATTCTCACTGGGAACAAGTGTAGCTCACAAGTAATTGGACTTCAGACCTGTACTCCATGTGGACATGAGGTCCAGTTTCACACTACTCACGTGATCTGGGCATCCCCAACCCAAGAAATTATTACAGGAATGTCTAGACTGAATAAAGCCATAGAGACCCTGCCCTCAACAGCTTCAAGGGGACAATATTCCCACAACATACAGCGTATGAGATTCCTATGGAAAGTGTGATGAATTTAAAAAGATTCCAAAAGATTCAAGACATATAGCTTTATAAAGGAGAACTGTAATGTGTAACCAACAGGAGTACTCGAACACCAGGAAATAGGGACATAGGCTCATTAAGTATTTAAAATGATCAAGGAAATGAGGGACTTAAAAAGTGAAAAATAAGGGTATAACATTATGAGAAAAGTCAGATTGTTTTTTCAGAGCAGTGTAACATGAATTGGTCATGAAAATTTGGTTGGGACTTAGTTAAAATAAAAATTCTGGTAGTAAAATAAATAATTGCACAATCAATTAACTTTCTTGTTTAAGACTTTGTCAAGAATAAAAATTCTGATAGTGAAGTAAATAATTATGCAATCAATTAACTTTCTTCACTACAAATCCTTTGGCAAGAATTTTGCTAGAATGTTAAATGAGACTTCAAGAATCTTTCAGACTGCTAAGAGAATCAAATGATTCTTGTCTCAGTAAGGAAATGCATTTACTAACATTTCGCCAGTATCACCTTTAAAAAATTGCTTGATATTGCCTCTTGTGGTGTTTTGGGAAGCGCTTGTTAGAAGTTCATATGTGATAAAGCAACAGAGCTACCATTGGTGATTGTGTAGAAGTAGGAGTCCATGTTCTTGTAATATTGTGACACCAAAACAAATATCAAGGATCCTAAGTCTGATATGCAATGTTAGGTCTTTTCAATTCATTGTGACTCTAATACTGCTAATAATTATTGCTACCATGTTGGAGTATGATTTAACTATCAGGAAATGTGACAAGTACTTTACATATATACTCAGTTAATTCTCCTACAATGCAATGGACAAGTATCACTCCTATTTTACAGGGAGCCCATGAGAAGTAACTTGTCCAAGCACGTGACAAGAAATGGAGCCACATTCAAATCCAAGACACTCGTGCTCTGATTTTTCTCATTAATCCACAGTGTTTTATTGCAATAGCATCATTCTCATTGTCTGATAAGATATTTAAACATTTTTTGTTTGTAACTTAAAATATTTTTCTATTGAAATAAGCATTTAGTATGAAAGAGATACTATTAAAAATAATTCATGAGGCTTGTAAGAAATGTTGGGTCTTTGGCAGACTGCTCTGTATTATGTCCCTAGGTATTTGGGGGTGGCGTTCACTCTCCTTTGTCCTTGGGTGTCTTCAGGGGAAAGTCTGAGGATTGACATTCTAAGGTTTCTGTTAGTCCAGAGCACATAACAGTGCAGGCATCACAATCCATATTAACTAACACAGTAGCACAGATGAGCTCATCTCTTCAGGTTGCCATTCATCGTTTCCTCTGAATAAACATAAGAAAATGGAAGCTAGGTGTTATGCATTAAATTATGTCCCTCACTAGGATATATTGAAATTGACCACCAGTACCTGTGAGTGTGATATTATCTGAAAGTAGTTTTTGCAGATATAACTAAGTTGAGATCATTAGGGTGGCAAGTAATCCACCTGTAATCCAACAGTAGGGACTGGTGTCCTTATAGAAATAAGAGGAGAGACAGAGATAATGACACATAAAGGAAGATGGCTATAGGAAGATAGGCGCAGAGACTGGAGACCCACACCAGGGAACACTGGGGGCTTCCAGATATTAGAAGAGACAAGGTAGGATGCTCACCTAAAGGTTTCAGTGGGAGCATGGCCAAGGCCCAAATATGACTTTGATTTGGGAATTATAGCCTCCAGAGCTGTAAAATAATATTTTTTTGTTGTTTTAAGTCATCCAGTTTGCAATAATTTATAATGGTAGCCCTGGATGCTCGCAAATTAGAACAGACCTAGGATTGGGGAATCCCAAAGTAGAAGTATGGAGAATCACTGGGAAAAAAATGTCTCTTTAATTCCACTGGTAGTTCTTGCTGGCAAAAGGTCTTTCATTTGTTTATATTTAAATAGTGGGCCTATTATGGCCAAAGAGAGAAGTAGGTAGCTTTTTTTACTCTCAGTATTTAAATCAAGCTTGTGTACTTATCTTGCTATTAACTGCTAAGCTTAGAGTTCTTTTTTTTTTTCTTTTTTTTTTTTTAATTCCCTTAGTGGAGCCTTGGTGGCTCAGTCAGTTAAGTTAAGAGTCCGACTCTTGATCTCAGCTCAGGTCATGATCTCACCATTCATGAGATCAAGCCCTAAGTCAGGTTCCACACTGACAGCATGGAACCTGCTTAGGATTCTCTCTCTCCCTCTCTCTCTTCTCCATCCACCCCTAATGCCTGTTCTCTCTGTATCTCAAAATAAATAAACACGAAAATAATTTTTTAATTCACCTTTTATAACTGAAATCTAAATATTTCCAGTTGAAACAGAATGCTAAAACTGTTCTCCCTATGAATATTTGTAAGATAAAGTTAATCTTTGATACAAAAATAATATGAAAAAATATTACTGAAGGTAAAAACATTTGAAATGAAATTTTCTTCCCATTTATTTTTATTTGGAGATATCTTTATACAAGACATTTGATGGTTTTCTCTCTATTGAAATGAAATACTTTATCTTTATGGGTTTCATTTATTCCAGGAAAAGTTTTTCAAGACATGGCTCTCTTCATATGCTTTCTTGATGATTTTGTTTCCTAGTTCCTTTTTTATAAATATATATATATTCACATATATATATATATTTCAGATCATAAAATATGTAATAGTTTAGGGAGGTAAGTGAAAATTATCCATAATATTCACTAAGAAATAACATTATTTACTTTGTAATTTATATCATTTGAAATTTTATATGGTGTCTACATACACATCCATATACTTTCACAAAAACATTTTCAGTATCAATAAATATATTATTACAGATTTATTTTAAATATATGCTATATCTCATCGTATTAGGTATGGATATAGTGTGCATCGAAATTTGTATTATTATAAAACTGTTGTAACAAAGGCTCTTGTATCATACACATCTTAATTTTCCAGAGAATTTACAGGGTGATTGGATCAATACAATGTCACCACCTAAGATAGGTGTACAATACAAGAAGATGAAATTGGGGGGATAAATGTGAGGCTAGGTGTTTAGCAGTCGTCAATGTGTACTGCAATTGGGTCTTTAAATTAGCTGTATTTCTAGTCTGATGTCAGGTTACCATATCCACGTACTCTATAGATTCCCTAACGGAATCCCTTTTTCTTTTTCTGATAACTGTATAGGATGATTGTAAGTGATAGTCTTATGATGTTTGCCTTTGAGACCTTCAGAGAAGGACGGCAAACACACCATATGTCTGCAAGGAAAACAGGATGTAAGAATCCTGTTCCTCAATTTTCTGTCTTGCTCTGACAACTACATGAAGATTTGACTTGAGGCTCAGTGTTCTTGATGCATGTATTTACAAGAGTGAAATTATACCTAAGACGCAGGACCAATTTATAGGAAGTTTCTAAGAAACCTGACCTTGGTCCTCCTCTCATTCCCATCTTGTTTGCAGTCAGATGTTTGTTTCTGAAGAAGTCCAGGCAAGCTGTTAGGAAGGCAGAGTTAGCTTGCCTGTCCTTGAGTCTTCTGGGCCTCTCCCAGGAATGCCAGTTATTAGCTCAGTGCAGTCACTGGAGCCCATATATACTCTCCTTAGAGGGCCAGACCTGCTCCAGCCACTCTGAGGGGAAGTGTGGCTGTGCAGGTGAACAAATCCATGATAACTCCCTGAGAGAAAAGTCCTAGGGGCTGTAGCTCACTTCCAAGGAAAGGTAGGTTCGAGAGGTTTCTGAAGAAAGTGTTATTTTGACAACTCATAGGACAGACTAAAAAGAAGAGGTTTTTCATCCATTGAGGAGAGATTCTTTTCCATGGTTCACTGTGGTTCCAAAGGAGATAGATTCAGCCCCTATAAGTTATACCATATAGAAATCACCTCCTTTACCTTGTTTCTTGGAGATATGTGTATGTCTGGTTACTTGCGATGCAACCAAATTTTGACTGAGTTGTATTTGATCATTGCTTTGCCTCTATTAGAGGCATATCACCTCTGCAGATTTCTTGACCCATAATTATAAACCACAAAGCTCTGGTAAGTTTCTAGTCTTTTCCTTTAGTTCCATTTATCTGGTGATTAACACAATCACTAACCCATAGTATTCAGTGTCAGGTACTGAAAATTTTCTGTCAGTATCCACATTCTATGCCCCTTCTTTTTTTTTTTTTTTAAGTAAGAGAACCCTGATTGTTGGGGTCCAGCCTAAAAATGATATATCTAAGCAACCCTTGAAGCTAGTGGTGGGTACATTACATAATTCTGGCCAATAAGATGTAAGCAGCCTAATCTACTGAGAATTTCTGAGAAGTTTTACTTTCTTGAGATAGGTATCACCCCTTGATCTTTATCACCATTTTCTTTCTGAAGATGATGTAGTATTTTGGAATGATAAACATGAATGTTACATGCTGTGAGTGGGAATAGGAACCTGGGTCTCTGATAGCACCTCAAAGCCAGCTCTGATTTGTATGTCATTCAGATTTGTTTCTTGGAAAACACACACACACACACACACACACACACACACACACACACACACATACTTTTTCTCTCTCTCTCTCTTTCTGTCTCTCTTTCTCTGTCTCTCTCTCACTCACGTATTTAAAGCCTTGGAGTTGTTTTTCTGCTTCGTGAAGTCAAATGCAATTCTTTTCCTAGACACTTAGTCAATGCAAGTGAAATGCACGATTCCCCAGACTCTGCACACTCAGGCAATACAAGGTAAAATTTAATTTTTGCTTAATCAATAAAATCTAGGAAGTAACTTCTCTTTCCAAAATAAGCACATGAATTCCAAAGTATAACAGAAGTTAATTTTTTAGATTCTCTCTTCCAACCTTCTTCAAGAGAATAGATAACATTTAACTGAATACGAGCACCTTAAAATTTCAAATATGTAATTTGTACAACATTTTAAAATTGAGGTTACATTTGATGCTACATGAAGAAGCATTAAATTATGGGTCAATCAAGATTTGAAGTGTTCTGTGATTCTCTTAGAATATTTGATTAAATATAGATGCAGGTGTAATCAATAATGTATGTGCATTCAATCAGGAATCTTGATTTTTTGTTCAGTTATTTAATTGAAATCCCAGAAATTAACACTTCTAAAATTCTGTTACACTAAGTAACTAGTTATTCCTCCACAGAGGCTTATTTTAAATGTCCCTAGCAATGTTCTTTTAAAAAGAAATAAGAATCTCTCTGTGTGATAGGAATGGAATAATAGCGAAACTGAAAGTTCTATTTGTTCTCTGCTTCTAGAATTAGTCATGATATTCAGGGGGCAAAAAAAAATGTAAATAAAGTGTTTTCCTATTTAAAATGAGGAAAATCCTCAAGCTACAAAAATCTCAAGCACATATCAAACCAACGTTGATAGAAAGGACCAATAGTCACTTTTTGGACCACCAAATATTTGACATTTACACATTATATTTATGTGTAAGTTGATGGTTGAGGATATCTATTCTTTCTCGTGCTAGAAATACAGTCTCTTTGGAGGAATGTTTGTGTCACTTTCTATCCATGCAATTTTATTGAGAAAGACCAGTCACAACCCCTGCCCTCTAGTCTCTGGCTTATATATATATATATATATATATATATATATATATTAAAACTGGTTCCCTTGAAGTTCTCCACTTGTCTTTTCTAACTAAACCTCAACAAAAAACAGCTTCATTTTATTTCTGACATGAGGTTGTGATTGTAGTAATGATTGGGGTAAGGTTCTAAGCCCCTAGGGATAGCCAACTTGAGAAAAAAATACAACTTGTAGGAGAGAAGACAGGAAAGAATGAATAAGATCCCTTCCTTTTTCATGATTTGGTTATGCTAGTCATTTTCCTATTTTGATTAAGTTTATTTTTCTGTCCTCATAATCAGAAAAAGTCCTAACAAGCAGAATATTGTGGTTCATGATTCATTTAACAAGACATTTTTTTAAAAAATACTTGTTATGTTAGGGGCGCCTGGGTGGTTCAGTCGGTTGAGCACCGACTTCGGCTCGGGTCATGATCTCGCAGTCTGTGAGTTCAAGCCCCGCGTCGGGCTCTGTGCTGACAGCTCCGAGCCTGGAGCCTGCTTCAGATTCTGTGTCTCCCTCTCTCTCTGCCCTTCTCCTGCTCACGCTCTGTCTCTATGTCTCAAAAAAATAAATAAACGTTAAAAAAAATACTTGTTATGTTAGTGATAAAAGATGAAATCTGGTGCTAGAACTTATGACTCTTCCAAGGAGATACACACATTTAAATAACTTTAGAGGAAAATATAGTATCTTAAATGCTGTGAGATGCCAGAAGAAGGGGTAATTTTCTGCAAAATCAGAGACTTTAAGGAAATTATGATATAGATGCTCAATCTGAAAGAAGTTGGAAGATTGGGGAGGTGCTTAGCTGGCTCAGTGGGAAAAGCATGCAACCCTTGATCTTGAGGTCACGAGTTGAAGCCCCACATTGATGTAGAGATTATTTAAACAAAAAAGAAGTTGGAAGATGGGTAAAATACAGTGGAAGAGCATTATGAGTAAGTGAATGCAGACACGTGAGCATCAACATGAGGGTGTGGAAGCACATTGTATGTTTAGGAGAAGGATGACTATCTTAATACCGCTAGAGCAGGAGGAGTCTCTGTGTTAGAGGAGTAACTGAAGATGAGGCTTTAAATATAGATAGAGATGGAGTCCTTGGATAAAATGCTCTGTGTTATGGAACCGTTACTGTTGACGTGTTTAGGTTTCACAATGAAAATGTATCATTCTGTTTTGGAAGGAAAATTCTGGGAACATGACAATTAGGAAAAAGGATAAAAACAGGTTAATAAATGGATTATAACACAGAAAAGCTAGAGATATCTTTTAGGAACATCTTACAATAGGGCCTCTTAAAGATAAAGTGAGTCCACAATGGGTGGTGTTATAAATATGGGGAAATGGATCATTTCAGAATATTCTAAATGTGGAATTGACATGGAAGTGTTTCAGTAATGCCAGCTGACTTTATATAGTTCCTTATAGGGAAAGGGCTGTGGTGTCTCCCACTTACTGTACTTTTGCCAGTGTGTAAGGGACCCCAACATCCAGGGCACATGAGAATATGGGGGTAACCTAAACTCACAAAAAAGCAATAAGAACCATTTAAAAAAGACTCTGTAAAAAACAGAGAAAGAAGGTAAATTAAATAACAATAACAGGTGGTTCCTTTTGAGTCAAAATAAATGAAAAAGAAAAAAAAAGCTTAAGCAAAAAATTCATATGTTGTAGCCCTCTCATCTTGAGATTAATGACTTTATAAGAAGAAACTTCTTCCCACCTACCCACCCCCCTCTCTGTGTGCCCTCTCTGGGGCTACCATCTATAAGACAGGAAAGGAGACCTCATCAGACTCAACAATGCTGAAACCCTGATTTTGGACTTGCAGCCTCCAGAACTGCTGGAAAATAAATTTCTGTTTTTGGTTTTAAGCTTAAAAAAAAAAACCACACAGCTCTTAAGAGATGCAATTAGAACTTAAAAAGGGCTTCTCAAAGCCAGAGAAACATGGCATTTGAATTAGAAAATTTCATACAGGAAGAAAAAGGAGGAGGCTTGCTTTAGTGGTCAGAAAGAGAAATTAAAGAGCTATCTAACAAGACAACACAGATCCAGAAAAAAAAAGTGGAAATTACAAGAAAAAGATAGAGAGGAGGTAGGAGGACTCAAGTGCCTACAGGATCTTGGTATATAACATAACCGTGTAGATTAGTTTAGTAAAAAAGACTAAAAGGAGTGGTATAGACTGTGGTTAAAATCTAAAGGAGAATCCACACCCTGCTTTAGAGATATTCAAAAGGAAATTTTAAAACACTCAAGAGGCCAAATAGTTCAACAGAACTCTGTGGAGTATATCACCCTTTTGAAGACATTGATATAAAGGATTTGAATGCCATAGTTCACACATATGCACACTAACACAGAGTACTTGTTCGTCCCAAAAAAAAGAATATACATTTGTTTACCAATTATAAAAAAGTTTCAGGGAAGGGAAAATAAAATAAGATCAAAACATATATGGAGGCAAAATGTAAGAGACTCTTGAATGTAGAGAACAAACTAGAGGTTGATGGAAGGAGGTGGGGATTAAGGAGGGCACTTGTTGGGATGAGCCCTGGGTGTTGTATATAAGTGATGAATCACTAAATTCTGCTCCTGACACCAATACTAAACTCTATGTTAACTAACTTTAATTTAAATAAAATTTAAAAAACTAAAAAAATAAAATGAGTTTTATGTACTTACACATAATTTTAAAGATTTAGTTACACCTAAAATCATACATTTTGTAAGTCATATTCTCTAACTGAATCCAATATACTAGAAAATAAGAAACACTTCTAAAAATTACCCAACAGCTTGGAAACATCCTACCTAAGTTGAATTCTATGAAATTGCTGATATTTTGCCATTTTATAAAAATGGTAATCTGTGTGAGTCAACCTGATACAATCTTCCATCAAAAAGGCAATGAAAACTGAAGTTGTAAATTATGTAAGAATTATAAAAATGGAAACATTCACATGAAATCTAATACTTCAATCAGAATAGAATTTATATGTTATGAAAAGAAAGAAAATAGTTAATGTAGTGTGCAACTGAAGAGACCAGAAAAAATAATAATTACAAAAAAGTCACAGGGCTTCTGGTCCAATGTTTTATTAAAGAGTTGTATTAAAATAATTGCCCTCCCAGGAAGTCATTCTCCCAGGAAGATATTAACATTTAGAAAATTTTAGATTATAAAACCCACAAGAAGATAATAGGATGGGAAACCATTGGCAGGTGAGCAATTTCAAAACAGCCCTTGGAGAAAGTGGAGGAATAGTGTCTGATGGAGAAAAACAGAGGGGTCCACAGTCTGGAATTTGAGTGGAGAGGGCAACTTAGCCTGGTGAACTGAGCAGAGACCTCAGAGTCTCATACCTTTGTCACTGTGGAGAAAGGGGTGAGAAACAGGGCTGAAGGGCTACTTAAAGATGACACGTGCTGATTGGCTTTCGGTTAGGTACTTCCCCCTTTTAAATTATTGGGAGTTTCCAAATCAAAGGAAATCAAACTAAGGAGAAATAGGGCAGCAAAGCATGCCAGTAAGACTTTTATCTCATTTTTAAACATAAATAAACAGCTTAAGATCAACATACAATAGTGAAAGTCTACAACATTAAGTAGAAGGGCCTACTAGATTTTCTGAAAAAACAAAAATAATGCAAATAACTGGATAGTACAATGGAAAGGTAACTCACAGAAAATATGAGAATTGTCACATCATATATAAAACTGCCCCATCACACAAATAGTGAGGGAAATTATAACAGTGAGATGCCATTTTTTCATCCATCAGATTAGAGAATGTTTTAAAAGGTTCATAAGTCAGGGCACTTGGGTGACTCAGTCCATTGAGCATCCGACTTCAACTCAGGTCATGATCTCACAGTCCATGAGTTTGAGCCCCTCATGGGACTCTGTGCTGACAGCTCAGAGCCTGGAGACTGCTTCAGATTCTGTGTATCCTTCTCTCTCTCGGCCCCTCCCCCACTCATGCTCGCTCTCTCTCTCTCTCTCTCTCTCTCTCTCTCTCTCTCAAAAATAAACACACATTAAAACAATTTTTTTTTAATTAAAAAGGTTCATAAGTCCTAGGTGACGGTGGTGGGGTGGGAGGGACTCTCATATAACTGGTAGAGGAGAGAATTGCTAGGTCTCTTCAATAAGTTTTCTGACAAGATTGAATACAATTTAGATACACTAATACTTTATTTATTTATTTTTTATTTCTTTAAATAATTTATTGTCAAATTGGTTCCCATATAACACCCAATGCTCATCCCAACAAGTGCCCTCCTCTGTGCCAGTCACCCACTGATACACTAATACTTTAATACAACAATCCCAGTTAGGGAATGAATTGTCCACAAGAAAAAAATATATATGAGTATTAATATATAAATGAATATTTTACAACATTATTTGTTGGGAGCCAGAGGGATTTTTATCAGCATCCTTATCAAAATCTGTATGTATTGATCAGAGGGATGGCAGAGACAAGTCATGTTATGATCCCAATATTTCTTCTTATCTTAGCATGGAGAATGATGTCGAAGACTACATACCCTACTGTTAAAATGGATTACTTTGAGAAATAGTCGAATTTATTCAGAAGGAAGCACAGTCTCTCTCGATGCTGTGGTTACAGTCTCTCAGTTGCCTTTTCATTGCTGCAAAACTATTTGCTTTAGTAGTTTGAATAAAAAATACAATAGAATATTAAAATAAAAGGAATTTTAAAAAGACCAAAAAATAAATCTTGAGGAAATAGGGAAGTTTCAAGGAAGGAAGAGAAAACAACACAAAAAAGAGAATATGAAAAGAAAAAAAAATACTAATGCTATCAAGCAGGCAGCAGGCAGGAACAGAAAGTGGAAGCACATGTCAGACTACAGGGAACGTGGAAGTGATGGAAAGGTAGGCATTCAAAATGGTCGAAGAATGGACGTGCATGAGAGAGAAAGGCATGCAGAGCACTGAGGAAGAACATGGGCATTAGAACCCACCAGATCGTTTTGCAAACATACTGCTCACTAACTTGCACTGGGTATTTTACTTACTCCCAGGCCTCATTTTTCTGAGTGTTTTATTGAATTTTTATTTCTAAAATAATAAAAATTGCACAAATCATTTGTGTGCACAGGTCAAACATATAATCATCCTATATCCTATATATATATCCTATAATCATCATATATAAAAAAGATATTATATATACTCAGATCAGGAGATAGAATGTCACTTACAGCTCCAAATCCTATGTGTGGCTTCTTCCTAGTCACTGCTTTCCTCCTGACTTATGCCACTAAATCTTAGATATGCCTTACTTTGAAGTTTATATGAATTCAATCGTGATATATGTATTGTTTCTAGATTTTTTTTTAATTTAACATTGTTTATAAGATTCAGAAATGTCTTTTGTATACAGCAGCAATGCACTTATTCTTGCTGTTGTTCCATAATGTAGCACATGATTATACCATAATTTATTAATCCATTTCACTATTGATGGACATTTGAGTAGTTATAATTTGGAGCTATTATAACTATTGCTAATGTGAACATTCTTTACATATTTTTCAATCTAAATGGTTGTACATTCTGTTTGGTATATACCCAAATGGAATTGCTATGTTAGAGATGGTGCATATGTTCAGTGTTATGTGAGTGTCAGTTTTCAAAATGGTTACACTAATTTACACACTGCTGGTAATAAGAGTTTTTGTTTCCTCACATCCTTGGTAACACTCAAAATTAACAGTCTCTTCATCAGGCTTTTTATTAGCCTTGCTGTTGGGTGTGTGGTGTTAGCTTATTATGGGTTTTAATTTGCATTTCCCTGATTAATGATTTTGAACATCTTTTCATATCATCATTAGATATTTGAATATCTTTTTTGAAGTACCTCGTTGAGTTAGTCTAATTTCCATTTTTTTTCTATTGCTTTATATTCCTTCTTATTTAAAATTTTTTTTAATGTTTACTTATTTTTGAGAGAGACAGAGAGAGATGTGCACGCGTGGGTGCATGGCCTGGAGGGGCAGAGAGAGAGGGAGACACAGAATCTGAAGCAGCCTCTAGGCTCGGAGCTGTCAGCACAAAGCCCGACGTGGGGCTCGAACTCACCAACCATGAGATCATGACCTGAGACAAAGTCAAATGCTTAACTAACTGTACCACCCAGATGCCCTTCCTTTTTCTTATTAATTTTGAATTCTGAATGAGTTCTTTGTCAAATATATACATTGCAAATTCCTTTTCCCACTCTGTTGATTGCCTTTTTTACTCTGACTGATCGTTTTCCTTGAGTTGAAGATCTTAATTTTATTTTAATCAATAAATTTGTGAGCATAAAAATTCATGAGCACATAGAGAAGTGACTTCAGCAAGATGGGAGAATATAAGTTTTCTACCATCTTTCTCTCAAAGAACACTGATTTTGACTATCGACCACAGATGAAAATATCTTTATGGAAGTAAGGGAGTCCAGGAGAGAAGTTCAAGCACATTGTTGGAGCAAAAGCTCTCTGAGAGTTGATGCACTGACAGTGTTAAGTGAAACAGTTTCATCTTACCCATAACCGCCCATCCCCTGGAGCAGCACAGTTGAGTACCAGGAGAGACTCCCTTAGCCCCCAGTCTCCAACAGGGGAAAATGAGCATATGTGAGTGACTTCTCAGCTTCTCCAATGTGTGGAACTTTGGCCAAAAGACCTACATCTTCCTTGCACCACGGAGAATACTGAGATGTGCTGCATGACTGGGCAGTGGGGAGGGGGCAGGAAGGGGCTGGAAAACAGCAACCAGAGCTCTTGGAGAGCATAAAAGGGAAGAAGATCCTACTGTTGCAGGATCATTGAGCAGAGGGTTAAGAAAGAATTCTTGAGGGGCACTTGGGTGACTCAGTTGGTTAAGGGACTGACCTCGGCTCAGGTCATGATCTCACAGCTCTCTCAGCTCAGGTCATGATCTCACAGCTGATGAGTTCGAGCCCCACATTGGATTCTATGCTGACAGCTCAGAACTTGGATCCTGCTTTGATTCTGTGTCTCTGTCTCTCTCTGCTCCTTCTCTGCTCGTGTTCTGGCTCTGTCTCAAAAATAAATAGAAAACATCAAAGAAATGTAAAGAAAGAATTCTTGAGACATTTTACAATGCAGTTTAGTAAGTAGCAGGGGAGAGGGGCCGTGGGCAGAAGAATTGCACTTTTGCTGTGTGAAGCTGGTGGCTATATGCTTAGAGCTCAAGGGGCAGGGGGCGTGCAGGAAGTATTAGGTCATAAATGTCTTCTTTGAATGTCTACTCGTAAAGCTACTTTTGTAAGATTTATCTGGTGCTTATCATTCTGCTCAATATTAACTATCGCTAAGATGTACAGGCAGTCATGAGACTCTTGAAGAATGTAGCAACCAGCACATATTTGATCCTTATCAAAATTATGCAGGCTATAGGTCAGCCTTCTGGGCTAAAGGTGAACGTTTTTCTGCTTCTCGTCGTCATCATTACTATTCTGGACTCGGGTAGAAAGCCTGCCCACGAGTTGCCAGTATGTCTTGCCTGTGAATCCTCCCAAATGACTTACATTCTGTGTACCTTACCCACACACCCTCACCATATGACTGGGTCCCTGTGCATGCTTCTGAGGGTGCTGTGACTTGCAAATGGCTGGCGAGAACACGCTGAAAGCTGCTCTGACTCTAGGATTTGGAGAAAGCCCATAAGTGTAAGCATTCAGCAAACATGACGTTGTCATCCCTGAGCCAATCTTTGCAGAACTGAAAGAAGGCACACAAGCCTAAAAACTCTCTCAGAGGAGAAAACAGTGTGGAGCATGTATATCAAGAGAAAAGACCTGAAAAAGCTTTAGAATTCCTAGCAGGGATAATAGAAGGCATATCTTTCCAAAAACCAGTAATAAAGACTGGAGAAAGTGACTGATTCTTCAAATAAGTAAACAGCAATAAAAGACCTCAAGAAACATTGAAAAATCACAGAAACATGATACCACCAAAGGAACACAATGGTTCTCTAGTAAAGGACCCCAAAGAAAAGGAGATCTGCAATTTGCCTAAAAAGCATTTCAAAATAGTTTTTAAGTTGGCTCAATGAGCTACAAGAAAGCACAGAAAAACCATTAAATGAAATCAAGAAAACCATGGGTGAACAAAATGAGAAGTTTAACAGAGAGATAGAAATTATAAAAAAGAAGAACTAAACAAATTCTGGAGCTGAAAAACTACTATAAATGAAATGAAAAATATAATAGCATTAACAATAGATTTAAAAAAGAATCTGTGAACTTGAAGATAGTTCATTTGAAATTATCCCATAGGAGGAAAACAAAGAAAAGAAATGAAAAAGTAAAGAAAGCCTTCGTGAACTGTAGGATATTATTAAGAGAAATAATTAATGTAGTACTGGAGTTCCAGAAGAAAAGAGGAAGAGAAGTTCAGGAAGAGTCCTTTGACTGCTTTTAATACATATACACAATCTAATAATATCTCCCCATTTCCACCACTATTGTTCCATCTTCTCTAGAATCAAAGACTGTAAAAGCTTACCTAAATAGTCCTTTTTTTCTGCTCATGTATTCCCCAGTATTTATAGCTTATTTTCTACATCGTAGCCATGGTAACCCTTTTACAACGTAAACCAGGTCAGTTCAATTCCCCCAAAACTTTTCAACACTTTCCCATATGTAGAATAAAATGCAAACTCATTATCTCAGCCTAAAAACAAACAAGCAAACAAAAAGTATATAATCTAGCTTCTCTCTACCTCACCACTCTCATATTCCTTACTCAGCTTTAAGTATACTGATCTAGCTTGGGGGCTCAGTAGGTTGAATCTCCAACTCTTTATTTGGGCTCAGGTCATGATCTCAGGGTGTGGGATGGAGCTCCCCATGTTGGACTCCATGCTGATGATGGAGCCTGCTTGGGATTCTCTCTCTCTTTCTTTCTCTGTCCCTCTCCCCAACTTGTGTGCTCTCTCTATGTCTATCTCAAAAGAAAAGTTTATTGACCTTCTTGTTTTCCAATAACAAACCATGGGACATCTACACATATTTCATCCATACCTTCATGTGGTGGGCTCCTTCTCTTCTCTGACTCCTCCTCAGGCATGCCTATCCAGACCAGACTATGTAAATCAGGGCCACTTCCTTCATATCTGCGCATCTTTTCTACTTCTTTTACTTTACTTCTTCGTACTATTTTCTAACTTTATATTATCTCTTTGGAGTTTCACTTATTGTCTCTATATGCCTGATGAGCATGGTGTCTTTATCAAGGTAGAAACTTTTTCTGCCTTGTTCCTAACTGTATCCCCAAGTGCCCAGAATGTGTATAATACAATGTAAGTATATTAGATATATGTATGGTTATATCTACATATGAAGTGTGCGTGGATCTTGTTTAAAGAAATTAATGGATAAGAATGAATATTGCTCGTTTTCATTCATGTTCTTTTCTTTGATAAGTTGGGGAAGAGACTTTTATCTGTAAAGCAGATTGCAACTGTATGTTCTAGAGCCCAGCTGCCCAAACTAAAATCCAGTCTCCTGCAGATGTGATCCTATGTGATGCTGAATCATTACTTGTCTCTACCTTTGGTTTCTTCCAATGTAAAAAATGCTCTGTACCTATATACAGAGTTGTGAAAATTAAATGGGGAATATATCCAAAGCACTTAGAACAGTGTCCGGTACTTAGTAAACATTAGGTATATATTAGTTATTGTTTCCTCTGAATTTGTATTATTCTAATTCTACTTCCTTAAACTGGTAGCTACAGACATGCCGTATTAAATCCCTAGTTGAAAGAGAAGACAAAAGGTGACTCCTTTCCCCTCTTTCTCTTTTTTTCTTGGACTTTCTCTCTTGGGCTGCTAGGCATTTATAATCAAAATTATACTGCTCTCATTATCAAGAGTTTCAGCAGATCCCTTGTTTGACACTCTATCTTTTATTTACTTGATTATGATGTAAATGCTTTAGAAGAATCTGGTTTCCTCTTTGCTAAACCCAGTTCTTCAGTTCCTCTTATTTGGCCTTCATGAAAGCAATTTAATTTGTAAGACACTTTGACAGGGTCAATACGCATTCTTTTATCGCATCTAACAGATTCAGATAATTGAGTGCATTAAACCAAGCTTTATCCTTAATGGCAACATTAATCCAATCCTTACAGCAGAAACTTTATGATGCAAAAAGTTGCAAGCTAGGTTAATTATTCATAAGGTTTCTAGGGGCACCTGGGTGGCTGAGTTGGTTAAGCATCTGACTCTTGGTTTCAGCTGAGGTAATAAATCACGGTTCATGGGATCAAGCCCCACATCAGGCTCTGCACTAACAGTGTGGGGCCTGCTTGGGATTCTCTCTCCCTCTCTCTCTCTCTCTGTCTCTCTCTGTCTCTCTCTGCCCCTCTCCTGCTTGCAGGCATGCTCACTCTCTCAACATAAATTTTAAAAGACTTTAAAAAATAAGATTTTTAGAAACAGGACAGTTTTTGTTCAAAAATTTAAAAATTATTAGTTATATAAGGACAATGTGAATAATTCAGTAAGTATAGTGAGGGAAGCAAAGATAAACAAGGAGTGTGGAATCTTTCTTCAAAAGCCATGACATTTAGAAGGATAAATATATAACTACACTTACAGTGTAGAAATAGGTACCTAAAGGGAAGTTTCCACAAAGTACTATGTGAAATGAATTGAAGCAACAATTATTTCTGAATAGTTCCACTGTGGAAAGTGGCACTGAAGTGCAAGTAGTGTTTGAGGAGGAAAACATAAGGAAATAAGGACATATGGTAAATATTTAATGTAAATAATAAATATAAAAAGGAAAATAGTTTTGGACATGACAACATGATCTGGGAAGAAGAAGAACATTCCAATATGCAGGAGCATCATAAGTAAACCTAAGGGTGAAAACTGGCTACATATATGAGGCACAGCAATAATTTGAATTATAGCCTTTAAATAGAAGGATGCCTAAATAATTTGAAAAAGTATGTTGGTATATAGTATATCATAGAAGCCAGGTTGGACTTTACACTCAACAGATAAGTACTGCAGTTGAGGAAAATTGGTCAATAATAGTACGTCAGGTGGCTTGTGTGGGGGAAAGACTGCTGGCAGGATGGCTAAATAGAAGAGTGTCTTAATCTGAGCAATAAGAGAGTTTGAACTTGGGTTTTAGCACCATCAAAAAATGGAAGATAAAGAAAATAGAGGTAATATCAATGAGTCTTAGAAACCGACAGTTTGTAGAGGACGAACCAAAAGGGAGGATTCAAAGATTCCTGAGAGTTTAAGACTCAGAAATAGAGTGTTAGCAAGAAGACTTAAGGAGAGGCCATTTGGTAATTAGAGTGTGTTTTTTTGTTTGTTTGTTTGTTTTAACATGCAGGGTTTTGGGGGCCTCAGACATGAATCTAGAGATACTCGATGCATAGTGAGTTGTCAAGTCCTAGAACCATAAAACAAAGGTTAAAACTGAAGATGTGAGTCTTAATGTCTTCTGTAGGAATTCAGAGCTGAATTATTCATGATGAAAGTAATTTACAAAGGAGAATTGTGGAGAAAAGAAGGCTGGAGGCAGTCTACAAGAAGAAAACCCTAAAGTAGGTCATTTAAAGTAGAATTAAGACAAGTACAGAGTCACTATTGCCCTGGAGGTTTTCAGGACTAAGTAGCTGATCAACAATGTAAAACTCTCTAAGAGTTGTTGAGGAAGAGGGAAACTGAAGATACAGTAATTAATTTGTAAGTAACAGTCCTCTGATTTTCTTCTATGAGATAAACAGGAAGCCTGAACCACTGGGAAGTATGCAGAGCCAGAATAAACAATTCAAAAAAAAAAAACTTTTTAGCAAACCAATCTATTGAATTTTCCCTCCAATCTGATAAAATGAAGGGGAGAATTCAGATATGAGGCAAAAAAAAAAAAATTGTAACCAGTGATGCCGGATGAATACAAGGAGGCTCAAACAGAGCCAAGAGATCAACCTGAAAGCAGAGGTCAGTTTCAAAGGGAGTTTGTACTCATGAGCTTGGGCAAGGAGGAAGGTCCTTAAGGATATATTCCTGAGCTGGGTGGAGGTGAATAATTCTGTTGTGGATAGGAAATACTACCAGTTTTGTCACATTTTTGACTTGTGATCTCAGCTTCAGCCTAAGATTTGTCCATGGCTAGGTTCATGGCCAGGAAATTGGGAGGAGTGGAAAAGTAATCCAACAGAAGGCTATTTGAATAAAAGTTTAATGACTTCTGGAAAACATCACAACTGTGTCAACTCTAGGTCTTTAGACATAATCAAGTGTCCTTGTAGGACTATCGGGCTGACAGAAGATTCTTTGCAAGATTGAGTAGCCTCCTAGGAGAGAACCCATCCTAAGTGAAGAAGCTATTATCATGAATAGATTCTATAAAATGTTAGTGCTTAGAGGAAGTAATGATTCAAGGCATAAAATTACAATAAAAAGAGCTATTTCACTAATACCTCTTAAAATATTTAAGCTCCATAAGTACTTTAACAGAGTATTCCCAAAGTGAAGAGAGGCATTTCCTCTCACCAGCTAGATATATAATGTAAGCAGTATGGCCACTCTGGTACATCAGAGTTGGTATCCTATGGAACTGTTACTGGGTGGTAGGAGAGATACAGCGTGGATCCTTGTGAACCAGTAGCAGTAACCACAAATCCTATATGGCTCAGTGTGTTGGAAGCTAGAGGCCTTGAGAGATGTTGAGAGCCAGAGGCCTTGAGCGGTGTTGGGAGCCGGAGGCTTTGAGTGCAGCCTTTGTCCTGGAGTCGGGACCGCAGTCAGGTCGTGTGGAGAGGTTCAGAATGCTTTTGTAAAGTTTGATATAGCAAAATACAGTTTGCTTGGATAGCTGTCACGAGTGCTTCTAGTCAATGTTACACTGAGCTTTTATCTCCTGAGAACTTGTGAGAGGAGAGGTGCCTTGCACGTACACCACCCTCAGATTGTGGATGAATACCCGAGTAAAAATAAACTCGGGGCTGGTGACGCTTGGGAGCGCCAGCCCTCCCTTAACACTACTGTGCCTTGTGTATCAGTTCATCCTCACCCCCCTATCAGGAACCGTTCGATTCTGTGACGGCTGGTCCGCCGCATCAGTGGAAATGGGCTTATTTGTGAATACATATGAAACATCTATTTAAAACTGCCCTTTTCCTTTCCCCACAAATCTAATGTGTACGCACACACACACACATACACACACATATATTCACATATGTTATGTAGATATCTCACAAATATGTCCCGTTCTATGTAGTAAAATCAGTGCATGTGCATGAGTAAAATTTCTTTATTTCTATTACTGTGTCCTGGGTTTCCCCATAGGCTAGTAAGACCCAAAGAAATTTGGGTTAAATGTATAATTGAATGGATGTCCCCAGATTTCCTAGCAGTTCCTGCTATGAATTGGAACTGGGTTATACATAATGATAACTGCCTTTTCAAATCAATGGCCTGTAGCTACAGCTGCTGTAAGGATTCATTGGCAACACTTGTGTCAGACATTAATTGGGTATCCCTAAAAATGAATTTAATGGTCAGATCTGCTTGGGAAATCCTGGATAAAAAAATAGAACCATATCTATTTATTAAAGGCATTCTTAGAAACTTTCAGACGCTAATTGCTGATTAACTCTAGGAGAGGATACATTATGGAAAGTTCCAAATTTCTTCACAGAGCTTTTCTTGGAACTAGTGTTCTACAGAATAGTTTGAGACTTGCTCTCTAATTAGGTGTGAATTACTTTGTAGAGAAGACTATTTGCTGCTCTCCAGTTCCACACCCCCAAAACAAATCTTCAGTCAGATGGAAGAAATTAAAAATGGCAGGAAAGATAGAAATTTCACAAAATAAGATGCTTAAACACTGGAATCTAATGGAAAAGGAAATTAAAATTCAAGAATTCTCAGGGATAAAGAAATTTCCTATAAGTAGGTGCCATGCACACAGTATATATACAAAATATTTGTGGATCGAATGTATGATTTTTTTCTAGTAACATTAAAATATCATTAATAGAGATTTTATTGGCTGAGCCATGTCCATCTTCCTTCTGTTGTTTCCCCTTAGGGAAGGAAAACTAAATATTTGACTCACAGTTTGTAAAATCAAGACTGATGAAAAGCCGTGTAGATCTTGAATGAAAGCGAATTGTGATTTGAGCACAGTGTACTAATATACTGTAAGAGACATAAAGTAATACATATTTTTGAACCATTAAGTCCATCTTCAGGAATTTATCCTAGAAGGCAAAAGAAATAAGGAATTCTATGAAAAGTCATTGATAAAAGAATTATTTAAAACAGTAAAATTAGAAACTATTTAAGTCTAAACTGACATTAATGTGAATTCCAGCTCTGTCACTTTCTACTCGTGTGATCTTGGGAAAGTTATATGATTTTTCAGAGCCTCAGTTTTATAATCCAGAAAATGGATATAATAATAGTACTGATCTCATAAGGCTTTTGTGAAGATAAAGGGTAATATATATACAGCAGCTCAGAGTTTTACACAAAATAATCACTAAAATCTAATTAAACAAATGAAACAGTGGATTTATCATGTATGATACAATATAATAGAATATTTTCTAGTTACTGTGAAAGCTACATAGGAAGATGGAAAAATCTGGGGTTTGGTGCTAGGTGAAACTTACAAACTATAACAAGTCTAGGATAAGCCATGTGTAAAATAATTAGTTTTATGCAATTCCATGTCTTTATCATTAGACTTCTATATATACCTTTCAGACATACCTTGGAAATATTGTAGGTTCAGTGTTAGACTACCACAGTAAAGTGAATATCATAATAAAGTGATATTGTAAATAATTATATTTACCAAACCAAATAATTATTGGTTTCTCAGTGTATATAAATGTTATATGTATAATACATTACGGTCTGTTAAGAGTGCAATAGAATTATATCTAAAAAAAATGTGCGTATATTAATTAAAAATACTTTATTGCCCAAAAGTGCTAACCATCATCTGAGCCTTCAGTGAGTCCTAATCTTCACTGGCGGAGAGTCTTGCCTTGTCGTTGAAGGCTGCTGACCGATCAGGGCGGTGGCTTCTAGAGGTTAGGGCTGCTGTGGCAATTTCTTAAAATAGGATGACAATGAAATTCGCTGTGTCAGTTGACTTTTTCTTTTTTTTAATTTTTTAAATGTTTTTATTTATTATTAAGAGAGAGACAAAGACAGAGCATGAGCATGGGAGGAGCAGCAAGAAGGGGAGACACAGAATCCAAAGGAGGCTCCAGGCTCTGAGCTGGCAGCACAGAGCCCAACACAGGGCTCGAACTCACAAACTGTGAGATCATGACCTGAGCTGAAGTCAGACGCTTAACCGACTGAGCCACCCAGGCACCCTGGTTGACTTTTTCTTTATTGAACAATTTCTTTGCAACATGTGATGCTATTTCATAACATTTTATTCATAGTAGAACTTCTTTTAAACTCATAGTCAATCATCTCAAATGCTGCTGTGGCTTTATCAACTCAGTTTATGTAGCATTCTAAATCCTTTTTAGTCATTTCAACAGTCTTCCCAGAATCTTCACCAGGAGTAGATTTCATCTCAAGAAACCACTTTCTGTGCTCAACCTTAAGAAGTAACTCATTTGTTCAAGTTTGATCATGAGATTGCAGCAATTCAATCACATTTTCAGGCTCCATGTCCTGCTGTTTCTACCATATCTGCAGTTACTTCCTCCACCAAAGTCGTGAATCCCTCAACATCCTTCATGAGGGTTGAAATCCACTTCTTCTAAACTCTGTTATTGTCAATATTTGATCGCTTTTTATGAATCATAGTGTTCTGAATGGCATCTAGAATGGTGAATCCTTTCCAGAAGTTTTTTGATTTACTTTCCCAGATCCATCAGAGGAATGCCAATGGCATTTATAGCCTTATGAAATGTACTTCTTACATAATAAGACTTAAAATTTGAAATTACTCCTTGATCCATTAGCTGCAAAGTGGATGTTATGTTAGAAGGCTTGAAAACAATGTTTATCTTAATGTACTTTTCCAGCAGAGCTCTTGAGTGACCAAGGGCACAGTCACAGCAGTAATATTTTGAAGTAAATCTTTTTTTTTTTCCTGAGCACAGGTCTCAACAGTAGGCTTTAAATGTGCAGTAAACCATATTGTAAACAGATATACTGTCATCCAGGTTTTATTGTTCCATTTATAGAGCACATATCACCATAGCAAATACAATAGTGGTGAAAACTTTGAGATATTGTGAGAATTACCCATTGTGATAATTACCACAGTTTGTGGTATATGTCTCACATACCCATTGTGAGAATTACTTTGTGTGACATACACACAAAGTGAGCAAATGCTGTTGGAAAAATGGCGCCAAAAGATGCTCAATGTAGGGTTGCCATAAACCTTCAATTTAAAAAACAAAACAAAACAAAACATAGTATTTGTGAAGCACAATAGAGTGAAGCACAATAAAACAAGGTATGCCAGTATATCCCTTAGTGTTCTAATTGAATTTATACACATTTTCTTTTGAAAGCTACGGAGGGCTGTGATCTTATTTGAGGATAGCTGTGGCAGTCAATGCAATAATCAGTGACTAATACACAAGTAAGGGAGCAAGCAACTATTATCAAGTATTATGTTCCTGGCTGCCTTTCCTATAAAAGACTGAAACTGTTTTTGAAATTGTAACACCTTCCCCTTTATCTGAGGTTATGGTATGTTCCATATAATATATAACACACCCATGTTGGCCTTCACTTTTTTATATATAGAAGACACGTTCACGTTTTTGTTTAGCCCATTATTTCTTAAAATTCGAACTGTAGAAAGCAGTCCCCCAAATGCTGGAAGAACACAAAGACTCAGTCAAAAAGTGCTGTGCAGGGTTAAAACATGAACAAAACAGCAGCACCTGGGTGGCTCAGTCGGTTGAGTGTCCAACTCTTGATTTCAGTTCAGGTCATGATCCCAGGGTTGTGGGATCAAGCCCCACATCAGGCTCTCACTGAGCATGGAACTTGCTAATATTACCTTTCTCTTCTTCTGCCCCTCTCTCCTGCTCATGCTCTCTCACTCTGTCTCTCTCTTTCAAAAAAAAAAAAAAAAGTGACCAAAATCATCTGAAAAAGCTCTGAGAAGGCTAACTAAACTAAAATTTTCTGCTGTGTTTTGCATAGTCTTGTGATTCTAAAAAATATTTTGCTTTGTTTTGTTTTTCAAAAAACCTATTAATATTTAATGGAATAATGATTCTTTGCATCTTACGTTCAAAACTGCTGGTTTAGCCAATCCTTTTCAGAGGTTTCCCCATCGTTACGCAGTAACTTGAGCAAGAAGCTGATTTAGCTGCTTATTTTTTCCAGTGATAAGAAAAGCACAGAAAGGAAAGTTACCCAACTTGGTTGGAGAGTGTATCTTCACACAGCAGAAAGACTCCTCCACACTGTGTTCATATTTTGAGCTTTCTACTTCCCCACAGTGTGTCTCACCTTTACCTCCTACAGCTACCCCTCCACTGGCTGACTTTGAAGTGAAGCCCACCCTGAGTTCCCCAACATTGTCATATATTCCTACTCCTTCAAAAGATGCAGTCTTCTCTCATTTATTCCAGGTCATGTTTTCCTAATCTGAGACCCTCCCCCTCAATGGGCTTTCATGGACCCATTGTAGATACCGTTTAGAGCATTTATTGATTTAACAAAGACCATGTTTCTCTGAAAACTGTGTCAAAACCTCCAAAACTGAATTGTTGCACACATATGGAGATTGCTCTCACACTTCTGACCATAGACATGTGACTAATGCTGAGTCAATAAGATTCAGTCTATCAGAAATGCAGTTAGGACAGGGGCAGTTGGGTGGCTCATTTGGGTAAGCATCTGACTCTTGATTTCAGCTCAGGTCATGATCTCACAGTTGGTGAGATCCAGCCTGGTGTGAGGCTCTGTGCTGACAGTGCAGAGCCTGCTTGGGATTCTCTGTCTCCCTCTCTCCCTGCCCCTCCCCTGCTCACACACTCATGTTCTCTCCCTCTCTCAAAAATAAATAAAATAAATAAATTTTCAAAAAGGAATGCAGTTAGGACAGACCTGGTCTAATTCTTTCTGTACTGTTTCCTTGGAGTGAGGTGATTTGAACTCAGGAGCCTAAGGCTGACATTATTTGGCAGCCATATTCTCAAAGAAATACGATCAGGCTGGCTCATTTAGAGAGAAAATGACATTTCAAGGAAACACAATAGTGACTGTGTAACCCCAGAGAGATACAGGAGGGGCGGGGGAGAGAAAGAATTTTTATAAAAGAGTTTTCTGTTTCTGATAGCTTTCCTCTGTAGGGTCCCCCACTCAGATACAGGTTATTCACATTCTCCTTGAACGAGAGATATCTCAATTTACAATAAACGACTTTATGCAAATTTGAAATATGTTTTCATTACTCTTAACTGGAGTATCCTTAATTAAGATAGAGCTGCAATAGAGCCATTCCCATTACTTATTAGTAAATGTTTCTCAAGGACACAGCGCCTCAGCTCTGAAGAATACTATGGAGGTTGGTGCTCCAGGGAAGGTGACAGACTGACAGGAGGGCCTGTTGTGGCCTTTCACATTTCACTGTGCAGGCACCTGCCTTTTGTCTCCACGTAAATCTGACTCAGGATTATATAGTATCAGAAATAAGTCATCCACTAGCTGCAGAGGGGATATAGAATGAACACTTCCAAATATTCTCTCCACAAGTCAGATTACATATGTGAGCCTACTGACTTCTACAACTTTTCCATTTCTTTCCATCCTCCTCGGCACAGCATGGAGAGGTTCTGAAATCATGACCTCATTCTGAAAGACCGAGAGGGTGTCCTTTGCAGTTCTTGTGCTGGCTGTGTTTGAAGATGTCTTAAGCATTGCAACTAATTGTGGAGGCAGTGGTTAGGTGAGAGATACCACGGCGTCTCTGGAGACTCAGGAGTCTGGGGAATAAGAAATCAAAGGAAACTCCAGTCTTGGGCAGGAACTGTAGAAAAATAAAACACTCATACTTCAGGACCTGTAGTGATTTTTTTACTGGGTATTTACATAATGATGGTGGTCAGAAACCGGCACCTTTTGTTGCCAAAGTCCTAGGTATCCAGAACCCATCATGATCTTTACTTCTTTTCTAAATCTGAAAATTTAAGGCCTCAATAACATATCTATATAGTCCCTCTTGAAATCTCTGTATTATACTAGGCACTGACGTTAGCTTCCTGTGTATAAACTTACTCTCCCAGAATCAAATCATGAGGTGTGGAGAAGAAAATAATATATCACTGAGTTTTTACTTAGACATAATCAGGTCAGGGCTTCACCTGGTCACTGGTCCCAATATTATTAAAATCATAAAAAACATGATAATTTATGCAAATTTTAAGTATCTTATCTTGGAAATCATTGCATTGCTCTTTCTTTTCACACACACACACACACACACACACACACACACACACACACACACACACCCCGTTTCCCCTGCATCTCAGGCTCAGCCAGGCAGGGAAAACTCACTTCTTGCCAAAGGCCATTTAGTAGAGATAAAAGGAGAATCGATTACACAGGGATGGTTGTGCCACCTCTATTCCTCTCCTTAAATACAAATTTGGAAGCATTTTGAGAACCTTTGATTTTATCTTTGTTTCTACTTGCTGTTACATACTGTGTCAGGTACTTAACCAATGCTAATCATGGATTCTTCTTTAGATTTTTTTATTGGATCCTTCTTAATACCCAGCACTATAGTTAGCTTAAAAATATATGAGTGAAAAACTGAACACGTAAGTATAAAATTTCTGTTGGCAGGCAAACATAAGGATGGAGAACTGAGGAGAATCAAAATAATTTTATATCTTTAGATAAATGGTATCTTCTTTCAGAATCATCTAACCTCTGCCCCGTTTTCTTTCCCTCAACCAGGGAATTATTTTGCACTTTCTACAGAAAAAAACAAAAAAACAAAAAACAAAAAAAGCAAAACTAATTCAGTATTCATTGCAAAGGGAAAAGATTTGTATTACTTAGTTTGATAGACAGTTGCTTGTAAGCAGGTCAAAAAGCTTGAGCAAGCCCCAAACACCAACAACACGCCACATTGCTGGGAAGAAACGCATACGTAGAGGGAAAGGTTTCTGAAAGGGAATGTGGCCTGATGACATAATTCATAACTGCCTTTTTCTCAGCACTTCACATGTGAAACAAATTTAGGGCCGAACTGGGCATATCAGAGAGAAATAGTAGAAATAAAGTATAAGAAAAGGAACATTCATTGCATATCAAAGTTCTTCAAGGTCATCAGAACTGAGTTTTCTCTCCCAAAGTGTTGAATATGTGAGAAAAGAGAAACCTAACTTTCAATGAGCTCTGAAATAGCAACTTTTTCCTCCAATAGAACACTATGAATGTTGAAAAGTACCAGACAGGAATGCTTTAAATGAATGATGGATTTGCAGCATATGTGATGGGATGCTCTATTGTTTTTTATGATATTTTTGAATAGAGAGCTAGTTATCAAAGCTTGCTTTTTATGGTCCAGTGAGTCCATTGCAGAAAAAGTGGAGAAAAGTGATTTAATAATTCTAGACTCATTTTTTCCCTTTGAATTTGCTTCCTCCTTTTGGAATTCTTTGGATATTTTCATCCAACTCCTCGATATTTTATGCTGTGATAAAGGGAACCTCTAAGCATTTAATCCTAGAAGATGGAAAAAATATAATGAACAAAGAAGGAAAGACAGTGGTGATTTCAATAGGGAAGCCTTGAAGGAAGAATAAGAAAGTAGGAAATTGCTTCAGGAGAAGGTAAGTTTACATAATGTTCAGGCATCGAGTGTGATGCAGTGTTTGAGAGCAGTGTTGAAGAATGAAACATGAGGACCTAACTACTCAGGTCAGGTTATCCACCCCAGCAGCAGGAGGGTTACAGAACTTTGATGCTGGGAGGGATGATGAAGATAGTTATGTCAGAGGCTATGAACTGGCTGTTCTCAGATGTGCTGAACTTGATCTTCAGCGACTCTGGAGTCCTGGATGTGAATGCCTCCAGACAGAATGAGTGTGCTCCCAGCCTCAGTGCTCCTGCTACAGTGTCACGTCCAGCTGCTGCTTCCCTCGCTTTTATAACCTGCCCTCCGAGGACACTTGAGTTTGCGATTCCCGATCTAGCCCAACTCTATTTTTTAATTGTAGCAACCACAGCCTAGAGAGAACAAGTACTTTTCAAGATTACCCAAATGGAGGCAAAATAAGAGATGGAAAACCAGCGAGCTGTCATTCCTCAGTTGGAGTTTAATATGTACAGGTCCACAGTATTTTTTCAGCAATTCTGAAAACTGAAGTTTTCATAGTTCGTTTAAATGCAAAACCTCTTGTGAACCGATGCAGCCTATTAGTGAAATATTATGTTTCATTGCAAAAAAATATGAACTTACAATACTATGTTTGATTCTAGGTATGTTTATAACATGCATCAGGCATTGCATTTTTACCTTTCTAAAATCTAAAAAATGTGCAACTTTGAAATAGATCTAGCATCATAGTTTTAAGAAAAAGACTTAGCACAACACACTCAGAATGAGGGAGAGAGAGTGAGCAAGAGTCCTCAATGAAATATATTTGTGTGTGTGTGTGTGTGTATATATATATAATCTTCAATAAAATATGTATTTTTGTGTATATATATGTAAAAATCCCAAAGCATTAACATTAGTAATTAGTGGGAATTAGTTTCCCCTTGGCTCAGACTATCTAACCCATTCAGATTCTCCTTTGGCAGTGGAGATCCATCACACTTCTTGGTTAAATTCCCTTTAAGATGGCCCTAGGCTGGCTCAGAATAGCTCACATCTGGTCCGTAGGAATCCCGCAAGTGTTTTTATCTCAATGAACACTGGGAGTACACACTGGTCGCCGTGTGGTCCCTCTAGTTCTCTCATCTTTTTTTCCAGGGATATGCCTGATATTAGTACACTGTGCCCCCAAGTCCATACGTCAGATCCTCTAAATTCTCTTGATTCTCCTCCCTGTCCCATTGTGTTTGAGCTTAGCAAGAAGTTGCCCTGCCCCTCCCTCAAGAAAGAAGATGCAACATGCTTAGGACACTGACAGTTGTCTCCAAAAGATTCCTCCACTTTCCCACAACTCCAGGCTCTTGTAGTGTCAACATGGATAAGGTTGAAAATAATGATTTTAATGTAATTCTCAGCACGTGTTGGATAGATGGTTAACATTTTGCTTCTGTGGAATTGTTAGCACCTATTATATTGAGATTCAACCATATATGAGACAGAAGATTTTATTTTTAGCATCCAACTACATGAAAATATTTCTCTTTTTCTCTGTCACGTATATATGCATGCATGGACACACACACAATCTTATTTACAAAAAAAAAATCTTAGTCTTTCATTTATTCAAGTTAAAAGCAAATATCTTTCTGATGAAAAACATCCACTGTATCTGGCAGTTAGTCAGAGTAAGTAGGAATGAAAGATTTTTTTTGTTTCTAGGGTATTGGTTTATTTCAAGTGAATTTAGTTGTTAACTTGGTGGACGATTAATTTATTAATTCCTTCATTGACTCCCAGAATAGTCATGTCTGTGAAAGGCATTTAGGGGATATGAAAACTAAGATACAGTTCTGTTCTCAACTTATGTCATAATGTTATTATACAAATGTGTGTAATTGTATTATCAAAGAATTGTACTATGACAGCGACCTGAATGAAGTATTAAGGGAGTATAAAGAAAGGACGAAAGGGAGACCTGGAGGAGCAAAACAAATTAGGAAAGAGTCTGCCAAAGGAGTATATCTGAGCGTGGATATTCCAGGCAGGGAGCTTTGAGCCTGCTGTGTAGAGGCATGAGGATGGGGTATGCCCAAGGCGAATAGGTACATCATACACATTTGCTGTATGCACCGAACCCCAAACTGGCTATGTGTTACCTTTCTTGATCCTCATTTTACAGACCCGAAAACTGAGAGTCAAAGGGATTAGTTCAACTTTTCTTAAACTCTCAGCATAAATTCAGCACCTACTATATGTCATACCTTCTTCTAGATTCTAGACTGAGTGAAGAATGCATTTGTAGTTAACTTTTGTTGGCTTAAGAAGTTAATGAAGTTCATAATTGGAAATAAAGAAGTAATGCTTTTATCAAACTTTTATTTTCTTTTTTTTTAAGGTTTATTTATTTTGAGAGAGAAAGAGACAGAGAGAGAAAGAGGAAGAGGCAGGGTCAGAGAGAGAAAGAAGGAGACAGAATCCCAAGCAGGCTCCATGCTGTCAGCACAGAGCCCCCACATGGGGCTCGAACTCATGAACCATGAGATCGTGACCTGAGCTGAAACCAAGATCGGTGCTTAACTGACTGAGTCACCCAGGCGCCCCTTGGTCAAACTTTTCACCTGTAGCTGTGTAAAATATAAAATTTCAATTGGGAAATTTTTCCCATCACCGTTTTCTTAGAAAAATAAAAATTGGAAAAGCTGCTTAGTACAATATGACATTGTACTATTACAATGTATAGATGACACATACAAAAGTAATTATTAGCTACCAAGATCCCCCATAGATATAAGGTGATTACTACAACAAGTAGAAGTCATAAAATATAACCAGATATTTCCATGTCACATGGTTATTATACTTCCATTTCTCCTGTAAAATATGTTCAAAGGAAGAAACAAGCACAGATAAAACACAGACTCTGGAGGAGATACGGATATGAGGAGGGCTTTCATATTTCTAGTAGTACCTCGTGGGACTGAACCAGAGCCCCAGTTGGGAGATGGGATACTCTTGAGGCAGCTTGGAAACAGAGATATGATGTACCACCAATAAATGACCTCTGAGACTAGAGATAGCAGATACCAAAATGGGGGGGGGGGCTATTGGAGCAGGGTAGAGGGAGAGAGAGTGGTTTGTAGAAAAATCTATCCCTCTTTTTCCTTGGCCACATGGAAGCATTCCTCAAATTTGTGCAGCTTCTGAAATTTAAAAAAAAAAAAAAAAGATAATCAGGAAAACAAAGAGTGTGATTGGTTTCACCATTGACAGCCCTGAGTAAGGTTTGGTTCCAGGGATTGGCATCATTTCATATGTGGTTGAAATCTTCACAGTCCTCTGATAGCTCCACTGAAAAAGAAACAGGAAAGAGAGCAGAGTTGATAATTCAGTCATTCAATGTGTGTGTGTGTGTGTGTGTGTGTGTGTGTGTGTGTGTGTGTGGTACCTATTAAGGGCCAGGCCATCCTGTTCCCTATCAGCTGTAGACTTCAATTTCAGACTAGAGATATTTAGATGAAGCAAGAGAGTTTGTGGCAGTGAACATCAAGTTATTAATCTTCTTTTATAGCAATTAATTATGCATGGCGTATTCATTTCCCATAACCAGAAGTGCTATATGTCATTTGCTAGAAAATATTTTTAAATTAAAAACTCAATATAGCTTTAATTCATACTGTGAAAACTTTAATATCAAAATGGTTATTGAGATTCTTATGAAGGGACAATGGGTTGTCTTCCTTAAGTAAGCAAATGAGTATAATTTTCCTTTCTAATGAATTCTTCAAGAAGTAGAACTTTAAGGCATTCATAAAAGTCTTTAGAGATGTACTTTTTAAGTTAAAAATAAAAGAAACTGATGCCATTAGGATGCTGATTATTTTATCAACAATGCTATAAATTCTGCCCTCCTGAGGAGGATTAAAATATTCATTCCAGATTGCTCTCTTAGGAATTCATATCATATGCTCCCCATGGAGAATGGGGGAAGATGGAAAATTCCATGAAAATCCCCTAGTATTACAAAATACATACACACATTTTTCCCTAAGGGCATATTGTGTTTAATATGTTGTGAAATGTTGACTGGAGTAGCAGACATATTTTTCTTTTCTTGTTGTTGTTGTTGTTGCTAGATAATGATGTACTTAAGGAAAAGAAATAAAATATCCACCATTCAAAGAAATAACACTAATTGTGAAATGTTAAAGCATATTTTCTTAAAAAAGGAACTTCATGTGAACTCTTGAAAGTGTTCTGAAGAGAAGTAACAAAGAGCACCTTTTTTTTTTTTTTTTTTTTTTTTTTTTTGCAATTCTGGCTGTCAGGGCCATGCAAGAAGCTAGGGGAGACTCATTTCACTTCAAGTAGTCGTGTCCTCTCCAGGTTTGTCGTAGTCATTAGCTATCAGAAAGAGCAGTGATGTTTTATATCCAATAATTATAAAAGGTAATCCTGGCTGGAATTAATGTGATTCCATTGAGAGAAACTTGTGTCAAATTATTGTTACAAATAGCAGTTAAATTTTCCAGAGTTGCTAGTTAGAAGGATGTGATTGGAAAGAACTCTAAACCAGCCATTTTACTCACGTAGAATTTCCTTCCACTTCATTCCCCCCAGAAAGTGGTGCAGAACTGGTTGGTTCATTCAACACAGTAGTGGATACTCTTCTTTTTTGAGGGGAAGCGGGGAGTAGGTGCTGTTGAGTACCAGGAAGTTCTTCCTTTTATTGAACTGAAATGTTTCCTATAACGTGTTTCCTTTCCTTCTAGTTCTGGAAGAAAGTAGAACAAGTCATTCTTTCTTAGAATACTTGAAAATAGCAATCATGTAAACCTTAAATCTTTCCTTCCTTAGACTAACTGCCAAGTGTGTTTCATCTTTCCTTACACCATGTGGGTCTCAGATCCTCCTCACTTTCCTGGTTGTCATCTCCTATTTCATTTAGTTCTTGTTCTTTAATTTCTCAGTGTGTCATCTAAATCATTTGGTTTCCCCTACAGTTCAAAATGCTGTCGGCACTGGCGTAAGATCCTCCTGTATGTACACCTGTGTGTGCACACACCTGCATATTTTGTAGTGTCTTAAATAAATACATATGACTAAATAAATACATAGGTACATAAATAGATATAAACGCACATTCCATTAGCATGATGTATATCTTCAGAAGAGGATTTGAATCCCCAAAGGGATCAGAGTTTACATATAACATAGATATACTTTAACAGACACCAAGGAGTAATTTAAAATGCATTTTGGACTGACATTTTTAAAGTAAAAATACATATTCGTTCATAACTGTTGTGCGTAACTTTGAAATATTATTATATAAAGTAAGTGCTTTTTAGGACTATGTCCCCATACTGATCATGAATAAGAAGACCATCTGCATTTGAAATATTAGCTTTCATAGGCATTAATTCTATATTTGTTATTAAACCTGATGAAATAATAATGAGTATAAGTAGGTCACCTTCTATCAAATATCTTCTGGTGACTCTGTTTTGGGGCAGCCATGTGCCCAGTGGTTGACATTGATTGATAGAAGACAGTACGTCTCAACTGTAACAGTCTAATGCCAACTTTTGTAATGCCCTCGCTGTTACCCTGAAATGAGAATCACCTACTCACTTATTTAGAAGAAAATTGACTATAATATTTTATCATACAAAGAATAAATTAATATAATTTTAGTACTATAATGTGGGTTTCAATATGTACATGCTCAGTCACAAGTACACTAGAAACATATTCAACTAATTCTTAAATTTATTTATAATGAACAAATTCAGATTTAAGAGAAGTCCAAATCATAAGCTCCTCCATACAAGAAGTACAGGAGTTAAGAAAAGCAGGTGCATTGGAACTTAATGCAAAAATATCGTGTTAGGATGAGTGATAATGAACTAGTCTCAATTTTGGCTGCATTTGATTTTCTCTGTGATTGTCAACTGGGACAGTAGTATCTCATAGAACACAAGGAAACTCTTCCTTATGAGGAACTATCCCTTGCATGACTTCTAGTATCTTTCATCTCCTCCTCCCTTACCCACTGTATCTCTCTAATTCTTTCCAATCATTAGAACAGTTTTTATGTCGATATTTCTTTTTAAGTCTTTATTTAAATTCCAGTTAATATAAAAAGTAATGTTAGTTTCAGGTGTGCAATTTAGTGACTCATCACTTACATACAACACTCAGTGCTCATCTCAAGTGTCCTCCTTAATACCTATCCTCCACCCACCTCCCCTCCTGTAATCCTCTGTTCTCATTATAACATTTTTTTTAAAGCTGCTTCACATTTATAAAATGCCTCCATAAGGTTGTTCTGCTTTTGCAAAAATTCACTGATCTATGTTATTCAAGGTTAATTTTATCTCCTTAACAAGGAATATTGAGTCAAGTATCCTAAATTAAGTCTATTGGCTTATGGAATTCCTCTGGCCACATGGGCTTCTCCTAGCCCATTAATGTGGTTCTATCATGTTACTTTTCCTTTCCATTTGAAAGAGCTCAGCTAAAGATGGTACAGTGTGAGATGGTAGTAAAGTAAAAGGCCTGTTGAGTTAGTTCTTGTGGGACAATTCTCTCTCTTATAACCATAATTCCCTTATTAATAAGATGATATTACTTCATATTCTACTTTTCCAATGCACAAAATATCTTTTCATGATCAGAAATAGTTGTTAGAGATGCCTAATGTTTGGTAAAAGAGAGAATAAACAAAAAGACAAGCAAGTGAGAAGCAGGATGTCTAGGTTCTAGATTTGATTCTTTCACCAACTGTTGGTGGCATCTTGGCCAACTCATCCAATATTGCCATGATTAAGTGTTTCTAGATGCAGAATGGAAAGGTTCAATGAAATATTCTCATACCAATATCATAGGCCTCTGGAAAGGGCTAAGGGTTCTGAGAGGTAGCATGCTGGCAATGTAATCAGGCCAATAACGCAATAATTAAAAGTGAAGTGGGAGTAAAGAATTCCCAGTTTGAAAGAACTCCAAGATGTCTTTAATTATAATTCCTTTTTAAAATCCAGCTTAAAAAATAAAATAAAACTCCAGTTTTTATGGATATATGCATTTAACCATTTAGTGAGTCAAGTCTAAATATTTTACCATGTGATTTTTTTTACAGGAATTAGAACACATGCTTTAAGCATCCACACAGAGCTTTCCTAATAGAATGATGTTAGTACTATCCAAAATATTTGACCACAGGAAATCAAAGAACATTTAAAAACACAAGACGAGTTCATTTGATATGAAAACTAATGCCCAATAAGTAAGTTTAATTAAAATGTAACATCCCTAAATATAATTAAAATATAATACCACTAAATATAAATATTTAAATGTAACACCACTAAATAACACCACTGATATTAAATAAACACAGTGCATGAGTAAAATCAATAGAATAAGATGGCATTGCAGTTGTTTAAATACATGACTTAACATCTCCTCAGAAGCTACGGAAAAGAGGACTAAATTAGAAATAGATCATCATTCCAATATGCCCCTATAGCTCATACTGCCCAAATTATCCATGACTTTAACATTGTTATTCTAGGATCATAAATTAATAGGTAGTGTCAAAACCAGTGTAATTGAAATTGGGTGGGAATGCCACATTACAAGAGCAATTTGGATGCCAAATACATTTGTATCATCAGTCAATGTTGTTAGCTGTGGAAAGAAAAAGGTTGACACTGTATTCATGATAATTGCTTCAGCTGTTAATATCAACCTAATTGGAAATAAACAAGATCCAAGTAAGGCAATCAGGAGATACAGAATGACGGGGTTGCTGAAGTGAAGAAGAATGGTAAAGAACCATGAGTACAAATCAATGCATAGTCTATCTAAAAATCTGATTAGCTAAAATATGCAAATTACAGAGAAGCCACAGCAAGCAATGAATTACAGAAACAATTTGGATAGCTGGATCAAGAAAATATGAATGATTCCTGTTGAGTGTATACTCACTTACCTTAGGAGGCAGCTTGCTAGAAGAATGAACATGGAATTTAGAGTCACTGGTTATGAATATTGACATTTCCACCTACTTTCTGTGTAGGAAATGATGATCTCAACTCCATAAGGCACACTTTCCTTAATTTTATATTGGCCATAGTGATACCAGCTGGCATAGGGTGGTTCACATGAAATCACATGTGTCAAAGGAGTTCAAAATCTGTGAGATGACACTCAAATGCTGGTTTATTACTTTTTCTTTGCAAGGGTTTTCCGTGATTCTTTCAGACATGACCTTTACCTGAACCAGGGGAAGTGTTGGTTAAGGGTATAGACAGGTAACCAGTACTGCTGGGCAGGATTATAATCCTTGCGCTGCTTCTTAGCCACTATAGGACATGCATATTGACTGTTCTGCCTTCTGTAGACCCAGGGGGGAGCTTGAGATTTATAAATCACTTTTTTATAATTTGATCACTAACAGACTTTTATTTCAATATAATAAAAAAATGAAGTAACTCTATCCCCCTCATAGTGGAGGCATAATCTCTAGGTCAGTTCATTCACTGCCTGTGATTATTATGCCCAGTACACAGAAACTAATATGGCAGGGAAGGGATTCGTTGTTTGAGTAATGCATTTAGATCCCAAGAGTAAATCGGTGAAGATGGGCTTAAAGAGCATATTTTTTATGGTTTATTTTTTTCTAATCATGAATTATGAAATGGCCAGACAAATCCTGAAGTCTTCTACCATCAGCTTACTTAATATTTCTTCTATTTTTTTACGAAGAATACTAGTTTACTTATTCTTATAAATTATCAAGTCATTCTGTAGGAATACTTTTTTTTATACTCTAGCATACAGAAATTTTTTCATTAGGTGACTCCTGTTACTACTCTAAGAATTATATATAATAGCAGTTCACTCATGCAAATTACTGTTGCAAATTATTCCATATAACATATTTCTTTATCGAATTCCATTAAAGGTAATTTAGTCAATTAAGTTACTAGAATTAAATAATGAAGTCCTACTAACAAAATGATCCGAGAGAAAATTTTGAGGGGAATGGATAGGGTAGAAAATGTATATCCATTTATATTAATCAATCCCAGAATTTTCTGACATTTATTATTTAGAGACAATAGAAAATTGAAGTTTAAAAACCAAATGGTACTTTTACCATCTGACTGGAAAATTTTCTCAAAAGTAAAATTTCTTTTCACTTTTCCTCATTCTTCAGTTTGGATTATTTTTTCATGCAATCAACGAATATTTATAAGTGCCTATGTGTGACATTAAGTTAGAAATCTGGTGTAACACACTCTTCTTGTCTTCAGGTCACTAATACTCTGCCTGGAAAAGCATCACACAGATGGATGAAAATATCTATAAAAATTAAGTATATTCATGGTAATATAATACCTTTGCACAGTGCTTGATATTTCTCAAAGCACTTTTATGAATATAATTGTTTTTTGACCATTTTAGTCAGTAGAGTATCAACAGATAAATGTTCAATACTAGTAAAGAAATGCCATGATTCAAATGAGAATTTATGGCTAAATGAGTGATTTTGGCAAATAATGCTCTGAGTTGAAGGAAGAGATAAAAATGATGGTACCTATCACAGAAATGGAGAAGTAGATTGGGTCAACTGATTTGCGAGAAGATGAACTCATATTTAGACACAGTGAGATAGTTGACAATGGTGACCTTAGAACATACATTAGAAAACATCCAGGAAGCAATATGTATTCATAAGCTAGACAGATGAACACAGAGTAAAGACCATGAATATGGAGTTCACAGAGAAGAAGCTCTAATGGCCAAGAACACAATTTTTGTTTTTCCCAAGGAAGAAAATTAAAGATCTAGGAGACTGATAAAAATATAAGAAGGAAACAAGTTAAAGGTCAGATATGCAGATTTTTTTGAAGTCATGCACAGAGTAAGGGCATTTGTATAAATCACTATAAATAGGTACATAATCGTGATAGTCGAAAGAAAAAGTTACAAAAAAAATCGCAACAATGGCTATTGCACTACAAACTTATAATGGTCATTATAAACAGTCCAGTAATCTAGCAGTGAAAATTTTGCCAAGAGATCAGTATGTTAAATAATTGGATGAAAGCTGGGGGGAAAGAGTAGTCAGTTACAAGGGGAAGAGAGTAGAAACATGATAATTTATTAAAAATAATTGCAGCTAAAGAAGAATCTAGAAACTAAAGGATTATACCATTTTGCTAACAACATTTTAAAGCTAAAAGCATGACCATGTTTGATGGGAGTTATCCTATTGAAACTTGTAATGCTCTGGAGAGACCTGAAAGTAAATACTGCCCAAAAGAAGTAGAAAATTAAAACTTTGGTGGACAGCCCATGGACAACACCATCAAAGCAGCATCCCATTTTTCTGTGACCAGTTGCTTGCTATGAATAAATAATTCTCTTAAACCTCACATTAGTAGGAAGATGTATGGATGTTGCAGAAATATCCGTAAGTGAATCTTGTTGATTAATATTCGAATTCCAGATCTGCTGTGAAATCAGTCCTTACTCCAAATCTGAAAAGTAACTTTTAGTTTAAAAAAATTTTGGAGCCGCGAAATTATATATATTCTCCTAGAAAGGCAGGGGGAGATAAAGAAAAGTAAAGTTTTAACTATGTAGAGAAATGGGAAAAGAAATGGCCATGACAGAAACATGAAAAAAAAATTAAATCAGTTAGCAGGAAGAGAAGACTGGAGTAGCAGAGAACAATAACAAAACCCAAGAGCTTCAGAAGGTATTTGCAAGCAGCAAACCCATGAAAGGATACAGAGTGGCTAGACAGAAAGAGAAAGTTGTGACCAAGCACTCCAGTAGGTCACCTCAAATAGACATGACTGACTGAGCTAGGTCGGTATCTGTTGCTTTTCCCACTTGAATACATTTCTATTCCTGAAAGTGTTGAATATGCGAAATATATTTTAAATGTTTAAACCATTGTTACAGTCTCTTAGTTTTCAGAATTAGCTTTGTTACACAAAATTGAGTGAAACAGGTTCCTATCATTTTAAAATGGCAGTAAGAATGCAGAAAAGGTTCATATTCAATGGATAGAGTACAGTTGTTTCATAAGCAAGTTGACAAAGCCCATTCCCAGAACTCTGTGCACTTTTATTTGGATTTGCTTTTATTATTTTACTCCTAATAATGATTGTTCAAAACAAGTTCATTGGCATAATAGTTTGATCTGATTATCAGTACAAAAGCTGAATTCAGAGCAGGGAAGGGGACTCTACTGTTAAAAGCTCTAATTACCTTAAACTACTCCATTGACAAAAGCACATCTATTATTGCATTTAGAATTCATGCAGTTCTCAAATCCTTTCAAAAGTATTTTATTCACTGCATTGTTAGTGTTGTTGAAATTCTAATATTTACTCAAATATTCATGTATTTGTTCTTAAACATTTTAAAATGTGTTAATTTGATGCTATTGTATAAAATGTATGTAAAACCTTCATATAAACTTCGCATGTTAGAATTCCACAGTTTTTTTTATCAAGAAATCTAGGTTTTACACATACCTTTAAATCTTCATAGTTTTGTTTGTTCGTTTTCCAAATCTATTTTTTTAATTTATTTATTGTTTAATTTATATCCAAGTTAGTTAACATATAGTGCAACAGTGATTTCCGGAGTAGATTCCTTAATGCTCCTTACCTATTTAGCCCATCCCCCTCTCCACAACCCCTCCAGTAACTCCTCTGTTCTCTATATTTAAGAGTCTTTGATGTTTTTGTCTCCTTCTCTGTTTTTATATTATTTTTGTGTCCCTTCCCTTATGTTCATCTGTTTTGTATCTTAAATTCCTCATATGAGTGAAGTCATATGATATTTGTCTTTCTCTGGCTGACTAATTTCGCTTAGCATAATACCCTCCAGTTCCATCCACATAGTTGCAAATGGCAAGATTTCATTCTTTTTTTTTTTTAAACGTTTATTATTTTTGAGAGACATAGAGACAGAGCGTGAGCAGGGGAAGGTCAGAGAGAGAGGGAGATAAAGAATCCGAAGCAGGCTCCAGGCTCTCTGAGCCGGCAGCACAGAGCCCGACGCGGGGCTCGAACTCACAGACCGTGAGATCATGACCTGAGCCGAAGTCGGCCGCCCATCCGACTGAGCCACCCAGTCGCCCCATGATTTCATTCTTTTTGATTGCCAAGTAATACTCCATTGTATATACATACCACTTCTTTATCCATTCATCCATCAGTGGACATGTGGGCTCTTCCCATAATTTAGCTATTGTTGATAGTGCTGCTATAAACATTGGGGTGAGTGTGCCCCTTCAAAACAGCACACCTGTATCCCTTGGATAAATATCTAGTAGGCAATTGCTGGGTCATAGGGTAGTTTTATTTTTAATTTTTTGAGGAACTTTCATACTGTTTTCCAGAATGGCTACACCAGTTTGCATTCCTACCAGGAGCCAAAAAGAGAGCCTGTTTCTCCACATCCTCGCCAACATCTGTTGTTGCTTGAGTTGTTAATGTTAGCACTTCTGACAGGGGTGAAGTGGTATCTCATTTTAGTTTCGATTCGTATTTCCCTGATGATGAGTGACGTTAAGCATTTTTTCATGTGTCTGTTCACTATTTGAATGTCTTCTTTGGAGAAGTGTCTATTCATGTCTTTTGCCTATTTCTTCACTGGATTATTTGTTTTTTGGCTGTTGAGTTTGATAAGTTCTTTATAGATTTGGGATATTAACCCTTTATCTGATATGTCATTTGCAAATATCTTCTCTATTCTGTCGGTTGCCTTTTAGTTTTGCTGTTTGCTTCCTTCGCTGTGCAGAAGGTCCAAATAGTTCATTTTTGTTCTTTTTTCCCTTGCCTCCAGAGAATAGGAAGTTGCTGCGGACAAGGTCAAAGAGGGTTTTACCTGCTTACTCCTTTAGGATTTTGATGGCTTCCTGTCTTACATTTTGGTCTTTCATCAATTTTGAGTTTATTTTTGTGTGTGGTGTAAGAAAGTGGTCCAGGTTTATTTTCTTGCATGTCGCTGTCCAGTTTTCCCAGCACCATTTGCTGAAGAGACTGTCTTTATTCCATTGGATATTCTTTCCTGCTTTGTCAAAGATGTGTTGGCCATATGTTTGTGGGTCCATTTCTGGGTTCTCTATTCTTTTCCATTGATCTGAGTGTCTCCTTTTGTGGCACTGCCATAATGTCTTGATGATTACAGCTTTGTAATATGTCTTGAAGTCTGGGAGTGTGATGCCTCCAGCTTCGCTTTCCTTTTTGGCTATTCGGGGTCTTTTCTGGTTCCATACAAATTTTAGGATTGTTTGTTTTAGCTCTGTGAAGAATGCAGGTGTTATTTTGATAGGTACTTCATTGAATATGTAGATTGCTTTGAGTAGTGTTGGCATTTTAACAATGTTTGTTCTTCCTATCCAGGAGCATAGAATATGTTCCCATTTCTTTTGTGTCTTCTTCAATTTCTTCCATAACCTTTCTGTAATTTTCGATGTATAGATTTTTCACCTCTTTGGTTATGTGTATTCCTAAGTATTTTATGGGTTTTGGTATAATTGTAAATGGGATCGATTCCTTGATTTCTCTTTCTGTTGCTTCATTATTAGTGTATAGGAATGCAACTGATTTCTGTACATTGATTTTATATCCTGTGACTTTGTTGAATTCATGAATCAGTTCTAGCAGTTTTTTTGGTGGAATCTTTTGGGTTTTCCATACAGAGTATCATGTCATCTGCAAAGAGTGAAAGTTTGGCTTCCTCCTGGCTGCTTTGGATGCCTTTTATTCCTTTGTATTATCTGATTGCTGAGGCTAAGACTTCTAATACTATGAGGAATAACAGTGGTGAGAGTGGACATCCATGTTGTGTTCCTGACCTTAGGGAGAAAGCTCTCAGTTTTTCCCCATTGAGGATGATATTAGTAGTGGGTCTTTCATATATGGCTTTTATGATCTTGAGGTATGATCCTTCACTCCCTACTTTCTCGAGTCCAAACCTATTTTTCTAATTTTTTAAAATGTTTATTTATTTTTGAGAGAGAGAGAGAGAGAAAGAGAGAGAGAGAGAGACAGATAGTGTGAGCAGGGGAGGGGCAGAGAGAGGGGGAGACACAGAATCCAAAACAGGCTCCAGGCTCTGAGCTATCAGCACAGAGCTCCATGTGGGGCTCAAACTCACCAACCTGTGAGATCATGACCTGTGCTGAACTTGGACCCTCAACCAACTGAGCTACCCAAGTGCCCCTGTTTTCCAAGCCTATTATAAAAGAGGGGAGAAAGAGCTTGACTTTCAGTTGTTTGGGGAACTATGGAGGAGTATTCAAAATATTAGTTATATCTTTATTATAATTATCTTTTTTTGAGAGACAGAGGGTGTGTGTGCATGAGCAGGAATCAGAGGAGGGGCAGAGAAAGGGGTAGAGAGAATCTCAAGCAGGCTCCATGCTCAGCGTGAAGCCCAACATTGGGCTCAATCTCACAACATTCTGACTCAAAATCCAGAGTCCAACACTTAACCCAACTAAGCCACCCAGGTATCCCTTTACCATATAGTTTCTAATCATGCTTTTAAGAGGAAATACAATACAATATAGTTTTAGTACTGTCAGTAAACACCATTTGATATTTGGAGAAAAAGCACAGATTACTCTCAATCTCTTCATTTCTAGGTAGGGAATAGCCCACTGCAGTGAAATTAGAAGTTGCCTCTCTCCATTCTCTAAGGCTTCTTAAGATTTGTCATATATAAACTTAATGTGATGAGTAGAATATGTACTTTAAACAAATGAGTCATTTTTGCTGTTAAAAACATCACAAACTTCATTAGAAAATCACGGTGAATTTGTGGAGGAAAGGACTTATTTGTGAAAGCTGAATATTGCTGGAAGAAGAATGGCAGAGTGAAAATCTCCAGTTCCGCATCAACTCTGTAGTTTTGAGGTTTAAAGTGACGGGACTACAAATCTCTAAGGTCCTTTGCAAATCTAATCATTTGGCATAATTCCCTGGAGGGAATTCATATATTTTTAATTTTAGGATTCCTTTTTCATTTCTTTGGTTTAATTCCTTCAAATTGGAAAAGTCTTTAGACAAAGTTGTTTTTGTTGAGAATTAAGTGAATGACAATATATAAATCCTCTGAAATACACCTAGCAAATGAAAAACACTGTATTGGTGTTTGTTGTCAGTTTAAGGACTTTATTTTGCATATCACTGTGTTCCTGAATCAAGAGCAGTGCTTCATACTGAAGTATATGAATTGGACCCCAAAACATGCTTTCCTTTCTACTCTGTTCCTTTTGCTTCATTCACAAATTGTAATGCAGTATAAAAACTCAAAATGACACTCTTTTAACTAAGAGTATTAGAGTTGAGGACCTCTTCACTTAACTGAATTGTCCAGGAAACTTTTCAAGTCACTTAGTAGACCAAAGATTCAGTTTACTTGTATGTAAAATGGGTTGATTGTATTGGATAATCTGTAATATCTGTCTCAATTACATATGCTTTGAGATGTCGGTTGCATTTTCAGAGAGATATTTTAGTGAAGACTGGTGACATACTAAAAATTTCTCACATAAAGAGGCCTCACACTGTAAGCACCTGTACTGTGTCTACATCTATCCCATTTTTTTTTATGAGCTTAACATATCCTGCAAGGTATTAGTTCATCTTCAGGCCTACACTTAAAAAAAACCCTCATTCTTTGATGTCAGAAAATTCCAGGCAATTGCCACAAAGTGTGACTAACTTTAGGTGGCAAGAACCAACCCTTGTCTCTGTATTTTTAGATCTCTGTTGCCTTTTGATTCATCTTTAGTGACTGAATTTCCTGTGAGCATTAATGGGCTTTAGAAAAATACTGGTGTCATATCCAAGGTGGTCCTAAGGATAATAGATTCCCAGAAGTACAGTCACTCCCTAAATTCTTGGCACACTTGTGATTTCAGTAAAGAAGATTCTATTTTCATTATGATCCAGTCTAATGTGTTTGAGAACTTCACCGAGTTAGTTAAAAAAAATGCAACTGGGAATTATGAGGATATAAAAAGTAAAATCAAGGTGTTAGATTCCTTTAAGCCAATTTTTAACAATCAATTTGTAAGACTCGAAGCAAAAAGAAAAAAATATATGTATAAATTAAACCTGCATATCTGCATGTTTCCTGCATGCTTTTCTAAACCAAATATGTGTCTAGCAATAAATTGGGAAGAGAAAGATAGCTTGTTAGCTAAGAGAAGGGGTCAGCAAATGATAGCCTGTGGGTCAAATACATCCTGTCACAGGGTTCTGTAAGTGAACTTTCTTTGAAACACAACCATGTATTGTCTATGGCTGTTTTTTGCCCTCAACAGCAGCATTGGGTGGTTACCATAGAGACTTTGTGGCCCATAAAACCTAAAATACTTACTCTATGGCCCTTTGTAGGAATTTGCTGATCCCTGGCTCAGAACTTTGCTGTCATTTTATGATATGAGTTGGCGGCTCATTGTTATATCCACAGATAGATATGAAATCCAGGGGAAACTTATCTCTTCTAAGGCTGTTAAAATTATTGATAAGATTATGTTTAACCGCTAGTGAAAGATACATTAACTTTAAAAATATTAAATTCCAACTTGTAACCAAATCATTTTTATAACAAATAGTACATTAACTAAGATATGCATGCTTTAGTCAAAAGCCCACCTTGAAAAACAGGTGTCACAGTATACTCGTTTAAAGTATTAATTGAGGGCACCTGGGTGGCTCAGTCAGTTGAGCGTCTGACTTCAGCTCAGGTCATGATCTCACAGTTCATGGGTTCGAGCCCCACGTCGGACTCTGTGCTGTCAGCTCAGAGCCTGGAAGCTACTTCAAATTCTGTGTCTCCCTCTCTCTGCCCCTACCCTGCTTGTGCTCTGTCTCTCTCTGTTTCTCAAAAATAAATAAAAATGTTTTTTTTTTTTTTAAAGTAGGGGCACCTGGGTGGCTCAGTCGGTTAAGCGGCCGACTTCAGCTCAGGTCATGACCTCACAGTCTGTGAGTTCGAGCCCCGCATCGGATTCTGTGCTGACAGCTCGGAGCCTGGAGCCTGCTTCGGGTTCTATGTCTCCCTCTCTCTCTCTGCCCTTCCCCTGCTCACAGTCTGTCTCTCAAAAATAAATAAAATGCTAAAAAAAATTTAAAAAAAAGTATTAATTGATTGCTTTTTTCTAATGTTTCTTTTTGCTCTATAATCTTTCCCTTCACCCAGTCTACCAGGGTACTCTATTAGTTAATTGCATGCATTATCTTTATTGTCTGACTTTTCTAAACAAGCTTCAATCCTCATGTGTTTTCTCTCATAAAGGCATTACTTTCTTCTCAATCAAGAGAAAAATCTCAGCTTCAGTCATGTTCACTCTCCTTTAGCCTCATCTTCTCACACTTTACAATATAACTCCCTTTTAATTCTGTTTCTTGATTTCCCTTAAATCCATTGTCTTAACTTTTTCACTGCCTTTGCTCTAGACAGATTTATGGAATTATTGCATTATCTTAAACAGTGACTCTATTCCAGGCTCGGCCCATGTTAAATTCTCTTTCCCTAAGCTGCCAAAATTTTCTTTCCAATGTTTAGTTCTACTCATTTTCTTGTCTATTTAGAAATTTCAATGGCTCCTCATTGGTTAGAAAATAAAATCCATGCTCTTCAGTGTAATGTTTCACGACTTAAATAATTGAATCTCTGTCTGAAATGTTCTTTCCTCTTCAGATTACTACTCCTTTTTATGCTTAAAAGACATCTGTCAGGATCATTGTGCCCAGGGAATTTTTCTTGGCCACTGTCCTCCTCCAAACCTAGGTCATTCACTCTTCCCATGACACGCCACGTCACTCTGCCTCTGCCGCCCATTGCTGTGGGAGCTCTCAGCTACCAGGCAGGGGAACAGCAGGAAACAAATCACTCTCAGGAACAGAGGATTTTTCATCTGCAGAATCCTCATGTGACAACACAAGCAGCTAACAGGCACAGCCAGTTTATGAGCAGTGTAGGACATGTGCTCTGGAGTCCACAACTCTTCAGAGACAAAGGTGGGGATAATGATCCAGAGTGGAGGCACCAGAGACCCGCATCTGGATTTTGATGCTAATATAGTATCATTTTTACCTAAAGTCGTTGGAGGGACCAAAAATCATTGAGATTACCTTTCCATTCTACACCTCCTACCTCGTCCGGTAATTGCCATAATAAATTTAAATTATCATTCTGTCCCACAATACCTTTCAGCCTCACTTTTCAGCAATCCTTTTATTTCTCCCTCTTCTCCTGGCATTCATACACACACACACACACGCGCGCACACACGCACACACACGCACACACGCACACACACACACTGCTTTATTTTCCTAATGCACACACTTTCAATGCTCCGTGCTTTCTGATCCTATTTTACCCATTGCTGGAACACTCAATCTCATTTTTCTTACCTCTCAAAATCGTAGTCACTCTGAGGCTTAACTAACTCAAATGCCATCTGTTCTCTTCTTTCTCAAAGCAAATGGCCTCCTCGTATGCACTTGACGGTTATTTAATCCTTCCTGCTAGCATATAAATTATCACCTGGTATTTTTTATCTTTGTATCTCTCTTCCAGCTGTATGGTGATGTGTTACTTACCTTTTATTACCTCACTGCCTGGCTTGGTGCTTAATATAGAAGTGAACCTCAATATATATGTGTGTGTGTGTGTGTGTGTGTGTATATATGTATATATATATATTACATATATATTATATATATAGCATATATATTACATATATATTATATATATATGTATATATATATATTTACATTACATTATTGAACTGACCTCTGGAACAAAGCATGAATTTTAAATAGCTCTCAAAATACTTTTAGGGGTGATGCCATTTTGCTCAACCACTTCAAATCATTGGTGTGTGTGTGTGTGTGGTTTGTTTTTTTTTTTTTGAACTGGGAGGAGATTGTAAATTTACTCTAGTTTTCCAAAATATACTTCTCAATTACCTTTCACAGCTTTTCTGTGCATTATCATTCAGATGAGTCTCTTTAGAGCAGCCCTGACAGGTGGTCTTGAGAGACTGAGATTAAATGTGTATTTTCATGGGCTCACGGGGAACTGCTAAGCTTTGGCTCATTACTGACACTAAATCCATTCAAAGCTATTGAAAAATTTACTCTTCCATTTTATATCTCAGTGAGTCATCTTCCTTTTAGAAACATTTATGACAAGTTCAAAAAAATATTAGTGTATATGGTATATGGCTTATTTTTATATCTTTTTATAAACTATTTACTTATACTGGAAATATTCTAATATTTAATTTTAAATCCCTAATACAAAGAATTTTTATATCTTTTTATAAACTATTTGCTTATACTGGAAATATTCTCATATTTAATTTTAAATCCCTAATACAAAGAATAGCCTCATAGGCCCAATGAGAAAATAAATTAGATATGATCTCAATGAATGTCCCTTTCTCTGGGGACTGAAGACATAGAATTGTGCCAACTGTCTAAACTCACCTTGTCTTCTTGCGATTCATTGCTTATGTGGTATGGCTTTGCTTATAGGATGGTGTGAGCGTCTCTACAGAGCAGCTGCAAGTGATTATCAAATGAAATGCAATGCAGACTGACAAGATCACTCCTGAATTCTCTAACTTTCTTATATCTCCAAGACTGATCTTTGACATATAGTCAATTGCCTTTTTAAATCTGGGTCTTCATTTGTACTTTTTCCAATTCCCAATGAATAAATTCACATAAATCTGTCAGAAATTAGCCTTTCTGAAGCTTCTGTTAACAGCTGCTAGAAGCAGCTGGACCCATAAACAGTTGAGAATATGACAAGTCAACCTACTACTTTGCCATTGAAGGTTGGCTTGCCTTAAAGACTTTCCACTGCTGTGAGAAATTAAAATAGACATGTATTAAGTTTTTTGAATGTGGAATTTCTCCATTCACTTTACCATTTATTCATTTAGCACATCTATGATATAGAATTGTATCAGATGCCAAATATAAATATTATGGTATTACAATAAAGAAGAAACTACTCTCAGTTTAGAAGGTTGGCAAAGGGAAGACTTCATCGAGGAGCTGAATCTTAAAAATTGACCAATTTTAATGTATTCAAAAGGAAAATAATTAAACATTTATTTAGTGCTATGTGCTTCACCAGCCAGGGAACAACTACAGGTGAGTAATGCATGCCCCTTGCCATATGTATGTATATAAACACATAAATGTATATATATACACATATATTTATACTTATATATATAAACACATAAATGTATATATACACACATATATATTTATATATATATATATACTGTTTTATGTGTTTTAAGCTACAATACCCATTTATCTATTATTTAAGGTACCTGAATATTCAAGACATTATTGTTCCTCTCTATAAACTGAAGTCTATTTTATGTCGTCAATGCATTACTGAAAGAAGAAATGCTTTCTTTATAGGGGTTTCCAAAGAATTGTTTAGGAAGTTAAATATTTTAGATTAAATTTCATATGGGTCCAGTAAGGGAATTTGTTTTTAATATTGACCAAGGCTAAGTAACCACTTGCAGAGTTAATGAAGTGTTCTGCCCTAATATAAATACTAATTTTGATAATATCATTTTAAATAGGCATATCAGGATTATAAATGATTTATTGGAAAGTTAATGGAGTCAATTCCATAAAAACAACCACTCAATTTTGTGAACTTTAGCCATCCATGAGGCATATTTTTTTTTATAAATATCGAGCTTGGGAGAGGGCATATTAGTTTGACACGGAAACAAAGCACACTAAAATGCATAATACTTATTTTTCTCGTCTCATTCCAGAGGTTATACCTCTTATCTTAATAAGCTTTGTAGGAAGCTTTGTAGAACCCAGAGAAATCAGAGACAATGAGAATGATGTCTCAGGCATCACACTGTATCCTTGCTCCTTGGAGGGGATGAGGGGGAGTGATGATTGGGGAGATGAAAATGTAAACAGATTAATTAGAATAAGTTGGAATAAGTGTTTTAATGGCAGTGCTAGAGAAAGGAAGAGGAGAGAAAATTAGAACACTGGAAGCATGTGGATAAAATCCCAAAGTTCACAAGGGAGCATGGTGTGTTTGAAGATCAGCAAGGAGGATTTGGACTTGAGCTGAGGAGTTCTATTGGTGTGAAATCACAGAAGACCAAGTGAAGTTGGTAGTGTAGTGTCAAAATATGGACACTCTTTTGTTTTATAGTTCTTAAAAAACCAATGGTAGATTTTGAACAGGAACGGCTAGAAGATTGTGAAGGTCAGTTAGGGGAGCAGAAATGATGAGAGTAAAATGAAATGAAAGGGAAATGTCAGCAAAACGCCACATTAGTGCACCATCGCAGAATTTAGGCACAAGGTAAGGCTGTGGCTGTTATAATGAAAAAATTAGGAGCAAGAGGATGTGGGAGGGAACAATTAACAACTTTGTGGCAGATTGAGAGAAGACCTATTTCAAAATGACTCTGAGATCTCGAGTTTGGGTGTTGGTAAGAAGTACATTTATTGACAGAAATGAAGAAATCAATTTGGATAGGAGGAAAGATACTTAACGTGCTATTTTTTAACTTGATTTTTAAATGCATTTCATTTGAGATGACGTGAACTATCCAAGTAGTGGTACCATGGAGAAAGTATGTGTATTATTTACTCATGCAAGTTAACAATATGAAACTTAATTCTCTTTGTTAAAACTAAGGGAAGAGATATCCCTCCCCTTCTGTTTCTCAGAGCATTTACCTTAGAAAATTTGCAGTTGTAGGTACTTTTCATCTGTTCAGACTTTTGAAGTCTAGATACAATTTTTGTCAGCTTTTTGACCCAAGAATGTCCTTCTCTTGAACCTGTAAGCTTCAAGGGACATCAAGGGGATAGCACCCCTGTCTCCCAGTTTCTACTGAGAGGGTAGGAGCCTAACTGGGAGCTCCAAGTTGCAAAACTACTTCCAGTCATAAAGACATAAAAGGCATGCTTTTCTTCTGGATAAAGCTAAATAGTTAGCACAGAGGGTCTCCACAGTCTCCAGGTAACGTTAGGATGAATAATGTATGACAAATGGTGTTTCAAGTCCTCTTACTTATTACTTACTGTTAATGGTTTACTGGTTACTGGTTTACTTGTAATGGAATGTATCTGCTTGGCTCTATAAAAGGGTGAGATTTACTTTCCTCTCTGCAATCTCTTAGCGAATTGCCTGTAATGCGCCTCACATTCTGGCTTAATGCTCATGCAGTAGGAATATTGTGGTTCTCTTACCTTCGTGGAAAGATTTCCTGGGTTAGGGGAAGATTTTGTTTTTCACTGTATTTCCCCAATACTTGATATTGTAGACAAGGGGTCAAGGCTGAAAATGGACATTTAGAATTCTCATCATAGAAAGAACAATTGACAAAAGTGAGAAGAGTTAACTGAGAAAGATGGCATGAGAACAGTTGGAGACCAGGGTCTAAATTTAATGTAGCATCAGAGCTGCAGGGCTGGAAGTAGAAGGGAAGTGAGATGTGGAAATGGAAACCTTGTTCAGTGAAATAATAGTGGAACCATTCTGCAGAATAACATTGAAGATGAGGAAGAAAGGGAAACATTTTAAAGAAGGATTGTTCTACTGTCCAAAGTCCGCCATGACTGTCTCTCTGACCACCTCCTTTCCTCTCAACATTCACCTCCCATAGAAACTATACATTCAGAGTCTGTTTATTTTCATCTCAATGAGGATCCCTTGCCTGGAATCCCCTTATCCTCTTTGCTTCACCAAAATAAGCCTGCCTCATTCCTTAAAGTGAAGCTTTTGCACCTCGTCCTCCAGGAAGCTCGTCCTAACCACCTCCCTCCTAACTAGCATGCCCCGAAATGCTTCCTTAATGGACTGTATTTCCTTTCCAATATTTCACATGCTTTTATAATGACCTGTTTCTTTGTGGATACATTTATCAATACTGCTTGCTCCTTGGAGGGGATGAGGGGGAGTGATGATGGCTTATCTATCTGTGTGTTTTCAGCACTTACCACAGGCCCCATCATATTAAAATATTTGTTTATTCAATTAAACATGCAAAGATAGGAGGGCTTAAAGGAAAGACTTATTTTGCAGAATGATTTAGACTATTCAATGCCACCATTCAATGGCACTTATGTAAGCTATAGCTACATGTGACCAATCCAAGAGAGGTACTGTAAGTGTAAAACACACACCAAATTCCTGAGTCTAAAATCTTAAATATCCCATTACTAATTTTATATTGATCACTTGTTGACCAATATAGCACAAAGTGATATTTTGAATACATTGGGTTACAGAAAATATAGTATTAAAATCCCCATTTTTCACCTTTTAAATGTGTTTACTAGAAAATGCAAATTATATATGTGGCTCACAATAATGTTTCAATCGAACACTCTAGTGTAAATAAAAATATGTCCAACAATATGTCCGAATATGAAATCACTAAAATCTCAGTATGCTTAAATTTCAGAGAAATCTAAGGTTTTCTGATATCTCTGATTTTATAGATAATGGTTCTTGGGTTAAAACTCAGGCCTTCATCAGATTTTTAAGATGACAGATCTGGGAAAACAACTTGCTTCCTGGAAAAATTAGGTAGAAACCATTTAGTAGAATAGCAAGCTAACCTTTTTTCCTTTTCAGAGATGACTTCTAGCATATTCAGTGTGTGGGTCTTACAATATCTTTTCCCCAACATCCCCACTGATCACCTCATATGCGCCATAAGAATACTTGAAAAAGACTTAAGTTTATTCATGTCCATTCACTTATTATTCATTCAGGACCCATTCAAAGCCCGTTTTCTATTAACAGTTACTGTTACACATACATAGGATACCACATTGAAAAAACAAAAACAACAACAACAAAAAACCAAACAAGACGTCTACTTTGATACATCTTACAGTTTAAAAAGCAGAATATAGGGCACCCGGGTGGCCCAGTCAGCTAAGCATCCGACTTCTGCTCAGGTCTCAACGGTTCGTGGGCTAAAGCCTGCATCGGGCTCTGTGCTGACAACTCAGAGCCTGGAGCCTGCTTCAGATTCTGTGTCTCCCTCTCTCTCTGCCCTTTCCCTGCTTACACTCTGTTTCTCTCTCTCAAAAATGAGTAAACATTTTAAAAATTTAAAAATAAATAAGTACAATAAGTAATAAGCATAATATAAACAAGAATCTAGTAAGTATGTGAATAAATAAGTTCATATCATTTTTCTTCGATAATTTCTTTTGGCCACAATAACAGAATACATGAACAATGATGGTTTAAACTGTAAAGTTGACAAGTATTTACAGAAGAAAAAAATCAAGAGCAAAGTGGCATCAGGTGTGGGCAGGCAATCACTGACTTCAGAGCTATAGGCTTATTCCTCTTTCCACATCACAGTCCTCAATAGCTCTTAGTCTTTATGGTTTTTTCCTTCAAGTGTTTTAGAGGAATTCAACAGCTCCCTGCACCTCATCGGAGATCAAGCAAGCTCTTGTACCTTTTTCCTTTAACAGGAAGTCAAGTATCTTTTCCAGCATCCCTCCACTGTCCAATAAGAGAAAGGACTCAATTGGGTCGCATGCCCAGCTGCAAGGGAGTCTGGGAAAGCAAGTATTTACTCTCCAGGCTCTGTAGTGGGCAGAGCAAAACATAATAGCCACAGTTTAGTTTTTCTTTAATTGCACTCAGGTCTAATAAACAAAATAGGGTGATGGGATAGAAACAACTTGCATGTGCGAGGAATATTTGAAGCTAATCTGAAAGGGTGTTTGGAAGAGACATAACCAATAAGAAGGAGATAACAAGTAAAGATTTGAGGAAGGGTTCCTGTCTTACTCATGGAGAAAATGTCTGGCTAATAGCAAATTCAAAGCTTCTTATTGACAGAGGAAATACTGTATCCTTTTATGATCAGCCTCTGCATGGGTCTGGGTTTTCCAAAGAAACCAAACATGTAGAGTATAAAATTATAAATGTAAAATTACAAGGTAATGTAATTATCTTGTAATACTTACTCATATGTTTTTGTCAAGATGGTATACAATTCTATTTTTCTAAAATAAGAACATTTCAAACTTTACCAGTATTTTAAAATGAATAATCTAAAGAATCACTTGTTTCAACAACACTCCAGCTAATAAAGAAAGACAAGTATAGTGACTATTCCTGAATAAGATTAAATTGGCAGAAACCTAAAACAGAGTAAAGTACCTGACCCTTTCTTTTCAAGTCATGTTGCTAATAAAAAGGAATGAAACATAGGTGCAAATACTTTAAGTCATTAGATGACCGTTTCCCATGATCATAATGACAACACTGCAAAGAGAATAGAGAATATTTGATAGACTGAATACGAAAATATATAAATGAAATGGAAAAGAGGAGGATTGAAAAACTATCAGCTTTACACATTTCTGGCGAAAAAATATCTTATTTCTTTTCCTACTTCCATTTCCTCTTTCTAGAACTGCTCACTCATTTCTATTTCTCTCCATAAAAAGATTCCAAACATCTGCCTATAGCAATAACATTCAGAAACACATTCCTATCAAAGGCAGTAGAGAAGCCACAGACATTGCAGTCCTTATATCACAGGCAGTGAGCGCCAGGTTTGCTGTATGATGGCTGTAGGCTGGAAAGAGTGGGTGGAGCAAAAAAGAAAAGCAGCTGTGATGAGAACAGGAAAATACAATCAAATACAAAATTAACAGAAATATATATATATATATATATATATATACATATATATGTACATATATATGTATGTGTGTATATATATATATATATATATATATATGTACATATATATACTCAAACTTGCTGAAATATCACAGCAGCAACAAATTGAAAGAAAGGCCGGCAGTACTCTGGTTTCAAATAATCTGCACATTGCTTCAGTTAAAGTTAAAATACTGTTTGGGGCACTTGGGTGGCTCAGTCGGTTCAGTGTCTGACTTCGGCTCTAGTCATGATCTTGTAGTTCATGAGCTCTGTGCTGACAGCTCAAAGCCTGGAGCCTGCTTCAGATTTTATGGCTCCGTCTCTCTCTTCCCCTCCCCTTCTTGCACTCTCTCTCTCTCTTTCTCTCTCTCAAAAATAAATAGTAAACATTAAAAATATTTTTAAAAAGTTAAAATATTTTCTGGATCTGAATAGTCAAAATAGTAATAATCAAGACCAGTAGCTGTAATTAGAATTCAGGTGCTCATCATCCATACTCAATTTTACTTTCAAAATTTTATATATAGTATTTGCATTTTGTGTATAAATATTAAAAATGTTTATATGAAAATATTTAAAATATTGAATCTATATGTCTGTATATATATATTTTTTTTCATTGTGCTAGACCCTGATGGGTTACAAATCCAGTGATGTACTTAGTACTGGTTGCAATCAAGAAGATCATAATCTAATTGGGATTTGAGGGTAGGACCGTGATGATGGACACCTAAATAGAAACTACAGCATAACATAATACATGCTCTAACAGAGTTATCCAAAGTGCCACATCTGTACACATGAAGAAGCAGGTAATATTTTATACAGCTAGGTGTCACTTCCATTGGGGTTTTGAGGATGAAGTTATTAAATGTCCCATAGGTTGATTCACTCAGTACCCATTTCCACACCTTTTTCTTATGCCACTTTCCTGGAATCTCTTTTACATTGGTGTGACCAGTAGCACAGTTACAACCAGTGAGACATAGAGGAGGTCTATTGGGGATTTATAGGAAATAAATTTGCTCTCATGATTAAGGCTGTGTGCTCTATCCCACTTTTGTTTCTTTATTCACCTTCTGGTCTGAACTGCAAAAGGATGGTCAAGATGCACCAGCCATATTGTCCAACATTAGAAAAGTTAGAGAAATTTTCCTTGATATCTCAAGTCTCTAGACAACACCTGAATCTAACAGTCTGACTTAACTTTGTTGCAGATGAAGAAGTAAACCCTTATTTAATTAAATCCCTGTAGATGTTCTTCTCTTGCAGCTGAACACCTCTAACTAATCTATAGTAGGAAATGAGATCACTTCTAAAGGATATGTTGTGAATGTAAAAAAACTAAAATAAAAAACCTGGAGTGGTGTCTCCACAGACCAGAATGCCACAGACCAGTTGAAAGAAATTAATAGCAATGGTTTTATGAACAAGAGATGCTTTCTCACAGAATAGTGATCAAATCTCTCAATGCTGTGAAATGTAGGTAAACGCCGAAAGAGACTGCTAGATTTGACCATTAGGGGGCAATATCATTTGGACAGAGTTGATTAAGTCCCGTGTTGAGGAGGCAAAGCAGATTGCCATAGACAAAGCAGCAAATGGAGATGTGAAAACAAAGATGGAATAATAAAGGTGGATTTTTTAAAAGGGCAGAAAGAGGACAGTGGTTTTGAGAGAAGCAATGCTGACGAAGTTTTCTTTAGCTTTCGTTATACCAAACTTTGGAAGAAATGGTCAGTAGAGAGAAGAGCAGGAAGGATGTGAAGTCAGGGAGGAATGGAAAATAAACCATGGGCCACAGGTCGCACGGAAGGAGCAGAAGCCTTTCCCCCCAAAAGGAGCAATATCCATGTCCTTTAGAGAGGAAAGGATGAATGTAAATATGGGAGGGAAAGATACAGTGAGAAAACATAACATGCTTTATTTCCGTTGTTAAAATACTTTTTTGACTTCTTAAAGTAGGCTGTTAAAGGTAAGGCACAGGGTTTTAGGGACTGTTAATAGTTTGCAACATCCAACTGAAGGTATGGGGTTGGATAAGGAATTCTGGAGGGCCGACTAAAGGGTTGCCATTGTGGGCTGAGCAGCCAGTAAGGTTGCCAGCTATTTGTTCTTCAGTGATGCCTGGACTCCAGACACCGACAGCCCTGTTCCTACTCAGAGGTGGGCTCCGGCACTGCATGTGACTTCTTCTCTTCTGCCTTCAACTCACATCTGTAGAAAAGGAAACTGTTACAGTAGCATCAAGTGGAATTTGGAAAAGGTAAAGAAATGATAGAAACTGAGTGGATTGGAAGGAGGGGTCATGGGAGAGGGGTGTGGTGTGTGAGGGTAGAGTCCCTTGCTATCAAGGGACTTGCTTAGGGAGGGTGGTATGGGTCACCCGGGTCACTGGCCCTACTTCTCGCTGTTCTTAGACTCCTCCTACCCCAAGAGTCACACAATTCAGCCAAAGCTTCAGTCCTAACAGCATCCCCAGGAGCGCAGCCCACAGCACAGCTACCTATTTTCTCTCTTAGGCATTTGTAAATGTTTACAAAATGTCATAGGTTCTGAATAAATAGTACATCAACCCCTTCTGCTTTTAATATATGTGACATGCATATCTATACATGTGGTGTATTTTTTTTCTAATTTAGAATTTTTATCTCCTTGCAGAAACAAGTCCAAAGTGAGATTAGCTTTGAATAATAAGGAAATTATTTGCATGTTTAATTATATTAAAATATGATTAGTTTTGAAGTGTTATCAAAACATAGAATTTAAAAATACATTTCGGGCTCAGAAGGGCATTAAAAGTCTATGGCAAGTAAGGGAATTCTCTTTCTTTCTATTTAAATATGTTCTCAAAATGCTTGGTCATCACAGCTCTCAAATCCCCTGATAGGTTTCCCAGGGAGGGTGAATGATTATTCTAAGGAAACAGAGCATTTGCATTTTTTTTTTTTCTTTGCTGTGGTTTTTCCCTTAGTGAATAACAGGAGACTTTTTTCAAAGACAAAGCAGCTCTTCTGAACACGATTCCTAAATCTGTGATTCCAGCGGACGTGGGTAGGGCAGGAATTTCCTTTCTCCAACTCAGAATTAGTGAGACAGCTGTCAGACCTGCTATACTTGTCTACATTCTCATGCTTAGGGCGTTCTCCTTACCTCATCCTTACACGCTCTTTAAAAAAAAAATCATCTGAGAAAGCAAGAGTGTGACTAAAGCCATATTCAGTACCACTAGAGATTTTGCTAGAAGCCCAGGTAGAAATTATTATAAACAGAGTCCTTGACATATCTGAGCCACAAACTGGTAATTCAGAAATACCGACCTCAAATAAGGCCTCGTCTTGCCACATGAGGTCTCAGCATGTGGCAGGTTTTAGGTCACCTTAGAGGAGTGACTTTCAAATGACCGAAGGATATTAAAAGCAGGACAATTCAGGCTCAGAGCAATAAGGAGCTTCCTTCTTCTAACTAGAGCTTTCAAGCAGTGGAAGGAAGATAGCTCTCCGTGTCTTTGGAAGTAGTAGCTTAAGAACCCTCAGTGAAGGGCTTCTAAATATCTTTTTTTTGTTTGTTTATTTATCTTTGAGAGAGAGAGCGCAAGCAGGGGAAGGGCAGAGAGGAGGACATAGAATCAAAAACAAGCTATGTGTTGACAGCATAGAACCCAATGTGGGGCTCAAAATCTCGCGAACCGGAAGATCATGACCTGAGCCGAAGCTGGACGCTTAACCGACTGAGCCTCTCAGGCGCCCCAGGACTTGTAAATTTTTATCCAGGTTGGAGTTAATAAGTAAATATGTTGTCCAACAGTTTTCAAGTTTTATTCTCTGTGAGAAGTTAACACGCCTTAAAAAAAAAATGGCTTTCTGGTTAATTTATATTTGGGAAACACTGCAGACATACGGTGCACTTTAGGACATTAAATCTTTTGAATAGGCCTGTATTTTAACTAAGTGGTTTCCAAATGTTTCTAACCATGGAACTGGCTTTTTTTTTTTTTTTTTTTTGGTTGTTTTTCAAGGCTTTTAGGAGGAAGTTTTTGTTTTATTTTGCTTCGTGTTTTGCACAGTTTTTGCCCTTAACTTGGTAAGGACACCAGACATATGATATAAACGTTTTAGAATGACATATTGCCCTAATGATGTATATTTTCCAAGCAATATGCTAAATTTCAATAGTCAGAAAACCCAAGACCAGTTCTTAAAGTGTGTGTGTTTATATATCAGGTTATCATAAGTTCTAGAGGGAGGTTCCATATATTATTTATCTTTTAAAGTGTGATACATAATTCAAAATCCCTTACTGTAAAGCCCACAACTTCCTGAGAGCTGGCAGGTGGCTCAACTCAACACTTTGCTCAGAGGGAGGGTGATGTTGTTGCCTGCCCAGAATCATTGCACCTCAGAGAAGGGAGGGGTCGTTATTTCAAGGCAGCCACACACCCTATTATTGTCAACGCGTCTCATGAGTGGTGGTGGCAGTCATCTCAGTTGTAAAGCAGGAAGACTGGTGAACTTCATTTTAAGGATCTGTTGCGGACGTGAATTTCATGAATCATCTGCTTACTTAAAAATGACTCTCTAGAAACAGGATGGTATCCTGAATTGGGTCCTAGAACAGAACAAAGACCTTAGTTTTTTTTTTTTTAAAAAAAGGTAAGGGGTGCCAAGATGGCTCAGTGGTTGAGTGCCCCTCTTTGATGCAGGTCATCATCTTGTGGTCCGTGGGTTTGAGCCCCACATCAGGCTCTGTGCCAAATGTTCAGAGCCTGGAGCCTGCTTCAGATTCTGTGTCTCCTTCTCTCTCTGCCCCTCCCCCACTCACACTCTGTCTCTCTTCTCTCTCAAACATAAATATTAAAAAAATTTTTTGAAAAGGTAAAACTCAAAATTAAAGTCTATAGGTTAGTTAATAGAATTATAACAATTTTATTTTCTTAGTTTTGATAAATATACCATGGTCACATAAGGTGTTAACATTAGAGAAAGACAAAGGGTATTCATGAATTCTAATATCTTTGCAAATTTTCTGTTAATTAAAATTATTCCGAAATTAAAAAAAATTAAATGTAATATGAGGAAAGAAGTATTAGGTTTGTTGGTTTGTTTTAGTGATCTTGGGAATCATGTTTTTGCTTTTCAATGGATCAAATATGTGCAAACAATATATAAAGAAATCTAAACATACAAAAAAACAAAAACCCTGATGAACTGTTAGCTCTTAATTGTTAAGAGAAGGAGAGAGGAGGGAATTTTATTCTCAGCACCAGAATTCTTCTTCTAAAAATCATTCTCATTTTTTCTTTTTTTAACTTAAAAAACCTTTTTAGTAATATGCCTTAATAAGCCTCATAAAACACAGTCTAAGAACATATAAGAACTTGCAAAGAAAAAAAAAAACAGAAAAGAAACAGTTAAGGGAGTCTGCATGCATGACATTAAAGGAGTTTTGGTTTTTTAGAGGAAGGGGAAAAACAGAGATACTAAACAGAGAAGGGAAAGAGAGAAGAGATGAAAGATTCAGTGATACCACGTGGGCAGCACAAATACTCAGGATGAAGCCATCAGTGAAAAACGCCCAGCAACAAATGGCCAAAAGCCTTTAAGAACCAAGAATGTCCAATATCTCACATACTTCATATCGCTACTCCATAAATCTCCACTTTATCTCCACTTTCAATACAGTCAGTAGTTTGTGTGTTTGGGTATTTGAAGTTTGTGTTTGAGGGGAATGGGTGGGGAGGTCTGGGTGGGAAGTAAGGAAGAAGGCTGATATTCTTTGTGCATTTGGGATGGTGTGGAACAGAGCCAAGAATTAATTGTGAGCAGTACAATGAAACATTCAATGTTCATAACTCAAAAACATTAAAGCCAAGGATGACCATGGTTGGTTGAATTTTAAGGATAGCTTAGGAATACAAAAACCACTGACAAGGAAAAAAAAAATCAACCTTATCAAACATTTAAGGGACAAGAAAATTGCAAATAGCCATTTAGCCTTTTTCAATGTTTACGATAAAATATACTATGCCAAATTAATATGGCCTTGACTGCTAATCTCAGTAATCTTTTTTTTTTTTTTTTTAACAATTGGGTTTGATGAGTCAGAGTAAGGCATTTTGTACATATCACTCACAGGATACAAAATAGTCAATCAGATGTGACCAGTAAACACCATGGTTGATTTCTTTAGTGTTATAAAATATTTTGAATTGGATTCCAACTTGACAGACAGTAGTTTTTATTAAAAATCTTCTTGTCTGACTTCCCTTCAAAAAATCAGAATAGGCAACATCGAGCCCACAATTCCATATGCTAACATAGATGGGGATTGCACAGAGGATTCTCTCATAGAACCAAGCATGTGCCATCTGGTTCTCAACCATCTCTGCCATTCCCCCATGGCCTTGCCCTGAGGCCCACTTCCCTCACTGGCCTGTGTCGCCCTGTGGCATTTAAACTGGCAACCACAGCTGTATTATAAAACTCCCCTGATGAAACAAAGTTTAATGTCACCAGTTTGCAGACAGCACCCTTCTCAGCATATACCACATTATTTAGAAACCATATTATAAGAAAAAAAACTGTTTTTTTTTATTTTTTATTTAGACATGTCTTTGTTTTTTCCAGCTTTGAGATACAATTAACATATAACACTGTCTAAGTTTAAGGTATACAGTGTATTGATTTGATATAGTTATAAATTATAGAATTATTACATTATAGCATTAGCTAATACCTGTCATGTCACATAATGACCACCTTTAAAAAAATTATTAAGTAATTTCTGTGTCCAACGTGTGGCTCGAACTCACAACCCTGAGATCAAGAGTTACATGCTCTAGTAATGTTTGAGAAGCACTGCCCTAGATCCGATAGCTAGTATGTAGAACTCCCAGATCTAACATCACTTCTCTGCATGCTTGCCTTCGGTGCCTGGCACCTTGAAGAGAGGCTGTGTAGCCAGGTAAAAAGAGGACTGAATCAGTTGATGTTGATCAGAAGGAGTCTTCCCCATTCTTGATCTTTCCTCCCACGCGGAGATGTGCCTCTTCTGGCTTCTCTCTGCTCCTTCACTCACTCTTCTCCAGGAGTGGCAGAATGTCATTGGATAGTTTGATAGAAAAGCTAGGAATGCTCAGTTTAGTTTCTGCCTTCTTTCTTCTTTCTTTTGATAATTGGCTGACGGAAGACAGCAGGCATTCTTTGCTGTCCTTTAGAAGCCCACCCTTCTTACCCAGAGAAGGTGTGTTCTAGTCCAACATTGTCTCTACCTCTGACTGGCTGCTTGAGCCTGCCTAATTCTGGCTTAAGTTATGAGGCCTATCCATTGCTCTGCATAAGCCATATTCTCCAATCTAGCCATTATTGGTAATAAAGGTGATTATCCCTTGTCTTGCTTTATATTGTGTTCAGAAACTGGATGTGGAGAAGGTGATGCTATTATTTAGATGTCCTCTGGAATCTCAACAGCTATCAACAGACCTGAATCTAGGTTTAGGTGTTCACTAATAATTAAATCTCTTCATTTGCTGGAATTGTATTTCCTCCTCTGTAAAGTGAGGTGGTTGGATGAAATCAGTGGCTTCCAAACCTGAGTTGCCTTAGAAGTATCCATGGAGTTGTGAGGATAGTATCTCAAACAAAATCTATAGCACTGGGGCCCATAAATGTGCATTGTGAAAAGGAGACTCACATGATGCAAATCTGGAAATGGGCTTTCTGGATCTTCTTGTTCTTGTACTCAAAGTGTGGTCTTGCTGGAACTTGCTAGAAATGCAGAATACTTGGTCCTGCTCCAGAAGTTACTGAGTCAGGATCTGCATTTAAACAAGATTGCTGGGGTTTTTTGCATGTTCATTAAAGATTGAGAAGTCCTGCCTTGAACTGTATTATCTCAATAGCCCTTCTCACACTGGAACTGCTGTGATCCTATTTCTTTCCCATTGCTCTATCTCTGGTTCCTGGCGTATAGCAAGGTGCTCAATAAATATTTATTGAACAAATTAATCCATTCTCTGTTCTGTTCAGTGAAATGTGACAACAGCTTAAACTTTCGGTCACGATCTCATGCATTTATCCCTTAATAAACACAGCAAACAGAGGCACCAATCTGCCACTCTGGTCACTGATAGTTAGAATAACCATGGATCCAAAATCTTGCTCATTATATGCTCCCTATCCTTTTCTGACAATTCCAGTAATAACTTGATGAGAAAAATCTTCTAGGAAGTGATATGGTCCGCCTTACAAATTCTGTCCCTTCCCATTTTCTTGCCAAATTCAAAGAGTTCTCAGATTTATACTCCTTAAACTCATTCTCGTTTAACAGTATTTATTACTTTCTCCTTCTAGAAGTTTCCTTCACTTGGTTTTCGTAAGATTCCATAGTTTTGTTGTTTTTGACCAATACTTCTTTAGCTTTTTAAAATAGTCTTCTCAATCTATTCTTTATATATTATATTACTTATATATTTACATATATATTATCCATCCTTTATAGATAGCTTATTTATCACATCCAGAATGAAGTTCTGAGGTCTCTGTCATCTCTACATAAATTAAGAACAAATCATCATTTAAACTTTATGTATTTATTTTATATGTGTTAGAAAAGATCAAAATGAAAACATCTTAAATTCAACGACTGAATTTTACAGGTCTGGTACAATCTTGAAGACATAGTAAATGGATAATAAGTACATTTTTACATGACTGTAGTCAACTTTTTTATATAGGAGGACAAATTGGTGACTAGAGGTGATCTACGGAAGAGAATTATTCTACCGGGTGGGATCTTTAAAGAAAATCCAGGGGCGCCTGGGTGGCTTAGTCGGTTGAGCGTCCGACTTCGGCTCAGGTCATGATCTCGCGGTCTTTGAGTTCAAGCCCTGTGTCGGGCTCTGTGCTGACAGCTCAGAGCCTGGAGCCTGCTTCGAATTCTGTATCTCCCTCTCTTTCTTCCCCTCCCCCACTTATGCTCTGTCTCTCTCTGTCTCAAAAATAAACATTTAAAAAAAAAAAAGAAATTCCAGATTCCCGAGACTTGCTCATGCTGCTGATATTAATTCAGAAGGTGTGAAAAGGAGACCTAGAAATTTTACTTAAAAATAAAATGTTTCCCTGTCCCAGATAAATGCAAAGCAAAGCCGTGGTTAGTATCTACTGAAATCTCCAATTCTATAGATAAGAATGTCCTTTCAGGAAAGAGTCAAAAATCTAAGGATCATTATCAAGACACTCTTCTATTTCATCCTGTTAGTCAACCATTAAACAACTAAATGTAATAGCCAATATTTTGCCAAGAAAAGGAGAAGTTATGCACAGATATAAAGCTGACAAAAATTATAGTGGCACAGTCCAACTATTGCTTAATGCCACAAGTATGGGCTAGCCTTTGCTCTGCAAGTGAAACTGTTTATAAAAATGGTCTTTTCTAAAATAAGTGAGTTAAACATGTTTCTACCACTTTAAAGATAAGTACTTCACTGTAGTAGTATCTAAAAGATAGCATTAATAAAAAATAATTTTTTTTCATGTAAAAAGGGAAAATAAAGTGCCTTAAAATAATCTATTCCTCGTTTGGCTTATTAGGCATTATTCCTGAAATAATATCAAACCATATCATTAATTCACAGTGAGGTTCAGATCATCATAAAATGTTATGATAAATGTTCCATGAAGTAACATTCTGCTATCTGCACTTGTCCATGGTGTCAAGTGAATTTATAGGGTTCAAGCTAGGTGTTCTACTGAATTTGAACAGGTGTTCTTAAACTTCCTTTCACAAATTCATTATCTGGTAGGATTTCTCTGCCATGGCAATTTGAATACAATAACAGATACTTACAGATTTTAGTAATAGATACTAACAGACTCCTCATGTCTAAGGAAGAGGCAATACGTACAGCTGCTTGGGAGGGTACACAATGTTTTGTGACACTTGCTGACGGTTAGGTTGTACCTCTTTACTGAAAGACCCGTGGAACATCCTAGCACTCAGTCAACACTTGTTGGCTGTCTTCCTAGCTGTTTGTTCAGCAGATCAGCACTGAGCTTCACTTTAAAAAATACCGTGCCTCCCTGTGTCTTTCAGTTCATGCCAACGTGTGTTTGCTCCACTTCTGCCCTTAATTCAATACTTGGTTGGCCAAAGTTATGTCGTGTCAATACATCTGGGAGAAAAAACACTTGAGCCTGTGTCCTACCTCTGATGAGCCTTTAACTCAGCTAACTATAGTATGATGGTAAAAAAGATGAAGGATTGACCCTTCTCCAACCACTTAGCATTGCATCAAGCAGGGGCTCTCAAAAGTGTACTTTTGGACCAGCAACATCAGCGTCACTTGGGCACTCGCTAGAAATGCAGATCTTGACCTTACACCAGATGTCTTGAATCAGAAACTCTGAGGGTGGGGCTCAGAACTCAGCAGTCTGTGGTTTAACAAGCCCTACAGGTGATTCTGATGAACACTCAACTATGAGAACCGCTGACAGAGAAGCATTTATTAATTCATTTTTGGGTCATTTCTTGATAAACCTTTATTACTTCCTACTATGAGCAAGGCATTGCCAGGGATACCAAGGTGCTGGAGGCAGAAAGAAAGTAAAACTAGACCCTTGCTGTTCTAGGGCTCAAAGCCACGTTGTTTGTAACACTGCTGCCTGGATCAGGGCTGTGACCAAAAGAGTGAGAGCACCTGATTAGTTTGATTGGCTCAACACAGAAATAACCACCTCGCACCAAAAGACTTTCTTTTCCAAGAAAGAAGACAAAACACTTGCTTCTCTGACTTACAGTGAAAGGAAGTAATCTCCAAGCACTTACATGTGGGATTGAACTGAACAGAGTTCCATTCGTGAGAATATGGCAATACATGTTTTTAAAAGGATCGTCTTCCATCGTGTAATGTCTAACATTTTATAACAGTTTTATTATATATATTAATTTGTGCATATACATACACACATCCTATTTTTTAAATAGTAGGCAACATAAGGGTCAGAGGCATGCTGCTTTCGTTAGCAACACGGTTATTCGATGACAAGTCAGGATCTAGAACAGAGGCACTACAACTCAGCAATTGTTCCTTGAAGATTAGTACTTTTCAAACATACACCTCTCCATCCTAACACCCAGCCATGGGCATCCACAGACAAGGATATATGTCATGCTTCTGAAATAAAGATATTAATTGCCCAGGGAACTCTTACCAGCTTTATTAATTAAAGTTCTAAGGCAATATCTTACTTGATATTTTTTTCCTATCAAAAGTTTTTTTTAATTTTTTTAATATTTATTTATTTTTGAGAGAGAAAGACACAGACACACACACAACACAAGCGTGGGAGGGACAGAGGGGCAGGGAGACACAGAATCTGAAGCAGACTCCAGACTCTGAGCTGTCAGCACAAAGCTCAATGCGGGGCTTAAACTCACTAATCACAAGACCATGACCTGAACCGAAGTCTGATGCTTAACCAAGTGAGTCACCCAGGCATCCCCCGATCAAAAGTTTAAAAACCACACTGGTATGTTGCATTGATTAGGGGAGATTACTGTGTGCCCTTGACTGAAATTAATTTTGGTTTAGAGCTTTTAAGAAAAATAATGACCAACGTACATTTGCACGTGCGAGTCTGTACATAAAGGCAGTTACTTAAAATGAGACTAGAAGAGGCAGCTACTATTCTGCCACTTCTTTTAAGTGTGTATGTCCTCTCAGCATTCTAAATATACTGGAATGTTCTGGAAGTCCGGCCTCTCTGCTGTCACACTTGCCTCTGTGAATGATGTTCTCCTCTACAGAGGAGACTGTATGAAGCCGGCAGACAATCGGAAGGGCGTTGACTGAATGGTAATAGAGTTAAGAGTCAACCACTTTACTTTCTGTCTGTAGACACTAGGTTGCAGAAAACAGGTGATCGGCACCAAGTATAATTTCTGTTTTTGACTCACCACAAGCTCTGAGAATGGGTAAAAATGCTCTACCCATGAAAAAATGTAAACAGACTTTTGGAACAAATTATGCTGTGGTTGTTTCAAGTGCTATTCAAGCAGCTTTCAAAACAAGATACAGTGACTCTTAAACATAGCCTTTTATGTTTTGCTTTAAGTGCTAAGCCTTTGAATATTTAAGTGGCTATATTGGCCCTAAGTAAATCCCTAACTTCAGAAGGCTCCTTATAACTTTTCCACTTTTTGTAAGTCTGGTTGGAACTTTTACTGTGATTTCCATTGACTTAGCTCTCAGTTCACAATAAGCACATTTCTGTGGGAGGTTCTGTTTGTGTGGCAGGGTAGAGCATGCTGTGTCAGGAGTAACAGCACCTAAATTTAGTGAGCACAAAATGGGCATAAACTCTCCGCAAGCAGTCTCACTTACCCCTCTTAACAAGCCCACAGTAGCTGAAACCTTGGTTTTTCCATTTGGCTGATGAGCCAGTCAAAACTCTTCCAACTAACTGTCCCAGGGTGAAACATATACTAAGAGGCTGTGCTTTCTGAAACCAACTCTGTGTCATGCAAATTCTATGTACTTAACAATTGTTACACTATCTGTCCCAGATGGTGTTGAGTGAGATAGTCGAAAGACCAAAAGTCTAGGAAATAATAAGAGCAAGTGATGGTTTTTCCATAATTCATTTTTATAGTGTAATCAGCATGTCTCAGGTACTTATTATGAAACAAATAAATGGGAGAATGAACAAGTTCAAGAATGAACGAGTGCTCATCCTTCAATATGCTTTTAATCTAGTGCTGTGCTGTCCAATATAACTGCTAGTCACCTGTAACTATCCAAATTTAAGTGTAAGTGAATTAAAAGTAAATACAATTTAATTCCTCCATCATACTAGCTGCATTTAAGAGTTCAGTAATGACCGGTGGCTAAGGACTACCATATTGGACAGTGCAGATAGAGAATATTTCCATCCTAACAAAGTTCTGTTAGCACTGATCAGTTGGAACTCTGTAATTAATTACATAATAAATAAAACTGGCAAATTAAGACAATGTTTGTTTTGTTTTGACTTAGCTGAGGAGAGATACTCACTTTTTGCTGTATTGAAATTTTACCATATTTATTAATTAAGCCTTCAAAGTCAACACTCTGGGAAAGAACAACATGACTAAATATACTCCGTTCAAAAGAAGCTGGAGATACATACTAGAATTCAACTAGTATTGCAATGCAAGTCTTCCTGTTAAAACTACAGTGACGCTCAAAAGCAATATTACAGTGAAAGTGTGTGTGTGTGTGTGTGTACAATCTTCTTTGTAACAGTTCATAAAAAAATAGTTCATCTCAAAGTATTCTAAGTTAAGGACATTGCTCTAAACTGTTCATACAGCCATACAGGGCTAAAAACAGTCATGAGCTAACAACTGCAACAATTCCTTACTTGGGAAACCACAAGGCATAAAATCAAACTTAAATGTGTCATCTCTGCTATTGCAGTTTCTAGTGCTATACTTTCTGGAACTTTCTTCTCTAAACGACTTTCTCTTGTTCTTCGGTGCACGATGGCCAGTTCATTTGCTCAGACATTGATTTTTCAGGCATTATTTTGAAACTTAGATTTTATTTATATCTTTATTTTCCCCAATCAGCAAATGAAATGGAAAAATAAATGTGTGACAGAGAGCAGATAGCTCTATTATAATGAGAGGTCATTTAGTTTTTATGGTTATTTTTTGCTACTAATAAACTATGAAGGAATAGCTCGATGAAATGAGAATGAAAAGGTTACGGCCAGAGAATGCTTAGTGGAGTTACAGGTGCCATGTGCATCTTTATTTAGTTTTTTTAATAGGCTACTAGGTAAAGTTTTGGAAGAGAAGTCTCAACTCTGCATTTGAATGTGTACGTATAAGCGAAATAAGTTTGCCTAGACATGCTTGTGATTTCAGCTGATGTTTGGGCCTGCCTGCGAACATGGAAGGTGCTCTACCTCTGTTTCTTCCTGGTCGGGTTGCCAATTCACCTCAACACCTCTGCACCAGGAAGGTAGGGTTACTGATAAACTAAGTCATTGTTGCTGGTGCTCAGCACACAGATTGACGTAGGCTTGAACTTGAAGTAGTAAGGCCGGAGCAGGGGTCACGTGAAGGCAGTTCACTAGCCGAGCAGGCTACTCCTCCAGTTTGGCCAGCACAGTGGGGTTTTGTCGCTGCTGTTTGGCTTGTAGAAATCTATTTTCAATTCATATGAGTACCTTTAGCAGGGAGCCGACCCTTCAGTTAGATACACATCCCTGCTTTCCCCACATTTTTACCCTAGCACACTTCATGCATTTGCACAGCCTATCTCGCCCCTGGGGCATTTGTTTTCAATCCTTGATGTCTGAATGGAGAGATTTATGAGGGGAAAAAAAAAAAGTATTTGTTTGAAAATAACAGTTACTTAAGTACACATAATAAACAATTGTGGTAAAAAATTTTAAGAATTGAAAATATCCCATAAAAATGTGTTTATAATCATCACAACATATTGAACATCAAAAGTTATAGTAAGTTTAAAACCTACCCAATTCACGTGAACTAGATTTAAGCCAGAAATCTTTGAGAGCCACGTCTCTGCATGGGGATGATTAGGTGTCTTCATTTATCTCTTCCATTGCTTGTCTATCATCCTATGAAAGGATGCCTCCGGAGACATTAGAGTCTTCCCTATGACTCAGCATCAAATAGTGATCATTTCCGTTACAGCTTTGCTATCCCCTTTACGTATCGTTATAACTTCCCTTCCCTGAGCCCTTCCCTGAGTTCTTTTCTTGGAGGCATATGGCTCTCCTTCCTTCATCGTTCCCCTTCTCTCGTTGGTTGCTCTCGTTGCTTCGTTGGTCAAGTGGTTTTCTATTCTTAGCCTGCTCACCCTTCTGTCTTCACACACCTTTTCTGCTGTGCCTGTCACTTCCTGTCCCTGAGTTCACTCTCCGCAGCTGCCCTCTAGCTATGTGGACTGGCGCTAAGGTCCTCATCTTCACTCTTTACACCATGGAAAGGCTCTTTATCCATCTCTCTAGCTGGACAGCCTGTTCCCTCCTCTTTTAGCCTCCAGGAATATAAACAAGCTGATATTTTCAGTCCTAGACGCGGTCTTGTGACTGAGAAGAATAGGAGAGCAAATACAATGCATAGGGGTAATGGAGTGAATAGCACCATATGGCCTCTATCTACAAGGAGCATTGTGTATCACAGTCCAGTAGAAAATGTGGAAAATTTCCAGTTCTGTGTATTTAATAAATACAATAAATAGTTGCTATTTTACAGGAAAAAGTAATGTGACTAAGTGGAGGACAAAATGTCTTTTGATTCTTGTACATAAACAGTCTGCATTTTCCTGGTTCCTTGGTTCTGCAGTGCTCATAGTTTGGAATAGTGCTCATAGCTTGTTCCTAAATTGTTAAGAAGAGATGCTTACTCAAGATCGTGATCATTTCATTAGCTGAAATATTTTTAAGCCTTGACTGTTCCTTTTATTTATTAATTTCTTTTTCATTGAGATCAAGGTGCTTCATCCTGTACAGTCATCGTCTCCACTTTTTTCCCCCACTGGACTACAGCACAGAACTATATTAGAGTTAAAAGAATTTCAGATTGTGTTTATAATTCTGAGAATAAGTAAATAATACACATTGGTTAGGATCTAGGAACCTCAGATGCACGAATTAGAACATGTTTATGTCTTAATCTAATTTTTATAGTTTTGTTTATTTAATGGGTGGCTGTTGTCTCAACCCAGAATTATCTGTAGCTTTAACGTAGTAACCAAGAGAGAAGTAAAGAAATTGCTGTCAAATCCCAGGCAAAATCAATTATCCTGAATAATTCCCCCCCAAAGCACACCGTATTGTGTGAACCCTTATATTTATAATCTTCCTACAGTTGTTCCTGTGGGGTAGCTCAGAGGCTCAATGTAGGAGAGGGTGTGCAGAGAACCTGTAAAAACATGCCACACATGGCTGCAGTGCAGCATTCTAACACCAGATGGCACTCTTGGTAATTTATAGCAGGTCAGTCTTGGCCACATAGGTCCCTTTAAGAAACTTTAGAATAGGAGTACCTGACTGGCTCAGTAGGTAGAGTGTGTGACCCTGGATCTTAGGGTCATGAGTTTGAGCCCCATGTTGGGGATGGAGCCTATTTGAAGTAAAAGAGAAAAAAGAAGAAATTTTGGAACATCTGATTATCCTACTATTCCTTTAAAAAACAAATCACAAAACATATACATTGGCGATTGTTTTATGGTATCAATTAACTATCAATCAAAAACCATCTGTTCATTTGGAATAGAACACTATGTTCTACAACAACTGTATTTATCAATTTCTCCTAATTTACTGTTTTAACCAATGATGTTATCCCTGTGAATTCTTTTATAACTTACATTATCTACTCGCAGCTCCTACATTCCCCTTTGTGTGGATGTCTGCATCTCTCTGTGTCTCTCTGTTATGCTTCCCAGAATTATTCCATATGAACAGATTAAGAACATGACTTAGAACTGCTTTTAAGTTAACAGAATTGATCCATCTTCTCACATTCCTTGAGGTAATACATTTCGTCTAAGCTCTTTCCTTCTTACAACTCTGCCTTCTCCCCCTACCTTCATTCCACAGCCAATATTTAATTAAACCTAGCCCAACTGATTATAAAACAATCATTCCTTTTCTCTTTCTACACTTGGATGGTCCAATCAGCAGAATGCTTTGAGGGAGATTCCCAACCGACTAGGACAAGCCTGGGCAGTTTAATGGCCTTATTGCGAACACAATGGGATAATTGTTTAATAAGCCTACCACTGGGCAATCAAAAGCTGTCAATCAACTTGGCTTTCATAGACAATATTGAAATCTACTTTCTTAAACTCTCTAAATATTAATGGATATAAATGACCTACTCTAAAATAATGCCATCTCCAAGAGGCCAAGCTGTGAGAGTAACACCAGACTTCTCCAGGCCTTACACATCCAGGAAACATATGAGAATGAATACAGAGCAGAAGAGGGGAATGGCTCTTTACGTTCATACCATTACTATATACTCAAAGCTTAATAGCACTCATGGTGGTTAATAGCACTTTGAATACAAAGGTCAAGTTATAGCAAACAAACATGGACAGTGGTAGCTGAAGATATGCATTGACTTGTGCCTTCACATGAAGACTGGTTTGTTCTTTCCACACAGATTGAATGGAGAAGAAAGATGCAGAGACATAAACAATAGACTAATGAGGAAAAATCAGTTTTAAAAAGTTGGAAGATTGTCTCTTTCTTTCTTTTATCCCCTCTCTATTCCATGGTTCTCAGAAGAAAAGTAACCTCAACTATTCAATTTATAGGATAGTGTGTTCTTAGATCTCAGAGGGTGTCAGTGTTTGTTTTGGCTGACACTCAGTAGCTAATTAGCCTTAAACAATTTGGTAAGGGCGTAAACAGAGAACTTATTTTCTTGATATTTCCTCTGAGGCTTCATAGGACCCGAACTTTCTGAAAACTTTTGAAAAAAATTGACAGCAGTTTTAGATTCTAAGATCTGGGCACTGAATGCCTTCTTTTTCCCTATTTGCATTGATCTGTGCTTAAATTTGTATCTGGGGCACCCGGGTGGCTCAGTTGGTTGAGGGTCCGACTTTGGCTTAGGCCATTATCTCACAGTTCATGGGATTGAGCCCTGCATATCATGTCACCCTGTGGTGACAGCTTAGAGCCTGGAGCCTGCTTTGAATTTGGTGTCTCCCTCTCTCTGTCCCTCCCCAACTCACTCTGTCTCTCTCTGTCTCTCAAAAATAAATAAACATTAAAAAATTAAAAACATGTATCTGATTTATGTCATTGAATTTGATAATAATAATAATGGCTGATATTTATTGATGGCTTCCTATATGCTAAACATTTATTCTCAGTATTTTAAGTAAGTTATCTCATTTAATCTTTACAAAAACCTTGCTTTGATGATCTCTGTTTATAGTTGACAACATTGAGACTGAGGTAGTTAAGTAAATAGTAAATTAAATACAGTATGTGTAAACATTTTCTAATAAATTTGATGAAATACCTTCAGAATGGAGAGTTTAAGCTCTGATTGATTTGCAGAGACAAAGAAGAACACAAGCTTAATTTGGGAGAGAAAAGAGAGAAGCCTGATTCCCTGAAAAGATAACTTTCATAGAAACAGACACTCTGAACTCACAGCATGCAGAAGACCATTTTAATTTTCTGAAATCCAGAAAAGTAGCTTTGTTTAGTTTTATTTTGATAACCATGGAGCTCAGCTAAAAATTAAAACACATTTCATCACGCCCAGATATTCACACAAATACATGCATATTCATGAAAATATTCTCATTACAAAATGCATATTCTTACTCTATGTAAGAGTAAAATCTTATATTTCTTGTTTATTCTGTTTTTTTTAAGTGCTGCTAGAGGCTCTTAAATTGATTTCATAAACTACCAATGGGTTATAACCTGCATTTGAGAAATAAGCTGGTTTTATATCAAAAGTTAAAATCAAGATCCAAATAGGTATAACGAGTTACATTACACTTCACTACACTCTGATATCCTCTCCTACCTGTGACTTATTTGTGGTAGAAATGAAGAAAATTCTCTATCATGTTTGTTGACTACACTTCTTATCTGGTTGTGAATTTCCTTGTGGAAATATAGAAATGTTATCAAGTGTTTCTTTTGGTAATGGGCAACACTACACTACAAAAGTATGGCTGCTGACAACTGAAGGATAGATTCAAGAGACAGACAGAATCCAAACATTAGAATAGTAAGAGAAAGAGGAGAATTGAAAAGAAAAAAAAAAAAAAGGAGGCGGGGAGTATGTTGAGGTAAATAGCATCAAGGGTTACGTGTGAGTTTCAAACTTGGACCCACAGAGGTATAGATGAGCGAGGAGAAAGGGGAAGGCAGCACTGGTCCAGGAGGGACAGTGGGTGACCGGAAGGACTGTGGGAGGGACAGGTGAATAATAGATTACTCAGAGGTATGGCTAATTTGGGATCGATTCTGATGAGTATCCAGAGATGGAATCCAAGGGATCCCTGCTGATGGACCCCCGTGGCCGGAGACTCCAGACAGTGGCCATGTTCAATGTGAGACAAACAATGAAACTGTGGATCTGAAATAGGGGTTTCAAGGTGTAGTACACATAAGAATTACCTGGGTGAGTTTGTTTAAATTCAGATTCCTGGGTGGTGTCACCGTAAATTCTGATTATGTAGAAGATTCCTTGCATTTTAACAGGGTCCTAGCCCATCCATGCCTTGAGAAACGCTGAATTCAAACCAGGATCTAAATGGAAAAAGGGAAATGACAGTAGATGCAAAATAAGAACTTGGAAGGTTCGGTAAGTTTTTGAAAAGCCTAAATTTCAGTGGACTCTCATTTTATCAAGGCTTACCAGGCAGATAGGATACCAAGTCTTGAGTTGCAAGCCTGATCTTACAGAACGATGCCTCAAAGCCCAAGAATACCCTCCCTGCTACAAAGATAGAACTAGCTCAGAAACTCAAACTAGTGTGCTAGGTGATAGATGTGATTGTATAAGACTGGACCCTGTAGAAACATAAATCTTATGAGAACCAAAAAGAATGATTTCTTGGGGCACAGGATAAAAATTAGGGAAAACTCTAGACTATACCAAAGGTAGAAGCAGGACAAAACTAGGCCTCTCTGGAGCCAGAAGAGAAGGATGTCAGACAGAACAAGGGTTTTCTAAGGTAACAAGAGTGCCATGATAGGCTGTTACTCATTTTATCATTTCTCACCTCTCTATGATTTGCCTCTTTTAATCTTTTAATAAAAACTATCAACAGTCATCATCAACAAATGCACACTGAATGCTTTGTTTTACTCTATTACTTGATGAGGCTAGGTAGTTAAAATTTAGCATGTATCTTGGGTTGCACTTAACCACAAAGCTCTTATAGAATTACTAGTAGGTAGCATGAGATTTGGAGTTAGACTTGGGTTTGAATTCTCACTCATATGTTTTCAGTTATTTGACCATGGACGAATTACTTGACCTGGACAGATTCTAATTTTTATGTCTGTAAATTTGGAATAATAATATCACACTTTCAGGCCATATGGTGATGGTAAAAAATTAAATGAGTCATCTATTTGCATATTGCTCTTCTTATATGAAGAGCCCAATAAAGACTAGCCATGGCCATTACATATAATCTGTTAGAATATTTTTGCAAGCAATCTGAGACTAAAGTAGAAAGTAATCACAATTTACTGAATATGTTTCTGGACCTGGCACTATATTTGGCACTCAACATATATAATGTTTACTTCTTACAGTAACATGGCAAGGCAAATGTATTAGTCCCATCTTTCAGATGAAGAGATAGAGGCTTAAGAGGTTAGTAAGTGAAAACCACAGGGCTAGTAGTGAGTTGTACTAAAATGCTTTACCATCAACATCTACCTCTAAGTTTGGTATTTTCTTCCTAAGTCACACTGTTGCCTTTACTGCTTTTCAATATGATGGCATCTCCTTTGCCTTGGTCCTTAATCAGATATCTATATGCTCTGAGACACTAGTAGAGAAAAATCCACTATCATTCCTGTCTGTAAGTGAGATAAGGTGTAAAGGGAGAAATGTCTTCTCCTTTCCTGGCTTCCCCAAAGGTAAATCCAGAATACAGATCATGCATTTTATAAGAGTGAGTATGAGTCAACAAAAACCTGCTAAATGGTTAAGAATTGAAAGATATCTCCATGAATTCAATACTGCATTACTTCAGCGTGGAAGTGGGGAGGACAATGATATCATGAGAAAGGATCTCTGCAGGTGGATGACCTTCTGAGAGGAGTTATAATCTAAATTGCCACACCTACTCTGCCTGGGTTTTCTTGGCATTACTGCCAAAACAAAACCAAAAGCAAACAAAAACAACAACACCTTATCTGTTTCCTGTGGGAAGAAGGGATCAGAACTTCAAGTCCAGCCTTAGGAAAGTTTGGCCCACATGAGAGAGGATATGTGGACTTCTTGTGATCATAATATACTTAAATCAGATTTGGAAATCCACTCTTCTGGTCATTGAAGCACAATATGGAAGCCAACATTTTCTTTTCTCTTTTCAAGTTCTTCTCTACATGACTGAACAAGTGATCTGGGTGCGGTTTTGATGATTATTTCTAGAGTTTGAAGCCAAGACAGAAGTGTAGCATTGCAGCTCGCCTTTCTGGCCCGCTTCAAAAGGAATGAGGGAGACGTGCCAATTTCGTTGAGTTTTAGTCCAAGGATTCTTGCAAAACAACACATTACAAATGTCTGCCTCTTTTTAAAAGAGCATCATTTATAGAATATGGCTTCACGTTAAGGTCGGTAGTTTCATAAATTTAGGAAAACTAAACATATTTTCTCTGAAGTGTTATGGAAATTTAGGAACGGGAATTTTTAAAGGACAACAGTTTTAGGTCATTCATTCTAAACATTTTTTTAAGGAAACAGACTCTCCATTGTTGAACATTCTTATCCTGTATGTGCCTTTGCCATGAATTGAAATTTGTCAGATATTTGCATCATAGGATTGTCTGCCACTCTGATGCTAGGAATGAGTAACTTTCGTATGTGGATGACGAAGCGTCCTATTATTCTTTAATGAGTAAGTGAAACTATAGCAGGTTATCAATTCACCGTACAGTTGTGCCTTTTCCCCTTTCCTCTCTGTTACAAACTGAACTTAGCACAGTAATAGAAAGCAGCAACCATTAAACTCCTTCAAAAGCCTTTCTGCATCTCCTGAATCAAAACTTAGCTTTTCACAAGCTGAGGAGGGTGATTGTGGCTGGCACGAAATCGATGTATTTAAGGCTGAAGTTCTTTTTCCATATCACAAACCCAGCATGTATAGCTGTGGCTGAGCCTCCATTACTCTCCCCTACTGAGGTATCTCCAGCCACATTCATAGGGGACCTCCTTCTGCAGTATCTGAGTTTCTACTTGCATATGATTTTTAAACTTTCATCCCTGATCGTCAGAAAAATATTTCTACCAGTTATGGATACTTGCCCTTCAAACATGCAAACAAAATGAGCTGTGGCATTTTGCATGCACACAATGTTCTGCTGGAAGAACATCTGCTGAACTGTAGTACTTTTGGTTCCCACTGACTTAAGTCAGAACATGCATTGTCCACCTACCTCAGGCTTAGTAGTTGCGAGCTGTCTTCATGGCGTTCGCCAATCCCAACATACTACTTATAATGAACACTGACCTCAGGAGAGAATTACAAGACGCTGAACAAATAATGCCTATTTGTAAAATGGTTTAAACAAGTATTTACATGAGAGATTCTTGACCCAGAGGCTTTTGGGCTATGTGGACTCATTCCTTTCGGGGCAAGTAATTACTTTTCAAGATGAGCGTTGTTAGAGAAGATCTGTAAAGGCATGTTAAGAGTTTTATCTCAAATTCATCAGGACCGGTCCTTCCTCAGTTGCATCAAGTGATTCTTCTTTCCTGGAATGCCTTATCCAGTTCGCAGGGAGCTTACTTGACTTGTTCAAATGCTGCCGGGCAGTTGTATATGTACTAGAAAATATGCTTCAAGGACAACACGTGAGAAAAATGGAAATCCTTGGTTCAATAGTTTAGTGTGTTCAGTTAATACACTGTAAGTTGTGGCCTTTTGATTAGCTAATGCTTCTAAAGAGGATAGAAGTACATTATTTTATGTAAGTGCATTTAGAAAATTGCAAAGCTGAATAGATTGGGGATTTTTAGAGTTAGAAATATGTGTTAGAAATCTCTGGTTTGGCCCTGGGTCTCCATTTGTCAGTTGCATGGCCTTGGGTAGTCATGTAACCTCTCGAAGTTTAATGTTTCTTTTCTGTCAAGTGCAATTTATAATAAATTTCATTTACCTCATAGAATTATTATGGATAATCCATGATATAATGTTTCTAAAACATTTAGAAATAGCAAAGTTCCATAATTATTGGTAGGGTCAAACTCCTCATTTCAGACATGAGAAAAATAAAGCCCGGAAAAGTTGGCGGCAGAGCTGGGACTAATATCTGAGACTCTTAATGAAATTGATGTAACAGATGAATATATGTTTCCTAATCTAGACTTCGAGATGATAATACGCTATTAGATTTTTCATTCAATAAATAATTCACTGAATATATTATTATATATTACCAACAGAAAAGAGAATGCTGTTCCATGGTTGTCCCCTGAAGGGATGACCACGTATGAATGACAGATCTGCAGAACTGGGGGATGGGTTAGAAGAATATAAAGCTGCTCATTGAGTGATATTACCAGAGAGTGACAGTCTTCATTAGTCTGAGAATGGCTCCCCAGCCAATTCTTTGGGATCGGGGAGTCTATGGATCCCTGGAAGTTCCCTCTCACACAGGACTTATTGGTAGACTGCCAGAGGAAGAGAGCCACTCAGTGTTATACCTGAAGAGACAGGATGGAAAAAGTTCACACAGCTTCAAGGATTGCAGGTAGTATTTTTAATGTTTGGTGGGTATCTATAAATAATCCTTACTACTGAAGTGTAATCTGCACTAACTATGTGGCACTTGAAAATTAGTTAAGCCTTTCCCAACTTCATTTTCCTCAGTCGCAAAGTGAGGATAATAATTTTCCTACCTGCCTTCTAGGGTTTCTTGAGACTTGAATGAAATAAACGTTGTGAAAGTGCTTTAGACACTATAATGTGCTATAAATTTAAGGAGAATTTTTATACTAAAACACTTCTGTTGTTAGGAAATTTCACCTTCTCACTTAATGTTTTATTTTTCACTGAAAATAGCCAAAAATATCTCTGCTGGGATATTTTCTTTTAATATCCTTTCTCAACACCTTGAAGAGTTTCTCTACTTTTCTTAAAATCACTTTCAATTTCAATGGAAAGCTTTAACATTACCAAGAAGAGAGGCCTCCAGAATGAAAGATTATGATGTTAATATTTCTATTGATTTTATCCTACTAACAGGAAGGATTACAGTCTCTTGGAAATACCTGTGAGATGACCTCAACTGTAAATTATTTTTAATAGTCTATATTAAAGGTTACTTATTGAAATACTAGTGGCAAGGTGTGGAGAGCTATGTTTCTGCATGACTATATCTAAGGAAGTGGAAACTGGCCATGAAAAGGGAAGAAATATGAATAAAATAACTGTATAACTTTTGTAAAGTTTATAGAGATAGGGGTTCCTGCCAAGGCTTGTGGACAGCCCACCAACCGCAGCCCTCCACCCTGTGCCCAATGGTGGTAAGCATGATGCTCATGTACCAAATGTCAAATTGGTGTTCAATCAAAAATGATTATCAAGCCACTGGATTATTTTATTTCCCTTCTTTATTTAACACAATGAATTGCAACTCTAAGGGCTGTTTCACTTATTCATTCAACAAATATCTGCCATACATCTATTTTCTCAAGAAACTTAGACTTGAATAGAGGAGCCATCTAAAACCTTATGTGTGGATAAAAAAATATCGGAAGACAATTACCAAGTAATGATGTAGGTTAAAATGAGGTGGTAGCACTTGAGTTGGGCTTCAAAGGATGAAGAAGACCCTAATTAGTAAACAGAAAGGAAAATAATACAGATGTCTAACAAAACACACATAAAGGTATAGAAAGGATGGAGGATATGGTTCATGAGCAAATTCTAATCTTGTTTACCCAGAGCACAAAATAATATGAGGCAGAATAAGGGCCTAAGTTTGGCCAGTTGACCTGTAAAATAGATGTGGAAGGTTTTTAATATAAACCTATATCAATTTACACTTGAACTGGAATAAAATGGAGAGCCACTATTAAACCATAATGTTAAGATAACTAAACGATAGCATTTGCAAAGATCAGAGGGATTCATCTATCAGTATTTACAGGCTTGGCCCTGATCTCTTTTTCTACTGTGGAGAGATATTATGTGGTTGTGAGTGGGACAGAAAAATAGACAGTTTAGCAATGAGCAACATAATCCGCACCCTCTGTATTTGATGGAAGCTCTGAGCTCCCCATTATCATCAGGGGAAAATGAATTGAAAGACAATGAAGCAATAGCCTGCTTCAGCTCAAAGACTATCCACAAATATTTGTCAGATAAGGGACATGAAAAACAAAAGCTTTTATACCAGAAGCTCCATGCAGCACCAGTCACAACACCAGAAAGATATATCAAAGCAGAAAGAAGATAACTTCTAGAGAAGGACAAATAATACAAGCAAAAGGGACCAAAAGGATCAGAGAGCTTCAATCTCAGATGAAAGTTTGAAAAATATACTAGTTAATGATAAAATTCTAAAGGGCATGGATAATATGCCTGAAGACTTGTTTGTTACTTGGAATACCGGAATCAATACCTGGAGTACTCTATGAAAGCCTTAAAAAGAAAGGATTGGTGGGGGGGGGGGACCTGGGTAGGTCATTTAGGCATCCAACTTCAGCTCAGGTCATTATCTCATGGTTGAGGAGTTCAAGCTTCGGATCTTCTGTCCTCCTCTCTCTGCCTCTCACCTGCTTGTGCTCTCTCTTAAAAATAAATAAACATTAAAAGAAAGAAGGATTAGGATAGTTTTAAAAAGTTTTATTCCAGACAGAAAGTTCTCTACACCCTTATAGTTGCACAGACTGACAACATTAAGAGGCTTAGGAAGAATATTAAATAAAAATGTGTAGTTGACAGAGCTATATACCACAATTAATAAAGCTAAGATGTTTTTGGTGAGAAATGGGGCCATAATCTTCTCATTTTTCTTGGAATCACTGTAAATAGAAGAATGGGACAAAAGAATTTTTCAGTGAGAGGAAGAAAAAAAGGATTATTATGTGCTTACTGAGTATTAGGCACTCTGCTCTGCCAAGAGTCATTTCATTTATTCCTCATATAGTAACTCTGTTGCAGATGTGAAATATGAAAATAAGAAAATTATTCAAGTCAACTTGGGCATGAAGAAACCTATCCAGGATCTGTCTACAGATGTCAATGTTCATTTTTCTGCTATGTCAAAAGTATTTAGTCAACAAATATTTACTAAGTGCCTACCATGTGTCAGGCACTGGAAACACACTGCCGATTGAGGCAACAATTTCCCTCTCATCATCAGGTCTACATTCTAGACAGATAAATAAATCTATAATAAAACATGAGAGAAAACTGGTGTGAGGAAAAAGGAAGCAGAGCAACAAGTTTAAGGGTAGGTATTCTATAAAAGATCTAATCAAGCAAGGCATCTATGAGAAAGTGATATTCTAGAGGACGTCTGAGTGAAATGAGGCAGCGGCGCCTGGGTGGCTCTGTTGGTTAAACGTCCAGCTTTGGTTCTGGTCATAATCTCTGGTTCGTGAGTGTGAACCCCACATGGGGCTCTCTGCTGTCAGCACAGAGCCCTCTTTGGATCCTCTGTACCCCTCTCTCTCTCTCTGCCTCTCTCCTGCTCATGTACACTCTCTCTCTCTCTAAAATAAATAAACATTTAAAAAAGAAAAAAAAAAAAGAAAGAAAAGAAATGAGGCAATGCGATGGGGACTCTGCTAAAAGTGAATCCCCGGCAGTGGGGACATCAAGTGCAACAGCAAGGAGCAAGAAAGAGCTCGGCATCTTTAAAAAACAAGACAGGGTGACTAAAGCAGAGGGCTGTAAGAAATAAAAATTTTTCCACAGCGCCAGTATCAGATGGTAGTTGAAGCCACATGTTTGATCAGGTATAGAGGGAAAGACTCAATATTTAAAGAACAAGTAAAGGAAGGTGAGCTGGAAAAATAGTGAAAAAATAGAGAAGTCCAAGCAAAATCTGCAGAGGGTGATAGGACTGATGGAGGAAAAGGGAACAGAGTATTTCAGGAAAGACAAGATGGATCTTGTCAAATGCAGCCGAAAGGTAGGGTGAAGATCAAAAGATCCCCATTGTATTGATCAACATGGGAATCATTATTTTGGTGATTTTATAGCAATCCAGTGGAGGACACAGCATTTTAAATAATTGGTGATGGGGTAATTGGATATTCATAGGCAAAAAATATGGAATTGACCTAAACTCACACCTTCTAAAAAGTTACTCAAAATGGGTCATAAACTTAAGTATAAAATATAAAATATAAAACTTTTAGAAAAATATAAAACTTTTAGAAAAAATTGCTCAAAATGGATCATAAACTGAAGTATAAAATATAAAACTTTTAGAAAAATAAAAGAAGGAACTTGGGGGAGATCTAGGGAAGCAGAGACGTCAGATTTGACTATCAAATCATAATCCATAAAAGGAAAAAGTGATAAAGTAGACATTACCAAAATTAAAAACTTTTGATATGTGAAAGATCCTGTTAACAGGATAAAAAGGCAAACTACACGCTGGAAGAAAATATTAGCAAATAACATGTCTGACAAAGTTCTTTGCTGAAGAAGGTCAACAAGAGACTGTGACTGACTCCCCGTTAACCAAAGAGCTGGACCCAGGCAGTTGGAGGCTTCTCACTCTCTCCCCCGTTCTCATAAAGTACATTCTGCCCACATTCTGGCAACGGGGACCATGCCAAGGACATGGTCTCTCTCTTCTGAGAGAGCAGTGTGTTGTTGAGGGCATCTGAAAGATATATAGGACTGAATGCTGTTTATGCCCATGTTTATATTTCTAAGATTCAGACAGGCAGGTATGACAATGTACTTGTCTTCCAGTCACCCAGGACACACCTCCTCTGTAAGTTCTCTTGTTTGTTAAAGCTACCATTTACCAATACCAAATGGAGATGGTTTGCGTCTTTGGTCTCTCTTTGCCTTCCATGTACAGGGGACTGTTTTCAAACCAATAGTTTTGTGTTCATATATAAAGAACTCTCAAAACTCAATGGTAAAAATAAATAAGTAAAATACCAATTTAAAAATGATCCAAAAAATCCATTTTACCAAAAAGATATAGTGGTTGATAAACAGATGAGCACACAGAAAAGTGTTCAATATCATGAGCTGCCCAGAAAATCCAGATAAACCACAATGATATATCACTACACACCTAATAGAACAGCTAAAGTAAAAACCAACCAACAAAAAAAACATACTTTGATTTTTATCAAGCATCTATTAAGCACCAAGTATTCGTTAACATCAGTATTTATTGGCAGGTATTGTGTTAAGATATTAATCTGGTTTTAAAAATAAACTTTTATCTGAAACAATTTTATATACTTTATACAGAGTATTACTTTTTAAAAAGACATTTAACGTAATTGTCTTCTTTTCAAAATAACCATTATCTAGAAATATGTTATAAATATAATGTATCTGTCTAGAAAATATGAAATCAATCAGTAGCATCTAGTATAATTAAGCTATTCTAAAGTATTCTATTACCATTATTATTTTTCCAATGCCTCCTATTCCAGGGAGACAAAGTATAGACTCTTATGACAGGGTATACTCAGTCCTGCACCCCACCACGATATGAGTAGGAGATTTTTTGTAATTTTAAAATTCAAACATTCAATGCCCTGTGACATTGCATTACTACTAAGTATAGAGAAGACATCTAAAACAATTCTGTGTGCAAACTCACTCTCAATTTTTTAGTTTGCCGTTGGATTTGGAGAAGCATGAAAATGAAGTCTTTAAAAATTACTTTAAAAATATTTACAAATTATAATCTTTTTTTTGACTGTTTTATCACATTGTTAAGTATTGTGAATTTTTATTATGATAATGGCAAAGCATGGTAAAGTATAAAGAATATTATAATAAACATACATGTACCTACCAGCTAGTTTTGATACTTGTTATCTATGTATCAAATTAATTCCACCTGTTTTAATTTTGAAAGAAGCATTAGAGATTCACTTGAAGCCCACTGTGTTTACCTTCCCAATTTCATTACCCTACCTCCTTCTTTCTATAAATATAATCACTGTCCTTTGTTTGAGGTTTTTCATTCCTATGCATGTTCTTATAAATGTAATTTACACTTATATTTCTATAAACCAAATATAGTAATTTTTAGCAATGCTTTACATGCTTTTGAACTTTATACAGAGTATTAACACAAGTTCTTTTTCACTCACAATTATGTTTGCAACATATCAATTGTCCTACAAGTAGCTCTAACTCATTTTTTAGCCATCAGGACAGTCTTTAGTCTGAATATGTTACAATTTATTTATTTATTTTTCTACCAATAGAAATTTAGGTTGTATCTAATCTAGCACAAGTGAGCAGTGCTCATGAGTCCAGATGAATCTGAGGGAGCAGTTCCCTAAAGTATATAAATTTGGGATTTACAAATCTTCACATTTAAAAGATACCTGTTTACAGTGGTTATTCCAATTAATAGCCCAACTAGTAGTATTTGAGAATTGTCATTTCTCCATATTTCACCAAGATTAGTATTGGATAATCATTTAATTCTTTTGCTAATCAGATGAGTGCATAATGGTACTTTGTTATTACTTTTATTTGCATTTCCCTAAAATCTTACTATGTCAATATATTTCATATATTGATATATATTATATATCACTATACTCCAATGGTAATGGTCATTCATATTTCCTTTTTTCTGAATTGTCTGCCCATATCTTTTTCTTGCATTTTCTTATTGTACTATTTCTTTTTCTCACTGAGTTTTTGGACTTCTTTATATTTCTTGATTATAATGCTTTTATTAATTACATAAAGGAGCCTGGCTTTTATACATTATTTATAATGCTTTAGGTATTTAGAACATGATAATAATTGTCATTATTCTAAATTTAATTTTTCAAAAAAATATGGTGTACTCAATTTGTATAAAGAAACCCTTTGTTGTCTCTTGGTCATAGATATTCTATAATCTCTTTTTAAGTGTCCAAAATTGTGCCTTTTACATTTATGTCTTAATTCCACGTGGAATTGAGTTTGTTTGGTATGGAGTAATTCTGGAATCAATTTTGTAGATTTCTCTCAAGATAACCTATATTCTTAGTACCATTTTTAAAATAGTGTGTCCATTACTCAGTTTTACCATATGTTAAGCTTTCAAAACTTGAAAATATTGGAAAAAATCTGTAGCATCAGTGGAGATTGTAGCATGTCATGGGGAAGAGGGGTTACCTCATTTATCCTGTTCTCAATACCATGCATGCACTACACTAATTACGATAACTTTTAAATCAAAACTTATTCTCTGATCATTCAACCCCTGCTATCTGCTTCCTTTTCTCAGACTGTTTTGACTTTGTCTCTTCCTGATGAATTTTACCATCAACTTATTATCACCTCATTAGTCGTTCAGGGGCAGGGGTATGAAGGGGGTAGTTCCTGTTTCCTACATGGCCTCCACACCCACCACAATGGGGGTGCTCTTGTTATCACAAGACAATGGGACAAGTCCCCACTCTCCATAGGCCAGTGTGGAGGGGAAGGAGTGCCTCATTCTGGGCAGGTAGGGATGGAAGTTCAGATTCCCCATGTGGTCTCTATGGACATAGCAGAGATAGGGAACCTTGTTATTAACAGCAGGCAAGGATCAAAGTCCTGGTTCAACACTTGGTCTTCTCTGACATGATCCCAGCAAGAACGTTGAATCACTTTGTTACTACCTTGCAAAGGTGTAAGTCTAGACTCCCTCCCTACTCAGCCATTGCTGGCACAGGTGGTGTTGGAGCTACAGTTTTTTCTGGGGTGTTTGGCTGGAATAAAGCCATCGTTGAAAAGTTTCTTGTCACACAGGGTTGCTCCTTTCATGTCTTTTAGCTAGAGAGAGAAGAATTTTCTTGGAATTTTTTGTCTGTGCCTATTGGCATTTCCAGATCATTGACTTCTTAAGCTCAAAGTCTAGGATAAATGAGGCCAAAAGAAATTCCAGGGAGCCCAACACCATGTTATTCTTTAGGTCATGATTTGCTGAGTCAGTCTGACTTCCCTCCATCTTTCAGTGTCTTCTTAAATTTGTTTTATATATAATATCCAGAACTGTTAGTTGTACTTTGTGGGGTGAACAGTTGTACATTGCAGGAAGAGTACATTTACATCATCTTCTTGGACTCCTTCACATTTTTTAAATAGTTCTAATTGATACAAAGAAAGATATGTGTGGGGAACCTGAGTGGTTCAGTTGGCTAAGAGTCCAACCTCAGTTCAGGTCCAGATCTTGCAGTTTGTGGGTTTGAGCACCATGTTGGGCTCTGTGCTGACACCTCAGAGCTTGGAGCCTTTTTCAGATTCCGTGTCTCCCTTTTTCTCTCTGCCCCTCCCCAACTGCTGCTCTGTCTCTCTCAAAATTAAATAAACACTAAAAAAACGAAACAAAACAAAACAAAAAAACAAGAAAGATGTTTTTGTACAATGTTCTTGTATGTAATAATATCAATGAATGTTCTTTATACCTCCTATAAATTGTTAATTCAATTGGATTATTTTATCAGTGGACTATTATATCATCTACAAATGTGGAGAAATTTATAACTCATTTTCTTGTTTATTTCACTAGCTATGGCACATGATAGTAGCTTGAATAGAAATGATTTTAATTGACATCCTTGTCCTATTCCTTAATTTAATAAAAAATGGTACTAAAATTTTACCATTGAGGTTGATAAGTACTTAAGTTTTTTATAAGTGAAGTTATTCAGTTAAGTTTTTATAATAAGATATTTTTATGACAAATGAGTGTGAACTTCATCTTTGTTGATGTACTACATTAGTAGACTTCCTGGAATAAAACCGATAAAACTATTATATTGTGCTGAACCCTCTTTGAGTACATTAGTTAATTTTCATACATATAGAAGATTCATCTTCAACTTTCCTTGTGTGTCTTTGTTCCAAATAATAAGAAAATTTTAAAACTATTGGTTAGCATGGAGGTTTATAAAAATTCACTTTGAAGGTCTCTAGACATTTTGACTTTTGTCAGAGGAGTTGATCACACTTTGATAACTTCAGTAATATTGTAATTTTCTATGTGTGTTTTCCATATGCTTTGCTATCTATCCATTCACCAATGTTATTAATTACACTGTTCAGATACTATTCTGCTGCTCTCTTATTCTTAAAAGGCTGACAGAAATTGTTACAGTCTCCCACATTCACTCTGTTTCTCCAAGTTTTTCTTAACATGATTTCTCACAGCTACAGTTCTCTATACCTATTGATGATTATATTAGACGCCACATATAACTCCTAACTACTCGGTTTTCTCTTGTCATTGTCAGCCTTACTAATTTAGAAGTACTCTCTTAGTCCTTTTAATTATTTATCCTGAGGGTAATTTATCTTGATGGTAAAGAATTTTGTCTGTCCTTTACTCTTCTATTATTCTGTTTTATGCGTATTCTATTTATGTTTTGTCAATAGAGAATGAATTAGGTATTTTTATTTTTTATAAGCTTTGAATATCTTTAAATTTATGGACAGACTCTATCTTTACATGTAGCAGTCACTGCCTCAGCAGACATACTTGCCTTAGTTGTCTGTTTATTCCTTCATACTTTGCCCTGGATTGCTTTTTGCTGTTGGAAACGATGATTTTATTTACTGTCTCTATTCTCATCCCATCCATCCACCATCTTTCTTTTTCCTTTCAGCTTTTTTTTTTTTCTATTTAACTTTCTATTTTAATATGAACGGTGTTTTTTCATTTTTATCTTCCCTAATAATTCACTGTGGACACATGCGTTTGACAGTTCTACTGCAAAATCCTGCATGGTTCTCAGAAGCATCCTTTAGTCTATAATAAACAATTAAATAATTAGTAGCCTCTTTGACCTCACCTCACACACATGCTCACATGATGCGTAGGATAATGAATTTTGCAGGTAGAATATTTTGAATTTTTCCTTTGTGACTAACTAAATTACCAAGTCTTGGTTGATACCATTGAGAACTTGATTCTCAATTTGTAATTAAATTATTGTATTCTTAATACAAAATATTCCATGATGATAGGACTCTGGCTATTTCTGCTTGCAGGTAAATCTACATTTCTAAGCAGTTCGTGTCCTTCTTTACGCATCTCAGTTTCTCTTGTATCCCCTGCCATTCCAGAGTAAGTTTTGTTTTATATCCTTAGCTAAATTTTATTTTGTACCAGTTTTGAACTATTTTAAGTCAAATATATGTACATAAAAGCACACAATGCATAAATGCACAGCTCACAGAGCGAACACAAATGCAAATGCTCTCCAGGTCAAGAAAGAAAATACTGCCAGTCCCCCAGAAACCCCACCTCATCACTGCTCCCTCTCCTCACCCAGGGGAAGCGGTCTCTTGACTTTCAAGACAATAGGTGATTTCTCCATTTTTAAAATTTAGTTTGTACGAATGGAGGCATACAGCATATCTTCCTTTGAGTTGGTCTTATACTCCATTTTATATTTGTAAAATGTATCCTGTTTGTTGCATACACCTGTAGTTCATTCATTTTGTTCCTGTCCGAATAGATTCAGCTTAAATATGCCACAAATTATTTACCCATTCTACTATTAATGGACAGTAAGGTTGCTTTTAATTTGGTGCTATTATGAATAATGCTGCTAGGATTATTCCTGTATATGTCTTTTCGTGTTTTCTTTGAGTGTGTCATTGATGGAGGCTGTCACACATTCAGATGTAAAATGTGTGTGGTGGGGATATGTGTGTGTAAAATATATATACACCCAGAAATAAAATTGCTTCCACAAGATTTTGAGATTTCTACTTGTTCCGCATACTCAGCAATATTTGATTTTTATCAGCTTTTAACATTTTGGTCATGCTGACAGGTATGTAGTGCTATTTCCTTGTGGTTTTAATTTGCATTTTCATGATGACTAAGGAAGTTGGTCAGCTTCTTGTAGGTTTACTGGCCATTTGATACCCTCTTTTGCAAAATGTGTATTGAAATCTGTTACTCAATTTCCTAAATTATCTGTACTTTCATAATGGTTTGTGTAGTCTTTAAATATTTCAGACATGGCTGTTTTATCAATTACATATGTTGAAAATATTTTCTTCCACCTCAGTTTCCCTTATCTATTCTTTTGATGACATCTTTTGATAAACAGAAATCCTTCATTTTGATGTACTCCAATTGAATTGTTTATGACTAAGGCTTAGAGGAACTTTAAAAAACATAAAGTGACCCTTGCCATTATGAATTTACATTCAAATCGAATAAGCTTAATTATATATTTGCAAGAATCTGATATATAGGTAAGTACTGCATGGTGTTAGGATTTAGATGCTATGTTAGCTAAATGGGAAAACCCAGTGTGTTGGGATGTGGTGAGAGAGTTGAGTTTTGAGCTAACATTTAAGAAAATATAAAATTTGGTTTGATAAAAAGAGGAGGCAAAATATTCAGGAATATTCCAAGAAAAAATGTGACAGAACACATAGAATAATTGGATATACAAAAAGGGAGCTGTATAAGTAGTAATTAAGCATGTAGACTTTGGGACCACACTGATTGAACTCAAATTTTTGGTCTGCTATTGTTTCTTTGCCTTTGGACAAGATACATAACCTTTCTTCAAATCAGTTTCCTAATGTATAAAATGGGAAGACAAAAGTAACTACTGATTTAATGCAATCGAAGTTGCTTTCCTGATTTCGTATAAGTGTTCACAATGTATTTATGGCACTGACTGCTAGAGTGCCATTTCTCTTTTACCTGCTATCCTTCATGTGCTTGAGTATGCCTCAGTGCTCATCTCTTATTCTCCATTTGAATTCTGATAAAACCTTCATTTCTACAGTACACCTTAATGCCATTTGGTCTTCATTTAGTAGTAATACATTATTTATACTTATTTAATTTCTCTGGGGCCATTACAAAAGAACTAATTGGTGACATTACAGTCATAACCACCACCACAAACAAAGACAGTACTTTGTGTAAGGCTAGCATAGAACTCATCCAGAATAGGTTCATTTGTTTTTCCACTAAAACAAAACTCTCCTGGAAACAATTCATACCAAATAATTTCCACATTCAAGCTTAGAAAATACTAAGATAAGTTGACTGAATAATATAATGTCCTTCTCAAATTTCAAATGCTGTCAGGACACTGTACTCTGAGCCAGAATATCAGGGCTCCAGTCCCCACCTCAGCTGTTCCTCACCACCATCATCGTGAGAGAGAAACTGAATCACTGATTGCCCTTAGGAAGAATCAAGTTGTTCTTTTGTTTCCTCATTTGTAAAACAGGAATCATTATCTCTTCATGGGTTGTCATGAAGATGAAAAGGGATAATGCCTGTGAAAGTATGGTATAAACTGTAAACAGCACAGTAAAATACACAGTATCATTGGTGCCTACATTCTGTCTACATTTTATTCTGTCATTAGCTGACTACATCCAAAGAAAGGGCTGAGAGAAAAGGAGAGAGAAACTAACTGCAGAGGTAAGTTTTAGTTTCAAAAGAACTATAGCTTGTAGAAATACTTTCAGATCATTGTTCCCCTCCTGCTTCCAATTTTACTTAAGTAAAATATTTTCACGTAGGTGTTACATTAATGCCATGGAAAGCATTAAAAGCTTTAGGTAACTGAGATTGTGTTTTAAAGTAGTGTCAAAAAGAATGGGGCACCTGGGTGGCTCAGTCAGTTAAGCATCAGACTTCAGCTCAGGTTATTATCTCACGGTTCATGAGTTCAAGCTCTTTGCTAATAGCTCAGAGCCTGGAGCCTACTTTGGATTCTGTGTCTCCCTCTCTCTCTGCCGTTCCCCTGCTAGTGCTCTGTCTCTCTCAAAAACTAAATAAAAACATTTAAAAAAGTAAATAATAAAATAAAGTAGTATCAAAAATTAAAAGTGAATTCATTAAAACTTTCTTTTACTTATACCTACACAAATAACCATTTAGATTTCTTTTTTCTTCTTTTTTTCAGGAATAAATGTAATTACACACAATTTTAAGTTAAAAAATTATTTTAAACATAATTTACAATGAGTATTTAATAGAAAAAAAGCATACCTAAAACTTTTAAATATTTTCTTATTAAATATCAATAAATAAATCTATGGGTCAGTATATATTAAAAAAAATTTCTGTACATAATCACTTACACTATTGTAGAATTTTGTTCTTTCTCTTAAGGATAAAATCATTCGGGGTCATACTTTAAAATTTTGCCTTAACTGTGGCTCCTGGGTGGCTTAGTCTTTTGGGCGTCTGACTTTGGCTCCGTTCTTGATCTCACAGTCATGGTATGATGAGCCCCTTGTCGGGCTCTGTGCTGGCATTTTGGAGCCTGGAGCCTGATTCAGATTCTGTGTCTTTCTCTCTCTCTGCCCCTCCCCCACTCATGCTCTCTCTCTCAAAAATAAATAAACATTAAATTTCTTTTTAATTTTGCCTTAACTATTGTAGCCTTTATAACAGGTTCGTTTTTCCCTTTGAAACTCACATTCACAAAATTTTGCTTTTAAAATAAATGTTACTCCTACTTTGATGATATGCCAAAACGGTTCATTAAAAATATATCGACTATTATTTGTCCATAAAATAAATTAGGTGAAAATCCAAATAAATCTTCTCCTCCCTAGCCAGTGGCTTTCAGGGCAAGCAATATCCTTTTAGACCTCTTGCCAGATGGAAGGTCATTGTACTCCATTTAGAAAATGAATCATGGGATCAAAAATACGCCATTTATTATGCTGAGTTAATATGATTGTTCAGAACAACATATTGCAGATAAAATTTTTATATGGCGTCCTAAGACAACAATCTCAAATTATCTCAAATTTTACATATAAAATGAATTGTATTAATTTAAATACGTATGATATGAGAAGTTAATCAAATAAAGGGGGTGCCTCACATATTTTCTGAACTGTCTCAGGACCTAATCCTATTCACAACACACTCCAAAGACCATGTCCTGTGCAAATCATAATAAACATTTAGATTGCAATAAAATTGCTCTGGGGGAGCATTTCTCAAATGACTGCACTGAAGTCTGCTGCCTGTCAGGACATGGAATTTCAAAGTATTCAAGAAAAACATCTCCCTTGATACCATCTCTTTCTCAGAGCCTCCTAACAAGTAGAAAAGGCCACATAAGTTATTCTACTTTGGAGTCAGAAGCTGAGAGAATAATTAATGTCACGATGAAGTTAAGATTCTCTAGCCTTTTAGTGAGAACTGCTGTTGCTGATGTAAAGGCTGTGGTAGAGCAAGAGACCCGTCACATAGACCTGTTCACCCAGTTACACAAACAGGAAAGATTATACAAAAAAAATGTCTTCTGAGATTTCATATTTTCTGTAGGGAATCAAGCTGGCTTATATCTGAGAGGGAACTTTTTCTTCTCTGTAATTAAAGCTACTTCTAGATCTCCGAGTTTCATGTAGAATGCCAGCCATATTGATAAAAATGATTAAATGTGTAAGTGCTATATTCATTAACATTTTTACATTTGAAAATGTTTTGGTAACCAAATACAATTTTTAATAACTGACATTGTTAAAACAAATGTCTTACTGCACACATGCAAAATATTTCCTTGGACAAAAAATAAACTAGAGGTGGCTGGGTGACTCACTTGCTTGAGTTTCCAACTCTCAATTTCAGCTCAGGTCATGATCTCACAGTTCATGGGTTTGAGTCCCATGTCAAGCTCTGTGCTGACAGCACAGAGCCTGCTTGGGATTCTCTCTCTTCCCTTCTCTCTCTGCCCCTCCACTATTTACCTGCTCATTCTCTCACGCTCAAAATAAATAAGTAAACAAAGAAATAAACTAGGTGCATTTTTGCGGAATAAAAATTTCTAGAGCATTTTAATACACAATCCTAGAGAACATTGAGCATTATTAAGATGATTGTCTATGTTTTTTTTTAAAGCCCAGACACTTTATAAATTGTATGCACTTATTTTTGCTATTCCTTGGCTGTTAGTTTTTGCTAGTCAGAGAAAAATCATGGTGAGTTAGGAATAACAAATCAAAACACACTAAATACAGAAAACAGAGTCAAGGTAGACATTTTTGTATACCTGAAGAAGTCAATTTTTAAAAGTATTGAACATTAAAAATCCACAGGGAGTTTTTAGGGAACAGCTATGCAATTATCGCATCTCAATTGAGTGAGAATAAAAGCATATGACTCTCACTTTTATATAGAGAATTCTTTCAGAGTAAAAGAATCCATTCAGACTTCTGGCGGGGGGGAATTGATGCTTATTAAGGATAGGCCTATAAATCATTTATTGGTAGAATTATATTTGCCAATTATTTGATGAGGAATATTTTATTGTTAGAAGAATAAAATGGTCTCCTGTGCTTTGCACTATCTTTTTTTCTTAATTAACCAATGCTGCCTTAGAACCAATTACTTTACCTGGTCTTATTAGTCATTTTTCCCCCATTTCTCTTTCTTTAGTATAAAACACAGAATTGCACTTCTCCATCCTGTAGAAGTTAGACACGGGTACGGGGCAAGGACTAGGGTGAGGTGAATGAGGCACTCACTTCTTGCATGACCGTTAATGAAGATGAAAAGCAAACTGAGTAATCAAGAGAAATAATGTTTTAATTCAATATTTTAAGAAATAAAAATTAATGCAAAAATCTATGATGATAAACAGATCAAAATGAAAATAAATATAAGATAGTGTTACTGATTTTTCCTTTCCTTTTCCTTTTGTCTGCAGTGGGGATTGGTTTTGCCCTGTATTGATTCATGAATGATTTGTTTCTAATCATAATATATAAATTTGAAACCATCATCACTGGGGGGAATCAATTATTGGCTATGACATTCAACTAAGGTTATTAAAAGAGTAGAATCATACTTAGCGATTAGTCGAACTTACACAGAAATACCCAATTTTTATTGTATTGTTGTGCAATGAGCTGAAAATTCAATGAATTGTACATTACTGTTTTATCTTTATACAACTGTTTGCAAATAGCTTTATAAGGGAAATATATTGAAGAAGCAGGAAATTCTTCTCATATACATATGTGGTCAAGCAGTTACTTATCTAGACTGAGTTAGAGCAGCCTCCAAGATTTCAATCCTACATGATAGGAAGAATGATAGCACCAAGGACAGCAAACGATTGGATGGCCCTAAGTGGGAGGTGGGGAGTTCTGATTTGGGCATATTAAGTTGGAAATGATAGTGGTATAACTCACTGAAGATTGATTATGTGCCAGATTTGCTTGTGTTGTGTGCCTCAGTTTCCTTAACAAATTCTTGGCCGAAAATGGGAATCGGGTTCAAATGATTATTGTATTTATGTATTTATTTAGTGGTGTTTTTTTTTTTTTTTTTGAGAGAGAGAGAAAGCAGGGGAGAGTGGCAGAGGGAGCGAGAGAATCTTAAGGAGTCTCCACACCCAGCGTGGAGCCTGACATGGAGTTCAGTCTCACACTCGTGAGACTACAACCTGAGAGGAAATGAAGAGTTGGACACTTAACAGACTGAGCCACCCAGGCACCTCTGATTATTGTATTTAATAACATGTGCAATGTCCCATGGTGGAACAGAGGAGCAAATAGATTAATAACTGTGAGGGTCTCACATGCTTCAAAGAAAATATAATATTTGAGTTTCACCTGAAATGATGAGTAGAAAATCATCAACAAAACTAGCAGGGAAGAGAGAAAAGCAAAACTATCTACATAGAGGAAACAGCAAACCTATAAGCGTTATGAAATCACATACTATATTTGGTGAATTAAAAGTAGTTCATAAGGAGAAGAAGAAAGGGAATACTAAAAGGTGACTTTGGATAACATGGCCTGCAGTATCATAGAGATTGTCTGGGCCATGAAATAGAGTTTGGATTTTATTCTGTAAGCACTGGAGAGCCATTACAAGTTTTTAAGAAGAGAAGTAATTGATCCAATTTATATTTTAGAAAGATCAATCTGACAAGGCATTGTGAAGAATGGGTTATGTGAGGACAAGATAAGATTTAGAGAGAACATTTAAGAGGCTTTTGAAATACTTTATATGAAAAATGATGAGAACCTGAAAATGATGAGAACTTTATAGTATTATCAGTAAGGATGAAAAAGAGAGAATAAATACCAAAGGTATTTAGAGCACAACACAGTATACTTTGTTTACATCATACATTTCGTGTTCACTAATTGTGCATTGTTTAGGATTGACTGGTGTGGAAATGGAAGGATGTTGTGCATGAATCAAAGTAAAATATGTATGATGACATTTTCCTGACTTGGCAATTCATCTGTTTCACTAGCCATTTAGAGGGTGAAAAAGAGTTCCTGCTGATTGGAAGTATGTTCTTATTGCCACCATAGATAACAGTCAACTTGCATTCCATGGTTTCTTGTCTGTCCTACTCAGGATTATAGGGTCTCTTGGAACTTCAGAATTGAGGGGAGCAGATTAATTTTAGTGTAACTGACAAAAGTACCAGAAGACCCAAGAGATCTAAATAATGAAGTCCTTGTTAGAAAAAACATTGTTTCGTTTTTTTTTCCTTCAATCCGTAGTTTTAAAATTAAATATAGGGATTTTAATCTAGGTATTGCTGTAGAGAAATTAGGTTCCATCTCTAATAATATCTACTTTGTTTCATAACATTCAACTAAGAGGTACAGTTCCTACTCTAGCTTGTGATTGTCAAAGGACTAAGGTCTTAGCCAGTGCATCCTGGTTATTTCCCATTCTCCTGTATTTCCCTTGCATTGTTGAAAATAAAAGTGATGACATCATTCTACCTTAAAAAATGACATTTATTAGAAAAACAAAAGATTGCAGTAAAATAGCAATAAAATACTCAAGCATGATGAAAATGAAAGCCCTATAGCCCCTCACATTTAGTGGGTTATTCAACAGATTCTCCTTAGAAAGTCCTGTGAGAAAGTAAAGAATACGAAGTGCTTTGTTCTCTCAGAGTCCCAGCTTTATTTCTGGAACATGGTTCAACAAAGAGTATCAGTATCTATGTTAATGCCAATAGAACAATACTTCAATTCTGATGACCCATAAGAAAATTTCTGCAAAATTCGATTTGTATGTCCAATAATAGAGTTCAAAATTCTCAATGCCCTTAAGTGTCTTGATAAAAGCTATGGAGGCTTCTTATTAGACTCCACAAATACTGTAGGCTGTCTCCCATCAAGGAGACCATTTTGGAGGGATGGGGGAATTGTAGCTGGTAAGAGTACATGAAAGTAATAAGAGGGAGATAAAAAATAAAAATGTCCACCAGCATCATGAATAAGGAAGAAATACCGAGAAGATAGGGAGGCTGATATGGTTTCAAGTTGATGAAAGAACGGGGACCAAAATCCATACATCCTCTTAATAAGTCTCAAACAGTCATCTTCCCCCTACATCCATACTTGTTTTTGCTCAAAAGCAATTTTCATAATTATAACAGGTATTTTCTTCAGGAGGGTAAAAAAGTAAAGTGTGTCAGTGCCGGGACAAGCATTCATGGCAATACACTGGTGTTTGCCATTTAAAACAAAAATGAGAAAACGATAGGATTTAAGTTGGATATACTGTTTTAGGTGTCTGTGAAATAGTAGTGGAAATACCTTCCAGAGTGGGAGATATTAAATTCTGAAGCTTTAACAGTCAGAAACAGAGACTAATATCAAAAGGAAGTCTTCATTCCAACACCAGCCCATTGGCTGGTATCCAGCCTCTTCTATCAGCACTCAACTCAGGTCTTCTCACTCTCTTGGACCCATCATTTCTTCCATACTCCAGGATGCTTAATACAGCATGGCACAATAAGTATATGCCCCAAAAAATGACTATTTCTTACATGAATCCTAAATATTGTCTATTACTTGGACTCACCAATCTTGTCTTTGTAACAACAGTTGGTCCCATTAACAATGACTATAAACATTAGGAAATAGTTTAACATTTCATTGGGCATCTGTGACTCATTTATTTTTATTGTAGAATCCGTCTTTATATTCTAATTCTAATTGTCTGCCTTTTTTTGAGGTTGATTACAATTATGAGCTGAGATTTTTGCTCTATACCTTTGATAGAGCCTACCTTTATCTTAATCTTACCTGACCAATCTGCTAGGTCTGTCCCGGAATTTTTTCTACTTCTACACTACTGTCTTATCTTCATGTGCACAACAACTTTTTTTCCTGAGTTTTTGATAACTTTTTTCCAGTCCTTCATAGTCTCCCCTACAAATTTGTCTGTTGCAGCCATTAACAGTCTGAGTTCCTCAAACTTTTATGTCAATTCCCCTTCTTTTGTCACTGTTTCCTTATACTCTTTTCCCAAGTAATATTAAACAAGCAGAGGGCATAGTAGGACCAATGACTATGTTTGGACCACTCCAATCTTGAACAATTACCTAGTCCACATAACTCCTATCAAATTCACTGTCCTTAAGACCCAATCTATGACACTCACTTTCCTGACCTTATCCTTCTCCAGAATCTCCTATCTCACTGAGTGGCACTAGTGTCCATGAAATTACACAAACCAAAAATATTAGAATCTCTAAGCTCTCTTTTACACAAAACTCATATCCAATCTGTCTCTAAAAGCTGCCATTTTGAGGGCACCTGGGTAGCTCAGTCAAAGAAGTGTTGAACTCTTGGTTTTGGTTCAGGTCATAATCTCACAGTTTGTGAGTTCAAGCCCCACATTGGGCTTTGTGCTGACAGTATAGAGCCTGCTTCATATTTTCTCTCTCTCCCTCTCTTTCTGCCCATCTCCCACTTCTGTGCATGCTCTCTCTCTCTCTCTCTCAAAAATAAATAAATCAACATTTTTTTAAAAAGCTGCCAGTTTCATACCTTAACTGTCTCTTGAATCCACCTATTTTTCCCCCATATTTACTGCCATCAAATTCCAAACCACAGTACTGTCTCACCTGGACTATAGCCTTCAACCAGTTCTCCTTCATCCTCTCTGCCCTCCCCCCATCTGTTGCCCCTACCACAATCAGAGTGATCTTTAAAAGAGGAAGTATGTTCACATTATCACCATTGAAATCCTTAAAAAAAAAATCTACCATTGCTTCTAAGATTTTAAAGGAAAATAAAAATCAACATGGCATACAAGGTCCCAATTCTCCAATCTCATTTCACAATATTCTCTCCTTCCGTCCCTGCACTCCAGCTACATGAGCTTTCTGGAAGTATCTTAAACTGGTCACTTGATCTTTGTACATTGGGTTTTATCCATATGCACAAATGTTAAACTCATAGTCCCACCTCCTGTCTGAACTCAAATTAGCTGCTACACTTTCTGCTGTAGATCTCAGCACAAACAGTACCTTATCAGGGAAAATGTTCCTGAACCAGTAGTATAGGTTAGATTTCTTTGGTGGAAGCTCTCATAGCTCTATTCCTATTTGTTTTCGGAGCACTTATAACCATTTCATACATTAGTGTTATTTTTAATTTATGTCTGTTTCCACCTTTGAATTGTAAGGTCTATGAAATTAGAGATCAAGTCCGTTTTGCTTACTGCTGTATTTCTTTTGTCTGATAGAAAATAGTAGGTCCCCATCTGCTTTTGTTGCCTCTAAAATCCATGTCTGAAGCTGCAGTTTGGGTGAAGCATGACATTGGCATCTTAATATCAGATAAGGCTTGTATGGTTATATACTTATTATTTGTTAATTTATGGGATATATTTTAAGTAGCTACTATAGACAAGTGTTATGTATATGCTCAATATATTTGCTGATGAATGAATGAATGTTGAATGAATACAAGATTGAATAATATACTAGATGTTATGAGATCAGGAGCCTACCATAAAGAGGAGACTATCATCACAGGCTATATATAATCAGAAGGCAGTAAATTGTTCTGGTTACAAGCACAGACTTCGGAATAGATTACTTGAGTTTAAGGCCTTTTACACTTTTACACAATCACCTTCCTTGACCTCAATCTTCCCATATCTACAATAGGAATGATATTGGTATTTTCTTCATAAATAATTATGAGAATTAAATGATATAAATTTTTAGAATAGTGGGTGTTTTTACACAAAGTAAGCAAGAATTAAATATGAGCTATAATTATTAGTAAAGATAACCCTGTATGGGCTGTGAAATGTGTCCCCTCAAAGTCTATATATTGAAGTCGTATGCCCCCCTCCCGGTATCTCAGCATATGACTATGTTTGGACATAGGAATTTTGAAGATATAATTAAGGTAAAATGTAATGCCATAGTGTGGGTTTTAATCCAATATGATGAGTATCCTTGTAAGAAGAGGAGATTAAGACACAGGCTGGCATAGAAAAAAGACTATTTGAAGATACAGGGGGATGATAGTTATCTATAAGCCAAGAAGGGAGGCTTCAGAAGAAATCAACTTGGCTGACATCTTGACCTAGTGTCCAGAATTGTGAGAAAAAAATTTCTGTTTCTGAAGCCACCCAGTCTGTGCTGCTTTGCTATGACAGCCCTAAGAAACTAGTAAAAACCTCTTACACTGCTCTCTAGATTTTAGCAGAATATCACCAACAGAACAACAAAGATATTCTAAGTTATGTGTCTTCCATTCCCTCTTCCGGGTATGTTGATTCTCTTTGGTTTATGCCAAAACTTCAGAAGGGCATAGACCTTGAAGATATTTGTTTGTCCATTGTAGGAATATCCTCACTGAGGTAACATTAATGGTACATCCTCAGTTTTTATTGAGAATTGTAAAAAAGGGAATTTACACACATTAAGATTTGCTTAAACTTACCATATGCCAGATGCCAGATATGTGTTGCCTCATTCAAATCTAAGCTCTTTGGGTAAGCATCCCTTTTTTATAATGAATGAAACTGAGTCTAAAAAAAAAAAAAAGAAAGAAAGAAAGAAAAGGAAGTTAAGTGTTTATTCCAGAGATATGGAAGTGTCAGAACCAGAAGTCACATCTAAGTCTAGGCTATTTTTACTATAGAACAATGGCTGACCTATCTTCTCCATTTGCTATAAAACAAATGTGGTTGTCCATTGCAAAATTGTGTCAGATATCCCATATTAAAATTTTCTCTAAAACCTAATGCTGAAAGCTTTATTTTCCTGAGGAGTCTCTTACATCTTCCTTTCTGAAATGAATAATACAATTTATCAATTTCCCTTCAAAAATCCAATTTTAACTCCATCACAGTATCTATATTAACTAACACAGCAACTCCTTTGCAATAGTCTGCCAATATGTTTTTTGATATAGTTGAGATATAAATAAGCAAGTACAAATATACACTCATATGGAAAAGACAGTCAACCTGTATCAGAAGTGTTGACATACACATAATATTATCTGTTGCTAGTCAAAAAGTGTTAAGTGCAAAAAGAAAGGTTCAGAGACATGTTCAGATACTTGTTGCAAGATCAGGAAAGAAAGGGATTACATCCATTTCAGGACTTCAGAGAACTGTTCATGGTGGTGAATATATGTGTGTAGAGAGGGGAGGAATGGAAATTCCATATGAAAAGACCTGATTTGCACAAGTTAATTGCAGAACAACATTTGGATGGAATAAGTACCAGCAATAGGTTAGCTTATGGACACTTCATTTAATTTATATAGATATAGTATGAAAGCAAATTTGTAATACCAGCATTTTATCTATGTAGAGCTGTGAAAATTGTGTGAACATTTTAGAATACCAATAATGCAATTATCAGATTCTTAAAATTTCATCATCATCTAAATCTGCATAGACATTGAAGCTCTTAGACAACTTTATATTGACAGAGCTTCAGTGTACATGTTGACCTAGCTCAAATATGTGTAGTTTTTTCCCCAAAAGTCTTTGGGCAAACAAATTAAAAAGGCAAGTCATGTATTACCTGTGTCTGCAGGAATATATTGGAAAATAATGAATGAAGTATAAGATTCTGTATTTCTGTGCCTGTATACAATTTACTTTAATCTTATCTTCATTAACATTAGCTAGAGGATGTGCCCAGAGTGGGAAAAAATAAACTGATTATTAGTATGTGTCAGATGAGCTAAATTGAGATGGCATATGTTAATTCATTTAAAGTTCTTCTATTTATACATATACTTTGGCTTGAAGTTCAAGTGTTTTTTTTATATAAAAACAAAGATATAATTAAATTTTACTGAACAGAATATTTCATTTCAAAAATTGTCTTTGTTTCTTCAGGTAAAAATTTGTTTTCTTCTTGTCAATATCACAGTCCATCAATATGGTCTAATGTCACACATTAATTGTGTGATATTTACTACAGAGTTGGAGATGGAATTATTTCCTAAATTTTCACTTATTTTTATTGTACTTTTTTAAATGTTTATTTATTTTTGAGAGAGAGAAAGACAGAGTGCAACCAGGGATGGGGCAGAGAGAGAGGGAGACACAGAATCTGAAGCAGGCTCCGGGCTCTGAGCCATTAGCACAGAGCCTGATGTGGGACTCAGTCTCACAGACCACAAGATCATGACCTTAGCCAAAGTTGGATGCTTAACTGACTTAGCCTTCCAGGTGCCCCTCATATATTTTTATTGTATAATAAAGGGGCTGAAAATATGCTTTGATGATGACAAAGCTAGATATGGTAGCTTAATATCTATTGAGTAAAAGCACTACTATTTAGCACTATCCAAACAAGAAAACTCTGAAGGACAGCTGTTATGGTATCTTCTCATGCGACTGGTCACTCAAATAACCATTTGCATATTGTATTTAGAACTCAAGTCATAATAGAGGAAATGATGTCTAATTAATTTCCATATGCATGTCTCTGTCTTAAAATGAATTCTACCTGGAAAGACATCCTGATTCTGAATCTAAGGTGGCATCTAAACACATACTTCATTTCTAGACTTTAAGACTTAAATCTATTTTTATACCTCAGGATATTTAATTTCAACAGGTAGCTATCCTTCTGATCTGCTTAATAATAATACTTTCATAATATAGTTGTCCATTCTTACAAATCAGTTTACTCGGGATTAAGTGTCTATGGCTCACTGTGTGCTGAATGTTGGGTAGATTCCTTGCAAACACATACACAGAGTTATATTTATAAAATTTATCCATAAATGTTAGCCTGTCTACATATACATATAAGGTTTACATCAAGTTATATTTACAATTATGTTCATATTATAATTAGCTTGAATTCATTAACATATATTTTAGATTTAGATATTAGTTGACAATACTAAATTTGGATCAAGAATTCACTATTTATATCATTACTCTATTCACACAAAAAGACACGAAACCTAAAATGATTAATGGTCTCTAATACATGAACTATAATACTATTTAGAATAGTAAATTTCCTCCATAAGAGCCCAATCATAATATATCTTAATTTACTCTAATGTAAGATTTCATAATTTGCGTGCACTGAGGTGGTTTCTACTGCACCTCTATGTCAATCAATAAATGGTTCTAAACCATTAGGCCTGAGTCCTGGTAGCTAAATTAATCTTAAGAGTTACATGTTAGCAATCATGTTCTCTCTCTGCCTTATTTAATTGAATATCTGGTGATTATAGAGATAACTCAACAGTTGCAAGTTTTTTCATCTGAGAAATAAGTGACTAGAACTACTTTTTCTTTTATTTAATGGTCTTGCTTTGTTATTGTTAAAGTTGTTTACAATGCTAATTATTGTATGGGTTGACTCATTCAAAATATTCCAGTAAAATGTCTGACACAAAAGAGGTGCTCAAAAAATGTTAATTAGCCAACTAACGTCCTTAGATCTCATCTTAGTTCATCTTAGCATTTCCCTCGACCTCTTCATTAGTATCCTTGCCCTATTTAATAATACGAGAAAAATCCAGAAGTGCCTTTTTTTCTGTCTAAAATGTTCAAAAACTCCTTTTGTTCTTTGAAGTACCCTATAGAGAAAAACAATTTACCATTATTAGTGACTCTGACAAAGAGCCTTGAGTCCTGTCTTCGGGGCTCTTACCAGTGGCAGAAGGAGTCATGGGACAAATAGTGACAAAATGCTGCAATAACCATATGACAATATCCTCTGACCCGAAAGGTCAACGAAGTTCTGTTACTCGGCAGCATGAAGGGGAGTGATAAGTATGCAATTTCTCCAGAAAGACCAAGGAGGAAAAAAAAAATAGCAAGAACGTGCAGAAAAAATGTGTTGCATTCCAGACAGTGCCAGCATCATGACCCACATGGAGCCCAGGGTGTGCGTTAGGGAGGGGTGGGAGGTGGCTGGACAGGCAGGCACATGCTAGCCCAGGGAGGGCTGTGTTCCTGTGTAAGGGAGATATGATCTTACGTGATAAGCAGCAGCAAAACATTAAAGGAGTTTAAGGATGCAAACAACCTGATCAGATGTGGCTTTTAGAAACCTCATTGCAGAGGCAGCATAATGCTTTCATTTAACGAAACCCCTCCCGAGAGAAAAGGATGGTGATTTAAGAGCTCGGTCATTTGGGGTATGTGATGGCTAGCACCAATGCAATGCCTCAGTATACTGCTCTTTACACAGTGGGAGGGAGAGAACCTTGGATTAGTGCATTAATGACAACTAACTTCCCCACCCCCCATAACTGGAAACATTACCTGGAAAACAATTATATTACACTACTATAATTTATTCCTGTGATGTCATTTCTCTGGGCTTCGGTAAGGCTTGATTCTGTTCCAGATGGAGATTAGAGTAGCGAGCTGGAGTGATAGGATCTAGAATACTCGACCACTGAGGGAAGGAACATCGAATTAAATACTTCCCTTTACGTTAGCACTCCTGTACTGTTCAGGGAAATAAAATTAGTTTTAACCTCATGTTTTTTTAAGTTTGTTTATTTTGAGAGAGAGAACAGAACAGGCGAGAGCATAAGCAGGGAGGGGCAGAAAGAGAGGGAGAGAGAGAAAATCCCAAGCAGCCTCCACACTGTCAGCACCAAGCATGATGTGGGGCATGAACTTACCAACCAGGAGATCATGACCTGAGCTGAAACCAAGAGTCGGACACTTAACCAACTGAGCCACCCTGGTGCCCCTAACCTCACATTTTAATAGTAAAACTGTTATAAGGCCCTACACTTACTAACTCATTTTATTTTCATAATGATCCTATAATGTAGGTATTATTGCATTCCCATTTTACAGATAAGGAAATGATGTAACTGATCACACTCGCATCGTGGAGTAATGTCAAGGTCTAGAGAAAAATTTTTAGCAAAGGAAAATTTAAAGCAGACTAAAATGATAAGTAGGCCCTGGACATCATTAATTGCCACAGCCGAGTGCTCGCTGGGAGAAAGTCATAGTATCAGACACAGCAGACGTGTTATAAAGTGAGATCAAAATTTGGTTTGATGTAATGCAGGGTAACATGTCAAACATATCAGACATATTATTTAGCAGTGACCTAGTAAGAATGATTTTGACCCAAGTCGTTATTTGAAGAGAAAATTGGAAGAGACGGTTTCCAGCCAAATACTCTTTATTCCCTGGAGACCTTTCACAATGCCAGCAACCTGACAGATGGTGAACAGTGCATCATGGCAAAACTGACCTAAAACTTTCAAGAAGATTCACAACAGTATTTGTATTGACAGATGTTTTTCAGCTACTGCATTGCAATTTAGAGAACTATGCCTCCAAGGAGAAGCGTGGTCTTCGATTCAGTGTTTTCTGTAATGTGAAGATCTACTGAAACTTGCTAATTCTTTTAAATAAAATGAATCTTCAGTGCTTGATATTGTCCTGCATCATAAAGTCCTATGAACTTGACATCAAAGTAGCCAAATACTTGGGAGATATTTCATGACCATTAAGAACACTCCAGGAAATAGTATGTGGCCATCACCTGTTCATTCTTCCACCACCTTTTGGAATATTTAGTGACCTGAGGTTTTATTCTCAGATTCTTCCTTCACTATATGAAGAAACGTTCTTAAGAAGACGGAAAATTAAAAACTACTATACAAATTTCCATTGATTTTCCTTGCTCTGTGTGATTGTTCTTGTATTAAAAGATTAACATATTAAAATACATTGTAATGGTTTTATTAAAGTTGAGTAAATGTTGCTGAGGTAAAGATGAAAAGGTTTGGGAAGAAGAGAGGAAGATGACTCTGAACCTTTTGGTTTGGATAACTGGGTGACAGTGGTGTCATTAAGACAAAGAGGAACTCTAGAAAGAGGAGCCCATTTGGGGGTCAGTGGTGTGCAGACAGTGAGGTGACCCGTGCAGAGCTGAGTGTGTCTGCCGAGACGGGTGTGATGGCCGAGACCCAGGCTCCGGAACTACGGTGCTTTCATCAAGATCTGACCTCCTGCGTTTTTACCATCTGTGTGCTGTTGTAAAAGTTATCAAGTATCCCTGTGTCTCCATTGTATCTTCTATAAAATGGAGCTAAGAATTTTGCCTGTCAGTTATTGTCAGGACTAATGGAGAGAATTCACATGAAGTATTTAAGAAGGACCCTGGCACAGACCAAGCCCTCAAGAACATGAGGGGACAATGAAAATCACTTCTAAAACTGGATTTAGAAGAAAAGAGAAGGTAGAAGCAACAAGTGCAGCCAGTACAGGAAGCAAGTTTCCTGAGGAGACAGAGTCCCTTATGACATGATTTTGCTTCAAACGTCACTTTCAGGTGGTATTATATCTATATCTGTATCTACATCTGTGTAGTACTATATATATCTTGTGTGTGTGTGTGTGTGTGTGTGTGTGTGTGTGTGTGTGTGTGTGTGTGTGTGTGTTTTAATCAGACTGGGTTCCAGCTACACAGGAAGCAATGGAAAGAGGTTGCCTATAATAATTTCAGAAGGAAAAGGAAATGTGGCTAGAAACTTTTTGGAGAAAAAAAAAAAGAAAATCATGTAATTTTATCCTTCAAAACAGTAAGAAGAACTTGCCGCTTTGTCAAGAAGAATGAGAGTTTTTCAACCTTCAAGAGTTAAGGGGAGTTGGAATAGAGTCAGGCAGAGGGGTGGGGGTGGAACGAGCGAGGGAATGAACAGCCTGTAGCCCCGGTGGGATTGATGGCTGGAATCCAGAAGTAGCTGCAGAGGGTTGGATACCAGGCAAAGCTACAAATCTCCGGAGCACTGGAAAAACTCAGGAAGATTTTTGATGAATCAGGAGAAAGTCTTCTTTTCAAATCTGGAGGAGAAAACAGGATTAGATTAATGCAGGAATGTCTACTTTGCAGCCAGACGTTGTCCTGTGTCAGAAATTTGCAGCTACCTAGACCCTCTCACTCCTCAGTCATCAGTCTGATTTTTGAGAACTGGTTTAAACTCTGAATGTTCTTTCCTGGATTTTGCATACTAACGGTACTTAATATATATCGGGAAATTACACTCCTTTTATCTGGATCCTAGAGATAGCCTCCAACTTTTGTCTGCCTCTATTTTGCCCTTCCTTCAAACCACTGCCATTTATTTTTCCATAATAATAGTCTGATCTTGCTACCTACCTAAGTACCAACTAACAGTTGCACTACATTTCTGGACTCTTAGAGGCCTTTGAAACTCTCTGAAATGTTATGTGTGTGTGTGTTTCACACGCAAACACACTACATTTTGTGGATGTAGGCATTTTCTGGGTCCGTAGCTTCATCAAACTGCTTAGTAGAAGAAATATGTCTTCATATTCTGTTCCAATCACATATCCTGCCTTATCTGTGGCAATGACCACATGACTTATAACCATACAAATTATACTCCACACATAGAGATGAGATATTTTCAAATGTTAATGTGCTTAAGCATCACCAGTTTGTGGAGGTGGGTGAGTGGGAATGCTGTTAAAAATGAGAATTCTGACTGAGTAGGTCTGGAGAGTGGCCGAAGGCTTCTCATTTTTGACAAGCTCCCAAGTGATAATGATGATATTGATTCATGGAACACATGTTGCAGAGTAAAACTATATTCTTATTAGTGCCACCTACCAAACAAAACATGATACACACACATGCGTACACATGCACACACGTTTTTTTCCTAAAAATAATTATTACCTATACAAAGCACAAAATCCATCCATATCCTTGTGACTTTACGTAGGCTATTTCCTTTTTCCCTCTAGGCTAAGAATCTTCTTCCTTATCAACTGATAAACTCCTACCACCTGCATAATTTGTGCAAGTTCACATGAATAATAAAACACTGAATCGTAATGGGCTCTAAGGCAGAGATTGACTTTTTCTTTGTTTATCCCTATTACCTAAGAAATTTTCGTTTAATGAAATGTAATAGCCACCCCCCGCAATCTTCCAATCTAGTTAGAGAGACAATGTTACTTGTCGTAATTACTGTGACGATTGGAAACAGTACCACAGGAGCTCTTAACATTTTATTCCTAACATAATAGTTTTACGTAAGTAAAATAGAATAAAATAGACAGAACTGAATGTTTCTGCATTCATAGACACCAAATTAAAAACCTCTATGACTTATTGAGAAGAGGGAGAAAGTAATGGGAGTCAGTGCGGTCCACATAGATTCCCAGAGGGTCATGGTGCAAGCAGAGATGAGTCCCCATTTATGCACGGAAACAGAAGGGAGAGAGTATGGACAAAAGATCAAAGACAATGATGAGACGTGTCCACAGTCAACTATGTGTTTAGGGTGAGGAGTGATGAATACAAGGAAACGAGCCTGGCCAGAGTGGGGATGCTGTCCACACTGGAGTTGTTTGCTGGGAAAACGGATGGGCCTTGAAATGAAGGAGCCTGAGTATAAGGATTTAGTCACTGAGTGTGCCAGGAGAGAGCAAAGCATTTAGGTTTCTGACCAATGGAAGGTGTCAAAATAAAAATATATTTGAGAATAACTAGTATGAGTAAAACAAAATTTGAATAGCATATCGGACAATCTGTTCCAATATGGCATGATTTGCTCACAAAAATTATTGCTTCAATATATGTCATGAAGCAGTTTAAAAAGAAAACATTCTATGTGATCTTTCGATTTACCTTCCTATTATGATGCCAAACGACCTAGTCACAATTATTCAAAATGTGTTATTTAAAAAGTAACAGACAGAAATTAGGTTCTTAATATTCCCCTCATGTATAGAACAAGTTCCTAATTTTAAAGTGCATCAGGTAAAGGTAGGAATTGTACTGAATTTAGGACATGGAGGCAATTCTAGGCTCAGTACTTAAGGGGTCACAAAATAAAGAGTGGTTTAACTAAAAGATGATGAAACAGTTTCAAGATGATTTGTAATTGTTCATTCACATTTTTGGTACATTTAACACAAAATAGGGATATGTTATGATTCCCATTGAGTAAAATATAGTACTATGAGATAAATATTACTAAAAAGAACACAATATATATCCCTTGTATGATCCTCATGTTTGTGTCTTTAAGAAAACAAAAAAAGATTGTAGAATAAACTTAACAGTCTTCCTGAAACAAGAAGGTGGCATCAAAAAAGTCAGGAAAGACAAAATTGAAAAATACTTGGAGCTTATATTGACTCACCCTAATTTCAGTTTGAACACTTCGTCCTGATTGGGAGCCCCAGGCCCTTGTGTGCTTCTTGGTTCTTAGCAATCTGGAGCCAGTAAGCTAAGCAACTGGAAATTAGACATCCAATTTTAAAAATAAAATTTTACTGTTTCTACTGTATATATATTTTTATTAACTTTTGGCTCAAAATCTCGCACACTTTGTCCACTGTATACAATTATAAACCTTCTTACTATTTAAAAAAGATTTTTTTTAATGTTTACTTTTGAGAGAGAGAGTGCATGCATGCGCACATACAAGTGGGGGAGAGGCAGAGAGAAGGAGACAAAGAATCTGAAGCAGACTCCAGGCTCTGAGCTATTAGCACAGAGCCAACATGGGGCTTCAACCCGTGAACCATGAGATTGTGACCTGAGCTGAAATCGGGCTCTTAATCCACTAACCCACCCAAGCACCCCTATATCTTCTCACTATTCATTTTATCAATATTAATTTTTAAAATGTTTATTATAATATTAAACAGTAGAAGCACTCAGAATATAATTTTATTCCTTAAATTCTACATTTTTATTAAATTATTAACATGGAATACTAATAAATAATTTGTGTAAGTTCAGATTTCGTTGCCACCGAAGATGCTGCCCAGTGAACTGAAGATTGCCTTCTGCACTGGTACTTGTCAAGTGTGAGACTCTGGTCAAGCTTGTTTCCTGTTTCCTCATGGGCTTGCAATGCCTGCTGCTTTATGAGTGCTCAATAAAGATGTGCTTTAGGCTGATGACAGCTGCCTTGCAAGTTATTCGGGGTGGTTCGGTCGGCTGAGTGTCCAATTCTTGGTTTCCCCTTACAGCTCAGGTCATGATCTCGTGGTTTCATAAGTTCGAGCCCCACGTTGGGCTCAGCTGCCATTGCAGAGACTGCTTGGGACCCTCTCACTCCCACTCTCTGTTCCTTCCCCACTCGCTCTGTCTCTCTCAAAATACATAAACTTTTTAAAAAAATAGTTATTCAGGAATTTGATTCTTAGATTCTCAAACATCTATATGATTTACTGAATAGTCGTAAAAGTATTCGATTATGGAAAAGTCCTCACAAATGATTTTACTTTTTCAAAAACACTAAAAATAATCATAAATCAGTGCATGATGGAGTAATAGGTACTCTGGCGTTTAGAGAAAGATGCTTGAAGGAAAGTATTATTGCCATCGATCATGTTGGTTTTTATTAGCATATGATTAAGTACAGTTCTACTACTACTCCAAACCTCACATTGAACAAATCTTCCAAATTCTTGACAAAAAATCTGTTTATTTAATTTTTAAATTCAACTTTTAAATCCTGTAGAGGAGTCAGAGGTTTTAAAAATTTTTTAACCTTTATTTATTTTTGAGAGATAGAGACAGAGCGTGAGCAGGGGAGGGACAGAGAGAGGACGACATAGAATCCAAAGAAGGCTCCAGGCTCTGAACTGTCAGCACAGAGCCTGATACAGGGCTTGACCCCATGAACCGTGAGATCATGACGTGAGCTGAAGTCGGACACTTAACCAACCTACTGAGCCACCCAGGTGCCTGACTAGTTACATGTTTTAAATTAATTAAGATACATTGCGAGTTAATGAAATAATTCTTAATAAGACTAAATTTTATGCCATACCCAAATACTTTTCTATTTACAGGAATTATAATGACATAAATGATATCTAAATATGTTTAACTTAATAATTACCAAATGATCCCTTACAGATGTAATTACACAAAAGAGCTTAATCTTAGTTTTTGGTATATCATCCTAACATTCCTATGTGGAATTTTATTTTTTAGAGTTTATTTAATTTTGAAGGATAGAGCACAAGTGGGGTAGGAGCAGAGAGAGAGAGAGAGAGAGAGAGAGAGATAAAAGAGAGAATCCCAAGCAGCCTCTGCACAGTCAGCGCAGATCCTGATGCAGGGCTAGAACCCACAAGCTGTGCAATCATGACCTGAGCTGAAGTCAAATGCTTAACCGACTGAGTCACCCTGGTGCCCCTCGTATGTGGAATTTTAAAACAATATTAATGGGGTAATTAATCCTTGCTCCATTTTATAGCTAGAAACAATTAACATTTTGGATACATATTAATGAAAATTCAGCTAACCAAAAATGCAGTGCTTTCTCATTGGTTATGTTATGACAGATTACTTGAAGTGTCTTTATCTATCCCCTCCCTTAGGAAATAACTGGAAAGGATTTTAAGACCTAGTAAAAGAATATGCCATTAACATTTCAAAAACGTTTTTTCAGAATAATGCAAATGGAATTGAAATTTCAGCATCTCATTTTGAGACATCATTAGGCATCGTTAACCAGCATAAGAAATGTATTATATCTGGCAAAGCAATTTAATGACTGATTTAAGCTATACCATACACCAGAGAAGAGCTGATTTTTGCCAAAATTTAAACAAGGGAAAATTTTCTGCTATTTCTTAATATCTGTGAGCCTTTTTTTGCCTGGAGAAAATTGAAGAGGAGGGCGCAGTAGCAATTGCTAATTTGTAACACTGTGTTGCTTGATGATTATACTACTGTGTTTTTTTTTTCCCTCCTGATCCTCTTGATTGGTGGAATGGGGCAAGGATGGCAGTGAGTTGATGTTAAATATAACCTCTTCATGAGCACAAAGCCCTCCTTACTTATGCCAGTAACACACATGTAAGTGCAAGTAAAACTGGAAAAATCTGAGTAATAATGGTGAATTATATCAATGTCAATATCTTGATTATGATATTATACTAGTTTTTGCAACATGTTCCATTGAGGGAAAATATTGTAAATATGGAAGGTCTCTCTTATAAGATTACTTCTTACAAATGTATGTGAATCTAAAATTATATCAAAATGTAAAACATAGGGTTTTTAAAAAACCCCATTGTACACTGAAATTAAAACCATAGTGAAAATATTACATAGTGAATATATTACATGTAAATAACTGAAGTACCAGGAAACATCTATTGCTTAAGAAGTGAAATTCTGTGTTATATATATTTTTTTACGTTTATTTTATTTTGAGATAGAGAGTGCGAGTGGGGGAGGGGCAGAGTGAGAAGGAGAGAGAGAGAATCCCCAGCAGGCTCCACACTATCGCTGCAAAGCACTGCGTGGGGCTGGAACTCACTGACTATGAGATCATGACCCGAGCTGAGGTCAACATTTAACCAAGTAAGCCACCCACGTTCCCCACTTTGTTTTTCTTTTTGAAATTTATTTATTTTGAGAGAGAGACAGCATGAGTTGGGGAGGGGCACAAAAAGAGGGAGAATGCCAAACCCAAGCAGGCTCCTCACTGTCTGCATAGAGCCAGATGCAGAGCTTGAACTCATAAAACTGTGAGGTCATGACCTGAGTAGAAATAAAGAGTCTGCAGGTTAACCAACTGAGCCACCCAGGCTCTCCCTGTGTTACATTTGTTACATTTTTATTTTAAAATACCTTTGAATTTTTGTGATGACATTGTAATGGATAAAATTTGGAGGTAGCTGAAAAAAATGAGAAATCCCACCCAAAAGAGTAGCTGTTACCGGGTGCCTGGGTGACTCAGTCAGTTAAGCATCTGACTTTGGCTGAGATCATGATCACATGGTTTATGAGTTCAAACCCCGCATGAGGCTCTGTGCTGACAGTTCAGAGCCTGGAGCCTGCTTCGGATTCTGTGTCTCCCTCTCTCTCTGCCCCTCCCTCACTCGTGCTCTCTCTCTCTCTCTCTCTCTCTCTCTCTCTCTCTCTCAAAAATAAATAAATATTTAAAAAAAGAAAAGCTATTATATTTCCATATATTTTTTAAGTCAAATAAGCAGTATGTAAAAATATAGTTATCAATTAATGATGCAGTTAAATATATTTCAGTTGGGAGAGAGAAACAAATGTTCTGTAAACTTTAAGCTCAACATTATTTTCCATGAATCTCCTTCATAGTCAGCAGTTCCCAACTTTTTCCACATTATAAAACACTGAGAACATGATCCTCACATGACACATGAGAATTCATAGTCACTCGTAGCCTGAGGGAACCAGAACTTGTCCTCAAGAGATGCTGATTCCCAGACTGTCCTCTTAAGACTGAAAAGATCAGTATCTTCCTACTGTTGCAATTTTGCACTTCGGGAACTTCTGAAAGAGGCTGAAATTAGAAATCTCTGTTTTCTTCTTGAATGAGAGGCCCTGGGGGATCTGCACTCTACTACAAGCGAGGCTATCACCTTCTTCGCTTCATACCTCAAACTGGGAGCTCCGTTAATAGTAATGTGTTGTAGCTCTGTAGACACACCAGACTTGTTGAGTCTTCTCTGTTCCCACGCTCACTAACTCCTCTGCCTGGAGGTATCGCTATGCCTGATCCATCTGCCACAAACCTTTCATCCCTTTGCTCCTAGGGTGATTAAAAGCTTTAAAGACGCAAGCTCATCTTAAAATTTGCGCCTAAATGCAATTTCATATGTCAGATCAAAGTGTTGTGTACAAACCTCAGATTTAAAAATTACTTTGCTATAAACGTTTATTTACTTGACAGTGCCCTGACTGGACTGTACCACCCTTGAAAGCAAGAAATGCATTCTTTTACCTTTTTAAATTTCAATTAATTAATTAATTTTTTGCAGGGCTTGTGCAATAGAACAATGATACAATGGTCAATGTGTATTTGCTGAATAAATTCATAACATATTTGAATCATATTGATAAGGTGATATTTACTCTGGCGGAATAACATCTTTGTGGTATTTTCATGTAATACATAAGCCCTTCTCATTCCTGAGTGAAGGTTATGAATTATCTCTCCAGAAAAAACACCTACATGTAAAAATATACACACAATCACTATCTTCATGAAGATTGCCTTGTGGATGACCTAAAGGCCACTCACCATTCAGGAGAGTGGATTATACCAAACGATCTCCTAAAGTGGAGAATGGTTTTTATCCTATTGGGTAAACTACCAGTATGATTTGACTAGACAAAATGTACCTATGCTAGCATGCACTTTACACAGAATGTACTTATAATAATTATCACAAATCGATGAGTCTATTTTATGTTCAATGTGTGAAAATAATGTGATCCCAAAAGTGTATTTATGTGTCAAGGAAACCCCCAAATTAGATATTTCACACTCTAGAATAATGTGATATGTTTTATTTTTGAATGTCCAAACCATTGGGCACCTGAATGGCTCTGTCGGTTAAATGTCTGACTCTCGATTTTGGCTCAGATCATGATCTAACATTTCGTGGGGTTGAGCCCCACATCGGGCTCTGTGCTGTCAGTGTGGAGCCTGCTTATGATTCTCTCCCTCTCTTCCTCCATGTCTGCCACTCCCCAACTTGCATTCTCTCTCAATAAAGAAAGAAACTTTAAAAAACATCATAAATAAATGTCCAAACCATCGAAAACATGTTGAGATGTTTCTTACCTTTAAACTGATTTCACTCGCTCTTGATGCTCAGAATATTTTGTTTTAAACTTGCCAAAGTGTTCTCTCTATTTATTTACTTTAAACATGTTCATGTTTATATCATAAGCAGCATGAAAAAGACATCTTAGGAATTACTAAAGGTGTTGCAAAAGTAATTTGAACACCATTCAGATTTATTCCTAATTTTGATACTATCAAAGGCCCAATTGTAAACACTTCATCCTTTCTTAGTATTGATGAGGTAAATTTGAATAAATTCCAGCTCTATACACATAACAGTAAGTTTTAATTTATTTTTATTATTGTATTTTTAAAATTTATTTATTTTGAAAGAGCGTGTGAAGGAAGAGCATTCACTCTTTGTGTTGTACATTTTGTCAGTCTGGGCAAACACATAATATGTATCCACCATTACAGGATCACACAGCATAGATTCACTGCCTTAAGGATCCTCTGTGCCTCATCTGTTCCTCCGTCTTTCCCTCCCCACAAAGTTCTGGCAACCACTGATTGTTTTTTACTGTCTTCATAATTGTGCCTTTCCAGAATAGCATACAGTTGGAATCACGTGTATGTTTCTTTTTTGTATGGGCTTCTTTCTCTCAGCAAGGTTTTTGAGGTTTATCCATGTCTTTTTATGGCTTGATAGCTTTTTTTAAATTGCTAAATAATATTTTACAGTATGTATATACCACAGTTTGCTTATCTACTCACCCATTGAAGGACATTTTGTTACTATCATGTTTTAGCAATTAGAAGCAAAACTGCTATAAACATTTGTGTTCAGGTTTCTGTATGGGCATAAGTTTTTATTCCACTCATTTGGTAAAAACACGATTGCTGGATCTTACAGTATGTTACCTTTACAAGAAGCTACCAATCTATCTTCCAAAGTGGCTGTACTATTTTGCATTTCCATCAGCAATAAGTGAGAGTTCCTGTTGCTCCACATCCTCACCAGCATTTGATGTTTTCTATCTTTTGAACTTTAGCCATTCTGATAGATTCGTAGTGGTGTCTCATTGTTGCCTTCACTTGCACTGTGGACATACGATGTGTAGAATTTTTTCATATACTTCTTTAGTGAAATATCTGTCCAGATCTTTTACCCATTTTTAATTGTTTTTTTATTATTGTTCAGTTTTAAGAATTCTTTGTATGTTTCAGGAAACAGATCTGTATCAGATGTGTCTTTGCATTTTCTCCCAGTCTGTGGCTGGGCTTCACATTCTTATTTTTCTCATAACATGTTTTTAATTTTAATGAAGTGCAAGTTATAATTTTTTCTTTGATGGATTATGTTTTTGGTGTTGTATCTAAAAAGTCATTGCTGGGGTGCCTGGGTGGCTCAGTCAGTTAAGAGTCCAACTCCTGATTTCGGCTCAGGTCATGAGATTGTCCCACATTGGTCTCTGTATTGAGCCAGCAGCCTTCTTGGGATTCTCTCTCTCCCTCTCCCTCTGCCTCTCCTCCCCTCTCCCACATACACATTCTTTCTCTCTCTTTGTCTCTCTCTCAAAATAAATAAAAACTTTAAAAACAATTTTTAAAAATTAAAAGTCTTTGCCACATTCAGAGTCACCTACACGTCACATGTTATAACATGTTATATTCCAGGAGTTGTGTAGTTTTGCATTTTGCATCTAGGTTTGTGATTCCTTTTGAGTTAACTTTTGTGAAAAGTGTCAAGTCTGTGTCTGGATTCCTTGTTTTGCATTTGAATGTCCAGTTGAGCTAGCACCATTTGTTGAAAAAATGATCTTTTCTCTCTTGAATTACCTTTGCTCCTTTGTCAAGATCAGTTAACTGTATTTGTATGGGTCTCCTTCTGGATTTTCTATTCTATTTCATGAAAAGACTTGTCTATTCTTTCGCTGATACCATGTTGTCTTGATTATTGTAGCTTTATGTAGTAAGTCTTGAAGTCTGATAGTATCCGTCCTCTGACTTCATTCTTTTCCATTTTATTGGTCATTCTGGGTCTTTAGCTTACCATACAAACTTTACGATCAGTTTGTTGATGTTCACAAAATACCTTTCTATGATTTGTTTATTAAATTTTTAGCATATTTTATCCCTTCCATTTTATTTTACTTTTTAAAATACCTTCATGCTTAAAACTGTAGGAATACAAAGATCCAAATTATTTTCTCCAACGCAGGTTTCATCTTGACCTTTTAGAAGTTCATGTTTTGTACTGAGGCCATAATTCATTTTGAGTATCAGTTAAGTACACTGCATAATATTTTATTTTCTGTTACTACCACGCCAAAAATAAATTTCTACATTTCTTGTTGTTTATTTTTTATTTTTATTTTTTAGATGTTTTCAGTTTAGGAGTCTTAGTACCAAAAGAGGGCCCTGGTTCGAAAAGAAATATCCACAAACAAACAGAAAACAAAAAACAAACCCACAAAAATTGAATAGCAACAGAATACTCTCACAGTAGGAAGTAGTAAAATAGCAGAGGTAGAAGCAGACCCTTAAAGTGCTTATAGTCTTTATACTTTATTTGATTTCAAATTTATTTTCATAGACACTGATGAATTCATATACAAATCCTAAACATTTTGTTAACCAGGACAGAAAATTCAGGTGAGAAGGTAAAACTAGAAGCATTCACTTTATCATTTCAGTAATTAAATGCCCATCCATTGTGGTGCCCATTTAATTATGGAAAGGTCTATTAAAATATTTATAAGGTTGTAAAAAAATTGAACAGACTAATAAACTTTATAACTAGAACTTTCTGGTGTGATATCTGTCTTTTATGACTAAGTTTGTAAAAAGTTTGTGTGTGTTTGGTGTGAGGTTGTATCAATTACTGTGACAAAAGTCACCTTATGAAGAAAAAATTATGTTCCAGGTTATGTCTTTAAAGCAATACTTGGTACAGCAAAATTCTAATATTTCTGTAGACCCTGGATTGCCTGAGAAGTTCACCATGATATACAGGGCATTTTACCTGTACTGGAAGTCATTATACTTAGGTCAACCCACTTGTGAAATTTGTACTGTCTTTTAAATAATAATAATAGAAAATTGTTAATAATAATAGAGATATATAATAAATAATATAATTATATAGTATAATGCATATTATATATTAAATATTTACATTTTTATACACACACATATATACACTAACTGCAGGTTAGAGCCCTTTTCTTCCATTAACTTACCTGATTCTTCCATCAGCCACATGCAGTAGGTCCTGTAAAAAGTGTTGTACCTGCTCTGTCCATGAAGAAATAAAAGATGAAAAACTTTAAATAACTTGCCCAACTTTACTAGCTAGTTATTGCCAGAATTGAATTCAAGTAAATATGGTTCCAAGTGGAGTGTTTTTCCATGACATTGTCTTCAGACAGATGAAAGAATAATGAGATCGTTTCAGGTTAAGTTTGAAAATAGAAAACTCACAATTTTCATTTCTCTTTAAAACAGTAAAGTACTAGGATTTATCTGAAACTTTATGTACTATGATTACTCTTAATTTATACATTAATATATAAAATGTAAATAAGCTGTAAATAATATCAGGAACCATTGAATGATCTCCTTTTCTCAGTGGGGTAGAAGTTCACAATGGTAAAATCCTGTACTGGTGCTAACCAGATGCATATTTTTTGATGAATGTTTATATATGTTAGTGATACTTTCTACAGAAGATTTTCTATTGTCATGAGAATGACTGGAGTTCATTTTCAAGCCCAATGTTATTGGAAGCCCTCAAGATAGATGCCATTGGACAAAGATCACCTCTAAAGCAACATGCTCTGATGTCATAAAAATCCTGTAGTCATGTTGAGTCACCACCTTCAGTGACTGGTTCCCACATTTATTAGGGAGATAGCATTACGTATAGGTGAAAGCTTCTGAAGAGTCAAACTTTCTGAATTTTTACTAACTTCTTTCATGTCAAAGCACTTTCTAATGAGCATGATTCAGAATAATTTTTAAAATCTCTGAATTTTTCATGAAATCAACTCTTCTTTGAAATCGATACCTTAAGAGTATTTTTTTAACTGTACACTGTGTTACTGGATTATATCAGTGTCAGTACTTACCCTGTGGGGCCTGTGATCAATTTTTTCTGTATACTGTAATTCACTTGAGTTGTGCTAGGTCATTTTGCTTTTTTTGTGACTCATATACAAAAGATGTTAACACGATGCTGCTGAGCACTTGAATAAAAACAGGATGAACCCCCAATAAACCTGAGCTTATTATGCTCAGAAGTGAGGAGATTAGTCCCTTTATATCTTCTGGTAAAACAGAGAGAATACACTGAAGCAGGCTTGGTTAGCCTTGCTGATGATAAAAAGCAGCAACGCCCACACTGAACTCTCCAAGAGCGAAACATGGCAGCCCCAGTGCTGCTCCTCCACTGACCAGGCTCACTCCTTCATGCTCATCATGACTGTCCTGTCAATTTCAGTCCTGGAAAATTCTAATCTTTGTTTCTTCTACTTTTGCCCTGGCTCCTGCCCAGTATTAAATCTAATGCAGGAGTTACTGGCCAAACTTCAAGTGGGTCCTTCCTTTCCACTTCTATGCAATTATTTCATGAATCATCTGGTAACCCTTTAGTGGTGACACAATAGTGATTCCCCAGACTTTCTTCTCTCTTAGGTCTTCTACTTCCTTATGTTAACCCTGTGTCTCAGACAATGCCTTGAAAATCTGTCTTCAGTGAGATCCCATATTTCTCTTACTTCTAGCCCACTGTACTTCTTTGTCTACAATGATATTCATTTTTTTCCCTATGGACAGAGAAAGGTTCTACTTCTTGACTTTCCTTGTAGTAAATAGGGATTTTATTTTTCTCTCACTTCTTAAATGACTTGTGTTGTCACCATTCCTTCCATTTTCATTAGCAAATTTCCTTTTAGCATGCAGACATCTGCTCTACCTCAATTACATCTCTGAAAACCCTCACTTGACGTGGAAGCCCTGTCTAGTTACCTATCTTATTTCCTTATGAAATGTCTTAAATGTCTAGACACGAGAGCTTACTGGACCTGGGCCAAAGATCTGAAGTCTGACAGGTAAATATAAGAACTTGTACTACCAATGTTAGTGTCTCTAAGTCTCAGTATTTTCAAATATAAAAAGAACCACCCAATGCCTTGATCTATCTACCATTTTTAATAGTCCTTTAGTTTGGGAGATGTGTCTTCATTTCAACTGTGGGATTGTAAAATCTTTGAGAATATGAGCCAAAATTTTCTATTTCCTTCTCTTCTTCTTGGTCTTTGTTCTTCTTCTCAGTCTCCATTGTTCATAATGGGTATTATATAAATGCTCACTAATCCTTTAATTGACCTCCAAATGCTTTAAAATTTTTGCTTAACTGGGGATTGTGACTGCTGATCAGGAGAAAATGTCTCTCACTGGAGTAAACCCTGAAACTTACTCTCATCAGGTGGTATGATTATCAGATGATAGGTTCCTTTTCTCCTGGGTAGAAGGAAAAACTCCCAAACACATAAGAATAAACTACAAAACAAATAATTTAGCTGTGACTGAACCATGACGCCTCAGTGAACTACTAACACCACATAAGTCTTTATTCATAAAAATGCAATTGAATAAATATAATAACATTGTTTTATTACCCCTTGGCTTATCATTCGTTGATTGTGTCTAGAACATAGGTTTGGATATAACTTATAAGCACTTGATATACATCCAACAAAGAGAGAAAATACATGAAAGAAGATGAAGAAATGATACTAGCTTGGTGCCAGTGCTATGGGAGTTTATTATCAGAGTCAATAAGTCAGTTCTCTTTATCTTAGAGAATGTGGATCACATTCAGGTTCACAGTGAGGTGCAAAAAATAATAGATCTTCCAAAGTGGGAAACTTTTGCCAGTAAAAGTGACAAAAGACTTCAACGAAAACTATCCTGGGAACACTGCCATGGTACTACTGCTATAAAATATAGTGAACAGGGCAGACACTAAGAACCTAGGAACCTGTTGATACTTTCCTCATCTCTGGTTAAAAACTTAAAAGTAAAATAGTCAAAATACACACACAACATGAGGACTTGAATTCCAACACTTAACTAGTTAGTTTCTAGCATGCAGTGAACCTTAGAGACTCGAGTAGCTGAATAATTTGGAATGGACTGCTTTCCTGATCTGCCAAGATGGACCTTGTTAGTGTGGCTGGCTATTCACAATTACAGAGAATATATTCTTTTGCTCAATATTCTTTTGCTCATATATTTATTTTTTATTTAAAAATTTTTTAATGTTTATTTCTTTTTGAAAGAGAAAGAGACAGAGCATGAGCAAGGGAGGAGCAGAGAGAGAAGGAGACACAGAATCCAAAAAAGGCTCCAGGCTCAGAGCTGTCAGCACAGAACCCAATGCGGGTCTCAAACTCATGAACGATGAGATCATGACCTGAGCCAAAGTTGGACATTTAACTGACTGGGCCACCCAGGTGCCCCAATATTTTTAAAAAGCTGGTGTATACCCAGATGGTAAGTTATATCCTAGAGACATGGTTAATGAAGATAGAATCTGTTCCCTTAAAGATTTACAAGAAAGCAGAATATGAGCTAGGCCATTCTTCCGTTTCAGAATTAAGCACTAATATATAAACGTATTAAAAACTCACCTCTGTTTCAGATTATCCATGTCATCATTTTCCTTTGTTGTTATAGAAAACTTAGCAAAGAGATTGAGAAACAGATAATCAGTTAGATGCAAAGTAAATATTAAGTACAACTGAAAATCATTAATGTATTTATCAATTTATTCATCATTTAAAGTATCTCTCTTTCCAAGAAATAGAAAGTCATATACTGTAAACAATGGAATTTTGTCACCTCTTAGTCAAATGCACTCAACTCAATGAGGAAATATGCCAACTGTCTCCTCGTACATGTCAATCAATCAATCAGTGAAAAGAATTTATGGAATACATGCAATGTAGGTAAAACTTTGACACTCTCTTTTTCCATTGGCACTGCTGGAGGTATTTTAATTTTCCAATGGAAAATTACTAGAATTTAGCCATTTCCTGAAATGTCAGTCATCACAAAACAAGGATAGCATAAAGTCTAGATAGGCCACACTGTTATCATGATTTCAGTATTTTAAAAGTAAAATGATAGTCCCTTCAGCATTAAATTATTACCATTTCTGACGTAAACTCCACAGATTCTAAATCACCAATATAATTTTTCGTATATTCTAGGCTTTTGTTGAAAGTCTTATGCCTCCTGATGCTTGATCCATCTACCTTGAAAAAGTTAATTATTAAATTAGAGGTTAGGAAGCTATGAGTGTCAGCATAGTCATGTGATATCATGTCACAAACCTGTATTTGAGCTTTGGTACTTATGACTCATACTAGTGATCCACAATGAATCAGGCAGGCAGGGCTTGTTCTAAGTCATTCAGTCAAAAAGAATTTTTCTTCATTGCTGACTATTCCTAAAGAATATGCATCTCTTATGTATTCTACATAGATCACATTAATAAGGTTCACTATTTTAAAATTTATGTTCCTAAGAGAAACCTAATATTAATAACTGGTTGGGTTTGAGGGCTGCATTTTTTCTTTGGAATATATTCAATACATGAAAGTAATAATAATTATTCCTAGAAAAATTGATATGCCTTCCTTAAAATTGCAGATAACAATAAAAGTAAAATTGAGTTAGAATGTGTCAATTATAGTCTGGAAATACATGATTCTGGAAGATGACATCAATGGATCATTATGGGAACCTATAATGACAAGCTTATTACTTGGCAATGCTATTTCATTCAAGTACTTCATTGACCTCGTACACAGAGTCGAATCCTCTCTAAGTACAGACTTCTTACTCTGATTTGCCAACAGATTTAGATTTATTATTTATTCAAATTAAATATCATGACTAGAGAGAGTACGTCTAAGTTCTAATTCTGCTATTCTCCATGGTCTTTCTATAGGACTGTGATAGGGGAACAAAATTTTCCCCCCAAAATGGCATGTGGGTTATTTTAGGTTGGTTATTTTTAAGAAACAGAGATCCAGAAAATAAAACAAAAAACAAAAACAAAAAAAAACTTTGACCTTCTCCCTAACTGCCTGAAAGAATTTAGATAGAGGACTTGCTCTGGGAAGGGGACTATCACCATAGAGAACTACAGATAATAGCAAATAGTGTAATAGACAAGCAGGAACTTAGCAAAGTCTATTTATTAAAATTCGTCTCTATGTCTTTTGTTTTAGGATGTCCCAGCAAACATTGATTTACCAAACATTTACTCTTTTTCATCCTCCTGTGAATTGTCTTCCTTCCTCTTGAAACTCCCAAAACCCTATCTCCTGCTTAGCTCTAGATGACCTATAAGCCTCAATTGCCTGACTACCTGTAGGCTCATAGTCTTAAGAAACCTGTACATACATAATTAAATTTTATTTTCTCCTGTTAATCTGTCTTATGTGAATTTAATTCTTAGACAACCCAAAAGAACCTTAAAGGATAGGAATATTTTCCAACCCAACACTGTCTTTGGTAAAATGAGGTTAATTATATGGCACTCACTTATAGGAGTGCTTGAGGGTTAGTTAATTACTTATCTTAAAATGCATATAATATTTCAAATAAAAGAGACTATGACCAGGGTGCCTGGGTGGCTCAGTCGGTTCAGTGTCTGACTTCAGCTCAGGTCATGACCTTGCAGTTTGTGAGTTTGAGTCCTGCATCGGTGTCTGTGCTGACAACTCAGAGCCCAGAGCCTGCTTCAGATTCTGTGCCTCCGTCTTTCCCTACCCCTCCCCTGCCTGCACTCTCTCTCTCTCAAAAATAAATAAACATAAAAAAAGAGTCTGTGACTCTAATGTCATTTTGAAACCACAGGAAATTTTATGTATATAATATTTATATAAATATATATAAGAATATACGTATTATACATATAATACATATATTACATATATGTATTAAGATCAATATCTTCTACTTTGACTTTCCTGACAAGGGATTGGAGAAAGAAGATTCTATCCTAGTCTACATTTTGCATAGTCTTAAAGTGGGAATGTTCCAACCCTGAAGGCATCTCTATCCTTGGTACCTTTCTACTGCTTTCTTCACATCTTTAGTATTGCTGAGTTGACTCTTTTCTTTATTTACTATAAAAAGTCATGAAGCTTAAGTCACTGCAGTAGAACCCTTGACAGGGGCTGTATATGTTGTTTGATTTAAGAGGGTTGAAAAATCTGGCTGCCAGAAATGCCTTTGCAGTGCCAGAGATGCTAGCGTTCTGGTCAATATTTTGGATCAAGTACACCTTCCAGCTGGCTCCTAATCAAATGCATGCAAGTTGCTATGATGTAGATGAGGAGCCTGGAGACAGAGCACTCATTAGTACACATTTTGACCACAGCTTTGAAAAAAAAAAGAACTCTGAGTGAACATGAAATAGAACTACAACTGGATGTCCGGGGAAGGTAAGAAAGCCAGAAGCTCAAAAAAAGTTGGCCATAGCAAGCAAGAAGGTAACAGGGAGACTATAGAAGGAGAAAGAACCCAACCATTCAGAGAAGGCGCTAGAAAGAGAATTTGTTAGGCATTTGCCTGAGAATTATGGCCAACTAACATTCCACACATTTGTGTCAAATTCTCACTTTCTAAAGGGTGTCAATATCATCTGGATGCAATCCCTTAATTAGAACAGAAATGATTAAATTCCAACAAAGGAAGGGAGATACCAGTTAAATAGAAATAGGTGTAAATTGACTTTGAGTAGCAAATGTCACAGTGTCCCTAGGGGCTCTTTCAGGCCTTTAAAATAGTCTTGAGTTTTTTACAGCTAAACTTAATATATAAGTATTCCCATGAAGCTGTTCTCCAAATTATTATTTTACAAGTTAAATGTAAACAATACCGAATATGGCAAAGTTAAATAATTACACAAGTCAGTTCTTGATTCAGGACCAAGCAGGTCATAGATGTAAGGTAACGGTATTATAGCAGTAGGCAGATGGAGGATTGAATCCTAATTCCATCCCTCACTAGCTTTGGCATATTGGGAAGCTTGCTTAGCCTGTATGATTCAGAGTTCCTCATTTGTAAAATAGTTAAAATCTACTCATCGGGATTAAAGATACGTATGAATTTGCCTAGTGGAGTGCTCAATAAAATGGTAAATGATTATTATTGTTGTTGCTGCTACAACTGCCACTTTAGACAATAAAGGCAACTAGTGTTGAAGGAACATATAAGGTTCTGTGAAATTTACCACCCTGGGTCATTTTCACAGAAATTATAGGTTTTTGGCAATGTTTGAATATTGAGTAGATTATGTATAGGCAGAAAGGATTCTGTGAATGGAAGGAGACTTCATTCCGTTAAAGGGGGGTGTGGGATGGTGTAACTGTGCAGATAGAAATATCCCTGACATGATTTAAAAAAATAATGAGTAGACTGATCTAATAAGGAATCCATTTTGGGGAGATATGGGTAATAAGGGAGGAAAGGTTGACTTGGGACCTAATCGTAAGATCTAAAATGTCTGTCATCCCTTGGGCTCTTTGTGAATAATTGATAATGGGTTGGGTTATGATTAATGGGCCAGTGTCAACCAGAAGAGAGATGTGTGGTCATAATCTGTAGGACCGTTCTCATCAAAATGCTGACATTTTGAATGGCTTATCAAAGACCTAGCTTGCATAATTAGACAGAGACTCTCTCTGGAGCAAAAGAATCGAGCGTTTCATTCTGTTCCTCACTGAGCAGACCACAGTTGAAGTGGGGGAGCACATCCATCAAAGAATGAACATAATAATTAGAAACTAGAAACCTTTGTCATTGAAAGTTGGAAAGGTTTGGGTATTGTTAAAAAAGAAGCTTATAGATACCTCTGGAGAGCTGAGTAAAATTTTTTTCCTTCTTACGATTATAACAAAATCTGAGGGAATCCAGATTTCAGAATGAGTAGTGTCCTAGAATAAAAAGAGAAATATTTAAAGCATTTTTAGTGTAAATATATACCTTAAATATTATATTTTGTATGTGCTATAGCTTATAGTATAGTATATTATAGTACTTCTGCTCTGCATTTATCCTTAAAATCATTAAAGTAAAATATTCCAGCTATATTCTGTTTCAGTCATTTTGATATAGACCAGGCATTCCTGTGTTTGATAACAAGAAAAAGGAATTTTCTGGCTTGTGTAATGATCCAAGGCCATCTGAGTCTGTTTGTAAACTGTGTCTTTCAGGAATGCAAGTCACTTAGAAGTGTAAATTTTTCTGAGCTACAGAATGTGACAAGTTCTATGCCTGGCCAGTGATGGCCTAGGCTAACAGCAAACCATCAGTTTTATTTATTTATTTTTTAATTCTATATGTTTAGCTAGGGGGAAAGAATCCTCAAAAAATGATGTTAGCACATGTTCAAGAAATTAGGCTGTCATATGAAAAAGGATACACTTATTTGCAGTGTCACAGGATAGAACTAGTTCTGTGGGTAAAGATACATAAAGGCCAATTTTAGCTTTACATAGGAAATATTTTATAGAATTGGCTGAAAACAGCTTAACTTGCTTCAGGAAGATGGAAATATTCAAGCCAAATGTGGATGATCGGTTGTTTGTGAGACAAGAAGAAGCTATCAATTAATTCAGTGATTTTCATTCTGGCTGCACATCAGCATCACCTGAAGGTTTTTTACAACTGCATTGACACCGGCCCCCTTCCTCGGACCAATTCATCAACATCCCTGGTAGTTAGCCTATGGGCATTGACATTTTCATTAAGCAGCAGGGTTGTGAACAACTACATCAGTTTAAGATAAGTGCAGGGGCGCCTGGGTGGCTCAGTCAGTTGAGCGGCCAACATGATCTCACAGTCTGTGAGTTTGAGCCCTGCGTCAGGCTCAGTCAGTTGAGCGGCCAACATGATCTCACAGTCTGTGAGTTTGAGCCTTGCGTCAGGCTCTGTGCTGAGGGCTCAGAGTCTGGAGCCTGCTTTGGGTTCTGTGCCTCCCTCTCTCTCTGCCCTTCCCCTGCTCACACTCTGTCTCTATGTCTCTCAAAAATAAATAAACATTAAAAAATTAAAAAAAAAAAGATAAGTGCAGGTGGTCCCCCAGCATCCATCCTACCTATAACATTAATTAGGAGAGTGCCAAGAAGAGTCCATTAGCATGGGCTATTGTGGGATGGTGTGCAGAGTGGATTGAGGGTAATCCAGTTTTGAGGCAACCGAGACAAGGAAGGGGCTGCGGTGGGTCCAGCTGATAGATCATGAAGAGTTCTGCAATAAATACACATTGCCTAATAATCAGAGAAGTAATTTTAAATTTTTTTTAATATGTAGTTATTTTTGATAGAGAAAGACAGAGTGCGAGTGGGGGACAGGCAGAGAGAGAGAGGGAGACACAGAACCCAAAGCAGAATCTAGGCTCTGAGCTATCAGCACAGAGCCTGATGAGGCACTCCAACTCATGAACTGTGAGACCATGACCTGAGTCAAAGTTGGACACAGCCGACTAAGTCACCCAGATGCCCCAGAAAAGTAACTTTTTTAAAAAATTAGCAATAATATTAAAGAAAACAAATGAAATTTTGAAAGTGTTTTCCGGCTTCATCTTCAGTCTCTCATGAACTCCCACCCCTCCCCCCAACACATTATTGTGTTTGGCTGCAATGGATTCCTGACGGTTCTGGGGACATTATAGATTTTCAGTTGTTGAGACCTGTCTCCTAGAGTAATTGCTCTCCTTTCCCCACCTGGTAAAATTATTTTTCTCCAAGACCCAGCTCAACCATCACCTCCTCAAATTTTCCTCGAACTCCTTGGAATTAATTGTTTTCTCTACTCGTTTTCTACAATATTTTTAACATAGTCCAATGTATTTATTACATTGCATTTTAGTTTTTATTAATGGTTGTCTTCCTATATCTTTGGTTTACTCTTCTGAGCAACAATGAAGAGAGAGAATTTTTTTTTAAATTAAGGTTTTCTTCAGGGAACTATAAAATCACTGATGGAATCACAGAAGTTAATTGAGGATGTTTTAGTTTTGAGGTAGTGGTTGGGCCCACATACAATATACCCTGTAAGTGCTTGGAAACCCATTTCTGAAGAGCTTTTGAGAAATGCCAGGGACAGAAATCTAGACTCAGGATTTATTCACAGAGAAGAGACAGTTAAAGGTCACTTATATATGTATTCAACAGTTTTATTCATTGCCTTCTGTATTTAAAAGTACAGTGCTAGCAGCTAAGGATACATTGGAAAACATTTGGCTAGATAGTACTATCCTTTTGGAGCCTATATTTCAGTGCAAGGGGGTGAGAGGGTGGAAATGAATTTCTGAGGCTGAGTATACGTGCATGAAATAGCAGATGGCTACTATGTGGACATGAGGAAATGCTCACTCTATTAAGCAAGAGGAGGAAAATGAATTATTAACAGTGGAGAAGGAATAGAAAAACAGTAGAGGAAGAGTCAGAGACTTTAAAAAATAATGAAAAACTATTGGAGAATAAATGATCATAGTTTGGAAGTAATTCTTTTAGCTTAGAGATTGTTAGAAATAGATTTTTCTAAGTAGGAATACTTCTGTGCAATTTACACATGATTACTTTTTTTCTCTTAACCCTTTCCTCAGAATTAATTTTTCTTTCTCTTCCTCCCTCCCTCCCTCTCCCTCTCCCTCTCCCTCTCTCTCCCTCTTTCTTTTCTTTCCTTTTCTTTCTTTCTTTCCTTCTCTCTTTCTTTCTTTCTTTCTTTCTTTCTTTCTTTCTTTCTTTCTTTCTTTCTTTCTTTCTTTCTTTCTTTCTTTCTTTCTTTCTTTCTTTCTTTCTTTCTTCTTTCTTTCATAGACATACCAAATTTTCTTTGTTCTTATTTTTAGCCCTGTGATAATTCCCTGAACCAACCTCCATATGTGTTTGGAAAGGCCATCTATTTAGGCATGCTCCCCTCTTAAGTTTTGCAGCTTTCCTATAGAATTTTAATTCTTCCTACAGATATTTACCTATGAAAGGATTCGGAACTTACCTTATTCAGCAATTTAAAAGAAGTGTAATCCAAAACTCGACACTGGATTCACCAATGCTAGATAGAAAACTGGCATCATAATTTGTGGATTCCAGTGAAAAGTGTGCATGTCTTATTCAAAATTATTAAAATTTTAAGATGGTGACTAAAAAGCATTAAACGAGTATGAACCTCTACATGACTCCACATATCACGTGATCCAGCCATGACTGGATGTTTGCCAAAAACCCAGTTGAAGGATATTCTGTAGGCCATTCAGTCCACTACTCTTTCCTTCAACACGTAGCATATTTCTCTGGATTAAGCATGGCCAACCGAGAACTTTATGCAAAGTAGAGTAGTTACATAAAATATAGCAAGTCCAATTAAATTAATTTTCAGATAATGAAAAATAATATTTTAGTATAAGTATGCCACATACAATATTTGGGACATACTTGAACTGAAATTTATTTGTTGTTTGTCTGAAATTTATATTTAACTGGGAATCCTATATTATTAGTTGCCAATTTTGTCAACCCTAATTCCAAGATCACATCATTTGACTCTTTATAAAGTATGTTTAATGTAGTTTTCTTCAGAATATTGTCCTATGTGGAGATAATTTATGAGGGGAAAAAACCTAGTAAAGTTGATACAGTAGCTTTTATAAGTTTCATATTAAAGGCATAGTTCCTTCCATTATAGAATGTTGTCTTAAGGGAATCCAAAAGAGAAAACTCTCTTAGATATCATTCTTACATATATTTCTGCCTCATCATTGTGTTTGTATCTTTTAGATATAAATGAGATACCTGATACCATCATAACCATTTGGCAAACTTAATTCCTGATTTTATCTTATCTTTCCTCTGGCTGTTTTATCTTCTTCCCAATACCCTCATTTTCTTTATAATTTTTTATTTTATATCGTCATTTTGTTTGTGTGTGTATGTATATATATGTGTGTGTGTGTGTGTGTGTGGTGTGTGTGTATGCGCAGTCTGTTTTGGAGGAAGCAGGTAGTGATTAACAAATCAAATAATTAACAAAATTATAAATAAACAGACTTCCTAGAAGATTTACATGTTGTTGGTAATATCAAATTTCTCACTAACTCTAAAAGTATTCACCGAAAACAGAGTTTCAAATAGCAGGAAAATCAAATTGGGCAATATTGTTTAAATGGAGGTCTTTAACTTGAAGTTTAGATATTTGATTGGTGTTATAAACATAAAAATTTTACCTGTATATGATTACTCACTCAGCAAATACTTATTATTGATTTTATTAGAAGAGTTTAAAGTCAGTAAGAACATCAAATATATTACATAATTTTTAAAAAGTTACTCAGGAATGCAACTTTATTGTTCATCGTGTAGAATTGAATAGGTTTGTTTATGTTATGTAAAATAAAAATAGCTGTTTAGACCAAATTATTCATTCCCTTTTCCCAACAAGATTGGTACAAATCATTAGCTTTTAAATTGACTTTTATTTCACTCTCTATCCTAGTCAAATATTAATAAATTACACATATTTGTTCATTTATAATATACATTTGCTGAATAAAAATATTTATTCATCAGGCACATTTTTGCCACAGTTATCAATACACAATTTTAATTAATTTTAGTACTAAAGAATCTTACCCTTTGGGAGAAAAATGTTTGCAACCCTTCAACCATAAGAATAAATCTCTCTTATATATGAATAATGAACAAATAGATTTTTTTAATGTTTATTTATTTATTTTGAAAGAGAGAGAGAGAGCTCACACATGCACAAGTGAAGGAGAGGCAGAGAGAGAGGGAAAGAGAGAATCCCAAGCAGGCTCCATGCTGTCAGTGCAAGGTCCTATTTGGGGCTCAATTTCATGGTTGGAAGATCATGACCTGAGCTAAAATCAGGAGTTGAATGCTTAACCGACTGAACTAGCTAGGCACCTGATGAACAAATAGAATCTGAAACTAAAAACATAATGTCATTTACATTAGCACTCTACAATGAAGTATTCAGGTATATATCCAACAATATGTATACAAGATCTATGTGAATAAAACTGTAAAACACTGAGAAATAAAATCAAAGAAGAATTAAATAAATGAAGAGATATCCCATGATCATGGATAGGAAGACCAAGTATGGTCAAGAATCAGTTCTTTCCAATTTGATCTATAGATTCAATGCAATCTCAGTTAAAATCCCAGAAAATTATTTCATGTATACCCACAAATTGATACTAAAGTTTTTAGGAAAGCAAAAGACCCAGAAAAGGGAATATAATATTGAAGAAAAGAATGAAGTTAGAGGATTGATGCTACCTGATTTCAAGACTAATTATAAAGCTATAGTTATCAGCACAATATGGTATTGGCAAAAGAATAGGAAAATAGATAAATGGAACAGAATAAAGAATCTCAAAATAGACCCCCATAAATATAGTAAACTGATCTTTGGCAAAGGAGCAAAAGCAATACAATGGAGCAAAAATAGTCTCTTCAACAAACAGTGCTGGAACACTTGAACATCCACATGCAAAAAACTGAATCTAGGCACAGACATTACACTCTTCATGAAAATTAACTAAAAGTAATCATAACCTAAATGTAAAACACATAACTATAGAGCCACTAGAAAATAGCATAAGAGAAAATCTAGATGACTTTGGATATGGTGATGCCTTTTTAGATACAACACCATAGACACAATCTATGTAAGAAATATTCATAAAACTTGGAATTCATTAAAATTAAAAACTTCTGCTCTGCAAAAAAAATATCAAGAGAATTAGATGATAAGTCATGGACTGGGAAAAATATTTCAAAAGACATCTGATAAAGAGTTGTTATCTAAAATGTAGAGAATTCCTAAATCTCAACAATAAGAAAACAAATAACCCACCTAAAAATAACTATAAGACATTAATATACACCTCCCCAAAAAAGATATTTATATGGCAATTAAGCCTATGATGATCCAAATCATATGTCATTAGGGAAATACAAATTAAAACAATGAGATACCAGTACACACCTATTAGAATGGCCAAAATGTGGGAAGACAGATGACAGTAACACAGTACTCAGGATGCAGACAATAGGAATTCTCATATACACTGCTGGTGGAAATACAAAATGGTATAGCCACTTTGAAAAACTATTCAGCAGTTTCTTGTAAAACCAAATACACCTTAGCCATATGATCCAGCGATTTTGTTTCTTGGCATTTACCCAAAGGAGTTGAAAAGTTATTTTCACACAAAAACTTGCATGCTGTTTATAGCAGCTTTATTAATAACTCTCCAAATTTGGAAGCAACCAAGCTCTCCTTCAGGAGGTAAATGGATAAATAAATCTTGTGATATATCTAGACAGTGGAGTATTATTGAGCAATAAAAATAAATGAGTTCTTATGCAGGAATGAGAAAGAATGAAATCTGGCCATGTGTGGCAACATGGATGGAAGTGGAGGATATTATGCTAAGTGAAATAAGTCAGGCAGAGAAAGACAGATGCCATATGTTCCCACGCACAGGTAGGCTTTGGGAGACCTAACAGAAAACCAGGGGGGAGGGGAAGAGGGGAAGGAAGGGAAAAAAAAAAGACCACAGAGAGGAAGGAAGACATAACATGGGAGACTCTCAAAGACTAAGAACAAACTGAGGGGAGAGGGGGGTGTGGGAGGGGGGAGAGTGGTTGATGGGCACGGAGGAGGGCACTTGTTGGGATTATCATGGGGTGTTGTATGGAAACCAAATTGACAATAAATTAATAAATTAATAAATAAATAAATAAATAAATAAATGAGTTCTCAAGTTCCAAAGAGAAATGGAGGAACCTTAAATGTATATTACTAAATAAAAGAGGCCAATCCAAGATAGTTTTTTGGTGTATTATACAAAAATTGGACATTCTGGAAAAAGCAAAATATGGATACAATGAAAGGATTAGTGGCTGGGGGAGGGGGCAGGAAGGGGGCAGAAGAGATGAATTAGCAAAACAGAGAGAATTTTTATGAATGAAAATGTATGATAGTGTACTTGTGGGTAGATGTCATTATATATTTGTACCAAACTATTTAATGCTCAACACCAGGAATGAATCCTTAGACCAACTATGGACTTGGCTAATTATGATGTGTCAATGAGGGTTCATCTTTGGTAAAAAATACAACATTTTGGTGAGGAATTGTTGATAATTGGGAAGTCTATGGATGTGTGAGAGCAGGGAGTATATGAGGAATCCCTGTATATTTTTCTCAATTTTATTATAAACCTAAACTGCTCTAAAAATATTAAAGTCTTTAAAACAAAGAATGAATCTCCTGTTTAATTTTTATTTATTATTTAAGTATAGTTGACATACAATAGTATATTAGTTAAGGTATACAACATAGTGATATAATTCTATACATTACTCATTGATCACCGTGTAAGTGTAATTTCCATCTGTCACCATACCATATTTCCTATGCTATACTTTTCATCTCCACGATTTATTTATTTTATAACTGGGAGTTTGTACCTCTTAATCCTTTTTATCTATTTCATTTATCCCCCTACCCACCTCCCCTCTGGCAACCACAGTTTCTCTTTGTGTTTGAGTCTGTTTGGGTTTTTTTGGTTTTGTTATGTTTTCTTTAGATTCTACATATAAATGAAATCATATGGTATTTGTCTTTCTCTGTCTGACTTATTTCACTTAGCATACCTTCATTGTCTATCCATGTTATCACAAATGGCAAGCTCTCATTCTATATTATAGCTGAGTAATATTCCATTGTGTATATATGCATATATGTGTATATACATATATTTTACATATTATATGTATACACATATATATGTATATGTATATATAAATATGTCACATCTTTATCCATTTGTTACCAATAGGCACATGGGCTGATTCTATATCTTGGCTGTTGTAAATAATGCTGCATAAACATAGGGCTGTGTATGTCTTTTCCAATTAGCGTTTTCATTTCTTTGGGTAAACACTCTGCAGTGGAATTACTGGAGTGTGCAGTATTTCTATTTTTAGTGTTTTGAGAAATCTTCATACTACTTTCCACAATGGCTACACAATATATATTTCCATCCACAGTACACTAGGGTTCCACTTTCTCCACATTCTTGCCAACACTTATTTTTTCTTGTCTTTTTGATACTAGCCCTTCTGACTGGTAGGAGATGATATTTCCTTGCGGTTTTGATTTGCATTTCCCTGATGATTAGTGATGTTGAGTATTTTGTCATGTGTCTATTAGCCATCTGTATGTCTTCCTTGGAGAAATGTCTGTTCATGTCTTCTGCCCATTTTTTCATTGGATTATTTGTTTTCAGTGCTGAGTTGTGCAAGTTGTTTACATATTTTGGATATTAACCCCTTGTCAGATATTCATTTGCAATTAATTTCTTCCATTCAGTAGTCTGCCTTTTTTTTTGTTGATGGTTTCCTTTGCTGTGCACCACAAAGAATAAAATGCCTAGGAGTAAATTGAACCAAGGAGGTGAAAGACCCATTCTCAGAAAACTATAAGACATTGATGAAAAAAATTGAAGATGACATAAACAAATGGAAAGATATTCCATGCTCATGGATTGGGAGAGTTAATATGGTGGTTTTTTTTTTTAATTCAAGCATAATTAATGTACAAAGTTATATTAGTTTCTGTGTAGAATATAGTGGTTCGACAATTCTATACATTCCTCAGTCCTCATCAAGATAAGTGTACTCTTAATCCCCTTCACCTATTTCATCCATTCCTGCACCCATTTCCCCTCTGGTAACCACCAGTTCATTCCAGAGTCTGTTTTTGTTGTTGTTTATCTGTTTTTTTTTTCTTTGTTCATTTGTTTCTTAAATTCCACATATGAGTGAAATCATGTGGTATTTGTCTTTCTATGACTTATTACACGTAGCATTTATACCCTTCAGATCCATTCATGTTGTTGCAAATGGCAAGATTTCATTCTTTTGGAAGAGTTAATATTGTTAAAGTGTCCATAATACCCAAAGCAATTGATTTACAGATTCAGTGTAATACCTATCAAAATACCAATAGCATTTTTCATCAAACTAGAATGAATGACTCTAAGAATGTTTATGGAACCACAAAAGACCTCTAAAAGCCAAAGTAATCTTAAGAAAGAAGAACAGGGGTGTCCGGATGGCTCAGTCAGTTGAGCATCTGACTTTAGCTCAGGTCATGATCTCATGGTTCATGAATTTGAGCCCTGCATCAGGCTCTGTGCTGACAGCTTTCTCAGAGCCTGGAGCCTGCTTTGGATTCTGTGTCTCTTTCTCTCTCTGCTCTTCCCCTGCTAATACTCTCTCTGTCTCTCAAAAATAAATAAATGTTAAAAAAAATTTAAAAGAAAGAAGAACTAAGCTGAAGATATCACAGTTCCAGATTTCAAGATATACATAAAGCTATAATAATCATAAAAGTATGGTACCCACACAAAAATAGATCAAAGGAACAGGATAGAGAACCTAGAAATAAGCCTATACTCATATGATCAATTAATCTACAGAAAAGGAGATAGTAATATACAGTAAGGAAAAGATAGTCTTTTCAATAAATGGTATTGGTAAAATTGGACGGCTACATGTAAAAGAAAAAAGCACGATCACACTCTTACACTATACACAGAAATAAACCCCGGATGTATTAGAGATCTAAATGTGAGACTTGAAACTATAAAACTTCTTGAAGAAAACATAGTGATCTCTTGTATAGAGCTTTAGCAATGTTTTAATGGAGGTCTCAGGCCAGAGAAACAAAAACAAACAAACAAACAAACAAAACTATTTGGGACTACACCAAAATATTTTCCTATTTAAAGTTATTAAAATAAGAAGATAGATTTCCTCAACCTTACAATATGCTAAGAAATCTAAATGTTACATCATTAATTATAATAAAAAATGCATTCTTTACCTGTCAGCGTTTATCATATCTATATGTGCTAGTAGCATCTTATTTTTTTCCCTAAAAGAAATTCTTTAATGTCGGTACATGCATGAAGTGAGACTTTTTAAAAAAATGAAGATTCTTTAGACATTCTGAACCATTCAACCTGAGGGTGATACCTAGGAACCTGTATTTCAATAAGCACAAATTGCTAGGCTTATAGTCATTCTCCAAATGAATTTCAGTTCGTCTGTGAGAAACATAGCTCTACAAGTACGAACCATGTTTGTAAAATATCTTCGTATAGAAGTCAGTATGCTTCTCTGTGAATGCAGCATACAGATGATCCTTGAACGACACGGCTTTGAATGGTACAGGGTCACTTATACATGGATTTTTTTTTATAAAGACAACATTGTAAATGTATGTTCTCTTCCTTATGGTTTTCTCTTTTTTTAATGTTTATTTAATTTTGAGAAAGAAAGAGGCAGAGAGGAAGACAGAGGATCCGAAGTGGGCTCTGCACTGACAGCAGAGAGCCTGATGTGGGGCTCAAACTCAGGAACCATGAGATCATGACCTGAGCTGAAGTCAGACGCTTCAGCCACCCAGGCACCCCATTTTCCTTATGATTTTCTTAATAACATTTTCTTTTTCCTACCTGACTTTATTGTAAGCACGTATAATACATAATGCATATACAGAGTATGTGTTAATTGACAGTATGGCTTCTGGTCAACAGTAGGCTATTCCTACTTAAGTTCTGGGGTCATAACTTATACATGGATCTTTGTCTACATGGGGTGTCCTGTTCTTCAAGGGTCAATTATAACGAAAAAATATTGATGTTTTTAATGAGATTTCTTTGACCAACCATATTTATAATATTCTTAAAAGTAATAGTAATGAGTTAACTATTTCAAATTTCTAGGTAATGTTCAATTTCTTGCATTATTCTGTAATGCTATGATATTTGTTTTCATTTCTTTCTTATCCAGCTAGGGTAAGGGCCCACAGAGGAACAAAACTTGCCACCCCAAAATGTGTCTCTTTGGAATGTGGATTATTTTAAGCTAGTTATTTTTAAGAAACAGATGCTCAGGAAAAGCCTTTGACCTTTCCCCTAACTGCCTAAAAGAATTTAGATAGAGGACCTACTCCAGGAAGGGAGTCATCACCATAGATAACAACTGCATACAGTTGACCCTTGAGCAATGTAGAGGTTAGAGATGCTGACTCCCCCTTTCCCCTTGTAGTTGAAAAATCAGCATTTAACTTTTGACTCTCCCAAACCTTAACTAAGAGTGCCATTGACTGAAAACTTTACCGATGCCATAAAAAGTCCATTAATACATATTTTGTATATGTATTATAAGCTGTATTTTTACAATAAGGTAAACTACAGAAAAGAAAATGTTATCAGGCAAATCATAAGGAAGAGAGAATACATTTATAGTACAGCATGGTAAAAAATCCACATGTAAGTGAATTTAAACCCACATTGTTCAAGGGTTAACTCTAATATGAACTAGGTGTGGTAGAGAGGGAGGAACTAAGGAAAATCTTAAAATTCCTCGTTCAGTCTCCTTATTTCTTATGGCCTGGCAGCAGACATTTGTTTACCAAATATTTAGTCTTTTTCATCTTTCTATGAATTGCGCTTTGAAGTCCCAGACCTTTCTTTCTTAGTTCAAGATGATACATACACTTCATTTTCCCAACCGTCTTTCAAATCTTTCATGTTGATGTGAATTTCCTATATGTATGTAATTAAATTTGGCTTTCTCATATTAATCTGTCTCCTGCCAATTTAATTCTTAGACCACCCAAAAGAACCTTGAAAGGTAGAGAAATACCTTTCTTCCCTAACAAGTCATACCCATAATTTAGGGTAACTGACAGACCTTTATGATGCAAATAAAATTTAGAAAGACCAGCCAACTACTTTAGAATAAAGTAATTGGGCCGGAAACTTTCACTCTCACAGAGATGAAAGGCCTGATTATCTCGATGCTTCACCCTGAGAGTTATTTTTCATTGTATTTGGCAATCATCAGACATATTTGAAGACCTTTCCACCTGGGTGGGGTAAAATTTTAAAAAACTGAGCAGCTGACAAACCAAGTGAAAGGTCTGAATTGGGCCAAGATAATGACATGTGTAGAAGCAAACAAAGTCATTTATTTGAGAAGAAAGTGTCCTTACAAAGAATCTTCTTGAAAGATCTGGATAGGGACAGTCAGCGGAATTACTACTCAAAGCGTCATAACAAAGGCTACTAGTGGAATGAGCTGGATGGTTCATAATAGTCACTCCTTATTTCTGCTCAGGGTGGACTCTGTAGATCACAGTAAAAGTTTTGAACTTGAGATAAAGGAGGGTTCAACACAGCTTTGTGGACTCCATCTGAGTGCTTGGTCACTTCAAGATTTCTGTTTATTTTGTTTTGTTTTGTTTTGTTTAAAATGAACTACATGATTTGGCCATTTATGTGAAGAAAATAGTAAAGGAATAATATTTTTTATCAGGAGATACTATTGTTAAATTAAGATCATGTAACAAGTTAGTTAGTAATGGTGTATTGAATAGTATTGATACTATTAGGATATTAATACTATTTGGAGTATTAATGTTAAATTATTGATAATTTCTGCTTAAGGTTCTGCTATATATTTCCCATTAAATGCATCATATTAAGTCTGGTTACATTTAAATCAAGCATTAATGGTTTCAGGCTAGAAAAGCAATGTAAAATGATGTAATGTAAATCAGGAGTCCTAGGTTCTAGCCCAACTACCAAGATTTTATTCTAATTAACTGTGTGATCTTTGGCAAGGTATTTCACATTTCTTGAGATTGTGTTTCCTTTGCTCATTTTTCAGATATATTACCAATAGGATACAAAATCATTCATACAAAAATGTTTGTGAGCTATAGAAAGCTCTATAAATGTAAGTTATTATTTTATTATGATAACAAGCAATGTAAGCTGTATATAAAGTAGTGAATATTTTCATGCACATTTTAAAATAACTAGCTATTCCAATTTAGAAAAGTTTTCTTGGAATAACTAGTTATCTTAAAATGTTTATGACTGGCCCAGCTGGTTAAGCAACTGACTCTTGACTTCGACTCATGTGATGATCTCATGGTTTGTGAGTTCAAGCCCTTCATTGGGCTCTGCGCTGACAGTGCAGAGCCTTCTTAGGATTCTCTCTCTCTCTCTCTCTCTCTCTCTCTCTCTCTCTCTCTCTCTCTGCCCCTCCGCTGGGCAGAGGCTTGAACTCATGTTCTGTGAGATCATGACCTGACTTGAAGTTGGATACTTAACCAACTGAGCCTCCCAGGTGCCCCAGGTACATCCATTTTTCATGGCCAGTTCTTTAACTTAGGACCTTATAAACATTACAAAAAGCCTCAATGAAAACAACTGAGTAGAATATAAGTAATCCTCAGAGACCACCCCGGGAAGTCCCCTAAATAAGTGGGAGAGACTTAAAAGGTGGGGTTGAGACTCTTTCATAAGGTGGAGGCTACATATTTTGTAAGTAATAGTTATGTGGCTTTACTCATTTCCACTCCTTGATAAAGAGGAGTTTACATACATACAGTAAATTCTACTGAATATAGAATGGGTTATTTTATCAGTCTGTAGTACTTCCTTATAATAGACCTTCAGAAAAGTCTCACCTAAAGAGATACTCATAGCTGGTTTAATTCCCTTTCCCAGATGTCTCGTACAATTCTTACTTTATGCCACTTGGTCTATTGAAGGTATGTCAGCTCTTTCTTTTCAGACTTTTACATCTACATTTTTAAAGGAATTTATTCAAAGTATCGGTTCTCATTAGCAGGTTTCCTCAGAAGTCTTTTCGCCTCTCCACAGTGATCTGACATATTCTGAGTATGGCTGTAGGTGCTGCAGCTCTCTGTATCTCTGAGAAGAGAGCTCTTGAGTGATATTTTACAACATAGGGGGAAGGGGATGCAGTACAAAGAAAAGTTTAATCCCCTTTGGCTAAGCAGTTCCCTTCCCATTCGAAGTGGTATCAGAAAATGAGTGTGCCATTATACACGCTTACTGCAGCATGACGTGAGAGCCCAAGTCCTGGGCCTCAATGGTGAAGTTTAAACCTGAAGGATAAGAGTCACAAGTGGAACTGTCCAACTGAATGGGTTCCACTTGTTTGAGCAGGAAGCTGGGAAGGACCCCCACATTACATGCGACCTCAGCTTGAACAGAGACGACAGACTCACCAGGATATTTTTTCATCCACTAGGAATGGAGGTTGCTATGGAAACTGTGGAACTTTTTCAGAACGAAATAAGCACTCAGACTGCATGGCTGTACAGACTCAGGGATGGAGAAGGAGCTCCTGAAAAAATACTGATATAGTACTATCTGTATTAAACTTGATTTGGACAATCCAAAAACATGTGACACCACTTTTATTGTTGTTGTTGTTGTTGTTGTTGTCATCGTCGTCGTTTGTGGTAAGAACACTTAAACTGAGATCTACCCTCTAAGTGTATAATACAGTTTTATTAACAATAAGCATAATTTTGTACAGTAGATCTCTAGAACTTTTTTGCTCTTTTAGTGTTATTAGCTTACAATAAACTAAGATTGAAAATGAAATAGCATTTTTCATCCATCAGATTGTCAAGATTAATAAAGATTTATAATATTGATATGTTATATCAACATATATCAAATGTTGATAATGATGAGAGGAAATTGGTATTACTATTCACTTTTGGCGAAAGTGGTATATTTTGAAACCTAATGTTCTGTTGCTAACATGGAACTATCACAGTAATCCCAGTGAGAACCCTCTTCACTTTTCACAGCCTGCATTGGACCTCTCCCATCAGAATTTTTAAATATTGGAAACAGGAATTACTCACCTAGATGGTTCCTTGAGAGAAACTCAGTGTGTTAAAGAACATGGTTTCCAAGAGAGTATATTGCTGGCTCATTTCCCTCCAGGCTCATTACTCTACACATCTGTTAGAAATGTGGTGAGAGCTGGCCAGGTCTATCTTACTCAATGAAATGCTCTTATAATGTTAATTTTTTAAATTTTCTTCACATTTTCTGTTTACCTAAAATTATTTTCATAAAAGTGAAACCAGATTGGCACTGATTTTGCCTTTTCTGAATTCAATAGGTTACTTTTCCTGTTAATGTGTCGTTATATATTAAGCAAGTGCTAAAGCACCAGAAAGTCCATGTTACCCAGTGTCCCCATGGACCCAACCAGTTAGGACTCTAAGAGTCCATTTCACTTCCTGCAATCTTTGAATTTCCACTATTACCAATGCATTTGGTTACAGTATGGTTTATTAATGTTAGACAAGATATTTAAAATCCGACAATAATATCGAGTGAAATAAATATGGAAAATCAGCATGTTCTTTTACGGTCTATAAAATTTAATTATATCTAAAAATATACAAGGCATAGCACAAAGTGCTGTATAAACATAATACTATCCTAGCTTGTCTCTATTAGTTATAGTTTGCATGGAATAGCTTTTTCACATTCTGTCATTTTCAGCCTATTTGCTTAAGATGAACCTCTTGGAGACAGCATAAAAATGAATCATGAGAGATTTTTTTTGTTTGTTTTTATTTTTTGTAGGCCTTTCTTCCAATTTTTACCTTTTTATTGAGGTGTTTAATCCATTTATACTTAAAGTAAATATTGATAAAGAAGGATTTACAATTGCAAAACATATACTCTATTGCAAGTTTTGTATTTGGGTTTAGTTACGTGTTTGTTTTCAATCTGTAAAAATTGCCTAGTTAACACTGACTTTTTCTGATGAGAGGACTTACTCTTTTGTTTTTAAAATATTTTTGTCTATTTTTGACAAATATTAAGGATCTCTAAAACAAAATAATCTTATATAATTATATCTGTTGAATAGCAATTCCCCATTTTCCCCTCGCCTCTGCCCCTAGTAACTACTATTCTTTGCTTCTATGCTTTTTACTGTTTTATACATGTCATATAAGTGGCATCATGCAGTATTTGTCTTTCTGTTACTGGTTTATTTCACTTAGCATAATGTCCTCAGGAGTTATCTATGTTACCACATATGGTGGGATTGTCTTCCTTTATTTTTAAGGCCAAATAATGTTCTATTGTATGCTTATGCTACATTTTCACTATCCATTTATCTGTTGATGGAAATTTGGATTATTTCCACATCGTCGCTATTATAACTAGTCCTGCAATGAATATGGGAATACAAATATCTCTTCAAGATACTTATTGCAATTCTTCTAGATAAATGCCCAGAAAGGGGATTACGGGATCATATTTTCAATTTTTTTCCATAGTGACTACTCCATTTTACATTCCTAAAAATAGCATACAAGGAAAAGAAAATAGTATACAAATGTTTCAATTTCTCCACATCCTCACTGACACTGTAATCTTTTACTTTTTTGATAATAACTATCCTAACAAACATGAAGTGATAACTCATTGTATTTTTTTAAGATTTATTTTATTTTTGGAAAAGAGCTTGTGAGCAAGCATGAGGGGCAGAGAGAGAGAGAATATTAATATTAAGCGGGCTCCACACTCAGCACGGAGCCCAACACAGGCCTCGATCCCATGACTCTGGGATCATGACCTGAGCCAAAATCAAGAGACACTCAACTGATTGAGCCATGTAGGTGCACCTCATTGTAATTTTAATTTGTATTTCCCAGATGGTTAATGATGTTTAGTATCTTTTAATATACCTGCTGGTCATTTGTATATTTTTTTCGGAGAAATGTCTATTCAAATCCTTTGTTCATTTGTGTGTATGTGTGCTATTGAGTTAAAAAATATTTCTTTGGATATTAACCACTTGTATGGTTAATACACCAGCTAATATACCATATGTAGTCCATTTATGGTTTTCAAATGTTTTCTCCCATTCCTTAAGTTGTATTTTCACTCTGTTAATTGTTTCCTTTGTTGTGCAGAAGTTTTTAGTTTGACATAATCCCACTTGTCTATTTTTTACTTTTGTTTCCTGTGCTTTTGATTTCATATCCAATAAATCATTGCCAAGATCAATGTCATGAAGGTTTTCCTATGTATTTCTCATAGAAGTTTTTTACTTTCAGGTACTATGTTTAAGTCTTTAATCCATTTGGAGTTGATCTGTGTACCAGTTAAAATAAAGGTCCAGTTAATTGTTTTGCATGTGAGTATTCAGTTTCTCTAACATCATATTTTGAAGATGCTGTCCTTTCTCCATTGTGTATTCTTGTCACTTTTGCCAAAGATCAGTTGACTTTAAGCCTTTCCACATCATATTAAACAAAGGCTAGGCTCTCTGAAACATCTTTCCTGAGTTTTAGAGCTTGTGATCTTAATGATTTTATTGATGCTGCCTAGTGGTATAAAATAGAGATTAAAATATTGGTAAGCACATCATCCGTTGCCCTGACAGTCTACTGCCACCAGTGGGTAATTTATGGCTTTTCTGATCTAATTAATCTCTTGCCTTTTCCCCCCTCATATAATCGAGATAACATTTATAGACTGTGCTTTGGGATACTCAGATGAAAGATGTTATTAAATGTATAGAATATTTTATAGATATAATCTAATTAACCACCACTTCACTTCTTGGGTTAAGTATCTCTAATTATTTCTTTGTAAATTTGTAATTTACAAATCTAGAAATGATGAGGTAAAGTGATGTGCTGAAAGTAATATTGTAAATTAGGCACAGTGTTAGAAATACAGCCTAAGGATTATAAAACTTACTGGTATAAATCTGAATAGAATCAAAGAAATTCCTTGACTGTTTTAGCTAGATTTTTCTGACTGGTTTGGTTTAAAAAGAATGTCACTGTAACGTAATAAACGAGTATTATAAAACACTTTTTCTTTTAAAGTTCTTATATTTAATATTCACTGCTATTTTAGTTAGGCCATATTTGTGAAAATTCTACAGACAGAATGAGATAGTAATCCAGGAATGGAGTTAAAATGAAAATGCTCTTGGGACGCCTGGATAGTTCAGCCAGAAGAGCATGCAACTCTTGATCTTAGAGTCATGAGTTCAAGCTCCATGTTGGGTGTAGATAAATAAAATGAAAATGCTCTAGGTGCTAGTTTGAATAGTGAGTTTAACATCTAACTTCTATTCCTTGGGTGAGAAAAATCATGGATTTTATACATCCTGAATTAAAATATTTGTTCTCTATCCTTTTTATCTCTTGAATGTCTTCTTAAACTTTATTCTGCACATGTTTTGGAAGGTCTCTTTTATGTGACATATTAGTTTTCTATTGCTGCTGTAACAAATTATCACAAATTTAGTGGCTAAAAACAACACAGATTTATTGTCTTATAGTTCTGGAGCTCAGGAGTCCAAAATGGATTTCACTGGCCTAAAAGCAAACTGTCGACCAAGTTGTGTTCCCTCTGGAGTCTCTAAGGGAGAATCTGTCTTCTTGCCTTTTCCAGCTTCTAGAGGCTGCCCACATCTCTTGGCTTATGGTCCACTTCTATCTTCAAATCCAGCAATGGCTGGTCTAATCTTTTCCATGTTGCTGTTTTCCTGGTTATCCTTCTTTTGTCTTCCTCTTACACCTATAATAACCCTTGTGATCACATAGAGACCCCTCATCCAGATAATCTAAAATAATCTCCCAATCTCAAGGCAAAGTGATTAGCAACTGGTTCCTAATATCTCTTTGCCATGTAAGGTAACATATATTCCAAAATTCTGGGAATTAAGACGTAAACATCTTTGGAGGGCCATTATTCTGCTCACCACAGATGCAAAATAAAGACCCTCCAATGAATAGTAGGTATTGGAAACTGTTGCCATAACTAATCTCATTAATCTCAAATATTTTAACTTATTTTTAGCATGCCTAAATATCATTGTAGTTACTTAGGAAATATTTTTTGAATATCAAAACTTTTGTTTTCTAAATTTTTTATTATTAAAGAAGATGAAAATATTTCTGGCTGATAATTATCTGAAAATATGCAACAAATTAAATCACATAATTGTATGTGACTGATAGCAATATCAGCTAATTAGCATACATACATAGAATTTGTAAAGCTGACTGGCAATAAGAATAAAATCTTAATCCAGTAGAAAAGTGGGAATTTTAAAAGAGAAAACACAGCCTTCTAATAATGGCAAATGGGCCCTTTCTTACAAAATTATATTTGAAAGTGATCACACACATTTCATACGCCATGAGGACTTTGTTCTTCTCCTTTTTATTTTACTAATAAATAAATCTCTGTATTCGAGCTAGAGAGAAGCTTTGTTACAGGCTATTACAGAATTATTTTCAATTATAAATATAATTTATATCCATATGATTATCAAAAAAATATTAATTTAAATAAATAAATTTCCAAAGAATTTTGCCAAATTGCCCTTTTAAAACCATCAGTCCGGGGTGCCTGGCTGGCTCAGTCCATAGAACATGTGACTCTTGATCTCAGGGTTGTGAGTTCAAGCTCCATGTTGGGTTCAGAGCTTACTTTAAAAAAAATAATAAGATATGCTAAGCTTTAAAGCATTTGACATTCAAAAAATTTGGGTTCTTTCCGAATGTCATCATTGTTTGTTTAGGACAGCCGTCTTCTTCTAGACCCTCAGCGTCACCATGTGCACTTCTGTTTCCTTTATCCAAGTATCAAATTTTCTTATTCTTTTTTGGGGAGAATGACATTCTTACAGTTGCCTTCCATAAACCCTAACAATCTATACCAAGATTACTATAAGAACATATCAAAAGGATTAGTCTACATTGATTTTTTTATTTGAAGGTGAAGGGAAAAATCATCTTACATTTATTGAACATTTTACAATGTCCTAGGCTGCATTCCAAATGCTTTAAAATATAAAACTCATTTAATGCTCACCTGGCCCTATGAGTTAAGTATCTTTTTAACCTTGTTTACAGATGAGATAACTAACATACAGGGAAGTTAAATAATTTTCCCAAGCTCAGACAAATATAAGTAGTAAAGCCAAAATCCAAAATCAGATAGTCTGGCCTGAGAGTTTCCATCAACCTGCTTATGATGCTATCTGGAAAGTTCTATAAGAGGCAAGTAACTCCCTTTGTGTCTTGGGGGGGTGGGGCGTTGTGTGACCAGCTATACTAATTCTAACATGTTCTCCAACAGATTCCACAGGGAACTGGAAGGCATATTTAATAGAGACAAGGATCCCCTGGGTGAGAGGGCCTCCATTACCAAATGAGGAAAGAGGAATAACAAGTTTTACCACTGTCAGACCCAAACCAGCAGAGTCCTGCCTCATCCTTCTCCTTTCAGCCTGCTAGACAATGCTGCCAGGTGCTACTGTAGCACCTCTTACATCATGTTATTCTCCTACCCGGCAATCTAAGCTGACTTTGTAATGCTTACAGGAGCAAGTCCAAACTACTCATCTGGCACTAAAGATTCTTATTATTCAGCTGCATTGTATTTATCTAATCTTCCATTTCTTTCAAACACAGATTTTGTAATCCCAAAACCTGAGTCATCCTCGACTCCTCTCTGTCTCTTACGTCTCATAGCCAATCTATCAGCAAATCCCACTGACTCTAACTTCAAAACATATCCTGAATTCAGTCATTTCTCAACACCTTCACTGCCACCACCCTACACCATGTAACTATCGTATCTCATTTGGACCATTGACACAGCTGCCTCTTGCCCTTACCTTCTTTCAGAATCTTCCAAAGACTGCAGTGGAAACACTGCTTTAATATAAATCACTCCTCTGCTAAAATCCCTCAAGTATCTTCCTATATCAACTGTATAAAAGTCTAAAGGCCTTTCCAGAGAGTGAAAGGCTTTGCATAATCTGGCCCCAGCAATCTCTCTGACTTGATCTCTTTCCACTCTTGTGTTGATCACTTTGTCTTAGTCACAGTGATAAATAGTATTGTTAGTAGACGTGTATTTAGGAGCAATTTTTGAAAATAGAGAATCACTCCCTGGACTGTTAGGATAAAATAAAATGAGAACCTTGGGTTTTGTATAAAAATATTGGCTGAAAATTCTAGCGGTAAAAACAATTATCATTATAGTTGAACTTGTAGTCTTTGAAGAAATATAATATTTTATACACTTCTGTTTACGAAAAAAAAAACAACAGATTAAAGGTCATCCTTAAACTCTCATCTAGATTATGAAAAAATATTTTAGCTAGATATAATTTATTAAGAAAGAAATAAAATAACAGAAATGTGAATAAATTTTTATTTTCTAAAGGGAGAGAACTTATGAAAAGAAAAATCAGGCTTGACTTATCTTTTATCCAATTTGAATTTTGGTAATACCTAGAACAAAGTGGGCCTTACAGCTAGCCCCTCTTCCCTTTATGAAGTAAAATAAATGTTAAAAATAATAAAAGCAGATTTTGCTTTATCTTCCATTAAAGTAGACATTTCAGAAAAGTGTCCTTAATGTATTTTTTTAACTTTTAAAAAATAAATTCCATTTTAATGCTTAACAAATTAGTTTAAAGCTGAATAAATAAATGTCATTCTTTAGCCTTTCTTATTCAAAAAAGTTTCTTGCAACTGAACAATGGATCCAATATTGAAATCAACAAAATGAAACTGTAAAAGTTATTAAATGATATAAGGGAGTATTTCTGATTTTTTAATTGTGGTAAAATATACATAAGTTTTACCATTATTATTTTAAGTATATAATTCAGTGGAAATAAGTGCATTCACATGGATGCCACTTAATTCCATTTTCGGAACTTTTTATCACCCCAAACCAAAACTGTACTCATTAAACAGTAATTTCCCAACTCCCTTCCCCTAGCCCCTGACAACCACTCCCGTAGTTTCCATGTCTATGAATTTGCCTATTCTAATTACTGCATATAAGTAGAATCATGTAACAGTTTTCCTTTTGTTTCTGGCTTATATCACAAAGTTTTCAAGGCTTATCCATGTTGTATCATGTATCAGAATTTCATCCCAGGGCACCTGATGGCTCATTCAGTTAAGTTTCTGACTTTGGCTCAGGTCATGATCTCTTGGATCATGAGTTTGTGCCCTGCGTGGGTCTCTCTGCTGTCCGCACAGAGCTTGCTTTGGATCCGAAGTTCCCCTCTATCTCTGCCCCTCTTCCACCCTCTCTCTTTTTTTCAAAACTAAGTAAACATTTAAAAAATTTCATCCCTTGTTAATGCTGAATGATATTCCATTGTATGGACATACTACATTTTGTTTATGCATTCATCTATTGATAGACATTTGAGTTTTTCCTATTTTTTGGCTATTGTGACTAATGTTCCTGAAATATCATCAAATTTTTGCTTTTAATTTCTCTGTGTATACACCTAGAAGAGGGCTCACTGGATTACATGGTAATTCTCTCCTTAAGTTTTTGAGGAACTGCGTATTGTTTTCTATAGAAGCTGTACCATTTCTCATTCCCATGAGCAAATGCACAATGGTTCCAGTTTCTCCATACCTTCTTAAACACTTACTGTTTTCTGTTTTTTTAAATAGTCATTTTAAGTTGTATAGGGATAATTCTCTTTTTTTTAATCCAGTTTTTGGGAAACAATTGGCATACATCACTACATAGGCTTAAGGTGTACAATGTTATGATTTGATTTACATATACTGTGAAATGATTACCACAATAGGTTCAGTTAACATCCATTTTTTCATAAAGATACACTAAAATAAGAAAAAGGAAAACAAAATTCTTCTTGCTTTGAGAACTCAAAATTAATTTTCTTAACTTTGCTATATTTCATACAGCCGTGTTAACTACAGTCATCACGTTATATGTTGACCCCCAGTACTTATCTATCTTATAACTGGACATTTATACCTTTTAGCTACCTTCTGCCAACTCTCCTTGCCCTCTATCTGCACTTCTAGTAACCACAAGTCTGATCTCTTTTTCTATTAATTTTATTTTTTTTTCTTTTTTTTAGTTTTCACATGTAAGTGAAATCATACAGTATCTTCCTCTGTCTCACTTATTTCACTCAACACTTACTTCACTCAATGGCCTTAAGATCCTTCCAGGTTGTCGCAAATGGTAGGATGTCCTTGTTCTTCAGTGTTTAATAATATCTTACTGTGTATTTATACCATAATTTATTTATCCATTTATTCATTGATGGAAACTCAGGCCATATATACTGCATTACATACAATGGCCACATCTTGGCTATTGCATATAATGCTACTGTGGACATGAGAGTGCAGATATCTTTTTGAGCTAGTGTTTTCATTTCCTTTGGATAGATTCCCAGAAGTGGAATTCCTGGATCATATGGTAGTTGTATTTTTAGTTTTTTGAGGATCCTCCATACTGTTTTCCATAGTGGCTGTAGCAGTTTATAGTCCCACCAACAGGGCACAAGGGTTCCCTTTTCTCCACAGCCTTGCCACCATTTGCTATCTCTTGTCTTTCTGATCATAGCCATTCTAATAGGTATCTCATTGTGGTTTTGGATTAATTCTCTTTTAATCTCAGAATGAGAAAGATTTTTTCAAATATAATTTTAAAAAAAGAATAGAAGCCATGAAATAATATATTGATGGCTTTCATTACTTAAATATAGACAAACTAGAAAATTACTGTAACTTTCAAACAAAGAGTTAATTTCCCTAATTTAAAAAAAAAATCTTCAAACAAATAAGGAAATAATCATCAACCAATTGAAAGGTGAAAGTTAGAATTAAAAAGTAAACAGAATAGAAAATGCAAATAGCTCTTAAATATATGAAAAGATAGTATGTGTCTCAGGTGAGCTAGTTCAAAATGGTCTAATGATATTAATTGCATTAGGCTAATATACAGAATCAATGGTAGCTACTCAATAAATTTCATATATTTTAGTTAATAATCTACAGTCTCCAGGAAATAGAGCAACACAGTCTACTTAAGACTGGGACAAAAGGAAAATAAAACAAAAACAAAAAACAAGTTCTTAACTTGGAACTCAGCTAAAATAAATTTAATTTCTTTAGAAGCAAAGCAAGAGGTAAGCAACAATTCTAAGATACTAAAATATGAGCCACATTACTGAATTTGATTAAGTTGAGTTCTTTTCAGTATAGTTGTAATTAGAGAACAGAAAGACTAGAGGGGAAATTTTCAACCAAACATCTGTTTCTACAAGAAACCTTGAACTTCTTAGATATTAGCAATAGAAAATTATTGGAGGGAGAACTACAAAAATCTCATTCAACACTCTTATCATCAGAGGTCGAAATATATAATCACATCATTCATATACATGAAGATCCCTAAAAGTCTTTGCTCACCATAAAATGTGGGTGTAGTGAGTCTTTAGAAGCCTCGTTAACTTTGAGGATGATTTATTCTTGAGCAAAACTTCTTGGTAAGGAAAATCTATTTAAATTTCATAAACATTTGATATGGGAGTTATGTGTTTAACTGTCATGTTCTATACCAGGAGATGAGAATGATCAAAAACATTCACATAGCAGCACTTTTTAATCTCACCCATGAAGCCATTATTAAATGAGTAATTAATATTCTTATAGATATATACAGAAAATCAGAGTTAATGAACTCAGAAAATTATTTTCTACAACAGATTTTAACTTTTTCCCACCTCCCATTAATAAACTTAATTTACTCCCTCATTATATCCTGAATGCCATCTGTGTGTCAAATGCGATTCGTCACAAATGTGATGAAGTCCTTGCCCATGAAAAGACGACATACTGGTAGGAAGAGGTCACAAAAATCACAAAACAACAAGAAAAAAAAGGAATATAAGAGTAGATTTATAAAGAAAAATAAAGAAGGGTGAAAGCATCTGGCAAACGAATGGGGATGATTCGCTTGTTAAAGTGGTTGGGAAAGACCTCACTAATGAGGTCAGACCTAGGAAGCCAAGTGAATATTTGAAGGAGGCATTTTCTACCCAGAAGGAAAGCTGGGTGCAGAGGCACTGCGATGAGGCTATGTTGTGGGATGTGTGAGCAACAACAAAGAGGACAATGCATGCGTAGAATAGTGAGCATTGGAGAGAAAGACCATGACAAATGAAATCATAGAGGTAACCAGAGGAAAATTTGTATATTACCTTTCAGGTTATTGTGAGAACATCAGCTGTTACTCTTAGTGGGATGAGATGCCATTAGGAAACTTATAATGAAGAATGATATGATCAAATATAAATTAGGGGGCAAGAATAGGGAGATCGGCTAAGAGGCTCCTCCAGGAATTAAGGTGATAGTCTCTTTCTAGTCATACAGTCACTAGGTATCTGGAAGGTTGTTCCCAAAAACAGCTACAAGTGCTGAAGAATACACTATAGGAAAGTGGCAGAAACTATTAAATACCCCCCAATATTTACTTTCCTCTTATTCTTCGGTAATAGATCATTAGCTCAACACATTGACAGAAGAATTCACATACTTCCCCACTTCTCTTATAGTTAGGCATGGCCGAGTGACAAAATTCTGGCTAATAATAAGTGAAATTTTATGTGAAACTCTTCAAAGAGTGGGAGTAAGCTCTTTTTTGTGCTTCTCCCCTACCCCCTAGTTCCTCAGAATACAGACCAGTGCCCAGGCTAGAGCAGATATCTTAAATTGTGGGGCGATTCTCTTAATATGGTGGAACAGTGCGAAAGAAGTCCCTGGTGACTGTGGAACCTCCTAGAAATTTTTTGTTCATACCACTACTTGTATATTGCTATTAAATATCGTGGAATCTAAGCTTAATGACCATAGGAGCAAAGGTGATGCAGGTTGATGAGTGTGGAGGCTTGAGCAATAGTCCAAGCAAGAAGTGACCAGAATTAAAAGACAGTGGAATAATAATAATAAGTGGAGAGATTCATAATATATTTTAAAGAAGAATCCAACAATATTTATTGGTGGATTGAATACAGATTATATTGTAAAAGGAAAAATAAAAAATGCATCCATATTTTTAGCTGAAACAAAAAAGAAATGGAGTTACTGTTTACTGATTTGAGGAAGATTACAAGTAGGGCAGAATTTTGTTTTGTTTTGTTTTACTTTGTTCTTGAAGTCTTAAAATAACCAAGACTTTATTTTGATTATGTTGGTTTTACATGCTATTATAGTCTAGAATTGAAATATAGTGGGGGCACCTGATTAATTCCACAGCTCAAGGGAGAGGACTGGGCTGGAGATAAAATTATAGAGTCATCAGATATCACTAGGGAATAAGTATAGATAAAGAAATGATCAAAGGATGAGCTGAGAAGCATCAGTGTACATATATCCAAAATATGAGGATGAATCAGCAAAGAAAAATCAGAAGGAACAGCCAAGGAGGTGTCTTAGAGGCCAAAATGCATGGGGTAGGGGATCATGTTCCAAGGAGACTAGAGTGACCAACTGTGACAAATGCTGCTAATGGAGCCACTTAAATGCAAATCAAGAATTGACCGTTGGAACTGGCAGCATGTATGACATGAACATGGATGATTTTGTCAAGAGCTGTTTTGTTAAGGGGGGGATGTGTGGGTGGGAGGTTGGGGTGGGGGTCATCACTGAAATAAATGGATGTCAGGAAGAATAAGACAGGCATTAGAGACTCCTGGTACAGACAAGTCTTTTTAGCAGCTTTGTTATAAAGGGGAACAGAGAAATGAGGAAGTCACTTTTTAATTTTTTTCATGTTCTTGCATATGGGAAAGACTATAACATGTTTATATGTTCACAGGAAAGATTCAATAGAGAGAATTGGTAGAATGAATGAAGCAGGAGAGAGAGAGGAAGCATGTCCTGCCTTTGAGTGGGTGCCAGGGGTTGGAATCTAGCGCACTTGTAGAGGAATTAGCCTTTAGCAGCAGTAAAAATAGCTCATCCAAAGGTTAGAGCAGGATACTAGTTTTAAGTTTTTAATTTTTGGTTGCTAGAATGTTGGGACATTTTCTTCATATTTCTTCAGTTCTCTCAGTAAAATAAGAGAAAATGTCATTAGTCAAGATTGGAAAGATATTTGAGGTTCAGGGACAGAGGAGAAAATGGGAAATAGAAAGTACAGTGTGGAGTGAATTATACAAGGGGAGCAGGGGATTGTTCTAGGTGTTTCTGGAAGTTAACAATCATAAATATAAACAGGGTCCAGTCAGCCTGGTGGTGAGTTTTCCTCCAGCTGTTGTCTTTCCTTGGGTGTAGCTGTAGAATAGGAAGAGGGTTGTATTCACTCAGGACTGGGCTCTTGACCAGGATAGTACAATGGAGGGAAAGAGGGCAAGGGAATTGGGAGTAGGCATTAGGAACAACTGTATTGATGGACTGCGGAATCTAAGCCAGGAAGGAGAAAAGTGAGGGATGAGGAGGCAAAGACGAAGAGAAGATGCTGGAATTAATGAACTGAAGGTCTCCTAGAGTTAGAGTCTTAGATATCAGAGATGTAGTGGGAACAAACCAAAGAATGAAGGTGGTGGTTACAGAATATGATGTCCGGCACTGCTACCGTGGACGGGGCATCATTGAGGGTAATGGCAAAATCCAAGGTATGACCATGAGAGTGGTTACTTGAGGTAAATTGAAGGCTAAAATTGTTGAAGAAGAGATTAAAAACCTAGTCAGCAGCATACATTAGAAAGTTGATCTGTGTGGATGTTCATTCACTCAAGAATTAGAGAGCAAACCAGGTCCTAGAATCTTCAAAGAATTAGAGAGGATAGCTAAGAAATTTGTAGATGGCAGTGATAAAGAGAGGTGATAGGGAGCCAAACAACTCATGTACTTCTCAGACTGAACTGCATCAGGTAGGTGAATACACTGGAACTCTGAGATAATCTCGTATTTGATATAATATTGGTTCATTTTACCTGCTTTTATCAATTGCTCACAATGTACTAGGCACCATAGAAGGAAAGGCAAATAAGGGTGGCACAGTTTCTGATACTAAGGAAATCATTCTAATAAAGGAGATAAACATGAAAATACATGGTAATGCAGTGAAAATGCATTCCACCAATCTGTGGAACCTTCTCAAGAAACTGTGGCCATGGTGAATTGTTAAAATGAAAGCCTTCTGCTCTGTGCTGACAGCTCAGAGCCTGGAGCCTACTTCAGATTCTGTGTCTCCCTCTCTCTGACCCTCCCACACTCATGCTTTGTCTCTCCTGCTCTCAAAAATAAATAAAAGAAAAACATTAAAAAATATAAAAAAATGAAAGCCTTCTGTATCATATAAAAATCATTCCTGGATGCAGTCCAAATTTGCATCTGCCTTCCATGGATTTTCTCAAAAATATCTAGTGTTTACTACATACAAGTGTACAAAATGTGGTGGAAGATGCAATGATCTATTAGATTCAAGCCCTGTCTTTAGTTTGGATTATTTTATGATGAGTCATGTCATTGGTAAGATATTCTATGGTTAACCTTTCTTTCCAGATAACTTTATTTAGGCAGTCACATGAGCTCTGTTCAGCAAGGGCAAAACTGTTCCTTCATGTTACATGAAATTGTCTGAGTCATTAAGCATTTATTTAAAATGTAAAGCCAGGACTTCAGCTAAGAAAAATATCAGGCGCAAACAAAACTGGATACTGAAGACAGAATACACTAAGTGCTATCTCTCTCTGAACATATTCACAAGATTTTTACTGAGAACTTAAAACAGTAGGGTATCATTTTTTGTTTTGTTTTGGGGGATTTTTTTTTTTTGGGTCAGATAATAGTGTCTGTCAAATGACTCATAATGCCACCTGATGGCTGATATTTGCTTCTTAATACCTATCACACTATGCCAGTGAATAACCGATACCAACTAGGGAACTTGTTCTCTTCCTGGGATTATTCCTTACCTTTTCTGTTGGAAGTTAATATCACAGTTTATTTAAAGGAATTTGATAGTTACTGATTCTTTAATTTGTAGTAATAACTTATTTGAATACTTTTTCAATGAAACATGTAACAGGATATGCTAACATTCATTTCATCATATTTAAAATGGGGATAATAATGTCTGTCTCATGAGGTTATAATGAGGATTAGATTATCAATGTGAAGCCATGAAAAATGCTCAGTAAATTTTAGCTAACATGACTATTATCATTACCATCAAAATTATTATTATAACTACACAGTCATTTTATTTAGAAACATCCAGTAGTAAGTGAACAGAACCCAACTAGTAGTAGGGCGAGACTACATGAAGCTTAAATGATTGTGCAGAGATCAAAGAACGACATAAGGGTTAGAATGACATTGAGCCTCAGAAGACAATAGGATTCGGCCCAGGAGAGCCATCAAATTTCTCTTTCCATCTCTTTTGTTTAGCCCTGCACATCTGCATCAATATTTCATCTCCGCATAATGGCTCTCTCTGCTTTTCTCTGAAAAGGCAGTTTACATGTTATGATAACAGGTTAACTCAGAGGCATTGCCACAGCCCCTTTTACCTCAAGGTAAACTCAATGTTGTAGTTCAAGTGACATGTTGGGACTAACTACCTAACTCTCAAAGCCATTTCTAAATAGAAGAGAAAATGTGATCAGTCCAGCTGGATTCAGTAACCTCCTCCTGACCCTGTTAGGATCAAAGAGTTGATATAATTTAAAAATGACTGCCTTCTCACCCTCATGATGTCTAGGGCAGTTTCCGGACAGTGGAGAATTATTGGTAGCACTGCCAAAAAGACCTACTATGTCCCACTCTTGATTCCTTAGCACATATGTCTTTTTGTCCATATATCCAAAAATATTCTACCCATGCTTCACTTGCTTGATACATAACAACAAACACACTTGACTGCTCCAAAACTGGAGGAAACCTGAAACAGAATCCGTCACTTCACCCAGAGGCATGCCACAGGGCATGTATCAGGACTTTTTAGGAGAGCAACAACTCAAATTAATTTAAAACTAAAATGGAAACTTATTAAATTATTTAACTGGGAAGTCCAAAGATATTTCTAGACTCAGGTTCAATTACATTGCAAAGTTCAAACAATTTTCCAATATGTGTATCTCTCCTTCAACTGCTTCTCTCTGTTTATTGCCTTAATATTCTCTACTTCAGAAGGACTTTATCCAGGTGTCTAGGGGTGACAGCTCACTATTAGATTCATAGTTTATTATCCTAGTCTTCTCTCCACTGTCAAATATACATTATGGACAAGGGCTCTTCTGATTGATCTCTATTTGGTCATAGGCCCACTCAGGATCAGTTGTTTTATTTAAGAAAAATGGCGTTCTGTCTATGGCCAGGTCTGCATCATGTGTTTACTTACGAGGCTGAGCATACGTCGGGAGAGTAGGGACAATTCTATGATTGACAGCCCCACTGGAACTTCATGATTGGGGAAGAACAGATCCACAAAGGTAGAAGTGGTGGTAAAATACTTCCCAACCCATTTCTATATTCCAACATGGTTGTCCATCATCAGCATTAAGACCAATTACTAAATGTGTTCACCTAACTTGCTATATTAATTACAAGTGTCACCAAATATATACTCGGTTCCTCTCCGAAGGGCAACAAATCAATGTCACCTTGAGAGGGCACAGCCACAGATGTGTACTCTCCCTGATCAGGTCCAGATGTGGGTCTCTATGATATATTTAACCACCCTAACATTTATAGTCCACAATGGGGATGGAAGGGATAAGCCTCCTATTTGTAGTAAAGGGGAGAAGAAATAGTAGATAGCAGTCACCAAACCTCTGCATAAATGGTATTCTGTAAGAAGGGAGAGTAGGGAAGCCCTCTTTGGTTGTGGAGTAAATTCTAGGTCTGGAGTAAATTCTGATCTGCCTCCCTTTGCTCTCACTGCTAGGAAGTTTGCAAGGGTCCATTTTCCACAGTGGCCATGTCTGAAAGGAGGATATGGAAGGATTCCCTCCATACCATTGTAATTGCTTAATCTACCCACTTTCTGTAGATACGGTCATAATGACCTGAGTGTTGAATTAATGGTTAGCAACAATAGAATCCCGTTTTCCAGGCTTGAGGGTTCTCTGAAAATTAAATTTTCTAAAATACCCACTCTTCTACTTGTTAATTTATTTCTGAAATTTCAACAGAATGGTAATAGCAGTAGAAATCCTGGATCAAGAACATTGAATCCACTGATTTTTCTCCCAATAATTGTCCTAATGCTCACCCGATCATTCAAAGTCACTGCTACAGGGCTACCCCTTCGCTCTCAGCCAATGGTAGTAAGGATGAGCCCACCTCTGCTCTGTCCTACTATATCCCGGAAGGTAATGCTTTTATTATTTACCTTCTAGAGAGAGTATTAACTCTGTCAGTCTGGGTACAAACATTAGGAGATGTTTAGAAGATGAAGTCTATAACTTAAATTACTCTTGGATACCAATATTATTTTCTTACCTCTCTGCTTTCACCTGTTCTGACTTTTTGGAGGGACAAATAATTTTTTTGTTTGATGATTAACAAGGCACTGGTTTTCTGACTGTCAGCCATCTCAGATCCCTGTGTTGGGTTGATAAATCTAAATGTTGTCCTCTTTCTGCTTGCAGATTTCTAGCTTGAGAATCCAACCTTGTCCCATTCTTGCACGATCTCCCTGGAGGCTGCTAAATTAGCTACATTCTCACATATTTGCTAGGTCCCCAAAGGCTCCACCTAAGGAAGGCAGGAGGTCTGAATTCTACGATACATCAGAGACCTATCAAATTCTTCTGCCTTTCATTCCAGAGACAGAGATCGTTGCTGCTCACAATGACATCTGGACACAGTTTCCAATTTCAGGGTCTTGTTACCTGCAGAATTCCTTTTCAAGACACCATTTTACACATGAGGATTCTTTGAGGTGCAAGTGTCAAAACACACCTTGGTTAAATATACACAGAACTGGGTTGATGCTTTTATACTTAGTTGTATCCATAACTCAATCATGTAAAATTCCTCCCTCCCTCACCCCCCTGTTTATAGTTTTTCTTTTTATAAATTGGTTTAATTTCCTCCTCTAGCATTCCTTCATGCAGTTAAGAAAGAAGGAGTCCAGTACTCCTGGCTCCTTCACCAACTTTAGTTTGACAATTTCAACAGAAAGATGGCTTCTAATTCTCTAATTGTATCGTTTCATTTTGGTAGAGTTTTAAGCTTTACAACATAAATCTCTATCTCACTTAGGAGTGCACACATATGTGAAGAAAGAAAGTGTCAGGATAGACAGAATGAGAAACACCAAATCAGGGAGCATGATTATCTCTGTGAGACCACAGGAGAATGAGCTGTGGTGGGGTACATAGGAAATTTAGCTGTATTGGTTTACATGGATCCTCGTTTTATTCCTTATACATTTTAGTATGCCCAAGATATTTTATAATTTAAAAAAGAAAAAAAATTGCTGTTAATGTTGGAAGTTCAGTTCCAGAGACAATCTCTGATTGGCCCTATTTAGGTGATTTGAGCAGCCTGTCCCCCTCATTTTTTTCTTTTCCAGTAAAATGTGGAAGGCTAGGTCACATGCTGCCATCATGGATGTGGGTAGAATGAAGAGGTACTGTGATTCTCAGCCCATTAGCTACAAAAGGAACATGGAAAATATGGTTTTCCAGAAAAAGGGGTATTATTGGTGAGATAAAAACAATTGAAGGACTTTTCAATGAGTTAATTTTCCCCAAGTGAAATTCATTCCTTCTCTAGTTCCTTTGAAGTTTGCCCTAGTATGGATTCTCACCACTTTATATATCATGACCTAAAATTATAACATTAACCATGGCCAACGTTCCTGATAAACAATGATGGGGGGAGGAGGAGGAAACAAAATGTGTCCCTAATGAGGTAAATCTTAATCTTTTCCTTCTGCAGTGCACTTCAGGGGCCACCCCCAAGAGAAGCATGAGGAAGGCTCCTCCATGTATGGGTGTGTGTAGGCACATGCACACAGGCATGCAAATACCTCTTACTTCCTGGTGGTGCTTGGATTTGGATCTGAGAGTGACCCAAGTGGGTAACACTCCCCACACTATTGGTTATCAGGGATCACTGTCCCTCAGAGTTTCACAGTGCCCTGAAACCCCCTGAACTCTCATTTGGCTTCATTTGGGGGGATTCGATTTGTTTTAAAAACGTTTCCACAAGACACTGCTTATCAGGGCACTCTCCAAACCCTGTTTTACCAGCAAAGCTCCCTGCCTGTGATGGTTGGCTGTCACCAATTCTCAACTTTCCCCATTTTTCTCTGCTGATGGGCCTCAGTCACAGATCATGATGGGTAGCAATGGGATCCTTCCTTACCAGGACCCCATCCTGGCCCTTTCTCCTGACAGTGTAGTGATAACAAGCTTTACATTGAAATCCAGAGATCATTACTCTCAGAAATAAATGTTTGAAGTCTGATATAAAGACATAGGAGTGGGAGAGTGTGGTCAGGTTTGATATATATGCACCCAATATTTGGATTCTGTATTTTTTTAATCCGTGCATGAATCCTATCCATAATACCTGGTAAATCTACCTACTATAGTTCATGTGATTCATGATTTGTTGTTGTTTAAACCTCAAATATTTTAAATAAGTGACCCAGGTTTGTTTGTTTGTTTGTTTGTTTTTTTCTATGCTTGCAACTGAATGAAGGACTGAAGCATATCCTGGCCTAAAACTAAAAATTTCAAGGTGCAAACAACACACTCCTACCTATGCCATTATTTGCTACTATTTCCACTAATGTTCATCATTGGTAGGTGCTCAGACTAAGTGTCAAGAGCCGACAGATAATAGCTCAATCAAATATTTTATTGTGGTGTGGTATGGACTATCAATTTCTTCCTCTATGGTGAGAAAACCCTCCCTGAACCTGACCCTTTACTGACTGAGCCAGTCTATTATTCTCAGTCCTTCACCTGATACTAAAATGAGTCATTAGTTAGAATTTCCTAGATCACAAGCAACAGAAGCCAGCTTGTATTTACAAACATAGGAATGGAAAATATGTTGTGAAAATGGACACATATTTCCCAGGGCAGGATTGCATCAAGCCCACAACAGAATCTAGATTTAGGAAATGGAAAACAATTAGGACAATTAGTGTCATCTTTTGTCCCTACTTTGCGCTGTCCCTTTGTGTCCCCCTCCTCTTAGGAAGTCGGGTTTGTTTTTCTGTCTCTATGACTACTTCAGACTACAGACTGATTTGACAGCTCCAGATGCTGAAGTTGTCTCTGAATTCCACGAGAAAAATCTGATTGGCTTAATTGAAGACAAATGCCTTCCCCTACTTCATAGGTTATGCAGAATGAAAAACTAATTTCCGGGGGGTTATTTTGAAACATCACATGATCACTTTAGAAGATGATCATCCTAAACGAAGCATCAGAATGGAATTCTGAGACATGGATACTAAGACTGTGTTTCTGTTTTAATTCATCATAGAGCTTGCCTAGGCTTTGATGTTTCCAATAGGTGCAGAATGTCTGTAGTAATGATATCCATAGTAATATCGGACTTTTGTATGGTAATTACAGGCTTTCTAAGCTACCCAACTTCAGTTTAAGGTCAGTCAGTATTATTATAATTATACCAGATCTAGGCATATGGACACACAGGAATTTAAGTTGCCATGCTAAGGATTCATGAGTCACGCAGGATTTGAATGAAAATCGAGTGGTTCTAAAACATGGGCTCAGTAAATTTAGGTAATGGTATTAGATTTCAATCTCTGTTCTACTGAATTTCTATTTTCTTCTTACCATTTTTTATGCCAGGTGCTCAGTATCCCAATAATTGCTTTTCATAATAGATTAAGAAAAAATAGAAAGCTATATTCCTTATATAATAACATATACCAATGTAATCTGTTTACAGGAATAGTATTTTATATGTTTTTGTAACTTTTTTGCCTTTGGTTAAACATTCTCCCTTAATTCCTTTTTTCCAACTAACAGTCATAATGATGTTGGATTTTATTTTGCCTATGTTTGTAAGCAGAATTGGAGCCTTAGGGAAGATCTGCTTAAGTGAAGTTTAGTGTATTTAAATTAAATTCCAGTTTAATCTCCACTAGGGAAATATACTTTTGGTTGTCATATAGGGAGAGGGGTGAAGGCAGAAAAGGGCACTGTTCGAAAGTGTGTCTGCTTGTGTTTATATATGAATAACTTCTCTCTAGTGATTATAAAAATGATTAAGAGATAAATTTTGATATTGAAAGTTTGATATTGAAGAATGTAGAAGTCACATTTTTGAAGCTCAAGGTTTCTTCCATTCATCCTTTTCACCCTTATATCAATTCTCAGTTCTCAGAAGGAAAGAGGAAATGCCAGCTTATAGGAGTTGTTAAGAGATAAAAAGGGAGAGCATGCCAGCACTATTTGTAACAACGAAAGACAGGGAGCACTCAGGTATAATACTTCATGAATTCATTTATTTCTTTTTTTCCCCTCATTCATTCTTCATGCAAGTATTGAGCCCCTACTATGCACTAGGGGTACAATGATGGCGGGAACGGATGTATATGTGTTCTCTGGGAATTAGTGGGAGTTCTCTGGGAACAAGAGAATTCGGGCTTTGTGTAAAGAAACCTACAATTATAGTTTTGATAGTTTTTTAAAAAATGTTTTAATGTTTATTTTTGAGAGAGGGAGAGGGAGTGTGAGTGGGGAAGGAGCAGAGAGAGAGGGAGACACAGAATTCAAAGCAGGCTCCGGGCTCTAGGCTCTGAACTATCAGCACAGAGTCCAACACAGGCTCCAACCCACAAGCCAAGAAATCATGACGTGAGCCGAAGTCGGATGCTTAACTGACTGATCCACTCAAGCGCCCCTAATTTTGATAGTTTTTAGGAAGAAAAAGCACATGAAATTTTATAAACCTAGAAATCACCTGGTCTGAAAAGCCAGGAAGGTTTTCCTTGGATGAAGGAATCATTTAACTCTGAAGGAGGAGCTCATAGATTTTTTTTTAAATATACAAGAATATTTAGTCCAACATTGTGAATAATAGAAAAATACCAATATAAAATTGTAATAAATAGGGGAATTTGTACCCATTAAAAATTAATCCCTTTTGACACAGTGATTTTCATGAAGTGATATTGAGTAAGAAAAGGAACATTTATTAAAACAAATAATTTTACAGAGTAAGTTCCTCAAAGAAAAAGAAGAGGAGCAGGGTGAAGATAGTTTTCCAGGCAAAAGGAACAGCATTTGCAAATGCCCTAAGGAAGAGAATCTGTTGAAACAAATGAACTGAAAGGAGGTGATAGGGCTAGATCTCAGAAAATAGCAAGTGTATGGGGCACTGGAGGTTCAGTTGGTTAAGTGTCCGACTCTTCCTTTTGGCTCCGGTCATGATCTCATGGTTCATGAGTTTGAGCCCCACATCTGGCTCTGTGTTGACAGTGCAGAGCCTGCTTGGGATTCTCCTCTCTCTCTCCTTCTCTCTGCCCCTCCTTGACTAGCTCTCTCTCTCTCTCTCTCTCTCTCTCCTTCTCTCTCTCTCTCTCTCTCTCTCTCTCTCTCTCTCAAAATAAATAAACTTGAAAAGAAAATGGGGGGAAGGGGAAGAGATGCCCTGTGAAGGCAGATCGTGCAGGAATATGCATGTGAAGAACTTTGTTGTTATCATTCTAAATGTTTTATACTTGTGAACTGTTCGTTCTTTTATCACTTAGCCATCAGTGTGCTGGCCCTGCAGAGTACTGAGTGTATGTTAGAACATAAGATACCATGCCCGGTACAGAGGAATTGCTCAGTAAATCTGACTTTCCTATTTTGCTCACCCCTCCTTTCCAGCCTACTTCTCCCATGAAAGGGTCTATTATCTGGTTCTGTGGTTCTCACCACTCAGACCCAACGCCCTCTATGATTCTGAACAAACGAGGTTAATAAGGTTGATGTCCCCTTATTACAGGGAAACAAAATGAAATTTCTTGGTAAAATAACCTATACACATATTTTTAAAAAGTAATGTCATGCCTAATTGTAAGTGTAAGCAATTAATAAAAAATGCTATTTGTTTTAGTGTATAAATATCCACAGACAACTAGGATAGAAAACATGAAGTTGTCAGATGCTTGACCTATAGATGATAAAGGGGACTGAGGAGTTTTATTGGTAACTCTGATGCAGTTCCATTAGTACTGTGATTTAAAAAAGGAAAGAGCAAATGTCTAAATTAAAAAATATATATATACTGTAATTGGATTCTTAGGATTTAGTATATGTTCAAACTATGCAAAAAAAAGTCTTGTATTTGTATGTAAAACAGAGAAGTCCTAGTCAGGTAATTATTAATGACATTTTCACCTTCATTATATTAGGCAGGAATGCTGTTATTTGTATAAGACACGGAACATATTGTGAAGGACATATTATAGGGCATATATCATTCCAGACCTCGCCCACCAAGTTCCTGTAAAGCCCTCAATTATTATAGCATTTTCCAAATGTCCCCTATGGGTTGGTATCTCTTCTACTGAGAACTACTGATGTGGTTGGAAGACAAGACAAGACAGGGGGAAGATTAAATTATACCAGAAGTTATAAGAAGAATTATACCAGAACTTATAAGTTCAGTTAACAACAACAGCAAAAAAACCCTACAAACAAAGACAATAATAGGGATGTTATAAGGTCACCTATCTTTGGTAGCGAAGTAGAAGAGGGATTAAAGCATAAGCATTTTAAGGAGCCCACACCAGCCAAGCTAACATTAGACAACGATGGATTAGAGGTGAGTCTTGAGTGATGGCTATCCTACAGAGAGGCAGAAAGGAGCAAGGCGGCATCACAGGCTGGAGTTCTGCTGAGCAGCGTGGGCAAAGCCATGACATGCAAATAAACCTGCTATGTCTGGGAGACATCAGTGATAAAGAACTGCAGACAGCTGCAAATTAGATCTTCCAGAAAAGGCAGATGGAATTGGCAGTTCACTGATTCTCCCTTTCCTCTCTCTTTCTCTCTTTTTATTACAAAAGTACAATTTATATTGCAGACCTCAGTTGACCTCCGTGAAATCTAGTCCAGGTAATGATTGCCTCTAAGGACACCTAGAATGATCACTGCTGATGTATTTCTTCATAATTTATACAACATAAGATAACAATGGATGCTTGTGATTGTGTCAGTAACGTTGGTAATAATGACTATTACACATTGCCATGACCAAAAAATACCTCTGATTTTGACATTCATATTCATCCATAACAATGACAAATAGCTCATGACTTTTCAGGAGAAGTAACTTAAAACATATTTAAATTGGACAGTGTTCCTATGTTTTAGCAAATACTGGCAACAAAAGACTAATAATGAATATTTAAAACATTGAATAATTACAATAATAGGTACTTTATATCAAATATCTTCTATTAGTTTCACTTCATTTTTTTTCTTCACTTAATTGCATGGTTATGCATTTTACCAGTAATACTGGCAATATTTTAAAAATTCTTTGTGTTATGAAAAATGTAAACAACCTTATATGTATTTTCATATATTTAATCTGCTGAAAAGAAAGAGAAGAGGGAATGTGTTCATGTGAGAATAGGCTCTAATGAGTTTACTATTAGAGAGAACCATGGTTTTCTCCTGTTTTGTCATTTTATTTCTTTCTCTACTTCATTCCCTGAAATAATTTGTTACAATTATCTAACATTCTAGATACTTAGAGATTAAAAAAAAAAAAACTACACAGTACTACATAATAATTTTGAAGAAGGAAGGAAGTACAAAGTATAATAATGTATTTTTCTGGGCACCCCGGTGGCTCAGTTGGTTGAGCATCTGACTTCTGCTCAGGTTGTGATCTCCGGGTTTGTGAGTTTGAGCCCCACATTGGGCTCACTGCTATCAGCATAGAAACTGCTTTGGATCCTCTATCCCCACCCCTCTCTCTGTGGCTCCCCGGCTCTCTCTCTCTCTCTCAAAACTAAAAATAAATGTATTTTTCATTCCTTCTAAAGGAATTTCATGATGGAAAATTAACTAATTATTAATCTTTATATCTACATAATTTTATTTAATTATATTTTTTCCATACCTCTTTTTCATAACTACTCTAACATCTTTGTGGACTTTTTTAAAAATTTTTTTCATCTTTGTGGACTTTAAGTTGAGTTTAAGTTGTTCCATCTTGACACATATGTGAGGTCACACAAGAATTCAGATAAACATGGATGACCCCTAGCTTGGTCTACTATGCTTTGTTAATCTGTTATCCTCTGCCCAGTGCCTGGCACAATGACTTTCCTACAGAAAATGCTCTGTAACTATGTGTTGAACTAGTCAAACTTACATAATGCCTTACGTAATAATTTAAATGTGTCAGATGTATGAAATGATTATAAAGTTCATGTAAATAGTTTTCACAGTAGTCTTAACATGAAATGCCTTAAAACTGTTAAACTAATGTGATGATTCAGCCGGGAGTACGTTTTGCCACCACCATTAGCAATTTTGCTTCTTCACCTCCCTCAGAGTACTTGGGGAAAATACTGTGTTTCCTCTTAAATATTTATTTATTCTTTTTTCTTTAATGTTTATTTTTGAGAGACAAAGACAGAGCATGAGTGGGGGAGGAGCAGAGAGAGAGAGAGAGACAGAATCTGAAGTAGGCTCCAGGCTCTGAGCTGTCAGCACAGAGCCCGACGTGGGACTCGAACTCACGAACTGTGAGATCACGACCTGAGCCAAAGTCAGCTGCTTAACCAACTGAGCCGCCCAGGTGCCCTAATATTTATTTATTCTTGAGAGAGAGAGAGAGAGAGAGAGAGAGAGAGAGACAGAGAGAGAGAGAGAGAATGAGCAGAGGAGGGGAAGAGAGAGAGAGAGAGAGAGAGAATCCCAAGCAGGCCCACACTGTCAGCGCAGGCCTCAAACTCACACACTGTCAGACATGGGGTTCACATGGGGCTCATACAGGGCTTGCAGGGGGTTTGAACTCATGAACTGTGAGATCATGACCTAAGCCAAAAGCAAGTGTCTGATGACTAAACTGAGCCACCCAGGTGCCCCTAGTTTGTTGTTGTATGTAAAATTCTTTCTGTAAGGATGGTTTTAACTGCTTTGAAGCTATTGTCTTAAACTGCATTAAAATATGTATATTTTAAAGCTCTTGAAGGGACAGGAGCTTAGTCTATTGATAATGGCTTTTGTCATTATTCAAATTACAATGGTTCTGTGAAGTTCCATCAGCAGTCCTTAATGATGTAAGCAGTTAATCATTTCTTCCTCTTACCTGTTAAATAAAGACCTATGGTGCTTTCCACTTCTAGTTCCTCACACTGGCTTCTAAGATTAGCTCGCTTTCCTTGGGCATGTGTTCCCTCTCTTCACCTGGCTTGTAGGCTCCTTGAGAGGTCAAGTCAATTTTATATCTTCTTCCATCCTGCTGAGGACAGAGAGGCTTTAGCATAGCACCATTAATGGACTCTCCCTCTCCACTTCCTTTTTCCTCTCCTTCATTAGCCTTTTAATAATTAACTCTCTAGTAGATATCCTTCTTTGAAATTTCACTTGATTTATGCATGAATGAATCTCTTAACAAAATGAGATTTCCTTTGGGCCCATTTTAACTTGTTTAGTCTAAATATTCTTGCTATTTTTAAGTAAGCATATATTTATGAATGCAGTCCCAAATGCTCATAAGAAACATTCATAATTATTTTTGAACATCGTGAAAGCAAACCAGTAAATGAAGTACCACACAGATAACACGAATTGAGTGAGTCAGATGATTGTGTATCAGAAATGAAGACCGGGATTGCAAAAATATTGGGGTGCCTGGGTGGCTCTGTCAGTTAAGCGTACAACTTCGGCTTAGGTCATGATCTTGCAGTTTTGTGAGTGCCAGCCCTGTGTTGTGCTCTGTGCTGACAACTCAGAGCCTGGAGCCTGCCTGCTTCGGATTCTGTGTCTCCCTCTCTCTTTTCTCTTCTCCCTAGTTGTGCTCTCTCTCTCTCTCTCTCTCTCTCTCTCAAAAATAAACATTAAAACAAATATTAAAAGGTTAGACATGAAATTATAGGAAGAGAAGAAAAAAGTTACAGATATAAAAAGATAATTCTCTAGATACTGTTGAAGAAAAGAAACGCTAAATCACAGATACCACAATCTGGAAGCCTACCTCTGTTCTGTTTTGGAACTTGCTCTTTCTTTTTGACTTAGTCCTTTGCTCTGTGCTGTTTCAGCATCTAGAATATGTAAATCTCACTCTCCAGTCTAAGTCTACTCATCAATCAAGGCCTAGCTCAAATCCCAATAGTTTCACATTTTCCCCAAGTGTTTTATTCAGAACAAAATAGCCAAAGAAGTCATTTTTAAGGTCAATTCCGTTTTATGATAATTTATATATCATGCCAAAAGCTTAAAATATTCTTTTTACGACCCTAAGTTTCATTTTTCCCGTACTAGGCTGCATTTTTAACGTTTGCTGCAAGCAGCTATATTTTGAAGACTATATGGTTATACAATTACTAGAAACATTCTTAACAGATTTATCGAGATGTAGACAAATTTTAAAAATAAATTTTATTTTATTTATTTTAAAGTATTAATAATTGCTATAATTATTTTGCGTTAAAACCAAATTATAATGCCTCGATCCCCCTAACCTTGTTCCACGGCATCGCACCTAGAGTGACCTGCTTTTCACGCAGGTATTCATATTTTAAAGTGTCTTTTCATCTCAAGTCATTGACCAGAACAGTCCGAAGTCGATACCAAATCTTTGATGATGTTTAAAATTTCTCTTTCACGCGAAAAGGTACACGCACAAGTTCTGTTTCTAGCACCTTTCCGCCTCCTGCTCTTTTCCAAGCCTGGAAACACTCAGGCGGTGGGGGTAGGGGTCTGCATTGCTGGCTGCCCATTGGAATTATCTACCGCAGGCTCGGTCCGCCCCGCTCTCCCGAGGGTGGTACGACACCCCCGCCCTGACCCTGCGGCCCCTTCGCCCCCCGCCCCCCGCGTTCCAGCGCCGTGGAACGAGGGGATGGTGGGGGCTCTACCCCGCGCTCCCGAGGTCCACCCCGTTCCCAGGTACGCGCGGGAGTGCTCCGGGTGCCCGCGCGCCCCGGCCCAGGTGTGGGGACTCGCAGTCTTCGGAGAGCCTGGGGCGGACGGGGAAGGAAGGCTTTACACTTCGCTGGCGAAGGGTTGGGTTTCTGAGTTCAGACAGGTTCCGAGGCGCTTTCTAGCTACGCGGGGCTCGGCGTGACACAACTTGGGACTTGTTGCAACTGGTCTGCACACCCGCCCGCGCGCAGCTGTGCACCCAGGCCCGCGGAGGCGCGGTCGGAGCCGGAATCAGCTTCCCTCCGCCGACCTGCCGCGCGGCAGGTAACTCCCCTCCCCTCGCCGCCCCTCCCCTCCGCCCGCCTCGCCGCTTCCTGGGAGGCAAACGTTCGGCGGCGGGCGCGGCTGCGCGCGGCTCGGGGGCGCTCCTGGCAGTAAGTGGGGCTCCCTGTTGCCCTCCGCGGCCCCGGCGGGCGGGCGGGCGGGCGGCGGGGTCCCGAGGCTGCAGCCGCCTCGGGCCGGCCCGGCAGGGGGAGGGCAGGGGAGCAGCTTTGGGGAGCCCGCGCGGGATCGGCGGTTCGCCGGGGTGCAGAGTTCGGTCTCCTGTGTTGGGTGTACTTTCCTTTATTAGCGTGTAGGTGAGAGTGCGTTGGGAAGTTTGAAAAGTCGTCCCAGGCGGCGCGTGGGGTTCGGGTTCCGTCGGGCACAGGCGCCGCCCACCGGGGACGTGGGATCTGTTTGCCCCTCCGCTCCTGGAGCGGGCGGCGGACCCCGGGGAGGGAGCGGCGGGAAGGAAGGGTCTGGGAAGAGCCTCGTGGGAGGAAGTAGAGCGGGGAACGTGGTCCGGCAGCGGGGCAGGGGGCGTCCAGCGGGGAGGTGGGGAGCCTAGGCGGAAGGAGGGCGTGTGTGTTCTTTCGATCTCCCATGGGGTTTGCAGCTGGGAAAGGAAGACAAAGTTATTCTTGACCAAATCTCGTTTCTTGTTCGTATCCCATCCGCTTCTGTCCCCAAGTTAGTTGCGACCTGTGCTTTCCAAACTGGAGTCTGCCCGAGTCTGGGTCTGTGCCCTTGGTTCCTTGGCTAGGTGATTCTGGTACACACCAGATTTTGAGAATCAGTGCTCTAGAGGGAGAGGAGATTGTTTCTGGAAAGGTACTTGGAGACTTTATGCCTTTTCTTTGTGACACGTTGGGAGAATATTCACCTATGTAAGTTGTGTGAGGAGGCCAGCGGCAGTGTCCATGAGTGTGTCTAGAGAGTATGATGCTTTATAGGAGGAGGTTGCTGCGGGGACACAGGATACCATGCTGGTTATGCATATGGAGTGATGGGGTTCTAGAGTCCAGGGTCTCTGACCCAGAAGTGGAGATAAGACTTAGGAGACCAGAACAGTAAAAAAAAAAAAAAAAAAAAAAAAAAGCCATGCCGGGGCAGGAAGTCAAGGCTGTAGACCAAGATGGCCAGTAACTCATTTCCAGATTCCCAGTTGGGACACATTTTGCCAAGTTACCGGCAGGCCCCTCCCCTCTTTCCCTTTCTCATCCCCAACCAGTGCAAGAGCCCGAGGGAAATCCGTGACTGAGGCTGAATCAGTCCTGACAAGAAATAGGACAAGGAGACAGTGATGAAAGGGAGGGCCTTAGAAGAGGAAAGTATTTAAAACAAACAAACCAAAAATTATTTGGTTTTTCAAAATAATTAAAGAATGAGCATGCTGTGAAACAGGATGGAGTAGGAGTTGGGGATCGGTCTTTGGTTTGTTTTTTCCCTGTCTTCCTGCAGTTCCCAGAATGGTGACAGTCCCCACACCTTCCAGTTTCAATTCCACCCCCTGGCTTTTGGGTTTAGGGCACACGTGGTGGACACGCCTGTTAAGGCTGCTGGCTGCTCCCTACAGGTCCTGCCTGAGGGTCTGGGTGGATCCTGCCTTTAAAGCTGGCACATTCTAGACCACAGATGTTCACAATTTATTGTGGGAAGCTGTACCTATTGAATGCTTGCTGAAAGGGATTGCATAGATGGAGACAGACCACACCTCTGGTGCTGACTCAGTGATATCTTTTGTGATTCCTCTTTGGAGATTATTACTGTAACTATAACTGACTAAACACTTTTGGGTTGGGTTAATTAATTTCATTATTCCTTCTCTTGTATCTCCTCCTGCTACCATATCCCCTTACTGTTTATACATTGAGTGTTTTCTTGATCATGACTTCCGCTGCAGCAACGCACCTACTTTGTTTCTTATTCCATTCCATTATACAATAATGAGCTTCCAAGATGTAACACTGTAGTTTAAGTCTTGAGAATCTTGTGGTGAGAGTGTGATCCCAGTAAAGCAGGCCTCTTCCATGATGGAGTTGGAGGAGAGCTTTTGAAAAGGCCCCACTTACCTTAATTTAGCTAATTATTTGTCAAATGACAAGTTGTCCTTGTTTAGCTCGTTAGGTAAGTTGGCATATCTGTCCCTCTGTAACTTGTAAAGTTTGAGCGCTCCAAGGATGTTTCACAATTCAGAGTCTGTTCCACACAATGTCGCTGCTAATTTTGCAATGTACTTTTGTGTATTTAATTATTTCTAATCTGGAAGTGGCATGTCTTTTAGAATTTTGTTGGCGAGTTTATCCTTTGAGAGTCAGAATACATTCTCCCCACCACCCCCAAAATAGTGTTCTAACTATGGATTTTAAGATAGATTTTATGCAAATAGAACCTAAGCTCCATCACAAATTAAATCTACTGACATTTCTCCGAGAAAACATGCTGGAGCCTTCAGATGGAGTTTTTTTCTTACTGAGATAGGCCAGTAGGCATTAGCATTGGTTTGTGGTATCTGTCTCAGCTCACAAGGGGCATGAGTGGAGGTGAAGCAGAGTGGGAGAAAGTTGGCTCCATGTTTGGGAAAAAGGGTTTATTTAAGGGACCAGGAGGCTCACATAGATAGGAGGTAGGGGTAGGGGGAGCAGGGAGGCAAAAGATGTTTTCAGTAGCTACGATGCTATGAGGAAGATGAGCCTGGATTGAAGAGATGATCCAAATATAAGTGTTTTTTACCCATCGGGCACCTCCGTGTTGGGAAGTATTTGAATCCGGTGATCATGTCTGATATGAGGAACCTTTTCCTCTGGGACATCTAATTACTACCCAGTTTGTAATTTTGTCTTATTTTCATACTGTCCTTAGGAGTGAGGCCAGATGTCCCCTAAAGGCACATGACTTTTCTCTTTTGAGCTGTGTATCAAGTGATTTGTAGAGGGCACCCATCTCTGGGGAAGGGAAGTGAGGGATGGTCAGCCTGTTGAGAACTGGCGTAGGGTCAGGTGTAATCTCCATTACTGGCAGTGGCATATTTTAAAGAGTTCACACAAAAGTTATGCAGTCCTCATGTCTAAAAGTTAAGACTCTGTGCTCTTGTTTTTTTTTTTTTTTAATTTTTTTTAACATTTATTTATTTTTGAGAGACAGAGACAGAGCATGAGCAGGGGAAGGGCAGAGAGAGAGAGAGGGAGACACAGAATCTGAAGCAGGCTCCAGGCTCTGAGCCATCAGCACGGAGCCCGATGTGGGGCTCGAACTCACAGACCGTGAGATCATGACCTGAGCCGAAGCCAGGTGCTCCAAAACTCTGTACTTGTGCTCTTGTACTTTATCCATTCATTAAACATGCACGTATTGAACTACTTTGTGGCTAGCAATGTGTTCCACTCTGGGTAGGAAGGTAACAGGATTCTGTTCCTGGATCTCAGGAAGCTGACATTAGGGACTTGGTAACAATTAGAAGCGCAAACAGAAATGAATGGATCTGGTCCATTCACTTAGTGCTTCCTTCCTATTCTCTGGAAGTTCCAGCAGATACTGTGTATGTTCATTAATCCTCTGTGAAATTGAACACTAGCAGACCTGACTTAGTCATGATTTGGGACAAAGTGCCTAAATTCTCTTGGCATCTCAGCTTTTCCACTGGTGTGTTCCATCCTGCTCTGAAATTCTCTGTGATCACTTCCTATTGAGGGTACCATAAAGTAATGTTGCCTAACATCTCCCCATAGTACCACTGGGAAGCTCATGATTTTCCGTTCTTTTGTCAGATTCTCATTTCAAATGGCTTTAGTTCTCTATCCTCGAGTTGCTTCTCTGATTGTATAAGCATTGCTCATTAGGGGAAGAAAAGGCAGTTTTCAAAGCACTAAAAAGTGGCCTCTTCCACCTCAGGGTCTGTAGGAGAGTCCTTCACCGGCATGTCCTGCTGTCCTTTATTTCGGTGCACCAGCGGCGATGGCTTTCCTCCTTAACAGGACATGGTTCCGACTGCTTAGCCCCTCTGAGTCTTTCAGCAGCTGTTTCCAGATGTTTTAAAAGGATCATCTTTTCTCGATAAGCGTGACTTCTGAATTATTTGTTAGAGAAAGGCGAAATAAAGCTAAGCTGCCCTTAGATGAAGGAGCTTTTGACCGCACTCCCCACTGACTCCTTGCTTCAGGTGCATTCCTTCCCTTCCTTTCCCATCTCTTGTTGTCCTTCCAGTCTTTTCTCTGATCTTAGGGTTTCTGGCCTCTTCATTCTTTGTCTGTGCTTCTCTTCCTTTTCTTTCTTTTCCTGTCTTCCCTTCCCTTCTTTCCTTGTCCCTTCTCATCCTTTGGCTCCTCTTCTTTTCTGTGCCATGTTTCATCTTTTCATTTTCTTTCTCCTCCATTCCTTATTTCTATTTATTTGTCTCATTCTCCGTCTGTTCACCTATTTATTTGTCTTTATTTCTTTTTGTCATCTCTTAAGAGCAGTGCACTTTTCTATTTTGGTACATTGCTATTTTTCTTTTTTTTTTTAATGTTTGTTTATTTTTGAGGGAGAGAGAAAAAGAGCGTAAGCAGAGGAGGGGCAGAGAGAGGGAGACACAGAACTCGAAGCAGGCTCCAGGTTCTGAGCTGTCAGCACAGAGCCCAACGCGGGGCTTGAACTCACAAACCGTGAGATCATGACTTGAGCTGAAATCATATGTTCAGCCAACTACGCCACGCAGGCATCCCAGTTTTGGTACATTGTTTATTTCTAAAAGTCTGTAAAATTCAAATAATATTTAAATCAAATAGCATATATTATAGAGGTAATTCTGTTCTGTAGTAGTTAAAGTAGGTTCTAAATAAAATTGCCAGTTATATTTTAAATGTTTGATACACTACTCAACAGTACATTTGCATTTTATACATTAAAAAATATTCTTTTCCTTCACAATGGAACATGTGTACAATGATCATCTAATTGAAAGTAAAGATTGGCCTCACTCGGCATGTTCAATAATTTCCATCATCGCCTCTGTTATACTCAATTTATTACATAAGCATTTTACTAACATCGAGAGTTTCATTTTTCCATTTTACAAAAACTTACAAAAAAGTTTAAGTTGCAATAAACTATTCAAGTAAGAGTACAAATAGTATAGTGAAAAAGAAGGATGATGATGTTAATGAAACTAGATATTGACATACCCATAGTCTCACTGTGCAGTAAGTCGAAGTATTTGTTAATTAATGGATCGAAAGGTGGATTTATCATAGGAAAGTTACTTTGAGTGTCATTGTCTAATGAAGAACAGTTCAAAGGTTAAAAGAACTAAGGAGAAGGCTACTTATAAACGAACTTTAAAAAAATCTCAGTAGGAAAATAAAACTAATGAAAATTAAAATTACAGCAGATGTCTACAATTTCTGTGTCTAATGTCAGAAAAGAAGCATCGGTCCATATACAATGAAAGTAACACATAATGTGCTTTAGTGAGAGTTGTACTCAGCTAATGCTTGTACACTCATACCTGAAGGCATTCTCTGAGAAGTCAGTTACATCTGGTGTGTGCTCAAAGCTTTGATTCGGGACCTGTTATTAAGATAGGGTCTTCCCAATACTTTAAATTCTGTGTTCTGTTTGTAGAGTAGATCTGCTTCCATTTATTGGGTTGAATCTTACACATGAAATATTAAAGGAAGGGACCATAAAATTTCTTCTAAGGTTTGGATCCAGACGATGAGTCTGCAAAAGTTTGGACAGGAGCCCATGAACATCCTAAGTAGATCTGTGTGTGTATCACACATAGACGTGATTGATAAAATCATTAATTATTTGAATGAAATAAATTAATTATTATCTTTGGTTTTAAGATCCTAACATAGTAGTACCATCTTTTGGGGTCCCTGCTCCCTTCTCCCTCACAGTAATGGTGACATGGGCCTTAAGAACAAATGGTAATAAAACAGAAGAGCTCCCAGGTGCAGTGTCTGGTTCAGGTCTAGAGCTTTATAAACACCAGCCTTCCCTCAGTCATTCCGGTCGCGCAGGGTAGAAACACTGGCGGAGGAACCAGGCACCAGCGTGAGGAGAGATTGCAGGGAACGCTGTTCACGGGTGAGTCCCCGGGACCTAGAAACACGTCTCTACAAATCCAGCAGCGTTTTACACGCTTAAAAAAAAATAAGTTTCTTTCTTTCTACTTTTTTGGTTAACTTCCATGTGTGCAAGTGAGAGGAGCCAGTGACCAAAAACATTAAAAGGTCTGAACTAGAGTGGGCTAGTTTTCCAATCTGATGTTTTGGGGGAATTTCTGAGGGAAAATAAAGAAGTACTTCAACTCTGGCATAGCTGCCTACACAGGCTTAATTAAAAGGGAATCCTGAGGGAAAAGACTAACAAAGGATTGCTAGATGTTGGGATTGTTTTGCACATTGTGTTTCTTTACATGGCTCTTTATACAAATTAGTCCAAAATCTTTCCAGGCCAGATATATTACTGACATTTAATTTGGGGGGGCATTTTAACTAAATAAACTTGTGTCTACTTGAGCAGTTTCCACAGTATTATTTCTGTTTTAAACCTCAACTTTTTAATAGTACAAGATTTTTGTTGTCTCTGCTAAATCCGTAGAACCCTGACTTTTGATAGCCATTCCCAGCATACGCAAGGAAAATACATTTTCTTCAGACGTTTTATGTGCACACTTTCACTTTAGCAGAGGCGAAGTACAGTTTTTGTTACACGGCGTTGGAAAGCCACTTTGTAGCTTATATTGGAGCACGTGTTTATGATGAATTCCTCCAGCACCTGCCCCTCTGTAATGGCAGCGTGCACCGAGATCGACTTTCTTTCGTCTCAAGTAGACTCAGAAGGCGGGAGGAGAGTGCGCATGCCCACATTCAACATTTCACTCCCGGTGCTCTCCTTACCTGCAGCGTGCTCACCTAAACCACCTAAACATACAAGTCTTTGTTCCATATTCTGTGGAGATTCAGAAACTGAGGTGGAAAGATCCCGAACCCACTTTCTGTGGCAATCGGAGTGGCGGTGGGTGTTGCAAAGTGGGGAGGGTTGGGGAGGCAAAAGAGTGAGGGAATAGATAGATCCCTAGTTATTCCTCCTTTGTGATTGATTACAAGTGAGAGAAGAATGGACCATAGATCTCAGCCTCCTTAGAACGTAAGACAATAGGCCTTATCTAAGACCGCAGTGATACTCCGAAGGAGGAGCACCCAGTATGACTGAGGCACAGATAAATTAGAATAAACAGCTTGGTGGCCTTAGAGGAACTTACATTTTGGTGAGAGGAATACAGACAATGGCAAGTAAACAAAAACCTTGATTATTTTACATGATAATAAGTGCTAAATGTTAAATAAAACTGGGTAATAGAATTAAGCATAGCTGAGAAGGTAGGGCTTTAAAAAAATTTTTTAAGTTTAATTTGAGAGATACAGAGCACATGCACTCACACACTCACAGGGCAGAGAGACAGGGACAGAGAGAATTTCAAGCAGGCTCCATATACGCTCTCAGCATGGAGGCCAGCATGGGGCTTGAACTGAGAAGCATGAGATCCTCACCTAAGCTGAAATCAAGAGTCAGATGCTCAACCTACCACCCAGGCGCTCTGGTTAGGTCTTTTTTTTCTCTCTCTCTCTCTTTTTTTCTTTTTAATTTTTTTTAATATTTATTTTTGAAGGAGAGAGAGACAGAGCATGAGAAGGGGAGGGACGGAGAGGAAGACACAGAACCTGAAGCAGGCTCCAGGCTCTGAGCTGTCAGCACAGAGTCCCACTCGAGGGACTGAGTCGAACTCAGGAACTGTGAGATTATGACCCCAGCCGAAGTCAGATGCTTAACCGACTGAGCCACCTAGACGCCCTCCTCCCCACCCCCCTATGTAACATGGGTAGTCTGGAATGCCTCTCTAAGGAGGTACCGCATGAGTAAGATAGGAATGAAAAGAAAGAGAGTTCCAGGCTGTTGGAATGACTAGCGCAAAGATCCTGAAATGGGAATTAACTTGGCATGTTCAATGTAAAAACGTGAGCCTATTAAATAGCCAGGGAAGGTGTCCAGAAACCAGTTGAATATATGAGTCTGGAGCCTAGGAGAGCAGTCCTGTCTGGAGATTTTTGAGTCATTGAAAATTAATATAGAATAATTAATATAGAATAGAATATAGAATATAGAATTAATATAGAACTGGATGACATTATCCTGGGGAGAATATTGACAGAGAAGAGTGAAGGTACAGGTAAGTAGAGTTCCCAAATCCAAGCCCAAACAGCAGGAACATAAGTAGCCTTGACGGCATTTAAAGACACTCTTAACCTCCTATCTTAGGACCCGATACTGAGGATACCTCAGCAGTGATTTTCAGATACCATTAGCAGTGACAGCAATCAGTATTAAAAAATCACTTCTTCTGGTATAGTAGTATTCTGAAGGAAGAAACAGACAAAACAAAAAAACAACAGGTACTTATCCTGTTGCAAGTTTTGCCTACCTTTAGAGTAGAGAGATGGATAGGCTTCTTGAAAACAGAATCTGGGTTTGCATCTGGATGATATGTTGGATAAACTTAAGCATTTTCTGTTTTGCCATGTTGGAAAATATGGACTTTTAAACTTCTTGGGATTGCTCTGGAATATATAGCTTACTCTAATTGTGCCTTAATGATATATACCAAACGTCTATAATCATAAATTGTTTAAACATCCAGTGAATCCTTTTTTCTTGCTGAAATAAGTTCATATAATAACAGAACTGATATCAAAAACAGAAGAGAAATGAGTCCTACTTTATAGCTAATTTGTGTCATTATGTTGAAAAACAAGACTTAGAACTTTATTTCATGAAGATTAATTTAAATACACAGAAGCTATTTTTAGAATGACTTTAACATAGTTAAACATCTCAAAATACAGTTCTTAAGGAGCACTCCCAAATGACAGTTGGCAACATTTCTATCCTTTTGACAAAGTGCTCGTTTGAAATTAGTACTTATGTTTATTTTTAATAGAGATCTATGGATTTATCTAATTACTATTACAGTCAGTAGGTTTCTAATTATTCTTTTAAAAGCTCTTTTCAATGGGTAATATTTTGTATTATCAAAAAACTAACCTCTGTTTAATTGAAACAAATATGTGCTCCAGTCTTAAAACGTTCTGCATGGATATTATCATTTTTTTTTCTTTCTGATTCTCAAGTTAGTTAACATACAATGTAGTCTTGGCCTCAGGAGTAGAATCCAGTGATAACATTTCCTACGTATGACACCCAGTGCTCATACCAAAGAGTGCCCTCCTTAATCACCCATTTACCCACCCCCCACCACTTATTGCCATCAACCCTCAGTTCTCTGTATTTAAGAGTCTCTTATGGTTTGCTTCTCTCTCTGTTTTTATCTTATTTTTACTTCCATTCTCCTATGTTCATCTTTTAAGTTTCTTAAATTCCACATATGAGTGAAATCATATATATGTCTTTTTCTGACTTATTTCACTTAGCATAATACCCTCCATTTCTATCCACATTGTTGCAAATGGCAGGATTTCATTCTTTTTCATTGCTGAGTAGTAGTCCATTGTATATGTATGTATACCACATCATCTTTATCCATTCATCAGTTGATGGATGTTTAGGCTCTTTCCATAATTTAGCTGTTGTTGATAGTGCTGCTATAAACATTGGGGTGTATATGCCCCCTCAAATCAGCATTTTTTTGTGTCCCTTGGATAAATTCCTCGTAGTACAATTGTTGGGTCATAGGGTAGTTCTATTTTTATTTTTTTGGAGGAACCCCCTTAAAATATATATAACATTTATATATATTGATAAGCAATATATATAGATAAACAATATATATTGATATATATGTATAGATAAACACTGATCAAATATACATTGATAAACATTGATAGAGGCAGAGAAGTATAAAGAAATTTAAAAAAATCACTCATAAAACTACCTCTCCATGGCAGCCACTCTCATTTTTACATATTTTTTTTTATTTTTGGTTTTGGATGAATTTTCTTTAATTATAATTCTGCTCTTATATGGTTTGATAGCCTTATCATTCATATAACATCATAATATAAGCACTTTTGCCTGCTATCAAAACTACTATTGGCAGCTTTTGACACTCTTGGCTTTTCGTTTGTTTTGCATTTGAAAATGGGTATGTAGAATATTCTTTATTTAACTTCAAAAAAAAAAATGAAGCTAAACTGTGAAGGCTGACTTAGGAGAAACTGAGGACAGCAGGCAGTTCCTTGTCACACTAGAGTAAGAAACCCTTCCTTCCTTCCTTTTTCTTCCTTCCTTCCTTTTTCTTCCTTCCTTCCTTTCATTCATTCATTCATTTTGAGAGAGACAGAGGAGAGGGAGAGCACCAGTGGGGTAAGGGCAGAGAGAGAGAGAATCCTAAGCAGGTCTCTGGTGTCAGTGCGGAGCCAGATACAGGGCTCGAACTCAATAATCATTAGATGCCCAACAGACTGAGCCACCCAGGCACCCCGATAAACACTTTCTTAACCACCTCCCTCTTCCAAACAACATTAGCAAGTTTGTGGGTGTAACAGACCTTTTCAACAGGCAAAATAAATATCATCTTAGAATTTTGAAGCCAAGGGTGCCTGGAACCCAACTTGTGAAACATTATAGAACTCTTTCAGAAAATATGTCCTCTGCTTGATTACATGCAGAAAGAGGATACTCATTAAGAAAGTAAGAGAACTATAGATCCTAATTATTAAGTACAACTCTCTCCTCTGTTGCTGTGACCAGGGTGTGGGGGTGCAAGAGCACCTATCTCAGGGGTCCCAAACAGACCAAATTCGGCCACTCGCGGCTCACAAAGTTCACAGGCAGAGGGATGAATAATGGTGAAACAAGAAAGGAGTTTAGTTCAGTGAGGCCAACACTGGGAAGATAGCAGATTAGCAGAAAACAGTGGACTGGGATCCTGAAGATGATGTCCAAAGGGCTAAAATTACTTCCTCGTTTGTATAAAGCAAATGTGGGACAAAGGTTAGCGGATACTTACTCGCAGGCAGGAAAGGTCAGGCCCATTCTTGTCTTGGGGTCAGTCACGAGGATCTTGCTGGCTCAGGGCAGTCCTTAGTGCTTGAGAGCATAGTTTAATTTCCCCATCACAGGATGCTTTGCCTGCAGGATCTTTTGCCTGAGTTAACAGATAAACTGGAAAGAAGAATTTAGTCAATTAGAAAATGCATACTGAGGTCAAAATGGAAATATTTGAAGTTGTCTTTCACTACTATCTAACGATTTATTTTAGCGATTTTTAAGGCTGATACTGGGTTGAGGGCCTCTAGCTCATTAATCCTGATAGAAACCCTTTGCTGTCAGTAATGTTTTTTTACCATTTTCCTGATAAGGGACATGAGGCTTAGAGCCCTGAAGTCACTTGACCAGAATCTTAAAACCTATTTGTGGCAGGACCAAAGACAAAACTTGGGTCATCTCACCCACTCTGAGTCACTGAGCCAACCAGTGATTTGTCACTCAGTCTTACTTTCCCACTTGTCACCTTAAAGACTATTCTTCTGTTTCTCTTTTAGTGTTCTCTTTAAACACTCTTAATTTTTCAGCTGTTCTCCAGGACATAATCTTTCCCAAACTCTGCTCAATCCTGTACTTGTATGGTAATTTTTATTTTATTTTATTTTTAGAGACCCCTAAGCAGGCTCTATGCCGAGTGCTCAACTTGACATGGGGCTTGATCTCTAGACCATGAGTTCATGACCTGAGTTGAAACCAAGAGTCAGACAATTAACTGAGCTACCCAGGTGCCCCTGTCAGATTAATTTTTATTTTATTTTCTTTTATTTTTTATTTTAGAGTGTTTAGTTTGAGAGGGAGCGAGAGAGAGCGAGTGGGGGAAAGGCAGAGGGATGGAGAATTCCAAGTAGGTTCTGCACTGCCAGTCCTGGGCCTGACAGAGGGCTCGGGCCTTCAGCCCATGAACCATGAGATCATGACCTGAGCCAAAACTGAGAGTTGGGTGCTTGACCAACTGAGCCACCCAGGCGCCCCTGTATGATTAATTTTTAAATGTTTTTTTTTTTTTTTTTACATTTATTTTTGAGATTTGAGATATAGAGTATGAGTGGGGGAGGGACAGAGAGAGAGGGAGACACAGAGTCTGAAGCAGGCTCTGAGCTGTCAGCACAGATCCTGATGTGGGGCTCAAACCCACAGACTGTGAGATCGTGGCCTGAGGCAAAGTTGGACGCTTAACCTGCTGAGCCACCCAGCTGCTCCTGTATGATTAATTTCTAATGTAAATTAATAATTTTGCATTTATCATATTGGATTAAATCTTGTTCATGTTGATGTATTATTTCACCACTTGAAGATCATGTTGAATATTATAATCCTGGCATCTGATGTGTATGCTGTTGTTGATTTCTGCAAACTATATCAGTGCTTTTCTACTTATTCATCTGAATGATTGATACATGCAGTGATCAGGATCAGGACAAGATGGAACACTTTATAGCACAAGATACTGCCCCATTAGGATGACCTTATCCTGCGCATTGGAGCTTCTGGAGTGCTAGTATCATGATGTAATGCAGTTTAGGAATAGTTTAGGTGTTGGTAAAACAGTAATTTGCTTTAATTCCACTTGCCTTTGAAGCCATGCCTAGAGTATTCCTGTGCAGTTCGACTATCTAGTATATGCTCTCTGAGAAAAGGGTTTGTTGGTTTTTGTGTCTGTGGATTTCTCTGCATGAATCGCTCAGTGATTCTAAATATCAGTGAACAATGATGTTTTCATGTTATATTCTTATATCTGGAGTATAGTTTAAACTGGGAGTAGAGGGGCGCCTGGGTGGCTCAGTTGGTTGGGCGGCCGACTTCGGCTCAGGTCATGATCTCGCGGTCTGTGAGTTCGAGCCCCGCATCGGGCTCTGTGCTGACGGCTCAGAGCCTGGAGCCTGCTTCTGATTCTGTGTCTCCCTCTCTCTTTGCCCTTCCCCTGTTCACACTGTGCCTCTATGTCTCTCAAAAATAAAAAAATAAATTTAAAAAAAAAATAAATAAATAAACTGGGAGTAGAAAATATATTGAATAATGGGTATTTTTTTAAATTTTTTTAATGTTTATTTATTTTTGAGAGAGAGAGAGACAGAGTGCGAGTGGTGGAGGGGCAGAAAGAGGGAGGCACAGAATCCGACGCAGCCTTCATGACGCGGGGCTCGAACGCAGGGACCACGAGATCATGACCTGAGGCGAAGTAGGTTGCTTAACCAACTGAGCCACCCAGGCACTCCTTGAATAATGGGTATTTTTTAAATTATTTTGATAAAGCAGTATTGTTATACCATCCCCCAATGAAAATAAATGAATACATTTTTAGATATTGAGCAAATTGAATTTTTATTTGGGATTTATAAAATGAATTGGAGGTATTTAGTTTCCTTTTCGTAAGTTTGATAACGGGGGATTCTGTTGGTGATCTACACGTGAAGAGGTTTGCATCCAGACCCCTGTGACGGCGTGTGCTGTGTGTTCCTATATTCCTGGCCCCCTGTGGAAGACTGTAATCCGTACTAATGGACCATTTCGTTGTGATTATAAAGCCAGCTGAGAAATTTTTAATAAGTTTGGATGCCACAATTTGATATCCAATTGCGTTTGGCAGCTTGAATATTATAGTAGATTTTTAATTTAATAATATCTTCTTTAATGTTTTAATTGTCATCTTAAATTTCTGGTAATCAAATTCAAAGTCAAAGATAATCTTGGCAGCTAAAAATTCCAAGGAAAAAGACATCCGTAATTTTCAACTGTTGTGGACCCTGGTTTATGATTTTATAAGGCAGAGATGTTCTGAAATACACCTTAGTGAAGCATTTTCTCATATTCTCTAGGTAGATATTTTGACATATAAAGTCAGTTACCCCCTCCCCTAAAAAAGATTGATTGAGCTTTTTTGCAGTATTTGAAAGACTATCAAATGTTCTTTCATAAATTTATTCAACCTTAAAGTGATATCAGAGACCTAGTTTTATACCATTACATAAACTAGGGGGAAAAAAACACACTTGAAATCATTTCTGGATGGTAAATTACTTTTTAAAATTTCTTAAGTATCTTTATTTAAAATTTTTAAGGTTTAGGGGCACCTGGGTGGCTCAGTCAGTTAAGCGGCCGACTTCAGCTCAGGTCATGATCTCACAGTATGTGAGTTCGAGCCCCGCGTCGGGCTCTGTGCTGACGGCTCAGAGCCTGGAGCCTGCTTCAGATTCTGTGTTTCCCTCTCTCTCTGCTCTTCCCTTGCTCACACTCTGTCTCTATGTCTCTCAAAAATAAAATAAATAAATAAATAAATAAAAATAAAATTTTTAAGGTTTAAAAATAAAGATGATTTTTATATGCATTTGTATTAGCTGCTTGGTGCCGCTATAACAAAATATCACAAATTTTGGCTTAAAACAATGGAATTTATTTTCTCACAGTTCTGGAGGCTAGCAGTTCCAAATCAAGGTGTTACTAGGACAGTGTTCTCTCTGAAGGTTCTAGGGAAGAATCTGTTCCATGCCTTTCTCTCAGCTCCAGTCTTGCCAGGAATCCTCAGCATTTCAGTCTCTGCTTCTGTAGTCGCTTGGAATTCTCCCTATTGGTTTATGTCAACTCTCTTTATAAGGTCACCAGTCATACTGGATTAGGACCCACCCAAATTAAATATGACCTCATCTTAATTTGATTACATTTGCAAAGAAGACCCTATTTCCAAATAAGATCTCATTCACTGGTACCAAAGGCTTCTACTTCAACATACCGTGTTAGAGGACACATTTAACCTGTAACAGCATTCAGTAGTTGAAAAGCCTAAAACAGAAGTCGGAAAATGGACCTCAGAGACTACAGCAGCTGTGATCCTTTCTGTATTTTTTTTTTAAGTTTATTTATTTATTTTGAGAGAGGGAGAGAGAGCACAGGAGCAAGAGAGGGGCAGAGAGAGAGGGAGAAAGAGAGAATCCCAAGCAGACTCTGCACTGTCACTGCATAGCCTTACAGGTGACATGAATCCACAAACCGTAAGATCAAGACCTGAGCCAGAATCAAGAGTTCATCACGAGCTGACAGAACCCCTCAGGCACTCCTCTTTTTGTATTGGTTTCAAAGTGTTGACTTTGGGTCATCTGCTTCCACATTCCTAATCATAACTTCAGACTATTTGTGATTTAAGGAAGTTATAATTTCTCCTTGGAGCATTTTTCCATTGACGTGTTATTTCAGAAGTCTTTTCAAATGAATCTTCTCAGATCAGTAACCATAAACAAGTATGCCGTTTACATATTTAGTTTGATAATGAAACTGCTGAAATGTTTTCCAGAGTGGCCCGTGAAGTCTGGCGTTTAATATCTTGTTTTATATCCTTTGTATTTACAGATTTAACATTGGAATTTATCCTTTCCATGAAAGACACCAAAGATTCAATATCAAATGAGTGTGTAATGCTTTTGAGGCATGGATTTGAATCCCATATTTTATAAGCCCATTTTTCGGAATGAGTCACTTAACTAGCAGATGAACCTAGTGATCCATTTAACTTTTATATCATAGTGCAATTTTATTTTTCTCTACTCATTAACTCTACTATGTATGTTTATATACTTTCTAGGAGTTTTTAATGGTTATTAATAAAATAATACACCTTTGCATGTTTAAAGGCATACCCAATTAATTTTGTCCTCAAATGAAGCCCTTAAAATGTTCAGTGATTAAACTCTTCAGAGTGCCGTATTAAGTCTGTAACTAAATACAAGTGCTATTTTATTGCAGTGCCCATTTATGTAAGTGCCATTATCTTACTATCCTCCCTTAAAATTTGTTTGTAAATGGTTATCCCTTGTATACAGTTCTTGTGATAAATGCGTATCTCTGGACAGCGGTCAGAGGGTATAACTCCTCTAGCAGGACAACATCAAGCATATTTTTATTTTATTAAAAAAAGGTTTGGTTTTTTTTCATGTTTGTTTATTTTGAGAGAGAAAGAGAGAGTATGCGCATGTGCAAGTGTAAAAGAAGCAGAGAGAGAGGGAGGGAGAATCCCAGCCAGGCTCCACACTATCAGTGCGGAGTCAGACGTGGGCTCATTCTCATGAACGGTGAGATCATGACCTGAGCTGAAATCAAGAGTCAGACACTTAACCGACTAAGTCACCTAGGCATCCCAAGCATATTTATTTTTTTATATTAACTCTTTTATGTAATATCTCAACTTCAGTGCTCATAGCTGTCCCATTTTGTTCTATGATGTATTTTTCTGCGTTGTATCTGGCCCTCCTATTTGATTAGTCCCATAGTGTCTTACTTTTTTTTAATCTTCATTTGTTTTTTTTTCCCTCATAATTAACTTTTCATCTTTGTCTTTACAGTTTTATTTTACTTTCATGGTCTTTTTGATATCTATGATTTCTCAACTTACCCAGAGCTCAAGAATGAATTTTTTACAGTTGCAGAGTATACATTTACCTAAGTAAAGCTTGGAAATCAATATAGTGTTTTAAAGCACTGTCATGCATTTTAAATTCCAAGTAGATAATCGGTGTTTACAATCATGTTACAGGAATTCAAAAGTTAAATGTAAAACGTTAGGAAATAAGTGCTAACAAAATTAAAAATTTTTGTTACAAACCATTAGTTAACTACCATCGTAAACAAGTACAAATAATAGATGTGATTTTCATCTGATACTGATGCCTATCCCTTCATGGGCTGGAATTGTCAAATGAAAACCACACCTCACTAAACCTTAGGGAACTGCACTTTAATCAACTGGATTGATTCTATCGAGTAAATAAAAACCTGTTTCTTTGTTAAAAATGAGTCTGGTATTATGTGCAAAAAAAGAACCTTAAAGAACATCAGAAATGTCATCAATTCATAGTATGACACCAGGCATGTTAAGTGAGCAGCTTGATGGAGATTCCTCAACCTTGGCACCCTTGACATTTTGGGCCACATAATTTCTTAATGCAGGTGGCTGTCCTGTGTATCAAAGAAGTATGTTCACCATTATCCCTGGCCTCTACATACTACATGCCAGTAGCATAAACATGTTCTATTTTTTTTTCTTGTATCAGATTTAACCTCTAGGCTTTCTATACTTTTAGAATTTGTTGGTAAAAATTTTGAGCCTAGGGGACACGACAGTCTCCACTAAAAGAGCCAAGTGGATCCTTCTATCTTCTTTCTTCTTTAGATCTGCCTTAATCTGTGTTGAATTTTTTTCAGATTTCCCCCACCCTTTCAGCAAAACTTGTGGCACTATTTTCCTTTCCTTCACAACTTGTCTGTATGATTAGTGACTTGTTACATTTTTTGAGCTAAGGAGTTAATAAGTGGTTACGGCTTTGTGGGTTTTCCTCCCAAATCAGATTTGAGTTTTGGTAGTCCCGAGTCCGAAAAGGCTGGGTGAAGTGGCGAATTTTAAAATAAGACAGGGCCCTTGGCAAAGATGTTTTCGGTCAAATTAGCCCTTTAGTGCTTGTCGCACATTATAGAGCTGTGTTGTGTTTGAAATCTGCACAGTGGAAAGCATGGCTTCAAAAGATTGGAAAGTCCCTTATTTGATTGAGGTAAACTCTAGGTGAGTATCTTATGCAGTGAATGATTGAATGAGTGACAGTTTGTGAGCGTTATGAGGGTTGGGGTATGAGCTTAGGTAGATTTGGATTCCTAAGAGAAATCCCTGAATTATCTTCGATACCTTAAATTTCTTCATCACCTAAATGCTGTCAAAGCATCTAATCTCAGGAGTTCTTACTTTGAACTAGCTCATAAATATTGTCATTTCTTCACTGGGTGTTTGAACACTGAACGATCTAGCTACTTGTCTCACCTCAATTCCCCCAACAGTGCCAGACTAATTGTTTTAAACACTGGTTTTGTTGAATCACAGAAATTTGTGTCCCTCCACCTGGCTGCATTTTGTCTATTCAAGTGTATCTCCTGATTCTAGTGAAAGGAGCATACTTTCCAGCGGACCGAGTTTTTTTGTTTGTTTTTTTGTTTTTGTTTTTACTAGCTCACGCATATACCAAGCTCATTGCCTGTTCTGTGCTTTGCTTACGTTTTTCACTCTTGTGTGGGATTAAAATACTCCTTCTTGCCACCTGATCATATTCTTACACATCACCCCAGTTTCAGCTGAAGCCTACGTCCTGCACAGGGCTGTCCATAGCTTGTTGATTCCATATTGATATCTACTTGTTTTTATCTGAAAACATTGACTACAAGCGGTACTCATTTTGGTCTGTAGCAATATATGGCTTTGTTCAAAGTGATAATAGATATTTTTTGTGTGTACATTTTGTTCTGCCTCTTCAACTAATTTATACATTTCTGGGAGGCAAGTATTTCATGCTTTTGTATTTTTAGTATGGGATTATATGCATCAAAAGTACTTAGCAAAAGCTTCTATTAATGGATGGCCAGGTACCTATTGTATTCTATTTTAAAAAACTTGTAAAACCAAAATCAAGAAAGCTTATAGAAACAAACGACCATATATAGTCCCAGATTAAAGTTAAGAAGGGTAACCTTTCTGGATGTTAGAGAAAAGGTGTATATCCTTAGGTGAGAAGCTGAAAGTAGAGGTACCTTGGAAAAGGGAAATCAACTAGTGGCCTATAAAAGGGAATCTGGGGCACCTGGGTGGCTCAGTCGGTTAAGCCTCCGACTTCAACTCAGCTCATAATCTTGCAGTTCGTGGGTTCGAGCCCTGCGTTGGGCTCTGTACTGACAGTTAAGAGCCTGGAGCCTGCTTCTGATTCTGTGTCTCCCACTCTCTCTACCTCTCCCCCACTCATGCTCTCTCTCACTCTCAAAAATGAATAAATGTTAAAAAAAATTAAAAAATAAATAAAATGAAATCTGTTTAGCCATTTGTAATGCATATGTGAATTATGGTGCAATTAATGCCACTTTGGATGCTATATGTATGTCCTGTTGAGCTACAGGTCGTGGAAACGACTACATGTAAAAATAATGATTGACGTGGGTCATAAAACATTTCATTACAGAATTCTAACTGATCTTCATTTCCTTCTTTTCAAGCACCCACATACCTCTCATCACTGCACAAATGGACATTTGAAAGTGTTTGAAAGTGCTATTGCCAAACTCTCGCGAACATGGAAACCTCATCAATGCTGTCCTCACTGAATGATGAGTGTAAATCAGACAATTACATTGAGCCTCACTACAAGGAATGGTATCGAGTAGCCATTGATGCACTGATCGAACATGGGTTAGAAGCCTACCAAGAATTTCTTGCCAAGGAACGAGTATCAGACTTTCTCGCTGAAGAAGAAATTAATTATATTTTGAAAAACGTCCAGAAAGTTGCACAAAGTACAGCACACGGTACTGATAACTCCTATGATGATACCTCATCTTCAGGGACTTACTGGCCCATTGAGTCTGACGTGGAAGCTCCAAACCTTGACTTAGGCTGGCCATATGTGATGCCCGGACTCTTAGGTGGTACCCATATAGACCTCCTCTTTCATCCACCAAGAGCGCACTTACTTACAATTAAGGAAACTATTCGGAAGATGATAAAAGAAGCAAGAAAGGTAATCTTTTCCATTTCTAAATGAAATTGTTTTTCAATGAACCTTTTTAAAATTGAACTATAGTTGACATACGATGTTACATAAGTTGAGGTATACAACATAGTGATTCACCAAGTCTCTACCTTATGCAGTGCTCACCACTGATGCAGTTACCATCTGTCACCATACAACACTATTAGAATACCATTGACTATATTCCCTACGTTGTACCTTTTATCCCTGGACCTTACTCACTCCACTTTAAATGAAAAATGTGAAACGTGGAAAAGTATCAAAGTAGTAAAGCAGGTAACGTTTGTAAAAGAATCTCTATATGTGTGGACCATGCCTATTATTCTCAGGAAATATACCTATGAATACAAATACATAGGAAGATTGCACTTCCCTTATCTTGTGTGCATTTAACAGAGAGGTGTCAGGAAACTGCTCAAGGTGCAGATTTCCTTCTCTTCCTGAACGTCCACCTTCTTCTGCCCCTGAAGGCTACGACGTGTGGACTGGGAATGGGATGACGGGACACACTGAGTCAAGGCACTTACATTTTCCTTAATCTCTGAAAGGAAATGTGTTTTTTGGTGAATCAGTTGAAATTTTTTTTTACTCAAAAGGATTGAGCCCTAATTCTTGCTCTAGATATAGTTTATGCTCTTAAATAAACTATAGATGTACTTATTTATTTTCTCAGTTTTCTGGAAACAGTATAAAATGAGGCATGCTACTGTAAAATTCTGAAGTTAGATCCTGAGGTGCTTAGCACTTTAGGGTGTCTGTGCTCCTTATTAAATATTTATGTTGGCTTATAAATCTCAGAAATTCTTTTTTAGAGCTTGAATAAAACTGTAGAAATTTTCTTTTAGTCTATCAAATAAAAGTTATCGAGTATTTTCTAGGTACTCAGTACCATGGTAGACAATTTTGAGATTATAACAAAATTTCCTAAGCTGTTCATTAAACTCAGCCTAGAGTTTTGAAATGAATGGATAAAGAATTAGAATTTTTCACTATAAAGTGTCTATTTCTTACTTAGAGATACCATGTAATATAGAAACGTGACCTAAAAGGGACCCAAGGATCCACATATAAGTGACATGGCTTTATTTCATGTCACCAAGACCCAGAAATGCTTCAAAAGCTTGCTTTTATAAAGTACAGAAACAGAAGACCCTTGAAATCCACAGTGACATTGTAGTTTGTGTGACAGGCAACTAAAAGCCTCACAATCATGTTAGGGAAACACGATGTTCTGAGGCTAATGTCAAATGTAGGCTTTGCAAAAGTAAGGGGATTTTTTTCCCCCCAAATCTTTTGAATTCAAATATTCTGACTTTTAGCCATGAACTTAGCAGTATTACTTTATTATTTTTAATTTTTTTTAATGTTTATTCGTTTTTGAGAGTGCAAGAGAGACAGAGCATGAGCAGGGGAGGGGCAGAGAGAGCAGGAGACACAGAATCCAAAGCAGGCTCCAGGCTTTGAGCTGTCAGCACAGAGCCAGATGCGGGGCTTGAACTTATAGACCGTGAAATCATGACCTGAGCTAAAGTCAGACTCTCAACTGACTGAGCCACTCAGGCACCCCAGCAGTATTACTTTAAAGAAAGTACTAATCCATCCCATTTGCTAAAATTTAGCTGCAAAATCAAGTATGTGGTAGGGGTTCAAATTTATCGAATGAATTGAACTATCAGTTCAATTTTCTGAATTGAACTATGAGTATCTTTAAAACTGTACTGTCCTATGCTCTGTGGGTGCATTACATAATTGTATTTTGTCAAACAACAGAAGGAAAGTCAAGAATATAGATGAATCCTTATAAAGGTAAAATAACAAATATCTTGTACTGTAACATTTGCTAATTTCTGTTTGGGGAGACAGTATGTTTTTGAACTATAATAATAACTGAAAATTGAAAAATACATAAGTGAAAATTAATATTATTATGGTAAACTTTGTAGTTATGAATTCATCAGCCTCCACCACAGCCAGTTTCCTTTTGGAGTACTGCATTTCTGTGATTCAAAATGCAATTCAGGAGATAATCATGAGGTCTTGGGTTAGCATTCGTTGGAAACTGAGCATAGTTATGACTGTTGTAGTTTTCTTTCTAATGTGGCAGCTGTTTATTTAGTGAACCTCTAAAAGTAATATACTCTCCCCGGTCATCGTCTGCTGGGAATTCCCACTTGCGTTGGCAAGATGACAGTCTTGACATCCACGCTGTAAGACAGTGATCTCATATTCTGTTTCTCTTCCACACACTCAAAATGCTCTGATATAAAAAAGAATTGTACCTATATTTGATTTCGTGTATACGTATCCAAACTAAATTGAAAGAAAGAGAATTATTTAAAGTTTGTAAATTCAGTTTATAACAGTTGAATATACATCATACCAGATAACTCAGAGGTTCATTTTGTTTTATTTTGTTTTCCAAAAGCATTGGAGAACATTTTAATTTCTACCCAGATCCATTAAATATTGAGGTCAAGTGGTCTATATATGTATGTAATACATATTTGTCCAGTCTTTTGGAAATATCTTCATATGCCAAATGTCTATTCAAAGATTTTTGAAGGATCCAGTACTCCAGAAAAGAAAGTTTACTGACCCCATTTTTACAAAATGTTACACTATTTAGCCCATACCAGACAAGGTCTTTTGTGAAATAAGAACAAATACTATTTTGAAGTGAAAGCTTATCAGAACACATTGCTTTCTAGATTAATTGTGGCTTTTATGGCTGTCATTTACTCAGCAGATATAAGTCAGGTTCTTATCATTTCAGAAGAAAGGAAGCTTTTTAGATTTCAGGATCAACTTCCTGTTTTCGAACTATTTTCAGAAGACAAGTTCTCTTTATTAGATAACTCTTAGTGAATTGTCATGGCATTATGAAGAGGATGGTATTTTTTTTCATAAAGCGTTTGAGTAATGTATATTTTGATGAGTAGAACAAATTTTCTTGCCTTCAGATTTCTGAGGCAGATTCTTTAGGTAATCAACATTATACAACTATTGATATATGAGGCCAATCAAGTAAGGTTAGGGACCAGCAAAGCATAACCCATGAAGTGATCTCAGAGAAGAATTTAAGTCCATTTTCATTGTTCTGTTAACAATTGACATAAAGTACTATGAAAATAAAGGCCATATCTTAAAATAATGAAAAGAATCCAAAAGCAATTTTCTTAGAGAGGCAAACATTAGAAGACTGACCACCAAATTAACTTTCTAGTCCCTTAAGAATGGAAATAAAAATGATACTGTATCATATCCATCTTTACTAGAAATATCTTGTTTTTAAAGCTTCACTAATTTATATGCTCTTGTTTCTATCTAAGGTAACACAGGCCCTGCATCATTCTACCTTGATAAGCAGAATATAATCTTTATAGTATTTTAAAAATCCATAGACTTGTTTTTATTCATTTTATTTTTGCCAGTTGACACTTAGAAGTTGTATAGAGGTTTTAATGTTTTATTTTCTTTTTTTTCCTTTTGTTTTTTTTTTTGTTTTGTTTTGTTTTTTCTTTGTATGTCTGCTTATTTTTTTAATAGGTAATTTTCCTCTGGGAAAATCTAGTTACTTCTTGTGCCCTAAAGGGGCCATGTTTTCATTTACTGGCTTTTTTCTCTAACTCCTTCCAATTTTTCCCTATGTACTTGCCATAATTACATTTGGGTCAACTTTATAAAGTCTGATAGCGTCTAGCAAGACTTTTCCCAGGTAATTACTTGTCTCTCAAGAGGTGTTCCCAAGATGATATATGCATGTGTTCCTAATTACTGCGAACACCTCTTATGAAAGCATCCTCTCTAATTACTTTAAAAAGCCATCTTTCATTAAAGTCATTTTTCTTCTAACCACTCTAACCACTCAGTGGTGGATATCCATAAATTTGTAATTTCTGATAGTCTCTAATATGTGAATGCTTAACCAGGATCCTATTTGCAACTGTTTCCTTATTCTAGGCCATCTTCTTCTGCGATGTGTGAATCTTACTCTTGTGAAATATGGATTCGGGAAGACACATAAGCAAGAGTCTAGTGAGAATTAGGGCAGAGTAGTACCTGAGGTGTTCTGTACTGCCTCTCTTAAGTTTAAGTCTTGAGTCTTCCCTGACTCACTGTTGTTGGGTGTGGCTGTTATGCCCTGGGGAGCTATTAGTAATGCAGAGAAACCTTAACCACCAATTGGCCCAAGGCCACAAATGGAAAGGTGAACAGATGATGGGGCTTTTCCTGGGATTTGCCTGGCATTATAAAGCAGTACTAGACTAGAGGCTCTTTTATCAGGGGTCCACCACTAACTAGTTAGAGATTGAGCAAGTCATTGCACCTCCCCAGGTGTCTTCATGTATTTAGTGAAAGACATGAAGCAAAGCTTTTAAGTGTTTTGTGGTTTATTTAAATTCGAGTTAGTTAACAGGTAGTATAGTATTGGTTTCAGGAGTAGAATTGAGTGATTTATCACTTACATATAACACCCAGTGCTTATCCAGACAAATGCCTTTCTTAAGGCTCATCACCACTTAGCTCATCCCTCCCCCACCTCCCCTCCAGCAACCCTCTGTTCTCTGTATTCAACAGCCTCTTCTGGTTTGCCACACCTCTGTTTTTATCTTATTTTATTTTTCTTTCACTTCACTTATGTTCATATGTTTTGTTTCTTAAATTTCACATATGAGTGAAGTCACATATTTGTCTTTTTCTGACTGACTTATTTCACTTAGCATAATACACTCTAGTTCCATCCACATTGTTGGCAAATGGCAAGATTTCATTCTAATGTTCTCGTCCACATCTCTAATAGTGCTTACCAATTCAAGGTTATTTCAATACATTATATTCCTTGCTGAATTCATTATATGAATAATTTTAATTGTGTCAAAGTGTGTCACTTCCATCTGTATGAATTTGTGATCATATCCTGCCCAGCTCAGTGATATTCATCTATTTATTAGTGCCTTTATTAGGCTAGGATCTTCACTCTCCTCATGTTCCCAATCTTTGCTAAGACTTTCCTCTTTGCCCTCCCTGTTACAACTCTCACTGTGAATCCTTTCATGCTTTAAATTTGAGTCAAAATTGTTTATCTCCAGGAAATGTGTTTTGCTTAGTCAGATTTAATGACATATTTTTATCCTGTGACATTAATTTTAATACCTCTTCTCTAAATAAACTGTATTACATGTTCATATAAGTATGTACATGTATATAAAATAATATAATATAATATATAGTATATATATAATATAGTATATATAATATAGTATATAATATATACTAGTGTGTATGTATGTGTGGGGGTGAGAGAGAGATCTTGTTAAAATTGCAAAGACTTTCCTGTGCTAACCATTGCTATGTGTGATTGGAAATACTCTTTAAGCTCTTGGTGCTACACAGGAAGAAAAGAAATTCCCCATTCTTCTCATTTCATTCACCCACTCCCTTCCCTTACTATTAGTAATAACTCTGATGATATTAAGTATACACTTTTTAACACAGTTACTTAATTTTTTTTAATGTTTGTTTATTTTTGAGAGAGAGAGAGAGAGCACAAGCAGGGGAGGGGCAGAGAGAGAGGGAGACACAGAATCTGAAGCAGGCTGCAGGCTCAGCTTTCAGCACAGAGCCTGACGCGAGGCTGGAACTCATGAGCCATGAGATCATGACCTAAGCCAAAGTCAGACCCTTAACTGACTGAGCCACCCCTGTGCCCCTTAACACAGTTACTTAAGGGAGAGGAGAGAGGAAAGAAGACACCATGTAGGGACTCTGACCTTATTGCAAGATCAAGTTTTGGGCTTCCTTAATTGACTTGAAAACTTTTATGGACAAAAAGCTGCAGCTTTTCTCTCTTTCTGTTTCATTCTCACTCTCCCCTCTTTCTGTCTTTAAATTACCCAAATTCAAATAACTCTTTTTTTAAAATTAAATTACGTTAATTTATTTTTAATATAATTTATTGTCAAGTTGGCTAACATACAGTGTATACAGTGTGCTCTTGCTTTTAGTGGTAGATTCCCATGGTTCTTCGCTTATGTACAACACACAGTGGTCATCCCAGCAAGTGACCTCCTCAGTGCCCATCACCCACTTTCCCCTCTCCCCTGCCCCCCTCATCAACCCGCAGTTTGTTCTCTGTATTTAAGAGTCTCTTATGGTTTGCCTCACTCCCTCTCTGTTTGTAACTATTTTTCCCCTTCCCCTCCCCCATGGTCTTCTGTTAAGTTTCTCAAGTTCCACATATGAGTGAAAACATATGATGTCTGTCTTTTTCTGACTGACTTATTTCACTTAGCATAATACCTTCCAGTTCTATCCACGTTGCTGCAAATGACATTTCATTCTTTCTTGTTGCCAAGTAGTATTTCATTGTATATATAAACCACATCTTCCATCATTTGATGGGCATTTGGGCTCTTTCCATAACTTGGCTATTGCTGAAAGTGCTGCTGTAAACATTGGGGGATGCGTGCCCCTATGCATCAGCACTCCTGTTTCCTTTGGATAAATTTCTAGTAGTGCTATTGCTGCATCGTAGGGTAGTTCTATCTTTAATTTTTTGAGGAACATCCATACTGTTTTCCAGAGCAGCTGCACAAGTTTGCATTCCCACCAACAGTGCAAGAGGGTTCCCATTTCTCCATATCTTCACCAGCATTTGTTGTTCCCTGAGTTGTTAATTTTAGCCATTCTGACAGGTGTGAGGTGGTATCTCTGTGGTTTTGTTTTGTATTTCCCTGATGATGAGTGATGTTGAGCATCTTTTCCTGTGCCTATTAGCCATCTGGATGTCTTCGTTGGAAAAATGTCTATTCATGTATTTTGCTCATTTCTTCACTGGATTATTTGTTTTTTGGGTGATGAGTTTGGCAAGTTCTTTATAGATTTTGAATACTAATCCTTTATCCAATATATCATTTTCAAATATCTTCTCCCATTCCATCAGTTGCCTTTTAGTTTTATTGATCGGTTCCTTCAAATAATGCTCTTTTTTAAAGAGCCTTCATAGAACGGTACGAAGGCTCTGCATCTTGGAGTCGGTTAGGACTGGGTTGAATCTCAACTCAAACAGCTGTTTGTATTAGCTATCATACTATGACCTCTCTAAGGTTTATTTTTCCCAACTGTAAAATGGAGATCCTTATACTCCCTAGGATCCTTGCGAGGATGGAATGAAATAGTCGACATGTCTAACATGACATGTACCACACACGTGATACAGTATGTGTGCTGTTGACTCCTCTTCCTTTTCCCATCACCTCCTCCTCCACTTACTACATTAGTCCAGACCTTTGTTTTCTCAAAAATAAATAAATAAATAAATAAATAAATAAATAAATAAATAAATAAATTATATACACGCACGCACACACATACACACACATCAGTCTGTATTTTTGTATCATTGTGATTTGGCATTTGTTCTTTTTTTTTTAATTTTTTTTTAACGTTTATTTATTTTTGAGACACATAGAGACAGAGTGCAAACAGGGGAGGGGCAGAGAGAGAGGGAGACACAGAATCTGTAACAGGCTCCAGGCTCTGCGCTGTCTGTGCAGAGCCCGACGCGGGGCTCAAACCCACGAACTGTGAGATCATGACATGAGCCGAAGTCGGACGCTCAACCGACTGAGCCACCCAGGCACCCCTGGCATTTGTTCTTTAAAAGTGAGAGCAATATTTGACCGAGTTTCATATCCAGTGAGATAGTGCGTTATTAAGAATGCCAGCTAGGATTATTAGCATGAGCAGAGGAGGAGCAGACAGAGGGAGAGAGAGAATCCCAAGCAGGCTCTGCAGTGTCAGCACAGAGCCCAGTGAAGGGCTCTAACTCACGAACCCTGAGATCATGACCTGAGCTGAAACCAAGAGTCCGATGTTAACCAACTGAGCCACCCAGGTGCCCCATGGGGAAGTACTTTTAAGACCATTTTCTCTAGTCATTTATTGCCCTTTGGTGTTCTATTTTTTTTTTTCCCTCCTCTTCCGTGTTATCCATGAGAAACAATTCTTGTAGGAACTGCATGTGGTATGTACAAGCTGCCTTTTGAACTTTGAAGGACAGTTATTAACATTTGGTTCTATATATTCTGGGATCTCTGAAGTAGATGCTTATTTTTTATGATCATTTCCATTTAGTCATTTTCCTTCCTATCACAGGATTAAAGTAAAAAATCAAATACTTGTGTAGTTACCGAAACGTGTAATATTTTCCTGACAACACACTTTTAATAGTTGGTTGGAGTGGCTAAGCTAATTGTCACCCTAAAGCATTATGTCCCTAAAATACCAGTTTTCCTAATGTGTAAATAACACCTAAATTCCAAAAGACTAGAATTGTAGAACTTTACAAACTCAGATTCCTTTAGAACCAAGCTAGAAAATATTATGAATGAAGTGTAGCTTGTGGCTAAATGAGATAAACCTGGGCCCTGGAGTGCACATTGAGGCATCTTATCAAAAGTTAACTTTCATGAGAATAAGAGGATATAACTGTCCTTTACTTATCTGACCTCCTAATGAAAGGTAAAATGTAAAGGGGCTGGAGAGGGGGGGGTTTGCTGCAGGAGACTTTTGAGATGGTGAGGGCTGTCACACCAGATTGACGTTCTGTGCATAAAGGATTCTGCCTGCTCTTCTATAGTTGCCACAGATTCAGCATGTGCTGTAGACCTTTATATTAATTATCCTTTTTTTACACTAGTTACTCTTCAAATTAGCTCACAAAAAAATTGTTGGCTTTTATCATTAGGACCGAAACCGGGGTCTGATTTTGAGTAATGGATTTATGATATGTAATTTAGTAACAGTATCATTTATTATTTATTGAGCACTTACTTGTCAGGCACTGTGTTAAGCCCTCTACATGCATTACCTTAAATTGATCTTCACAACCACCTTGTGAATTCTCTGCTTGTTGTCATCCATATTTTACTGATGAATAATCTGCTTTTTTGTGAGATAGGTGTATCACTCTAGTGAGTGGTAATGATCCAAAGTAATCATAATTGGAGAGTAGTGATAACAGACAGTTTCTAAATGGAGGTATCAGAAGATATGGTTAAGAAGATGTAGGATTAAGACCAGTTGGTGGAGATGTGGAAGCTGGTTTCTAAATGTCATAATGGGATTGCCAGCAGTCAGAGTAACTTACCTGCCATTGACAGAAAGGTATAGTAAGTTGATGAGATGTAGCACCTAGAAGGCAGTGTCGTCAGGAGGCACTAAAAAGAAATGGGTTCTCTTGAATTCAAATACAAGGGAAATCTGAAGAAGTAAGAGAAGGGAAGTCTGATAAGGAAGTTGTCTCTTGGCCCCTTCAGGCTTCAACTAGGAGGGGATCAGTCTTTGGCCAACCTTATAGGTAAAAAATATGTCAGGTATTCATTCAAGCAAGTATTTAATGCCTACTGCATGTCAGGTACTGTTCTAAATTCTGTGGATACATACATTAGAGTGTAAAGTACATAAGAAATCCTGCCTTTGAACGGAGCTTAAATACAAATGAGGTAGATAATAAGCATAAGAAATGAGGAGTGCTATAAAGAAAAAGCACTCCTTTTCGTTGGGTAAGGAGGATTTAGAGTGGCAGTGGGTGTTAGTCTGCATTTTAAATAGGGTGTTCAGAGTAAGGCCTCATCAAGAAATGGACTTTTGAGGAAAGAGGAAGTGAGCCATGCATTTATTTATGGCAGAGCAGGCTAGATATAGGGTAAGCTATAGTCCAGGGACATGGCTTCCTATTTGTTAGAGGATGACAGTTAAGATGCCAGTTGCTGGACCCAAGAAAACAAAGGAGAGATGAGTAGGTGAGTATGTGAGTTTAGAGAAGTAGCATGGAGGTCCTCTTGAGCCATTATAAGGATCTTGGTTTCTGCTTTATGTAAAATGGGGAGCCACTGGAGAATTTTGAACAAAAGAGACACAGTCATTTCAAAAATGCTCTCTATTAAAAGAATATATCTAGCTGTGGTAATGAAAATTGACCATCGGGCTTAAGAATAAGTAAATCAGAGGCTTTTAAAATAATTCAAGTGTGAGATGATACCTGAGTTGGTCAGATGGCAGCAGTGATGGTTAGCTTCTTGGATAGATTTTGACAACAGGGGTGTGAAATTAGTTAAAGAATGCAAAATTACTCCAAAATTTTTGGCCTGAACTATTAGAATGATGGCATCATCAGTCGAAGTTGGTGTCAGTCATCGGATAGTTGAAATCAGGAAGCACAGAGACCAAGTTACAGAGGCCTTGAAGTTACTATTTTCACCACTTTCCCAGGGAGGTTGACAAGTAACCTCACCACCAAGACTGACAGACATCTCTGAGTGAAGATTAGGGTTCACCTTTGAGTCTAAACACAGAGAGGCTAGACTTGGAGATCAGTCCTGATCCTGAGGGCGTAGGTGACAGATGGAAAGTAACTTAGATAAGATTCAGATACAGAGAAGTAGGTGAATACAGAGTGGGAGATAAGACTGGCTGGTTCCTGACCCAGGACCTGGGAAAGCAGGAGCTTACATAACCTGCTGAGAAGCAGAACCTCCTAAAGGCAGTTTAGCAACTCACAGACTGGGTCAGGTGAGGAGAGGCAGAGTAAGTTACTGGGAGGATGTCCCTTAGGAGGTCACTTTTTTCATTGGTCGTTTAGGTGAATAAATTTGGCATTTTCAGACAGTAGGGAGTGTGGGGCAAGTAAAGTAGGTTTGAAAAAAGGAAGGCAGGGGTTGGTGGGAGAGGTCGATTGACGTCAAATTGTGGAGGTCTTTCAGTTCCGGCTGGTAGGAAGTCATGAAATCTTTTTGAGTAAGTCAGCGATGCCAGGAAACCTGGTCTTAGACATCATAACATTTAATTGATTAGTTAAAACAAAGGGGAAAATTAAAAAAAAAGAACAGGTTGTAATATATGCTGGGATAATGCTCATCAACAGGCTAACAATAGCTTGAAGCAGACTAAAATTCAATATAAAACAAGATGTCTTTTTGAAGTGAAAATATATGTTCTCTTCTAGCATAGAAAAAATTTACTTAATTCTGTTTCTAAAGGAAGGTGCTTTTGAAGTCTCTTAAAGCTGTTATTTAAATGTCTTAACTATCAAATTTTAAGTCAAAATTTACTTTTGTACAAAAACTTTACCTGGGGATGCCTGGGTGGTTCAGTCAGTGAAGTTTCAGACTTCAGCTTAGGTCATGATCTCATGGTTCGTGGCTTTGAGCCCCGAGTTCTGTGCTGCCAGCTTGAAGCCTGGAGCCTGTTTCGGATTCTGTGTGTCACTCCCTCCCACTGCTCCTCCCTCGCTTACACTCTGTGTGTCTCTCTCTCTCTCAAAAATAAATAAAATGTTAAATTTTTTTTTAATTCCAAAGTTTACCGTATCTGCATAATTTAAATCTATATGTACCTATTGAATCCTTGCTGTGTGTAAGACACTGTTATGTTTTATAAGTGGAAAAGGAAATACTTCAAGCGGTTTTACAGTCTTTATATTTGGAGGCTGTGCTGATAGATTCATAGAGATATATAGATAAATGCTGTGGGTACATGAACATTATGGGAATGACCTATGTATTATAAAGGATCTGGTTTTTTTTCCACCTTTTTACTTTTAGGTATCTGCAGATTATGGAGACATTTCCTAAATAAAATGTATTTTTATATAAATAAAATACCTTCAAATTACTTATTGGCAAACACAGCTTACTAAATCAACAAATGTATTTAAAAACGGTATATTCTTTTCTTATTATCGGAGTACAAGTATTCCTTGTAGAAAATAGAGAAAAAATACAGGAAGGAGTTAAGGAAATAAAATTTAGAAATTTTGTTCTTTGTAAGATAAATGTATGGATAGAGAAATCCATGTGCACACACACGTGTATGTGTGTATATTTTAATGCTTCTATAAATCTCTGAAATAGAATGTTTATAGGTAACATACTCAAGAACATGTTTAAAATTATGTATAAAAATTTGCCTCCAGTTTTTTTTTTTTTCACTTAGGATTTTTCCCATAATAAAATAATTGTTTTTCTGTACTGATAAGCAGTGGCTTAACAAAACAGCCACAATGGGAGCTGCCTACTGTGGGTACAGGTAATAAAGAAGTTCATTATCTCTGGGAAAGTTAAAAACAACAGTAAGATTCACTGAAAGACAGTCTGCTTTTTATCATATGCTGACAATTGTAAATAATGTCAGTGATAATACACTGCTCCTCGCCAGGGTGGACCCTGCTGCAGGGAGACCAGATCCCTGCCACCCCCACCCACCCTGACCCCTCCTACCATTCCTTGATATGCCAGTGCTGATATGATGAGAATCTCATGGTAATATTCCTTTAGAAAGGAATAAAGCTCCATAACTGTTTCTGTCTAATTATTAGATACTCAATAATTAGTTTCCTCATGAAGCTTTAAAAGCAGAAAAAAATCAGTAAGTGTACATTTTCTTTCAGAAACCAAAACTTTCCTTTGGGCTGTATTAATTTCTTACTAATAATCACCTTTCGATTTCCCCCTTAAGAATTCAAACAAATATTTTAAAGAAATAAATCTGAAAAGCAAAAACATTGCCATTTGGCTAAATATCAATCCAATGTGTGCTACCAGAAAATCCATAATCATGAAAAAAAACAGTGTCTGTGTCATAGTAGTCATATTGAAGCTTGTTGAAATTCTGGAGGAGTCACTGAAAAAAAATGAAAAAATAAAAAGAGAATCTGGGGTTTGTGGCCATGTACTCTTTTTACAAATGGTCAGTTGGAAATCGAGAAAGTCTGAAGTTCCAGTCACCCAACCGATTGGTAAGTATTCGGGCAGATGGTATTTAACTTCTTGATTTCCATTACAGACTTTTGTATTATGTTGCTTCTCTGCTAGGAAGGAGAACTAAATCTTCACCACATTAATAACATCTAATGTTTACTGAGTGATATGTGCCAGGCAGTTTTCTAGGCTCTTTGTATGTATTAACATATTCCCAACAGCTCCTTTCACAGAGGTAGGATTTAGAAGTAGGAAATGGCAATGCTGATATTTGAGCCCAGGCAGGGGGGCTCAGACCGGGCCCAAGTGACCTGTATTAGACTTACCAGTATTACATCTAAAAGACTGTTTCATGTTGGTATAATGCAAACCAACTGGATACGCAACCACACTTGTGCAGGCACTGTTATATTTGATTCCTGATGATCTACCAGATAGAGTCCAACTCACTAAGCATGACGTATATGAGGCTCTTTGTGTTGAAAGAGGCTCTTCATGCATCCTTACCCTTGCTTTATCTCTTTCCTCCTTCCTTCAGTCACCTTAAACTCTGGGGTTATTTAAAAAAAAAATGTTTAATGTTTATTTACTTTGAGAGTAATAGAGAGTGAGCAGGGGAGAGGCAGAGAGAGAGAGGGAGACAGAATCCCAGTCTCTTCACCATCAGCCTGATGTGGGGCTCAAACCGACGAGCTGTGAGATTGTGACCTAAGTTGAAGTCAAGAGTTGGGCACTTAACCAACTGAGCCACCCAAGCCCCCCAGACTCTGGTGTTATTGAATTGCCGTTTTCTGGGCCTTCTTAATTTTATAATGATTATTCCCTTACTTGGAGCATCCTTTTCTGTATTTTTTTTTGGTCTCCTATTCAATTTTTAAAAATCCATGTTAAATTTTACTTTTTTGACTCAGCCCTGATCATTTCTCTTGCCGGACTTGGATTGGTCACCTCCTATGATACTGTCACCTTTGACCTTGTCCTTTGATTTTAGATGAGATATATTCTCCATTCTGTCATAGGACTTGGGATTCTTATTCCTTTCTTTCTTCTTTTTTTTTAAACTAGGTTATTTTCTTTTTAAGATTAGATTCATTTTTTAATTGAAATACAATTAGCATACAGTGCTATATTAGTTTCAGGTGTACAGTGTATTGATTCAGTAGTTCTGTACATTGCTCAGTGCCCACTGTAAGTATAGTCCCCATCTGTCACAATACAGCATTATTTTTTAATTGATTTATAATAACCCTTTTCTTTTTTGGATATGAATTTTTGTTAGATACATGTATTCCAAATATCTTCTGTAGCTTACTTTTTCACCCTGGTCATGGTATTTTTTTGATAAACAAAAGTTCTTAATCTTAACATAGCCTAATTTGTTAATCTTTTAAGGTTAGCTATTTTGGGGTTTCTTGAAGGAAATATTTGCCTACCCCAAGATTTATTGGCTTTTAGAAGTTTTGTCTTTTATGTTTGGGTATGCGCATCCTTCTAGCATTGATTCATGTGTATGATATGAGGTCAGGGTCCATGTTAATGTTTGTATGAAGATCTAGTTGACCCTACACCTTTAATTGGCAAATCATCCCTTCCGTGTTGTACTGCGATGTCATTGTTATAAATCAAGTAACCACTTATACACTGGTATATTTCTGGACTCTGCACTGTTGATCCGTTTTCTATCTTTGTGCCAAGACCACGGTATTTTAGTTGCCAGATGTTTACAGCAAACGTCTCTGTGTCGTAGTGTAAGTCCTCTGGTTTGTTTTTCTTTAGGATTGACCTTGCTGTTCTAAATCCTATGTTTTTCTGTAGGAATTTAAAAATCATCTTGTCAATTAAAAAATAAATCTAAGATTTTCATTGACATTATATAGAACAGTTTGAACAGCATTGGGCTTTACAGTATTGAATCTTTCTGTCTGTGAACAAAGCATGTTCTTCCATTTATTTAGTTATTAGTTTCTCTCAGTGAGATTCCGTAGTGTTCTGTATATAGCTCCCATGCATCATTTGTTTGGTTTGTTCTGGATTGTTGATTATTTTTTTATCTTGTTGGAAATGATACCTAATTTTTTTTTTAATTCTGGGGCACCTGGGTGACTGTTGGTTGAGCATTTGACTTTTAATTTTGTCTTAGGTCATGATCCAGGGTTGTGGGATCCAGCCCCACATCAGACTCCACGCTCAACATGAATTCTCTCCCCCTCTCTCTCTCTACCCCTGTCCCCTACTCATGCATGCACATGCACACTCATTTCCCTCTAAAAGAAAATTGCTTTTGTTCTAATTTTTTGTCTTCTTTGCTAGTATATAGAAATACTATGTATATATATATATATATATATATATATATATATATATTGACATGAGTCCAATTACTTGATAAATTTATAGTCATTCTAGTAGATTGGGAATTTTTTAGATATGTCATCATATCTGTAAATAATGCTGGTTTTATTTTTTCATATATTTTTCATAGTTTTTGATTACCTTATTACATTGGTAGGTCTTCCATTACAATGTTGAATATAACATGAAACAGGAATAGTACTTTGGAATATTTTTTAAGTTTTATTTGAGAGTGGGAGGGTGAAGAAAGACAGAGAGAGAGAGAGAAAGTGGGATGAAGGGCAGAGAGAGAGGGGGAGAGAGAATCCCAAGAAGGCTCTGCATGGTCTTTGCAGAGCCCTATGAGGGGCTTGATCTCATGAACCATGAGGTCACGACTTGAGCCAAAATCAAGAGTCTGGGTGATTAACCAACTGAGCCACCCCAGGTGTCCCTTAAATAGACTTATTTCAATTAAAAAGTCAAATGACCTTTAATGTTGTTTATTTAAAGATAATGTATTTTTTTCTGTGCCTTATTTTAAGATTTTCTTTTCCTCTCATTTTCAGTAGCTTTAATATGATGTAACTACATGAGTGCTTATTTTCCATTTTTTCCCCTTTTTTTAAAAAATATTTTTATTTATTTTTGAGAGAGAAAGACAAGCAGGGGAGGCACAGAGAGAAAAGGGACAGAGGATCTGAAGCAGAGGATCTGACAGCAGAGAGACTGATGTGGGGCTGGAACTCACAAACCGTGACATCATGACCTGAGCTGAAGTCAGATGCTTAACTGACTGAGCCACCCAGATGCCACTGGATGTTGTAAAGCTTCTTAAGTCTGTGTCTTAAAATATTCCTGCTGTTTTGGAAATATCTCAGCTAGCATCTCTTCAAATATTGTTTCTGTCTTAATCTATTTCATTTCTCCTCTTCTAGGAATTCTAATTAGAAGTATAATACACATCTTTGTTTATTTAAAACATCCCATATAAATTTCATGTTTATTTGTGTAATTTCTTAATTTTCTCTCTACTTCATTCTGGCTAATTTCTATATAGCTAGCTTTAAGTCACCAATCCTACATTAAATATAATTTATTTTAAACTCATTTGTTGAGTTCTTAATTTTGGAATTTGCATTTTTCAATCATATAATTCTTGACTGCCTACACAACAGTTATTTTAAAATATGTTTATGATAATACCAACATCTGGATCACCTGCAGGGTATTTCCACATTGATTTTTCTCTTGGTGTTTGGTCATTTGATTCTGTCCTCTCACATGCTTGAGAGTTTTTGATTGAATGCTAGATATTTAGTATGAAGAATTGCAGAGATAGTGTCCTTAAAGAGGATTTCGTTTTCTTTGGGTTGACAGCTAGAGTAAGGTTAGATTCCCTATTCCAGCTAGGGATTGAGATAAAATGAGGCTGACATCCAGTCTTGTAGAATAGTGGTCTATCAGGGCGTCTGGGTGGCTCAGTCAGTTAAGCGGCCGACTTCAGCTCAGGTCATGATCTCACAGTTTGTGAGTTCAAGCCCCACGCCAGGCTCTGTGCTGACAGCTCAGAGCCTGGAGCCTGCTTCAGATTCAGTGTCTCCCCCTCTCTCTGCTTCTCCCGTGCTCATGCTTTGTCTCTCTTTGTCTCTCAATAATAAATAAAAATGTTAAAAAAAAAAAAAAAAAAAAAAAGAATAGTGGTCTATCTTCAGTTTTCACTTACCCGCCAGGATAATACTTCTAGGAGCCTCTCTTTTCCTAGAAGAATCCAAACTGCAATGTGATGTTCAAAAACATTTTTAAGCTTTCTCCCCCCTTACCAGTTTCTTTCCCTTTGGTTTCTCATCCTTTTATTCAGTGAAAAATTGAAGATGTGGCAAATCTCTTAAGGGCAGTACCGTAAGGAATTTTAAGTTCAGTTTATTGTGATTCCCTTTACTCCATGATTAGAGGTTTATCAAGTCCTTTTTACCGGAGTGGTACTGGACTCCAGTTTTGTTTGTGTATTTTCTCTGTTCTGAGATTGCTGAAAGGTCTTCACCGTAAATTACTGTTTGGTATCAGTGGCTTGCTCTGAATTGGCAAATGCGAAAAAGTGTTAGATGAGAAAGTAGAAGGAAAAATTTGTCTTACCTTGTTATTTCTCTTCCATCTATGATCTTGGCCCCATAAATCCTGGCTGCCTTTATTATTTTCTTTGATACCTTATTATTTCTAGTAGGAGAGTTGGTCCAATAAAACTATCATTGTCATGTATTAGAAAAGTCCCTTTTATTATATTTTAAATGCGTTAGTATGATTAAATATCACAAAATCCGCATGTGAATTTAAGAAAAAATACACATGAGATATATACTAAAAGAGCTTAAAATAAAAAATTATGAGCAGTCACTATTTTAGTGTTTAGAAAAAATATTGAAAATTTATATCTAGTACTAAAATACAGATACTACTCCATTCAGTTTAAAGGCCGGTTTTATTTTATTCTTATTTTGAGCATTTCTAAAATTTTTATGAATGGAAACCCTCCTGTATCTTATTTTTCCTTCTCATGCCTTTCATTTTCAACATTTCTCTGTGCATTGCAAGTCATGAAACTCATTATTTTAACCATTATCCCAGTGAAATTTTGTCCATATAATCTACAAATGATAAATTCTTTTGTTTAAAATACTACTCAAAAATAATATACATGTGAGAATGTTTATGTGTACATATACTATCTATGTAGGAATAGACATTCATGTGTACTTGTGAGGGTGTATGTACAGACTTCCAGTTTCCCATGTTTAAAATATTAAAGAGTGACCTGCACATCCTTGAAACACACACATGTTTAACTGTTTGGGAAATTTAATAGGGCTTAAGTTCTCCTAGGTTTAAAATCTTAAAAAAGGTAACTCCATGTGTCATAAATGTCAACTACAACAATAATTTAGTAATAATATATAATAATAATATATATGTGATATACATATAATCTCTTTATTTTAACTGTTTCAGTTAAGCTTATTTTTTTAAACAGAATAGTTAATGCCATAATCTATTTAAAACATGAAGATGAAAACAAACAACCTTGAAGGAAACCAAAAACAAGAATTTTATAGCATTATGTTCTAAACAGTTGTGTTCTAGAAAACACGAGTTTGATAAAGTGCAATATAAATTTTCCTCAAGTGTATGTTTATTTCCTCTTTTTTTCAAAAACCTTTGCCACATTCAAACAGTAAATGTATTCATTGAGCCAAGTATACTAACCTTTTTCTCTTTGGAGAGTTACATTCCAAATAGTTTATTTCAGTTAACACTCCAATTTAAAAAACCATGCGGCTCATTCCTAAAATAAGATTGCCCTGTCAGCTACCATTTTATGTTCTTGTACAAGTAGACCCGTTCTGATTCAATCAATGTAGCTTTTAGGATTTATTTACATAGTTTCACAGTAGCAAAATCCCTGGAGCTCAAAGTCACAGATTTCCCAGAGCTTAGTTTCACATAAATGTGTACATCCACACTGTTTTATTTTTAAAGGTAAGACAAAGAAATTGAGAGACCAAACAATTATTTAAAAAGAAAAATTCGAGAAAAGTGCCCCAAAGAATGCACTCATATGTTACTCATGTGAAATTCTCCCCTCAATATCAGAAGTAAAAAAAAAAAAAGTCCATTTTTCTCCTGATCACTACTGAAGAAACTGCTACAGATTTCTATAATCCGTGTAACAATATATTCAACTCATGTAGTCCTAGAAGAAACCGTGGTAAGAACAACTTTTAAAAACTACGCATTTATCCCGGGGCTTAACGTCTAAAACTGGACTGAACATCTTTGTTCTCCTCGAATGCCAAGGGCTGCTTTGATAAAATCCCCAAAGCTTCCTTCCCGATTGGGGATTTTCCAGGTGAATTCCTTAACATTTCCAGCTTTTTCACCTCAAATGCTACCCTCTCTTCTGCTCTGTTGTCTTCAGAGGAAAAACTCTGTGATCTTGACCTCCACCCCTGCAATTCTGTTACTTTGATTTTTTGTTTGTTTGGTTTTTACTCTAGTTGATACATGATGTTAGGTTAGTTTCAGGTGTACAACATGGTGAATCCACAGCTTTAAATGTTTTGCTATGCTCACCCCAAGTGTAGTTCCCACCTGACACCATACAACACTGTTACAATATCATCGACTACATTGCCTATGCTGTGCCTTTTATTCAGGTGACTTAATTCATTTCATAACTAGAAACTGTATCTCTCCCCGGTTATACCCGTTTTGCCGATGCCCCCACCCCCAACCATCAGTTTGTTCTCTGTAGGTCTGATGAAGGTCTGATTCTGCTTTGTGTTTGTTTGTCTATTCATTTGTTGTTTAGATTCCACATATAGGTAACATCATATGGCATTTGTCTTTCTCTAATTTATTTCACTCAGCATAATATTCTCTAGGTCCATCCATGTTGTCACTAATGACACCATCTCATCCTTTTTCTATGGATCAGGAAAAAAAAATCTCTCTCACTCTCTCTCTCTATCTCACGTCTTCTTTATCCATTCACCTTATTGACAGACATTTGGGCTGATTCCATCCATATCTTGGCTATTGTAAATAATGCTGCCAAAAACATAGGGGTGCATATCTCTTTTCAAATTAGTGTTTTCATTTTCTTTGGGTAAATACCCAATATTGGATGATTGGAACTCCATACCGTTTTCCATAGTGATTTTACCAATTTACATTCTCTCCAAGAGCACTCAAAGTTTCCTTTTTTCTCCACATCCTTGCCAACACTTGTTATTTCTTGTCTTTTTGATTCTAGTCATTATGACAAGTGTGAGGTGATACCTCATTGTTGTTTTGGTTTGTATTTCCTTGATGATTAGTGCTGTTGAACGTATTTTCACATGTCACTTGGCTGTTTGTATATTTTTTTGTTTTTGTTTTTGAAAAATATCTATTCAGGTCTTATGCCCATTTTTAATTGGATTATTATTGTATTTTGGCACTGAGTTGTAGAAGTTCTTTATATATTTTGGATACTAACCCTTGTTTGGATATATCATGTGCAAAGAACTATTAGAAATAATACATGAATTCAGTAAAGTTGCAGGATACAAAATTAATACCTAGAAATCAGTTTTCTTTTTCTTTCTTCCTTCTGTCCTTCCATCCTTCCATCCTTCCTTTCTTTTTTCTTTTCTTTTCTTTTCTTTTCTTTTCTTTTCTTTTCTTTTCTTTTCTTTTCTTTCAAGAGCACGAGTGAGGGAAAGGGGCAGAAAGAGAGAGAGAGAGAGAGAGAGAGAGAAAGAAATCTTAAGCAGGCTCCACGCCCAACATGGAGCCTGACACAAGGCTTGATCTCACAACCATGAAATCATGACCTGAGCCAAAATCAGACACTTAACTGAACTACCACAGGTGTCCCAAAAACAGTTGTTTGTGTATGCTAATGATGAAGTAGCAGAAAGATAAATTAAGAAAATAATTTATTTTGTATTTGCACCAAAAATAATAATAATAAAAAAACTAGGAATAAACTTAAGCCAAGGAAATGAAGGACCTTCCAATATTCTGAAACTATAAAACATTGATGAGAGAAATTGAAGACGACACAAACAAATGGAAAGGTATTCTATGCTCATGGATTGGGAGAATCTATGTTGTTAAAATGTCCATACTACCCCCAAACAATCTACAGATTCAGTGCAATCCCTATTAAAATACCAATAGCATTTTTCATAAAACTAGAAAAGATAATACTAAAATTCATATGGAAGCAGAGAAGGCCCTGAATAGCCAAAGCAATCATGAGAGAGAAGAACAAAGCTGGAGGTGTCACAATAGTAATCAAAACAGTAAGATACTGCCACAGAAATAGATCAATGGAACAGTATAGAATCCAGGAATAAACTCACACTTACATTGTCAATTAATCTGTGACAAGAAGAGGGCACGAATATACGGTGGAGAAAAGATGGTCTTCACTAAATCGTGTTGGGAAAATTGCACAGCTACATGCAAAAGAATGAAACTGGACCACTTTTTGTATACCACACACACACATACACAAACTCAAAATGGGTTAAAGACCTAAATGTGGGACCCGAAACCATAAAACTCCCAGAAGAGAACTTAGGCGGTAATTTGACATCAGCCATAGCAGCATTTTTCTAGATATGTCTCCTGAAGCAAGGGAAACAAAAGCAAAAATAAACTCTCAAGACTACATCAAAATAAAAAGCTTTTGCACAGTGATGGAAGCAATCAACAAAATGAAAAGGTAACCCACGGAATGGGAGAAGCTATTACTTTGATTTCTGTGACTTTAATTTGTTATTTGTGGTTATTTCCTTTCTGTTTTGCAGTATGACACCCCTTTAGAGCGAATTGCCTCCACCTTGCTGCCTTCTAGCATTTTTTTTTATCTCTGACTTTTTACCCATTATACTTCCTTAAGAAACATTTTTCTTATTTTTCTTTCCTCCCATCTCTGCAGTCTGGATTTCTGTTCATTCTTCTCCAAACCTGGTGCCTTACAGGTCATTGTTGTCTCCCTGGTTGAGACACACGGGCAGCCTTTTAGTAACCGTCAGTTTCTTCTGCTTTGCCATCAGTAGTGTCCACTTTTAATTCCCTTGCCACCAGTGTCTGTGATATTTCTCTCTTCATTCTTTTCCTGTACTTTTAACCGTTGTTTCTTAATGTTTCCTGAAAGTGAATGTTTCAGTGGTTTTTGTCCTTGGGTCTGTTCTCTCTCTGCATTTTATTCCTCACCGCTGCTTTCCACTTCCACTCCTTCAGCCACCAGTGCTATTTCCACCTCCGCTGTGGCCTGCCTTCTGAACGCTGGCCTTTCATTCTAGTTGACAGTTCCGCATCTTTACCTGTTTGGCCCACTGAACTTTCAAATGCAATGTGTCCAAAATAAGACCTGGAGGTTTAAGAGCTTCACTATACTCTCCTTCCTATCTTCTCTCTGGGAGAGGTGTCATCACTGTCTGACACTGAGGCCATCATACTTCGGCATCACATACCAGTCATCTCTCTCTCACCCTACTCCTCCACTTCTGTGTAGACTGGACTTAGTGACTCCCTTCTCATGAAAAGAACATAGCAGAAGTGATAGTGTGACCAGATTATAAAAGACATAATGCTTATTCCTCGCTCTCTTTTAATCACTTTCTCTGGGGAAGCCAGTCTGTATCTTAAGGTCACTCAGCAGCTTATACAAAGCCCAGGGGGTGAGGAAATAAGACCTCATACCAACAGGCCTGTTTGTAAGTAAAGCCTCTTGGGAGCAAGATACTTCTTCTCAGCCAATTCCAGATGACCACAACCTTGGCTCTGACTCAGAACTATCCAGTTATGCCTCTCTCAACTTTTTCCCCCACATAAAACTGTGAGATAATAAACGTTTGTTATTTTAAGGCACTAAATTTGGGGGGTGATTTGCTCTTCAGTGATAGGTAATATAGGAAGCCCTATCTCTACTCGTGAGTCGAGATTACCCCTTAGAATTCTCTTGATGTATACCACTGACATGTTCCTTGCCACTGTCTATATTGTAGTTATTTGTCAATAAACTTTATACTTTGTTGTGTTAGGGCAAATTGCTTTACAAGTGTAAGCTGTTTAATAACTATGAAAATGTATTAGAGCTTAAAATAGGAGCCAAATTTCTTTATCAGTTCAGTAACTTAACACTTTATGTCTTGGGAGATTCTACATGTGAATGTTTACCATCACCTGGTAGTTGTTAAAAGATGTTCTCAGCATCTTACGTTTTATATTTTCAATTATGTTGTGTGTCAACATCCATGAACTAATGAAAATATTGTGATTCTACTAAATCAAGTTACAAGTTACATACAGAGCCCATGTCTAAATTAAATCTAAAATTGAGTACTTGAACAAAGTGATATCAATGAAAGTGATTTTTTATATAAAAAAAAACTTCAAAAGTTAAGCACCAAAAATTCTGCTTCGATAACATTTATAAGCAGAGAAATGTAAAAAAGTATCTGAAAGAGTACTTTATAATGGACATTTTTATGTGTGAGGCCTCAATATTTATGACTATAGTCTTCCTACTTCTCCATTTTAGAAGTGATTTGACAGTCTAATCACTTGAACTGTTACAAGTGCTAAAATATAATTGGTTTTTTGTCATCTTATTTTAACCTGAATCAGTATGTTTTATGGTGGTCAGAGAACAGTACTCTTTAGTTATTTCACGAAGAAAACTCTTCTTTTCCATTTGGACATTTATATTTGTAGAGGGTTAGTTGAAGGGTGAGGGAGAAAAGTTCTTTCTAGGCTCGTATATAACAGTGTGTCTTTTGCTCTTCAGTCACTTTAATTCTGTAGTACGTGCTGCCAGGGGCTTTCGGTGGCCATTGCTTTAAGTGGCTCTCCCACGTATTCCATATCTAAATTCAGGAAGCAATGAATCCACCAATAACTTGCAAACTCCCTAGTCCTAGCACCATTCCTTCTTTCCTCATAGAATAGTGATCAGATGGTACACATAATCTGTTGGATTCTGATGATTCTCTTGATTTGTTTAGGAGGACAGTCTCCTAGGTAAATTGGGGAAATGTAAGCTACTTTCTGCACCTTAACACATGTGTGCGGTGTCTGCCAATAAAAACACATATCTCAAGGAAACGTACAGATATAATCTGGTTTATGCAGGTGCTTATATTTGAGAGAACATACTTGAAGTGATTTTAATTAAGAATACGTGTCATCTCGGGGAAGCTAACACACAGACCTCTACAGGGGTTTGTCCTCAACCATCTGGTATTAGAATTAACATTTTTGGTTTTGACTGGAATAGAATACAAAGCCTCTTCTTGAAGTTTTAGTAGATGACATATTGGCAGGGAGACAGGGCTCGGGATTTAGGATTCTAGTGGAGATTGGCTCTGTTTGGCTAGAAAAGGCTTAGAAATCAGCAGAGACAAATATGGTTATTATACGTTTCAGAGAGAAGTTTCCAAATATACAAGTGTATGTGACAGCTCAGGGCAATGGATTTGAGCATGGGCCCTGGATCCAGACTGCCTGACTTTGAATCTCAGCTCTACCAACTTAGCTTTTACTATGTGCTAGGTATGGTGCTATGTGCCGAAAAGTGTATTTCATTTGATCTTTGAAAACACCCTAGGGATGTTTTATGTTCCTGTTGGTCAGATGAAGAAACTGAGATTTTAAGAAGTGAAATAATTTGACCAAAATTAACAGCTGTTACACATAGGAGATGGAAGACTGGAACCTGTCTCTGCCTTATTGCCAGAGGGTTTACAAATACTTTATTGTTGTAGACTTTGTAAATCAGAAGGGATGTGGGAAAAATAGTAACGACAATACTATCCAAATACTGGAGCAGTGAGAATGAGCATTACAAGGAGATATTAAAGAAAGATTCATTCTTGAGCTGGAGAGAACAAGTTTTGGTTTGGAACAAGCTTATTATTGGGAAGGTAAAGCGATGTCAAGGCCTTCAGTCCTTACCATTTTAGCCTTGCATAAAATTCTCTTAGAGGTCTTTGTACTTTTTTGAGACTTTTATGTTTCTTTTTATATTTGTGTATCTTTTCTATCCTCAGGTAGATCTGCCAGTTTGTGGTTCTGGCTTTTACTTTCACAAGCAATATATGTTCGAACAAAGTCGTTTCATCCAAGAGTTTTAATACACACATACCAAGACAACACATATTCTGAAAGTAAGCATGTGAGGTTCACGCTCATGGTTTTTACTTTGTATGGGTTGTATGTATTGTGTATAACGGTGTTTCTCTTGAGAGACACTTTAACTAAATTAGGAAAAAGTGGGTTTTTTTAATGTTTATTTATTTTGAGAGAGAGAGCATGTGCTTGAGCAGGGGAGGGGCAGACAGAGAGGGAGACAGAGAATCCCAAGCAGGCTTCACACTGTCAGCACAGAGCCCAACACTAGGGTTCAATCTCATGAACTGTGATCATGACCTGAGCCAAAATCAAGAGTTTGACGCCTAACTGGCTCAGGCACCCAGACGCCCCAAGGAAAAATGGTTTTTAAGACCAGTAACCAATAATATGGCATGGATTTAAAAAAAAAAATCTTTGGTTAAAACACTTTATCAATTGCTTAAACCGAAAGTATACACCTAATTGCTACCTTTCCACACTTGGGTGCCTGTTTATAGCATCTATCTAGAATGATGCAGGGAACCAAGATATCAGTATCAGTACTGAAACAGCCAAAATAGATAGGACAAAAAACAACTTTTTGGTGCAGTAGGCTTTCTGGTCCTCCTCCAGAGCCTTTTTACCTTTATTTTACACACAGACTCCCTAATCTTTCCCATCCTAGATCGGATTACAACTATTAAATTAGAATACAAGGAGCCATACTGACAAGAAAAAAGGAAAGATTAGTTTGACGTCTTGATAGCAAGAGAAAAGCTGTCCAAAGCATACAAAAGGATATCATGAGCATAGCAGTTAAGGCCCTAGAATACAGTGGTCGGCACTATAAACAACTTTCTATTTATTTAATTTTTTTAACATATTATTTTATTTTTTTAGAGACAGAGAGGGACAGAGCACGAGCAGGGGAGGGCCAGAAAGAGAGGGAGACACAGAATCCAAAGCAGGCTCCAGGCTCCAAGATGTCAGCACAGAGCCTGATGCGGGGCTCGAACCCACAGAACTGTGAGATCATGACCTGAGTCAAAGTCGGACACGCAACTGACTGAGCCACCCAGGTGCCCCCTATCAACAGCTTTTTAAATTGTCATCGTCTTAGGGTACCTTTAAATAATTCCAGATTTAAACTAATTCAGTCTGCTACACTTGAAAAGTCAGGGAAGATTATTCTATATGTGAGAATGTTTTTCCTTTAAAAACAACAAAAATATTTTAGTACTTAGAGTCATATTTCTACAACTATCAGGACAACTTAGCTGGTTTAAGTTTCTATATATTAGCCAAAATCCTTAGAAGGAACTTCTTTAATAAAAATCAATTATACTTGTTAAAAATTAAACATATTTGAATGTTATAGTCAAGCGTAGATTCTTAGAGGTCAGAGGGAAAACAATAGAAATGCAAAATAATTGAAAAATACATTTGATACCATCCTGACTGTTAGTATTTAAGTAACAGTTGTCTGTGGATTCTTTTTACTTGAATCTTCTCTGTTGGTATTAATACTTTATTTATTTTTCTACTTAACAACACTGCATCATTCCTTCCCGTATCCTCTCCGTGAGACCCTTTAGACTACTTACCTCCTTCCAACAAATCTGGAACAGACTTACCTGCTGATTCTGCTGCTACTCTGGTGTGGCGATAACCCACCACGTGACCCAGTGGAAAACAATGGCATCTGGATCGTAGGGAAACCACAGATGGGAAACAGCTCTGGGTACCATGATTAATCTAAAATAACGTTTATAATCTTGCTAATAACCAAAGTCTTGATTGCATTACTGCATAGTCTCAGTAGTTTAAATATTATAAATGGCAATCTGCTTAAATAAACTTAAAATTTTTGACATTTACTTACATAATATTGTGTTCTCTCCTGAATAGAATATAGGGGCAGAGGGTTAAGGAAATTTTCTTAGAACTTTTGACAGAAATCCTAATAATTGCCATCTGAAATATTCTGCAGATGTCTGGTAAAATACAAAAGAACACAAAAACCAAATCGCTAAGTTTGCCGTCAGATTCAGGTCAGATTGTTTAAGCTTTTGTTTGGTAGATTTATATTCTCGAATTTCTTAGGAACTCTTTTTTTCTGGACTATTAGGATAACGTGAGAGTAAAAAAAGACGTGGAAGTAACATGAAGCTATCGAACAGAAGAACTGAACAGCTCACTTCACAGTCAGGAATGCCTTTGGCCAGCAGATAGGGATTAGGCATGTGTAAAATAGAAATAATGCCTGTATTATTTTCCAAATCCACCAAACTTTAAGGGATTTCAGTGTTCCAGCACAATCAAGTAAAGCAATCAATTATCTGTACCAAAGAGAAGACCTGAATAAGAAAAAAAAATATCTGAATTAGTAATATATTTTTACCTAGTATTATGAGACATTTCCAAAATCATGTTACAGTATTTTCCTTTTTCTGGTCAAGGTGGCCTTTCTTAGAGTGGCTAATGTTATCATCTCCCTACCCCTTTGCATGTTCACCTACATTTGTTTTTTCCTTAAGCAACATTTCCAAGGAACCAACATAGCTTTCTCTATATATCCCCTGGGACTTAATGCCTGAGATGAACAAGAAGGTTCTGGCATATTCAAACTGACCTCTTGTGGCCCTCAGTTGCTCTTCTCCCACGACGCCGCTAGCTCAGAAAAGAATTCTCTGCCAACTCCCAGGACTGGGTAGGGATAATAGGAATCCTTGGCAGACGCATCACTAGCTGTATTCAGGTGGGAAGCAGGCTTGGGTTCTCATTATACTTTGTGGAGACGCAGACACAGAGATGGCTGGTCTCGTAGGTCATTTGTTCCTTGTCGAGAATTGGAACAAAAGCAGAAGGAACAAATTGATGCCGATCACTAGTTCACAGTCACTGTCTTCTGGACGTTTCCACCTGAGTGCCTCACGTACCCCAAACTTCGTACTTCTTGAACTCTTTATCTTTACCCTTCTTTCAAATCACATACTGTGTAAATGTGTTCTGAGTAGGGTAATGGCAGCACGATCTTACTATACTTCAAAATAGTAACCTTGCAGTCAGTGTTTTAACTCCTCCCTCTCCCATACACCTTCCTTTACCCCCATTTAAAATTCTTATCAGGACCTGTGGATTCTCTCACCAACATATGCCGAATTGGTTTTGTTTGTTCTGCCCCCAGTGCCATCTGCTCTGCTTCGGGCTTGCATGGTCTCTTGCCTGTATTGTTTTGGGAACCTCTTATCTGTTCTCCTGCAGTGTTCCTTCCTGCTGATTTCTTCTCCCCCTTCAAGCTTTAATTAATATTTCTTCTCTGCTAAGCATTTCCTGAGCCTCCCATCTTAGTTCAGTATTATCTTCCATGCTCCCGTGCACGTCTTTGTAGTTCTTACTCATGCTGTGATTCACATCTTTATGGCTCTGTTTCTCCAACTAGACTTTGAAGTCCTTGAGAAAGGACCTTTGTCTTGTATACTTTAAAATTCCCAGCCCATAGTAAATACCTAGCAGGTTTCTTAAATAAAATTGATAAATAGAAAATGTTCTGATTTGTTATGAAATCCAAAATTGGTTGTATAAGTTGATAAAGTAGAAATTAGGAAGACCTTATTATTAGATTTTAAGCAGACATTATGTACAGCATTTATGTAAATGGAAGAAGTTCCAGGTTTTCCCAGACATCCAGATCTCTTTTAAGTATTTTAAAAATCACAAGCAAAGAGGAGCACCTGGGTAGCTTAATAGGTGGAGTGTCCGACCTTGGCTCAGGTCATGATCTCGCAGTTGGTGAGTTTGAGCCCTGTATCAGGCTCTGTGCTGACAGCTTAGAGCCTGGAGCCTGCTTCAGATTCTGTATCTCCCTCTCTCTCTCCCCTACCCTGCTCACGCTCTGTCTCTCTCTCTCCCTCAAAAATAAATATTAAAAAAAAATCATAAGCAAGGATGATTTTACCCTGTGATTTTAGGATATAGGAGTAAATGCAGCAACTCCGTGCCTGAATCAAAATACACATTTTGTCTTCTGGCATACCTGATAGTCCAGCACTCAATTCTGTCAGTGTTTGCTTCAAAAGCGAGGGGAAATTGTTCAACTGAGTGCTTTTCAAATGTTCATTCTCAGATAATGGTGACTGAAGAGAAGTTGAGCTCCAGGGGCCAAATGACCCCGGGCACACTTTTTAATCTTCATGAAATGAAATGATTCAGGTAAAAAACAAACAAAAATAAAACCTGTATATGAAACAATCTTTTTATTTTATGGCATGATGCCATTTGTTCCATGATAAACAGTTGACAGATGATTGCAAAATGCGGCTTCACATATAAAATCTGCTACAATTTTGTGAACAGTTACATTTATGTGCAAAATGTAATTATATAAAGGTTTTAATGTAATAATTATTATAGCATACTTCAGCTTAATGGTGGGGCTTTGCAGCTTTTAGTATCCTCATGCAAATTACAAGGCATGACTTGAAAGCAAGAACATCGAATTTGTCTTTTTTTTTTTTTTATTTACTTTGAGAGAGACTGAGAAAACATAAGCAGGGGAGGGGCAGAGAAAGAGGGCAAGAGAAAATCCCAGGCAGGCTCTGGATTGTCAGCACAGAGCCCCGAGGGGCTCACACTCACAAAACTGTGAGATCTGATGACCTGAGCCAAAATCAAGAGTTGGAGGCTCAACCTACTGAACCACCCAGGCACTCTGATTTCTCTGTCTTTAGACCATTGCCTTTCAGAGAAGAGAGTGAGGCATCGCAGGTCTCATCCCACCATGACAGCATATCATATCAGAATCTCTGGGGGCTTTTCAAACTGCTCATTCGCTCTGTACCCAGTAGGAATCGCCATAAGTAATGGCAGATTTTACTTGACGGAAGTGTGGTATTCATAATAATTTCAGTGCCACGGGTTCTTTTCTCTTAATCAAGTAAATGTTGGTGACTGAGGGGAGAAAAAGGGACATACCAGTGACAGTATGTGCCTGTAACATATACATGACAAATAAAATGCTTGACATATTAAGGCATTCTCTGTGCTTGTAGCTAAATGGTGGCATGCATCAAATGTGTTCCTTTAATAAGTGAGAGGGGCACCTGGGTGGCTCAGTCAATTAAGCATCCACCTGAGGCTCAGGTCATGATCTCACAGTTCATGAGTTCAAGTCTCATCCTGGGCTGGCTGCTGTCAGCCCAAAGCCTGTTTCAGATCCTCTGTCCTGCACCCCACCCCCAGCTTCCCTCACTTGCACACGCTCTCTTTTTCTCAAAAAATAAAAAAAAAATAAAATAATAAGTATTAATAAAGAAGTGAGAGATGCCAAAACTGAAGGGCATGATAGACCACCTATTCTACTGAATAAGAATGGCTGAGAAATGTGGGTACAAGACCATACGAACTCTGTCTCTATGTGTAACTGCTAAGTAACATCAGGCACTGGTATACTCCACATTCAAAGCAACGTTAATTGTGTCTGCATACATTAAAGGGCAATCGTAGGTCAGAATTTAAATTTTTTCAATAGAATATGACTGTTCTTTGACACTGGTCAATTTTACTGAGTTGCTGGCAACAAAAGCTGTTATTGATACATGTGTAGAAAGAGCTGGGAATCTGCCTATGTCTCTAACCAAACCAGGTTCTTGAATAGTCTAAACACTGAAGTTTAAAGATGATAAATGTCTCAGAATATAATTTATATTGCTCCTGCTTTTATTTTGAGGCTATTATCTGTGAAATCTGTTGCCCTTAATACATTTATGACATTTTCCCAAATTGGAAACACCAAGTGGGACTGGGGGATTTGGTAAACACCTAGCTCAATATAGTATCTCAATAAGCAAAATGTTTCAGGTTTACAGGGCTGCTCACCTTTATGAAAAATTGTGTATTCTTATCCTCTTGAAGCAAATGTGGTAAGAGCCTGTTATGATAAGGCAAAGAGGTGATGATCTTGTTTCCTGAAACAATTATGTTAAAGAATTTCCTGTCCTATAAAGGAATACGTAACACATCACATACCTGCTGAAGGAAGCTTTTAAAAATATTGTGGTGACATAGCATTGCCATGATAAAGGAAGTTAAAAAAGTAACATGTAGGTTCTTATTAAAAATATAGCATTACTGACTGAAGTCATGCTTTTGAGGTAATACCAAGTTCTACCTTAGAATGACTTTGAAGAGAAGTCAGTATTTTACATTCAGATCATTTTTATTAACCAGCTTTATAAAGAAGTAATTTAAGGTAATTAAGCACTTTAATTCTGACAGGTCGATGTAGTTTAGTGACAGGTGTGCCTTTTGTATGGCAAGCAGCTAATTTGACAGACCGCATTTTCTTTCCAAAGTCCTTCTCCTGCTTCAAGTCTATAGAGGTCCGCGGTCTTCCCATCCTGCAGTCTTTCCTATTTAGGGAGGATAAGGCTGACTTTATTTGCATTCAGTATATGTGAATGTTGCCACCATTTGCCTGAATCACTTTCAGGACAGTTGTTTATTTCATCTAATTTCATGGCAAAGGGATTGCCTTTTTGGGTCAGACATTGTTCCCTGTATCTCTCTGTTTTGTTTCTGACACTGAAATCAAACTGCGTGTTGTGAGATAGCAGAGTAGTTGTGTTTCATGATGTTGACTCCAAAATTAGAAGACTGTCCCCAAATGCCCCTAGATATCTATTTCAGAGGCGTATGTGAATCTATAAATCACGAATTCACTTTTAGTAATTTTGGACCATATTTCCATTGTTTTTGACTCTATCGACTTCGAGAAGTAGAAATTTTGTAAGTCTAATCCCCATATGAAATTTCATCTTCTCTAAGGACACATTAGTAGTAATTGTCTAGGTCTCTCTTGAGAGTCTTTAACCGTATTGTGATAATAGTCTTTTTGAGAACTCTAACCAGTTTGTCTTGGTCATTGGAGAGACTACACGTGCCCTTCTTAATTACAGTTCTCTTGTTTTTGACAATTTCCAATACTTTCCTAAGTGTTTGTCCTAAGGTAAGAGGACTGCCAAATTCCAAGCAGAACTCCATTATTTTGTGTAAGAGTAAGATTGTTGTCTTCATTTTATTCCTACTACTTCACTAGTGATGTCCAAACTTTTTTATACCTATAATCTGTAGTTCACTCAGGCAGAAATAAATTTCATTAAGACACAATTTTTCTGGGGCCCCTGGTGGCTCAGCCAGTTGAGTGTCCTGTGATTTCACTCACGTCATGATCTCACAGTTCGTGGGGGCCAGTCAAGCCCTGCATCCTTCAGCATGAAGCCTGCTTGGGATTTCGCTCTCTTGCTCTCTCTCTCTCTCTCTGCCCCTCCCCCGCTCATTCATGTGTGCCCCTCTCTCTCAAAATAAATAAAGATAAACTTAAAAAAAGAAAGAAAAACAACAACCTTTTCAAAAGTGTTTTTTCAAACATGCAAGTTCGTCAATCGCTCCATCTGAGGAATGTGTCTCCCTTAGGCTAAGTCCAGAGAGTTGGTCAGGGGTTCTAAAAAGGTACGGTTTGGTCACCTACTATCTCTAAAGAACATCGTCAAATTGTCATCTAGGAAAATTGTTCCAATTTGTACTCCCGCTAAGATTTCATATGAGTAACAAACTGTTTTTTTCTCATTCACTACCAACATGGAGTGTTGTCAGTCACTTCAACTTTCTGACATGGTGATAGGTAAAAGGTAATAGCTCATTTAATTTACACTCTTGTCTGTTGTCGAGGTCTTGTACACGTTCTCTTATATTTATTGGCCAGGTGTTTTGGTTTTAATTATTAGAAGTATTAGTCTTCATTTTCTTATTTCCCAGTTCCATTAACGTAACACACTGTTCTTTCTCAACTGTTCTATAATCATCTTTATCAAAAAAGCACCTTGAGTGGGTTTTTCACTCATTCTTCTTTTATTTTTTTCTCCATTCCTTCCTACTAGTCTATTTTTATATTGTTAGTAGCATACTATTTCATTCTAATAAATTTTATACTTTACAATTCCTCAGATTTTTGTGAATTTTTCTACATATTCACATCTTATTTTCCAGGCAAATATTAGAATCATGATCCACATGTTTATAGAGTAGGTTCTAATAGCACTACCCAGTTCTTCCTCCCAAAGGAATTAGTGTCAACTCTTATTCACTATGACTAAGGAAGAGTTCTTTTTGGACTGAAAATTGTCTCATGCACCCTAGATTGTTATTGTCCCACTTCGTTTGGCCAAGATATTTGCTTCTTATTTAAGTCTCCTATGACTAACTACAAATAACTTAAAGTCTTTGTTTCCATATTGTTCAAGGTTCAGTTATTAAGTAATGAGTCAATGTTTGTTTGTTTTTTCTTAAGTTCATTTATTTTGAGAGACAGAGAGGGAGTGAGCACAAGCAGGGGAGGGGTAAGGAGAGAGGGAGAGAGAATCCCAAGCAGGCTCCACGCTGTCAGCACAGAACCTGAAGTAGCACTCCATTTCACAAACTTGAGATCATGACCTGAGCTGAAATCAAGAGTCAGATGATTAACTGACTGAACCACCTAGGCACCCCAAATGAGTCAATGTTTTTAAAAAATTATAAGTGAAAGACTTTCTTATAAAAGGCTCTAAAACATACTTGTTCTTCTCAGATATTTAATAGTGTTAGGGAGTAACGATCAGTAAATATGTTGATAGGAAAGCACATAACAAGTTCACCTGAACAAACAAAATCTGTTCAAAAGCAGTGAGTAGCATATCTTCCAAAAGTCATAAGACACCCTGTCAAGTGAATTTACAGATATTACCATTTCTATCTAGAAGTAGTTTGCCCCAAAATTAAGTATGGTCGTTATCTAGATGATTGTCTCCCGCTCTTTTCTAAGGTAGTGTAAGATGAATGGTCAACCGCGGTACCCTGCCCGCCTTCCTGCCCCAATAATACCTCTCACAGTGTCTGACAGAAAATGAAGCTCAGTACACAGTTTTGTTTTTATTTTTGTTTATGACTTATTTTAGGGAGTGAGAGAGAAAGAGACAGTAGGCATGAATGGGAAAAAGGGCAGAGGGAGGGAGAGAGAGAGAGAATCCCAACCTGGCTCCATGCCTAGCACAGAGCCTGACGTGGAGCTAGATCATAGGACCTTGGGATCCTGACCCCAGCCAAAACTAAGACCAGATGCTCAACCAGCTGAGCTACCCAAGTACCCCAAAGGTGTTTTTATTTATTTTTTTTTATTTTTTAAATTTTTTTTTAAGTTTACTTATTATAATTTTTTTTTTTTTAGAGAGACAGACAGAGTATGAGCATAGGAGGGTCAGAGAGAGAGAGGGAGACACAGAATCTAAAGCTGGCTCCAGGCTCTGAGCTGTCAGCACAGAGCCTGATGCGGGGCTTAAACTCATGAACCATGAGATCATGACCTGATCTGAAGTTGGACGCTTAACCGACTGAGCCACCCAGGCGCCCCCCCCCCAAAGTTTTTTTTAAACAAAAAGCAAACAGATAAACATAACCACCCCACCTCTGCTCATTTCAGTTTTATCAGTGTTTCTTTCATGGATGGGCTTCAGAGATTATGAGTGCTAAGACATTAAGAGATTCAGAGACTGAACCTATAGGCCACATTCACACTAGAGCTGTGAAACCAAGAATAGTATAACTCGAGTCTAGCTTGGGCTACCTGAACCTGATGCAACCCAAAGTTGCCATGTGGGCAGTGGGAGGCAAAAACTAGCTTTGTGGAGAAGCCAAGGGCGTCAAGAGAAGCAAAGAAAAAACATATACCGAGGGACAGAGAAAAAGGGGAAAAGATAGAGAAACAAAATGAGAGAAGAAGAAGAGACAAGAGAAGAAGGGAGGGGACAAGAGGGAAGACTGATACCTGTAAGGAAAAGGAAGGATGTTCCGGCCAGGCCTGGGGAGAATTCCCAGAGGCAGGAGCCAGGGTGGAAGGCAGGGGTAGAGTAGGCAGAAATGAGGAGGAGCCGCTCCCGCCTGTGTCCTGCTGCTTCCTCATTGTGAAGTCTTCTCTGTTTCCACTCAAGGTAAGAGGGGAGGGCAAGGAAAGTACTCAGAGTAAGCAGAGAAGATGTAAGGCTTTGGAGCAGTTTGAGGTTACTGTGGGTGGGGTTCAACTGTGCCTCTCAGAGCTGGTCTCATCGTGACCACGTGCCAGGAATCAATCCTCTCCTCGGGACAGGTTCCCCCATTCCTCAGATTTGAAGCCCTCATGTATGTGCAATTGTGCTGGGGAACTCAAGGAAGAAACCGATTCTTGTTTCAACTAACTAACTTCTTCCATAGCTACAGAGAACCTACAGAACCTAAAAGGACTGCAACTTACAGAATGTCTAGTTCAGTTTAAAAATAAATGAGGCCATTTATACTATTAACAGATAAAAGCCCTAGCACCTGTGACAGTGATCATGTACAGGTAATGCATAGGCCTAACTGAGCTGCCACTTTATGTTTTATCTGATTACATCAGCTAAATTTAAAGTTAAAAATCAGTGGTTTCCTACACTTAGAACTCAATCTAACTCTGTACTATAGACTGTATGGTCAAAACAACCAGTCATTAGCTGCTCCCACAGTTGCTATAAGTTATTTTTTTAATTTTTTAATGTTTTTCTTTATTTTTGAGAGAGAAAGGCAGAGAGACAGAGCATGAGTGGGGAAGGGGCAGAGAGAGAGAGGGAGACACAGAATCGGAAACAGGCTGCAGGCTCTGAGCTGCCAGCACAGAGCCCGACACAGGGTCTTGAACCCAGGAGCTACGAACCAAAGTCGGACACTTAAGCGATAGAGCCACCCAGGTGCCCCAGGTGACTTTTTTTTTTTAATGGAGATTTGATATAACAGTGTGAAGAATTATCTTTAAGTCTTGGTAAACTATTATGACTAAACAAAAACATGGTAAAAAATATCCATCCACAGGTACAGCAAGAATTATGCAAGTTCTTTCATCCAATATGTATTCATGAACCCTTTTGGTTAGATGTCCTTTCTTGGTTTTATTAAAATTCATTCTGTTTTATGAAGTAGCCATTTCCATTTTATTTTATTATAGGTATGTGTTTAGAGTTAACAATACCATCAAATATTTACCTCATTACAGTTATACGGAAAAAACCTATTTTTTAATACATGCCTCGAGTCCCATTTTTAGCCTGTGCCTTTTCTTGAATGATGGTTAAATGTAAAAAACACAAATGTTAGAAACATATTTCAGCCTCTTTTGTTGTTGTTATTGTTTCTTTAGTGCTGCATAGCCATTATCTAAATAAGTCTTATTATATTTTTAATTAGATTAAAGAAGATTATTCCTACCATTGTTTTATTCAGTGAAATAGTATTTATGAATGTGTTTTTTTTCTTAGTGTAATTGTATTTACTGATCTCAGTTGTTTGGAAATGTTATCATGGAGAAGAATCTAACTCCAAAGCATTGTTAAAATGTTGCTAAAATATGGAAGTAAAAAGTTTCTTTCAGTATGGCTAACAGTTTTGAGTGATGTTAGCCATTCTCATGAAGGACATGCTGGATCTCTTCAGTTCCTTATTCTCTCTGCTCACATTTGATCTTTCCTTTCAGCTTCTATACCTACCATCTCATTAGCATGTAGCATAAGGAGCCTGGTGATAGCATGAGACCAAGGAAATAGAAGTCTTGGTAATACTTTCATAGGGAATGTGTTTTATAGGGTTTTCTTTCTTTCTTTTTTTAATAGAAGCGTGGAGTCTCAGAGTTTGAAAGAATTTCAGAGGTCAGAATTGACCTAATTTATACCTTTGATCATTGAATGAATTTCTTCTCTTCTGTGCAGGGCTCCAGTTAAACTTTGTAGTGTGACCAAATTTCAGAGAATGTATTAAAATTTGAAGGACTCTTATCTGAAACGAAATTTTACTATATATATTAACTTGCTAGAATTTAAATAAACACTCAAAATAAAAATTTTAAAGGAACCTCAATTTCTAAAGCTAACATGTTCCATATATGTATATATATGTATATAGATTTTTTTAATTTTATTTATTTTGAGAGAGACAGCACGAGTTGGGGAGGGGAAGAGAGAAGGAGAATCCCAAGCAGTCTCTGCACTGCAGTGGAGAGCCTGGCTCAGGGCCCGAACTCATGAAACCGCAAGATCATGACTTGAGCCAATATCAAGAATGGGACACTTAACTGACTGAGCCGCCCAGGCTCCCCAGAGTCACATGTGATTTTTATCAAAAGAATGGCATTAAACAGATGTAATACAGAATGTATTATGAAAGAAAATCCACTAAAAGGATTAAAAAATTACCATTACTTATTTAAGGTTTTCCTTTACCAAAATTTAGAGAAAGAAAAAAATAATTGGACTTGATACTTGCTACCTCATTTGTTGACCAAATAGAGATTTTTGCCTTCTTGGGATTTCATGGGGGAAAAAAATGCCTAGCAAATGCTGGCAAGGATGTTGGGAAAAGATATTACACTAACAGAAGTTGTAGTCAATGATTTAATTCACTTTCATATTTTTTATTCTCTCAGTCCACTTTCCCCCCCTCCATTTCTTTATTAGAAACGAAGCGGTTACTTTCATGTGCCAATTTATTTATACTTTTGCATTTCTGACTCCTTAAATAGGTGAGGTTCTTCCATTTTTAAAAATCTTTCTAACGTATGGTTCTACCACCAAAGAGAAGAGCTACTTTAAACATTCTGAAACCTGTCTTATTAAAATATCCTGTGAATTTTAGCATGGATGAGCATATAATTCATTCTGATTCCTTGACTTTTAATTTTTAAATTAATGTGATAGATTTTTCATGTAACGACTTTTCAGGCTATACTATTTTAGAAAAAAATCTAGCCACGATTTTCATATCTCGTATAACTTATATATTGGAAATCATCTATAATGGATTTATATTACATCTGGAAGAGAACCTCTCAGACTAAGGTTCCACCCCATGATGACTTTAGATACGGCTCTACAGATAGACTCTAGAGAATACCTAAAATTAAATAATAGTTAATGCAATGATAATAACACGGAGATTGTCAGACTTTTTAAACAAAATTCAGAATATACAGCGGAGTTTTATCTCAGCTATGCAACTCTGTATCAAACTATGCTTTGCCTCTTATTATCAATGAAGCATTTCACCACACAATTGGGATCTACTAAGAGAGATGGCCAGGATGTCCCGGAGCCCCCTCAAGGATGCACATTTTCCCCTGATTCAGTCGGGACTGGGGTCATATGGCATAAGACTAGAGTGCTGAGCTAGGAGAAAATCAGTTCTCGTCACAACTTCATCACCGTGTGATATTAAATAAATATCGTCGTTTCTGTGGTCTTCAGCTTTTTGTCATGGATGTCTTTGGTGTGTGATACTACTTGCCCAGTGCAACTCATAGGGCTGTTTTGAGAAATATGTCTCTTATTAACACCTTCCACAGTGCAAGTGTTATTATTCCCAATTTACTAAGACTCACATTGTTTACACTATTACCTGTGACAATTACAATATATTTCAGGACACACTGTATTTGCATAGCAGGAAGATAACCTTTAGAAATCGTCTAGCTTTTTCATATAAGTGCACATACATAAAATATTGCCTACAAACAAAAGAGCAGTAAACATAGTAACAACAAGCAGCGGACAGGCTCCACCCACATCCTTCCCAGAACTCTTTCAGTTTTAAATGAAAAGCATCATTAGATGTTTCTGAGACAGTACTTTATTTGGAAAATCACAAAAATTTTGAGGATTTCGAAACAAAAAATGTGAATATTCATTTAAAGTATTTGCTTTTTACTATTTCACAATAACTATACTTATGATTTGGAGAAATGACAGTAATTTAATAAATTTTATTGAGTTCTATTGGTAAATTGATGGGGACACAAAAATTATTGAAGTACACCTCCCATCTGGTAGCTTATTACTTCCTTGAAAGTAATACATAATCAACAGGGCTGAATGAAATAAATGCTGTGCTAAAAGTATAAATAACCTATAGATGGAATATAAATTAGGATGTAGTTAATTTAGGCTCAGGGAATTGGCCAAGGCTTTGTGAAAGGGGCCTGCAGGTACGCTAAAGTTTGAAAGATAGGATTTTCATAGAGAAAGGGGGAGATGGGAATTTTAGACCAGAGAAACTGTATAAGTGCAATATGAAAGATGGTGTAAGAACATGATCATCAAAGGGGCCCCTGGGTGGCTCAGTCGGTTAAGCGTCTGACTTTGCCTCAGGTCATGATCTCACAGTTCTTGCCCTGCATTGGACTCTGTGCTGACAGCTCAGAGTCTGGAACCTGCTTTGGGTTCTGTCTCCCTCTCTCTTTGCCCCTCCCTCGCTCATGCTGTTTGTCTCTCAAAAATGAATAAACATTAAAAAAAAAATGGTCATCAGAGGGGGATGCATGGAATATGCAGTGATGTATGAAACTAAGAAGAAAAGTAGTTAGATAGTGAATGCCATTGTAAAGAATTCACATTTAATTCTATAAGTTATTTTTAAATAGTCTGAAATGTAGAATGGAGTCTATGAAATTGGAAGCTTTCTCCTGAACCCCCAACCCCAAAAACCAGTAGCCTATAAGGGTTTTCACCTACTGTGTCATGGATTTCTGAAACAACAGACCCGAAGCCAAACTCATTCTTCTTCAACCTCCCATCTGCCTGTGTCTGACATTGACAATACCAACTACTCTGTCACCCAGTCCAGAAATCTCAAAGTTTTCCACAAGCATAGTCTCCTCTTGTACCCTGCTGTCCAGTTGACTGTCACATGTTGTTTTAGCACCTACTTCCTTAATATCTCTGAGATCTGGCTTCTGTTCTGCATCTGTGAGCCTGTTAGCCTCTTGCCCCATGCTCGTCAGATCTATTTTCCACCCTCTCTGCCCTTTGGTTTTCAAAGCCTGGTGCAGTAGACCGCATCACCTGGGTCCTTGCTGCCTGCCTGCCTTCCTCTTGGGGGTTAGGTGCTCATTGGGAGACACCAGCAGGAGAGCAAACACAGGACAGCGAAAAGTTCATTTTCTGTTTGTTTTTTTGCCTGGTACACTCCCTGCTTACGTGCCAGGCTTCTGTCTCCCTTCTTGGTACCCTTAATTGTGCCCACATTTCTGTAAATAGTCCTTTCATATATTTGTCAACATTAAAACTCTGAAGGAAATTTATTTTCCTGTTGGAACTTTGAAGATAGAATCCTCTTTGCCAATTAGTTTTCTGGACTTTTGCGGTGGAATTCTAACTGGTTCTTCTGTGTCCAGGCTACATTCGACACACTGCTTTGGAAAACTATCTTTCTGAAGATGCGATGTTATGACAATTTGTATAATAGGACCAGTATAATGACCAGTATATGGCTTACGGCATTATGTGAAGAGTATGATCTCACTTTTATATTAAAAAAGTGCATACTTCAGTATGAAAAGGAAATGCCATTGTCCCCGACATAGTTGTGAAAATATTGCCGTTTTCCTTTATTTAGTCTGTTTTCTGGTTCATTTTGTTTTATTTTATAATTTCTATTCTGTGGATAGAGAGAATTAGACAAACTGTATTTGTATGATAGACAAATGTTTTATAACTTTTTTGATATTATAAGAATGTTGGTAACTGCTAGTATGTTTGCTTTCTGATCCAGATGCTAAAATTGAAAGAATTACCTCTAAATTTTACGTAGAAGGCTTGAGTTTAAATTTAAATGGGCAAATGTAATATTAAGTCTAAAAAAACCATGAGATGATCTTTAACTGGATTTATGAAGTAGAGTTGGGAGTCTTTTCTAGTTTCTAATGAATTATACTTTAACTCAAAACTAAATATGTTACTTAAAATGAAGGGATAACCAGAGAAAGAGAGATTGGGAGGCGAACCCTAAGAGACTCTAATGATAGAGAACAAAGTGAGTGTTGCTGGAAGGGAGGTGGGCAGGGGGATGGGCTAAATGGGTGATGGGTATTAAGAGGGTACTTTTGATGAGCACTGAGTGTGTGTGATGACTCACTAAATCCTACTCCTGGAACCAATATTACACTGTATATTTACTAACTGGAATTTAATTAAAGACTTTAAATAAATGAATAAATGAATGAATTAATGAATTAAATGATGCATTCTATCAGATATTTAAATCCCCAAGAGTATTTTCCATAACCCTTTTCTACACTCTTCTCAGAGGACAAATTACTTTGGATCCCTTATCAGTTGGCAGGCTTACTGCTGCATTTCATTAGCTCAGCAATAAAAGCTTCAGGTTGGATTTCTTATTGAATTGCTCCACAATTTAATGATTTGGATAATTTTTTTCTTCTGCTCTGATTATCTGAATGTTTTAATGCCTATCTGGTGTAAGTTTCTTTTGCCGTTTGATCTATTTCCAGCAATGAAGTCTCAAGAAACCTAAATTACAGACATATTTAAATTTTTTTAAAAAATATTTTATTTGCCCAAATAGAAACTCCAGTCTGATTTTCGTTACAATGGAAGTACAAATTTAATGTATTATTCCAAGAGATATTTTGTATAGTTTATCTCATTTTGTTCCTCTTGAATCAATGACTTTCCTTTTGCCTCTATTTACAGTTTGACTGACTGCTTGATGATATATGGAACACATTTTATTTTTTAAATGACATATTCATATAGAGTATCAATCAAAGGTGATATATAAAGGCATGGAACTTTCTTAATTTTATAGATGAAACAATTGAGTTTAATGAAAATGGTTGGAATAAATGTGATTATTTCTGCTTCTGATGGCAGTCTCATTCTGATAAAACTTCAACTTTCAGATGCAAAATAATATAATAAACATAAATGGATTTTATGTAGATATCTGACCAGTCCCTTCTTATGAACTCCTTTAGAAAAACAAACAAATTATACTTTATCGTTTTTCTCAGCAGAGAAAATAAAGATATTCACAGTGGGATTTTAATAATGTTGAAAACTTAAAAATAAAATAACTGCTAATAAAATACAAAATCTGTGTCTTCTTACTAGAGCCCAACTGAAAAACATTTGCTGTTTTGTGTCTCTATATCATTTATCTGTATAGAATGACTATCATTAGGTGTTTAAAATGCTTAAGAAACATGAAGTTTGTGGGAGCGGGATTATGCAAGAAATGGGCCAAGTAATGTGGCTAAAGGTTTTCAAATTAGCTTGATTTTCTCCTGAAAATTATTGTCCGTATCTGCTAGCTTTTAGAAACACTGCTACCTATACCATAGGTATGCTGTCTTGCAACTTTCAAGCTCAAAGTGAAAAATAATACACAACTCACAGAAGTCAATACTGTGAAACTTACCCAATAAGGAGGAGTAGTCAAATTAAATAATCCTGGGATGAAGTATAATTCGACTGTAGGGTAAAGACATTGGAATGATGAATTGCATTAAATACAAAAGCCACCACAATGATTTCATGACTTTGATGGAACTCCTTGGTACTTAAGTTCTAATTCAGACAGAAATTACTAGAATAAATAGGATTTGTGGTATGTTTGCCATGAAGTAGGTTTGATTTTTTGGTGTCATGTTAACTAGTCGTTTATAGTTGACATTAAAGTGAAACAGTTACTGCCCAAGTAAAGAATGCAGCCTATTAAAACAGGAATAGAAAGTTTTGCTCTGTTTTGTGGTAGTCGTTGTTTTAATTTTTCAGGAATAATTTGGTTAAGACCAACATTATCAATTAAGAGAATAATGAATTGAGAAATGTGAAACACTTTACTCATCTTCTTGTTGAATTAAGGACTATGAAGTTCTGCTCAAATGTAACAAAAATGTCTCTGCTTCAAGCTATGTTATCACCAACATTTTTTCTTAATGATAGAACTATTTAATGATGCTTTGCCATGTGCTTATGATGCTTGTCATCCTTTATCATCGGCTGCTTACCAACAACTTGATATCCATCGTCTTAATTTCCCCCCAAATCCCTGCAGGATAGAAGTTATTTATTTGATTTTATAAATGAGAAATTTGAGGCTTAAAGACATTAGCTTTCCTCTCTGGAGTTTACCCAGCTAGAAGTGGCTGATCCCAGATTCAAACAGATATGTAGGGTCAGATATTTGTATAAGAAAAGGAAAACTTGAAAAGTGACTTAGGAAGAATGAGTATAAAAATAAATGGAATATTTAGCATGGATGACATGAGCTAAGAAGATAAAAATAGAAAAAAAAACAAGATAAGTGATAAGATGGATCCATCAAAGTCTAGATAGTTTCTTGATTGCTTATCTTGTTAGAGAAGTTTCCAAATATACATAAAGGAGAAAATAATATATGAAACTCCATGTGCCCACCACTCTGTTTCAGTAATTACAGACTTGGGGTCAATTTTGCTTCTTCCATATTTGCCACTGCTGCTGAATTAAGTTAAAAAAAAATCACATAAAACATCTGTAATTGTTTCAGGACTTCTAAAAAAAATACATTATCAAACCTAAAAAAAATCATTAATTTTATTAAATATCCAGTCAGTATTGGGGCGCCTGGGTGGCTGAGTCGATTAAGCATCCAACTTTAGCTCAGGTCATGATCTCACGGTTTGTGGGTTTGAGCCCCACATCAGCCTCTGTGCTGATAGTGCAGAGCCTGGAGCCTGCTTTGGATTCTGTGTCTCCCTCTCTCTCTCTCTGCCCCTCCCCTACTTCCTCTCTCTTCTCTCTCTCTCTCTCTCTCTCTCTCTCTCTCTCTCAAAAAGTTGTTGAAATACAGAATTTTAGAACTTAATAAAACAAGATCTTCTCTGGTTCATTTAATGTATAATAGAGGTGAGTGAGACTCAGAATCATTTTGGTGACTTCCCCAGGTCACTTAAGATAGACCAAGCAAATGATATATTAATAACAGCTGTTACTATAGATACTTAAATACCTGCAAAAATTAAGGTGTTCATAATGTAAAGCTGTAACTTACTAAACAATAGTATACTGTGCACAATATACTGTGTATAAAATTTTACACAAAATGAACATTTTTACTTGGGATGCAGAGGATAAGGGCCAAAAGCACTTATTCTTAACATCAGCCTCTCCTTTCTCTGAAATCCACTTAGCTCATTGCTTTTGACAGATTTTTACAGACTTAAAAATATATATTCCCTAAGTGATCATTACTCTTGATTTCTATTACTCAATTCAGAGTTTTCTAATTGAGTTGAATTTTATTAAAAATATAGCTATTATAGAACTCCATTAATTTATTTTTTTTTTAATTTGAACTCTTCATTAGCTTTTCTTCTGTTGGAAAAAATAAATCCTTTTGTATCTCTGCAGGCAGTTACCAAGGAAGTCCGAACCCTTTCAAATAGTGCTTAGTATTTGGAAGCTAAAAGGCATAATATCAATTTTTCAATTTTGAGGATGATAATGACAGTTCTGTACTACAGAACATTAACCCAAGGTATACTTACATTTCATGAAGTATCTAGGTCATATTCGAACATATTGCTAATAGCTTTCTTTCCTAATGGTTTACAATGAGAAAAATAAGATGGGGCTCAAAATTAACATTTCAAGATTGCAAAACATGTTTCTAAGGAAATGCAAGTATTGAACATTAACATTGTGATAAACATTTCTATCAAATCTGTCCAGAATTTTTCATTCTTTTCATCCTGTTCCTACGTTCTACCTCACTTTTTTTGGCTAAATTTTAATGCATTTATAAACATGAGCATTACACTAAGAATAATGGACTTCATAATTTCCAGTCAATATCACTCAGTGGAATTTAGATATTTTCAGTATGACTATTGCTAATCAGACTCGTTTTCTCAAGACGCTATTTTGACCAGATATTTAATTTTTCAGCATTTAAATTGCACTCCAGATCAAATATAAACATGTGTCAGATTTACAAGACCTTTCATAACCTATATAAATCCTAACTATATTTATTCCATATTCATAAGTAATGATCTTTGTGTTTAACTTTAGGTTAATTCAGTAAACATTTTTAAAAATATTACTATCATTTTCATTCTAATCTTTGCCTCTTTGCAATGCTGGTCTTCCAGCTTGGATGGCCAAAACTAATCTTTACCTTTTTTAAATTAATCAAGTAATTAATTAATTATAATTTAATGTGAGTTGGGGAGAGGTAGAGGGAGTGGGAAAGAGAATCTTAAGCCGGCTCCGCATTTAAGGAAGAACCCAATGCAGGCCTTTATCTCATGACGACTGTGGGATTACCACCTGAGCTGGAATTGAGTCAGACACTCAACAGACTAAGCTACCTACACACCCCTTTATTCATGTGTAGGGCTTATCTTTGAACCCACCCCTAACATCCACATATATATGAAGCATTTGTTTTTCTACCTCCGATAAACTATTATAGAGTATTACTTAATTGATTAAATGATTTCCTGAATGGCCTTAAATTGTGTCATGATTATGAACTTTTGAGAAATTTATTGTCAGTGCTTATATTATTTTAATTCAGCATTACCTCAGTGTCTGGGTCACTTTGGGGAGAATTGTTACGGTGAGATGAGAAAGGTTAAGTGAAAACCAACTTTGAGTCAGGTTTTCACACTGCTAAAAGATGTGAAGTTTCACTCAAATATTTTTTTTTCTGACTTTTCTAATTTTGTTTAACTTTTATTAATTTTTAAGAGACAGCAACAAAGTACAAGTAGAGGAGGGGCAGAAAGAAGGAGACGCAGGATCCAAAGCAGGCTCCAGGCCCTGAGCTGTCAGCACAGAGCCCAGTGTGCGACTCAAGCCCACAAACCACAACACTTTATAATGACCTGAGCTGAAGTTAGCTGCTTAACCAACTGAGCCACCCAGGCGCCTCTTCGCTCAAGTCTTAAAAATGACCCAAGATTTCTTTCTAAAAATGTTCTGAATCTCATGTGGATGATGAATGCATTTATTTGTTTACTTTTTCAATAAGAATAAAACAGGAATTAGTGAAGAAGCAAAAGGAGAACTTAAATAGTATATAATATCACAGTGGTTTAATGAATACCATTTAATGTGACTGGTTTCTTGATTGACTTATAAAGTCAATTGATGTACCTTTTGAAAAGCCTTATACTAATCAGGTATATAATTTTTCTTTCATTATATATAGTTATTTCTACAGAGCAGTGTGATTTAGGTAACTAACTCGGAATATAATACTTTCAGATCAGGTTTGGCATACTTCCTTTGTAATTATTATTCCTTTCCAGGAGTATAACCCACCATAAAAAAATAAAATGAGCCACATTTTATTTCGCCTTTCTTGGCACAGCTAAAATTTTCTGTAGACTTTATGTAATTTTCCATCTAGTGAGGGTGCAGAAAACCAGAAGTCCTGATAAGCTACTGTACTCAGTTGACATCAGATAAGCTTGTCAAAGATGTGTAATCTAGTCTCTTGGACCCTGATCCAGTGTAATATCTGTCATGCAAGAGAGACTATAATTTGTTCTACATTTAGTATGCTAGCATCATCCATTGGCTGACTGACTTCAATTACTTTTTGCAAACAGAAACCTTTATTTATCCGGGTAATGTGTTTTGTTCATTTCCAAAGTCTTAATTAATTCGTTACATGAGACTCTAGCAAATAAAAGACAAATTCTTTAGATGTGCTGATTAATTTCTTAAACAATACCATGTCGCATAATAGTATTTCTTTATTGAAGAAAAATTCCTCTCGTCATAAAAAGGCTGTTCCAGACACGCATTTTTAGAAGTCATTATGTAAAATAAGTTTGCAATATGGCCATTTTCTTCTCCTTTTGTCAGTGTTCTACATCATCATACCACTTGTTATTGCACTGTAAATGCATTAATTAATAATTCGAATGTGATTGGAAGGTTTTCCACATATTTAGTTTTAGAAAGAATATGCACAAGACCTGAATGAGGCTGTTATCACTATCTTTTTCTTTCTTCTGGCACCTCCTACCATTCATAAATAAGAAAAGGGTCACGTGAGGCTCCTTAAATGATTGAAATTGTTCTTCCTAGAAAAAAATCTGGTTGGACTATGTTTCACAGGTAGCTTGAAGGATGTCACCAACTTCTATAATTTGGGAAAGGTCCAGTATTTTGTTACAACATCGTATTAGAGTAAATAAAAATGAGTTTACATATTATCCATGGCTTTCTTCATCTTCTGACATATTCACAATGTGTCCATGACATCATTCTGGTTATTGTTGCCATGTGTGTCTTCCATTCCCTCTCATTTTTTGACATATTTTGTTCCTTGGTCCCATCACTCTTTTCAATGCTACTTCTGTCTCAACTGTATATTAACAGATCCTTCTAAAGACCAGTTCCTTTCCTCCCTTGTCCTACCTATACTTCAGCCATTGACTCCCAGTCATATCCTTAATAATAGCATGGATTTAACCGCAGATCTTTTATAACCTATTTCAGGTATCCCCATCTGACTATCACTTCTACATATATTTCTGGCTTATTCCCTCTGGTACCTACTAGTATCCAATATTTATTTATTTTATTTTTTTAAGCTGTATGCTGTCGAAGCTTCCAAAAATAGAAAGTTAGTATACAGAACCCTCATGCACCACCAGCCACTTTCAACAGTTACCAGTTCATTGCCAATTTTGTTTCATCTACTGTAATGTGAAGTAAATACAAGGTAACATATCATTTCATCTTTATGTTAATAACTATATTTAAGATATGACATATTTATCTTTTTTATCATGTTACTATCAACAAGAAAAAATTAACCATAATTTTTTCATATTTAACTGGTGTTTAACCCCAGCAAGATGTCAAATTCATTAATCCCACCCCCATTTTACTGCCTCTCACATCCATGACATCCTTTTTCCTACTTTGTCTAGTTATTTTTTATTTATTTTGAGAGAGAGAGAGAGAGAGAGAGAATGAGCAGAGTCAGAGAGAGAGGGAGAGAGAGAATTCCATTATAATCTAATCTCATTATACTCTCATGGCCACAACTACCTCCAGGATTACATCAAACTCTTAGCCCGCTCCATGTTTTGCATCCCTGCAGCTGAATAAAGTGGGAGAGTAACTGACAACTACATTGACTGTTCTCCCTTTATTTATTTATTTTTCCATGTCCTCCATGTATAGTGCAGACCAGGCAAAGGGCCAGGGCCGTGGTGTATATGAGTGGATTTACTCTACCTCTTCTTTCTGTACAGTCAGTGTAAGAATGCAGCCTGGATAGGGCACCTGGGTGGCTCAGTCAGTTAAGCATCCAACTTTGGCTCCAGTCTTGATCTCACAGCTTTGAGTTTGAGCCCCACATCGGGCTCCGTGCTGACAGCTCAGAGCCTGGAGCCTGCTTCGGATTCTGTGTCTCCCTCTTTGCCCCTCCCCTGCTTACACTCTGTCTCTCTCTCAAAAATAAAATAAAACATTTTAAAAAATTAAAAAAAAAATAGAATACAGCCTGGGGTAAGCACCATGAGGCTGCCTCTTCTCGTTTTAAATTTATGATCTAGTGAGTCCTAATACCGCCCTGTAAGTATACTATATTTTTGTGGTCTACTCTCTTCCCTATCATCCTATTTAATACCCCTTTCTTGATCCTTTAACCTGTCTTCCGTAATCTGGGGTGTTCTCAGTTGCAGATCTTGCTTCCCAGGTCATCAGAAGAACAGAAGCATTCACAAGAGAACTTTCAGAGTCATTCCCGCACCTGCCTAACCACCTGCCTCTGCCACCTCATAGTTGGCCTTCTGTCTCAATGCTATGGATGATCTTTTACTGGTCTTTATTCTCTGTGCTCTGATTACTTTCTGTTTACACTGGATCCTTTTATTACCTACTCAAAGACATTGCTCCAGCAGTTCTTTCCTTCCCCACCCACCTCCCACCATCTCTTGCATCATGAGTTTTCATTCTTCACTGGAGCATTTCATTAGCATACAGACATGCTGTTATTTCTCTCACCGTAAAACAAAACAAAAAAGTAAAACTCCTCTTAACCCAGCTTTACCCACAGCTGTCTCTTCATTTCTCTGCTTCTTAGCAGAGCCAAATTACTCAAAAAGAGTTGCCCATACCTGCTATTTCCAGTATCTGTCTTTCCATTCCCTCTTAAACCCTTTACATTACGGCTTTTGCTCTTACCACTCAACAAAAACTATACTGCCCTTTGTCCTAGGGCTCAGTCCTTGACCTCCTTTTCTATTTATCCAGTGTCCCTTGGTGACTTGGATTTAATTGTCATCTCTACACAGCCGACACCCAGTTGACATCTCTGGCCTAGACTTCCCCACTTAGCATTGCACTTGGCCCCTCACACTTAGTGAAAATTTAGTGTAGCTCTATTCTTCCTTCTTTCAGTTGATGAGAACTTGATCCTTCAAGCTGGCAAGGATAAGCATTTTAGAGTCACCCTCTTTTCCCCCCTTTTCCTCTCCCATCCTATGTTCAATCCGTTCAGAAATCCTGTGGCCCAAAGGTATCCAGCATTTAGCCATTTGTCTTCATCATTGACAGTGACTAGCACAAGGACCATCCATCTCTCCTAGCTACCATCACCCCTCACTTAAATCTCTCCTTTAGTTCTAACTGGTCTGCCTGTTTCCATTCTAGTTCCTACCCTGAGGATCAACACAGTAGCCAAAAGAAGGCTTATATAACATAAATCAGATCGTATTATTACCTCAGTTTAAATGCTTCTAATAGCTTACAGTCTTATTCAGGACGGAATGCCGAAGGCTTTATAATACCTTCAAGGCATTGTGATTACTCTCTCCATTTCTCTTTCCATTCTGCTGTCTCCTTGCTGTTTCTCCAATCTGCTGGACAGGCTCCTGGCGTCGGTCCTTGCACTGCTGGTACCTCCTGTCTGGAACAGTTTCTCAAGATATCCATGTTGATGACTAACTCAATTCCTTGTTGTTTCTCTGCTCAAAGGACACTTTCTCAAAGAGACCTACCTAGAAAGGCCAAACCCAACCTTCTCAATTTCCAGGGGCTCATGATCTCCCTTATTCTATTTTTTTCCCAATAAACTTATATATGACAGCTTATTACTGATTACTTATATTTATTACTTCTGGTTTCTTCCCCCATCTAAAATGTAATCTTCACCAAGGGTAGGAATTTTGTGTTCTTGTCTAGCACATAGTAGGTGGTCAGTCGAATGATACCTTTTTTTCCCAGCATTGTTTCACTCCCACTGCTTTTCAGAGTCGATAATGGTCCTGTTGCCAACAGTTAACCCAGACTCTCACCGTTTTAGGGCCCTGTTTTTAAAGAAATTTCTCTCTTTGTTTGTCTTCTTAATCATACGGCCTTTTTGTCCATTTTTTTTTTCTTTTGCCTATTTTGTCTGCTAATCTCATTTTAGACAAATGTATTTAACTTTCTGGTTCTCAAGTCCTATACCTTTCCTTAGCTTTGGTCCCTTCCTGGCTATGTTTCTATTTCTGTAAGTTTTTAAAAAAGTATTTGTTTATTTTGAGAGAGAGAGAGAGAAAGAAAGCAGGGGAGGGGCAGAGAGAGAGGGAGAGAGAGAATCCCAAGTAGACTCTGCATGGTCAGTGCAAAGCCCAACACAGGGCTCCATCCCACAAACCGTGAGATCATGACCTGAGCCAAAATCAAGAGTAGGATGTTCAACCAACTGAACCACCCAAGCGCCCTACGAGATTTTTTTTCTCTGTCTCAGTACCCCCAACACATTTATTATTAACAGCAAGCGTCAAAGAGCTTGCTTTTCCCTAGAAATGTTTCCCACAAAAAATCCTAACACTGGTTTCCACCTTCCATCTACCTGTCCCATCCTGCTACCTTACCTGCACCCTTGCGATCTGTAATTTGGAATCACCGTTTGCTCGGCATCTTGCTGAACTGCAGATTTCCTTTGATTTAAATCCAGTATGAAATTACTTCATGCTACAAATCTCTATGTAGTCACTTGCTTATTTTCAATATACTTTTATATCTACTATTTTAGGAAATTGCATACGCATTTGTGTATACCTTTATAAGTAGTATGTATTTCATTATTTTCTATTTTATCTTGTTATTGCTGAAAGCAAGCAATTTCTAAACCTTTCCCTATTGGGTATCTAAAATTGTTTTACCTTTTTATCTTTAATAGGTCGTTGCTTTAGTGATGGATATATTTACAGATGTGGACATTTTCAAAGAAATAGTGGAGGCCTCAACTCGAGGGATATCTGTATATATTCTGCTTGATGAGTCTAACTTTAATCATTTCCTAAATATGACTGAAAAACAGGGCTGTCAAGTTCAACGACTCAGGGTAAGAATTCCATGTTTGTTTTTTCTTCAATTACTTTGTGTACCATTTTTTCATTTGTGTACTGAGATAAAAAGGCAAGTTAAGCTGTATAACTCCAAATATCCAAATATATATATATGTATATATATATACAGACACACACACACATATACACATTCATGTGTATATATATACATTATATATGTGTGTACATGCATATATGTGTATATGTATATATATAAAATATATGTATCAATGTCTACATATTTGTAACACACATAAATATATATATATATATACACATATATACACACATATATAATATATGTATCTATGTCTACCTATTTGTAACACACACATAAATATATTCAAGGTGGTATAATGATGAAACACAGAAGAGTATGCTTGTACTTTTTGGAATGTGACTTTAAAAACACATATCCTCATGATGGTTTTGTAAGATGCTTTTCTTCATGATGGGGCACTTAAGCTTCTGAGTTAATTTTGCTTAGTCATACCAAGTGCTTCAGTTTCTCCATGCACATAACCTTGAAACCACTGACTCAAGTGATTCTTTCATTCAGCAGATGTTGCTTATCACAATCATTAGGCATAGTGTTTTCAGTTACATTTGACTTCTTAAAAAAAAGCATGGATTTTCATTGTACTTACTGTGGAATCATGCCACTATCATCTGAAAGGCTGTCTTGCAATAGGATCCTAGGTGCTTTGTGAAACCATTCTGTATAAATGTAGAATAATGCCTCCTGCTTATGTTAGGCTAAAATACATCTATATTTTTAAGTGACTTTTTCTCGAGTGTGTTTTGGGGGGTGGTAATTTAAAATTTGCTTTTACTGTTTTTTGTTATGTGTTTTAAAAAGAAGATTATTTCAAATGTACTTTTTTGGTACTAAGATTTTATACTGACATATATTTCACTTTCAAAATATCTCTTTTCTAGTTATAACTTTATATTTACATGTAATTCTAGAATATTCGAGTGCGGACAGTAAAAGGCCAAGATTATCTTTCAAAAACAGGAGCAAAATTTCATGGAAAACTAGAACAGAAGTTTTTGTTAATTGACTGCCAGAAAGTTATGTATGGTTCTTACAGGTAAGGTCATTGTGTTTACCTCCAGCGCCCTCAGTCATTTATAAATTTATTAGTTTCAAATTTTAATATAATCTGTTTAAATACTTCTTAGAAATAAAATGGAACCTTTGCATGGAAGATTGGCGACTAGTGTTTAAGTTCTGGTTGTATCTCTAAAGAACATTAAGACATTGGGCAAGTCATACAACTTCCTTGTGCTCCAAGTTCTTCATCCCCAAAACGGGATGGTCAGCAAATAATTTCAGGTTCCCTGTAGTTCTCTATTGCTGAAAATGTTTTTGCTCCTTATGAAAATAGTTGCAGTACAGTCTTAATAATAACATTTGTTCATAAAAATAGAAGCTCTTTATCACTTTGAAGTTCGTGTCAGACAGATTATTTTAGTATTATTAAGAATCTGATAGTCAATCATGTAGTCACTATGTATAGTACTCCCCCAAACACATTTCAGAGTCTGGCTATTAAAAACATCATGGTAGACACTAGACAAGCTTACTCAGGTTACTATTAGCAGCATCTTTCAAGGCGACCATTGGTAGAATACCTCCTCTGTTCAGGCTTGGCCTTTCTACATATGTCATCCCCAGTCTTTACCACTCATCTACAAGGCATTTGTTTGCAGCTCCATTTATCAGTGATGAAACAAGTTTCAGAAGGTTAAGTGACTTGTCTAAAACCCCACAGCTAAAGGCCAGCAGCAGTCCAGAACTGGCAGCCAACTCTAAGCTCTACTTGCTCCAGAGTAAAAGTACTGCCCTAATCCTCTCTTACAAATTCCGGGCATCAGTCCTGAATGGGATGCACAATCAGGTTATGTCAACATGTAGATTAAAATACCAACAAGCACCTGTGAACTTCTAGGTCATCAGGGCAGCATAGACTCCTAAGCAGCCAGGAGAGCTGTGGGGGTAAACAGGGAAGTACAAGAGGAAACTCCTGCTTCTTCTCGAAAGAACTTAAAAAGTCCACAAGAAAGAGACAGTATATTGAAGTGATTGGGGACGGGTGAGTTATTTAAATTGGTTCTACTTAGATTCACTCTTCTGTGAAGTAAGGATAATCCTCGAGCCTACCTCATGTTGTTGTTGTGAGAATTAAATGAGTTAATGCATCCATAACCCCTAAAGTCAGCTATTATTTTAGGCATATTTTAGCCGCTACTATCTGGTAACTTTCCCTTTAAGTTCAGAGAACGTTTCTGTGAAAGTGCTGTTTGGAGTTCTAAAGGAAAACTTGTTAAGAGCAGAAATTACAACCAGTGCCTGAAATTAATGAGTCCCTTTAAAGACTCATTATACGTGTATGTATTTGCTCAGATACACTTGGTTTTACAGGGTTTTTAATTGAAATTTTAATTAAAATTAGGAGTTCACTTGACTTATGGAATGGTCTTTATTAGTTAATCTCATCATAGTGAATGCTTTCTGTTTTTTTTTATTTAACTTGACTTTTAAGATTACCTTGAATAATACATTCACCTTAACTTTGCTTTGCTACCAGTAGGCATTAATAGGTGCTGTATATTGAGATGACTGTGGTTAAACTACTTTCAAACTGATCCTGGGAAAAACAAACAGACCACAGACACAAAAACCCTTTATCTTTCTATGTATATCATAAGCCAGAGGCAGAATTTAAGTTGCTATTTATGGAAATGAGGATAGAATGCCTAGGACTATAGATGATAAAAATAAACATCAAAATTTCTTATCTAACAACTCTACTCTCCTTATTAGTCCATGTTAATTTTAAATATGCTTCTTTAAAAAAATAATGGTTGTCAGCCCTTGGGTTTTGTTGCTGTTGTTGTTGTTGTTTGGTTTGGGTTTTTTTGTTTGTTTGTTTGTTTTACTAATTGTCTTGAACCTTTCCTATTAACAGTATTCCAACAGGATCTGGTGGAACAATTATGAACCAGTCTTCATAGAAACTGGTTACAAATTTAATTATTTTTGATCCAAACCAGCCTTTGTCTCTTATTCTAAAATTGCCATCATCTTCCTTATAGCCCAAATCAGAATGCCACCTTCTTTAATTCAAAATTCTTTGCCATAAGATGTCTTTATACTCTAAACTACAAGCATTTCCAGAGAGGCCTGATATAGCACTCACGGTAGTCACACATTGTGTGACAGTTCAATCATTGTGATGACAGTTTTATCAGAAAAACAGGACAAGTGTTTTGTCCTATCATGATACTAGCATTGATGAGGTAAAACACATATGCTTTTTATCAAGTTGTGAATTGGGTGCCCTTGTTTGAAATTGTCGTATGAAATCTGGAATATACTTAGTAAAGTATTGTCTACAAATTTGACTGGGAGAGAATTTTAGAGGCATTTTTTAAAATCTTATGGTCTCTACAAAACCTACTTTCAAAAGACAAGTTCCACTGAAGCCGTTGGCTTCCAGGTGCCATCTCTGATCAGACTTGAAAACTGTCACATTGAGAGATCCATGCTACAACCCGTGTGCTGTCACTGCTTTCACTCCGTAGACTTCACTGTGTAATCCCCAGCCAGGAACTCAGAGGTTTTGAGCCTCTTTTTAATATGTAAATTAATAAGCACATTCCCAACTTCATGAATGTGACAGTGTGTCTGGAGGGAATGGGAGTAGTAAGTTCACTTTATTTTTATCCAGGTAAATATGTGCACTTTTTTAAAAATCACATTTTTTTTTAAAAGACATGAATACAAAAGTTTTGGTTCTCCATCTCTCTCTATTGATGGATCCTGATCTCCGGATCACCCTTAGGTGCAATTATTTAATTCTTTGAGCTGTTTCTTCCGGTACTTATTCCATTCTCTTACATAATGTGATTATACTCTGAATGCTCCATCTACCACTTTTAGATATTACCTTTTGACTCTATAGTCTGGTGAGTGAAGAGTTATAATTCTGTTCACCCAAATTCACTTGCCCTCTGCTTACCATTCACACAGTACAATTTTAGCAAAATTGTTTGCTAAGGAAGAAGTTTCCATTTACATTACTAAAATTGTGCCAGAATTGATCACTGATGAGCCATGGAGTCCTTTGTGATATGCTTCCTTTTTTATAACACAGTTAATAATGCCCATTTGGTTTTAGTTTTATTCATTGTCTTTGCTTTCTATTTATCTATGGCTATTTTTTTTTTCCAGTTGATTCTGAAGATTTCTTAGCACATGAAAAACTTTTCCAAATGCTCAATTGCTACCAACAGTCTGTCATGTCCAATCTGGACTAGCTGGCCTTTAACCTGGAACACTGCTCGGGTTCTGCAATTTCCCGCATTCTTGGGTAGTTTGAGCCACAATTTCTTGTATCCCATTTTAAACCCATTTTCTCCTTTTTTTGTTTCTAAGTCATAGTTTTTATCTCATTTGCTCAAGAATACTTTCCATCCACATGGAATTTTTTCTAAGTCCAGAAATTTAAAATTTTATGTGATCAGTGGCTTAACTGGAGATGAAACTCTAAGCTGAATCATTTTTCCTCCAAATTTGATAGACATCGGCTAGCAGTCAAACTTGCTGTTGAGAAGTCTCAAACAGTTCTTACTCTTTTTATGTAACTTTTTTTTCTTTTTCGTTTCTGGAAACCTCTAAGGTTTCTCTTCTATTGCCTGCTATCCTCAAATTTATCATGTTTCTAGATCTAGGTCTTTTTTTTTTTTTTTTTTTTTTTACTCTGAGCAATCCAAATACTCATGTCTTTCAATTCTGGAACATTTTCTCACATACTCTTTGATCATTTCTTCTCGTCAGTTGTCTCTATTGTCTCTCTGTCTCTCTGGATTTTTTTTTTTTTTAACGTTATTTATTTTTGAGACAGAGAGAGACAGACCACGAGCGGGGGAGGGGCAGAGAGGGAGGGAGACACAGAATGTGAAGCAGGCTCCAGGCTCTGAGCTGTCAGCACAGAGCCCGAGCGGGGCTCGAACTCACAGACCGCGAGATCATGACCTGAGCCGAAGTCGGACGCTCAACTGACTGTGCCACCTAGGTGCCCCTCTCTCTGGAATTCTTATTAACTGGACATCTGTTCCCATTGTATTTTTTTCTCTGTGATTTTTCTATCTGGGGGCAGGTAGAATTGTACTGTCTGGGGGATTTTCTCAATTGTTTATTCTAACACATCTATTATAATTTAAAAAAAAATTTGCCATTAAGGGCACCTGGGTGAATTAGTCGGTTAAGTGTCCAACCGGCTCAGGTCATGATCTCATGGTTTGTGGGTTTGAGCTCCCACATTGGGCCCCATGCTGACAGCTCGGATCCTAGAGTCTGCTTCAGATTCTGTGTCTCCTTGTCCCTCTGCTCCTCACCTTCTTGCACTCTTTCACGCTCTCTCTTTCTCTATCTCTCAAAAATAAACATTAAAGTTGTTTTTAATTTTGCTATCAAATATTTTTAATATCTGCAAATTGTACCATTTTCAAAGCATCCTTTTTGTGTTTTTTTATAGATGCATGATCTCTATTGCTTTGAGGACATTGATTATAGTTTTTTTTGTGTCTATGTTTTTATACATATTCTTATTTGTGCATTTTCTATTTCCTCCATTTGTCTTTCTCCTGTTTGTTTTGGTCTCTATTTTGCATCTAAGTTTTAAGCTTTATAAGAAATCTTCTAAACTTTCTTTAAATGTCTGCTGATCTTTTGCTAAGTATTGATAAGGGACTCAAACACTTATTGGAAACCGCATGAGAAATGCTTATCAACTGTTGGGTTTACAGGAGAATGATTGGCTGGGGTCCTGAGAGTTTTATAGGAAGTTCCCTGAATGTCAGTAAAATAGCTCTTTTATTTGGGGCCGTTCAGCATTTCCAGAGAATAATCTTTAAATTGACTGTATACCCTTGAGTGTTTTCCTGTTAGGTGCATTGACCTCGCAGTATTGTCTGATTTACCAAAGCAGCAAAACTTTTCCAGTTGTAACATATTCCCCAACACCATAACCTTGTCAGTTTCCTAAGCTCAAAACCTGGAGGTTATTTTTATTTCATAAACTATACGTCCTTTAGGGCATGCAGATATTCCGGTTCTCTCTTCTTGTTACGTGTCTCAACATTTCTGTTCTTCATTCCAGTTTCTGCCCTGGTTTAGGCTTTTATCACCTTATATCACCTTATGTCAATTCTTTTACTCATCACAGTAAATTCAGTTCTCATCATTCACATCTATATTACAAAGAGCTACTGGAAAAAAAAATCAGTGCTCAAACATCTTTTTATTTTAATTGATCGGAATTTGGAAACAAATCCTGCACAATCAAAGTCTCTACTTTGCTTTCAAGATTTACCTCCCTCGTTCATCAGTCTCTTATATAATTCTTTACTTCAGCTAAATAGAATTTGTTTTCTCCGTTCAACCAAAACATGGCCGTTCTTGCTTCCTTTATTTTCCTGTATGTTTCTTCTTCCACACAAACTGTTCCACACCTTTCATGTTTGAACTTCTGGGTTATCTGGTCTCTGTCAGAATACAGCCAAACCCCTACTTGTCTCAGGGGCTTTTCTCATATGTGACAGCTGACTATTCATTCCTTTACTTGCTCTTTCACCCAAATTTTGTATTCATATCTTTAATGATCCACATTGTATCATTTATTTTAAGTCAGCCTGGTGGCCCACACATCTGTACAAAAAGAGCATCCAGTAAATGATTCTTCTCATGCCATGCTTTCAGTAAGCATACTAGATAAAATTTAGTATATCAGAATAAAGATTTTTAAGTTGTACACTCTTTATGAGATTTGTGTATTTTAAATTCTTACTCTGCACATTCTGTTAGTATTTTCATCTGCCTTTGTTATTGTGTCCCCTCTATAAATAGTAAGCTCCTTCATTGTAGAGAATGTCTCTGTCTCCTTTTTCCTTTATTAACCCCTATTATATCATGTACAATATTTGATACAAGATTCCTTTTTTAGCTCAGTGACTCTGTGTTACATTATCTAAATTTTTACATGTCAGATTTAAAATTTTATATGAAATTCCAACTGTCATTTTTAAATTGTAGAAATTCCGCAAAGTACTACCAAGGAGTTACAAACTTTAATTTCCTAGAAATTGTCTTTTATATTAAAGATCTTTTTTTTTTTAAAGCATAGAGGGCTTCTTTTTTTTTTAATGTTTATTTACTTTTGACAGAGAGACAGAGTGTGAGCAGGGGGAGGGGTAGAGAGAGACGGAGACACAGAATCTGAAGCAGGCTCCAGGCTTCAAGCTGTCAGCACAGAGCCCGACGCAGGGCTTGAACTCACAGACCATGAGATCATGACCTGAGCCGAAGTCGGCCGCTCAACCGACTGAGCCACCCAGGCGCCCCTATATTAAAGATCTTAATTGGCATCCCAAAGCCCTAGCTTCCCAAAGTACACTTACTGAGTAAGCCACAGAGATAAAATGCATGTATTAGCCAAGACCTATCTTACTTTATAACATGCTAGAACTATAAGGAATGAGAGGATTATGCTAGCATTTTGGACATGGGGAAACTGACGCCCAAGCTCATGTGGGTAGATAGCTCAGCAGAAGCCAGGTCTCTCAACCTTCCCGCTAACACTGGCTTGCCTGCACTCCATCAGGACACTATATATAAAATATATTGGTTTTTATTCCATAACATCTTAGTTATAGGCAACGATGCAACATGCACAGCAGGCTTTTCTTTAGACTTCTAGAAAGTAATGTCACAAATTATGGGTGGATTCAAAGCCAAGACTTGAGTTGCTTTGTTATTAAAAATGTGAATGGGATCTTGGACCTGGTGGCTCAGTCTGTTAAGCATCTGACTTCGGCTCAGGTCATGATCATGTGGTTCGTGAGTTAGAGCCCCGCATCAGGCTCTGTGCTGACAGCTCAGACCCTGAAGCCTGCTTCAGATTCTGTCTCTCCCTCTCTCTCTGACCCTCTCTCACTCACACTCTGTCTCACTCTCTCTCTCAAAAACATACATTAAAAAATGTTTAAATATGAATGGGGGAGGGGCACCTGGGTGGCTCACTTGGTTAAGTGTCCAACTTCAGCTCAAGTCATGATCTTGTGTTTATGAGTTCCAGCCCCACATCGGGCTGTGTGCTGACAGCTCAGAGCCTGGACCCTGCTTCAGATTCTGTGTCTCCCTCTCTTTCTGCTCCTCCCCTACTCATGCTATGTCTCTCTGTCCTTCAAAAATAAATATTTAAAAAAATTAAAAAATAAATAAATAAGTATGAATGGGGGAGTAGGCTGTTATAGGTACTACAAGCATGTAAAGAGTGAAGATGTTCTAAATTGTGGTAGCTGAGGAAAACAGGCAAAAATACTCTTGTCGACATTAAATGACACATTTTGCTTAGTAGATTTATATATTGTCATTAATTTTTTAACAACAAAATTAAATTTTTCCAATTTTGATTTTCTTTCAGCTACATGTGGTCATTTGAGAAAGCTCACCTCAGCATGGTTCAGATAATCACAGGACAACTTGTTGAGTCCTTTGATGAAGAATTTAGAACCCTCTATGCCAGGTCCTGTGTCCCCAGTTCATTTGCTCAGGAAGAATCCGCAAGGGTGAAGCATGGCAAAGTACTCTGGGAGAATGGCACCTACCAGCGTTCAGTTTCTTCACTAGCTTCTGTTTCCAGCCAAAGAAACCTTTTTGGCAGACAGGACAAAATTAATAAACTAGACTCTAGTTACTTCAGAAACAGAGTGATATATACTCTGAACGAACATGACAAATATAGCATAAGAAATCATGGCTACAAGCCTCATTTTATTCCAAATTTTAATGGTCCAAATACAGTCCGTCAGTATCAATCGAGTCAAATAAATGAGAATTGGAAGAGGCATAGTTATGCTGGGGAACAGCCAGAAACAGCACCGTACCTGCTGCTTAACAGGGCTCTGAATCGAAACATGAATCCTCCAGGCAATTGGAAAAAGCCTTCAGATAGTCTGAGTGTGGCGTCCTCATCCCGCGGCGGCTATGCCAGCCACCGTAACACACCCGCCCAGAGTTTTGCTGATCGGCTTGCCCAGAGGAAAACAACTCATCTCGCAGAAAGGAACTCAAATGTGCGGAGGTCCTTTAACGGGACAGATAATCATATTCGCTTTTTGCAACAACGAATGCCGACCCTTGAACATACCACGAAGTCGTTCTTGCGTAACTGGAGAATCGAATCCTACTTAAATGATCATTCAGAAGCTGCACCTGATTCAAATGGATCGGCTCTCGGTGACCGGTTTGAGGGCTATGAAAGTTCTGAAAACGTGAAAGCCAATGCCCTTTATACTCATTCTCGACTTCGATCCTCTTTTGTATTTAAACCGACTTTACCCGAGCAGCGGGAAGTTAACAGTTGTACAACTGGCTCCTCAAATTCAACTGTCGTCGGTTCCCAGGGAAGTGACACACCGAAGGAGGTCCTGGACACCCCTACGAGTGTCCAGCATATGCCAGACAAGCCCTTGCCGGAATCAGCCCCGAAGCTCCCACTGCAGTCAGAGGCACCCAAAACGCACACCTCGCAGGTTCCCGAAAACCACTCAGCAGTCTTGCATCAAACTACAAATGGCCATACGGAGTCAAACAACTATTTATACACATCCTTGTGTGTAAATAAGCAGACAGAAAATCTAAAGAATCAACAAAATGAGAATCTGCTCAAAAGGCGAAGTTTCCCATTCTTTGACCACTCAAAAGCCAATTTAGATCACGGACACAGCAAGCATTATGTGTATAGTACACTTACCAGGAATCGAGTTAGACAACCAGAGAAACCCAAAGAGGAATTGCTGAAAAGTTCTAAGAGCATGCACAATGTGACCCAGAGCATGGAAGAGGACAGGGAGGTCATCAAGAGAGACCCTCCAAGTGGCACTGCTGCCAAGTCAATTTCCATTGCTGCTTTGCTCGAAATGAATAAAGATGAATCTAGCAAAGAACTCCCTTCAAAGAAGGAAGTTAAAGGTTCACCAAGTTTTTTGAAAAAGGGATCTCAGAAGTTAAGGTCATTACTTAGCCTTACCCCGGAGAAGAAAGAAAATCTATCCAAAAATAAAGCACCTGCCTTTTATAGAATGTGTAGTAGTTCTGACACGTTAGTTTCTGAGGCTGAAGAGAATCAAAAGCCAAAGAAGTCAGAACCAAAAATTGATTCATCTCCTAGAAGAAAGCGTTCTTCCTCATCAAACTCTCAAGGCAGTATTCACAAGAGTAAGGAAGACGTAACAGTTAGCCCATCTCAAGGGATCAGTTCTCCATCTGATGAAAGCAGTAAAACAATCGCTTCTTCAGGTCCAGTTGAAAACAAGTTCTTGGAGAGGGCAGGTGATGCTTCTGCCCCTAGATTTAACACTGAACAGATCCAATACCGAGATTCGAAGGAGATGAATACGGTTCTGGCTCCTGAAAGACAACCAGCTTCTTCTCCAAGGCCAAAGCCCAGTGAACTTCTGAGATCTCACTCAACCGATAGGCGCATTTATAGTCGCTTTGAGCCATTTTATAAGATTGAAAGCTCTATTCAGCCAGCAAGCAACCTGCCAAATACTGGTGTGCACCGCCCAGAAATAAAATCCACAACTGTGGGCAATAGTTACGGCAGGTCCAGCCCACTGCTTAACTACAACACTGGTGTGTATCACTCATACCAGCCACACGAAAACAAGTTCCGAGGATTTATGCAGAAGTTTGGAAACTTCATCCACAAAAATAAATGAAATACTGTAACTTCAAATAGTTTTAAAAATACAAATGACTGTAACTATAAATATTTGTCCAAAGAACACTGTGGACGGTTTTTGTGACAAGCCAATAATAGATTTCTGTAGGGACAGCATAGGGGTATGCTGTACGTGTGTGCCAGTGTAGTAATATATACAGTAAAGTTCTGTGTGATTAAGTTAGTTGTACTTAATTACATTGTAGATGGAACGTCTCTATGCATATGATTCTTAAATGGTAGTGGTACAAAAAAACATAATTAAATTGTTTTCTTCAGACTGAAGATCTTCTTAAGTCTCAAATAGAAAGTTTTAGTGGAGAGATGGTGTATGGATTTTAAGCATTTGTTCCAAAGCCTTCCCCTTTAAAAAAGGATCATAATACTCTCAGTGGCCCTTTATAATATATCTTTATGGGTTTTCATAGCTTCACATTATGAGAAAGTAGGACAAAGCCTTTTTGGGTTTTAATTACCTTTAAATGCTACAGGGTAACTTGTGTTATTTTATTAATGTTGTATTAATTTTCCTGTGGAACATATGTAACTGGTTGGGCAGCAACAGTACAATCGAAGTCACGTAGCTCAGCACATCTTCCATTTTGACTGTGGCATTTGCAAACTATCAACCCCATGTAGTTCCTGGTAGGAATTTCTTTTTCTAGTTTTTTGAAAACCATCAGGTTGTGTTTCTTTCCACTCTGGACCCAGGGAGCCTGTACCCCACTCACCAGTCAGCTGCTGAACTTTTATAATCATTCCTTCTTTGAAACTTAGAGCAAGCAACAGATATTTGGGAAACTTGCATTGTAAACTTCTGCATAAGTTTTTATCTTAGATTAGCATGACAGTGTTTAGGTGTTTTGCTTACAAAACTCCTTGCTCTTTTTTACACTGTGCCAAGTACAATATGACTACATAATGTTTTCATAAAAGTTCTGTGAGGAAGCTGTGAGGTGGTATCTGGCCCCGTTCTTCCATGACCATGGAGCCTGGTTGAAAGTTTTAAATCCTTCGGTATCTTAATTTGATGATGATATTTACATCATAAGATACCCTTTGCCTTTCTTAGAGTGATGAAATTAAAGTCCCACATCCATTAAAGAGATTTAACTTGACTTTACTTCATCCACAAAGTACAGAATTCAAGAAAAAGTGCATCATTTGAGAATGTGAAGTGTTTCTGTAAGGCTTTAAATATGTCACTTAACACCTGAGCTGCAGCGTGGGGCAGTGTGTTGTTTTAAAAATTCAAGACTTAGTCAAATAATATCTATGTCATTAAGTTAAATGAACAAAATTAAAATATCAGTCATTAAAATAATTTTCCATAGTATTAAAATACCATGATAAGAACATGACAAGAGAAAACAGGACAGTAGGGAAAATAAAACCTAACATTTATTGAGCCTTTTTAGAGACCAGATCTTCAGCTAGAACCGATAGTTCCCACAACAATTATTTTGTGGGTACCTTTGTCCTCATTATTTGTAGGTGATGATTGAGGTGATAAATGAGACTTTGAGACTCAGAGACCCAGTTCACACAATTAAAAGTTAATGGTACTAAAATGTCTAACATGAAGTCACATCCAGTCACCTCCCAAATGTGTTCAATATTGGCCTCACCTGAACTATTGAGAATTAAATGAGAGAATTTTTATATTTTCTTATTCAACAGTAATCAGCTGAGAAAGGTTTAGTTGAATTCCACTAGACAACAGGGACACACAGGGACTTAAAATAATCACAGTAGGTGAAATAGGGAATGAAATTAACATTAATTTCCTATTGTGACTTAGCAGGGTAGTTTTAATTGCTAGGCCACCATTTTGATCTTGTGCTGGTTAACCTGTGACAAAGAAAAGAAGGAAGAGGAACTATAAGTGAGTTTAACCCGTGTCTGTGCTAGCAAAAGCAGTCCATTGGGTTAGAAAGCTGGGCAGGGAATGGAACTCAAATATATGATCTCCTTAACTCTTCACACTGGCCCTGTCAAGTAAATACGTCCTTTTTTTTGCAAATGAGAAAACTAATCCTCAGAGAAGTTATAAAATCTTCCAAGTGTTGCATGGCTCTGAATTGGTAGAACTGGGTTTAAAAACAAAATTGGGTGTGAACACAAAAGCCCATATATTTAATACCATTTTTTTTGAGAGAGTGTGACCAGGAAAGGGGTGGCAGGGGAGGGGGGGGCGGGTGCTAGAGGACCACAGCTGGCTCTGTGCTGACCACGGCAAGCATGATGTGGGGCTTGAACTCATGAACCACGAGAGAGATCATGGCTTGAACCAAAGTTAGACACTCAACCAACTGAGCCACCCAGTGCCCCTCATAGTTTTAGTACTATACCATACCATTCCTTGTTGGCCTCTACTCCTCTATTGGTTGAGGAACCCTTCCTGAAAGTTGTCTCTCTCCTTTGCTCTGTCTTTACAAATTGTAGAAATAGACCAGTAACTGTGCAGCAATAGCATTTTATAAACACAAACCCAGAATATAAACTCAGCTTAACATTATTCATAAAAGCGGGTTTTAAGACTCTCATAATATTATTGTTATAATCTTATCAGAGTCCCTTTGTTTTGGAAAGCTGTGTGTAATAGATTGGTATTTTGCATACTTCCTAAAAAATTAATAGCATAAAAATAAAATTGAGAAAGTTATTTTTCACAGGAAAAGTAGCCAATTGTATTTACAAAAATTTTACAGTTTGAAATGATCTTTGAAATGCGCATTTGCTTATAATCAGATAAGAAATTCAGTTGCAATGAAAAAAATCTAATTGCTAGTGGGTTAGTTTTTAGAGTTCTCTGGCAATTGTATAATCTTCATATATTAGTATCAAATTATTAAAAAGCATTAGAATTGGAGTCCAGTGAGTGAAAGAGATTTTTCATTTTGCTCTTAGAAAATGTCACTTTTGTAATTCTGAACCATAGTCCTTTTACCCACTTACCAAAGGCAGATCCCATAGTTAACCAAACCAAATTGACTTTAATATTACCAATTCTTTGTCTGTTAGATGGGGCATTTTTCAAGGCTAAGGGAATAATGGGCTAATTGTCTTTAGGGAGCTCTGAAACTGGAAACCCTAAAATATAGAGCAAGGTAACTTTGAAGCTGAAATTACACAGACTAGTTTTAATCATGTTTAATTACAAGCAAAAGGCTGTTCCTTTTTTGTACAGCCCACTGCCGTCATTTCTGGAAACAGATAGCTTTTAAGTAGTCCCTGAATCCCTCCTCTCCCTAGTGGAATTGAGAAGTGCAGGATGCTTTATTTCATCTGCCTGTGACAGGTAGCTTGGGCTTTTGCACAGATTTATTCCCCTCTGCCTTTTTTTCCCCTTTATTTTTTTCCTCCAGAAACATCTGTATTTCAGAATCTATACTTTCCAAAGTTTCTGTGGCTGAGAAATTCCTCAGGGCTGAGACGGAGTAAACATGTAATACTTCAAATAATTTACTCGGGGTTTAAGTTTTAAACAGACACAAACTTCATGGATGTAATCACTTCAGGCAAAACACTTTGCTTTCCTCCCCATATTAATATTGGTGGAAGGATAATGGCACTTAGATGTACTTTCATTTTACAGTTTGGTAAGGCAGCTTTTACTCTCTACATAGTACATTAGTTTGTAAGCAGAAACTCAAGAAAATAAGTACAATTTCGAAGTCGTTTGAGCAGATGTCTTCAGAATAGTTGCAGTGCCTGTATCCTGAACATCCTGGTATCTCTCTACTGTAATGATAGGGATTAGCCACACTTCTGATGTGACATATTAAGTAATGAGTATAGGTTGGCAGTCTACTTTTTATGGAAGCAAGTACTTTGTTGAATCAAGATGGCATCTAATGCTATCCAGATAAGCAAGGAAGAAGTTGAACTCTGGCTATATTCAACTTGAACTTTACTCAAGATTATCCAGTTATTCAATGATTATTCTACAGATATTTATTTTTCATGAATATCTGTTGACCCAATGTGGCCATGGTCAAGGGATGTAAAGTAGAATCATTGTTTCACACTAACTACATGCGATACTGTTTAAAAAAAAAAAGTTTATCTTAATATTTAGTTTGGTTCTAGAATATTTAAAATGAAAAGGATGAAATTATAAACCAAAGAGTCAATTTTTATATACATAAATGTTATCAAAGAAGTATTCTTCCAAATTAGCCTGGTTTTAGATCTAATAAATAAATATTAACTAATTTTGTACAAACATCAATATATTGTATGTTGTTTGCTTTTTATCTTCATATATATATATATGTATATATATATATGCATTTCTCCATTGAAGCACATGTTTTTACTTAGCTTTATATATCATGAATTTAAATTTGTGTACACTTTTAATATTTATGAATTTTGAAATGATATCCTGAAATATCCTTTTAGTTTTATTTTTGATTAGCAATTATATTTCATACAATAATTTATCCATATTTGACATTTATCCAGTGACAATATGCTCCCTTAAGCACAATATCATATACATTCATTCTCTGTTTCTATTTCTACTGGAAATCTAGTTATTTAAATAACTTGGCACTTTGAAAATAGAGGCAATTTTGTTTAAAAAAAAATGATAGACCTTTGTATAATGTTGTAGCATTGAGTTTGAGTAAAATATTCTTAAGGTGCATTTGTACTAGATCAATTAGTGACGTTAAATAACCTAGAGTCTGAAAGTTATTTAAAACTCAAAATGCATTTCTCCTAGGGAAAAATACTGCCCTATATATCACAGATTAAGATCCAGTTGAATACTGTGTATTGGGAAGTAAATAGTGCTGTTTTAAAGGCCAATGTAGGTAAGTATAATTTTAAGGAAAAATCGTGAATTTTCCCCATTTATCGTAAATGTGGATGTTTGAGAAAAACCTGGTTCAATGGGATGGTAAGGAAAATAGATAAGGTTTTACTTTTGTGACCAAAGACCAACCCGAGGTAATTGGGCTAAAGATGAAAGGGGACTAAAAGGAGTAAGCGTGAGTCCTGCCTGTGGGAAAGAATTACGTGAGGTGAAATTACCCGAGCTGAAAGCAGTAAGAGACTGAAGCCAGAGATACAGACATGAAAACTCCTAAGTTAACACAGAAAAAGCAAAATGTCAAATTGGACATTTCTCCCATAATAATCTGTTTCAACAATTTGGCTGAGTTTATTTATTTATTTATTTATTTATTTATTATTATTAATTTTTTTTTGATGGTCACACATCTGCCTTTATTGTGAACACCAGATAGGACACTTCCGGCAGTAGTAAAAAAAATTAATTTACGAAAGTGGAATTCAGTGACATCTGGTCGGAACCCTTGGGAGCTCATATGTAGATGACAGCCCAGAGCAGGGAGAAGCAGGACCCAAAGCCCATGAAGATCAAGGCAAAGGAGATGAAGAGCTCTTTGCAGATATCCTAACTGTACTTGGCACCTCATCAACAAAGAACTAAGTGGCAAAGAAATGCAAATGGCCAACAGGGCCACAGTCAGATGGGGAAGACAGCCAGGCTCCTGGGGCTGCTGTATCTGCTCACGGCCCCAAGATCCATTTTGACAGGCACAGGGCAATCCACTGCACTGTCACTGGGATCCAGTCCGGCTCATTTTTTACCTAACACTCATATTGGGAACCTACTTTGTTCCAAGGATGCAGATTGTAGTAGAATATCCGTGTAAGGAAAAAAAAGAGAACGTCTGAATAATCAGATGCTGCAGCAAGTTTTCACGAGCGTTTTAAGAATAGCCCAAACAGCAGAAGTGTGTATGCCTACCCGAAGTCTGTCCAGATCTCTGCCTAGTGCCTAGCAAAGTGCACAGAAGTGATGCCTGATAAATAGTCTGTCTATGAATCCAGTCATTTCTTTAACAATTGTTAGATAAATCCATGCATTAAAAATGTACATTTTATAGTTATCTAAATAGCCATTGGTACTAAAAACATGGATGGGTAAATGCAACAGGAGTCCTAGCTTAAATTTCAGCCACATTTACCTTGCAATCTGGACATCTTTACAGACCCAACAAGTCTAGGCTTCTGTAGATATATGTATTGGAAGGAAAGGAAACCCCTGATGAAGAATTCATTCTGAAGGAAAATGGAGTACAGCTGTTCAAATTCAGTTCAGAGACAATTGGCACACGAGGGAAGCAAGTGGTGACCATGTGTAACGTCATTCAGATTGTCAAGCAATGTCGGTCATCTCTGTGGGACTGCAACAGAAGTGTGGCTTCTCTAAAATCTCCACGGATGGCTCATGGAGAGTCCGGTGTCAGGGGCCGCCGCCATGGCTACCCTCACCATGACCCTCAGCACACAGCCTCCCGTTTTCAACAGCAGTGTCTCTGCTAATGAAGACGCTTAAGTTACAACTACAACAGCCGATTCTGTGCTGAACAATGAGGTACATCTACCACTTTTGGGGTGATTGGCCACGTTACCACAGGAGGCCAGAACAGAAATGAATAGGTACCGCGAGGAAGCCAAGATAGTGAAACCCTCTAGCGACTCCTGAACATATACAGTGGGAAATTAAGAGGGGTGGAACTTCCACTAGAACAGATTTACATGGGAATTTTCTGTTCCCTTATTCTTACTGAGCCAGAATGGCGTGGGAAGTGCAAGTCATATCACGTATCCACAACAAAACATAAAGTGTTTACGACAAAATTCACAAATTGAATTTGATAGAATGATCTCCACTCTTTTGTTTTAGTTAGAAAGATGTAAATTGGTGGGGGGCGGGAGCCAAGCCTGCCCCAAATAAAACAAGAACAAGAACATTTAGTCAGGGACTTAATTTAGAGAACAACTTTCAGGGTACATCCTGATATCAACACATATTACTTTTACACTTTTTTTCCTAGCTATAGGAATAAAAAATTTCAACAATCTTTATGTGTCTCGATTATCAAGCACACTGACCTAGATTTAATAGACCATATTTTTTATTTTTACTTTTATTTATTTTTTGAGAGAGAGAGAAAGAGAGCAAGCATGTGCTCCAGCTAAGGGGAGAGGCAAAGAGAGAATCCTAACCAGGCTCCACGCCCGGCATGGAGCCCAATGCAGGGTTCGATCTCATGAACTGTGAGATCATGACCTGAGCCAAAATCAAGAGTCCATCACTTAACTGATTGAATCAGTCAGGCTCCCCTAGTAGACCACATTTTTTAAAGAAAGTTGTTTTGGGGTGTGTGGGTGTGTTTCCTTTACAAACTACCAAAATTTTATTTTAGTTCACTACTAAGACTAAATAAGTTAAATACTCATTACATTAAAATAAGTATTCTAGTTAGTAAGGGTCTACAATAAAGCTCAGAATTGGATGTGTTTTTACAAATGGGGTGTCAACTGAAAGAAAGCCAACCTCAAAATAGGTTAGTAAATGCTTTATTTGTTGTCTTATTGAGAACCAAAGCCCAGCAAATAGTTTTTCAAATTGCTTTGAGGAACTGCTTAGAAGCTTGTCAGTTACAGGGAATGGTATACACAAAGAGGGGAAAGGGGCATACATGCTTGCAAGCAGTTCTCCAAATAGGTGTGTGTCACAGGTATAATTGGTTACATTTGCAAAAATTAGGATTTTCTGATTTCCACCCAGATAGGAGGACAAGACCCTTAGGTCTTCTTAATACACCGTGGGTTGTTTTTTTTTTTGTTTTTTTTGTTTTGTTTTGTTTTTTGTTTGGGTTTTTTTAATCATATCTGATTGTCCAAAAGTACTGCCTGCATGCCCCTGCTTAACTAGTTTTCTGGTTCTTCCTGTTTTTTGACATCTCGTTGAGGTCACTTGACACATTCACAGAAGCTGACATTGGTTGCCTACAGCAGTTTTATTTATTTAGTTAGTTAGTTTTTCAATGTTTATTTACTTTTGACAGAGAGACAGGGTGTGAGCAGGGGAGAGGAAGAGAAAGAGGGAGACACAGAATCCGAAGCAGGCTCCAGGCCCTGAGCTGTCAGCACAGAGCCCAATGTGGGGCTCAAACTCACGAACTGCGAGATCATGACCTGAGCCGAGGTCGGACACTTAACCGTCTGAGCCACTCGGGCGCCCCCTACAGCTCTCCTCTTTTTCTTTTTTTTTTCTTTTCTTTTTTTTTTTTTTTTTTATTTACTAGATACTGGTTTATTATAAAAGCCTATAATTCAGGAACAGCCAGAGGAAGAGATATATAGGGCAAAGTATGGGGCAAGGGGCACGGGGCTTCCATCCTTGCCCTGGGTTCACCAACCCTGCCCAATCTCCATGTGTTCACCTCTCCAGAAGTTCACTGTATACTTTATGGAGGCCTTATTCCATAGGCATGGTTGATCAAATCATTGGTTGTTGGCAATTGATTCAACCTCCAGCCACTCTCTCCTCCCCAGAGGTTAGAGGGGAGGGACTGAAAGTTCCAATTTTCTTTTCTTTTCTTTTTTTATTTTATAATAGTTTATTTTCAAATTGGTTTACATATAACACCCAGTGTTCATCCCAACACGTGCCCTCTTTAATGTCCATCACCCCCTCTCCCCCCTCCCTCACCTCCCTCACCCTCAGATTGTTCTTAGTCTTTGAGAGTCTCTTATGTTTTATCTCCCTCCCCCTCTGTGTCTTTTTTTCCTTTCCCCTCATCCCTTCCCCCTGGTTTTTGCTTAGTCTCACAAAGTCCACCTATTCGTGAAAACATATGGTATCTGTCTTTTTCTGACTGACTTATTTCACTTAACATAATACCCTCCAGTTCCATCCATGTTGCTACACATGGCCAGATTTCATTTTTTCTCATTGCCACGTAGTAGTCCATTGTATATATGTGCCACAACTTCTTTATGCATTCGTCAGTTGATGGGCAGGCACTTGGTCTGCTTCCATGATTTGGCTATTGTCAAAAGTGCTGCTATGAATATTGGGGTACACGTGCCCCTATGCATCAGCATTCCTGTGTCTCTTGGGTAGATTCCTAGCAGTGCTATTGCTGGGTTATAGGGTAGCTCTATTTTCATTTTTTTGCGGAACCTCCACACCATTTTCCAGAGTGGCTGCACCAGTTTGCATTCCCACCAACCGTGTAGGAGGGTGCCTGCTTCTCCACATCCCTGCCAGCATCTATAGTTTCCTGATTTATTCATTTTAGCCACTCGAACCAGTGTAAGGTGGTATCTCAGTGTGGTTTTGATTTGTGTTTCCCTGATGATGAGTGACTTTGAGCATCATTTCAAGTGTCTGTTGTCCATCTGAATGTCCTCTTTGGAGAAGTGTCTATTCATATCTTCTGCCCACTTTTTCACTGGATTATTTGTTTTTCAGGTGTGGAGTTTGGTAAGTTCTTTATAGATTTTAGATATTAGTCCTTTATCTGATATGTCATTTGCGATTATCCTTTAACAAATGGTGCTGGGAGAACTGGACAGCAACATGCAGAAGAATGAAACTAGACCACTTCCTTACACCACTCACAAAAACAAACTCTAAATGGATGAAGGACCTGAATGTGAGACAGGAAACCATCAAAATCCGAGAGGAGAAAGCAGGAAAAAAACCTCTTTGACCTGAGCCGCAGCAATTTCCTATGTGACACATCTCCAAAGGCGAAGGAATTTAAAGCAAAAATGAACTATTGGGACCTCATCAAGATAAAAAGTTTCTGCACGGCAAAGGAAACAACCAACAAAACTAATAGACAACCGACGGAATGGGAAAGGATAATCCCCTCTTTTTCTAATTGCAGCCTATGGCAGACAATGGCGACCAAGTATCTCTTTGTCCCAGGGCACTAGGAAGGTTCGTGCCTAGTCAGATAAATGAGGCAAACATGTCCTATAAAGGGTAACCATCTGCAAACTTCTAAATTTGCTAAAGTTTAGGAATTTTATAGCCTGAGGTATTTCATTCTAAGTATAAACTGCCAAACCTTATACAGTACTGCATATATTATTTATAATATCCAGACGTTTGACCATCTTTAGCTCAGTGCAAGTCCAAGCAGACCTATGCACACAACAAGAAGTTAACTTGTGTAGTAAATATGTTCACAGTAAAAAAGGCTAATGTCTTAGCTAGAAACATTAAAATAAGTTTAAACCAAGAATTTCAGAACCAAATCAGTTAGCTAACATTTTCCCAAGACTGGGTGTTAGGTCACTTAAACCTGATACTTGGTACAATTAACTTATTCTGGCATATGGAGCTCCTGTCTGAACCTCCCCTCATTGGGAGTCATCCACATCCCATATCAGTTTTCACCAAAAACCCTTGTGGTGTGGTTTACAAATTAACATTCTCCCTTTGACAAGATTTTTTTTCCCTTAGAATAACATCACAGATCAACATTGTTTCCTCTTAGCTGGAGTTTAACTGTACTGTTTTGGACCTTAGGTAAGAAGTTTGTTTCATAGCTCTTGAACCAGTCTTCCTCTTAAAAATAGGTCAGTTCAGTTAAACAGTTGTCTCATTTCTAGAGGTGGTGTTACAGATGGGCTCTCAGAGCAGTTAGACTTAATAAGCAGTTAGACTTAATGAGAGGCATTGCCTCTTATGGAAAGAAAAGAGAAGCACAGGTTAATGGAGCAAATTATAAATCCAGTGTCCGAGTCCTGAGTGCTATCAGTGAGATGATTCCTAGGTGTTGGCTCAAAGCATCTTCAGATGGAATGAAGGTGAGCTGTGCAGTCTGATAGATTTTCCTGGTTCAGTTTGAATGTCTCTGGTGGTCTTTCTGTGTGGCCCATACAGCAACAGGCACGAAGATTTGTCTGAACATGGCTGTTGTGGCAATTTCTCTGAAGTCTACTTCAAGTTGTCTAGCTTCAGTTTGCAGGGCTTCAGGGACATGGGAAGTTTAAGGTCTCAATGATTCTAAGTCAAAGGAACAGAAGACAATTGGAAATCTTAGTTTGGAGAATCATAGCCAAATATTTAAGGAACCCAGAAGAATTCAGGCTCCAGCCCGATTTTATAGGCAAACAACAAACACTCAAAGACAGTTCATCAGAATTCGAATCTACATTTACAGATTTGTGTTACTGAAACAGAATTTTTCTCTTTAAAGTCACCCTCATTTCCACCAAACAAAGCCAAATTAAGACTAATTTGTTTGTAAAATAAGCCCAGTTTTAACAATCTTGGCCTATTTTATTTACTTGATCCCAGAAAGAATAGTGATTGGCCATATAGGTTCTTTCAAATCTGCTTTGCTGCAACTTTTTTTTTTTTTTGCTGCAACTTTTTATAAAGAATTTCGAATTGAACTTTAAACAGCCCCTTGAGGCCAAGAAGCAAAGCCAAATACATCAGACTTGCCTGCAATACCTGTAGATTTGGGTTATTTCCTTTCTTCTTGAGATACAAAGTATTCCGAGGTTCCAAAGCTTGCCAGAAAATGACCTTCCTTATTCACCTGGTAGCCTCCCAGGAACCTTACAAGCAATATCAGTCTGATTTTTCCAAGGGGCTTCCAAAGGCTGCATAAAATCAGCTTTAGTTCCTTAAAGCTGTCTGGTTATCTCTGAGACTATGCGTTTCTCTTTCAAATATTACATTCCAGCCAAAGCCTTGGTAATAGAAGCGATGTTTCCAGTGGTGTCTTGTTACAAGAAGAAGAGGTTGGTACTGAATTTATGCAAATAACTGTAACTCCCCTGGAAGTGAGAATACGAACTCAGAGTTTCCAAATTCTGAACGGATCAGGTAGGGAAAAGCAGAAATGTTTCATATTTGTTTACAAAGGAATATTTTACCAAATTTCTGTAAGTCATAGATATCTTAAGAGAAAATGTTTCCTTAAATCTAGAAGAGCAAACTTTACAGAACCAGTAAATGTTTCAAGCAAAAGTCATAAAGTTATAATCATCTTCCTCAGTCTATTCACTGTCATGTTGTTAATTCTTGTTCTGTGTGAATCCAGGTTCCCCACCAGTTCCAGCAAGTCTTTACCCAGTTTAGTTTTGTGATTTTAAGGGTGTCAGATACCACCTGTATTTGTTGAAAGTCCTTTCTATGAATCTCCTTGAAGCTGAAACACATTTTCAAGAGCATCAGAGTAAAAACAATAATGGTAAATCACAAGAGTCAAAAATGGTCATGGTTAAAGATCTGATGCGAGTTCATTATAATGCAATTGGCAAGAAAATCTGGTGATTTCTGTGACATATAACATTTCAATAATTAGAATTACAAGTGATAACCTTATACCAAGACATAACAAAACTTCAGAAATTTCATATCATTTCTAGAACAATTATATTAATAGCATTCACCCATCCAAAATAATCTAAGAAGGTTTATCATCATTTATCTGACAATGCTTCAGATATAATTTAACAAACAAATAAACAACTCTAATTAGTCAAAAATGCTTCATTTAAAATTTGAATTTTGTGAAGTTTGTTGAAAATATCAGAGACTTTTAAAGGACGTGCCTAAATAGAGCTATAGATCAAAACTGAATACTTAATAATAATTATCTATTTAACCCAGGTGGCAGTAAGAGACATTAAAGGCAAATACACAAGTTGCACAGTTGTTAGCTAAACTTAGCTCTTTTAATATTGAGAAGACTCAATTTTCTTAAGTGATGAAGGATTTATTTCATAAAGACAAAACATAGAAACTCTGTTTTCCTAGATGATTACATTAAAGATAAAGAACAATCTTTGTTTATAGTTTCCCATTAAGAATAGACCAATCATCTAAGAAAACTGTCATTTTAACAGAGAAAAACCAAATTCAAATCTTATACCAATTTTTTTGACATTAAAATTCATTTTATATAAATTTATTCTAATCTTAGACACTACTGACCATACATAAAATTCTTTTCCAAAGGTTCCCTTTTTACAAACTTTCTACAACTTTTCTTCTTTTCGTTTGTTTTCTTTTATATTCACATTTTGTCCTAAGTTTTCTCTCTTTAAGTAGTCTCCCTTGAGGACGAAATAATTTTCTTTTCTCTCAACAGAAATGCATTCCCACTCCTCACACTTTGTGTTTTTTATACCAAAAACATGTATCTCACTTTTCTTGCATAGAGTTGTTTCCCTTATGTCCATTTATCCTAAGTATATTTATTAGAATTCTTTTTTTTTAATTTTTTTTAATGTTTATTTATTTTTGAGACAAAGAGAGACAGAGCACGAGTGGGGGAGGAACAGAGAGAGAGGGAGACACAGAATCCGAAGCAGGCTCCAGGCTCTGAGCTGTCAGCACAGAGCCCAATGCGGGGCTCGAACTCACAGACGGTGAGATCATGACCTGAGCCGAAGTCGGGCACTCAACCGACTGAGCCACCCAGGCGCCCCTAGAATTCTTCTTTTTTTAATTTTTTAATGCTTATTTATTTTTGAGAGAAAGAGAGAGAGACCGACAGAGAGTCAGTGGGAGAGTGGCAGAGAGAAGGAGACGCAGAATCCTAAGCAGGCTCCAGGCTCTGAGCACTCAGTATAGGGCCAGATGCTGGGGATCAAACTCATGAACTGCAAGATCATGACCTGAGCCTAAATCGGACACTTAATTGACTGAGCCACTCAGGTGCTCTACATTTATTAGAATTCTTAGCTTTTAGAAATCCTAGTTTCTAGTGAAAAGTAAAGCAGAAAGCAATTGTGAACTGTTTGTTATACCAGTATTCTTTGGATGAACTAACTTATGAATGTGTTTAATATGTCAAAACATGTCCTCTTGTAGCAAGTTTATCAGCATGGTGCAAGATATGTTTATTAATAGACCCAAATATCTTTAGTTTCTCAATAATAGAAAGTCAAAGGTAGATAACTAACCTATGTTAGTAATTAATGTTTCGGTATCTTATCTTATTTGAAAATGATCTAGGCATTTAATGACCAATCTTCATATAATTTAACTTAGCAAACTGTAAAGTTTTAAATTACCTAAAAAAAAATAGGGGAAAATACTTTAAGCAGACACAAATATTGCTGAAAAATTTATAAACTTTTGTATCTATTCGAACCCAATCGTTCTTAATAAAAAACTTTTGAGATGTTTATCAACTGTCATTTTAAAATTATCTTTCTTGCTGATAAATTCTGTAACAGATGTAAGATAATCTTATTGGAGTTTTAGTAAACCTAGGTAGAATACAAGTATTTATTTAATGTTGATGACTCTCAAAACAAATCCTATTTTAATTAAACCAACAAACTTCAATTAATGTTTTTAAGTTTTTTATTTATTTAAAAAATATATTCTTATGTTTATTTTTGAGAGAGACACAGAGCACAAAGCAGGGGAGGGGCAGAGAGAGAGGGAGACACAGAATCTGAAGCAGGCTCTAGAGAGCCCACAAGGGGTGGGGGTTGGATCCGGGATTGGGATGGAACTCACAAACCAGGAGATCATGACCTGAGCTGAAGTCCGCGGCTTAACCCACTAAGCCACCCAGGTGCCCTATCTTTTATTGTTGTTGTTGTCTTTTAAGAGAGAGAAACTGCCCAAGCCCTGGAGAGCAGGAGAGGGGCAGACAGAGAGGGTGAGAGAGAGTCTCAAGCAGGGATGGTATTTGTGTCCCAGTTTTCTCTCTGGTTAGCCTGGTGAAATCAGAAGTGCTCCGAATACTGAGCAACCAACTCTCTCATGCCTCCCTCGGCAGAGCAGCTAAATTATGGGCGTTATGAGTGGGACTCCCCAGGAGAGAACTGGTTAGAGTTGTAAAACTGAGGCTTTTCTGATTTCCACATAGACAAGAGAAAGACCTTAAGGTCCTCTCCATACATTATGGTTTTGTCATATCTGGTATTCAAAAATATTGCCTGGATGCCTCTGCTTAACTGGTTTTCTGGTTCTTCCTGTTTTAGATAGCTTGTTGAGATCACTTGAGACGTTCACAGAAGGCAGTTCACAGAAACTGTCACCTGCTGCAGTTTTAGTGCATAGGGGAGTCCACACTTGGTTCAAGTTTTGTGTTCTCCTCCAAGCAGGATATAATACTGCTATTTTATTTTATTTTATTTATTTTTTTTATGTTTTTATTTATTTTGGAGAGCAGGAGAGACAAAGCATGAGTTGGGGAGGGTCAGAGAAAGAGGGAGACACAGAATCCAAAGCAGCCTCCAGACTCTGAGCTGTCAGCACAGAGCCTGACGCGGGGCTCAAACTCACAGACTGTGAGATCATGACCTGAGCCGAAGTCAGACGCTCAACCGACTGAGCCACCCAGGTGCCCCATACTGCTATTTTAAAGACAAAAGAAAATTCAGGTTTTTTTGTTTTTGTTTTGTGTTTTTGTTTTGTTTTGATTTTTTTTTTTTTTGCTAATTTAAGTAAAACATATTGTGTATTGAGCTTTGCAAAGCAGTTTTTTAAATGTGTTTTCTGTGATTCAGAGTTAAACCACCTTTGTTCTATCAAGTGTTTTCACAGTGCTTGGCACAGTGAAGGGACTGACTGTAAGTGCTAATCTCATTTGATTTCCAGAGTAAAAACTCAAGGATATTTTGCATTCTAATCATGATAAGATGAAAGGCATTGTTTTAAAATAAAATTAGATAAACATAAAAGGAAGAGCAGAGGGAAAGTGAAAAGCTGAATGTACTTCTGTCTTCTGACAAACCACTTTTGACACTGAACTTCTTTGTGCTTGATTTTCTTTATAATACATGAGAATAATTATTTGGTACTTTGTAGAAGTATTTGAATATGAAAGACATTTACCTTGCAATTTGGGTTCCCTTGAAAAAAAGGGTGCAAGGTAGATATTAGCATAGTAGGACCAGCATTTTTAAATGAGTTTACTTGGATAAAGGCAGTAATAACTTTTAAACTCTTAGTTTTCTCCAGTGAACTCAAAGTTTGAGAAAGACGTTGATTTCCAGATGTTGCAAATTAAAACTTTTAACATGTGAGGGTAAAATACATGTTTAAATGTCATCCAGATTAAAATGTTTTTGAGTGAGTTCCAAAAACCAAAAACCAGAGGTTGGGGACACTGGAGTGGCTCAGTCAGTTAAGTGACCAACTTCAGCTCAGGTCATGATCTTGTGATCTGTGGGTTCAAGCCTCATGTCGGGTTCTGTGTTGACAGCTCGGAGCCTGGAGCTTGCTTCAGATTCTGTGTCTCCCTTTCTCTCTGTGTCCCTCCCCCGCTCATGCTCTGTCTCTCTCTTTCTCTCTCTCTCAAAAATAATTAACATTGAAAAAAATAAAAAAAAAATAGAGGTTATCGATTGGCTAGAATGGAATGACGGGGGGCGGGGCGCAGGGCAGGCTCAGGGCAGCAGGCGCTGCTCAGCTCATCTCCCTGCCCACATTCTGCTCAGGCTTTCTGTCACTCGCATGGAGTTACAGGTGTTCCATTTGTCAGAAGGACAGAATCCCATTTCCTCTAATTGGATTCCTAAATACAATGGTTCTAGCAATTGTGAGATTTCTCAATGTATAATGAACCTGTGAGGCCAGTTTTAAGTTATCTTTATCTCAAATCAGGGAATTCTAGGAACGTTTGGGATTCTGACAGACTATCTACTACCATAGCAATACACCTCAGTTTGGTTAGTGGCAAAGCATGTGTTTAAAGTGTGGCGACCAGGCTTGATCCTTATCCACACTAAATTGTGGATTTTAGATTAGTTACATACTTTTCTACACCTGGCTCATACTGACTTCTCCAAATTCAAGTGTTTCTTTTTTATTTCAAATTATTTTAATAAGCTGGCGGTGATTCAAAATGTGGAAAGAAGATTCAAACTGGCTCCCTAAGGGGGATGCTATCACTATTGCCTGCACGAGCAGGATCAAATGCAATGATGAAACTTGATTCCAAGGAACATGGGTGGTAAGAAGGCTTCAATGTTCATGGATTGAAGAGCTTGGCTTCAAATAGACCCTGAAGGGAGCAGGTAGCAGAGAAACATGAAATTTAAGGGAACCAGACAGGGCATGGTTGCTGGGTCATGAGCATCTTGAAATGTTTCTTGATGGTGATTTGGTGTTGAAAGTGTTAGTGATCCAAGGAGAACCAAGCAGGATGAGCCAAACAGCTCTGTTGTCCCAAAGAGTCAAGTGTCTTCAGCATTGAGGCAATCCTGGAGAAACGTGACCACACGGAAGCCAGGAAGTTGTAATTTCATCAGCAGTAACTTCTTTTTTTTTTTGAGTAATTTTTTATTCTTTTTATATTTTAGTTTCTTTATTTTTTGAGTAGAGAGAGAGAGAGAGAGAGCAGAGGAGGGGTAGAAAAAGAGAAGAGAGAGAATCCCAAGTAGGCTCCACGTTGTCAGCATGGAGCCCAGTGTGGCACTCAAACTCACAAACTGTGAGATCATGACTTGAGCTGAAATCAAGGGTTGGATGCTTAAACAACTGAGCCACCCAGGCACCCCTTGTCTGCAGCAACTTCTAACTCAAGTTTTCTTACTTTTTTTCAAGTTTTTTTTAAATATTATTCAGTATATAATCACCAAAAACCATTTATAGGTGTATTATTTTCTTAGTATTTAACAATTTTTTCTGTGCCTGGAAATTGTCTTTATATCTTCTATGTCAGAATACTAAAGAGATAGAATGGGCTGGATTTTAATTCATTATGCATAGTATTAAATTACATCATCATACATGAAACACATCTTTCACATTAGGGAGTATAGGTCTCAAGGATTATAACATACATTTGTGGAAATTATGTAAATACGTAAGAACAATTAGAGAAGGCGAGAGACTGTAACACAATGCGTAAGTTTATATATTAATTTTTATCAAGTTTTATGGTTTTTAAATGTAGTACCGTAGATGAATATCTATTAAATCATTCCCAAACTGTTACATTTGTCACTTTTTAGATAATCTATATGGCTTACTCTCAAGAACTTAGTGGTACTCAGCTGTTCGTTATTTATTATATTGATTTGATCAGTTAAAATAGATTTGAGGCTTGAAATAAAGTGTCACTCTGTTGAGGTGACAGTAAAAAAGGTGGTTCAGTGGGACAGCATAGTATTCAACTTTATCATCCAGTGGAATGCTGCGATATAAAAAGTGTTTATTTTTTGTAGATGGCACCATCCCAGGAGGCCTAGCTTGTGCCATAGAAAATAAGATTGAAAATGACCTTGGTAAATGGAAAAGTATTTAAAACCACAGAATGACATTCAGCTTTTAAAAATCTGAAAAATAGGCCATGTAAACATAAGCCAGGGAACAACTTGGATGCCTGGAGAGTCCATGAATCTGGACGTTTATTTATGGTTGTAAAGCTAAGGAACGATCAGAACATAATGCTAGAACGACCAGGAAAACACGGAGAGTACAGATGCTTAGATGCAGGGTGAAACATGGGGAAGGGCGTGTGTTCACGAGGACTCTCCTTTTATACCAGTGTCAAGTCTGAATAAAGGATACAATTTCATCACCTGGAACAACACTGTTTTATTTCAAGAAATGTTTCCATTCAAAGATAGAGTCAGGAACATAATATTGAGATGTCACATTTTTTTTTAGGATGCCATGTGACAAAATTAGGGTGACATCAGGGAGATGAGGTGCTTCAAGGTCTGGAGCCTTAGGAGAAGGTTGATATTTAATATGAGAAAACTCCTAAAGTGAGCATTGGACAGGGAGGAGGTTAACACATGAAGAACTATTCCAGTGTACAAAACAGTGTTTTGCATTACCCATTAGCAAAAACAAATAAATTTAGGGGGTCATCATTATGTTTTTTTTTTAATTTTTTGAAATATTTATTTATTTTTGAGAGAGAAACAGAGTGCGAGCAGGGAAGAACAGAGAGAGAGGGAGACACAGAATCTGAAGTAGGCTCCAGGCTCTGAGCTGTCAGCACAGAACCCGACGCACAGCTCGAACACACGAACTGGGAGATCGTGACCTGAGCCAAAGTCAGACGCTTAACCACCTGAACCGCCCAGGCGCCCCTCATTATGGTGTTTTTTAATCATTATAGTTTTTTTAATAGAATAGGGGAGAATAAAATAGAAAGTTTCAGAGAGCATCATAAGTAGCAATAACAATTATTTAATGTCACTTTAATTGTTCACAACTGGGTGGGCATTGATCATAATGGAAAATCATTTTTAAATATATTGAGGGAATTTCAAATGCATACAAAAGTGGACAGATATTTTAATAAATGCTCGTTATGCATCATCTGTCCTAAGCGCCCATCCCCAGTAATGAAGCTCCCATAAACACACCCTACCTCACCATATTATTATTTTGGAAGCAATCTTTGCAGTCACACCTGCGTTTTCACTCTGTATCACTAAACTTTCAGGATTCTTTTCTAACGTAGCTACAGTACCATTATCTATTATTCCTTAATATCATCGAAGGCCTAAAAAGTGTGCTTCTGTGTGTCATGGTCACCATCTGTCTTCACTTAGAAGAAGTGTGTCTGGCATTGCTCATGGGAGATTGAGTAGGTGTTACACGTGGGAAATCCATGACATGATTTCGTTGGTAGGAATGTAAAGTAGCATTCGCTGCGCTGCTTTCGATGTAGAATCAAGATTTTCCTCATTCTGCAAGTAAGAGAGAAGAAACAATGGTATCTTTCCAGCTTTTCCATCGTTTCTTAAATGTACGTATCTCCTGAGCAATTTACTACTCGCTGATTTATCAACCTTATTCTAAAATCACAAAGATCCTTATTTGTAGATGTAATTACTATGCATTTGGCTTGGATTCATTTATGTGTTCAGTCAGCGAAATTAAATGTCTATTGTTTGCTAGATGTCTGTAGTTTACTTATACTCTCTTCCCTCCAGGAACACAGTTTAGTGAGCAAAAAGTCACAAAAAACAAAATTGCATGTGAGAAGCCACAGAGGAAATACTGAAAGTCAGTAAAATGAAGTAGAGGTTATAGTCTAGACACATGGAAAGCATATACAAAGAAATAAATGTGTAAGAGGCATGCCATTTTTCTAAAACAATGAAGAGGTTTGTGTGGCTTGATCTTAGAGTTTATGGAGGTGCAAAGAAGGAGCAGTAAATGTCAGAAAGCAAAGTTTAGAGCCTAATTATATATCCTACATGTCAAACTAAAGTTTAGGCTTCGTCTTGGAAGCAGTGAGAAATCTTTAAGTCTCTTAAGCATGGGGGACCAGCCTTTACTATTGTTGTGACTGAGGAGGATGATGATGATGATGATGATGATGATGATGATGGTGATGAGGACTTTGCAAAAAGAAATCCCAGGAAGTGATGCTGAGAATCGGTGGGGAGACATGGGGTTCAACGAGGAGGCTATTGCAGTAAACCCAAGAAACTGTTAGTGGGTGAAGATCTAATGCAGATGCCCTGGGGGATGAAAAAGAGGGAACCAAATGGGTAAATGATTTGGAAGTAGAATAAAAATGTGATAACCAAATACATTATTTTTACCGAAAGAATGGGGTGAGTGTTGATATGTCTGAGGTTTTAGTTTGGAAGACCTCATGGTCTTCTTACCTGAGATAGGCCATCAAGGAGTACAGGACTTGGTGTGTGTTGCAGTTGGGGTGATGAGGATGAGTCGTGTGCACTTGTTTTATGTTTCACGTGCCCATGAGATGCTCAGTTGTACATAGCCATTAATGGTGTATATGAGAAGGGAAAGAGGGGAGAATGAGACAGATGTGAAAATATTCCCCATTGAATTGGATAATCACACAGGGTGCGATTGTTGAGGGAGAAAAAAGAAATAAGAAGAGAGAAAGGAGAGAAGAGTCTCCCCTGCTAAAAATATGTTTATTTTGCTCTTTACTGTATATTTTACTTTTTATTTTTAAAATTAATTTAATTTTTTTACTCTTTATTTTTGAGGGGGGGGGCGGGGCAGAGAGAGAGGGAGACATAGAATCTGAAGCAGGCTCCAGGCTCCAAGTGGTCAGCACAGAGCCCTACACAGGGCTCGAACTCAGAGATGTGAGATCATGACCTGAGCTGAAGTCGGGCTCTTAACGGGCTGAGCCGCATAGGTACCACTTTACTGTATATTTTAAATAGTCAATGAGACTTTTCCTGAGATCTTTCCTTGAAAACCTCTGATTTAAATCCAAGATGCTGGGTTTGTTTCTTTCTTTTTCTTTTTCTTTTTTAAGATTTTATTTTTTGGGGCTTCTGAGTGGCTCAGTCAGTTAAGTGTCCAACAGGCTCTGGTCATGATCTTGCAGCCCATGATATCAAGCTCTGTGTTGGGCTCTGTGCTGACAGCTTGGACCCTGGAGCCTGCTTTGGATTCTGTGTCTCCCTCTCTCTGCCTCTTCCCCACTCATGCTCTGTCTCCCTCTTTCAAAAATAAACAAACAGTAAAGTAAAATAAAAATAAATAAAAATAAAGATTTTATTTTTTAAGTTATGTCCACACCCAATGTGGGGCTCGAACTCACAACCCTGAGATCAAGACTCTTGTGCTCCACTGACTGAGCCACCCAGGCACCCCACTGAGGGATGCTAGCTATGTTTCTTAAATCCTTCTTCACATTCGTGATATGGATAAAAATATGTATAATACCTACCAAAATTTCTCAAAATCTAGTAGCAACCGCGAAACTGCCTTAGGCTAAATGTAACAACCAAAGACACTTTTAATAAAGTCTGTAAGTGTTTTATCTGTTGAGCTGTTCCTTATCCAGATGACCTTTCATGATGGAAACACAAACTCAAAGATGAGGCATTTTCACAAAGTCATATGCCAAGTAAAGTTACCGTATTTCAAAATATGACCAGATATGGACCAAGTAACTACAGCACAGTGGTAAAGAAAGATCAAAGGCTTGAAACTGGAAGTAGATTCACTTCTAATGACACATGGGTTGAGTTTGACTACTCCAGTTGGAAGGATGAGAGGAATGAAAAACTTAGAACATTGAAAATTTAACAAGAGACCACAATAGATAGTCCAAAACAACCCAACATTTGGAAGTACTAACAAGGAGGAAGATGAGGCCCCAAAGGCAGGTAAGTGGAGCTTTTATACTGCTAGCTTATCTTAGAGTGATTGGCAGAGAGAGTTATGGCTGGACACAGGGACCGGCTCCTGACAGGGTTTCTCTAGCATATATTCTAGTTAACTTGGGGTCTTATCAGGGCAACTAAATTCCTTCAAGACTGGACGTCTTTGGTTATCCAGGCTGAAATCTGGATTCAGAGAACAAAACAGGGATACAGTGACTAGATCTGAGCAATTAGGATTTCAGGGAGTGCACCTTGGTGTTTGTATTCTGCACTTCATTCCTCTGCCTTCTCTGATAAGGAAGCACCGTGATACCATGGCAGCCATTCCTCACCACATTCAGGGTTTGGCTGAAAAGTAGTGCTAACGCTTAGATATGGGTGTCTGTTGGGTGCTTCCTGTAGTACCTCTGTTCCTCTCCACCTGCCTTCCCTGCCCACCCCCATTATTCATCCTCATACAAATATACCCAGTGTTTTAGCATGGTAGTGAAAAGTAGCCTATTCAATGACTTACTTTCTGGTTAATCTTACTGATCAATCCATTCTCTCAGAGTAGCTAATAAGCTGGGTAGTCAGAAGCACATGCTTGGCTAGACATTCTATCCTCAGTGGGAAGGGGTGGAACTATGAGAAGAGGGGCATTTATGTTTTACTCTTTTCTAGAAATAGAAACTCAATTTGCCAGCTACCCAAAGTAGAACCAACTCGTATTGCAAGTCAGATTGTCAATGAGCATCATGACTCTGAACTTCAAATTACTGATCTAGAGTTTACATGAATATCCCTGACTATGATCAAGATACATCTTAAAGACTAAAATGAGATTGGACTTGAGATGGTTACACAGAGAAAGGAACAGGTATGGCACGGTGTAAATTCTTCTCTAATTTAGTCAGAGGAGTTAAAGAGTTAGACAGGACCTGAAAGGATCTGGAAAAGGCATCAATGACGAACACGCCACTTACGTTAAGGATTTCATGTGTTTGCTCCTATGCTTTTTGGCACATATATCAAATCTCTCCTTTTTGTGAGGAATTGGATTAGACCAGAGGTCCTTAAATTTCAGCATGCATCTCAATCTCTTGGAGAGTTCATGAAAACATCAATTTCTGAATTTTATTCCTACAGTTTCTGAGTCAGTAGTTTCAGAGTGGGGCCCAAAATGTGCATTTCTACCAAGTCCCCAGATGCCGCACGTGCTGCTGGCTTTGGGATCATATTTTGAGAACCACTGAATGCTAAATTTCTTAGTACTTCTAAGAAAATTCCTAAGCCTTAATATTTCAGGAAAGATGACACTACCAAAATTCAATGTTGAAATCACAATGTATAACCATAATATATTCTACCAAACTAGAATATTACAATTTGTTTCTTTAGAAATGATTTGCCTCCTTTGTTATCTCCTACCAAACCTTCACCCATCCCCCACACACATCACACACTTCCTAGCATCAGTATTTAAAAAATGATATATTTATTCTAGAGAAATCATGCTTCTTCCATCTTCAAGTTTAGAATAGTTTTGCCTTGAAAGATTCCCTCTTCAACTTGTGCAAAGGTAGTTATCTACCCAATCCAAATTTATAGATTTGCTTACCCAGCTGTGAAAGCTGTGCATATCATAAGGGGAGAGGGGTTGTGTGTACACTACTTTGCCATTTTGGAACAAAAGATATTTGCCTCTAGGCTAGTGTATTTTATTTTAAATAAATGATATTTGAAATTGAATTGGAAATTACATACTCTGTATCATTTATAGATCATCAAAATATAATTTAATTTGCCATCTGAGAATGGAATCTTTCTCTCTCGCTCTCGCTTCCTTTTTTTCCCCCTAAATGTTTTGCTATATTCACTGACAGTGGAGCTCCTTTGCTGCTGCTCCAGAGTTCAGTGGTTGCAATCATTTTGATCTGGCTACTCATGCAGCAGGAAAGACATTATTAAATAACCTGGACATCAAATGTGAATTCAGAACTTTTTAAAGATATATCTAACATTGATGATGATTTTAATAAGCTTGAGTAGAAGCCAAGAAGGTGCTCCTCACAAAAACCTCACTTTCAGAAATAATAGTAAAATTACCATTTTAGCTGATTAAACTAGTCCACCCCTCATTTCTTTCTTTACTCACAGTAAAGAGACTGTGAGTAACCGTGTTGACATCCTTAGAAGACTTAACACATCAGAACTGCATTTTTAAAACACTGTTGGTTTATATATTATATTCAAATTAAATACCTAATGAACTATAAGATACAGTTGAACACATCTAGTATTTAAAGCTAGCTTAAAAATTAAACTAAAGATGGAAAGATCATCAAGACTGGAGATTCTGTGCTCTGTTAAGTATGGAGAGAAAATACCAAGGACCCACAGGCTTGAGACAGTTCTCTTTATATAAAGCATTCTGATTGGACAAATGACAGCTTATTAAAGTACAGTTAATAAATTCAAATTGTTGGGGCGCCTGGGTGGCTCAGTCGGTTGAGCGTCTGACTTCGGCTCAGGTCATGATCTCGTGGTCTGTGGGTTTGAGCCCCGCGTCGGGCTCTGTGCTGACAGGTCAGAGCCTGGAGCCTGCTTCGGATTCTGTGTCTCCCTCTCTCTCTGCCCCTCCTGCACTCATGCTCTGTCTCTCTCTGTCTCAAAAATAAATAAATATTTAAAAAAAATAAATAAATTCAAATTGTATCAGCATTAACTATCCACTCAAAAATGTCTGTCCTTGTGGTCAAGGGATCCATACTAGGGACAACTGTAGAATAGATCAACGCTAATTACAATAGTATTAATAGTATTTTTTGAGTGTAAATAATATACAGGGTATTTTAAATGCATTATTTCCATTGATCCTCACATAAAATATTATTGTCTAAGTTCTGCTAGTACCCCTGTGTATCCACCAAGGAAACTGAAGTTTATAGAACTTCCTTAATGATCTCCAAATACAAGGAGCTGATAAATGGTAGAATCAGAATTCGAACTGAGACAATTAGCTTTCAAAGCCTATAAAAGAACAAAATATTATGTTTTAGAATTGACTCCTCTTTCATTGGATTGCCTGTAGTTCTTACCCACACAGTCTGTTCGGATCAGATTTACCATCATGAATTAGAATAAACAATCAGATTTATCTATCTATCTCAGCAAAAGTAACTTGAGGCACTTAGAATACAAAATACGATGGCTCCTAATACCCAGTGCTCTGCATATATTAAGTGTTTAATAAGTATTAGAGACAGGGTAAAAGAGAAGCGTGCTTGGGTGCTATGACTGTACCTGGGGAAGATCATGCTGTAAACTTTGGTCCCTCCGATGCTTCCAGTATAACATCTTATGCAATTCTTTCTTGCCTTGGAGATGGCAACTGTTTTCAGGTAATCTAACCTCTCTCTGAAGTTCCCCTTCCCCTTTTCTACTTTCTCCTAAAAAAATAAATTCTTCTCTCTACTTCACATTTTTCTCATCTTTCTCTTTGCAAAATATCAAAGCAAATCAGACACTAAAAGTGGACAGGTGTCTGTTAGTTTAACACAAGAAACCATGGCACATAATAGTATTCCCATGTCTGTCAAACAAAAGCACAGATCTTTTCTTATAATGTGCATTTCCACAATTAAATGTTTCATCCAATTTAAGCCAATAATTTTTCATTAATCCTCTACTGGAAGAAATAAAAATTACTTTTTAAAGATTAACTACTTTCCCTCAAAAAGTTAACAATAAATACATGGAACCTGTCAGATTGAGTCAAGTAAATAAACAACAATAATAAGAAACAAAAGTGCAAGAAGAGTCATGCAGACAAATTCCTAAGAGGACCAGGAAGAAGGAAGAAACATAACCAGGCAAAGATTCCTATCTCTTATTTACTGTATGAAAATAGCTTAATTTTGAAGCAAGTTTCATCCAGAAAATGAGCCAAAGACACTAAAAGTAAGAAGACAGTTTAGGGATATCTTATTGGTTTTAACTTTTCTTATTTAAAAACTTTAAGAGCAGTCGTAGATTTATAACGAAGCTGGGAGGTGAGTACAGAGTGCAGCAAAGTACAGAGATTTCTCATATGCTCCCTGTCCCTCCCCCCACCACATACTTATCCTCTCCTGTTAGCAACAACACTGATCAGGAAAGTGTGATGAATCTATGTTGACACATCACAGTCACCCGAAGTCCCCATTTTACCTCTGGATTGACTCTCGGTGTCTTACACTCTATGAGTTTAGACAAAAGTATAATGATGTATATCAATCATTAGAATAACTGATGGGGTATTTCTGTACGTTAAATATCCTCTGTGCCCTGCCTATTCATCTCTACTCTCCTACCCCTACCCCTATAACCACTTATTTTTTTATTGTTCTATAGTTTTGCCTTTCCCAAAATGCCATAGAGTCGGAATTGTACAGTATGTAAAATTTTCAGACTGACTTTTTTCACTTAATAGTATGCATTTAAGTTCCTGTGTCTTTCAATGGCTTGATCGCTCATTTGTTTTTAGTGCTAAATAATATTCCATTATTCCATTGTCTGGACGTACCACAACTCATTTATCCATTCACCTACTGAAGGACATCCTGGTTGCCTCCAAGTTTTGGCAATTAAGAATAAGCTATTGTAAACATTCATGTGCAAGTTTTTGTATGAACATAACTTTTCAGCTCCTCTCGGTAAATACCAAGAAGTGCAAAGAGTGGATTGTATGGAAAGAATTTGTTTAGTTTTTTAAAGAAAATGCCAAACTGTCTCTCAAGCGACCGTACCATTTTACATTCTGGTCAGTGATGAATGAGAGCTCCTGTGGCCCCACATCTTCACCTGTATTTGGTTTATCAGTGTTCTAGATTTTGGCCATTTTGATAGGAGTATAGTGGTATTACACTGCTCTTTTAATTTGCTTATCAATTTATTGATCTTAAAAAAAACAGCTTTTGCTTTTGTTGATTTTCTCTGTTGATTTTGTATTTTCACTTTCATTGATTTCTGCGCTAATCCTTATTATTTCTTGTCTTCTGCTTACTTGGAGCTAATTTTTCTTCTTTTTCTAGTTTTCTAATGTCGACAATTTGATGACTAATTTTGGATCTTTCTTCTTTTCTAATATGTGCAATTAAATGCTCTAACCTTCCTTTTAAGGACTGCTTTTGTTGAATCTTAGAAATTTTGATAAGTTGTGATTTCATTTCCATTTAGTTCAAAATATTTTTAAATTTCTCTTGAGATTTCTTCTCTGACCCATGTGAAGTGTGTTGTTTAATGTTGAAATATTGGAATTTTCCAGTTGTCTTTCTGTTAATGACTTCTAGTTTAGTTCCATTGTGGTCTGAGAGTAGACATTGTATAGTTTCTATTCCTTAAATGTGTAAAGGCATGTCTTATGGACCAGATGTGGTTTCTCTTGGTGAATGTTCCATGTGAGCCTCAGAAAAAAATGCGTCTTGTTGCTGGATTAAATCATCTACAGATGTTCATTACATCCATTTGGTAGATGGTGTTGTTGAGTTCATTTATATCCTTACTGATTTTCTGCTTTCTGGATCTATCCATTTCTGAGAGAGGAGTGGTAAAGTCTCAAACTAGGGTAGTGAATTCATCTATTTTTCCTTGAAATTCCATTAGGTGTTGCCTCACGAATCATGATGCTCTCTTGTTAGGCACATTAAGAAAATATATTTTTGGAGAATTGACCCCTTTATCATTTTGTGATGTCCTTATGTCTCTCTGATGACTTTCCTTATTTTGACATCTGTTCTGTCTAAAATTAATTTGGCTATTTCTGCTATCTTTGGATTAGTGTTAGCATGGCACATTTTTTCCATGCATTTGTGTTTAATCTATATGTGTCTTTATAATTAAAGGAGATTTCCTGTAGGTAACGCATAATTGTGTCATGATTTGGGGTTCACTCTGATGTCTTTAATTGGTGCATTTAGACCATTAGCATTCCTAGTGATTATTGATATAATTGGATTCAGATCTACTATGTTACTGTTTTTGGCTTGTTCCCCTTTGTTTCTGTTTTAGTCTTCACTCCTTTTCTCACTTTTGTGGTTTTAATTTAGCCTTTTGTATGATTCCATTTTCCTCTCATTTCTTAGCATATACTTTTTGTGATTGTCCTAGAGTTATACTTTTTGTGGTTGTCTTAGAGTTTGGAAAATACATTTACAAATCGTCCAAATCCACTTTCAAATAACACTATATCACTGCAAGTGTAGTGTGAACACCTTTTAATGAAACAATTCTAATACCTTTCTCCTATTCTTTGTATCACTGCTGTAATTCATTTAACTTATATATTAAAGTATATATACATATTCATTGAATACATGATAGCTGTTATTATTTTGAACAAACTGTTATCTGTTAGATCAATTAAGAAAACAAAAGTTTTTATTATAACTTATCCCTTCTTTGGTGATCTTCCTTTGTTGATACAAATTTGAGTTTTTGATTATAATATTTTCTTTCTCTCTAAAGAACTTGTTTTAACATTCCTTTAAAGACAGAAGATAGGTCTACTGGCAACAACTTCCCTCCAGTTTTATTTGTCTGATAAAATCTTTATTTCTCCTTCATTTTTGAAGGATAATTTCACAAGGTACAGAATTCTAGGTTTTTTGGGGGTTTTCTCTTAACAGTAAATATTTCATTCCACCTTCTTCCTGTTTTCATGGTTTCTGGGTTGAAATCAGATATAATTTTTATCTCTGTTCCTTTGTAGATAAGATTTTATTTTCTTTTTTTTTTTTCTGGCTCTTTTTTTTTCAAGGATTGTTTTTCTTTATCTAATTTTCTCTAATTTGAAAATGTTATTCTGAGGTGTAGTTTTATTGATGGTTATCCTGCTTGCTGTTTTTCTGAGCTTCCTTGACGTATGGTGTGGTTTCTTACATTAATTTGGGCAAATTTCCACTGCTTATTGTTTCAAATCTTTTTTCTTTTACTTTCTCTCATTCTTCTGGTATTCCCATTATGCATATCTTAAACCTTTGTAATTGTTTCACAGACTTTGGACATTCTGTTCTGGTAATTTTCTCTCTCTCTCTCTCTCTGTGTGTGTGCATGCATGTGTGTGTGTGTGTGTGTGTGTGTGTGTGTGTGTTCTTCACAGATTTTTAGGATTCTATTGATATATCTTCTAGCTCAGAGATTCCTTCCTCAGCTGTATCTGGTCTGCTAATAAGCCCATCCACCAAAGGTATCCTTCACTTCTGTTACAGTGGTTTGTACCTACAGCATTTCTTTTTCGTTCTTTCTTAGGGTTTCCATCTCCTGTTTATATCACCTATCTGTTCTAGCAGGCTGTATACTTTATCCATTAAAGCCCTTGGAATATTAATCCTAGTTGTTTTAAAGTCTCAGTCTGATTATTCCAACATCCCTGCCGTGTCTGGTTATGAGGTTTGCTCAATCTTTTCAAACTGTGTTCTTTGCTGTTTGGTGTACCTTGCAATTTTTTCTTGATAGAGACATGATGTGCTGGGTAAAATGAACTGCTGTAAATAGGCTTTTAGCAATGTAGTCCTGAGGTGTGGTGGGAGGCAACAAAGCATTCCATTGTCCTATGAGTAGGTGTCAATCTTTTAGTGAACCTATATCTCTGGACTGTGAACTACACAAGTATATGTAAGTTTTTCCCTCCCCTCTCAGGTGGGACGCGATGACTAGAATGAGCTAGATTTGGTTATTTCTCTTACCCAAGTCCTTTAGGCTCCAGTTAACTAGTTTCACATGAGGGCAGGCCCTGTTAAGAAGAACAGGCTGTTGTAGAGTATTTCAAAATGGCTCCTTTTCCATTCACCCCATGGGAATCTGACTGAACTCCTCTAGGTAAATCACTCCATTCTGTGGGGGCTCTCCCATGACTGGGTCCTCCTGGAGTCTTTAATTCTCAGAGATGTTCATACTGAAACTCCAGCAGTTCTTCAATTTCTGTTCAGGTTTCCACACTCGGCCTGGATTCCATGGCAATTTCTGCTGGTGAGTCTCTGCTCTGGTGAGTCATGACCTGTGTGTCTTTTCGGTCTTTGGAGCAGTCATTTTCCCTGGGTCTTTCCCTCTCTTATGGATTCAAGAGAGTTGTTATTTTCTGTCTGTATGCCTTTTTATTTGTTGTTAGGATGAAATGGCAACTTCTAAGCACATTACAGATGGACCTGGAATTAGGAAGTCCAGGTTTAATTTTAATGTCCTAACCCTTTATAATGTTCTAATACATATGTTCTTTCTTTTTACCTAGAGGTTTTTTTCTTTTTTTAATTAAAAAAAAAAAAAGAAAAAGCCTTATCTCTTTTACTTCTTTACTAGACTAACAAAAGCAGGGCTTGCCCAAGATGTGCCATTTACCTTTATGGCCAAGTCACAGAACAAATATCCTAAGAACCAACATAGCAATAGTTGAAGGATGAAGCTTTTCGGAATGGGCAGCCACGACACAAAATAAGTAGATGGTTTTTAGTCCAAAGGTCTTAATACCATTGGCAATGAGGAGAGCATGTGATACCAATTACGAATTGGTTAATTATGAGTCAGTGTATCACCACGGTGCCAATTATTAGTTTGTCACTGTGCCTCAGTCTATGCAGGGATGCAGTCTACAGTTGTCCCTTAATTCTTCATGTCCCTAGTTGTATGCTCTAAAGTGTGCAGATAGAATTCTTGAAAATCAGCATTGTGTGCCACTGTGGTGAAAAAGAACAAAATCAGACTGTACAATTATTTTATTTTATTGATTTTATTTAATATAATTTATTGTCAAATTGGTTTCCATACAACATGAATAATTATTTTGAATCATTATCTCTATAATTTAACAGTTGTTAAGGTGCAAATAAAATAATATGACATATGTAGTGAAAAGTTAATCTTAAAATGAATATTGGACATTAAAATGTAGCTCTGAGATAATGACTATGATGATGTCATTTTTTTTCACTTATTTAATGGATTGAATACTTTGCAACTATTTCTGGCTCCTGAAATGAGGAAGGGATTACATTTTTTCTCTTTACTGGCAATTAACTGAATGTATAATTTTGAATAATCAGTTGTAATTATTTCTTGGGCATAGTCCCATACCTTTCATCCAATTCCAAAAGCCTAACATATGTGCTGAGCTTTTGAAGTTAGCTTAGAAGTAGAAGGGTTATAATATGGGGGTTGGCAATCATTTTACTTGAAGTAGGACCAAAACTGCACTGTGCCATGCAGATGTCAGCAAAGCAAAATGCTGTCCTTAAAAATTCAGCAGCACACCATTTTACAGAAGTGGTAGTGGTCCCCTTGTGCCAAACTTGTCTGCTATGATCAAGAGAGAAAATATGACCACAGAGTAATTCAATGTGATTGACATTTGGTGTGTGAGATTCATCGAATATCCTAAAAAACAGAACTAGAGTAAGAGTGCCCAGCCGTTAAGGTATGATCTCTTCGATCTATCAGACCCAGATATTATTTTGGGGGGCATACTTTGGGAGGTTACTGAGTTCTCTGATCTTTATCTTCATTGTCTGTAAATGGGGTCAGCAAAGGTTTCTATAAGGGATCAGGTAGTAAATGTTTGATGCCTCGCCAGCTATTGGATTTTTGTTGTAACTACTCAGCTGTCCCTAGTAGAACAAAAGCACCCATAGACAGTCGGTAAACAAACAGACGTGATTGTGTTGTATTCTGATAAAACTTTATTTATAGCTATAGAATCTGAAGTTCAAATAATTTTTACATATCACAAAATATTCTTCCTTTGATTATGTGTCAACCATTTAAAAATTAAAAAATCATCCTTGATTCATTGGGTCACACAGAAACACCAGACCAGACCCAGAGGCCATACATATTTTGCCAAACTCTGATCTATAAAATGGGCATAATTTTAGTAGCTCCCTTAAGGAGTTCTGATGAAGAATAAGAGAGATAATGAAGGCAAAGTTCTTAGCATTATTTTGGCCCTTACAATTTTTATTCAAGTAAGTGTTTTTATAGACCAGTCATCCTGGGAGATGATATATATTTTTCAACTATGTTAATTGGAATAGTTTTGTGTACTTCTTTGGGAAGTGGCTTAAAAGACTGCATTAGACCCTCCTACTTGCTGAGTACTTGGAAGCATAAGCCAGCAGGGAAGAGAAGCATGAATGCACCAGATGAAATCAAATGACAGCTTTGTAGCCAGCTCCTCAGTGCCACAGGGCTTGAGTAATTCCAAGTTCTAAACAGACCAGCAACGATGCTGAGGCAATGCAATTTAGTGGGTTGAACAAGGTAGCAGGGGTCACTCACATTAAGAAGTGTTGGAAGTCAGTAAACCAGTAGGCCATTTATACAAAGTATCCTCATTAGGAATACTTTCAGAATTAGTCATGTGAGCAGAGATTTACAGCACGGATGGGGTCATGGCATGTGAAACTCACAAATGTGATATTAGACAAAAAGTGCAGAGATCGACATCAACTGTGACTTGATGCATATTTGAGTTTCCAGTGCGCAGCAAGTTTCCCTGCCTGCCAAGTTTACAGCAGTAAAACTTCTATCACTGGTGGAGCATATTGGTCTTGATTGGTTCAGGGGAGATGGTTGGGATTTAACAGTAAACACGTAGAAACCAAGCAGGGCACTCTCCTTTGTATATGTAATATCTCATGTAACCTCTACCCAACAGGCCACAGTATGTAGTGCTTTCATTTAATAGCAAAACTAAGTGGTAGAGCCAGACATAGTCTATCTGGATCCAAAGCCCATTCTCTTTTATAGCATTGAGGAGAGTTTACTTTTTCTCCTAAATGCTCCTGTTCGCTCCTTCGCTCTCTCTCTCTTAAAGTTTTGATAAAGTTGGCTAGCAGGACAGAGTTTGCTTAATGGAAGAACCCAAGATTTCTTAGTGAAAGGTAGTGCTGATATACAGACTTGCCTGGATTTTCTTTTTCTAAAATGTCATTTTCCTAGTTAGGAAACTTCCACTGTTGCATAATCCATAGGGTGTTACTTGCCACCTCCTACTTCTCTATAAATATGTAAAATATTATAATCAGATACAGTTTTATCAATAAGCTAATAAAGTACAGCTTGGAGCCCTCTCCGTGGTGGACGTGAAGAGGTGCTGGGAATGGCATGCTGCCCAGCTTAGGTATGACCCTCTATCCTATGATGGTGGCTTCCCAAAGAGGAACACATCTATCCCATGATGGTGGCTTGGGGCTGAGGACAAACCAATAGACTACCATTTTTACCTTGAATAGTTAGATCTGTTCCTGGTAGACCTCATTATCTATCTATATCCTATCTTCGACTTAAAGAGAATTCATTCAGAATCTGCTCCACTGCCTCCTACACGGAGGTTACCATGACCAGACTTCACGGCTCCATCACGCTCTGTGCACCACTGGCCTGGTGAATGCTGGCAGGGAAGAGGTGATGATACAGGGAGGAGGTAGCCAAATTGGACCAGCAGCATTCATTGCAGCCCTCTGATGACTCACCTCCATACAGGAAGCACTTTCTGAGCAGATGTGGCATTATCAATAAAGAAATGTGACACAGAAAGAAACTTTTGAATCAACAGTTTTTAAAAATGTACCCAGCTTTCCATCAGTCATGCCAGAGGAGCAATTGAATATTACCATTCTATTTTCTTCTTAGAAAATTATATCATAAAATTGCTGTCATGTGAAGAGGCAAAGGATAGGCACTGAAAATTGTTGGAAATAAAGTATTAGACAGCTGTATCAGTTTGTTAATAGTACTGATATGTTCTTTTTCTGCCTTGTGTGGTATTTGTGGCACTTGGCGGTTTTATTTCTTTATTTTTATTTGTCAGGATTTCTCATTCCTAATACATAGACACCTTCATGTTTTGGTTTTATTCATACTTTTATAGTCTTTTCTTAAAGAGAGAGTCATACAATTGAATATGTTTGGGGCACTGCAAAATCTGAATCAGCCCAAGTCCAAGGGTAGTCTCTCTTTTGGTGTGAAATGGTGTCAGTTCAAGACTGCTTCTGTGATAGAGATCTTGTCTCCTCTGTTGCAGATTCTTTCCACTCTAAATCCTTCTTTCTCACTTTGTGTGTCGCTAGGTGCGTATTTGTCAGTTGCCTTTGTATTCTTTGCCTTGGTCATATACGACTTGGAAGTGGACAATGTTGAACTTGCATATGGAGAGGGTTTTACTAGCTATGGCATTAGCCAAATTATGTGATCTCTCAATATCTCATTAAAAAATCTTTTATATGAGTTGTGTTCAGCATTGAATGAAATTATGCAGATAAAGGACCTAGAATAATTTCTGGCTTTCAAGAAATTTTCAGTAAGTGTTCGCTACTAGTATGTTTATCAACATCATTTTTATTGTCCAGATCTACAAAAGACAAGGGCTAGTTTTGGTGTCTGGTTCTTTGGATATTTACACTGGTTACAAAATCTTCATCATGGGGGTAATTCGATAGATATAAACAGTAAGAAAAATGATAAAAGTAAATTGGAGCTGTGTTTGTTGAAAATGGATGTGGTAACACAGTACTGTGGGGCACAAATGGTCCACCAACTGGCTCTGAAGACAATACCACCTTTTACCCAGAGAGTACTAAATATATTTGATTTGATACAGTAGCAAATTTCATGGAATGCTTATCCTTCTACTGTGATTACTTTGATAGGGTTCCCACAAACCATCCCATATGTAGACATATGAGGTCTCCTGTCTAAAAGTAAATCAGACTCACAGCCCATATAGATCTACTTGGTTCTGCTCAGCTCTCTTGATTAGAAGGCAGGAGGAGTTGGTATTTGTTCTGCCAGAGACATCTTAGCGCATACTAGAACACAATAAAGACTGGCAAACTGACAAGCATCTTGTAAGAATAATGCAAGTAATTTTGAGTTCCTGGGAAGAAAACTATTTTGTAAATTCAAGGCAGCCTTATATCTAACTTCCTTCCTGATGCATTGTTAAAATTGAGTTTGGAATATAAAAGAACAAAGAAGGCCATCCCTGTACGATATACAGAGGAAGTCATATTCAATTATGTGTTCTCTTAATTATAGGCCTGAATTCATAGTTAATGATAAAAAAACACATTCTTTTTCAAATTGTCGAATAAAACTCCCACATGCGTATTTATACAAAACAAACATATCTTAGTACTAGCGATGATGTTCGTGTCATTGTTCGACTGCTTTTTTCTGTAGTGCATAACTACTTGTTAAAAATATATTTCAGGAGATCAAATTAACGTAATTTCTAAAAGAGACAGATACATTATCTTCTAGCGGTAATGTATTTTGCCACATATTTTCTCCAGTAAATTAAAAAGTGTATAGAGACAGTTTTCATATTTTTGATATTTTAGTATTCCATTACTGAAGAACACTGAAAATATATGACTCAATGGAGATTTTCACATTCTTTTTTTAAAGTTTTTTTTTGTTTTTGTTTTTGTTTTTGTGTTTTTGAGAGAGAGAGAGACTGTGAGCAGGAGAGGGGCAGAGAGAGAGAGAGGGCAGGGCAGAGGATTGGAAGCAGGCTCCACGCTGACAGCAGACAGCCCAATGCAGGGCTCGAACTAAGGGATCAGGAGATCTTAACCTGAGCTGAAGCCAGACACTTAACTGATGAGCCACTCAGGAGCCCCTCACATTCATTTTTACAAAAACAAGTCAGTTTGCAGACAGAGATCATTGTTTCTTTGACATATGGAATAGTTAAAATTATAATACATCATTTAAAATAATTTTAATAAATTTTTTTCTGCCTGTACATAGTTTACATTTAATATTCATAATTAGGTCTCTAAGAATCAATCAGGGAAACTATTCACTTTGGGTAATTTTCTAAACTTAATAAGCGCTGCAGTTCTCCAACTGTAGGATGACTCGGAGAGATCTCTAGGTGATCGTTCCACAAACATTTATTCTCAACTATGTAACTGCCAGATTTGGGCAGCTCCCCACCATGATTTCTTCTTTTCTCACTTAGTTTTTTTCAACTTTATTGAGGTATAATTGACAAATGAAATTGGAGGATGATGTATACAGCATAATGATTTGATACATACACGTTGCGAGAGGATTCCTCCCATTGAGTTCATTAACACACCCAGCACTTCAGATATTTACCTTTGTTTGTGTGTGTGTGTGTGTGTGTGTGTGTGTGTGTGTGAGAGAGAGAGAGAGAGGAGAGAGAGAGAGAGAGAGAGATAAAGAGAAAGAGAGATATTTAAGTTTTGTTCTCTTAGCAAAATTCAATCATACAGTACGGTGTTACTAACTACAGTCACCATGTTATACATTAGATCCTCAGACATGATTTATTTTATAACCAAAAGTTTGTACCCTTTTACTAACTTCTTGCTGTCTCTCCCACCCTCCCCCAGCCCCTGGAAACCACTTTTCTATTCTGTGTTTCTATGAGTTTGACTTTTTTTGTTTTTCCAGATTCCACATATAAGTTAAACCATGCCATATTTGCCTTTCTCTGTCTGGCTTATTTCACTTAGCATGGTGTTCTCCAGTTTCATTCATGTTGTTGCAAATGACAAGATCTCCCTTTTTAAGGCTTAATAATAGTTTATCATATATATATAACATACCATATATATATACACACACACACATATCATGTATGTGTGTATATATATACACACACATATATGATAATAGTTTATCATATATATGGTCTATGACATGCTATATATATATATATATATATATATATATACCATATATATATATATACACACACACACCATATATGTGTATACACACACACACACACACATTTTCCTTATGCATTCATCTGTAGGACAATTAGATTGTTTCCATATCTTTGGCTATTGTGAATTAGTTTGCTAAGAACAAGGGAATACAGACACCTCTTCAAGATATTGATTTAATTTCTTTAGATATACCTGGAAGTGGTATTGAAGGATCATATAGTAGTCCTATTTATAATTTTTTGAGAAACCTCCCTCCCGTTTTCCATACTAGCTATACCACTTCACATTCCCACCAACAGTATATAGCTGTTCCCTTTTCTCCACATCCTCACTAGCATTTATTTATCTCTTATTTTCTTTGTAATAGTTATCCCGATAGATGGGAGTTGATATTTCAGTGTGGTTTTGATTTGCGTTTTCCTGATGATTAGTGATGTTGGGCACCTTTTCATGTATCCATCGGCCATTCGATCATTTTCTTTGGAAGCATATCTCTTTGGATCCTCTGTCCCTTTTATTATTGACTTGTGTTTCTGATATTGAATGATAAGAGTTCTTTGTGTATTTTGGATCTTAGTACCTTATCTGATATGTGGGGGTTTGCACCTATTTTTCTGCCATTCTGTCTGCGTTTTCATTTTGCCTATTGCTTCCTTTGCTGTGCAGAAGCTTTTTAGTTTGATGTAGCCTCATCTATTTACTTTTGCTTTTGTTGCCTTTGCTTTTGGTACAAAATCCAAAAACTAATTCCCATGACCAATATCAAGGAGCTTATCCTCTTGTTTTCTTCCAGGACCTTAAGGCTTCAGGTCTGACCTTTAGGTCTTTAATCCATTTTGAGTTAATTTTTGCGAGTGGGATAATATAGGGATCCAGTTTCACTCTTCTGTCTGTGGATATTCAGTTTTCCCAACACCATTTATTGAAGACACTATTCTCTCATTGTGTGTTCTTGGCACCTTTGTCAAGTTCAGGTAACGTTGTATGGGTTTATCTGTGGGCTCCTCATTCTGTTTCATTGATCTATGTTTCTGTTTTTATGCCAGTACCATACTGATTTGATTACTATAGCTTTATAATACAGTTTGAAATCAGGAAGTGTAATGCTGTTAGCCTCTTTTTTTTCTTTCTCAATATTGTTTGGCTATTTCGGATTTTTTGATGTTCCATATCAATATTAGGACATTTTTTCTATTTTTTTGAAAAATTCCATTAGAATTTTGATAGGGATTGCAATAAATTTGTAGATTGCATGGGTACTATGGACATTTTAATATTAAAATGGAATATTAATTCCTTCCATATTTGAACACAAAATTTCTTTCCATTGATTGTGTCTTTAAGTTTTTTTCATAAATGCCCTATAGATTTCAGTGTACAGATCTCTAAGTTTGTTGGTTAAATTTATTCCAAAAACTAGTAAATTAAAAAATTTTTAAAAAGCAAAATTATTCAAACTAATTATTTCTGATGCTACTGTAAATAGGTGTTCCTACTTTCTCTGACAGTTTGTTGCCACTGTAGAGACACACAGCTGATATTTATATATTGATTGCAGGCTGATTAGAAATTGGATTGTCAGGCCGCACCTGGGAAAGCCTGTGGCTAAGCCCCTCCCAGGCACAAAACAGGAGCTGGGTGTTTTTGTCTGTTCCTCTGTGCTGGGCCCAGGTGTATGGGGAGAGTGGGTGGATGTGTGGGCAGGAAATCTGGGGTCTCATCTTTGAGGTGGCAGCCACAAAGGTGGGGTGTCAAATGTGTGTACCAGTTCCTTCCAGGGAGATACTGGTGACTTAGTTTTGTTATTCGAGCAGGCTGGAGGGAGAAGTCAGGAGAGGTGTCCTTCAGGTTCCCTAGCTACTGAGGAGGCTCGTGGCCAGCACCTCGATGGCTGCTAAGTTAGAAACGTGGCCCTCAGGCAGCAGATTTTAAAGCATGCAGATAAACGCCTTTCCCAGAAAGACTGGGAGATGGGCGTTTTTAACTTTGTTCCTGTGCGTTGAACCCTTGGAGCGTGGCTGTAGAAAGCTTCCTCTGTACTTGGTAAGTACTACTACTTTGTTTGCTATAGTCGTGGGATTTAAGAAGAAAGCCAGCAGGACTGGGCTGATAGCAGGCAATCTGGGGACCCGTCCTTCAGGGCAAAAAAGCTGGGGTACAAGCTATGTGTACAAGCTTTTCCAGGGAGAAGCTGGTGACCTGGAGCATGCTGGAAGGAGAGAAAGCTGGAGACATATCCACTACCTTCTCCGGTCTCTGAGCCGGGGGTGGGGAGGGGAGCAGTCACAGCCAGCCCCACATGCCTGTTGAATTAGACGCCTGGCCTCAGGAGCTGTTTATTTAAAGTATGCAGATAAAATTCTTTCCAGAGAGAACTGGCAGATTGATGATTTTGCCTGCTCCCTGAGCTCTGACCCCAAGGAGGTAGCTGTGGCAAATGATTGTGCGCCCAGTAAAAATCACTTCTTTTTTGGGGCACCAGGGTGGCTTAGTTGGTTGAGCATCTGACTCCAGCTCAGGCCATGATCTCAGGGTGTGTGAGTTCGTGAGTTCGAGCCCCGCTTCAGGATTGCTGCTGTCAGCACATAGCCTGCTTCAAATCTGTCTCTCCCTCTCTCTACCCCTTCCCCGTTTGGGCTCTCTCTCTCTCTCGCAAAGATAAATCTTAAAAAAAAATAATAGTAATTGCTTCTTTATTATTATAGTCTTGTGGGCCTTATGGACCCAAGCCTCATTGACTTTCAAAGCCAAGTGTTTGGGGAGCCCTCCCCTCCAGTGTGAGTCCTAAAAATCAGGCCATTAGACATGGGACCAAACCCTTTGCTCCTCAGGGAGAATTGGGGAGTTGGAGGTTCCCCGTCAACTGCTTGGTGCTGTGGTGTGTTGGGTGGGGGAGGGGGCAGTTATGGTACGAAAACGCTCAGCCTTTCCTCCCCATTTCAATATGGGTAGTTTCTCATTTGTCTCCTGTAGGAATTGTTTGGCTAATTTCTGGATTTCTTTCAGAGGGAATTGCTCTGTGTGTAGCTATACAAATATTCAGTGTGTCCGGCGGGGGGAGGGAGCTGCAGAACCTTCTATGTCACCTTCCTGGTTCACTTCCTTCTCTCCTATTTTATTTGATAAAAAGTAGATCTACTCTTCCCGTATGGGTTAACATCCACATTACCATCACTTATTTTATTGGGATGGTTCCAAGTGTCGGAAAAGAATTACAAAGCAGACACAAACTTCTAAGAAACAGATACGTGAAAATTATTTCAACAAATGCTGAAAGCTCTTTCACATGAAATGTGTTGCCTGACACTTGACCGTTTCTCGTCTTGGAGCTGTTGTCTATAAACTGCTCTCTTTGAAACCATACTTAGGAACGAATAAAAAAATCAAAGTGATTTTGGTGAGGGTAATCATACAGAGACCCGAGTAGGAGATGTTGTGCTGAGTAGCTTGGAATAGGTGCGCACGATGTTTGTTTGAACCGATTCTGCTACCACAGGTAACAGTGAAGATCCTGTGAAGACAGTTGTGCCAGGGTCAGGTGTGGGATGGTTGCATTCCATGGTCAGCTCAGAACAGTGTATGTTGGGGCGCCTGGGTGGCTCAGTCGGTTAAGCTGCCGACTTCAGCTCAGGTCATGACCTCACGGTCTGTGAGTTAGAGGCCTGCGTCGGGCTCTGTGCTGATGGCTCAGAGCCTGGAGCCTGCTTTGGATTCTGTGTCTCCCTCTCTCTCTGCCCTTCCCCTGCTCACACTCTGTCTCTATGTCTCTCAAAAATAAATAAAAAAACATTAAAAAAATTAAAAAAAAAAAGTGTATATCCTCATAGTCTTGCCAATATGCCACACTCGGAGAATTGAGACTGACCTCTGGAACACAATGTAGGATACCCAAACCTGAATCTGGCCAGCAGGAGGTAGGGGGCTAGAGGGAGATAAGGGGCACTGTGCTGAACTGGTCTTGGGGAAGGGGTGTTAACTATGACCGGGATTTGGTGTGCTGAGCTCACCAAACTGCAGCCATCCCCTCCTCCACCTGGTCAGGCTTTTCCAATTTCTGTGACTCCCTTTTAATCTCAATTTCTACTTCACAGCCTGTTTCCCTGTTAGCCTCGGCCCTGACCTAACTGACCCTTAATGCTGTCCAAACACCATGCCCTGTCTCCTATTTAAAAATCACTTCCAGAGGGATTAAAAAAAACAAACAAAATAGATCAGTTAGATGCCCAGCAAGACCATGTACCTAGACTTAAGTAATTTTCTGTATTGGGATTCGACTTGCTAGGCTGTAGTTGCCAATCAGGCCACTGGAGAGCGGTCCCCCTTGCCCTAAGCATGCTCCAATTGTATTCTTAAGCCCTGGCTAAGCCAGAATCAGGTGTCAGCCTTATATCTGAGCTGGTGAAGCTCTTGGGCTTTGTTTCTTACTGACTCCAGCAAGCCTGAACCAGAGCCACCTGAGTCAAACACACGGCCCGCACTGATGACCAGAAGATTATCAGTGATTATGGCTAATACCTGGCCCGCCCTCAAATGGATCTGAACACTCTTTCGGAGCCTGCTATAGCCTTAGAGCTCTTAACTCTAACAGCAAACTACTACCAATCCATCAGAGGAAAAAATCTTAAATCTCAACAATCTATTTTCCACGTGAAGAACATTTTACCCAAAGAACTCTTGAAGGAGCCTTCTTTTCTGGTCTTGAAAAAACGCCGTAGGAATCAGAGCAGGTGGGCAAGGACAGAGGAACACGCTTCTAATAAAAGCGATGTGATTTAAGACAATTCACTGCTTAAGAGGCCCTCAGTATGAATCAGAACACTAATTCTCTATATAGATCTGTCAAAATTAAGGGCGATTCCATTCTCTGAGCCTGAGCTTTATTTGATTCTTTTAAGAACTCAATGCAGGAGATATGTCTGGGAAATTAGAGGTACAGATTGGCCAAAAGGGATAGACTGCCCTTTTAATTTCCTATTAAATATGATGTTAAGCAATATGATTCTATCATAGCATTGCTTTCAGCTTTAGCCTGAATTGGGATTTGTTACTTATCCAGCCTCTGAACCAGAGGCTCCTGGCACTTCTGCAGTAATTGGGGATGGAAACACCAAGAAATGTTTGGACCTTGAAGCTGTTGCCAGGTGTGACCTGTGGGGCCAGGGCATTTCTTACTAAAGTGTGAATTCATCCTGACCACTTCCGTTACCTTCGCCTGGCAGATTTTGTGGATCCTTGGTGATGTTCTGTCGTAACTCCCTGATTTATATCACCGGAGAGCAAGTTCCTGTCTGTTTTCTAAAGATGTAATAAGCCATAAAAACACAGTGTATTTTTAAAAAGAGATACTGCCAGAGTAAAACCGTAGATTTACATAATTCTTTTCCTTGTTGTACATGCTGTCTGTGATCTGGAAAAGGGGTCTTAAGTGGCTTTTTATTTGCCTAAATGCAAAATTCACAGTTTGTCATTCCTTGGCATTCTATAAGCAGGAAAGTTCATAGAGGTTTTTACGAGGATCTCTCACAGCAAATGACTTTCTCATCAGTCTTCGGGTTCCCTTTCTGCTTACTTTGCTTCCTTTTAACCCTGAGAAACTTCTGGTTTAAGCAGTGTCCCTAAGTTTGTACAGAAGCTTTGTTGCATAGTTTATGGTAAAGCATAAGGCATTCAGCCTTTAGGGGCCAGACAAGAAATCTACCTCAGTGAGGAACGGGGTTGTTGTCCTACCTATAGACAACTGGGGAGAGGTGTCTCTGCTGCTGATGAGTCAAAACAGGAAAAAAAATTAAATCTGTAGCTGATATTTGGCTTGAGAGCCACCAGTTGATGCCAATGGCAGTTGTTGGAAAAAAGACACTTTCGGGTTCTCTAAGCCTGCATTTAAATTTTGGTTCTTCTAGTTATTAGCTGCAACTTTATGAACAGATGCTTTGTTTTCCCAAGTCCAGAAACAGTCTGGCACAACTGCCTCTCTCTGCGGTAGTTAGACAGTTGTATGTGTGTATATATGTATGAAAAAACGTCATGAACCATGAAGTCACACAAAAATAAAATATTAGTAAAAAAATGATGTGTTTACTGTACACATAAATCACTACAGTTAATGATACTGTCATAAAACACAAAAACATACAGAAGATACGGTTCTTATTCTCAGCGAGATAACCCATTTGAAGAATTACACTATTATATGGATACCATCTACAAATAGGCAAGGAATATTATTTTTAGTACAATTAGTGTGCTTCATTTTTCCACTCAGGTAGAAAACAAATGATATTCGTTTTCATGTTGTAGCTTTTGTCATTTAAATAAAAAATACTTCTGGCTTCAGGCTTGGCTCAGTTCGTAGGTAGCGATGCTTTTATTTCTCTCTGTAGCCTCTTATGCTAAGACTCACCGGATCATGTGACATACCTGGTTTGGGAGGAGGGACAGCAACATCCGTGAGGCAGTGCGCAGAGCCAGGCCTCCTTAATGTGTGGGCCGGATCCCCTATCTTAAAGTAACTTCCTCCTAGGTTTCATTTCATGGGAACAACCTCCAGTCTATCCAATTTGTTTCCGAGGTTCAGACTTCAGAAAGAAGGAGTGTAAGTTCTCCTCGTGGTCCTTTCTGATTTCTCCTTTATCCCTAAGCAAATGTCTGGATGCAAAGATGTACAGTATGTAGGACATTGCATTAATAATAATAATTAATAACAAATAATTTTATTTGCTTAAATGCAAAATTCACAGTTTGTCACCGTACACCCATGCCTAAGCCAGAGATGTTTACCAAGACAAGACCTGCAGTATGATTTACTTGCTTTATTTTGAGGTAAGAACTGGAGAGTGTGGTTTGGCGAAATTTCTAAAGTTTAGGATTTGCTGTCTGTACCACAAGAAAGAGAAACTACCAACAATTTTAAAGTTGTTCTTCTCTGAGGTAAAAATAAAATGAAATTCTGCAATCTCATGTTTTATTTATTTTGAGAGAGAGAGAGAGAGAGAATGAGCGGGGTGAGGGAGAAAGAGAGGCAGATTGAGAGAATCCCAAGCAGGCTCCCTGCTGTCAGCACAGAGCCCGATGCAGGGTTCCAACTCCCAAAATGTGAGATCATGACATGAGCCAAAGTCAAGAGACAGACACCTAACCCGCTGAGCCACCCAGGTGCCTTGGAATTCTGCATTCTAATTTATCCCAATAATGACCAAGTACTGAAAAAATTCACGATAGGAATATACACCAGGAAAATAATTGTAGAGGAAGTTGGGCCTATAGACCTCGCTGCTTTGCTAAGAAACGTTTAAGGCATTATGAGGAAGTGATGCACCCAGTCATCTGTTTGGGGGTTTACAGCATTTCTCTTAGTTCGGTATCATAAAGACTAAAGCATATATGGAAAAGAAAGTCAAAAAATTATCTTTTGAGGATCCTGCAGCACTAGTGTTTGCCTTAGAGCTTTAATGACTGCCTGCTTGTGAATTTCAGTGACCATTTATTTGAAATGCCAGTTTCACTTGAGTCGTACATAGATCTAAGATATTTTGTTATAAATCTTCATTTTACTCAGAATAGCAACAAAAAATGACATTCTAATACAATCCTGGCTAGCATACAATGGTAGCACTTAAATTTGTATGTAGAAAATCTCAAATATAGGTGTTCTCTCTGGATGATCTTTTATAGAGATAGCACGGACACAAACTTGTAATTTAGGATTGGCTTCAAATAAACATCACTAGGTCAAAGCCACTCACTCTGCTATAGTGTGCCTGCATGGACAGGGCCAAGGAAATCACTGTCCCTAAAGGAAATGGCATTTCTCCCAGTATGATGCCACAAAGCCCTGCTGAGGTAATAGTTGAGGACTGATTCTGCAAGAGGCTTGCCTCTGGCATTAATTCCTATAAGTCCGTGTGTAGATGCAACACCACGCAGCAGATACATTTTAAATGTAGGAATGAACTAGAATAAATTGCCGTATAATTTACTATATAGATCTAAATATACACAGAATCCAAAGTAGCTTTAAAATGTAAAACAAACAAACAAAAAAAAACAAAAAACAAAAAAACCACCTCCCATTATGGTTCATAATTTGTCTCAGAAAGCTATTCTTTATAAGGTTTGCCAAAGGAATAGGGGTTGGTGGAGGGGGAGGATCAAAAAACATTAATAGTTCATTGTTTCCCCATTTGCCATTTGCTGTCTTCGAAATTAAAGATTTACTCTGGGGATTAAATCTGTAAACCATTCAGTGAATAAGTAATGAGTAGTATCTCCTGAATACTTAATTGATGCTTTTTTTTTAATGCATTTTACTGTGAGTTACCAAGACTGCCTAAATTACCACACGTATTATGTATTTTCCCTTCTTGTATTTTGAATGCAGACTTCAAGAGAAAGCAAGGAAACTGGCCCTAGGTTCATGCTGCTATTTTCTTCTCTGAAACTGTTACTGCTGTTTCCAAGGGAGGTTTCGCTAAGCAAAATAGCCCCATATTAAGGAGGCAATTTAAAGGTCGCTCAACATATTATCTAACATGACATTTCTGCCCCTTCCCAATGATCCGGAATCTTTTCCTCCTCAGTTGTCTCCAGTGAGCCAGGGTCCTGACAGCCACTTCATTCTGCCGCTCCTGAATTAGGTGAAGCAGTTTGTCACTTTTCTTATTTTTTTAAGGTTTTTTTTTTTTTTTTTTTTTTTTTAAGACAGACAGAGCATGAGGGGGCAGAGAGGGAGGGAGACACAGAACCCGAAGCACGCTCCCGGCTCTCAGCTGTCAGTACAGAGCCCAACGCGGGCCTCGAACACTCAAACCATGATCATGAGCAGAGCTGAAGTCTGACGCTTAAGCAACTCAGCCACCCAGGCACCCCTGTCACTTTTCTTATGTGATCCGATTAGAGAGGTGGTGAAAAATGTCTTCCAGCCACCACGAGTGCCTGACCCCAAAAGCCATTACTAAGCATTACCCCTGCCCTTAACCAAGCCCTTTCCAATAAGGAAATATTCAGCTAACTGAGAAGCCCCTAAGTCACGGCATAGACTTAAGGCGTTTTGATGAGCGTTAAGAGAGATGTTCAGAGTTAAGAGATAATCTCTTTGAAGATCGAAATTGTTAGAGCATCATATAACATTGCAAGCAGAAATTTATGAATTGAAATTGTCTGCCCTCATACCTCCTCCCCCAAAACATGTTGAAATACCGCAGAATGGGACCTTGTTTAGAAACAGAGTCTTTACCGGAATGATCAAGTTAAAATGATGTGATTAAGGTGAGCCCTAATTCAGTGTGACTGGGGTCCTCATAAGAAGGAGAAAGTTAAGCTCAGAGGCAGACACGCACAGGAGAAAGATGATGTGAGGGCAAGCACAGACGCCACGTCCAGATGGACGTGAAGGTTGGCCTAGTACTACTGTCAGCTGAGGAACACCAAAGACGGACGGACACCCACCGACTGCCACAAAGAGGCAGGAGAGCATTCTCCCCTGAAGACTTCCGAGGGTGCATGGACTTGCTGACAGCTTGATTTGGACGTGTAACCTCTAGAACTGTGATAAGATAAGATACATTTCTGTTATTTTAAGACACCCGTGATTGTAACAACAACCCTAGCACACTAATATAGAAGGGGGAAATTAAAAGGAAGGATGCTGAGAAAGAAAGTATTTTTAGGTGATTAATTTTTTAAAATATCTTCTCTTCCTATTCACTAGACTATTATTTCTTGCTACAGAATCTGTAGGAAATACAGAAAAAATACTAAAAAAATAAATTCATCAATTATATAAAAGGTTTCTTGATATTTTCATGAATTTCGTCTTAGTTTCTGGTTTATTCACATAGATTTTCTCTTTTTTTTGAAGATGAAAGCAAACTACATGCATAATTATGCTGTGTTTTAAAAACTTGTTATAAGTTTGTCCCCATAAAATATTATAAACATCAATTTTAATGCCTATACAATAGTCTATAATGTGTTTGAACTATAATGCACTTAAGTATCCTCCATTATTTTTTTTTCCTTGTTATAAATTTTGTATAAAACATCCCCATTTAAATATATTTTACCTATTAAAAATTTTTTTTACATTTTAAAGATTGAGTAACAAATTTGGATCAAATGAGTAAAATTTTGAAATGTATTGGCAAATAGTTCAATTCCAATAATCAGTAGCAGTATATCAAAGTATTTACTTTAGGGGCACCTGGGTGGCTCAGTCGGTTAAGTGTCTGACTCTTGGTTTCAACTCAGGTCATGATCTCACAGTTCGTGGGTTTGAGCCCCACATAGGGCTGTGTACTGGCAGCACAGAGCCTGCTTGGGATTCTTTCTCTTTCCCTGTCTCTCTGCCCCTTCCCTGCCCATGTGCTCTCTCTGTCAAAATAAATAACATTAAAAATAGTGTTTATTTTACAACACACTTGCTAGCATTACACATTCCTATTGAAATTCACTTTTCCTATGAATTTAGAAAATGTAAAACATACCGTTTTTAAATTTTTATTTTATTCACGATTGAAGTTGTATTTTTATGTTCCTTCATGTTTATTTTTATCATTTAAATTCTCGGATTCTTTTTATATTTATACCTTAGCCCTTATAGATATGTGTGAATTCTTTTGTCATCTTTATCTCGCATGTCTCCCTTCTATTGCTTTCTTTAATTTTATTCAGGTATTTATTTTTTATGGAGAGCAGATTTATGTTTCCGAAAAAGTCAAACCTTAGCTGATTTTTGTCTGTAATTTCTTCAGATGGTTTTAAACTTAGATAATCATTTCAGGATCACCTTAAAACGGTTGACTGAGTATGCACCCAAGACAACACTGTATTATGAAATGCTCAATGGCATATTTTAAAAAATCCATAACATAAGTAAAAACATATTATTCCCATAGTCAACCAGAAATGAATGACTAGAAGGTGGCAGACCATGGAATCTGATTACAGGAGGAGTCACAGCCCAAAAGCTATAGACAAGGCCATTCCTGGGGTGGGTGTTGAGGATGACCAGTGATGGGTGGGGGAAGGTGTTCCAAGCTTGGACATGATGTTCATGTTAATGAAGAAGGAATTTCAACAGGCAAGAGTATTTATGGGTGGAGCTACCCCCGCAAAAGTATGCAACTCTTCTGTCCTACCCCCACCTTAAGGCTAAGTAGAAGTCTTGGTGGTTAGGCAGAAGCAATGAAATTGAGCATGTAGACAAGAGCGGAATGGCAATGCCTCTGGTGTCTAGAGATATTCAGGAGGCAATGAATCTCTCTCTGACCGGAAAATTATTTCCTAATTTAGTCCTTTTTACATCCTCCTTTCCCTCACATATCCCAAGTAAAATGAGTACACATAGAAAATTCTCCAGTCATGTAAAAAAAGCAATCCCATGAAAACAAAAATGGGGGTCTCAAGGAACTTAACACATAATGGAACAGCATGACCAGAGTATAAAGAAGAAGCGTTTATATAAAATCATTGTCTTCAAAGTAATGAAGAGGAAATGTAGGCCCTAAAGAAGAGCCAACAAGAAACCTTGAAAGTATAAAATTTACTAAAATAAATAAAATTCAACATTTAAAATTGATATCAGAATGGATTCATATGAAGAGTGAATTAGCAAAGTACAAGGTCAAATAAAAAAAATCTTCCAAATTGAACCTTAAAGGTCATAGAAATGAAATATTTGGAAACAGAAGTTAGGAAACAAGACAGACCTAGATGTTCCAACATGTATGTAAAGATAATTCAGCACAAACAGGATTTTGGCAGATCCTTTGGAATTTTCTGTGCACGTGACCATGTCCGTGTATGTCAAAAAGAGTAACTTCTTGCCTAATTGCTCTGCCTATGGTTTGCTGTATTAAAGAGAAATGGTAAGAGTGGGATCCTGTGTCTCGTTTTTAAAGATTTCAGCCTCTCACTGTTACGTGTGATGTTCGGATTTGTCCTACAAGGACAATATTATTTTGAGGTAGGTTTCTTCCATATCTCATTTGTTGTTTTTATTACAAAACTATGTTGAATTTTATCAAACGCATTGTCTGCATCTATTTAAAGGATCATGTGTTTACCTGTAATTTTTTAATGTGGTAAGTCACCCTTATTGAGTTGTGTATGTGGAACCATCCTTACACGCATCGCAGGGGTAAATCCCACCTCAACATGTTGCATGAAGCTTTTAATATGCTGTCAAATTTGGTTTGCTAGTATTTTGTTGAGAATTTTTGTATCTATATTCATCAGGAATTTTGGCCTTTAGTTTTCTTTTCTTGTAGTTAATGCTGAACTCATAAAATGAGTTTGGAAGTGTTCCCTCCTTTAGTTTTTTGGGAAGAATATGAGAAGGATTGGTATTAATTCTTTAAGTATTTCATAGAAGTCACCAGTGAAGCCATCTGGTCTCAGGCTTTTCTTGGATACGGTTTTGATTACTGCTTCAATCTCCTTACTCATTAGTGGTCTGTTGAGATTTTCTGTTTCTTTATGATTCAGTCTTGGAAAGTTATATGTGTCTAGAACTTTGCCCATTTCTTCTCAGTTATCCAATTTGTTGGCCTATAATTGTTAAAATAGTTGCATATCTTCGGTATTTCTCTGACATTGATGGTAACTTTTCCCCTTTTCAGTTATTATATTTATTTGTTTATTTATGTTCTTTTTTTTAAAGGGTTTGTCAATTCTGTTTGTCTTTAAAGAAAAGCAACTCTTAGTTTTATTGATGTTTTCTATTTTTCTATTCTCTACTTCATTTATTTTTGCTCTAGTATGTATTAGTTCTTTCCTTGTACTTCTTCTTTTTCTAGTTGTTTGAAGTGTGAAATTTGTGGGATTTTAGTGATCCTTAGTTTTCTTCAATGTAAGCATTTATAGCTATAAACTTTCCTCTTAGAACTGCTTTTGATATATCTCTTAAGTCTATTGTGTTTCCATTTTCTTTGTATCAAGATATTTATTGATTTCCTCGTTGATTTCCTCTTTGGTACATTAGTGTTTAGAAGCCTTTTATTTAATCTCCCCATAAATTTTCCCCATAAAAATTTCCAAATTAAAAGAAATACAATTTTTCCACTGTAATTGATTTTTAGCTTTATACCATTGTGGTCAGAGATACATGATAGGATTCCAGTCTTATCAACTTTGTTAAACCTTTTTTATGGCTTAATGTATGATCTATTCTGGAGAATCTTCCATGTGCTTTGAGAAGAATATGTATTCTTCTGCTGTTAGACATAGTGTTCTGTGTGTATCTGTTACGTCTATTTGCTCTATTGTTAAAATCTGTTGTTCTTTAGTGGTTTTTGGTTTGGATGATCTTTTTGTTGTTGAGAGTGAGGTAGTGAAGTAATCTCTTACTGTATTAATGTTTTATTTCCGCTTTCAGTTCTGTTTGTATGTGATTTATGTACCTAGGTGCTCTGGTATTGGGTGCATAAATGTTTACAACAGTTATATCTTGATGAATTGACATCTTATTCATTATATAATAAACATTTGTCTCTTAGGACCATTTTTGACATAAAGACCGTTTGGTTTGTTAGAAGTATAACCACTCTTGCATTCTTTTGGTTACCATTTTCTTAGAATATCATTTTCAGCTGAATGTTCCTTGAAAACAAAAGTGAATCTTTTGTAGGCAGCAAATCACAAGTCCCCTTCCTCTTTTTTTTTTTAATCCATTCAGTCAATCTATGTCCTTGTACCGAATACTTTAATCAGTTATATTGAAAGTAATTATTGATAGGTAAGAACTTGTATGGTCTTATTAAATGTTTTCTGTTTGCACTTCCTTTGTTCTTCTGCTTTCTTAATTTGTGACTCCATAACTTTTTGTAGTTGTAAGATTGGATTCCTTTCTTTTAATCTCATGTGTTAATCTATTGTAGGTGTTTGCTTTGTGGTTACCACAAAGCTTATGTGAAATATCTTAGAGTTTTAACATCCTCTTTTAAACTGGTAACAAATTATCACATACAAGAACTTTATATTTTTACTCTCCCACACCCCACACATAGTAGATTATTTATGTTATAATTTATGTTTTGTATTGTATATCCAATAACGTTATTATAGTTGTAATTTTTTATTATATTTTGAAAACATTTAATTTTTACAGTAGTTTTAAGTTTATTCAAAAATCGAGAAGATGGTGAAGACTTATCACATATACTCCCTGACCCGCTGATAAATATCCTCCCCAATTACCAACATGACTCACTAGAATGGTATGTTTGGTACCCATCATGAACCTACATTTATACATCATCAATACATAGTCCATAGTTTAGCGTTCATTTTTTTAACCTTAGGGTTCATTCTCGGTGTTCTATATTCTTTGGGTTTAGACAGATGTATAATAACATACATTCATCATTAAAAGATTATTCATAGTTTTTGTGTTTGACTAACCTAAAAATGCTCTGTGTTCTGCCCTTTCATCCTTGTCTCCTCAACTTAGCACTAGCAATCACTGACTTTTTAAAAACTGATTCCATAGTTTTACCTTTTCCAGAATGTTGTATCATTGGAATCATTATCAAATTTGGCTTTGACAAATATGCATTTAAATTTTCTTTGTGTCTTGCCATGACTCATTAGCTTATTTCTTTTTAGCATTGAATAATATCCTATTGTCTGGTCGTATTGTGGACTATCTGTCCTTTCACCCACTGAAGGATATCTTGGTTGCTTCCAAGTTTTGGCAATTTTGAATAAAGTTCCTATAAACATTCATGTACAGACTTTTGTATAGACATAGGTTTTCAATAACTTTGAGTAAATACCAAGAATCATGATTGTTGGGTCATATGGTCGAACTTTAGTTTTGTGAAAAATCAGGGACACCTGGGTGGCTCAGTCAAGCGGCCAACTTCGGCTCAGGTCATGATCTCACAGTCTGTGAGTTTGAGCCCTGCGTTGGGCTCTGTGCTGACACCTCAGAGCCTGGAGCCTGCTTCAGATTCTGTGTCTCTCTCTCTCTGCCCTTCACCTGCTCACGCTCTGTCTCTATGTCTAGAAAATAAATAAAGGTTAAAAAAAAATTTAAAAATCATCTAATTTCTCTTTATCATTTTCCTTCTCTATTTAGAACTTCTTTTAACTTTTCCTGCATGACACTTCTGGCAACAAGTTCACTCATGTTTTGTTTGAGAAAACCTTTATTGAACCTTTCATTCTGAAGGATAATTCTGTAAGGTTACAGAATTGTAGGTTAGTGTTTTGTTTTGTTTCTTTTACCACTTCGAATATTGGACTCCACTCTTTTCTTGCTTGCATGGTTTCTGAGGAGATAGTGGATGTAATTCTTATCTTTATTCCTCTGTAGATAAGCTATGTTTTTTTCCTTCTGGCTTCTTTGAGGATTTTTTTTTTCTTGGTAATCTTTGATTTTCTGTAACTTAACAATGACAGGCCTAGGTGTGGTTTTATTGACATCTACCCTGCTTAGTATTCTCTATGCTGCCCAGACCTATGGCTTGGTTTCTGGCATTAATTTGGCAGATTCTCAGTATTTATTATTTAAAATATTTCTTTTGTTTCTTTCTCTTTCTTCTCCTTTTGTGTTCCTATTATGCTTACTTTCACTACTGAGGTTGACCCACAGTGCTGGGATAGTCTCTTGTATTTTATTTTCTGTCTTTGTTTTCTTTTCAGTTTTTTAGGATTCTATCCATATAATTTTTAGCTCAGAGGTTTATTTGCTAGCCCTGTCCAGTCTACTAATAAGCTCATTTAAGGCACTCTTCACTTCTGTTACAGTGATTTTTCCAGCATTCTTTTTGATTCTTAGGAATTCTATCTCCCCGTTTACATTGCCCATCTTTTGTTACATGCTATCTGCTTTATCCGTTAGAGTTCTGAGCATATTAATCAAGGTTGGGGGAGAGGTTGGCTAGAGTGTTTTGGAGTTGAATATTTCCCTTACCCAGGTCAGTTTGCCCTGATAATACCCCAGAAGCTTAGGCTCTTGTTAACTAGTTTCTCCTGAAAGTTGGTCTGGTTAACAAGATTAGATTACTTTAGTATATTTCAAAGTGATTCCTTTCCCCCTCCCCCGCTAGAAGCCTGAGGGGATTTTTCTTGATATTTTCTGTGGGAATCTCTCTAAGCTATTAGAGGAAAATCTCACAATATTGTAGGGGCCCTCTTATGCCTGGAACTCCCTTGAGGTTTTAACTCAGAGTTGTCCACACTGAGTGTCCAGCAATTCACCAATTATAGTTCAGATTTTCCTACTCCAGCTCTGGTTCTCAAGGCTTTTATCTGCTCCTGAATACCTGCTCTGGCTAGCATGACTCCCTGTGTCTGCAGGTCTCTCCAATTTTGGGGGCAATGATTTGCCCTGTGTCCTTCCCTTGCCTATGGATTCAAAAGGTACTATTGCTTTTTCACTCTTGTTTTATTTATTGTTAGGATGGAGTTGTTATTACTGAGCTCCTTTCATGAGGAATCAAAAACCAATAATAGTTATTATTAATATATGTATGTGTATATACACATATATATGTATATATTTGTGTCTGTGATATACACACACACATATATATATCATTTAAATATATGTATATTTAAATTTTATACTAGAGTTGAGATGATTTATGCACCACCATTATAATTTTAGAGAATTCGGACTTTGACTATATATTTACCTTTACTGGTGATTTTTATGCATTTGCATATTTTATTTTGTTAATTAGCATCTTTTCATTTCAGTTTAAAGAATTTTCTTTAGCATTTCTTGTAGGGCAGATGTAGTGGTGACACACTTCCTCAGCTTTGGTTGTTTGGGAAAGTATATCTTCATTTCTAAAGAACAGCTTTGGCAAGTTGTATTAAGAGTGATTAATGTTCTGCCTTTGATACAATGTATTTATAGTGTATTTTTAGTTGCTAGCAGCAAACAAACTAGTTTGTATGTGTGTTATGTAACAACATATAATTATAATGTGTAAATATATAATATATACACACATTTTATACATGTATAGTTGATTCTGGCTATTCATTATAACGATGTTCTATAAAGTCATGTGAATGCTGCATCAGCAACTCCTGAGCTATTGCTCCAAGGGAAATACAGAGTAAGGTTCTTGCAAGACTTTAGTCACATTTTTGTCAACCGGAGTGTCGTTTGCATTATATAGGCTAGTTTGTCAATGTCCCTGTGAAACAGGCTAGTCTTATGACTATTGGAAATCTGTTCTTCCATAATAGCCTTTTTCCTACAAAACACTTACAAGTACTTTTTTAATTGTCTAGCCTGCCAGTTTAATATTTTTCATGCAGTTACCACCTTTTTAAATGTATAAGCCAGCCAGTACTAGCTGAGGAAGGTTTTACATTTTTTCTCACTCTGGGTAATGTGATCATAAATTTCTTTGGCTTTCACTCTCACATGTGCTGGCCACTATGCCTCTTTTTTTTTTCTTAATCTATAATCATCTTGTGAACCCCAAATTTAATCACTTTTCCATAGTTTCATCATGCACCGTAGATGTTACTTTAGCCCATTCTGGACTATAGAATGTTTATGTATAGAACATTCTTCCTTTTCCTCAATGTACTACATTACTGCATTAACACATACTCATGGCCAACAGCACTTTAACTTAGGCCTGAACAAAACTTATCTAACACAGGCATTTTCTCCATAAGGCACATCACAGACTTTTTGCACTTAGGAACTCTAGACAGCACTTCAACCAAATGGTTGGAAGCCATTTTAAACCAGAATCACTCCAATAAGCACAAAAATACAAAAATGTAACACTTACATAGTCTTTGATACTTGTTTACAGTATGAGAGCTGAAATAAGTAGGCAGAATGTTTGACCTCACAGGGAATGTGTTCGTTGGGCCACTGAAAGTTTTCAGCACTCTGTACATGTGTGTAAATGACCACAAATTGGGGGAGTATTGATTTTGGAGTTACATATACTCCAAAGTTAGTGGGTAGGCAAATTCACAAAAGTAGAATCGACAAACAGTGAGGATTGACCCTTTGTGTGTTTAGGTAGGTGGGTGGGTAGATAGATAGGAGGGATATGAGTCTGTACTTATGAAATCAAACAATACAGAGGAATGTTTCTTCAGGAAAGGCCAAGGACTAACAAAAGGACTCACCTGATTTTCTCATGCCTACCCAGGATAATATCCCTTTTGATGAACTCAAAAGATCTTTTTTCTTTTTTTAAGTTTATTTATTTTGGGGGAGAGAGAGAGGAAGGGAGGGAGGGAGGGAGAGAGTGTGAATGGAGGATGGGCAGAGAGAGAGGAAGAGAGAGAGAATCCAAGTAACCTCCATGCTGTCAGCACAGAGCCTGAGTGGGGCTTGATCTCATGAACTGTGAGATCCTGACCTGAGATGAAATCAAGAGTCAGACGCCCAACCAACTGAGCCACCCAGGCATCATAGAACATTTTAATGATACCTGTACAGTACTCCCACCTTGTTCTATAAACTACCATAATTACGAGAGTGACATCCCATTTCCTTTGCACATTCTCTTGATGAGACTCTGCCCATACTCCAGGGCAGAAAACAGAATAGGACACAACACCAAGGGCTAGAGGTCATGGGGGCATCTTAGAATTCAATCTACCATTTGGGAGAATATTTAATTCTTTGAAAAATGTGCAGTATGTAATTTAGGATGATTCAATTCTGCTTATAGAGTATTAAAATAGGATAAATGTTAAAGGGTAGTATAAAAATTAACTAAATATGACTGGTTTTCCATGAGTTATATGAATAATTTTTATTTTCTATTCCCAGTTTAGTTATACATTCCATATTTTATACAGTAAGCGAGCAATGCTTTTACACTCAGAAAATTAGTATCTTGGTTAAGAGCATGGGTGCTGAAAAGAATGGCCTGGGTTTTAGTCCCAGATCTGCAATCTATTCCCATAGATAAGCTCTGTGACAGTGAACCTCTGTTTCTGTTTTTAATAAATCAGACTCCATTTCTGTTGACTGCTGTTAGTTGCCAAGCGCTACTATGCCCTATTCCCCTTCATCCCTATGTCTAGGAAATCTCATAATAAAGCCTGAAGGCTTCCTCCTTTTGGGCTGTTGGGAAGTTCAAACCATGTTGAGGAACCTTCACCTCACTCCCACTGCCTAACCACCACAAAAGTCTAGTCCCTTTCTTTTCTCTCACAAGCCATTCTTGGATCTACCTGGGGGTCTACCTTCTTCTTCCTAAAAACTATTATCATGTGTTATAAACATTTTCATAACCTCTGTATGTGTGGTGTCAGCTCTCTTGACGTCTAAACAAAAATTTGCGTGGAGAAAATCCATCCTGCCTCTTCACGGTAACTGAAATGTTTTATTGGTGAAATCAAGTTTAAAATGGTATCAACACTTTGCATAATTATAAGGAGTAAATTTATTAATGTATATAAAAACACTTAGAACATATAAATAGTAAACACCATATAAATGTTAGCTGTGATATTTATAAAAATTGTTAGTGATCTGATGATTTGCCCTATCTTCCTTACTCTGTGAGCTATCATTGTTCCATAGATATTTAAGTAAAAATTTAAATGAGATAGTATGTTAAAGCAAAAATTTTAGTGGGTCTTTAGAAAAAAATCATCTAATTTAGAGTAAATTGTGTTTTGGGTAAATTGTGTTCTAAATTAAGTAAAATGGACTGTGTTTATTATTATTTGAATTGTTTTGACTGTTTTCAATCTTTAAATAAGAGTTTATGATTATATTACATATTCATTTATCTGGAATTTGAGGTTACAAAATGCTTTTATAATCCTTTTCACTCTAATGAGATTGAAATAAAACATTTTAAAATGGGCTCCACCAAGAGTTTGTTCTTTGTAGCCAGCTTCTAGGGTTTATTAACTCATGGAGCTGTCTTAGGCTTCCTATATGCGTAACTAGTGAACTATAGAATTAAAAAAAAACATTAGAATGATAATTTATGGAATTAGGAATATTTAGGGAAACTTTATTCATACTTGCCGAAAGTTGGAAGAAATGAAGATGTCCTTCAAAAGATAAATGGATGATCAAACTGTGGTATATCTATTCAATGGAAATTATTTAACAATAAAAGTAAATGGGCTATTAAGACATGAAAAGACAGGGGGAAAAAGACATGGGAGAACTTTAAATTCATACTGTCAAATGAAAGAAGCCAATCTGAAAAGGCTATTAATACATGATTCCAAAAATATAACATTCTGGGAAAGGCAAAAACTATAGAAACAGTAAAAAGATGTGTTGTCACAAGGGTTCTGGGGCCAGGAGGTAGACAGGAACAGCCAGAACCCTGGAAGACTTTAGGGCAGTAAGACGATTGTGTGTGATACTCTCATGATGGATACAAATCATGATACATTTGTTAAAACACATAGAGTCTACATAGAAAAGGCATACTTTAATGTAAGATATCAATTTTAGCTAATAATCATGTGTCAGTATTGGCTCATCATTTATACCAAATACACCACACTAATGCAAAATGTTGATAATAGGGAAAATTAGGAAAGGAGAGTGGTGGAGAGTGGAAATCCTTCTGCTCAATTTTCTGTAAACTTAAAGCTGTCCAATAATTAGTGTATTAATTTTTTTTCATCTTTATTTTTCTAATTTAAATTTTAGTTAACATACCGTGCAATGTTGGTTTCAGGAGTAGAATTTTAGTGATTCAGCACTTGTATATAACACCCAGTGCTCATCGCAACAAGTACCCTCCTTAAAACCCATCACCTATCTAACCCATTTCCTACCCACCTCCCTCTGTCAACCTATAGTTTGCTCTCTATCATTAAGAGTCTGTTGTGGTTTATTTCCCTCTCTCTCCTTTTCCCCCCTTTCCATATGTTAATCTGTTTTGTTTCTTTAATTCTACATATCAGTGAAATCATATGATATTTGTCTTTCTATCATTGACTTTTTTCACTTAGCATAATATAATCTACAGGGTTCCTGGGTGGCTCAGTCAGTTAAGTGTCAGACTCTTGATTTTGGCTCAGGTCATGATCTCACAGTTTGTGGGATTGAGCTCTGCATTGGGCTTCTCACTGATAGTGTGGAGCTTGCTTGGAATTATCTTGCTCCCTCTCTCTGTCCTTCCCGCACTCATGCTCTTGCTGTCTCTCTTTCTCTCTCAAAATAAATAAATAAATAAATAAATAAATAAATAAATAAATAATAATACATTCTAGCTCCGTCCACGTCATTGTAAATGACAAGATTCCATTCTTTTTGATGCCTGAGTAATATTCCATTATATACCACACTTCGTTTATCCATTCATCAGTCATTGGACATTTGGGCTCTCTCCATAATTTGACTATTGTTGATAATCCTACTATAAACATTGGGGTGCTTGTACCCCCTTTGAATCTGTATTTTTATATCCTTTGGATAAATGCCTAATAGTGTAATTACTGGATTGTAGGATAGTTATATTTTTAGTATCTTTAGGAACGTCCATACAGTTCACCACAGTGGCTGCACCAGTTTGCATTTCCACCACCAGTGTAAGGGGTTCCCCTTTCTCCACATTCTCACCATGGCTGTTGTTTCTTATGTTATTAATTTTAGCTATTCCAACAGGTATGAGGTGGTATCTCATCATGGTTTTGATTTTTATTTCCCTGATGATGAGTGATGTTGAGAACATTTTCATGTGTCTGTTAGCCATCTGAATATTTTCTTTGGAAAAATATCTATTCATGTCTTCTGTCCATTTCTTAACTGGGTTATTTTTTTGGGTGTCGTGTTTGAGAAGTTCTTTATATATTTTGGATGCTAACCCTTTATTGGATATGTTATTCGCACATATCTTCTCCTATTCTGTAGGCTGCCTTTTAGTTTTATTGTTTCCTTCACTGTGAAAAAGCTTTTTATCTTTATGAAATCCCAATAACTCATATTTCTTTTGTTTCCCTTGTCTTCAATGATGTGTCTAGTAAGAAGTTGTTGCAACCAAGGTCAAAGAGGTTGCTACCTATTTTCTCTGGTATGATTTTGATGGTTTCCTGTCTCACATTTAGGTCTTTCATCCATTTTTAATTTACTTTTATGTATGGTGTAAGAGGTCTACTTTCATTCTTCTGCATGCAACCATCCGATTTTCCCAACACCTGTTGGGAGACTGTCTATTGAAGAGATTGTCTTCTTGCCATTGGATAGTCTTTTCTGAAGTTTAGTCAGCCATGTAGTTGTGGGTTCATTTCGGAGTTTTCTCTTCTGTTTCATTGATCTGTATGTTTGCTTTTGTGCCAGTACCATACTGTCCTGATGATTACAGTTTTGTCCTATAGCTTGAAATGATGCCTCCAGTTTTGCTTTTCTTTTTCAGGATTGCTTTGGATATTCAGGGTCTTCTGTGGTTCCATACAAATTTTAGGATTGTTTGTTCTAGTTCTGTGAAAAATGCTGGTAGTATTTTGATGGGGATTGCATTAAATGTGTAGATTACTTTAGGTAGTATAGACATTTTAAAAATGTTCTTCGAATCCATGAACATGGAATGCTTTTCTATCTCTTTGTGTCCTCTTCAATATCTTTGATAAGTCTTCTATAGTATTCAGAGTACAGATCTTTTACCTCTTTAGTTAGGTTTATTCCTAGGTATCTTATTGTTTTTGCAAATGGGATTCATTACTTGATTTTGTTTTCTGCTGCTCCGTTATTGGTGTATAGAAACAGTGTTTCTACATGTTGATTTTATATACTGTGAGTTTGTTGAATTTATGTATTCTAGTAATTTTTTGGTGGAGTCTTTTGGATTTTCTACAGAGAGTATCATATCATCCGCAAATAGTGGATATATTTGACTTCTTCTTTGCCATTTTGGGTGCCTTTGATTTCTTTTTGTTGTCTGATGGCTGAGGCTAAGACTTCTAGAGCTATGTTAAATAGTAATGGTGAGAGTAGATATCTTTGTCTTATTCCTGACTGTAGAGGAAAGACTCTCTATTTTTTCCCCATTTGTGGATGATATTAGCTGTGGGTCTCTCATATCTGGCCTTTATGATGTGAAGTATGTCACATCTATCCCTACTTTATTGAGGGTTTTTTTTTTTTTATCAAGAATGGATGCTGTATTTTGTCAAATGCTGTTTCTGCATCTCTTGACAAAATCATATAGTTCTAATCCTTTGTTTTATTAATGTGTTTTATCATGTTGATTGATTTGCAGATATTGAACTATTTCTACAGCCAGGAATAAATCCCACTTCATCATGGTGAATAATTCTTCTATGGAACTGTTGAATTAGTATCTTATGGAGAATTTTTGCATCTAGATTCATCAGAGATAATGGCCTGTAATTCTCCTTTTTAGTGGGGTCTGTGTCTGGTTTTGAAATCTAATGCTGGCTTTGTAGATAGTGAGTTTGGAAATTTTACTTCTATTTCTTTTTTTGTTTTTGGTTATTTTGTTGTTTGTTTTTTGTTGTTGTTTTGTTTTTGTTTTTGAACATTTTGAGACAAATGGGTATTAACCTTTAAATGACTAGTAGAATTCCTCTGGCAAGTCATCGGCCCATGACTCTTGTTTATTGAGAGATTTTTGATTACTAATTCAACTTCTTTGCTGGTTATGGGTATGTTCAAAGTTTCTATTTCTTCCTGTTTCAGTTTTGGTAATCTGGAGTTTCTAGGAATTTGTCCATTTCGTCCAGATTGCCGAGTTTGTTGGTATTTAATTTTTCACTGAATTCTCTTAAAATTTTTGTATTTCTGGTGGTGTTGGTTGTGATGTCTCCTCTTTCATTCATGATTTTATCTGTTTGCATCCTCTCTCTTTTTGATAAGTCTGGCTATGGGTTTATCAATTTTGTTAATTCTTTAGAAGAACCAGCTCTTAGTTTTGTTGATCTGTTCTACTTGTTTTCTCTTACTTGTTTCTATATCGTTTATTTCTGCTCTAATACTTATTATTTACCTTATTCTACTTGTTTTAGGTGTTATTTGCTGCTCTTTTTCTAAGCTTTGTAGGTATAAGATTAGATATTGTATTTGGAACCTTTCTTCTTTCTTGAAATAGTCCTGAATTGCAATATACTTCCCTCTTAGGACTGCCTTTGCTGCATCCCAAAGATTTTGGTCTCATGTTTTCATTTTCATTTGCTTCCATGAATTTTTTAATTTCTTCTTTAATTTCTTTGTTAACCCATTAATTCTTTAGTAGGATGTTCTTTAACTTCTTGTATTTGAGGGCTTTCCATATTTTTTCTTGTGGTCGACTTCAAGTTTCATAGTGTTGTGATCTGAAAATAAGCATGGTAAGATGTTGATCTTTTTGTACTTGTCGAGGACTGGTTTGTGACCCAGTATGTGATCCATTCTGGAGAATGTTCCACGTGCATTCAATAAGAATGTGTATTCTGCTGCTTTGGAAAGAAATGTTCTGAATATATCCATTAAGTCCGTCTGGTCCAGTGTGTCATTCAGAGCCATTGTTTCCTTGTTGATTTTCTGCTTAGAGGATCTACATAATGCTGTAAGTGAGGTATTAAAGTGTCTTACTATTGTAATATTATTAATGAGTTTTGATGTTTGTGACTGATTGATTTATATATTTGGGTGCTCTCAAATTAGGGCATAAATACTTAAAATTATTAGACATTCTTGTTGCATAGGCCCCTTAACTATGATATAATGCCCTTTTCATCTTTTGTTACAGTCTTTGTTTTAAAATTTCATTTGTCTGATGTAAGTATGGCTACTCTGGCCTTCTTTTGACCTCCATTAGCATGATACGTGGTTCTCTATCCCCTCACTTTGAATCTGAAAATGTATTTGGATCTATAATGAGTCTCTTGTAGGCAGCATATAGATGGATCTTGTTTTTATTTATCCATTCTGATACCCTATATCTTTTGATTAGAACATTTAGTCCATTTACATTCTGAGTGATTGTTGAAAGATAAGAATTTAGTGCCCTTGTATTGTCGGTAGAGTTGGTGTTTCTGGTAATGTTCTCTGGTTCTTTCTAGTCTTTGCTGCTTTTTTTTCCCCCCACTCAAATATTTCCCTTTAAAATTTCTTAATAGGGCTTGTTTAGTGGTCATGGACTCCTTTAGTTTTTGTTTGTTTGGGAAACTCTTTATCTGTCCTTCTATTTTGAATGACATCCTTGATGGATAGAGTATTCTTGGCTACATATTCTTCCCATTCTGCATGTTGAATATATCCTGCCACTCCTTTCTGGCCTGCCAGGTTTTTGTAGACAGATCTGCTGTGAACCTGATCTGTCTTCCCTTGTAGGTTAAGGACTTTTTTCTGTTGCTGCTTTCAGGATTCTTTCCTTGTCTGTGTATTTTGTGAATTTGATTATTATACATGTGGACAATGGCTGGCTTTTGTTGAATTTAATGGGAATTCTCTGTGCTTCTTGGATTTTGATATCTGTGTTCTTCTCCAGATTAGAGACATTTTCAGCTCTAATTTGCCCACATAAGCCTTCTTCCCCTTTTCTCTCTCTTTGTCTTCTGGGACTCCTATGATCCAAATGTCATTACATTTTAATAAATCAGAATTTCCTATGTCTGCCTGTATGACCCATGATCTTTGTCTTCCTCTTCCTTCCATCTTCAGTATCTTCCCTAACTTTATTTTCAGTATTGCTAATTTACTCCTCTGCCGACTCCATCTCAGTTTTATGGCCTCCATTTGGGTTTGCATCTTGGTTGTAGCATTTTTATTTTTGTCCTGACTAGATTTTAGTTCTTTTGTCTCTGCCGAAAGGGATTAGCTGGTGTCTTCTGTGCTTTTTTCAACCTCAGCAAATATCCTTATAATCATTGTTTTAATTCTAGTTGAAACTTCTTACTTCTATGTATTGTGATTAAATCCCTGGCCATCATTTCTTCCCGTTCTTTCTTTTGAGATGAATTCCTCTGTCTTGTCCTTGTCATTTTGAAGGGTAAAAAAATAATAGTAATAATGGAATGAAATACAAATCTTAAAAATCAAGTAAAGGATGCTAGATCCTAGGTGTGTTTTGGTCTGCTTGTTAAGAGAAGGCTGGGAAAAAAGAGAAGAGAGGAGAAAAATAAAAACGAAAAAGCTAAAGGGGTGCCTGGGTGGCTCAGTTGATCAATCAATTTGACTCTTGATTTTGACTCAGGTCATGATCTCATAGTTTTGTGAATTGAGCTCTTCATCAGGCTCTGCACTCCGACTTCATGGATCCTGGTTGGGATTCTCTGTTTCCCTCTCTTTCTCTCTCTGCCCTTCCCCTGCTTACACTCTGTATCTCTCAAAATAAAAAAAAATAATTTAAAAAACCTGAAAAGTTAAAAAATATTAAAAATAAAAAAAATTTGCTCCTTTTGTATCCAAGAAACAAAAGAAAGCAATAACAACAAGAACAAAAAAACAAACAAAAACAAAAAAAAAAGAACAACAAAACCCAAATGAAGTTAGATCTAGTTCCCCTAGAGCTGAAACTTTGCAGCAGTCTATGGTCAATACACTAAAGGAAGAGATTTGTGCTGGTCTTCTGGGGGACGGACCTGCTGCTAGGATTCTCAGGCTGACTAGCCCTAGTGGAGATGGGCCTGAAGGGCACTGGGGGCCAGGCTTGGTGTAACAGCTCCATTCTCCACTTGGTAGTACTATCTAGCTCACTGGGGTTGATCAGGGTTAGTGGACTAATGGTGAAAATGGCTTTACCCCATTTTCTAGTCTCCAGAGTGGGACGTTTGCACCCTCACAGGTGCATAATCAATCACTCCTCCCGTGTCCCCTGCTTCCCTCAGTTCCCTGCCTTCCCTCTGTGTCCAAGCTGTCCTTCTACCAGGTGTCACCTTCCTCCAGTTTTATTTCAGACACAGCTATATTTCAAAACCCCACACTTCAGAGACTTTGTTCCTATCCTGATGAACGTGGCGGCTTAATGGTGCCCACTGGGTCTTTTGCTGGTGGGGAAGCTGTATCCCTCCAAGCAGGGGAACTGCTTCTCTCTGTATAACCCAGGGGATCCTCAGACCTCACTGCCCACTCCTGCGGCTCCAACCTGCTTCCTCGCAGGAGTACTACCAGGAGCTGAGCTCTGAAACTTCAGAACTCACTCTTCAAAGCAAAACAAAACAAAAAACTGGCATTATTGCAACCCTCTCCTTTTTCTCTGTCAGTGGTTTTAAAGAGTCTCCTCTGTGTGTTTTCACTCTTTCTCGCTACTTTCAGGGGAAGTGCTTTCTTGGGCAAACTTGATGTGCTGTTCTCTTTCCAGCTCTTTCACCTCTCCATGAAAACGGCTCCCTTCCCTCTGCAGCATCACAGCTCTTCTCCCCCTCATCTCACCTCTGCACACTGTGTGCCTGCTGCATTCTCTCCCTAAAATTACATAGATGGTTCTCTTAATCCTCCAATTTCCTAGGCATTCAAAATGGTTTGATGTTGATCTAGCCGTGTTCGAGGGAACACATCCTTACTCTTCCTCCTAGTCTATTAATTTTTTTTAAATAAGATGTTATAATGATGACTTACGGCATTATTAATCCTGAATTTACTTTTAAATTACCAAAGAATGATCATTTTCATTATTATGTAAGTGTTAAACATTTTTATTATCCTTGTACTTTAAAAAGTTTTGTGCATCGTGGCCATGACTTTTATCAATGTTTTGGGATATTCAATTAAATAAAACATATATTTCCTAAATAGTCTGGATCAAGGGCTCACATTTGATATTTTTTCCCTTAAAAGGAAAGATTTTCCTAAAATTCTTTTCATATGCAATATAGATCCTAAAATCATTTCTCAAGTAAGAAAAATAATCTGCGTAGTAAAATAGTAAAGCTAGAAAAAAATCCATTCCCTCTTTTAGCACTAGTGTATACTACTCCCTCATGTAGAAGCAGACCATTAAAACAAGAAAGTTATATTTAGATACAAAGCCACAATAAAAGAATTAATCTATTCCACCAGGAATATTGATTCTTTTCTCTTTCTTGGCCCTTTTTTTTTTTTTTTTTCAAATAGAGGTAGAGTTGACATGTAACCTTATATAATGTTAAGTTGTGCAAAGTATTGATCTGATACATTTATATGTTGCAAAATGATTACCATCAGTTAGCTATTTTCTCCATATCCACATGTTATTTCTTCATTGTGTTAGAGTATTTAAGATCTAGTCTCTTAGAACCTTTGAAGTATATATTGCAGTACTGTGAACTATAATCACAGTGCAGCGTATTAGATTTCCAGAACTATTAATTCTCTTAATCAAGCTTGTACCATTAGACCAATGGCTCCCATATCCTCAGTCTCTGGTAACTAAATTCTACTCTTTTCTATGAGTTCAATTCCACATGTAAACGATATAACATAGTAGTTGTGTTTGTCTTGGTTATGTTAGCTTGTCTTTAAGGTCCATATTGTAGCAAATGAAAGGATTTCCTGTTTTCTCATGACTGAATGACATTCTATTGTATGTCAATGCATCTTCTTTATCCATTTATGCATTGATGTTACTTAGTTTGTTTCCTTATTTTGGCTAATGTGAACAATGCTGCAATGAACATAAGGGTGTAGATATTTCTTTGATATCTTGTTTTCATTTCCTTTAGATACATACCCCAAAATGGGATTACTAGATCATATGTTCTATTTTTAATTTTTTGAGGAAAAAAAGGACTATTTTCTGAAATGGCTGAACCAACTTACTTTATCACCAATAGCACACAAGGATTCCCTTTTCTCCACCTCCTCACCAACACTGGTTATCTCTTGTCTTCTTGATGACGGCCTTTCTAACAGGTGTGAAGATCATTTTGGTTTTAGTTAGCATTTCCTTGATGATTAGTGATTTGATCTTGGTCTTGAATTTCAGCAAATAAGGTATTTTTATTCTTTTTACAACTTATCATGCAAATTATTCCGTCTTCATTCAAGTAACTTCAGATAGAAATGATTTACCTCTTAATTTTCTTCCCTGCCATAAATAATGTTTCTCATGATGAGAAGGTCATTCAGGGCACGGGGTTGGTGGGTGCAGGTGGGCATAGACATCTTAGGCTGTGTCTATGTGGTGATTGCAGCATGTCAGAAAGTAGTTACGTTCAGGGTCTCCAGAAACATCACATCAGAACCTGAAAGTGCTTTGCCTTTCACTGTTTTGTGTACAGTGTGCATGGTTTACCTTGTGCATCGCAGACACTCAAGAGATGTTTGCTGTATGTACAGCATGACACTCCTAGCCAGGGCTAGACTGGTCTTTGTGCGACTTCTGACTTTGCCAACCACCTTTTACTTGATGAGCTGTACAGATAGATCATAGCTCTGAACTCAGTTTCCTCATCTGTAAATTGAGGATAAAGAGTCCTGTGTTTTAGAGTTGAAATACAATGGTATTAAAATATCAGCTCCACGAAGGCTGGGATTTTATTTTCTATATAGTTAACTGCTGTAATCCTAGTGCCTAAAATGTGCTTCATACATGTCTGGCATTCATTAGATACTGTTTGAATGAATTAAATTTGCTGATTATTGCCGGATCATTATAAGGCCTTGCAAATAGTTGAATTGTAGGATAAGTCCTTAAACCACATGTTGTTATTGTCATCTTGTGACAGAAAATGGAGCAAAGATAGTTTTAATACCCGGTTAGCAAGTGTCATAAAGACAATTCAAAGCCAAGAAGCTGAATACAGAGGTCCATACTTTTTCTTTTTTTACCATATTACATCATAAAGTATGCATGATCTTGAAAAATATTAACTGCCTAATAAATGTTAATGCTTAGTATTTCAGGAGAATCATTAAAACTGGAATTTCTGGTTCAATTAGGCTATTATATTCATTTAAAATAAAAGGCCAGTAAGTCAGTTCTACATTAAACCATGCACTTTTTATGCTTTGTGTTCAGTTTTTGTAATGAAGGGATAAGGAAAGTCCTGATTCATATAAGCAAGACTTTTATACCTGGGAAAGGTGACCGGTTCCAAAACATTTAATAGACCTGTATAGACCAAGTAATGTTTGCAAATTGTAGGGCATAAGGTCAAATGCTGTGCCTATTATTTTTAAAATAGAAAAGCAAATTCTATTTTGCATGTGTTATACATGGAATTATGCACTGGGTCACATCGTAAATATTTTCCTTCCTATGATCATGTTCACTGAAGTTTTCATTGTCCCTACGTTAAGCCTGTCCCTGGTTTTATTACTGAAATTACAATCGTCGTCCCTTCAACCTACTACCATTGGCTCTGAAAATTAGTAAGCTAAACTTTACTAGTTGTTCTTGAAAAATGAAGTGAAATAAAAACGAATATGTAAAGATGTTTAAATCTTCTAGAAACACCACTATATGCAGCTTTGTTTTCTAGGAGTGGGCTGAAAGCCCTTATCTAGGCAAAGGAACAAACAATGAAGAGTGCCGTTGATAGCTTATACCCCAGGTCAGTTAGTACGATCTCCTTGTTTCCTTTCTGCCTTGGACAGGTCTTTCTCCATCCCCTGGGCTGGGTATATGGTAATTCAGTTATAGTTAAAGTCCCAGCTTCCCTGGCAGCTAACCGTGCCATGTGATTAGGTGGTTTGGCAGTGAAATATTAATAGAAGTCATGTTTATAACTTCTGCTTTAAATGCTTAAAAAATGCAGAAGCCTACCCGTTACCCGATTTTCTTCTCTCAGACCAGACTGTAGATGTGAAGTGGAGGCAGATTTGACTATGAAGAAAAGGTTCGACACCCTGGATGGTGACAGAGTAGCAGGTTGGAAGGTACCTGGGTCCCTGAATAACCTTCATGAGGCAGAGTTTTATTCTCTTTGGAAATACCTACTTCTGGCCTTGCATACTTGAGAGCAAAGCACACTTCTATCTTGTTTAAATCATGAAGTGTAGAGATCTGTTTGTATCAACAACTTAGTTTTCAAATGATACATTCCTGGGATTAAGTGTAGATAACACCACCATCATAACTACTGGCAACAAGGAGAATGGCAACCCCTTATTAAGAACGTTCTCTGTGCTTGGCATTGTACTGTTCATTTTAAACACATGCTTTTATTGATACTTTGACACAGTCCATTGACGTAAATATTATTCTGAGACTTAGCTGAAAATTTTCTTAGTAATATTCTCTTGGTCCTTAGAAAGTAAGAGCTAAGATTGAAACCTAGGTCAGTTTGATTACAAACCTTGCAAAGTTTAATGCAAATTTATTCCACTTACAGCTTTCCAACTGTTAATTTAGTGCCTTATTATAAAAGGAGGTTGTCTATACTAACTCTCCTGACACCATTAATGAATTTAAACTGAACACAAAATGTGGTTATGTTTCTGTGATGTTAAATTAATTCATGCTGATTTTATTATTTTCCATTTTGTTTTATTGTCTCACGAACTTTCTATTGAATACTTTGTGAAGGATATTTCTAGAGTTGGATAAACAAAACCATGGGCACAACACCATCTTGTGAAGTGGGAAGGGACAAATGTACAAGTGCATCATTGTAACACTGATGACATATACATTTAGATGGTTACAGAATGAGGACTACAGAGATGATCCAGGGTGGCTAGAAAAAACTTCTGTGAAGTGTGAAAATTTGAATTGACTTTAAAAAGTAATGTATGAGGGGCACCAGAGTGGCTCAGTTAAGCATCCCACTCTTGATTTCAGCTCAGGTCATGATATCGTGGTGGTGAGATGGAGCCCCACCTCTGGTTCTGCGCTGGGCGGGGAGCCTGCTTAGGATGGTCTCCCTCTCTCTCTGTCCTCTTCCCTGTGTGCATGTGCTCTGCCCCCCAATAAAATTTAAAAAAAAGACCTCCATTTAAAAAATGTATTATAAGATGAGAGATAGAGGGTATTTCAAGGGGGTGGTAAACAGTGTAAGCAAAAAGTTGGAGCTAAAAATGAACTTAATACATGAGTAAGATACTGAAGAACTGACTTATTGGGAGTGAAGATTACCACTGGGAGAAGCATAATAAAGGGCCATCAGTACAGCTTGAGGCTAAAAGGTAGAGAATCTGGTGTATCAATATATAGTAATAGATGAAAAATAAAATCTTAAAGATAACATTTGGTGACATTTTAGAAAGATTAATCTGATTTCTGGATTGTATTCAAAAGAGGAATGAACTGAAATGAGGAAAAAGAGTTAAATCATTGAAGTAATCCAGGAGTGAATTACATAAGCACTGACTGATAGGTAGGGTTAAAATGGAAAGAAAACCCATAACTACTAGAAAAGAAGAATATGAAAGACTTAGAGGCAGTCTGGTAAAAGGTACATGGAAAACACTATTTCTAGATCACTATTTACTATTTCTGTTTCACAATCACAGGTGCATGGGCAGCTATTATCAGGTTATGAATAATCGCCATGTTTTCATCCTGTTTGACTAATTTTTGAAACGTTAGGAGGGTTGCAAATGGAGTCAGTGTCATCACCATGCAGCGAATGGAGAGTGCAAAATAGCTTCGAAAATTGGAGATGTCAAAAAATATCTAGGTTGAGTGGTCCCTTTTCCTTTCTTTGTTTTTGTTTTCATAATTTCAGAAGCAAGCACCAAGCTAAAAGAAAAAAAAGTTGAGACATGATATTGGAAGCTAGATACCTAAGCTATCTGAAAATTCTTAATAACTGGGTTCTCTTAGTAACGGTATAACTGACTAGCATTTCTTGTATGCACAAGAGAATCATTACCTTCACTATTGAAATGTCAGTTTAAACATTAGAATTCTAAATGGTTTTTGTTCAGCCCTATAGCCCTCTCTCTCTAATCCCTAAATAATGCATTGGCATCAAGATAAATACTCACTTTCAACGCAGTGTATGGTTGGATTTGTATCATAATCTATATTTTATATATCTTCACTGATGTATGCTGCTATGTGTACTTTTTAGCCTCAAGTAAAAGAAATAAAGAACTTTGCTTCTGAAACTACAGTTTGGAAGCTTTCTATGTAAATTGAGATTTAAATTTAAATTTTTGAATGCAAATATATCCATTCATACTTTTGATGTTACTTACCAATTGACTGCATTTGAATTATCAACCTCTATTGTATCTGCAACATATACAGGGTTTACAAAGTAGCTGTGATGTAATTATCCATACATAAAACAATATTAATCAACACTGAGTATCATGCATAGGCCTTCGACAGAATTGGAAATAGATAAACATTTTAAAACCAACAAAATTGAGAAATTCTATTTTGTGGGTCCTCTACTGTGATCACTCCATGAATTCTCTCCCAGCATCAGGTCCTGTGGCTTCAACTACCAGCCAGGTGCTGATGTCTTCTAAATTTAGCTCTCTAGCCTTGACTACTCTTCTGAATTCTAAACTCTTATACCCTACCTTCTACTTCGGTCTCTATGTTGATATCTAATAGGCATGTCAAACCTATCATGGTTAAATTGGGCTTCTTGGTTTTGACCCCCGTCTATTTATCTCCCAGTCTTCTCTCTGAGTTTCTAAATCACCAGTTCATCCAACTAGTTGTTCAAGAACTTAGGTCTTATTAAATTCAGTGGCAAGGCGTGTTGCACACGGCTCCAGTGTACATTGCTAACATCTCTATTCTCTCCATCTTCATTGTTGGCTGAGAATCTAAGCCTAAACCACTTCTCTTTTAAGATCTTTCTTCTTCCATTCTTGTTTCTCTGCAACTCATTTTCTACTCAGTAGCCTGGGTAATCTTTCTAAAAATCTCTAAAAGAGAAATTAGATCACTATTCTTCCCCTTATGAAACCCTCCAGGGACTTCCACGGCAATTAAATAAAATTCCTAGCTACTGCCTCTAATCTCTCGTGCCATCTTCTGCCACTGTTTTCTCTGCTAACTACATTCCAGCCACGGGCTGTCTTGATGTATCTCAAACATACCAAGTGTCTCCTTTCTTTTGAATCTTTACAATTCACATCTGAAGTACTTTGTTTCCATATTTGCATAGTTTAGTTTCTTGTTTTTACTCCTGTCTCAGTTCACAGGTTTCCTCTTCTCTGGGACTTTCTTCTACAGTTGGCTATCTAGTTACTTTCCATCAGACCACTCCGTAAGTTGCACAAGCAAAGGGACCACGTTCTGTGGCTTACCACTCTATTCAGGAGCATCTGTATCACTACCAGCTACCAAATGGGTGCTCAATAAATGGATATAGAATAAAAAATGGAATGAATGAATAAAAGGGAATGGATTACTTGAGAGTGGGCCAGATTATCTTCAGAAACACCCAGAAACACAAAATGCAAAGGGGAGATGGTTGTGCAACACCAGTAGTCAGATAGGGATTCCTGAATGGGGTGAGTCACATCTGTACTTGAAGAAGTGTGGGCTTTGTCTTGGAGACGAAGATCAGTTTTTGCCACATTGTAAATGTGCATTGGGGATATGAGGTGGGATGTTCCAGGAAAGCCAAGTGAGAATGGTGTGGAGGAGAGGAGTGGTGGTGAGCAGGTGAGGTAAATTGGCCTTAATGTTCAGTCTGAGTTTAGATTCGACCTAGGGTACAAAAAGAAACCATTGTTTGTTTTGGTGGATAAATGGCATAAAGCATTAAAAAAAATACCACACCTAAACAATCTGGAACCTTGTCTCAGAATAAAAGCCTTTTAGTGTCTAGTAACCTATTTGTTTTTCTGAATTGGTGCTTGGAACAATATGTTAAAAACAAGAGCTTTGGAGTCCCACACAGATGCGAGTGTGCCTGAAGATAGCAATTGGCTAGCTGTCTGACCTTGAACAGATACTTAACCTCTCTTCAACTCCAAACTATAATTTGCCAATTGCAAATTGTAGGATTAATTTCAAGAACATATAGAAATCATTCAGTGTTATTTCTGACGTAAGAAGGAATTAATAAATGTGATCATTGCCATTACCAATATGTTAATCCATAGTATCTGATGTGAGTTCCAGCCTGGAGGTTTAGATTGTGTCTTTTGATTCAGCAGTACCAGCTCCCTCTTTGTCTTACCACCCACCACCTGGGTTCTGACAAATGATGACATCAGCGATAAAGATGATAGAGTTAAGTTTGGTTCAAGAAATGCTTCATGATGAATAACAATAAGTAGAATTATCTTGTAGGTGGCAGAAAGCATTGGGCTGAAAGATAAATTTGAATTGTGACATTTTGCATATCACAAATTGGCATTTGGCTAAGTCTTGAATAAAATGAAATTTTATTAAATACTGAACTATATGAATGTGTCTCTTTAGGTCTTTGTTCTCAACTAGTAGTGGAATGAATGCATTCTTGAAAAGTTCGTTTATTCATTCACAAACACTGAGAACTGACAATACGCAAATGGGTATTCACTGAATTTGGGAAATAAGCATAAAAAGCAGACATGGTCTTGTTCTCATGGAGCTTAGGGTATAATGAAAGAGTTACAGAGTGCTAAGTGCTAGAAAAGAGAGATAGTTTCAAGGGATTTTGTAATAAGGAAGTATTACCAGAAACCTAACTTTATGTAAAAATATTTACAGGTTACATTAACTTGCATTGCCTTTAGAACATAGTGTATCCATGGCGAGAGAGAAAAGGGATCTATTAAAGACCAGCTTCAGTGTTTTTAATGGGAGTCTACTAAGAGTATAGGTAATTGTCATTTTGAATACAGTACAGTAAATTAAACAGCAATTTGGTCTTGAGTTGTCATTTACACGTGTGTTTGTATAGGTGTGTACGTATGTACGTGTGTATATTTCGTGGTGCTTCATTTACTACAAGACCTCTCAGCCTGTCTTTTTGTGTCTAGCATTTCTCTAAGAAAAAAAAAAAAGAAACTTCAACAATTACTCGTGCTTGTACAATATGTGTTCTCCCTTCTCTGACCCTTTTGAGAAATTACTTGTAAAATGGGTCTTCCTCATCCATGTCATTAGACTTTACATTTCTAAGCTAATGACTTACCATCAATCTGTGCAGTTTAACAATTTTTCCCTGAGTTAGAGTTTCACTGTTAGCTTTATGCTAGATTGCTCCACTTAAGTGATATCCTTTAGAGACCTTAAACTGAAAATACCTGAAACCGTACTTAGTACTATTCCTTAGTGCTGAGTCTCTCCATGCCTTCTAGTTCTTGGTGAATGTTACTGCCATTCGTCTTGACACCCAGATCAGAGTTCTGGAGCCTATGCTACAGTCTTGTTTTTTCTTCATCACTTAATATTCAAATATTTTTAAGTTTATTTATTTTCAGAGGGAGGGGCACATGTGCGGGAGGAGGGCCCAGGCAGAGAGAGAGAGGGAAAGAGACTCCCAAGCAGGCTCCCACACTGTCAGCATGGACCCCAATGTGGGGCTCGATATCACAAAATGTGAGATCATGGATCTGAGCCAAAATCAAGAGTTGGACACTTGAACTGACTGAGCCACCCAGGCACCCCTACATTCAGTTTGTGAGCAAGTCCTGTCAATGTCGTCTTTAATTTTATCTTATCTGACCCCTCTATTCTCACAGCTTCTGCCCTGGGTTGGCTCTAAATTTTCTCTCTCTCATATTGATTCATGAAGTTCTAACTTTTCCCTTCCTCTAATCCAGTTAGCTCTCCATGTTGTGCTCCATATCAGAGTGAACTACTTCGTTTTTCAAAACTGATGTTGTTTTCATCCCCGAATTTGAAGTCATTCCTCTGAATGACTTACCATTGCTATTCCCAGCACTGTTTTGTCCTACTCATTTCAGGTATTTTTTGTTTTTTTTTTTTCATGACCTTGGGTAATTTCTTCTCACGCATGTGCAGATCACTACTTCAGCAAGAACCCTAGAAAACACACTGTCACCTTTGAAATTCTTTGTGTAGCTCCCTCCTGCTATTCTGCCTCATAAGTTCTAGCTGCTTTGGCCCTTCTGAAATTTCTTTTCTTTTTTTTTAAGTTCCTTTAAATTCAAGTTAACAGCTAGTGTAGTATTCAGAAGTAGCACTTAGAACACCCAGTGCTCTTACCAACAAGTGTCTTCCTTAATGTCCATCATGCATTTAGCCCATTCCCCCACCCAACACCCTGCCAGCAACCCTCAGTTTGTTCTCTGTATTTAAGAGTCTCTTATGGTTTGCCTCCCTCTCTGTTTTTATCTTATTTTTCCTTCTCTTCCCGTGTTCATCTGTTTTGTTTCTTAAATTCCACATATGAGTAAAATCATACAGTATTTGTCTTTCTCTGACTGACTTATTTCACTTAATATAACACACTCTAGTTCCGTCCTGTCTCAAATCAGTGAGACTCCCATACACTGTTTGGGTTTCCCTGCTCTGCACTGTAGCAGGGAAACCACCCCCAGTGGAAAGCGGAGGCAATCACTGGGCTCTTTCGCTTAGCTTCTCCCAGCGATTGCAAGACCACGCTTCCAATGACTAATGTCTTCCAATGTTGGCCAGTGTCTAAAAAATATTGTTATCATATATTTTATCCGGTCTCTAGCTGTTTAAAAGCTAGGAGGATGAATATATTTTTTGTTATGCCATCACGTTCAGAAACAGAAATTCAGAAATAGGAATTTTTAAAAAGAAAAGGTAATGAGTTTATATTGATATTGACACTTCATATTTAAGGAGATACTGTCTTTTAAAAAAAATTTAGCTTTCATCATTAACATAATTATTTTTCATTTAATATTAATATAATTTCAGATAATATTAGAAAACAATGTATACATTTTACATTTCTTCTTAGCATATGTTCCATTCACCACCCTAGGGCTTAAGTCACATGGGATTATTCTTTTCTCCTCTGTACCCACAGGCAGTTTGTTTAGGGGAGTCACCATGAAAAGCCCCAGGCCCAGGTTAGAGCCTTCCAGAGACACTGGTTATCTGAGCCCTCACAGATAGAGGTCCCCGAGGGCATTCAGATCTCCAGTGATTGTTTCTGTATCAGGGGCATGGCTTATGGGGTTTTCATTTTGGTTATCCCCGCTGAGGACATTCTCATTTTAGTGCTCTGAATGGCCATATAAATGCACTTGGTGCCAGGACCTTGGGAAGTCCGATCTGACACCGTACGTAAGGCCACAACTAAGGCCTTAATGGTTTTTTTTTAAACTTCTTTCTCTCTTTTGTTTGTAATATACCCAATTGGCAGGTCGTAAGAGCACCTCCAGGGTCTCATCAAGGCCAACAGCCGATTTTTTCATTTTCTCTGAATATCTAAGGCTGATTGACAAATCTGTCTTTTAAAATCATCTCAATCTTAAAGGTGTCAAGGGGGATAGCCGTATATTTAATGAGAGCCTCCCGCAACCTCTCCAGGAAGGCCATCAGGCTCTCATTTTGTGTTTGTGAAATAGTGGCTAATTTAAGGGCTAAATCTTAGATCTTAATTTTTCCCCCCAAAACAGTGGCTAATTTAAGGGCTTAATCTTAGATCTTAATTTTTTCCCCCCAAAACATCCATCTCATTAAAAGCCTGATTTAACAAAAGCATTTTATCTTTGCAGGTCAAATTCTGAAAAGCGTTTATATATTTAACCAATTAGAACATTTACCTAAAATTCCTTTTATCTGTCTTAAACCTTGTAATGTAAAGGTGGTTTTTGTTTGTTTGTTTGTTTGTTTGTTTTTTAACCCCTCCATTTCCTGCCTGTAGGACCTTGGGAGTATGGACTGTGACCAAGCAAGATTTTCTTGGTTGTCCTAGGATGTACTGATTTTATTTTGGACCAACAGTAACTTACATATTGTCGATTGGCCATTGAGGGAGGGGGTTAAAGAGCCAAAGTCAATGTCTTTTCCCCTGTCTTTTTCAACACTGCCCACAAAAATACATTTTAACCTTGTGGATATCCATTTTTGGCATACAGTGGGCTAAGTTTAGTAAAACAGCTCGGCTTCCATGTATCTTGGTAAAAGCCTTTTATATATTATCCATCCCTCCTATGGCAGAGGCATCCATTCTTCTGCTAAACAAGAGCAACACAGACGTGGAGGATTTGGGGCTGGCACCAAGGCTACTGCTATCATTTTCCCAGACTTTGGATCAAAGGAGGAGGAATTTTAATCTTAACTCTGTGTACTTTTAAAATCCATTTATTTTAAACTTAGTCCGTTCTGACCACACATCAAGTTTCTTTTTAAAGATTATCCTTCACGAACCTTCTGTAACTTTTCTTTTGCCTTCATATTTTGTCCTTAGCCATTTCTCTCCAAACAACCCATCTGATTTAGCACAAAATTACTTTGTTTTACCCTCAGTGAAAAATATATTCCCATTCCTTATATCCTTTTTATATACCTCCTACTTTCCTACATACAGAGTTGCTTTCCTTATTTCCATCAGTTTTAAGTACACTTAGCAGAATTTTAACTGCTAGAAACCTTAGTCTCCAGTGAAAACTAGGCAGTAACCAATTGTGAACTCTATATCAGAATTTTTTAATGGCAAACTTAGGAATCCATTAAGCACAAAGCGTGTTTTTCTGCATTTTCAAATATCCTCAGTTTTTTGCAGCAAGTCAAAAGCACAAGACTACATTTAGTAATTAGTGCTTTAGCTTCTGATCTCATTAGATAGTCAATGAATTTAATCTCAATTTGTCATGCAAGCAAAACTTTAAGGTTTAGGTTACCAAGGACTTTGAAAGCTATCTTAACAATTACCATAAAAACTATGAGACAGACAAAATTAACCATCACTTTAAGTCATTCTTTTGTTAACAAATCAAAACAGAGATACCATGAGCTTATTTGACTTTTGGCAAATCTAGGTAGTATAAAAGTTTGTTTCTGGTGTGTGTGTGTGTGTGTGTGTGTGTGTGTGTGTGTGTTTTAATGTCGATAAACATTGTCTATTTCAAACCAACAAACTTAAATTAGCTTTAATTTAAGCTGAATACATTTTACTTGGGTCCATGTAAGGCAATTTGTTCCCCATGGTTAATTTTTACCTGGAATGTTGGTAGGGAAATTTGAAGTTCGTGTCCTTGAGGAGGAGCTGATGGTGCCCGAGGCACTGAGGAGCCAGTTATGCAGGCCACCCCCCACCCCAGGTGATGCAGAAAAGGAGTGGGGGAGTTGGGGGGGGAAGGGAGGGCAGATGAGGAGAGGTGCCAGCAGAAGGCAGAGAAAGAGAATTCCCAGTTTTATATCTTGTCAGCTTAGACTTCAGGTTTTTGTTTTGTTTTGTTCTGTTCTCCACTAGTGGAATTAGTCCTGAGTCCACTAGTCCAAGTCAGTCCTGAGAAGACAGGGAATTTCCCCGAAACAAAGCAGTTTTGGCAGCTCCTTGGGAATACTCCTTAGAGTCCCAGTTCTGAGGTAGAATAACCAGAGACAGTTGGCTCTAAATATCATAGTCATTGACCCAGAAAATGAACAGGAGATAAGTCCCCATACATAGGTTTGCATCCCCGGTGGAAACGAACCGTCTCCGAAACCCGAAAGAGAGCCACCAAGCATTGTAGCAGGATTCTCTCACAGAGTCGTGACACTGAGGCTTTTCATTCCAGGAAGCAACTTTATTCCCTGACGGCACTGTCCAGTTGGGTTTGTACCCAAAGAACTGAACCCAGGACACCACGTGGCATGGTTTTTTTAATATATTTTTTACTTCTTTGTCTCCATATATGGTAACACACAAACATGCAGTCTGATTAAATGGTCTCATATTACAAGGTCGTGAGGGATGTTGTCACATACGTGAATAGCAAGGTTGCCTTGAGATTTTTTTTTCCTTAGGGAGGGGACCCTACCACATGTTAAAAGACAAAGTGGAGTAGACTCAGTACACAATGAAAAGAAAATAAATCTTAATGCTGTTAAATATACCCATTTCATTAAAGTCCAGCTCCGCCCCAACATAATCTGTGTTTCTGCCATCAACATGATTATGGGTGGGGCACCTGGATGGCTCAGTCGGTTAAGCATCAGACTTTGGCTCAGTTCTCACAGATCTCACAACTCATGAGTTCGAGCCTCGCATTTGGTTCTGTGCTGACGGATCAGAGTCTGGAGTCTGCTTCAGATTTTGTGTCTTCGTCTCTCTTTGTGCCTCCCCTGCTCGTGTGTGTGCTGTCACTCTCTCTTAAAAATAAATAAACTTTAAAAAAACTAAAAAAAACATGATTATGGGATAAAAGAGGAACATAGAAGTATAACAGAAGACATGCATTGTTCATGAAGTTATTTATGAGGGTCTAATATATTTACAATATTCTTTAGTAGGGGCTCTTGGGGAGTAATGGATACTTCAGTGTGGATGAAGTAGAGGCTGGAGAATATTCAGAATTGAATTTCAAAAATAAGAGTGATACCGACAAAAGGTCCTATGTATTGTACTAAGGAATTCCTTTAAGGTGTGTTAGGAGAGCCATTAAAGCTTCTAATCTAGAAGCATGGAATTTTCAGATGCATAATTTGTAGAAGCAGTTTGTCTTTCACTGTGATCTACTAGACCTGCTAAATGAGAGACATGCCTGGAAATGAAAGACCTGTTGAAAGGCAGGGATATTGGAGGAAGGCTGGACACATGGCATTATTAGTGGGATAAAAAGGAGACAACTTCTAAAAGTGTTTTTGGTGTTAAAAAAAAAAACAAACAAACAAAGGAGGACCCTGACCAACAGCAACTTCTCATCTAGTAATGATCTTAAGAAATATACTAATATAATGAACTAGGAAAGTGTGTTTAGAGTTGCATTAATGATTATAGAATGCTTTTTCATTCTTGCAAAACAACGGGGAGGAAGTAGGAGCTAGAAAATGATATATTTTGCTACTTGTTGTTACTTTTTACTAGTATCATTTCCTGTAAGATTTATGTTGTTAATATCTAGTAATCAAAAGGCGTTTGGTGTTTGCTGCCAACAAACACAAAAACATAGATAATTAAGGACCATGGTGTTTTTATACAAAGTTATGTTGTTATGAGCCAGAATTCTATATACATCAGATGATGAAACTGTCAACTTACAGGGAAGAATCCAACTTTATTGGAATAAAACTTATTTCTTGAAAAAATTGGAACTTAACCCAATTTTGATGGCAGATGTATTACTGAAGCATTTATTTTTAGGTTATAATTACAATGGCTGTATTTGAGTGTTCTACAAATGAAATTTTGTTATTCATGGGAGTTTGTTTACACATTTAACTATTAAAATATCCTGATAGCCAGTTTCAACTAGGTGAGTGTAAAGTTGCAAGTTACTTTATAAAAGCGGCTTCATTAAATGGACATCACATTTTTATATTGTGAAATAAAGTGTTGCTAGCTTGGAGAAAATTCCCCACTTGTCCTTCAATTGAATAACACAAATAATATTATTAACTTACTTTCTCATGCTGTAAGCGTGTCTGCTACAGGGCTTGAATCACATGTGATCAAATAAAGTACACTGTGAAGATCATCTAGAGTATGGAGGCTCAGAATTGAAAAGAAGTTGAGGGAATAGCTGTCTGGGCTGGGGATAAATGGATTTGGAGCAGCTGTTGATAGCTATTAAGATGGTAGCTGCGCCTTTGGAATATTAAAGGGCAAGCATCACATTCATGATGGATCTTAGAAAGTTTTCAAGCTAATTAACGATGCAAATGTATTTAGCAATTAGCAATACTGAACATGTATCACTGTTTCTTCTATATTGTGTATTTTACAATAAAGTTTTAAAATTTTACTACCAAGGCTATTCATATTTTAACTTAGACAGACACGGCAGTATTTGGAATACATAGCCCCCTTCTGGTTGTTCAATGATCTTTCACTGATAACCAGCCACATTGGATTTTTACAAAGCTTCTGTTACTGAATTTCAGAAATTTTAGGTCATGCTATGTTCATGTTTTCCTTTAATTTATTCATATTTGCCTTCTATTGTTCATTTAATGAAAATATAAGCCAGTTGGAAGTCCTTAGTTTTTCTCTACTTAGAAAAACCAGCATCACAGGTAGACTAGCATGAGAAGGAATATATTCTTCCAGAACTATTTCAGCGTGATTAGAGGACATATACATAGACTGTAATATGGTATAATAAATTGGTACCTGATTCAGTCTGTTAATAAACAGCAGAGCCAAGTCAATTACAGAGGGGAAGAACAAGAGGCACAAGAGTAACGGAGGTGGTTTGAGAAGAATGCATCTAGAAGACACTCTTGCCCTCATCATCTTCACTTATTCCTGAGGTGTGCCTTTAGCAGCTCCCAGCGTAGGCTCTAAAGTCATTATCTTGTTCTGGGTTGCTGGAAGGAGTCAGTGAGGTGACCAGACAGCAGATGGAATGAATAAACAATTACACAGCTCCTTAACAAATTTGTCCCCTATGCCTCTCCAGTAAGAATTTTAGTGGAGGTGAGATAATGAGTTAAGATGGAAAATGTTAGCTACATGCCATCCGCATCATTAGCTGACCCCCTGGGCCCGCCGGTGAGCCAAGTACAGTGACCTGACTATCTGAGCTCTGTCCTTTTTGTCCAGCATCAAATAAAAACTTAATTAACAAATTTGTATTTAATTTTGTGACTTGGATACAAAAGTATTTTGTAGACATTTTTTTTTGATAGTACTGATATATAGAAAGGGCACTAAGTACTTTGTAAATATTAGGTCTGACATGCTCATTGTTTAAAGTGTCAGTGTGGGTGCAGTCATTGAAAGAATATGCTGTATTAAAGACAGCAGCACAGAAAAGTTGGCCTGTTTTATTTCCTACATTTGCCACCCGCTCCAAAATTTGCTATGACGTTTAAAACTCATTCTTAACTTTAGAATTACTATTTAAATAAATATTTATTTTTAAGTATTTAAAGTTAAATCTTTGTGAATTAAATATAAAACATTTATTAAAAATATATAATAAAAATCTAATATATCTAATATCAAGCTTTTATTAAATAGATAATTATTTAAGTAAATTAAACAGGATTTATGGGGCCCCTGGTTGGCTCAGTCAGTTAAGTGTCCAACTTTGTCTCAGGTCATGATCTCGCAGTTTATGGGTTCGAGCCCTGTGTCAGCCTCTGTGCTGACAGCTCAGAGCCTGGAGCCTGTTTGGGATTCTGTGTCTCCGTCTCTCTCTGCCCCTCCCCCACTCACACTGTGTCTTCAGTCTCTCTCAAAAAATGAATTAATGTTAAAAAATTTTAAAAAATTTAAATATATTTAAATATATAATTCATATTAAATTTAAGTAAGTAACATTTAATTATATAGGAAATTAAGTATCTCTCAGTGATACTTGCTTCAGGGTATAAGTTGGTCACATGTTGGCAGATAACAGGAGACACTCATTGCCTTTATACTCTAAAAATTGCAGATACTAATAAGCAACAGATTCATGGACCCAGTTTAGTGCATTAAAAAAATCCCAAAGCATTAAGTTTTCTTATATCTGCTGTATACTTTTTTAAAATTACTTTTTACCTGGTTTTTACTCTCCCTTTTCAATGAAATATTTCCACATTTTTTTCTTGCAGCCAGATTATAACTAAATCTTACATGCAGTCAATCAGGCAAGGAAGAACGTTTATATATACACAATAAAACACTTGACTATAAGTTGAATCTTAGCTACTCTGTTAATAATATATATAGTTACTACAAGTCACCGGGTATTGATTAGGAGTTTGCCGCCTTGTGCAATAAAGAAGAAACGTTTACATTATTTCTCTGAAATACATATTTAAAGAGTTTGCATTGATAAAAATCTGAAGGAAACAAACAGAATTATCAGAAATTATGTGTCCGCTGCATATAAATCGAGAGCCCTGGAGATAAAGCCCTTTTCTTGGTCCAAAGTGCAACAAATTTAGAGAAAATCTTCCTAGACTCTTTGTCTCTTTGGCACATACCCAGCTTGGAACTGGTAAGTACTCATATCTACAAAGGTCAGTGTGTAATGAGACTAAGAACTCTCTCTAGTAACTAAAATTGAACAAAGAAAAATAACACAGAGCAAGCATATTGTCATCAAACCAATTTTGTTGAGCAGTTGTGATCCACACCTTTAATGGAGTCTGAAGTGCATTTTCTGTGTGCAGTGTAGACCGATGGTTACAAAAGAAGTGAGCTATAGACTTTGTGCTCAAGAAGTCAAGATCTGTTTGTGGACACAGTATCTCTCACCCTTCACTGCACTGTGCGTATATGGTTAGCGCTCTCAAATTATCATCTCCACTCTGGAGATCTTTCCTGAACTTTAGACTCAATATCTAGCTGTCTACTTGACACCGAGGGTTTAATGGTGCTAATTAATGTCTTCATATTCCCCCAAGACTTGCACCTTGAGACTTTCCATATCGATTGATGGCAACTACATCTTTCTAACTGTCTCAAGCCAAGAACTTTGTAGTCATTCATGACCTCTCACTTCCTCTCACACTGCACCTGCAGTCCATCAGATATCCTTTGACATCGCTGTGTCCCAGGGAGATTTTTCTGATAGCCTCCTAAGTGTCATGACTGCTTCCGTCGATACTGCCTACCCCCAGCAGTCTTTTCTCAAAACAACACTAAGAAGGACTCTTTAAAAATAACTATCTCATTATGCTGTCCTTCAACTCAAACCCTCTACATGCTTCTATATTACTTGGAGTAACTACTAAATTCCTTAAAATGGCCCTAGGTCCTACAAAATGCATCTCCCCATTTCTTTTAAAATTTAGTATAAGAGTTTCCATACACCCCCCCACGCTCACAGTTTCCTTTAGTGTTAACACATTACTGTGGTACATTCGTTACAATTAATTTACAAATATGGATGCAGTATTACTAGTTGGAATCTATATTTTACTCAGATTTCCTTACCTTTTATTTCATCTTATGTTCCAGGATCTTATCTAGCATACCATAATTATATTTATTTGCCATATCTTCAGTTCTTCTGGCTGTGAGTTTTTCAGCGTTTTCCTGCTTTCAATAACAAAAGTTCCAGTTTTGAACACTTTCATATATATATTTTGTGGAATTTTTCTCAACTGGGATTTGTCTGATGTCTCTCTTACGATTAGGTTAGAGTTATGGGTTTGCAGGAGAGGGATTACAGAGGTGACTTTCAATACTTCTTATCAGCGATATATGCTAGCAGTATCATATCACTATTGATGGTAAACTTAATCTAAGAGGTAGTGTTTGTCATATTTGCTCATGACAAAATTAATGGTTTGAACTTCTTTCAATACTATATTTTTGGAAGGAACCTAATATGTGCAAGCCACACCTAAGAAATGGGGAACTATGCTTCCCTGCCATGAGGGCAGGGAATCTATGTCTTTTACTTGGAGTTCATCTACAATGAACGTTTATGTCTCTCATTTATTCATTCAATAATTTCTACCTATGGATTCTTGGATGTTTGTTTTATGCATTGGATTATAATTCAGTATTTCTTTTATTTCTTGGATTATTTCACCTTTGTCCTTGGGAGCCCTTTCACTTGACTCCTGCGCCCCTTTGATATACCCCCTTTACTGTGTGTGTGTGTGTGTGTGTGCCTGTGCATGCACGCGTGTGTGTGTGTGTGTGTTAGTATTTTCTTATGTTCTAGGCACTACACGTTTGTCTAATATCGTGTATTTACTCCTTTCTCTAGCTCTAGAATCAACTCTTTCTCTAAAAAGCTCTGATTCTTTTCATTGGAGAGTTGTATTAAAAACAGTATCTGGGCTCTGGGTGTGCTCATGACTGTTGGGGTGGTATTTCTCCTAGTCCTAGTCTCGGCTGATGGAGCAAGGAAACCATGCGCATGTACTAAACTTTATATATGCATAGATTTATCAACATTTATTTAAGTATCTATATGTATTTATATTAAGCTAAACAGAAGTTCACAATTAAGGTCTTAAACTCTAACCCATCACCACATGGATCACTGTAACCTTTCGACACACGTCTCTATAAATTCCCACTCTTAGTCCCCATCATTTACTTAACTCTTCAGTTCCAGTATATATGTACAGCAGTAACAGAGTTGTTGACTTGACCTGTACTCTCCTGAGAGCTTTATCAACTGGAACAAAGACTTGTGTACACTTTCTGTTACATTCAGTCACATTGTCAACAGAAAAAAAAAATGCCAACCTCAAAGTAGGTTAGCAAGTGGTTTATCTATTGTCTTACTGAGATTGCTGAGAAGAACTGCTCTGAAGCTAGTTAACTACAGGAGATAATATTTACAGAGAGGATAAAGGGGTGCACAGGCTTGCAAGCAGTTCCCAAATATTGCACGTCACAAGGTATAATTTGTTCACTTACAAAAATTAAGGTTTCTGATTTCTTCATCAACATGAGAAAGACCCTTAGGTCATCTTAATACATTATGTTTCTGCCATATCTGATTGTTTAAAAATACTGCTTTCATGCCTTCACTTAATTGATTTTCTGGTTCTTTCTGTTCCTGATTTCTCTTTGAGTTCAGTTGAGATGGTCACATAAAGCTGACATCAGTCACACACTACTACAATTTTAGTGCACAACACAGAGTCCACTCATTTTATTATTATTTTTTTACTTTTTGTAATGTTTGTTTATTTTTGAAAGAGAGAGCGAGAGCAGGGGAGGGGCAGAGAGAGAGGGAGACACAGATCTGAAGGGGGCTCCAGTCTCTGAGCTGTCAGCACAGAGCCTGATGTGGGGCTGGAACTCAAAAACCACAAGATCATGACCTGAGCCAAAGTCAGACACTTAACCGACTGAACCATCCAGGCACCCCCCACTCATTTTTTTTCTTTTTTTTAAAATTTTTGTTAATATTTGTTTATTTTTGAGAGAGAGAGAGAGAGAGAGAGAGAGAGAGAGAGAGTGCCAGTGGGGGAGGGCAGAGAGAGGGAGACAGAATCCAGTGCAGGCTCCAGGCTCTGAGCTGTTAGCACAAAGCCCCACATGGGGCTCGAACCCACAAACTGTGAAGTTAGAACCTGAGCTGAAGTCAGTTGTTTAACCAACTGGGCCCCCCAGGTGCCTCTCCACTCATTTTCAAAGTTACTTAGGTCAGTGGCTTCCCTCCCACCCTATCCCTTTCACTGAGGTTATTTCTATACGTTTTTAATATAGCTAGATTTTTTTTCTCACAGTCTGCTCTTCATTCTGGGAGCACCAGGCTTCCCAAATTATTATTTGAATTGGTCTATTCTTTGTGCTGTAAATTTCCATCAATGTGGAAAAATGCATAGTGTCAGGTATCTTGCATTACAGTCTTTGACTTAATAGTTTCAGTACCTGAAAATCCTCTGTGCTTCATTTGCTCTGTCCTCCCAAATCTCTGGCAACCACTGATCAAGTTACTGTCACCACTATTACTGAGGTTTTGAAATTTCCAGATTGTCGCATAAATGGAATTATGCAGACTTAACCATTTTCACCCTGTATCCATTGAGCAGTGTGCATTTGGTATTCATCCATGTGATCTTACAGCATAATAACAGCTCATTCATTTTTATCACCACAAGTATTCCATTGTATGGGTATACCACAGTTTGTCCATTCAAAGCTAAAGAAAATTTTTGTTACTCCCAGTTTTGGGTGATGGTGAGAAAAGCTACTATGAGCATTCTTAGGCAGACTTCATGTGTGTATACATTTTTACATCATTTGAGTAAATACCTAGGATTATGATTGCTTGATCATAGTGTGAGACTCTACTTTTGAAAGCTACTGCCACACCGCCTTCCAAATGGGCTGTGGCATTTTGCATTCCCACCAGCAGGGTGTGAGAGCGCCTATTGTGCTATTAACACCCCAGTTAGTCTTTTGGACCTTAGCTGTTCCAATAGGTGTATAGCGGCATCTTATTTTCATTTGTGTTTCCCCAATCACATACGATTTTGTTCATTTTTGCCCCTGCTTATTTCCCATCTGTATATCCTCTTTGATGAGGTGCTTGTTCAGAGTTTTTGCCTGTCTTTAAAGTCAGTTTATTTTCTCAGGTATTTTTAGGTATTCTTTGTATATTTTGGACCCAAGTCCTTTATCACATATGTGATTTGCAAATAATTTATCCCACTCTGACTTGTCTTTCTGTTGTCCAAAAAGTGACTTTTTCAGAGGAAATGTTTTAATTTTAATGGAGTCCAATTCGTCAGTTTTCTTGCACCATGCTTTTAGTGTTGTATATAAAAGCTAAACACCAAACTCATGATTTTAAAGCTTCCTTTTTAAATTTTCATGAGCTCTGTACTAAGGATATTAAGTATTTATTTTATAGTTGATATGAACATGTTTCCAGTTTTGTTACTTGCCTTACAATTTATGATCATTTGACAAGAAGTAGTAAATTATGTCAGTCCTTTCTTCTGTAATGTCTTATACACTTTCCATTGCTTTTAAGCTTAATATGGTTTTATCCAACTTTAAATGTCACTTTTATTCTCTTCACTTTTTAAAAGTAGCTTATAAAATAGCCTCTACAAAATAGAGGTTTTTATACTCTAATTCGAAATTTATTGTAAGGCAAAATTTGTGTTTTTAAAGGAAATATTTAGCCTCGTATCTGAGCAGCATCTATGGAATAACTGTCAAATTTTATATATGTGTCCACGGATGCGTACGTGTGTGTATATTACTATTTGTTGTAGTCCATTAATTTGCCTGTTCATTTTCATATTGTTACTATGATGTATCAGTTATTATAACTTCATAAAGTAATACATTTTAATATATGATAGGTCAAGATTCCCATTACTCTTCTTCCTTTGATACATTTTAGCATTCTTACCTATTATTCATTTGGATGAATATAGATGATAGTTACAATTATTTAGTCCTCTTCTATGATGTATGTTACTGATATTTAAGTTGGAAATACATATTTTAAGCACTAAAAAGACTTTTTTATTTTTTTCTCATTCGTTTGTTTATTCATAAAGCACACTCATACCAAACACCTACCATGTGTGTATGCATGGGGAACACATCAGTTAAGATTATAGATAGTTTTTGCAGGCATGAAGCTGACAGTCTAATGGGTTATATCTTTCAATTTATCCAGGTTTTTATTAGTATTTATGAATACTAATTATAATTTATTCTTAAAGGTATCTCATGTCGGGTAGTAATATTCTTTTGTGCCTTTAAGGTGTAAGCTCTAGTGTAATTGAGAGCAATTGTAAGTTACCTTTTTTCCACCTTATATTTATATAGTAATTATTTTCAAGCCTTTCCATTATTTTCTATTTTTTGGCATGTGAACTCTAGAGTAGGTTTCATTGACTTTAATTTATTATAGTGGTTTAGAAATTGTTTATTTTCAATTTGTCACCTTTTTAAAAAAAACGCGCACTTTGCCTGGAAATGGGAATATGCTACAGTTTTATTTGCTCCATTAATCATGACCCTGGCAGCTCATGTTTATTTTTATGCTTTCTGTGAATCTTCACACTGTTGGCAATTTACCCTCAGTTTGCCTTAGCTTCACTGTGATTTATTCCTTTATCCAGTCTTGAACCAGGCAAGAAATACGTAGACTGAGGTTGCTAACAGATTCAGTTTATGGTATTTTGGAAAGATCGTCTTTGAGATATTAATTTCGTCTTTGTCTCAATGTTGTAAGTGACTTTTAAAAAGAGAAATATGTTGTCTTTTGTGCTGTTTGACTCTGGGGTAACTAACTGGTTTCTGGGTTTCATAGGTAAAGTGGAACCTGGGGAGAATACAAACTCCAGGCAGAGCTGTTCAGAGGTCTAGTCCTACTGAAAAAGGCAGAGTCTACAAACTCAGGAGGATGTAGCCATGTCCCAAAGTGGGGAATGCATGGTGTTTTGCTTTTTCATAGTTATGTAAGCATATGGTATTTCATATATATGTAAACACATATATTCACGCTTATCTAACTCAGTTGTGATGTAATAAAATAATGTGAGAGGCATCTGATGGTCGAGTCAGTTAAGCATCTGATTCTTGATTTTAGCTCAGGTCATGATTTCCCAGTTCATGAGTTCAAGCCCGGCATCAGGCTGTGCCCTAAGGGAGTGGAGCCTGCTGGAGATTCTTCTTCCTCTCTCTCATCCCTCCCCTGCTTGTTCCCTGTCTCTCTCAAAATAAATACAAATAAAATTAAAAAAATAGTATTTGACATAAATTTTTCCCATTAAAATGGATCTGTGCATTATCGTCATGAGAAATATCCTAAATGGTCTGAAGGCAAAGTTTGAAAACACAGATATTGTTTGTGTTTTTTGTGTCAAGTGGGTTATTTTTCTAATTGCATGTCCAGATTCTTCTTATCCTGAGGAATTCCATTTTTGTGAGTGTATTGGTCACTGTATATCTTATTCATCTAATCCCTGTTCTCTGGTCTTGTAGGATCCTAAGGGCTGTAGAAACATGGGTTGGTAGGAATGAGTAGGAGGGGGAAGGAAAAAGCAAGGAAGCACAGGAGCAGTGATGAGATTTTTTCCCAATTTCCTAATGAATAAGTATATTTGGATCAATGGGTCAAGAGACAACAACAAAACATACAAAAAATAACAAAACACAACTTCTCCTCTCTTTCGAAATTAAGATTTCTTTTTTTTTTACATGTTAATCCTTTATATTAGTATTCTTATTTATATACAGAATTTTCAAATTCTATTGATGAAATAGCATTCTATTTTATATATTTGCGTGTGGTAATACTTATATATATGTATATATATAAACACAAATGCACATATGTGTATTTCCATACAGATATGTATATGTATAAGTATATTTTATATTAAATAGATATATATTTTTATAAGGAAGAGTGAACATTGGCATCTGCCAGTACAAGGCGAAGTCACACTCTTACTCTATTACAAATAAAATTACTTATGCAAAAAGACTCTGATAAAGTATGGAAATAAGCTCTGAGATTTATGAGTATGAGAAAAACAAAATCCCTGGGGACACCTAGTCCACTGGTCTGAAAACTATTGAAAAAAAGAAATGGAAGCATGAATGATAAAAAAATAAGTGATAGAACTGAAAAAAATACTTAAATTCTATATGGTTCTGGAAGATTTTTAACAACATTTCAAATATAATAACTGCCTTACTGCAGACTTGTTTCCTGAATCTCTTCTCTACAGAGTTGCATCTTAGGCATTTGGATGTGTTTTTTTTTTTCTTTTAAAAATAGAACTTCGTGAGTCAGTATAATGGTAGTTTACAGTAAAACCAAAATCAGTTTCACAATGACAATTAATGAGCACCTTTTATGTGCACGGATATTTCTAGAAGTTGGTGACACAAATATGATGAAGATACGGTGTCTGCATTAAAAAATCTTACAGTTGAGTTGAGAAAACTAGCACATATGAGGGAGTCAAAACACCATAAATGTGGCCTTCTGATCACTTTAGCTGAAACAGATTATTCCTTGGAGATTGGAGGAAACTTTTACTCCTAGAACTCAACTTGTATCAGCCTGTACTGAATATTTATACTGAAGAAACCGATGAAGTAATCCCCTTTCATGCTTCTTTCTCATTTTCTTCAGTTACTGAGTCTTGCTTTAATCTAAAATTTCCTTTCGAGATTTTGCCATCATTTTATCTCTCTGAAGTTTCTTCCAGCCTTTCCTTCCTTATCAGGACTACATATGTCAATCTTGGCCTTCCTCTGCATTTCTTCCCCTCTAAACTGGCTTTTCATATTTGCCTCTTTGTTCTGCATCTGCTTTCAAAATGAAAAGCTTTAATATGTAATTGTTGCCTGCATTTTCTCCATTTGTTTCGTTTTCATTTGAGACCTATTTTTCTGTTATTTCTCATAGCCCATTGGCAGGCCTAATTTCAGCTGTGATCACTTCACATGCATCCTTACATCAGCCATTCATTTCTTGTCTATTCAGTACAGAAGGATGGATGACTGATCTCTGTCTTGACCTTGCCTCATGTGCTTCGTTGTGTGTGTCTCCCTGTGTCCTGGGAGAAGACCCAGGGAGGGACAAGAACAATGCACAGGGGGTCTGTGTTCTAGTTCTGACTTTGCCAGAAGTTCATAGTTGGATCCCTCTCTTTCTCTTTCTCCCTTTCTAGTCTCTCTTTCCATTAGCTTCTCTAGCTTATTTTTTTTTTAATATAAAAAAAGTAAATGTAAACTTTCTGTAACGGTAAACTAACATTGAGATTTATAAGAAGCAAATTAATAATTATTTCTATTCCACCCCAGCCTCACCTGAATTGTTTCTTCATTTGTATGCCCATCTACAAACCAAGATACATGTAAGTATACATACATAGGGCTTATTTTTTGTTTTGTTTTTCTTCATTGAAACGTCCTCTTTATTTGGAAGTAGTTCTTTTTATTAAAGAAAAAAACCCTTAATAGTCCATCATGGCAGTAAATATAAGTCCATTTTGCTTTAAAAAAATTATCCTTATTTTCCTTAGGATGTATGCACCATTGCTGCTCTTTCCAATTGATCATATTTAGGTGGGTTTTAGCTTTTGCCATCTATGTAATGTACAATACTTTATAGCCTCAAATGTTTTCATTGTTCCAAGACAAATAAGAATAAAATATTTGGCATCTATTTTAATAAATTAAAATGAAACTAAATAAGCAAAAACAAAAAAAAATGTAGGAGAAAATATTGCTAATAGAACCTGAAATGGTTGAAGCAGAAAAACAAAATAATAGAATAAATGAATGTAGAGCTGGAATTAAAAACAACTGCCAACAACGATACTTACCAATAAGTAATAACAATGACCTAAGCCCTTCATGAAGAGCATGGTAAATCAATGGGAAGAACCAGGTCGTTGTCTGGGAATACTTAATGGCAAAAACTAACCAATTTCCTATTACATACATAAATTTAATAAAGTATAATTGCAACCCAAAACAGTATTTTGGAAAAAATGCAAAGCATTAACTTAAAATTCTTGTGGAAAAATCAATTAAATCAATTACATGTTGTCTTATAAATAGATACCCATACCATTGGGACAGAATAAAGAATATAGAAATGGCATTCATTATACCAGGGAATCTGATGTACGAACAATATACATATATTATTTCAGTGAGTAAGAAATTGAAGAATGACATAATCAGATGTCAGCTAGATCATTTGACAGCTTTGGAGCTGTAGCTATAATGTAGACTTCATGCATTTTTGGCATTATCCATGTTTTCTGGTTATTAGAATTAGTGTATGTGTGGAAACACAAAGTTGTTTGGGAAACTGAGATCCAGATCAGGAAAATGTTACTTTTAGAGAATGAAACATTCTCTGAGGTAAAACCATCTATATGGGAAGGAGAAAATTAGTTAATGTGTTGCTCAGGAGACTGAAGAAACATTATTCCCAGTCAGACTGGACTCATTATAGGATCAGCACAAAAAGAAAATTTGTAGTAGCTGTACATGAATTTTTATTGTATCCTTTCTTGCTGAAGAAAGAATGGATTTTCTGCAGAGAGTAGAGATAAAAATGAACCAATCTTTAACTGTTTGCTTAATTTCTAAGACTGTAAGAGAGCAAGGGTCCTGAGAAATTATGATGACGTATACAGTATGCATATGCAGAGTAGTGGCATTGAGCTAGGTGTTAGTGTTACAGATTTGAGTTTATTTTTTTTGTTTTTAAATCAACTTTGTAGAGGTATAGTTTCTATACAATAAAATGCACTCATTTTAAGTTTAGAATACAATGACTCTCTTTTTTTTTAAATGTTGATTTATTTTGAAAGAGAGAGAGCACATGCGTACAAGCAGGGGAGGGGCCATGAGAGAGGGAGAGAAGTAAGCTCCATGTTGTCAGCACAGAACCCAGTATGGGGCATGATCTAATGAACTATGAGATCATGATATGAGCCAAAGTCAAAAGTCTGGCACTCAACCAACTGAGCCACCCACTGCCACAGTCTTGAGGAATGTATGTGCCCTTGTAATTATTACCACAGGCAAGATATAGTATATTTTCCTTACCCTGAAAGGTGCCCTTGTGGTCTTTCTCTGTCTCCAATCTCAGTCTCAGCTTTAGATGACCATGAATCAGCTCTCTGTCACTAAATACTAGATTTGTCTTTTCTAGACATTTCAAGTTATATATGGGAGGTGAAAACTTAAGCACATGCTAGCTTTCCAATAGTGTGTATTCATTCGTCATTGTATTCAATATGTTGGCATACTAGTTAACAACTAGTCTCTTGAGTTTGGAGAATTCCAATCAGTCCCCCTGTCCCCAATTGCTTTAAAGGAATTGTGTTATAAGTCTCTTAAAGAGTACTGAGGAGGTCTCATTCATTCAGTAAATTTTTTCAACACATATTTATCAAGCAACTCTATATTGTCAGACAATAATTAATTGTTTGAGATAGGAAGAAACGGGGAAAAAGTTCCTGGTCTTTTTTTAAGCTTATGTTATAATGTAGGTAGACAGAAAATAAACATAATAAAATAAAACTGTTAGATTTTAGAAGGTGGTAGTGCTATTTGAAAAATGAAGCAGAATAAAAAGGAATGGGTAGTAGTGGTGGGGGAGAAAAGTGGATTTTAAATAGAGTGGTCAGGGTACTCTGCTCTGAGAAGACACCATTTGAGAAAATCCTGTAGATTAGGGAGGGAGCCATGAGAATATTTGGGCGAAGATTATTTCAAGAATAGTTGACACTGAAACAGGAATGAAGAGGAAACCATGACCCCCAAATGCATACTGACTTCTAAAATGGAAGAGCATCGTAAAATTGGCACTCAACACAAAACTAAGTTCGGATTGTTTGCACATCAAATAGTTCAGACTCCTATATTCCAAGATAAAATCATAGTCAGGCTGATTTAATAGGACTTATGGGTTCCAAAGTCCCCTGGCTTGTTGGGTCACTCTCCTAGCTTACAAATTATCACGAATCTCTGACCTTTGCCCTAAAACCTATCTATGACTAACCCCAGCCTCCAAATCTTTGACTTTCCTATTTTGAGACATTTCTGAGACTCTGCCAAAGCAGTACTTGTGCACACTCAACAAGTTCAATAAATCTAGCTTCCTGAGATCAAAAAGAGATCTCAAGATCCCCTGAGAGTCCAAAAGCCTGAGGCAGGAAGTCACCTGGAATTTTAGAGTGACAAGTTGTTCAGTGGCTGAAGCTTAGTGAGTGAGAAGGAATGCAGTGAAAAATGAGAGAAGCAAGGGGGCCACAGCATGGAGGGGGGGTGGTTAGTGGCAATTTTGAGGGTTTGATGTTAACCTAGGTGATAAGTGAGACTACTAGAAACTTTTGAGAAGAGGAGTGATAGGACCTAACTTCCTTTCAAAAGTTCTCTCTCCATCTGCTGCGTTGGGAGTAGAGTATAGGAGGCCAACCTTGAGAGCAAGGTGGTCGATTAGGAAGCTATCAAAATAATCAAAGCAAGTGATCTTGTTAGCACAGCCAGACTGATAGCAGCAGAGACAGTGAGAAAAGATTGGATGATAGATATACTTTTCAAGTGGAGCCAGTGCTGTTTACTAATGGATTGGATATGGAGAGAGGAGAGAAAGAAAAGTCAGAGATAATTCCAAAGATTTTGATACAACGGTTAAATTTTTTTTAATTTTTTAACGTTTTATTTATTTTTGAGAGACAGAGAAACAGAGTGTGAGCAGGGGAAGGGCAGAGAGGGAGAGGGAGACAGAATCTGAAGCAGGCTCCAGGCTCTGAGATGTCAGCACAGAGCCCGACACGGGACTCGAACTCAAAGACTGTGAGATCATGACTTGAGCTGAAGTTGGCTGCTCAAGCGACTGAGCCACCCAGGTGCCCCTGGTACAGTAGTTAGAAGGATGAAATTTTTCTTTCCTGATTGAGAAGGACTGGCATCACACAAGCTTGTGGGTAAGTTTGAGCCTCAATTTTTGGGCATTGCTTATAAGCTGAATTGTGTCCCCTACAAATATGATACAGACACACACAAGGGAAGACCATGAAAAGACACAGGGAGAACATGACTATCTACATACCAAGGAGAAGAGGCCTCAGAAGAAACTGATCCTGTTGACACCCTAATCTTGGACCTATAGAATCTAGAATTGTGAGACAATGTTTCTGGTGTTTGTTATGATAGCCCTGCAAAATAATACAAAAATGTTAGGTTTTGTGATGTCAGGCATTCAATGGAGATTTAATTTATGCACAAAATCTCCACTAAAGTTATAAACTTGGGAGTCACTGTCATGTAGATGGTACATAAGAATATTAGGGACACCTGGGGGGCTCAGTGGGTTGAGCGTCTGACTTTGGCTCCAGTCATGATCTCGTGCTCCATGGGTTCGAGCTCTGCCTTGGGCTCTGTGCTGACAGCTCAGAGTCCGGGACCTGTTTCAGATTCTATGTCTCCCTCTTTATGCTCCTCCGCTACTTGTGCTCTCTCTCTCTCTCTCTGTCTCAGAGAGGGAGGGAGATAAAACATAAGAGACTTTCAAAGACTAAGAACACACTGAGGGTGGGGGGGGTGAGGGAAGGGGGAGAGGGGGTGACGGGCATTAAAGAGGGCACGTGTTGGGATGAACACTGGGTGTTATATGTAAACCAATTTGAAAATAAACTATTAAAAAATAAACATTAAAAAAATAAAAAATATATTAAACTATGTGAGACCATCCATAAAACAACTGTAAATAAAAAGCAGAAGGGATCTAAGAAACAAGGAAATCCCACTTTTAGAGGTGGGGAGACAAAAGGAATAAAAGTTTCATTAAAAGACTGATAAAGAGTGACCAGTCAGAAAATTAGAAATGTGATATCCTAGAAGTCAAGCCAAAAAAATTGTTTTCTATAAAAAAGAGTAGTTATTTCAAATACCCCTGATAGGTCCAGTATATTCAGGATTGAGAATTGTCCACTCTGTTCAGCAACGTGGAGCTCATTAGTGACGTCGTCAAGAGAAGTTTGGGTTCTACTGGGAAGGAAGTGAAAGTTCTATTGGAATAGGTTTCAGAATGGGAGATGAGGAACTGAAATACATACATCTTTTTCTGTGTGCGTGTGTGTGCCTGGCATGCAAGAAGACACAATGATTCTGTTTATTAGATATTTTTTTTTAATAAAGAAAGGATTAAATTCGATTTCCAAGTCTTCAAAGTTAAAGCACAAACTTTAATGACAGTGATCTCCCAAAGCACCCTAAGAAGTTCTCTTTATTCCTTTCAGAAATGTCTCAAAATGCTAGTCACGATCAGCTTTTATAGATATATGTATGGAACACCAACTCCATCAATACTATAAGAACATGCATCTAAAATTCACATACCATAAAGCAGAAATAATTTCTTCAGAGAGCTATTTATATTTTTTGTTTGTCACTATAATGGATTTTCTCAGAACATAAGACGTTACATTAAATAATTTCAACAGAATAGCTATTTTTATAAATTATTAGTGAAATGGAGTAGTATACTCTTTTATATCAAGATATAAGGACATTATTTTAGAGGTATAACTTTTCAGAAGAATGCAAACATTATCTAAAAATCATATAGAACTTTTCTGTAACCCATCTGATTTAACTGTATAACAATTGGAACTGTATATGTTGGAACAATTGATTATTTAGGGGACCTGAATACTAATCTGAATAGTAAAGTTTTGGTTATTTGGTTTTGGGCCTAATAAAAAGTAACTGTTGTTTGGTTTATTTTTGACTCATTTTCTTAGAGGTTACAGTTAACTCAAGAGGTGGATGCAAACTGAGAATTTATTAATATTTAAGGAAAGGATGAGGCTATGTGGTAGATGTTACTAATTTATCTTAAATTTTATCCTTTTATTCAACATATTTTAGTAGGTGATTATTTTAGGCCCTATACTGTGCTAACTGTTGGGAATAAATAGGCGAATCAAACAGACATGGTGTCTGCTTTGTAAAATAAAAAAAGGCAGGGCGCCTGGGTGGCTCAGTTGGTTGAGCGGCCACTTCAGCTCAGGTCAGGATCTCGCGGTTGAGCCCCATGTGGGGCTCTGTGCTGACAGCTCAGAGCCTGGAGCCAGCTTCGGATTCTGTGTCTCACTCGCTCTCTCTCTCTGACCCTCCTGCTCATACTCTGTCAATCTCTCTCACAAAAATAATAAACACTTTAAAAAAAGGCAATAAAAAGTAAACATACCATTAAAATTTGTTGTAAGCTGTACCATGGTACTGGTTTTAAGAATGTCATTTCCAAGTCATATGATAAACATAATTTATATGTTTACTATATATATGGATACATATATATATATATATATATACATATACATATATATATATAGTATAACAATTTATAAAAATAAAGAGGAATGTTTGAGACAGCAGTCAAGAAAAAACAGAGATGATAATTAACATGAGATTCGAGTGATAAGAGAAAGTCCTCCAAACAAAGAGGAGGAGAAGCTGGAGGCAAAATGCTTCCCACAAAAGTCCTCTTCAGAAAAGAGATTAGAACTAAGAAAAGGACTGTGTGACTGAAGCTGAGTAAGAGTGTGGGTGGTTTGAAATAAAATTGTAGGGGACAGGGAGAGAGACCTTACTTGTCTCTGGAGAATTTCTTGCTGAGTATGAGAGGCCCTCTAAGGACATGAAGTAAAAGAGAATAGTGTTGCAGAAAGGGCTTTCTCCTTTCTGTGTGGAAGATGAATGGGAGAGTGTAGTCAAGGAGACTGGTTAGAAGTCTCCAGAACCATTTCAAAGAAAAAAATAGTTTCATGGAGGAAAGGATGGTAGGGTTAAGTAATGGGGTGAATGGTTTTTGGAGTTGGAATTCAAAGGGCTTAGCGATTAATTAAATATAGGGATTAAAGTTACATTAGGAATTACACAATCTTCCACTGAAGAGTCCCATAGTTTTTGTGTTCTTCCAGTTCCTCATTCCTTGGGAATCTGTCCAAATAAATGATACTTATGCTGTTGCCTTGATCTTCAGTTGTCATTCGCTCACATTCAAATCCTCTTGAAACATTGAGAAGATAATTCAATATATAGCTAAGAAAGAAGCATTTATCCAATTAGTCAAAAAGGAAATGATGAAAAGAACTCTATTAAAAATAGCAAAACTTTAGAATGCTACTTTAAATTTTTATTTTCATTCAAGAAATATAAGAACTCGACTTTAGAATTTATTTCATGATTCATTCAGCATAGTGGCTCAAAGTCATATTCTCTTTATAAAAAAGTCATAACCAAAAATTTCTTCTTGGATTTCACATGTGTTCCTAATTAGTTTATATATTATCAAGAGTTTAGATCCATACTGTTGTACAGTTGACTCTTGACAAAGTCAAGGGTTAGAAGCACTGACCCCCATAATGTCAAAAATCCATGTATAACCTTTGGTTTTCCAAAACATAACTACTAGTATCCTACTGTTGACTGGAATCCTTACCAATAACATAAACAGTTAACACATATTTTGCATATTATGTGTTTTATAAACTATGTTCTTATAATAATACGTTTTCTTAATTTTATTTGTTATTTTTAGGCTCTGCCATTTATTTGAGTTTTTTCAAGTTGTCACAAATCTTCAGATCATTTTGCAGTATATTTATTGAAAAACTCCAAGTATAAGTGGATCTAAGCATATCAAACCTGTGTTTTCCAACAATAAATTGTATTATGAGAAATATTACTCCTTATCAACTTTGGATTTCACTTGAGTTAAGCGACCAGCTAGGTAAAACCTTAGAGAGAAAAAGTTTTACTTAGTCAACAAAACTGTATTTCAGCTTCTTTCTTCAGGCATTTTATTTTTACCTAAGACGCAAAATAATGAATTTTGAATTATCTCATTCTTCTCCATCTTTGAAAGAAAATAAAAAGAAACATCCTTTTCTAAGAAAAGAATGTAGAATAGGCAGAACAAATATAACTGTTGCTGTTCTCTTTACTTTTGTCTTCAAATTTAACTCTTACCAGTTCCAGGGGAGATACATCTCTGTCGAAATCTAAGGACTGCATGAACATGTTTTGTCCAGAGTTTTTATAACTCTTTTTACGTGTCTAACCCACAGAGAATCTAATTTCTGTCTTTTCAAAAATGGATTTTATTGCAATTAGTTTTAAATTCATTCTTAATTCTTCATTCTCTATTCAACCTAAGTCACAGTATAGATCTGTTGAAGATGCAAGAGATTTAAAAATGTGGAGAAATAGGTGTTTACTCTAGAAAGCTTGGTGCATATTTCAAATACCAGAAATAATTCGTGAGAGAAGTCAAGAAAAGGGGGGAGGGAAACTTAATTCTGACTGTGGAAATAATTATTCAAATTTTCATAAAGATAGACATCATCAGGCTATAATGGCATTTTTATTCTTCCTCATTTTCACCTTGGCTGGAAAATAAGAAAAAATAGTTAAAAAAGAGCAGAGGAACAGGGAATTCGAAAAAACAGATATCCTTTCTTTTGATAGCTACATGAAAGGCAGCTGTAGCTCTTGAGCAGATGAAGGGTAGGTAAGTGTGTGTGTGGGTGGAGGTAGGGGTATGTGAAAGCCTGCAGTAGAAGACACTCAATCAGGGCTTTTTATGTCAAACTCCTCCCAAGCTCTGAAGTTCCAATGTCCTACTTCATCGCTACTCTACAAGGTCATGGCAAGACAAAGTATTGTTGAGCTCTAGTGGCTGTGATTTCCAATAGGACTACCAACATGGTGTAGGTATCAATGAGCTGACCATAAATTTGGAAGATAAGTCTCACAATAAGGTAGCCAGACACAGGTCAAGGTAGTATACTGAAAGACATTTGGATTTAATCATAGTGGAAGCATACTATATACAAAGTCCCAAGCTCTGAAGGGGTCCTAAAGCCCTGAGGTAAAAATTAGGCCACCCCAGGAGCAAGTCTCTCTGAGTTTCAATGTTGCCTCTTACAGTAGATTTGGTTCCCTAGTGTCAGAAGTCAGATTCTTGTCTTCCTGGTTACTCAATCATGAGCAGCAGTGTCCCCTTGTCACAGGTTATAAATAGAAACTCTTGAGCCCTAACCTTACCTGAGTCAGAGCCCAGTAACCTGTTTCAATAAACCACCTTAATGATTCTAATCAAGTTACGATTTGAGAAATAATTACACAGAAATTGTTTTCAACCTTGACAGCCTTAAAAAAATTCATATATCCTACCCTTAGTGATTTTTATTTCATTGTTTTTGCATGCTACCTGAGCCTTGACATTTTTTACATCTTCTGAAACACTTCTCATGTTCAACAGGGGTTAAGAATCATTGACTTAAGGAAGATTTGGGTTTCCCAGTGACCATATCAACTTAATGGAGCCGGCCCCCTAGATCAATGTAATAATTAAAATAACCATCCTCTATCCATACAACACCACACAAGCCCAATTTTCACCACTTTGGAAACAATATTTGTGCAAAGCTGAAAAATGTAACTCTTTGAAATGTTCTATAGTTTTTTTCAAACCCAAAAAAGAAAGGGGGTTGCAAATGTCACGGGGTCTTCAGGAATCTTTCTGAATCAGTGCATTACCTCCTCCTGGTACCTTTTCCATTACAACTTGATGTGACTCAATGCTGAGTCTATTCTTGGTGTCCAAGTTCAAGCGCATTAATAGGTTTTCTCACATTGTGGCTTTGTGGCTTTCTGAACTATAGGGAGTCACTTTTCAGTTATATTCTATTTTGTATCTAGGAAATCTGGCACTAGATAAAATGATTCATCCCTCTAAGTTTTTACTTAAAATATTAAATTACACCACAGTCTATGGTATTCTGTGACACTTTTCCTCTTCGAGGTGACTGTCAGCTTTCATATCCTTTGTCTTTGCCCATTTGGTCCAACTTATATACACATATATATTTTTTTCAGTTGTCCTTGATTCTACTTACAATGTTTCTTTCCTTCAGTTGATGAAAATCACCAGGTTTTATCAATCATTTCTAACACGAATGACTCAGCTATTTATACAGATGCATTTGCTTCATTTCAAAAACACTGTGGAAATGTCACTTGGAGGGAATGAGGAGGTGGCAGCAGATACTTGGAGATGTTATGGGCATAGCCTCTTCTTTCTCCTCTGAAATTTCCAGTGGAAATATATGAAATATATATAGAGGATATTGAGAATATGGAGAGAATATAGATAGAAGTTAGCTGGGAATGACTATTCTCCTTGAAATGTCAGTTCACTGTAAATTATATATATAATTTAGCAGTTAAGGGTGTGTATTGTAGAGCCAAACTGTATGAGTGAGAGTTTGAAACCCAGGTGTGTCATTTACTAGTTAAGTGATCTTGGATAAGATATTTGTCTTATATTGCCTTTTATTTTCCACTTGTAAATGACTGATGAAAATTGTATTCTTTCTAATGACAGTGTTATGGATTAAGCCAGTTAACATATGTAAGGCACTTAGAACAAAGCTTTTCACATACTAGGATCTCAATACACGCCATAATGTGTGTAAAGATCTTGCTGTCCTCATTTTCAGATTCACTAATCTAATCTTTTAAAAGTGAGAATCGCTAAATAATATAACGAGGCTAAATAGAAGCTCAAATTAGATTGCAGCCATTTTGATATCTTTGAGAATTTAAAAAATTAGTGTAATAAAAAATACTGGTTTTAACTGATACATTCACACATGGCTTACTTGTTCTTGTGTTGGACCAGTCACTGCGTGGTTTCCTCCATGCTCTTTGCTAATTCCCAGGCAGCAGTGAAACACCCTCCTGTGAGGCAGCAGGGAAGGAGAGAGCTGATAAAAGTTTACAGTTCTGCCTCTGATTTTAAGCACATATTATGGACAGAGTAATTACCATAATAGAAATTTAAATACCAATGGTAACAGCTGAGAATCACCTGTTCAACAAGAATAGAAATTCATAGTTGAAATTATATGCAAAGTATTAAGCTTATCTAATTATATGGAGTGCTAAAAAATGAGAATACATTTCTTGCATGGCTTGTAGCTCATAAAATATTCTTATAATAATAATTTTACTTTTTGATTATACTATGTTTTATAGATTATTTTCATATATTATTTCATTCAATGCACCCAACAGCAATGTGAGGAAAGAAATAAATATACCTATGGGGCACCTGGGCGGGTCCGTCAGTTAACTGACTTCAGCTCAGATCCTGATCTCACAGTTTTATTCTTGAATTCGAGCCCCATGTTGGGCTCTGTGCTGACAGCTGGGAGCCTGGAGCCTGCTTCAAATTCTGTGTCTCCCTCTCTCACCGTCCCTCCCCCATTCATGCTATTATATGTATATATATATATATTTTATATATATGTATATATATATATATATTAAAAATTTTTAAAAAGAAATATATCCACAACAAAGGCAGTACCATGACTAAGCTTTATCAACTACGTGTTGTAAACATCTTTTTCAGTCACCTCATCGATGTTACCACTACTGGCAGTTCAGGAAGTATGTAAAGATTTCAGGATATCTGATTAGCGTTAACATTAATAGTGTTGTATTGTGCAACATATTATTTATAATTTGCTATTAAATTATATATTTAACCATTTTTGGTAGTATGAGCCCTTCTGAAAAGTCAAGAACACAATTTGTATCCTACAAAGGCAATTCTTAGCTTTTGTTTCTAATGCTTTTGAAGTATCTTCAGTGATACATAAACTTTGCAGGAGAAAAACATGAATTTTAGGGGTGAAATGTCTGAAAATTACATAGGGTAACTGAACACAAATGACTATTTTTGCTTTTCAGAGCCCAAAGAAAGAGTTGGGCTCAGCACAGAGCCCTACATAGGAACATTTATCCTATATGATGTTGTTTTTGTGATTGACTCATCAGATCTAAAGGACCAGATAGAGCTACCCAAAAAGAAAAATTGGTTTTACTTTCACTTCTACTGGGAAGAGGTGAAATATGGGGCAGGATTAAGGTAATTGGAATTTAGACTGAGAGTCAAGAAAACAAGTGGGAAAAAAAAATAATGCTTTTGGCTGAAGAAAACGTTGCTCATATCAAGAGCTGAAAGATCTAATGTCATTGGTGATAGCAGTGAATTTCTCTTGGTTCTGCAGGGAAGCCAGGGTACAGGGCAGGAATTTGTTCAAGTTAAGAGAGCCTATGAAACCCTTGGGTACTAGTCAAGTAGCAGTGATGGTCATCAGGAAAAGAGAGCTTTGATCAACAGAAACAAAGTTATTGGTGTGGCAGCAAGATATCAAAATGGTACCAAAACAGTCAGCAGCTAATTTCTGAGCTCTTGCAAGAAAAATCTCTGGGAAACCCTAGAATTAGCTTACATACATTTTGGCAAGGACTAATTTTTGCAATTAGGGTATTTCCATGATAATTTTGGCATAAAGAAGAAAGAACTTTCTTGTGTTCATAGGTTTGTAGGCCTGTGCCATAGAGGATACGGAGGGATAGAGTCACTCTTTCCAGAAGAAACAGAGGAACAACCCATCTCACTTCAAATGATCTTGCAAGTCTGGCAGAGCACACATCATCTTTTAAGTTAGTTGTGTCTAGAATGTAGGGTGTGGGCTGTACATAAACATTTTCTCTACTTCTGGAATGACTAGCAAAAAATACAGCATATATATATTCCTCTTCAACTTACCTTTAGTATTTTTTCATATTATAACAACAAAAGAATTTGAGATATGAGAATTTAAAGGCTGGAAATATTACTTATTAAGGTTTTGAATTAGTTAAGAGAACTGTTAACAAAAATACTTTATCTTAGAGAAAACAATATAAAGAATTTATTATCTGATTTTTGGATTCTCCACAAACATTATAAAATAATTAATTTTCAATTAGTCATTAGGACATTGTCTCATGCTGAAATAGGTAATTAGCCCAGTTTACATTTTTTCAGCTGGAAATATGTCCAAAGGTAAGACAATAAATCTTCTAAATAAACCTTAGTTTTATTTTCCGTAGACTTAGGCTAGGGAAAGGAAATCAGGACCATTGTTAGCTGGACCAGACAGGAAGATGCGTGGACAAGTTTTTGGCCTGTAACAGTCTAGAATTTTTCTGGGAGATCCTCACTTACCCTGGGGTATCTCGGCACAACTGCCTCCCCTCTAAGGCTCCTGGCGTATTTTCAGAAGGTCTATGCCAAATTGAACATCTAAAGCATAGCACAAATTCGTGAGAAAAACGTAACCACAATCTGATTGGTCTTCTGGTCTTCATTTCCTAATCTCACCAAATGCTAAAGGAATTTAATATCTGCCAATAGCACTCTTACAAGCACTGTGCTCTTTCCCTCTCTCTGTCTCCACCCCTCCCCTCTCTCTTCTTTCCTCTCTGTTGTCTTTACCTTTCTTATCACGAAGAAGGTTGACAAGAAGTCAGCCCCAGTTGGCATTGCATCCTGGGAAGACATTTTGGTAGTTATGGGACACGGGAAATCAAACATTGTATCTACTTCTACCTAGGCCAAGTGGTCAGGCTCCTGTAAGATCTGGGTAAAAGCAGGGACCATGCCATATGCCCAGTGATCCATCCAAAAATAAGGACTATAGCCTAAGTTCCAAATATAGGAGACTCAGTCTTCAGTCTTGCTTAAGGGAACATCTCAATTTTTGAAATTTTGTTGTATTCTTACCTACTGATTTGGCATGGTTATAAAACAAGTAGCAAAACAACTTACATTTGTATTTATTTTGTATTCCAAATCTCTCTACCCCCAGAAACTTGGGGATGGGATGGGGCCCAGAACCAACTTAAAATTCCAATAATTTTACAGTATGGCTGTGTATTCTTGGAGGAGACAATTTCTTGATATCTCTTTGTTTCTTTTCTCTTTTCTAGATTCAACAAATATGTATTGGGTAATACTATACATAAGGTATTGAATTGAGTATTTAGAGTATTTACCCAGAAGAAATAGCAAATTACTTTACGTTATTATCCTGGTTCTTCCCAGCCTGAATAAGGTTTGATCCATTTTGGTCCTGTTTGGTCCAAATTTGGGATGACTCCCTTTTTCCAAAGCCATCTCTTCTGGAATATTCTGTCTCAAGTCACTGTATAATGTGTGGGTATCATCACCTTCAGTCTTCTTCCTTTTGCCCACTGATCACCTGCTAGAAGAGTTCTTAACTGCAATGTTTTTAAGCTCTTGTTTCATTTTATAGCTTTCTGAAATGAGTCCTTGCCTCTGTATATCTCTTTGGGGAGAAAAGCAAGTAACTCCTTTCTTCTTTTGTTACTTCTTTCACCCTTACTGTTCAAATTTTTCCTAAACCCAACTGAGTAATGTGGAAATAGGCATTTTGTTTTTTGCTGATGATTTTTCACATATGCAGATAAAGCTTTTTTTGCACATATAGCAATTACTACTAGCTATATGCTAATCACTTGGGACATGCTAGTCACTCTACATGCTTTTTATTGTAAATATTTAAAAATTTCAGGAAATCAGATAAGTCCTATTCATGTTCTTAATATTTTTTAGTTTTTAAAAGTCTTTCTGCTTTGTCCCATGCTGAACATAAGGAAATTCATTAGTTTTCTAGCACAATTTTATTTAGTGATTTCCTCACATGACACTTGTCTACAAATTCTCCCACATTCCCTTTCAGCATCTGGATCCGAAGGAGTTGTTATCCACTGGTCATGTAGAAAAGCGAAGCATTCAAGGCAAAAAATATTTGTAATTTCAGAAAGTTGTCCTGAAATATACTTCAGAGACTTTTCTGTTTTAGAGTCACAAAGCAGGGCTTCTGCTCAATCTACCATATGGACATAGGACATTGTATCAACCTCCCCAGTGTGTCTTGCCAGCGCTCTTGCCTGCCATGCTTAGCATCAAACGACTGTACAAAATGCCAGATAATGAGGTCCTGGAGCTGTCAATCTGTTCGCTGGCATCTCAGGTAGGCTTATTGGACCTTGCATTCACTGAGTGTTGCTCTTGAGGGGAGGAGCAATGACCAAAAACAGCAGCTGTAGACATAACTAGGGTGGAATCATCCAAAAAGAGAAAATGGAAGCGATGTTATATATAAACACTGATGCTCAACTTCATGCACTGCTGTTGAGTGACAGTCATGGAAAATATGTTGTCATAAGGGAAACAGAGATGGGGAGACTAAATTTGAGTGAAACTTATAAGCCATCTAGGGGGTAAAACTTTTAAATGACAGAGAGCTGTAGCTTTACAAAGAACCAGCACAAGTTGTGTCCAAAGTTAAATAGAGGACCCTGAGACAAATGTGGAAAGTGCCTCTAGACTTCAACTTGAAAAAAAAATATTTTCAGCACCTGTAATGTGTGTGTGTGTGTGTGTGTGTGTGTGTGTGTGTGTGTGTGTGTGTGTGTGTAGGAGGTTTAGTTGACTGTTTCTGGAGGTAGTTTGGGCAGTGATTGTATCCAAGGTCAAAACCATTCATCAAAGACAAATGCAGAGTCATTTAATTTGACAAGCGCTTAAAATTACTCACTGGCTTTTTAGTTACATTTGTACTTGTAATGTTCATTGCAAACTATATTTGAGGAGGTTGCTATCATGGCCTCTGGCTGAATACTGCAGGTCAGTCCATGAACAATTTCAGTGGTCAGGCAAGGAAGAGAGTCAGACAAAAAGCAACACCTAATATTCTAGACTTGGCAGAGGCGGGAGGACAGGTGGCAGAAATCTTTCATGCTGAAAAGCAGTCTGAAAGGTGACATTGAACATGGGTAATAGAGAAAGGTTTAACAGTCCAATTCCCCAATTTAGAAATGCCACTGAGAACCCAATGTTCCATTGAACAAGGATCAAAATTCTCAGTTAACAGTGGTTTTGTATGTAGAAAAAAAAAAGGTCATTGCTATAAATATCAGGTGGTTTATTGCATGTCATGCCAAAGGGAAGATAATGAGAACAGTATCATATTCTGTATGGGTGAAAATGAATCTGGAGTATTTAACTCTACCAGAATCCCAGAAGTCTGGGTGTTAAAACATAAATGTGGGGTCTTTAGCATTTTACAAGTGTAATTACCTTTAAAATTCAGACACTGTGTAGTACTAATAACAGAAATGTATAATACAGGTAGAAGAATGTTCAGATTTTAGGACACTCTTGGTGACCTTCTTCTGAGCTTCCTGTGGTGATTTTGTTACTTAAGAACTTTGAAGAGATAGCTAAGAAACTTAAAAAGAAAGAAAGCAAAAGAATTGGCAACAGTGATCTGGAATAGAAAAGAGGATTATAGAAAATTCAAAGTGCAGAGTCGAATGGCCAACCCCAGTAGTCATCAGGGGGGAAGTCAGAATAGACTTCTAGAATGTGTAGACTAGAGAAAGGTAAGATGGAGAAATCAGAGTCTCCTAGGGCTGGAGCTGTAAGAATCCATCTCAAATACCAGCCTGGAGGTCCCCAGTGCCACAGGAGGTAGAAAACGGAGCTCTGGATTATATTCACATGCTGCCAAATAGCCACTAGCGGATGTGACATTTGTTTTTCTTCAGTCTGGCTCCTTTTTATGTCTGTATTCTATTTTATTTCCCCCATAACTTGAGATGATTTAGGATTTTTACACCCTCTCCCTCCCTACCCCCCGTACCATTGTCAATTATTTTTATTCTCTTCCCTTTATGGTTTCTCGGCCCCCTTGGTCTAAATAAACCATCTTAGGGCCACTTTTAGTCTGTGGTGCTCAAGCAGCTTCCAATTCTGCATGTGCTATTTAGATCGCTGTATTTTTTTTTTAATTTTAAATGCTTATTTAGTTTTGCAAGAGAGAGACAGAGCATGAACAGGAAGGGAGCAGAGAGATGGGGAGACACAGAATCCAAAGCAGGCTCCAGGCTCTGAGCTCTCAGCACAGAGACCGATGCAGGGCTCAAACTCAAAGACCACGAGATCATGACCTGAGCCGAAATTGGGCACTTAACCAACTGAGCCACTCAGGCATCCCTAGATTTTTGTAATTTCTGCTGCAGGACAATGCTTTTAAAAATACTAAAAAGCCACCAGGTGCCCTCTCTCGCCAGGACCCTTTTTGGTTTTCCTCCCTTTTCCCCTACACTGTGATGCCCTCACCACCTCACCACAGCTCTTCCTCAGCCCAAGTGCATAACTCAGAGATTGGTAACTGTCTTATTCAGGAGTTCTGTTCCAGGCATATTGATGATGTTCTTTCTTCTGGGAACCGCCCCCTCCCTCTAGTGTGCAGCCTTTTGGTGGTTATGAACTGCCTTGTTCCTTCCATTCACTTAATTGGGATCTAGTTTTCTTACATCAGTAAATAACAGCAGTAACAGTAAACAGTAACAAACCACATAGATTGTCAAGTGGTTATGAATAATGCACAGAAAAATCTCTGCTATTATGGAACTTACCCTAAACAGTAAACAACATAGATTTCACTATATGTCGTCTCAGATCAAAATAACTGGTAACATGGAGAATGTATAAAGTAAGGAAGGAGGTTGATGTCCAGGAGGTTAAAATGCATGGAGTAGGTAGCATAAGCCTCTCTAAGGAGGTGACTTTTGAATACAGATGTGAGGAATTGAGGAGCCCACCATGTGGCTGTCTTAGGAAGCAGCATTCTAGACAGAAGACAATGAAGACCTTGAGTTGGTGGCAGATCTGTTGAAGGAAAGGGAGGGAAGACAGTGTAACAGGAAGAAGCAATAGTGAGGTTTCCGAGTAGTAGAAGAGGATCTTAGCGTGATCACGGGGACCAGAGCAGGCAGGGCCTTGCTTGGTCACAGTGCACACGTTGGCTTTGATTCTGAAAGAAGTGGGAAGTCATTGGGGGGTTCTGGGGAAAGTTCTGCTACATTTTAAAGGACTGGTCTTGTTGCTTTACAGAGAATACAATGTGCTTTAGGAATGTGAACAGACTTCCTTAACATTCTGGGACTTAAAACCCAGGTGCCTAACCAAAAAGATATCTAAGTTTACTATTCAGGTGGGTTGCAAAAAATGATTTAACCCAGGCCTGTGGGTAAGACCTGTGGATTTTACAGAATAATTTTGCTCCTTAAAATATTAAAATATTTATTTATTTATTTATTTATTTATTTATTTATTTATTTATGAGAGAGAGAGATAGCGATGGGCAAGAGGCAGAGAGAGAGAGAAGGGTACAGAGGTTCTGAGGTAGGCTCTGTGCTGACAGCAGACAGCCTGATGCAGGGCTCGAATGACTCCGTGTGGACAGCAGCGAACCCCATGGAAGGAACTGTGAGATTGTGATCTGAGCCGAAGTCAACCAACTGAGCCACTCAGGCTTTAAGAAGCTTTAAACATGTAACTGAAATTCAGAGGTTAAAGTAGAATGAATGAGCCACGTCAGGTCTCAGAAGGAATGCCCCTGGGGTGGCAGTTCTCAAACTTTTTGACCTTAGGACTTAGGACTATTTACATTCTTAAAAATTACTGAAGGCTTCAAAGAGGTTTTTGTTTATGCAGGTTAACTCTTTTGATATTTACTGTAATGGAGATTAAGACATTTAAAAAATATTTTTGTATTCATTGAAAAGGACAAAAAAATCTATTGATACATTCATACAAGTAAGACATTTTTAAATAATGGCTATATTTTCCCAATAAAAACTTGAGATGAGCGGAATTGCTTAAAACATGGGCAAATCTCTTTAATGTCTGGCTTCCTAGAAAACAGTTAATTTCTTCTATCTGCTTTAGAATTTTGTCCATTGAAATACCACACATGATGTGGCTTCTAGAGATGATGCTCAATGATCACGAGAGTGTGAAGTGAAAAGTGTAGCATCTTTTTCTTATTGTTAATTTATTTTTGATTTTGTAAAGTTAGTGAAAACAGGTCTTTAGATGATAATTTTAGAGCCACTGTTGCAGAAGAAAGATACACTGTAGAGATCAGGATTCCCTTACTTCCTGGAGCTTAGGCCAATGTCTTCAGTTGCAAGGGTAAGATGTACCACTTTAAATCTAAGTAGAACAGAACGAATACAGTAAAATTATGCTGGAAAAAGTACCCTAACTATAGGCAAGTCCAAATTACCTTACAAATTATCTTCAGATGTATACATTCTTTTTCTCAAAGTGTGAGGTTCTGGCAACAGATAGGGAGAGAAAGGGAAATTCTGTAAAAGTCAAAAAGATTTGGATAAAGACCAGTTTCCTGGGGATAATCATAAGAAAAAAAAATTTTTTCCCACTCTTATCCATGACTTAGAAACAAAAGTTTAGCTGAGAAGGTGGTACTTCCTATACTTCATTGGACATGATGAAGTCCCTAAACAGTTTCGGTTAGACCTCTGGGTTCAGGCTTAAAGTCATATTCTAAGGTCTCAAACCAATGGAAAGAGTGATTTTTAATTCCACCTCTATGAATTTTTAAGGTAAAAATTTCAACAAATTAAACATATTTCAACAAATATGTGTAATTAAAAAAATAAGTACGGTGATACTTTAAAAATAACTTTTTATGGGAGTTCCTGGGTGACTGAGTCATTTGAACATTGAAATGTTGGTTTCTGCTCAGGTCATGATTTCATAGTTCAAGAGATCGAGCCCCACATCACCCTCTGTACTGACAGCATGGAGCCTGCTTGGGATATTCTCTCTCTCTCTCTCTCTCTCTCTCTCTCTCACTCTCTCCCTCTCCCCTAAGCTCTCTCTCCTCCTCCTCTCTCTGCCCCTCCCCCACTTGTGCACCCAACAAGTCTCTTTAAAAATTTTTCTTAAATAAGATATATGTAAGAAAAAAATTTTCTACTTCCGAGAAAAAACAGCTGCTATTGTAGAATGACCTTTAGTGTATTAAGTTTCAGGGTATGTTCTGTTTGGTAGCTTTTCCTTTAGAAAGAACATTTTTATTTTTGTAGTAATATTTGAACTATTGCTACTTTTTAAAATAATTGTTTTATGTTTATTTATTTATTCTGAGAGAGAGAGTGCAAACAGGCATGGGCAGAGAGAAGAGAAAGAGGGCTGACAGCACAGATCCTGACATGGGACTTGATCACCATGAAATCATGACCTGAGTTGAAACGTTGGATGCTTCACCTACTGAGCCACCCTGGTGCCCCTATTGCTGCTTTTCATTTGAAAAATTTTCAAAGAGTATCCATAATTGTTCAAAATTAGAAGAGTGGCTCATATTTAAATATGTAAGATAATCAGAAGTTAGTCAAGATTTGGATGCCATGTTTATAATTTTTGTATCACATGGTGGTTCTCCCCACACAACTTGATTGACATGGAAGTTACTTGAACACTTACTTTGAGTTTATACTAATTACTTTTAATTCTTTGGTTTTATACTATATAGGACATATAAGCAGATAACACATAGTTTAATATTTAGGCCATATTGTAATAAACGTGGTTGAATTTGTTGGAGAGAAATGTGTCCTACAACATGACAGATCATAGTCGAGCTTATTTCTTCAAGCACATGCCAACACGTGACATGATGTACACATATGTAACCTCACGTGTATCTTCCTTTTTAATTTTTAATGTTTATTTTTGTGAGAGAGAAACAGAGCACACGTGAGGGAAGGACAGAGAGAGGGAGACACAGAATCCCAAGCAGGCTCCAGGCTCTGAGCTGTCGGCATGGAGCCCAATGCGGGGCTCGAACTCACAAACCATGAGATCATGACCTGAGCCAAAGTCGGACTCGTATCGATTGAGCTTCCCAGGTGCCCCTAATATGTATTATTATTCATCATCCTCCCAAATCCTTGCCTCTCATCCTTCCACACCTCATGTTTCCTTGTTCTTACACGCTAGGATAATAACAACATTACTGTAGACCATGTCACTTTCTGAGAAGCCACAAGGAAATCACAGTGGTGGTTAGCAAGCCTTTTAGCAAGAGGAAGGGAAACTTGCAGTAGAAATGCCTTTGTATGTCAGAGCTGGGTCTTTGGGTCTTAAGCAGAGGAGGACAGCAGAAGAATAAAAGTTGAAAGTGGCTATTCAGAGGAGTTGATTCCTTATCACAATGATTGTGACAGAAGGATTTCATTACAGTGATGCCTGGCTTACTCATTCTGTAGAGCATGTGACTCTTTATCTTGGGATTGTAAGTTTGAGTTCCATGTTAAGTGTAGAGACCACTTAAACAAAAAATCTTAAAAAAAAAAAAGATTTCATTGCAGTACTTGACTTGGATACATTTTGAATTTATCAGGAATTGGCTTGGCTCTTTCATATGTGAGTTTGTTCCCTCTACCCTACCCTTGGTCCTCAAACCCTTCAGATCTTTTCCCAGTACTTGAAATACTGTTCTGTGTTTAAGAATCCATTGCTCTTTATTTTCTTTTTTTAAACATATTTCAAATACACAATCCTTATCTGTTTTATTATTATTATTATTATTACTATTATATTTTTTAATTTAATTTTTAAGTAAATTTCATGGCCAGTGTGGAGCCCAATGTGGGGATTGAATTCATTACCTTAAGATTAAGATCTGAGCTGAGAGTCAGATGCTCAATGAAGCCACCCAGGCACCCCTGTTTTTGTTTTAAAATCCAAGTGTTTAAGTAAATCAACTAGACTATTGATTTTATTCCTACTCCATTTAAATTTAAAAAAGCAAAACAAAACATGGACTTCTGGATTTTTCTCTGGTATGTAAGGAGCTTAGAAGTCACCCCTCTGTTCCAAACTACATATGTAAAACAAAACAAAACAACAACTTGAAAGACTCAGAGAACAACAACAACAAACAAATATACAAAAAATTCTTGGAATTAGCAAGAAATCATAGCAAGATTGCAGGACACAAAATTAATGTATAAAAATCAGTTGCTTTTACATATGCCAACAATGAAAAAGTGGAATCTGAAATTACAAATCTAGTACTATTTATATTAACACCCACTGGAATGAAACCATTGGGTATAAATTAGGTAGAGTATGTATAAGATCTATATGAGAAAAATCTAAAACTCATTAAAGAAACCAAGGAACTAAATGGAGAGATATTTTATGTTCATGGCTAGAAAAACTCAGTATTGTCAAGATATTGATTCTTCCCAACTTACAGATTCAATGCAGTACTGATCAAATTCCTATCCACTTTGTTCTGCGAATATTGACAAACTGAGTTTAGGGTTTATATGAAGACAAAAGACCAGGAATACCCAACACAATATTGAAAGAGAAAAAAAACTTAGCAACTTGAGGACTTATTGTAAGGACTTATTGTAGCTGTAAAGCTACAGTGATCAAGACAGTGATGTATGGGTGAAAGAGTCAGCAAATAGATTCATACCCTTTACAAAAATTAACTCAAAATTGATCAGATATAAATATAAAATGCAAACTTAAACAATCTTAGCAACTTGAGGACTTATTGTAAGGACTTATTGTAGCTGTAAAGCTACAGTGATCAAGACAGTGATGTATGGGTGAAAGAGTCAGCAAATAGATTCATACCCTTTACAAAAATTAACTCAGAATTGATCAGATATAAATATAAAATGCAAACTTAAACAATTTGTAGAAGATAATAGATCAGAAAAGAGATGGCCATGGGTATGGTCCAGCGATCATGCTTCTTGGTATTTACCCAAAGAGGTTGAAAACTTACGTTCACACAAACCCTACACATCAATGCTTATAGCAGCTTTATTCACAATTGTCAAAACTCAGAAACAATCACAATGTCCCTCAAGTAGATAGGATAAATAAAGTGTTGTATATCCAAACAATGGAATATCATTCAGTGCTGAAAAGAAAGGAGTTTAGAAAAGCTTTGGGAAGACATGAAAGAAACTAAAATATGTATCCTAAGGAAAAGAAGCCTGTCTTAACAGGCTATAAACTACATGATTGCAACTACAATATGTTTTGGAAAAGGAAAAAACTATAGAGATAGTAAAAAGATAAGTGGTTGCAAGGTATTAGGGCAGGGAGAGCTGAATAGGCAGAGCAGAGAGGATTTTTAAGCAGTGGAACCATTTATTTGATGTTGTGATGGTAGCACATACCCTCGTACATTTGTTCAGACTCCTAGAATGCATACCAACAGAAGCGGACCATACAGTAAACTATGGACTTGGGCTTTTAATGATGTGTGAATGCAGGTTTATCAGCTCTAACAAAGGTACTAATCTCTGGGAAGTGGGTAATGATGTGGGAGGAATATATGTGTGTGGGGGGTGGAGACATGTGGGAGACCTCCTTGGCTTCCCCTCACTTTTGCTGTGAACCTAAAACAGCTCTAAGGAGTAAAATAATTAAACAATTATGATAATTCTACATGAAAATATCCTAACACCCTTCTGTGACATTTCCCAAGAGCCCCACAGTCCACACTAAAAACTCCACCCAAGAAAGCTGAGTTGGGAATCTGCACCTGCTCTATGAGATCTGCCACTGCGCTACTCTGCTTTCTGTTTGATTCCAAAACTAGCTTTCCTGTGGACTCAGTACTATCACGTTAGGAACAGCTTTTCTTCTAAGTATACCAGTAGAATATACAAAGTTTCCATGTAAGGTCTCCCAAAGTCTTCACTAAGGAGAGCAGAGGTTGACCCTTCTCTTAATATGATGGGTGGGTCATTGCTGACGATGACAGAACTTGACAAAACATCTCTGGCTCATAGGTTATAGACGCATTGTTTTCCTCCTATAAAATACCATGATCTCTCTCTCTCTCTCTCTCTCTCTCTCTCTCTCTCTCTCTCGGTTCTGTCAAGGCAGAATGCATAAGTGACACTCCCTTGTTTTCTCAGCATGTGGATGACCATAACACATTTTTGTCAAGTTCCCAGAAATGGCTCGCTCTAGGAGTTCAGTTTAGAGAGTTACTGCAGGTCTCCAAGGCAAATTGTCCATTTAGGGAAATTAAGACAGGCAAACAAAGAAGGCTACATTAAAATCATACCTACTAGCCTATAGGTTCTGTGAGAGCCAGAGAGATGTTTACCTCGTCCTCCTGGAGCCTCTGACTATCTGGAATAGTGTCAAGAACATGTTAGCACTCAGTAAGTAGGTACTGACTATGTGCATGGTTTATTAGGCAACCAATAATTACAGAGTCTTGTATGTGTACTTATTTATCACCCTCTTGCACAAAAGAAATAAGGCGGCTAAGCACATAACATAGAGTTTAGCAAATTAGAGCTTTAGTATCCTAGAACATGGAATATTTGCTCTCATCATAGTTTCATACTCCTTGCTAGGCTGGAGTAGACTAGTCCACAGGTAATAAATGTAAATAAAGAGATCTCTAAGGAATGCCTTTAATGGTTGAATCAGACAAAGTGGCAGAAACACAGGAATCAAACACAGAATGAATAAAGTTAAATGACAGAACCTAAACATATTTGTGATGATAAACATTTTTATTATAGCTACTCTTTGGTGACTCTTATGGCCCATTGGCTTTATTTCTCATTATGGGATTTAAATAATCTCATATCATTATTCCAAACCCAATGGGCAAAATAAGACGAGATTAAATAGTAACAAAATGTTCTGAGACAAAAAAATTAGAAAGTGGCTAGACACCTATTTAAATGTTTGTGCCTGGAGACTGACGCTATATTGCATTTAAATGGCACATGAGAAAAAAAAAATAAGGGAATTTTAATGGCAAGTGATACTGGTTTGGAAATTTAAAGCAAAACACCTCTTTAATTAAAACCTTTCCTCCAAATACAAACAGCATGTGATTTTAGTAAATTATACCATTTCTAAAACTAAGGAAATGTAATTATAATGCTTCTCTTTTGTGCAGTACTTCTCACTTTGCATATTTCCTTATTATATACTTAATAATCTTGCCTGAAAGGCATATTTTTTATTCTTCAGCTTTATTGAGGTATAGTTTATATAACACTGCACATAATTAATGTTTACAATTTGATGAGTTTAGATGTATATCTACATTTGTGTGAATCAAGATAATAAACATTCATTATCTCCAAAAGTTCCTTTTTGTCTCCCTTTTAGTTTTTTTTTTCTCAAAGTTTATTTATTTTGAGAGAGAGAGAGAGAGACAGAGAGTGAGCCAGGGAGAGACAGAGAGAGAGAAAGAGAGAATCCCAAGCAGGCTTTGTGCTGTTAGCACAGGGCCCGACATGGGGCTCGAAATGTCAAAATGTGAGATCATGACCTGAGTCAAAGTGAAGAGTTGGATGCTTAACCAACTGAGCCACACAGATGCCCCTTCGTCTCCCCCTTTTGTAAGAAATAAAATTATCCATATCTATATATCTATATCTATATCTGTATATCTATCTGTCCTAGTTCCTTGTACAGAGCTTAAAAACCCTTGTAATTTCCTAGGTGATAAAGATTACTAGGAGTATCTTTTGTTCTATTTGCTCTTTGAGCTTGGTTCCTGACACAGACTCCAAAATCTTTGAGACTTCATAGATGATAGGAGCACCTTTTGTTATAATGAAATGACTCCTGGTGGGCCCAGGGACAACTTACAGGATAGGGGCTGGTTATGAGAAAAAGCAAGCCATAATTAAAAGGTTGAAACTTTTAGCCCTACCCCATCCTCTGGGAAGGGAGAGGGACTGTAGATTGAGTTAATAGTCAATTGTGCTTACTTAACAAAGGTTCCATAAATATCTGCAAATTATGGGATTCAGAGAGCTTTGGATTGGTAAACACATCCATGTGCTGGGCGAGTGGTGAATTGCAACTCCGTAGGGACAGAAGCCCCTGTGCTAGGGACCCTTCTGACTTGCCATATGTATCTTGTTATCTGGTTGTTCCTTTGTATCTTATTATATAATAAATCAGTAACCTTAAATGTTTCCCAGAGTTCTGTAATCTCTTCTAGCATATGTTCACACCTAAGGAGGGGGGTCCTGGGAATCTCCTGTTTATAGCTGGTTGGTCAGAAGCACAGATGACAACCTGGAATGTGATTAGGCTTTTGGAGCGTGGGAGGGCAGTCTAATGGAACTCACTGGGAGGTCTGCCTAACTATGGTCAGAATTAAATTGAACCTTAGGACACCCAACTGGTATCGGAGAATTGCTTGCTGTAGAAAACCCACACATGCGGTATTAAAAGTGTTGCAAATGGGAGTAAAAGAGAAGCATTGAGTTTTTCTTAGACAATGAGATCTGCCCTCTTAATAAACGTTTGAGTGCTCAATACCTTGTCGTTAACTAGACACTACATTTATAGGAGATGTCTGAAATTTTCTCATCCTATGCAACTGATAGCCCTACTTAGGAGATGCCCAGAGCTTCAATCTGCTTCGCCAGTATTTTTGCCTTCCCAAAGGTGCCTTGTTGCTCTGGTTCACAGTACCATGTGTGCCCTTTCTTTACCAGGCATTGTAAGGGATGCAGGCACTGAGGTGAGCATTAAAAGTCCCCCCAAATCCCTACAAAGGCTTGCACCTCTTTCATATTCTTAGGGATTGGATAGGCTTGTACCTTCTCAATTACAGTATTTGAGGCAACACAAATCTTACCTGACCAGACAACCCCCAAAGCTTTGCCGTGATGCCCGGGCTTTGAGTTTTCTGTGGATTCACTATCCATCCTCTCTGCCACAGGTGTTCCAGTAAAGCCTGCAGGCTGTCCTGCTGCAGAGGCAAATCTTCACATGTTAGCATTATATCACCAATGTAATGGGTCCATTTGTCCAAGGGAAGAAAGCAACAGCTCTCAGGCTTCTACTTCAAGACATTTTGTGGGACTCTGCCTATAGCCTTGGGAAAGTACTGGAAAGGTCTATTAGTATCCCTCCCACATGAAGGCAAATTGATCTTAATTATCAGAAACCTGTACTTGTCTTTTTTATGAGTCTCCTCAAAGATTAAACATGTTTGTAGGACCTTATTTTTTGCCAAAGCGTCAGAGTAAAACAATACCTATCTGTAAATGACAAAAGACTTAGAAATGGCCATGGTTAAGGATCTGATGAGAGTTCATTATACTGCAATTGACAGAGAATTTGGTTATTTCTTTGAAATACATTTTCAAATGATGACTGGTACTAGGACACCAGGACATAATAGGTTTTAAGGAATTTCATACCAATATAATCTAAAGAAAGTTGAGCATAATTTCTTACTTGACAATGCTTCCCATGAAATGTAATGTATACCAAAAGTCACATAGTTGTAAAAAGAAAAAAAGAAAAAAAACCTCAGCTATTTTAATGGAGAAGACTCAGTTCCTTAAGTATTCAAAGACCAGATGAAAAGAAACACACCATCTTTGTTTCCTAGGCAGATTGCATTAAAGGTAAAGAAAAGTCTTTGTTTGCAATTTCTTACAAGAGCAAACCAATAATCTAAGAAAACACTGTCTTTTTAACAGAGAGAAAAATTCTAATTTTGCTACAGCGTGCATTTGATATTAAAACTTTTTTTTTTTTTAACTTATGTGAATCCATTCCCACCTCGGGTTGATGTCACATAAAATCCTTTTCTCAGTATGTCTTTTCTACAAACCTTTTGTAACCTCAGCTCTTGTAACTTTCTGATTTGAGCTTCAGCCTCTAGTTGGGCATCAGTGTCTAGGTGAATGGCCCACAGTAGAGGCCAGCCCACTACAGCCAACCACGTGCTTCTCTTCCCTGCTGAAGTGACTCTGTGTAGGTCCTCCAACATGTGCATTAGATTGGCTGCCATTTTTAGGTGTCTTTGTATTCCTGAAGTGGTTCACAGTATCACACATATGGGCTACCCTCACCATGTAAACAGTTGTGGTCAACTTGGGATTTCCCTTTTGAATGCCTCTCCCACAAGGCCAATTTTTAGTTTTAATTATTTATTCTGGGGAAAAGAGAGAGAGAGAGAGAATTAGAATGAATCCCAAACAGGTTTCATGGTGTCATTACCAACCCTGATGTGGGGCTTGATCTCATGGACTATGAAATGATGACCTGAGCCGAAATAAAGAGTCAGACGCTTAACTGACTGAGCCACCTAGGCACCCCGAAAGACTAACTTTTTTAGTTTCCTGCCTGGCTCACCAATTACTGGTTTCTGTAACCCTCTCAGGAGCTTCTTGGGCATAGGGATGAAACCATTTCCTGTACTCAGAGAGCAGAGACAGGAGAAAAGAAGCAGGCCACTCCAGGTTGGTGTGTCGTAGTTTTAATAATCAAAGGAACTTTATCTATGAGATCTAGGGTGGTTGTAAGAATCCTCCCACCCACCTGCCAAGTTTATAAAGAGACCTTAACCTGGGCGCCTGGGAGGCTCAGTTGGTTAAATGTCCGACTTCAGCTCAGGTCATAATCTTGCAGTACGTGGGTTTGGACCCCACGTCGGGCTCTGTGCTGATAGCTCAGAACCTGGAGCCTGCTTTGGATTCTGTGTCTTCCTCTCTCTCTACCCCTATCCCACTTGGGCTCTCTCTCTCTCTCTCTCTCTCTCTCTCTGTCAAAAATAAACAAACATTAAAAAAAAAAAAACTAAAAAAAAAAAAAAAGACCTTAAATGGGTTCAGTCACAACCACTGTGCAAGTATTCTCAACACTACATCACTGTCTCCTTAGAGCAATCTCTGGGAGCAGGAAAGGCCACAGGAACCTACATTCCAAAGATGGGGTGTGGCACTAAAGAGCCTCTAAGTACCTTAGTCCAGGTCACAGGTTAACTGGTAGGCATGTCTTGTTTTGTTTTGTTTTTTGTTTATTTGTTTATTTAGAGTATGGACAAGGAAAGGGCAGAGAGAGAGGACGAGAGGGAATCCCAAGCAGGTTCTGCACTGTTAGCACAGAGTCTAACACAGGACTTGATCTCATGAACAAGGAGATCATGTATCCGGTCATTATCAAGAGTCAGACACTGAACTGACTGGGTCACACAGACACTCTGGTAGTCATGTCTTTTCATTGATTGTCCCCAACACCCACCCTAAATCCAAAATAGTTTCATTCTGTGACCCTTAATTATATCTGCAAACGCCTATTTCCAAATAAGGTCACATTCACAGATATCAAGGATAGGATTTGGGCATATCATTTGAGGGAACACTATTCAATTCACTATACATATGTAAACCATTATTATTATTAATATTATTATTATTAAATTATTTTATTCCCATAGGTCAGTACTAACTCAAAACAGGTATCAGTCATTAGTCTATATTGGATTTTCTTGCAACATAATGTAATATCGGTCTACATATGCAGATTCTGCTTTAATCCAGAAAAACAATGTTCCAATATTGTGCTGAGTATTTTCCTCTTATTTCTGATTGCTTTTTAAGAAAAAGTACCAACTATGTATTTGTCAGATATCTTTTCATTTTATACTGTACTGTTTCTTTTCATGTCCTCCATTTTATTGACTTTATTGCCAACTATGTATTTTATGTGTTTACTACTAATGACATTTGTTTTTTTCATTAAAATTTACTGATGTACAGTTACATACATTAACATGGACGCATTTTATGTGTTTTTTTCCCCCACAAATATATACACCTATGTAACCACCACAGTCATGATATAGAACATTTCCATCAACAAAAGTTGCCCTTTTGGTCCTTACTAAATCAATCCCCATCCTTCAGTGCCCCTTTTTTCCCCCATAGAAACACTGGTTTACTTTCTATTACTCTAAATTAGATTTATATTTTCTAGAGTTTCACATGAATGGAATCTCACAGAATCATACTGTTTTGTGCCTAACTTTTTTAGTTGACATAATATTATCGTGTTCATCCATGTTGTCCATCAGAAGTTTGTTCTTTGAGGGGCTCCTAGGAGCCTCAGTCGGTTAAGCGTTGGACTCTTGGTTTTTGGCTCAGGTCATGATCTCATGGGTTTCTGGGATCAAGTCCTGCATTTGTGTTTCTCAAAATAAATAAATAAGTGTAGTAAGGAAATTTGTTCTTTGATACCGGTGAATGTATTCCATTGCATTGACATTCTGCATTTTAAAAACCCAGTCTAGTTTTTGGTCATTAAAAATAAAAATCTTGAAATGAAGTAGTTCAGGTCTTCCAAGTTGATTCTTTTCAAAGTGTTTCAACACTTCTTGTCCCCCTACTTTTCTATATACATTTTTAAATCAGTTTGTCTATTGGGAGAAAAACAAACAAACTGCTTGCTTTTGAATGGGTTTATATTGAATCTAGAGAGGAGATTTAACATCTTAACGGTTTGAAATGTCTGACCCATGAATATTCATTAAATCTTCTTAATTTTTCTCAGCGGTGTTCTTTTGCTTTCAATGGATAATAATTACATCTATCTTGTTAAAATTTTTATGAAAATGAAGATCGTGTGATAGTTAAGTTCAATTTTTAACTGCTATTACTAGCATATATATGATTTTGTACATTATTCTTAGATCATGCGACATTCAAAACTTCCCTTAATTGTAGTAGCTTTTTGAAATATTACTTTGAATTTTCCGTATACATAGTCATGTCATTTTTGAATAAAGATATATTTTAGTCCTGTCTTTTAAAGTTATATGTGTTTCTTTTTCTTGCCTTACTATACTGGTGAGGTCCTTTAACAAAATTTTGGATCAAAATGAAGAGACTTTATATTTCTATGCCTCGTCCGCAGTCTTAAGGGAAAAGTAATTCAGTGTTTCACCATGTAATGGTTATAATTCAATATAAACTCATTTAAAAGCATTAAATTTACTAAGACTTGTTTTATGGCCTAAGATACGGTATGTCTTGGTGAATGTTTTGTATGAACTAGAGTACAATGTGCATCCTCCTAGCATTGGACTTTCCTATAAATATCATCTGGGTCACGTTGGCTGAAGGAGATGACTAAGGTCTATATTTTTGTCCACTTTTTACTAAATCATTGAAAGGGGAACCTTGATGTATCTAAACAGTTTCGTGGATTTATATATTTCTCCATTCAGCTCTGGCAGTTTTCGCTTTATGTATTTTGAAGCTGTATTTTGATTGCATACCCATTTCAGATTACTTCCTCCTAATAAACTGACATTGCAACAATTATGAAACCTTTCTTATTCTCCATAATATTTTTGATTTTGAAATCTATTTTGTTGATATAATCCTTCTTAAGGTTAGTGTTTGCATATTACAAACTTTTTCTTTCTTTTCCTCAACATCATCATTATGTTTAGAGTAGGTTTCTTATAGACAGATACAGTTTTGTATCTGTAAGTTCATAAATTATATTATTAGAAAAGGATTTGTTGCTTTTTCAATTTTTTTCTACTCAAACCCTACCTTTTTTTAATGTTTATTTTTGAGATAGAGAGAGAGCAAGCAGGGGAGGGACAGAGAGAGAGGGAGACAGAGAGAGAATACTGAGCAGGCTCTGCACTGAAAGTGCAGAACCTAACGCAGGGAACTCATGAACTGCAAGATCATGACCTGAGTGGAAACCAGGAGTCAGATGCTTAACTGATTGAGCCACTCAGATGCCCTTCACACCCTACTTTTTTATCTCTAATTACAAATACGTTAGATCACTTGAGACTGTTCCATAAGTCACTATTACTATTTTTAAGTCATTTTTGTTGTGTTTCATTTTTAATAGTTGATATTGCTGTGTTTAAAGTTCACTGACCTTTTTTCTTCCCAGTAACATCCTATCTGTTGTTAATCTTACCCAGGAATTTTTGTTTCAGGTATTATCTTTGCCATCCTAGAAATTACATTTTTATCTTTTATATGTTTCATTTCTATCCTCACTATGTTCATGCTTTCCTTTCCATACTTAAACATAGTTATAATGGCTGTGCTAACATCCTTCTATGTTAATTTCTTCACTTCTGTTATTTCTGCATCTGTTTTTATAACTTTTCTCTTGTGTATAGATCATATTTTTAAGAAAAAAAATTAATGCTTATTTATTTTTGAGAGAGAGAGAGAGCCCAAGAAAGGATGGGGCAGAGAGAGAGAGGGAGACACAGAATCCAAAGCAGGCTCCAGGCTCTGAGCTGTCATCATAAAGCCTGATGTGGTGATTGAACTCATGAGCTGTGGGATCATGACCTGAGCCATAATTGGATGGTTAACCAACAGAGCCACCCAGATGCCCTGGATCACATTTTTATACTTTTAATATACACATTTCTCTTGATTGAATGCTAGGCATTACAGATGTTAAGCTATCAAGTATCTGGTTTTGTGATCTTATTTTCAGAGAGTTGACCTGTTATCTGGTTGATTATTTGGTGTTCCATTTGAACCCTTTGGATCCTATTTTAACTTTTGTTCAGAGTAAGTCTAGACTAGTTTTTTACACCATGGATAGATCAGATGTGCTGATAGGAGTCGTCTGAGTGATCCACAGAATCGTTTTCACATCTAGTTGATGGGAACTCAGATGATCCTGGTTCTGTGTGAAAAGTATGGATTATTGACCTTGAAGATCAGTAGTTGGCCTTTGTCTGACTTTATAGGGTTGAACCCACGTATGTATATCTTTTGATAAAACAAGAATTCTACTATGGGATTACATGAAGATTTATGGAGTTCATTTTTTGTTTAACTCCCTCCAATCTGGAATTTAGTTTTGCAATTTTCAGCTGCCTGACGTTTCCTGAAATCTGATGTGCGTCCACTCTATTCAGTGAGACCAGCATGCTCCGCAGTGTGAAATTTGCTTTCAGGCAGAAAATTGGAGTGATTGTAGGTCTGTCTTTATCTTCCTTCTTTTAGAGATCACATTTCTGCATTGGTTGTTATCCAACAGATAAAAACTGTTATTTCATTGATTCTGTCTAGTTTTCTGATTAAGATGAGACGGTAAATTCATTCCTTGTTATCTCATAATGGCTGGATGTGGAAGACCCTAGTGTCTGTATTATAGATTCTCAACTTTTATTTCTGTCTTTAATTTTTACTGTCCATTTTTAAAATTCTATAGCTGGTTAATCATGTCTTCTTTTATCTCTATGTTTTCAACTTCTTTGAACTTCTGTTTTCTTCAGAAAATCTTTCACTAAAACACATGTACTTGTCTCTTTTACTTTCTACTTTTTTTTTTTGTGAGGGAAAACCAGATGGCGTAGTATTTAAGCTTTTATTTGATATCAAATGTTTCTGCTTGTAATTAATAAAAGATAAAAGATATCCTGTTTGAAACATCTATTTTTTTGATGCAGACTTGTATAACGATGATAAGAGATATGACTTGGGATAGCAATTAACTTGGTTATTTAGTCTTGAAACAACTTTCTTATTAACTTTGCCTTGTTCTCTGGTTTGGGGTTCACTTCTTGCTGCATGTGGCCACGTTTCACTTTATGTGTTATGATGTATGTATTAGCAGGTCTCACAGGTAGCAATTTTGGAGTGAAACTTATGTCTTACAAGATACAGGTCTTTAGTTTGCATTTTATTCATTTCTGTTCAACTCACATTGATCATTAGTTGCAAAGCTAATTTCTTCTCATTTTGATTTTCCACCCAGTTCATAGGCATCTAGCTTATCTGATTTGCCTGTCCAGACCGAAAAACATTCAGCGAAATGGTAAGATAAAGACTTAGCCTCTTTTCCCCATCCTCCTTCATTCCTACCTGCCATTGATTCTTCAATCAGGTAACTTATTCATTTTTCCCATGGATCACTTGTTATATATGTCCTTTTATTCTGAAATAAAAGATTATTGGTTGGGATTCTCAACTGCTTGCTTCATAAATAAAAGATAAATCCTGTTGAGATTTGGAGAAGTAAGTACAAATTTTTCTGTCCTTTCCCATTTTATTCACATAGTTGGAAATCTTTATTTTTGTGGCCTGTGGATGGATATTATATATTATATATTATATATTATATATATGTGTGTATAATATTTTGTATATATATGTAAATTATATATTTAAAATTATATATTACAATGTAATATAGATATAATGATATACCTGTAGAAATTAAATTTTGAATTTTTGCTTGCTTCTTTGGGATATATCTTTTAATCTCTGACATTTTTCCATGTTAGGAGAAATGTGAGGTTATATGTTTGTATCACAAATTGTAGTGTATAGGCACTACAATCAAGCTAGAAGAAAATCAAGCTGGAAAAAAATCAAGCTAGAATAGAATATCTTTAAATATAACTTCTTTTATTTTTGTCAGATAATCTTTTTTGAGTCACATAAATTGATAGACACATGCAGAAAGTGAAGTTAACTGCTTTTCTTGATTTTGAGATATTATCTTAACAAGGTTAAAGCTGTACTTTTGTTTATTTAAAAAAATTAATGTTTATTTTTGAGAGAGAGAAAGAAACAGACGGAGCATGAATCTGGGAGGGGCAGAGAGAGATGAGTACAGAATCTGAAGCAGGCTCTAGGCTCTGAGCCATTAGCACAGAGCCTGATGCTGGGCTTAAATCCATGAACTGTGAGATCATGACCTGAGCTGAAGTCAGATGTTTAACTGACTGAGCCAGCCAGGTGCCCCAAAACTGTACTTTTAAATGAATACTGTGCATGTGCATGTATAAGAATAAGAGGTGTGCCTGGATGGATCAGTCTGTGAAGCATCTGACTCTTGGTTTTTGCTCAGGTCATGATCTTAAGGTCATGGGTTCAAGCCCCATTCAGGGCTCTGTGCTGACAGTAGGTTGCCTCCTTGGGATTCTGTCTCTCCTTCTCTCTCTGCCCCTTCCCCACTTATGCTCTTTCTCTCTCAAAATATATAAATAAACATTTTTGAAAAAGAATAAGAAGCTGGGGATAGAAATTGCCTCAACTGCATTAGGGACAGTGTGAGGAGAGCTGCCCTTTAAGGTCTTATGGTTCTTATTAGTAGTATTTTCACAGGCTGTGAATCCACTCTGGTATATTCTTTTGAGACATGACCAAGTCATATTATCTGTTGTACACTGCAACTTTTTAATCGCATCAGCATTTATTAAGCATGCTGCCTCTGGCTAGGAGGACTGAGTTCCTTGGACTCTGAATTCTTGAGATCTTTTCAAAGAATATCATGTGACTCATAGGTTATTTACATGTCAGAATCATAGGACTGTTTATTATCCAACAGAATATCCCCATGCCCTGGTTGTGGGGATATGTTCTGGTCTGGCATTATTTGCTTCCAAGGGACTTTTTTTTGTGTTATTTCTGAAAAAGCCATGGCCAGCCTCCTTGGTGACTATACATCATATATCTCAAGTCATAAATTATGTAGATTCTGTAGTTGAGGTAAGAGAAGCTTCTATTTTTCTATTCCATTTTATATCTTTGTTCCCAAGAGAAGCTAAATGGTCTCTCATTGAGATATCTTCACATGGAAGTTGTATAATGCAAGTTGTGGAGTAAACAGAACTGAAAACCAGAGAATATCCATTATGCTAATGCCTAGCAATGCATAGCCAGCCCACATTAAGGATCCTGAGCAATGGCTGGGGGAAGCAAGTCGGAAAGAGATTTGCTAGTGTTTGAGTTCCCTTCCAGTTTTGTTTTAACTTTCAGTATATTCATATTTACTATCATGCCTACGTTTAGAGTGAACAAAATTTAAATGATCTCTTATTGGATTTCCACAATTAGATACAAGTGATGGATTAACAGTGGGTGATTTATGTATGGATATAGAATAGAGTATAATATAGAATGCAGAAAGAGGTTCAGAGGAGGAAGGGAAACAAGTAAGAGGGAAATGTAGAGGAACAAGATTCTCATCTTCCATAGGAGGATTGAGAAATTACTGATTAAAGTTGATTGAATAGGGGTCCCTGGGTGGCTCAATCATTTACTGTCTGACTCTTGGTCTCAGCTCAGGTCATGATTTCATGGTTATGAGATTGAACCCTATGTGGGACTCTGCACTGAGTGTGGAGCCTGCTTGGGACTCTTTCTCTCCCTCTCTCTCTGCCCCTCCTCTGCTCATGTGCATGCACACATGCTGTCTGTATCTCTGTCTCTCTCTCTCAAAATAAATAAACCTTTGACCGAAAAAAAAGTTGGAGCACCTGAGTGGGTCAGTTGGTTAAATGTCAGAGTTCCACTCTGGTCATGATCTCATGGTTTGTGGGTTTGAGCTCATTGGCAGTGTGGAGCCTGCTTGAGATTATCTTTCTCCCTCCCCCACTTGTGCTGTCTCTCTCAAATAAATAAACAAACTTAAAAAAATAGAGTTGATGGAAAAATAGAGCTGTAAGAATATAATTTAACTTTAGTTATAAGAATAGCTATATATATTACAGATACATAATTTCTATATATCTGGAGAATGATATATTAAGAATATAGTAAGAGAAATCCCTCTTCTTTTTAATGGACAATCAATGACCTTTTTTAAATTTGATGACTTAAGACAGACACACACACAAACTTAAATGATGGGACCAATTGGCCTCAGAATGAGATTTTTATAAATTCTGTATCATTTTGTTTTTTAACCGTGTTAATATATAATTTTAATAAAACTTGCAAATTGACTGTGATTTTACATTTTCAGCATTACTGTGTGCTCTTTATAAAGTTGGCATTTTAAGTCATATATGAAGATGGAAAAAGATATAATCCCTACCTCTCAATTGAGTAAGAATACATATTTTATAAGTATTTTGCATGAAAATGTTTACCATCAAAGGTGTCAAATGTAAAGTGAGGGATTAGGTGATACTGTCAACATAATTTTACCAGATCGAGAAAACAAATATTTTGAAAAATTGAAAACAAAGCAAAAATATATTAGTCCTTGCTGCTAATATGTTAGATTGCTGTTCTGCAAATCCATGCTAAAGGAGTAAACTAAGTCATGAAGAAGCCCTCCCCAGCCTCTAGTGTGCACTTTATTTTGAAATCTTAAATATCTCTCTCTGCTTTCATGACTGCATTTATTTAAGCACAGGTTGCAGTGATTAGCTTTGGTCTCATAGCTTTTGATGTAGAAGCGAGAAACTCTGAGATCAGAATAGATCAACAAAATATATTTGCAGAATTTTATAAACCTAATGGCCCCCCTAAGAGAGAAAACATACGTAGCACATTGCCTGGAATATGTTTTATTTATTAGGATGTAAGCTTGGTGTTATAGAAATAGTGTAGGCGATGGATTAAACTGATTTGAGCTCAAATACCAACTGAAATAGTTGGTATAGATACCTCTTGGCATCATCAGGAGGATTAAAGGAGATGTTTCATTTAAATGTCCAGCTGGGTGTCACAAAGAAGGTAGCAATTAATATTAGATCTCTTCACCCAAATACAAGAAGCACATAGTAAAGAAATCTGGTTGGATGAGAATCTCTCATTTAAATGCAGATAAAAATAAATTTTATAGGCTACTGGTGATCAACTTTTGGAAAATGGTAGGTAAATTAATTTTTTGTCATGATGAAAAAGCAATTATGAAAAATGCAAAAACTTAAGTCAGCAAAAACAACATGAGAGGAAAATAAGAGGTACGTCTTTTTATTTTTCTAAAATACAATTTAATATGAATGAAGATAGAATGTCTATTTGAATATATTTTACTGCTTTTTATGAGAAATTTTATATAAGAATTTAAGAAAATAAAATATTCAAACACATTCCTTTTTGTTTTTACTACTCAAGTTATATTTTGTTTGCACCTCACTTTATATGAAAAATTATGTCTCAAGGCACAGTTGGAAAGAAATTTAATTTTTTTACTTTGAGGACGTTGAGTTTAACATGATGGATGGATATATTTGTGAGCTTTCTTTTGACAGAAATAGGAAGTCAGGGGGAACTAGAAGTGGGGAGTGAAGTATGCACAGCTTTGAATAGAATCTTGTGGCTCATAGAACCTAAAGGAAAAAAAAAATGGAGAAATGAAGTGTCAGCAGTGCAGGAGAAGCAGAAAATCTTTGGGTCATAGAAACTGCAGGGAGAAAATATTTCTCCAAGTGGTAGAAAAGAATGCAAATGTGTGATTCAGGAGCCTAATAGCAAAGTCTGTAGTTAAAAGGCAATCACAAATTCCTTAGAAAAGTTCTTTCACATGGGAGACTGTGAGACTTAATCCAGTAAACCACACTGTACTCATGTGTTGTCCTTCTTGGAAGTATCAAGCTCTAAAATAAAAGAGAATGTAAGTAGCTTCCTTTGGTATGCTTACATACAATTTGGTCCATTTCCCATGTCATCAGTCTAAAAGAAGCACGATGTTGTTATTGATGAAGTTGACCTGATCTAGGTCCTGGTTATTCCGTCTATTTTAAAGGCATTCTGTGTTTAGCATGGCTTCTTCGAAAAGTGTTGCAGATATGACAGAGTTTGGATACTACTTAAGAATATCACTCATTGCTACATGAACTCACCGAGTTCATAGTTTCAGAATCAATAGAGAGTGATTGCCAAACCCAACAAAGACCAGAGCCATGTACCAGCCTGCCACGAGAATGCCTATATATAGAATGAATCCAGAAGTGTCATTGGGTTCTGCCACCTGGGGAGCACACTACTTCAGAGTGCTGTGCTGAAAGACGGAAAAATAGAAAATAAAATTGTGAACACCATCTGTGCTTTGGAAAGCTATGGCTAGACATTTTTATACCATGTTTATGTCAGAATTTTGGTGATAAAATAAGTTCTACAAATATTCTACTTTTCATTTCTCATTCTTCGTTAGAAAAATAATTCAACAAATGTATTGGGTATCTTGCATGTGTAAGACTTCTCATATGTACCTAATATCTTAAATTAGAGTCTAGCTATTCTCACTCAATGCTAAGAATGACTTTGTGTTCTTTTTAGATTCAGTTTTATATAGTATATTGTTCTGTCTTTTTCTTTTTTTAATTCTCTCCACTACCATGCTGATTTTAGGATTTCGTAGTTTTCAGTGACAGAAATCCAAATTCCCACTTAGCTCTTCTTTCTGCTGGGTTAGCTTTTTAAGCTTGCTCTTTCTGTGGTATGGAAAAGATGTCCCAGCTTGGACTTGCATAGTCCTTAGCATCGACCTCCCCCCAAGAAGAAGAGATCTTTTTCTTGGCATCAATGTCGGCCCCTCATAAAGGACTGGTTTGCCCTCTTTATTTAATATTATAAGTAGGCATGTTATTCACTCCAGGGCCAATACAATGATGAGAAAGGTGGATAGACTGGGCATCTAACCCCAGGAAAGGAAGAATGACTTTAGCTTCAAGCCCAACATTTAGATTAGGAACAAGAATGGGATGTCCCTAAAGAGAGGAAGGACTAAATTAAAAATATGCTCACTATATTTGAATCACCATGGTAGTGTCTAAACCCAACCTTTCACATCCAGTTTTTCTCCTCTCTGATAATTTTCTAAGAAAAAGTCATGGTGACTATTATCTCAAAATAAAAACAAACCCCAACAAACCTCAAGAGATAACAACAAAAATTAGTATGACCATATTGTTACCATAGTTGAAGTCCTTCAGTGGTTTCCTATTATCCTTAATGATCATATCCAAAATCCGGAATATATTTAAAAGACTTTTATGGTGTAGCCTCTGCCTCTGCCTCTTTAGCTTTTCTGTGTGCAGCCCCTCCAGTCCAGGCTTCCATTAGGCCATACTGGTCTTACTTCTTCAGTGTCATATTCTCCCAAGCATGTTAGTGTTTGCTTTCAGAAACATTGTCCTAAAAAAAAAAAAAAAAGAAAAAAAGAAAAAAAGAAACATTCTCCTAAATCCATCTCATTCTTCCATTCCCACATCTATTCTTTTTGCTGCACTCCTCTCCCCACTTTGCCCCTTAGCCTTGTCAACATGTGTTGATTTTCAGATTTTAGAATAAAAATCACTTTCTCAGGGAAGTTGTATTAGTCAGCGTTCTCTAAAGAAACAGAGCCAATAGGATATATACAAATATAGAAAAAGGGATTTATTATGAGAGATGGGTTCACCACAATTATGGATGCCGAGAATTCCCACCAGTGTCCATCTGCAAACTAAAAGCCCAGGAAAGTCGAGGGTATAGCTCCGTTACAAACCTGAAGCCACAAATAGTTGGAGACAGTGTGAGTCCCAGACCCAGTCTGAAGTCTTGAAAACCAAGAGCACTGATATCCAAAGGCATCTTGGACGTCCCAGCTTAAGCAGAGTAAACAAAGTCACTCTTCACTTCCTTTATGTTCTAATGAGGCCTTGGTAGATAGGATGATATCCAGCAGCACTGGGGAGAGCAATCTTCTTTCCTCGTCTACTGATTCAAATGCTAAGCTCTTCTGGAAATGCCTTCACAGATAGATCCAGAAATAATGTTTTATCAGTTATCTGTGCATACCTTAGCTTTATCAAGTTGAAACATAAAATTAACTATCACAGAAGTCCTTTCCTTGGATGAATATATGTTACCATGGTACTGTTCATTTCTTCTTTATGATGTTTATATTTGTTTTTTTTTTTCTGAATGTCTATCTCTATTTCCTTTATCAGATTATTAGTCCCACAAGATTATGGACCATGTCTAGTTTTTCTCACTACAGTATCTTCCTGTCTAGCATAGGGCTGCATGCAGATTAGGATCTTCAGAAATGTTTATTTGATAAATGAATATGTGAATAAATTTTAATTTATTCTCCTCATGGGGAGTTAGTCCACACTTTTTTTTGCAGATGCTTTCACTTCTTTGCATGTAGAACTTAGCTCTGCGATGAGTTCTATTTGAATGACCTTACTCCGGTTTCCTTTTCTGAAATGCAATTCTAATAAGGCACTTGGTGTGTGCCCAGTGCTCTCTATCCTCAGCTAGTGTAAATGGCCTGTTAAATAGGTAAGTCTGTTCCATTCTTGCAATACCTTTCCGAGTTTGGTATGATATTCTGAATTGTTATTTTCAGCTTATAGCTGAGGACTATGGTGTTCTATCCTTAAAGAATTTGATTCTGATCTCACAGTTAGGTGGTGGTAGGGATCCTAATCTTATCTGTCTGAATGTCTTCAGAACTGAAGTGTATTTCAGCACACAATCTCCCACCCAGTGTGTTGCTGTTTCCTTCCCCTGTTTAAAGACTCTTCATCTTGATTAAAAATTAGACTAAAAATTGGTATTTTGATTTATACAATTCAGTTCACCTCATTTAAAAAATGTTTAATAAAATATCATGTCCTGACCACCACATTGCTGAATATATAGATGAAAACATTGTTTATATCGTGGAAAGATCTGTGATCTACGAGGAGACAGAGAATTAAGGATGGGGAAACGAAAGCTGAGAGAAAATAATTAGTATTGTGTCATTAGATAATGAGTGCTAAAGGATCTTGAAAAAGGGAGAGGTCATTGGTCATAGAGGGCAAAGGAAAACCCAGGTCTTCCAAAAGCAGTCACTTGCAGAAGGGGGAAAAGAGACCCGAGATGTGTTGCAGTTCTAAGAATACCCTGACAAGATTAATAGGTGTGCATAAGTAAATTAAAAGGTAAATTTAGGAAAATTACTCTGGTTAATTAAGTTGGAGTTCAGTTATGGGAGAGAGGGAGAGTCAGGAACTAAGCTAGGAGTCTACTCACAGCGATGTAGGCAAAAAGTCTTTGGTCCTAAATGAGTTCAGTGGTAGTATGTCTTATGGACATGCTGACTCTGACCAATTGGAGATGAATAAAGGATACAAATAGTTTGTGGGGAAAAAAAGACTGAAAAATTATTTTAGCTTAAACTATGGAAATAGGTGTGCTGTGAACAGAAATAAGAAAATTGGAGGATAGAACTTGAGGAAAGGCAAGAGTTTTAAACTCAAATTCTTGTAGGAACCAGACAAAAAGTAGACAGAAGTAAAGCAGGCTTGGGTGAAGGAGCGAAGAGGGCAGGGGAAAACTAATAGAGGCAGTTGCTCTTTAATGGCAACGTCCAAGTGGGGGATCAGAGTTGCCAGATCAGACATGTCCTCATTTTAAATGCTGGTAAGCAATTCCATTTTTTAAAAAGGCAACACTTTGTAGGCTAAGATATTCCACAGGCTTCCACAAGCTTGGGGGAACAGTTAACAATGTCTAGCATAGAGAATAAAGTCTTTTCTTTAGGATTCTATGGGGCTACTATTAGCTCAGTGGTTTTTAGGTATGGCTCCTGATGGGCCTCAGTGAGTTCCTATTTCACAACTCAAGAAAACAAGAACAAAGGAAAACAAAACCATTTACATGCTTTTTTCTTGTCCTTTGAAGTTCTACAATGTGTTGAGTGTTTTTCCAAGCCTTTGTATATAAACTCAAATGGAATATATTATACAACCTAAGCTTCTGAGATACCTTTTTTTTTTTTTTGTATTTTTGACACAGTTTCAATCACAGCTTTGATATGTATGGTTTTTGTTGATCTGTCATACACATTTAGTGTGCTCTCTTTAATTATCTCAAACTAATATTTCCATGGTATGAGGAGTGCTCTTCTGTTGATGGTTAAGTAGAAACAAAAGCATGTGCTCAGGAAAAAAAACAACAAACAACTTCTTGACTAAGTAAACATTTCCTTCATAGAAAGGAGGATGAAAAGGCCATGTGGTTTTTGTGTTAAAAGAAATGGCTTATTTTTCTGTAATAATGATACATCTGAAAGCCATGCATTTGAGGGAAGGATGGCTTTCTTTTCATTTTAAGACCCTACTTAGGCATAAAATATCACTGTATGTTCTTAGTACATGCTCTTACATGTTTATACTACGTGGTAAATGCAGCTCAAACTCGAGGGTTAGGAAACTCACTAAGACATGTATTTTCATATACCCCATGACATTATCCATGTTTTGATACCCTCCTCCAAATTTGGGATTGGTCAGAGAGGAAGATAAAAGATTGTTAATAATCATGCAAGTAGCAGTGCTTCTCAGTTCTTTTTGTTGAGATACTAGACTGCAGAGAAGAAACAATGCATATCTCTCAATATGACTCTAAGGTTTCGAGTTTCATCATAGAACTTGTATTATTTTGTAATCTCCACAGTATGACTTTTAAAAAAATTAAGGGGACATCTGGGTGGCTTAGTCGGCTGAGTCTCCGACTTCAGTTCAGGTCGTGATCACACGGTTCATGAGTTTGAGCCCCATATCCGGCTCACTCCTGTCAGCTTGTCAGTGCAGAGCCTGCTGCAGATCCTCGGTCCCCCTCTCTCTGACCCTCCCCTGCTTGTGCTCTCCCCCAGAATAAATACATATAAAAAATTTTAAAAATAAAAAGAATTTGACCAAAAATCAACTGGAATTCGTTAGCACCAAACTAGAACTGGTTAGGAGTATTCTGCCATCAGGAGCTCAGAGAATTTTATAGAGAAAAGGCAGAAGTAAGGACATTATTGATTGACTGTAATATAAAGGCTTGTTGGCTGTGATTAGTTCTCCTTGCATTTTGATTTTGAAACCTTGAGGCATTTCCAGGACTAGATTTTGGTTTGCTTACTTAGGCTGCCATGGCATTATAGCCACATCAGTCTAATGGATTCCTTGCTTAATTAATTTAAGAATTCCCCCTTTTGGTCACCCTTTCATGGATGGTAAAACATGTGTACATGACAGGAAGACTAAAAATTTGGTATTAGCACCACTTGCTGTTATTAAAGGTAGGTTGCTCTTATCTCATTACAAAATTCATAGGTTATGTTGTCAGATCTGTGGAAGGATTGTTTTTGCTGTTCATCTCATTGTCCATCTTGTTTCTGATTCTCCTAACACAGAGAAGCCATCTGAGGTACTGCCAGTGTCTATGACAATGAATTTAAGGCCTTGAGAGGATATTGGGTACTAAAGAGGCTATAATAACTATTAGGGTAATTCCAAGAGACTGAAGTAAATTCCTTAGCCAGGGCCCCTGTGAATAAAACCAGCTGGTATCAAATAAGTCAAATAACATATCTAAAGGGAGATCAACTTTTTTAGCCAAATGGCTCATTTGTTAATGTGCTGTATTCACTACAATCTCAGAGGTGTTGTAGCAGATACTCTCCTTGTTAGGCTAATATGTAATCTTAAACAGCTCTATGATTGAAAACCACTTCAGCAAGAAAGCAGCTTATGGCCTTAGCAGTAGATTCAGCAGATAGTTGCCAGGGTTAAGAAGCATCGTCTTCCCATGCATCGAGGGAAGAAACAAGTAGTAAAACAACAAAAGGAATAAAGATTTCATGCTGGAGACGAAGATCTAGACCTGTGGTTTTGAGAGAGCTGTCTACCTCAAGATCCCATCTGTTCTAGGGATGAACCTCCTTGGTCACTTGTAATTTTATATCTCCAGCTGGTAAGCAGTTCCCAGAGTCTGAATGAGCCATTTTTAATAGAAGGATGTGGACCCATGATTCAAGGCCCTGAGGTTTGGCTGCAACTATGTAGTGAGGAAGACTTGCCCTGGTCTTTTCCAAGGACACTCAAGGGCGGTCTTTGTTCTTAGTGATTGAAATCAGAAGTGTAGGAGAAAATTGGAAGCATTCTTCTGTAGAGCTGTAGCCTAATATTTGAGGAAAATAGAAGAATTCAGGATCCAGTTTAGTTTATAAATATTTAACAAAACCACAAAGACAATGAACAGGACTAGAATCAGATGTTCATAAGGTTGTGTTATAATTTTCTACTGAAACATAATTTTTTCCTCTACAATCACCCTCATTTTTATCAAAGATAATCACAGTAAGGCTAATTTGTTTGCAAAATAAGTCTAACTTCATTAAACTTGGCCTGATTATTTAAATAATGTGATGCATTCCCATTGGATTGGATTGGGACTGGCGGTATGGGTAGTGAAAGAATTCACCCAAGGCAGAACAAAGGAGATAGAAATTTATTGAATACACTGCTGGGGGCAGCAGGCAGGACAGCAAAGGAGAGACTGGCATGAAGCAGTGGAGAGGGGCTAAAGGTATAGGGTGGGGTGAGGAAATATGGAATTGTCCCTTTTTTGGTAATGGTGCCTGGTTGTAGTAGCCCACTGGTCAGTTAGGGCATATGGCTATTTGAGGTAGGTCACTTAATGGGTCTGTTTGCATTCAGCTCAGGGATCCCTATGGGCCCTTTTGCCTTGCTCAGGTTTCCAGTGTTCAAGCCTGATAAGTAAAAAGCAGCCTCTACCTCTAAGTGTAGCAAAACAGTGATTGACCATATAGATTCTTTTAAATCTGCTTTGCTACAACCCTTCATAAGAAATCTTAGCTTGAATTTTTAAAAGCTTACCATCTCCAGGTTAAGAAGACAAGTCAAGAACTCACCATCAGACTTCCCCCGCAGTACATACAGATTTGGGTGAATTTCTCTTTTCTTGAGACTCACAAGATAACCTGAGGCTTCCGGGCCTGCCAGAAGGCAACCTTGCTTACTTACCTGGCAAGGCTCCTGGGAACATCTTAAGCAAGTTTCCAGGGTGTTTTCTTCCAAAGGGATTTTATTGGCTCTGTAAAATCAACCTTGGTTCCTTAAAACTGTCTGGTCATAACTGATTTTACTCAAATTCCCAAATATGACCAGTCAAAGCCTTGGTAATGTAACTAATGTCAAATATTCCAGTCAAAGCCTTGGTAATATAACTAATGTTCCCATTTGTGTCCTTTTACACAGAAACATATTTTTATTGAACTTAAACAATAACTATATTGCCATGAAAATAATAATAGTAAGTTTCCAAATTCCAGAGGAATAGGGTAAGGAAAAAAGTAAATGTTTCAGTTCTGTTGACAGAAGTATTCTTTACAAAATTACTGTAGATCACAATAGACAATAGCTAAAGAAAAAAAAAGTTTTCTTAAATCTGGAGAATAAAACATTAAGGAATTAGCACTGTTTCAAAGGAAAGGTTATAAAAAACTATTAATCCTCTTCATTAGTTCATTCAGTCCCACGTTATTTATCTTTTTTCTACTCGAATCTAGTTTGTCCATTTGTTCTGGAAATTCTTACCCAGTTCAGTTTTATGTTCTTAAAGTTATCAGAAACCTGTATATTGGCGAGCCATAAAATTTTGCTCTCCAGGTAGATTGCCCAAAGGGAAAAACAAAGCAACAAACCGCTTTCATAATGTCTTATCAAAATAAAACTAATAGTTCAAGAAAACCTTGTCCTTTTAACAGAGAGAAAATAAAATTGTAATTCTCCAGCAGAGTACTTTTAATATTAAAACCCAGTCTTTAAAAACGTAAATAATACCATTCCAGTTTTAGGTACTCGATTAAGCATAAAATTCCTTTTCCAAGATCCCATGTCCACAAACTTGTACAACTTTTTAAATATACACCTATTCAGGTTTGTCAGATGAGAATCACCTCCTGATTCACACCTGAAGTTTATGTTTCAGGACATGACCTTGGGGCCCTAGAAAAGATCTGGTAGAAGAGCTATTTCTCACAACTGGACAGAAAGGATTTAGGTTTCTCCAGAAGGGCTGTTTCCCAAATCCAGATATTTTATAATATCCGCATACTTTCTGAGATGAATAGGAGAGGTTTGGGGATTGGCAAAAAGGACAGGTGGACTTGGTATTGTTTCTAGAGATACATTTATGTTTTTGTAAAGATTTCCTTTGCAAGATAAATATGTTCGTTTTAATGCCTCAAAAACCTGAGCAGCAACCTAAATGATCAGAAGGCTGACCAGGCCATCCAACTACATGATTTAGTTCATTTCTTTATATCAGGGAGAATAAATTCAACTAAGATGCAAATCAAAAGATCACTTTGTTCTAGATTTAGAGCTGCATGTCTGACATATTTTAGTAAATTCTTCCACAATGGCTTCAGAATGCTTTTTCTTTCCATCTTGGTACATAGTTTCATTTTAGCTTAGAGGAGAAGACCTAAAAAAAAAGTTTCTATCAGTCTCTGAATATCAGCTTCTAATTCAGCCAACTTCTGACCATAGACCTGCTAAGGAAAAATCCTTTCCTGTATCTTGTCAGGTTTCGGCTAGGACAAACAGTAAATATTCCTGGCAGCACTGAACAACCCTATGGACATAAGAGGAGTCCTCAGAGAAGATGCAAAAGATGTAACACTTCGAAGGTCTAGAGCAACTCTCAAAGATAACCAAAAGAAAGAAAGACCTGAAAACTTGCCCTGACAACTGGCAACGGTCAGTAGGACCCAGCTGCAAATGGGGTGGAACCCATATTTCTGTCTAGCCATATCTGGTCATATATGGATGTAACCCACAGTTCTGTTGAAGGGGCAGAAAATTTTTCCCTTCTTCCCTTCTAAGTTTTTCGGCTGGTCTAATAGTTAAATTGATATAATTAACAGAGTCACATTTTGTAAATACACAAGTCCCATAAATATATGAGACCCAAAGGGCAGTAAGGTAACATGATGAATGTCACATCCTGAGCTAAGGAAAGATGTAGGGGTGTGGGGGTACAAAAGGAAGAAAGGTCACTGACAGGAAGGCAAGAGATGTTTGGAAAACAAAGATCTTAGGTAAAAAGGTATCTCTAGTAATAGCTCTCTTTCTAGTATAGCCCCCTTTCAAGTATAATCTTAGGTAGTTGAAGGAGGGAAAGAGCTTTTCCTGAATCTGTTGGGTTTTGAGTGTTTTTAGCTCAAAATAATCCTAATTCTACAGAGACCTATTTTGAGGTAACAATATCTGCTGCTCTTTACTGTCTGACCACATTGTGAGGGCCCCAACCTGACAGTTACCAAGCCAAGCTCTTAAGACACAAATGAGACAAACAAGAAGACGTGAGCTATTTCTAGGAGAGAGAAAAAAATCAATAACTAATGTTTTTTCTTGCCAGTCTGAATTTTGAAAGGGGTGTTGTAAAATCTTACCCTTCACTATCAACTAGGCAAAATAGGAAGAGATTTGGGAGAACTGACTTTAGTAAGAATTCTTACCCTTTGCTGGCTTTTCCCAGGGTGCTCTCTGCAGGCTCCGGAGTGAGTAGGGTGTGCCAGAGGGTCTCACCCTGGTTACTAGAAGCTGTACAGAAGGAAAAAGAATTTTCCCTTTACTCTTTGTAGTGAGTGCCGGAATGAGATGCTTTTTTCTCCAAGGCACTTTGTAAATGCATACACTTATCTAATAGAGTTAAAAATTCTCTACTGTGGCCACAGCAATTCAAGGTTATCTTCAGTAAGTTTAAGGTTAACCTACCTCTTCAGTCTTAAAACAAAATTTTATTTACCTGTAGCCTCACACTGGCCCCAGTCTAGTTTCTGAGTTGGACCCAGTCTGACACAGACATAGTTGGGTTTCTAAGTCAGACCAGAGACCTAGTGGACACTGACCAGCTTCTAGATACAGTCTAGAAAAAGAAATGCTCAAATTAAGTCTGAAAGTTTATAACATCAAAGCTGGGGAGCTAGGATCCAGGATCCTACAGGAACTTACCTACCACCTCCAGAGGCAGCAAGAAAACAGGGAGCTTCAATGGCCCAACAATTAATGGTGTCTGGCTGCTTGTTGCTCCTGGGGTTGCTGGTGTGGGTGGAATGGTCTCCTTTGGTTCTCCCTTCTGACACAAGAACTATGAAAAGATAAACTGAGGCATATTTAAAATTTTAAGAACTTTTTTGAGCCAAAATCAATTGCAATTGGACAGCACCAACAGGAAGGGGTTAGGAATGCTCGCTAGGACTTCTTTATTAACACATCTTTGTCTTACATTATTTAGCATCAAAGCAAAAGAGTTTCCTATCTACGTCAAGGGTTTACAGAGTTGCAGGGTTTATAGTGGTTAGAATAGGTAGTGACATTTCCTAGGTTCACATTTGACTTTATGATTTACCATCTAAGGAAATCACTTACACAATTGGGGATTAAATAGTATGCATTACATAGGGTTGCTTTTGCTCATTTAATTGGAAGGAAATGAGCATTGACTACTTAGTAAGTGTTCCTTTGAACTTTTAATGGAATGCCACGTGCAAATACCTAGCACACTGCCTAGAACATTGTTGAATCAATCCCCCTTAGAATCAGGTAATATTTCATATGCAGATAACTGAGCCTTCATCACCTGTCAGATGCTGCCTCTTGCAAATTCCTATTATCTGCCTTGGTGTCATAGTAATTTAAGAATTCTGATCCATATAAATGTATGGATTCAAATTATATTTTCCACTAATTTTTGAGTATATTGTAGTAATCACTGTTCAGAATGGCATGTACCAAAGAAGAAAGCAATGGTTTTAGGCACTTGGTGAAAATGTCGTTAAAAATATGCTCCTGTTGAGAATAGAGTCACATATGTATAACAGATTAAAATGGTATTTGAGCAGCCAGTTAGCCTTTTCTATTGGCACGGAGAGATCTCAGTCCAAGTGTTTTTTCTCAACTAAGTCACATTACTAATTATGCTATTTTTTAGCGTGTGAATTAAAACAAATTACTTATAGCACCACAAAGAGCATTCTAGATCTAAATGTAAAGTTTTATTTTCATTGGTGTGATCTTGTTAAGTGTAGATTAAAAAGTAGAAAAGAATAAAATTATTATAGTGCCTTGTAGTGCTGATGGAAATTTAGTACTGAAAACAAATTTGCTGAGTTTGCCAACACTGGGCCACTCTTTATTTTCAAAATGTAGGGGGTTGCTAACCCCACATAGCTCTTATCCTTTTTCACTGGTTGTTTTCCTGCATGGAGACACAAAACAATTCAACTCTGAGTTGAAAACTCTTTCTAGCACCTTCCTCCATGAAGCCATAGCAAAGTAAGATTTCAAGGTTCCCGTTTATGTAAATTACAAAAGAGCTCATTAAATATAACAAAAGTTACTGTTTAATCATTCCGTTTGACTCACTGGAAAAAAAAAAAGAGGTGAACACACTGAAATAAGGCATTCTTAGGAAAAGGTACACTGTGAACATTCAGGGAATATTTTATTTTAATTCATTTATTGTATATATACTTTTGTCCCATTTTCTAAAAAGCGAGTTCACCAAATAATTATTGAATCACTGTTCTGTTATAGGAATTGTTCTAAGGGATATTCTGATTTTGAAAAATAATGTATTGTCTATTTTATTTCATATTTTAATTACTTAAATTGTTATTAACCGTCGCAGATTTCACAAGTTTAATTTTCCTCAGGTATCATCATGGTACATATATCAAACAAGGTCCAATAAAACATCAGGTTCGAGTCAGGCAATCTGCTCTAGTGCATGCACATCCCTTGCATATGTTCAAATGCCCCTTTTACTAGCATCGTTCATTAAGTCATTAAGAGTGCCTGTGTTCACTTTGGTGATTAAAAAGAAACCTCATTTTTTCTTCCCAATCCAAAACAGATTTGACCCGTTCCACAGCTCAAGGAGCCATCAAAGTACCTTTTATAATATTCATTTTGCCTTCCAAGGTGATTCTGCAAGTGACCAAAAAGGGCACTTAAAATTATTGATTGTTGGCTTACTTGTTTTTATCATTATCTTGCTTTCGGTAAAGATGTCTTGATTGTAGGTATAAAAATACTTCTAGTGAGTTTTCTTCAAAATTTTATGATTTTTTGTTGATGTGTGTAGTTTTATTATCATTATTGAAACAGAAATTAGCATGATTACTAGAATGGTTGAACACTATAAAAGGATATATGTACGATGCAAAAAGTCTCTTTCTCGCTCGACTTGCCTCCCAATTTTCTCTCTAATTCAACTGATGTTACAAGCTTCTTAGTTTTTGTTGCAAAAATAACCTATACATCTGTGAACACACAAGTTTCTATCTTTGTCACTCTTTTTCCATACATAAGACAGGTAGACATAAGTAGATACAGAGATACATATATAGATACATACATACATATATAAGCTGCATAAGTATATTTATCACTTCTTTTCCAAGAGGTACCAACACATAGTAATGTGTGCTATTTCCCTCTTCACTTTTTTCTCTTAGAAACACACCTTTAAAGGGCTAATTAAAAAAATAAATTTATATATTAGTGTTATTGAAGACGGATAGTTTTACAAAATTTTTGCTTTGTTTCAGGTTTTTCTTTAAGATCTCAAATTTTATGTGCATTTGAAATTTACAACAATGAAACCAATATTTTTAAAGACTCATTTTTGTATGTCCTTGACTTTCTAAATTTACCGTTGATTTTTAACACGCACCTGCTCATTGTGTTAGGAGAGTACTTCCATGATTTTGTTATGCACATGGTCAGCCTTTGGAAAAATACCATGGCTATTGCAACATTCCATGGGTTTTTCTGAATCTCTCTTACGATTTTTGTGCATTTCCATTTATTCAAATCTTAAAATTTCCTATTTCAAGTCACCTATGCATATTTTCAGTTGAAAATATAATTTTAATAATTTTGCCTAAAACAAAAATGGTAAGTAACACTAAAACCAAAAGTGAAAAAAAAAACAGATTGATGCAAACATTTGTATTATTACCAAGAAATCCATGATCATGAGAGGTAAACTTAAGTGTAGTTGCATTTAAAAATAGGATTTGAGGAGAATTGCTGTATGAAATCACACTACTCCATGGCACTCAGTAATTTTATTTTGAGGGCAGCATTTTTCAATTGCTTTATAAAATGATAATCTTATTTTTCTAAGATTTTAAATTTTAATTCCAGTATAATTAACACAGTGTTATATTAGTTTCAGGAATACAATATAGCGATTCAGCAATTCTGTACATTACGCAGTGCTCATTGTGACAAGTGTACTCTTTAATCCCCTTCACCTGTTTCACCCATCCCCCACTCATTTCCCCTCTGGTAACCATCAGTTTATTCTGTATAGTTAAGAGTTTATATCTTGGTTTCTCTTGCTCTTTTTACTCATTTGTTTTATTTCTTAAATTCCACAGTTGAGTGAAATCATATTGTACTTGTCTTTCCCTCACTATTTCACTTACCATTATGCTTTCTAGCCCCTCCCATGTTGTTGCAAATGCCAAGATTTTATTATTTCTCATGGCTGCATAATATTCCACTATATATATACACACACATACATATACATACTACATCTTCTTTATCCATTCATCTATCCATGGACCACTTCTGTAATTTGGCTATTGTAGAACAATGCTGCTATAAACATAGGAGTGCATGTATCCTTTGAAATTGGTGTGTTTGTATTTTTGATGTAAATAATGAGTAATGTGATTACTGGATCATAGGATAGTTCTCTTTTTAGCTTTTTGAATAACCTCCACACTGTTTTCCAGAGTGGTTGCACCAGTTTGCAGTCCCACCAAGAGTGCAAGAGGGCTCCCTTTCTCCACCTTCTTGCCAACATTTGCTCTTTCTTATATTTTTTTAATTTGAGCCACTCTGACAGATGTGAGGCAGTATCTCATTGCAGATTTGATGTCCATTTCTCTGATGATGAGTGATGTGGAGCATCTTTTCATGTGTCTGCTGACCATTTGGATGTCTTCTTTCGAGAAATGCCTGTTCATGTTTTCTGCCAATTTGGGTGTTGAGTTGTATCAGTTCTTTATATATTTTGGATACCAATCTTTTATCAAACATGTCATTTGGAAATCTCTTCTCCCATTCATTAGGTTTCCTTTTAGTCTTGTTGACTGTTTCCTTTGCAGAAGCCTTTTATTTTGATGTGGGATGAACTTAGTTTTTCAAAAAATGCAAATTATTCCAAAATAACCAACTAACTAGGTGCACTGCAAGGAGTCCACACGCTTGTAAATCCCTTTTTTCCTTTTGTTTCAGTTATGGTTTTTTGGCACATTAGCAGTACTCTCTCCTCAGTAGTGATCCCTGTTCACTGTGGCTTGACTACTGATCAGAAAATGGTGCTTTCACCAAATCCCAGGTCATCCAAACAGTTAGGATCCACTCAAATTTTTTACTCTCTTTATTCACAACACCCCATGCACAAACAAAAAGAATTGCTGTGGAAAAGGAAAATACCATTGGTTTTATTGTGCATAAATAAAATCTTTATAAGTCATTTTAAATGACTTCTAATTTTAAATGACTTATACTTTATTTTTCCAAATCTGTAAACTATGATGGCAAAGTGGTGATGTTATGAGGAGCACTTCATATCCTGCTAAGGGAGAATTGATCCCTTCATACCTTGACCTGTTAGATAGTTTCATATATGCTGGTTGTATAATGCAGAAACACAAGACCTGCTCTGCAGAGAGTGGAAGATACTTTCCCACTCAGGGTACCAAATGTAGGGGTCAACTCAGCAGTTCATCTGAGAATGGTGGGGGCCGGGGGGCAGGCTAAAGGACCATCTTTTCCAATGATGATGCATTTTCAGAGGCAATAGTCTTACAAATTAGAAATGCACATGTCACAACCTTTGAACTGTTAGTTAGGTGGTGGAGGTAAGAGCTGTGGGTGAGAATTCTCCACTGGTGTCTACAGAACTAAGGTTTAGTCTATAAGTACACTGCCTCCTCACTTATAGCTCCATACTTTATCATGTAAACTTTCTATGTTGCATTCATCTATATATATTTTATTGATTTTATTGGCTTATGAATCTGTAACCTCCCTGCTCACTTTTGACTGTGAATGGCTTGAGGACAGGATCTAGGTGCTCATCATTTCCTTAGTCTTAGTTCCTATACAAAGGAGGGATTTTTTTTTGTTGTTGTTTAGAAGAATAATCAAACAAGCAGGTATTCGAATCACTTTAGTCATTTTTTTTCTAACCTCAGCTTAGTTACCTGCACTGTAAGGATAGTGAAATTAAGTTCATTGTGTTGATGAAATGGTGTGTGTGTGTGTGTGTGTGTGTGTGCTGTAGTGGGAGTAGGAGTAGGAGTAGTAATAGGTTAATTGCCTGGAATCATGCCAGGGATATTCTCTAAAATGGTAGTTACCATTTTTGTTAGTGTTATTATTATTATTCAGTAATCTTTACTAAATTAGATGGAAAGTAATTGACATGTCAACCTAGTTTCTATGTAAATTTTCGTAGATTTATGTATACTCCAGCTGTTGTTTAATCTGAAAAAGATAAGTCAAAAGAGCATAAAACATAAATAATAGATAGATTTTGGCTCTAGATAGATATTACTCTAACTTCAAACTCTTTACATTTTCAATTTCATTTTAGGCCAATATTGATCATTTCTGTGAGATGTAATATATTAATTATCTATGTCTGTGTTCCCATAGAGCTTTCGAATGTGGCAGAGCATTTTTACCCAAAAAAGATTTTTTTAACCTATAGTAATATTCTAATTTAAAGCAGTATATATTTTTTGTCTAGAGATGTATTTCCACTTTTTTAACTTTTAGCAAATATTGACAGCATGTTTGTGCTGTGGTAATGGAAATGCATGGACTTTGAAGAGAAACGAAGCACCATGGGAAGCTTGAGAAGCTTGAGACTCTTTCCTCCTCCAGCATCTATTGTTTGAATCCTGGGGTTCTTCTATTTATGTGAAATGGTCAGTGAAACAGAAAAGAGAAAATGTAGTTCACTGGTACATATGGGACTTAGATTATTTTGTTGATGAAAATTATTTTCCTTATAAATATGAAAAGTTTTAAGTCTGAATAATCTTGAAAATACTTGATGCATTTAGATTTAATTGCAGAGAGTAAATAGTTTTTAATGATTGGTCCTTTATTACCTTTATTAAAAATAATTAAAAGAGGTTAAAAGACCTCTCTAAACGGAGAGAGAAAAGAGAAGAAAGAGTAGGGGGGGAAAGGAGAGAAAAAAAGAGCGAGGGGAAAAAATGAAGAGGAAGAGGAGAAGCAGGAAGAAGGAAAGAAAAAAGGAAGAGAAAGGGAATAAAAGAGAAGTAGAAAAGGAGAGGGGAAAAGGTAAAGGGAGAAAACTTCCAATTTGTGATTACAATTGAAATTATTTCTGGTTGAAATACCCAGAATACAACTGATCTGAAAGGAATTCATTGTGTCGTATGCAATTAGACCTGGACATCTGCTTCTAAATGATATATCAAAAACCGTAATAATTCCAAATACTACTATAAAGAGCAAAAAAATTAAGCTATTCTTCCAGTGGCAGTGGTTTCGAAACGCAAAGGTCATAATTATGAAAGGTACTAACAGTCTAAGTGATATGAGTTCCCAGTGATTAAGTTGCTTCACAAACCTCTCAGAACTGTAATTATGTAGAAAAAGGAAAGTGTGAACAAGTCACAGGCCGTAAAGAGCAGATTTCCATCATTGAGAAATGGGTTTTCCTTGCTCATGAGACATGGAACTTTAAATAAAACATCTGACAAAGATAGCGACACTGCATCTACAATTACATATAAAGGATAGATAGAATCAAGGGGAAAAAAAACTCCATTTACAGTATGATGTCAGCTGATCAAATACAATTGCATTAAATACGCTGAGATAAGCTAAGTCATGGTAATTATTTGAACTTGAATACCAGATGATGTCCGGAATGTGGACCCATATTGTAAAACTGTCAGAGATTATAAACCAATGGAAATATAAATCTGATTAACAACATATTTAAATACAAATTTATGATCTTTTAAAAGGGCTTTTGAGTACATGGCTATATTTGATATTTAACAGAGTGAAGTGAAATTAAACATAAAAGTGTCATGTTAGCTATTTTTTTTCCATAGAATAACGCAATTGCTTGAAGGGGTTGAATCAAACAGATCTAAATTAGTGAACCACACATTAGAATTGGGTCTCCTGAATCGCAGATAAAGCCTCTCTTCAATGATGAAGAATTTGAACCTGTCCTAATCATTCTCTGCACACTCTCCATACACAGGGGTCCATTTCCTGGTTCTTGTAGAAACTGGAGTTTCTATTGGGGTTTTAGCTGTGTTATTCTATGACTAGTGCCTGCTCAGTGGGATAAAGCCTGAAGAGAAGAGAAATGTAAAGCTCACTCTCTTGTCTGTTGCTTCTCCAAATGTTAACTCCCCCACACAATCTGCCTGTTTTTATCATTCGAGTACCTAGGTAGTAGGTGTTTTGATTTTTTTAACAGATTTTTTTAGTTGTAATCCACAGGAAGGATAGGACCTGGTGGGTTTACACCAGGATACCATACTAGAGCTCCCTATCTTTGATTTAACAGAATAATATCACCATAAAAACATTTAGAAACAAACATCCAAAAAAGACAAAAAATAAAAACAAAATGAAACAAAAATCAGAGCTATTGAAGAGAACCCTGGAGAAAACAAAATTTTCCAGGAATGTGAGGTCAAGAGTGTCAGATGCAGAAGAGAAGCATTGGCCTTGAAAGAATGGGGACGGGCGGCACCTGATGTATCGTCTCTTTGTCAGCCTAACCCTTAAAATGCCTAATAAATTGTCTTTGACTAGTTCTGCAGTCAACTCTCTATCTTTTGAAAACTGCTTATATGCTAATGACTCATAAATATGTCTCTCCAGCCCAAACCATGTCCTATGTTTACTCAGGTATCACTATGTTGGCTACTCATTACCCCTTGATTATCCCACATTCATCTCATCATGTCCAAAATGGAAACCCCACCTAACATGTGTCAAACTCTATAAATGGCCCCATAATCTGCTTAATTGTCAATACAAAAGACCTGCAAGTCATGCCACAGTCTCTTCCTGTCACTCCTCATACCCTGACTTACAGTATCATGTTTCATAAGTATTCTTCAGTCTGTTTACTCTCTACTGCAATTATTCCTTCTTTCAGTATGTTGTCCATATGGATTCAGTAGACGCTTCTCAGGTTTTCCTTATTCTATTCTTTGGCTCTTAAATACATCCTTGAGGTACCTGTCAGTGTCATGCATCCATCTCAGCCAATATTCTTCAATCACTCCACTTCGCCTGCAAGATGGTGTTCAGACTCCCACACGAGTCGTCTTTGTGAGCAATTTCTCTTTAACTTTAACTCATTAATCTACTTACCCACATCTAGTTTTACTCCTTTCCCCTTACTTTGTATTTTCATAACACCAACGCACATGTATTTTGCTGGACGATCATGGAGATTCATGATACCATGTCTTCATTTGATTAACTCTTACAAATATTTAAAAACCCACTCAAAGTGTCAAACAGAGTTTAGACTCAACTATAACTTAATCATAACCAGCAGGATTTGAGCAAGTCTAGGTACTGAAGGGGAAACTGGAAAGGACTAGTGCTAGCTCAATTTCAAAATGCAAAATAAAATTCTAAGTGGTGAGTTTAAACTGAGGATTAAGAAGGAGTGGGGTTATTTGAAGAAACTAACACCATACCATTAATCAACAAGGTTTTACAGATAGCTTATAATATCTAATGGTATGTCAGCATTTTCTGCACTTAAAAATCTCTACTTTGATAAGGTCAAGAAATTTACACCTTTATGAATGGTCTGTAAGAGATTTTACATATATTATTATAATAATATTACATAATATTAATACTTATTATTATATTTATATTATATAATATATTATATATTTATATATTTATTATTAAAATAAAGATTTTACATATATTATATTATTAATATTATGTAATAATATTCATAATAATATATGTAAAATCTCTTACAGACCATTCATAAAGGTGTATATTATTATTATGATACACATAATAATAATTATTATTATAATAATTACATAGTAATTCACCTTTTAGAAGATTCTGACTTTTCAGATCTTTTCTGTTATGGAAATATATTTGGATTGTAAAGCAAAGAGTGAGTGTAATCTATTTAAAATATTTTATTAAAAATTCAAGTTCTAAATACTTCTCAGAAAGTGCAAAGATGATTTAATTAATTTGAAATTGGTTTTGGACTTCTTCAGAGATACTTTCAAGTTCACATTCTTGTCTGAGAACTCTTACAGACTCCTACATCAATATAATTACTTATGCAGGTTAAGGAATATAGCTATTAAATACTAATTTCTCAATTTAAACTAATTACTGACAATAAATTGATTGTTTAAAGAATGAGCATGGGTCAGTTTATGTAATAATGTGACAAGCAAGAAAAAAGGGGCAATTTTCCTAAAGTGAAATATAAATTTGAAAACAGACATTGCACAAAATTTCACTGAGATTAGAAAATTAAAATGATTTCGAAGTGCTAAGAATAGAATTAATCTCATGAGAACAGAGTAATATAAGACTATCGCTTAAAAAAATACCGTATTCATTCAATCAGTTATTTTTTCTATAAACAGTTGTCACACCAATACTATGTGGAAAAACTGTATAGTGTGCTGACAGCACAAGAGCTCTCCTGTTGCCAAGGACCTAGTCTATGAAACAGGAAAGGAAGCAGTTAGAAAACAATGTGGCAAGTGTTATAATCAAGCTAAGTACAATGGATTTGGGGAACATAAAATAAAGAATGTTGCCTTAAATCCAAACTCTGGTAGTTTTTCTTTGTAGACTGAATAAGTAACAACATTTTAATTTATGGCTATTAAAATATTATACATACATATATATATGTATGTAGCATTAATATAATGTATTAATATGTACCATTTTCATCTCATAATATTTTTGAGTAAACATGAAGAATCAATGGCTGTCATAAGGATGAGCCCATATGATAATTATATAGACACATACACATATATACATATGTAGTTAACTTAATAAGGATTATTTATATAGATAAATTTGAGATCCATCATTATTCCTCCTGAACTGTTACATGTCTCTCAACCAAGAATGAGTAGCCCAGGAGTAGCAAGTACGGTTTACCCATAATTGACTGCTGAAGACTATCTGAAGTTTATTGAGGGTAAGAATTCCAGGGATGTCTAGACTCAACGGGAAAGAATGTGGCAACTGATTATATGTGCTCTGGGCACAGGAAAGGAGAATGTTGGCTCTGCATGTCATCCCTGGGGTAGGTTAACAATAGAAATACTAAATAGTTAGCATTAGAGCAAGGAAGAAGAGGGAGTGCCAATTTGAAAATAAACTATTATAAAATTAAAAAAAAATTCAATGCTTCTAGGAAAATTAGGTGTGAACAGTCATTCAAAGATGAGGTACTCCAGGGGCGCCTGGGTGGCTCAGTTGGTTAAGCGGCCGACTCGGCTCAGGTCATGATCTCACGGTCTGTGAGTTCGAGCCCCGCGTCGGGCTCTGTGCTGATGGCTCGGAGGCTGGGGCCTGCTTCGGATTCTGTGTCTCCCTCTCTCTCTGCCCTTCCCTTGCTCATACTCTGTGTCTATGTCTCTCAAAAATAAATAAACATTGAAAAAAATTAAAAAAAAAAAAGATGAGGTACTCCAATAAGACACCTGTTGCAGGCTAGAGTCAGCTCTCTTGTGTGAGGGAAGGAAGAAATGATTGAGGGACAATGGAAGGGGACAGTGGAATTGTGCTGCACACCAACTGCATTTTTTTCTTGTCTTCAGTTTGCAAATCATGAGGAAAACAAGAGTGTTTGGAATATACCGTTTCATGTTTGGTTGAGATTGATTTCAAGAGTCAGTCTTTGAGGGGGAAAAAGATTTTCATCTGGAAACAACACATCTATTAATGACAATAACTTTTAATCACCGGGAGACTTTTGGGCAACAATAGGCCACAAGATAGTGCATTATGTAGTTACATTTGTGCAATCTTTAAAAACTGTCCTGAATGACAATCACAGATTAAGAGTCTTGAAATGCTCAGCTCCAGTGAACAACAAAAGTCTTAGCTTGATAGAATAACAATCTAGATTTACTCGCTGATAGACACAACATATTCCTGCTGAATATAAAATCAAATTAACACCAGCAGGTTAAATGGTAGGACTTATTTTTAGAGTAAATCTTTCCCCTGGCATAACCTATCAAGCTTGACATTTCCTGTCTCTTTGCTCCTACGTTTTCATCCCCTTCTCTCATGCATTTTTATGTATACAAAATTGAAGCTGACAAGCACATTCCTCCCACTTGTTTGCTTTCCATAAGTGTGTGCGTGCGTGCGTGCATGTGTGTGTGTGTGTGTACTTTGGAGGCCCTTATAAAATTCAGAAAGGGAATGCATCAAGTCAAATAACAAATGTCCAACGTAAAAATATCATATCCATTTCAAAGCTTTCTTCAGTTATTGTGTAGTAATCTGAAAGTCAGGAATTTCTAACTGGATCTGAATTTACAACTAACATCCATTTTTATTCTAGCATAGATATCTATCGGTGAAGAATCATTGTACCTTCTAAGAAGGAAGACATTAAAATGTATATGTAAATTGACATATATATATATATATATATATATATATACACATATATATATGTGTGTGTGTGTGTGTGTGTGTGTGTAGGAATGCCACATTATATATATACATACATATCCATATGTATATATGTGTGTATGAGTGTGTGCCCATTCAGTCAATTTATATGTATTAGATATAAAATGGAACATTGCTATTCTTTTAAATTTATATGTGGCTTACTATATTGGGGAAAAAACTACCACTTTGTTACTTTAATGATTTTCCCCTTAAATAATTTAATACTTTTAGCGGTAGAAGTAAACCCAGATGGCTATTTTTTCAAAACCTTATTGTTGAAGAGAAATACAAGACACAACTCTTCTATCCACTCTAGGAAGAGTGAGGAGAAACTGATAGCAGAACCCATGGTAGAAAGCCCAGAGCATTAAGGCAGTGGGAAGATGAGGGCCCGGATTTGTGAAATGGCAACACAAAGGGAGTGGAAGAGACTCTATTGTGACAATATTTGACCAGTTTGGGCTACTGGTTAGGTTTGAAAGGAGATAGGTGGAGGATCAAAAACAAACACCAAACATCAATAACAATAACAACAAAACCCACATCACAAGGAGTTCTCATATTTGAGTAATAAGAAAAAAAGACTTTTATCAGAAATAAGAAAGGATAATTTTGTGGCAGATTGCACTTCAATTTAGACATAAACCATAATTGGTCCACTTATATGTGGTGTTCCATAGAAATAAACATAAATTTGGACCCAAAAGATTGAGGATTTTTCTAGACCTCTACTTAGTCAAAATCAGAAACCCAAAAGATTGAGGATTTCTCTAGACCTCTACTTAGAAAATCAGACCCAAAAGATTGAGGATTTCTCTAACTTCTACTTAGTCAGAAAATCAGAAAATGTTTGTAACGGCATTTTCACTCACTTCTTTTGTGTCAAGCTGTTCATGAAAGTTGCTCAAAAACTCAGTCCTCTCTTCTCACAAACTCTGCCAACTTTTAGAGCATTCAGTTTGACTTGTGTTTGAATAGCTTGGAGGTGGATTAAAAGGAGACAATATTAAGTAAGTAAGCCATATAGTGTTCACTAGGTCATGGGCCTTTTCCTAAACACTACATACAGTAACTCACTAACTTTTAAGACTACCGTGTAAGTTATGTACTATTATTACATGACGTTTATAGATGAAAAAACTGAGGCACGAAGAAGTCGCATGCTCAAGGTAACTCAGTAAGCAGTGGAGCCGGTTTCCTAGAGCCCACTTTAAGCCATTACCTAGAAAGGCTCTCTAATGACTGCACTATCTTTGCTTATTCATTGGAGAGATTAGGTGATAACTTGAAGCCACACCATATTCTGATCATCTCTTCTATGGGGAGGACACAAAACATGGTCAAATTTCATAGTGCAAAATGTAGAAAGGTAATTGTATGTTGGTTTCTCTTCTCAGTTGTGCCCATTCAGTGAGTAAAGGAGATGGCCAATCGATGCCTACTGTCTTTGCTGGTCGTTTTTTGTTGTTGGACTGGGCAATCAGATTTAAGAATTCGAGAAATAGTGCTCACTTTGGCAGTACATATACTAAAACAGTAGCAATACAGAGAAGATTAGCATGGCCCCTGAGCAAGGATGACACACAAGTTCGTGAAGTGTCCTATATATTTTTGTGCTCAATAAATAATTTAAAGCTTAAAAAAAGAATTAAAAAAATAATAGAAACCGGTTTGATCCTCTCTGAACACAGTTTACTTTGTACTCCAAGTTGTGGTAAAAAAAAAAAAAATGAAAAGAGTGTCTTGGTTTTCTGATGCTCAAAGTTAACGAGGAAAAATGTATAGATAAATTGAAGTAGCTGGATGTCATGGACTTGAACTTGAATCTGCAATACCTGATTCTAAGAAATCTTGAGTTTAATTACCAGAGCCACAGTATGTCTATAATAATAGGTCAAAACAAATAAAGAGCAACATCTTGTTCATTCCTATACTCTGATTTTGTCTTATCTACTTTTTCCATGGAGGTGGAATGTAGTAGATTAGGAAAAGAAATTCCCTTAATCAGGAAATGACAATATCAGAGAAGTCAAAAATATGTTGCCACATTTATGAATATAAATTATAGAGTGACTCAACCTATACTATGCCATTTGATCTTCATAGTTACTCTTTCGAGTAGGCAGAGAATATTTTTTATCATCTCTATTTTAGAAAGGAAGTGTAAGAAACTCAGCAAAGTTAAGGGACTTACCCAGGTTGACACAGCTATTAAGTTGGATGTCATCCAAATCTTCTGAATCCAATTCCTATGTTTTTTTGATTCTTAGGGTTTTTTAATTAACATAGGCAGTAAACAACCCCCAAATCTCAGCCGACCCCCAAAAGTTTGTCACTCTTGTTTACATGACCCACATGGTTTGGCCAGGTGTCCTCCACATGGGGACCCTGGCTGACAGCTTCTCTATCTTGCGGCTATAATGTCTGGAACTTGATGTCTCCTTAGTTGCTGAGTCATAGGAAAAAGTACCAGAGGGTCTCACACCAACAATTAAATGCTTTATCATTTATTCTTACAAACCGTTATCCAAAAATAGTCACATGGTGGGAGGACTCAGCCTTGTGTGCTCCCAGAAAGGGAAGAGAATTGGGTGTGACTCAGCACTGGAGGTCTTCTGATATGATGACCTTGGATAAGTAATATTCACGGGTAGGAAAATGAGCTTTACAAACAATTATGAAATAATTTCCCATACCAGGGGTTTCTGTAGTTTCTATTTCTACAAATGACAGAATGAAAAAAATAATATGCCTTTAAATTAAATCCAAATGCATCATGTATGCTAGCCACGTTTAAATTGCCAACAGTCTGAAAGGCAGCCAACTAAAACATTGCTTCTACTCTGTGAAAACAATAGCCTGTGTTGTCCTGAGATTACTGTCAATTCTTGTTTAGGAACTTAGATTTTAGGGGGATCCAACTGAATGTCAAAATGAGAGAAGGAATAAATATGGCAGCAGAATTGCTTAGTAATTCATTTCTTTTTTCTTGGTATCAAGGCATTAAAAACTCCCAAGATCTGCTGTATTACTTCAGAGAGGTAGAGCTGTGATATGTTTTTGTAGCTAGAGATCTCTGACAATTATAGGGAAGCATAATCATTCAATATTTCTCTGAACTCAGGAAGCCTGAGAGAATAGCGAGGGAAATGACCAGAGCAATTTTATATCTTAGAAAAAAAAGAAACAGCATGATTTAATGGAAAAAAGAGTGAGCTGCAGAGTCAAATGTCCTTGCTTTGGTTTTTGATTATACAATTCATTGAGCCTCAAGCTTACTGAATGTAAAAATGATACAAATATTAACACCTGCCTTACTGGGTAATTGTGAGGAACCAATGGGACAGATTTTTATGACAGCAATCTGTAGACTATAAAGCACTTGAAATCAAATTTAGTTGTTACTGAAAATTTGTTGGGTTTATACAGAGGAAAGGAAAGACCAAATTCTGTGACACCTAAGAATCAGGGTTGGGTCATTGAAAATATGGCCGCAGGAACTTTCTGTTCTCAAGTTTCTTCCTTTGCTAGCTCTTATTGCTGGTAATCTAAGCATGGTATACTCTCTTCTTCCTTCCTCCATGAAGGTTCAAGAAACTTAGGTAGAGCTCATTTTATGGTTAGAAACAGGGACCATTTTTAGAGCTTTTTTTTTCTTAAATCCATGTTATGTGATCAGTGAAAAAGCATGTATGTAGGGGGAAAAAAAGCTTTAAATTTTCAAGCAGGTTGAAAAGATGATTTTTTTTTCCTAAAACACTTGTCTATTAAGATATTCCATATGATTAGTATAATGAGACTAATCCACTAGGAGGAAGATGGCATGTTTGTCTCCAAGTAACACGTGCCCCTTGACACAAATTATATGTGGGTGAAATGCTACAATTTATTTATTTATTTATTTTTTAATGTTTATTTATTATTGAGAGACATAGAGGCACAGCGTGAACAGGGGGAGGGCAGAGAGAGAGCGAGACACAGAATCGGAAGCAGTCTCCAGGCTCCCGGGGCTCGAACTCACAGGGCGGGAGATCATGACCTGAGCTGAAGTCGGCCGCCCAACCGACTGAGCCACCCAGGCGCCCCATGAAATGCTACAATTTAAACTGTAGAGGTGAACTTGATCAAATAAATGAATACCTTAAATAAATGAAGAAACTAATTATTAATTTTCAATTTCTACTGGACAAAATGTGTGGCCAGTGTTACGAAGCAATATGCCTATGCTACCAAGGTACTAGTATTTTAGTTCAAGCTAGCGGGTTGAAGAATCGATGTTGAAAAATGGTGCTTTTTGGTGATAAACACTACTTCATATGAACTAATTTCTTCTGACCTGTAATCCTTATCTTTAAATTTTTTTTCTAGTGCCAGAGTTTTCACCTGTCTAAATTTAACTGTCTAAATAACCAGAGGGCTAGAAATCTCCTGGAAAGAAAGTGCTTCAAGACCATGATTCTAGGGTCATGGGAGCAGCTCTGCTCAGGCTTTGTGCTGAGTGTGGAGCCTGCTTGAGATTCTCTCTCTCTCTCTCTCTCTCTCTCTCTCTGTTTCTCCTTCCCTCCCTCTGCCCCTCTCCCCTGCTCACACACATGCTCTCTTCTCTCTCTAAAATAAAATTTTAAAAATATAAAAAACAAGTAGTTCCTCACATCTCTAGTACACTTATGAATATTTTCATACAAACAATCTAATATGAACAAAAACCCAATCTTGCTATATCTCTTCCCTCCCAATTGGATGCATCCATTTATTTATTCTTTTGTTCATTTAATATATATTTGCTGAGAGTTATTATTGACAGTCACTCTTCCAGGTGCCACAATAGAGATGGTAAGGACATAGAATGTGAGTGTGGATGTGGGGTGCTCTTTAGAGATAGTCTTTCTGAGGAGTTGAGAGTAAGCAGAGGCCTAGGTCAGTCAGCCATACAGAGTTGGACGAATTTGGAAGCACAAATTGTATTCGTGTCTGGAAGGAGAGCATTGTGTATAAAAGCCTAAGGTTAGAGTGCCATTGGCGTTCTTTCCATTTGGGAAAGAAGCAAATGTGACTAGCTTGACGTGAGGAATTAAAAGGAAAGTCCTTGAAGCTAGATTCTGGATGGCTTCATAGGGCAGAATGAGAATTGTAGATTTGCTTTTAGCAAAATGGCAGCTATTGGAGATTCTGGGTTAGGAGAGAGGGACGTAACTCAATTTGTATTCTAAGGACTTCACTGGCCACAGTCACGAGACTAGTCTATAAAGGGTTAGTGTGCAAGCAGGAAAACCACTTGTGACTTCTGCAGCAAGCCAGGAGCTCACCTCCATGTACCAAATACATGTCACAGTTGTCATTTAAGGAGCAAATTAATATACGAAATTCAAGACTGGAGTTCTAATTCTGATAGGGATGAATTTTGTGACTGGTGACTGGTTTAGTACTCCTTGATGAAGTTGACAAGTTCTGAAATCTTTAAAGTCTTAGTTCCATTTATCAGTAAGATAGAATGATACCTGACTTCCCCTCCGCTCTAGTGGGGGCAGGATCAAAGGAGATAATGTGTATTGAAAGCATTGAGAAAACCATGAACTTCAAAGCCTGATACTCTGCAAGTGCTGGGTATTGCTATGCATAATTATTGATCCTGATTTGTTTGATTTCAGCAAAGGACTGTTTGTTTTCTCTAAATTGGTCAAAGAGGAACCACACTTCATTCTAAACTATAGCTAAATCTAGTTGTACCCCAAGCAAATTAAGTAGAATCTAAAGATGAATATTTAAGATTTTTTTTAATGGAGTTTTTCCTTGAAATTCAGGTGGCATAAAATTGACCAACTTGAAATACTTAAAGTTGGTATGGTCACATTTAAAAAATGTCTCCGGGCACCTGCATGGCTGAGTTGGTTAAGTATCTAACTTTGGCTCAGGTCATGATTCGTGGGTTTGAGCCTTGTGTGGGTTCACAGAGTCTGGAACCTACTTCGGATTCTGTCTCCCTCTCAATCTCTGCCCCTCCCTCTCTCTCTCTCTCTCTCTCTCTCTCTCTCTCTCTCTCTCTCAAAAATAAACATCTAAAAAGAATTTAAAAAAATCTCTGTGAAGGTGCACCTGGATGACTCAGTCAGTTAAGCGTCTGACTCTTGGTTTCAGCTAAGGTCATGATGTCACGGTTTCTGAGTTCAAGCCCCACTGACAGTGCAGAGCCCCCCCCCCTCTCTCTCTCTCTCTCTCTCTCTCTCCCCCTCCCCTCTCTCCCCCTCTCTCCCTCTCTCTCTCCCTCTCTCCCTCTCTCTCTCTCCCTCTCCCTCTCCCTGCCTCTCTGTACCCCCCTCAATAAATAAATAAACTTAAAAAATGTAAAAATAAAAAAAAATCTCTGTCCAATGTCATTGTTATCATTATGAAAGTGAGCCATGGTGGTTTAATAAACTGTATTGAAGTTTATTGCTGCATCTCAGGACACTTAGACACCTGTCTATGCCTGGGAAAGCTAACCTCTTGTTCAGACAAACCACAAAGCATAATGAAGAAGTGGTCCTGATTTTTGTAGATTTAATCTAACTTCTTTTGAGTGACAGGAGAAGCAACAGGATGTCTCCCCCAATCTCTCCATGCTTTCATCCATTTTACTTGTCTATTCTTTTTTTCTTTTTGTTGTCATTATCTTGAAAATATGAAGACCTATAAAAAAATTTGCCCTGACTGGTTAAGGAGTTCAAGCTTGTTTTTGAAAAGTTTTCATCTTCATTCTAAACTACATCAGTTGTCTAACTTGACATATTTGACTAATTTCTCCCTCCTAATTCAATTCAGTCCTTTCTCTAAAAGGACTCAGATCTTCTTGCCATGGTTTTCTGGGACATGACTTGACAATCAAAAGCCTTTATTTTCAGGAAGAGACGGGATAGAGGTGGGGAAAGGAAAAAAGGCAAAACCGTTTTTTAAAATGTTGCCCTCCCTTCCCATCAAGTCTTGTTTTTTTTTTTTTTTATAACATTGCAACGCATTATTTGTGATCACAACTCCTATTTATAGAGATCTAGATTTTAAAAAATGCTTTTTATATATTATGTGTTAAAAAAGAAAAAAAAACACGGATACACACAGACATACATACTGTGAGAGAGCTAGCATCACTTTATGAGGCAGAAACAGAAGCACATACGCAAAAGCACGTTCTGGAGCTTTAATTCCACTTTTCTCCTCTCAGTTCAGAGTTGCCTAGAAAAAGTATGTGAGTGTAGTTTTGCAAATAGATACTCACAAGGAATCTGATACGTTAAATCAGATACAAATGTTCCTGTCCTGACAGAGGTTAGGAGCACAGAGGAAAGGAGGGTTTCAGGAGATGGACCCTTTGTAGGTTGCATTTCTCTCTAGCTTCTTATCGAGTGCCCATTTAGTCAGCAAGTATTTATTGATCTCTTATCAAGTGATGGACACTATGACAGAAATATGAGAAAACCAGGAAAGGGAAGCAAATGACCTACATTTACAAAGTGCACATGGGAGAAGGAAGTACTCCTGAATTCCAGTTTAATTCTCTACACATTATGTCACACTGTGCTCCAATTGCTAATAAATATACTAATTTTGTTAAAAGAATATGACTTTTGTGAAAAGTATTTCTGTAGAAGAGGTTTTTGTTTCTCTAAAGGAAGATATAATTCAAATTAATAAAATAGCTTATGAGATGTTTGGATCAGGCTGTTGGTGGTTTAAAATCTATAGTATTAGGACGCCTGGGTGGCTCAGTCAGTTAAAGCATCCGACTTTGGCTCAGATCTCATCGGTCTGTAGGTTCGACTGCCACATTGGGCTCTGAGCTGTTAGCTCAAAACCTGGAGCCTGCTTCAGATCCTGTGTCTCCCTCTCTTTCTACCCCTTCCCTGTTTGCACTCTGTCTCTCTCTTTCTCAAAAATAAATGAACATTAAAAAATTGTTTTTAAATATACAGGATCTGAAGCAGGCTCCAGGTTTTGAGCTAACAGCTCAGAGCCCAATGTGGCAGTCGAACCTACAGACCGATGAGATCTGAGCCAAAGTCGGATGCTTTAAATGTAAAAATCTATAATAACTATTCCTAAACAACCGCAAGTAGACAAATTGGAGAAATAAATCAGGAAATAAAAAAAAGATTTTAATTAGTAGTAACTATGTACTTACACATACATCTTAAGAACATGGCAAATATGAATTATCTACAAAGAAACCATTGCCCAAAACAAGAGTAAAACCTACCAAAAGCTCATAAAACACAAGAATTGTTCTTCATAACTAATAAGGAATAAAATAAGAGGGAAATATATTGTCAAATTATGTCAGTGAAATGTTTCACATTATAATCATCAAAGACAGGACAGGAAAATCCAGTGTGGTTAACTAAAGACTAAGTAGACATAAAAAGAATGCATAATGAAAATCAATTTATTTTCATTAAATCTCAATAATATAACAAAAAGAATTAGTTAAATAATCTTTAAGAGAAATAACGGCATGTATTAGAGTATATTTCAGTTCACTATTTAATTCTTTTTAAGTGACATGAATGGCATATTTATTTTCTTGAACAAAACCTGTGTGTCAAGGACTTTTAAAAATATCAATATATAAATAGTGGATGGAGGATGAATATGTCATTTGTTTCTTGTTTTTGGCAGCATAATTCTCCAGGTATTAGATTTTTCATTTTTAAAATTAAAGAAGTAGCACTGAGCTAAAATGCACACACCAAGGTTTAATAATTATATTTTTCCAGCTGTGTGTAATACCAGACCCGTAATTCTGAGTCATGCACACTATTCCTATTCAAGGAAGCACCTATGATTCAAGCCCATTAAAAGTGGTCAACAGAAAGAATATTTTGAAGTATGGAGATGATGTTTTGAAATGCACATCTATTCCTGTAACATCTCGGAACCTGGCATAATTTATGAGTAAATACAGGCAAATGGTGGATAAGTAGATAGAAAAGTAGGTAGGTGGATAGATGAATAAACAGACCCTTGCATTATATGTAAAACGTTACATAGGAAAAACAGGCAAACTGTGTCATTTTAAAATTATTTTTTTAAGTTAGTAAACTAGCAGTTTCCAGTATTTATTAATTACCATCTAATTAAAGGATGTGCTAAATAGCTTGAAAGATCATCTCAAATTCTTTTAAAGAAACAGCTTTATTGAGGTACTATTGATTGCAAAAACTGTACATATCTAATGCGTACGACTTGATGAGTTTGGGCTTCTTATAGTGTGTTGAGGACATTTGGTCTTTTAGTTTAGATTTCTGCCATTTTTATCTACCAAGTCTTCTGCATTTTTCCTTAGAAGGCAGAATAAAGGTCTCACATCTCATTTCTGTAATTATTTTGAAAGACACAGACTCACCATTTGGGCCCTGCTACTAACACTGCTGTCCTAGATATTTCTGCCTCTCTTAACGTAAGGTTAAAAAATAATAATAATTAGTTCAAAAGGAAGGTTTGCCAGAAACTTACCTTGCTTAACAAATGCTTTCTATTTCTTTCTTTCCTTTTTTTTTTTTTTTTTTTTTTTTTGTCTTGTTCGTAATTGTACTTTTGACTGATACCACCTTGGGAGATCCTAGCCAAGCTAAAGAACAATTTGTTTATGATAGCGACTAACATTTAATGCATGTGCTTTGTGCCAGCTCTTTTTTTAATGTTTGCCTTTTAGCATCTCATTTAATCCACACCATAATTGTATGGGGTTGGGAAGCAATGATATCCATTTAACATGGGAAAGGAGTCCTACAGAGAGGTAGGTTCCGTACTCAGGATCACTTATGCAGACTGGGTAGAGCCAAGTCAAGAATGCAGGTAGCCGCTCTTCTCGCCTAACAGCCTCACTCTACCGGCGGATTAAAGCCAAGCTAAAGCAGCTCTTAAGTCATTAACACTTAAGTCAGTCATTAATAGTTTTTGTTATATCTAGACCCTTGTATTGGTTTTAAGTGATTATCAGTCCCTTTAGAAAGGAATAAAACTCACATGAGTCATGTATCATGTTGGGAAAGCTGAAAAGCAATAGATCTTCACTAGAACCTATCTCCTCTTAGTTGCCTTCTAAAACTTCACTTGTGACATTACTCTGTCCTCTCTCACTTTGTGACAGCTCTTCCTCAGTACCATCTGTAGACTCATTTTCTTGCACATGCTCTCCAAATATTGATGGTCTATAGGATTTTAGATTCAGGTTTCCTTTCTATCAATTTCTGAGTAATATGAGCTATCCAGCATGAGTGACCACCTGTGTGTGTGAATGTCTTCTGAATCCTCTTGGCTAGACAATGTTTTCTCTGTGCTCTGGATTAGTATATACCATTGTCTCCTTAAGAGCTATGCTAAGATTTCCCAAAGGGGTAAAATGTCAGAATTAAACTCACCAATGTGCTTCCTACCCAAATGCCTTTTCCCCCTATTTTTATGTATTGTTAGCCTCATCATTAGCCCCAAAGTGAAGCCAGCAGTGCACTTTGGTGTCTATCTCATGCCCTCTCCCTTTCACATTTTCCCATTCACTAAGTCCTGTAGATTTTCGTTCCCAAATTCTACTTAAATGTGCTTCCTCCTTCCCATTCCTGTTATTGCTGATGTACTTTAAATGTTTATATTCTGATTTATAGACTGTTATGATAACCCCCTGCTTGGTCTTCATTGATTCTTTTTCATCCTGTTCCATTTTCCACTTTAAAACCCAGTATTCTTTCCAAAAACACACTCTCTTGATGTTGCTTACACGTTACAACCTTTGACAATTCTGCACACCAGTGGAAAATGGCTAGCTCCTTAATGTAGTAAATAAGGTCTCACAAAAATATTTAAAAAATTTTTTTAATGTTTATTTTAGAGAGAGACAGAGTGTGAGTGGGGGAGGGGCAAAGAGAGAGGGAGACACAGGATTTGAAGAAGTCTCCAGGCTCTGAGCTATCAGCACAGAGCCTGATGCAGGGCTCAGATCCATGAACCATGAGATCATGACCTGAACCAAAGTCAGACACTTAACTGACTGAGCCACCTTGGTACTCTAAGGGTCTCATAGCAATCTTGCCCACTGTTCTTTCCCGCCTCCTTTATTACCTACTTTCACACTATGCTACAGCCACCCCAGACTTCTTTCTGTCCCCAGACATAGCTTTTTCTCATTAAAAACAAAGCAAAACAAAATAAAAACTAGTATTCATTCTCTCTGAGCTCTCTCCCTTGATTACTTAAACCAGAATAATCTTAGCTCTTTCATCCATGATATAAATTGCAACCCCTTCATAGAGGAATAGCCATTGGTAGGAAAATCATTCCCTCTTTTTGTTTGATAACACTCTCTTCTTATATCTACTGTTGCAGTTGGCATGTTGAATTTTCTTTTTCTTTTCCTTTATTTAAGTTTATTTATTTTGAGGGAGAAAAGAGAGCACAAGTAGGAAAGAGGCAGACAGAGAGGGAGACAGAGAATCCTAAGCAGGCTCCACACTGCAAGTGCAGAAACCCATATGAGGCTCAAACTAATGAAACTGTGAGATCATGACCTGAGCTGAAATCAAGGATCAGACACTTAACTTACTGAGTCACCCAGATGTTCCTGAATTATATTTTTGTTAACTTAATAGTTTTCCAATCTAAGTCTCTTTTTTTCTTTCTTTCTTTTTCTTTTTTTTTTTTTGGTCTGTATTTATCATGGATATCAGTCTGTAATTTTCTTTTCTTATAGCGTTCTTGTCTGTTTTTGGTATCAGGGTAATTCTAGCCTCATAAAGTGAATTTGGAAGTGTTCTCTCCTCTTTCCTCCTTGATTTATTTTTTTTTGAAAAGTTTGGGAAGAACTGGTATTATTTCTTCTTTGAATGTTTGGTAGAACTCAACAGTGAAGCCATCTGGTATTGGTCTTTTGTTTGTTGGTAGGTGTTTGATTACTAATTCAGTCTTCTTACTAATCATAAGTCTGTTTCTTCATGATTTAGTCTTGGTAGTTTACATATGTCTAGGAATTTATCTGTTTCTTTTTAGGTTGTCCATTTTGTTGGCCTATAATACTTCATAAGATTATATTTCTTATGATCCTTTGTATTTGTGTGCTATCCAGCGATTACAGTACTAGGTATTTACACAGAGAATATAAAACACTAATCCAAAGGAATACATGCACTTTGAGATTTATAGCATTATCATCTACAATAGCCTAATTATGGAAACAGTCCAAGTGCCCATTAATTGATGAATGGATAAAGAAGATGCGATATATTTATATGGTGGAATATTAGCCGTAAAAAAAAGAAATCTTACCATTTCTAACAACATGGATGGAACTAGAGAGTATTATGCTAAGTGAAATAAATACATCAGAGAAAGACAAATAGCATATTCTTTCACTCATATGTAGAGCTTAGGAGACAAAGCAATTCATTTCTGACTTTATTCATTTGAGTTCCTTTTTTTAGTGAGTCTATCAACATAGAGTTACACTATTTTATTTATCTTTTGAAAAAACAGATCTTAGTTTCACTGGTCTTTTCTATTATCTTTTAGTCTATATTTAATTTATTTCTACTCTGATCTTTAATTCTTTCCCTCCACTAACTGGGTTTACTTTGTTCTTTTTTTCCCAGTTCCTCGAGGTATAAAATTAGGTTGTCTATTTGGGATCTTTCTTGCTTCTTAATGTGGGCATTTATCACTATGAAGTTCCCTCTTCAAACTGCTTTTTCCGCATCCCATAAGCTTTAGTATATTTCCATTTTCACTGGTCTCAAAATAGTATTAAATTTATCTTTTAATTTATTCTTTAACTCAGAGGTTGCTCATTAGTATGTTGTTTAATTTCTGTAATTTGTAAACTTTCCAGTTTTCTTCTTATGATTGACCTTTAGTTTCATACCATTGTGGTTGGATAAGATGCATGGTATGATTTCAGCCTCTTAAATTTATTAAGACTTGTTTTGTGACCTAACATATGATAAATCCTGGGGAGACTTTCATGTGTGCTTGACAAGCATATGTATTCTGCTACTTTTGGATAAAATGTCTATAAATGTCTATAAATGTCTGTCAGATCCATCTGGTTTAACGTGTCAATTAAGTCCATTGTTTCTTTATTAATTTTCTGTCTGGATGATGTATCCATTGATGACAATAGGGGTACCAAAGTTCCCTACTATTATTCTCTTGCTGTCTGTTTCTCCTTTTTAGGTCTGTTCATATTTGCTTTATGTAAACTCAATTTCCAGATGAATAGCTTATGGTATTAGTTGTACAGAGTTTATAAAAACTTACCCTGTAAAATGTTTTGGTACATAGTAGACAAACAGCAAGTATTGCCAAGCTAATAAAAAATTGAAGAGTAGAGAATAATTATGAAATTTGTTTAGAATTGAAAAATATTCAATATTTATCTTAGAAAGCATTAGTATACAATGTAAGATATCTAGTGTGAATGCCATGCAACCTGAAATAAGGATACTTCCATTAATGTAAAGCAATAATTTATTCACATAATAGCAAAAGTATCACATTGTTATAAAATTCTGATTACTACACTGAAAAAGACTTTCAGACATTAATTTTCACAATACAGATCTGTAGCAAAACTGACATTTCAAGGTCAAAAATGCTAATGGAGTCTTGGGCAAATGTAAAATGGCTTATTGGAAAGAAGTTGGAATAATTAATCTTGCAGATAAAGTACCTGACATTTGATTAATAAAATCAGAATATCAGGTTAGGGTAAAGGTTAGTTAAAAAAAATGGAGCCTTTTCTGTTCTCCTTAACATTACTTTACAGACAATTTTGATGCCAATAATTTTGCCCATACTGTTTTCTACATATATTATTTTGATCAGGAATTTTGTTCAATTTATCTTTTAAATTTCAAACAGTATCTTTCAAACTTTAGCATACACATGAATCACCTCGAGATATTGGTAATAATACAGGTTCAGATGAAGTGGGTCTGGGGTAAGGTCCAGGTTTCTGCAGTTCTAGAAAGCTCCCTGGTGATTTCAGTACTTCTGGTCAGAGGACTACACTTTGAGTAGACAGTATTTATGGCAGTGTCTCAAAATTTTTTTGTATAGTGGTATTATCAAAAGACTATTCATTATCAAGGAAATAAAAATACAAAACTACAATGAGATAGTACCTCACACCTGGCAGAATGGATAAAATCAACAACACAGGATATAACAGGTGTTGACGAGGATGCAGATAAAGAGGAATCCTCTTGCACTGTTGGTGGAAATGCAAACTGGTGCAGCCACCCTGGAAAACAGTATGGAGGTTGCTCAAAAAGTTATAAATAGAACTACCCTACGATCTAGCAATTACTAGGTATTTATGCAGAGAACACAAAAACAATAAATCAAAGGGATACGTGCACCCTGATGTTCATAGCAGCATCATCTACAGTAACCTAATTATGGAAACAATCCAAATGTCCATTGATTGATGAATGAATAAACAAGTTGTGGTATATTTATATAATGGCATATTACTTGGCCATAAAAAAGAATGAAATCTTACCATTTGTAACAACATGGATGGAATTAGAAAGTATTATGCTAAATGAAATACACCAGAGAAAGACAAATACCATATGGTTTCACTTATATGTGGAGCTTAAAAAAGAAAACAAATGAGCAAAGGAAAAATAAAAGAGGCAAATCAAAGAGAACATCAAAATGACCAACAAGCACATGAAAATATGCTCAGAATCACTAACCATCAGGGAAATGCAAATAATAACTTTAATGAGATATCACCTCTTACCTATTAGAATGGTTATCACCAAGAAGATAAGAGACAGTAGGAACTGGAGATGATATAGTAAAAATTCATACATTATTGGTGGGGGTGTAAATTGGTCCAAGAAATATGGAAACTTATGTGGAGATTCCTTAGGAAGGTAAAAATAGAACTACCATTCAATTCAGCAATTTCTGTGTTGGGTACAGACATCCATTGCTTTATTGGGCTGTACCTTGTTGAATGTTGAATATATTGTCTCATTTACAAATCAAAGGTTTGTGGCAACCCTCAGTGGAGCACATCTGTAATCACCATTTTTCCAAAAGCATTTGTTCACTTTGTATCTTCGTGTAACATTTTGGTGATTTTCACAGTATTTCCAACTTTCTCAGCATTGTCATATATGTTACGGTGATCTCTGATCAGTGGTCTTTGATGTTACTATTGTAATTATTTTAGAGTGTCACAAACCACACCCATATAAGATAGTAAGATTAATCCATAAATGTTATATGTGTTATAACTGCTCTGCCAAGGGCCATTGCCACATCTTTCCCCATTTCCTCAACACCCTCCCCCATTACCTTTAAGTGTTCAGGTGAAAGGAAAGGTTGTGTATCTCTCACTTTAAATCAAAAGCTAGAAATGGTTAAGCTTTGTGAAGAAGGCATGTTGAAGCCAAGATAGGCTGAAAACTAGGCTGTTGCGTCAAGTTTGAATGAATGCAAAGGAAGAGTTCTTGAGGAAATTAAAAGTGCTACTCCAGTGAACACCTGTATGATAAAGCAGATAGTCTTGTTGCTGATATAAAGAAAGTTTTTGTAGTCTAGCCAGAAGATCAAACCAGTCACAACATTCCTTTAAACCAAAGCCTAATCCAGAACAAGGTCCTAATTCTTTTCAATTCTGTGAAGGTGAGAGAGATAAGGAAGCTGCAGAAGAAAAGTTTGAAGCCAGCAGAGGTTGGTTCTTGAGGTTTTAGGAAAGAAGCCATATTAATAACATAAAAGCACCAGGGGAAATAGCAGATATTGATGTAGAAGCTGTAGCAAGTTACCCAGAAGATTTAGCTAAGTGAATTGTTTAAGGTATAGACTAAGTAGCAGATTTTTCACTGTAGACAAAACAGCATTTTGTTGGAAGGAGATGCCATCTAGGACTTTCATAGCTAGAGAGGAGAAGTCAGTGCCTGGACTCAAAGTTTCCAAGGATAGGCTGTTAAGAGCTCTTGTTAAGAGCTAATGCACCTGGTGAGTTTAAGTTGAAGCCAATGTTCATTTACCATTTCAGAATTCTTAGAGCCCTTAAGAATTAGGCTAAATTGACTTTACTTTTTGTCTATAAATAAAACAATGCGTGACAGTGCATCTGTTTACAACACGGCTTACTGCATATTTTAAACCCCCAGGAGGTCTACTGCTGAAAAAAAATTCTTTGAAAATATTACTTCTCATTGACAGTGCACTTGGTCTCCCAAGTGCTCTGAGGGAGATGGACAAAGTTAATATTCTTTCTGTGTCTGCTAACATAATGCCCATTCTGTAGCCCATGGATCAAGGAGTAATTTTGACTTATGAGTCTTACTTATTATGTAAGAAATACAGTTCCTAAGGCTATGACTGCCATAAAAAGTGATTTTTCTGATAGAACTGGCTAGAGAAAAAAAAAAAACTTCTGGAAAGGATTAACTATTCTAGATGCCATTCAGAATATCTGTGATTTATGGTAAGAGGTCAAAATATCAACATTAACGAGAGTTTGGAAGTTGAATCCAACCTTCATGGATAACTGAGAAGTTCAAGACTTCACTATATGATAGAAATAGTGAGAGATTTAGAATTAGAAATAGACCTTAAGATGTGACTGAATTGCTGCAATCTCATGATCAAACTTACATGGATGAGGAGTTGCTTCCCAGAGATGAGCACAGAAGGTGGTTTCTTGAGATGAATCCACTCCTGGTGAAGATGCTCGAAGGATTGTTGAAATGACAACAAAAATTTAGAATATTACATAGCTTAGTTGGGAAAGCAGTGGCAGGATTTGAGAGCATTGACTCCATTTTTGAAAGAAGTTCTACTGTAGGTAAAGTGCTATCAAATAGCATCACATGCTACATATTGTTCATGAAGGAAGTTGTCACGGCAAACTTCAATGTTGTCTCATTTTAAGAAATTGCCACAGTCACCTTAGCCTTCAGCAACTACCACCTTGATCAGTCAGCCATCATCAGTAACAAGGCAAGACCCTTCACTGATCAGAAGATTATGTCTTACTGAAAGCTCAGATGATGTTTGGAGTTAAGCATTTTTAATTAATGTATGTACACTTTTTTAGGAATAATTCTTTGGTGTGACTATACTGTAGTCAACCACCTAGTCTTTTAATTGTCCATCCAGTAAACTTATATTTCATGAAGCATTTGTTTCTCAGATTAAGGCACTCTTAGAACTTAAAGTAGTAGCTGATAGCTATCTGTGAAAAAAAATTTAACTCGAAGTATGTTGTCTAAAATAGGCATTTTCATCCGTAGTATCCAGGACTTCGCTCATTGTCGTGTGCACCACAAGTTGCAGTTTGGAAAACTTGCTGTATTAAAATTCTGTCAGGACATCGTTCTTTGAATACAGATGTTTTTTTCCAAACACTGGTTACTGCAACAGCATTTATCATGTATAAAAGAAGAAAGGCCACTAAAGCCTAAGGTTTTTAAAAATCAGCGAAGCTTGGGGTAATTTAACATACTGTTTTATCTTCAACATGTGATGGCACAGGAATGTTGTTAAATGAAGGGGTAGCAGTACAGGGAAGAATTGAAATTGTAGAAGTAAAAAAGTTATTATATTTATAATTTTGATGAGTTTATTTTTATAGGGAAGATTTTTCTTCCCTACAATTATTTCTGGAATGTCAAATAACTTCCATTATTAAAAGTTGAAATTGTTAGTTAAAAAAAACCTTAATGCTCTTTCACACTTAATTAAAAGACTATAGTATGTAATATGAACAGAACTTTCATATGTACTGGAAAACTGAAAAATTCACTTGACTTGCTTTATTACAATACTTGCTATATTGCAGTGGTCTGGAATCAAACCCATAATATTTCTGAGGTGCTCCTTTACCATATTTATTTAGAAAATGAGGGAAAGTAATAGCTTTGGGGTGCCTCTGTGGCTCAGTCGGTTAAGCGCCTGACTCTTAATTTCAGCTTAGGTCATGATCTCAGGGTTTGTGAGTTCAAGCCCTGTGTTGGGGTCCTCATTGACAGTGCAGGGTCTGCTTGGGGTTCTCCTACCTCCCTGTCCCTCTGCCCCTCTCCTATTCATCCTTTCTCTGTCTCTCAAATAAACTTAAAAAAATAATAGCATCTTTGTTGTGATATGATGAGGAGTAAGTAAGTTAATAAATATCAGGCAATATGCACTCAATATGTGCACTATTAGTAATATATCACTTTATGACTATAGTTATATTATTATTATAAATGTGATTACAACACAAATAGAATAAATGGAACTTATTTTATGGATGCTTTAATGAAACCCAATAGAACTAATCAGTATGTAATCCTAGTTATATATGTTTCTAGTTCTACCCTTCCACTCACTGCTGTTTTCTTAATTCCTACACCAACACTTCTTAAACAATTTGTATTCTTATAGTGTTTATATTGCCACTGACAGTTTACAAAGCACACATAATCTAATTTAACTCTCACAACAATTTGTGTGGAGTTATTATTAATGGAGAGATGAGGATTCTAAAGCTTTAAGCTGGGTAGTGACTACCTCAGTTTCAAACAGCTAGTAAATAGTAAAACTAAAGTCAAAACCAGAGTCTCTCTCTATGTCTGGCATTGCTCTGATATGCAGACAAAAATATCACAAGAAAGAAAACTATAGACCCATATCTATTGTGAATGTAGATGTAAAACTCTTCAAGAAAATGTCAGCAATTGATTAAAAATATTATATACTGTGAACAAGTGAGATTTATGCCGTGAACACAAGATGGGCTAAACGTAATGAACTAATACACCGTAGTAATAGCATAGAAGGGAAACAAAACAAAACAAAAAACATCACATGATTATCTCCATACATGTAGAAAAAAGTTGACAAAATTTGACACATTTTCCTGATAAAAATACTCTCTGATCTAGGAATAGAAGGGAACTTCCTCAATTTGATAAAGAACATCTTTGAAAACCAACAGCTAACATCATACTTAATGGTGAAAGACTAAAAGCTTTCTCCACTAAGGTCAGGAAAAAGAAAAGAAGGTAATCTCTCACTCATTCTATTCAACATTATACAGGAAGTTCTAGCCAATTAGGCAAGAAAAAGAAAAGGCATCTAGATTTGAAAGGAGGAAGCAAAACTATCTGTGCAGATGATATCTTACATAAAGAAAAATGTAAAGATTCCACACACACAAGACAACCAGAGTTAAAAATAAGTTCTGTAAAGTTTTAGGCTATAAGTCAATATGCAAAAAGTAGCAGATTTCTATACCCTAGCAATGAAAAATCCAAAAACTGTAATTAACATACACATTCTATTTACAATAACACCAGAAATAATAAAATGCTTAGGAATGAGTTTAACCAAGTAATTGAATGTTTTATACACTGAAAAAAATAAAATATTGTTCCAAGTAGTTGAACCTAAACAAGATAAAAGACATGTCATGTTTGTAGACTGAAACACAATACAAAGATAGCAACACTCTGCAAATTTATCTACAAATTCAATGCAATCTATCAAAATTCCAAAACTGCCCTTTTCTTGGTCTTTTTTTTTTTCTCAATAATGGACAAGTTGATCCTAAAATTCACAAGGAACTACAAGACACTCAAATAGCTGGAATAGTCTTTTTAAAAAGAACAGAATTCGTGGACTCACCCTTCTCAATCTCAAAACATACTTCAAAGCTACAGTAATTAAAACACGGCCATACTGATATGAAGATAGATTTATAAATCAATGAAAGAGAATTCTGAGTCCAAAAATGAACCTATACACCTATAGCTAATTGATTTTCAAGGGTACCTAGATCATTTGACCGTTTTGTTTTGTTTTGTTTTAGCCAATGGTACTGGGATATGCACATTAAAAAAATGACTTTGAACCTCTTTCTCACACTGGATATGAAAATTAACTCAAAATAGATCAAAGACCTAAACGTAAATACTAAGACAATAATAATCTTAAAAAGAAACATGGGCATAAATCTTTGTGACCTTGGATTAGGCAACAGCTTCTTAAATATAATACCAAAAGCAAAAATAACAAAACCTAGATAAATTGAACTTGATTAAAATTAAAATCTTTTATTTTGTATCAAAGGACACTATTAAGAATATAAAAATACAATTGATAAAGAGTTGCAAATCTAATAAAGTTCTAGTGACCAGACTATATTTTTAAAAATGCTTACAAGTCAATAACAACAAAAAATACCAATAAATATTTAAGAGGTAAACAATTTGAATAGCCATTTCTCTAAAGAAGATACACAAGTGGCCAAAAAGAATATGAAAGGATGTTCAGCTTCATTAGTCATTAGAATGCCAGGAGGACAGCTATAATAATAAAAACAATGGAGATAACAAATACTGGTAAGAATGTGGAGAAATTGGAAACTTCTACATTGGTAATGTACATGGGTATAGCCATTTTGGAAGCAGTTTGGCAGTTTCTTGAAAAAAAAGGTTACCATATGAAACAGTAATTCTGCTAGGTATATAGCTAATACAACTGAAAACATAAGTTCACACCAAAACTTGTACATGGATATTTATAATAGCATTATTTAGACTAGCCCAAAAGTGGAAATATCCCCAAAGTCCATCAACTTCTGAACTGATAAATAAAAGTGATATATTCATGCAGTAAAATATATTCAGACATAAAAAAAATACTGGTATATGCTGTAACATGGATGAACCTTAAAAATATTATGTTTAATACAAGAAGCCAGAAACAAAGCCCACACATATCCTATGATTCCATTGGGAAATTTCTAGAATAATTAAATACAGTTTCCAGCATGTAGGAGGGTAGATGAATGGGAAAGTATGGGGTTTTTCTTTGGTGTGATGGAAATATTCTGGAATTAGGTAGTGGTGATTGTTACATATCATAAATAAATTTAAAACCACTGAGTTATATACTGTAAAAAAATTTTAAATGGTGACCTTTATGTTATGTGAATTTTATCCTATTAGAAAATAAGAAATAATAACAACAAATAAGATTGTCCTCAATGTAAGTTTACACAGTGGCACTCTGCTGTTCAATGACTGCATTTTTACCTAAGTAAAAGCTTGTAGAGTTGCTTTTAACATTGAAATTCAATGCACGAATATATTTTACCATAACTATATAGAGTGCATACCATGTATGTTTGTTGAAATAGCATTCTCTACAATCTCTTTCAGAGAATAAAAACATAGAGACCTTGTCCTAACTCATTCTGTGAGGCCAGCATTACCTAAATTACAAAACTAGACAAATATATTACTAGGAAAGAAAATGACAGGCTAATGTTTCTCATGAACTCAGATGCAAAAATACTAAAAAAAAATAGTGAATTAAATCCAAAAAAGCATTAAAAATATATACTACAAATAAGTGAGAATTGTCCCAGGTATGCAAGCCTGGTTCAACATTCCAAATTTTAGTTAATATAATCCATCACATTAATAGTCTAAAAACAAACAAAAATCACACAATCATATCAATATGTGCAGAAAAAGCATTTGATAAAAACCAACATCCATTCATGAACAAAACTCTGAGTAAACTAGGAATAGAGAGAAAATACTTTAAGTCTATCTATAAAAAAACCTTATCAGCTAACATCATACTCAATGGTGAGAAACTTGAAACTTTTTCTCTAAGATCACATACAAGGCAAGGATTTTCCCTTTCATCTCTCCTTTTTGACATTGCAATACAAGTCCTTGCTAATATAATTAGGCAAGGCAAGGAAATAGAATGTATACAGATTGGAAAGGAAGAAATAAACTGTTATTGTTCACTAATGTTTATAGATGACTTTGTCTACATAGAAAATGCAAAATAATCAACAACAACAACGAAACTCCTGTAACTAATAAGCAACTACAGCATAGCTTCAGTATATGAGTTTAATATTCAAAAGTGATTGTTTTCCTATATCTCAACAATGAATAAATGGAATTTGAATTTAAAAACATAATTACTTTTACATTAGCCCTCAAAAAATGAAATACTTAGATATAAATATAAGAAAATATGTATAAGATTTATATAAGGAAAACGACAAAACTCTGATAAATGGAATCAGAGAGCTAAATAAATAGACATTCCATGTTCATGGATAGGAAAGCCCAATATTGTCAAGACACCAGTTCTGCTTGACTTGATCTCTACATTCAATGCAATTCCAATTAAAATCCTGGCAAATTATTTTTATGGATTTATAGAGTCAGTCAAAAAACTGACTCTAAAGTTTATACGGAGAGGCGTAAGGGGAAGTATAACCAATGCAATATTAAATAAAAGAACAAAGTTGGAGCACGGACACTACCTGACTTTAAGAATTACTCTAGCGCTACAGTCACTAAGACAGTGTGCTAATTTTGAAATAATAGAGTTATGGAACAAAATAGAGAGCCCAGAAACATCCTTTGATCTTGGACAAAGGAGCCAAGGTGAAGCATGGAAGCAAAGACAGTCTCTTCAACAAATGATGCTGGAACAACTGGACATTCATATGCAACACAAGATAAAAGAAAAAAAAAAAGGGGGGATCTAGACACGGACCTTACACCTTTCACTTAAAATTAATTCAGAAATCTTTCTCAGGTCTAAATTTTACATTTAGATCTGTTATACTTGTAGCAGATAACATAGCAGAAAACCTAGATGACCTTGGTCATGACTATGACTCTTTAGATGTAGTGCCAAAGGCATGATCCATGAAAGAAATAATTGATAGACTGCATTTTGTTAAAATTAGTTACTTCTACTCTGTGAAAGACAATATCAAAAGAATGAGAAGATAAGCCACGGACTGGGAAAAATATTTGCAAAAGACATATTTGATAAAGGACTGTTACCCAAAATATACAAAAAATTCCTAAAATTCAACAAGGTGTAATAACATGTATAATGACAGATGGTGACTGGATTTATTGTGGTAAGTATTGAGTAATGTATAGATTTGTCAAATTGCTATGCTGTACACCTAAAATCAATATAATATCATATGCTAACTGTACTTCAATAATACAATTTTAAAAAACCCATAAACCTGGTGGGGGGATGGGGATTGCAGGAAAAAACAACAACAACAAAACAAAACTTAGCAAAACAACATAGAATCTGATTAAAAAATGGTCCAAACACCTTAGCAGACACTACACCCAAGAAAATACACAGATGGCAAAAAAAGCATGTGAAAGGATGGTCCACATCATGGTATTAGTGAATTGCATATTAAAATAATTAAATACCACTACCCACCTATTAGAATAGTTAAATTCTAGAACACCAATAACACCTAATCCTGGTGAGGGTGTGGAACAAAGGAACTCTCCTTCATTGTTCGTGGGAATACAGAATGGTACAGCCACTCTGAAAGAGAGTTAAGTGGTTTGTTGCAGAACTAAACATAGTCCTACTATATGATCCATCAATTTTGCTGCTTGGTTCTTACCCAAAGGAGTTGAAAACATATGTCCCCAGAAACAACTGCACACAGACGTTTGTAGCAACTTTATTCAAAATTGCCCAAACTTGAAAGGCAACCAAAATGTTCTTCAGTAGGTAAATAGGTAAATAAACTGTGGTACATCTAGACAATTGACTCTTTTTCAGTGCTAAAAAAATAAGTTATCAAGGCATGAAAAGACATGGAAGAACCTTAAATGCATATTCCCAAATTAAAGACAAAAAGTCATAGTATATGATTCCAACTATATGGCATTCTGAAAACCACAAAACTGTGAAGAAAGAAACTGAATTAAAGAAGATCCATGGTTTCCAGGAATTAGGAGAGAGAGAAGGGTGAATAGGTAGAGCACAGAGAATGGTTACGGGAGTGAAAATACTCTACGTGATAGTATAGTGATGGATACATGTCATTATGCATTTGTCCAAACCCATAGAATTTACAATGCCAAGAGTGGGTCCTAATGTAAGCTATGGATTTTGAGTGATTATAATATATGAAGGTAGGTTTCTCAGTTGTTAAGTAATGTACCTCTTTGGTGGAGGATGTTGATGACAGGAGAGGACGTGCATGTGTGAGGGCAGGGGGATAGGAAAGTTCTATACTTTCCTTTCAGTTGTGCTGTGAACTTAAAACTACTCTTAAAAAATGAAGTCTTTAAAAATAAATAATCAAATTAATTTTATGACACAATAAAATGGATAATGTATTTACTCATTTACTCTCAATGAAAAATACCTAAATTGGGTACACACTCCAAAAGGTATAGTCTGTACTTCACCATAGGATTGCATTGAAGTTCATTATCTTTCTCTATTCCCTATTATTTTTCTATTTTAGCCATTTGCAACTGTAAAGAGGAAAAATAACATTTAGGTTATGGAAAGAAGTGGATTAATAGAGTACTATGATAGACAAAGGATTACATCCTTTCTAAGCTAAAGATTTAGTAACAGGCAACAATATGCTTAAGTCTACAGGAATTTCCATGGTTTTCCATAAACCATAAACCAAGATGACACACATATATATAATATTTCATAAAAGTCACCTGTTTGTGAAAGATTCTCTTCTGTAATTAAGTCAGTCCTGATCAACAGGTAGTGATTGACCAATAGCTACATGAAATTGCTGTGCTACGTTCTAGGTACAAAAAATGAATTAGACAACATTTGTGTCTTTAAGTGTACAGTAAAAACATTATGTATACAGCACTTATACATAAGAGCACATAGAAAGATATTGATTTGCTTTGGGAAAGATATCACCTTGAAGGGTATAACAATTTCTCTTCAATTCTGCTCTTCGATACTGCTTAAAAATATAATTGGAATGTTTTAAATATATGAAATGTATATAATTTTACAAAAATGTTATGAATCAAAATTTTATAGTATATTATTACTAATAAAGGAAAGAGCTTCCCATACTGAAAAGTTTTTGTTTTTTTACTGTGGGGAAAAAAATTGAGTAATGGTAAAAAAAAAAAAATGCATATATCTAGAATTGGATCACAGCCACTCTGCTCAAGAATCCTGCCATTTTCTATCTGTGTGACCTTGGGAAAGTTACTTAACTAACTTTTGCATGTCTCACTTTCTTCATCTGAAAAAGTGGTATGATAACTAATAAGACCTACCTCACAGAGTTGTGAATATCAACTGAGTTAATGCACATAAAGTGTTTGACCCAGGACTTAGCTCTTGTAAGTACTCATCAAATGTGGACTCTTCATGTGTCTCACAAACAAGTTACTTCTATTCTGTTACCAACTCTCACAACCCTTCCACTGGAGGCTGTCACTCTCCATTCTTCAGTTCTGAGCTTAGATAACATCCTCCTCCATTCACCCCACAGTAGATGTCTCTTCCTGCACATTCAGACCATTTCATGATGCACACATAAGGGCATTTGCTTTACTGAATTGAATTACTTGCTTACTCCTCTATGCTTTTCATGTGATCAAAACTGAATAAGAGAACAGTGTTTTTCTGTGCTCAACATGGGATAGAAATGGAGCATGACTTCCGTGGATTGTTGAATCAAAGAACCATGAAGGGAATGTATCAGATCTGATCATAGAGGGTAGGAGACAAGAAGGGATGGAAAGAATCTAGTCTCAAATAAGACATAAGAAAATATAGGAGAGAGTAAAAGAAGGATGGGAAGAAAAAGAGTCAGAAATATTTTGAAGTAATTTACATCATGTGATTTTGATTATTAATGTCTGAGTCTTCTAGGCATGAGGTTATTTCATCTCAGTATCCCACCCAAGAGTTTGTCCTAAGACGAACAAGTTATCAGAAGTACCTTTCCCCCTTTATTTCCTGAAAAATAGATTTCTAGTTCCTCCCATGATTCAAAGACTTTTCCAGGAAGATTCGTCAAGGTCATTGCATAAGAAAATGTAGCACTTGGAGCCTAGAGATGTCAGAAAACTTTCTGCAAAACTAATGCATTTATGTGGGAATACGTAAGCTCAGTACAGTCATTACTGGGAGTGCTCAGACTTGATTGTATTTTCATGCCAACAGAAAAGAATGAAGGAAAACAACTTCTTTTCAAATACCTGAAAAGTCAACAGGGGCGCACCTCTCTGTTCCTTTCTTCAAATTATTCTTCAAACTACACAGCAAAACAGAGAAATAAATTTTAAACATACTATTACCATGTAGTCAGTGTTCTTCAAGAAAGTAATAAAACAAGATTGCTGCCTTCTGGATGATGTCTATTCAAACCATCATTTTTTTTTGTTTTTTTAATAACACCCATCTCCTCTCAATCCCCAGAAGCACTGCCTTCCTTGTGACAAAAGGATCTTTCTAGTACCCCATCCTCAGTCTTACCATTTTGTACTCCATTTTCCACATCATTGCCAGAGATGTTGTGAAAACCTGACGTGTTCACTTCACCTTGCTTTTGTCTATGCTCTTCATGTTTTCTCCTGTTTCTAAGTTCATGAAATGCTGCCCACCCTACTACCCCCCACCTGAATACCTCCCATTCCTAACCATCTAGTAATCTTCTCTTTCTCTTCAAGCAGTCAGGACAAGAGTGCCTTTCCCTGTGGGGGAGCCATTCATTTTGGTTTTCTCCAGCCTGAATTAGGTGTTCTTTCATGTTCTTGTGACACTCTGCGTCCTTCTACCCTTGAAACTCACAGAGTGAGTCTATAATCATAACCCTTCTAATTCACTGGTGCACTATACAATCATTGGGCTAGACTGTCTTATTGATCTTTATGCCTCCAGCTCTTAACTAAACTCCTGGGAACATAGGGAATACTCAGAAATATTTAATGAAACAGATTCATAAAGTTATTGTAGGCTGCAAAAAGTATGGTCTGGCATCAGGAGTAAGAATATAAAATCTGGGACAGCCCATGTAATCTGAGATCTCTGAGCAACAACTTAACTCAGCTATTCAGGGGGGGAAATCTGGCTTGGGGTTTTATTTTCCTTTTCTTTCAAATTTTTAATATTTTCAGGTTAGTCAGAGAATTAAAAGTGACAGAAAAAAACTTGAGATGGGTAGTTAAACAGGATTACTTGGACTATTGTGAGGTACATTTCTTTTTAAAAAATATATATTAACACTTACAGGAATTGATATGTAAAGCAAATAATATTCACACCAGGAGACCACATAGTTCTAAATCTTATTCAACAAACATTTTCAAATCCCTTCTATATATGAGAGACTGTTCTAAAAATATTAATTCATTTAATTCTTTTAACAACCTTAAGAGGTCATCACTAGACAAATTTGGAACTTTTAATACTGTCTTGTGGTATTGGGCTGACTCCTTTTCTCTCCAATAAGAAGAAAGATTCTGAATCGAAGAAAACAGTATCTCCAGATCTAATAATTATTTTCCAGTGTCCTAAAAGATATCACAGGATGTAAGGAAAGGTATCACATCAAAATGAGTACTACAGTATTTATCATCTCTAACATGCTTGCAAAAAATAATAATTTGAAGGTTTGAGTGGAATTATTGTATGGCAATAGAGTATCACATATTTCAAATAAATCACCTATAAATTATGGACAGAAAGAAATGGAACCCTCTTCAAGATAAATCCAGGCTTGTCACAACATAAAGTGCATATCAGAAGAAGATATATTCTCGTTTTCCTTATTTACACTTCTAGTAAAGAGTGATCAGTAATTGCAAGTAGAAGATTTAAAAAGAGTGGATTGAAGTATAGGTGAGTGGAAGTGTCACACACACACAAAAACCCTAAGTGCTTAGAAAAGAGCATCTGGGTCCAGATTTGTGTATTGTCAATAACAAGAAATTTGAAGACATCAAGAAATATAGATTGCAACTAAAGTAGCAACAGCCTTTCGCATTTTGAAAATAATAATACATGGAAGAGGAAAAAAGAGACATTAATAAATCAGAGGGACACATTATACCACAGGATAAAGTTAGCAGATTTGTATCAGTGAACTTGAATGAAACCACAGAAGGCCTGCTTGTCAAATTTACTAATGACAAGAGGTCTGGTGAAATGGCTAATGCTTGGGATAATAGCATCAGCATTTAAGATCTAGTTATACCTCAAATTAGAAAAAATTAAATTACTATGTGCATACATCATGGGAGTGTCCTACTTATATGTCACTTCTTCACACAGACCTTTTGATCATCTGTTTCTAACATGGCCTTTGGGATTCTCCACTCACCATCACTTCACTGGATTTTGTTTTAAAACATAAGATTTATCCCTTCCTAATAGTTTTCTGATGTATTTATTCATCAATTTGTTTTTGTTTTCCCTAGAAAGTAAAGTGCATGAAAGCAGTAACCTTGTTTAACTTGTATCACTGAGAGTGGAATAGAAACATTAAGTAAATATTTGTCATAGGAATCAAATGCCTATTTATTTTTCTTCTCTTAAATGACTAGTGCAGACTGGAAAAACAGAACAGTAGTATTTCTTGTGAAATATGACATCTGTAGAATAATGGAAACCCCAAGCTGGGATCAGAAGAACAGAATGGTCTTGCCACAGATTAGTCAATTGACCTTTGGTAAATCATTTAATTTCTCCAGAACTGTTTCCTCAGCTGTGAAACAGGGCTCATCATAGTCAACCCCTCAGTGGTTTTAAAATAATGTGTATGAGGGAATTTTTCCAAATGTAAAGTACAAAACACATTTGAAGAACTATGACTATGGTAGGGTTGGGGGGATTGACTTAACACTAAATGTGGCATTTAGTAGTATCTTGTGACATTTGAAGAAAGTAATTAGTTATAGGCATTGGTTGCATCCCCATGATAATGTACATTTTGTACAAGCAAGACCCTAAACAAATTGCTGTATTTCCTAGTATCATATTACGCAAGACATTGACTATTATCTAAAGGAAGACCACATGAGTGGAGGTCGTGGGTATAGTGTCATTTGAAAAAGAGTCAAAATAATTAGATGAAAAGTGGAAGAAAGGGAACAGGGTTGTGATACTTATTTTGAGTATGTGAAGGATTGTCACGTGGCAGATTTATTCCATGTAGCACCAAGGTACAAACTAGGAATTGAGAGTAAAAGACTAAGAAAGTTACATGTTGGTTTAAAATCTTGTTTTAATGTGAAGAATGGTTCCCTAAACCTTAGAGCAGCCCCATGATGGTGGAAGTCAAAATCGAGGTGGTCCATCAAACTGGATGGGGAGAACATAGGCATAATTATCAGAAGGCTTCTAATATTCAGCTAAAGTTCAGGCTCAGGCTAGATGATGTCTGAGGCCCTTCCCACGTACAAAATTATAATAAAATGCAATATTCCTATCACGGTTATTGAGAATTAAGGGATCCTGAACTCATACTATGACAAATCCCAAAGTACTATTCTTAGAGACGGAATCAGTTTTAGAGAGCGGCAGGTGACATCAGTCCTGAGTCAATAAGAAGAAAGACCAGTGGGGTGTGGTATTCACCAGAGAGCGCTTCTGAGTACACCACTACATCCTCCTAAGAATCTTGTTTCACCCTGTTTGATATGTAGATGTCTCCTTTGCTTGACAACATTAACTATGAGCACATTTATGACCCTAGTGTCCTTCAAGGAATTGCTGCCCTATTTCCTATGACACTTGGTAGTGCAAGTGCAATTCCAGCTAACTATATCCTTCAGTTCAAAAATGGTCTCATTCCCCAGTTTGGAGAAAGGGGAGAGGAGGTGTTATCCTCAAGATTCAGCAAGTGCTCAGTTGGCAAAGCCAAACCAACATTACAGTGTTCGCCTGAAATGACTTTTGCATGGTCCTGCTTGAGGAACACAGTGGCCCCTCCTCATTACTTTTATGTTTACATTAAAAAGACAAAGGCATCAACAAATCCTATATTAACCATGTGTTGACATGATTAATGTGACATGTGGTCATGTCCATAGACCTACACCTGTGTGCGTGTGGGTTATGGGAACTGCACGTGAGAAATGGAGGAGAAAAGTACATAAGAGGGAGAAACAGGCTAAAATAATTTTCATGACTCCCCCCACCCCACCCCCACCCCCACCCCCCAGCTTCAGCTCGCCCTCGGCGCAGGCGGAGGCTGTGGGCTGCGGACTGAGTGCTGGAATGAGGAGGAATTGAGCCTGAGCCGAGCCCGAGGTAGCTTTCTCCTCCCGGTGTCATTGCTGCAGCCTCCAGTGCCCGGTCCCTAGTTCCTCAGCCGCCTCTCTTCAAAATCGTCTGCAAAGACAGCGAAGCCGCGGCAGAAGTTGCCGGGCACCAGACTCTGGAGGCATTGGCTCGGGAACTTTTCACGTCATTTTCTGCTCCGGAGCCCCTTGTCGCGTCTCCGCGCCGCCTTTCGCACCGCAAATCCCAGCGCTCATGGGGCAGGGGAAGAGCGGCTTGCGGCACTGAGCGGAACCGGACTCGAGCCCGTGATGTCCGGTACCAAACTGGAGGACTCCCCCCCTTGTCGCAACTGGTCATCTGCTTCGGAGCTGAATGAAACTCAAGAGCCCTTTTTAAACCCCACCGACTATGACGACGAGGAATTCCTGCGGTACCTGTGGAGGGAGTACCTACACCCGAAAGAATATGAGTGGGTCCTGATCGCCGGGTACATCATCGTGTTCGTGGTGGCTCTCATTGGGAACGTCCTGGGTGAGTCTCATCCCGGGCAGCCCTCCAGAGGGCCGTCATGTCCCCTCCGCCCCGGGCTGCAAAGGCTCAGAAGACCCCTCCCTCCCCTTGGGATGCAAACAAAGAGGTCGCTGCTCTCGGGGTGGGGTTTTCTATTAAAAAAAAGAAAAAGAAAAAGTTTTCTGATTTTAGGAACCAGGACCCAGCCCTGGAGTGGTAATTCCTTTTTGCATCTGCAGAGAGAAGCAGGGAAGCGCGTTTCTGTTGCGATCACCTCGCTTCCAAGCGGCAAGAGAGGTGGGCAGCGACAGGGTCTCAGGTGGATTTTGTTGAGTGTGGGGAAATTAGTCGTCCTTTTGTGTAACGTAGCCGGGTGTTTGGGGGGCCTTCCGGAGAGGTAAAGCTGACAAAATACAAAGCCGTGCTCCTGAGGAGCAAGCTCTCTTTGGCCATTGGAGTCACAAAGCATTTGTCTAGAGGTGGTAATGAAAGGGCAGCGAGTGGAGACAGAGGCAAAGCACGGAGATACACTCACGCACTGAAGCTGAATTAAACAGAAACCCTGCCGGGAGCAAGCAAGAAGGAGGGGCATCCGAGAAAAGTACCAAAGAGATTGCAATCATTCATCCATCTATCCATTCATTGATTCATTCATCCACACCAGTATTTTTTCCCAGAACATGCTTGTTGCCAGGCTTGGGAAAAAAATGTAATTTTTCCCCCCTCCAAGAGGAGACTGCGAGCTTAATGCTAAGCTCTCTCTATTTGTTCCTGTCTGGGTTCCTATGCAAACATAGATTTCCTCTTCCATTTCCCACCTTGGCATCATTTCTGAATGTTGGGGAGGGGGCACAGTGTGGTATGAGACTGATGGTGGAGTTTATTAGGACAGCTGGGGAATCCACTTAAAGAAAAGGAGCTTGGGAAAGGAAGGACGACTTAACATGAATTGTGAATGGAAGGAGCATGTACCTTGATGAATGGAGAGTGGGAGGCGTTTCAAATGCAGAGGGCAGTGTGGAGGCAATCTCTGTTGAAAATGACAGGAGGAGATGGGGGAGGCTACAAGATAGATGCTCTTGATTTTCAGTCATAAAAAGGGAAGAAGATGGGTGAGGTGAGATAGGCTGAGTGGTTTTGAAGTCCAAAGCAAAGAATCTGTAGTTGCAAGGGAGGATGATAAGGAACTTATCAGGCTTTCAGCATTAATCTGATTTTTACCTTCTCTCCCCAAGTGTGTCAGTCTGGGTAGGAAGCATTCAAAGTAGTCTCTCATCAATTCATCAGTCAGAGTAGTTGCTAAGTACATGACTAAGAACCATTCTGGAGAGAGTTGGTAAAATACTATTTTTGAAGAGAGATAAGAATCCTCTGAAAACTTTGTTGTTGTTTTTATGTTTACTGTACTATTTTCAGGCTACTTTTCTTTTGTTGGTATTTTGAAGGTAGACATAAAGAGAATCTGTGGGTGATGTCAATAAGGTGGATTAAGGTGAAAATACACATGCTTTGGGTACTTTGTTATAAGGATAAGTCTGTTAATAATGATGCCTTTTTTGTTTCCCTTCTTGGCATCCGTTCTAGAGTTTGCAGCTATTAAAACACATGGCTACTAGTATAGAAAGCTATCACTGTATTATGCCAATGATTAATAAGTAAATAGTCTAAATTGAACAGCCATTGGGTATCTCCCAGTATGCCAGGCCTCTTTTCATACACCCTCACTTAAACCTCAAAGTAACCCACATTTGACAGGAGAAGAAACAAGACTTAGAGAAATGAAATGGCTTATTAAAGAGCATGATTCGGATCCAACTCCATTTCTTCTAACCTCAGATCCAGAATTCTCCATTGATATTCCACTCTAGAGCTAAAAAGCACAGAGAGAATGAATTCTTTGCTCCTTGTTGTCTGCAAGCCTATTAAATGTACTTCCTGTTCTCTCTTGCATCTATGTCCACTGTTCATAAATTACCATGAAGGGTTAATGGCTCTGTCATTGTCTCAAGCAAAATCCTATCCAGAGAGGAATGTTATTGCATTGCAGTAAAATTTGACCTGTTTTGCAGGAATAGCTACAAATCATAACTATTTCCCTTCCCTAATATTTATTTCACATTTAATCTCTGTGATAAAATTTGTTTCCCTTTGCTGTTACTTCATTCTGGCTTACACAGGATGTTGATGCATAGTCTTCATATTCTAATTGCATAGTTTAGGGGTTTAGGTTTGTTAGCCTGGAGACTGTTTTAGTTTCAAAAAGGGAACACCTCTACAGTAAGACTACATGTTTAATAATACAAGAGAGCACTGTCCACAGCCCCAAGTGCTGAAGTGGCCAATTCCATTCAGCTTAAAAAGAAAAATTTACTGAAAGCATTATGCTTTCAAGATACTAACAGCTATTTTCTTCAGGACTAAATGACACTGAAATCCTCTCTGGATGAACGGAAACCCCTTCTTTACTGACATATTCCCTGAAAGTTGATGAAGTTTAAGTTTGACATTTAAACAAATGATCAGTGTCATTACTCATAGACAACTTCCTGCTCTTTAATGTCACTGTCAAATTTGCAAAATGGATTAGATCGAGAATTGCTTTTTTGCCCCTTTAGTGTAAGTAATTTTATGCATAGAGTGGCAGGACAAGGAATCACATTATTCATGTAAGATAAAGAGGCAACTTTAGGCATGAAGGTGAAAGACCACAGTGTAGGCAGCAGATGTGATCCCTGACCCTTTGGGTCCATTCACCATTTGTACTTTTATGTGACTGACTACTTGGAAAATCTCAACCTTGTTGAACTTACAAATATAATGTGATCAGTTAGAAGTCATTTCCCCCACACTGTCATTTTGTGAAGTGATGTAACAGGATATGCCCTGAGCAGAATGACAAATTCTTGATCATCTCTACCTCTTTTTTTTTCTCTCCACAGCCCATCTCTTTCATTGTGTGCCTTCTCCCATATGCATCAGATATTTATTCCCAATGATTGAAAGTAGTTTTCTGGAAAAAAATATACAACACAAGTCATTCAAACTAAGATGAAGTTACTCTACATTAAATTTCAAGAGTATATGCATTCTAATAAAAGACATATGCATGTCTCCTTATAGAATTTTAGGTCATAGAAAAAAAAGATAGGACAGAGTTCTTTTTGGAAGCAGTGTTTTTCCAGTATCTTAAAAATTATGCCATATGTAACCTATTCCTAAGTATGTCTTGTACTATAGCCAAGTAGATGCATTCAATTATTTGACCAGTACATTTTAAGCAATGTTTTTAAAATTAATGTATGTTGAGGGGAGGGCTTTTGGGGACACTCAAAGTAATATGTTTGATGTTATATCTATTTCTTTTCCCTTGAGTTGAAACTAGTTGCAGTGATGGTTTCTGGTCAATGCAAACATTAAACATCTGGAGGAAATGAGCAAATCTCTGCTTCCTTTACTTCTGCATTTAAAGATACCATGATTTTTCACCTGTAATGCTTCTATCTTCCCTGTTGCTGTCTCCATGTGAAAAATGAGAACATTCAACCAATGACATCAGTCCAGCTGTGCTTCTTGCTTCTTGTGTGACCATTAGCAAGTTATTGAAATATCTAAGTCTTTTTTTTTCTAATTGAAAATTAAGGTTAATAATACCTGCTTTGTAGAAATCTTATAAGAATATAATATATACAGGTATATATACACACACATATGTGTGTGTATATTTTACTTGACATATAGTAGACACTAAATCCCAATTTCTATCTCTTCATTCCCACTATTGAAATCTCCCTCTGATGTAGTTTTTAGCCATCTTCTGCCTACACAGCCAGTCGGTAGCTCTGTTTCTCTTTATAACCTCTGTTCTAGCCTTCTTATAATTTGAGAGGTTTCCTAAAGCTATTAGTAAAATAGAGTTGACACATGTTGTTCTCCTTTTCCATACCAGCTCCACCCACTGACCTCTTAATAGGTATTTAGTGCCCTCATACTAACTACTTAAGATTGCCTTCTCATCTCTCATTGAAAGACAGTGGTAACTATCGTGATAATTTTCTGTCTTTCAGTTTAAATTTGCTTGCATTGGGTCCCATTTACTGAGTTATGAGTTGTTGTTGGGTTGTTGTTTGGTCTATTGTTTTATATAGCATGTGTGTGCATGTGTGCATGCACACACATACAGGTAATATGTTGATCTAACTCAGTTGAAGCACAGCGCCTATTAAGAAATTTACCCACTAACAGGTAACCTAAATTGGGTGGATGAGATGGAGGAATATCTCTAACGGGTTGCTTCTTACAGAGCTAATCATATATCCCAGATACGAAACTGGCAGAGTTACAAGTTCCCACTACTCTTAAGCCTAAGAAACATTTCTTTGCTGCTTCTCCTAATGCCCAGTTTTCATTCTTTGGTGTTTCTAAACCCACCCTTTCCTTCATGGGAGACAGAAAGAGGTTAGAGATAATACATTACTCATTTCTCCCAAGACTTGATAAAAGTCATGAATGATGCCTATAGAATGTTATATTAGCCATTGAGCTTAAACTTGTGGGTTTTTAGTTACAGAATGTAAAATATGCTTATCCAAATATGAATTAGATGCTTCTACACTTTAAACTATAACCACCTAGGTTTTTTTTTGGGTAAAATAAATCATGTTTTTGATTTGAACAAAATATATCAGTCGTAACTTTTTAAGTGGCTATTTCATAGATAATAGCAACATTTATCATCTACAGAAATAATGAGATAACATGCGCTACTGATAATTTAAATGTAATGATTTCTTCCTATATTTGAAAGAAAGTGAGGGAAATTAAATAATGAAAATACCAATTTTCAAAAGTGAAAATCTAACATTCAAATATAAATACAATATTCTGGTTTTTGAAATTTTTGTTGATTTCATTAAGCCATACATTTCTTATATATTTACATTAATTTTCATCATTTTATATTCCAGAATATATTTGCAAATCCTCATGTACTACAGTTTGTTAGCATTCCAAAGTTCCTGAATTCTCATTCAGCTCCCCAGAGTATCTACTGCTAGTGTTATTTTACAGGTGAAAGAAGATTTTGCAATCTTTCTTCTATAGCATTATGACATAGCCCATCCCATAGGGATGAGGGTTCTGTTAAGTATTGGCTCAGTAATAGGAGTCAGTCGATGAACCGTGATGGGGGAAGCTGAGGATTCATTTCTAGTTCCCTTTCTCACTGCAATGGAAAATGAAGAATATTTATTGAGTACTGTATGCCAAGTCCTAAATACTAAGCTCCACAATGAATACATGTTATTTTATTGTTGCCTCATAACAAACTTATAAGGAGCAGATTAATAGCTTTGCTTTACAAAACAGTAAAATGAAATTCAACAGCTATTTTGTTCCAAAGTTTAGTTAGACAATAAGTGGCAGCACTAAGTTTCAAATATGGATTGAGCAGGTCCCATGCCCACCTGCTTTCCATTACTTCATCTCGTCTCTCTTACTTCTAGTCCTGACTCAGAAACACAGACGAAAAAAGAGTGGAAATGATGCTTAGATGTGCCCTCTAGACGATTTACAGAGTTGTTCTGGCATGTTGCCATGCTATATCTCTGGTAGACTACAGTTCTTCAGTCATGGGGATGAGCTCATTTGATAAGCTAATCAAGGTCAGGCTAGGGTTACTTCACAAGAGAAAATTTCAAGGTAAAATAGGTGCTGCCAAAAACGCTTTTGCCTGTTCAGGATGTGTGTGTGTGTGTGGCGGGGGGGAGGGGTGACTCACTGGATAAATGTTAGATAATTGTGGCCAGGGATTGTTTTGTCATTGAATGTGCTGTCCTCAGATATAAGACTGAGAACCTAAACATTTAATATGTCAAATAATCTAAAAATGTTTTTTCTTTTCTTTTTTGGTTTTCAAACCTACTCATGTCTTTTATTTTTTTCCTTTTCTGATATAATAACTGTTAACTTTAAAAAAATCATGTTTCTACTGATTTGACTGAATAGGTCAATCTTTATGTCAAATAATGATGTTCTTGGAGAACAATGGTGTTACATATGTCCAAAGAGCGTTGCCCTTCACACCAGACATGAAATGACCTTTAAACACAAACAATGGAACATTTTGAAATGCTATTGAATGAGATACATGACATATATGACCAGTGTTGAATTGCTGACTCTTTGGGCTGAATTTATTCGTTTTTGCTTTTGTTCTCAATGAGAGATTATCTTTTTTTTTTTTTTTTAACGTTTGTTTATTTTTGAGAGACAGAGTGTGAGCAGGGGAAGGGCAGAGAGAGAGAGAGAGAGAGAGAGAGAGAGAGGCAGACGCAGAATCTGAAGCAGGCTCCAGGCTCTGAGCCATCAGCACAGAGCCTGACGCGGGGCTCGAACTCACAGACCGTGAGAGATCATGACCTGAGCTGAAGTCGGCCGCTTAACCGACTGAGCCACTCAGGCGCCCCATATCTTCTAACCAAGTAAATGGATATAGGATATCTATTTTAAATAGCATTAAGTTTGTTTCCAAGAGAATCATACAGTATTCTTAAAAAATATCTTGAGATTATCATCACTTGAGTTTTTTCCAGTAATTTTATTTGAATGTAAAATAAATATGAAGAATGTTTAATAATTATATAGTATTTTACTCTACAGAAGACATTGTTACATTTATATTGTCTCATTTATTCTCCACAACAATATTATGAGGTAGGTCTTATTTAGTGGATCAAGTACTTGATGTGAGTTAAAACCACTTTGAAAGAAAAGTTTTGAGTACATGGAAATACCAAGGGGTTATGTGTCAGCTTGGGAAAAGCTTGCCAGTCTTGTATTCCAAGAGCTCAGGATAAGGGATGCTAGCTACCTTTGTCTGGCCTTCACCTATGTTGTCTTCGATACCTGATTTTGTCAGTTTTCTGAGTACAGGTTAACCAGATTCACGAGCCTGGCAAAAAAGAAAGAAAAGAAAGAATATCAGTGTTTTGATTTAAAATAAGAACTTACTTTTACAAATCTTAGAATATTAGAAGTCCTTTCAGTTGTCATAGTCTCTTTTGATAGTCATATGTACGGGAAGAGCTTTATTGATTATGCCATAGTAGCAAATAAACCCTGAATTTTCATTGGCTTAATGTCACAGAAGTTTATTTATTGTTTATTTAACATTTAATATGGATGGGAGAGTCTGTTTCATACAATGATTCCTGGTCGAGGGGTCCTTCATGTTTCATGTGCCACCTCAACATGTGGCCTCTGTTATGACCGGTCTCTAAAATGGTTCCCAATGTTCCCCCATCAACTGATCAACTACAACCCTGTGTGACTCCCTTTCACGTTGTGCCAGATTCGTCTGGGTGACCAACAACATAGAGCAGGAGTGAGAGTATATCTCTTTCAAGATTACATTATAAAGTGTTGCCGCTTCTGCCTTGAGTTCCCACTCTCTCTCTCATTCTTGGATATCTTGCTGTAGAGAAAGTAAGCTGCTTGTTATAAGTAACCCACATGGTGGGAAATTAAAATATCCATCCAAAAATCATACAGGAAATGTGCTCTGCTAACAAACACATGTATGATCTTGGAGACAAATTCTTCAGCCAGAGTCTGAGATAACATAATAGCATCCTCCCCCAACCCCCTAGCTTGACTGAAACTTAATGACATATTCTGAGACAGATTTCACTAAACCCCTCATAGACCCTTTAGAAGCTGTGAGATAATAAAATTATCTTGTTTTAAAATTTTCAATTAGGATATGAGTTATTAGGCAATCTACAAAGTATCAAGCATCCTAGTGGTAGAAGAGTGAACTGGAAAAATATACTGGCTTTAAACTACCTTTGCCAAATATCAACACGTTAGTTATGCCTATGATCATTTGGCCCAAACAAATCACATTTTGTCAACCTAACTCCAAGCAGGACTGAAAGTGTAAGGGAACACTGTTACAGAAACCATGCAGTGGTTAAAAATATTTTTAACGTGCATAGACTGAGAAGAGGGAATGTTATAGGAATCAAATACCTAATGTCATAAACCTAAGAGAAGTTGATAGATACATCCATTTCTCATTTTGGATCTCTGCCAATAGAAATAACATAATATTGGGAGACTTTGTGCCAATTACTGTGCTAACAAGCTAGAGTACAAAGATAATAGAAACCAAGGAACTTACACTTCAGTTGAAGACAGACATATTAACAGATAATCTCAATATAATGTGACAAGTCCTTGATAGATGGGTTACAGGATGCAGGGTAAGCATACAGAAGGACACTTAGTTCCATTTGGGGGATTAGAGAAAGATTCAGGAGGACATGACACCCACGCTGAGTATTAATGCATGAATTCAAGTTGCACAGGTGAAGAAAATTGGGTAAGGATGTTCTAAGCAGAGGAAACAACACAAGTGAAATCAAAGAGGCGTGAAATAGCATGGGCTATGAAGAGAATGCTAAACAATTGAGTAACGCCTGTGTAAGTGCAGATGAGGAGAGTCTAGGGATGAAGCTGGAACAGTCGATGAGGATTAAGTTAGGAAAGAAAGGTCTGTGTACCATAATGAACATCTCAGCTAGCTTTGATGCTGCAGTTTAGAGCGAGCCTTTTGAAGATTTAAGGAGACCACCATCATTAGTTTGCATTTTTCATGAGAGTATAGTAAGGATAATGTAAAGCCAAGGGAGAAATATTTTGAAGGTTTTCACACTGAGATTTATGTCCTCTTTGGGGCTCGTTTAATCAAGCTTACTTTAATGAAAGCAAAAATGGGCAATAAAATATGTAATCAATATTTTTGAGATAATTACTTCTAGGAGGCTAGAAATGTCACTTTCAAGATCACATTCCAAAACGTTACAGCTTCTGTCTTGAGTTCCCATTCTCTGTCTTACTTTTGAATCTCTTGCTGTTATGTTGCATAAGGAAGGAAAAGAGAAAAGGAGAAAGTGATAAATAAAGAAGAAACAAAGGAAGGGAAAAGTAATAAGACTAAAATATAGCAACTGTTGCTATGTTTGATTTGTAGAATATTTCAATTTGAGAAGTAATTTCTCTTTAAAATAATTTTCACATCTTTCCTGAAATAGGTACTTATGATTCTTGTTTTTGTACTTTATGACTCTTACATGCCATAGCTCTATTAGCATTTTCCAATATTCTGTATAGTTTTTCACTAAAATAATTTTTGTAACAACTTACTTATGAGATTTTGATAGGTTGCTGTTCTCTGAGCTGTACATCCTTTTGGTCTTTAAATCATGTTTTGACCTCACAATGAGATCAAGAGATAAAAAATTGGGAATCTAATGAATTGTTTTCTGTATTTTCCAAATAAAGCCCCCAATTTTTATCCCAAATTAGTTGCAACTTTCTAAATATGTTTGCTTGAAATTTTATCTTATTGGACATTTTTATCATTAGAATAATCAAATATGCTAATACACTGACCCCAGGGCAGCCCTTAGGGATTTACAGGAAATATTTCTCCACAAGTTGACATGGTAACACTTCAAAATTTCTAAAGCTGTGGTTAGTTTAAAACCATTTATTTGCTATTCCTGGCTCACAATGGAAATACAGCAGTGATTATAAATTGTAATATCCTTTCCTAGATTTTCAGAGAGTTTTTATTCCTGTTCAGTGACTATACGATGAATTTATAAAGCACGTGGTTTACAACCATGCGGGGCTTTGATTTCTATCACTACATTGCTAGAAAAGGGGTCAGAAAGCCATTGTCTGTGATAACTTATTTTATCAGTGTAGAATGAATTTAATGAGTCATCCACTTTGGTAGAGAACCATATTCCTCATAAATATCATTTTAAAGCCAATTTGTCTTTCTTAAAATGTGCAGATTGTGCTAATCATTCAGAGACAAAAGTAGAGAGATATGGTTAAGGGCTTATGAAACAGTTTTGTCATTAGGTTAAACTAAGTCAACTTTTGGTTATAAAAGAATAGTTAAAATCTAGTCTCTCCAATGAAAATACTTATTATAAAAGTTTCCCAGTCTTAGAAAGCTAAAAAAAATTAACAAATTTCGCCAGCTGGTGCAGGAAAAAAGGCTTCATAATTATTGAAATATTTGTGTACTTGGGCTTGATTTATATTTTAGACATAGGAAAGCCTAGAAAGACATTGTTCTTTGAAGTTATCAGAGATGGTGATGGTGACTCATAGATTCCTGAAAGTCAATAAGATTACTTAGTGTATAAATCTATGTGTTTTTTTTTTTTTTTTGCCCCCAGACATAATGAACTTTGCAACTGGTCACTGACGGGAAGCAAAACTATCTCAGTGGAAAGGGGACAATAAGAATTTAAGAACTTAAAAATACATAAAAATAAAAACACATAAATTAAAAATAAAAACACTCACACACACACACACACACACACACAAGAGGTATTTACATTATATGACTAATACTATTTCAATATACCCTAGTTTTTTCACGCAGGATTAAGAAGTTACTTTTGAGACTTGAAAAATTCTAAAAACTCTATTTAAGGCCTTGACTTTGACAAAGTTAAGAGATATTTTCAACTTTCCCTTGAGTAATCGAACTAACCTTTAGGGAAGCAAAAAGAATAAATACACAGAGATGACTAAGTCCTTGAACAAAAATTCATGAAGAAGGAGTATCCCTTGGGTGATTGATCGTTGTAGCATAATTTCTTTTCCTTGATTGATACAGTGTATTCTTGCTTTAGAGTCTTCACAATTTCCAACCCCCTATGACCATCTCACAGCTGGCTCCTGCTCAGTTCACCTGTCACATCTTCGGAAAAGGATCTAAGAAGACCCATTCTGGATCACTCTGAATCCCTCTTCATGTGTTATGATACTGTCCCCTTTATTTTTGTCATAGAATTTCCTACTATTTGAAATTATATTGTTGGTTCGTCAATTTTTCTATTGTCTCTCTCAAGTAACATATAAGTTCCATGAGAGTAATTTCTTTCTTCTTTCTTTTCTTTCTTTCTTTCTTTCTTTTCTTTCTTTCTTTCTTTCTTTCTTTCTTTCTTTCTTTCTTTCTTTCTTTCTTTCTTCTTCTTTCCTTCCTTCCTTCCTTCCTTCCTTCCTTCCTTCCTTCCTTTTTCTTCTTCCTTCCTTCCTTCTTCTTTCTCTTCTTCCTTCCTTCCTTCCTTCCTTCCTTCTCTTCCTTCCTTCCTTCCTTCCTTCCTTCCTTCCTTTTCTTCCTTCCTTCCTTCCTTCCTTCCTTCCTTCCTTCCTTCCTTCCTTCCTTCCTTCCTTCCTTTCTTCCTTCCTTCCTTCCTTCCTTCTTCTTTCTTTCTTCTTTCTTTCTTTCTTTCTGTCTTTCTGTCTTTCTGTCTTTCTGTCTTTCTGTCTTTCTGTCTTTCTGTCTTTCTTTCACGTACATCCTCAGTTTCTACAATAGTGCCAAGCATAAAATGTTTAGCTACCAAGTTAATTAAAGTATTAGATTTCTACCAGGAGAAATACTTTAGATATAAGTGTATATATACTTTGTAAATTAAACATTACAGGCTTTAAATTTCTTTTATATAATAAAGAAAGCTAAAAATCTTTATAATTTGAGTTTTCAAATATCTTAAGGAGCATACACATTAAAATAAATATTATAAAATTATGAAAGTAATGATTATGAGAGACCAGTGACAAAATTCTCTCCACTACTGAGATCACCTTGATATTACCATGAAACTATTTGCTTTTCCCATGAAAAGCAAATGAGATTTACAAACTGTGGCAGTTTTGTTCATTTTTTTCTCAAGATAGTTGTACCAGATCCTTGCAAATAACATGCTATGTTTCTGCAATAACTGAGAAGAATATGTAATATACAAAATCCTTACTTAAGCTGTGTTTGTTTCAAAGTAATGTTTAGTTGTTTCTATATTTAATAAAAGTCTAAGGAAACATTTGACCGTTTGTGCCCCAGATGAAGTAAGAGAGCTGCGACTGAATGTTACCTTGATTCCGTACTTTCTGCAATTAAAAGGACCAAACATATCCCCATCTAAACCCAGGATACTTCGGAAATGCCCATGAAGTCTCAGGTTTAGGAATCCTTTGTCATTCTCTTCCATTGCCAGTGACTTATGCCAATTCTGGTATACTAACCTGTCCAGACAATTGAAAAAACTAATTTCTAGTTTCAGGTAGAGTACAAAAGCAATGTTGGGAATAGCTGGATAGTTCTAGATCTTTCATTTAGTGGGGAATAAGGGCCACAATAAACCCCTTTGACCAACTTCAGTCTTCAGTTTCCTGAAATAGCCATCAAATTATACATTTACAAAGATTGACTTTCTTCTTGCCCAAAGTTGGGAGGTATTGCTGTTCTAGCAGACCCTTGACCTTCTGAACCAAATTTTATTAATATTTCTCATAAATGAAGTGAATTACAGAATTTACATTTTAGGCTTTTTGGAATTGTTATATTGCCCTATTACATAGCTCTTCAACAAAAGTATTTGCTATTCATTGTCTTAGTTAAACCTTTGTGATAGGGTTATTATTTGCTCCTTTTTCCCAGATAGTGAAATTTAGTATTAGAGAGCTGCTATCATGTTACTCGTTTGAATAATGTTACATGTTATCACATGGCTTGCCCATTTCTGGACAGCAGGTAGATACAAATCTGTTGTCCATTTCTATTCCCCCTTTGATAGCACAGCTATGCTACTATGTATACCAAGTTGAAAAATATGTGCATAATATAAGGAAAATGCAAGTTCTCATGTACATTATTTTGTAAAGTCAACCAAAGTTTCAATGTCTAATCACCACTGCCTTAATGATCTATAACTCATTGTCAGTACCTGGCCGCAGAGACGAGAGGGGAAGAAGAACAACAGCAAGTCAAGCTGGCATAGACTTTCTCTCTTGGTGAACAGGAGTTCATTTAGCCTCTCTGAGTGCTGAGTCATCATCAGCAACAATGGCAGTATCTGCAGACTGTTAGTTTGAAGTCATGCAAATACATCTTTATGATCCAAACGGAGGTAAAAGCAACATAGAATATCAATGGTCTCTGTCCAACTGTAGTTGCAAAAGGTACATACACCAAAAAATAAAGCAGCCTGAACCAACACACTGGTTTTCTAAGGCTTATCTAATTTGAAGCTATTTCCTTTTCTTATTTCATTCAGCAAATATTTATTGAACATCCACAACGTGTAATCTGTTCTATTACATTCTGTGGAGGAAATACAGAAGTGAATGAGGCATGGTCCTTACCTACTAGGAATTCCTAATCTTGTAGGAGAGACTAACATGTAAGCAATAGACTATAATATGAGTGTTATTGAAGAGGCATATGTTAAATGTTAGAACACAGACACATAAAAGTTGAATTTGACTTGAGGAAGGAAGTACACCTTCACTGAGGAGGTAGCATTTTAGTTATTTTTGACATGAGAGTATAATTTTAGAAAGTTCCAAAGGATGAAAAGTAAGTACACCTAAGTTGATGAAATAGTAAGAGTAAATTTATGATTGCTTGCATATATAAGTAGCTGAATATATAATTGCTTGCATATATAAGTAGCTGTCTGTGATGAAATATCATTCAGGGAATTCCACTAAAACAGAGAGTTTCATGAGCTTTTCTGGGTGGTTTTAAAAAACTGAAACTTTAAGTCATCTCCTTTGATGCTTTGCATTACTCACATGGTCTTTATTTGGTGGGTATCAGCCACATCTTACCTGCAGTGTTATATCATGCTGGAGTAGATTTTAAAAGTTTGAAAGCTCCAAAGTTATTTGAAAATAAGTTCTAATATGTCAGAATTTCCTGAAGGAAAACGAACCTAGGGCAATGGTAAGAATTGTTTGAAGTTATGAGAGAAGTTATTCAGGGAAGATAATTAGAAGTCTGTTGAGACTTTTCAGGAAGGTGTATTATGAGGGTTAAACCAAGGCAGCAGAATTGAATATGGGGGAAAATGAAACAAAATATGAAAGATATTCCGGAGATAGAAATTAGCAACTCATCAAATGCAGAGGTTGATAGAAACAAAAAAAGAATCTTCCGATTAATAGAAGTTTTTAGTTAGAGTACAGTGACTGGGGTGCCTGGGTGACTCAGTCGGCTAAACATCCAACTTCTGCTCAGGTCATGATCTCACAGTTTGTGGGTTCAAGTCCCACGTTGGGCTCTCTGATGATAACTCATAGCATGGAACCTGCTTTAGATTCTGTGTCTCACTCTCCATCTGCCCCTCCCCAACTTGCACTCACTCTTTCTCTGTCTCTCTTCCTGTCTCTCTCTCTAAAATAAATAAACATTAAAAAATACAGTGATTATCTTATTTGTCTTTTTCTTATCACAGAACATGCAGAAAGGAAATCAAGTGTCATTAGTAGAGGGGTCATGATGATTTTGGCCAAGGCAGGTTTGTGTTTGAATTGCTAAAAGAGTATTCATGTATAGCCATTCAGTAGGAAGCAGGGTTTTCTCCCCCACATGCCATTCACAATTAATTTAGTACTCTGAGTGACGTTTTTCTTTGTGCTATGCAAGCAATGTATATAGTTTATGTGAGAATTCTTACACAATGTCTTCTGGAATAATAAAAGTAATAATATGTTTTTAATAAAATACGCTTTTAAATAAATGCTTTTAAAATAATATGCTTTTAATAAAAGCATACACAGTATATAAACTTCTCAAAGGGTACAATGAGTGATAAGACCTTGTTTGCAACACTAGTTAAATTCATTGGTTCAAAAAATATTTATTGTGTGCCAACAGCAGCAAACAAAATAGACAAAGCTGCTTCTCTTAGGAAACTTATATTTGTGGTGATATTTCTGATATATATTGATAACAAAATCAACATGATTTGCTGAGGGATTGCATAGGAGTGTGAGTGAAAGAGAGAATCAACATTTTCCTATCAGGATGGATGATGGTACTATTTATTGAGATATGGGACCATAGGGGAGGGACAGATTTGAAGCAAGGGAGGAGAATCAAAAGTTTGGTGACACAGCTTCTAAATTTGAGGTAATAAAGCTAAGTATATGATGAAGTCGGGAGGTTAAGCAAGTCAAGCCAGGTGAGATAAACCTGAGATTTATAACCAATGTTATTTTCTATGCCCATATCTTTTTACATATTCCCCATAGATATGGAAGGTTATGGAAGGAACTTCATTAGGGAATAAAAAAATTTTGCCTTACAGATTATTTTACTCTTGGCTTCCTATTTGAAATCATCACAGCTGCATTTTCTTAAATCTTGAAAAGGGTCACTTTGAACCATGCATCAAAATCTAAAACCAACAAACAAAAATGGGTACATGGTAAAAATTTTGATTTTAGAACCTATGTCTGACTTATTGAGTCAGAATTTAAAGGCAGTGGAGACTCTAGAATCTACATTTTAAATAGAATTCCTACGTGAATATGAGAACCCTTGCCATCAGAAAAAGGGAAGGTAAACCTATTATTTGAGGCCTCCTATTTTTGGAAGCCAACTTGAAAGCCAGGTGTGTATACAGTGGACACAAATATCTCGATAAAGAGATATCAGAGGAGAGAAGATTAAAAGGCCTGCTTTGAAATGGGATTAAGCAGAAAGACAGGAAAATGTAGCTTGATGGCCAATAGGAAGAGTTAAAGGAGAAAAAGGAAGGGTTAAATGTGCCAGAGTCTTCCACATTCTGTCAGTGGTAACTTTGAAATCGTAGGGGTGGAAAAAATTTATCTTCTTCCTTTGTAAGTTCTTTGGCTGATCTAACAATTCACATAAAACAGATAATTAGAGAAAAGCAAATTTAATTTCTTATGTATAAGAGCCCCCACTATAGGTGACACAAGGGTATTTTGGGCAATTGGGAATTGTATGCTGTCCTGAACTAAGGAATGGGATAGGTGCCTGGGAGTTCACAGGGGAGGAGGGTGACTCACAGGGCAATAAGAGGAGCAGATGTTTGGTAATTAGATGTTTGTGCTGCCAGAGGCCTTTCAAATAAAAATTTATCTCTGGTAATAGATATTTTTCTGAGCCAGGTCCCCTATCCAAATTCTTTTAGGTAGTTAAGGAAGAGGTAAAAAGTTTTCATGAGTCTTCTGTGTCTTGATTATCTTTAGCTCAAAATAATCCACATGCTAATAGTATATTTTGGGGCCACAATATTCTGCTCCTCTTTGAAGTGATACTTAGTTACTTAACATTTTAAGCAGAGATATTAATGTGTATATTGGCTTAATTTATTATTATAGTAGTACACAACTTTTGTTATACAGCTTTCCCAAAAAAGAACATTTCAGAAATCTGGCATGGTAAGCAGAATTCACTACATATAGAATTAGTAATGCAAAGTTCTGGGAAAAAAATCTAAAGAAAGAATTAGTAATTCAAATTCCTTTTGATACTTTCTAATTTATGATTTTCTCTATGAAGTCAATTCTTCAGGATAAAATGAAATTTGTTTTCTTCTGCTGTGTGTTCCTTGCATCATTAAACAAAATCCTCACAGATATTGTGGAATATTGTAAAGGTAGCTAATCAGTTACATCATGCAAAGGACTGAAGGGTTACTATGAGAATAAAAGGTGTTTGACCATGCAAATGCATGCAAAGAATTGGCTCTGATTTAGATCTAGTCGTGCTGATTTTTAAATAATAAATATCAGAAATTGCTGGTCACTAGATACCAGGATTATGTGAAATTCTAAAAACATCAAAAACATTTTGGCAGTAATATCAAAGATATGGAAATACTGGATGGATATGGATTAAGTCAAGGAAGAAAAACTCTCCTCCAAGGACTTGTCCATATTCTGGTTTTAGAAATACAATTTTTCACTGAGATATACTTAATCCTCTGTATGGAGACAAGGAGAAAACATCAGACTCTAGCAAGCTCTATGTAATCCACTGCAGGCTGATGCCTACCTAAATTTTTCTTCAATACACTGGAGTTTACAGAGATTCCACCTCCAAAATATAAGTGTCACAAAAATATTAGAAAAAAAATCATAAGACTTGAGACATATTTGGCTATAGTAGGTTAGAAAAGACACATTTTTATTTTAGACTAAAATAATATGGATTTGGAACATGTTAGTCTAATAGTTTTCATATAATTGCATGTATATTGTATATATACATAAAAACTTATGTATGCTAATATATATTTTGAAGAGTTATTGATGTAGTTAGTTACAGATAATTTGATTCTACCTTATATTCAGCTCAAGTGACTTCTACTTTCATTTCAAGAAAAATATTTGGGGCCTTTTTTTTTTTTAACTATCTTGGCTTTATCAAAAAATAAAAAGAAATGAAAAACAGAAAAAAAAGAAAAAGTATTATGTTCAACTTTCCTGCAACTGGGTTCCAAGTTATTATTTTGTTTTTTTTTTTTTTTTAGAGTATTGATAAGTAAGATAAGTATAGATTGATAAAACATTTTAAATTCATTCTTTACAAAATCTAGTTGTCCTCCTCTTTTGGACAATCTCTAAGTATTATATATTTAGGTATATACCCTGAATATAACGCAAGAAAAGGATATATGTTTTAGATTTTATGCTCATTTTTCTACTTAGAATTAAGTGCTAAAATTTCTATTTTTAGCATTGTGTGAGTATAAGAAAATATAATCTGTACCCATATTTAAGAAGTGAAGAATTTACTGAAGGCTTCTGGATAATGTTTGCAAGTTCATAGGGGCCAATTCCTTTGAAAGGTCATGGACTACCATTTTCTCAAGAAAAATGTCATTATCCTGCGGCCTGGATACCGATGTTCTCCAGAGATCTAATCTGGGTGATATGCTACTGTCGAAAGGGTATAATCAAATCTGAGTAATGAGAGAATATTCATTCATTTGTTCATGAAATAATTATTGAGCATCTATTTGCTACCAGTCATTCTCCTTGACACTAGAAGGAACAAAAATCAAAGAGATATTATTATTTTCCTCTGAGTTAATGGTCTCCTGGGAAGTACAGAAATGTAATCTATTACATAAAAACACAATGTGTTATGTACTATTAAAGAAATGTGAATAATCCACTGAAATAAAATTAATGGATAGATTTACACAAAAGATGGGGCATCAAGAAATAAATGCCAAGTGACAAAAGATAAACCAAAAACTGCTATAGAGACAAAGCACAAACAAGATAAACTCTAGCAACCTTTACCCTCTAGTATGTAAGGGACAAAAACACCCTTGTCCTTGAGAATTTTTTAATTAATTAATTTAAATTCAAGTTAGTTAACATACAGTGTAGTGTTGGTTTCAGGAGTAGAACCTAGTGCTTCATCACTTACGTGTAAAAACCCAGTGCTCATCCCATTAAGGCCCATCACCCATTTAGCCCATCCCTCCACCCGCCTCTCCTCCAGCAACCCCCAGTTCTCTGTATTTAAGAGTCTCTTATGGTTTGCCTTCCTCTGTTTTTATCTTATTTTTCCTTCCCTTCCCCTATGTTCATCTGTAGTGTTTCTTAAATTCCGTGAATCATGAATAAATGAAATCATATGGTATTTATCTTTCTACAACTTTTTTCACTTAGTTCTGTTCATTTTGTTGCAAATGGCAAGATTTAATTCATTTTGGAGATTTTTTTTTTCTCTCTTCCACCCCAAGTGGTAAACCTTGGGGTTTAACCACCTCTCAGGCAAACCACAGTCTATGGAGGAATTCCCACAGCCCCTATCCTGTCTTCCTGTTTACCTACGAGACGTGATCAAAATATCATTATCTCCAAATTTCTCAAACCGTTAGTAAAATGAAAAAAAACTGGTTGATTTATTATAACTTTTTTTTTTAATTTTTAATGTTTATTTATTTTTGAGAGACATAGAAGCACAGCGTGAACAGGGGAAGGGCAGAGAGAGAGGGAGACACAGAATCAGAAGCAGGCTCCAGGCTCTGAGCTGTCAGCACAGAGCCCGATGCAGGGCTCGAACTCACAGACTGTGAGATCATGACCTGAGCTGAAGTCAGCCACTCAACCGACTGAGCCACCCAGGCGCCCCTTATTATAACTTTTTTAACATTGATTTTTTAAAAACAAATCATTCAGAGTTTGTATCACTAATTTCATCAATGTCGGCCTACAGTACTACAATGTTAATTCTTTTAGGGATACGCTAATACCATTTCTTTTTTGACCTTTGCACGTCCCTCCTTCACTATGGCTATCTTAACACTGGTTCTCAGCTTGTTATCACATCACCAGCGGCACGTAAGTGAGTGAAACATCGCAGATTGATAGTCTGCCCCTGAAACGCTGGTAAATTTTACTTTCTTCATTACAAAATTTAAAATAGTGTCCGGTATAATTTTTTTTTCATTTCCTAAATTCCCTTTGCTTTGCTTTTCATGGTCATAGAAAGTTGAACTAAAAGGACAATATGCCCTACGTTTGTCAGTAGTAACTTAACATTAGCAAAGGGAAATAAAATCTTACAAATCTTAAAATGGGAGTCTCATAGCTAGCTTAAATGCTTAGATTTTCCTTATTTGCAGTAACTTTAGGAGTCATATGATATTATTGGAGACATTGGTCACTTGCAAGTTTATTTAATTAAAATTCTAATAGAAAAAAATGTATTATGTTGCTAAGTTTTAAGTAACTATGTGACTTCTCTTTAAAATAAAATAATGCTTTATATTTGAACAATAATAGTAAAAGAAAAAGTAAAAAGGATTTGTTTTAAACATTTACTTTTAGATTCTAGTGCATTCCATTTAAAAAATGAGTATGTCATATGGAGGCCCCACTCATGTCATGCAATTTTGAAAATTATTATATATATAATTAAATATGGATGTTCATTTTCAAGTTTCAAATTAGAAAATATATCTGAGATGCTCACTCTAATTATGTTATTCCTACTTTACCATCAACACTATAAATCTTAAAATATTAATCTTAGAATCTAATTTTATAATAACCATGATGAACAAGTCATAGAAAAAAACTTGAGATTTACTTTGGGAGATTCTGTTCTATTCAACTTCATAATATTCAGTTTCTGCAAGTTTGATATTTAATTATGTGTCTGTGTCACTGAGTGGGCTGGAAATATGACTTTTGGGACACCAAAACAATGAGATATTAATGACAGCTCTTTATCATTGAATCTGGGTCCTTTTTAATGAAAGAGATGTTGGCCTCTTGAATTTCTATAAAGCTAAAAATTTTATTGCATTTAATGAAAATATAATCATCTGGGAAGACAAAATTAGATTAAAAACAAACATGAAGTGATTCATATAAAATATTTTAAAATTTAATAATGCAGACAAAGACACATTGTTTCTCGCAGTCTTGTTTTCCAGTGAAATTATCACTGAAAACACTGTGAAAATGATAAGTTTGAAGTCATTAACTTTCAGAATAAAGGGCAGGAAGAGAAAAGGATGAATGAAGAAGATGCCCAGGAACAATATAGAACGGAAAGGATAAATGAAGAGAAAAAAAAATCAATAGGATACTGACTTACAAAAACAAAACAAAACAAACATCACAATATAAAACACCTCAGGGAGGGAAACATACACACACACACACACACTCACACACAAGGAAAGAGAAAGCATACCAAAATGACTTGAAGACTAGCTTAAAACTTTTAAAATGTATTTAGGTAAAGATATGATGAAAAAAACGTTGTATCAAGTTTTTCTAGGATGTACTGAAGATGAAACCAGAGGAAATGCCTTAAATTAAAATCAGAGAGAATGAAAGTAGTGGAAATACGCATAGAAAGAACATGGAAGTTAAAAAAAAGGAACACAGTCCTATATATCTCAACAATGCCTAAAATGGCAAAAATTTTAGGTTTCACCATATCATAGGGATCTGTAATAGATACCTGCTTTTTGTCTTCCCATTACCATATTTGCCCTTTTTGATATGTCAGTATTACCCCTTCCTTTCAGAAACTGTGCTTCTTCTATTTCATATAAATTTGGTGGGGAGAGGGAAGAAACTGTCAATCAAAGTACTACCCCACCCTCAAGATCAGAGACAGAATGGGCTAATCATTCATTTCCCAATCCCCAACTACAGTGCTTGGCAAAGGAATGATAATTTGATCCAAACGGAAACAAATTTGCTGTTGGATTTTGCATGTCACTTATGAGAGATGCATGAACTTTTTTTTTTTTACCTAAGATTTTGCTCCTTGGGATGATTAGACCTAGAGATGCCTAAGATCTTCCCTTTTGTCACATAGAAAAAAATCATCTACAGTTGGAGAGTTAGGTTATCTTCCAGAGATACAGACCAATAAATGGATAGAACCCTAATGAGTTGGAATTCCTAGAACTCGTGAGACCACTCCTTCCCAGGTATGTGAGTTTTATTTTGTTTATATTCATTAGATTTGGACAATCCAGACTGGAAAGATTAAAACTGGAACCAACCTGCATTATATTGGTAAGTGAGAAGGAAGAAGGAGAGAGAAAATGAGAGTAAAAGGAGAAAAAAGAGGAAAAATATGGAGAAGGAAGGTGAGAAGCTGTGATGGCCTTTATTCTCTGACAGTTTACACTCCTCAGAAATTGTTCTTCTCTGAGTTTCTGTAGTAGGATGAAGATGATATGTGTGCTTGGGTGGTCCTCCAAGGAGTCCTGATTAAATGTGGCAAGGAGTATGTTGTTTCCTCAGGAACCTCCAATCTGTCTATAAGCCTAACCATTACTGTAACACTAACAATCAACCTGATCCTTCCTATGTACCTACCTGTACCGTAACATTAACAATCCTACCTCTAAGCATAACCTAACATTAAACCCCAAACTAATGCTGATTCTGAATACAACTATCCTGTGACCCAAAAACCACCTGTAAAATTGAACCTAAACTTATGTCTAAACCTAAGCCTGAAAATAACCACAAATCTACCTTTGTACCCAGTCATAAAATTGGCCCCAACTGTATCTCTTACCCATACCCTAATACCATCCCCTTAACTATCTCTGATCCTACTCTTAACTGTAACCCTCATATTAACCCAAACCTATGTAACACAAGCTCTAATCCTAACCACAGTTGTAACCCCAACTCCAACCTTCGTTATCAGCTCAAGGAACTTTAAAATCCAAGATTGCATTTCACAGATACCTGGATTCAGAGGTCCCAATGCTGCCATCAGGAACTGGTGTGTCTCCAACTCCAGACTCTTCTCTCTTCTCTTTTGGCTTCATTTCCAAGTACCCTGTGAGAAGATGGCTGCCAACAACTCCAGCCCTATGACAAAGTAGGATCAACTCCAGTGGAAAAGTCTTCCTCTTCTTTTGGTTGCTCATGCCTAAATCCCAGGGTGGGGGTTCAGACTGAACCTAGTTGACTTTGCTTGGGTCAAGGTGCAATCCTTAATTAATGAACATTAAATTGAAATGATGCTATGATTGGCCAGCTCTAAATCATGTGTCCACTCCCAGAGATAGAAAGAGAGAGGGGTAATGCCATTGGATCCAGTTATGTGAAGAGGGAGGAGCCTGAGGGATTCCCCCAAAAGAAAAATCAGGTCACTGTTCATAGGAGAAAGGGAAATGGATACTGGATGGCAAAAGCATGAATGTCCACTACAAATTTTGAGAGAGAATTTCCCTTCATTATCATCCAGCCTAACTTTCTAGTTGTAGGAATGAGGATATTGGATGTTTTACCATCATTTTTTTTTTAATGCAACGTGTCACAAAGTTAAGGATGGATCGGCATCTTCAAGATGTAAAGACTGCTAACTAAAGATGTTTAGAAAGGGAAACATTGAATACATTCAGGAATGCGAACTTTCTATCTTGGGCAATATAGGTGGCTAGGAAAAACTGATCCATGACTTCGTTTGTTTCTAACTCTTTAATACTACTTGTGTATCTTAAGACTGTAAAATTATCTCCTTTCTTATCCTAATATATCTACCCTGAGTATACATATCCAAATTCATGTATTCAATTGATTTTTCTAATAATATATTGCATCTTTCAGAAAAAAAAAGGCAACAGGAAGAATACTACAAATGCAATTATGCATCTAAGGATAATAGTGTTAAATGTCTCTTAAGTGCACTTTAAAATAATTACATTTGTCTTATTTTGAAAAAAAATTAGCAAGAACATGTAATTTGAGTATAATTTAAACTATGAAAAAAATTCAGTATAATTGATGATGTGAGAAAAATATTGTTAAAATTTCAGGTTTCTCCTATTTGTGTGAATGAAATGAAAAATTCATAAGGGGAGGATTTAATCAGTCAAAAATCTAAAACCATCAAAATGTTATTCACTGCATACTCTCAATGTGTTCAGGATTTGAATGAATACATTTAAAAAATCTACATTCTCTGCCATGAATGTGAATGAGGACAGCATAATGGTTAAGGTTGGTCTTAGGTACCTGGTAAACCTGGGCTCCGGCACTTACTGCCTCAGGTGAACACTTCCATCCATCTGATTTTTCCACTTGGAGGAGCCACTTTGATTGCAGCAATTAAGATGAAAATGCATATCATTTAAGATAGTTTTGTAAAAAAAAAAAAAAATTAGCTTAATATAGGTGTTCTTTTACTATATATTTCTCTGTATTAAAAACGTCTTTTTTTCCAGTTTTACTGTATATGTTTTTTTTATGCTCTTTATTTTCTTATTTATACATTTTTTTTAGTGACTTTGAAAGTGGGTCTCAAATGCTTAATTCTACAGTGGTTATTTTTAAGTCTATCAATTGTCGAATTAGTAAAGGCATTCACTGCTTTCTCTCTCTCTTCCCTGATTACAATTTTTCATGATTCCACATACTTCTTTATAAAACTTGATCCTATTTTCAAAATTAAAATCTACAGAATAATTTCTGATTTTCGCTGCTCATAACAAGACATTAAGTACAATTTTGATTCTTCTTGCCTGCAATTGTAGGCTTACTATATTTTATACAATATTTTATATTCCATAAATCTTATACAGTAGTTTTCAGTTTTTTTACAGTCTGTATACATTTTTTACAAATTATTTGTAATTATACTATGACAAAATCAGTTTCAATACTCATGGATAATTTTCGTACTTTGTTTTTCCAGTGTTGATGTCTTGATTTTGGTAAAAGTATCGGTTTTATGAATCCAAATTCTCCTTTCTTTGGAGGAGTATAATTTCACTAGCTTTGCAGATGAATATAAGATTGATTGGACACAAGATTTTTTAGTAATGAAGTTTTAAAACTTAATTGTGTATACATTTTTCCAAAGGTCTTTGTATGTTAGTGCTGTGAAGAAATAATTTTAGTCTAACTCTTATAATTTTTCTTTTTGAGATATGTTTTTTTCCCTCTCTGGTAATCACATATCTGAAATTGTATGAACATATTTAATCTGATGTGATTTTCATAGTTAGAAAACATGTATTATTTCATATATTCTATATACTTATTCCTGAATTTTCTTCAATACTATATTGTATAATTCTTAAACTGTATATCTGTTCTGTTTATTATCTTCTCTTACATAGTTTTGTTTTTCTTTTGAATTCTGGGATGTTTCCTTGTACAGTGTTGGTTCTCGCTTCCATTACCTCTTGCTTTTAAAGTCTTCCACTGAATTTCAAATTTCATTGTACTATTTTATTTTTATTTCATCTACTTTTTGTTCAACTTCACTTCATTGTGAGTTCTTTCTCTTCTTCCCAAGAGGCCACCAGTTTTGGAAAAATTCAAGCAAAATGTTTCTCAAGATTTTCATCTGCTTCTTAGAACAGATTTTAACTAAGCCCTGTTTTTAGTCTTCAGTCCAAATTATTTTTTCTTTATTCATATATTCCCTTCCCCACCACATACACCCTTGTAATTCATTTTTAGTTTTGAGGAGTGATATCCATTTCCTCTCAGTGGTGAGTTCCAGAAGAGAGCTACCTCCCCTTCCTGCCCACTTGAGTGCTGACAGCTTTTCTTTCTCAGATTCAATCTACAGTGTCAAGTTTATGAACACAGTTACCATCTAAATTTATGCAATACTTAATGCTGACTTTGGGGTAGTACTGAAATCTTTTCTTTACAGTCTATGACACTGTAACTCAAGTAACATTAGTTATAGTTTTTTAATTCTTGAAATAAATTTGAACCTAATAGATAGATTAAATAATTCAGCAAACATTGATTCTACTTCACTCTTCTTTGCTCTATACGTATTTGCAATTTTTTACTTGCATAAAGAAGAATCCTATCTTCCTTCTGCTTGTTTCCATGCTGTGTGCTCTCATGGGCATAGAAAGAGTTGAACTAATGACAGTAGCAATTAAGGCAAAACTTTGGTAAGTTTTCCCAAATTTTAGAGGACGACCATCTTGTTTTCCTTCTTGGTCATTGAAGTTCCTTATACATTGGCATTAGGTGTAGGCAAAACAGCCCTATCAGCCTTTCTCTGTCTTCTTTGGTGCCATTTGTTCTTTGTTTCTGTTTAGGTCATGCTAATTATTATGGAAATCCTGAACAGAAAACTTAGAGAAGGTGCATCAAAATTCACATATACTCATTTCTAAAACATATGTGTGTGACATTCTAAAAGTAAATTTCAATGACGCAATTCTAATTTACAACGGAAAAAATGAGATGATTTTTTTTGGTGAATATATTAAATAATAGAAATAATGTATAAATTAAACTTTTTCTTTTTTAGCTGCACTGATTTATTAGTGGCAAAGGAAAAGCCCTGTAAAACTAATTTTTCATGAGAATGAATGAATCTGTATATGACACATACAATGCTTAGGCAGAATTTACAGAAGTCTAAGAGTTACATTTCACCTTCTACGTAACAAGAGGTTAATTTAATATTACATACTTCAGGAAAATTTTGGGTAGACTTCGTGTTTTGCATACTATTTAGATCCACATACCACATATGTATTTTATAGCAATTAGAAAATTAAGCTGGAAACACCTACTAACATCTGCTTATATTGTTTACATTTACAATATGATTACTGTTTTTGTTGGTTTCAAAATGTTTCTTGACCATAGATCTAAATAATAAATTTATTCAAGAAGCAATATTAAGAATAAAATATTAGAAAAGAATGTGAAATAAACAAAATTAAAAAATTAATTGAAAGTCCCTGCACTTAAAACAAGGGTGAGTTCCAGGTTATGTGAAAGTCCATAAGCACTCATATTTGGAAAAAAGAGTAGAGAACACTTTTCAAATCAAACAACATATTAATTAAATTTTAAAGAAAAGCTTTGATAATCTGGATAATTTTTTTTTCATTTCTATCTTTGCTTTTAGGCAGGAAACGATAGCTACTAGATACATAGATCAGTTTCTGTTCTTTCTACCATTGATTCTTGCTAATTCCCTTTTGCCCTTTCACAAAATTAAATATCACAGGAAATATTTATTGAATATTCATAAGCAAGATACCTCTTTTTTGTGGAGGTGATATACCTCATTAAAGGAACAATCTGCATCCTAGACTTCATGATCTTTGGCTCATATATGCCTAACTTTAGGAGCTGATCTGTCTTCCTAGACTGACTCTTTTCTGGATATGGCCCTGTCAAAAGCATGGCAGGGAAAAATAGAATGGGAGGCATGATCCCTATACACACACAAACACATACCACTTTAGCCTTAGCAGTTCAAATTTTATCTATGTAGCATTTGGTTCAACATCAAAGTTGTATAAAATATATTTGAATTGCTTTAAAATGTGAAAACAACTGGTTTAGAAGGAATAGTTACCTTTTATTGTTCAGAGTTCTCCAGGTTTATTGATGTGTCAAAATCAGACTTAGGAAAAACAACATAATTAGATCAAGGCCTGCTAAACCCTCCTCTGAAATTGTCTCTGTAAAGAGATAAACTCTATGCTCTAAACTTTCTGAAGTTAAATATATATATGAGTGTGTAATATAAAATTTTTCTTAAGGACGGAATATTTTCCTCTGTCCTCTGTCAAAGTTGGAGCAGAAAAGTGAAGGGTCTTATTTACCTTTCCCGAGATCACTCTGTCACCGGGTTGAAAATATACTTTGAGTGCATATAGCAGATGCTCTATTGACTACTTTTATCTGTTCAATGCTTAACTCCCCAACCCGACTTTCAATTCCTATGATGTTTTGCATAAAGTCTTTTTCTTTGTTCTCTCATAAGGGCTCTAAGAGCCTAATCTGCCCACATATGTAGTAGATACATGGTATCTCACTCCATAACATGATTTTTATTAATTTCCCTCTTTCTCACTACACTTCTTTATTTATCAACAGTGTTTCTGGGGAATACTTCCCAAATAAACTACATTTGTTTGAATTCTTTTCTTGAATCTTCTTCTAGGGAAACCTGAGCTATGATTAGGGCCAAGAGTGGAAGCAAAGAAATAATTTATAGGCTATTGCAATGATATAGGAAGGGGTATTTAGCTTAAATGAAAGTGGGAGCAATGGACATGGAGATAGTGAGAATTATACTCTGGACATATTTTTAAAGCAGAGCCAACAATATTTGTTGGCAAATGGATGGTAGAAAATGATTTAAAAAGAAAAAAAGAGAATTAGGAATGTTACCAAAGTTGTTGTCATAAGCACTTGGAAGCTTCGATTTGGAAGAGTTCCAATCAACAATACCAAAATTTTATCTTCAGATAGTTGAGTTTGAGATGTCTATTAGCTTGTCAAGTGGAGAACCCAAGTAGGCATTTAAATATATAAGAATGGAATGTGGTAGAGAAGCAAGTTGAAGATATTTTTAGAGAAATATCAGCAGGTAGTTGGTATTTAAAGTGGTGAGCTTGGATGAGATCACTAGGTGAAAATAAGGAAAAGAAAACAGCTAAGGACTGAGATATGAGGTACTCCAAAAATGTTAGAAAAACAATGAAATATTGAAAGGAGACTGAGAAGAATGGTCAGTGAAGAAGAAATCCAGGGGAGCCAAAATCTTTAACTATTTTAAGGAGAGAGTAATTGGCTATTTAAGTGCTACCGATATGTCAAATGAGATGGGAAAAGAGAATGGAACATGAGTATCATTAATGATCTTCAGGAGAATGTTTTTGCTGCCTTATGGGGTAAGGGAAGGACAAGCAGAGTGGATTCAAGAGAGAAGAGAAATAAGAGATATTGATATAGAAAATTCCTTCAAAAGGTTTTACAATTAAAGAAAAGAAAATAAGAGTTAGGAAGTGCTTGTAGAGTCCAATATCCTCAAGAGTGATTTCTTGATTTTCTTTCGTTGGTTGCTTGGTTCATATGTTTGATTTTTAAGTAGGAGAAATATCATCATTTGTATTCTCATCCATGTACTTATCCTTGCTCTTGCTGCCTGGTATAACATATCTCTATTGTTAATCTTTTATAGTTTACTTAGCCTGAATTTTCTCATACACTTGTTATTATGTTTGGACTTTTACTTAAAAAAATTATGACCTTTTTATATTTGCTAGGTAAAGTTTAGTAACTTTTAAAATTATTGAAAGTGTTCTCTAATTTTTTTGAAGATTAGAGCCCAAATAAATATTTATTAAGATTTTGAGGGGTGCCTACATGGCTCCATCGGTTAAGTAGCTGACTCTTGATTTTGGCTCAGGTCATGATCTCATGGTTTGCATGAGCTCCACATCAGGCTCCATGCAGTCAGTGCAGAGACTGCTTGAGATTCTCTTTCTCTCCCTCACTCTCTCTGCCCATCCCCCACTTACTCACTCAAAATAAATAAACTTAAAATAAAAAAAAGACTTTGAGAAGGGCAAAATAATAAGACTAAGAGAAGGGCAAGTATTGGTAGAAGAAAATTTCAGATATTTTGATAGCAGAAAGGACTAAGTTATGGCTTATACAGTTTTAATACAAGGGTGGGTGTAGCTATACAAATTAACAGTTAGTTTTTATAAAAATATTTGAATTCATAATATTTGAAACAATTTTAAAATTAGAGAATCACTATGAATAAGTATAAAATGTAAAATTGCAAGATATTTGTACACAAGAAATGATTTCTTGGCTGGGGTCACACTTGAACATTTTCTTCATGTTTAAAAGAAAAGTATTTAATCTCCTATTTATATTTATTTTATGAGCTAAAGTAAAGTGTGGGAAAAGATACAGATTTTCAAACAGAAAATGGAGGTTATTGAAACTGTGAAGCTATTAAGAATTTAGTAAGCATTTGGTATATTTTAAAAGAAAAAATGAGTGCAAGGAATATGCTGAAAGTAACATCTACCTATCAGGATTTGCAAAGCCACTGATGTTTTTAAAAATAGCAACAAATTGAGAATTAGGTTTCATGTCCTTGACTCATCCTAATTATACCAAAAATAATGGCTGCAAAAACAAGATATGTAACATTTATTAAAAACATGAAAGGTTTTATATGCATTATTATACATCAGAAATTTTTTATCATATAATTAATTTCAGAAATTTTTAACAAGACCATTCCTCTTAACAAGGTCACATCGGAAAAGGCAAAAATAATTGAATGAATATTGTAAACTAAATTTTGTATGTCAGAGAATTATCATTGACTTGGGATAATTTTTCAAGTTCAGGATTTGTTATGCAGTAAGAAAAAATCTTGTGGAAAAGACAAGAGATTTCATAGTATTCCTATCTTTACAGCTAACGGATGTGTGATCATATAAAATATGCTTAACATTTTTGGCCTTGGTTTGCTTTCTATCAAATGGGAGAACCGAAGATAATTTCCAAAGTAGCTCAAAAGTCAAATAACCCTTTCATTTAATATAGAAATTGATAGGAGCACCTGAGTGTCTTAATTGGTTAAGTGTCAGACTCTTTTTTTTAAAATTTTTTAACATTTATTTATTTTTGAGAGACATAGAGACAGGGTATGAGCAGGGGAAGGGCAGAGAGAGAGAGGGAGACACAGAATCCGAAGCAGGCTCTAGGCTCTGAGCTGTCAGCACAGAGCCTGACGCGGGGCCAGAAATCACAGACCATGAGATCATGACCTGAGCCAAGTCGGCTGCTTAACCAACTGAGCCACCCAGGCGCCCCATGTGTTGGGCTCTTGATTCAGGCTCAGGTCATGATCTCACAGTGTGTGGAGCCTATTGGAATTCTCCATTCTTCTCTCTCTGCCCCTTCCACATTCTCTCTCTCTGTCTCAAAATAAATTTAAAATTTTAAATCTTTTAAATATAGAAATTTGTGGATTATGAGATTAAGTCCTCTTATCAGATTATATAGCAGTGTTGAAAATTAGTTCTGAATTTTCCCCAAATCACATTCATCAATCAATATTTCACTAATAAGTTAAGGACAGATGATTTTACAAGTGTGTGTTTCTAGTTTGTAAAATAAAATCACTCAATTTCAAGGCATTTGTTGGCATTCTAAATGTAATATATAATATATAAAACAAAATGTTTTCTTTGCCTTGAACTCAGTTAAATGTAGAAATTAGTTAAGGATTTGGTTTTTCATGAATTTAATGATTCTGTCTCTTTACAGTGTTTTCCATATCAAGTCTAAATATTACACGTGATTTCATTTAAGCTTGACATTTGAAGTAAACCTAAAAGTCTTATTAGATTAGTAGATGTAGGAAACAAGGACCAAATTGATACTCTTGTGGAATTGTATTAGGACAAAAAGGTGGAAACAAAAGGGAGAAAATTTTAGCTTACAATAGAGAAGAACATATAAGAATTAAGTGATAGAATAGGTTGAAATGATGACATCATTTCCTGAACACTTTAAATGTTTAAACAATTCATTGTAATAGGGCTATTGTACTAAAGATTTTTGCCTTGAGTGGGAGGTCAGACCATGTGACCTATCAAGATTCTTGTAACAGTAAAATAGCACAACTCATTTTTTTCTATCCTCCAAAAGTTTCTACTATTAAGAGAAGACATCCAAAAAACTATTGCTGAATGTCTGTCTATATTCATTTAAAAATATGCTGCAACTCCAGATATTAAAAGAAACAGTTTGTCATCTGTGTGATCCTAGAACACATACAGCTTTTAAAATCATGCCACTCTTTCTTGTTTTAATATATCTTCCTTGGATCTAGGTGAGCTTTAATGGCATCATCATGGGATATGGCTTGAGATTTATATTTGGAAAACCTGTGAACAATCATAGATTGCTACCTTAATAAGGCGACATTCGATCTGTTTAACAAGAGCTATTTTTTTTGTTTAACAACCTCCATTTAAGAATGTATTACTCATGAATTTGCCTCATTGTCCATTAAATCAAATCGTGCAGAGATAGGTATTTTGATGGAAACAGGAAGGTTATTCCAGGGTGTTATCCATGTTGTCTCTTGATTTCTGCTTGATTCATATGGATGAACTTGCACCTCACATTTCAAGCTGGTATCATTCTTGCCGTTTTCTGCTGTGATGTGCATTTCAGGATCTCCAGATTAAATCTGTAATGGAATTCAGCCATGATAAATATGTATAGGTGTATTTAGATGGACTCAGTGATGAGCTGTGTTTTAATCAACATCAGACTTAGACGAACTATGTATATGAAAGGATTATGCATTAAATTGTCATTTGTGCAAAAGCACTTCTTGCTAGGGTTCTCAGTGAGCTAAGGAGAGTACTTAGAATACAAGGACTATGTTGAATTACAGTGTCATTTTAATCGTAACTCAAGGCCCCCAGATAGGTACTGCTACTGAAGCATCTCTCAGCAAGAGGATGGGAAGTACTGAAAAATGTTTGAAAATTGAAAAATTATTTTATGTTACTTACCATGATTATTTTATTACAGATGTATTTTTGAAGTTAACTCTTTGCATATTAAGTTTTGTGCTGTGCTAACACAAGCATAACATAAATCAGACTGTTTTCTAAACCCATTATAGTAGAGCCTCCTGAGGGAGTTCTAAACAATTATATTCTTCCATATGTTATTGGCATGCTTTATGGGATAATGATTTAATCTCTAGGCTACCTGAATTCACCTGAGTCAGATAATAAAGGAGACTTCATCATGCTATCTAACTGCCAGTGAAAAAGGTTTAGCGATCAAGAAAATCGACTTAGAGAAAGATTATAGAATACCTTATTGAATGGAGCACTTCTCCCGCAAACGTCCTTTGGTTTAGCTTTTAGCATGGCAACATTCAAAACTATCTAACTTGGGATAGCTTCTCTTATTTTAACAAGTAAAATACATAGATATAGAGGATTATTAGAAATGTGTTACATCTTAGGTATTATCGTAGATTAGTATGGCTATGTAATTTAAATTATTAATATGATTAATAACATAATTATTAGAGTATGAGAAATCTTTAGTCTCTTAGTGCTATAATCAAATTTTGATTTGTTTATTCCTAGCTCAAAATGACATCTTGTTGGGGGACCTATTCCCCAAAACCGTAGGCCTAGATGGCTAGCAGATATCAATTCTATAGTCCTGTAGTTCTGATCTTCACTGAATAGACCAGGGGTGAACATTTGCCATGATTTCCTCTTAAAATTTATCATGTGACCTGAGAAGCCGTAGCTCATCTCTGACGTCACTTATATTAGAATAAGACAGATACTCATATTCCACTGTTACAGGGGAGATCTGAGAAACCCAGTCCACAGAGAGGACAATGAGAAGAATAAAATAGTTAAGCAGGAACAGGATAGAGAACAAGACACACAGATATGGCCTTGATGATTTTCCATTCCCTGAATACAGTTCCTTTCAGTGACAAGGTATGAACATGTCTCTGGATTTTGTAAGATATGCTTGTATTCTTATACATCTCTACTTCTTTTCATATGCTAGAGTTGGTTTCTTTTACTTACAACATAAGACTTTGGTAAAATCTGATTTTGCCACATTCTGGATTTCAGAGAGCTTTGGAACATCAGTAGATATTGTATTTTTACTTCTTAAGAGTGTTATTGTCTATTTTATAGAATTTGATCATGAGGTCATAAAAATAAATAAAAATTTTGAAGGTACTTTAAATTTCAAACTATGAATATCCTGGACCTTCAATTTCACAATTATCTTGCAAATAATTATAATTCATATCACTGCTAAAATGCCTGCAAGTCATACCCTGCTTGTTTCTGGAACAGACATATTGTCTAAATACTGATAGAAGAAGATGTACCCTTTTTTTCCTATTCCTGCAATCTCCATTTTGCTCAGTGCTTCATTTAATTCAAGGTCTATGAGTTGCCTGTCCCTTTCTGGTGTAGGTGGGGATGAATTACAAGTGCCTTGTTATTTTTGAAAGCCCTTCATGATATAGTCCCATCTTTTATGTCTTCCTTTTCCAACTCTGCCATCCACCTTTATCTGATTTCCCTCAGATCCTTGAATGCACCATTCTTCCCTGACCTTAAGCCTTTGCATATACAGTGTTCTTGATGTGGAGCTGCTTGGCCAGCTCCTAGTTCTCCTTTAGGTCTCAACTTGAACGTCATTTCCTCTGGGAAGCTTTTGATAATCCCCAAGGTACAGAATGTGTACTCTCACAATGTGCTGGACTGTGTACCACAGCAACACCTACCTTATCTTATTATTTGTTCAAAGATATCAACTGGCCCATGAGTCCTGTGAGAGTAGAAACCATGGCTATCTTTTCCTTGTTTAGTACATGCTCTCTCTGTAAGTGCTTAGCAACAACAACAACCGCCACAAGAAGTTAAACTAATCCCTGACACAGAGAAATACCTGTCTTTACAGGTATCTCTGTGCTGAATTTCCAACATTTGATCATAAATTCCTATGCCAGTACTGAGGATGCAAGATGAATACGACATGTCCTAAGAAGTTCTGAATGACTGAAGTTCTATTTGCATATGAGGTTTGTTTCTAGTGTCAGTGTAGAAATTTTGACTCCTCAAAGCAATACATATTTGGAAATGATGCTGAGGTGGACTTGGGTAGATACCTACTCATGACATTCCCATTTTTTCCTTACTACAGGCATCACAGATTTGTTCAAGTAGCAAAACACTCAGTTTTGGTGATGAATCATGATTTTTCTAAAGCATATATATATCCATATATATCCTTTCCCAGTGATAGGTATGGAAGTGGACATGCCAATAACTTTTAGCTAATGGGATTTAAATTTTGGAGATTCTAAAAAAGGTTTTGCTGTTTAACAAAAAGCAAAAGCAGCACCAGGAGATGATCCTTCTTTTAATGCTCTTCTCTTTCTGGCTTGGATGCGGTTATAAGAGAGTGTGATACCAAGATTTGAGATAGATATTTTATAATTATCTGATGACCAAATTTAGGATAAAATACAGATGCTGAAATGGTAGAGTGAAACAATAGAAAGAGACTGGATCCTTTTTGCTTCACAAAGTGTTGGCCCAACCTTGGGACAGAATTTGTCTGGATCCTTGTTAAACAAGCATCTTTGTGGTTTAAGCTATTCTCTCCTAACACATCATAACTGACTCCATATTTCCTTGGCCTAATCAAAATTACTGACAAGGGATTGCTCGTTTAAAAGTTCAACCATTTAGGATCCTAAATAAAGTCATTGCCTCAAAAAGACACTACAAACATGCTCTTTTGTTCAATGGGGATAACTTTTCATGCTCTTTCATTGTCATTATAACTGAATCTTGGTTTTCATTACAGTCTGGATCAGATTATGGCTCAGTGATTCTCAGGGGAGAGAAGAAAATTAAAGTACAATAAAGGGAAGAGAGGTAGGAGGAGAGAGGGCAGACAAGAAAAAAGGACAGCAGAACAAGGTCAAACCCTGGGTAGGACAAGAAGGTGCCAGTACAAAGGACAAAATCATAATATATTGGAGAACTTGAGAAGGTAGAATAGAATAAAGAGAAAGGACATGAAATTACAACATGTAGAATCTTGAGGGATACAAAGGGTACTGGCTATTTATTAAAGGTCAGGTTTCAATAAATTGATAATCTTATGACATCTTAAGATTTTTAACATAGAAAGCAAACAATAGTCTTTAAATTATTTGCCAAGTTTTGCTACTTATTAGCAATTTGAGGAAAGTTTAAAATGAATGAGTAACTGTATGGTGACATCAGCAAAATGTAACGTAGAAAGCTCCAGACCTTCCTTCTTTACCCAACAGACATACGAACTCAACAACAACACATAGACCAATTCCCTTTATGAGAAATTCAGAGACCTATTGAAAGACTTCTGAACCCCAGGCAACAATGTGATGCAATGACTCACATCAATACTGGTAGGAAAATTTGTGCCTTTCACTCACCATAGCCCATCTTCACAGTGTGCCATAGAGCAATTGGGAAAGAAATTTCTTGTTCCAGGCTTTTCTTTGGGAGAAAAGAGGAGACTGAAATATATGTCTAACATTCAGACTTCAGGGACTTGCTGAAGGAACTTGTTTCTGTCTTGCCTAAATGAAAACATTGACAGGGAATGGCCCCAGGTTGAGGGTTACTGAGAAAATAGGCAATGTTTTGACTGGCATCCACTTACTCACCAGATTCCTTCCCCCTGGTTTAGTGTGGAATGAACAAGAGAAAATTCCAAACACCAGTTTCTCTCTAAGAAAGAGTTGGGGCATGTGTATAAAGTTCCAGATTCTCTGGTGACTGCTAGATGCACTAGTTTTTGCCTCACCTTTCGCAGAGCACTGATGGAACCACACATATTCTAGATGCCTAGAGACCACTGAGAACAAAAGAGAGGTTGGCAGTTTGCTACTGCTCCAAAATACCCACAGTACCAAAGATAGGCACTAGAGGGAGTAAGAGATTACAATGTCTTGAAATAAAAGTCGGGGGCAGGGTGGGTATGGAATCTCTATTTAGGAATTTACACACAAAGTCCAGAGAGGACTCATCCATATACAAGGTTTGAGAGATCCCCAGAATCTCGAATTGGGCTGATGGGCTAAGGGCATTCCCTGTACAGAGCCAGGCCATAAAGATTGGATGAGATTGCTTGTTTTTTATTTGGTTTTGGTTATAGTTTTTTTTTTTTAATTTTTAAAAATGTTTACTTATTTTTGAGACAGAGAGACACAGAGCATGAGTGGGGAAGGGGCAAAGAGAGAGGGAGACACAGAATCTGAAGCAGGCTCCAGGCTCTGAGCTGTCAGCACAGAGCTGGACGTGGGGCTCAAACTCACAGACCACAAGATCATGACCTGAGCTGAAGTTGGATGCTCAACTGACTGAGCCACCCAGGCACCCCTATAGTTTGTTTACACGTGGATGACACCTCAAATTTATAAGACACATGACGAAACATGGAAACTTGATCCAACAAAGGATGTTAAATAAATCTCCAGAAACTGACCCTAAAGAAACAGAGGTATATTATTTATCAGAAAAAGAATTCAAAATAACCACTGGAAAGATGCTCAATGAGCTCAGGAAAACCATGCATAAAAAATGATAATATAAAAAAGATAAAACTTTTAAAAGAACCAAACAGAAATTCTAGAGATGAAGAAACCATAATTTAATTAAAAACTTGTTAGAGGTGTTCAGTAATGAACTAAATCAAGCAGAAGAAAAATTCAATGAACTTGAAGACATCATTTGAAATTATCCAATCAGAAGAGCAAAAAGAAAGAATAATGAAAAAGTGTAAAGACAGCTTAAGGGTTTTATAGGGCACCATCAATCAGATAAATATTTGCAAATGGAACTCCTAGAGGGAGCAGAGAAAGAGGAAGAGGCAGAAAGCTAACATAAAAAAGATGATAGCTCCAGACTTCTCAAACTTTGCTTTCCTCTGAGGAGGAAAATGAATATCAATATTCATTATGTTTAAAGGATTCTAAATACAAGAACCCAAAGAAGACAACACTGAGAAACATTAAGTTGTCAGGACAAAGACATAGAATTTCAAAAGGATCAAGAGAAAAGTAACTCATCGTTACAAGTAACAAGAAAGCCCCCATAAGACCATCAGGGGATTTCTGAGGAAAAATCTTGCAGACCAGAAGAGTGTGATAATGCATTCAAAGTATAGAAAGAAAGAAACTAAAGAAGAAATATTATACCTGGCAAAGCTGTTCTTCAAAACTAGAGAGCTAAATACTCCCAGAAAAACAAAGACTGAAGGAGATCATCACCACTAGACCTGCCTTACAAGAAATGCTAAGAGAAGTTCTACAAATTGAAAGAGCACTAAGCAACATCACAAAAGTATGTATAAATATAAAACTTATTAGAGGTAAATAAATAGACTAAAATGAATAATTCAATACTGCAATGGTAGATTGTAAATCGTATTCTAAATTAAGAGACAAAGTGTTAAGAATAAATATAACTATAAAATATGTTAATGTCTACATAACCTAAAAAAGACGGAAATTATAATATCAACAACATAAAGTGTGTGTTGGAGGGGAGAAGTAACAGTGTAGGTAGGGTTTTTGCATGCAGTTGAAGTCATTATCAGCTTAAGATGGACTTTAATAACCATAAGCTGTTTTAGTAAGCTTTACAGTAATTACCAAGGAAATACCTAAAGAAGATACACAAAAGAAACACAGAAAGGAATCAAAATATGTCACTACAAAAAAAAATCAACAAATCAGAAAGAAAGTCAGCAAGAGAGAAAAAGAGGGACAAAATAGATAAACCCTATTAGACAGAAAAATAATCATATTACAAAATAGTAATTGTAAGTCCTTCCCTATAGCAATTGCTTTAAATATAAATGGAATAAACTCCTAACAGAAAGACTAGCTGAGTGCATTAAGAAGAAAACAAGATGTCTACAAAAGAGTCACTTTAAATTCATGGACATACATAGGCTGAAAGTAAAGAATGGGAAAAGATACTACTTATAAATGTTAACCAAGAGAGCCTGTGTGGCCATATTTAGATCAGAAAAGAGGCTTTCAGTCAAAAACTATCACAAAGGACAAAGGACATTGTATAATGTAAATTATACAATTGTAAATATGTATAAAACCAAGAGCAGACACAAAGATATATGAAGCAAACATCGACAAAATAAAAGGAGAAATAGATACCAACATGATAATAGGGTATTTTAGTACCTCATTTCAATAAAGAATAGAACATCCATACAAAAGATCAAATAATAAAGCAGAAGACTTGAACAACACCATAGATCAAATGTACCTAACAGACATATAGAATCCATTTCACTCGGCATAGCAGAACACACAATCTTCTCAAACACAATTTGGAACACTCTCCAAGAGACAGCACATGTTGGACCACAAAACATGTCTTAACAAATATGAGACTGAAATCATATCAAGTATTTTTTCTGACCATGATGGAATAAAGCCCAAGATCTAGAAGACATATTTATGCTCACATGTTTATTGCAGGATTATTCCAATATTTTCAGCACTATTCTCTAGAGCTAAGAGGTGGAAAACACCTAAGAGTTCGTTGATGGATGAATGGATAAAGAAAATGCAAATTACACATACATCCATTCATTCAACAATGTCCAAGTAGCTGGTAATGCCAACACAGTATATTTCCATATTTGTATATATCTTTCAGATAAATGAAGAATGATGCTGTAATTAATAAACTGTAAGTGCATCTAAACATTTTATTACAATTAAATTGAAACTATAATTATTTTCTTAAACTGAAATATGATTTCTGTTAAGTGTAATCACTTAAGTAAAATTGCTTTTAGATGCTTTTGACATTCTTTGCCCTATATAAGAGTTTTTGTACTTAAAATGCTTGGTGAGCCCTACTTCATCTGCTTGTGATTAATAAAACATTTTCATTTGGTCCCTACCACACTGCAAGAGAGACAGGCCAGAGTGTTTTGTCATTACTTAATTGGGTATCAGTGTGTAATAGGAGGGGTACACAAGATGATTTTAAGTTCAGGGACATTAGGTTATGGGATCCTTGGGAGATTTATAAGAGCAGCACTTATCAAATATCACCACGCATATATCTTTAGAGACTGTACTGATCCCTGTGCCGTTTCCCTTCGTCTGAATTTTCTCTTTTCTTATTCTCTTCCTTTTTCTTTTATCCTCTGTGGCTTCATAAGTGTCATCAAGCCCATATTACAATATAAGATGAATTAAAGTACTCCAAAGTGCATTCAATTTGTTCAGGATGAAGTCAGAAAGAAAGAAAAAAAAAAAAGATCAATATGCATAAGGGAAATTTCAGGACACCTAAACTATTGTACTTATGTTCAGTTTCTGAGCGATATGAGCTTGTTGGGTGATACCAAATCCCAAAAGACTGTGTGCAGTATCGAAGAACTCCTGAAAACAGGATGTAGATATTACTGAAGCATTGTTTTCATTAAAATTAGTTATTTCAAATTTAATGTGTCTATTTTATAAAAGTGATAGAATTTAGATTTTAATTATGGGTGAAGTAAAACAAAAATATTACCATAATCTAATAATAATTATATTGATGTTTACAGAGTATTTCTTTCAGGTGCCAGACATTGTTCTGTTATTTAAATTTCCTCATATAGCTCTTACAGCATTCTATAAGGTCAGTCCTATTTTTATCCCAGGGTTCCCTTTAGGGCTTAATAGATTTAAATAATATGTTAAGATTATACACTAATAATGAGTGGTTGATACCTACTCAGTTGACAAATATTTATTGTCTGTTTACTGGTAGTCAGGCCCATGGAGATATCATCAGGCGTTATATCCATTAATTTTTATATTAATTCCATGTGGTTAGAATTGATGGCCCCATTAGTTTTAGATCTTTGAAATATGTTGATCAAAGTCACAAAGCTTACGTATTGGAATTCAAATTTGGAATTCAGTTCGGTCTGATCCCAGTTTCTCTCCCTCATTTCTTGAGTGCATGTGTATGTGTGTGTCTGTGTGTGTACACACATAAAACGCAGCCTAATTTTCTGTAACATAAAAGTCATTAACGTTCTAAGATATGTGTTTGGACTGGGAATATGGTACTGCATGAAAAGCTATTCTTGTACAACATACCTAGCCAGTCACACAGAATTAAATATTTGAATATTGACTGTCTTTGCTTGTTTCTATAATTGTTTTCTATACCTATAGAAACTGGGTTTTCTGAGGACAGGTACTGTATCATATGCATCTCTAATTTCTCCATGGTGCATAGTACTTGGTTCAAAACACATAGTCTCGGGGCGCCTGAGTGGCTCAGTCGGTTGAGCGGCCGACTTCGGCTCAGGTCATGATCTCATGGTTTGTGAGTTTGAGCCCCACGTCGGGCTCTGTGCTGATGGCTCGGAGCCTGGAGCCTGCTTCGGATTCTGTATCTCCCTCTCTCTCTGCCCTTCCCCTGCTCATACTCTGTCTCTATGTCTCTCAAAAATAAATAAACATTAAAAAAATTAAAAAAAAACAAAACAAAACACATAGTCTCTGTTCCACCTGGCAACAAAAAAGAGAGGAATTAAAAATAGAGTCAATTTCTATTGGGAACAAGGAAAGGAGAAAAAGGAAAGATTAACAGAACTTAAATGAAACTGAGATTTAGGGGAGGTAGATAAATCTATATTGTGAAGATATCAATGTCCTGAGACCGTTAGTTCAGAGAAGATATATAAAGATGGACATAACAATTATTATTTATCTAAATAAGTAATAACTTGACAATTGGAAGATTGGATATTATTTAGGCACTGGTTAGAGTCTGAAAGATGTTTCGGTAGGTTTGTTTGTTGGGGCCTAAGGCACTGTGGTGCAAACAGACAGTGAGGGAGGAGTCAGTTAAAATTTAGAACAAATGCAGAAGTCATGGTTGAAATAGCGAGAGGATTACCAGGGCAGTAATGAATAACAGAATTATAGCAGAAAGAGCATGTGGACTTAGAGCATAACATGAGTAATGATAGATGAGGGGAAGATAAGACAAGCAGAATGGGAGCAAAGATAAGGTTTGAAATGTGTACATAAGAGTTCCAAGAAGTTAAAGCCTAGAAAATGAGATTTTTTTACTTCCAATTTAGAGAGAAAATAGGAGAATTTAATTAGCAAAAATCAAAATGTGAAAGTTCGATATGCGTGGTATTGTAGGGTTTGGCCAGTCTTAGCTTGTGAAGTCAGTTCATGATGCCATTTAAAGCATCTTTAGCTTGAGATGGAGATTGAAACGTAAGACTTCTCACGTTGTATGGTCTGCGACTGGTGACAAGTCAGGGCCGTAATACCGATGACATCCATTATTTTTTCATCAGAACCTCAATGATTTCTTCAGTACACTACTAGTTACAATGTTGGGGGCCTGGGTGGCTCAGTCGGTTGAGCGTCCGACTTCGGCTCAGGTCATGATCTCGCGGTCTGTGAGTTCCAGCCCCGCGTCGGGTTCTGTGCTGATGGCTCAGAGCCTGGAGCCTGCTTCGGATTCTGTGTCTCCCTCTCTCTCTGCCCCTCACCCGCTCATGCTCTGTCTCTCTCTGTCTCAAAAATAAATAAACATTTAAAAAAACAAAAACAATGTTGATAGACATTGTGAACCAAAATTTTTTCCAATAACACGTCCTGATATTCTCTCGCAAACAATAAGCCCCTGAGATCTCGTCTACATTCCACTTTTCTGTTGAGATCTCATTCTGTTTGCTGCATCAAGTAAAAACAATTTTCTCACACAATAATTTCACTTGTATTCTTAAACCTTTTAAGCTTTAACAATTTAATTTTTTCTCTTTATTCTGAAATGACACCTTTAACCACAAAACAACTGAAACTTTTTCAACATTTCTCCATTCAATTTTAAATTCTGTAATATAGATCTAGATATAACGAACAACTCAGATTTGACCAATGACCATAAACTTCATAAATTTATAAATAACATACTTTTATTAGTGCAATATTATTGTAATAATAACAACAATAGCTACAACAAGGAAGAGTTTGTGATGACAGGCTCTTCAGAGCTTCACAGTCTAGGTCACAGACCAGCAGCAGTCATGACTTAATTTACAAATTTCAGGAATTTTTTCAAAATTCTTAAAGATGCTTTTATGCATTAATTTAAAGGGAATCCATTTAAATGAACTAAAATGAATTTAACACGTACAAGATGGATTACAGAGATGAGTTAGGGAAATTATATTAATTTTCCTGAATTGATCTATCCCAGCATGTGCAGGAGGAAGTATTGAAGGAAGGGCATCAGAACCTTTTCACCAGCACCCATCATAGTGACTGACAAACATTAGTTACTATATAAATCTTCACTTAATATGAATGTATACATGAATACTTGAAAATAGATTAAAAGGATTCAAACCACAGGTGTGTACTTGCCACAAAATGATCATAGGGCAAAACATATGTTTATTTTTGCAAACTAAAATATTATCTTCAATAAAAAATGTTGACATAATGAATAATGAATAAGAATTCAGGCAAAAACTCCAGTGTAGTGCAATTATCTGAAGGTTATTACTCAAGGAAATAGTTCAAAGACTTCCATTCTAGTTCATTTTTAGCCAACAAGACCCAGGCCTATACCACATATTAATTAGCCTATGTATCTTTCCCTATGTCAGAACCATCACTCCCTCTTACCTTAGCCTATGTCTGGAATGGCAGAAAATTTTCTTCAGTTCTGTACGTATACTGTATTTGGGGCTGTGAGTTGGTGGGAAAGATTAGGTAATTTCGTATTTCCATGATTAGCCCAGGCAATTTCTACTTGCCATAACTACTGTGCATCTAGGCTCTCTCCCATGCCACTTCTAGACTATAGTGTCATTCAGAGATGTTGTATGGGTAAGCACTGAGAAAAAGACACAATTTTGTTTAAAAACAAAGTTCCATCAATGTTCTACTTATAGTGTCTACACACATTTCAGTAACTAAGCAAAATGCCTAAAATTATATATAGCACTCACTTATAATAATTGGCATAGACTTAGATGTTCTATAAGAGTACTTTTTAATCTTTGACCATTAGAAATTTCAATATCCATTTTCATTTTTTAAAGTTGCCGTAATAAAATTAAATACGTGTGGAGAAAATAATACTCTCTTGTAAGAAGAGACACAAGAACAAAGTATCCATATGAAATTCTACACTGGATCTTTCTCTTAGTTTTAATGGAGAACAGAATTAAAAGAAATACCCACTTTAATAAAGTGTCAGGGCTGTTGATTTATCATTTAAACTATGGGACTTACTTTTTTTTAAGTAAAGGAAGCAAGAGTTTGTACCAACAAATGTCTATTTCACGGCTTTTCAAATTAGAAATGCATGACTCTTACATAGCAGGTTCAGTTATTGTTAAGTATTATTTGACCCAAAATAAAAAGCCAGTACATTCAGGCATTAAAAGAAAAATATGGCCAAGGCTTGCAAAATTATGAGGTGGGGAATGACAAAGTGTAAGGCAAGACATTGTGGGCTTTTTTTTTGACAAGGCTTCCCTTGAATAAATGCTGTATCATCCCAGGTGAGTCTGTCTTCAATCATACATTTTTTTGTTTGTTGCTCTAAATTTAAACTACACCATAGCCCATTTCCTGATGGATGATCCTTCAGCACATCAAATTGAACATTTTCAAAATGAAACTCATAATCTTCTCACCTCTACCCTGCTCCTCCTACTGTGATTAGTTTCTCCATCTTTGTTAATTGTCCACCATCTTCCACTGAACAGATGTGTCCTAACCCATTTCTGTAAACAGAATTTTCCGTATCAAATTATTTCCTTTTTTTTTCAAAGTTCCATTCTAACAAAACCATTTAGTTTCAGCATATAATTAAAAACGTAACAATACTAATAGTTGCTTCAAAGAGCATCCTCTCTTTGTCAATGTGCGACTGTTTACATTAATTTGCATGCAGTTCACTTTCATATCCATTCACTGGGGTATGAATATTAGTCAAATGGACAATTAATTAATACAATCTTTACATATTCACTTATTAAAATGCACCACACATTTCTTATTTTCTTGGGAGTGCTCACCGAATCCCTGGGATGTGAATTTTGAACAGCTGCAGGCGTTTATGCCATTGCTCTTGTCTAGAGGAGCCAGGTGGACATTCTTTTTTTTTTTTTTTTTCTTACGTTGAGTTAAAATAAAAAATCACTTTATCTGACATGCTGTCTGTCTAAAAGTATGTCATCTTACCTCCCCAGTGTGAGCTCTAAAACTGGGAAATGTTTACTGATCACTGATTACAGGTCAACTTTTATCTCCTCAGTAAAGATTAGATTCTCCGATGAAGTTTTAAAAATATCCAGTGTTAGAAGTCTTTGTTTTCGGATAACAGAGATAATTTGGGAAGAATTTTATTAAGCTTCACCCTATTGAAAACCATATAATTTTTAGTGGACATCTATTGTGTATTTATATCCTAAACTCTGTGCCAAGTACTTTTATGTTCATTAAAACGGTCCTTTGAGATAGAAAAAGGTATCTCAATCTTATAGATGTCAAACTGAAAACTTGCCAAAGGTTAGAAGACATTGAAGCTGGGATTCAAATTAGATTCTTTAAATCTAAAATGTGTGACCTTACCTCCATAACAGGTATTTTTGTTTGAAGAGAATAATGCCAATACAAGTAGACTGATGATTTAAAAAGTAGGCTATTTCCTTTCAAAAACAGTATTTTTATATCACACCCGGAATCTTAGCAGTGATTTGGATAATTCAGTGTCTTATGATCTATGAAAAGTGAGATACATTTTATATAGCCAAGTGTGAGACAAAGATACATTTTTCAGTATTAATAAATCTGTTTTTTCAAAAAGAGTTATTGTACAGTATTATCAAACCATTTGAATGTCATAATCTGGGACAAGGCTAAAATTAGTAATACTTGAAAAAGATACAAATAGTCCTTCTTTCCATTTCATTGCTTAGTTATTGCAGCTATTTTCAGTGGTGGCAAATGAAATATGGTTTTAAATTATTTAGTAATGTTAAGAATTTAGTAATAAGTAGTAGATCTACATATGCTCATTAAATAAAAATGACTTTAAAGAACAAATCAGTAGACTTTGTAGAAGAGGTTGGTCTCTTTATAATTATAATGTATCTATGACCCCACAGAAAGATTTTCCTCCGTCACTAGCTTAGGTGAAAACATAGGTAATGTGGTCCATCCTTTTATCCAGAAGGTCATTCTACTGTTTTCAGTCTGCATCTAAGACACTTTTAGACACTAAGTTTCCCAGGAATTGTTGTAAGCAGAATGATATAAAGTGCCAAAGTATAAGTAAGTACTATGATTTACCTATATTGAATTATTTTTAATATCCTCTTCCATCTTCAAGTAGCCAGTAAACATATATAAATACGTTAAACCTGACCCAATGGAACATCTAACATGAAAAAAGACTGACAGTACCAAATGTTGGTGAAAATGCAAAACAACTGAGACACTCACACCTGCTGGTGAGAGTAAAAACCGGTACTACAACGAGAGTTTCGGAAAATTCTTTGGCAATTATGTAGTAAGGGTGGCCATATGCATATTCTTTTTATTTTTATAAGAGTTTATTTTCAAATCGGTTTACATATAACACCCAGTGTTCATCCCAACACATGCCCTCTTTAATGCCCATCACCCCCTCTTCCCCCTCCCTCACCCCTTCACTCTCAGTTTGTTCTTAGTCTTTGAGAGTCTTTTATGTTTTATCTCCCTCCCTCTCTGTGTCTTTTTTTCCTTTCCCCTCTTCCCCTCCCCCTGGTTTTTGCTTAGTCTCACAAAGTCCACCTATTCGTGGAAACATATGGTATCTGTCTTTTTCTGACTGACTTATTTCACTTAACATAATACCCTCCAGTTGTTCCATCCATGTTGCTACACATGGCCAGATTTCATTTTTTCTCATTGCCATGTAGTAGTCCATTGTATATATGTGCCACAACTTCTTTATCCATTCGTCAGTTGATGGGCACTTGGTCTCTTTCCATGATTTGGCTATTGTCGAAAGTGCTGCTATGAACATTGGGGTACACGTGCCCCTATGCACCAGCATTCCTGTGTCTCTTGGGTAGATTCCTAGCAGTGCTATTGCTGGGTAGCTCTATTTTCATTTTTTTGAGGAACCTCCACACTGTTTTCCAGAGTGGCTGCACCAGTTTGCATTCCCACCAACCGTGTAGGAGGGTGCCTGCTTCTCCACACCCCCGCCAGCATCTATAGTTTCCTGATTTATTATTTTAGCCACTCGAACCTGTGTAAGGTGGTTTCTCAGTGTGATTTTGATTTGTGTTTCCCTGATGATGAGTGACTTTGAGCATCGTTTCATGTGTCTATTGGCCATCTGAATGTCCTCTTTGGAGAAGTGTCTATTCATCTCTTCCGCCCATTTCTTCACTGAATTATTTGTTTTTCAGGTGTGGAGTTTGGTAAGTTCTTTATAGATTTTAGATATTAGTCCTTTATCCGATATGTCATTTGCGATGATCTTTTCCCATTCCGTTGGTTGCCTATTCGTTTTGTTGGTTGTTTCTTTTGCCATGCAGAAGCTTTTTATCTTGATGAGGTCCCAGTAGTTCATCTTTGCTTTTAATTCCCGTGCCTTTGGAGACGTGTCGAGTAAGAAATTGGTGCGTCTTAGATCAAAGAGGCTTTTTCCTGCTTTCTCCTCTAGGATTTTGACGGTTTCCTGTCTCACATTCAGATCTTTTATCCATTTAGAATTTATTTTTGTGAGTGGTGTAAGAAAGTGGTCTAGTTTCATTCTTTTGCATGTTGCTGTCCAGTTCTCCCAGCACCATTTATTAAAAAGGCTGTCTTTTTTCCATTGGATACTCTTTCCTGCTTTGTCAAAGATTAGTTGGCCATATACTTGCGGGTCCATTTCTGAGTTTTCTATTCTATTCCATTGGTCTGTGTGTCTGTTTTTGTGCCAATACCATACAGTCTTGATGACAACCGCTTTGTAGTAGAGGTTAAAGTCTGGGATTGTGATGCCTCCCGCCTTGGTTTTGTTCTTTAGTATTATTTTGGCTATTTGAGGTCTTTTGTGGTTCCATACAAATTTTAGGATTGTTTGCTCCAGCTTCGAGAAGAATGCTGGTGCAATTTTGTTTGGGATTGTATTGAATGTGTAGATTGCTTTGGGTAGTATTGTCATTTTGACGATATTTATTCTTCCGATCCATGAGCATGGGATGTTTTTCCATTTCCTTGTGTCTTCCTCAATTTCCTTCATACGTTTTTTATAGTTTTCAGTGTAGCGGTCTTTCACATCTTTGGTTAGGTTTATTCCTAAGTATTTTATGGGTTTTGGTGCAATTGTGAAAGGGATTAGCTTCTTTATTTCTCTTTCTGCTGCTTCATTGTTGGTGTATAGAAATGCCACCGATTTCTGTACATTGATTTTTGTACCCTGCAACTTTGCTGAAATCATGGATCAGTTCTAGTAGGCTTTTGGTGGATTCTGTCGGGTTTTCCATGCAAAGTATCATGTCATCTGCAAAAAGTGAAAGTTTGACTTCCTCCTGGCCATTCTTGATGCCTTTTATTTTGTTTTGTTGTCTGATTGCTGATGCTAAGACTTCCAACACTATGTTAAATAGCAGTGGCAATAGTGGACACCCCTGTCGTGTTCCTGATCTCAGGGGGAAGGCTCTCAATTTTTCCCCATTGAGGATGATATTAGCTGTGGGCTTTTCATATATGGCTTTTATGATGTTTATGTATGTTCCTTCTATCCCGACTTTCTCGAGAGTTTTTTATTAAGAAAGGGTGCTGTATTTTGTCAAATGCTTTTTCTGCATCTATTGACAGGATCATATGGTTCTTATCTTTTCTTTTGTTGATGTGATGTATCACGTTGATTGATTTGCGAATATTGAACCAGCCCTGCAACCCAGGGATGAATCCTACTTGATCATGGTGGGTAATTCTCTTTATATGCTGTTGGATTCGATTTGCTAGTATCTTGTTGAAAATTTTTGCATCCATATTCATTAGGGATATTGGCCTGTAATTCTCCTTTTTTGCTGGGTCTCTATCTGGTTTGGGAATCAAAGTGATGCTGGCTTCATATAATGAGTCTGGGAGTTTTCCTTCCGTTTCAATTTTTTGGAACAACTTGAGGAGGATAGGAATTAACTCTGTTTTAAATGTCTGGTAAAATTCCGCAGGAAAGCCGTCTGGTCCAGGGCTTTTATTTGCTGGGAGGTTTTTGTTAATTGATTCTATTTCTTCACTAGTTATGGGTCTGTTCAAATTTTCTATTTCTTCCCGTTTGAGTTTTGGTAGCTTGTGGCTATTTAGGAAGCTGTCCATTTCTTCCAGATTGCCAAGTTTGGTGGCATATAATTTTTCATAGTATTCTCTGATGATTGCTTGTATTTCTGAGGGATTGGTTGTAATTTCTCTCCTTTCATTCACGATTTTATCTATTCGAGTTCTCTCTCTTTTCTTTTTGAGAAGCCTGGCTAGAGGTTTGTCTATTTTGTTTATTTTTTCAAGGAACCAGCTTTTGGTTTCATTGATCTGTTCCACTACCTTTTCTTTTTCCATATGATTAATTTGTGCCCTGATCTTTGTTATTTCTCTTTCTGCTGGACTTGGGTTGTTTTAGTTGTTCTGCTTCTAGTTCTTTTAGGCGTGCTGTTAGAATTTGTGTTATTGATTTTTCTTGTTTCTTGAGGCCTGGATTGCAATATATTTCCCTCTCAGGACTGCCTTTGCCGCATCCCAGAGTGTTTGGATTGTTGTATTTTCATTTTCATTTGTTTCCATGTATTTTTTAATTTCTTCTCTGATGGCTTGGTTGACCCACTCATCTTTTAGTAGGTTATTTCTTAGCAGCCATGTTTTTGGATATTTTCCAGGCTTTTTCCTGTGGTTGATTTCAAGTTTCAAAGCATTGTGGTCTGACAGTGTGCGCGGTATGATCTCAATTCTTTTATATTTATTCAGAGCTTCCCTGTGTCCCAGAATGTGGTTCATCTTAGAAAATGTACCGTGTGCTGTTGAGAAGAATGTAAATTCCTTTGCTTCTGGGTGAAAGATCCTGAAGATGTCTGTTAGGCCCATCTGTTCTAATGTGTTATTCAGGGTCATTGTTTCTGTGGTGATTTTCTGTTTTGTGGATCTATCCAATGCTGAGAGTGGAGTGTTAAGGTCCCCTACTGTTAGGACATTTTTATCGATGAGGTTGCTAATATTTGTAATTAGTTGTTTTACAAATTTGGGTGCCCCCGAATTCGGCGCGTAGATATTTATAATTGTTAATTCTTCCTGCTGGATGGTCCCTGAGACTATTATATAATGTCCTTCTTCATCTCTTATTACATCGTTCATTTTAAAGTCTAATTTGTCTGATATAAGTGTGGCTACTCCGGCTTTCTTCTGACTCTCAGTAGCATGGTAGATAGTTCTCCATCCCCTCACTTTCAATCTGAAATTGTCCTCAGGTTTAAGATGAGTTTCTTGAAGACAGAATATAGATGGGTCTTGTTTTTTAATATTCTATTACCCTGTGTCTTTTGATTGGCGTATTTAGTCCATTTACATTCAGTGTTAATATTGAAAAATATGGGCTTACAGTCAGTGTATTATCTGTAAGTTTCATGTTTGTAAGGCTGTCTCTGGCAGTTTGTGTTCTTTGCAACCTTTCCTTCATCGAGTGCCCCTCAGGATCTCTTGTAGTGCTGGCTTATTTGTGATAAATTCTTTCAGTTTTTGTTTGTTGAGAAAAACCTTGATCTCTCCTTCTATTCTGAATGACAGGCTAGCCGGATACAGAATTCTTGGTTGCATGTCCTTCTTGCTCATCACATTGAAGATATCCTGCCATCCTTTCTGGCTTGCCAAGTTTCTGTAGATAAGTCAGCTACTACCCTTATATGTCTGCCTTTTTATGTTAAGGTTCTTTTGTCCCTAGCTGCTTTCAGGATTCTCTTCCTATCTTTGTATTTTGCCAGCTTCACTACGATGTGCCGTGCAGAAGGTCTATTCAAGTTACGTCCTGAGGGGAGTTCTCTGTGCCTCTTGGATTTCCATGAGAAAATCCTTCCTCATGTTTGGGAAGTTCTCAGCAATGATTTATTCAAGAACACCTTCGACTCCTGTCTCTCTCTCTTCTTCCTCTGGAACTCCTATGATATGGATACTGTTTCTTTTGAGTGCATCGCTCAACTCTCGAATTCTCCTTTCCTGTTCCTGGATCAGCTTCTCTCTCTTTTTATCTGCTTCCTCTTTTTCAATGATTTTGTCTTCTAATGCACTCTGCCTCTCCAGTCCGTGCTGTGACTGCTTCCAATTTGCCTTGTATTTCTTCCAAGGTCTTTTTTACTTCTTCCTGACTGTTTTTAAGGTCCTTGAACTCTGCCATGTGGGACCCCTTGCATTCATCTATGCTTTTTTCAAGCCCAGCCATTAGTTTTATGATTATCATTCTATATTCATGTTCTGTTATGTTGCTTATATCTGTTTTCATTAATTCTTGAGCTGTCACTGCTTCTTGTAGATTCTTTTGAGGAGAATTCTTCCATTTCGTCATTTTGGCTAGATGTGTTTTGGATTGTTTCTTGAAGTTGCCGTTTTAGCTGGGCTGTGTCTGTTTTCGCCTTCGTTCCTTGTAAGCTGCAGCACCTTTTTCCTCCGATTCTTGGAGTTGAGAGAGACTTTGGTTTCAGTCGTCCCTGTTTAAAGGGCAAGCGAAATACTGGAGCCCCCTACTCCTCCGCCCTGTTGGCCCTCCTCTCTCATATGCATATTCTATGATTCCAGTTTCACTCTTAGATATGTAATTGACAGAAACCCATATATATGAATGTCTGTCAAAAAGCATACAGAAGAATTTTAATAGAAACCTGGTTTATAATAGTCCTGCATTAGAACCGACCGAAATATCCATCAATAATAAAAAAGGTAAATGATAACCTAATCAGGTATTGGAATACTATATAGTAATGAAAATTATATAACTATAGCTACACATATAATATGAACAAACTTGTTGTAAACATAATGGTGAGTGAAAGAAATAAGACAAAATATAACACATACCTCTTGATTCTATTTTAATCAAGTTAAAAACAGTAAAATTATTCTCTGATGTTACAAATCTTTTTGGTTGCGCAGGAGTATTGGCAGAGAAGAAATGTGAATAGAGCTTCTAGGGTTTGAGTTTGAGTAGTAGTTACAAGGGCATGTACACTTTGTCTTGTGATATATTTATGGTTTGTTCATTTGCATATTTTTACATGTGTGATACTTGAATAAAACATGTATTGAAAGCAACAACAAAAATAGAAGCAACAACAAACACCATTAACAACAAGGAATAATGATACAAATTGACCTTTTACAAATAAATGCATTAGAAATGTCCACTCTTACTTCATGGCTTGTATCTTTATGCTCTTTTGATGTACCTTAATGTTAGAGTTGTTTAGCTGATGAAATTTTCTTTATGTTTAATATTTTATAAGAGAACCTTTTAGAGACATAGTTATCTATCCCAAGGTGATAATAGTTTTATCCCTCCATTCCTTTGTTTTTCAGTCATTCTCATGATTTTTTATACTTTTCTCTGTAGAAGTTGTATGCATCTCTCACTAAATCTTTCCTAGATATTCAGTAATTTTATGCTGCTATAAATGTTATCTTTTTAGATTGCATTTTCTAGTTGTGGGTAGTTTATAGAAATAAGATTTATTTCTCTCTCTATTATATGTTTTATATGTTGATTTACTATATTTTTTGTATTACTTCATGCCCAAATGTGATAAATTCATTTAGTAAGATTAATAGTCTACCTGCTGATTTTTCTACACTTTTACTTATAAAATTGTGCCCTCTGTAGATAATACTAGGCTTTATTGCATGCTTTCTAAATTTTATGTCTTTTTTTTCTTTTTATTACTTTGTTGTACTTGCTCCAGCACAATGCTGAACTGATATGGCCACTGGGGAAATTATTTACTGATTCCTGATTTGGGGGAAAGGCTATGAGAATTAGTAAATTTGTTGTTGTTGTTGATAGTATTTTTCAGATTGAGGAAGAACCCTTCTATTCCTATAGTGCTAGAATGTATTTATTAGTGGATGCTGAATTATAGCAAATGCTTTTCCTGCATTTATTGAAAGATCATGTAAATTCTGTGCATTTTTTCTGTTAATATAGAGAATTACATTGAGTGAATTTTGCACAGTGCGTCAAATTTATATTCCTGCAGTAAGCCCCTAGTTGGTAGTAATGGATTATTCTTCTTGTACATGTGGCTAGATTTGTTTTGCTGGTATTTTTTCACAATTTTAAATTTATTTACAAAGGAGTTCATGAGCTCATGACTTTCTTTCCTTGAAATATCTTTTTCAGGTCTGTAGTACCGAGATTTTTATTAGCCTCATACAATATTGGAAAGTATACTCCTTGCTTTAATTTCAAAACATTTAATTTGTACCTTTAATGTTTAGAAGAATTCATCATTGAAGCCATAGAGACTTGGAGTTTTCCTTACAGAAAGGTTGTTCTTTTCTTCCAATTATAGATTCAATATATTCAAGTTGATAGATCATCTCAGATTTTCTATTTCTTCTTGTTTCAGTTATAATGAGCTGTATTTTTAGGGAAAATAAATTCATCTAAATTTTTAATGACATATTTTTCTTATAGTCTCTATAGTTTAATGCATATAATATGTATAGTAAAGTTATATTTTTTAAATCCTGATTTTAATATTTCTAACTTCTTTCTTTGTTGTTGTTTTTATTCACCTTGCTATGAAATTACTAATTTTACTAGTTTTCAAAAAGAGCCACTTTTGGCTTTTGGTTCTAGTTCTTGTGTATTTATTCTATAATTGATTATTTCAGTTCTGATGTCTTTGGTTTTAGTTTTCTGAGTTTTTCTTTTTCCATTTTGAAATGGATACTTATATTTTTGACTTTCAGCTTTTGTTTTCTAATAGATTCATTTAAGGCTTTTAATATCCTTTTGAGCACAAGTTTAGGTTATCCATTCCATGGATTTTGATAGTTTGTACTGTATTATTCAGTTCAAAATATTTTAAATTTTATTTTAATTTATTTTATGTCTCATGTGTTATGTAGAAGTGCATTATCTAAAGTTCGAATATCTTTTTTTTTTCAAAAAATTCAAATATCTATTTGTTGTTTTTGAATAGCTTAATTTTACTTAGGTCAAATATGATATCCATTATGATTTTTATCCTTAGAAATGTGTTGAGACTTATTTTATAGTCCCAAATATGGAAAATTTTTGGTTCAGATATAATACATACTCTAAAATAATGTGTATTCTTGAGTTTTGGGATATAGTGTTCCAGACAGATTAAGATTGTGATTGAAATTTATAGATATATTAAGTTTGTTATTTAAATGAATCTGAAATGGATTTTGTTTTGTTTATTCTATCAGTTACTTAGAAAGATATTTTATAATGTCCCTCTCTGTGTTCCTACTTTGGCTGTACTATCGTTAGCTTTGTATATATATTTTGAGGTTATGATATTAGGAATGTTATGTCTTCCTGGTGGATTGATTCTCCATTATTATAAAACTATTCCTCTTTAGTAATTCTTCTTGCCTTAAAATCTACTTTGTTCAATATTAATTTAGCTACATCACCATTATTTAAGTTAGTATTTGCAAAGTAAATGCTTCCCACAATTATATTTCCAGTTTTGTTGCTTCCATTTATTAAAAGTGTGTTTCTTATAAGCAGCATAGAGTTGAGTTTTCTTTTTATCCTCTTTAATAATCTTTATCTTGTAATTGGACTTTCAGATCCCTTTATATTTAGTGTAATTACTGGTATTTTTGGATTTAAATCTATCATCCTATTCTTTGTTTTCTTTTTGTCCCATGTGTTCAATTTGTTTTGTTGACTTTTACCTTTAAACATTATTTTTCTCCCATTTATCTTGTTAGTTGTAAATTCACTTGTTATTCTTTTAGAATTTTCCCTAAAGATGACAACTCTGTCACTGATAATACACTTAATATAAATTAGTATGTTTAACAATTATTAAACACTGCAGTAAACTTGGAACACTCACCTAACTTCCCTTACCCCTGCTTCTTTTCTCCTTTGTTATTAAAACCTCACAAAACATGATGATGATGTAATGTCTGTTATTTATACAGTCAAACACAATTGATGTTTATCCACATATTTATCATTTCCACTATTCTTAATTACTTTCTTTGTTTTTATATCTCCACCTGAGGTGATTTTCTTTCTAACTCCCTTTAGTTTTTCCTTGAATTTGGAAATGCAGTTCACAAATTCTTTCAGCTTTTGTTTGTCTGAAAACAACTTTATTTCACTTTCACTTACCAAGTATATGTTCATTGAATAAAGAATTTTAGAGTTTTTTTTACCTTAAACATGCTGATGAAATTTTGCTGTCTTTAGCTTCTTATTTTTTCTTTTGAGAATTTAGCTGTCGATGTCATTATAATGAATTGATAATGATGCATTTTTCCCCTTGAATTAAGACTTTTTCTTATATTACTGTTTTCAGCAGTTTTGTTATAACTATGTATTAACTTTAATATTTCCTGTAGTTAAGCTTTGTAGCACTTCTGATATCTGTAGATAGATGTCTTTAGTCTTCATTTTCTTTCTGGTAAAATATAATGTACCTAAAATGACTTTTTGAAGATAATGCAGGACTACATTTATTTCCATGATAGCTCATATTATGCTTCCCCATTACTCCACTCTGACAGAAACTTTTGAGTCATGTGGAATCCAAAATATTAATTGTCTCTCCCAGCTTTGTGCCATCTTCAAGTTTAACAAATATACCATCTTATTTCATCTTTTAAGTAACTGTTTAAAAGTTTGAATAATAAGATAATGTAATATTGATTAATTACTAATTTTAATCTTAATGAGATCTCTAGTGATATGTCCCCAAATTCTACCTTTGTCTTTAATTAGTTTTTTTTTAATACTGGATAATACCCTTTCTTGGCTGATTATCTTTTTACATACTTCACTCTACTTCCCTTTTCACACACCGAAAACCAATTACCTGTGTCTTAGAATTCGCACCATGAATTACTCATATTCTTTCCTGTATTTTCATTTTTTCTCCAATTTTTAGTTGGTTATTTTTCTATTAGATTTAGTTTGTATAGTCTAATTAGATAGCTCTGTCTATCTAACCTTCTGTTAAATCCATTATCATGTTTCCAGTTAACATATTTTTAAGTTCTGCAGGTCCCTTTGAACACTTTTTCAATTCTTTATTAATATACTATACAACATAGTGTAATTTCTTAAACTTATTATTTCAATTCTTTAAAATTTCTGAAAAATATATTTTCATTTATTTATTTTTGTATAGACTTTGGTCAAGTGATATTGCCTTCTTGTATGCCTGATGATTTTTTTTTTTATTGAATGAGTAACATTTTCTATGACAACTTATAGAAATTATTTGATGTTGTAGACAATATTTTCTTCTTCCATAGGGAATTTGCTTTTTTGGCTTTGGCAGGATGTTAGTGTTGGACAAAAAAAAACTTCTATCTGGTCATAAATGAAGGCATTTGAAGTTAGACCTCATTCTTTAGGAGAACTTATTTCCTTCAGGTTCATGCCTACTAGAGTTTGCCCTGTAGGAATGTGGCTGAAGGTCAGAGTTGTTTACCTAGTTGACAGACTTTGAGCTCCAATATTGCTCTCTGTTCAGAGGACTACTCAAGTTCCTGCTCAACTTCTCATATTATTGGCTGCTGCTTTTCCCTTCTGTACTTAGCTAGTGCTTGTAAATTGTCAAAAGCTTTGAGAAGAAAAGAAGTGCTAAATGTCGGGTTAACATTTGTCCTCTTTTCTTTTCTCCAGGATATTGTCCTTTCAGTTCCTTATTGCAAAGGTGAAGGTCTTAAAGATAAGCTCTTTGTTTTAGATGGGAGGTTTGGTCTACAGCAAGGTTATCTGTCATTATCAGAAATGTGAACTATTTTGTAATAGTAAAATCAGTGTCTCCTTCAGTATTATATTTAGTACTTCAGAGGAGAACTGACACTTCTTGGATATTTGCCATCCAAGAATATGTGGCTAAAATTACATGATGTAGGCCCTTCCTTCTTACTCTAGCTCTATCCTTAATTGATCTTATTTACTCACTTGGCTTTTATTGCTATATCTATCCTCATTAATTCCAAATTATTATTTGTAACTGAATATATATTCTGAAATAAAGACCTACACATCCAAATGAAAAATGGATTGACAATGGGATAGCTCACAAGTGTTTGAAACTCACATGTATAAAAGAGAATTCCTTATCTTTTATCCTTATCTCCAGATGTATCCACCTTATATTCCTTTATTACATAGCTCAGTGAGCAGCATGATCTCTCCACACCTACCAAGCATTATACCTGGTTATCATCCTCAGTTTTTCTCATTCCATCATCCTCATACCTAATCCCTCATGAAGGCCTTATATTTCAACTTCATAATTATATCTTGAACTCGTTCATTCTTCCCTCATTTTTTCATTGCCACCTTTTTCTCTCAGAATTCTAAAACAGTCTCAAAATTGGTCCCCCTGCTTCCAATTTAAGGACATGAATAATTTCCACATTCTCTCTAAGTCATCTTTGAGAAAGATGGGATCTTGCCACTTCCTTGCTTAAAATCCTTCAGTGTTTCTCCATAATCTGTAAGACAATGCCCAAATGCTTTAATGTTGTTTACCAGTTGAGTGTGAGGTAAAGATGAGAAAACCAGAAGATACAAAATTTTAGTTAGAAATTCTAGTATGAAATGGAAAAGAGAGCCAAGAACTGAGTTATAACTTTGAGAATTGGTCCCTAAGAAATGAGAATTAATCTTATGATAGTAAATAATTACAAAAGTAGAAAGAACATGGGAGAAAACACAAAAGGGTTGAAGATAAATATGATGTAAAAGAAGGAAAACAGTTATGCAAAGAAGACCGAAAAGATAAGTTCACTGTAGGCATTGAGATAGGCATAAGTCAAACATCATGGGAAGGATAGGTCGCTTGTGTGTCAAGTGGTGCTAAGGGGCCAAAGACCAGGTCTGACCCCTTGTCTCTGAGGACAGGGTAGAGATCCAGATGCAATTCTGAGAGCCTGCACTAGGGACAGGAACTTCTAGTGGTTTACCTGTAAAGAGGAAAAAGACATGGATGATAATGAAGTTGATATATCCCCCCAAAAGAAAGTCCACTGAAGCGAAGTTACAGCTATCAAATATAGTTATTAATAAAACTGCAGGTGCCATGATCATGTAGTCTTCCACCCTTCTAACCTTCCTCTAGGGCAGAGGAATAGCTCATATTATGTTTCCCCCATTACTCCACTCTGACAGAAACTTTTGAGTCATGTGGAATCCAAAATATTAATTGTCTCTCCCAGCTTTGTGCCATCTTCAAGTTTAACAAATATACCATCTTATTTCATCTTTTAAGTAACTGTTTAAAGTTCGAATAATAAGATAATGTCATAAGTCATAAAGGCCTAGCAATATCTATTAATAGCAGCACTGTTTTGGTCTCTGGCAACTTCTGTACAAAGTCTTGGTGTCACTTTGTGGTTGAGCCTCTCCTTGAAAAAAAATCATGTCATTCACAGACAGCTGAAAAGTCAAACCTAGTTTCCCACTTTCTCACTGTTCCGCTCTGAAGAATGTTTTTGGACTTGATTCTGTAAATTATTATGTCCTTTGTCTTTCTGTTTTATAAAACTCTCCCATGCACACTTCCTTTCTGCACATTTGTGTTTGCAAAAATACTGTCTTTCTAAATCTCTTCCCAGGCAAGTTATTAATTGTGGTTTCTTTGTTTTTTAATTTTTTTAACATTTATTCATTTTTGAGAATGAGAGAGACAGAGCATGAGCAAGGGAGAGGCAGGAAGAGAGAGGGAGCCACAGAATCTGAAGCAGGCTCCAGGTTCTGAGCTGTTAGCACAGAGCTGGACACGGAGCTCAAACTCACAGACTGCAAGATGATGACTGTGAGCTGAAATTGGATGCTTAACTGACTGAGCCACACAGGTGCCCCTAATTGTGATTTCTTAATTATTTCCCACACTGCCTTACAGATATCAACACCACAGTGATGTCATCAGCATCCGTGAGATTCCCCTGCCTGTGTTAATACAATGAGCAGGTGCCAGTGAGAACCTCTTTGTCAACTTACAGACTTTTATATTTTCTTGAGGAAACAAAAACTGAAATACATTTTAAACATATTGTTATGTATGCATATATAGTAACTTTTTATTGAAAATTTGCTCCCAGTTAATATTAGATAACCTTTTGGGTGGCACATTTCATACCGCAGATGTATTTCTTGGCAGTGTCCCTTCTGTCAGACTTGTAGAAACAGAAGTGGCACCTTTGTCTACTGACAAAGGTCTTCTGAGTACAAAAAGATTTATAGACAACCTGACCAAGCTATGGAGGTGGAGAACGGGATGTTGAGCTAGGTATATTGACCTATTGGCCCAGGAAGTGAAGGCGGAACTAAGAGTAGGCAGGAGGGTCAATACCAGAGTGGTGAAGTGCGGTGAAGGTGAGAAAAAGGAAACTACCTCAGGATTTCATGGACATTGTTTTACCCTTAAAGGATCATACCAATGCTCAATGTCCCTGTTTCTTAAATTTACACTCTGTAATGATTCTGGATGACCCTATTCCGTAAACTGCTCTCATGGTAAATTCCTTATGGAATTGAAATATAGGCCGTCTTCCATGTGTGTTCAATTCCTTTTTTTTGTTATTTTCATTTAGAAAAATGATTTTATTTCACCTAACTCATTTATTTGTATGCAGTTTAAAAGATGTTGGCCATTTTTTCCTTTCTTAAAAATTCTTTTTGGATTAGAAAATCCCTGTTGAAATAAATCTTTTTATATCTATATTAGAGATAATTTTGTAGCTATCTTAACGTTTAAAAACCCTAAAGTAACAGAGCAAGCTACTTCAAGGGCTTTCACTGACACTTTGTGGCAAAGGGTGGAACTACAGTATTTTTTAAGGTTTTCTGAAATGCTTACCATCTTCTATGTATGTAATATATTCAAGGAATATATACATACCTGTATATTTTAATAAATAAACTACCAAGAAACTAACAATATTTTTATTAAGATATTACCTAAATTAAATATCACAGCATCCTATAAATAATACTTTGGTTTTACAAACAAATAATAAAAATGTTATATAGAGAGCCATATGATTGTAGTCTTTAACACTGCCATTAATATATTAGAACTACAATATTAGTGAATAATTGTGTTTTCTTTCTTTCTTTTTTTTTCCTCTTTATATGTGAAAAATATTTTTTTTCATTTATAATAGTTTATTTTCAAATTGGATTACATAAAACACCCAGTGTTCATCCCAACATGTGCCCTTTTTTATGCCCATCACCCCCTCTCCCCCCCCATCCCCCTCACCCTCAGTTAGTTCTTAGTCTTTGAGAGTCTCTTATGTTTTATCTCCCTCTCTCTCTGTGTCTTTTTTTTTCTTTCCCCTCTTCCCCTCCCCCTGGTTTTTGCTTAGTCTCACAAAGTCCACCTATTCGTGGAAACATATGGTATCTGTCTTTTTCTGATTGACTTATTTCACTTAACATAATACCCTCCAGTTCCATCCATCTGGCTACACATGGCCAGATTTCATTTTTTCTCATTGCCACATAGTAGTCCATTGTATATATGTACCACATCTTCTTTATCCACTCGTCAGTTGATGGGCACTTGGTTTCTTTCCATGATTTGGCTATTGTCGAAAGTGCTGCTATGAACATTGGGGTACACGTGCTCCTATGCTCAGCATTCCTGTGTCTCTTGGGTAGATTCCTAGCAGTGCTATTGCTGGATCATAGGGTAGCTCTATTTTCATTTTTTTGAGGAACCTCCACACCGTTTTCCAGAGTGGCTGCACCAGTTTGCATTCCCACCAACAGTGTAGGAGGGTGCCTACTTCTCCACATCCTCGCCAGCATCTATAGTTTCCTGATTTGTTTATTTTACCCACTCTGACTGGTGATTTGTATTTCCCTGATGATGAGTGACATTGAGCATCGTTTCAAGTGTCTATTGGCCATCTGAATGTCCTCTTTGGAGAAGTATCTATTCATATCTTCCGCCCATTTCTTTACTGGGTTGTTTGTTTTTCGGGTTTGGAATTTGGTAAGTTCTTTATAGATTTTAGATATTAGTCCTTTATCCCATATGTCATTTGCGATGATCTTTTCCCATTCCGTTGGTTGCCTATTCGTTTTGTTGGTTGTTTCTTTTGCCATGCAGAAGCTTTTTATCTTGATGAAGTCCCAATAGTTCATCTTTGCTTTTAATTCCCTTGCCTTTGGAGACGTGTCAAGTAAGAAATTGGTGCGTCTTAGGTCAAAGAGGCTTTTTCCTGCTTTCTCCTCTAGGATTTTGACGGTTTCCTGTCTCACATTCAGATCTTTTATCCATTTAGAATTTATTTTTGTGAGTGGTGTAAGAAAGTGGTCTAGTTTCATTCTTTTGCAAGTTGCTGTCCAGTTCTCCCAGCACCATTTATTAAAGAGGCTGTCTTTTTTCCATTGGATACATTTTCCCGCTTTGTCAAAGATTAGTTGGCCATATACTTGCGGGTCCATTTCTGAGTTTTCTATTCCATTCCATTGGTCTGTGTGTCTGTTTTTGTGCCAATACCATACAGTCTTGATGACTACCGCTTTGTAGTAGAGATTAAAGTCTGGGATTGTGATGCCTCCCGCCTTGGTTTTATTCTTCAGTATTATTTTGGCTATTCGAGGTCTTTTGTGGTTCCATACAAATTTTAGGATTGTTTGCTCTAGCTTTGAGAAGAATGCTGGTGCAATTTTGATTGGGATTGCATTGAATGTGTAGATTGCTTTGGGTAGTATTGCCATTTTCACGATATTTATTCTTCCAATCCATGAGCATGGGATGTTTTTCCATTTCCTTGTGTCTTCCTCAATTTCCTTCATTAAGTTTTTTATAGTTTTCAGTGTAGAGGTCTTTCACATCTTTGGTTAGGTTTATTCCTAAGTATTTTATGGTTTTTGGTGCAATTGTGAAAGGGATTAGCTTCTTTATTTCTCTTTCTGCTGCTTCATTGTTGGTGTATAGAAATGCCACCGATTTCTGTACATTGATTTTGTATCCTGCAACTTTGCTGAAATCATGGATCAGTTCTAGTAGGCTTTTGGTAGATTCTGTCGGGTTTTCCATGTAAAGTATCATGTCATCTGCAAAAAGTGAAAGTTTGACTTCCTCCTTGCCAATCTTGATGCCTTTTATTTTGTTTTGTTGTCTGATTGCTGATGCTAAGACTTCCAACACTATGTTGAATAGCAGTGGCGAGAGTGGACACCCCTGTCGTGTTCCTGATCTCAGGGGGAAGGCTTTCAGTTTTTCCCCATTGAGGATGATATGAGCTGTGGGCTTTTCATATATGGCTTTTATGATGTTTAAGTATGTTCCTTCTATCCTGACTTTCTCGAGGGTTTTTATTAAGAAAGGGTGCTGTATTTTGTCAAATACTTTTTCTGTATCTATTGACAGGATCATATGGTTCTTATCTTTTCTTTTGTTGATGTGATGTATCACGTTGATTGATTTGCGAATATTGAACCAGCCCTGCAACCCAGGGATGAATCCTCCTTGATCATGGTGGATAATTCTCTTTATATGTTGTTGGATTCGATTTGCTAGTATGTTATTGAAAATTTTTGCATCCATATTCATCAGGGATATTGGCCTGTAATTCTCCTTCTTTGCTGGATCTCTATCTGGTTTGGGAATCAAAGTGATGCTGGCTTCATAGAATGAGTCCGGGAGTTTTCCTTCCGTTTCAATTTTTCGGAACAGCTTGAGGAGGATAGGAATTAACTCTGTTTTAAATGTCTGGTAAAATTCCGCCGGAAAGCCGTCTGGTCCAGGGCTTTTATTTGCTGGGAGATTTTTGATAACTGATTCTATTTCTTCACTAGTTATGGGTCTGTTCACTTTTTCTATTTCTTCCCGTTTGAGTTTTGGTAGGGTGTGGCTATTTAGGAAGCTGTCCATTTCTTCCAGATTGCCAAGTTTGGTGGCATATAATTTTTCATAGTATTCTCTGATGATTGCTTGTATCTCTGAGGGATTGGTTGTAATTTCTCCCTTTTCATTCACGATTTTATCTATTTGAGTTCTCTCTCTTTTCTTTTTGAGAAGCCTGGCTAGAGGTTTGTCTATTTTGTTTATTTTTTCAAAGAACCAGCTTTTGGTTTCATTGATCTGTTCCACTACCTTTTCTGTTTCCATGTGGTTAATTTGTGCTCTGATCTTAGTTATTTCTCTTTCTGCTGGACTTGGGTTGTTTTAGTTGTTCTGCTTCTAGTTCCTTTAGGCGTGCTGTTAGAATTTGTGTTATTGATTTTTCTTGTTTCTTGAGATGGGCCTGGATTGCAATATATTTCCCTGTCACGACTGCCTTTCCTGCGTCCCAGAGCGTTTGGATTGTTGTATTTTCATTTTCATTTGTTTCCATGTATTTTTTAATTTCTTCTCTGATGGCTTGGTTGACCCGGTCATCTTTTAGTAGGTTATTTCTTAGCTGCCATGTTCTTGGATATTTTCCAGGCTTTCTCCTGTGGTTGATTTCAAGTTTCAAAGCATTGTGGTCTGACAGTGTACACGGTATGATCTCAATTCTTTTATATTTATTCAGAGCTTCCCTGTGCCCCAGAATGTGGTCTATCTTGGAAAATGTACCGTGTGCAGTTGAGAAGACGTAAATTCCTTTGCTTCTGGATGAAGGACCCTAAAGGATGGATGTCTTTAGGACATTTAGAAGGATGTCTGTGAGGCCCATCTGTTCAAATGTGTCGTTCAGGGCTATTGTTTCTGCGGAGATTTTCTGATTTGTGGATCTATCCAATGCTGAGAGTGGAGTGTTAAGGTCCCCTACTATTAGGACATTTTTATCGATGAGGTTGCTAATGTTTGTAATTAGTTGTTTTACAAATTTGGGTGCTCCCGAATTCGGCACGTAGATATTTATAATTGTTAATTCTTCCTGCTGGATGGTCCCTGAGACTATTATATAATGTCCTTCTTCATCTCTTATTACATCGTTCATTTTAAAGTCTAATTTGTCTGATATAAGTGTGGCTACTCCGGCTTTCTTCTGCCTTCCAGTAGCATGGTAGATAGTTCTCCATCCCCTCACTTTCGATCTGAAAGTGTCCTCAGGTTTAAGATGAGTTTCTTGAAGACAGCAAATAGATGGGTCTTGTTTTTTAATCCATTCTGTTATCCTGTTTCTTTTGATTGGCGCATTTAGTCCATTTACATTCAGTGTTAATATTGAAAAATATGGGCTTACAGTCACTGTATTATCTATAGGTTTCATGATTGTAAGGCTGTCCCTGGCAGTTTGTGTTCTTTGTAGGTTTGCCTTCATAGAATGCCCCTCAGGATCTCTTGCAGTGCCGGCTTATTTGTGATAAATTCTTTCAGTTTTTGTTTGTTGGGAAAAACCTTGATTTCTCCTTCTATTCTGAATGACAGGCTAGCCGGATACAGAATTCTTGGTTGCATGTCCTTCTTGCTCATCACATTGAAGATATCCTGCCATTCCTTTCTGGCTTGCCAAGTTTCTGTAGCTAAGTCTGCTACTACCCTTATAGGTCTCCCTTTGTATGTTAGGGTTCTTTTGTCCCTAGCTGCTTTCAGGATTCTCTCCCTATCTTTGTATTTTGCCAGCTTCACTATGATGTGCCGTGCAGAAGGTCTATTCAAGTTACGTCTGAGGGGAGTTCTCTGTGCCTCTTGGATTTCCATGCCCTTTTCCTTCCTCACGTTGGTGAAGTTCTCAGCAATGATTTGTTCAAGAACCCCTTCGACTCCTTTCTCTCTCTCTTCTTCCTCTGGGACTCCTATGATACGGATATTGTTTCTTTTGAGTGCATCGCTCAGCTCTCGAATTCTCCTTTCCTGTTCCTGGATCAGCTTCTCTCTCTTTTTATCTGTTTCCTCTTTTTCAATGATTTTGTCTTCTAAGGCACTAACTCTTTCCTCTACCTCTTCAATCCGTGCTGTGGCTGCTTCCAGTTTCCCCTGTATTTCTTCCAATGTCTTCTTTAATTCTTCCTGACCGTTTTTAAGGTCCTTGAACTCTGCCTCGGGGACCCCTTGCATTCATCTAAGCTTTTTTCAAGGCCAGCAATTAGTTTTATGATTATCATTCTATATTCATGTTCTGTTATGTTGCTTATATCTGTTTTCATTAATTCTTGAGCTGTCACTGCTTCTTGTGTATTCTTTTGTGGAGAATTCTTCCGTCTCATCATTTTGGCTGGATGTGTTTTGGGTTGTTTCTTGAAGTTGCCCTGGAAAGGAAAACAGACTGACAGACACACAGAAAACAGAAATACTCAAACGTACTAACAAATGATACAGACAAGCGGTTCACAACAGAAAAAAGAATAACAAATGACACTCTGAGGACTATGTCCTGAAATACCAGCTACACGGTAAGGACAGGGTGTGTACTGTGCTGGTGGCAGAGCGTCTACAGAGAGAATAATGACAGTTCCGGGGGAAAGAAGGAAATGGTCTTTGCCCGGGTAGAGTGACTAAAGAGCTTAATCCAGACTGAGAGAAATCAGAATAAGGACGGTTACAAGGAAAAAGGAATGAAGACAGTAATTGCTCGGGTGAGATTATGTGGCCTGGTTATTCCAGAGAGAGAAATAGGGAAGTACAGAAGGAGATGAAAAACATGCCTTTAGATAGTGGATTAAGATTTTGTTTAAGTCAGCCAGGCCCCTGAATAGTCAGCTCAGGAGTGGGGATCAGAAAGAAGAATAACGGGGAGCATATATTTTAAAAAGAAATGACCTGGAGTTACTCCAGGCAGCGGTCTGGACTTGGCCTCTGTAGCTCCTGCTGAGAGGTGTCACTCCTGCGCAGATGGGCGTGGTTTATTGTAGGCGGGAGTTCTCCACTGAGGCAGGGATGGCTAAGGGAGTGACTTCCTGGGGCTGGTGCTTGTGGGCCCGTAAGACAACAATGGCGTCCCTTCCGTCCTTTGTTCCCAGTCCCAGGGCTTCCACTCGCCCCCTTGTTTGTGTACTTACTCCGCTATGGGCACCGGCGCAGTGCGGTCCACTGGAAGGTGGGCGCCTGCCTGCTTGCCACCCCCCAACCTTCTGCAAATGTGTCAGGGTTAGAGGTGCTCCGCAGGTGACTGGGGGCCCCCCTTGCAGCCGGTCGCCTGGCCGGGGCGACTTGTGCACACTCCCTACTCAGGCGACCGCGGTAGTGGCAGTCCCAGCGATTGATCGCACCCCAATGGGCCCTCCGGGGCGACTAGCCCCTGATCCGGGCTCCGGCGGGCAGCGGCATGGTCCCAGGTCGCCGGCTCTCCACGGGATGGTGGCGCGACTGGCGCAGAATCCCTGTTGAGGTGGTCCCAGCGATGCAGCGGTCCCAGCGGTTTTTCGCTTTCCACCGGGCGCCCCAGTGGCGACTAGCGCGCACTCCCCGTTCCGCCGGCAGCAGCCCGAGATCCCGAGGTTGTTCGCTCAGGGGGCCGGAGGCGGCAGCGGTGCCTGGCGCGCACTCCCCGCTCCAGCTATAGCAGCGGCAGCGGTCCCGAGGTCGGTTCCTCCCCACCCTGCTGGTGGCTAAGCGACTCTGGGCCGGGTGGGCTGACTGTGCCTCCGTCCGCGGTCCCGCACAAGGAGAGTTCTGCTGGGTTCTGCTGTTAGACATAGAGCTTCTCCTCCTAAGCCCTGTCTTTAGGGGCTGGATGGTGGTGGACTCCCCCTCTCTGTCGCTCTCCTTCGGATGTTGGGCATTTTCCCCCACTGTCCCCAGCTCACCCTCCCCCCAGCTCAGTTTCCCGAGTTCGTTTTGTCCGTTCTCGATTAGACTCACGGTCTTATGGCGTTGTCTATGTTTCTTGCGTTCCTTGTAAGCTGCTACACCTTTTCTGCCAGGTTCTTGGAGTTGAGAATCTCTCTATTTCGGTCCCTCTCAATTCAAAAAAACAAGGGAAACTTTGGTCCTCCCTACTCCTCCGCCATCTTGGTCCGTCCTGTATTTTCTTTCACTATTTAGCTAATCATTTGAAAAATGTATAAAATGAGCAACTAAGATTGTTTCTTGGCATTTTCATTCTGTGTTTAAGATTTTCTTTAAACTTATTTATTTATTTTGAGAGAGAGAGAGCGATCAGGGGAAGGGCAAAGAGAGAATGGGAGCGAGATAATCCTAAGCAGGCTCTGTGCTGTCCGTGCAGAGATTATGGGGCTGGATCCTAACAACCGGGAGACCATGATCTAAACTGAAATCAAGAGCTGGATGCTTAACAGACTGAGCTACCCAGGCACCCCTGTGTTTAAGATTTTCGAGGGACATCATTATGGTTCAAAAGTTTATTTTCCATTGTATGGCCTCTTTTATCATGGAAAATTTTAAATTGTGGTAAATCATACATAACTTAAAATTTACCATTTCAATCATTTTTAGGAATATAGTTTAGTGGCATTAAGTATATTAACATTGTTGTACAATAGTCACCCCCATCTCCAGAATTTTTCCATCTTGCAAGACAGAAACTCTGTTCCGCTTAATATAGCACTGTATTCTCCCCTCTTCCCAGCATCTGGAAACAACCTTCTACTTTCTGTCTCAGTGAATGTGACTACTTTAAGTACTTTCTATTAAGTGGAATCATACAATTACTGGACTTTTGCGTCCAGCTTATTTCAACTAGCCTCATGTTTATACCTTGTTTTAATGTTACAAAAATTAAAATTGAAAATGCTTAAAAGGAAGTTGCTTTGAGTAGTACAGGTCTTTTCAAGCTCCTCAGTGGCACACTAATTATATATTATACACAGTCACTTCTTAATATCATAATACCAACTCTTAGTTGATATTTCAAGCCCCAAGCATGTGTTCAGTTAGAGATACCATCTCATTTATATGGTTTACATATTCTTAATCAGTTCATACTGCCAACGTATCAACTCAGTTTAATACTTTTCAAGTGTAAGTATTGACGTGCAAGAGAAAATAACTTTGTCCATGTATGGGACTGATAGATGAGGAAAGCTAGTTTATTACAAGTACAGATTAAATTGGCAAAGTCCTTATTTAAACTAATATTTTATTTTCTCGTTTGAAAGCCAGTTTAATCTTGGCCCATATAACAACATGCAGATAGATAAGGTTATTTCTAAAGACTATATGTATATATTATTTTTAAAAAGTTCATCTAGCATCACAAGCTGCAAATGATCCTATGCAGCTTGAGTCACTTTCGGTCTGTCTGTCCTGCAGAGAATAATTGGGAGCCATATATCATCAGATTCTTACAGAGGTGGAGTTTCACTGAATCCTCATTCTTGCCTTCTGTTATTCCTTTATATTTTATTCTTCTGCGCTCAACAGTTCCTCACTTGTTTCTAATTAATGGAGACAAACTTTTAAGTGCACACTAGCTATAATGGAGTTTAATATTTGTGTATCATGATCATTCAGGGAACTGAATTCAAAAATAGTACCAAGTTCATGTCTTGGGACTTACTGAAGTTAATCAGAAGGTAATGTATCAAGAATTGAGAGCCAAAAGAATAATTGATACGCAGGTAAGTTATCCATAAGCTCTCAGACTTTATTCAAAAGGAATAAAGAAAATAAATACTCTGTTCTGCTATTGGGTTCCCCCCTTTTAAGGGAGCTCATTGGTAAATGTACCATACCAATGGCAGTCACATATGATAAATTTGTGAACAAATCAATTCTATGAATATTTATTTTTTGTAAAATATATTCTAGGCAATATTTGTGTTGGAAGAAAAGCTATAAAAACTGAGAAGAATAAGAGAAAGTAAACGACCAGCTCAAAATGATAAAGATCCTTTATACTGGTAGAGGGAAATAAGAAGAAAAATACATACAAATACCCATAATAATGCAGAATAATTTTAGAATGTGATTTACAACAGGAAAGGAAAACTTGTGATAGGGATTCAGAAAAGAAAGAATGTTGAGCCAGGTTAATTATGAGAGACTTTCTGAAACTGAAATTTTCATGCGTGGTTCACTCCAAATAGAATTTAATGATTTGAAAAAGGAATTCACATGCAATATTGGCATTTTTCAGACAGAGAAATTGTATGAACAATGTGGTAGGGGGTTGGGCATGGGTATGAAGTGAGATACCAAACTTATCCTGGAGGTATGAGTATTTCAGGCGCAGCATTGCAAAACATAGAGGGAGGTTGTTCAACTAGAAACCAAAGGTAAAATGGCCATCTGAGGATTTTGTACTTAGTCTAGAAGAGAAGAGCTCCTGTTGAAATCAAAGACTTAATATAACTGGAGTGAAGTGTTGATGGATAAAATGGACAGAAGTTAAGATAGGCAGGTGCAGGGTGAGCTATTAGGAAGTTACTGCAATACTCTAGCTAATGGTTTCTATAGTAGGACACTAGGTATTTGCAACTGGGATAGAAAGAAAATGATAGAGGTAGGACGTATTTGGGGAGTTTCAAACATAAGTTACTGGAGATATAAAGGAAGAATATTATACTTCAGAGAAATATGCATTCCAGAATAAGAATATAGGAAAAAATGATGAGTTTAACTTTGGGTAAATTTGATGCACTATCACGAGAAGGTGATGTTTACCTTGTGCTTTTAATACTTTTAGTGGGTGAATGAATGAATAAATAGATATTTGTTCAACACAAATTTAGAAGACATGCACCTAAAGATGCGTGAGCAGTTCTGAATGGCTCCTTTAGAGATATGTACTGATAATCTGTAGCATTTTCACAGTAAAGAGACCAGGGTGATTAGAGGGAAAGTCCTCCTCTTATGTACGAATGCTCTGGTGATGTTCAGCCCAGAGAAGCAAAGTCTTGGAAAGTAGGCATAGCCACACTTAATATTTGCATGTACATAATGTGAGCACCATACTTACGGTATTTTAAAATGGCAAAGTAATATTATCCAACATAAAGCCCAAATTCAAATTTATCCAGTTTTCCCAATAGTATATTTGATAGATTTCTTTTTTCCTCCCCAAGATTCAAATGTAAAGATTTAATCTAATATCTACACAAGAGAATTATTTCCAGTAATTGTGTGCATCTATAATCCAAACAAGTGACTCGGAACTGTTAAGAAAGCTAACAAGATTTTTAGACTAAGTAATGACCAAACCAATCATCCTGTTCTTTGCTGCCTTGGTTAGACTGCACCTGGAAACATGTGGTCAGTTACAGATGGCTCATTCAGAGGCATTGCTGATAATCTGGAGGATGTTCAGAATAAGGGATCGGGGGGATGTGAGATGCAAAACCCTGCAGCTGCATGTGAGGTTCTAGAGATTTTAGATTGTGTAAGCAAGGGCTTGGGGAATGGTTATAACCAAAGTCTTTAAAGATTTAAATGAGTTCTGTTATAGGTTGAACTGCATCCTCACAAAAAGATACGATGAGTCCTAACCCCAGCACCTCATAATGTCAACTTATTTGGAAAGAGGATAATTGCAGATATAATTAGTTAAGATAAATGCAATTGCAATTGTTTCTTGTTTCTTGTCTTTTAGGATGGGACTATCTAGGCGTAGGTTGGGTCACTAATCCAGTGTGCCTGGTGTCCTTGCAAGCTGGCTACATGAAGATAGAGATGCAGAGTAACACCACGTGATGATGAAGGCAGAGATTGGTGTTCTGTAGCTGCAAACCAAAGGACATGGAAGGTTGCTAGAAAACCACAAAAGCTGGGAAGAGGCAAGGAAATATTTCCCTATAGATGTAGAGAGAAAGTCCACCACCCAGGATTGACTGGTTGGGGCTACCATCTTGCTAGGCTGGGGAGACAGAGCATCAGGCCATAGAGAACTATTCTTTAGTCTTAAAACCTAATGAACTTTTCCCTGCTGAATTGCAAACTTGTTTTAGCCCAGTGACCTTTTTCTTGTTTCCAGTTTCTCTCTTTTAGGATGGGACTATCTACCCTATGCCTGTCCCATTCTTACATTTTGGAAGTGCATAACTTGTATTCTAGGTCTCACTGGTCCGCAGATGGAGAACTTTGCCTCAACAGGGAATATACTCTGAATCTCACCCATACTTGATTTAGATGAAATCTGGATGAGATTTTTGGATTTAGAGTTGATGCTGGAATGGGTTAAGAATTTGTGGCATGTTGGGATGGAGTGAATGCGTTTTGCTTGTGGGAAAGACATGAAGTTTTAGGAGCCAGAGCGGTGATTACTGTGGGTGGACTTGTGTCTTCTTCAAAAACCATGTTGAAGTGCCTTGGAATTTGATTTCATTTGCAAATAGGGTAATGGCAGATGTCATTAGTTAAGGTGAAGCATAATGGAGTAGAATGGAGCCCTGCTCAAACATGACTGTTCTCCTCATAAGAAGACAGCCATGTGAAGACAGAGACACAGGAGAACACACTGTGATAATGAAGGCAGGCATTGGAGTTATGTCACTGCAAAACAAAGGACTGTCAGAGTTTACCAGCACACTACCAGTTGCTAGGGACAGGCAAGGAAGGATCACTCTACAGGTTTCAGAGGGAACTTGGCCCTTCTGATACCTTAATTTTGGACCTTTAGTATCCAGAACTGTCAAACGGCAAATTTATGTTGCATTAAGACATCCAATTTGTAGTACTTTGTTTCAGCAGCCCTAGGAAACAAATACAGATACAGGGTATAAAAAAAAAATAGATATCCCTTCAGTTCTAGGAAGGAATTATGAAGCCATGAAAATGAAACAGAATCAGATATCAACTCAACATGAACAAGAACTTCCTATAGCTAAAACCACCACAAAAAGAACTCAAGGGCTACAGCAAGTCGTGAATTCCCTACTATTAGAAATGTTCAAATGGAATGGGTGCAGAGGTGATTTATACGTCAGATGTCAAGTTAGACTGAGTGATCTCCAACTCCAAAATTCCATGGACCTATGTTAAAGACCTGTCAAACAGACATGACAGCTTCCTTTTCAACTTCTGTTTCAAAGATATATTAAAATGGTTGCTTCCATATATTGGCTATTGTTAATAATGCTGCAGTAAATATAGGGGTGCATATGTCTTTTTGAGTTAGAGTTTTCATTTTATTTGGGTAAATACCTAGTAGTGGAGTTATTGGATCATATGATGATTCTATTTTAAGTTTTTTGAGAAACCTCCATACTATTTCTAATTGTGACTGTACCAGTACATTTTCACTAACTGTGCATGAGGATCTCTTTATCTCCACATCCTTGCCAACACATTTTTCTTGCTTTTTTTTCTTTTGGCTTTTTAAGTTTTTATTTTAATTCCAATTTTTTTACCATATCATGTTATATTAGTTCAAAGTGTACAATATAGTTATTTAACACTTCCACACATCGCCCAGTATCCATCACAAGTGCACTCCTTAACCCTCATCACCTATTCCACCTATTCCCCTACCACCATCCACTATGGTAACCATCAGTTTATTCTCTCTAATTAAGAGTGTGTTTCTTGATTTGTCTCTCTCTCTTTTTTTTTTGTCCTTTGCTCATTTGTTTTCTTTCTTAAATTCCATGGATGAGTGAAATCATACGGTATTTGTCTTTCTTTAACTATTTTCCACTTAGCATTATACTCTCTAGCTCCATCCATGTCATTGCAAATGGCAAGATTTCATTCATGTTTACGGCTGAATAATATTCTGTTACGTACATGCACACAACACATCTTTATGGCTGCATAATATTCTGTTATGTATATACACACACCACATCTTTTTTTCTCCCGTTATCAATCAGTGGCTACTTGGGGTTGGGCTGCATCCATAATTTGGCTCTTGTAAATAATGCTGCTATAAATATAGGGGTGCATGTATCCCTTTCAATTAGTGTTTTTGTGTTCTTTGGGTAAATACTCAATAGTGTGATTGCTAGATCATAGGGTAGTTTTGTTTTTAACTTTTTGAGCAACCTCCATACTGTTTTCAACAGTGGCTACACTAGTTTGCATTCCCACTAACGATGCACAAATGATCCTTTTTCTCCACATCCTCACCAACACCTGTTGATTCCTGTGTTGATGATTTTAGTTGTTCTGATAAGTGTGGGGTGATATCTTTAATTTGCTCTTCACTGATGGTAAATGATGATAATCATCTTTCCATGTGTCTCTTGGCCAACCGTATGTCTTCCTTGCATAAATGTCTGTTCATGTCTTCTTCCCATTTATTAATTGGATTATTTCTTTGGGAATGTTGAGTTTGATAAATTCATTAAAATTTTTTAAGTTAATTTTTTTTAAGACAGAGAGCTAATGGGGAGAAGAAGAGGTAGAATCCAAGCAAATTCCACACTGCCAGCATAGACCCGGGTGTTGGGCTCAAACCTCTTGAACCCACAAACCATGAGATCATGATCTGAACCCAAACCAAGAGTCAGATGCTGACCGATTGAGCCACCCAAGGACGCTGAGTTGATAAGCTCTTTATTGATTTTGTATTCCAACTCTTTATTATAAAGTCAATTGCATATATTCACACTCATTCTGTAGGTTGCATCTTAGTTTTGTTGACTGATTCCTTCACTGTGCATAAGCTTTTGATTTTGATGTAGTCCCCAATAGTTTTGTTGTTTGATTGTTTGTTTTTGCTTTTGTTTCCTTTGCCTCCGGAGAAATATCTAGAAAAAAGTTACTATAGCTGATGTCAAAGAAGTTACTGCCTTTGTTCTCTTCTAGAATTTTTATGGTTTCAGGTCTCGCATTTAGGTCTTTAATCCATTTTTATTTATTTTTGTATATGGTGTAGAAAATGGTCCAGTTTCTTTCTTTTTGCTATTGCTGTCCAGTTTTCCCAACACCATTTGTTGAAGAGACTCTCCTTTTCCCCTTGGATATTCTTTTCTGCTTTGTTAAAGACTAATTGATTATATCGTTGCAGGTTCATTTCTAGGTTTTCTATTCTCTTCTATTGATCTATGTGTCTATTTTTGTGCCAGTGCCATACCGTTTTGATTACTACAGCTTTGTAATTTGAAGTTCAGAATTATGATGCCTCCAGCTTTGCTTTTCTTTTTCAGGATTGCTTTGCCTACTCAGTTTCTTTTGTGGTTTCATACAAATTTTAGAATTGTTTATTCCAGTTCTGTGAAAAATGTGTATTTTGATAGAATTGCATTAAATGTGTAGATTGCTTTGGGTAATATAGACATTTTAGTTATATTTATTTTTCCAGTCCATGGAATGTCTCTCCATTTCTTTATGCTGTTTTCAATTTCTTTCATCAGTGTTTCGTACTTCTCAGAAAATAGGTTTAACCTCTTTGGTTAGGTTTATTCCTAGGCGTCCTATTTTTTGGTACAATTTTAAATGGGATTGTTTTCTTAATTTCTCTTTCTTCTTAATTATTGTGTAAAAATACAACTGATTTCTGTACATTGATATTGTATTCTATGACTTTATCAGTTCTAGCAGTTTTGTGATAGTATCTTTTAGGTTTCTATTTTTGTATCATGTCACCTGCAAATAGTAAAAGTTTGAATTTTTCCTTGCTTATTTGGATGCCTTTGATTTCTTTTTGTTGTCTCATTGCTGAGGCTAGGACTTCAAGTACTATGTTCATTCAATAAGATTAATGAGAATGGACATCCTTATCTTGCTCTTGACCTTAGGGGAAAGACTCTCAGTTTTTCCCTCATTGAGGATGATGTTAGCTGTGTGTTTTTCATATATGGCCTTTATTATGTTGAGATATGTTCACTCTAAACCTACTTCGTTGAGGGGTTTTATCGTAACGAATCTTATACTTTGTCAAATGTTTTTTCTACCTCTGCTGATGATCATATGGTTCTTATTCTTGCTCTTATTGATCTGGTGTATCATGTCCTTGCAGCCCAGGACAAATTCCACTTGGGGCATCTAGGTGACTCAGTCAGTTAAACATCCAACTCTGGATTTTCGCTCAGGTCATGATCTCATGGTTCATGAGATCATCCCCCTCATTGGGCTCTGCTGACAGCAGGAAGCCTACTGGGGATTCTCTGTCTCCCTCTCTCTGCCCCTTCCCTGTTTGTGCCTACACTCTCTCTCTCAAAAATAAAGAAATTAACTAAAAAATAATCCCACTTGATTGTGGTGCATGACTTTTTTAACGTATTGCTGAATTCAGTTTGCTACCATTTTGTTAAAGATTTTGCATCTATGTTTATCAGGAATTTTGACCCGTAGTTCTCTTTTTTAGTGGTGTCTTTATCTGATTTTGGTATCAGGATAATGCTGGCCTCATAGACAAATTTGAAAGTTTTCCTTCCTTTTCTTTTTTTTTTTGGAATAGTTTGAGAAGAATAGGTATTACTCATATTTAAATGTGTGATAGAATTTGCCTGTATATAATGTGGTCCCAGATTATTGTTTGCTTGGAGTTTTTTGATTACTGATTCAATATTTTGCTGGTAGTTGGTCTATTCCGTTTTATATTTCTTCATGTTTCATTCTGGTACTTTATATGTTTCTGGGAATTTGTCCATTTTTCTTATACAATTTGTTGGCATACAGTTTTTCATAATATTCTTTTATATTTGTTTATATTTCTCTGGTGTTGGTTGTTATTTTCTTCTTTCATTTGTGCTTTTGTTTGTTTGAGTCCTTTCTATTTTTTTCGTAATAGCTCTGACTAGAGGTTTATCAATTTTATTGATTTTCTTTCAAAGAACCAGCTCCTGATTTTATCAATCTATCCTGTTGTTCTTTTTTTAAGCTTCTATATTCTTTATTTCTGCCCTAATCTTTATTATTTCTTTCATTTTGATGTTTTAGCTTTTTCTAGCTCCTTTAAATGTAAGGATAGGTTGTTTATCCTATGTTTGAGATTTTTCTCACTTCTTGAGGCATACCTGTATTAGTATAAACTTCCCTCTTAGAACCACTTTTGCTACGTCCCAAAGGTTTTGGACCATTGTGTTTTCATTTTCATTTGTTTCCATGTACATTCCTATTCTTTTATTTCCTGGTTGACTCATTCATTGTTTAGTAACATGTTATTTGACCTCCATCTATTTGTGGTCTCTTCAGATCTTCTCTTGTGATTGACTTTTAGTTTAATAGCATTGTGCTCAGAAAAGATGAATGGTATGACTTCGAGCTTTTTGAATTTGTGGATGCTTGTTTTGTGGGCTACTATGTGATCTATTCTGGAGAATGTTCCATGTGCATCTGAAAAGAATGTGTATTCTGCTGTTTTGGCATGAAATGTTCTGAATATATCTATTATATCTGTCTATTCCAGTGTGTCATTCAAAGCCATATTTCCTTGTTGATATTCTCTCTGGAAGACCTGTCCATTGATCTTAGTATGGTGTTAAACTTCTCTATTATTATAGTGTTATTATAAATTAGTCCCTTTATGTTTGTTATTAATCATTTAATGTCTTTGGTTCTATGTTGGGTACATAAATATTTGCAATTGCTGTATCTTCTTCTTGGATTGTCCCCTTTATTATTATACAGTGTCCTTCTTTGCCTCTTATTCCAGTCTTTGTTTCAAAATCTATTTTGTCTGATATAAGTATTGCTACTCTGGCTTTATTTTGACAACTATTTGTGTAGTAGATGCTTCTCCATCCCTTCACTTTCAATCTGCAGGTGTCTTTAGGTCTAAAATGAGTCTCTTTAAGGTATATTTCATAACTTGTTTTGTGGTTGTTTCTGAAGATTTTCTTAGATTTTTTTGTCTTTCTCTCTTTCATGGTTTGCTGATTTTCTTCAGTGATATATTTGGATTTCTTTCTCTTTATTCTTTGTATGTTTATAGTGGTTTTTGATATATGGTTACCTGTAGGTTTGTATCTTCTGGATAGAACAGTCTATATTAAGTTGATTGTCATTTAAGTTTAAATACATTCTTTACTCTTGTCTTCCCCATGTTTTAGGTATATACTTTTATGTTTTACATCCTTTCATTTTTTGAGTTCTTTGATTTTCTTAAGAAATATTTATTTTAACTGTTTTTGTGTTTCCTTCCTTTGTATTTTCATTCTTGGTCTCTCCTTTCCACTCAAAGAGTCCCCTTTAGTGTTTCTTGCAGGGTTGGTTAATTGGTTATGAACTACTTTAGTTTTTGTCTGTCTGGGATTCTCCTTGTTTCTCCTTCTATTCTGGATGGAAACCTTGCAAGAATATTCTTGGCTGCAGATTTTTCCCATTCAGCACATGAATATATTATGCCACTCCTCTCTGGCTTAGAAAGTTTCTGTTAAAAAATCATCCGCTAGCCTTCTTGGTTTTCTCTCGAAGTTACTGACTTCTTTTTGTCCTGCTGCTTTGAAATTTTTTATAATATATTTTGCGAATTTAATAACCATATGTCTTAGTGTGGATCTGCTCTTATTGATTTTGACGTGAGTTCTCTGTGCTCCCCGGATATGGATATCTGTTCCTTCCCCAGATTAGGGAAGCTTTCAGCCATTATTTCTTCAAATACATTATTTGCCCCTTGTTTTCTCTCTTCCTCTTTTTCAGAAACTCCTATCATCTGAATGTTATTACATTTGATGGAATCACCAAGTTCTCTAAGTCTGTTCTTGGATTGTCCCCTTTATTATTATACGGTGTAATTTTTTTCTCTGTTTTGTTCAGCATGATTACTTTCCATTACTGTGTCTTCTGGGTCATTAATTTGTTGTTGTTCTTCTTCCAGCCTACTGTTTATTCCATCCAGCATGTTTCTTCCTTTGTTTATTGAGCCCTCTATCTCTACTTTGTTATTTCTTATCTCTGTGTCAAAAACCCCAGTCCTGTCTTCTACCCTTTTATCAAGTTCAATGAGTATCCTGTGATCATTACTTTAAGTTCTCGATCAGACATGTTGTTTCTGTTTTGCTGAGATCTCCAACTGTGCCCATGTCCTATTCTTTCATTTGGGATACATTTTCTATATTCATATTTTGTCTAAGTCTCTGTGCCTTTTTCTCTGTGTTAGAAAAGTCAGCTACATCTCCAATTCTTGAAGGTAATGCCTTTATGAAAAAAGATGTCATATAGTGCCCTGCCTTGTAGTGTCCCCTGTTCCCTAGGGCCTGGTACTTCCAGGAGTGTCTCCATTATGTGCTGCTTGTGCTCTGCTAATTTGTCCTGGCTGCCTTATCCTTCATACCTGTCATCTGCAGAGGATCTATTTCCCATTGAAAGCAGAGTTTGGTCCCTGGTATGATGTGGCATATTTTAACCAGGTGTGCTCTCACCTGTTTGTGAAAGGAGACCTATCACTCTGACATCTAGAACTGAGGCTCTGCAAAACTCCTGCATTGAGAGATGTAGTGTGAGCAAGTGTTTGGGCCAGCCTTCTGGGGGCATGGGAACTATGACGCTGAGACTGAGACAAGCATGATTGAGAGGGGCAGTTCTACTGGAGTGAGGTGGGTCTCAGTATAAGCAAGTTAGATAGTGAGTGTGGACACTGTATTGGTTCCCTGTAAAGTAAAGGTAGCCCTGTACTTTTGCTGAGGAAAGGGTAAAGTAAAGGCACTGGCCAGTTCCTTTGTTCCCAGAGGAGTCTTTCCATAAACATTGCCTCTCTGGGACATGCTCTTAGTATCCTTAGAGCCCCAGATATGAGCCCCAGACAATCTTTAGATTGCTGTTTCCATGCTATATGTTCACAGGCTATTTGCCCTTGCTTTTCTCCAAGAGCAGCCCCAGTGTCCTCTTGATTGTATACTAGCCAAGTGCCCTGACCTTTTAAACTTCAGACTTTAAGCCCTGCTGTTTGCAAGACCTCACAAAATCCAGCCTCTCTTGCTTTCCAACCCAATTGCTCTGGGGGTTCCTTTTCCATATGCATTCCCTTTTGCACTAGTCTGTCTTTAGCCCTTCTTCGTGACTGTGGCTCCCTCCCCACCACAACTACCATGATCTATTTCTCTCCCAAACTGCATGTCTACATTTTCTGCCTTCTTTGATGTGGCCTCTTTCCTACCTTCAGTTATGGAGTTTGTTCTTCAAGTCTTTGGGTTGATTTCTGGGATATGTAGGATGATTTGACAGTTATCTAGTTGTATTTGTGGGACCAAGTGAGCCAAGGATATTCCTACTCCACTGTCATCTTCCAAACTCTACCTCTTGTATTTTTTATTTTAGCCATTCTAACAAGTAAGAGATAATATCTCATTGTGTTTTTTCTTTGTATTTCTATGACAATTAGTGATGTTGAGCATATTTTCATGTGTCTTTTAGCCATTTGTAAGTCTTCTTTGGGAAAATATCTATTCAGGTCTTCTGCCCTTTTTCAATCAGATTATTTATTGTTTTGGTGTTGAGTTGTATAAGTTCTTTATATATTTTGGATATTAACCCCTTATCAGATATAGCAGGCCTCCATTAAGGAATGAGTAAGTCATGGGAATAAAAGGAAAAATGTAAGGGATATTCAATTATATTATAGTAGTAATGTAACAAGATAGATGGTATAGTCAAACTTGTAGTGAACATATCACAATGTATAAACTTGCCTAATCACTAAGTTTTATATCTGAAACTAATGTAATATTGTGTATCAACTATACTCAAATAAAATTTTTAAAAAGACATATTAAGATGGCACAGCATGGTGGATAAGATTTAAATCTAAGCTCTAGCACTTGCAAATTATTTGTGCTTAAGCAGGTTCCTTAAGCCCTCTAGATGCGGTTTCCCATCTGTTAAGCAGGGAAAGTATTAGTAATCACATATAGTGTTATTATGAGAATTAAACTAGTTTATAATTTACATTGCTTAGAATAGGTCATGATGTATAGTAAATAGTATAGAAATACGGGATGAAAATATTCTTTTCTCATATTGGCTAGTCATAATGCATCAATACTGTCTTTCTATCTTTGTCTCACCTCCAAAATATGGAGAACTGGGAGTAAATCTAGAACTGGTTATATTTTTTAAGTCATATTTTCTTTCCTAGATCCAAAATTGTACCATTTGGACCATATATTAACAGTGTGACACTTATATCAATTTTCTTATAACTAGTTATTGTAATGTGTTAGTCAAATGCTAGTGTGCCTTTGTGTGTGTGTGTGTGTGTGTGTGTGTGTGTGTGTGTGTGTGTGTGTTCAAATGTTTCTGGGAAGAAATTCAGCAGTATCACTTTTAAATAATAAAGATTACAGTTTTATCCTAAGAAAGTTCATTTGAGTTTTTGGGTACTAGTATACTGGAATTAGAGAAAGATGTGAAGTTTTCAAAATTAAATCCTTGGGAATTCAGGTATTTTATTAAGTTAGAATCTATTGGTGACCGAACGGTAATTTCAGCCTCAGGAGCTACTGAAAACATCTTTTCAACATATAAAACTCTTAATAAATGGTATATAATTTTCCAAAAGGAATCTTTGTTTAGTGAGTTACATTTAACAAAATGTGCTTTTATTTATTCGCTGCATAAGGTTATTAATCATTGCATCATTTGGGCGAATAGGTGACAGCTCTGACAGTTTAATGATACCCAAGGCAAATTCAGTTACTTTTAGTGAAGCAAACCATCAATAGATGTGGGTTGCAGTACTTACACCTATATAATTCTTGAGCCAGTGATTATGTAACCTTTGGATACACCACACAGAGGAGGACAGAGAATTGAGGAACTGGATGTTCTTTTCATAAAGAGCAACTGAATAAGGTAGAACAGCTTTTAAAAATGAAGATACACTGAAAGGCAATGAGGAAGGCTCGACTCTGAAAGTATTGAAAAATGCATTTGATTGGAGATGATATTTAGAAGCCATCAAGAGTAATAGCGAGGAAAGAGGATTTAGTTTATATGTACTTTGTTATAACTCCTTCATTTTTACAAATAAATGAAAAGTTTATATGTACTTTGTTATAACTCCTTCATTTTTACAAATCAATAAAAAGACATAACGAAAAGACCCGTTCCTCACTTGGTGTTGAATCTCAGTTGCAGCTGTAGTTCTGTGCTTTTTGATCCATTTGTCCTTAGCCAAGCTCCACAAATTCCCTGTGTCTCAATTATTTCTTGTAAAAAATGATGGTAACAATGTCTTCCCTTGGGATTGTGAAGATTAAATGACCTAAGTATATATATGAACCATATAGCTCAGTATTTGCCAATAATAGGGGCTGAGTAATTGTTGGCTTTTTTCTTTTAAACCTCTTCATCTATTAAAAGTTCTAAATGCAGAGTTTGGGAGCAGATAGGATAAATGTCATGGCTGAGGCAAACACTGTAGTTCATTGAAAATAGCTAGCTCCTAATTCATCTCACTTCAGTAAATATTTCTTGAGTCTCTACTACATGCTGAGCACTAAGGGAATAGAAAGAAGAGTCAAACATTGTTCTTTAACTTCTGGGAATCATAATTCAAAATCAAGTAAAAATGAATGCAGTCTTATGATCCATTGAGAAATAAATGAACTGATTTTAAGCATGGATTCCGAATTCACACAAGTTGACTGATTCAATGAAAATAGTACAGCCTTAAATCACCTTCCCTTTTCAATGTTTAGTTGTGAAACTTACAGAAGCATTAATTAGCTTGGCAGTTTTTCCTCATCAGTACCTATTTTCTCTGTATTGTTACTGTCTTAATCTTTTTTGGGCTGCTATAACAGAATACCATAAACGAGGTGGCTTATAAACCACATACATTCATTTCTCACAATCTGAAAGCTGAGAAGTCCAAGATCAAAGCCGTAGCAGATTCAGAGTCTGGTGATGGCCAATTTCCTGGTTCATAGACAGCAGCTTTTTTACTGTGTCCTCATATGGTGGTAGGGGCAAGGAATCTCTCTGGGGTCCCTTTTATAAGGGCACTAATCCCATTATTGAGGGCTCTGCCACCATGATTTCTTCATCTCCTGAAGGACCATTTCCTAATACCATCACACTGCGGGTTAGGATTTCAACCTAGGAATTTTGTGGGGGACACGAAGATTTAGTAATTAACAGTAACTATTCTTTTTTTTTTCCCAAATTAGTTTGTGTGGCAGTGTGGAAAAACCACCATATGAGGACGGTAACCAACTACTTCATAGTCAACCTTTCTCTGGCCGATGTGCTCGTGACCATTACCTGCCTTCCAGCCACATTGGTTGTGGATATCACCGAGACCTGGTTCTTTGGACAGTCCCTCTGTAAAGTTATTCCTTATTTACAGGTAATTGTTTCCACACTTCTATTTATTCAAACACAGAAGTTACTGAAAAAATATTTTTAGTTAAGTATTAAAGGTATTTTCAGTTATGGTCCTCTGGTAAATTAGCCTGTGACCTAAGAGAAATATACTTGCTTAAGGAAATTAGCAAACTTAAGAAAAATAAGACTTGCTACTTTCTGGGTAAATAAGTTCTGGGTGAAAAAATAAAGCAACAGAATCCTCAAGTCATTATTAGATGCTGAGCAAACCTTTTATTTCTTTGACCTCTAATTTTCCCATTGTAAAATAAGGAAATTAAACAAATTAATGATTGAGCCTCTTCTTGCTCAAATAAACAAGGTCTGTTTATTTTTATTTTTATAAGTGGTTTTGATTCACAATGAGAAATTAAAGTTATGTGATCAAAGTAGTACTCTGAACAGATCAGTGTTGGTTCTGAATCATACTACCAGGTTTGGAATCTCTGTTCCGCTATTTACTGAATGTATGCTGTTGATCCAAATACATAAGCTCTTTGTGAATCACTTACTGTAAAAGGATAATAATTTTCATTATAGCAAACACCTATGGTTGTGATGACATTTTACTTAGGTAATTTAAATAAATTATATGGCATAGTGATTACCCTCTGGAAGAGGACAATCTTATAAAAATATAGTATGTTCTCAGTAAACATCAGTTATCATCTTCATAATCATCATTAGAAATTTTCTTATTTTGTGTGGAAGTAGTTTTTCTACAATGAATTGCCCTAGAAGAAATTGAGAATAAACACTTTCAGAGAATAATTTTGTGATGGGTATTCTGACAGTTCTAAAATGTGGCCACAGCCACAGCTCTCAAAAGGATGGATTCCCTTTAGCTTTTGGAAAGTGAATGAGATCGTGGCAATTCTTTGCTTATCTTTTTGTTACTATCCTTTACCCCTCAGTCCCTACTCCATCCAGTCTCCCAGATGGTGATCCCAATATTTGGAAGGGATGAAAATATGCTCCCAGTAATGAAATATTGGTGCATGTAGGATAATTGGACATGCAAAAAAAATTCTAGACACTTCACAAAAGTTAACTCAGAATGGATCATAGACCTGAATATAAAATGTAAAGCTATAAATATTCTGGAAGATAAGACAGAAGAAAGCCTATATGATCTTGGGTATGTTGATGACTTTTTAGGTATAACACAAAAGGTGTGATCCTTAAAGGAATAATTGATAAGCTGACTTCACTAATATTAAAAACTTATGCTCTGTGAAAGACAATGACAAGAGAAAAGGAAGAGAATCCACAGACATGGAGAAAATATTTTCAAAAAAGACACATTTAAAAAGGATTGATATCCAAAATATACACAGAACTCTTAAAAATCAACAATAAGGAAACAAATAACCCAATTAAAAAATGGGCTAAAGACCTTTATAGACACCTCACTAAATATGATATACAGATGGCAAAGAAACATATGAAAAGGTGCTCCTTTTGGTATCATATAGCATCAGCAAAATGCAAATTAAAACAACAATGAAATACCATTGTTCACCTGTTAGTATGGCCAAATTCTGGAAAACTGACAGCACCAAATGCTGGTGAGGATGTGGAACAACAGGAATTCTCATTTATGGTTGATGGTACAGCCACTTTGAAATACACTCTGTGAGTTTCTTGTAAAACTATAAACATCTGTTCATATGATCCAGCAGTTGAATTCCTTGGTATTTACCAGAAGGAGTTGAAAACTTATGTCTATTCCAAAACTTGCATATAAATCTTTATAGCAGCTTTATTCATAATATCAAACCTTAGGATGCACCCAAGATGTCCTTCAGTAGGTGAATGGATAAATAACTGTGGTACATCCAGACAACAGGATATTATTCAGTATTACAATGAAATGAACTATTAAGCCATGAAAATACATGGACGAAAGAAGAAACTTAAATGCTTATTATTAAGTAAAAGAAGCCAATCTGAGAAAGCTATATATTGTATGATCTTAATAATACGACATTTCGGAAAAGGCAAAATTAGAGAGAAAATAAAAAGATAAATGGTTGCCAGAGGTAGGAAGGGATGAGCACAGAAGACAGTGATAATATAATGGTGGATATATGTCATTATACATATTTTCAAACACAAAGAATGTACAACACGAAGATTGAACCATAATATAAACTACGGACTTTCAGTGATTTTGGTGTGTCACTGTAGGTTCATCAATTGTAACAGATGTACCATTCTGGTGGGGGGGATGTTGATATTGACAGAGACAGGGAGTCTATGGGAAATCTCTGTACTTTCTCCTCAATTTTGGTGTGATCTTAAAAGTATCCCAAAAAATAAAAAGTTTTAATAAAATAAAAGTTGGGGGAGATCACAAATAGCCCTTTTATAGGAAATATATTGATAAGGCTTTTGGATCTGAAGTGTTAGGAAGAAATCTTTAACTCAAGTTCTACAGTAAACTTTTATAAATGCCATGGACATTATAAACTTTATTGTAAATATTAGGTATAAGGTTAGTTTGTGTCAGTCAAATGAAAACCATGAGTGGGTCACAAAAATAAAATTCAGTAATTTTTTGGCTTTGAGATTAATAGTACATTGAGCAACAGAGAAAAATATCCTCATTGGGGGGAAAAAACAGTAAGAAAAGAGTCTCATGATTTTGCATGAAGACACTAGGGAAATTATATATAGCACAAAATAATAATATTTCACCATCTCTTGGTTTTAATAACCACCCAGGAGAAAATTTGAGGGGTCATCTTTAGTTTCAAGATGGCTTCAGTTGTCTAGAATCTTCTATTGGGTGAGAATATTTCATGCTTTCTCTGCAAACCAGAAGATTCCCCAATGAATAGTGGAATAGAGGGATACATCACCCTGATAGTTGGTACAGTCCTGCTCTAATACACAGTGATAACTTCTTATAGACCAGGTATTTCAGACTCTCCTATGAACATGCAAGGACAGACTGGAGGCAGTGTGTACCCAGTGAGTGATGCAGGCATGGATCTCTCATAAATTTATTGACAGTACTATTTCATACAGCACAACTTATTAGCAAATCCTACAGTGATGGAACATTTTCACTTCCTGAGGGATCCTGTCTGTTTCTCTATCAACAATGTCCAGTCTAGTCAAGACCTCAGCTAATTCTCTCCTCCATAGGCCAAGGGAAAACTGCTGGGTATCCACAAGATCTGAATCAGATGAAAAAAAAAATTAGATCCGTTCATTACCTCATTCATCATTGACTCTTTATGAAAAGTTATAAATGCATGAAAATATTGATGCACTGGTAAAACTACTGTCTCCAAATTTTCTCAACATTTATTGCCCATTTCCCATAGAATTTCCCCAAATGGTATGAACAATATCAATGGGCAAAAGCCATTCATTGGATTTTGAGTAGTTGTTTTTCCTTAGTTTGATACTTGAAATGGATGGCTTTTGTCCCTTATATGAAACTTACATCTTACTTAATGTTTAAAAACATATTACAAAGACATCCAGCCACATTTAGAGGTTATTCAATGGTTTTAAGGTTCTTTGGACATATACTAATTTTCTAGGACTTATAGAAGTGTTCTTTTTCTTCTAAATACAGTATCATCTTTAGCTTTATGACCAATATACAATAACAGTTGGGAAATGCTCAAAAATCTTAAAAAGCTCACAGATGTAATAAAGCTTAACTGGATAATTGTTGTGACCCTTTTGTTTCTTTAATAATTCTATAAATCCAAGACTATTAACATTTACTGGATGATTTAGTGAATAATTAACATGAATTTCTTAGAAAATTATAACATATTCATTTTTCTTCTCACACTTATAGGAGCAGTTGGCTACTTTTTCAGAGTGACTTTTTTTTTTTTAACTGCAGAAGAAGATCTGCACAGGAAGTGTCAGGAACAGAACAAAACCAACTGGAATGGAAGTGGTGGGTGATGGGTGGTGGGATAGTCTCCCTCTCGTGGTCACACTTTCCCACTTTCCAGTCTATTAGCTCCTGTATCCAAATTTACAATGTGGCAAAATTTCCATTTCTTATTTTAAAATTCTTAAAAATTTTAAAGTTATCGAGTCTATACCCAATATGGGGCTCAAATCACAAACTTGAGATCAAGAGTCGCATGCTCTACCGACTGAGCCATTCAGGCGCCCCCATATTTCCATTTCTACTTGCCATGGATCTGTGATGTCTTTTGTCATGTTATATGCTACCATGGAACAGACTCATTATCTGCCAAAGCAAGTCTCCAGCATTGCCCTGACCACAGAGTGCCCATAGTATGGGTGAAAGGTCAAGCACTTAACAGCAGAAGTTCACATCATCTTATCTAACTTCCTTTACAGCATTTATAATCTTCATTGGATTCATTCTCAAATGATTTGCTATCAGGTTGATTGAAGCTAATATCAAAATCAAAATGAAAAAGTACCCAAAAGTGTATCTAGGAGTGAAAGCAGCAGCACAACTATCATATAATCACTTATGATAAAATGTAATTTTATATGCCCCCCAAGAAAATGTTGTTAATGGGATGCTAGTGTGTATTATGCACCAGCAAATACAATGTCAAACAGTGAATATTAAATCATTGATTACCTAGGGTACATTCAGTGGATTCTACTGTTAGATGAACCATGTCAGCATAGTTTTTGCATTGCCACATAATAGAGAATGCACTGCTTCTTGGCTCACTGTTGGCACTGGATGGCAGTCTTTCAAGTGAGTTGGTTTTTAAATAATTATTACTATGTAATAGTAGAGGAAAATACTAGAAATGACTTTTGAATTTGAGCCATGCTACTTCTATCCTGTTCACTCATGTCAATCAGATATGATAAATCACTATGCCTTGTTGAACATTTTAAACTTCTGATACCTAGTAGATAGGATAAATATAGCCTTGGCCTAGCAACTATGAAATGTCAACTATGCAGCTCTAGACTGCGATACTTCTATTCCCAAGTTAACAGTAGCCCTCAGGGGCCCTGGGTGCTTGACATATTTGCAGAGAGGAAAAGGAGGCTGGGAGGTGAAGGAGTTGGTTTGAGAAGGACACATGAATTAGCTCTGAGATAGCACCAGGTAATTTTCAATAGTTATCAACCAATCTAAACCTTCTCTGATAGAGTTCGGCCTTTAAGGTTACCCTTGAAATTAACATCCAAGAATTTAGTTTAGGCCTTTACTTCTAATACCTGTGATATTTCCTCTGTTCCAATCAAAAGCAGTTCATTCCAGGGGTTCCTGGGTGGCTCAGTTGGTTGTGTACAACTTCCCTTCAGGTCATGATCTCACAATTCATGAGTTTGAGCCCCATATTTGGTTCTGTGTTGGCAGCTCAGAGCCTGGAACCTACTTCAGATTCTGTGTGTGTGTCTCTCTCTTCCCATCCCCTGCTCATACACTCTCTCTCCAAAGTAAATAAACATTAAAAAGTTTAAAAAAATGTTTTTAAAGAAAGCATTCCATTCCAATTAAAAGCTAGAATGCCAAATTTGAGGATGGAAGAGAAAACTAATAGTATAATCATTATCATTGCCATAATCATAATAAGTAATAACAGCTAATTACACAGCATTTATCTAGTAGGACGGGGCTAGACATTTCACATCTGAAGTGACTCTCCCATAATTCCATGGTTGCGTACTGTTCTCATCCAGTTTTATAGATGAGAATACTGAGGTATAGAAAAGTTACAGAACTTACCCAAGATCACACATTTATCAAGTGACATGGGAATCATTCCCAGGAAACCTGGTTGCAGAATTGATTTCAAGCACACTGCCTTTCCCATAGAGAAACAAAAGAACCAGAGTAACAATAATTGTATCTTTTCATTTTCACTCATTTAACAGAAAAAAACAAACAAAAAACGCATATGCACTTGGCATAGAACTGTAGAACGATGACCCAACACTGCACAACTAGCTGGTGGGAGAGTAAAAATAGATAGGTCGTCCTGACTCTTAACCCAGAGACCTTTCTCCTGTACTGCACAAGTTCTTTGATCGCTTTCAGGCGTATGCGTCTATAGTCAATGCATCAACAAAGAAGGTCCTGAGGAAGGAAACAGAGATGTCCGCCCTTCCACATACGGTGGGATCAATAAAACCAGGACAGAAAAATTACAGAGATGATGGAACTACATCTATTATCTTAGATTGAGGGTTATCACTGTTCCTTAATTAATTTTTTTTTTCTTAGGCACATCAAATACTGTGCCAGGTACTGGGGACACAGTCGTGAAAATAAAGAAAGAAATAAACTAGTAGCGGTCCCTCCTGCTACAGAACTTTGTTCCAATAGAGAAGAAAGACAATAAATAAATTAATTAAACAAAATAATTGTGCTATATCACATAGTACTTACCATAAGTACTGAGAAGAAAACAGATAGGAATCTGTAATAAAAAAATAACAGAAAAAGAAATGAAATTCCCTTTAATGGTGGGATTTCGAGAGTGAGACCAGAATCAATGGTTCATCCAGTATAGGAGCATACATTACATTTAATTACATGAACTGGTCACGCGGGTATAGGCATGCGTAACACGTGTATTTACTGGTTCATTAAAGTTAAAGTATCACTTCTGGGACACATGAGTGGCTCAGTCAGTTGAGCTTCCGACATCAGCTGAGGTCATGATCTCGCAGTCAGTGGGTTCGAGCCCTGCATCAGGCTCTGTGGTGATGGAGCTTACTTCGGATTGTCTCTCCCTCTCTCTCTGTCCCTCCCCCACTCACGCTCCGTATCTGTCTCTCAAAAATGAATAAATTTAAAAATTTTTTTCTTTAAGTATCACTTGTAGTGGTGTTAATTATACGGAAAGCTGGACTGGGCGAACCTATTCAAGTTTGAGAGCCAGTTTGCTTCCACCAGTAATAAGCAAACTGTGGTGAGGAGACCTACGCAGGATTCTCTTCTGACATAACTCTTGCCTTTGCGTGCAAGATGCTAGAAATGAACTGATGCGCAAGTAGCCTTTGTTATTTGAAAAATATGGACTGTAGTATCCACAATTTAAAAAAGATCCTAGTTAAATGCAATTGCAATCACATTTCTATACATTTTTAAAGCTAAACATGTCATATTATCTCTATAAGTGAGAGTTATCTAGTTCAAAACAAACATAGATGTTCTATTTTTTTTCTTTTCAAAGGTATTTTTCCCGTCAATGCAAAGTTGCAAGATAAAGTGATGACAGTTTTCAAAGAATGCCATATTTCACATTAAAACATTTAGCATAAAATGATTGCAGTGTTTTCATAGCACCTTTTTTTATGTTTCACAGGGAACATATTTTTTCTCTAATACATTTTAAATAATATTATTATATTTTTAGGGAAAAAAATTGCATGAAATATTTTCTCACCACTTTGAGTCTGATTACCCGTGTGACCCTTTCTAATACAAGGATATTAAGAGTGGATCCATTTAACACCGAGTTCCTATGTTCTTTCTCTCTCTAGACTGTGTCAGTGTCTGTGTCTGTCCTCACACTGAGCTGCATTGCCCTGGATCGATGGTATGCAATCTGTCACCCTTTGATGTTTAAGAGCACAGCCAAGAGGGCCAGGAACAGCATCGTCATCATCTGGATTGTCTCCTGCATTATAATGATTCCTCAGGCCATAGTCATGGAGTGCAGCACCATGCTGCCTGGCTTAGCCAATAAAACCACTCTCTTTACAGTGTGTGATGAGCGCTGGGGTGGTAAGTACATTATGGGCCACAAGCTGACATGTACATTACAGCCTCAAAGTAAAATTTTGATTCACATACCTATCGTAAAGCTGGCTTTGTGCGTGTTATTGGCATCTGTGAATACGGTTTTGCAAAAGCATGAAAACCAAGTTGAAACCCAAAACAATTTCACAGAAGAGCTCCACCTGCCTCTGTCCTTTGGAAATGACTACACACACGATTATCTAATTTTCATATTTTTCAGGTAGCGAATGAATGGAAGAGCTTTTCCTACAATTCAGATTTAATTATGCCAGATTCTCTTAAATTCTCTAAGATAATAATGACTCATTTATACAATCCAAGTATATATTCTGGAATGATTAACATTTTACAAGATAGTACAATGTTATATTGCCTCAAGTGCCAAGTTCTCTAATGGGCTTCTGGTACAGCTGGAAATTTTCATTTTAAAACCACGTCCTGCCTGGAAACCTGACTGGAGTTGAGTATGTAGACTTATGCTCTTCTCTAAGTCAAATTATCTAAATTTGCTGTATTTATTCATAAAATATTAAACTGATAATCTATCACTGACATAAGTATTTTCTGATTTAAGAATTATATTAATTATGGGGATGCCAGGTGACTTAGTTGGTTAAGCATTCAATTCTTGATTTCAACTCAGATCATGATCTCATGGTTTGAGGGACTGAGTCCTCTGTGGAGCTCTGTGCTGATGGCGCAGAGCCTGCTTGGGATTCTCTCTCTCTCCCTCTCTCTCTTCCCCTCCACTGTTTGTGTTCACACATGCACATGTGCACACTCCTTTTCTCTCTCAAAATAAACATTTAAAAAAAGAATTATATTAATTATGAATCCTTTTTGGTTTCCAATATATGTATAGCAGTTAAATTTATATATTTTTTAAATTTTTATTTATTTTTGAGAGAGAGACAGAGAGACAGACAGAGAGAGAGACAGAGAGCGAGCATGAGCAGGGAGGAGCAGAGAGAGAGGGAAACGCAGAATCTGAAGCAGGCTCCAGGCTCCGAACTTTCAGTACAGAACCCACGCCAGGGCTCAAACCCATGAACTGCAAGGTCATTACCTGAGCCAAAGTCAATTGTTTAACTGACTGAGCCACCCAGTGCCCCAGTCTGATATATATAGCAGTTAAATTTAAACAAGCAGAAGTTTGAAGGCCTTATACTCCTTTGGTTCAAAACTCTCAGTGACAACCTTTAAGGTTTTTCTGTAACAGTGGAAACACTTCTATCAATACCTGATCATGGCACAAACCTAGACAAAGCAAGGAAATCAAACAATACTGCATTTTAGTATAGCATGTACTAGTTACAAAATTATTACATTAAATTTGAGGAAAACAATCTGTTCTGTTCTGGGTAAGTATATAATAATGGCTCATACTTAGGATATATAAACATTAGGAAAGTATTATTAGATAGATGTACATTTATGTATATTAGAAAGTTTATCAACAAAAGCAGTGTACCCCATGGATTGCTTATGAATGTGGTATTTTCAAGTATTTGAATCTTTGAATTTATATTATTTCCTACCTTGGCACTTTGATTGGAACACTGAAAATAAAAAAGTCAGGAGCTAAAAAATTAGGCGTATCCTTTCCCTCTAACAAGCTAAAAATTAAAAGGCTCTGGGATTACTTTTCATATGTTATCCAAAGACCTATATTAACTAAAATTGCACAGTCTGTGGTGTCTATTATCCCAAATATTAAGTAGCCCTTTTTAGAATTGAGATTTTCCCTTCCTTCCTAATATTGCAATTCATTTGCTGTATTTTCTCTGGATCATCTTCATTTCCACTCCAAATTTCCCTATTAACAATGCGGACAAAAACCAAATGAATGGAAATTCCAAAAAGGTAAGTCTATTGCTTAAGAGTCTTAAGTCCCATTATTGAACGTTTAAACAACATCTTGAATATTTAGGATATGCCAGGAATTATGCCAACCTGGAGAGAAATAGACTGCCTATGGGAACACATTACACGGAGTGAGACTGAAAGGCAAATAAACAAGTGTTTATAATATGATTAGTATTTCAATATACTTGTATGCAAAGTACTAGGAACACAAATGAGGGAACAAACTGAGTCCTGGCCATTTGAACAAATGTTTATAAAGAAGCTGCTAACATTTCAGCAAAGAATTAAAGAAGAGGAGAAATTCGCCAAACAGGGAAAATGGGAAGGGGTGCCCAGGAAGGAAGAAAACCCACACAATGAGAACTGTCCCTTAAAGTGGAGAAGAAGAGGGTCTGAACCTGTAGTTTCTGCAATGTAGGGACATGCAGTCTAAAGAACTGTGTTTGGAAAGAGGGTGGTTTGGGGACCAATTGTGACATGTCTCATGCAATTTTTATACAGTGAGTTATATTTGGAAATCAGCCTAAGGATCTCTTGATCAGAATGCTTTAGTTAATTAATGATGAAATTGAGCCATAAATTATTTGCAGATTATGAAGCAAAGGAGTATAGTTAAATTTAAGCTTCCAACTCAAAAGTTGGATTCTTTAAGCTTGTGAAAATGGTAGATTAAAATACCCACCTGCAATTTAACACGTGTGAGTAGTATTTTCTCTAAACATTTTTAGTAGTTAGTTTATATATTTGTAGACTGCTACTGTTAGATTTTATTTTTTTTTAATGTTGCACTGAATAATCAAGCACCATTCCCTTTCATTAGCAAAAAGATTGCAGAGCTAGGGAATTCTGTCAGTTATTCTGATTAAATAAATAGTCGCATCATTTTTTAATTACTTTGAGTAAAAAATATAAATATCTAAAACTCATTTCAAGTTTAACATTTATTATCTAGCTGTAGTAGGGACACTTTCCTAAAAAACAGCAACCACTATTGAATATTTAAAATTCTAAAAGCCTTCAGAAATAATTTAGGAAAATTATTTGGAAAATGATTTTATATTAGTTCACAATTACGTAACATGATTATAAAGGCTTAAATTAAGCCATACAAAATTGAGTTTATCATCCACAAAATCAAACAACGAAATTTATGAAATTAGCTTTTGAATATTAAATGAAATTGTTAATCACTTAATGTTTTCAAGAAGAATATGGAAGAATCAAAGTGAGTTCTTATTATTTTGATCATTAGACATTTATGTTACTGTAATGATTTTTACATAGCATGAGGTTTGTTTATATAGGCTCTTTGGATGTCCATGTTCAACTTAAAATGTTAAAACTCGGACACATGTGTGATAGTCACAAGCTAAAAAGGTCGTACGAAATTATATTTTATAGTGTTGGCTGTCTAAAGTTCAAACATCTTTAAAGTCTGAAAACATTTAGTCCAATTTAAAAAAAAATGTTGTGAAATATCTTCTATTTGAGATTAATTCATGAACTTTGTTTCTTTTTTTATCCTAAGTTTAATCAATAACATAATTATAGGAGCAGACGGTGATACCACAATTGTCCTACAACCAATATATTACAGCATAGAAGGAGCCAGTGACCGTTGTGTCTGCTTGATCCATATCTGTCAAATCACTTTTAGGAAAGTCTTGCAAATGCTGTGCCACTCATGGTGCAGAATAACTGAGAACTCTGTCTCAGTCTTACTGAAAATATTACCTAAAATGTTTAATATTTTGTGGATAAGTTATTTCTGCAATTCATTATATTTATTATTGCCAATAGTTTGTACAAAAAAAAAGACCATAAGCCATAACTTCTGAAAGACACACTCAGTACTCAAAACAAATATATTAATATTTATTTAAATAATCTTTAATGTATGTCTTTGTATATGTTACCTTTATTCACACTTCTAAAATATTAAAATTATTCCAGAATTATATACATCATTTCTAGAGCACTTGATTTGTAAATGCAGTTTCACAGAACGTATCCTACTGGAAGGAAAGTAACTTATTTTTTGCCCTCAAAGATATAATTGCCTAACCATTCATCCGAGATTTAATGAGTATATATTGTTTGTCAAAGATTTTTTAGATCTTGGGGATTCATAGTCTCTCTTTTCTTGATCCAACTGCCAAATTGTTCTTTGGTGGTCTGAGAGAAAATAATAATGGAGCCCTTCTTTACAGTCAAATTAATTATAGCATTTGGCCTATTATAAGATTTTGGAAAAATATATATATATATTGAATTTAAGTATACATATATGTAATATATACATGCATATATAACATATCTTAGAGGGAAGATAATAACATAAATTAAGGATTCAAGTAAATTTAATGGATCCATAAACTTTGAAAAGACAGTCTATATGAAATATTTGAGAACTTTAATTTATTGGTCCATTGAGTCCCTGATAGGTGTAACCTGAAGGACAAAGTATTTGTAGATTATGGATCATTAAGTTAACATGTTGGCTCAATAATGCACACTGACTGAAATTAAGTCTTGGTTTGTTAACATAGGACATGACTCTTTAATCTCTGATTTGGGGGACTAAATAAAGGTCCACATTTTCTCCCTAATTATTGGTTTGATATATATGCAAGAATTTATTCAGATTGTGCCTATTTATTATTTGAGTAGAGACACCGGTTTTGAATGGATGCCAGTCTTTAAGATGCTGTTTTATAATATGAGTGCTTAAGTGCAACAAATTTCATGTAACTACATTCTAGGTTATATATAAATGTTTTGAATATATTGAAGACATCGTTCATCAAGTACAGAGAGACTTCAGAGAAAGTTTCAACACATTAACTTAAAATTCCATTGGCATTTCTAGGTTTTCAATTAGCTTAGACCGTAAGTATGGAATGAAGAATGTTAAGACAATCATGTTTCCCCAATTATCTCTAATAATCTCTTTATTAAAACAATCAATCCCAGCCTGCTAGCCTAATTTCACTTGATCAACTTTTCTCTGTGTGGGTGTTCATTATCATAATATGCATTTACCAGCCAATTACATAATTTACCAATTATTTATAAATACACCGACCACACAATGAGCTTTCTTTCCCATCTGTTTAAAACCCAAACTGTTATCACAGTGATGGTATCCATAGATGCAATTAAAAAATAAAAAAAAATATTACCTCTCAAATCTACCCTCCTTCACTCACTGAGTTTAGTCTGAGGTAGACCTTCACACGTATGTATGTCAGCTTCAAAGGTGTATTTTTTATGTGGGAAGCTCATGTGGCACCTTCAAAACAAATAAAAGTTCAAAGCCACTCAGGTGTCTGGGCAGTGTCCAGGTCATCCTTCAGTCCTCTGAAATTGGCTTACCAAATACTGCTCTGGCTGGAGCGCTTCAAAGGAAAAGGCTGATATTCCTCCAGTCACTGCTCAGATTCTATCACTTTTTATGTAACTGGCCTGTTTTATGGGATAAGCTTAAAAGGAAGTTAGAAACAGATGAGCTAGGTGTGAGCCAGTTGGGCCACAGAAGAGCTAAAAATGACACCCCAAATCAGTCTCTTGATTGCTCTTTACCAGAAACACGGGCATCCTGCTGTCCCCTCTGAAGATTACAGTGAAGAAAAACATCCACCTGAGAAAGGAGTTTTAGAAGGAAAAATAAGGAGAGTATTAAACTCAACCAACTCTAGAAGACAAGACTATGGACGCAAGATTGTGGAGAATATTCAATTTGTAGACATATTTAAAATATAGTCAGTAACAATTAAATAAATGATTGTTCAATAAGTGTTATCAATTATTGTGTTCGTCTTCATAGTTACTATTGGTTAATCCTGACTCTAAATTGTCCTTACCACATTTGATCACATAACTAAGTCTTCATGCTTCTACATGTCCTTTCTGAGCAATGAAAAAAAATAATGCATGGAGGTGATGGCATCATCGTTCAATAATAGTATGGAACTAATCTCATTGCCAATATCAAAGTCAAATAAAGCTGCTTGATTTTTAGAAATGAAAAAAATAAAAATATATCTTGTTAGCATTCAATTAGAATTATATCTAATTACTGCATTTAGTATCCATGGAATCCATGTAGGATGTATTCTATTTCCTGTTTTCCATTTAAGTAAAAGGAACTGGACACTGTTATTTATTCAAGTACAAATATGGGAAAAATATCCTTGAAAGCATTTAAAAAGGCATAGGGACTCCTGGCTGGCTCAGTCGTTGCAGCATGTGACTCTTGATCTCGGAGTTGTGAATTCAAGCCCCATGTTGGGTGTAGAGATTATTTAAAAATCAAAGCTTTAAAAAATAAATAAAAACAATTAAAGTCAGTTAGAAAAGCTAAAAAATCATATTAAACCACAAGATTGTTTATTAATTGAATAATTGACTCTTCAATAAACGCCTAATCTGTGATAAGTATCACCTGTGTACATAGACTTAATGGGAAGAAATCACTACAATCCTAGAGGTGCTTATGACTAAATAAATGAGATGAATATAAAAAAAATTTGTTTAAAAATTAAGTAAAAAAATTCATTTTTATTAAAAGTACGTTGCATACATATATATACATGTAAACAACATGCTGAGAGAGAAATTTTATACTGTTCTGATAATCAGCAAAAAGAATCATTAAATGTTTACTGTGTTTATTTTTCCAAATTTTTTCCACATTTGTATATGGGGGTACAACTGGGAATAGCTTCCTATTTCTCAAGAAACTTATATTCTAATGAGGAGGAATCAACTGAGTTTACATTCTATTCCCAAAAGCACTAACAATTAGATTTTGATTGTCTTGTTTCTTATTGCAAATTCAATTATAGCACATTCCAAGTTAATTTTTATTAATTCGCCTAGATACAATCAACCAAAAAAGTTCTTTTTGGTAAATGAACACTTGACTTCAGATAGCCTACAAGTTAAAATATGTACTTTGAAAGCAAAACATTGACAGACATACCTTTAAAAAAATCTGTGAGTTATAAAACCAGATCGTATTATTTTGGCTTTCATTTCAGGTGAAATTTACCCCAAGATGTATCACATCTGTTTTTTCCTGGTGACATACATGGCCCCCCTGTGCCTTATGGTGTTGGCCTATCTGCAGATATTTCGTAAACTCTGGTGTCGACAGGTATGTGATTTGAAATAATTTCTTTATGTTTTCTTTAGGACGCAATTAAAAATAAAAGTTAAGAGTACATTGAACCAACATAATATGTCTACCGAAAGACTGTATTCTTCTAAAAGAACGAGTCCCTAACCGCAGAGGTATGCCTAGGCAATTTTTTAGGGTGATATTTAGGGAGCGTGTTTTATGAATTACCTTAATGACTTTAAATTTTAAACCTCTGTGATGCATCGATTTGATTTTTGTCTAGGACTCATATAAATTTTACTTTGTCAAAGAAATAACAAAAATTTCTTTAAAGTTTCCTGAGATTGTATGTAAAGAATGTTGTCGTTTTTATGAGATTTATGTAGTACATTTTTATTATATGGGTTAAATCTCCAACTTCAAAGATATTATTGTTATTATTATTATTATTATTATTATTATTATTATTTAACACAGTACATAATCAGACAAAATTTAGAATTGTTGAAACTATATATAATCAGTTTATAATGCTGATTTGGGAGTATTGTAATTTGTTAGGTAATTTTGCTCTGTCATTGAATGTATTAATACTCTGTTGCTCATTCATCAAGTATTTATTGTTTTGCACACATATCTGATAAAAATCTAAAAGCCCCTGTCCACATCACTGACAAATTTATAGACTAGAGGAAGGAAAGAGTCAAATGCAAAGTGAAAATCATCTTCATAAATATAAGCCAGATGATCAGAGGAAGGTCTGGTGGAGAGGTATCTAATTCAGAGCAGGAAATGTTTAGGCTGAGACTTGATTATTCAAAGTAAATCAGCAACAAATACATGTAATGGTTTATAAAAGTTTAGACCAAGGATATAGCTCCTCCTCTTATACATTTTACCTTAAAATGCCACACCCTTGGAGATGTATCTCTCTCTTTCTGTAAACTTCTTGCCAGTAGTTAGAGATTGTCAGGCTTATGGAAGCTATGCTTTTAGTCTCTTTGCTCTTATGTATTTATCCACCGGAAAGAATTTACTGGGCTACCTTAATTCATTAAAAGGATTCCACAAAGCCTTTCTTTGGTCTTTGAGGATGAGTCTTAATTTGGGTCTCCTTCAAGTTTTGCTTCTCAAAGCATTTTTTCAAGATATGTGGTTGAATATGAGTAATGGTTGCATTTTTCAACCCTGTATATCTTTTAATTCCAACTTTTTTTCTTTTCCTCTCTTTTTGCAAAGAAACCATTTCTTTTATAATCTTAAAAGTGTAGCAGGTACGAATACTTATCAGCATTCTGACCTCTAATCTTTTCAATTAAAGTAACAAATGCGTACCCCTGAAGAATATGAGTTGTGTTTTCCAGGTCCCTGTGATAGTTTCTTCAACACTCTCCACCCGGCCATGATATCACACATTTTACGGTGTTTGTTAATATTGTGCCCACTTCTGTTATTCTACTAGTCGTTTTTTGCTAAGTTATTTTGCTGCAAAAAACAACCTTAAAGTATGTGACTTTGCAGCAACAGTTTGTCTCACTAATGTTTCATGTCATTAGTGAGGATGGGCTGTGGCTGTGTTCTCCTTGTCGTCTCATTTTGGAACTCAGTCTAAAGGAACAGCATTTCCTGGGACATGCCATTCTGGGACTGAGGGAAAGGGCAAGGAATCTGGAAGAAATATGTACTGTGTCTTAAATCTTTGCTTTGAACTGGCATGTGTTAAGTCTCCTCATATTTCATTGGCCAAAATAAGTCTTGTGATTAAGCTTGACCATGGAGAAGAGAAGTACCCTGGTCTCACAGAAAGGCACTGCAAGTGAAAGGGCAATTGGAATCTTCTTACAAGCTGAGGAGTGAATAATTGGAAATGGTATAGTGTAGAGAAGTAAAAAACACAGACGCAGGGCTGAGATGGCATGAGTTTAAATCCTGACTCTGCAACTTAATAGATGCATGAATTTTGTCAGTTTCTTAAATTTCTCTGCCCGTCCTTCATTATCTTTAGAGTGGGCTTGCATAGTGTCTACATCACAGAGTTGTTACGCTTATTTGATGAATTAATTCAAGTGCCTAGAGCACAGAAAGCACTCATCAATTAAAATATCTTAATAGTATATACTGTTATTTGTCCTTTCAACCAAATCTGCTTATATATCTAAGATAACAAGTATGTGTTGAATCTGTGTATATGATGACTTAAATAGATCTCTTTCATAATGCTTTTAAATAACATTAGAATGACTTTTTTGTCTATCTGCTCTACTCTTCAGATGAAGATAGTACACTCTAGCCTTTATCTTGTATCCTTTCAATTTGTATATGCATAGAACATACCAGTTGCTCAATAAATATGAGAAAAAACGAGCAGAATAATAAGAGAAAGTGTGGGGAATTTCAGATAGAAAAGAACACTGGGGAATCCATTGGCCAGTTACTCGGACAGCAACTCATAGAAACATTGGAATTTGAAAATTTTCTTGAAAGAGAAAAAGCTTTTAATGAGTATGTGAGAGTAGAGATATTTTAGATTTAGCTTGAGATTTTTGACTAGGAATATTCAGTGTTAAGAGCATTCCCTACTTCCATATTTTTTTCTGGTAACTATATAATAGATGCTTATATTGGCTTATTCATTTATTTCCAGATTGACATAACTTTAAAACTCCTCAGGGGTACCTAAATATGTATTGTTCATCATTTAATCCACAACACTTAATGTGATATCTTACACTAAGAAAGTAATCTGAAAAATGTTGAATAGATAACTACCAAACTCCAACCAGTTTATTTCTCCATTATTTAAGCTTATAGTCCTTCATTTCTCAAATTCTAAAGTAAGTTCAAAATTGTGTTGCAGGTTTAGAAATAACCCACATTCTTTTGACGAATTGTTCTGGTTAGCACAAACCGCATGATCTAGGAGATTTGCAGTAAAATGCTTGGGCTGTGAAACTAAAAACATTTACAAAACAGATTGGAATGGAAAATGACAAGTTCAGCTGAGCTCGCTTTAGCAGCCACAGTAAAGTAAATTAACCCCAAATGGGTGATTAGGTAGAATTCTGCTTGAGCAACTCTGAATTTCCAACTGTTAATGTCTATAAGCTGAATTCCAAGGCATTCTGTGTGCCATTGGCTACATCAAGTGGGCCATCAAATCGAGAGCCTATCCTATTTGCTTAACTTTACAGATGCATGGAATCCGTTATGTCCTTTGGAATTTCTAAGTGTAAGATTATTAGTGAGTAAAGCATGTGACCTTGTCTGACTTTCTCAAGAATTTTAAGCTTAGTTAAATTAATTAACTAATGCTTTGCTATAATCAATGACTTAAATTCTTTTTTGATAATGGGACTCAGGAAATTCATTCAGTCTGGAAATTCTACAGACTTTTCTCTAAGATCCTTCTTTCTAAGACCCACTTAATCTTAGCTTATATGACTCTATCAGTGTTCTTTCCAGTTCTAGGCTGCGATAATTCAACACTTAAATTCTAATCATCATGTGAACTCATGTTAACTAATTCTAAAAATATTTATTAAGCACCCACTATATTATGGTACTGTGGGAGGAGCTGGGGATGAATCAGAATTGATATTTGAGTCAGAACTAAATTTCAATTTACTGAGGACTATAACTTTGAAAAACTTTTCCTGTCCCGTTTTGTATCACAATATTTCTACTGCTCTTTATTCTTCAAAATTTTTCTAAGAAAACTTAAAATAAGGGGTGCCTGGGTGGCTCAGTCAGTTAGGCATCTGACTTCGGCTAAGGTCATTATTTCACCATTCTTGGGTTCGAGCCCCACGTTGGGCTCTTTGCAGACAGCTCAGAACCTTGAGCCTGCTTCAGATTCTGTGTCTCCCTCACTCTCTCTGCTCTGTCACTCTCTCTCAAAAATAAATAAACATTAAAAATTTAAAAAAAGAAAACAGTTAGTATTAGGTGGTGACAACTCAGTCTAGTGTGAGAAAATAGACAGCAAATTGTAATTGCAGAGGCAGAATCAAAAGGTGATAACTCAAGTCCACGCTGAGAAATAAAGAGCACTAATAAAAGGAACCACATAGGTAAATATAAAAGAGAATATAAATATTTTTGTTTTTAATACTTTTCTTCGCCTACTTGACTTAAGAGACAATAGCATAAAGCAATAATTATAAAATGGTATGGATTCAGCTTATAATGTAAAGACATAATTCAAAGGAAGGAGAAGGGAATGAAGCTAGATTGGAGCAAAGTTTTTCTCACTGTTGAAATTAAATTGCCGTTAATCCAAACACTGTTTAGGTTACTCATTGTAACTCAGGGCAATAACTAAGAAAACAAAAAATTACTGTGAAAGGAAAAAAGCAAGCAAGAGCATTAAAATCGTATACTAGAAAATGTCTATTTGACATAAAATAAAGCAGCAATGGAGGAATAGACTTGATATATACGGAAATGGACTTGATATGTACAGAAACAAATAGCAGACTGACAAGTACGAATTATTCCTTTTCAATAATTAAATTAATATAAATGAATAAAACATTCCAGAGATTGACAGAAGAGAAAAAACAAACAATCATAAAATGATCCAACTCTATGCTATTTACAAAAGACACAGCTCATATTCAAAGACACAAATAGTTAAATGTAAAATAGTGGGAAAAATATACTATGCAAACAGTAACCAAAATAAAACTGACATAGCTGTAGAAATATTAAAGGAAACTTTAAAAAAATTGTAACTTTAGGGATGCCTGGCTGGCTCAGTCAGTAGAATGTGTGATTCTTGATCTTGAGGTTGTAAGTTTGAGCCTAACACTGGGTGTAGAGATTACTTAAAAACAAAAATCTTCAAAAAACAAAACAATACAAAAACAAACCTGTGACTAGGGGTGGCTGGGTGGCTCAGTCAGTTGAATGTCTGACTCTTGATTTTGGCTCAGGTTGTGATCCCAGGGACATGGGAGTGAGGCCCACAATGAGCTCCACACTATGGAAATTCTCTCCATGCTAAGATTCCCCCCCCTTCTTTCTCTTTCTCTCTCTTTCCTTCTGCCCCTCTCTCCAGCTCATGCTCTCTATCTCTAAGGTTAAAAACAAACAAACAAACAAACAAAAAAATGACAATAGATAAAGAGGGATATTCAAAATGATAAGTCAATCCATCAGGAACTATGAAAATTATAAACTTGGGATGCTTGGGTGGCTCAGTTGGTTATGCATTTGACTCTTGATTTTGGCTCAAGTCATGATCTTATGATTCATGAATTCAAGTCCTGCATCAGGTTTGCTTGAGATTCTCTCTTCCCCCTTCCCCTCTCTCTCTTTGTCCATCCCCTACTCACATGTGTACTCTTTCTGTCAAGAATAAATAAACTTTAAAATTTTTTCTGAAAAAAATTATAAACTTATATGAGCTTAGCAAGTAAAATCCACAATACATAAATCAAAAACAGAATTGGGAGGAGAAATACACAATGCAACAGTAATAGTTGAAAACTTCACTACTCCTCTTTCAGTAATGGATAGAAAAATGAGGCAGAAGATTAACAAGGAAATAGAAGGCTGAAACAAAACTATCAACCAACTAGACCTAACAGGTATCTATAGAACGTTCCTTCAAAAACAGCAGAATGTACCTTCATCCGAAGTGCACATGGACTCTTCTCCAGGTTAGATCCTATGATAGGCTATAAAGCAAGTCTCAAAACACTTAAATTATAGAAATCATAAAAAGTATATTCTTTTACTGTAGTTGAATTATATTGGACATTAACCCAAGACAGAAATTGGGAAATGCATTCACAAGTATATGGAATTTAAACTTTGCACTTCTAAATAACCAAAAGGTAGAGGCTCCTACATGGCTCAGTTGGTTAGGCTTCCAACTTCAGCTCAGGTTACAATCTAATGGTTCATGAGTTCGAGCCCCGCGCTGGGTTCTGTGCTGACAGCTCAGAGCCTGAAGTCAGCTTTGGATTCTGTGTCTCTCTCCCTGCCCCACCCCTCCTCATGCTCTGTCTCTCTCTGTCTCTCAAAAATGAATAAATGTTAAAAAAAATAAGGTTCTGACCATTTAAAAATAATAATTAAATAATCAAATGGTAAAAGAAGATATTACAAAAGAACTTAAAACTACGTTGCAATAAACAAAAATGAAAACAATACACCAGCACATGAAATTCAGCAAAGGAACTGTTTAGAAAGAAACTGATTGTTATATCACCTATGTTCAAAAGAAGAAAGATCTCATAGCAATAAACCAACATTTCACTTTTAGAAATAGAAGAAAATATTAAAGACCAAAGCAAATAGTAGGAATGGAATAACAAAGCTTAGAGTGTAAGGAAATAGAATATGGAAAACAATAGATAAAAGTCAATGAAACCGAAAATGGGTTCTTCAAAAGATAATGAGAAGAAAAAAACAAAAAAGATTCAGTTCACTAAAATCAAGTAAAAGAGGAACATCACCACCAAAGTTATAGAAATAGAAAGGGTAAAGGAATACTATTAATAATCGTATGCCAAAAAAGTAGATAACATAGATAAAATGGACAAATTCATAGAAAGTCACAAACTACAAAAACTGCCTAAAGGAGAATTAGAAAATCTGAATAGACCTATTGTAAGTCAAGAGTTTAAATTGGTAATAAAGACAGTTCCCACAGAAAAAGCCCCCTGCCTTCACCGTTGAATTCTACCAAATTTCTAAAGAATAATTAATCCCAAACCTTTATAAACTCTTCCAAAAAGTAGAGGAGAGAACACTCCCAACCTCATTCTCTGAGGCCAGAATTATACTGCTATTAAAACTAGACAAAGATATCACAAGAAAACTACAGACTAATATACTTATGAATATAGAGTAATATACTCAACAAAATACTGGCAAACTAAACCCAATATGTAAAAAGGGTAATACATGATGACCAAGCGTGATTTAGTACAGCAGTGCAATGTGGTTTTACCATTTGAAGATTGATCGCTATAATACCGCATTAACAGATACAAGATAAAACCAATGTGATCATCTCAATAAATGCAGCAAAAGCATTTCATAAAATACAAGACCTTTTCAAGTTAAAAGCACTTAATCGACTAGGAACAAAATAGACTTCTTCAATTTGATAAAGGGTATCTATAAAATCCCACAGCTAACATCATATCTAATGGTGAAAGACTGACTATTTCTCTTCTGAGGTCAGGAACAAGACAAGGATATCTGATCCTAGCAGTTCTATTTAATCTATTCAATATTAAAGAGAACTATATTCTACCCAGGTCAATTAGGAAATAATATTAAGAATGATAACAAAAGGCATCAAGATTGAAAGGTAAGAAGTAAACTATCTCTACTTGTAGATTACGTGAGCTTGTACATAGAAAATCCTAAAGAATCCACATGTAAAAAATTTAATAAACAAGTTTAGCAAGTTTTGAAAATAATAGGTCAATAAATAAAAATCAATTTTACTTCTATAGTTTGCTAGTTAGCAAAGAAAACCTAAAACTGGAATTAACAAAATAATTCCACTTAAAATAGCACCAAGAAAGAGTAAACCAGTTATAAATTTAATAGAATAAGTGAATAATATATACAAATATGCCAGATCATTTAAAAATTAAAGGATTACATAAACTACATAAATGAAATGACATTCCATATTCATGGAAAGGAATACTTAATATTATTAAGATAAAAAATTCTTCAAACCAGTCCATGGATTCATCACAATCCCTATCAAACACCCAGCTGTCTTGTGTGCTTTTGTTTGTTTGTTTTTGCACAAATTGGCAAACTGTACTAAAATCAATGTGGGAATGAAAGGGACCAGAAATGGCCAAAATAATCTTCAAAAAGACAAAGTTGGAAAACTCACTTCTTAATGTTAAATCCTATTATAAAATTAAAGTGGTCAAGATTATGTAGTATTTGCGTACAGATAGTCATATAGATCAGTGAAATAGAATTCAAAGTCTGAAAAAAAAACCCTTATATTTATGGTTAACTGGTTTTTAACAAGAGTGTCATTACAATTCAATGAGGGAAAATCATAGCCTTGTCAGCAAATCCTGCTGGGACAACTTTATATACTCAAAATAATGGAACTGGACCTCACCTTACACCACATATAAAATTTAACTCAGAATAGATTGTAGATTTAAATATAAGAGTTAATACCTATCTTCTTCAATTTACAGTGGGGTTATATCCCAAATAAGCCATCATAAATTGAAAATAACCTAAGTCAAAAATTCATTTAATACACCTGACCTGTATAAAACATCATAGCTTAGCCTACCCGAATTTAAATGTGCTCAGAACACATATATTAACCTACATTTGGGCCAAATCATCTAACACAAATCCTATTCTATAATAAAGTGTTGGGAGGCACCTGGGTGGCTCAGTCGGTTAAGCACCCAACCTTTGATCTCAGCTCAGGTCATGCTCTCACTGTTCATGGGATGGCGCCTCATGGGCTCTGAGCTGACAGCATGGAGCCTGCTTCTCTCTCTCTCTCGCTCTCTCTCTCTCTTCCCTTCTCTCCCTCCCTCTCTCCCTCCCTCTTTCTCTCTCTTGGTCTCTCTTTTGGCCCTTACCCTGCTGGCATGTGCATTCTCTTTCTCTGTCTCTCTCAAAATAAATAAATTAATTTAAAAAGTATTGAATATCTCATGCCATATATTAAATACTGTACTGAAAATAAAAAACAGAATGGTTTTAAATGTATCAATTATTTACCTTCATGACTGCATGGCTGACGGGGCACTCACTGCTACTGCCTAGAATCATGAGAGAGTATTTTACCACATATTAATAGTCCAGGAAAAGATCAAAATTCAAAATTCAAAGTACAATTTCAACTGAATGTGTATTACTTTTGTTCCATTATAAAGTTAAAAAAATCAGAGGTCAAACCATTGTAAGTCAGGGGCCATCTGTGCTATAAAACTCTTAGAAGACAACATATGCTTTATATGAGTCTGGTCAGCCTTCATTACGACCTTGGTTTAGACTAATGGTTTAAATCACACAAAACCACAAGCAAAACAATTTAAAAAATAGATAAACTGGAAGCTATTGGAATAAAAACATTTGCATTTCAAAGTATACCACGAGAAAAGTGAAGAGGCGACCCACAGAATGAGAGAAAATGTTTGGAAATCATATATATGATAAAAGACTTGTATCAAAAAATATATAAAGAACTCTTATGATTCACCTATAAAAAGAAATAACACATTAAAAGTGGGCAAATATTTGAATAACATTTTCTTCAAAGAAGGTAACAAAATGGCCAATAAACACATGAAAAGATGCTCACCAGCTTTAGTTATTAGGAAAATGCAAACCACAGCCACAGCGAGATACCTCTTCACACTCAATAGGGCGACCAAAATATTTTTTTAAAGATAACAATTATTGGTGAGAATGTGGAGAAATTAGTATTCTCATTATATGGCTGGTAAAAATGGAAACTGATGCAGCTTCTTTGGAAAACAGTTTCCTCAAAATCTTAAAGGATTAACATATGGTAGCAAGATTTAATCCCTAACTATATAACCAAGAGAATTAAAAACATGTCCACATAAAAACTCACACATTGTTGTTCATAGCAGCCTAATACATAGTAGTCCAAAAGTGGAAATAAACCAAATGTTTATCAATTGATGAATGGATAAACTAATTGTGGTATAGGCATCAATAGAATATTATTTAGCTATAAAAAGTTATGAAATGTTGACATACTACAACGTGGATGGATCTTGAAATTATTATTAAGTGAAAATAACCTGACACAAAAGACCCCGTATTATATGATTATGTTTACATGAAATGTAGAGAATAGACAAATTTATAGGGCCAGAATAATTTGTAGTTGCAGAGGATAGTTGGATGGGGAGATAGGAAGTGACTGCTAAAGGGTTTGGAGTTTTATTTCACGGTAGTGAAAATATTCTGGAATTAGTGATGGAGTGATAATCACGCAGCTTTGTGAATATATTAAAACCACTTAACTATACTCCTTAAAAGGTGAATTTATGGCATATGAATGACATCTCAATGAATCAGTTTAAAAAAAGGAAACAAAAAATAGGGGTGCCTGGGTGGCTCAGTTGGTTAAGCATCCAACTTTATTTCAGTTCATGATCTTATGGCTTGTGAGTTCGATCCCCACATCATATGGGCTCTGTGCTGACAGCTCAGAGCCTAGAGACTGCTTCAGAGTCTGTGTTTCCCTCTCTCTCTTTTCTCCTCCCCTGCTCACACTCTGCTTCTCTCTTTCTCTCAAAATAAATAAACATTATAAATAATTTTAAACAATAAAAAATGATGGGTTTTTAAAAATAAAAATATTAAATATGGAGGAATTCTTTTAGGAAATTCTTTTGCTCAAACTCTGGGGAAAGAAAAAAAAGGGTTAAACACATAATTCAACATGTTGATGCAATGAGAATATATGATGGGAATTACTCAAAGATCGTTTGTGACTAAAGACTTTAAGGTCCATAAAAGTATGGAAACATGAGAGGACCTATTCAGTAAAAACCATTTGTTGGATTCCAGGAAGGGAAGGGGAAGCCACCTTCTACAAAGAAGAGGTAATTGTGTGATGGAGTAATGTTGAGAGACAACACATCTGGCGATGGACAAAGGACACGAGCCTTGAGTGCAGGGGTTAGCTGAGAGATTCAAGGACAACAATTGTAGTTGCTATTGTCTGTAGAAGGGTCATGTGTAGAATCTGAAAGTAGAGCTATTTATTGTAATATTGTGAGAATGAAGTCAAGAGATGGGACGGATTCTTTTGAGGAATTAGCAAGTGCATCTAAATTCTTAAAAGGCTGTGCCTTGGGTGTCTGGGTGGCTAGCTTCGACTTCAGCTCATGTCATGATCTCATGGTTTGTGAGTTTGGGGCCCGCATTGGGCTCTGTGGAACCTGGAGCCTGCTTTGGATTCTGTGTCTCCCTTCTCTGCCTCTTCCCTGCTTCTGTTCTCTGTCTCTCTCTGCCTCTCTCAAAAATAAATAAATAAATAAATAAGCATTTAAAAGTAAATAAACAAAAGGGCTGTGGCAGGAAAAAAAAAAAGCCATGGAGTTATATGGGAAAAAAAACATAAACCATCCTTGGGTCTTAGAGCCCATTCATTTTCAAATGGTAGTGTAAGGAATAGAAAAAAACCCATTGTTCCTGCCAGACACACAGAGGAAGTTAGAGATTACCAGAGCACTCTATTATGATAAAATGGGTAGTGAGCTAAAGAGATGAAAGGTAAAGAAGGTGTGTCCTCCTGGAGCGGGCATTTTTAAGGACTCTCATCCTAACTCTCAGACTCTTTCAGAACTCTTTGCTCCTCTTCCTAGCTAAAATGCATGACATTTTTATTTGTTGACTCCTTTTTTCTCACCATCTTCCACCTCCCACTGATCTCTCAGCCCACTTTATTCTTATTCAAATCATATCACTGAAACATCTCTTGCTAAAATCACCAATGATTTCCAAAAAATCTTTCCCTAAGAATTTCTTGCTTGATCATTTGCCAGCATTGAGCAGTGCTGTTGGTGGCCGGTTTATTTTATTTTTTTATTTATTTATTATTTTTTTAATGTTTATTTTTGAGAGAAAGAGACAGAGCATGAGTGGGGGAGGGGTAGAGAGAGAGGGAGACACAGAATCTGAAGCAGGCTCCAGCCTCTGAGCTGTCAGCACAGAGCCAAAGTGGGACTATGTAGGACTTGAGCCCGAGTTGGAGGCTTAACCTACTGAGCCACCCAGGCGCCCCTGGTGGCCATCCTCTCTGCCTTTCTGCTTCTCTTTGCTTCGAAAATTTATACTCCCTTTCCTGACTATTAAGTGACTCTGTACTAGGTTCCTTCATAACTGCACAACATTTTTTAGAGGATCGATTTTCCAAACACGTTTATAATGAGGTGATTTGCAAATTTTATTAATCACTCTCTTCTTTTTTCTAAGATACACACAACCCCATACACATGCATATACATTATGTATAGAACTTTATTGTAAATCTCAAAATCAGATGGTACGAGTCCTCCAAGTCTGTTCCTTTTTAAAAAGTATTTTGGTTATTCCAGGCTCTCTTGCATTTTCATAAAAATTTTGCAAATCCGTGTTTCATCTTCCTCAAGAAAATTGCTGCTTTTTTTTTTTGAATGGGATTGATTGCATTTGATCCATGGATCACTTTGGGGAGAATTGACATATTAGTAACTTTAGTTCCAATCCATTGACATGGTGCATCTCCCCATTTATTTAGGTCTTTTTTGATAGCTGTTAACAATTTGTATCATTTTATGTATACATCTTTTGTCTATGTATTTTTAAAGAAATACATAGACTTGTTCTTTCCATTGAAACTTGTTATTTTTGTAATTGAAATTTTCAGTTGTTTATTAATGGTTTATAGAAGTTCTTTGAGGTTTCTCAGACCTAATTCTAATGTTTGGGATGTGGGGTTCCAGTACACAAAACACCAATGTCAGCGATTCTGACACTATTACTTGAAGATAGATTCCACGTGTTTTAGGATTCAGTACTACAAGACTGCTCCCCCACCTCCCACTTTAATATATTTTTAAGTTTATTTATTTGAGTGGGAGAGAGAGTGAGAAGTGGCAGGGAGAGGGAGAAAAAGAATCCCAAGCAGCCTCTGTGTGTCAGCATGGAACCCGATGTGGGACTTGAACCCATTAACCATGAGATCATGACCTGAGCCAAAACCAACAGTTGGATGCTTCACTGACTGAACCACCCAGGTACTGTCCCTCCCACTTGAGATGCTACCTGCAAGCCCCAGGCTGTTACCTGTGATTCTGACTGACAGACCAGCTACAGATTGGGGGTTCCAGTGACCTCCTCCTCAGATTTTTTTAATTTGCTAGAGTGGTTCATTTATGAAACAGTTGTATTTATTAGTTTGTTATATGTTAAAGGATACAAATCAACAGCCAAGTGAAGAGATATACAGAGCATGGAGCTTCCATCCCCCTCCAGGTATACCACTCCCCCTGCACCTCCTTATGTTCACCAGCTGGGAAGCTCCCTGAAACCCACTGTCCTTTTGGTTTGTAGAGACGTTTCATTATGTAGTCATGACTGACTAAGTCATTGACTTTGGCTAATTGAAACTTCAGCCCTCTTTCTTTTCCAGAGGTCAGGGAATGGGCCTGAAAGTTACAACCCTTGAATGGTTGGTCCTCCTGACAACTAGCCCTTGACCTTGGATTCCTTTCATTAATAACAAGACACCCATGTCACCTTTATGGTGCTGAAGCACTTTCCAGAATAGTAGATGAAGACCTAGTATATTTTGGTCATGTGAACGATAATATATATTTATAATATACATTATATAATATATTACACTATAATTATATATAAAATAATATATTACACATATAAGATATGTAATATATGTTATATATATATAGTAAATCATGTCACAGAAATACAACTGATTGTTTATTGATTTTGGGTCCTGCATATTGCTAATTTTATGTAACAATTCTTAGGGACTTTTGAAGATTCCCTAGGATTTACTTTGTAAGCAATTATGTCTTCAATAAAATCATTCTTTATACCTTTTATCTATTTTTCTTGTCTTCTTATACTGGGTAGGACCTCCAGTATAATGTTGAGTAGAAGTAGTGAAAATAGATTTATTGGTGCTGTCTGCACAGAGCCTGCTTCAGATACTTGGTCTCTTTCTCTACCCCTCCCCACTTGCGCTTTCTCTCTCAAAAAAAAAAATTAAAAAAGTTTTAGTGTTTTTAAAAATTTATTGTTAAGAAGGAGAGAGACAGAGTATGAGTCGGGGAGGGGCAGAGAGCGAGGGAGACACACAATCTGAAGCAGGCTCCAGGCTCTGGGCTGTCAGCACAGAGTCCCATGTGGGGCTCAAAACTATGAACTGTGAGATCATGACTGAACTGAAGTCTGACATTCAACTGACTGAGCCACCCAGGGGCCCATCAAACACAAATATTCAAAAGAAAAATGTTCATCTCTTCCCATTAGGTATGATGATAGCTGAAAGTTTTTGTACAGATGCCCTTTATCAGGTTGTTTGGGTTTCTTTCTATTACCAGTTGACAGTTTACTGAGACTTTTATCATGAAAATGTGTTGAAGTTTTCAAATACTTTTCCTTTCCTTATTGAGATGGTCATATTTTTTTCTCTTATTCTATTAATGATAAATTACAGTGATTAACTTTGAATGTTTAATAAATTCTGCATTGCTGGAATCAATCTGGTTGATTTATTAAGTGGATTTTATTATCCTTTTTGTATATTGCTGAATACAATTTGATAATATATTTTAAGGAATTTTTCATCTCTATTCATGAGAGATCTTGTGCCGACTATTTTCTTTTGTCGTCATGTCTTTGATTTTTAGGGTAACTGTGGTCTTATAAAATTAGTCAGAAAGTATTGTTTCTTCGAACTTCAGAAAGCATCTGAATCAGATTGATAGTATTTATTTTTTACTGTTTGATCGAACTGATCAATGATCCTATCTGGATCTGGAGTTTTGTTTTTGTTTTTGTTTTTGTTTTTGTTTTTTGTAGGAAAGTTTGGAATTATAATATCAGTTCTGGTAATTTCTAGTGTCAGTTTTGGTAATCTTTGTTTTGTTTTTTTTTTTAAGTTATTTATCCATCTCATTTAAGCTTGCAAATGTTTTGGTTGTTCTTAATATACTCTATTCTCTTTTTAATGTATGCAGCATGTTTGCCTTTTTTTGAGCCTTAATCCTGGTCACAAATACTTTTTAAGAAGGGGCAGGTTTCAAGGTCCATCATCTATATAAGATTTCCAATTCATAATTGTGGTAATATCTCTTCCAGGATATATCTTCATATCAAAGATGATTTTTTAAAATTTTTAACGTTTTATTTATTATTGAGAGACAGAGAGAGATAGAGCATGAGCATGAGAGGGGCAGAGAGAGGGGGAGACGCAGAATCAGAAGCAGGCTCCAGACTCTGAGCTGTCAGCACAGAGCCCAACGCGGGGCTGGAACTCACAAACATCAAGATCATGATCTGAGCCGAAGTCGGATGCTTAACTGACTGAACCACCCAGGCGCCCCTCAAATATTATTTTAAAGTTTATTTAAAATGTAAATAAATTTGCTGTTTGTGCGTGTGTACGTGTGTGTGCACAAGTTTTCCACAGTCAGATGGTTGAGCCTTTCCTAAGATGGCAGGGGAAGACCTTCCTAAGGGGACAGCCTACCAGGCTGGATTTCTTAATGCCCTTTTGTATGATTATTATTTCATGTAACTAGGCATATATTGAAAAGTTTACTGACTTCCATAATATATCATGTTAAAGCTTATAAATGGAAACCTTACTTCAGAATGGGAAAAGATGGGCTCTTCAGTCAGGCCTGAATGCTAATTCTGACTTGTTAGAGGGAGACATGGGCATTTTATTTAATTCCTCTCAATGTCTTCTTGATTATCTATAAGTAGGATTTGTAATAATCTGCTTTTAGGAACGCATTAATGAACACTCAAGACTAGACACAGTTCATGATGCTCGGTTACCATGGGTGATTTCTAGTATCATTACGCGGGCTTTCTCTAGACATATGACTTATCAGTGGAGACATTTGTGGGTCTCTTCAAGATGAGTTCAGGTTTAAACATCTTCTATCTTTATTTAGATCTTCAGCTAAAAGAGAACATTATCACTGGTTTCGTTTGTTTGTTTTTAACTCTGATGGCAGGGACCATAGCCGTTTTCCCTGTGGCCGTTTCTCTTTATGGGAAATCTGTTTCTGACGGTTGAGGAAGTTATCAGCTGCAGGATATTGTTTCTTTCCTTCAGGGGAGCACTCAATAATAGAATTGCTAAAGTTTAAATGATCTCTCAGAGGTCATTTAGAAAACAGTTCAAGATCATTTAGCAGACATTTATAGGGTTACTCATGCAAGAGTTTTTCTGGAACTTTCCAACATCCATTTCAGCTTCTCCTCAATTAGTTTAAAAATGGCTATTTAAAAAGAGACTCACAGAGAAGGAAGGATTCTCAGTGCCTGCTGCAACCAATAATATAGGTAAGATTTAAGACCACCGCCGTGTGAAAAGCTCAGGTCTATATGACAGAATGGACAGAGCCAGAAGAGAAAAAATCTGTCAAAAGTTTTTCTATTTAAAGGCAAGTTCTCATTACTTTCATGTTTTTGGTTTTTTTTGGAGAAAGAATAGTTATGGTCAACAGAAGCTCCATGTTAATTTCTGTGGAAATCAAAGTAAAATTATGTTTGCAAAGATTATCTAACACATTTGGACCTTGTGATATATAGCAACAGAGTCCATACAATGTCCATTCTGACAGAGTACAGGGACACACTGGTCTGTCCTGGCTTGCAGCACAGAGATAAAAGCAACAATTGAATAATCTTAACAGAACTAAGGTGACCTCAGTGAGTCTTCGTTAGAATGACAACACAGCTATGGTGTGCTTGTTGGCACATTTTCCTCTTAAAAAATTATGCGTGCTGAATTTTATTGTTTTGCTCACTAAACCCTATCAATCTTCATGAGTTTATAATTAAGAAAATATTATACTTGGAAGGACTCCCTGCTATTATCAAATAACTTTGAAAAGAAATGGAAAAGTATGCATCGTATAATGGTTGTTACAAATTCCAGGTATTTGAAATGTTAATGCAAGACCACAAGGGATTCTCACTGTTTTGTGTGCATTGTAAAGAACCAGACTGGAACATGAAATTGGTTTCAAGCAATTTCATAACAATAAAGAGTAAACAATGGAGAACATTTTAGTTTTTTTAGCCCATTTATTCAAGGTTTGCATTGGCCAAACCTGAGAAACCAAGTGTAATAAAAAGCACTAGGCAGTTAAGTCCTATCTGTCCATCTGACAGCAGATGGCAGTAGTGATGCATGAAAAAAATCCATTCAGGTTACTTTTGCAATTACCTATTAGGTTTTCCCTCTTTACACTGAGGTGGGTTTCCAAACAGAACTGAATTCCTAGTAAGAAAATAAGGGTTGTCATCCTTTTACAGCATTCCTTTCCAGGTTTTATTTCTCCTTCCTTTTAATTAAGAGTTTTCTGTTGTTGTTTGCTTGTTTTGTTTTTAAGAGCAGTTTTAGGTTCACAGCAAAATTGAGTGGAAGATACAGAGGTTTCTCAAATGCCCCCTACCTCCACTCATAAAGTGGCTCCCCATTATCCACATCCGTCACTAAAGGGATACTTTTTTTTTTTTTTACAACTGATGAACCTACACTGATCTACTAAACCCAAAGTCCATAATTTACCCAAGGGTTCGCTCTTGATATTGTACATTGTACGGGTTTGGTCTGTGTATCCAAATACACTGTATAGTGTATATTGTATAATGACATGTGTCCATCATTATGGCATCATACAGAGTATTTTCCTGCTCTAAGAATCCTCTGTTCTCTATGAGCCCCCCTTTCACACCCCACCCTACCCCCACCCCCTGGTAACCATTGATCTTTTTGCTGTCTCTCTGATTTTACCATTTCTAAGATATCGTATAGTTGTAGCCTTTTCAGATTGGCTTCTCTTACATAGTAATACGCATTTAAGTTTCCTATGATTTTTCATGGCTTGATATCTCACTTGTTTTTAGCACTGAATGATATTCCATTGTCTGGATGTACAGCTTCTCTGTTTATAAAGAGAAAGATTTTCCATTTGTACCTCTCTTTAGACCTTGACAAAAATGGGATGTTTCAGGGCCACGTGGGTGGCTCAGTCCACTAAGCATCCGACTTCGGCTCAGGTCATGATCTTGCAGTCCGTGGGTTTGGGCCCATGTCGGCTCTGTGCTGACAGCTCAGATTCTGATTCTGGTTCTCCCTCTCTCTCTGCCCTTCCCCACTCACACTCTCTCTCTCAAAAATAAATAAACAGTACCCTTCCCCACTCATGCTCGCTCTTGCTCTCTCTCTCTCTATCTCAGAAAAATAAATAAACATTAAATTTTCTTTTTAAATGGGTAGTTTCAACTTTTCTTTTCTACCACCAATCCTATTTGACATTCTACTGTATTACTCAGAACATACTTAACTCAGAAAACATTCTGGGGGAAACAGGCCTTTAAAGCCTCCTTGGATCACAAGCATCCAGAACAATCTCCTTGCTCTATCTTCTAACTACTTCTCCGAAGTGGAAAGTCCCCGAGTCAGATGACGATAAAGAGTTTCTGCTCCTTTCAGATCCCGGGAACATCATCTGTAGTTCAGAGAAAATGGAAGCCCCTGCAGCCTACTTCACAGCCTCGAGGGTCGGGACAGCAGACAAAGTCCAGGATTAGCGCTGTGGCCGCTGAAATAAAGCAGATCCGAGCCAGACGGAAAACAGCCCGGATGCTAATGGTTGTGCTTTTGGTGTTTGCAATTTGCTATCTACCGATTAGCATCCTCAACGTGCTGAAGAGGTAAAGTTCATCTATTATTTCAAAATAAAGTGGCTGTCGTTTCTCGGTTCTTAATGACTTTTTTTTTCTTTCTTCTTAAGCCAGAGGACAATCTGAGCCCTTTGCCTAGAGAGTTGTAAGGCCAGATAAGTGAATGTGTTGTTGTGACTACCAGGTAAAGCAGAAAGCCTTTTTAGAGTGGCCAGGCTCTACATGCTCTTGTCCTTGGAAATTCTCACTTGAATGGCAGACATAAAACAGATGTTCCCCTGACCTCTTCGAGCTAATTACTGAGCCTTAGATGCAGAAAAGGTTTTTATGCAAAAACAAAAAAACAAAAAAACAAAAAAACAAAAAAACCAAAAAAACACACACAACCAAAAGCATCTCATTTACAGCTTGGAGTTCTTTTTTGTTCACAACAAATGGGCTTTCCAAAACTTTCTTCTCATACATAGAGAATTATGACAGAATTCTATCTAAAAGATAAAAAGAGATAATGTTTTGTTAGCATTCTCATTATACTTAAACGTGCATTTGTGAGTACACACAAAAAAGACGGAATCAGGACTCATACTGTGATTTAAATGTTTAAAATGAAAAAAAAAAAATCCATTTCCTGAAGTCACTGAATTAAGCTCAGGATGACTATTAATAAAAACGAGCACAAAACTTTTCAGCAAGAGAAAGTATGTTATTTGTTAGGCCGCAGATACGCTGTTAAGTGAAAACAATGGACCAACAGGAACGGGGGCCGTGGTCCACATGAACTTCACAGCCAGCCAACTGTATTGGGAATTATCATAACTGTTGCAAACAGACTGGCCCCAAGGTAATAGTAATTTTGTTTATAATAGTCTTCGAACTTAAACTGGGATTGCTCCTCTCAGTTTTCCCTGATTCAGAGTCCATATCAAATTCCTCACAGCTGGAGACTCTGGAGCGCGGCGGCTTTGGCTGGAGTCACGCGCACCGAAGGTGGTATAGCCAGCTGCAAGGATTTCTCATTCTCCTTGGCCCTTGTTTTTGAGTGCTTCATAACTTTTTCAATGGAAAATGAACTTTGGCTCAGTCACATTATTTAGTATAGACGTAGCCTTAAAGGTGTAAGGTTTTCAGCAGCATGGGTCCTGGAGACGTACACTGACTCACGAGAAAATGAAAGTGACTTTGCCCTCCATAGCGTTTCATAATTCCTCTCTTATTTTTCTTGACCACAGAAATCCCATACAAATTTATTCTGATCTTCGGCCAGATGTTTTCTACTCTTCACAGCCTTATAAACATGCTAGATACTGAATGATTTTTTCCTTTTTAACAAAATGTTTTGGATATTGATTGTAGTCTGTCTAAATTAGATGAAAATGAGATTTACTGCTCATTCAGCTTTCCTGCATCTTAGAATTGTAGCTAGTTACAGATACCTACTTGCTCATCATATTTTTATTATTTTTCTACATTCAAGATCTCCGTTTCTAAGGAAAATAAACGGCGAAGAAGAAAGTCTATGTAAAATTTAAAATATTTTCAATTTTTGAGCATTCTGTTCTTTTCCATAAAATTTGACAAAAAAAACTTTAAGGAGCCTTGAAAATTCTTTTTCTCTTTACCACACACATTTTCTTCAAATGCTTATCTCTTTGTTTGCCCTCGCGGGTTATGCTTGTGTTTTCTTTCTTTCACCAATGCATTCCTAAATCCTTTTACCTGGAGACAATATTTTGCCCACCTAGTCAAAACCAGTAAAGTAATTCTATACTTTAAAGTAATTCTAGTTTGTCTAGGACTTCAAAGATATACTATGGTAGAGGGTCATATCAGACCATTAATTCCATTTGTCCATGTTATTTCACTCCATATTGTATTTTTGTAAAACTCTAATACTCCACAGAGCATCACTTGACTACAGAATGTATTTCTATCATGGGCACCATCATGTGTAATCAAATTACACAATCAATAATGGAGCCTCTGGCAGGAAATGCATTATAATCTTCAGCCTATAAAATTAATTATCGGGTAGTTACAACTTACCTACTGTTGGCTAGTGAATAGAATTTGATAGATGAGATATTTCTGAGTATGACACAAATCTTAAAAATAATGGTTAGGGATAAAATAAATATTTTTCAGAGTTTAAAATAATAAAGAGTTTTCTCATTTTTTTTATTTTGAGAGAGAGAGAGAGCACAAGTGGGAGAGGTGCAAAGATTGAGGGAGATAGAGAATGCCAAGCAGGCTCTGCACTCTTAGTGCTGAACCAGATGTGGGGCTCAAACTCACAAACCGTGAGATCATGACCTGAGCGGAGATCAAGAGTGGGACGCTTAACTGACTGAGCCACCAGAGTTTAAAATAATAAATAAAAACGCTAAAACTCAAGAATTTTAAGAAGTTTCCAGAATTTTACCTACTGAAAACTAGTTCCTTTCTGGCCATAATGAATTTCCAGAAGGCAAATTTCAACAAGGCTGGGGAGTTGAAAAAATGTGATACTTTGATTAGTACACAAATGCACAGGCGGAAGAAGTACTCAGAGACTTCAGTTTAGGAGTGCTTTTTAAATGATGCCCAAAACGGAATAACAGCAAACGTTGTTGAATGTATTTAGAAACAATACGAAAGAAGGGACATAGTTATTTATTCGACTTCTGTTCTTTTACCCACCGGAAATAGTATTGCATTTGCTATTTACGGGAGAAAAAGATCCTTTCTGACCCGATTTGGCTTTTGATGTACTAACTGTGCCACGGAGATTTTGCTCAGGTACTGAGGTGTTTCTGAATCAGCTATGGTACCATAAACCAGTACCTGCTGTAGAGGAGGACAGGGGTTAAGCAGATTCTATCAAGGGTCATGTTCACCCTTGAATTTCATCACTTGAAAGGTACTTTTCAAAATCACATCAGATTTCCTATCATTGTTTTTTGGTTTGTTTTGTGTTTCCTGCAGAGTGTTTGGGATGTTTACTCACACAGAAGACAGAGAGACTGTATATGCCTGGTTTACATTTTCACACTGGCTGGTATATGCCAATAGTGCTGCGAACCCGATTATTTACAATTTTCTCAGTGGTGAGTTTTCAACTGTTTCTTCCATGTAAACCACAGTTCTAATCATGGGTGAGGGATCAATGACCAGAGGGTGTTGAACACTCTTGAAACGTGTAAAGAGCTTAATTGGTATATAATGAGAATGTTTTCCCCCTGATGTAATTTGTCTTGAGTTTTTTCCCTTATGAAAGGGAGCACCTGTTACCTAGCTCCTCAGAGAATATCATGTAAGCAATTTTCCCCATAGAATTTAAAAGAAATGTTGAAATAGGAAAGTGAAAATTAGAAGAACTGAGTGAGATAGAATCCGGTTTGCCATACATTAAACTTGTGATTCACCAGAATGTAAAATAATTTTATTTGAAAATAAAACAGACTTGCTATTGTTTCCTTTGACCACACTGAGCTTGCCTAATTGAGGCTGAATTGGGACCCTTCCACTTTAAGGTCTGTTTCTGTATTTACATTTCTCTGATGAGTGACATCTCTTGGGTTTATCTCAAGATTTCTCACTGACCACCAAAAAATGGCATTATTCCTAAATAACACACAAACTAAATGACACACAAATATACACATCTGTAACTGATTTAATCTGTCTCTGTTTATAGAACAAACATAATTACAAAAATCAATTAACTAATTGTTTTATTTACAAACATTTTGCCTGACTGACTTCTAAAACTGTTTTAATTAGCTTCATCTTTACATTGTTTTCTTCTCTAACCGGTTGGCTATTTCTTTCTCATTGCTATCCCCAAATATATGATAACTTCATATGGAAGAAAAAACAATTCATGTTATGGCATACTTAATAAAATATGTGTATTTTCGAACTCTATCCTTAGCCTTGTGGGTTGTATGGGTTAGTACAATAAAAGACAATCTGTCAATTAGATTTTTTTCAGCAGCTTTTCTTGCTTTTTTTCTTGATCATGGCATATATTGCATATATACCTGCTTTATTTCACCTTTCAGAGAATCAGGTGGTGTATATGTGAGCTTTAGTTTGCATTCAGTTGCCCCTTCTTCATGCTTTCCCCTGCCACATCCAAGCCCTGGCTCTAAAATAAAGATGGCATTAGGTCTGAGACAACCAGATACAACTCACCGCTCACGTGCTGTGTTTGAAGGGACAAGGGGCCATGTGGAGCTGTGGCTTGGAAAGCAGTGAAGAAACTATTGCCTTGGGGTTAGGAAATGACCTGACCCTTGAACTAAGCAGATAAAATGCACTAGGAGGTTAGAGGGAGAAGTATTTAAAGTCAAGGCCACAGAAGCCAGTCAAAGTGCTATCAGAGGGTTGAGTGAGGAAGGGGGCCTGGTTGATAGCCACAGGGGACTTGGCAGGTGCCTGCTGTTTTCCTACACCCTTGAGCCTTCGTTTCTCATGATGTCACTCAATCATCCAGTTTGGTAATTGAGACTCAGAGAAGGAAATGACGATTCCCAATACTGTTCATTTCTCTGTAAAAAGATGATTATCTCATTTTCATACTTCTCCAGTTTCATGTCAGTAATTTAAAGGCAAGAAATAGCTTCCAAAGTTGATTCTTTTTCCTTCAGTTTTTTGTTCTGCTTTATGCTGATTATGAAACTTTAGAAATTTTCTATATATTTTAAGAATCTTTTCGGGGCGCCTGGGTGGCTCAGTCGGTTGAGCGTCTGACTTCGGCTCAGGTCATGATCTCACAGTCTGTGAGTTCGAGCCCCGCGTCGGGCTCTGTGCTGACAGCTCAGAGCCTGGAGCCTGCTTCGAATTCTGTGTCTCCCTCTCTCTCTGCCTCTCCCCCACTCATGCTCTGTCTCTCTCTGTCTCAAAAATAAATAAACATTTAAAAAAAAAAAGAATCTTTTTTTAGAGACTTTGTTGAACTGAGCGTGCCAGGAGAACAGTTTCTTCAGAGGACAGTACAGGGGTAATTTCCGTATAGTCATGGTATATACAACAGAGTTTTCATCATTTTTGAAGTTATTAAATATCTCTGGACATCCCACTAATGATCACTTTTATTATCGTTATCTAAATAACTCACATTCACAAATACTGAAGGTTTGACCCTGAAGGAATAAATCAAACTCCAAGCATCACACATGAAAAGCAGTTACATTATTTTAGGGAAATATCTTACTGTTTCAGGACTTTACCAAGCTTCTAATACCACAATTTCCTCTTCCTGTTTCCGGCTCTCCTCTTACCGTTAGTTTGGCTCAAGGCGGCAACTCATTTGTACCCTGTTCATGGATTTGCTGAAACATACTTACGCATAATTCCTTTTCCTTTCATTCTCCCTGGTTTGCCAGGAAAGTTTCGAGAGGAATTTAAAGCTGCATTTTCTTGCTGTTGCCTTGGAGTTCACCATCGCCAGGAGGACCGGCTCACCCGGGGTCGGACCAGCACAGAGAGCCGGAAGTCGCTGACCACCCAGATCAGCAACTTTGACAACATATCGAAACTCTCCGAGCAAGTTGTGCTCACCAGCATAAGCACACTCCCAACAGCCAATGGAGCGGGGCCACTTCAAAACTGGTAGACTATTCTTTCATATGACAGGGATATCCGAGTAAAACTATTCTTTTTTAAAGATCTCTGTACACACAAACTTTATTATTCTAATGATCTGAAGCTAAAATTACTTTGTGGACCTTTTTTTTTTTTTTCCCCCTTTCTTTCTTTTTTTCATTTTAATCTACTGTTCTTTGGAAATAAAAAAAACAGAAGTCAGTTTAAAATAATTTTTCCACTTTTGATTTAAACATGTTAGAAGTCTGACCTTTAAGTGAATTTATTTCAGGCTATTTCACTTTTAGCTTCGTGTATTATGATTTGTGTCAATTAAATGTTTGAATATTTTTTAATTCTAATTGTTATTTTAAAGTCTCACCTTCAGATCGATTGCAAAAAATTACCAAAAGTTATCCGATGATTTTGTTTTGTCTACTAAAAGAAGTAGCAATTACTAACTGCATTAACAACAGACATGTTAGTTGACTTCATAGTTTAAAAAAAAAAAATCACAAAAGACTGTCATTACGATGTGCCATCTGAGAGAATATTTATATACAAAATAGCATATTATATTAGATAACTCTCAAAAGCTATCTTTCAAAACTATCTAAAAATATATACTATTAAACTTTATTTTCCGTTAATCTTACCACCCATTTACACACTTTTCTCAGGTTTATAACCTTACTATTGCTGACATTTCTCATCTCAACATATGGCCAGTAAGACTGTATTAAAATATAATTTCGGAGTAACTACAAATACCTAACAATCTCCATCTCTAAGAAAGGACTTCACCATTTGAGAATCCAGTAGGATTCTTCTAACCAAGAAAAATGGCGTAGTTGACCTTGCTGGATTAGATTCAGAATGCAATTTAGAAAGGAAAGGGGTAGTGGACTACCAAGTCACAGCTGGGTCCCCTTTGGGAGAGTTACTACTGTCATGGAGATTCCTTGGTAAAGATTTGCATTTACTCACATCTCATAAACATTTATCACATATTTATGAAAGAGCACCGACTGTGCTAGGTGCTAGGGAATGAGGTAGGGGTGGATGTACACGTGCCTTCAAAATTGCTCTAGGTCACTGAGGGGACATGTTGATAGAGTTTGCAGGGCAGCAAACCTCTCTGGGGGACAGATTCGAACGTGGGCGGAGCAGTGAAGCAACCCACGTGGGACGTAAACAGTGGAGTTGTGCTTCTTCCCGTTCATTCAGTGACGCGGTCGGCGTCTGCAGACTCCGTGTATGTAGACCGGCAGGTGGAGAGAATGTAAGGGCTGGCTCTTAGCTTGCACCCAAAGGAGGAGCCGCCCGGCATATTTTGTACAAACGTGAGATCTGCAATTCAAAGCACTGAATATTTCAACCGTGTCCCTCTGCAAAATTCTTCTAATTCAAGTACTCACTTTCAAATAGAATTACAAGGAAAAGAGATATTCATGAAAACTGCTCTTCTGCTCGTGTGATAGTAGCAGGTGTCTTTATTTTACTGAAATAAAAGATGTGGAGAACAAGATTTATGAAAATTTTTATAGGAGATTAAAAATTATCTTGCTACTTCCCAATTCATCATTTTCTGAAAGAAGTAACACAACCAGATTATCCTGTTTTAGAATGTGCGACGACCATGTGCTTTTTGCTACTCAAAGCCACATCGACTCTCCCATGCAAGGTTTATCGAAGTCAAATTGGTAATTATGAGAAAGATGTCAACAAAAGCAAAGCGTTATAGCTCTCGCCTTTCTTCCCTTTGTACATTTGAGAACTTTCTTATTTATGCTGCAGGAAAGGAGGGGTGTAATTTTCAGATTGTGATGGGAGCTAGCATTTTAAATAGTTTGAGAGTATTTCAAGTAATATTGATAATATGCCTTAATGCCTAAGTCGTGTCTCAGAATAAAAGCCAAGTTATTTAGATTGTAATATATCTCGTTCTTTATCATTTAAGAAAGAGAGGGATTGGGAGAAGGACATCAAGACAGAGGGAGTGAGAAAGGGAGAGAGAAAGAGACTCCAAAAAGCAGCAGTTGTATGACTGCCTGTTAAGGACAAACTGGGAAGTCAAGATTCCTTTGCTGTAAATCAGTGATTCTCAACATGTGGTTTCTGACCCGTCAACATCAGCCTCACCTAAGAACTTATTAGACATGCGCATTTCCACCCTGTCTCAGATCTGCTTAATCAAAAACTTTGGAGGTGGCGCCCAGAAATCTGCATGTTAACAAGTCCTGCAGGTGATTCTGAAGCACCTTCACGTTTGAGAACCACTGCTCCAAATCCCTGGCACCTGCTAATCAGCCCGATCCAAAATAGGTCACTGCACGGCTCTCTACAACAGGCACGATCGTCATCACTACTGTCAGCCTGGCTGGAGGCCTGAAAGAAGAGGCTGAATATCAACGTTGAATGTCACTCACTGTCATCCTACCCAAGGAAATAGTGGTTTATGGAACACTGGCCCCTGTGCTACGAGCACAGGGTTAAAGAAGACTGGTTTTAAAGCCCTTGTGTGCTTTATGGATTCTTGGATGACTTGAGTTCCTAACTAAAACTTTTTAAGTCTTCAACTCTACTTATGCTTACTAAAGGCTAAGTTTTGTGGAAGCAGACAGTTTCTAAGAATGATCGTTGCCTGGAAGGAAAACAAAACAAAGCAAAACAAATAAAACACCAGTACCTACCGGAAACTGTGGTAATGGAGTAGCGGGACCGTGTAGGTTGCTTTCAACGTACCGATACAGCAATCCTTCTAAGTGGTCTGGATTTAGAGTGGTTACCTTACTAGGACAAACGGTGAAGAAAGAGATGTTCCCCAAACCTGCCAATCTTATGGAACAAAGGGTCAACTACTCACCTCATTATGTGCTAAATAACACAAATGAGAGACTTCTTATGAAAAGAATGTGTTGTACCTGTTTTGTGCTATACATCGACTATCTATCGCTATTTTGCTATGGTTCAAAGATTTAATGTAAAATGTCGTTAGTGTTACTGAAATTTTGTTATCAATAAGGATGTGATCATTTTATCTAATACAGAATGCATTTGAACTTCATTATTTCTGAATTTCTACAAACCCATGATATTTGATATTTGAATTAATTCATTCTTGGGAAGAGAAGACTCCCAGTTTCTGAGGAAAATGACATAAATTCTCCAAGGCTTAGAGTGTTTCTTGGATATTAAACAACTGTTACAAGCCATTGATAAGTTAGTTGCAAAAGTGTTAGGCTTAGTGATACTGTATTTCACTCCCAATGTACATTGTTTTATCAAAGCTACAGGTAAATATGCTTGTAAAATGTAGCCTGAATACACAAAACCTGAAATACCAAACTTGCTTGTGGACACAGACTGTGAGGAGGGCTATTATTGTTTTAATACCAGTGTAATAATAATAGAATCTTTCACACTTGATGTAAATCATAATCGTAATCAATTGCATTTCAAACAAATCTGGTTAGTCATTACAATTTAGAAAGTTTTTCAATTCTGGTTAATTTTACAACAGACAAATTTTCTACTTTCTACAAGTTGCAAGTCCAAAAGAGTAAATTCCATTAGTTACGTACACTTAGTTTTCAAATGGCATGAAGCAAAATAATTGATTTTTTAGAGACAATATGTAAACAAAAATATTGTTAAAGTCTATTCTACTACTTTATGTACCTCAGAAAATGAAATGCAAAGGCATGGAAAACACTGTTACCTTCCCAAATTCAAAAAGGATTGTTTTCTAGAATACTGCTGCAGTTAAAGTGGGAGCAAAAAACTCCCTCCCATTTGCCACGTATTTCTATTCTCTTAAATTTTCTTTCTCAGCTTTGGGGTTAGAATGCCTTTGAAGTTTTTCCTGAAATGTATTTCTATAATGTTGTATCCCATGTGTGTGATATCATGTCACTTGTTTAAAAATTATCTTATACATTTAAAGTTCTTTATGCCTGATTTACTGTGTCTTCATGAAGAAATTTCTTATCAGATCCAATGGGATTATACACCAACCACTGTGAAGGATGCTCATTGTGCAGTGTTTTTAAATTTTTAATGTTTATTTATTTTTGAAAGAGAAAGAGAGAGAGAGAGAGCATGAGTGGAGTAGGAGGGACAGAGAGAGAGGGAGACACAGAATCTGAAGCAGGTTCCAGGCTCCAAGGGTCAGCACAGAGCCTGATAGGGGAACTCAGGAACCATGAGATCATGACCTGAGCCGAAGTCAACAGCTTAACCTACTGAGCCATTCAGATGCCCCTCGTTATGCAGTTTTTAAGTAAAAGCTATATTGAGAGTTCTGTATTCACATTCATGCTGCCCTCTCTATTGTATGAAAAATCTTGTTGTTGTCGGTTGGATATGTTGGATATTCACTCATAACTAGTGTCAAATCTTTGCAGTCAAGGATTAATTTAAGCCCTCTGGTTCAGTACTTAATGATTAAAATATTTTTCCCGTTAAGTTTATATAACCAGGGATAATCATGATAGAAAAGGTTTTTAATGTTATTTTTAAGAGCAGGTACTAAAATAAGGATGGTTAAGATTAATACAGAAATGTTTCATAGAAATTATTGAAAACCATTTACATGTATCATTAAATTTTGAAAGTTTTATCACAGTTGAGAGATTGAATCTTGTTTTGATTTAGAGAAAATGATGACTTTATGATTTTCGCTTTATTATTAGACTAATAAGTATGGCTTTTCCATAATTAAGCAATTTTTTCTTGATCATTATATATGAAACTTTTAGGGCTCTTTTAAGTTAGTGATAAATTTTAAAATGGATATTTTCTGTTTTTCACTTTCTAAATGATTCTGATAAATGACACGATCAACCGCCAAGGACTTTCTACTTAAAAATGCATTTTTATTCAGCACCGTTTATTCTAACCGGTATCGAAAATGCAGCCAAAGTAAGTGGGCAAAGTAAAGAGTTGGCTCTATCTAAGAAAATGTGATTTGAGTATGAGGTGGTTTCTAAAGACAAAGTGAAACTCTCAGCATAGAATCAAGACTAGCTACTTCAGGGGTAAGGGTGTTTTGCTTTGAGTAATCCATTATTATAGACTAGGTACTTGGCCCTTCCTCCTCTCAGAGTCAACCCCGAAGAGAGCGAACTCATTTCTGCTTTCATTTAGGCCAGTGGCCATGAATGGGAAATGGGTAACAGAGGAAAAGTTTCTTGAAGCACCTCTTTGGCCTTGCTTTGCTTTTACTTTTCTTCACTACCCAGCTGTGGTCCTTACCCCAGCCTCCCCAAAGCTAAGCCTGAGCACACCTCCCCCTACAGCCTGCCTTGCTCTACACAGTTCCCTGTCTTTGTTCAGCTCATTTCCAGAGGTTCTTATTATCTCCCGAGGTGAACCGTGACAGGTGGTTAATTAGAGAAGAAATGAAGCAGAGCTCAAGGAAAAAGAAAAAAAAAATTCTACTTTTATATTCAAAAATTATAATTTTACATCCTCCCAAAACAAGCCATTTTTTGTCTTTCTAGAATATCTCTGTTTCTTGGTGGTCTTTAGGAACTGTGTCAGCTCCCATTCCAAGCCCTAGCTGTTTGCTGCCTCAACTTGGAAGGGAACCTAGCTTTGAGGCACTCAGGCCAAGGGTATGGCAGGTCTCCAGGGATAGATGCCTGAGGAAGCAGTGCTTGCATTGTCTTTGGAAACAAAGCATCTATTCCATCCTTTGGCTTTTCACAAGTCCCGCCACTGTGCAATAGCAGGTAGATAATACTCAACTAAAAAGAAACTCTTTATTATGTAATCAATTTCTTTTTTAAAAAAATGCTTATTTATTTATTTTGAGGGAGGGAGAGAGTGAGCGTAAGCAGGGGAGGTGCAAAGAGAGAAAGGGAGACAGAGACTTCCAAGCCATCAGCACAGACCCCGATGTGGGGCTCAACCTCATAAACCGTGAAATCATAACCTGAGCTGAAACCATGAGTGGGCCACTCAACCGACTGAGCCACCCAGGCGCCCCTGTAATTGATTCCTAATTAATTTCATAGCATTTGAGTTAACATGATAATTTCCAAAGGGAGAAGGGTATAAACAAATGTTTGTGGGACAGGGAAATCTTAACAGTGTGTGGCAACATGAAGCTTAATTTGTGGCAGATGTGATGTCAAGATCATATCTGGAAAGAAGTGATGTTCTCTTTCACAGGGACACAGATTAAAAAGTTCTCTTTATGTGGTTCAGGTAGATGAAGTGGAAAACTGGCTTATAAAGCCATTTCTAGAACATGCAGAATATTCTTTAAAGAGTGAGAAAAAAATTGTCATTTTAGAGTATTACCAACACATCAACACATATACACATATGTATGCAACTGTGTATAACAATGATTATATATATACATATATGATTATATATACACACATATATATATGAGATGGATATATATTATTTAGTCTGAGGATATTCACCAATGTGTGCTAATTTTGTACCCCAGCCTTTTAAATATTTCCCTTCTTCATCCTTCATCTGGTTTACTCCTCTCTCAATATCTTTTAGACTCATGGCTTTTTTTTTCCTCTCTTATTCAAATACCTAGCTTTCACATTACTGCTATTCTGGACAGAATTTTCCCTAAAAATCTATTCTTTCCTTCTTTCTTTCTTTCTTTCTTTCTTTCTTTCTTTCTTTCTTTCTTTCTTTCTTCTTCTTTCTTTCTTTCCTCCTTCTTCTTCCTTCCTTCCTTCCTTCCTTCCTTCCTTCCTTCCTTCCTTCCTTCCTTCCTTCCTTCTTTCCTTCCTTCCTTTCTTCCTTCCTTCCTTCCTTCTTCCTCTCTCTCTCTCTCTCTCTCTCTCTCTCTTTCTTTCTTTCTTCTTTCTATTTAACTAGTATTCATACAGTTTTAACAATTTGGGACAGAAAAAATAAAGTCTATAAATTTTGTATCTCCTCCAAAACTCTATATAAATAATCAGTAAGAACTTAAGATTCTTGATGCCACAAGACCTTATCTGTGCTGTTTACTGCTCTATCCCTGGTTCCTAGAATGATGCCTGACAAAAGAAGTCACTTGTTAAATACCTTAAATTAATGAATTAATAATAATCACATGGCAATTCTTTCCCCAACTCATCTTTTTGTTTCATTTTTGCCCAATTCTCTCCATATGCTCTCTGAAATCCCTTTTCCACTGAGAACAAAATGCCCTACATTCCCAGAGTCTACACTGCTCAAACCTTTTGTGTTTTCTTAAGCCAAAATTAAACGATGTGTTGAGAACACCGATTTACAGTCTCCAACCACTATCAAATTGGGAGATAGCACCAGCATTCTCCTTTTCGCTCAACCTAGGTCCAGAAGATGACTTTTCCATTTATTAGTAAAACCCGGCCCTTCGGAGGGCTTTATCATCATTGACCTCCCTCTTTCACCGCCATTGTCAGCCTCTTGATTTCTCCTCCCCTCATTAAACATGCACTAGCTCCTGCCTTGAAGTCACGCTCTCCAGCCCCAGGTCCATGCAGATGATGCTCCCAGCATCCACCTCTCCATGTCTGGGTGTCCTTAATGTGAAACACTTTGGTTTCTGCTGTTCACCAAACCACTCATAGTTTTGCTTAGTGCAGTTCATAGGTCGTACCTTGTGCCTTGTTATTCCATATGATCCTGGATATGTATCCATTTCCATACCGTCTTCTGAAATGCAGAACTCCGACAGCTTTTTCTGAGCCAAGGATTTATTTTCCTTTCATCTTATGATTATGTTCCTCCTATAACTTCCCTCCAACCCAAAGGGACTACTGGATTCTTTACCCTTTTCCTTTATCCCAGCTTATGGGTCACAACTCCGATTTAGCTTCTTCCCCATCCAGAGAAAAACAAGGTCATCAGGCAGTATTGTACTCATTACTTGATGTCATTACTTGACATTACCGGCTTAGAAAAAATTCTTACTTTTTGCTTTAATGACAATCATGATACATCTCCTGCAACAGTGTGCCTGCTCTCCTGTGGTGTTGAAAATAAATGACTCTAGCAAGGCATAAAAAGCCTTTACCGAGCTAAATTATCAGGCTATAAGAGCCAGACACTCTTCCATGATTTGGGATTACATGCCAGAGACTTACATCTCTGAGTGGAAAGTCGCCCTTGGTATTAATTACATCATTTACTTTACCCCATCTCTGCTACCAGGAGCCCTTATTATTTTTTCTCCTGTGTCAGAAGTTGTTCTGAAAATAATTTCATTATTCACAAATTATCCTTCCGACCGTATGCATTTGCTTATTTTGATCTTGTAAATCCTCTGCAGTGCTTACTTCTTGTCCAGTTTTCTGTCTTAACTGTGTATGTTTGGGGGCAGGAACAGGACTTCTCACTTTTTTTTCTTGACTAGCAATTAATGATTTTCTTATTTAAAAAAAATTAATGTTTATTCTTGAGAGAGAGACAGAGACAGAGCATGAGCGGAGGAGGGGCAGAGAGAGAGAGGGAGACACAGAATCTAGTGCAGGCTCCAGGCTCTAAGCTGTCCGCACAGAACCTGGTACGGGGCTTGAACCCATGAATGGTGAGATCGTGACCTGAGCGGAAGTTGACCACTTAACCCACTGAGCTTCAGAGATGCCCCCCAAATTTTCTTATTGACTCATGTTTTAAAAATAGTGAATTATCCACTTTGAATGTATAAGCATATGAGGCCTTTAGAAATCCTGTGGCTTAATGCCTTCTGTTGAGAGCTATTGTAAAAGAACTCCCCTGCCCATACTCCGGCATCACGAAAAGGCACCAGAGTTGCCTGCACTGGATTCTAAAACTAAACACACTGTTTTCCTACTCTGAGAGGAAGATTCCCTCTCTGTCAAACATTTTGGCTCTTAAGAATTGGCTTAACTGAGGTGCCTGGGTGGCTTTGTTGGTTTAGCAACCGACTCTTGATTTCAGTTCAGGTGATGATCTCACCATTTGTGAGTTCAAGCCCTGCGTGGGGGCTCTGTGCTGACAGTGCTAAGCCCTTGGGATTCTCCCTCTCTCTCTCTCTCTCTCTCTGTCCCTTCCCTGCTGTCACTCTCTCTCAAAATAAATACATAAAATACACTTAAAAAATTGACCTAATTTAAATATTTCTTGTTAGAAAACAGTACCTTTCTCTTTACAAACTATATATCCTCCTTTGCATCTGTATTTTATCAGATTTATTTAAAAATGTCATATCCATTTAAATCCTTTCCCAACTGGTCTGTTTCAAATTCTCAGGAAATCCTAGCTTTGATTTCCTTAAGATCGAAAAGGTAAAGTTTTTAAAAAAATTTTTAACATTTATTGATTACGAGAGACAGAGAGAGACAGAACATGAGTTGGGGAAGGGCAGAGAGAGAGGGAGACACAGAATCCGAAGCAGGCTCCAGGCTCTGAGTTGTCAGCACAGAGCCCAACACAGGGCTTGAACTCACGGACCTCGAGTTCATGACCTGAGCAGGAGGCTTAACCCACTGAGCCACCCAGGTGCCCAAAAGGTAAACATTTTTAAAGAAGTAGAAACAACTGTCCTTTCAGATATTATTAATTCAGTAATGTACTAGAAATCCTTTCCAAATCCTGCGGTACCAGTTATTCTCTCAATAAATTATAAATTTGGATCTTTTGATTTAGGCATTTTCTTCCCTGCTAGCACATAAATTATTGGACGGCAGGAACTAGGCTGGATGCATAAGATTTGTGTGCCAGCCTCTGGGCCTAACACAGTGCCTCATAAGATATAAGCTCTCAGTAAACCTTTGTTGACTAAATTCATAAATGAGGATCCCTCACCACCCCCCCCCAATGCTGTATTTTATTTCACTCAATTCTGAAAAGACTTAGGAGCAATATGGGAGACATTGCTCATGAAGAAAATGTATCCAGTGCTTAGGATTTACTTGAACACTATACTAAGAAGGGTTTTGCAGATGAAAAAGACTCAAACCTTGCCCACATTAAGTTAACCCTTTTGTAAGGAGGAAAGTAAGGAGGAAAGTAAACAAAGTAAAAAAAAAAAAAATCAATTGTTAGGTGCTAAACATCAGAGGGGTTGGAATTTTTTGGCTCTGCCTAAAGAAAGGTAGCTTTGGAAGAAAAAGGCTTTGCTGGAATTTGAAGGCAGAGATGAGAAGGCGTTCTGGGCAGAAACCACAGACCTGCAGTGTGACAGGCGAGTGGAAGGGTATGAACCCTTCAGGATTTGCACACAGTTTAAAGGGAAACTGGGAGTCAGTGGTTAAAAAATGACATTAAATGTTGGGAAGAGGTAGATGGTAAAAAAAAATTATAATATTTAAGGAAATTTAAAACTTGTGTTATGTAATGGAGAACAACTTAGGCATTCTACCCGGAGGAGTGATGTGATTATATTTGGGTTCTGGAGAGTAGATTAATGGCTCTGTAGCTGGTGAATTGGAGAGCTGGACATTGTAAGTTTAGATCTCAGATAAGTTTTTATGGAACTATTCATTCTCAAGAATAACGACTGGCTCTAAGCCAAGGCAGTGGCAATGAGGCTGGAAAATAAACATTAGATTTAATATCTAGATGAAGATTTGGGGAATAAGTGAAGTCACATTAATGTTTAATTCTATTTACAATGGACCTAAGCCACCATCCACTTTAACAGAGGGAGTGCTGTTCTGTAGCCGAGGTGCTTGTCTTTCTCTTGTTAACATGGTTTTTTCTGACTCTGTGTGTTTATAGGAGAGGCAAAGTTGGGTAGATGTTCACTCAGTGAGCTGTCCTCTAACTCTCTTACTTCAAACCAGTGACGCCTACCCCCTCCTTCTGGTGTATGTTGCCTCGGGCACCCAAATACTGCTGCCAAGTTGCTAGTCTTAGAGCCAAGAATCTGTCACCACCTTGAACACCACAGCCTGCTCTGCTAGCTGCTCCCCTGCTTATGGTGGCCTTGGTGTACAGCACGGGTACTGAGGATTCTCTTCTCTCTCCCTCTATCTTTGAGTGCCTGTTCGTGAGTGTGTGTTTCAGAGTATGCGTGTGTCTACTATAAATAGAAGAGAGCAGGCCACATTTTCTCCTCTTGTATGATAAACATCAAAACCTGCTCCGGATCCAAGTCTTAGAGGCTCTTTAGTGGCACAACTTATACTTGGGCTGCTATTTCTCAAGGGTGCCACCTGCTGTCAAATGAATTTGAAAATCCCATTTCAGTGCCCCCAGCCTGTAGTCCTCAGAAGTTCTTGAATTCTTTGAATAGGCGGGAGCTCAAGGTAGCAAACATCACAGTCAATGGTGAAAAGTTGAAAGCTTTTCTTCTAAGATAGAGAACAAGACAAGGGTGCCCACTCCTACTGTTCTTATTCAATACAGTACGGGAGTCCTAGTTAGAGCAGTCAGGCAAGACAAAGAAATAGAAGGCATCCAAATTGAAAAGGGTGAAGGAAAATTGTTGTTATCTGCTGATGGTATAATCTTACAGAGAGAAAATCTTAAAACTCAACAAAAGCAAACGTTGAAACTGATAAATGAATTCAGTAAAATTGCAGGAAATAAAATCAACATACAGAAATCAGTTACATTTCTATGTATTAACAATGAAACATTCAAAAAATAAATAAATAAAACTATTCCATTCACAATAGCATCAAATATTAAAATATTAAGATTAAATTTAACCTAAAAATGAAATATCTGTATTATGAAAACTGTGAGACTCTAATGAAAGACATTGAAGAAGACACAAATAAATGGGAAGACATATCATGTTCATGGATCAGGATTATCGTTAAAATGTCCATTCTTACCCGAAGCCATGTATACATTTTACACAATCCTTATCAATGTTCCATTAACATTTTTCACAGAAATAGATAAAACCAAGTCCTAAAGTTTGTACGGAACTACACAAGACCCCAAATAACCAAGGAAATCCTGAGAGGGTAGAAAAAGGCTGGAGGCATCACATTTCCTAATTTCAAACTATATTACAGTATCGTAATAATCAGTATGGTATGGCACAAAAACAGACACATAGTGCATTGGAACAAAATAGGGAGCACAGAAACCCCACACATATATGGTGAACTAATATTTGACAAGGGACCCAAGAATACTCAGTGGAGAATGTATAGTCTCTTCTACAAGTAGTGTTAGGAAAACTGGAAAACCACATGCAGAAAAATGAAATTAGATTTCTTTCTTACACCATCACAAAAATTAACTTGAAGTAAAGGTTAAATATAAGACCTATTACCATAAAAGTCCTAGAAGAAAATTGGGAAAGAAGCTCCTTGACATTGTATGTGGCAATGGTTTTTTGAATATAACACCAAAGCACAAGCAACAAAAGCAAAAAATCAACAAATGGGATTACACCAAACTAAAAGCTTCTGTACAACAAAGGAAACAATGAAAAAAAATATGAAAAGGCGGCCTATGGAATAGGAAAAATACTTGCAAACCATATATTTGATAAGGGGTTAATATTCAAACTATTTAGGAACTCCTACAACTCAGAAAATAAGAACAAAAATAAAAACAAACAAAACAACTATGCACCTGGATTTAAAAAAAAAAAAAAAAAGAAGGGCAGAGTAACTGAATGGCATTTTCCCAAAGAAGTTATCCAGATAGTCAACCGATACATCATCAGGGCAATGTAAATCAATACTTCGGTGAGATATCACCTCACACCTATTAAAATGGCTATTATCAGCAAGACAAGAGATGAGTGATGGTGAGAATAAGGAGAAAAGGGAGTGCTTGTGCATGCTGGTAGGAATGTGAATTGGTACAGCCGCTATGGAAAACAGTACAGAGGTCTATCAAAAAATTCAAAATAAAGGGGCTCCTGGGTGGCCCATTCTTCTTCTTTTCTTTTTTAAGTTTATTTATTTTTTGAGAGAGAGAGAGCACAAGTGAGGGAGGGGCAGACACAGAATCCAAAGCAGTTTCCAGGCTCTGAGCTTTCAGCATGGTCCAGTGTGGGGCTGGAACCCACAAACAGTGAAATCATGACCTGAGCTGAAGTCAGATGCTTAGACAACTGAACCACCCAGTCACCCCACATGTCTTCCTCTTGATTTCAGCTCAGGTCATGATCCCAGTTGTGAGAGCCCTGCATTGGGCTCTGCGCACTCATCCTGGAGCCTGCTTAAGATTCTCTCTCTCCCTCTCTCAAAAAAAAAAAAAAAATATATATATATATACATATATATATATATATGTGTTAAAAAAATTAAGGAATAGAACTATCATATGATCCAGCAATTCCACTATTCGGTATATCCAAAGAAAATGAAAACAGGATATCAAACGGATATCTGAATTCCCATGTTTATTGAAATAATGTTATAAAAACCGAAATATAAAGTCATTTTAACTAAGTTTTGAAAACAACCTAAATATCGACCAAAAAAATGAATGGATAAAGATGTGATATATACATATATATAATGGAATATTATTATTCATCCATGAGAAAGAAGGAAAATCTGCTATTTACAACATGGTTGGGTCTTGAAGGCTAAATGGAAATACATCATTCAGGAAAAGACAAAATACTGTATGATGTCACTTATATGTGGAAACTGAAAAAGATGAACTCTTAGACTAAAATGGTAGTTACAGGGGCTGGGAGGTGGGATAATTGGGAAGATATCGATCAAAGTGTACAAACTTGCAAATAGAAGATGATTGAGTTCTGGAGAACTAATGCACAGCATAGTGATTGTAGTCAACAATACCGTATTATACATTTCAAAGTTTGTAAGAGACTAGAACTTTGATGTTCTCACCTTTAAAAAAATGATAATTATGTGAGATAATAGAGGTGTTCACTAATGCTACAGTGGTAATTATATTACAATATATAAATGTGTCAAATCAACACATTGTACATCATAAACTTACACAGTGTTATATGCCAATTATAATTCCAAACTATATGTGAGCAAAATACAGACAGTTGAAAAAATTAAAAATGATAAAATTCAGTCATCAGGCAATATTAATATATTTATTGCAGAAAATAATATATCAAACAAAAATAAAAATACATGTGAGTACATATCTTATACTACTCTTTGTGTTCTGAAAAATATGAATATAAATTAAGAGACTAGAACATTTGAAATAATTGAAAATGTTAAAAAAGCAAAACAAAACAATCAAAAGTGTATTTGGCCAGTCGGAAAACCTTCTTTTTTTAATGTTTATTTATTTTTAGTTAGGAGAGAGAGAGAGAGAGAATCCCAACCAGTCTCTATACTGTCAGTGCAGAGTCCTAAGCAGGGCTCAATCTCACGAACCATGAGATCATGATCCGAGCAAAATCAAGAGTCAGACTTACTGAGCCACCCAGGTGCCCTATGACCACTCAGAAAACTGTATAAAGATAGGAATGTAGAGATATTATAAAACAATTTAATAATGATTTGATAACATTAGGTATGAATTGAAGGAGTATTATACAGTGGTTATAAGCAAAAACTGGACAGTTAGCCTAGTCTTGTGGTAGAAAACTTGGAAAGTTACTTATCTTCTCTTTACCTCAGTTTAATTATCATAATGGTAGATTAATAATAGTCTCTACAGTTTAGGGTTCTTTTGAGGATCAAATGATTCACCATGTATAAAACACTTAAAACCATTATTGGCATGTACATATGCTAAATACATATTAGCCTACCAAATTAAGAAACATACACTTAATACTTGATTTAAAATAAAAACTTAAATGATACTATTAATTCAAAAATATTAAAGAGAATACTTAATAAACAATAGATGTGAAGTAGCTATATCTATAAAAAAGAAAAATAGAGTATTACATGTTATTTTTACAATGAAAATAAATAAACTGACTTTCAATTTTTAGAAATTAAACGTTAAGGAATTAAAATAGAAAATAAGAGAAACTTTTGTTTGGAACAGACCAAAAGTTCTGCTGATAGGAAATATTTGTAAAAACGTACATTTTATAGACATGGTACATGTGTGCCATCGCCATCTCTGAGAATGGGGGATATTTTTAGCTAGCTGACCAAGTGCTTCTTGCCACTGTCAAATATTCCAGTTGAGGATAGAAAATAATGATGATGATGATGATGACGATACCACCAGGAAAGATAGTGATACAGTTTTCTCCAGTATGAGTCAGTGGTGCAAAGGCAAAACTCATTTATTTGATTTAGGGATTGACAGCCGTGGTGTATCTAAGTCTCATAAGTAGAAGCATCTGAGGGTATTAAAGAGTGTGAAGAAATTTCCTAACAGGCTTCTGGATGAGAGGCAAGGGAGGGAAGCCAGGAGAGTATTGAGAGAATACAAAAATAAATTCTGCAAAATTCGAGATTATGTTAAGGTATCAGAACATAATCTTGTTGGAAGAGAAGATTTGAAAAGGAAAGAGACTGGTGTGCTTGAGAGGTGTGCAGATTGTAATCTTTCAGAGATGGCTGCACCCATGTATCTCCAACTCCACATGCTATTCTTACAACGCTAGCTTGACATTCCTCCATTAGGAGGTGAAGGTTCCCTTTCTCCTTCCCTGGAAACTAAGGAAAACTTCATCATTGCCTGGACCAATAGCATGCAGTGGAAGTGATGCTGCGTAAACTCAGAAGCTAACTCACAAAAGGCATTAATGGCTTCCATTTGGCTTTCTCTTGAGGCACACCCTGTGGGAGCCCTGAACTGACATGTGAGGAGCTCAGTGATGCTGGAGTGACCATGTGGAGAAACTGCATAAAGACGGGGATATGTCCAAGGAGGACCCAACGGATCGGGGCTTCTCAGGTCAGAGGCCAGACAAGTGGTGAAGCCACTTTCGAGTTCTTCCTTCTGAAATAACTTTGACTACAAACTCAGTAGAGTCCTAAGCCAGAAGCCTCTCCCAAATTTCAGACCCACAGAAACCGTGATTATTAAACAAATAAATTAATTAAACAAATAATTATTTTTTAAGACACTGATTTTGGGGTAATTTTTACCTTGCATAGATAAAACTGATGGGTTGGAATTGCGGAGAAAAAAAAAGGCAAAGTTGGAGAAAATGGGGAGAAATACAAGAAGAAAATAATACTCTGCAGGAAAAGCCAATTGCATGACCCTTAAAAGGAAAATTTGTTCTGAGCATCTCAGTGACGAAAGTTCAGATTACACGGAGAGCTTCGGGGTCAGATACCATTAATCTCAGGCTCTATTTGTAGTAATTCACCTATTAGGAAAATATGAGTTGGAAATGAGCTTTGCATCAACAGAGAAGTTGAATTTATTTAGAAATCTATAATAGGATGGAACAAGTAAAAACTGTTGGAAACGATTTTATGATAATTCCATTAAGTAGACCACGTCATTTCCAGGAAGAATTAAAGGGAAGTAAACATGATAATCTGCTTAAAATGATATAACCTATTAACGGTTCCAGTGAGGCAGCAGACAGATGTGGAATACAGAGGGGGAAAAACCAGAAATGGCGTCACAGCAGGGGAGGAGAACGCTAATTCAGGTGGGTGCCAGGTGTCTCCAGTTTAGAGACAAAAGCTAGCAGAAACAGCCAGAATTATATTATAGATGTGACTCAAACACTCATTTCATTTTTATTTGCAGTCAGTAAAAGCGTTTAGGGTGTAGAATAAATACAATCTAATTTCTCCATCTCTCCCTTGATCACGCATCCCTCTCCAGATACTTCCCTGATTCTCTGCTTCTATTTACAGGAAATTTCCTTGAAGGAGGAAATACATACTATTATCGGATGTTTTTTTTTTTTTTTCTGCTTCTATTTTATCCTGAATGCACCCCATCTAGGTTTCGGTTCCCCAAATCCCACGAATAGTTCTTGTATCATCATCACTAGTAATCTCCGTATTGCTAAATCAATACTCTGTCCTAATTTTCCTCGAGCTCTTAGTAATGGTCTACTCCCTTCTCCTTTACGACATTTCTCCTCGGCTTCTGGGACGCCCTGTTCTCATGGATTTCCTTTCACTTAATTCACGATTTCTTCCTACTTCCTCATCATCTTCCCAGCCTCACAGTCAGTGTTCCTAGGGCATAAACCTAGCCTCCCACATAGGCTTTCTGGTTTCATCTTGATTCCCCGTACGCTATTCTCCACACAGCAGCAGTTGGGATCCTTTTCAACAAAGCAAATCTACTGCATAGTTTCTAATAGCTCTTTATTTTATTCAAGAAAAAGAAAAAATCTGAGTCTATACTATAAGCCCACAAAATCCCACCATCTGTCTAACCCCTTGTCCTCTCACTCTCCTGCCTGCTCACTCTGCCCCAGCTGCAGCAACCTAATACCTGGTCTGTGAACATACTAAGCACTTACCTATCTCCCTCTGCCTGAAATGTCTCTCCGCTTTTTATGCTGTGTGTCTTGTCCTTTCACTGACTCGTATAAAATAGTAATTCTTCTCCTTACAACTCTGGCATTTTGTATCTCCTTTCTCCTGCTTTATCTTTCTTCTTAGATTTACAGGAACCAGGTGTAGATGTATTTATTTATTTGTTTGTTTGTTTGTTTACACTTGTATTCCCCAACTAGAATATCAGCACCTTGAAGGCAGGATCTATGTCTATTTAACTGTCTATAAAAACAGAAGCTGTGTCTGGAATGTAGTATGTGTAAAAGAAGTATTGTTGAATAAAGAAAAGAATATTAGACTAAAGTTTAAATAATCAACTACTACAGAGACATCAATCGACAGTCTTGATATTTATATATGGACATGGAAAGGTGTTCGTGGTGCATTGTTAATGGAACAAACAAAATTGTAGAATGTTATGCAGCGTATAATTTTAAAATCTATGTGGTGTATATTTATAATTAAGTCTGAAAAATTTTAATGTTTATTTATTTATTTTGAGAGAGAGAGAGAGGGAGAATGCGAGAGAGCATATGGGCAGGGAAAGGACAGAGAGAGAGGGAGAAAGAGAATCTCAAGCAGGGAAATACATATTCTTTTCAGCGCTCTGGACTTTAGGTTGACTCTAAATCTAAGGCTGATCAGATTTTCTCTCTTCCAGATATGAGCATCTCACAAAATATTAAGTGGACAAATAAAGAAACAATGCAGGAGTGCTTGGGGGGTAGAAGTTAGAAGTCAAATATTACTAGACAGAAGGTTCCAAAAATAATGTCTTCTAGAAAATGTAACATATAGATATTTCACTGATTTCTTATGTTTTTATTTTTCAACAGTTTTGTCTTTCTTTTTCATACACAGTTTCATCTGCACCCTATTTTATCTAATCTATGAAACTAGAAACCATTCTTCATTTTTGGCTTTGCACAGAGCTTTGGATATAGTAGGCTTTCAGCAAATGTTGAATAGAAATCCTGGTATCTTTTGTCTAGTGACAAGGTGCAAAGCCTAGAGTATTTCATTTAACTGTAATAAGAATTGATTCTCTATGTGAAAAAAAATTATTAATTTTCATGATCAATGAATTTTGAATAGGAGTTCTTTTGATGTCTCAGCAGCAGCTGTGGATGGTGATGGCAAAGGCATATTAACAGACCTTGGGGCTTCCAACCTAAAGTTCAACCAGATCACCTCTGCTTTCTTCTGTTTCATTTATTTATTGATAGCATTTAATTTAAAACATAGGACACGTTTTAAAATCTCACACCCATTATCATTGTAATCTACTGAAGGTGATGATTTTATCATTTCCTCTCACCTATAAAATGTTCTGATTCAATAGCCAGCGTCCAAGCAATTAATGGATTTGAAAGTACTCAGTTTTTGTTTTTGGTTTTTTTTTTTACATTTGATTAAGGTTTATTAATCTGGGGTGTCTATAAATTTGCTAAGGGCAAAGCTGTATTCTATTTCTACTAAACTCTAATTCATATTCAGTACTTCCTGTGTTGTTTTTATTCACCAGTAGAAAATTACAGATTTTTTTATGACACTGCATTAATAGAAAATGCCTCAAATTAGCTTCTGTGGTCATCAATACACTGAAATTACAGTATTATCGGACCTCTCTGGATTTTGGTATTTACTCTGGTAGTAAAGAAGCATATATATTGCTTTCTCACAACTTTATTTTAAAAAATATCTTGGTGAATATGTTTCAGTATGATTAATTTCTTTTGTAATTACTTTAAAATGAAATTCGTGCCTTTAAAAATATTGTAAGGAGAGAGTTCTCTGGGGAAAGGGGACGAATGACAAAAAGAAATGCTAAAAACCAATGCGTTAGACAGTGCCACAGCTGATTGTTATTATGGCATGAGCAGGTATATCAGCACAGAGGCTTTCCATACCGAGAGGCACTAGACCTCAGCAGCTGTACCTGTTTGGCCAAGATTAGCGCCATTAACTATGTGCCTTAACATTCAAATTCTGTGTAACCCTGCATTCTAGAAAAATCATAACTCAATCACCCTCCTTGAACAAGAAATTGTATTTTGGTATTCTTATCCTTGGATCTGTTAGTTTTTTTTTGTTTTGTTTAATTTTTTGATTGTGGTAACTCTGCTTTAATTCAGAATTTAGATTCTTTACTGAGAATTATTTCTGTTCCTGCCCGGGTCCCTTCACTTGCTCTTCTAATGCCACGACTTCCCGTGGTGATACACCTCTTTCCTACCACCCGTTTCTGTGGTCAGAATAGGGCCAGTCCCACCTACATCCATGATGCTCCACACCAAGTGGGATCGGTTCCACTTGGTGTCTTTGATGGCCATGGGACACATTCAACTGATGTGACACAAATCTGGAATTTTACTATGGAAAGAGTCACACACTTCCTGCTCTGGCTTTAAAGAGAGAAGGATGCATGCCAAGGGCTTGAAGGTCCTCTTCCCTCCTAGGACAAAGAAGCTGCCTGAGAACAGAGTGGACACAGAGATAAGAAGAGATAGGAGAGGAAACCCTCAGGCCCCCAAACAAGGTTAAAACAAGCCTGAAATCAATTCTACTCCTGGGCTTTTCAACAATGGGAGCCTATTAAGGAGGTCATTGAGAGGACGTGACCTCTCTTTGACCTGAGAGCCGAAAGTAGGTGGCAGGAGGCTCAGAACTCCTCCCCATCCTTAGAATGCAGGTTACAATCACCACTCCCGCCATGAGAGTCATTTCGAGGGTGCAGCGCTCAGAGATTGCTGTGCTATTGAGATCCTCTGGACCGTACACAGGACTGAACCCAGGTAAGGGCTTTATGTAAACTTGTAAGATTCTGGCAGGCGATGGGGAGATCTACTCACCCAGAGGCTGCTGGAGACAAGCCTCGTGTGTAACTTCCCTTGCTTATTAAACCCACTGCCTACCAGTCTGCAGTGCCCTTGCCTCTTTCTTGGGCTCTCCTTGCCATCCCTGTCCAGGGGAAGTTTGTGAACCAACACAGCCACCGACTCTCTCTCAAGCTTTAGCCATTTTTAGTTGGCCGCTATCAAAAAGAACAATTATCTCAGGAAAGTTTATAATATAACTTTAGTAACTCAGTGTCTTTAAAAGGAAATAATTGAATAATTTTATGACATCGTTCTTTTGTTACATAAGGCACCTAGTGTAGTATAACTAGCATTGATTGATCTCAGGGATATGAGCCCCATATGCATACTCCATGTATATGGCAAACACGGATGCAATCAGAACATTTTGCATAGTAAATAAATATAAACGACGTCTAATATGAAGTCATTTACCTACATTAATACAGAAAAACAGTGTTATAATTTCAGTTTGTTGGAGTCCCGAGTCTGTGTTTTTCCATTATGCTTTCTGAAACCAAAATATGTTATAAACTCTGTCTAGTGTAAAATAAACGTGGACAACGGGAATCAACAGTTGTTCCTTTGTGGACACAAAATGCTTCTGTCTCATCCCAAGACAGTAGCTTCTTCACACCTATATTTTCTTAATTTCTTGCTGACACAGCTTTGTATATTTCTAAGAATCCATGACAGAGAGGTCTCAGATGTTTGGAAAGTGGAAGCCTCGTGATGCCCCAATGGAGACAACGTGCTCTAGGTTCTTTTGAGCAAGAACACATTGAAAATACAGGATCAGTCCAATCCCTCTGGGCTGCTATAACAAAATACAGCAGTCTGGTCACTTATAAACCACAGAAATTTATTTTTCACAGTTCCGGAGACTAGAAGTCCAACATCAAGTTGCGAGCATGGTCACATTCTCACCAAGGCCCTCTTCCCAGTTCATAGCTGGTGACTTCCTGCTGTGTCCTCACTGGTGGAAGGAGCAAGGGATCTCTCTGAAGCCTCCTTCATGACGGTTTCCACCCCGACAACTTAAGCACCTCCCCAAGACTCTACCTGTGAATATAATCATTTTGGGGGGTGAGAATGTCAGCATATGAGTTTGTAGGGAGACAAAAATATTCGACCATAGCAATGCCTCTTAACAAAGCCAGGAGAAACACAGTTGTCAAGTGATTCCAAGTGGCTTACCTTTCCGGTGGAGCAGGGAATTTCTGCATCGCTGCAAGGAGTCATTTCTTACATTGACACTTTGTCGGGTGAGTTCGGGGAACTGCAGCTGAAGCACTACAACCCGAAAACATACTGGGGCGTGTGGCACACATAGAAAACATCTCCTTTTGGGGGAGATGAGGCACACCAGCTTGATTCTAGTGGAACCTGAATTCCCCATACATTCGCTGCTTATCACTTTTCTCCTTCTCCATATTCTCAGATGACCTAAATTTGCTGTCATGAGGTTAATTAATGAAGTGGAAACTGAGGATACGCCACTGTATAGGAAATCTGGGTGTTATAGTTGAGAGGCTTTTACACAGTTTAGTATTCTACTGGAAGGAAAAAAAACAAAAACATTCTCTTGAATGTGCTGAGCATGTATCATTTCTTAGTATCTGGCTTGTCAGTTTTCTTGGAAGCTTAATATCCGAGATTAGTATGCTCAGAAGAAAATAATTGAATTTGGACATAATTAGGAAAGTTCACAGCTCAGGAAAGATTGGTCACAGTGACAAAGGAAGCGGACTTGAATCAGTAATGCTTTCAGGAAGCAAGGGCAGAAGCTGAAGCCTTATCTGGACGGTTACTGTTAAGAAGGTGGTTGCAGTTACCACGTCTGCCTTTCCTGCAGGTGAATGACTCCGGGTTGTCCAGCATGATGGTCTTCATTTTCCTTGGTAAGTGGATCATGCTTCTAGTTGACCTGGATTCATAGCACCGTTTCTTCATGAACCGAAAGATGTCTTATCTGACTTAACTGTTGATTAGGTGAATGGGCTTGTAATGTGAAGTCTCAGTTACCAATGTGTACTTTAACATAGTTTATTACTTTCTCAAAAATGTGCACTCCCTCATTTATAACTCTGGAGAAAATGCAGAATGCAGGGATTGCGTTCCTTTCTCAGGTTGTTTCTGTTTTATTGTATAAGATAATCCAGTTACTTTGAGTTATTTCTTAGGATTTATGGAATGCACATAGATAGTAGAACCTTTGAGAAATGAAACCTTCCAGTGTCTATTTACAAGTTATAAGATGGCAAATTTCAAATTATCTATTTTTCTTTGAAATTGAGTTAAATGATTTTAATTCAAAGCATTCAATTCCCCGAATTTTAAAGTGTTAATATTTACTAAAGAGGAGTCTTTTCATAGAATAAAACAACTTAACATCCCGTCAAATGCTTCACATTTTAGTCAGTTTTTGTTAGCTAGAGATGAGGCTTGGAATAATCCCTCTTGTGCTGGAAAGGTGGAGGTATCACAAAATGCTGATGGAAAAGAATTCATTTATACTTAAAGTAGAATCCATGAAGATCTGCCTACTCTATGTGTCACTGGAGAAGCTACTATATTTTCTTCAGAAGTTAGTAGAATCTATAAAATGAATTCAGGAAAAGAAATAATTATGATTATAGCCAAATATTAATGTTCATTCATTAAAACAGAGCCAGTTTTTTTTGTTTACACTAATAGATATTAATAAATAAAAACTTAATCATGGGCAAGAACACAAAGAAGATTATTTCAAATTATGTCGAACATAAGTCAAAAAATTAAGGGGAGAAGGGATGGAATATATTATATATTTTCAGTTTTTCTTTAGTTTTAATAATAGTTATTTACTATCCCCAAATTTTGCTTCTTGGATTTATTTTAACACTATTTCCTTAATTCCATTCTTGATTATAAAGAAAACTCTAGGAAATTTTAATTTTGTAGATAAGATAGCAGTATAACAGAACACATAAAATATGTTACAACCTCACTAGGGCTCCAGTTGAAAAAGCAAGGATGGTCTCTTGTTTTCAAGTTTCCCTTCTAAATTAATTTTCATTCTGGTTGCATGAAGAAGTAAATGAGGTCTAACACTGTTAGGGTCAAAGCTGTACTATCTGATAGACTTAACCGGTATTTCTTATAGTTCATTCTTAAGAATACTTGTTTAACACCATGCAAATTGGTCTTAAGATGTAGGAAAATTCTCTAGCTAGAGAAATGTGGGACATAGTGAATTTTTAAAATAGAACATGTCATATCATAATAAGACTTAAGAGAGTGATATTATGTGCAGCATTTTTTATCTTGTTATTTTAAAACAAATCATGTTTTTCACTGAGCATTTCAAGAGAATCCTTGAAAACTCCTGGATTAAATATGTGGGCACAAATCAGAGTAAGGAATGAGTAAGATTTTGGCAAGTTAAAGTTATTTTCATTCTTGTGAGCCAGATCACTAAGATGGTTTTCCTAGTAGATTTAGTATTTCATCCTAGTGGAGGGTGTGGAAAATCATATAAAGTAAACAATCAAGAGGAACTTAAAATTTTAAATATGGAAGAAAATGAAACAGATTTGAAAAGGATAATATATCGAATTAATTAACCATTGATAGACAGAGGTACTGGTAAGATTTCGATGATATATTCAGGATACTATCACCTATAAGTTTCCCGAAGGAGCTATTCACAAGATACAATGATCAATGTCAGATAAAATTCCAGTTTCTTTCTTTTTTTAAATGTTTGTTTATTTTTGAGAGAGTGCATGAGTGGAAGGAGAATGAGTGAGGGAGACATAGAATCTGAAGCAGGCTCCAGACTCCTAGCTGTCAGCACAGACCTCAGGGCTTCGAACCCACAAACTGTGAGATCATGACCTGAGCCAAAGTCCGTTGCTCAATCAACTGAGTCACCCAGGTGCCCCATAGAATTCCAGTCTCTTATGGATTGAGTTTCTGACAAAAAATACTTTAGGGTCTTTGGCAAGCTGGATTCAAACAAGTAATTTTGGGCCAGAATGGAAGGGGCTCTCTTTCTCTAGACTTGCTAACCTAGGACAGGATTTTGGTTAAATGAGTTTAACAATGAACACATGAAAAAAACCAGAAGGCTGATATGTCAATTTTTACTCCAGCCCTCAACAAGAAAAATGTGACTGAGCCACACCCTTGGGCCTAATCTCCAAATGCAGTGACCCAGCAAGTAGTACATATGATCCATCCAGTGAGTTGTCTTGGATTCTCCTTAGGAGAAGAGGTTTGAAAAGAGGTAAGACAAAGAAAAGATTTTAGGCTTTACTTTAAGCCCATAACTCTGCATTGCCACACGTGATTCATAACTAGCATCATCTTTTTAAAAATTCAGTTAGTTTGACTCTAAGTCGTAGTTTGAGATCTCTTGATTATAATTAATATATTGTCTCTGTAACTTGATTGCCATTCCCATATTTTTCTATGGATTGATCCAGCAAGTGTCACTTGGCGTACTTGCAGAATCAATTCAAATAATTTGTACAGTTTACTAAATTAGCACTGCTACCTTTTTGGTATTTTTAGAAAACTTACTGGAAACTTCTCCTATACCCAAAATAACTTGTAAATATCTGGAAGGTATTATTTTTATTATAGTATCAGTTACTTATTTATAACGTTATTTTTTTTTACAGTTACTTATTTTGAGAGACAGAGACAGCATGAGTGGGGGAGGAACAAAGAGAGAGAGGGAGAGAGAGAATCCCAACCAGGTCCCATGCTGTCAGCACAGACCTCATTGCAGGGTTCCATCTCACAAACTGCAAAATCATGACCTGGGCTGAAATCAAGAGTCTGATGATTAACCGACTAAGCCCTATAATTCATTCTTAAATAACTATTCAAGATAGTGTAAGTCAACATACATATATAATGTCTCATTGTGTTTGATGAGGATACAATTATTAATTACCTTCAGTGTCTGCCTAGTAAAACCCTAGAAACCCATGGTGGATATGATCATATAAATACACACTTTCGTTGCAGAGCAGTAAAGGTATGGTTGGGGAAATCCCAATATTCTAGTGAAATGAATGAGAGGTGTCAAATGAATTTAGATATAGTAAGAGGGTATTGAATTCAGGGAAGGATTCCATAAAATAGGTAATTACTGTGTTGGGTATTAAAGGACAAAAATAAAAAAAAGTTCCAGGAGATAAAAAGGAGCACCTACTATGAGTGTACAGTAAATACTCAGAGGCAGTATGGAACATCTGGGAAACTATAAATGCTCAAGAATTTCTAGATTGCATATAATAAGGAGTATAACAGCTATGCTATGAGGACCCATCCAAAGGATGGAGGAGAGAAATGGCAGGACCAGAATGGTACAGTAGGCAGGTTAGGGGGTGTAAAGAACCTATTGAGTAATTGATGAGTTGGTCAAGTATACAAAATAAGAGTCAAGGAACTATGCACATATGGATATAAGAGACTGAAGTTGAGGATAAAAAAGGAGTCTGTGGTGAATCCATGGTGTCTAGTGTGGGTGCCCATGAGAACGGTAAATTGACGAAGTAGGGCTGCCCTTCAGGGAGTGGTGATGAGAAAAAGATACTATAGTCTAGAAATGTGTCTGAAACACTTTGGTTGAGGTAACAACAAATGTAACTGGAATACTGAAAAATAATGAGATCAAATTATACTTTAGAGAATCGTCAATCTAGAAGTTTTAGTTAAAACCATTAAAGCACATGGAATTATACATAGAAATGTGTAAAATGTGAATGAGAAGCATCTAAGGATAGACATTAAGCTAAAAATACAGTTCGACAAAAAAGACAAGGATTCTTCGAAGAGGTCTAACTATGGTCAGAAAATATCAAATGAATAAGTATCAGTAGAACTAGAAGAGCTGGCTACCAAAGGAAGAAAGTTTTAAGAACAAAATAGCAACAAAATGTGCAGTGAGTAGGCAAGATAAAGTGTTAAAACTATGAAGGTTGATGTCATGGAGATGATTAGGGCAGTTTAGAGAGCAGTTTCAATAGAGCAATAGTCTTAAAAATATAAATTGAGGAATAAATATGCTCCAAATAAGAGCGCAAATCTAGACTCCTCATTTAAGAATCTTATAAAGGAGAAATACAGATCTATAGTTAGAAGGGAGGTTAAGATCCATTCCAATCTTGTAATGATTTTATCAGATTATATTTTCCATAACACTATTCTTTATCATCAGTAACTTAGTTTTGAGGCAAATCAGTGCCATTCTATAATATTGCAAATGTGTCCTTGTTGTTTTTGTTCTGTTATTGTTGTTATTTCAGCTTTGGTGCTATGCTTAGAAAACGAATCCACTTCCCAAACTATTAATTGCACATATTTAAGAGAGCAGTGCCTAAGTGATGCAAGTGCATGTAAACATGCATGGAGAAAAATGGAAGACTCGTGCAATGTTTCAGGTAAAATACATGATTTCATTTTTTAAGTTTATTTACTTATTTATTTTTGAGAGAGAGAGAGAGAGAGCAAGAGAGGGAGGAAGGGGCAGAACGAGACGGACAGAGAGTGAGAATTCCAAGCAGGCTCTGCACTGATAGTGCAGAGCCTTATGCAGGGCTCAAACCCATGAACCATGAGATCATGATCAGAACTGAAGTCGGACGCTTAACCAAACCACCCAAGCACCCCAATAAAATACATTATTTGAAATACACACAAATGATTTGTTTTTACTGAGGTAAAAAGAGGATTCGATATTTTCTTTCACTTCCCTGGGAACTAAGTTAGCTTTGCTCTAAACACCTTACTCAAACTTAATATTCAAGTGGTTTACCTTCAACTGCTTATTAGTGAATGTAGTAACACGAACTCAAGAGTCTTAGTGCACTGTGGGGAGGTTTATGCAAGATTTCATTTTTTTTTCTTCTCTCACCATGTACAATATTATAATTATATGCATGCTTGTCAGAAGTATGGCAAAAAAATCTAAATGTCTTTTTGCTTACATATTAATATGTCAGTAATAAAAGAGGAAAAATAACATTTGTCATGATCAAGAGCATTGTTATTTATTTGTGTATGTACAATAAGCATTTTTATATTCTTGCAACAGATATGCTATCTTTCATTCCACCTGTGTCAAGAACAATTTAAAATATATTTTTGTTTTTAACATGTCCTACATTCCAGACATGTGAGGTGAGTCCCAAGAGGTAGAGAATGTGAAGATTAGAGTTACTGTTACTTGTTTAAAAGAAAAAGAAAACATACTGAATATATCAATTAGTTGAATAAATATTGTATGGATCATTATAGTAGGGCTCCATTCACTAAAAATAGATAAAGTGATCATATAGTGAGACATTACCCTAATCCTATTATCACAAACGTTTCAAAAATTGTATTCTAATATAATTTATCATCCTGTATAATGGATATTATACTACCATAAAAACCTAATAAAGTTTCTGGAATATTCATTAAGACAAATTGAAAAGGGAAAACAACAGTAGATTCTTCCACGACTTACTTTCTTTGTTCATTTTGCAAAGCGTGAAGTCCGTACTGCTTGTGATCTTGCCTATCTGTGTGTGCGTCCTCTACTTCCCAAAAGATGTAAGGAGGAGTAAGTTGGGTTTAAGAGGCAGGGCCAATATTTACAATCTCCGCCATCAGAACTTCTCCCCATCCACATGACCTCAAGGAATTACATTGTATGTAGAGGAAATGAGAAAGATTTCCTTCTCCATCCTGCCCTTGAAGGGAGAATGTTCATACTCCAAAGTAAGTTGTAGCTGTCTAAGCCAACATTCTTATTACATTTCAGGAAATGAATTTTAAAAGCCTAATTCGCTCTAAGTAATACAATAATTTTAAGGTGAAAATAGAAGACAGTGACCAAAAATATCTGTTATTTGTTTTGATGATGAAGCTCCTTGTTACATTTTATAAAGCAATTTAAAATATTGCATTCGGTGTCATGAATTATAACATGTACTTCAGTATACAAATAGCAAGTCATTTCCAGTGAATTGCAGTAATATTTGCATAATTATCTCATTCATGAAGCTGAAATAGAAATATTCTCAAATACATAAATGAAATGAAGTCAGGTAATTTTATTCAAAAAAATGAATAAAAGAAAATTGTTGTATAGATGAATAGGACTTTGTAAATTAAAGCAGAAAATGAAATATTGAAAATTATGAAAGACTCATTCAATAATATTTATCGAGTGCTTATAAAGTTTCAGGACTACTTCATTTCTCATGATGAATTTTTGAGGCACTTGCATGTCTCTTACTATAATATTAGAATGACATATACAACAGAAGATTATGACAAATAGCTAGTAAAATAGCTATCCTGACAAAATAGTGAGGATTTTGGATCATTTTGGTCACCTCATATAAGGACAGCCTTGATTATTATTGAAGAGTAAAAATTAGCATTCTAAGTGGGAGTAAAGTCGTTTTAAAATACAGCAAGGTTTAATCTATTTTAGAAAGTAAATACTGAGGTTTTAAAAGATAGAAAAAATAGATTTTGTGCTTAAAAAGTCACTTATGTGGACATCTTGCAGCATCTCCAGAAAATCTTATGATAATAATACATTACTCAGATGACTACATTAATAGCATTTGGGGTAGGGTGATATTTAGATTAATATCAGGAGTGTTATATGTTTGTAAAACCCAGGTAACCCCTGCAAGATGAAGGATTCATCAAACTGTAACCTGAGCATCCAGTCCTTGGTGGAAAACAATTTCCAGTTTGAAGACTGTCTCTGCGCTGATGACCTCTGTTGTACTGTTAACAAATTGCTTGGGAAAAAATGCGTCAATGAATCAGGTAATAGTACATGGTTATATGAAATATTTAGTCATGAAAAAGAAAAGTACAGTTTCAAAACTAATCACATCTGTGTAATGGATTCAATCTCTTTTTTTATAATATGATCATTTCTTTCCATAATTTAAAGTTCTGTGAGCCATAGATCTCAGTAAGTGCCTAACATATTCCTGTAGTTGCTAACCACTATTTCAAGCTTATTCAATTATAATTCATTAGCATTACAGATTCACTCAGTTCGTATATTTGTGAGGCTCACTATGGCTTTGCCCAAGACCTAAATGATAGAAGACAAAAAAGGTGTCGTTTCTTTTGTTAGAGACTCAGTTTCCTGAGAAGGTCTGATATACAACCGCTTACCTGTAATTATACTTGACTTTGGATGGGAGCATTTAATCATTTGTGCATTTATTTAGGGCTCCTCAAGGTGCCTGGGCTGACCCTGAAGTAGTGCTAATCAAAGTAGTCTTCATGTGTCCTTGAGGAGTCATAAAGATTTTCAAAGGGATATGGAGGATGAAATAGTTCTAAAGCAATCAGTTTCTGGATCCTCACTGTTCTTGCATACTCTCTCTGGTCAGCTTGGGATTGCAGTGGCTATAATGGGGTTCTTGCCTCTTCTTTCATAATCAACCCTATCCCATTTTATAAGAAATAGGTTTACCTCTCATTTTTCATGAATGGTCCCATTATCCCACCTCTCAAATCACTCATGGTGAGCTAACTGTACAATTTTCTGTTCCATGCTTTTGCTTTTTCCAGAATTTCACATAAATGGAATTATGTAACACAGAGTCTTTGAGCCTGCCTGATTTTTTAATTTAACATCCTGCATTTGAGATTCACTAATATTTTATGAACAAGTTTGTTCTCTGTTTTGAGTAGTATTCTTTTGTATTGGTTATCTGTTCACTACTGAAAGTGGTTTGCATTGTTTCCAGATTTTTAGAGATTATAAATAAACCTGCTATAAATATTCACATTCAAGACTCCTACAAACATAAGTTTGTATTTGTCCATAGTCTTGTTGGGCCATATGGTAGAGGGCATGTTTAACTTTGTGAAAAGCTTCCATACTGTATTCTAAATTTAATCTAGCCATCAATGTATAAAAGTTTCACTTGTTCCACATCCTCACTAGCCCTGGATTTTGTTATTTGCTTTTATTTTGGGGCCATTCCAATATGTATGTGGTAGTGTCACGCTGTGGTTTTAATTTGCACTTAAATAATGTTGAATGTATTTTCATCTGCTTATCTGTCATCTCTATACATTATTTGGTAAAGCATCTCTTTAAAATTTTGCCCTTTTTAAATTTGAATTTTGACTATTTTATTGGATTTTAAGAGTTGTTCCTTTGTATTGAACAGAGTTTATCAGGATATGTGTTCTGTAAACCGTATTTCCTAGTCTATATCTTATTTCTTTAAGCGTATCTTTCAAAAAGCAGAAGTTTGTTGTTTTTTAAACTTTAATGATGTCCAGTTTATCATTTTTTTCTTTTATAAACAATACCTTTGCTGTTGCATCTAAGACATATTTATCCAACCCTAAATCACAAAGATATTTCTCATATGATCTAGAAATTAAGTAGTTTAGGTTTTGCATTCAGGTCTATGATACATTGTAAGTTAATTTTTGTTTCTGGTACAAACCATGGGTCACATTTATTATTATTATATTTTTTCTGTGTGGATATCCAGCTGTTCTACCACATTTGCTAAAGAGACTACAGATTCACCTTTCTCAAAAATCCTTTGAGATATATATTGGTGGCTCTATTTCTAGATTTTTATATCTTGTTTCAATCCCCTATGTTTCTGTGCTTTTGCCAATACTCTTATTGTAGCTTTATGGGATATCTTATAATCAAGTAGTGTTAATTCCTTTTTAACTCTGTTCTTTTAAAAAATCGTTTAGCTATTCTACTTTGATCTTCTATGTCAGTGCACAAAAAATTCTAGCAGTTTGTTGGGCTTACTTTGAAACTATAGATCACTTTGGGTAGAAATGGTACCTTTACTGTGTGAGTTTTCAAATACATGAACATGATGTATTTCCCCATTTATTTAAAACTTCTTTGATTTCTTTTATCAATATTTTGTAGTTTTCAGTATATACTTCTTATACACATTATGTTAAGATTTATATGAATATGCTACATTTTTGAGGTTGTTGTAAATGGCAACATTTTATATTTTAATTTGTGATTAAGGCTAATATATCAAAATTATATATATAATATATACATATCTTATATCCTTATATATATCTCCTTATATATATATATATATATATATATATATATATATATCTTTTATCCTGTAACTTGCTCAGCTCAGTTATTAGTTCTAGTATCTTATTTTGTAGACTGTATAAGATTGTCTACATAGACTCAAATATTCATATCTGCAAATAGTTTTATTTCTCCCTTTCCAATCTGTAGGCCTTTATTTCTTTTCCTTCCTCTATTGCTCTGAGTAGGACCTCCAGGATGATGTTAAATACGAGAGCCGGGAGGGGCCATCCTTTCCTTCTTACCTGTCTTGGGCGAAATGCATTCAATTTTGCAACCTGAAGAATGGTTTTGGCAGTAAGTTCTTTGCCGGTTCCCCCTTTATCAGGCAGAGGAAATTCCTTCCTATACCCAGATTGCTTAGATATTTTATCTTGACTCCATAAGCCGATATTAAATTTTGCAAATATTTTTCTGCCTCTTTTGAAATGATCATGTTTTACATTTTTAGTTTTTTTTTAATATGATGAATTATTTGTTGATGTTTGAATGTTGGTTCTAGCCCTTCATTCTGAGGATATATACTGCTCAGACTAGAAGTATTATGCATTTTATATGTTGCTGGATTCAATTTTCTAATATTTTGTTGAGAGTTTTTAATCTGTTCCTGAGGGATATTGGAATGTTGTTCTTACAGCATATTTGTCTGATTTTATTGTTTTGATAATGCTGTTTTTTAATTTTTATTTATTAAAAAAATGTTTAGAGAGAGAGTGTGCAAGCAGGGAAGGGGAAGAGAGAGAGAGAGAGAGAGAGTGGTAGATAGTGAATCCAAAGTAGGTTCTAAGCTGACAACACATAACCTGAAGTGGGGCTTGAACTCAGGACGAACTCATTAACTGTGAGATCATGACTTGAGCAGAAATCAAAAGTCGGACGCTTAACTTAATGAGCCACCCAGGTGCCCCTGGATAATGCTGTTTTTTAAAATGATTTGGAAAGTAGTTCATCCTCTTCTTTATTCTAGAAGAGTATACAAAGACATAGTATTATTTCTTCCTTAAATTTTTAATTCACAGATATCTGGGCAATTCTTCATTGGAAGATTTAAAAATGTTCAATGTGTTTAATTGTTCTAGAACTGTTTTACTTGCTTATTCCTTGGTGAGTTTGATAGTTTCTGTCTTTCAGTGAATTTTCCTATATGTTGGATTTATGTTGAATTCTTATTTTTAGGGTTTCCATTTTACCTATTTTCCCTATTTCTCTGCTAAGTTGTTCCTAATATTTCCAAATTGTCCTTTAAATATCTCTAGGAGTTATAGTGATGTCCTCTCTTTCATTCAGACGGTGGCAACTTGTATCTTCCTCTCTCTTTGTCTCTCTCTCTGTCTCTCAGTTTTGCTCCTTATTATTTTCTGTCATTGTGTTTGATTTGACTTGAAGTTGCTCTTCATTTTCTGGTTTCTTAAGATAAAGGCTTATATCACTGACTTGAGATTTTTTTTTCCTCCTATAAGCATTTCATTATATAAATGTCCTTCCAAGTGCTGTTTTAGTTACATCCAAAATTTTTATTATGTTGTGTTTTCATTTGTATTCAGTTCAAATGGGTTCTCATTTCCCTTGTGACTTCCTCTTTGATTCATGGTTTATTTATAAAACCGTTGTTGAACTCAAAATATTTGAGGATTTCCCAGATACCTTTGTTATTTACTTTTAGTTAAATTCTTAATTAGAATCGTGAGTGCTAGGTATCACCTGTACACGGTGATACATGCTAGGTGATACACACACACACACACACACACACACACACACACACACACACAGAGTTTGAAGTTATAGAGTATGAAATAATGGTGACTTAGAACGATCACAGAAGAAATGACAGACTTGGGACTTTTAGCATGAATTGGGTTGATTAAAGAGACAAAATGGATGTTCTAAACAGGGGAAATAAAATCAAGCAGAGCAAGGAATAACAAATCCTTTGTTATCTTGAACTATCTAATAGAGGAATGTTAGGAGATGATACTGGGAAGAAACCAGATGTTATAAAAAGGAAGAGTTGAATTTATGTACCTTTCTAAAGGGATTAGACTTCAAACTATTATTACAAGGGGCTACTAATGCATTTTAAAGAAAGGAATGCAGAATCAGCCTTTCAAAGTGCATTACTGTTAGGAGTGCAAAGGACAGGATGGAGAGGAGGGAAAGATTCAGGCCAGGGATATGAAATAATTTGAGAGAGAGGTGCTGTATGCCTAAATTGACACACTGGTGCTGAGGACTAGGAGGAGAAGACATAAGTAAGATATATTTATACATTAAAATCAATAGAAATTGGTGACAACTGGATATGAGAAGAATGAAATGTATGAAGCGTGTTATACAACTTGCTGGCTTGGGACAGGGTACTGAGATACACTGAGATAGGGAAGAAAGAATAAAGTGCAGGACTGGGGACAGGAGTGATGAGTTGTATTTTGGAGACATTGCATCTGTGGAATGCTTTGGAACATTCATGTTAAGAATGTTAGCATTTCGTTTGAAGTTTTGCATGATACAAATAATTTTTGAAAAGAAATGAAGGAATGTACATCATCTAGCTTGCATTTGGAAACATGGATCTTGCACTGAAGAGAGTAATCGAAAATAGACATACAGATTTTGGAGTTAAGGGTTTATAAGAAATAGATAAAACCATGAAGGAAGATAGGACTGGTCAGGAAAGGCCATAAGGTGAGAAGATAAAGATTTTGATAACAACATGCATGATCTAGTTAAAATAACCAAAAAGAAGATTTCCAAGACTAGAAAAGAAACTACAAAAAGAGTTTTTGAAATCAATGAAAGAGACATAGAGAAAATAATCAACAATTATAAATGCTGAGATGTCCTCAACTAATGACAGAGCCTGAAATTACATTAGTTAGCTAATTAATAGGTCTATACTAGTTTTAGTTTGAAGTGGGCTGAAATAAAAGCATATTGAAATACTAAAAATATTCATTGACTTTTGTTTCACAATGGCAAGACAATTTAATTTATATCTCTCTAGCCACTTTTAACCATACCAAGTTTTGGCAAAATATAGTTACCAGTCAACAGGTACATACAGATTTAGAGCAGTCAAACTGATACCCGTTCACATATTTAAACCCATGTTTTCTACAATAGACAGCTATTAAAGACTACTATGTAATCATTTTGATAATATAAAAACCCTGTAGAGGAGAAGACTTAAACAATCTCAAAAATGGACCTCATGATGGGACATGTTCTAGTCGTTATGTATACACAGAGCATTAGTTTATTGTTTATAGTTTAGCTTAGTGTAAGAAAGGAAATAACTGAAATCTTAGCATTCATCGTATCTCAACTATAGCACCTCCACAAACTTTTTGGTCATCATTCCAAGACACGATCTCGCTCCTCTCTCCCTCCTCCTCCCCCGCTACTCATTCTTCCCTTCCCTACCTCCCGTCTTTGAATGCTCAATACATTCCTAAACATATATAGGCATGAACTGTTCTTTTTTAATATATTGTAAACACTTGAACAAATCAGATTTGTCATTCCTTTTCTTTTCTTACTATGATAAAGCACCCAGCATAGTACCTGATACTTAGCAAATGACCAAAAATATAGTAGCATAAGCATTTAAGATTTTTAAACATATTTTGAGCACCTAAATCATGCATCCATTCATAAAGTTTTTATTATTCAGTTAATATGTGTAGATATTTTATAAATGCTGGAGGATGGATATAAATATGAATAAAATATCTACTCTTGATTAGCTGAAAATATAGTAGAGCAAAATTGACATTTAGCCAGATCATTTCATTTAGCCCAGCTGCTTACATATAGATAAAAAGATAGATATTTAGATAGATAGACCAACTGACGTTTAGACAGGTTTACATATTATTTCAAAGTATATAATTATCAATGTAATAGAACTAATTATATGAGAGCAGCATTAATTCACATCCATCTTATTCATGCAACCCAGCATATGCTAGCCAAAAGCAATAGAAAAGATGACTTCTGTTCTAGTAAAGGAGCCTGATTTATATAATGATAAAATCAATGTGGGCTATTATTTGAGAAGTGTGCAAAATGCTATAGTAGCCTGTGTTTTAACACACATGCAGTACAGAGGCTGGACTCTGAGTAGTGCTTATAAGGATGCCTTAGTAGTTTTTAAGTAAACATGTCATATCATGAAATTGATTATGTTACCTTTATACTGCATAAGTGTGACACATTTGTAGAAACTAAGGCTATGAGGTCTTATATCTTATATAAGGTATAAGAAAATTCATTTAATAAACCAAAACTTAACAATCTTTTATTTTTAGATCAAAATACCACAGGAAAAAAGGTGACCTAGGAAGAATTGTAGGGTCAAGGATTTTTTTTTTTTTATTGTGGAGATCTACTTGAAGTGCCTTAGAAGAAGATAAGACATTTTAGAAATAGACAGTATACTTCTGAAAGCCTTTGTTAAGCTGACTTGGAGTCCCCTACTGAAGTTGTTTTTCTTATATTTTTTTGTGTCAAGTTCATATAATTATGAGTTCGTGTGAACTGTCCAGTAAAATATGTATTCTCAGTGAGGGATATAACCCCCAAGGGCTGAAAATTCTTGTTAAAGGGAATACAAAAGTATTTTTAAAAGACGGAGAAACGCATTGAGGATATTTCTAGGAGAAGATGGAAATTCATAAAAATTTATGCAAAGGAAATAATGTATTACCTTATAAGTATCAAGTTACACACAATTTCTACCAGTCTTCATCAAAATGTAATGAAAAAACCAAAAGTAAATGATGAGGATCAAATGTCATTAAAAGAGATTGAGCATTACCATTATGTGGTTGCATAAACTATAATCAGTGTTGTATTTCAAAAAGTTTTTAACTTTTGTTCAGTTTATTTATCTTGAAAGTGAGAGATCATGAGCAGGGGAGGGTCAGAGAGAGAGGAGACTGAGAGAATCTGAAGCAGGCTCTGCGCTTTTAGCACTGAACCCAGTGCAATGCTGGAACCATTGCACCATGAGCTCATGACTTGAGCCAAAACTAAGAATTGGGTGCTTAACACTGGAGCCACCCAGGTGCCCCTTATTTCAATTTTAAAAACTCAGGTTCATTTGTAACAGATCTCTTGAAAAATTTTAACGTTTTCTGAAAGACAATAGATACAAGAATATTTATAAATGGTAAGTCTATATACTATTTAAGTTTATGTATTCATTTTGAGAGAAAGAGTACATGCTCGATATGCACAAGTGGGGAAGGGGCAGAGAGAGCAGGAGAGTGAGAATCCCAAGCAGGCTCCCCTGCTGTCAGCGTACAGCCCAAGGTAGGGCTCCATTTCCCGAACCCCATGAGATCAAATCTGAATCTGATGCTTAACCAACAGAGCCACCCAGGCCAGTGAGTAAGATTAAATTAACTTATTTAATTTTTGGTCTCTCTTCTCTTTTAATCTTATAGAAGAATCAGCATTGTCTTTACCTTTGGCTTCCCAGTCAAATATCACACAGTGGTTCCATCAGAAAGACACATCATTAATGGTTAAAGAAAAGAGTGACTGTGTCACAGCGGCACTTATCTGCCAGGAATCTGAGCGCTGCACTCTGTTGTATGAAAACTTTAAGAAAAACTGTGGCAGAGAATCAGAACAATGCAAGACCCTTGATGGAGGCTATGTGTGCGCAGCCTTAAGAGAAAGACTGAAAGAAACGATCTTGTGGAATTGTCATTGCAACAACCCTTCAAAAGTAGAGTGTATTGAAATTTGGAAAAGTTTGTTTGAAGATGTTTGTATACAGGATGCTCAGATGAATCAAGTTCCAGCCTACGGTGATGACTATGAAGATGGATTCAACCAGGAAATTTTTTCAGGTTGGTATGCAAAAGAAGAATTTAGGAACATTACGTATGTCATCACGAATGTTGAATTAACTAAAGAATATTTAATTTCTAATTCCAGCTTTGTCACTTATGCTTGCTTCGTTTAGAAAATTAAAATAAAAAAAACATTGATACTATGAATATGTCCAAAAGGGATTGTGAAGAAAGAGGCAAATGCTACAAAGTTTTAGCATCATCTTGTTTTTCAGTTTGTTTGTTTATTGATTTATTTATTTAGAGAGAGAGAGAAAGAGAATTCCAAGTAGGTTCCATGCTCAGAGCAGAGCCTGGCACTGGACTGAATCCAACCATGAGATCATGACCTGAGCTGAAATCAAGGTCTGGTTGCTTAACCAACTGAGCCACCCAGGTGCCCCCGAAAAATGTTAATTTTATTCATTTATTCATTCATGCTTGCATACATTATGCATTCATTAAACAGATGCTTAGGAGACATTCACAATGTGCTAGGTCCTGTGCAGCCGGATTTAAAACAACAACAACAACAACAACAACAACAGCAACAACAAAACAAAACAAAGCACCTGTCCTTCATTCAAGGAGCTTATTGTTTTTTAGGGATTTAAAAAATTAAAGAAATAGATAAAATATGCTAAGTAATGACTGTAATGATTATTTAGTTAATAGATATTTCTTTTGTGTCCCTACTATGTCCTAGGCCCAGTGCTAAGACAATGGGTCTGCGGGGGGGTGGGAAGGTGGGGATAGTAAACAAAACAAACAGAAATCACTCCTATCTCTGATGTTTACATTCTATATTGAAGGGTGTCTTGAATCGGCTTCCCAGGCAAAAGACTCTGAGACAGAGGTTTGCACACAAAAGATGTATGTGTCCTGAGGGCTTGAGGAAAAGCAAGAAGGAACTGAGGAAAACAGGATCAGAGGGAGGGAACAGCTGAAATGCGGTAGAGCAGGGACAGCAGACTTACTTTATTCCACAGGAAGGTTGGACCTGGAATGGCCTTTCAGAGATGTCACCTGTTGGGGCAAGGGACATGATCCTCAAACCCTTCTTACGGGTTAATCCTTAGATATGAGCTGTCTTCTGGGAAAATGTGTAACCTTGGCTGTGCTTTCTTCAAATGAGGGCAATGTCTAGAAAATAACCAGTGTGAGTCATCACCCAAATATATTTTCAGCAGCTGGGAAAATGAGAGCCTGTGTCACCAAAAGGGGTGTATTAGTAGTAGGCCACAGCAACCAATATGGAGACAAAGAGAAAGTTAACAGGGGAAATGATTTAAGATAAATATTTCAAAGTGAATGAATGCTAAGGAAAAAACAGAAGCAGAGGGAAAAAAAGAGTTCGAAGTGGGTAGTTTGTAATTTTAATAAGATGGCCAAACAGTTACACCCTTAAATGAATGTTTGAGCAAAGATTAAAGGAGGTAAAGAAATGAGCCTTGTGTATATTTTGGGAAAGAGCAGTTAAGTCAGAAGAAACAGGGAATCAAAGGTCTGAACTGGAAATCTGTCTGGAAGTTTGACAAAGAGCTAAGGAGACATATAGGTAGAGGAGAGAATAAGGGAGAGAGTGTTGGAGGTGAGATCAGAAATAAGACAGGGGCAAGATCATGAAGGGCTTTCTAGGTCATTTCTAGGTTATTGGTTCTTTCTCTGAGTGATACAGAAAATCACTGAAGAATTTTCACCAAGAGATCGTCAGGATCTGATTTATACTTTTAAAAGGATAATTCCGGTTTTTATGTTGATCATTGACTGAAGAGAAGCAAAGCCTCAAATAGGAAGACCAGTCAGGAGGCTTGTATAATGATACAGCAAAAACGATGGATGATGGACCACTGTGGGAAGTTGTCAGATTCCAGATATATCTTGATATTAGTAATTTATGTGGAAATGTGAGAAAGAAAGGAAATGGAAGTTGTTCCCAAGGTTTTTATCTTGAGTGATCAGAAGGATGTGGTTGCTATTATTTTTGCTAACTACCATGGGAACAACTACAGGAAGTAGAGGTTTCAGTGAGGGACAGAGACGTCAGATGTCAGTTTTGGACAGGGAAGTCTGACTTGTTTATTAGGTACACAGGTAAATACATCAAATTAGGCAGCCCCACCTATGGAGTTGATGCCTAAATTCTATGTACGGCATAAAAAGGTGAGATCTGTGCAATAGGTATAAACCAGAGATGGGGTGTGTCATTCACCTATAGACATTAAATAAGATCATGGACCTAGAGGTCAACAGAGAAATCCATGCTGTCTTGGACCAGGGTAGTAGCAAGATGAGAATATAGCAGATTCTGTACATACTTTGACATTAGTGGATAAATAAGAAACGTGTATTTTTTTGATGTATATTATCTTCTATTTCAGAAGTTGATCTGATTGGTACATTCTTTCACTTATTCCTATGACATATTGCCCTTTACCTCCTCTTCAGGAATTAAGCTACTGTTTAAAATATCCTCCGTGAAAAATGTATATATACACACGTATGTACCATATGAGATTAGAATTTAATGTGCACAGAATTTATATTAAATTACTCATAACATAGAAAATAGTACACATCCATGATGGGATTTATTTTCCCATGCTAAAATAAGTGTTTTGTTGTGTTTATGACATCACCCACTTAGTGTATTAGTCTGCTGGGGCTGCCGTAACAAAATACCACAGCCTGTGTGGCTTAAACAACAGAATTTATTTTCTCACAGTTGTGGAGGCTGGGACTTCCAGATCACAGTCTAGCATGGTTGGTTTGGGGTGAGAGCTCTCTTCCTGGTTTGTGGACTTTGTGGTTCCTTTCTGCATCCTCCCATGAGATTTCCTTTGTGTGTGCGCTGAGGGCAAAGAGTAGATAAACGCTCTGTGTCTCTTCTTACTAGGATGATAATCCTATCAGATCAAGGTCTCATTCTTATGACCTCATTTAACCTGAATTACTTTCAAAGACCCCATATTCAAATGAGCCACATAGGGGGTGATGGCTTCAACATATACATTTTGGAGGGACATAAACATTCAATCCATAAAAGTGAGTATATTCAGGGCCTATTTATGTTTTGATGATAGGTTCTTAAATATACTGTGTTTGTCAGTAGCATAGCCATACCAATCAGTGCCAAAACAGACATACAGGTCTACCCTAGACTTTTATGTCTGTTACAAAAGCTGCATGATTCTCTGAGGTTTGCTTATTGGGGTTTCACTAATTATGGAATAATAGCACAGAAGAAGGAACATTCCAGGCTTCCTCAGAGACACAGGAGGGTGCATCTAGAAACACTGTGATTCTTGAGCTGAGACTTTATTGGTATATAAAGGAGAAGCTGTATATAGTGAGAACAGATGGAACAATACAAGGAGCCTGGAAATACTGACACAATAACAGAAGTCACTGTTTTTTCTCAAGTTTATTTATTTTGATAGAGAGAGAGAGAGAGAGAGAGAGAGAGAGAGAGAGAGAGGAGAGAGCATGCACATAAGAGGAGGGGCAGAGAGAGAGGAAGAGAGAGAATCTCAAGCCCAAGCAGGCTCCATGCCATCAGCGCAGAGCCCTATGCAGGACTTGATCCCATGAACCTTGAGATCAAGACCTGAGGGGAGATCAAGAGTTAGATGCTGAACCGACTGAGCCATCTAGGCACCCCGGAAGTCAGTATTTTAATAGCCAGTGACAACAACTATATTTTTATGTTTTATTTATTTTCTAATTTTTTAATGTATTTTGAGAGAGAGGAAGATCAGGGGAAAGGCAGAGAGAAAGGAGAAGAGAAAAAGAATTCCAAGGAGGCTCTGCACTGACAGTGTGGAGTCCCATGCAGGGCTCGGACCCACAAACCACGGGATCATGACCTGAACCAAAATCAAGAGTCAGATGCTAAACTGAATGAGCCACCCAGGTATCTCTGAAATTTTATTTTAAAATGCAGGGCACCTGGGTGGCTCAGCAGTTAAGCTTTCGACTTTGGCTCAGGTCATGAACTCATGGTTCATGAGTTCAAGTCCCACATTGGACTCTGTGGTGACAGCTCAGAGCCTGGAGCCTGCTTCAGATTCTGTATCTGCTTCTCTTTCTACCCCTCCCCCTGCTCACACTCTGTCTCTATTTCTCAAAAATAAACATTGAAAAAATTAAAAAAATATATAAAATGCAAATCTGAGCATACTATTCCCTTATCACTTTATGCATATGTCTATTAGTGCTTCTTATGTTTTTTTTTTTGGACTTTTCTTTATATGTCTATATTTCATGCCAAGCTGTGGATGCTTCATGACAGACAGAGGGACATTGGTGTCTTCAGTATGACACCTGGTACATAACAGGGACTCAACCACTGCTTCTTGAATGGAAGAGTTTAGAAGTACCTGGCTACTGAGTTGACTTCTTTCAATGTACTTCTCTAACTCTATGATTATAATTCCTAGGAACTCTAAGAGATTAAGATAATCAGAGTTGGAAATCATCTTTAAATTGCATTTCAATTTAATTAAGACCCTGCTGGGAAGAATTTTTTTTTTTTTTTTTTTTTTTTGATTCAGACAATATTCCTTCTGTTCTTTTTCCCCAGTTTCTTTGTTTACTTCAGTACACATGGCCTGGTCGTTAGCATTTGTTTAAATCTTCAAGTAACTGAATCCTCAGACAGAGCAGGGCTGTTTAACTCACTTAAATGTTACTTTGGGGGGTGATTTTTCTTCATCTATACCTCACTAATTTTGAGTATTAAGGCTTACAAAAGTGTTCCATGAACTTATATGTATTTTTGCTTGATTATTCATTTATCAATGTAGCCTGCATACTTCTATTAAATTTAAAAAGAAATCATTCACTAAGGAAACGGTCTCTTTGTTTCCCTTCTAGATAACATGAAAGAGGATAATCAGTCCAAGTGGAATCTGACCAGTCTTCCCTATCGTGGTAATGTTTATGTATTGTACTGTCCCTCTGTATTGTAAATGCTAGACAGTATGATTTAAAATATAGTTACCAGCTTTCTTAAAGATACGCCAATACAAAATAAATTGTGTGGCTTTCTGTTAGTCTAATATTGCAAAATGCAACAAAAGTTCTGTATTTGTTTCACTGGTGTCAAAGCAACTTGCCTCACACATTCATCCTCTGTTTACAGTTACACTGAGGAAAGCTTTACAAATAAAACTAAAATCTAGATCTTGGTTAAATTTCACTGGTATTTTGATCACATAAATTGTTTGAGGCTGTTTTTGTGTATATGTGTCTGGTTGCAAGGGGGCACTCACATGTATCTATGTTTTCCAGAATGCGAACATCTTTCTGGGCTAGAATAACTATGTAACCATGTAGAATCATTCGTCAATATTTTCACCCAAAGTAAAAAGTGCAACAGAATGAAAAAAAATCATTTTGATTTGAGTCCATGAGCTCACCATAAGCGATGTACCTCAAATGCAATTTCTGAAGATTTATTGTTTACATTGGAGAAACTTGGACTCAAGAATTTTTTTTTTCCACTCCGTTCCAGCTCTACAGGCTTCCCATCACTCCTGGATCACAATATGTATCCAGTATAAATGAAAGACGATTCAAAGAGCCCACTCCTCAGGCCTCAGTAAATTCATACTAACTCTTAAAAAACACACACACACACACACACATACTGTGTGCCCAAAATAGCACGTTGGTACATTGTCGTGTTTTGCTCATGGACTTCTCAGTGTTTTGCAGATTCTGTAGGTACAGGTTTGTGTTCACTTTTCCACGACCTGGACATATCCTTACTTTCAGGAATCAAAGGGATCCAGTCCTGTTTGGAAGTGGCAGAGGCGTGTGTAGGGGATGTGGTCTGCAATGCACGGCTGGCCCCTTACCTTAAAGCTTGCTCAGCAAATGGAAATCTGTGTGATGTGAAACACTGCCAACGAGCCATACGGTTCTTCTATCAAAATATGCCTTTTAACATTGCCCAGATGTTGGCTTTTTGTGACTGTGCTCAATCTGATATACCTTGTCAGCAGTCCAAAGAAGCTCTTCACAGCAAGCCATGTGCAGTGAACGTAGTTCCACCCCCCACTTGCCTCAATGTAATTCACAGCTGCCGAAATGATGAATTATGCAGGTGAGTAAAAACACGCATACCTTACTTTCTTATTTCGGCACCTTATTTGTTACAGTCCAGTCCTAACACTTGATCTCATTACATTAGCTAGAGTTCCCAGCGTCATCCAACATGATGTAAACAAAGCCAGACAATCCATGTTTTTGATTCTGTGGTACATGTGTAGCATCCTTTTTGAAATTCAGATGCAAAATATTTTTTCAGAATAAGCAAATTCAGTATGTCAAAATTGGTAGCCATGAAATAGCATTATTAAAATTAGAAATTCTAGTTAGACCGATGAATTAAAAAGTAGACCTGACTTGCTTGTCAGTTTAATTTGTTTTTTGTTATGATTACATAAGGCTATTAAATAGCAGGGATTTTTGTCAAGGTGACTCTTCAAACTTCAGAATTAATCTTTCTCTCCTAGGCTGGAGATGAGGAAGGAGAAGGTAGCTTCTCTGTCCCATATGTACCCCATGCTGTCAGAAATGTACACATTCTCCTCCTCCCGACCTCACACCCTTGACTTTCAGGGGAGTAATGTTAGTAGTTTATTTGTTCATTCAAATAAATAATTATCAAGCACCACCTACGACTCTAGGCATCAGTGTACACAAGACAAAAATATTTGTCCCACAGAGCTTACGTTCTAGGAGGGGAAAAGAGATAATAAAGAAAATAGATATTATAAGGTAACACGTGTTCTAGACATTAGCACACAAAGATGCAGAACATAATAAGTGAGATTGTGAATGGGCAGAAAGAGTTGCAATGTGGACAGGGGGTCCCAGTAAGGAGCATTTTACCAGGTTTAAGGAAGTGGAGGAATGAGTCTCTGTCAGTAAGCATCTGAAAACAGAGATACCAAACAGGCCAGCCAGGGCTGAGGGAAAAATAGGGCATGTTCAAAAAGCAATGAGGGTAGAGCGTGCATGGGGGAGAGCAAGAGGAGATGCAGTTAGACATTAACTGCATGTAGGCAGGGAGGCCTGGATCACCTAGGGCCCAGAGGGATACTAAGGACTTGGTTTTGACTCCTAGTAAAATGGACGGGTTCTGGAGGATTTTGAGCAGAAGTATGAATAACCTGGCTCACTTATTAAAACTTCGACTCTTGCTGCTGGTTGAGACTAGGCTGATCCTTTCCAGGTAATTACTCCCTGATCTAATTCAACACTGGCTTTTTCTTTTCCTCACTACAGTCTTCATTAACACGTTTCCTGGTATATTCAAGATGAATTTATCTTTTGTGTGGTAAGAAATCCTCAGTTAATTGGACCTCTTTGGATGAGTAAGAAAATCCAAGAAAGAAGAATACTGAATAAATTCGATGAATCGAAATGATTTGTAACATTGCTGTAACCATGTTAAGGGAGTGTTATTTCACAACCAGCATTAAATCATACCATGTTTGGATTCATCTTGTGCTTCTCTTTGGAATAATTCTTCATATCAATTTGCCCAGTGCCTTCCAGCAGGGACTGTTTTATTTAATTTCATTCAAATAAATAAAACACCCTAAATAGCAAAATCATTTAAAGATCAAAATAAACATTTAATGCAGAAGAGTAGTCTAGTGTATGATAGCTCAGAGCAAGGATTGTCACATTTGTCACTGTGCCTTAACCATTGGCGAATGAGCTAAAAGATTTAATACCAATTTCCTGAAGGGACTGATTCTCGGTAAACTGCTTCTATAGCCTTTTAATTACACTCCTTTACTCTGCCATTCTGACTTTCAGAATAGCTCCAGATCTAAATATTTGCCAAAAAAGACAGATGCTTTCTTGCGACATACATTCTGTAACACAAGGAGTAAAAATCTGAGTGCTAGAACGTTGACATAGTTTTTGTGTCCACCTATCACATAGATTGCTAAAGTTCTTAAGAAAGTCTTATTTGAGGATCCTGTTTTACAAAGGTTTATCAGTTATTTTGAGCTTTATTAAGTAGAGCTCTTGAGTGAATAATAAAATTCATAATGTAAATATGTTTTATAATGCAATTTAGATTTTTAAACTCGTATCTCAAAAGTCTTCATTTTAGTGAAATATTGTAGTTCATTGATTCTAAGATGCAGTGTTTTTACACATTTTAATATCTCTAAAATCTTCGGAATGAGTTTCAAGCTCAAAGACAAGAACATATTTATTAAATTAAAACAATAATTTAATTTCCAGTAAGTTATTTCAGTTATAATAAGATAATGGTCTCTCCTATAATCAATGAAATGTAGTAAAAAATGTTTGATTATACTTTTTATCATATCACAAATAGAATATTTACATCTACCTGTTAATCATCTACCTATACCAATAATGAAAACTGATAATATCTTAATAGCGAGGACAGCTTTTTTCCTTTTTTTTAAAGCAATCCCTGTAAAAATACCAGATGTCTCTGTGAAGGGGTTTTCAGCTTTACCTAATTCCAGTGCCAAGACCCTAGGTATACTTCCTTATTATCTTGAAGTTATTTGCATTTAATTCGCAGAACATAATATATTGCTTCCCTATCAAATTCAATATTTTACTAGCAAGTGATGAGATCTGCTGTTAAAATCCTTGAAGAGCTCTGTGATGGATTCTGAAGTACACGTTCCTGAACCCAACTCATGTGGGCATTAGTGCCTTTTCAGACTGATGAGTATGGAGTTGGTAATTTTTCAGCACAAAGACTCCTGTGTATAACCACCTCTCCGAAATGCTTGGTGCATGGTCTTCAAAACTAGAGGCACTTAAAAGATGTCATCTTGTTGCCTTTCACCTTTGAATATCTTGCAATTATGCAATTGCATATCTTGCAATTTTTATACTTTTTAATGTACATTTACATGTCTCATATAATTTCTGCCTTTCAGGATTAATTTAGAGAGTAAGAACTGTGTACTTTAGATTTATTTTCACCATGTGCAAATAGTCCCTTAATGAATATTTTATAGAGGTGATGGAAATATTATGCAATATTAGTAGTCAAGGTGAAAAGACAAATCCCTGTCATTTTCTCAAGAAAATTTTGCCTTAGGAAGATTTCTAGCATTTATATTAACTTAATGTAATTCAGATGAAAAAATCCACATGACAAACCACTTCTTCAGTGAGAATGTTATGTCTTTTATCTGCTACCTTTTTTGCTGAAGAGCCTTTACTTGGGGAGAAGAGAGCATTTGGGTTTTAAAATAAAATTTCTGTCCCTGTTCCAGATACTTGAATACATATTAGGTTTTGAAACTCCTTTATTTACTTGAAAAGGTCAAAGAAGGCAGTATAAAGACTATTTTTCAACTAATTTTGTCCAATAGATATATACTAGAAGATGAGATTATGTTTTGCCAATTATAATTTTGTTTAATGTTCATTTATTTTTGAGAGAGAGAGAGAGGCGAAGAGTGAGAGTGGGGGAGGAGGAGAGAAAGAGAGGGAGACACAGAATCAGAAGCAGGCTCCAGGTTCTCAGCTGTCAGCACAGAACTCAACTCGGGACTTGAACTCACGAACCAGGAAATCATTACCTGAACCGAAGTGGACTCTTTAACCGACTGAGCCACCAGGCTCCCCTGTTTTGCCAATTATAAATGTTTAGGAGCTTAAAGAAAATGATAATGCAATATAGTTTTATGTGTATGACTCAAGAAAGCAGTGAATAAAAAGTATTTTCTTAAAACAATTCTTACTTTTGAAAGCCAAAACTCTATAATGTACGCACTTATTTTAAGTCCCATGGAATAGTTACAATATTTGACAATATATTAGGTCACAAAGGCAAATGTAATACATTCCATGTGCAGAAATTATACCAACTGTATTTTACATTTTGCAATGTAACCAGAAATCAATAGCAAAAATGAAAACAAAATAATTCCATTTCAAAAAGTTACTTATAAATAATTGAACAAAAAATAGAAAATTGCAGAATATCAAGAATATAAGGATAATGAAACACTGTGCACCAAAACATTTAAACCTGAAACAGAATTTCTATCATATAATTTTTTGCCACATTTAACTCATATAGGTAATGTGTATTAATTTTATGATTTTTAATTTAAAAAATTTTAATTTTAATTCAGCATTTTTGCAGAATTTCATGACTAATTTTCTGAATGAAATAACTTCCATGAGTACATAACTCCCACAACTTAAATGTAGGAAAATATATATTTAAAAATGAACAAATGACACCTATGTGTGAATTATTCTCTATCAAATTATAAATGATAAACTTTATTGTCAATCCTTATATTTACATGATATTTCTATGTAACCTTTAATTGAATTAAAGGAACATATTCTCCTAGCTCAGAATTTTGTAGGATTTTCTTAAATATAAATTTTAATAGATACTAATAAATCTTTGTCATTATGTTAAAAAGCTGATTCCTTTAAAGTTTCTTAAAAATGAGATTATTAAAAATAGATTACGGATTTAAGCAGAGTAGCACATTGTGGACAAATAAGCTCAAGATAAATGTTATTTATTCAGAGGATTTTCAGTGACCTATTCACCAAAGTGTAAGTAATTTTAGGTGATCAATATTAAGTAAGAAGATTAATATCCTTGGTTCCAGTGAGAATATCTTCTTTCTGAGAAAGTTTTAAAAATGAAATTATTGTACATTATCTAAACTTTTATTCAGAGCTAGAACAGCAGAATCAAATATGTAGAAAAGTTATGAATGGGTATGGTTATATGGATTCTCGGTCATTAAATAAATTCATCATGTTTTTCTTTAAGTTAGCTCTTGCTGCCAGAGAAGCTCAAAGTGTTTTGTAAATTCTAATTAGTCTGCTTAGAAATATTGAGAAAGAGTACAGTACCTCGGTCAAGAGCCTTTTATGAAATCACTTGGTAAGAGACAGTGACCAAATGCTAGCCACAAGAGCACATTCTGCTTCAAGAATATTGCTAATAAATCCACCAAGTAGTTCATACTGCTCATCGTCACCCATTGAAATAAAATTAGTAATGAAGGATGATTCATCCAGGAAATCCTAAGCTTAGCCTCTGTCTTTCATCACAAAAGGAAAATAATTCATGAGATTTCTCTTCTTTCACAGTCTCTTTTGGGATGCTCGAGCACACAGCCTTTGTTTTCAGCTGTGTACTGGCATTTAGAGAGCTTTTTGTTTTATGTCAGTCTTTCATTAGGTGAGGCAGCTCCACATATTATTGTGAGATGTTACTCAGACCAATTCCACTTCTTGATTCTTCCTAGGAGGCGCTATAGAACATTCCAGTGGAAATGCTGGCAGCATGTGACTAGAAAGTGCCGTGAAGATGAACTCTGCATCAGTACCTTAAGCAAGCAGGACCTCACTTGCTCACAGAGTGATGACTGCAAAGCAGCATACATTGGTACCTTGGGGACAGTCCTTCAAGTGCAGTGCACCTGTAGGACCATCACACAAAGTGAAGAATCTTTGTGCAAGATTTTCCAACATATGCTTCACAGAAGATCATGTTTCAGTAAGTTCTGCATATTCAGTAAATTATACATGTATTTTTTGGTTTTTGTCTATGCAGCACAAAGTACTAATCCAGCACAGAATGTTTAACAAAGACAACCTTATTTTGCTATTCCATTTTAAAATGTATTTTCTGATTGTGTATTTGCTATTTTATTCATTTGCATGTGAGTAGTGTATGTTTTTTAATGTATATAATTGGTCCCTCCTAGTTATCATTCGCTGATTTCAATATCAGTAGCATGAAAAGTTTCTCTTACCAGATTACTGAAAATATCAGGTACCTATTGTGAATAAGAACCCCAAAATGTAGTGGCTTGAATTAACCATTTATGTGCTCACAATTCTGCACAATGGGCTTAGTTGGGTGGTTCTTCTGATGGTCTTGCTTGGGGTTTCTTCAAGTAGCTACTGTCATTAAGTGAGTCAGCTGAGGCTGGATGGTCCAAGATGGTGTTTAGCAAACACTACTGACTGGGATACATGGTTTTCTCCTCTTCAGCAGTCGACTCTGGAATCTTGCATGTCGGCAGCAGCATTCCTATCAGCTAAGCCCCTGTGTGCATGTAGTTACCAATTGGCTACTTCTGTCACATTTGCTAATGTCTCATTGGACAGAGGAAGTCACATGCCCAAGCCCTGAGTTGCTATGAGAGGGAACTGTACAAGGATGTGTATACTTAAGGTTGGATTCATCGGAGGATCATTAATTTAATAATCTACTATATGACTGTCCCAACCTCTGTAAAATATTCACTCTTGGATTTAGTTTTTCTACTCTTGATCTTTAACATGTCTGTGGATTAAGTGTAATAACAGGATGAAAACACATTTTCTAAAGGTATTATTTACTCAATCTTAGGAACAAGAAAACAGAGATTTAGGAATTTAATTTGTCTACAGTATCAGAGTGAGCAGGTGGTTGATAGGGACATATATATGAGTCTTATAGAACAAAATCTAAGAATATGATCACATACTAAACCAAGACTTCCCTATTATCCATCTTCTGGGTTAGTCCTTAAAACCATCCATATCTTAAAATACCCAAACCCCATAAGCCCCTCATTGTAACCACCACAGCTACAAATACGATTCCCAGGAGAAAATAATAGATTTTTACTGTTTCATTGCAAACCAAATCTTTATATTTATACATATATTTGACAGAAAGAGGTATGTATATATCTATGCCTGTAACAGCCTATATATAGATATGCACATTTTTTAAATTTAAAAATTTTTTTCTTCAATACTAAAGAGATACACATTAGCTAATGTGATCAGAGTTGTGATTTGTTGTGTATTAGGTAATAGATATACAACTCAGAGTATATGGTTTTCATTCTAACAGACGTCTCTGGAATTTCTACAATTTCTACAATTAGCATGGTGCACATACGTCAATTGAAACCATGGCACAAAGTGGGAAATTGTAGCATTACATGTACTGAGTCATATTCTGTAAATAGTCTTCTCTGATTAATATTAGGTGGCTAACTCTTGGAACTAAATGTACTTATAATGAATGACTCATAACATTACAGAAGGAAATACCGAATGCAATAATTTAAACCAACAGAAATATGTACAGTCACAGTACCATGGTAATTTAAAAGTGGGTTTCTCCATATTAAGTGGTATCCAGGAAACAAATGCAAGATCCTACAGGTTAGGGATAACTTAGTTCTTGGGCATAAGCTCCCTAAAAATGCCAGTGCTGGCAATCTAATTCTAGTTTTGAGCCTGGTTTTCACCCATGTGTTTTTAATTATTGTTGTATTTGACTCGTGTTTCGTTTAGGTGCTATAACCTGTCCACAGCAAAAACCATTTGTAGAGAAAACAGCAGAAATGGACATTTTAAAAAAATCCAGAAACATGGAAGTACTATATAATATTTTGGAAAAATGAAAATTCACAACTCTTTGCCTTTCTTCACTCACCTGATCAGACTAAACTTAGGAGATTTTCTTTTCAAACATTACCTACTGAAGGCAGGAATTTCAAGTGATAGGTTTGTAGCGTTAAAGGAAATGTCAAGGCTTTCCATCACAGTTCTTGAATTCATAGGAAAAGTTTCAAACAAAAACAAAACTAAGTCCTTATGTCTGGCTAGTTCTAACAAACCTTTCTCCCTTGCTCCATATACTTGAGAAGGAGCACAGGGACACCTTTGAATGAACTCTTTCTCTAACCATTGCCTCCCAACTCCCGGTCATTACAGCATGCTTATGCATTATCAAAATCAGCTGATTATCAAAATCAGCTCATTTCCAACGTTGTGGAGCCTCTGCTCACTCTACCTGAAAACAGAACCGGGTAGACTGAGTGGGCTGGCACTTAAGGGAAGACTTTCAGTCTGTCACCTTTGGTTGACTCAGAAGCATGAGTCTTCAAACTCATTTGACTTCTCATCACAGTAAGCAATGCACGTTACATTAACTTTTCATGTGCAATGCCTTCTATTAAAAAAAAATTCTATTCCATTAATTTTTTTCAATGCTGACTGCTACCCACTAAAAATGAGTTCATGACTAACTAACGTGTTGTTCTCTTAAGCTTTAAAAGCATTTGCTTGGAGCATAAATTCATCTAGAAATAATCTGCATTGATATACTCAAGGCACTCGTAATAATTACAAATAATTAGAGTACCTATCATTTATTGAATGCTTATTTTTGGTCACATCTTCGCATTCAGTCTTAACAGTTCAATGAACTAGATACTATTATTTTCTGAGTTTCACACATGAGGAAAAAGAAGCTAAGAGATGAAATGGCTTGCTCAGGGTTCTCTACCCAGGCTGTGTGCAGTAGACTCAGGGTCCAAACCCCGGCTGGCTGACTTGGAGCCCACTATGTTCTTTTTTTTTTGTGAGAAGGCAAAGGCAACAAGCTTGTGTCTCTGGTATGCTCCAAAGTCCTCTCAGCTGGAACCTCTTAGTTCTGGTACCAGAATGAAGCTTTGATAACAGGCTCCAGAGTGTGTTTCTGCGTCCTCCATTCCTGTGGCAGGACCAGATTTAGGCACCTGAGCATCCTGAACAAACTGTATACTCGACCACTAACTTCCTCTTACTTACACCTCTCTGGATCCCTACAGATTTGCTTTTCTCTGATATCTTGGTGGCAGTTAGAGCTGAGAGAGTGGTGGGGAAAATGGAGCAGGAAGGAATTGGTTAAGACAGAGGCCCACAGAAGTGGGAAAAGTGAAAGCAGCACTGTTGTGTTTCCTTGTTACACTGAAGGATTCAGCCGACAGGTGTGAGTGTACCTAGCGGGGACAGGAACGTTCTTTTTGCCTTGCTCAAAGTTAGGTGTTTTAATGCCAACCACAGTCATCTAAAAAGGATTTGGACAATCCCTATTTGGCCCTAAAGACTAAGTTTTTTCTTTTTGAAGAATGATTTTTGAAAAATAAAAAGAGACTACCTTTCTCTGTTAAACCCTACAGGGAATGGAAATCATAATAATACAGATATAATACAAGCTTTAAAAAAATTTAAAGAATACAGAAAAGAATAATAAATTCTTCCCCCAATCCCATTGTTTAGAAAGAGTCAAGGTTAAGACATTTGGTATACATTTTTCTGAAACCTTATTTCTTGTAATACACATACAACTTGAATGCCTTCTATACTTTCAAACAGATGCCTCTCTCACACTGACACACACATACACGTATTTGTAATGTGATCAAACCATATAATGTGATCAAACCATATATGCTGGTTTACAACTTACTTTTTAACTTAAAAATATATGGTGGGCCCATTTGCCAGTGTGTACATATATAATGGCTTTATTCTTTTTAAAGCCTACATAGTAACCCATGGTGTATGTGCACGCATGCGTGCATGTGCCTATACCATAATTTATTTAATCTGTAACTATTAATGGGGACATTTAGATTGAATGTGATTGTTTATTACCATAGGAATTGCTGCAATAAATATTATTGCACATTTTAGTCGGCATTTCAACAGAATATATTTCAAACAGTGAGATTACTAGACTATAGGATTTTTATGTTTTTAAATCTGGTAGAAACTGGAAAAAGAAATTTGTTCCAATTACTTTCTTAGAGAGAAAAATCTTAACGTTTTAATTTGCATTTTTATTATAAGTGATGCTGAGCATTTGTTCAGTGGTTTGTTGGAAATGTATTTCTTTACCTACTCATATTCTTTGCCCAAAATATCTGCCTTTTTCAGCACTGGTAAGTGGAATTTTTATTGCCTATATCAGATGTTTGTATTTGTATGTGAATATTCACGAATAAGTATACCTCTTAAAATGATGCTGAATTCATAGTGTTATATGGCAAAGAGATGATCTGATATATTATAGTCTTGGGTTCAGATCTTGGCCCAGCTATGTTATCTGGGTTATGTAAAGAAGAAAATTCCTTTTCATTTCTTGAACAGTCACGCATTCTTCAGCTGGATAATTTCCTTTGCTATAAAAGACATTTTTTAAAACTGATTAATAGTTACTAAAGAAAAAGTATAGTAATAATAAAAACAGATTATTAAAAATAGAGAGCAAACCTATGGTTTCCAGTGAAGAGGTAGATGGGGAAATAGGTGAAGGGGATTAAGAGTATACTTATGGTGATGAGCACTGAGTAATGTATACAATTGTGAGTCATTTCATTGTATACCGAAACTAGCATAATACTGTATGTTATTATACCTGAATAAAAAATATAATTTGGGAAAGATTTTTAGAAACTACAAGTATGAAAAATAATGGTGTCTACTATTCAATTTAAGATATAGAGCATTGCCATTATTTTTAAATATTTTTAAGTTCCACTTCATATCACATCCTTTCTTCCCCAACTCAGAGGTAACCACCCACACACTGATGAACACGTGAACGATACATAACAGTTTTACACACACATGTATGATATTGTCCAGGACAGTTGTTCTCAATCTTGACTGAAGATGAGAATCACCAAGAGATTAAAAGTTCTGAGGCCCAGTTAGCTAATAAAATTACATTGTTTGGAAGTAGGACAAGGGTGTCAGTAGGATTAGTCTCATGGGCATGGGGCTAGTGCAATCACACAGAGCTCTGTGTTCAGAAGGGTCATGAACTTAGGCCTTCGTGTTCTGCGTACATCATCTTGAAGTTTTTAATAACTGTGTATTTGAATTTATGTTTTGTAAATAAACTCCACTGGAGCATTTGCAAGGTGGGAGGAGCCTTAGCTCCTGTGTGCTTCTGCCTCCTGCTACTTCCCCTGGGACAAGCAGGTACTTACCTGCCTGCCCCACCCTTGGTATACTCCTCCACTCCCTACAGTTCACCTGCCACCAGACATTTGCCTTTGCATTAAAAAAAAATTAATGTTTATTTAATTTTGAGAGGGGGGGTGGAGGAGAAGAGAGAGAAGGGGACACAGAATCTGAAGCAGACTCCAGGCTCTGAGCTGTCAGCACAGAGCCCAACCCGGGGCTAGAACTCACTAACCGGAGATCATGACCTGAGTCAAAGTTGGGCACTCAACCAGCTGAGCTACCCAGTCTGCTGCTGCCTTTGTATTTTTTAAAATGATATTGAGCCTTCCAATACATGTGTGTAGATTTTCTTTTAATATCTTTTAGCTTTTTTGAATTTACTTTGGGAGAGTGTACACAGGGGAGGGGCAGAGAGAGAGGGAGAGAGAATCCCAAGTAGGTTGCACACTGTCAGCACAGAGCCTGATTCAGGGCTCAATTTCATGAACCATGAGATCATGACCTGAGCTGAAGTCAAGAGTTGGACACCTAACCCACTGAACCATCCAGGAGCCCCTGTATGTAGATTCCTTTTGATGACATTCAATAAGCTTTTGTTTTCTCAATGAAAATAACTTCTCAATAATAATTTTCTTGCATTATGTTGGCTATAATTATTTCTAGATATTACTAAATAATATAATGGCTGCTGCAAATCACATGTTACAAATCAGATATATTATACTTTCAAACTCTTTGCAGTTGAATGATAGAAATTTATTTGATTTTCATATGTGCATTTGTATGCAGCAACATTTGTAAACACTCACAAATTTAAAAGTTTTAGAATTCTTTTGTATTTCCTATGTAATCATATGTTCTTCAGTAATTATAGTTTTGCTTCCTCTGTCTAAGGCTCTTGTACTTTTCTTTTTTTGTCTTCCCCTGTCTTCACATCTAGGACCCACAGAAAAATGTTAAATATAAATGGTGACAGTGGGTACACTTGTTCCCAACCTTAAAGGACCTTCTTTCACCATTTTAGCGGGAAGCATAATGTTTGTCCTTATGTCTGTAGATACTATACATCACAATAAAGAAGTTCCCTTCTATTTCTTGACTATAAGCCCTTAATAAAAAATGAACATTGATTTTTAGTAAGTACTTTTTCTACCTTTGAAGTTTTCATTTAAAACATGTTCAGGACTTTTTAATCATAGTCTTATAAAAGAGTGATTGGTTACAGTGCCAATTTTGTCATACTATTAGAAATAGAAGTACTCTGTTCATTTCTAAATATACTCAAGGATCTCCATTTGAATGAAAATGAAGGGAAAAAAACCGTAGTAACCGATACCCTGTCTCCTCTCTGTCACAGTCAAATTTCCAAGAATAGTTGGTTGCCTGTGTTCATTACTTCAATTTCTTCATCTCTTTTTATATATTGATCTACCGAGTCCAGTGTGGTCTCTGGATACAGATCCCTTCGTAAAACATAACCTACAAGATGCCAACCATATCCATGTCAGAGATTCTGGAAGTCCTTGCCTTACTGGAATCTTAAGCCATTTTCAAGAATAGTTTAATACTTTCTTAATACACATTTTTTCTCTCTTGGTTCTTATTCCTCTGATCACTCTGGATGCCTCCTCTATGTTTACCTTGTAGGGTAATCCAATTGGCCATTTAATATTTATGTTGTTTAAATATTAGTCGTAGTCTCTCTACTAGAGTAACTCTCTAATTTTCTCCTAAGAGATGTTCTCTGTGGCCACATCATGACCCCTTCTACTTTAGGGCAAAGCTCTTTTCTAAGCTTCAGATCCAATTATCTGCCCACCTACTCAATATTTTCTTTTGGATTTTAAAATTATTCTAGATCTTGGGTGATGTGCAATCCAGATGTTGTTGTACCTTATAATACATAGGCAACCTGTAACTAAAAAAGACTAGTTATTCTCTGCCATCCTTCCAACACAAGCATCAAACACCATACACATACTGTATATGTGTGTGTATACATATATCATAGACTTATATAGTGTATATTGTAACAGGGATAGCATATAATGTAACAAGGATAAAATAACCTCAATAAAAGTTTCCATTCAAAATAAGGAAAAATGGAGAGTAAGAGAACACAGTAATGAGATCCTGCTTGATAAACATTGGGAACCCTCTCTTGCAGTGTGGATTTCTTTGGATACCTGGGAAGGAACCACCTTCTTTGGCTCTCATTTTGCCCACTGCAGAGTTCTTCCTTTGTCCATCTTCCTCCATAGCCATATCTGAAGTAGATTTAGGGGAAAATGCCCTCCTTGAAGAATATGGACCCCTCATAGACTGTATCCTGTTCATACGGTTTGAGGCATTAAAAGTTTAGCAGTCACAGACTTTTTGCAAATGGACTAGTGGCTCCTTTAGCATAATATCTTAAAAATGAGTTAGGTTTCTAATCTTTTTTGCTTTTATGCAGTTACATGCACCGGTATCCACTATAAAAAAAAGTGTGTTCTTGACTTGGTTTCCAAGTCTGCCTTATTTCCTTGATTCCTCACCCCCATGTCCCCTCTCTCATTTAATGATTTAAGCTATTCTAAACAATAGACTAGAGCAAAAATATAAGACCTTCAATCTGATTTCTACTGCATAGTTGAGTCAATTTGTTTAACTCAAAAATATCAAGTCTTTTACAACTGGAGATCCCTTCCTTCCTTCCTTCCTTCCTTCCTTCCTTCCTTCCTTCCTTCCTTCTTTCTTTCTCTCTCTCTCTCTTTCTTTCTTCTTTCTTCTTCTTCTTCTTCTTCTTCTTCTTCTTCTTCTTCTTCTTCTTCTTCTTCTTCTTATTATTATTATTATTATTTTGGTTTCAATTTCATCTTGAGAGAGAGCATACAAGCAGGGAAGAGGCAGAGAGAGGAAGAAAGAGAATCCCAAGCAGGCTCCACACTGTTAGCACAGAGACTAATGAGGGGCTCAAACCCATGAACCGTGAGATCATGACGGAGCCAAAATCAGGAGATGGATGCCTAACCAACTGAGCCACCTAGGAGACCCTGGAGATCTTTTTCAGTCTTATCTCTTATTATTTGGGATCTAGAAGCAGTCAGCTTTCAGTGTTGGAAAGTTCTTATTTTTAGCTGATCCCTGCCTGAAAACTGGCTATTTCCTACCTGACTTATCTCTTTACTGTAAAACTCTGCACAATGCAGTTAAGAGTAATCAACTCACACTCACTCTAGCCCTTCAGGTGTCTTGATCCTTTCAGAACCTTCTAAGGTCCTTGGAGAAATACCCTGCAGAACTGTCTTCATGACTGAAGAAAGGAAAGTATTGATTCTTTGGATCCTGTCTTTCACTTCTGAGGAGTGATTCCCTGGAAATTGTGGATAGTGTATCTCTGAATGCTTAGTAGAGCCCAATGTACATTTCATGCTGCAGTGACAGAAAATCACTGAGGAGGAAAGAAGGGGTGGGGTGTATGGTGCAAAGTTCAAGGTAAACATTGTGAGGATGCATCTGCACAAAAATAGATTAGGCATTTGGGGAAGCATTTTGATGATAAAGAACAAAGATAAATATTTTTGCATGATTGCCTCCTTCAGAGTGAAGGGATAATGGTATCATCAGTCTGCCACCAACCTGGCAGACTATGAGCACAGTGGAGGTCATTGTTGTTGCTAGGAGGCTTGGCATTCATTACTAGAAGAACTTTGATGGATCAGCCTTAGGGAGAGACAATCTATTCTTGGGACCCACACATAGCCGCCATCTTTGCCACCAGAGTTGTGCTCTTCATGCTCATTGCACAGGCATTGGGTGGCTGAAGAGAGGGCATGATTGACCTCCACTGGGTAGATCATCACTTTACCTGGTTGTTGAGGGCCTGCACTGTAGTAGATCCTCTGCAAGGCATTAACCCAAGATAAAACAATCTGACTACTTTGTGCCACTACTGTGGGTGTTTCCACATCCCTCTTCACCTCATTCAACTCACTTTGTCTACAATCTTCCAAGTTTGCTTTTTTCATCTCTCTTATCATGCAATTTATTACTACCCATCAGTTTTAACTCTTATCCACTTCTTTCTCTACAAAGTAGACAATCAACTGTACTGCTCACACTCTGACAATGGAGAAGCTTTTTATTCATCACTATCCTCTACGGCCACTTATAAGTGGACCTGTGTTGTGGCAGCTATCATTTACAGTTAGCCTTGATATACTGTGCTCTCTGTTTTGGGAACCAGTGACTTAATGGATCTTATAATACTCGGCAGACTATTGGGGGCTATATTTCAAAAGGCAAATGGTCTTTCACCGCAGGTGGCATAGCCTTGCTGCAGAATGTGAGGGGTCTGTGCTGTAACTCTCCTATTAGACATTAGCAAAAACTGTATTTATCTAGAGTGTGAATGAGATTAAGTGAATAAAGTGCCCATTATATAGCAACTATTCTATACACTTTAATTGTTCTGCCTTTAAAAAATCATTGCTTTTGGTCCCAGATTCAGGACTGGACCATTGAGTTTCTTTCCTGATGTCTTACAAAGACTATACACATTTTTAGGAGTTTCTATATTAATGTTTCACTAAGCCAGATGGTTCCCCAACTCTTTTAGGAACAATCTTTCCAATGTTATTGAAGAGCCCAAAGATCACAAAGGCAAACTTCTAAGTAATGAGAGGGTGGACATTAACATTTTAGTTCTCAAACCTGCTAATTTTCAGAAATATCTGGGAAATTTGTTCAAAATGCATTTTACCTAATCTCAGTTATTCCAATTCAGTAGGCCTGGGGTGGAGCTCAGAAATCTGTATTAAAAACAAAAAATAGTGACCCAGGTGGTTGCGATTTTCAACCAAGTTTGGGAACCGCTGCTCTAATCCACATGTGGGAAAAACCTGGTCACCGGCCATCAGTCCCCCAGCCTCTTTTCGCTCACACCTCTCAGAGAATGAGAAACTTCTGTGCTCAGAAAAGCAAGACTAATACCAGGCAGCTTTCAAGGTGGTCCGCTTTATCCCAGTGCCTAAAAACACAGTTGGCATACATTAGCCACTCAATAAATAGTTAATGAATGAAAGAACCCATGCATGAATGAATGAATGAATGAACCAATGTCTACTGTATCTCCATAGCAGCACTGTCTTCTGAATACTGTTGTTTTTCTTTCCCTTATTAGAACTCTTTGAATAATACAGCTTCCTTATTAACGATCACGCTCATTTATGTTTCCACTTAAGCTGGAATTTTCAATTCAAATATTTGACCAAAAGAATCAAGAACAAGACCAGGGCGCTACTGCTCACTTTAATAAAAACTTTTCAAGTCCCTTACTTTCCAACACTTTTCCTCTTAATAGACCTATTTTCAAAAAATCTGAGTAGTAGGAAACTACTTTACATTTGATCCTGGGATGGTGTCAGCACTGTAAATAAGTAGTTGATCCTAACACAGTTTTGCTCTTAAATGTGTGTATTTTCTTAACAAACTCCGTGATATGACTATCTCTATTAATAACAAAGATAAAAAAGATTATCTTCCAAAGATTTGTAAAACTAGCTGGCATTTATGAAATATTAATATAGAAACTCCTAATAATGTATGTAGTCTTTTGAGACACTTAAGAGCCCTTCTAATTAGTACCTGTTTCTACCACTTAATTTCTTTTGTGTAGCCATTTTTCCCCCCTGTCGGTATATTAAGGCCTCATTTTAGATGGCAAGATTGTTAGTAAGACATTTTATTCATCTATTCTGCATTCGATGGATAGATTCTGTATTTGGCTGGATTTCCTCTTGGCTTACATTGCATACGTGTTTCCAGTGAAGGTCTCTATCTAAAAATAACATTCCCTTAGTGAGAGTTTTAATAGAAACTTCATTAAACACACCCATAGATCTATAGAGGTGCATAATACATAATTTTATATATTTTTTTCTAAACTGCATACAATTTTACATGTATTTTTAGCAGAGTCATTTAAAGATTGTGCAGTATGGGTCTATAAAGGCTCCAACTCACCTTCATATATTCATAATTCTTTATTTTCATCTGATCACTGGCTGTCTGAGTCAGGAAGATTATATACTATAAATAAAACAGTGAGCTAAGTGAATTGTGGAAGACATTTTCACTGCAAAAATACCCCTGACCCTCTCCCACTCTGTCCCTCTCACATATGGACACACACACACCCCCCATCTTCTCTTATGGCCAATTCACATAGGTTAGTATTCCAGGAGCTTTATGTTAAGTTTTGGCTTTAAATAAATCACTTCATCTAGCCAAAACCACTGATTTTTTTTAGTTTCTATACAAAACTCTAATTCAAGTCCAGTTTCCTTCAAATTCAGTCCAGGTGCTAAAAAAAAAAAGTCTCTTGGTTTTCCAAGGAACACTCCACAGAATTTCTCCTTCCTGTATTCATATTTATAACATAGCCTCTAAATAGTCCAGTATTTTGTATTTCTGGATTAAAGTGGCTCCATAGTGAATTTGTAGTCCATCAAATTCATAGACACTCACTAATTAATGTATATTTTTCCTCTTAGAAATTAATGATTATTCCTTAGGATCTTGTTTTTCATTATTTGCAAACTCTTTTGTATTCTTTAGAAAATGGGCATGTGTGTTACAAGTTAGCAATACAAAGAATAATAAAAACATACCAGTTCTTTAGAATGCCTTTAGTCACCATCCAGTGTAAAAACTTAGATTCATGGTAAATTCTGTAACTTTTGTTTTTTGTGTTATTTAATATGTAGTCTTAGAATTCTGGATATTTCTCTGGGTTTGGGGCCTCAGGGATAAATCATTGTATTTAACCCTTATGAGATTTCTAACCTAAAGTATAAGTAGGGACTCTTCTACCCGGTTCCTTCTCAGCCCCACTCTTGAATTTTGGTTAAAAATCATGATTAGTGGCAGTGCCCTTAATAATCAAATGATATGTTTGGAAATGTTAACATACCTTAGAGACACAGCCATAGCAATATGGTGCCAGCATGTCTGGATTCAAATAATTTCTCCACCATTTATGAGATAAGTAACTGGACAACTTACTCTCTTTATGCCTCCATCTCTTATCTGTGAAATCAAAAATATAATTAATTGTAACCCCGAAATTTGGTGAAAAGATTATATCAGTTAATTTATACAATGAAGTATCCAGAATGTAGTGAAATTCAGTAAATATTGACTCTTACTTTAGATTTTGAAGGATTTGGGAAATCATTATGATGTCACACAGATGCTGTGGGAGCCAGAATTATTTCTAGATGATCTAAAGGTGACATATTTTCTCAAGATAAGTGATTTCCTAAATACATATTTGCATAATTTTAGGAGGGTAGATGATGAATTCAGACAATTACTTTCAAGCTTTAATGTATATTAGAATCACATGGTTTCCAGTTAAAATGCAGATTCTGACTCTGTAGGTCAGGGTTGGGGCCTGAGATTTGCATTTCTCAAAGCTCCCAGGTGATGCTAATGTTGTTTGATACAGAGATCACACTTTGAGTAGCATGACCTAGACAACTTTTTTTTTTTTTTTAATTTACTTTCGAGAGACAGAGACACAGAGCACAAGCAGGGTAGGGACAGAGAGAGAGGGACACAGAATCTGAAGCAAGATCCAGGCTCTGATCTGTCAGCACAGAGCCTGATGTGGAGCTTGAACTCACGAGCTGTGAGATCATGACCCTAGCTGAAGTCAGACGCTTAATTGACTGAGCCACCCAGGTGCCCCCTAGACAACTTCTTAAGAACCACTGAGGAAAAAAATCTAATTTTATGTCAGTAAGTATGTACATATGTGTGCGTGTGTGTGTATAAAATACTTTGTATATATCATACATAACCAACCTGGTGCATTTTGTCAAGGTAGTCATCTCTTTTTCATGGACACTATGTATGTTAGTGCCATGAAAGAGTTTAAGTAGATGTCTTTATAATTTTAAAACTCTTCTTGAGATAGTAGCTTAGAACAGTGGTTTTCAAACTTTAGCTCCATGAGAATCACCTGGAGGGCTTGTTATTACTGGGTCTTCACACCTAGAGTTTTTGATTCGGTAGGTCTGAGATGGAACTTGGGCATCTGCATTTCTAACCAGTTCCCAGGTGTTGCAAATACTGCTTGTCCTGGTACCACACTTTAAGAATCACTGGCATCGAATGCTCATTGATTCTTTCCTGACATCAGCCAGAGTCTACAGTATTCTCTTACTTGAATCATCACTGTAAGCATACACTTCTGAACTTCCAGTGGAGGCATTTCGATCTTGGTTGTTTTGAAATACTGTGATATTGTGACTTAAAATAAAAAAAAATATGTATATTTGCTTTTCTATCCTATCCCTGGCATAGAGCCCCTAAAGTCCTTGGAATTTCCTGTGACAAGAGTGATAAAGTTATCTTTGTTATTAATGAGGTGACTCTTGGAAAGTCTTTGGATAACCTAAGGATGGAGGCTGGTTGCCAGGGGAACCAAGTGGTTAAAGGGTTGGAACTTTCAGTACCCACTCCCAACTTAACTTCTAGGGAGAAGAGAGAGACTGGAGGCTAAATCAATGGCAAATGGCCAATGATTTAATCAGTCGTATCTGTGTAATGAAGCCTCTGTAAAAACCCAAAGGACAGTGTTGGAGAGCTTCCAGGTTGGTGAACACATGGAGACTCTTGAGAATGCCGAACCTGGAGAGAACAAGGAAGTCGTGCATTCATTCCCCGTGCCTTCCTCTGTGCATCTCTTCCATCTGGCTGTTCCTTAGTTATATCCTTTTATAGAAACCAGCAATCCAGGAAGCAAAATATTTCTCAGAGTTCTGTGAGCCACTATAGCAAATTAATTGAACACAAAGAAGAGGTCATGGGAATCTTTAATTTGTAACCAGTCCTTCAGAAGTAAAGATAACAACCTGGACTTGCAACTGGCATTTGAAATGGAGAAAAGAGAGAGGGCTCTTACAGGGCTGAATCCTTAACCTGTGGAATCTGATGCTATCTCAGGGTTGTGATGTCAGAATTGAGTTGAATTAGAGGACACCCAGCTGATATCTTGAGAATTGCTTGTTGATGTGGGGAACCTCTCCCCTGCCAGGTTGATTTGGTCTCAGAACACCAAAAAAAAAAAAAAATACCATCTCTAGAATCATGATTCTTAAATGTTTCAATTTGCTTACCAAGTCAGGGAAGCAAAAGACCTCATCACCTCCCATTTATCCCCACACAATAAAATATCTCCAGAGTCAACAGCAAGAGAGGTACTGGTTTTGATTAAAGAATAGTTAAGTGATGCCTGTTTTTTATTACGTATAAATAAATTATTAATAAATCCCAGATGTATTTAGTGCCAAGACTGTCATGTTATAAACATGAAAAAGTAAACATGGATCACTAGAAGAATGCACAATGGCCCCACAATTTCACTGTCCACATGGTAATTACTGATCTGATGGATAAAAGTCATGCATCTAAAGGACATCATAACAGTGTCATCAGTTGAGTTTCATGATCCAAAACATGGCATTTAGAAAGTAGTGCAGAATGTGTGCTCCACACTGGGTGAAATTAGACTTGGAGGTGAAGAGCAGCCAAAGGGTGAAGAGGGGGACTCACTGGGTAAGGTTACTTGTTTAAGGAAATCATATCTGCCATGTTAACTTTGGCAGTTTTAAAGAACACCTTGTCCTGGTAGTTAGAATCTGCATCAGAACCCCACATGTAGAATCATCTCAGGACCCATCAGTTCACCCTGGATTTGCTTAACCTCTTAAGAAGGATAGCAGTAGGTTAGACTCCATTAACAGTTTTGACTTTGTGGAAGGCTCTAACTGCTTTGGTACTGTACTTGTGTCTATTCTGGAAGGCACCAGTCTTTGCACTAGAGAGGTAGAGCCTATAGATGATCTTCTCCCATATCTTTAGCTTCCAACTTCATATCACTTGTTATGGAAAGCAATGACTATCAGGTGTTGATGCTCTTACAGCAAATTATTACCTGCCTCAGAGAGACTGCAGAAAGAGTAAAGAACTAATGGCCAGGAACAGATCTTTAAAACATTGCATTATATTAATAATCCTAGGATCTGGGCAAACTCTTGAAAATAATCCTACTATTTCACAAACTGCAAAGAACATTTTAATGGATCTGCTTTAAAAATCATCTCATCATTGTGAAATGATAGCACAGAGGAAACTGAAGCTATAATAATATATAATATCCTTTAAATGGTGGTTTAATAAACATCTAAAGATACTGCCTCCCAGTTTACAGCTGTACTCAGGGTATAAACACTAGATTACTTGTCTTTTGCTTACTCAGTGTCCTACAACCTGAGTACTTAGTAAGTGTGACATGATTCTACTGATTTGATATGTCTTGATTAATTTTCACAAGCAATATATGAAGTAGGTGTTCATTCTTTTACTCTAGAGGAAACTGACACACTAGAATTTGGTAACCTGTCCAAGGTCACACAGAAGGCATTAGATGCATAATTTAAACAAGGAAATTTTGGGCACCAGAAACTGTGATGTTAAAAAACAAAATATACTCCCCTCATCTAATGGTGGGAAAATCAGAATTCGCAACTGATGTTCTATCTCCCAGGGAGTATGTTTATACAATAAGAGAATTTTAAGGAAAAAAAAGTGTTTGATCGGGGACAGTATGGTGTAATAAAAAGAACAGGAACAGGCCTCAAGTTGGAACCCTAACTGCACATGGTGGCATGAAGGAGGCCAGTTATTCTCTCCTTAGACCTCACATTTCTTGCCTATTAAATTTTGGGAATGGCTTAACAGAAATAGATGACCTCTCATATTAGATGAGCTTAATATTCTTGGACTAGGTGACTGAAGATATTTTTGATACCGCTACATTTTCCACAAACTTCCACACTGCCTGTGTATTGGGATACATCTGAAGTAACTTTTTTTTATGCCCAAAGACTGCCAAGCACTTTTTCTTTCTATGATTACACTAAAATTTTAAGAAAGTGTGTATCATTTCTTTTTTTTTTCTTGAGAAATACCCATTCTCTCAGAGATCTAAATTGAGATTTTTAATAAAATGGTTTTCTCGAGTACCAGATTACTTTTTGTTGTTTTGTTTCCCCAAATTCTAAATAGCTTCATGAACAACATATTTCCAACTCACTATATAATCATAATAGGGCATGTGTCATTGCTTCTATTTTTACATTTAAATCTATAAAATTGCTTTATTTTATCAAGGAATATGATCATTTTCACTCAGGGCACATTCAGATATGAGGTGGGACTTTTACTACGTACAAACCCAGTAAGTTGGCCATTATTTGCCCCTCTGACTAGGCACTAGTGTGTTTGTGTGTGTCCGGGGTGGGGGAGTGTGTGTGGGGTTTTTGTTTTGGTAAGTATATGTATATAGAGAATCATTAACTATTTTAATTGAGCTAATTTAAAATTATATTACAGAAAGAGACCAAGCTTTCTCTCATTCCTCTGAAGATTTGACTGTGAGAGGCATCATATCTGGTTGTATCTTCCACCTTCATTGATTAAGATTTCAGTCAGGTACTCTAAGGAATAATCTGGCAGGTTTCTCTTAGGACCTTTCAAAATTCAAACCTCTCTCAAGGGAAGAGACATGGAGGGGATAGCCCCTAAAGATGTAGCCCACTCCAGTGGAGACAAACGCTGGTTTCAGTTTCACCACTAGGTTTACTTGCACGCAAAAGTTCCCAATAAAATCCAGCTGTTTTAAATTGTGTCCACAGACCTGAAACCCAGCAAATTTGGCTTGGCTTCTATTTTGCAGAAAATGTTTCACACGGCTGTAATCTGGAAAGACTGAAGTGTACAAACCCTTAACAGAAACAACAGGAGAACAGCTGTCTCCTACCTTCACTTTCTCCCACCTCTACTCTTAAAGCCTTGGGTGTTTTTAACAGAGGGGAAAATGTCTGTCTCTGAGCATGAGAGATGGTATGAATCATCCATTACTACCTTTGTTGTTCGCTCTAAGCCAAAAAGGAAAGATTAAAGAGTTGCCATTGATGAGTGAGACAACTCAACTTTTGGCATCACTAGAGAAGGAAGGAGCATTTTAAGATCATGGAAGGAAATAAAACAACAAAACAATACTGTTACAATTTGAACAATAACAGGCTTCAGTATGTGAAAGCATCGTGTTATCTTTTCCATTTTCCACTCTCATGCTTTCATTGGCTTCATACAATCCCCTTGTTGCCTATAATTGGGGATGGAGTTAGTGCCAAAGCTGCATAAAATAAGCAATCTTTCCTTTATACTTTCTGTGCATCATGATTGTGTATGCGAAGTCATAAAAATAATTTATTATGAGCATGTGTATTGCTGGCTTAAAGAGCCAAGTATTCTTGTGACAACAGTATAATAGCATCACATGTATTCCCATAAAACACCATATGTGGGCACTTAATAGTTATTGCCCTGGCACCTATATACTGGGATATCATCTTAAAGGGAGACTCCTTAGAATAAAGAACATTTGGTACTTAGACAAATAAAATCCTGTAGATGAGATAGGTGAGCAAGGAGTAGAGATTTATTAAGAATTCACTGATAATGACAATCTTTCGTCTTCCATTAGTTTGTCAGATTGTCTCAAACCTTTTTCTAGAGTTTTTTTTTTTATTCCCATGGGTTCATGAAAAACTTGTACAGTATTGCCAACATCAGCAAATATTCTTTCAGCCTGAAATTGACAAGAATACTCTAACATCCATAGATATGTAGTAAACAGTAAGAATGGGCACAACATAATTTTTCTTCTTCTATTATTTTTGAAAAGCATTTACTTGGGGCATATGGTACAAACTGCAGTAAACAAATTGGTTTTCATACTAGATAACAGAGTGCAGAATGGGTGAAAGCTGCTATATGGCACAGTGTGAGTGATCAGTGATATTATGAAAGTGTGCCTCTGTGATGTAACAGAGACTATTGCCCATTGTCCCTTTCCTTTCTGCTGGCTTCTGGCTTAGGGTGGAATGGCTTCCTTTGGTTGCCTGTGAGCCTAAAGCGTGGCTTTACCAGTCCCAATATGCTTTGAGTACATCAGAAAACTCTTAGACTGGTGCTTAACTATTGCATTAGTACCTTAGCCAGGTGGCCTCTAGACACTCACTGTAGGCATATGATAGGGATTTTCAAAATAACTCAACTGAAGACAGAGGCCGGAACCCAGTAGTTCCAGATTGTTTATCTACTTTAGTTGGGAGTCAAGGTGATCTGCAAGGATAAAAGCCATATAAATCAGATTGTAGTGGCTTTCTCCAAAGGGCAACTTATCTTAGTGATACACTGCTGTGTGTCACTGGGGTCCGTGTAGGAAGATGCCTTTGTTGAGGTCTTTAGTTTTTAGGCCAGCTATGATTCAGTACCTGCATCTCTCTTCACTCACTCTTCCTAGTATAGCAGCTTGAAACGTACAATAGTATTTTGTTTTAAGTACATATGGTAGTTATTACATGGAAAATGTACACTAAGCATATGTCTACAACCCTAATAGCTCCTTCCAACACTTCTACACGGCTGCTTCCACCCAGTCAATTTCTCTCACTGTTCTTTGGCCCAAACTTCCATTACAGCACTCCTCTACAATGGAAATATTGTTGCTTTGAATCGTTTTGTTCTCTCTTTTTTTAAGTTTTTATTTTAATTCCAGTTAGTTAACATATAGTGTTATATTAGTTTCAGGTGGACAAAATAGTGATCCAGCGTTAATTGTTTTGTTCCTTTAATACTGCCACATAGCTGAAAGGAATCTTTGGAGGTAGAACATCTCTTACTGATCCAAAAATATACATATATATTTTTTCAATTTGTAAAACTGGCTTAGCAATTACTCTCTATATATCTTATTATTCTCCACCAACTGCTGTTTTTTCAAAGCCCTTTACTTATTAAACATAGGTCCCTGACCTCTTCTTTCTAATTAAGAACTTCTATTAGTCTACCATAATGTGGTTTAGAATTTTATCTCCCTCCTGTCACCTCCAAAACCATGTTTTCCATTCCCTACCAATGAATCTCCACTCCTGGCCATTCTCTGTATCTTGCTCATTGGATTAGGAGAACTTCAAGAGTAAAGAATGTTGACAATTTCTCTAAATTCCAGTTCTCTTGTTTATAAAATGAAACTAGAGTACCTAGCTTCGCAAGATTTTTTGAGGATGAAGATATTAAGACTCTTATTAGTATAAACAGCGTTTGTGAATCTTTCATGAGAAAGAATGTGCAATTGTAGGGAGGAAGAGAAAGGAAAACAAGGGTAAGAGAAGGGATTCCTTCGATGGTTCTTTTTCTCTACCCTTTCCCCTTCCTATCCTCTTTTCCTTCCTTCCTTTGCTTGGAAAGATCTTGGGCCAATTCACTGAAGTTATCCTAAAGCATCAAGTCATCACAAGAACCTGAGTCACCTCTTATTTAGTCCTCTAAACTGCATTTTCAGTATCAAATAAAACTCCAAGTTACATATATTTAATAACCATATAATCTACTGAGCACTTACTTCGTGCTCTTTTCACATGCTGTCTGGTTTAATTTGGAACGATCATTGTTGTGGTAAGCATTATCCCATTTTAAAAATAAAAGAGCAAAGTCTCAGTAAGTAAGTGGCCTAGGTGTAGCAGACCTAGTTTCTGATCCATACTTGATTCTAATGCTTGTGTCTGCTCTGCTCCATTCTGCTTTCCAACAAAAATCTCCTTGTTTTAAAGGTAACCACACACTGGCTTTCTTCTTTACAATAGTTTCTACCACCTATTTTTAGTTTTTATCTTCTCACATCTGAATTGTTTCCTTGTTAGTCTCCTTACCAAACCAGCCGATTCACTGTGACTTGACTAATTCTCCAACTCTGTCCTGATTGTGCTAATTCTGTCTGCAAAAGACCGCTGTTGCTCTCCTTTCCTCCTTCTTTCATTCTTCCTACATGGTAAACTTCATCGAACTCCCAAGAACACCCAGGATGCAAATCTGTCTTACTTCTCACCATTTCTCAAATGTGTCCCTTCCCTTAGCTCTCCCTGGTCAGTTCCCACCTCTCTTTATTTAAATTATTTCCCTTACCTGAAACCAGATTGAGAACTTCATAAGAGCGGGGTCATGTATCATCCTATCAATATATCCCCATGCTGACTGCCATGGTGCTAGCTTTGAAGTAAGAAGTGATTACTTATCTGGAAAATCTTTACTTGGGTCCAAATATGGTGGTTTCTGCTACATGGTCCTGTGGACATTCATAGGTGACTAGGTGTAAATGATCCATGAACTCCTTCTCCTTCTGCTGGAATGGGTCTCCTAAGTAGAGGGCAGATTTTAAATTCTCTATGTCCCATGAGTACAAATTGAGAAATTGAAGTATGGCAGATTAACTGGCAGCAAATGTGGAATTAATGTTGCATCACACCAACTTCTCTAAGGGGCAATAGGAGTAGCATTTGGGGGTCAGACATCTCCCAAACCACAGGTTGAAAATTTTACTTAGCTCTCAGGAGTAGAGAACAAGAGAAACTGTGGTGTCAGGTGCTTGTATATATGTATGCTTAATAGAGGAAAAGATTATAAATAGTGCCTATATTCAGGAACACAAAATACTATTAGTATGATATTCTCTGGCTTTCCATTGACTAAAAATAGTCATCCTCAATAAACATCCTATACCTACTCAAAATACATAAATATTTGTCTTTCAATCACATATACCCATGTTTTCTAAGTTTTTGTTTTGCTTTAAATTTTTTTTTAACTTTCATTTATTTCTGAGAGACAGAGAGAAAGAGAGCATGAATGAGGCAGAGAGGGAGACACAGGATCTGAAGCAGGCTCCAGGATCTGAGCTATCAGCACAGAGCCTGACACAGGCTTGAACTCAACAACCTTAAGATCATGACCAGAGTTGAAGTTGGATGCTTAACCAACTGAGCCACCCAGGCACCCCTACTAAGTTTTTTTTTTTGTTTGTTTTGTTTTGTTTTTAAGTGGGTTTCTAAGTATATTCCATGGAGAAAATAAATTTAGGTAAAATTTCCCTTCTACTATAGTAAAAAAGACAAAACAACAAGAAACACCTAGACAACACTTGCAGGAAGAAAAAAAAGTACAGAGTTTATTTTGCCAAATCTAAAATTTTCCAATCATTTACTTATAAGAGTTTTTATTTGGCTAACACATAAAAGGGTTCTATAGAACTAGTGTTTCATAGCAAACATTTAAGTAACTCTGCCTCTTCTAAAAACTTTTGAATTTACTGTGTCCACTTGAAATCAGGTTTCTGAAACTGAAAATAACAGAGGGTTCTACTGCAGTGAATTGGCCCAAGAAGATATTTCCAAAGAGTGGAAGGAAGGAAATGAAGATAGGAAGGGAAAAGGAACCAACAAAGGCATCCCTTCTCTTAGTCTTGTTTTCCCTTCCCTTGCTCCCTATAATTGCACAGTCTTTCTCATGGAAGTCTCTAAAATCCCTGTTTATACTAATATGAGTTTTAATATTTTCATCCTCAAAAAACTCTTGTAAAGCTAGGTGTCCTAGTTTGATTTTATAAATAAGACGGTTGAAGCCTACAGAAATTCTCAAAATTCTTTGCTCTTGGATGTCTCTAATCCACTGACCAAGATATTTACCCTTTGCCCATCAGTATAACAAACCTGATCATTAGAATTAAATGCCAGGCAAATAGTTTCTTAACACATTATTGTTGATTGGGTGACTATACGCATTACAGATTAGACACTGAATTTTCATTTATAAAATTGATCATATGTGAAAAATATGTGATTTATCTAATAACCCTTGGTTAATGTCAAATAAATAACTAAATATCATAAAATCATATACTATTTGGTGTATGACACTACACAGTGACAGATGTGCTATTTCAAATATAAAATTGCTAATCTATGCTTTTTGGCCATTAGATAATCACACAGGCATGGCATTAAGATAGTCATATTATACTGTAAATTGAATAAGTATGGTGTCTATTTTTAAGAAGTTTGCTATCTAAGAATAACTAACAACATATATAAATTCAGCTTTCTCCCAGAAATTTGCTAATTTATGTGCAGGGAAGAGATATTGCAATTACATACTTTTTTTTTTTTCCATTTTAAGACTCAATAATTTATAAAACTTTCTGAATTATTTCATCATTCCAAATGGCTATGAAGACTTTCCAAAACATATCCCTTTTCTTCATTTTTTTTCGTAACTCTCTTTTCCCTGGTGTTTTCAATCAACCTATGAGAAATTGTGTAAGCTAGCCAGGTAAAGTCTTACACATTCTCAAAAGGGCAGACATTAGGGAATCATTCGATTCCAAGTGGAAACATCAGAAAGCAAAAGCTATCTGGACAATTAATGTATTGTCACATATACTTCTTCATAAAAAATTTTTCTGTGTGTTAGAAACCTCCATATAGAAAAACAAAAACTTATGAAATTGATTACATATAGTGTAAATTATTCCCACTCTTCTCTTACTTTTGTCTCACTACAAGCTCTCCTAGTGCTTGTATAATATAATTCAAGGTAAAAATTACTCTTAAATTTCAGGAAAACATTCTACCCCAATAAATTCATTCCAGATAGAGGCAGTTTTTAAACAGTGGGGTTATTTTATACTTTTATTTAAGATTCAGGTTGTATCAATGTAGACACAGATTACAGCAACCAAAGAAATAGCCAAGTCTGATTTTAAACAGTTATAACTTATTTTTTTTGTGCATTATTCTTTGTGTGCCCTTTGCCTATGGAACACTCTGGAAAGCTTTATGTATAGTCCTAGTTCTACATCTGTAAAAACAGAAAATGCTCACTGATATCATAGTCTAAGATAACTACCTTGAAAATTGCATTTATTTTTTTAAATTGCTGTTAAATGTCAAAGTTAAAGTGGTTGATTTATTTGATTACACTGAAAATGATGAACATATTTCAAAAGGGTGCACAAGTTGAAACATCTTACAGGTGTATGTATGTGAGTCATTTCAGAAGCTTTAGTTGTTAGCTTTATGTCACCTTTTCTATTGCAGGTTTCAGCAACAGAAACATATATGATCATGAACATTCGCAAGCAGACACTACTAGTAAATGCTTCTTATTGTGCAACACTATCAAATACAACTTGCCCCTATTATTTTTCAAGGGTTTTTCTTAGTCCAGTTGGCTACCACACTGGACAGCACTGAAAGTGTTTTACATATATATATATCTTTACAAATATATATATATATATATATACATATATATATATTCTATATCTTTACAAATATATATATAATCTATGTCTTTACGAATATATATATATATTTGGTCTCCATAAAGGTAGATTTTATATATAAATCATGGAAGATTTTGATAGATTGCATCTTCACTGTTTACCAAATCTGGGATCTTGAACAAGACAACTACTCTGAGTCTGAGTTTCTTTTTCATGTTGAGCTAATAATTCCTATTTAGCTAGATGTTATAAATTATAGCAGTGTTTTTCTAAGTGCCTTTTAAAGTATAAAGCACCATATATACAGAAGTAAAGCATTTTGTGTATTGGACGAGTATGTACGTGCATTTCTTTCTGTGTGTGTGTGTGTGTGTGTGTGTGTGCGTGTGTGTGTGTGTGTGTGTGTTCTGTCAGCAGCAGCAGCATCTGGGAAGTTGTAAGAAAATCAGAATTTCTGCCTCATCCCAGACTTACTGAATCAGAATTGGCATTTTAAGGTATACTGAGATTCATGTTAAAGTTTGAAAAGCATTGCTCCATGTGGTCTCCTTACAGTCTGATCTTTCTTCCTCCACAAACACACATATACATGTAGCAGCTTGAGGGCTAGGCAAAAACAGGTAGGTTTATCATCATGAGTTGATAAAAGAGCAATCTAGAAGAATACTTTATATTTTAACTAGAACTGACCATCAACAGTAGTGGAAAGATAGGTGTTAAATGGCTCATTCCTAGAATAGTGTTTACTTCTGTCAACAGTGAGGAAGAATGGAATGTTTGAATTAGATCATCTAAGGAATCCCATCCAATTTTGTAATTCTTTTATACATACATACTTGTATATTTATTATATATACTCTAACCATGAATATTTGATCAAATTTTCAGTCTATATCTTTAGATCTGTTTTATATGAGCCTACAAGTGACAGATATTTTTAATTCCAAAATTTAAAATTATTGCCTTCTAAATCAATCATAGTGGGGCACCTGGGTGGGTCAGTCAGTTACACGTCTGACTCTTGGTTTCGGCTCCGGTCATGATCTCATGGTTCATGGGTTCGAGTCCCACATCGGGTTCTGTGCTGGTAACACAGAGCCTAATTGGGATTCTCTCTCTCTCTGCCCCATCCCCCACTAGCACTGTCTCTGTCTCTCTCAAAATAAATAAACTTAAAAAAAGAAACGATCATAGTATATTTGTCTAATCTAGTGTTGGTTTTCAGATATCATTACACAATTTTCATGCCAGTTGCTGTCTCAGTTGCTATTTCATTATTTGTAGAAACTATTAAGGAAAATGTAGAACAGTTGAGATATTTTAGTAGTGCATTTGAGACTCACTATAATCTCAAGTCTACTAGATGTGTGAACAACACTGTCCTTCAACCAAGGGCCAAAGAGCAGTTGCCAGCCTCATCAATACCGTCTTCACTAACACTGAGCTTTTTGGTTCATGCCAAAAGATCAAGGCAAATGTTCTGCAGTGCACACTTATTCAAGAATGTGTTTCATGCTTTTGGTTTGTTGACCTACAGAGAACTGTACATATTTAATGTATACAGCTTGATGAACTTCAAGGTAAATATACTCCAGGAAACCATTATCACAATCTATACCATAAGTATCACCACAATCTATACCATAATATAATCCATACCACCTCTGCAATTTTCTTTCTGTCCTCTATTGGCTATTATTTTGCATGTGTGATAAGAACATTTAACTTAATAGCTACCCTCTGAGAAAATGTTTAAATGTAAAATATAGCATTGCTAACAATAGGCCCTATGGCATACATTAGATCTCTAGGACTTACACATTTTGCATAACCAAAATTTTGTACCTTTTGACTATGTTGGAGGAGGTCATCCAGAAGATATTACTGCTGATTGACATGTGAACTGTAGCAGGACAATTGGAAGATCCTTGCCACCTTCCCTGTTCTTGGAATATACATTCTACTCACTGTTATCATAGCCAGAGCTGTTTCAAGGATGCAGTCTTGAGAGAGCAATGTGTTGTTGAGACCATATGGACTGTCTATGTGGGTGAATCCCATTTAAGACATCTGTATAAACTTTCAAGATTCTGGTGGGTGAGTGACAAGATCTATTATCATGTGAGTGCCCAAGACGAGCCTCATATATAAGTTTCCTTCTTATTAAAACACCCACCTACAAATCTGAAGTGGCCTGTCTCTCTCTTTAGTCTTTCCTTGCCCTCTATGTATGGGGGGCTGATTATAGATTTCACTGAGGAAACTCCTGAGAATTGCAAACTAACAGGCTAATACTCGAAGTTTCCCTTTCGCCCTAGCCCCTGGCAAGCATTTGTTTACCCATACATAGTGCAAGAAGATAAATCTAAGACATGGTTTTATCTTCTTTGAAGTTTATGAACTAAATAAATGAATGTGCTTTGTTGACGCATGTTATGTCTATTAAGGTCAAGCATATTATTGGTTCAATTTACTTTTTACAACATACATGTTAGCAGTAGTGGTGTTATACTGATGTTTTTAATACCTCAGTTTATCACGTTACTAATGTGTTATTTTCTCATACTTAAAGATGTTTATATATTTTCTTTTCTTCCCAACTGCAATGCTTCTTAGATTCATCTTAGAAGGTTTTATACACTAATAATTAAGAGTCCATGATATGTGGAATTTTACTACTGATCATTAGGTGAAAAAATTCAAAACTCATTTCCAATTTGGTAATTGAAATGCCTTCAGATGAGAAAAAAATGGCAAAATTAGAAATAGCTCCAATTTGGATATGCAATCAGATCATCCTCGGATTTTCATTCTCACTATGATATTCCCATGGTATTGGCAATATTTTCCTTAAAAATGGAAAGAAGACAATGAAATTTAGCTACACCATGTGATACATTAAAATTAAAATAAATTACTATAAAATATATTTTTTAAATTATTCTATGAAAACGCTCATTTTGTCAAAATTTGTCTTCTAGGCAGACTTATGTATGTAACCTTTTAATTGAAGGTTTACGAATTTGCATTTTGTGATTATGTTTAATTTCTATTTCAACTATTCTGACATTTATTTTTAAATAATTATTTCGTATATGATCTATCATATCTTTAATGATGTATTTACCATTTCATGTAAGTTATATCAAGTAAATTTTTAGATCCCATCAGCCCTCAGCCACTGCTGCACAAGGATTTTGGGAGAGAGAAAAAAAGAAATGATCACATCTCTGTAGCTCATTTGCAGAGAACACAATTTAAATTTGTTCCTAACGTAAGGCTGAAATTAATCTTGATTTCCCGTCAAATGTACAGGGATTTTACAATATAGTTCATAATAGCGTTTAACTCCTCTAGGGTACAAGTTAAGATAAACAAGTCACTGACAGTGTTTATCTATAAATATAGCAGATGGTGTGGGACTGAGGTTGGTTATTAACTCTGCCGACTTTAATTTCATGGTTATAAAACACTGTAAACCTCACTGTTTATAAAAAGCAGAAGAGAATCTCCAAAGGGCTTCAGTAGCCAAGAAACCCTCTGTAACATTAATCTCTCTAACTGATATTCGGTATCCTCCTAGGGGGCAATATTTAAGATTGTGGAGTGATTGCTAGACACATTAAAATTTTCACTGGGATCATTAGCTAACATTTCTGTCATTGATCTATTATAACTTTGTTAATGAGTTCCATGTGAGTGAAATTTAGTGAATGGGACGATTCTTTCTAAATTTTGCTAGGTGAATGTTTAACAATCACTTTAGGCAGATATATTTAGAAGGTAGCCTAATTTGTCAAAATAGTAACCTTTTCTCTTATGCAAAGATGAATCATTGTACCTAACTAGACCAAATGTACTTTAGGGATAGAATTTCATTAGGGAAACTGTAGCATCATTCAAATAATTAGCCAGTGTACATTATATACGCTTACATTTGAACCATGAATCTGCCTCAAATGTTATAGAATTAAAAATATTTTAAATGTTGAAAACATCACACAATAACATAGAATTTTTTCTTTTTTTTCTTTTAGAGAGACAGAGAGAATGAGTATGGGGGAAAGGGCAGAGGGGACTAGAGAGATAGATTGAAAGAGAGAATCTTAAGCAGGCTCCACACCCAGCATGGAGCCTGATGTGGGGCTCCATCTCAAGACTCTGGAATTATGACCTGAGCTGAAATCAAGAGTTGGACACTTAACCAACTGAGCCCCTTAGAATTTTTTAAAAGTAAAACTACCCTTCATATTCTAAATTGATTTGAATATAAACTTTTAATATAATTTTTTTCACTAAAATTTGTGAGATCAATTTGATTAAAAGTCTTCCAAAAAAAAAAAGGAACCACTAGTATAAAAATGGTATTTGAAATAGCTCAATTTTTCATTCTAACTTTAGTGATCAAAAAACGTATTCTATAACCACAAAATTGAAGAAACATTCACACTCTACCTCTATTTTAAATTTAGAAGAGGTTTATTTTTTAGTTCCTAAGAAGAACTTGCAGAAATATATGATAATCCAATATATAAATCAGAGACTTAAAAATCTTGAACTAAAGTGTCTTCACTGTATTAGAGTTTAGACTTCTCAGAAATAGGTTTTCTAATAACAAAAATCTTCACATTTCCACGTCTCATGTTTTGCTCCTTCTCTTGGCCCCACCCTGAGAGCTTTGTTACTGATCTGATGTCTGTCTTCTGTACTTTCTACTGATTATTACTAACATAGACCTCAAATCTCGGCTTCGAAGCAGCTGGCTTCTGAACAGAAGCAACCCCAGGTGGAAAGAGGATGGAATGGGACTAGTGGTAATATGTCTTTCCATCTCCCTTCCTACTCAGAGCCTACTGTCACTCATTGTCATTGATGTATTATCCACTATTCTACTATTTCTACTAACAGCACTCTACTCATACTTAGTCTTCCAGTTCTAAAAGTTCATGAGACAATCAGAGATGACAGCCAAACTTCTCTCAAGAGGAAGATTTATCTCATTTCCCTCCACTTTTTTGAAAGATTCAAATCCTACCTGAATCTTCCTCATCAAAGAAATTGGTTATTGGGCTCTTGGTATGTTTGGCCTTCATATTTGTGTTGAATTGAGTCAAATCTAGGAGTGATTTCACTTAAATTATCAGTGAAAGTCACCTAAAATAGACCTGTTAATTAATTTTAAGGATCGCATGTTTTTCCCTTGTGAATTGTGAGGTGAGGTAGAATTGTGTTTAGCAAAATGTTGCCATGAAGACTAGGGCCATAGAGTGGCCACGAGTTTCCCCTAAGTGTAACAAAGAATAGGTAACAACAATAGAAAATGAAGGAATTTAAAAGAGACAGAATAGGGAAATAAGTAAAGTTGGATGTTGAAGTCTCAGTGGAGGGGCGAAGAGAGTGATTGTAGTTTAGAGACTCTATAGGAATTCATAAATACAGTGGGTCTTAGGGAAAAGTGATGTCTTTAAAAGCACATTAAAACTATCACTCTTGTAAAAAAGAAATCTTTTCTATATGTTAATGGGTAGCCTAAAGTTTCTGCTTTTTCCTCCTGGTCTCTATATAAGGTGCAATGAACTGTCAGAAAATGTAATTTACTTTTCTAATTATGGTTTGGGGGGAGGGTAAGACAAAACAGTTTCCGTAAAGAAATTATCTGATTAAAAGGTAGAAAAAGAGCTGTTAAAATGTAAGGGAAGTGCTCCCACTTTTATCTTCATCTATCGGATTATATTAAGAGTGTGTCAGAAATAAATTACTGCCTTGTAATATAATATAAAGCAAATTACAACCCATGGAGAAAAAGCAATGCGAAACATTTAAATACCGTCATCTCATTTTCATTATTCTCTTTCAGATTATCCAACCCTGTCTAATGTCAAAGGCATTGCGTTGCATAAAAGAAAACATGCGAAGGAAATAACTCTAAGTGGATTTCATTCCCCCTTCAACGGTCAGTTAAAAAATCTATCCTCTATTTTTACTATTTATTCTCTCTAAAAATCCATTAATTTTTTTTAATCTTTTGTTTCTAGGAGACGTAATCTATGCTGTCATGTGCATGACAGTCACCTGTGGAATCCTTCTCCTGGTTATGCTCAAGCTGAGGTAACTGTATACAACTCAGAAGGGAAGGGCTGGAATAGAATCAGCCTAGTTAAAGCACATTTCACAATGGCAGACATTACAAAGGCCCAAGAATGAAAGCTTCTCTGTTAAGACATACTAAATCATTTTTTAATGTGGGATAGGTCCATGGAAACGTTACTCTAAGTCTTCACGTGCAAGAGAAATGTGATCAGGGAGACTTTTTTTTATGTTGCATTTTACAAGCACATGTGCATTGTTCCCCCCAATTAAACTGTTATCAGTCTTTCCCCTGGTTTTCCTACAAAATCCAAGTTGAACTTTGCCACATTCCTTATTCAAATCATTTGCAGAATTGGTCATCTTACAGAACAGAGCTTTTGTGTACTTCATACAGTTTATATTTACCTGAAGATTTCTTCTTCACTCTAATTTCTTATATGCTAATAAACATTATTCGTGTTTTAATATACAATTATTAAAAGAGAGATTTAATGAGGCCTCCCAAGGTACCCTTAGAAAGACTTATTACTATTTCCTGACATTCATTCACTGTTTCCAAATCTTTTTCCTTGGCTGCCCTCATTGCTGGAATGCAGTAGTGTTCCAACGGCCATGCGAAACTTATATTAGAGACAAATCAATCTCTAGATTTCTAAATGTCCAAGGTCTAAAATTTTTCCACTTATTTAACATTGACAAATAGATATAAAATGGTGTGTTTCTGCTTACCTTTCATTTAAAAACAGCCCTCATATTTATAAATCAGTGATGTTCATTATTCATTATACATGTGTGTGTATTTGCGTATAATTTGAGTATCATGTAATGAAGAAATATATGTATGTTAGCATATATGAATATACAACATGTATACACACACACATAAAAGACTTACCAGTACGATTAGGCCTAGAGAAGAGCACCAGCAATAGACCTTTCTCTGACATTCACAGAGGAGGAGTCAGTCAACTACCCAATGCACATACACATATTGCACCTCCAGAAATCTGGCACATTAAGGCCTTGACAACCAGGCAGATAAAATGAAAGACTTTAGTGAGGAGGCATAGGGCAATACCAAGAGATCAGGCATATGAGTCTATGTTCTACCTAAAGACATTCAAATGTATTTATTTTTAAATGTAATGTCTATTTGTTGGATCCCTCTCCAGTGGACCATTAATTTGGTGCTTACCAACACCGGTACTCAAACAAATTGGTTTTCTCCAAGTCCTTAAAGGCTGTATTTGTATAAGAAGATGGTCCTTGGGTTCTAAGATACAGTTTAAGGGCCAAATAATTAGAATCATTTTCTAAGTGGGAAAAAGGCATTGGGATTTATTAAATTTAGCATTATTTGGTTTAAAATATTTGAGAGCACTGTTCAGTTACTGGGCCTATCTAGACATTACATCGCAGACATATCGTTCAGAGAGGCACAAATGGTTTTCTAGCCTAGCAAAAATCTAATCCTAATGGTTCTGAATCTTTATTTCTTAGGCAAATGTAATGTTCATATCTACCACATAGGCCATAAAGTTCACACCTACCACATAGGCCAATGAGTTTTTACAGATTACCATTGTGCCACAGATAAATAAGGTGTGGCTTGTTGAAATTTCCTGTGTGTCAGCTGAAAGTTCATCTCCTTTCTCATTTGCTTAGCAAGGCCTCTCCCTTTATTACATGACTGTGTGGATGTTTTAGACAAAAATCTTGAATTTAATGTGTATCTTAAGGCAAATCATTCATACTCTTAAGTATACCACATTTAGTTACAAATTATTTTCTATACAATTCAGAATTGATCCTTAACCCTTAATCTGAAAGATCCAGAAAGTAAATGATCTAGGGTTAAGTAAATGACAAAATTACAAGCTGTCATGGAAAGAACAAAGCAAACAACAAAACTCATGTTACCCTACATCTGAAGATGACTGGTCCCTCCTTAATGAATGAAGGCTGATAGCCACTTCAGGCATTGTTCACTCTCCCGGTGGTCAGCTTTAATCCATGTGAATACAGGTTAGCATTTTTACATTTGTTTCATGTTATGCAAAATTAAAACAACCCTAAATCTTCAGAGAAATTCTCAGAGAAACCAGTAATTCAAAGCTTAAACATTTAATAAAATAAATATAAAAAATTGGAAACTGAAATGTAATTTAAGATTCTCTAAAAAAAAAATGATTCCTTGACAATCACGGTTAAATGCATGATGCTTCTTAGGAAGACCATAGAATATGTGACCATTGGGACTTTACATTCATAAGCTTGATTATATTTTTTTCTCCGGGCATAGAATCCATCCAAAAATAAAAGCACATAGAAGCTCGTTTGTAAAATCATGAAAAAGGCATGTTGTTAACTTTGACTTTTACTTTTATATAGAACTTCCAGAATATCAAGTCAAACAAGAGATCATTCACCAGTCCAAATACTGGAGGACTTATGATTCATTAAGAGTCACGGATCATTAACAATCACTTTCTTTACAGGAAGTCTTTGTGGCCAGCCAACAGAATATCCTATCTGTCATCAATAAGGAAAATGTGAAGATGGATCTAATGATATTAGATTGTTAAGTATAATAGTATAAGAAATGGTAACATGGCATGATGCTAGATTTACATTTTTCTTAAAAAAATATTTGAGTAAAAATGTATGGTGGTGTCTTTTATGACATTGGTAGAAAATTAAAGTCTCCCTTGAAGGTAAAATGTGTTATCCCAAGTTACGGTCTGCATGATTTGTTTTGTGATAAATTTGAATCCATATAATAGTAATTAATTGCCTCAAAATATGATATATTATGGTTAGCAGGTTTTTTTCTGATCAATTTTACAAATTTCCATTGGTTTGCCGAAAGGAAAATTCTAAAATATATATCCAGTATAATTTGTTATTTGTGTATTCTTACTAATTTTCACATCATAGATCATGGTATCTTTGTTTTTTGTAATCTAAATACTGTTGAATTTTACTTTTTTAACTTGCTATCTTTATTTCATACCTATAAAGATGGAGACCAACACAGTGCCTGAAAAAAATCAATGTGCATTTTAGTAATGACATACCTCATTCGTGAATTTAATTTTTTCTATGTTAATTACTATGAATTTCTGCAGTAATAAAGTAATACTATAATTGTTACATTCTATATTGTTTCTATTGTTACTTTTGGCCTGATTTGACACCAGAGTGCAATTGTATTTAGAAAATTGTGAAAAAGATGTTCGTTAGTTTAATTTTTCATACATATATGCTTTTCAGCTGTCTTCAATCACATTAATACCCACTGCTATGAATGAATAGGAGGTTTCATTATCTACAGTGGCAGAGAGACACAAATATTCAATAATCTGAGCATATTAATAAATAGTGACATACTCACATTTAAAGGTCAAATACCTTCTGTTTGGTGTCATATCTATTGCTATGTTTCTATTGTTTACTATGCTTCCGATTAAATCGTCTATATTAAATTAAATTTCAAGTTAACATTTGGCTATGATTACTCAAAGTAACTGAAAAGCTATCCTTTATCTTTTAAAACAGGGAAGAATGGTTTGGTGAGTCACAAATCTCCCTCAAGGAGTTCTACATATTGCAGGGTCTTTGAGCTCTACATTATATGAAGAGGGTATAGGCACTCCTATCTCCCAACCCCTGCCATTTAACACGGGCTTGCTATTGTCCCAGAAACATAAACTGTTTCTATAAAACTGAGGAAAGAAGTCAAGTTGCTTTTAGAAATATGTTCATGTACAGCAGAGAAGGTGAGGACAAGGTGAAATAGAGGATGCCCTTTCAAAACAGAATCTTGTCTCTTAGACCAGCAAGAATGAACAGGCCATTGGGGGCAGAGTTGCAGAAGCAGGAATCCATATGCAACATTTGGAAAACTTTGAAGAATCAGCTGTCTCTTGACAGGGAGTCCAAATTGAGAAAATATGGAACATAAAACTGACAAACACCATGCCTGAGACACAAAAGGTCCTGAAACATGTGGCTAAGAAGTCGAGATGCTATAAACGTGGCTCTCAGACCCCTTCAGAGCATGGCCCACAACCCACCCCTATCTTTCATTCGCCTGTCCTCTAGAAAGCCTTTCCTCAGAGCCTTTCCCTGGCCTGCAGTTAGGGTATTCCTACTCAGTGCTTCCCCTGTCTTAGACTACTATATCTTACTGCAGTTTAGTTTTCATAACTGTTTTTCTTAATAAATTGTAAACATTCTGATTGAATCTTTTGGTTCATCTCTGATATCCCTTTTGCTACACATGTTTAATAAAAACTGTTCATGAATGAATTGGAAAGCTATAAAGTACCATGAAATAATTTGAAACGAGGGAGTGACATCCAATATATGAATAAGAGACAGGCAGTCAGAAATGTAAATGATGGACTGAAGATGGCAAACACTGATGTCAAAGAGTCTGCTAAAAATTCACTGCAGTGTTGAGCTAATAAATACTGAAAACCCTGGGTGCCTGGGTGGCTCAGTGGGTTGGATGGTTGAACTTCCAACTTTGACTCAGGTAATGATCTCATGGTTCATGAGTTTGAGCCCCACATCAGGTTCCGTGCTGACAGCTCGGAGCCTGGAGCTTACTTCGGATTTTGTGTCTCCTTCTCTCTCTACTCCTCCCCCACTCATGCCCTCTCTCTCTCTCTCTCTCTCAAAAGTAACCATTAACAAACTTAAAAATAAATATTGAAAATCTGCATTAATTCATGTGTTGAACACATATTTACTGAACATGTACTATATGCCAACACTGTACTAGGCAATGGAGATAGATTTCTGAACACAGTCTTCTTGGAAATTTGAAAAACATATAAATAAAGACAGTAATTTGTAAAAGTGCTATATACTACTAAGAAATGACAGGCAAAAAGAAAAAAAATGATAGGCTAGGGTGTCAGTAGAGTGATGTTAAAGAGAAGTAACAGTGACAGGAGAGAGTGGCATGCACATAAAGATTTCATAAATAGAATGGATATAGACTTGGGATTACATGTTTGCAGAAAATAATGTTCTAGAGATCATGGCAGGAACAGAGATTAAGAGTGGACTTCTGATTTGTTGTGCCATTAGGTAAATTATGGCACTATCTAGAAAATCAGTTCACACAGGGGAGGATGAACTTGGAATGGGAAAACGCAGTATGTCACTTACCTTCAGATGTGTTCCCACCTTTGTTCACCTTGTATATACCACAGGAGGCTACCTGTATGAAACATAGGTTCTCTTCTCCTCTGGTTTCCAGTTGGGTTCAGACAATAGTTAGAAGATGGGAGGAGATATTCCCTTGGATCCCTCTATGAGACCCCACCTTGGGCTGCCTGTTTCCCTTGACAGAATGTCACTGTTTCTGTCAGTGTGACTTTTTCTATATGAGTCTCTCCTTCTGGATTCCAGAAACGTTTCTTTTTCCCTTCAGCACTAGCAGGATTAATGACGAACTCAGCTGTTACTAGTCTTGAGTTCCTGAGTTACTGGATTACCCCTTGTGGTGTTCCACAACTACCTACACCTGTGTTAAGACTCCCTAAATCAAATACTCCTAGAGTCATCCAGTTTTAGATAACTTGGACTTTATACTAATTTGAGTATACTATTTGGGTCCCTGTCTAATGATCCTGGTAATTATTTCGGGTTTGGACCATTGACTGCAACACCAGTGGGATACCCGAGTGGAGTTACCTAGTAGCCAACCAGAAAATATGGCTGTAGTATTGCTAAGTGAGATCTGAACTAGATCCGTTGAATTTAGAGTTTTCTAGGACCTTCCTTACATCCGTCTCTCCCCAGATAAGAAAGCAAGTTTACCACCAGATGTTGCCTGTGATTTCTGGGGGAAAAAACATTGGGAGAAGGGTTGCCAAAACAAAGACTTCTCAGAAGATTTCAAACCTTGATGAAATTGCCTCTAGTAGTCTGGCTATTCCAGTTGTAAGCTTTTGCGCCTCTAGCTCCTTCTGCATGTTTACCCACCGTCTCTTTTACTCCCCAGAATTGTTTGCATAAAATCTTACAGGTGTTGCAAGCACAAGGGGTAAGCAGGGTGGAACCAGCTGAAAGTTAGCAAGGTGAATCAGAAAGGCTTGCTGGGAAGGGATTTAAGGCAGAAGGGAGGACGTTGTAGTTGCCCTACAAGGTGGAGTCATACCCATTCCCTTTTCTGATTTACCTGTGAGAGTTCTGAGAACATCTTGTGGGACCTCTTAGAACGTGTCTTCCTATCGTTGCCACATACAGTGAAATGAAGACAATTTAAAGTGTAAGTGAAGGTGTCTTTTTACTTTTTAAAGAACAATGAAAATTGCGTGAACTCTACAGCGGAAGAATAAAATCTAAGAAACCGATGGTCAAAATGATGGCATCACTGCTTTAAGGGCATGCCAGGTTAGCGGGCACATTTGGTGTACAACCACTAGTATTTTTACATGTCTTTGTCTAGCGTTCAACACTTTGCTCCTCCTTAAAACTTTGAGATGAGTACTTGGCTGCAATCGCTACTACATTTGGGTTTCTCAAGTTACTACCTCAGTGCTGCTTTGCTACTTCATTGTTCATTCAGACCACCCGACTTGCACCCAGAAACTTATAGTGGTAGGATGGATATTGCCAAAGCTTTTCTGCCCAGTCAAATCAGTTTCAATAGATGTATCCTCCTTAATCACACAGATTGATACCTATTATCTTGTTATACAGAAAGAAGGCAAATAGGCCTTTAAAACAGCAATTTAAAGTTTTAGTTAGGCAAGATTGTCAGATTTAATTTTAGATAAAGCCATAAAACTGCATGAAACTGTGGAATTTCTCCAGCTAATACATACAACTATGTCAATTTGTCTATTAATCTAAGAAAAATTTAACTATCCATTTTGAGCGTAATAGACTATTTGCTATTGGCATATAATTTGAAATTTACCAGAAACAGGGACAATTAGGTAATATATTTTCTAAATCTTTTATGTCAGGTAAAAAGACACAATTATAAATATAAAACAGCCATCTTTAGGGTACAATTCTTCGTTCATAAGCATAGAGTTTGCTGTGAACTTATGTTTACAGACTAATTGAGGAGTTTTTAATTTCTGGCTTAATATCTTATGTGTGTTTTCATGAAGTAGTTTTCTGTTTTCTTAAAAATACTTTATTTTCTTTATGTAATGGTTTAACATTTTCAATACAAACATTTTATTTCATACAACTAGAAGTTCTTAAGCAGGGTTGAGGAAGATGCATTTCTATGACTATTAAACTATTTTCATAAAATAATACTGGAAAAAAGAAAAAGGATGCATATGTATTTAGGATGGCTAAATAAAATGCTTTGAGAATTTACTGAATTTTCTGTTACACTGTGTGATTGGTCTTGCAGAAATATTTTAAAAGGTGAATATATTTTTGTTGAAAGCTTACATTTATTATATATATTTTTTCTGAGAGAGAGCATGCTTGTACACACATGAGCAGTGGAGGGGCACAGGGTGAGGGAATCAATCTTAAGTATATTTCATGCCCAAGCGAGGAGCCCTACATGAGGCTTTGTCTCACCACCTTGAGATCATGACCTGACCTAAAATCAAAAGTAGGATGCTTAACCAACTGAGCCACCGATTTATCATGTTAAATATTTTGAAACAAACAGTTGCTGCCCATCTGCCCGTAAATTCTAATTTAGTGAGTTCTTGAAGGGAATGTGTGTCCTAGGAATAGTAAGAGTTACAATGAAGACATTGTGAACATAAGCAAAGAAGTAGCTATAAATACAAAAGTAGAATCAGTCCTCAAGGAAGTATCCACTAACATCAAATATCTATGATGGACAAGTAACTTAATTTTGGTTTTGGTAGAAATGGAAGTCATTGAAATCTAGAAACGATGTTACTGACCTCGTGGAGATAAAAGCCCAATGACAGTGGACTGAAGAGAGAAGAGTGAGGATATGAAGACAATGAATGTAGAACAGTGTTAGAAGTTTTGCTCCCAAAGCCAGCAGTACAACGGAGTTGTATATGTGGAGTTTCTGTCAGTGTAAGAGCATCAACTGATAACTAAGAGGAATAGATGGGAGAAGGAAGAGAGATTGTAAAATGGTTATTTTGAAGACTGGGTAAATTTGGTAGGAAAACACTGTAGAGACAGGAATTCTAGGCTTATCTTGGTTCAAATCGTTGTTGGTTCTTGTTTGGGTCAAATTACTTACGTTCTGAAGTTTTGGTTCCTTCGAATTTGAAATAAGATTAATAGAATTTACCTTATAAGGTTTTGAAAGGAATAAAATTTTAATATGTATATAAATCCATTGTAACTGCTTGGCATATGCTAAGTGTATGTGGGCTTTCTACTATATGATGATTTGAATCACTTGGCATATTTTTGGTATAAAATACCTATTTCAAAGTTGGATGAATTTTTGCCATCAACTAATCATGTGTAAATTGCCGAATTTTGCTACAATTGAATTTTTGCTGATAAGTTCATTGAAGGGAAGAAGGGGGAGAGTAATTTAATTAAAAATGAGTTGAATCGTTTTGGCAATGACTAAGAAGACCCAAAATAGAGATAGGGTCAAAGTTTTGTGGTCTCAGTGGAGAGGAATAGCTGTTGGGTGCAATTGCTACTACAAGAGAGAGAGAAAAATGAGACCTAAATCAATTTCATAAATTACAGTTAATAGGACTGTGAGGGTATCAGTCTGAATTGAAGAGGATATTAAGGAAAAGGTATTAAAAATGAGGCTAATGAGGACTGAAATGTCAGGTGTTAGGTAGTTAACACACCACCAAAAGGATGTTAACATCACCAAATAATAGTAATGGGGGTGGGGAAGTGAGCCAGGTCCTGGAGTCTTCATGAGTGACAGGGAATTAAGAGAGTAGTAAATGACCAAAAGACTCAGTATAGTACCTAAAATAATCAGAAAATAACTAAATCTGATGATACTCTGTTCAAAGATTTGGGGTATTTTGAAGCAGCAACAAGGAGAAACATTTTTGGGATAGCTGCTTCCTGGGGAAAGTTGTTGCTGGCCTGTCTGACTAGCTTGGTAGATCCTTTGGTAATACTGTATACCTCTCATGTGTAGGCATTACTACATTTGTGATCACATGTTTGTATGATAATTGGACCAGTTTTCTTTCTCTGTGGCTTCAAGGTGCTTGAGGCCAGAGACCAGTTATTTGTTTAGTTTTTTTGTTTGTTTTTTGTTCTTGTTTTGTGTTGTTTGCTCACCAGTACATCACCCATGTCTTGTGTAGTTCCTGCCAGTTAGGTAAATGCATGGTTTTTGAATGAATAAGAAACGAAGACCTTTAGAAATGGTACAGTTCCTAAAAATGAGTGACCTTGAATTAAATTCTTCACGTAATAGAGACTTTTATTAAGAATCTTGGTATCGTAACAAAAGCAAGAATAAACAAGTGGACTATATCAAATTAAAAAAAAAAACTTCTGCAGAGCAAAATGAATAAACAAAATAAAAAGGTAATATAAAAATGAGAGAAATATTCGCAAATCATGTCTGACAAGGGGTTAGTGTCCAAAATGTCTAAGGAACTCCCAACAACTCAATAGCAACACCAAATTTGAGTTAAAAAAAAAAAAAGGCAAAGTGAATAGAAATTGTTTCCTCTTTATAAAAATGTCCTAGAGGCATGAAAAAGTATTGAACATTCCTAATCAGGGAAATGCAAATCAAAACTACAGTGGGATATCCCTTCATACCTGTTGGAATGGCTGTTGGCAAAAATCTTGTCAGGAAAGTAGAGAAAAGGGAACACTTGTGTGATGGGAAGATGCACTGGTGTAGCCAGGATTGAAAATAGCATGGAGTTTCCTCAAGAAATTGAATACAATCTATCATATGTTGCAGAAATACCACTTGTGGGTATATATCCGAAGGAAATAAAATCAGAATCTTGAAGATCTATATGCCCTTCTTTGTTCATTGCAGCGCATTAGCCAAAATAGGGAAACAGAATGTTAAAGTGTCCATCTGTGGATGACTGGATAAAGAAAATATATATACATACATACATACACACAGGCAACAGAATATTGAGCTGTGAGAAGGAAGGAAATTCTGCCGTTTGCAACAGCATGGATGGAACTCAAAGGCATGATGCTAAATGAAATAAGTCAATGACAAACTCTGCATGACATATGTGGAATCTAAAAGAGCTAAACTCCTAGAAACAGTAGAATGGTGGTTGCCAGAGACTAGATGAATGAGTTGTGGAAACATATAGCATGGTGATTATAGTGACCAATACTGTACTAGTATTTATAATTATAGTTGAACTATAACTTCAGATGTACAATATAGTGACTCAACAATTACATATTAATTGATCATGGAAGCATGGATTAATTTCTGGGCTCTCTATTCTGTTTCACTGATCTAGGTGCCCATTTCTGTGCCAGTACCATACTATTCTGATTACCATAACTTTGTAGTGTAGCCTGAAATTAAGGACTGTGATAAATCCAGGTTTGTTTTTAACATTGCTTTGACTATTCAAGGTCTTGGGTGGTTACATACATATTTTAGAATTATTTGTTTTAGTGATGTAAAAAATACTATTGGTATTTTGATAGGGTTTGTATTGACTCTCCAAATTATTTTGAATAATACGGACATTTTAATACTTTTCTTCCAATCGATAAGCATAATCTGTCTTTCCATTTATTGATGTCATCTTCAGTTTTCTTCATCAGCATCTTACAGTTTCCAGATTACAGATTTTCACCTTTTGGTTAAATTTATTCCTTGGTGTTTTATTCTTCTTGATGGAATTGTAAGTAAGATTGTTCATTTCCCTTTCCAGAAGTTTGTTAGTAGTAGTTAGATATACAACAGATTTTTTGGTTGCTGTATCCTATAATTTTACTGAATTTACTCATTCTATTTAACACCTTTTGCTAGAGATTTTAGAGTTTTCTCTCTATATGTTATCTGCAAATAGTGACAGTTTTACTTTTTTATCAATTTGGATGTGGTTTATTTCTGTGTCCAATTGCTGTGACTAGGATTTCTAGTAATGTGCTTAATAAAACTGGAAAGAATGGGCGTCCTTGTACTTTTTCTGATCTTGGAAACACTTCAACTTTTCACTATTGAGTATATTAGCTGTAGGTATGTCCTGTGTGTCCTTTATTATGTTGAGGTATGTTCCCTTATATCCACTTTGAGAGTTTTTGCCATGGTCATCAAATTTTGTAAAATGCTTTTTCTGCATCTATTGAGATAACCATAGGTTTTTAACTCTGATATTGTTAGTATGGTGAATCATGTTGGTCGATTCACAAATGTTGATCTGTCTTGCATCCCCAGCATAAACCCCACTTTATTGTGACAAATTACCTTGTAATGTATTGTTGAATGAAAGAGGTGGAGGATTTTTATCTGTTAAACGGTGATACTGACCTGTACATGTATATATGTATGTGTATGTGTGTATGTGTGTATGTGTGTATATGTGTATACATATGTATATGTATGTATATATGTATATATGTATATGTGTATATATATGTGTATATATGTATATGTGTATATATATGTATATGTGTATATATGTGTGTATATATGTTTTTTACTTTTTTCTTTATCTGGTTTTGATATCAGGTTAATGTTGGTCTTATAAAAAGAATTTGGGAACTTTGCTGCCTCTAATATTTTGGAATAGTTTGAGAAGGATAGATAGTAACTTTTCTTTTTATGGGAGTTTAGTGATTACTGAATTGATTTTTTTGTGACTACTAATTGATCTTCTCAGATTTTTTTATGCTGATTCAGTCTTGGAAGATTGTATGTTTCTAGGAATTTGTCTTCTAGGCTGTGCAAATTCTTGCCATGTGTTTTGTTTGTTAGTCTCTTAGGATCCTTTATTTATTGATGTCAGTTGTGATTTCTACTCTTTGGTAATTTTGAGTACTCTTTTCTTTAAGTCTGGCTAAAGTTTTATTAGTATCATAAATCTTCTCAATCTAAGACATTCAAAGAATCATATCTTAGTCTCCTTGATCTTTTGTGGTTTTGTCTTTTTCATTCGTTTCAACTCTAATCTTTATTCCTTCCTTCTAACTTTTGGCTCTATTTGTTCCTCTAACTCCTTTGTGTGTAAGGTTAGGTTGTTTGATATTTTTCTTTCTTGTGGTAGGTCTGTATCCCTCTATACTTCCTGTGAGAACTGCTTTTGCTGTATTAAATATTTCTATTTTTTCCATCTTTGCCTCCATGTGTTTTTTTTTCTCTATAGTTTCTTCATTGACCTATGGGTTGTTTAATAGCCTATGGTTTAGCTTCCACTTGTTGGTTTTTTTTTTTTCTTCCTAGTTTTATTTTTATAACTGATTGCTAGTTTCATTCCATTGTGGTCAGAAAAGATGTTTAATATGACAAGTTTAATCACCCCATTGAGACTCATTTTGTGACTTATCATGTAGTGTATCTTGGAGAATGTTCCGTGTGTACTTAAACTGTGTGCATTTTGTTTTGGTGTGGAATGTTCTGTGTCTCTTAAGTCCTTATGATGGTTCATTCAGAGCTGCTATATCCTTACTAATTGCTGTCTGATCTATCTATTGATGGAAGTGGGGGGTATTAAATCCCCCTAGTATTACATTACTGTCAACGTCTCCCTTTATTGCAATGTTTGCTTTATATAATAAGTGCTTTTGTGTTGGGTGAACAGATGTTTAAAATTGTGGATGGATCCTTTCATCATTATGTAATGCCCTTCTTTGGGTCTTGATGTAGTGTTTTTTGTTTGTTTTGTTCTGTTCTTAATTTATTTAAATTCAATTTAGTTAACACACAGTGTAGTCTTGGTTTGAGAAGTGTACCCTCCCCACCCCCACCCGCCGCCAGTGAATGATCACTTACATATAACACCCAGTGCTTATCCCAGCAAGTGCCCTCCTTAATGCACATCACCCCATTTAACCCATACCCCCACCCATCATCCCTCCAGCAACTCTTAGTTTGTGCTCTGTATTTATTTTTGTTTATTTATTTTATTTTATTTTATTTTGTTTATTTGTTTATTTTGTGAGTCTGGGCAGTTTATTTGGCAGGTAGGGGATAGAGAACTGACAAAGGAGGAATGGAACCCAATCCAGAGTGTATCAATGAGGAGATTATCCCTGTGAGCAATAGGGACTCAATCCTGTGGGGAACTCTGGAAGACAGTGTAGATACAAGTTGTCCTCTGTATTTTAAAGTCTCTTATGGTTCGTCTCCCTCTTTGTTTTTATCTTATTTTTCCTTCTCTTTCCCTATATTCATCTGTTGTGTTTTTTAAATTCCATATGTAAGTGAAACCATATGATATTTGTCTTTTTCGAACGGACTGACTTTGCTTACTATAGTGCCCTCCAGTTCCATTCAGTGTTGAAAGTGGTAAGATTCAATGCTTCTTGATCACCAAGTAATATTCTAGTGTGTGTGTGTGTGTGTGTGTGTGTGTGTGTGTGTGTGTGTGTGTGCGCGCGCGCACATCACATCTTTATCCATTCATTAGTCAATGGACATTTGGGCTCTTCCCATAATTTGGCTATTATTGATACTGCCACTATAAACACTGGGGTGCATGTGAGCTTTTGAATTTGTGCTTTTGTATCCTTTGGATAAATACCCAGTGGTGCATTTGCTGGGTTGTAGGATACTAGTGAAGCCACTCTGGAAAACCAAATGAAGGCTCCTCAAAAAATTAAAAATAGAACTACAGTCTTTAGTCTGTATTTTAAGGTCCATCTTGTTTAATCTAGGTATTTCTAACCTGGATTTTTTTTTCAATGTATGTTAGGTCTGAAAGAATTCTCTTGTAGGAGCATATAGATGGGTCTTCCCCCTCCCCTTAATTCCATTCTATCACCCTTTATTTTTTTTATGAAAGTACTTAGACTATTTACATTTAATTATTGATAGGTATGCACTTACTGCCATTTTGTTAACTGTTTTCTAGTTGATTTATAGTGCTTCTCTGTTAGTTTCTCATCTTACTCTCTTCACTTGTGGTTTGATGACTTTCTTCAGTGTTAGGCTTGGATTCCTGTCTGCCAGTATTTGTGGATCTATTAAAGACTTTTTGTTTTTGGTGACCATAAGGTTCATATTTAATATCCTATGGATAGCAGCCTAAATTAAGTTGATGGTTACTTAAATTGGAACACATTCTAAAAGCTCTACAGTTTTTACCCTCTTCTGCATTTTATGTATATGATGTCATATTTTACATCTTTTTATTTTGACACTTTTGACTAATTTTTGTAGATATTATGGATTTTACTACTTCTATCTTTTAATGTTCATATTCAATTTATAAATGATTACTACCTGTACTGTATGCTTGGTTTTAAAAGTGAAATATTTTATTTTCATAATTTTCTTAATTTAAACTATGGCCCTTTTTACTTCAGTTCTATTAATACTTCTTAAGACCAGTTTAGTGGTGATGAACTCCTTTAACTTTGATTTGGGCAACTCTTTGTCATCTCTTCTATTCTCAAGGACAACCTTGCCAAGTAGAGTACTCTGGGTTGTGGGTTTTGTTTTTCTTTTCCCTTTTTAACTCTTTGAATATATCATGCCACTGCCTACTGGCCTGCATAGTTTTTGCTGAAAACCTACCTGACAGACATAAAAGGTTCCTTTGTATGTAACGAGTTGCTTTTCTTTTTCTCTTTGTGTCTTTCTGTTTTTTTCTTTCTTATTTATTTATTTTGAGAGAGATGGTGAGAGTGTGTGCATAAGAGTACAAGCAGGGGAGGGGCAGAGAGAGGGAGAGAATCTCAAGCAGGCTCCGTGGTGCGAACACACAGCCCAGTGCAGGGCTCAGTCTCACAAACCATGAGATCTGACCTGAGCCAAAATCAAGTCAGTTGCTGAACTGAGAGCCACGCAGGTTCCCCTGCTTGCTTTTTTTTTTTTTTTTCCCCCTGCTCTGTGTGCGTGTGCGTGAATTGTGTGAATTAATTGGGTCCATCCTGTTCAGTTCTGGATGCTTTCTGGACATGATGTCTGTTTCTTTCCCCAGAGCAGGGAGTTTTTCAGTTATTTTTTTAACTTTATTTTGGAGAGAGCCTGAGATAGTGTGAAAAGGGGAAGGGCACAGAGAGAGAGAGAGAGAGAGAGAGAGAGAGAATCCAAAGCAGGCTCCATTCTGCTAGTGCAGAGCCTGACATGGGACTCAAACTCAAGACTGTGAGATCATGGTCTGAGCGGAAATCATGAGTCTGATGCGTAATTGACTGAGCCACCCAGGCACCCCTCAGCTACTTCTTAAACAAAGTTTCCATCCCTTTCTGTCCCTTCTCCTTCTGGGAGTTCTGTACCACAAACGTTTGTATGCTTGAGGTTGTCACAGAAGTCCCTGAAACTATCCTCACTTTTTTTTCCTGTTTGTTGTTGAGCATGGGTTCTTTCTACTACCTTGTCTTCTATATCATTGATCCATTCTGCAATTTTTAATCTGCTGTTGGTTCCCTCTAGTGTAGTTTTCATTTCAGTTCCTGTATTCTTTAGCTTCAGTTCTTTTTCATATTTTCTATCTCTCTGTTGAATGTCTCACTGAGTTCATCCATCTTCCCTCAAGGTCTGTGAGCATCTTGAGCACTATGACTTGAAACTCTTTATCAGGTCAATTGCTTATCTCCTTTATTTAGCTCTTCTTCTGTGGTTTTGTTTTATTCTTTTGTTTGGATCACAATCCTTTGTTTTCTCAGGTTGTTTGACCTTGTGTTTGTTACTATGTATTAGGTAGTACAGCCGTATCTCCTGGTCTTGAAAGCAGTGGCCTTAGGTAGAAGGCATCATGTGGGGTCCAGTAACAAAATCTGCCGACACCTCCCTCATCCCCCGTCTGGTGACGGGGGTAGTTCCTGTGGTAGCTCCAGAGGTAGTTCCTGTGTGGGCTGCATGAACCCTCTCTTATGAGGCAGCTCTGACTCCTTTGGTGCATTGTTGAGCAGGGCTTGTCTGGCTGCAGTCTTTGTGGGTGTGCTGATGGGTGGGGACCTAGCCCCTCCTCCGCTAGGCAGGAATAGTAAGTGGGTGGGGTATGCTAGTCCTAGTGATGGCTGCTGGCCAAGTGTGGTGGGGCAGTAGTAGCTCCAGGGCATGCTGGCGCCAACTGAGGCTACCTGCCAGGTGTGGCAGAGTAAGAACTGCTTTAGAGGGTCAGTTTGTTGTGAAGGTGCATTAGGCAGAGTGGGACCTCAGAGAAACACCTGGGCTAGGCAAGTATTGCTATCAACAAAGATGGTGTCAGAGCTGGTTGCCTTAAGTGTCAGGTTAGCTAGGCTAAAAGAGTGCAAGAAAAATAGTACCGGACAACACCTGTTAACAGAGAAGGCTCCCACAGATCCCTGACCCTCCACTACACATTTTAAAATTGGCAATGATTCTTCATGGATACCCCAAGCAACTGCTCAAATTCCTGCTTCCCTGCTGGGTCTCAGGCCAAGTGATCTAGCATACCCATGCTTGTGGTGAACCTGGATGTGAAAACACCCTGCCCCCTTGGAGCTGAAAGTCAAGTAGGAGGACTTAATTTACAAAGGTGTTTGTGTAATTAATTTAATATCAATCACAGTGACATTAAAGCCTTGTGACAACATGTTCCGTTTACACTCTTGACCTGCTGTCCTTAATTTAATAGAAAAGTAACAAGCAAATTCATTCACTTGAACTTTAGTATTCAGTTGTGGACAGAATGGTTGTTCTTTAAAATCCTACCCATCCCTCCATGTGATGGTGTTGGAAGCCAACTTGGGCTCACAGGTTGAGACTGCTCCCTTTCTGTAAAAGGCAGGTGTTGCAAGGTCTCCTGCCAACCATCTGGCACCCAGTACTATCTCCTTCTAATAATCTTTCAGGCCTGGACTTTTTGAAACGCTCTGGTTGGTCTCAAGAGATGCAATGCCCTTTGGTTTTATGGCATCTGAAAAAAATGACCTGGAGTGCGATGCCTTGATGAATAACACCTGAATGAGAGCAACCTGGCCAGAAGTAACCTCAAAGTCGCCTCTTGGGGATAGGTTACACAAATTAATCATACGGAATAGCAGTTATGAGTTGTCTAAAAATCAGTGTAACTTATGTAGACTTTAGGCCCCTATTAGGTAAATTCACTCACTCATAAGTAAAAGAACTTAGGCAAGCATTAGAAATCATGACTCTACCAAGTAGGTTACCCTTCCCTCCATTGTGGTTTAGAAAGCTAGACAAAATGACTTCTATCTATAAAGGATTAACATAGGTCTTAAGGCAACAATGTATGAGTCACCTGCTAACTCAAGGTTACAATTATAGCAATGCTTTCTTCTTGGACATCCTGTTTTCTCTCTGCGATATATTTATCTATCCCTTCTTCAAAAATCGTGTATAACCATTAGCTTGGGAACAGGATCTTAAAATAGCTAAGGTAAACTCTACTTCAGGGTCTAGGGGATTGACATAATACACACGGTCTTCTTTAACTATTTTCTAAGAAAAAATAATGCTCACTGATGTAATATCACTCACTGCCTAAAAATATACTGGGACCAGCCAGCAGAGCAGAGTTGCCAGAAATGCCTGCTTGATCAGACTGCATTTTGTGGCTCTGTCATTCTTCTTCCTGCTGCCGTCCATCCTTCAGGGACCCCTGGACTTGCCGGAGCTGGACTCTGCCATGATGGTATTGGGAGGTGGGCCTTGAGAAGGTAATTTATGTTATCAGGGTGGAGGGCTCAGGAATTGGATTGGTGTCCTCATAAGAAAGACCCAGAGAGCTCTCTAGTTTTATTTTCCCTGTGTGAGGATAACAAGAAGTCAGCAGTTTACAGCCTGGAAGAGGGCTCTCACCAAAACCTAACCATCCTGGAACTCTGTTCTCACTTTCAGCCTCTAAATCTATGAGAAACGAATTTGCATATAAGTTACCCAGTCTATGGTACTTTGTTTTTAGCTGCCTAAACTAAGACCTACTATGATTTAAGTTGTACGACTTAACAGGTAGGTATTTGTTAGCCTTGATGATAATTTATGCGTAGACAATTCTATACCAGGGATTTAGAAATAGATTTATCAGAATTGAAAGCTTATGTGTTTAATCTCATCATTTTGAAGGCTTAAATTAAAGTTTCCTCGAGATTAAAATTATATTTAATACATAAATTTTGAGTTTTAACCTAAAATTTCAAATGTAATTGTAAGTAAATATAAATGTTGGAAAGTACCTTGTGTTAATTAAAACTTGGATTTGTTATGAGAACTGAAAATTGTTACTAACAGACTACTTTTAAAATCCGTGAAAATTATACCGTACATTTAATCTTTCTTTAATAAAAAGCCTTACATTTTCTGGTTTCCAGGATATATGACCATACATTCTCATCCTTGAGTATCTTGAAGCACAGTCGAAGCTTAGCATAAAAGTAACAGGCCCTCAAGCAGGTGGATAACATAATTTTAGTTTTCCTAATGTATAACAGAATCTAAATTGCTTCTTGCCTTCATTTGAAACCCAACCATTTGGTTATGGTAAACTGTCTTGATGGGAAGTTTATCTTAAGACTTATGTAATCTTTGCCCCTTGTGTATCATGATATTTGGGGAATATATTTTCTGGGGATAACATATGGTGGAACAATCTTTCAGGTTACCTGTTGTGACCCTGAGTTTGCATTATGGGGGAAATATGCTTCCAATTAAAATTGTCCTATGGGGATGCTATTCTTTATGAATTCAGGGTGAAGAATAGCTAAGGAGTCTGGTCTGTGTCTGACAGCTGGTACAAAGCACCTTGAATCAATAAAACTTATTATTTCCATTTTAAGTACTTGCTATTGGTTCACATGGACATGATTCTACAAAGAACTGTATATTTGAAAACCTTCTAATACAGGTTATTGTTCAGGAAAAAATGCCAATATTCCTGAGAAAAAGGCCTACATACTGATAAAAGTGACATCAAGTAAATACCTACACATCAGCAGTTTGTGGTCACTGTTTTAAGTGCTTAGAGGGTTAAAAAGAAGTTTACGGATATAACTCATTCCTTAAATGATACTTCTAGAAAACCAGACCTAGAACTTTAAGGCTATAGAAGGGCTGTAGATAAGGGCTTATAGAAATTCCTCTCAAGTACATGAATTCACTTTTTGTTAAAAGGATCCAACCATTCACGAATGATCTCCTAGGTTGCCCCATGCAAACTAAACCTATTAAACATTCTGCAGAGTCAAGTAAAATTTAATTAAAGATTTAGTTTTCCTTGTGGGGTTGTCTAAGCTTTTGGGTTGTTCCATATTCATTTGATTATCCAGTGCAAAACAGGAAAACACAGAGTCATGTGTCTAGTTAGACTTCATTATGCATCTCTAGTCTGTTGCTATACCCCATTGATTTTTCTGGAACATTTTCTATTTTATCCTCTCTTTCAGATCTGAGTATCCAGATCCAAAGAAACAATTTTTTCTTGATGCAACTGCTATAACCCCTCACCTTCAGAAGAAAATCAAATTTATCGTTAATAATTGGGGGGGCGCCTGGGTGGCTCAGTCGGTTAAGCATCTGACTTCGGCTCAGGTCATGATCTCGCAGTTCATGGGTTCAAGCCCCATGTCAGGTTCTGTGCTGACATCTCAGAGCCTGGAGACTGCTTTGGATTCTGTTTCTCCCTCTTTTCTGCCTGTCTGCCACTCATGCTGTTTCTCTCTCTCTCTCTCTCTCTCTCTTTCTCTCTCTTTCTCTCTTTCTCTCTTTCTCTCTTTCTCTCTCTTTCTCTCTCTCTCTCTCTCTTTCTCTCTCTTTCTCTCTTTCTCTCTCTTTCTCTCTCTCTCTCTCTTTCTCTCTCTCTCTCTCTCTCAAAAATAAACATTAAAAAAATAAAAACAATGGGGAAAGAGTTGACCATTCATTCCTTTTACCCCATTACAAGACTCTCGAGGTGATAAATATATAAATATAAAAATAAACATATATTTTAAAGATACAGTTTTCTTTAAGATTCCTTCCTTAACAGCCAGTCAATAGTAAGAAAGATCTATCTTCATACTTGCTTAGTCATAAGGAATTGGGTGGTGTTTGAGAAACATTTATTGAAATGACATGACAAAATTAATTCTTAAGTAATTGAGTAACCTTAAAATTCCTCCTTTTACTAAACAGATATATAGGTGCAGAGTGATTCCTGTGTGTAAGCACTGAGTACATGGTTACAGGAGAGCTTTGAGGCAGTAAACATAATTCCCAAGCATCTTCCCAACTGAATTCCTCGTGGATTTTTTATGAGCTTTTTATTAACCAGCTCATGTCCACACATCCATACTCCCCCATTTTCCCCTGTGCTTTAGCCACACTAGCCTTCTCTGAGTTTCTCAGATGCATTGTGCCCCTTCTTTGCAAAGGGTTTTAACACATGATGTTCCTTTCACATGAAATGGTCTTTTCTCTCTTAACTTTTTTAGACTTCATCTCACGAACCATGCCATGTGGATGGATGCATTTGACAAGGTCATACCTTCTATACGAGGTTGGAAAAAGGTAAGTTTCTTCTTTATAGTACATATTAAAGGTATAATTGTCATTTGATGTGATTTTCATTTCCCCCTATTAGGCAGTTCTATGAGGAACTATGGATGATTTGACTCATAGTTAAATCTCTAGCACATTGTACAACTTGGCCTTTATTTGGCCTGGTTGACAGTTGCTTTCCCAGGATCCAGTCTCATTTCTGTACATAGAATTATGATTTCATTTAGGGTAGCAGTATGTCCAAATGAAATGCTTGAATTCCCTGACTCTCCAACAACTAAGTATAGTGATGACACATTTCTGGCCAATGACAATGGGAAAGCTCTAATTTTCCTGATAAAGAGGCAGATGTAGCAAAAAAGGTAACACCTCCTTTCCTGACCTTGAACATGAATGTAAAGATTGGCGTTATATACGTTATTTTAAGACCAGAGGAAACCAGCATAAATATGAAAAATAACAGACTTTCACCATGGTGAAGGATAAAGATAGCATTATAGTATCGTGATCACTTACACAGATTGGATGGGTTTCTACCCAAATTGGTTCAAATATTGAGACCGATGCTACTACATATACCAAGAGGATATGAAGAGATACATTCCTCACATATTGAATCTTTCTGAGCAGATTAAATAAGATATCCAAGCAGATGGAAAAATGGCAATGCAAAGACGGGATGATTGGTCCTGGATTTTGTGGCTAGTAGGTAGAGCCAAGGTGGAGGTTCCTGCACAGTTTGAACTTAGTTGCTGGTAATTGCATGGTTTGAACTTCACTAGCACCAGTGGAAGGAGCAAGTGGGCTTTCCTTTAGCTTGGCCAGCTGTGGCACAGAAGGATTGGGAAGGGAGAATGAAAAGTTGTCAGTAGTTAAACACCAAAAAAGGGAGTCAGACTTTTTATTACATGTGGCACGGCATTGGTAACTGCAACCATGTACCTCCGTATTCTTGTTGTTAGCAGACAATCACAACCCCAACTGTTCAGCAGGTGCTGAAAAAATACATGCTATTGGTCTTTGAGATATAATTGAACTATAATGTATTTGAAGTATATAACATAATTATTCAATATTTGTATATAATAAAATGATCACAATAAGTCTAGTTAACATCTTTCACCATATATAATTACAAAAAAAAATTTTCTTATGAGGACTTTTAAGATTGATTCTAGTAGCAACGCTTGCAGATGCACTAGAGGACTAACGAGAGTCACAAAGCTGCACCTTATCCCTGTGACTTATTTTATAACTAAAAATGGGTACCTTTTTGACCCTCTGTACCAGTTTTGCCTATCCTCCCACACCCCCACCTCTAACCACCACCAATATTGTCTCTATAGGTAAGAGTTAATTTTGGTTAATTTTCTCAAGATTCCACATATAAATGAGATCATATGACATACATCTTTGTCTCAGTCGATTTAGCATAATGTCCTCAAGGGCCATCCGTGTTGTATATGGCATGATTTCCTTCTGTTTCCTGGCTAAATGGTATTTCATCACATATACATAAACACATATATACATGCACACACATGTGCATCATATCCATATATCTGTATTTGCTCATTCACCTGTCATTGGACACTTAAGTTGTTTCCCTTTCTTGGCTCTGTGATAAACATAAGGGTGCATATATCTTTTTGAGATAGTTTTTATTTCTTTCAGATTAACACTCCAAAGTATCGTTTTTGAATTCTATGGTAGTTTTCTTTTCAATTTTTGATGGAAACTCCATACTGTTAACAATAGTGGTTGCACCGGTTCACATTCCCACCAGAAGTGCCTAGTGATGGCCTTTTCTCCACATTCTTACCAACACTTGTCTTTTTGATTAATTACCATTCTAACCGGTGGAAAGATACCTCCTTGTAGTTCTGATTCACATTTCCCTCATGATTAGTGATGTTGAACATCTTTTCATGTACCCGTCTGACACCATTTGTATGTCATCTTTGGAAAAATTCAGATCTTCGCATCTTTTATAATTGGATCGTGTGTTTTTCACTAGTAAGTTGTAGGAGTTCTTGATATATTTTAGATATTAACCCTTACACATAGATAATGAATCTGAGAAAATGTTTTCAAATTAAACTCCTTTTTCGTTTTGTTGATGACGCAGAAGCTTTCCAGTTTGATGTAGCACCATTTGTTGTTGTTGTTGTTGTTGTTGTTGGCTTTGCTTTGCGATAAAATCCAAAAAATCACGAGACTAATGTCTAAGAATTTACTCCGTTTTTTTTTTGTTTGTTTTGTTTTTGTTTTTCCCTAGGAATTTTATGGTTTTTGTACCATTCAGATTTTTGACCCATTTTGATATTTTGTGTATGGCGTAAGAAAGTGGTCCAGTTTTATTCTTTTACATTTAGTTGTCCATCTTCTCCGACAGTATTTATGGAACAGACTGTTTTCTCCACTATATATTCTGGCCTCTATTGTATATTACTTGACCATATAAACTTGGGTTTATTTTTGGGCAGTCTATTCTGTTGTATTCATATATGTGCTTGTGCCAGTACTATAATGTTGTCATTATTAAAGCTTTGTAGTATAGCTTGAAATCTGGGATTGTGATACTTTTAGCTCTTACTTTTAAGAATGTTTTGACTCATTGGGGTATTTTGTGGTTCTGCACCAATTATAAGATTATTTATTCTATTTCTGTGAAAAATGCCATTGGAAATGGTGTGGATTGCAGTGAATTTTCACATTACTTCTGGTATAGACACTTTAACATTATTCTTTCAATCCATGGTCACAAATATCTTGTTTAATTGCTCTCATTAAGGTCCTAAAGTTTTGCGTAGACAAGTCTTTTACCTCCTTGGTTAAATTTATGTCTAAGTCTTGTAAGTGAAATTACTTTCTTTTTTCTAAAACCTTGCTATTAGTGTAGAAAAATGCAAAAGATTTTTGTACCTTGATTATTGTGTCCTGCAGCTTCACTGAAATTTTTATCACTTCCAAAAGTTTTTTGGTAGAGGCTTTAGTATTTTCTATATATGTCATGTAAATAGTAATAGCTGTACTTCTTCCTTTCCAATGTAAAGGTTTTTTTTTCTCTTTCTTGCCTAATGGCTCTTGCTAGGATTTCTTATATTATGTTGGATAAAATATAAGAGTGAGAACCCTCGTCTTGTTCTTGCTCTTAGAGGAAAACTTTCAGCTTTTCACTGTTGGAATATGATGTTACTTGTGGCCTTATAAAATGACTTTTATTATGTTGTAATATTTTCCTTATATACCCATTTTGTTGATAATTATTTTAATGCAAACGTATATAGAATTTTGTCATAAATTGAAATGATCATAGGATTTTTATCCTTCATTTTGTTAATGTATCATGTTGATTGACTTTAAGATGAACCACCCTCCTTGCATCCCTGAAATCCCTTTGACCTTGGTATCATCTTTTTTCACGTATTATTAAATTTACTTTGCTAAATATCTACTAACGATCTGTGCATCTGTGTTTTTTAGGAATCTTGGCACATAATTTTTTTTATATGGTGTCCTTGTGTCATTTTGGTATCAGAGTAATACATTAGTCTTACACATTAGTCTTAACTCTTCTTTAAATGTTTAGTAAAATTGGTCAGTGAAACTGTCTGGTCCTGGACTTCTGTTTGTTGGGACTATTTTAATTACTGTTCAATTTCTCTGTTAGTAATGGATCTGTTCAGATTTCCTATTTACTCATGATTCAGTCTTGTTAAGTTGTATGTCCAGGGATTTAACCATACCTTTTATGTTGTTCTACTCATTGGTGTACAGTTCATAGTAGTCTCTTACAATGCTTTGTATGGCTTTGGTATTAGAGTATCTCTTGGTTTCTGATTTTATTTAAGTCTTTTTTCAGGCAAGTCTAGATAATGGCTTGTCAGTTGTTTCTTTTCAAACAACCCTCTCTTAGTTCCATTGTTATTTTGTCTTTTTACTCTATACTTCATTAATAAATACTTGATAAATGATGAAAAAATCAATGCAAGTTTATAAGTTATCCAAAGGGTGAGACTTTCAGTTTGAAATTCTACATTTTTCTGCATATATTACGCTCTTTAACTTGGGCTGAGGTACCTTTCCAGAATTAGAATGTAACATTGATACAGACAGGGACTGCATCTGTTGTGTTTACTATTAAAAACCACAGAACTTATTATATTATTTATTTCATATGTGCTCAATAAATACTTTTTTAACTCAAAAGAGAGCCTATAAGTTGAATTAAAAGCTTACTAACTTGTACATGAGGCACTTGTAACAAAAGTGATTCAAACGACAACTCTATCTTTGCTGTTAACTAAGACTCTGCTGAGATTCCCCATCTTCAGGGATTTTTAAACAGGTAAAATAGAAAATGTAAAGAGATGACTTAATAATAAGAGTTCTCCCAAGTTAAGAAAATAAAGGCACAGTTTCCCAAAACAACCCAGTCTTAGACCACTGCGGGCAGGGCATATATTTTGCCCTATACATCTCAATAGTAACAGTTAACTAATGACTAATAAATGAGTAACTAATAACGGTTAATAGACAGTTAACTAATGAACTAAACTAAATGAGTGAAGTTTATGATAAATCCCTATATTATCAAGATAAAGTTATGTCAATGATTATAATTCATGACAGAGATGCTCATGAGGACCTAACATATGTTAGATATCAGAGAGCATTGGGGATATACAGGTCCATATGCTACAGGCTTTGAATCTCAAAAGATCACAGTCCAGTCAGATGCGTACACAGCAAACAGTCACACAGAAGAATGATCAGGTATAAACAAATTCCAGTGGGAACATGCTGCATGCAAGCAGCTACCTGAGGGTGAAGGCTATCAGAGGCCGAAACTTGAGCATGAGGAGAAGCAGGACATGGAGAAGTAGTGATTGATGAGGGTATTTCATTAGAGGTCTTGGAGGGCAGGGTAGTAGAAGATGACAAAGTTAGAGTAGAATGATAGATGAAATCCTTGTTGGGAATGGCCTTCTGTATTCTAAGGAGTTTTTAAAAGTGGAGAAAAATAAATCCTGAGCACGACAATATTGCCTACAGAAATGTTTATTATTTACAAAATTGGATGGAAAGTAGAAACTTTCATTCAGCTTAGAAAATCCTGTATCTTTAACAGCCCATCCCTAATTCATCTAGATAAAGATGTCTAACTACATGTGAGTTATAGAATATAAAACAAAACAAAACAAAAACATGATTTTTTAACAAAGATTGAAATAAATGATACCTCTTCAAAACTACTGACTTGCAACTCTGGACACCTATTCATTCTTCCAGTGAAGCTAATGTGGTTTTTTTTTTTTTTTGTTTTTTGTTTTTTTTTTGCTTCCTGAAATTGTTTTAGAAAAATTTTCATTCTTACAAATTATCTGCAAAGTGGAAAATATCTCTTGCGTCAGCTCGCAATTGAGTTTTAGAATCAATGGACTCTCCTTTGGATAGAAACTTAGTGAATAATGTGGATGGTTGAGTTGGTTAATACTACATTAACAGTATTAACAAAAACAAACAAAATATTGTTAATACTATCTTTGGTAACAATACCGGGATAATATGGAAACCGTATGTGACATCTTAGTGAAATTTAATTTTTTATTTGGAAAGACAAAATGCAATTCTAATTCTAAAAGATATTATCATTGGGCCGCCTGGGTGGCTCAGTTGGTTAAGGGTCTGACTTTGGCTCGGGTCATGATCTCACAGTTGGAGCCCTGTGTCAGGCCCTGTGCTGACAGCTCGGATCCTGGAGCCTGCTTGGGATTCTGTGTCTCCCACTCTTTTTCTGTCTCTCTCTCTCTCTCTCCATCTCTCTCCCCCTTTCTCTGTCCCTCCCTCTCTATCTCTCTCTCAAAAATAATCATTAAAAATTAAAAAAAAATAAATAAAATATAATACCATTGGCATGATTACATGACTTCCCAAAATGACAATTTTGAAGGATAACCTTTACTGTAGACACAGAATACCTACTGATGGTGGTATACTATTGTAGAGTCCAGTGGGTCTAAGTAATAGCCTCTGCTCACCTAAGTGGTTAACAGGCCAGGAGGCAGAAGCAGACTAAGAGCATGGCAGTGTCTGTTCTGGCCACCATCCTTTACAAGAGTGCATAACCCGCTTATACAAAAACACATCTATCCCTATGCGTGCTTCTAACATTTGTCATCACATAATTCTCCCTTCTTACTGTCCATAATTCTAACCTGAAATCCTCTGATCCTCAACATCTGTTAAGACCTTAAGAGATGACAAACCGAAGACATATTGTTTTTTGTTTAAAACATAGACTTTTTTTTCTTATAATAGTTTATTTTCAAATTGGTTTACATATAACACCTAGTGTTCATCCCCATACGTGCCCTCTTTAATGCCCGTCACCTCCCTCTCCCCCCTCCCTCACCCCTCACTCTCAGTTTGTTCTTAGTCTTTGAGAGTCTCTTATGTTTTATCTCCCTCCCTCTCTGTGTCTTTTTTTTCTTTCCCCTCTTCCCCTCCCCCTGGTTTTTGCTTAGTCTTACAAAGTCCACCTACTCGTGGGAACATATGGTATCTGTTTTTTTCTGACTGACATATTTCACTTAACATAATACCTTCCAGTTCCATTCATGTTGCTACACATGGCCAGATTTCATTTTTTCTCATTGCCACGTAGTAGTCCATTGTATGTAAGTACCACATCTTCTTTACCCATTCGTCAGTTGATGGGCACTTGGTCTCTTTCCATGATTTGGCTATTGTCGAAAGTGCTGCTATGAACATTGGGGTACATGTGGTCCTATAAAACATAGACTTTTCTTGACACAAATGTTATAGGATGTACAGAGACTGCTGTAAAAGCCAGACATGAAATCCCCAGAACTTGGTCATTTATGACTGGAAATTTTTACTCTTGGACCAACATGTATTCATTTTCACTACCTCGAGCCCCTGGTAAATGCCATTCTAGTATGATGGTTATGAAAATACTCTATTACATACTTGATGGTTGGTAAGACAGTAAATCATAAATATTCTCACCACAATACAGTAATTAATGGTAGTTCTGTGATGTTATGGATGTGTTGGCTAAATGCTGTGTTAGTAATCATTTTGCAATATGTAAGAATATTAATACACGGTATACCTTAAACTTATACAATGTTGTATGTAAATTATATCTTAGTAAACCTAGGGAGAGGAAGAAAGTTACCAAAGATAAATTCTTCTAAATAGAAGTAAATTGGGGACTATGCTTACCATTTGGGGCATTTGGGTGGCTCAGTTGGTTAAGCATCTCACAAAGGTCATGACCTCAAGATTTGTGAGTTCAAGCCCCAGGTTGATAGCTCAGAGCCTGGAGCCTGTTTTGGATTCTGTGTCTCCCTCTTTACCTGCCCCCCACTTCTTTCCCTCCCACATCCTCTCTCTCTCTGTGTCTCTCAAAAATAAATAAACATTAAAAAAATAAATGTAAAACCATGACTTTCAATTTAAATCCCATCTACCAATTGTATATAAAATATAATTTTGAAATTCACTAAAATATTGATGCTGTCCTAATGTTTATCAGTTGTTATTGCATACTTATAAGAATAAATTCGATTTTTGATGTTTTTAACAAAAACATTCTAGAAGGAAACTGACATTTTTAGACCATCTGATACAGTCCTTTTCCAATGTCTTAAAATGAGAAGATAGGAAGTTTTATGGCAGTCCTACGTAGTTTTTTAGCAACAAAATCTAATAATCTAAACATTTCCAAATGAACTATTTTCCCCCCAAAAGTCATTGCTATTTCAATTACTCCTCTCTCCTTTGGTGTGTACACATATTAAGAATATTGATAGTGTTTTTTGTCAGCCAACTCCCAGATGATCCCTTTGCACCTAGTGAAGTTCCTAGGAAAAGTAGTCAGTACTTTTGCATGGTGCTGCAGCCCTCATAGAAGGCTTCCTGATTGTCAATGTCTTGGATTGTTAGACATTCTTGTAAGAATAGGCCCCTGAGAAACCCTGACTGGAAGGCAGCTTTTCAATGCTTCAGAGCACTTTATCAATGACAGAGACCTTAAAGAAAGAGTTGGAGAAAGGAACATTCAGGTGAGATGGTTACCAGAAGTTCTGAGGTAGTCTTTCTCATTTCTTGGAAGAGTATAAGCCTTTCCATATACCACATAAGCTTGATGCTAAGGTCAGTGAGGCAAGACGATAGTTGACTCCCATCAAAGCAGAGAGTAGCTGTCCTCAACTATATAACTTCATGAAACAAGCAAACAGAATAGTATTCTGTAGAACAAGGAAAAAGCAAAGCCTGCCTAGCTACATAGCCACCAAATAAATACTGACAACTCCTGTAGCATTGAACATCAAATCTACCTGCTCACTTGTCCAATTGCCAAAAAGGTAGGACAAACTCCTAATTTGCCTGAAACTCCTGCCTTCAGTGATGGGGAACATGGAGACTGAGCCTATTATGATGTTATTCAAACAGGTTTACTGAGTAAAATCTCAGAGTAGTTCCTACTGAAACCACGGTTATATGAAATTCAGAAAGCTATGCAGAATGCATAGCTCAGTGATGCAGCATCATAAGTAAAGCACAGGACTTTGTCAATTTATGATTACATGGTTCTGGGATTTGTGATGAACCATCTTTGGATCATGGCAAGCTCTTCAAGACAGTGTTCCCTTCATATGAAACAAGATGAAGGATAATCTTTCATAAGAGCCTGAGGGCTAAACAACTTAAGATGGAAGAGGAGTTACACTCCAAGGCAGTTCCATAGCTAGGGATAGTAAGTGGTCAATAAATGTTAACTATTTCCATTTTTACTATGTGTCCAGCACTTTGCCAAATGCTTATATTTCATGAAGTCCAACAGCTCTGTAAACAAGGACTACTATTTAAGTTTTATAGGGGAAGGAACTGAGGTTTGAAGTTTAGAGTTATTGGGTAAAATGACCCTGGTTGCACAGCCATTGAGTAAGAGATCAGATGGGACCAAAGAAGACTCAAAACTGAAGGTTATACAGTAGGTCAATTACACTGTCTTTCTCCTTGGGCAAAGCAATTTTCATGAGAGCGTCTCCTTCCCTAAATTGAGGCATTATTTCTAGTTTTCCTTTATAACTATCCCAAATGCTCCCTGGTACTCACCTTAATTTAATTTTATACTTATAATGAGCTTGAAGAATACCATATAGAAAACTGGTGAAATTTCTCTCTGATCCAAGTCTCCTGAAGATTTCTCATGATGACTCTGTTCACCTGGTGTTTGCATCCTATGTAGCTGGCAAACTGTCAAGGGGAGGAATGTGATAGGAGACATTGACATTTGTTTTGCATATTCTGTTGATCCCCCGTGAGACTTGGTCACATTGCAAATGGCTGTTTGGATTTTATGAATGTTGGTTTGAAAGGATGCTTTGCTGTGCGAATGTGCAACATGTAATAAACTGACTCTGGTCCATTTTTTTCTCCCTCAACTACAAAGGTGGTAAAAGTTTTGGAAAGAAATTGACTCTAGAGAATACACAGCTTCTGATTCAGTAGCTCTGACTTGGGGTCCAAGAATTGGCAATTCTATTAAATTCTAATCACATTCTAATGAATTGGTATTACATCACTCCACCTCATCTCTAGAGTATAAACACATTAATGATGTAGATTTTGTGAGGTGACTCTCAAGTGATCCAGGTTTATCTGGATAAACTTCTAGGGAAAAAAGTAAGCTGTGTTGCTGATGTTGCTTGTCCCAGAACCACATTTTTAAAAATACTGTTCTAGAGTAGAGATTTCACCTCTGGCTTCACGGGAGACTACTTTGTATACATGAAAACCAAACACACAAAAACATAAAACCAAAAAAACTCATGCCTGAAGTCCTATTCCAGACCAACTAAATCAGAATATTTGGAGGTGAAGTCCAGGTATCCGTATCGTTATCCACACCCCCCCACTCTCCTCCTCCAGGGATGGATCAAAGGTACAGCCTGAATTGAGGCCACAGACAGTAAGTGTATGTGTCAGCCATGGAGAATTGAGGGTTATATCTATGTCGAGACTTGATTCTGTAATACCTATGAATGAGAACTACTGAAAGAATACTGAATTAATGATATAAAATCATTGTGGAACTTTTACATCTCCTAGTTATACAGATGATAGCTGACTTAACAGATTTTCTCTCCTTGATGACCTGTTATAGTGGACTTAAAAATAGGCAATGAAGTTCTGTTTCCTAGGATGGTTTTAGAAAGTTTAGATGATGAAGCAGGTTTACAGGCCCAACTGGAATGCTCATTTATGCTTGCATGAGACTGTGTGTGTGTGTGTGTGTGTGTGTGTGTGTGTGTAAGAGTGATGCAGAGATAAAAAGGAATTACAAGCACTTCTTAGGATAGCTAATGTCTGTCTTCCACATCAGGAAGATTTTCCATATTATCACTTTAGGAACAATTTTGATGGCTTATTCCTGCTTTAAAAATGTTTTGTTCCTCTGACAAATTAGTTACTCTAAAATTTCATAACCTTTTTGATGTATATATGTATCCATTCCTTAGTGCAATCATTCAACATAGATTTTAAGTATTTTCAATAAGAATTGCCGTCAAACTATTAAAAGACAAATCCTAAAGAATGGCACGGTTCAGAGAAAAATAAAGAAATATATTTAAAAGACAGTGTTCAGATAGAATGGTTTCCTTGATTAAATTCTTAAATGTTTGATTTAAACTATTTTCTATTTTTATTTTTCCTGCTAACATTTACTAGACAACTCTCATGCCACGCCTAAGCACTGCGCTTGGGGCACTAAAGAAGTAAAAATAAACAGGGTAGCAAAACCCTTGTTCTCATGGAACCTATATTTTGTTGGAGAAAGAAAGATGATAAATAACTAAATAAAGAATTAAAAATGTTATAATAAAAGTTAAACCAACTAATGTGAGAGAAAGTAATCAAGGCCTTTCTTTAGACTGGATTGTTCACAAAAACTTACTAAGGAGGTGATAGCGATGCTGAACCTGAATGACAAGAAGGAACCAGGCTAAGAGTCATGGAAAGATCATTATAGGCAGAAAGAGTGGTTAAGATAAAGAATCTGAGGTGGATCTGAATCTGGCTTGTTCAAGGAGCAAAGACATTGGGCTTTAGCACAATGCGGGGAGGGGTAAGTGGTACAGGTATTTTGAATACATACAGTTTCAGGGGTGCCTGGATGGCTCGGTCGGTTAAGCATCTGGCTCTCGGTTTTGGCTTTAGGTCATGATCTCAGTTTCCTGAGTTTGAGCCCCATGTCAGGCTCCGCTCTGAACCCGTGGATCTTGCTTGGGATACTCTCTCTCTCCTTTTATCTCTGCCCCTCCCCTGGTCATGCTATCTCTGTCTCTCTCAAATAAACTTAAAAAATTAAAAAAAAAAAAAGCATCAGATGCCCATTAGACACCCAACAGAAGGTCTCTAACAGGCAAGTATTTCTCAAACTTCAGTGAGCATATGAGTCCTGCGAGGATTTTGGCCTGGAATGGAGCCTGAGATTGTGCATTTCTCAGGAGGCCCCAAGCAATGATAACCCTACACATTTTGGCTGGTGGGGATGTAGGTGAATTTATATGTGTGAGTCTACACTTAAACACATAGGAGAGAAGGAAGAGCCCAGATATTTAGAGGCGGAGGACACGGGACCAGAGAGGTAGTAGGAAGTAGTAAGTCCATAGAGGGGTCCTCAGAAGCCAGGAAGTGCTTCCAGTAGGTGGGAGTGTCAAATGAAGTGGTAAAGTTAGCATGAGGATGCATACATGCACTTGCACTGAGCATCTAACAGCCCCTGGTGAACTCGGATAGAGTGAGTTAGATTCTAATACTGCTCTAGATGAGTTTCGAGCTTTTTCTTCGGCAGTCCTCACTCCACTCCCACCTAATGCCTGAAGCCCTTACTTCCTGTATTCATGAAAAAAAATGATTAGTTACTTTCCCCTTAAAACCTATACCCGTAAACTTTAAAAACTTGTGTTTCCATTATTTGGTCCTGAGGCTAGGTAAATATGGTCCTTTCTTATGGTTGTTAATTCATCAGCCTCAATTCCCCATCATTTCACCCTAAAATGTGCTCCCTGTCAGGGTTTTTTTTTTTTTTCTCCATTACTTCACTGATCTGTTAAAGGTGATCAGTGACCTTAGTTGGTCTCTTCTAATGGCTTAAATCCCTCTCTTTTTACCTTTAAGGAAGGGACATATAATGATGTTCTTCCTAATGAAACATGAGAAGTTTGCAATAGGGGTGAAGAAATATTCTTCATCAATTAAAATGAAAAAAAAAAAAAAAGAAAAAAAACATCGAGAACAAAACCCTCCACAGTGGCTGAGCACTGTGTGGGATGTGAGGCTGGGAAGTGTACTGAGCATCTTGTAACCCCAGGGAGCAGTAGCCTGAACGTGAACCAATACCTTGAGACAAGAAAAGAAGAAAATGGGGAGAAACTTTTTGCTTATAGCTTAATTGAGCTACTTAACTAGGTGATGGTGAAAAAGCAGTATTCCTAAAATACTAGAGAGAATTTTTGTTGCTTAAGCCTATCAGATTAACTCTTTTTATTTGCAATTTAGAGCAGCTTCACTGATAGCAGAATGTGCTTTCTATTAGAGCTGTTCAAGACAATTTCTCAACCCCCTCTCCTTCCCTTTTTTGCCCACCTTTCTTCCCTTTTTCCATTTCTGAGCTTCTCCTCTGTGCCTTCCTCTCTTGCCCAGTCTCTGCCTCCCTTTTTCTTTGTCTCCAGAACTATTCTTTTAACTTCTCGATCTACTCCACATGTACAGAACTTCTATCTTCTAGCCTACAAAAGCCATTTGTAAATGATTACCGGGAGTCACAGCAATTCTTCACTTGCCTGTGACTTCAATTTAGATTTCTGGCTGGTGCCCAGGTCTTAGTTTTATCTCTTCTTCACAGTTCTGATAGGGATGGTATCTGTGGCTAATTTATTCAATGTTGTACAAAGTGTCACTCTCATACCTGGAGATGATCGTTTTGAAGACATAAGAGACACATATATAGAAATGAATAACCATATAAATCCAGCTAAAAATGAAGTAAATATTAATCAGAATAAATAACATAAAACGACAAGGGGAATTTTCTCAGAAAGTCATCGTCAGTTTACTGTTGATTTGCTTTGTGAAATTCATGAATCTGAAACCTAGAAAATTTGTAGTTTTCAGAGGCCTTCAATCTTCATTTTCATCTATAATAGGTCATCAACATATACAGTGATAAAATACGTTACGTATTCTATAACACAGGATATTTTCCTAAAGGGCAGATGCCATAGGATTATCTTGGTAAGTATCTCAATAAAGGTCATAATTGCTTTGCCATTCTAAAAACTTTCCCCATGGCTAACTCTGATATGGGGTCTGTGCAGGTTGTTTGGGTGGGTCCTACAGAGATTCCAGGGTTTCCTGGTTAGTTGAAATATGGCTTTGGTGGGATTCTGTCTCTGGACTTCAGGTAGTTTTATGTGCTTAATTGAGTTTTTCACCCCAAATCAGGAATAAAACTCTAATTCAGCAGAAAGGTTTATATGGTTCGGGTGGGGAAAGGATAACAAATAAATAACACATGGACCTTCTTGTGGTGAGTGTGAATAGGAAACATTGAGGTATTCTCGGAACTGAATCCGTAGATTGATATTTGTGCTGTTTAAGTGTGTGCTAAGCTGCACCTGGGGTTTCTGATTACTTGCTCTGCCTCTTGAAGACTTTATGGTTTGTATTTCAAAACAGCAAAAGTTTTGATCCTGGCTGTTTCTATAAGCAGTCTGTACCAAAAGATCGGTTTCCAGATATCTCATAACTAAGAACTCCACAGTTCCACAAGAGAGGAACACTCAGTCTTGAGAAGATGAGGTACATAGCCTGCTATGCACACTAGGGCACACGTCCCATTACTGCCCCAGTGAACACACAAGGGAATCTAGCAGGCAGACCCGTAAAGTTCTGCAATCTTGTTTGCTCCCTGCATTGCCCTCCTGCCAACACTAATCCAAATGCAAAGAGTTAGTGCTGTAGACGACAGGCTTCTAGTCTACTACACATCTCAATCTGATGAGTTAGCCTCTTCTACGGGAATTTAGTTTCATCAGTTACCAATATATGGCCCTTGTGATTTGTAATCAGTACTTTTCATATTTCTTTAAATTTCTTTTTATTTCAATAGTTGGGATGAATGTTTATAAAAAGTCCACAGTGCTCACTTTCATATTTCAAGTTACATTCAAATTTATTCAAAGATAAGATCACCAAGTATTACTGGAGAAGTCTACGTAAATAATAGAACTGATGATTCAGACCCACATTTAATAATTCTGTTTCTATATGATTTGCATAGGTTACAGAAATGTTTTTTTCTTAACATAGTCTTTCAGCTTCTCTCCACTTTGACATATTAACTTTTGCTATTTCTGGCAATGCTTTCTATTGCAAAAGATAAAATTTCAGCCATTTCAACATTAAAAATTATCATAAATGATATAATTTAATCAAAGTGCCTGGAATCAGTGAAAACAGTTTTGTTTCACGAATTAAAAACTGCCTTACTATTCTTAAGATCATAGTGCCATTTCCTCAGGCAATTTGGATGGGATTTGAAAATTACCAAAGTGGATTATACTATCTGTATCAATCTGTTCTTATCACTGCAACTGAGACAGTGAGATGAAAGTTATATTTTATATATTTTTCAATAGTTGAGGAATACCATGCTGTTTTCTTCCTAAACCTGATGAAAGAGCAAGTATGGTAAACTGGATGCATATAACAAACATGGGAGGTCGTAATGTTTCCAGGATATGGCATATTGCCATTGACCACAGCCTCTTGGAACAAGATAAAGTCACCGAAATAGTTAACAGATGTTAGCCATACTTGAAATATAAAAGTTCTATTGCTAAAAATTATGTACGGTCAGATGGAGATTTGGCGTTTGGTCCATAATTTAACTGACTTGGCAAATGGAAAGTTGAGATCCAGAGGCATAACGCATAGTACTGAGGCCACACACTTTGCACACTGTGCAGAAGCTCATAAACTACTGACAATATGTATACTGTGTTAAGCCAGCTTGATTAAGTATTAACACAGTATTTGATACTTAGGGAAATCTGAAGTCAATTTTCACATCTACTAAATTAAAAAGTTATTTCTATTAAAGCAAAAGAGTAGACTTTTCTCCAAGTTCAAAACCATGTCTACGAATCGTCGTATTTAGCTTCAGCTTGCAATTTACCGATGACTGGATATTGCTTTCCACTGATTTCATAATTTATCCAGCAATACACTTTAAAATTATATCTTTTTTCCCCACTCTTGTCTATTACTTCACATTTCAGAACAACTTGACAGTAATGATTCTCAGATGAGTATCTGTAGCTGAAATGGATCTTCTCAGCCTTAAGTCACAAATTTATTCAAATCAAGCTTTGAAGGAGGCTTGTGCTACTTTAGAGTTTGTGGTTTTATTCACAGCTTTGCAAATAAAGTCACCAGCTTCCATCACTTTGTAAATATTGACACCCTGATAAGAAAAAGAAGGGATACCAGTGGATTAGGGAGAAGGAAGACCAAACAGATTTCAGTTTATTAGCAGTTAAATCACAATTTGAAATTACTAAACAAAACGTTGCTCATCGTTGATCTGAAGGCAACATTTGTCTTCATGAATCCTGCAGTCAGCATTTTGGATTTTTGTTTTAATAAAGCGTATCTTGAATCTGACCCTTCTATAAAATCATAGGCTAGCCATACCTGAAAGAACTCAGTGTAATTCAAGGTTGTACCTAAACTCTAGGGATGACAGTACCAAACTAGAAACAATGCACAACATCCCAGTGAAGAGCAAAAAATTAGAATGGTTTGGAGGAGTTCATAGATAAGGACTTGGGAAAGAAAATCTTTTTGTAAAGAAACAAAACTGATAAACCTAAAGAGGTAGAAGAAAAGTGAATGCATAATTTTAACCATATTCAGAACACTATAGGTATAATATTGAAGGAGGTAGTTGTAGGTCAAATAAAATGAAGTAGTATTTAGTACACATCTGGAACTTGTTTGTCTGTGAGGTTGTACTGGCTGAAAGCATAAACAGGATCAACGAAGGCTTAGATAAATCCACAAATGACAGATAGGCGGTTGGGTATGAAGGCCAAGTTGGGGGCATGCTCCTCATCTCTTGGGCTTGGTGTAACAAAAGGTCCCCATCAAAGTCTCCACCCAGCACTTCTGCTGTCACTAGGGGAGACAGAGCATTAGGTGGATTACCCAGAGATTTGCCCTCAGGTAACATTTCATAAACTCCTATGTCCTCCCTTAACATGGACTAGAACCTATATGGACTTAAAATTAAACAGACTCAGGCTTTCATGCTACTAAGTAATTCTTAATATTTATGTATAAGTCTGTCATCTTCTTAAAAGAGAGACAATATAAATATTCACAGGGCCTTTTCATAACAAGGATCGTAAGGAGACCATGATTTTAATACAACCAATTCTCTCTAGAATGGTGTTATAGCAATGTTTCCTTTGTAGTTTACTTCTTTGCTTTTGGGGAATGATCAAGAGAAATGTTTTGTAAAGTGACACTTATAAATGATTCTCATTATCATTTTGCTATAAAGTTGTTCTAGAGCACCAACATGTGCTTTGGTATGAGTCAATTGGTTGTGTCCTTGGAATGGCTTTAGGTGGAATATATTAGGCACATCTTAATTGACATCCTAAATCCAGTGCTATTTAAGTTTTGTGAACAATTAGCTACTTGTGTCTTCCATTTTTGAATTACACCCACGAAGGGATCATAGAAAGATCTTAGTCACCAGTGTTCTTTGCTTTCCAAGAATTCCATGGATAACAAGTATGCCCTGGAATTTGCTGACATTTTACCCAAAATTTTCATTTTGACTGAGTTTCTCTATCATTTTACTTAACATATCATTATGAAATAACATTGTATATTTAATTTTGAGTCATTTGTCAGATGCTTAAATATGTCTCAGGTACTGTATGTTCTGAGGTTTCAAAAACCTCATGTACAATAAATTTTCTGTCCTCAGGTTGTTTAGAGTCAAGCAGGCAATCGAGAGCCCTGTTGAGGGGACGGGGGTCCTTTATTATAATTAAAGACACTGACAGAGATAGGCCCAGCTGATGATGAGGACAGAGGTGGGGTAGGCAGCCCACTGAGGAAAAGAAAGTCGTGAGGAGTGTGTCAGGAAAGAGTACCAGGAAGGGTAAATCCTGACCTGAGTGATGCCTGGGAAGTATGAGTCTCTGAGAAGGAGGAAAGATGGGGCACTGCAGGCAGAATAGTACAAAAATCTGAAAAAAAAATGTCATGCTATATATGTAGAAATATGGGCAGAGATGACCTGCAAGATTAGGATTAGGCCCTGTAGGGTGGCAGAACACAGCTGTGCTTTTCAGGAAATGAGCACCCACTAACGGTGCTCAAGTGGAAACCAGGTATTTACGTTTGTATTTTATATGAAATAATCTGATGGCAGTATGAAGATGAATTTAAAGGCAAGTCAGAAGCCTGCACACCAGCGTAGAAGATGAATACCCAGGAAACAGATAAGGAATTTTGCTGACAGTTACAGCAAGGGTATTAGAGAACAAAGAACCAAAATATCTTACAACTGAGAATTGATTGAACATGGGAGCCATAGTGACACAGGAGTCTTCAGAGAATCTTGGCTTATTAGACGGGTAGCTGGTTGAATTGCAACTCCTACCCAGTGTAACAATCCTCTCCTTAAATTGCCAATTCTTAGGAATGAAGCCACGGCTTACTTGCATTTCAGCCCCCAAGTTCTAGAATATGATCTGATACGCGATAAGCATTAAAGCATCAGCTAAGTCCAATTAGGTCATCTAAGTCATGCCATACATTTCAACTAGAAATGGCTGAGGAATTTTGTAAATGAAATAATGGTTACTCTGAACCAGGAAAGACAAGCAATAGCTTTTGGTGTTTAGTCCCAAGTGATACCTGTCACCCAGTAAATGTTACCAAGCATCTCTGTGTAAAGGGAACAGCTGTAATAATCGTTCACTGGCTGCAGGGGGTGGGACTAGACACAGAAATAAGATCCATATACAACTTCAGGGTAGGTTCAGAGGTAGAAGCACACCTGGTGGCATGGAAACACTAACGTGAGGAACCCAACACTATGAACCTGGGGGTCAAGCAGGGAGATACTAGAAGAGTGAGGTGGCACCTCACTCTCCAGGTGAAATTGAGTATGGGGAGGAAGGCCATCCAAGTGGTGGTGGCAAGTGGTGCTGCAGGACCTTTAATGTAAGTAGTGTGAGGAGAGAGAAAAGATGAGAGAGAGGGGGAAACTTCATTTTGTAATCCAGATAATGCTTTCACATCTCAGAAAACATTTTGAATTTCTAATCATTTGTGAACATTCTTCTTGCCTTTTATATCTTGTGTACCCCCCGACACACACACACACACACACACACACACACACACACACACACACCTCTGCTTTACAGACTAATAAGTAATGGGGTGCCTGGGTGGCTCAGTCAGTTAGCCGTCCGATTTCAGCTCAGGTCATTGTCTCACCACTTGTGAGTTCATTGTCTCATCGGGCTCTGTGCTGATACCTTAGAGCCTAGAGCCTGCTTCAGATTCTGTTTCTCCATCTCTCTCTGCCCCTCCCCCACTCTCTCTCTCTCTCTCTCTGTCTCTCTGTCTCTCAAAAATAAATGAACATTAAAAAAAATGTGTCAAAACTAAGTGCTAATTTAGGTGGCTGTTGTAGAGTACGTGACTTGTCAGGTACTTTTTAAGAGAGACTATTCTTGTTGTCCAGTGTCTTAAGTAGTATTAAGCTCTCCTTTTTCCTGACTGTTTCAATAGTGCCCTGGGCTCTTTTACAGAAGTACTAGTTGTCACTGCAAGAAAATCAAGATCTCGATTTCCTCCTAGGAAAACATCCATGTAAAACAAAACAAAAACTGCAAAAATAACAATCCTAACGGCAAAGACAAAGGCTTTAGCTCACAAAGTGTGTGAAATGAAATCAGACGATACATGAAAAAGTACTTTAGAGGTCATGAAGTACTACAAAAATGTGAAATGGTAGCATCATTGGTGATGGAGCTATGGCAATAAGTTACTTTATAAAGCCCCCTAAAGAGTTTTTATTGTGTTGTCCCACTGTGTATTTTAGCAGATAGCAAAAGTGTAGTAAAACTTTGACCTCAAAATTGCTTCCCAAATCTGAGACACATTCCTGTTTGCATCTGCAAGGCATCCATGAATATTAAAATATGTTAAATTACTTACTGTGTTGAGCCCCAAGCCATTAAGCATATATATCAAATCCTCAGTGGCTACATTCCCAGAGGCACCTTTTGCATAAGGACAACCACCTAATCCGGATACTGCGGAGTCCACCACATTAATCCCCATCTGGAAAACAAACCAGAACACTCAGGGCTTGTCCATTTATGGCATGCAAATTGTTGAATTTCTATTTAACCTGTTCCAAAGAGCAAATAAGCAAAATCTAAACCCATTATGCAAACATACTCACTTACTCACCTGCTGTTTAGAACACTCCCTGGGGTGCTGATTTCTTTTCTATCTAATCTTGTCTGTTAGGCTAACAGAAACTTGAAGGATCTTAGGAAGCAGAAAAATCTTAGATCAGAATTAAAATGGTGTTATTCATTGATAGCAACACAACTATAGGGGGGTAAAGCTTGAAGTAAGCCGAATTCACTCCCAGGTTGTAGGATTCTCCAACCAATTCTCTAGGTCTATCCAAATAGTATCATATAAACACAAAATACTTCCAACATCCCAGGTCAAAGTCAGTGTGCATCAGAAGACCGGGCACTGTGGTAGGGTCAGTGTATTTGAAGTAGTATCTTTATGGACTCAATTCATCTATTCATTTCATTCAATCTTTATTGAGCCATTATTTTGCATACCCAAACCTGCTCCTTTGGAAGGAGAGAAACTTGTAAAGCGAGATATCCATCATCAATATTAGCACAAGCTCATAGTTATAGGGTCCTTGGTAAGTGCTGGATGTTTTTCCTAACATCTAATGAGTATTAACTGCTAATCCTTACAAAAACTTCATGAGGTAAATATTCTTCTATCATCCTTGAATCACAGATGAAGAAATTCAAGTACAGCAGGACAACAGAATTTCCCCAAGGGGTCGCCTCTGTCTCCAGAGAACTCACACTGGGATATATGGTCTCTGGAAACACGCAGATTGATATAGGTCATGCAGTTGGGGATATCAGAGGTGAAGAGGGGGCGTGTGTGCCGGAGGTGTTCTAGAAATCACAGTCACAGGGGGACTGAAAGGCATCTTGGAGATCAGGAGATTGGAGAAGACTGAGAAGATAGGGAGGCAGGTCATACTTCTGTAGGAGGTGACAATTGGATAATCAGATGATACTAAGAGGCCTAATCTGATTGTTCATCTCCTGGGCATTGAAGAAAAAGTAACACGATCTCAGCTAAAATAAGAAGCACCTGATATCGGAGCCCTTAGGTGGCTGGCTGACTTGAGAATCTGAGTTTTCACAAGATCCTGGATGCTGCCCTTGGTTCTACTCTGGGGATCGCCCTTCATTTTGTTTTTCTTTATCTTTTTTGATAAACTTTTTATTTTATAATAGTTTTAGATATTCAGAAAACTTGTGAAGAACACAGCATTCCCATATATTATGCACCAACTTTCCTGTATTATTACATTATCTTACATTATTATGGTAAATCTATCACAGCTGATGAACAAATATTGGTATGTTATTAAAGTCCATGCATTATTCAGATTTCCTTAGTTTTTAACTTCATGGTCTTTTGTTTCCGTTTGGGTTTGTCTGATGTTTTCCTAATGGTTAGACTAAAATTCTGAAATGTTTCTTACATAACAGAGTGAAATGCCATTCTCCCATCTGAGGTAGTGTTGGTCAGAGTTCTGCACTAGGAAGTCCCCACTCCCCACTTTCCCGACTATACTCTTTGGAGGAAAGCCATTATGTGCAACTCGCACTTAAGAGGCAGAGAGTATCTACAGAAATTATTTGGAATTCTCCCACTTGGGAGATTTGTATATTTCCCTCTTTTTATTCAAACATTGTTTTTTATCACTAGGAACTCATTGTATTTTTTTTCAGTTTGATTTATAATCCAGTATGACTTTCTATATTTTGGTGGCTCAAGTTGTTTGAGATTTGGTTTTTAGCCCCTATGTCCCTTTGCCATACCAAGGGGACTGTGCTTTCTGAATCACTCTTCTAGATATCCCCTTGAGAGGTAAGAGATACTTACCAAAGCCTGTACGTTTCAAAAAAAATTTTTAGATGAAAGACCAAAACAACAGCGGTCATCACTAGGTGGTGTGATTACAGGTAATTTAATTCTGTTTGTCTTTGTTTTCCAGTTTCTCCACAATGATTGCTAATTATATAAAAAGAAAAGGGGGGGGGCTTTGTAAACCTTAACCTGTAGTAGAATCAGAGTGAACATAAATGAATCCAAGATTCATTTTCTTGATTAAAATCATTATTTTGCAGCTAAGTAATCTTCCTAGCATGTGAGACCTCACGGGTTAATCTGCATACAAAATATTTGAATATAGACATGACCTGAGTGAAAGGTTACCAAGGAAATGGTCTTTGTTTCTTTCCTAGCATCAGAAGAGCTGCAGACATGGACTTTCTATCAACAAGTTCTATTCCTAAACTAACTGAACCAGTCCTACATAATAAGTTACTTTAAAGCAAAGTTGAAGAGATTATTAAAGTATACATTACCTGTGAAGGAGAACATTAAGACATTAATGTCTTTTAAATTGTCTCTCCAAAATAAAAAAAAAAAAAAAACAGTACTACTTTAAAAGCACTTTTTATGCAGTATCCTCCTACATTCTGATCTCTGTTAAATGTGCCCTTCTGTTCCCTAGAAATAAATCTTAATGGGTAATGTTACCCATATACTAAGTTATGGTCTTATTTTTAAACAAGCTGCTTTGGAAACTTCTATTCTTAGTCAACTAAGAAAATTTGGTTTTACTATGTATGTTTTCTTTACATCTACTTCCCTATCCTGTTAGAAATGATACATACTATCATGAAAACAAGTGCTTGACAGAGTAGGAAGGAAAATATTTATACTTCATTGATGGTAAATAGAAGGACATTTGTTGTACTTAATTACTGGAATAATGATACTGTAGTAAATGTCGCTATTTTACTAAAACAGTATCATGTTTTTGAAAATCACAGATAGGCCCTTAGATGATTTTCCCATACAAGAGACTATCTGCATTAAAAGATTATTCTTAGAAACCCTTTCCCAGGTCTCCAAATGGAAACCACTACTTTCCAGTTCCCTGAGGTGTGGGTATGCGTGCACATACATGTGTGTTCCCGGGGTGTGTGTGTGTGCACACATGCATTCACACACACAAGCACTAGAGGTTTTCTTGGACCATAGATTGCAACACAAAGCATTCGCTTTTTGTTTTGGAGAAAAGTAGATCTTTAGATGAGTCGCCACAAGGTGGCAATGCAGCTTCAAAATCCACCAAGTTAAAGTCAAGGGTTTACAACCCCACTATGTTCCAGTCCCCCAAGATGACAAACACGTAAATAAATCACTTTATATTATACAAATAAATATTTTTCTCTTCAAGAGAGGAAACTTAGAAACTGTGGTTCAATATATTCAGTATATTTTTTATTAGTCTTCATTTGAATGGAACATGTTTATGAAGTACATTCTATGTGCCAGGGACTTGGAATACATACAAAATGCTGTAGCTCATGGGTTTTAGCATTAGAAATTAAAATTGCTATATATTTTGTCACTGAGAATTTATCAAACTAGGAACCATTTTATTTAGAGCTAAGAGAACAAATTCTCCCTAAAATAAAACCCAGAACTCAAAGGGTTGGGGTGTGCTTCCAGTGACCAGGAAATGATGAACTTATTGAGTTCAGTTACATGTGCTCTCTGCTTGAGCTATGCAGTTATGTGCTTGGACTTAAGGGCTAAGAAAAATGAATGAAATAATAGTAGTCACTTTTTCTGGAAAGTGGTGAATTGACAGTAGATCCCCATGAGCACATCACTCTACGATCTTAGAGTAGCTCTCTGGAGTAGTGCTCTTGTGCAGTGCTTAGACGCCCAGACCATGCTGATATGCTAACAAAATTACATCTTGACTTTTTCTTGGTGCTGTTAAGAACTTCTTTCCCAAACAAAACTGAGAAATACCTTAAGACAAGTCAAAGTCCGGTGTTTTAATTAAGTGAAATATATACCAAAATTGGTATGTAAATAATGATAGGCATATATATTGCTGTCAGGGGCTAACTAAGCTAATGGAGATTGGTTACTAACAATTTTGTATAACATCTCTCATCTTTGAACGGCTTTTCCTACATGCTTCATTCTTTTTTGACTTACTACACATAATGAGATACATTATATTCTTACCTTCATTTAGTATATTTCAAATGGAGATAGAAATGGGAATGTGTACATGGAAGAGGGGAGGGAAATGGAAAAAAAAGATAACAAGGAAATTCTTAATTGCAGTTAAGATTAATAAATACTATTAGTGAACATTTATTAAATGTTTATTTTGTCACAGATACTGTGCCACATGCTTTATATATGATAAAGCCATAAAGGTTAGTGTGAAATGGGTAGTAACCCACGCCTATTTTATTGATGAGGAAACTGAGCCTCCAAGAAGTCAAACACTATGTCTTGCTTCTTGCAGTAGCTGTGTGCTACTACCCGGTATTAATTGTTAATATTTAATAAACCTTGACTGTATGCAAGGCATATGACTAAATACTTTCCATTTAATCCTTGTAATAACTCCAGGAGGTGAGGTGTGAATTAGGAAGAAAACGCTGACAAATCAAAAGCCTTCCATTTTCTTATGACACTTCCTTCAACTTTCTGAAAAGTCTCTACATGATTTAGTAAGAGACTTGAGAAAGTAAATGATCATTGTCCAAAAGGTTTTTTTTATTTTGTCCTATGAAGCTATCCCAAGAAAATAGCAAGAAATGTTAATATAGATTTATGTTCAAGGGTAGGTATTCTTTGTAGCATGATTTGTAACAAGAGAAAAAAAGTCCATAAGTTAAACTTTCGATTATAGGGAAATAGTTAACAAATTGGGTAGGATGGACTATTATGAAAGCATTAAGTATTTTCAATGATTACATAATAGTACAGAAAAATGATTATAAGAAATTGAAAAATAGGACTATGATACTACCCATGCTTGGCCTCATTCATTGGTGTTTGTAAGAATTTTTTGATCCTCTATAATAAGTAGATATCGCAAATGTAATGTGTCCTCTTGTTTTACAATCATCCCCTTCTTCCAGAACAATACCCCAAAATTAAACTGGCCTTCCTCAGGCTCAATGTTTTTATTTTTCATTTCTGGGTTTCAATTCAAATTCTAGAGATGATTCATCTTGGCATCATCTGCTTTGTTCTTGAGTAGATAGTGCTCCTATACTGCACTTCTACAGTAACCACCTGTTCTCTCTAACCGATTGGCATGAAATAGTTAAGCCAGTTCACTTCAAACTTAAATGAGCAGAAGATGCCATTTACAATGTCTGATTAGAGGGTGTTATGCTAAGTGAAATAAATGGGACAAGGACAAATACCACATGATTTCACTTCTAGTAAAAATCTAAAAAAATAAGCAATGGATAGAAGCATTTATGATGTCTGAGATGGGGCCTGAGCTTCTCCATTTCTAACCCCCAAATGATGCAGAAGCTGTTGCCTCCCAAAACATACTTGAGCAGAAAGAGTCTCTGGGTCTTGTAGGAAAGAATCTTTTCTCAGGTGTCATTATGTCCTAGTCCAGTCACCATACTGGCGCCCTGTTGCCCAGCAAGGGTTCTGAGTGTTGCTCAGAATGAGACCATCTGAATCAGAATTATCTGAAGTCCTAGTTAAAATGCAGATTTCTGTTGTCTACCCTCAAAACTGATTTTTTTCCTTGTTACGTATTTGCATTGTTTCATACTTCAAGATGAATTTTATGAATAATAAAGTTTGAAAATAACCTTGATTTACCTGTTCACCTGTGGCACATAGTGCTAGCTCTTCACCAAAAATCTGTTTCCTTTCTGAAATTCAGCCAGGTGACATTACCCAACTGCCCTTTTATTCAGGTGTGGTTATGCGACTATAGGTTAGCCAATGATGGGCAAGCAAAGTGATGCAGGCCATTTCTAGAATAAGTCTTTTAGGAAATTATGTCAATAGTCAAATGCAGATGACAATGAGGCCTTAGAGGATGGTGAGCCAAAAAATGGGAGGAGCCTGGGTCGTAAAATCACCACCTGGAGGAGAGATGCCCACTGAAAAAACATGTTCAATGAGGAACAAACTTCCATATGTTTGAGTCACTATTCATTTAGAGGTGAGCAATAACATTGGCATAGCCAATTAGAACTGATATACTAACTGATGAGATAGATTAAAATATCCCATTTTTCAGGTATTTTCCCTTCCATCTGTTTTCTATTCTATCTTTTCTTTAGTTAATGGAGCATTTCTGGATGATTTCATTTTATCTCTTCTATTGAGATGACTCCTCTTGGCATCATCTGCTTTTGCCTGTTCTTGAGTGGATGATGCTCCTATATTGCACTTCTACAGAAACCTGTAAAAAGAACAGAAAACTGTCCTTTGAAGTAGAGTGAGGAGAGGATGGACAGAGGTACAGAGACGTGTTAAAGCATCACAGACCCTGAAGTTTTCAGGAAAATAAATGATCAGCAATCTACCTCTTTAAATTGTTTAGTAGTTAGCCTATGGTTTACAATAGAAATGTTTAATAAGTGCCTTAAAATAGCCATGCCATATATAAGGAAAGACCTTATGATAGATGCTCCGTTTCATCCAACCACCCTTTGTGCTGTAGTTTCCCTACTTTTACTTTTATATACCCCTAATACATATACATACCCAAAACATGTTGCTACTCTTTTTGCTTTAGGCAGTTGTCTTTTAGAACAATTAAATAAGGGAAAAATCACTTTGATTTACTTCAGTTTGAGTTCTCTGAAGAAATTTGACAAGAATATCAGAGATTCCAATCCCAGTATTCAGTTAACGCTTACTTTTTGGAGGTGGATGAAGGAAGATGAGTTACTGAAAGAGACAAGGAGTTCAGGAGGAGGCCCAATGTCACAAGCCAGAGTAGGAAACTTTCTCTAAATACTTACACCACAGTAATGGAGAATTCACAGAAGTAGAAGGCTTTCTACTTAAGGAAAATAAGAGCCAAGAAAAGCTACTGGATTTATGAAACTGACAAATTTTGAAATGGATTGTTGCGGCATAGACCAGATAGGGTAGAGCTGGCAATTACTTGAAAAACAAATGGAAAGCATACAGCCGAGTACTTAAAAAATCAGTTTAGGGAGACCTGTATTTGAATCTGTTACGCCCCTTGTTAACTGTGTGATGTTGATAATGTTATTTTGCTTCTCTGTCCCACCAACTGTAAAATGAATATAATAGTACTAAATCATGGGCCCGTTGAGTATTCCATGGGATCTTCCATGGAAAGTGCTTATCACATAGCTTGGCACATAACATTCTGCAAATGTTGGCTTTAGCAAGCATAGGTCAAGAATATACAGACAGAGTACATGTGGTCTTAAAGAAGAAAATTAGGGCAAAACTGGGGGTATGTGAATGGAGAGATATGGGGAATATCTGAGACCTATAACTTGGAAGCCTTAAGGGACAAATTAAATGAAGTAAAGAATGATACCAGGGGCGCCTGTATGGCTTAGTTGGTTGAGCATCCAACTTAGGCTCAGGTCATGATCTCACAGTTCATGGTTTGAACCCAGTGTTGGGTTCAGCACTGGCAGTGCAGAGCTTGCTTGGGATACCCTGTCCTTCCCCCATCTCTCTCTGTCCTTCCACCACTTGGACTCTTTTTCGAAATATATAAACTTAAAATTGAAAATAAAAGGATGATTCCATAAATAGAAGAGAAAATTCACAGAGAAAAACCCTTAGGGGGTGTGAATGAGTTTGGAATTAGGGCAGAAACACGGAGTTGAGTTAGAAGTTAGTGGAGAAAACTTTCCTTTGAAGTGGAGTGAGGAGAGGATAGAGAGAGGTACAGAGATGTGTTAAAGCAACATGGACCCTGAAGTTTTCAGGAAAATAAATGATCAGTAATTTCAGAAACACAGTGATGGAGTTCACCTGCTGGGATTTCAGAAACAAGTTATGTGATTTCTGGCTCCCTGACACTAGCTTCTCTTAGACCCTGCTCTTACCACACTCTTTGATGTGAGCATAAAGAGGTAGATGGATAATGAGAGTAAGAAAAGGGGACAGATCAATAAATAACACTGGAAACAATAAAAATTGTATCTATTAGAGATGGAAGTAACTATTTTTCATAAGTATCTACAAATTCAAGAGTTTTACAACTAGACAATTTAGTTTCTTTCCCTTATGCCAGTTGCTTTAAGTGGAACTAAGCACCTGAGTTCTTCATGGGGTTACCAAAAGTCACAGAGGCCATTAGTTCTAGAGGTGGATCTGGATTCTAGAGATGGATCATGTTTCTGGAATTGCACTGGTAGGAGGTAAGTAAGTTCTAGTTACAAATGAATGTTAGTGGGAGGACTATATCATAGTGTAAGTATGCAACCAAATATTAAGTTTTTTTTAAGTTAAAAGAAAAACAGAATGAAAGCACAGTGATGCTGACAAGAATTAAGTGTTGGTGTCATCAATACTCATAAACCAAGGAGGGCTTGGGATAATAGGACCAAAATTTGGGGGCAGTAGAGAGTCAAAACAGCAAGTTATATATATTAACTGTATGAGGGCAAGAACGTTCCTCTATCTCACTTCATTATAGGCTCAGTAGGTGGCATAGTTCCTAGAACATAATAAGTTATTACTCAAGTATTTTTGAAAGAATTGGACAAATAAAACTAAAACAGCAGTACATGCAATACCAAGACTGGGTGTAAGTGTAACTACACATGATAAAAAATGAACTTGATATAATTCTGTTGAAAACATAGAACTATATAAGGAGGATACTAAAATAAATGAAACGGTTCAGTGGTTTACTACCGATGTTATTTGCTCCCTAAACCTCCTTTTCTTGGAACTGTCTTCTCATAAAGATGGGTTCCTGGAAACTGTTTGTTTGTTCAGTGACTCTTATTAATCCTCAGTACAGTTGATGGACCTCAATTGAGTCAACCACAGTCTCCTCCCCCACAATTTAGAACAGACCACAAAGATAGAATTCACCTTTCTAAAAGGTCAGATGTACAGCATATGAACTATGGACACACAACTTTTTCCATGAGCAATGGAAAGCAGGGAAATTCAGTCTGTAGTAAGAGGGAAAAGGAAGCATCATCGAATCAGAAATGTCAGATGAATTCCAGACAGCTTCTTAGTCTTTCTTAGGTTCAGTTTCACTTCCTCCCTACCTTTGTTTTTGAAATACTATTTAATTAGAGCTATGCTAACTGTCTTCAACCACATAATAATCCTAGGAAGTAGGTACTATCATCATTTTATAAATGATAAAACTGAGCCATAGAATGTTTAATATGACCATACAAAGTACTGCATATTTGATAAGTGATGTAAACTGAGGTACAGGATCAGGTGGGAGAACCTCCAAATCTTTGCTCTTATGTGCGTACTTCTTTAGGAGGTTTCCATGAGACACCCTGTATCCTCAAAACAAAGTGTCCTTTTTGCTTAAGGTATTTCAAGTTGGCTACTGTTACTTGGAAACAAAGAGTAGTAACTAACACATCATTAAGTTAATGACCTGGCAGAAAAGATATTCATAAAAACAAAGAACTATAATACAAAGAATAGTGTGGTAGTTATTATGAGAATTACAAACAGAGCTATTCAGAAACACCAGTGAGACGGTTTCTATATTTTGTAGGGGAGCAAGGAAGGAGGGGCAGGGTGAAAAGGTTGATGAATAGTTTGGCTCTGCTTTGGGCCTTGAAGGATGTTGACAAGTGGGGGATGGTGAGGGAAAAGATATTCTACAGAGAGGCTTGAGAAAAGGCACATATGATGAACAGGCCAAGGATGTACTGAGAATATTTTAATGAGACTTGTATTGTAGGGGCTGTTGAGGTATGGAAGGAGTGCAGTTCAAGATCATGATAGGCTGTGAATGCCTTTCTCTGGGGTATGAGCTTTATTCCCTACAAAATAAACAACTACTTAAGGTCCATGAATAATCATGGCATCATCAGCATTTGTTTTACTCAAATTTTGTTATCAGGGGAGCAATAATTGAGATGGATATAGGTTGAGAAATATGTAAGCAGAAGTACTTGTTAGAAAATTAGGGCATTGCATGAAGTCAATGGTGGTGTATTTAAAATGAAGCAGAAGGGGAAAAATACTTTTGTCAAGGATTAAATTTGAGATTTATGAGGTAAAATGGTGTCTCAATGAAAGAATAATGGAAGAAAGAGGTGACACTGACTAAAGCACTAATTTCTAGCTTAACAGCTAATAGGAGGATGATCCATTAGCTGGAGTGGGATATAGAATCAACTCTAGTAAAAAGTAGAAGTTGTTTTCTTGGAAATCATTATAGATATTTAAAACAAAACTGGATATTGAACATGTCGTTTCTTAAAGCATCCCTCCTTGTTCAAAACTAGCATTAATTCTTTTTCTTAATCTTTAATTATATACCTATTTCTTCTTGCTCACTTACATCTGGGTTGATCCATGGCTCTGGTAATGTTCAAATTAATGGCTAAGAATTCTTGTAACACAAATAATTGGCCTCCATTGGGCAGTGAAACAGTTAAAAGAGATATGGCAATGTGCTTCCTTACTTGAAGTCTCCTCCTCTCTGTTGAGTACCAGGGGTATGGTTGGGGTAATGGGTTATGAAAATTTCAGATAGGTTAAGGGAAGCCCTAGATTATATGAGAATGGTCCTGCTTCTAAAGGTGTATGCTGGAGAGTGTACAAGACTCAAAAGCTCCCATCCAGCTGTCTGGGATGCCAGCTCAGCAAAGGCGAAATGAGGAGCCTGGCAAGTGAGACCCAAGGCAGCCTTAGACAATAGAGCACTCAGACTTGGTACAGAAAGCATACAACAGTTTTGCATATCTGTCACTAGAGCTAAGAGAGCACAGATGAGCATGAGACAACTAGGATCATGACCAGGAAGGAGCAGTGGATCATCCAACATCCATATTCCATGATTAGAGTACTATCACAAGGGACAAGACTGAATAGGCTGGAGAGGTGCATCAAGGGAGACAAGGGAGGACTGCAAATGCCATCACACCTGGTAATCCCTGGCTGATGGTACTCAAACTCCCTTCAACTTAGCAAGCTCATAGGAACAAGAGTGAGAGAAGGGCAGGAGAAACTTGAGGCACTGAACTTTAAGTGGAAATGACTCAGCTGATCTGAATTCAGCCATTTATTAGGAGATATTCGGGGCATTTAAACTGGAGGGTTCATTAAACTGAACATTGTCATTTATTTACATCGAAAGTTTAAAATGTTCACAATATTACATCACTGTATGATTATCACTCACATCCTTATTGTTCATTTCAAATACTTCAAGTTTATTCCGATTTCTAAATGACTTACTAAAAGACCATCCTTACTCTAGAGACACCATTGATCAGAATACCTCATGAGATATTTATGGTCATAATGGTGTTAATTTTCTAAGCAGTGAGTATAACTCAAAAAGAGAGAAAACTGAATATACATGAAATAAAAATGGATTTTCCTCCAGTTGAAGCTAGTTACTCAAAGAAGGTAGGAAAACAAAAGTAAGTATAATTACACTTAAATATATAACAGGCAAAGCAGGTCTGGAACAAACCAAAATACTGGAAAATATGATATGATCAGTGGTTGAGGCAATTGTGAGCTTCTTGGTTAAGACTCAGAGGTAGATAATAGTTGTAGTTACATAGTTCAAGATCATTATGTGGTCAAGAAAGTAGACATATTCTGTATGACTCTAGAGGAAAATGGACAGAGGTAGATTTTGCTTGATTATGAGAGATAATTCTGTAGTCATTTAATGCTGCCCAAACTTAAATGGTTAACTTAGGTCTCCCTGAAACTAATAAAAAACAGTCTAAAGATTGTAGAAAGAATCCCTTCTCCACTGAGTGAAGCTATTGGCTTTGATGACCTCTAGGATTTTATCCAATCCTAAGGCTTTCTATAAATGCATATTTAACATAGCTTGCTCAATATAATATAATTTTGTCATAAAGTTATAAATGCAGAACACATTAAAATATTAAGTGCTTCTGCTATTGTGATTTGAGGTAGCACATTGCTGCGGTAGGTCCATTCTTTGCCATCTGAATATGACAGGAAAACTCTAAGCAATGACACAGTGACTTCTTGGGATGGTTCCATATGATAATCTTCTAGATGACATACAACTGTATGTCCAGTGCTAATAGCCAAGAAAAAGACTTGTAAAACACAATTTAAGAAAAAGAACTTGATGATTCTCCTAAAGGGTGTGAAACCCATACATATTTGGTATATGTGGCAAGACTGCCAAATACCACTACAATTACAAAACCTTCCATATGACTTATAACATATTTTGGAATTTGATTTAACTTTAATACTTCCACAAACCTAAGATTCAATTCCATTTTTAGTCAAGAGTTAAAATAGAGAGGCAGATAGGAATTTTTAGGTATGAATCCAAGTACTCTTCCCTCACTTGGCTAGATAACACTCAGAGAAAAAGAAATCACCTATGAAATAAGGTGGAAAATAACATGGGACAAACAGATGGATATACCCAAATACCCTGTTTGGGCAAGAATAAAGTTAGATTCCTCAACTTTTACAACAGAACAAGGAAGCTGCCACCTGCATCTCTGATTTCCAAAGTGTGTAGCCCAGTGCTAGTCAAGTGTCCACTTGCTCTTAGATGTCTTGCTCATCTGCCCCTTTTTGGATCTCCCCTCCTTGGGAGCTTTTTTTTTTTTTTTTTTTTTTTTTTTTTTCGCTTGTTTATTTATTTTGAGAGAAAGAGAGAAAGAAAGAAGGAGGGACAGAGAGAGAGAGAGAGAGAGAGAGAGAGAGAGAGAGAACATGCACACAAGCAGAGGAGGGGCAGAGAGAGAAAAAGAATCTCAAGCAGGCTCCATACTATCAGCACAGAGGCTGATGTGGGGCTTGACCTCATGAACTGTGAGATCATGACCTGAGAGGACCTCTAGGATTTCAACCAACTGAGCCATCCAGGAACCCCCACCCTTTTTGGTTCCTTAACACAGGAGACTGAGCAATGGAGTCTGCATTCCTCTAACTCTGTCAGCTAGATTCCAACTGGTTCAGCCAACAGAATATTTGCCCCTCTGTTTCAGGTGGTATTTCTAGCACAGCCTATTTCCTCAGTATCTCTGAGGCCCATCATGGTTCCAACTCCCTCCCGGTGACTCTGCATGGTGGGCTCCTGTAACAATGTCTTCTTTGTCCAGCCTAGGGATCTCACTGATGTTGCAGTGTGGTTTCCTGATGCTGCTAATTTCAGGAGTGCCTCCTTAAAAGTGAGAGCACCAGGGTGCAAGTTATAAGGAGAAACTCACTCTCAAGGTGGAGCAAGTACCATTAACACCTGAGAATGAGTGCACTCTGGGCACTGGGTTACCCTGTCATAACCCAAACCTTGCTCATCTCTGGGTTGCTTTGCTGTCTAATGTTTAGTTTTATGGTTCTCCTTTCACCTGTACACAATTTCCTGGACTCAGTTGCTTACGTGGCTCCTGCTTTCTGGCTGGACCCTGAGAGACCCAAGCATCCTTTTCATGGAGTTCAATCTGAATTTGCTTCCACCTAGCTCTTGTCAAAGGCAAGTTGAGAAAATATTAAAGGATGACCTTTTAAATATATACAGTACCCCCTCTTCTAAGTATTTGAATTCTAGCCTTACATCAATTTAGTTTATCAGAAAAACATATACCAGGATCTCATCAGCTCAGATTCCTGCAGAGATGACTTCCTTGAATCCCATTTTAAGGTTATTTCCTTGCTTTTACTGACAGTCCTTATAAAACACTAAAAAAATAAGTCCTGTGATAGAGGATTTTCCCCCACATATATCTTAAAACCTCCTGCTGAAGATACCATTCATTAATTTTACTATATTGTATCCTGTATTTATCAGGATGAATGGGTTGAATTAAGGGGGAAAATAGGGGACTTGTATGAGTTCACTTAAGTGGACTGTGGAAAGAGTTTGGAGCTAATCTTGGGAAAGACTGGAAACTTTCTGTTTCTTTCTCTTTCCCTCTCTTCCTCCTTTTCTCTTCATCCCCCCCCCCCACCATCATTTCTTTTCTGTGTTAGCTTTATTTTTTTTTTTCATGTCTGCTATGCCAAAGGTCACAGAATATTATGTAAGAAAAGTGAGCACTTTTCCACGAGCTCCAGCCAGGAAACTATTGGGAAAGACCCTCCCCCCGCCCGCCTTGAATCATACGTCCATTTCCAAACTGGTTATTGAAGCAAAGTTCACTAGACTACAAGGATTTCTCACAGGAGGGCAATGAGTGTACCCCATCCTATACTTAGGCGGGGCAGTGTGCGTATGAGGATGGGGAAGGTACTGTAATTTTTCTCCCCTCACAAGTAGTACATGGTCAGACTGGTAGGGAAATGGTTTCTTAGAAGAAGGAAGGTGTTATTTTCACAGACCAAACAAGAACTCTTCACTAAATTGCTTTTGTAGAAGCCACTCAGTATATTCCATTTACGTGTCAATGCTTTAACAAGATTTATGTAACTCTTTAGGTCTTTGTTTTTAGAAAACTTGCAACATCATTTAATGCTCAGTAGTGGCAAGTTTTCATTCCATCATTGAACAAACATTTGTTAAGTTCCTACATTGTTCTGGGTGTCAGCTACAGAGCAGTGGAAAATAATATGTACATAGCATGTGTAAAATGCATGTTTTTATGGAGCCACCTTTATGATGGAGGAGAAAACCTTTAACCTGGTTAAACAACAATATAAGAATAATGCAGGAAACAATTTACAGGGGAGAGGGATGCCATTGTATACCATTCTTCTTTCAAGGAACATTGCTTGAGAAAGGAGTTTTTGAGCTGAGACCTGGATAAAGTAGGAAAATGAACTTAAGAACTTACATGAAACAACTGCTTTAAGGCAAAATGAACAAGGTCAGAACAAAAGCCTTGAAAAGGGAAGATACTCAAGTGTGTTGAGAGCAGTGAGCAGACCACAATGATACAGTATGAAAACTAGGGAGACAGTATTAGAAAACATCATCGGACACTTAGCAGGGCCAGATCTTGTGGACAAATATATTTAAATAAGGTTCATATCATTAGTGTAGAGGATGGGAGTCTCAGAATTTTTTCAATGGTAGGAATAGAATGGAAAACATCTTATGGCATTGTACTTGTTTCCATATCACAAAACGTTTTGCTGTGTGATGGGCCATGATGTTTAAGATTGGTAAACTACAGTGGACTAGGGAGGATGTTACAGGCCAAGGCTCATGAAGCTATTAACAAATGAACTGAAGTCATGTTTGTGCTTTCCTGTCAAATAAAACATGTTTACTTGAACAAAAGTTTCCTGTAATTGACTACAGGAGATTTGTTTCTTACTTAGACAATAGAATATGAATTTCATAAATATCTATTAGTCGAAATAGTTCTGATTTCACAAGGAGACCTCTTCAGTCAAAACTACTATGAAGTGATAGCTTTTATGCACATATTCAGCATTGTCATCAACCAATACTTACCAATCATACACTTACAAAGGCTCAGCATACCAGTATATTTAAGGTACTGTTCTTGGTAGAAAAAAAACTTATAACCTAGTAGAAAAGATATGATGTACACATGAATACACAGAAGGAAGACTGTGAGAAGTACTGTTTCAGGCCAATTAGGAAAATATTGTTAAGAGTTCAAGGGGGAAGGAAATTATTTCAGGCTGTGTTAATCAGGGCAGGTTGAATGGAGGAAATGACATCTGAATCTGGCCTTGAAGAGTGGGATAATTTTACAGAGTATGGCACTTGGGAGTAGTCCTTTAAAAAGAACTGTAAACAACACCAATGACTGAACCTGTTAATAACAGTTTCCTGTTTACTGACATTTAACATGAGCTCGATTCTTCACACTGTGCAGCACAGTTTTGTAGAAGTATCCAAACTATTATTCATTTACGCTGAAAACATTTAGTAAGTGGTTTCTATGCACAACTCACTAATGGGGACAAAAATAAAGTTACGTGCAATAATATAAAATCTAGATGCTTAATGGAATGGGTTCTTAAAGATAGGATTGCCTGTTTCCTAATCTCCACATGACTGACTCTAATCATTAGGACAGTTTCATCTTTTTTTTTTTTTAATAATTTATTGTCAAATTGGTTTCCATACAACACCCAGTGCTCATCCTAACAAGTGCCCTAAGATTTCCATTCCCTGGTTAATATATCCTGTATAATTCTGAGATTATATATAATGTATATTATATATAATATTGATGTGATTAAATCAGTAGACTTTGAGTAAAGCAGATTACCCTCCAAAAAAAAAAAAAAAAGATCAGATTGTGATATGTAAATACACATACTTTTTAAATTTCATTCAAATGCTACCTTATTGAATATATTTAAGATAGCTTACATATGGATATAGGAGACATACAAATCCATATATAGCTATCAATGTGTGTGTGTGTGTATTTCAGGCATATTACATAATTAGGTCTATTTAATTTAGACCCCTCAAAATCTTCTTTGCAGCTAATGTCCATGAGACATCTGTAAGTACTATTGTATTTCTTGATAGAATGATGTCTGTTCTTGCTCAGCATTTCAGGCCAGTGCCTAATCTTGTATCAATTAGTCCCATCATCTCACATGTCCAGAAGGAATTTATACCAAAGTTTGTAAGCCATCTAACAAATGCATGCATCCTTCTCTAAAGTATAGCTACATTTGAAATTTTACAGAAGTGGAACTCTTCCAGCCATAATATCTCACCAAGGATAAGAGAAATCTAAAACTTTATACAGAATAAAGTACAACATCATATAATTATCTGTGCAAAACATTATATTTATTGCAATATATGTAAAACCAAAAATATCACTGTCAAGTCAGTATTTAACTCAAAACTGAACCATTTACATACACACTTCATTTTCACTTAACCAGAGATGAATGACAATTGTCATAAAAAGCATTGAGATGCTTAAGAGCTCCCTATAAAGTTTTAATAAAATGGCAATCAAGGTGCTAATATTATACCTGCCAAGTATCATAATTTACAGCAGAGGTTTGTACATGGTAGGCAGGCAGTTTATACATGTTAGGTGATTGGGTGAGCATATGTTGTGTTTCTATTATATAATTCTGATAAAATATGTAACAGTTAAAATACATATTTAACATTAAGAATAACATGCTTATTGTACGATAAATCATCATGCTTCTTAATATATATATATATATATATATAAACTCTTCTTCTAAGTCACAGTTCCAAATGTTTTATAAGTCATAGATTCCTTAAGGAATCTGAGGAATCGAAGAAAACATTAAATCTTTTGCTAGAAAAACTCAAAAACGCATATTTGAGATTGAATATATTGATCTGATCCGTGAACAGAACACCTTTCTAAAAGAAATATATTGAATTCACTTATCACTTTTATCCAAGGAAGGAAAAATACTCCACTGTTACTAGTGAGGTGTATAGCCCATGTATCTGCACATTTTTGTGTGTCAGTGCCTTTTAAGCCAGAAATGTCTGAAATTTAGTATCAAGATAAATTTTAATATCAACATTTATTTATTAATAATACACTAGCAGGATTTAAACGTTTATTTGACCAAGTAACATGAAGTAGGAAATCTCTGAGACATAAAATATAAGATGTGATATCTGCTCATGAGAAACAACTTAATGTGTTTTATTAAGACTTTTGCCCTTAGGGTGCTGCTACAGGACTTGGAACCAAAATCATTTAACTCTGCGCCCTGAATATGGACAAAAAGAAAAACACGAAAATCTAATTTGTAAAATTATTCTTTGGTGCTTTGTTGGCAAGCAGTATAAACATCCTAAAGAATAACGACCCATTGTATTTTTTAGTCATCTAGACATTCTTTAATGTCTTTACTAAGGTAGTAAAGTTTTTGTTTTTTTTTTTATTTTGAGAGTAAATTGTTTTTTGGAGAGTCAAAAAAAGAAACATGTGGAACACATTCCTTGGCTTTCCAAAATCTCCAACTGTGAGTGACACATGTACAGTATTTTAAAAGTTGCAAAAAAAAAATGAAGGAAGGCAAATCATATTGTAATTTTCCAAATAATACTGTGTCTACCAAACAGTACTGCTTTTGAAAAAGTTTAGCTAGTATTTCAATGCCTCATAATCGATGAGGTGGCAGGAGGGACTAAAACCAAATTGGCAAAGATTTGCTAAATTTGAAACACCTTGTTGAGTAGAATACTTGGCATATGGTAAGAACAAGAATATAACTAATTTCTTCCTTCATGTTACTTTGACTAGTAAATTCACTTCATGAAAACTAATGTATTTTGGTATTTCCCTTAAAACCATCCTTTGAATAAGATAAGGTAACCATCACTTTATCAGAACTTCAAAAAAACATCAAATTAGACCAACAGTCTACAAAGTAATATTTTTTATATTTTAAATGTACGTGTACTAGGTTGGACTCTTTGAACTTAAATTGAAGAAGTACTCAAAACAGTCAATAACGCCACTCTGGCAGCTACAAAACTACTCTCAATATGTGAATAATGAAATCATTGTATTATAACTTAGAAAAGTTAAATTGTAGCAAAATTTAATAAGAATGTAAATGGCTGTGGGGGCCTGGATGGCTCAGTTGGTTAAGTTTCTGACTCTTAATTTCAGCTCAGGTCATGATCTCAGGGTTTGTGAGATTGAGGCTTACGTTGAGCTCTGTGCTGACAACATGGAGCCTACTTGGGATTCTCTCTCTCCCTCGTCTTTTGCCCCTCCCCTACTCCCCATTCATGCTCTCTCTCTCTTTTTCTCTCAAAAATAAACATTAAATATACATGTATATATACATGGCTGTTTACTAATAGGGTAGAAGAGAGGCGCCTGGGTGGCTCAGTCTTAAGCGTCTGACTTCAGCTCAGGTCATGATCTCATGGTTCTCGAGTTTGAGACCTGCATCAGGCTCTATGCTGACAGCTTAGAGCCTGGAGACTACTTTGAATTCTGTGTCTCCTTCTCTCTCTGCCTCTTCCCCACTCACACTTTGTATCTCTCTCTCAAAAATAAATAAACATTAAAAATAAAACTGATTCATTGTGATCCATATGAATGACAAATAAATCAAGACATTCAGCCCCATCAGATATGCAATATATGCATGTGATTATGAGGCCTTTGGGGCATAACTAATACAAACTTCTGTCATAATTAGAGTCAACACTTGTGAAATTTTAAATAATATGTACTAAGGAAGGGTGCTTTGACTCTCTATGCTTACTTTTCTAAGAGAGATAATTCTTTTCTCAAAAGAGGCAATCTGCTTTCTTAGGACCTTGACTTCCTCAAAACCTTCACCTTTATCTGTCAGAACTGTATATAAAATCATTTCCGTTCTTCCTATGCTAACCTTGTATAGCACTTCTTAAACTTTGTTTTGTTCTCTTCCTCATTTATACAGCATCCTAGCTGTCTCCTCCTTGCCCACCGTCCCCCATGACTGCCAAAACCCTCCTCTCTCCACACGTCTCCCTTCAACCTCTTCAAGCTAGAATAACAAGTATATGATTTTAATTTCATCTAGAGATTTGAGTTTCAAAATGTAATCCATAATGTTGTGCCGATATAGAATCTTATAAATTCTTTTGATCAGTTTAGATCAATTTAAAGTAGAGCATACAAATGATCAATGAAAATGCTAGCCATCTTTAGCTGTACTTGGAAAACTACTGTAAAATGGTCTAAGAATTACTTTGAATACCATCTAAGATCAAAACTGATTATTCAAACTTCCTTTATTGTAAGCAGGCCTCAGATGCTTAGATCTCATATTGCTGCTACATATTTCAGCTTGTAGGCTTCTCAGAAGTAGTTAAGTGTAGAACGTGTACACCTAACATGACTCCATCACAATTAAAACATGGTTTATGAAGTAAAATTGTGCATAGATGGTACAGTCTCTTCCCACATGGAACAATATATGTTGGCAAAAGTCACAAAGAAATTATGTTAGGGTTGGGGTGTTGAGTCCATACAGTCCTTATCTGAGAAGAGATATAACGATATGTGGGGAAAAAATGGCCTTTGCAATGTAAACAATTCTTTTAAATTCTTTTAAAGCAAATGAAAAATATTATAATTCCTAATTTGTTATTTACAGTTATGCCTTAGTTTCCTTGTTTTAAAGCTATTAAAGATAGAGGTGTCTGGTTGACTCAGTCAGTTGAACATCCAACTTTGGCCCAGGTTATGATCTTGGGGTCCACGAGTTCAAGCCCCACATCAGACTCTCTGCTGACAGCTCAGAACCTGGAGCCTCGTTCAGATTCTGTGTCTCTCTCTCTGCCCCTCCTCAGCTCACATTCTGTTTCTCTGTCTCTCTCAAAAATAAAGAAAAACATTAAAAAATTTAAAACAAGAACTAGTAAAGAGAAATTTCTAGGAAAGTTACAATAGAACTTATAATTTTCCAAGTGGTCCTATAAGACAATAAAAGATATTTTGATACAGGTATTTCAAAATATAATGATAGAATGATAAACATTTTATTCTGAAATTGTAGGTCAGCTGCAGATTTTCTAATATCTCTAAGTCTCTACTTTTATTACCTAAATGTAGTAACCCCCTGGCACTTCTCCAGATGGAATCATCGCTGAATGAAAGGGAGCTTTGTCTTTTGTTCTGTTTCTGATTGAGCTGTTCATCTTCCCACTCCACATACCCTTGTTTTCCTGATAGAACACATGGGACATACTTTCAGTATAAAATATTTCCAAGCTCTTTTGAATGCCTTGAATCTCACCTCCAGGGCCATACTCTGTATGTACAGGGTCATTAAAAAAAAAAAAAAAATGAGTACCTAAAACAGGTGGGAATCAGGAACCACATAAAACTTTTCAGATAAAATGTTTCATTTTATTTGCATGGTAGCTTGTTTTATTCCTTACACTTAATTTAAGTATTATATTGGTAACGAGACCCTTGTATAATTACCTAGGATTAAAATTTCTGTCAAGAGACACATTTCTAGAAACAAGGACTGTGAACAGTATTAACATATTTAATTCCAAGAGAAATTCTCTTAATTGCTAATAGGTGATAGCAACTGAAAAAATTATATCTATATCATTACAGTTTCATTAAGATGATATGCTGGTTAAAAAAAAAAAACTCAAGATTATATAGGAAAAAATATTAGACTCCTAGCCACAGAAATCAAATTTCAAAAAGACAAAGTAAGAGATGGAAAAGTCTCATTCTGCAGCCATAACACTGATAATGTGACTTAGTGATTTAATGTTTTAAGAAAGCACTCTACTTTCAGGCCTTTGTATATCCACCTGGATATACATCTACAGGATATTTTTAAAATATATAACCTAAAACAAAGTTCTCCAAATATAAATAATATTGCAATAGCTGAGCCTGACATTCAATTCTAACTGTGACTCAAATTCATTCAGGTAAACAACCTAGTGAGGATTAATGATAAAGTTTCCCCTGTGTGGTCTCCATAGGTAAAACTGACACCCTCTCCTACTTTGTAGCCTTTTAGAATTAACTATTGATCATTGTCTCAAGCACTCTGATCCTGTCTAAGCTCCAGATAAAATCGGTCCTGAAGGCTGCTGTGTCATAAAGAAGTCTTTCTGACTGGAATTTGATAATGGAGGTGCTCCTATCTCGTTCTAAAACTTTTCTTGTTTACTCTGCCTTTTGTTTTGTTTTCCTATTACATTAGCTTTATTGAAAGATAATTGACATGTAACATTATGTAAGTTTAAGGTATACAACATGTCAATTTCATACCTTTATATATTGCAAAATAATTACCACCATAGCATTAGCTAATACCTCTATCTAGTCATATAATTACCATTTCTTTTTTGGGGCAACAATATTTAAGATCTACTCAATTAGCAGCTTTCAAGTATATAATACAGTATTATCAGCTATAGTCACCATACTATACATTAGATCCCCAGAACTTGTTAATCTTTCAGCTAGAAGTTTGTACCATTTGACCAATATCTCTCCACTTCCTCCACTTGCCAGTCTCGTAACCATCGTTCCATTCAGTTTCTCTGAGTACAGCATTTTTAGCTTTCACATATAAGTGCTATCATACAGAACTTATCTTTCCCTGACTAACTTAACTCACTATAATGCCCTCAAGGTGCATCTAAGTTGTCAAACTTAGTCTTTCCCAGCAGAGTGTGTGCATGTATCTATACCATGTCTTCATCCATCAAAGGACAATGAGGCTGTTCCTGTAACTTGGCTATTTTAAATAATGCTGTAATGAGCATGAGGTATAGACAGGTCTTTTTTTTTTTTAAACAAAATATTTATTAGAAAAGTAAAAAAAAAATATTGCATAGGCCTTAATACCTAAACATCAAGTATATTCATGAACAGCGAGTATCTTGATGTAAACAGTTCTAGGTGTAAGACCCAGATGGTACTCCTTGGGGGAAGGGATTTCAGCCCCCACCCCAATAAGCCCCATCCCCTCACAACTCAACTCTACAGTACACATTGGGGGGCAGGCCAAAGGTAGCTCTCAGGTATATTTTTTCTTCAGGAGTCAAAGATCCCCAAGTAATCTTAACATCCACCCCTTCCTATTATATTCATGTGTCTGTAAGATAGTTGCTTAGCACAGGTCAGTAGCAAAGCTCTGAGCAAAAAACATACGATATTAAGACAAAGAAGAAACATATTTGACCCCTTAAGACCATGAGATGCACAAACCACCTTGAAGACCTCCCCATCTCTCCAGGGCCCTTCCCAGGATCATAGATACCTTGCAGAGGCCGGTGCAGCCCAGCCGCTCTCCTGGCTCTGTCACACCACTGTTGTCTTAACTGTCCATAACAAGAAAAATAATAAGCACGTGCAACATACACATCCAGCCAGAAGCCTGGTTGGCCCCTAAGCCTTTGTTTCATGCTACAGTACTGGGGAGCATATGCCCCCAAATGGGAGCCAACTAACGTCGCAGTAAGCTTCCTAGGAAACACAGTGTCCCCCCCCCCACCTCATCTTCATTCCCTCAGGTGGCTATTGTCCACTTTCTATCACACAGGCATCAATGTTTCAGCTCCTGCCTGCCCACGTCCACCCCAAATGTTCATTTGTCTCTGCCATGGGGGTAAGGTCAGTTCCCAGAACCAAGTTAAATACTCCTCAATGAGCAGCTCCTGGGGGCTGTAAAGCTTTTTCTTAATGATTCAGAAGCCCATGCTCAGGGTCTAGGACTGGCTGAAGTCAGAGATGAAGGGAGAGTTGGCAGAGCTGAATAGCTTCTGGATCTTAGGCCAGAGGAATTAGTGCAGATGCAGCACGAGGATCAACTGGAAGGAGGGCACCAGGCTGGGGTTGAGGGCCACCTGACCAATGCTGTGGCAGCTCTTGCCCTATTCCATACAGACATCCAGCAGTGCTCCTCACCAATCACGGGGCTTGTCATAGGCCATGTGCAGTAGTATTTCCTTGCCCACCTGGCTCACCAGCTGGCTGGGTATTGATGACAGCCATTCCAACAGGTATGAAGTAATATTTCGTGGTTTTGATTTACATTTCCCTGAAGATTAGTGATGTTGAGCACCTCTCTGTGTATCTGTTGGCCATCTGTGTGTCTTCTTTGGAAAAACATGTGTTCAGTTCTCTTGCCCATGTTTAATTGTGCTGTTTGTTTGCTATTGAGTTGTATGAGTTCTTCATGTATTTTACTTATCAATCCTTTATCAGATATGTGAATTGCAGATATTTTCTCCTATTCATAGGTCACCTTTTTATTTTCCTGATTGTTTCTTTTGATGTGCAGAAGCTTTTTAGTTTGATGTAGTCACACATAGTCTCTCGTAGTTTATTTTTGCTTTTGTAGCTTGTGCTTTTGATGTCATATCCAGGAAAATGCTTCCAAGACCAATGTAAAGAAGTTTTCCCCTGTTTTCCTCTACCTCTAGAAGTTTTAGGGTTTCAGGTCTTCTAAAAGTTTCATCCATTTCAAGCTAATTTTTGTGAGTGGTGTAAGATAGGAGTCCAAATTCATTCTTCTGCGTGTGGTTATCCAGTTCCCAACACCATTTATCGAAGAGACTATTCTTTCCCCATTGAGTATTCTTGGCTGCCTTGCAAATATTAGTTGAACACATATGCGAAAATTTATTTCTGGGCTCTCAATTCTGTTCCATTGGTCTGAGTGTCTATTTTTATGCCAGAAACATACTGTTTAGCTTTGTAGTATAACTGTATAGTAGAATTTGAAATCAGGAAGCATGATGCCTCCCGCTTTGTTCTGGCCTCTCAAACCATTTTTGGTTATTTGGGGCCTTTTTAGGATTTATTTTTTCTACGAAAAATGTCACTGGAAATTTGATAGGGGTTACATCAAATCTGTCGATGGGATTCAGTATGCACAATATGGAAGCTGTGATCAATATTAATTCTTACAATCCACGAACACAGGATATCTTTCCATTTGTTGAGTTTGTTCAATTTTATTCATCAAAGTCTTATCGTCAGAGTAGAGGTATATTACCTTCTTTGTTGAATTTATTCTCAAGTATTTCATTGCTTTTGTTCATATGAATGGGTTTATTTTCTTTATTTTTCGGATGTTTTGTTGATAGTATATAGAAATACAATTGTTATCTTTTGGTTTTCTGTTATGCAACCTTACTAAATTTGATGGAGTCTAGCACTTTATGTAGGACAATAGCATCCATAAACAAAGAGAGTTGTGCTCTTTTCTTTGATGCCTTTTGTTTCTTGTTTGATTGCTAGGATTTCTAGAAGTATGTTGAATAGGAGTGGTTAAAGGGGCACTTCTGTCTTGTTCCTAATCCTAGAGGAAAATAATTCAACTTTTCACCTTTGAGCATGATGTTGTTAGGGTGTGTCACAGATGACATTTATAGATTTTGTTTTTAAGTTTCATGAATAAAGCTGTTATAATAATTTCAAAGAATATAAACTTAATATTGGGATACTTGCCATCTTTAAAATAGTCTCCTCCGTGAACATCATATATCTAGTTGTTTATTCTGATTTATTTGTATTTCTTGAATATTATTTTTAATTCGTACAGGTTTTCATCAAGGGTTTAGTATATATTTGTTTTGAACACATACTTGGTTTCTTCTATACTCTATAGATTATTTTTTTGTTTCTAACTTTAATATTTTATTTATTCTATTATATCTTGTTTGATAATTACTCTGTGCAGGAACACTGACATTTTGAATATATTTAGCCTGAAACTTTGCTGAATACTCTTATTTCTATGTATATATTCCCATTCCCACAACCACACAATAGTTACTACATATGATAGGACTGTCTACATGAAAATCAAGAGAATATATATCATTATAGATAACCATTTGAAAATACGTGTGATTTTTAAAATTCTAATTACTTTTTATTTCTTATTACATTGGCTAAAATCTATACAGTGCTAAAACAGCAACAGACATCATATTTCAGAAACAGGATCAATCAAAAAATAATCATTTAGTATAATATTCATTGTAAGGTTTTGGTAGATAATATTCATGAACTCCATCCAGGAAGGTGACCATCTACTCTTAGTTTAAACAGGTTATATCATGAACAAATATTTATCAAATTTTTCCTCATTTCTTAAATGTTTTTCTAATCTATGTTATGATTGCATCAATTCCTATTATTGAACTAACCTTTCATTCATTTATGGTATAAACTTTGGTGACTCAGTTTGGTCTATTATAACAGAATACTATAAAATCTGTGGGTCATAAAACAACCATTTCTTTCTCACAATTTTGGAGGCTGGGAAATCCAAAATAAAGGTGCCAACAGATCTGATGTCTGGTGAGGTCTCTCTTCCTGATTTTCAAATGGTTGTCTTCATTTTGTATTCTTACATGACCAAGAGAGATACAATCTCATTTCTTCTCATAAGAGCCTTGTCATATTCATGTTCTACTCTTACAACCTAAGTAACTCCCAAAGGTTCCTGTCTCCTAAAAATATAACATGGGGTTTAGGATTTCGACATATAACTTGGCTGGGAGTGGGACACAAACATTGAGTTCATAAAAATTGATCATGTTGTGTTCATTCTTACTACTTAATTTTGTAACAGTTTAAAATATGTGATGTTAATACTCTTTTTAAGATTTTTTTCTTATTTTATATTGGCACCTATACCTATTTATGTTTTCAGATTGGTCTGGCTCCAAAACCACTGCCCTTAATCACTGTGGTGCACTGTCATTCATAATGGAAGTTGTTAAATAGCAAAAACTCAACAGAGTAAATTTTAAGGATCCAATTTGCTTTATTAACTGATAAATGAATCAGGCAGCATCCCATATCTCAAGCAGATGGGAGCTCCAAAGAGCTACAGGGGGAAAAAAAAAGTTTTTAAAGGTAGAGAGGGAGCATAAAAAATGAAATATTATTACCAAAGAATCCATTGTTTTGGGCAAGGTCACCCTCCTAAGGAGAATAGAAGGGGTCTATCAGTAAATTTCCCACATTAACTGGTTAAAGGTTACATTCCTTAGGGGCTGAAATTGTAGTTAAGTTAGGAATTAAATCTTGATTTACTTACTTGGGGCCTAAGTGATGCCATTTTGGGTCTGTGGTTTCCTTTTTAACAGACTGTAAGATTCTTGAGTGCAGAATCTATTTGTAGACCCTCTGAGGCTCAGTATTGAAGCCCAGAACCCTACTCCATAAACCTTTATGGTTAGTGGGGCAGACATCTGAGCAAAATTATGCCAGATGAGCCAATTATTTTCACTAATTAAGAGACAGTATCACCAGCCAGGCAGGAAGGAAACACAGTTTTGTAGGAAGCTTAAGAGGGATGAACCTTTAGAATTGTGGTAGCTCAAAGGAATGAGGTGCCAAGTCGAGAACAAGAGCTTTGTCAGTAAGTGCCACAATAAGTAAGGGATGAGATTGCACTGCTTGAGCTGATCTGACAAACTGAAATGATTCCTGTACTTTAACTCTTCTGTTTCCACTGCCTCTCCCATAGTTCAGGCACAATAGTTCTCTGCTTTGAAGGAGAGCAATAACACTTTAAATGTATCTGTATGCCAGTGGTTTGATCATTGACCATCCTGCAAAATCCATGGGAATTAATCAGCCCCCTCCCCTTTCTCTCTCTTTTTTGCTTTCCTAATTTAGCAAATTATGAGGTCCTACTCATACTAGCTCCTAAATAAATTTCCTGTAACCTCTTCTCCTACTCTGCATTGCATATGCCCTACACACAAACCCATTAATATCTCTTGCTTGGTTCACTGAAAGAGACTATCACCTGGTCTGCTTTGTCCTCTGTTCCCTGAATCAACCATTTACATATCTGCCAGAAAAATTTTTCTAAAGTACAAACTTAAAGTTCAAATATCATTTCCCTGTTTAAAATCCTTTGTGGCTCTCCATCACCTCCTGGATGAAATCCAAGATTGTGACCATTGCTAGCGAGGCCCTTGTTTTGGCATCAGGATATGTCGTGCAGCCTCATCTTTTATCATTGTCTTATGTTTACATGACCATTTTCTTTGTTACCATTACCTTGAAGTTCCTATTTCAACAACTTAAAACTTCTTGGAGATTCCCTCACACTGTTTGTAACTTACTTGTTCTTGCTACAATGTCTTTTCTGACTGGAAATTTGCCTATTTATGAACTAACTCTTCCTCATCTGAAATATTACTTATTCCAAGAAACTAAGTTCTTGGAATAAAATTATGGCTTCAACTAATAAAGATCTCATTTTAAGAAGTTCTACATACACATGTAAAAACATTTATTTCATGGACTTCTATGCCTGTAATCTAAACTATACAGCCTGCATTCAATACACAATATATTTTCTCTTTGTATTTTTTCACATTTTTTTTTTGCAAATGTTTCAACAAGAGTCATTTCAGATTTCTTCTGTATAGGCATCTAGAATTAAGTTGTTATACCACCTGAATGGATATTACCTAATTCCTGCTCCACCCTAGATCTAACATCAACTAAAACTGGATCAAATAATTTAACCAGAGCTAACTTAAGGAAAATTAGCAGAACTAAACATGTCCATGAACAGATTAACAATAACCAGTTTCTGAATTGTTAATCAATTCATAGACTCCCTAAGTATCTGCACTGAGTACAGGTATTTTGTTCTTTTCGTATCCTTAGGTATCAGGTAGTCCTGATCCATAGTATCAGGTAGTTCTATTTTTCCACAAAGAAATCAGGTAAAAAAAATCCTTATCATTTATATAAGAAAGTGTTGCTATTGAAACTGTATATGCTTAGCAATATTTAGTCACTTTGAAGATAGGTATCGAACACTAGGCATATACTGTATTACAAACCCTATGCTAGATGCTGTGACTAACCATGACAGAGTCTTTCTCCTAATAAGTGGAACACTGACATGTAAAAAAGCAGTGGATAATGCTGCAATAAACATGGGGGTACAGATATCTTTTCAATACCATGTTTCCATTTCCTTTAGATATGTACCCAGGAGTAGGATTACTAGATCATATGGTAGTTCTGTTTTCAATTTTTTGAAAATCTCATACTGTTTTTCACAGAGGCTAAACCAATTTACATTTCTACCAACAGTGCAGTAGATTTCCATTTGTTCCACATCCTTTTATTATCTCTTGTCTTTTTGATGGTAGCCATTCTAACAGGTCTGAGGTTATATCTCATTATGGTTTTGATTTGCATTTTCCTGATGACTAATGATTTCGAACATTCATTATCACAAGAGTTAAGATACGGAAACACCTGAATGTCCATGAACAAAATATGGAACAAATATGCAGTGAAATATTCTTCAACTATGAGATAGAAATCTCTCATTCCCAACAACATGGATGCACCCTGAGGTCATTATGCTAAGTGAAATAAGTCAGATAGAGAAGGACAGATGCTGCATGGTATCACTTAGACGTAGAATCTTAAAAAAAAAAAAAGAATAGAAAGTGGTTACCAGAGATAAGGTTGGGGTGAGGGAAATAGGGAGAAGTTGGAAAAAGAGTACAAACTTTTAGCTGTGAGTGAGTTCTGAGAACCTGATGTAAAACATGGTAACTATAGTTGATAACACTCTATTGTACAATTAAAATGTGCTTCGGGCACCTGGGTGGCTCAGTCGGCTAAGCATCCAACTAATAGGCAAAAACTATTGATTTTGCCTCAGATCGTGATCTCACAGTTGGTGTGTTTGAACCCAACACTGTGCTCCACTCTGACAGCATGGAGCCTGCTTGGGATTCTCTTTATGCCCTTTCTGTGCTCATGCTCTCTCTTTCTCTCTCCCCCCAAAATAAATAAATAAACATTAAAAAAATGTGCTAAGACAGTAGAACTTACATTCTCACCAAAAATAAAAATGAAAAAACAAAACATAAACTAATGTGAAGTGGTGGATGTGTGTGGGGAATCCTTTTACAATACATACATGGATCAAAGCACAATGATGTACACTTTAACCATATAGATTTTTGTCACTTAGACCTCAAGCTGAAATTGAAAAGAAATAAACAGTGGAAATATTGTGTGAACAGCAGCAAAACTGGGCATATGCCAAGTGTGTGGTACAGGAACATGTTCCAGAAACACCTGTTAAGGAAGTCTTCATAAGCTGAGACTTAAAAGACAAATAGAGATTGTCCAGAGACAGAGGGGGAGGGGCATAAGTGTACCATAAAGACCAGCCTGCCTGCGTGAGGTTTCCAGTCGAGGGGATTGAGTGACAAGCGACAAGGTTGTCGTGGCAGGCCTAGGGCAGCCTAACAAGGGGTTAGAGATCTATTTTGAAAACTTAAGGGTGCACCAGAGTCACTAAAGACTTTAAGAAGAATGTGAGATCTTAGGTCTAATAATATATGTTATAAGGTAGCAATGGATTCAAGTTGAATGATTTTGAAATTACTAGAAAATTAATGATCTAATATCCTCTCACAAATACACGATTAAGTTAGAGAGCAACCAATTTTACCACCTAGTAAAGTACAGTATCTTTTGTTTTTAATTGAAGTATAATTAACCTACAATGTTATATTAGTTTCAGGTGTATAACCCCTTGATTCAAAAATTGTGTACATTACTCAGTGCTCACCACAGTAAGTACAGTCACCCACTATCACCACACAGCATTATTGTAACATTATTGACTGTCTTCCCTATACTGTACTTTTCATCTCCAGGACTTACTTGTTTGTACTTCTTAATCTCCTTTATCTCTTTTATCCATCCTCCCACTCACCTCCCCTCTGGTAACCACCAGTTCTTTATATTTCAGAGACTGTTTTTTAGTTAGTTTGCGTTTTTAGGTTTCACATGGAAATGAATCACGATATTTGTCTTTCTCTGACTTATTTCCCTTAGCATAATACCCTATAGGTCTCATTCATGTTATTACAAATAGTAAGATTTCATTCTTTCTTGTGGCTGAGTAATATTCCTGTATACCACATCTTCTTTATCCATTCATCAACTGATAGACACTTGGGTTGATTCCATATCTTGGCTATTGTAAATAATGCTATACAAGAAACACGGGAATGAATATATCATTTCAAATTAGTGTTTTTGGTTTTCTTTCGATAAATACACCAGTAGTGGAATTACTAGATCATTTGATATTTCTGTTTTTATTTTTCTGAGAAAACCCCATACTGTTTTCCACTGTGACTGTACTGATTTACATTCCCACCAACAGTGTATGAAGGTTCTTTTTATTCTACAACCTCACAAACACTTGCTATTTTTTGACTTTTTATTCTAGCTATTCTGACAGGTGTAAGGTAATGTGTTACTGTTGTTTTGATGTGAATTTGCCTGATGATTAGTTATGTTGAACATCTTTCTATGTCTATTGGCCATATGTGTGTCTTCTTTGGAAAAGGTCTATTCAGATCCTTTGCCAATTTTAAATTGGGTCATTTGTTGTTGTTTTTCATATTGAGTTGTATAAGTTCTTAAGTAGTTAGGATAGTTAATCGCTTATCAGATAAACTATTTGTGAACAATTTTTCCCATTCAGTAGGTAGCCATATCATCTTGTTGATCACTGTGCAAAATCTTCTTATTTTGGTGTAGTTCCAATAGCATATTTTTGCTTTTGTTGCCATTACTTGAGGAAATTTATCTAGAAGAATGTTGCCAAGGCTGGTATCAAAGAGATTGGCGTCTGTTTTCTTCTAGGACCTTTATGGTTTCAGGTCTCACATTTAGGTCTTTAATCCATGTTGAGTTTATTTTTGTGTATGGAGTGAGAAAGTGGTCCATATCCCTCTTCTGCATGCTGCTGTCCAGTTTTCCCTGCACCATTTATCACGGGGATTTTTTCCTCCACTGCATATGTTTGCCCTCTTTGTTGTAGATTAATTGACCATAAAACTGTGGGTTTATTTGTGAGCTCTATATTGTGTCCCATTATCTGTGCATTTGTTTTTGTGCCAGCACCATACTATTTTGATTACTGTAGTTTTGTAGTACTGTGGAAACTGGCCTTCTGTGGAAACTGGCCTTGTGATACTTCCAGCCTTGTTCTTCTTTCTCAGGATCATTTTCACTATTTGGGGTCCTCTGTGGTTCCATACAAATTTTAGTATTATTTTCTCCAGTTCTGTGAAAGATGCTGTTGGCATTTTGATAAGGATTGCACTGAATTTATAGAATACTTTGGGTAGTATGGACATTTTAACAATATTCTTCCAATCCATGAGCATGGAATATCATGCCATTTGTGCTGTCTTCAATTTCTTTCATCAGTGTTTCATAGTTTTCAGAGTACAGGTTTTTGACTTCCCTGGTTAAGTTTATTCTTAAGTATTTTATTCTTGTGATTTGTAAATAGAATTGTTTTCTTAATTTCTCTTAAGGTACAGTATACAGGATGCTGAATAGATGTAGTGGTGAATTCCTAAGGAACACAGAAAAGCTCTTTAAAATGTAGTGTTGCCAAACCCAGTTAATGAGCTACCTCAGCTCAGATTATAGAAGAAGCCAACCTTCCAGTGAAAAGGTGGACTGATTTAATAATATTCCTGATTCTGTTATGAAGGCTAGACTGCCTTTCAGGTGAGAAATGGAGAAAACATGAAGACCAAGAAAATATAATACTTCCAGTGATTAATAATGTACCCACATTTGTTTGACTGCTCATGAGTAGATACTACTAATATCTCATATCTGTAGGTGAGGGAACATGGGGCATATGGAAGTTAAGTAATCTCCCCTAGGCCGCAGGGTCAAAATTGGAACCTAAACATTTAGATTCCAGAAGCCCTGCTTGTAACTACTGTTCTATACTCTCCCATTCAGGAGCTAAGATGCTATAGACTAAATCAGAAAAAAAATGAGTTGGCTTATTAGACATAATAAGTGTGCTTTATTTTTAAATTACGTATTTGTGTATTTGCATGTTGATTTCCGTTAGGGACCACACAGGATATCTGAGTATAGAGAAAGCAAACCTCTTGTGTAGCATGGATTTATAGACCTATATTTAATCATGCATATTTCCTTTATTTTCTAATTCATTTTATGAGTTTCAATTGAGGGCTTTTAGGATAGTATTTTGAAATTGGGACAAATACAAATGTATTAATGCTGAAAAGAGGAACTTAGTTTAAGAGAGAGAGAGAGAGAGAGAGAGAGAGAGAGGCAAAAGATGTAAAATGGCAAAAGCCCAAACCATGAAAGAGCATTTGGAAGCAAGGGAACATGCTGTGTGAAATAGGGAGCAGTGAGCACACTGAACCCACACGGAAGCTGAAGTGAGGAATAAGAAGCCCAAATCCTGGGTATGTTTTACCACTGTTCTGTATGCCCTGTAGATACTGCAAGATATAGATGCGACTTCTACCACCTAATGATCTTGAAGCCAGACATTCATGCAGTGACCCTAAAGGTGGTCAATAACATGGAAACATATATATATATATGAAGATAGTTGTTTTATTCCTTTATTTGAAATATTTAAAGCAAGAGCAGGAGGGGTGCTTGACAGCTAGTTAGCAGAGAGGGAGGGGCAGACAGAAGTGGAGAGTTGAGGGGGGAGGGAGAGGAAGAGGAGCAAAAAATACTCGCTACTGTTTGCAGTTTTCACTGGCCAAATGGCACCAGTGTAAAGGGGGGCAAATTACTAAACCCAAGTGTAAACAAAGAATCTAGGGGGCTTCTTACATCACAGGGTTGATGCAGGTGCATATTCAACTTTTGGCACATTTGGGAAATGAAAGTTCTATTCCTTATTCAAATGCCATGAAGTTATTTACAACTAGATTTGGAGGCTTCATATTTATTATCATGATGTATAAAGCCAAATGTCCCTTTTTCAGGAGCACCAAAGATTAACAGATTAGAATGTTTTCCACATGTCCATTTTTACTGTCAAGAGAATTTTAAAGAAGTTTTCCAGCTTCCGCAGCTGAACCAGATGTCAGTGGGTCCCACAGTGAAATGAAATTGGCAGAGTAGCCTTCTCATGACCCCGGGGTTGTTTTATCAGGGATCAGTTTAATGTCTAAGATCTATTCCTTGCTGAAGACTGTAAAGTTTTTGGGTTCAGTCTGCCACAATTACTGAAATCTGCTGACTTGGTTGAACCACTGAAACCAAGCAATATTTCTTATAACTTTTCTCACATGACGGTATAATTGTTGTTTGTGTTGGCGCAAGAAAAGTAAAGGGTCTTATTTCCATTGTGAGTGTCTGGTCTCTGGTTTCAGACATAAGTAGAGAATACTTTACCAGCCACATTTTTTGTTGTGTAAATAAGTCCTCATGATTTACCCTATAGGTCCCTCCACTGTGTTCTCAAATGACCATGGCCTGAAAGACAGTGGATGGACACTTTTAAAATAACTGTAGGAGTTAACACAAAACAAAAAAGAGTGTTTTATTTTCATTGTCAGCTTTGGTTCAGGATTTCATGCCCAAAAGTCCAAATGCAGTTATACTGTTAAATTTCATTCTTTCTTTAACTTTTAATTTGTTATTGTTAATGTAAAAAACATAAAGTAGGCATACAGTTTAAACATAATAAAGTGAGGGGTGCCTGAGTGGCTCAGTCAGTTAAGCATCTGACCTAGCCCAGGTCATGATCTCAGTTTGTGGGTTCGAGCCCCGTCGGGCTCTGTGCTGACAGTTCAGAGCCTGGAGCCTGCTTTGGGGCCTGTATCTCCCTCTCTGTCTCTGCTCACTCACTCTCTGTCTCTGTCAAAATTAAACATTAAAAAACATAATAAAATGAATATCCTGCTAACCTCACAGTTTAAGATAAAGTATCACCAATAATTTATTTACTTACTTACTTACTTACTTTTACTTACTTACTTACTTACTTACTTACTTACTTACTTATTTATTTATTTATTTATTTATTTATTTATTGAGAGCAAGAGACAGAGTGTGAGCAGGCAAGGGGCAGAGAGGGAGATACAGAATCTAAAGCAGGCTCCAGGCTCCCAGATGTCAGACCAGAGCACGATGTGGGGCTTCAACACAGGAGCCGTGAGTCATGACCAGTATTTTTGAGTCCCCCTTCATGCTCTACTTGATGACTCCCCTACAGAAAACTCTGCAAATCGTTCTTTTGTTTTTCTTTTTAGTGTTATAATGATTGCTAATTTTGTCTATTTTCGAACTTCATATTACATAACTGAAACAATACGTTAGGTATTGTTCAATACTTTGCTTTTTTTCACCCATTACTAATTTTTTGAGGTGAATCCTGTGATTGCACATAGTTCTAGATTTTCCTTATCTTAGCATATTTCATTGTGTGAACATGCAATATTTTACCTGATTCATTTGAGATGGAAATTGGAGCTGATTCAGTTTTTATTAACATTTTTGGTACAAATTCTTGTTATATCTCCTGCTGTACATGTACAAGAGATTTTCTAAGTATATATCTCAGAATGAATTGCTGGATCATAGGGTAGGTACATGTTTAAAACTACTGTAGAGAGCCAACCTTATTCAAAAGTGGCTGTATCACCACATAGTCTCATTAGCAGGATGTGTGATTTTCTGTAAATCGACATCATTACTAGCACTGAATATTCTGGATATCCAACCCTGGATATGTCTAACTTTTAGATGCGTAGCAATATACAAGGTATAAAATCGAACTGCTTATTTTCATTTGCATTTTTTATTAATAATATGGCATTTGTGTTCCTTTTGTGTGTAATACCAAATGGAGTCCTTTGGCCATTTTTACTGATTTCTTTCATTTCACCTTTTTTTTTTTTTTAAGGAAACTCTTTAAGTATACATACAGAAGAGAACAAATTATAAGTGTAGAGATCAACAAGTGTTCATAAGCTCACCCACAACCGAAAACAGAATATTACCAGTCCAAGATGGCCTTCTCATACCCACCCCCCACACTGTGCTATTCCCACCTTGGCATCTATCACTATGGATGAGTTTTATATGTTTTTGAAAGTTATGTAAATGTAATATAATACACACTTGTTCATTTCTGTCTTCTTTAGTTCAACAACTCTTCTTGAAATTCAAACGTTATATGTAGTAGTGTTTTGTTAATTATCATATATGATAAATGTAGATACCACCATCTATACAAGTTCAATTGCTGATGTATATTTGAGTTGCTTCCAATTGGAGCTATTACAAAGAGTACTAGTGTGAACATTCTTGAACATATTTCTTTGGTGAATATGTGTATACATTTTTGTTGGTATATATTTAGGAATGCAACTGCTGAGTTTTAAAGTATGCATATGTTAAAAAGTGGTGGTATCGATTTAAACTCCCACCAGCACTGTTTAAGAATGTCATCTGTTCAAACTTCTTGCCAATACTTACCAGACTTTTAATTTTAGCAATTCTTGCAACTATACAGTGGTATTCCACTCTGGCTTAAATTTACATTTCTCTGAATAATGGAGTATCTCTTCATAGCTTATGACCATTAGTATACCTTCTGTTGTAAAATGTCTGTTCAGCTCACTTGTTCATTATTCTATTGGTTTTTTAACCTTACTTTTTTCATAGATTAGTAGAAGTTCTACATGTAGTCGGTATACTATACCTTTGTCAAATATATAAGCTGCAAATATCTTTCCCCACATCGTGGCTTTTTATTTTTTTTTCGGTTTCACAATGTATCTCTTTTTGTTTTAATAAACTTAATATTTTAGGGCAGCTTTAGAGTTTCTGAAAAATGCGAAGATAGTACTGAGGATTACCATATTAACTGTACCCAATTTCCATAACCAATTACTCCTATTATTAACATATTTTATTGATATGTATCCTGCTGTCTGTGGGTGGAAAATTCTACAAATGTCACTTAGAATAAATTGGTTGATAGTGCTGTTCATATCTACTCTAATTTTACTGATTTTCTGCTTGCTTGTGCTATCAATTACTAAAAGAGGTATTTCAAAGTCTTCAAATGTAATAGGTAATTGGTCTATTTCACTACTGCCAGTTTTGCCTCATAAACATTGATGCTGCATTGTTAGATGCATACATATTTACAATTGTTATTTTTTCTTGGATAAATATCCTTTCATCATTATGTAATATGGAAATTTATTCCTAGTAATTTTCCTTGTTTTGAAGTCTGCTTTGTTGGAAATTAATATTGCTACCGCAGCTCTCACTTGATTAGCATGGGGTGTATACATGAGCCTTTTATATTTAAAGCATATTTCTGATAGACAAAAAATAGTTGGGTCTTACCTCTTAACCATTTTGACAATCTCTGTCTTCAAACTATATTTGTAAATCTGTTCTATTCATCACCTTTTTTTTTCTATTCCCTTTTTTTCAGGCTTCTCTGGTTTTAACTGAGCATTTTATGATTCTATTGTATCTCTTAGTAAATCAATCATAATTCTTTTAAGAGTTTTAGTGATTTATCTGAACTTTCCAATATACCTTTTTAATGAGTCTAAATTCACCTTCGAATACTATGATACCATTTAATGTGTAGTGTTGAGACCTTATAACAGAGTATTCCCAATTTCTCCTCCCATCCCTTCTCACATTGCTGTCATTCATTTCATTTATCATTCGACTAAAGTTACTATATACCTTGTAACTATTACTACTTTGAACCAATAGCTGTCTATTAGATGAATTAATATTTTAAATAAAAGATTGTATTTTATATTCATTTATTGCATCTCTGCTCTTCCTCTCTTAGGTAGATCTGATTTGTTCTGTTATACATAAGTTTCCTTATCTACGAAGAATGTCTTCAACATTTCTATAGGGCAATTTACTGATGATGAAATCCCTCAGTTTTTGTCTGAAAAGCATTTGTTTCAAATGGGGGCCAAGATGGTGTAGCAGCATGGAAGTTCTTAGCTTCTCTCATCCCTGAAATGCAGTTAGATAAGCAGCAAACCATTTTGCACAGCTAGGAAATTCATTTGTGGATTAACACATCAATCTGCACAACTTGAGCCACAGAACTCAGCAGGTACACAGTGTGGAGAGGTGAAGTGGGGGAGATAAAAGCCTCAGAAGACAGGGAGCTGTTTTTGTAGAGAGAGAAGACAAAGAAGGGGGGGAATGTGGCACATCTGGAGAGTACAGAAAAAGCACTCCCCCCAAAAGTAGCTGGAGAGAAAGAGTGGAAACACACAAGGGAATGAACAAGGAAATCTGTTCCCAAACACCAGTGATGGGGAGAAAGGAGAGGGTTTCAATACCATTAGGACTCTATAAATAGGGCAGTGCAGAGTTGGAAATTCTGGAGCTCAATACCTGGTAGTACTCTGGTAGGAAGGAAGGGCCAATCCCTGGGAGCAGGCAATGAGATCTGAGGAATCTATGGGCCAGACATGGAGAGACAGTTCCTGGTAGAGGCCATATAGCCTCCTCAGAGGCAAAGGCCCTAGCAGACCCAATAGAACAGCCACATTTGCTGGTATTGGAACAAACACACCAGAGTGTGGTGAAACCTGGTGCCGGCTGTGTGTTGTGATTTGCCATAATCTCTGAACCACAGCTGCTGTGTGATTGCACAAGCTTTTTCTGGGGTAAGCCAGCACCAGCCACAATCTCTGAACCTCTGCCACAGCACAATCACATGAACATTCTCTGACAAGTTGGCTGCTGGCCATTGCTTGGTGAGACCCTTCCCCAGAGGTCTGGAGTGGGTCCAAGCTGCAGGGTTCTCAGAAGTGAGGGGTTTGGAAGCACAGCCCATCTGACACAAAATTCAGAAGGACGTGCCACTTGGCAGGCTGACGGCTTGGATATGGACAGTGTAAAAGTGGGGAAAGGATGGAAGCCTGAGACAAAGGAGGGGTGTATGGTTGCTGGTCAGTGAGAGACTCACAATCGTTGAAGAAATTAAATCTGTAATCAAAAATCTCCCAACAAATAAAAACTCCAGGATTGAATGGCTTTTCAGGGGAATTCTACCAAACATTTAAGGAAGAGTTAACACCTATTCTTTTGAAGCTGCTCCAAAAATAGAAATGGTAAGAAATCTTCAAAACTCACTTTTTGAGGCCAGCATTACCTTGATTCCAAAACCAAAGACCCCACTAAAAAGGAGAACAATTTCCCTGATGAACATGGATGCAAAAATTCTCAACAAGATACTAGCCAGGTGGATCTAATAATACATTAAAAGAATTATTCACCATGATCAAATGAGATTTATAACTGGGATGCAGGGCTGGTTCAGTATTCACATATCAATCAATGTGATACATCACTTTAATAAAAGAATAACCATGTGACCCTCTCAATTGGTGCATGGAAAGCATTTGACAAAATACAGCATCCTTTCTTAATAAAAATCCTTAAGAAAGTAGGGATAGAAGGATCATATTTCAAGATCATAAAAGCCATATATGAAAGACCCACCGCTAACATCATCCTCAATGGGGAAAAACTGCGAGCTTTCCCTCTAAGATCAGGAACACGACAGGGATATCCACTCTCACCACCGTTAATTCACCATAGTATTGGAAGTCTTAGCCTCAGCAGTCAGACAACACACACACACACATAAGAGGCATCCAAATTGGCAAGAAGGAAGTCAATATTTCACTCTTTGCAGATGACATGATACTCTGTGGAAAACCCAAAAGATTCCACCAAAAAACTGCTAGAACCGATCCATAAATTCAGCAGAGTTGCAGGATATAAAACCAATGCGCGAAAATTGGCTGCATTACTACTCACCAGTAATGAAGCAGAAGAAAGAGAAATCATGGAATCCCATTTACAACTGCACCAAAAACAATAAAATACAGAGGAATAAGCCTAACCAAAGAGGTGAAAAATCTATACACCGAAAACTGTAGAAAGCTTATGAAAGAAATTGAAGAAGATTACCAAAAAATGGAAAAATATTCCATATTCACAGATTGGAAGACCAAATATTGTTAAAATGCTGATATTACCCAAAATAATCTACATACCCAAAGCAATCCCTATCAAAATAACAGCATTCTTCACAGACCTAGAACAAACAATCGTAAAATTTGGACTGAACCAGAAGAGACCCCAAAAAGCCAAAGCAATCCTGGAAAAACAAAAAGAAAAACCCAAAGCCAACAAAAAACCAAGGCTGGAGGCATCATAATTCCAGACTTCAAGCTGTATTACAAACCTGTAATCATCAACACAGTATGGTAATGGCACAAAAACAGACACACAGATCAATGGAACAGAGTAGAGAACACGGAAATGAACTCACAAATGTATGGCCAACTAATCTTTGACAAAGCAGGGAAGAATATCCAATGGAATAAAGACAGTCTCTTCAGCAAATGGTGTTGGGAAAACTGGACAGCGACATGCAGAAGAATGAAACTGGACCACTTTCTTACACCATATACAAAAATAGACTCTAAATAGACTCTAAATGGATTAAGGACCCAAATGTGAGACAGGAAGCCATCAAACTGCTAGAGAAGAAAGCAGGCAAAAATCTTTTGACCTTGGCCATAGCAACTTCTCAGTTAACATGTCACTGGATGCGATGGAAACAAAAGCAAAAATGAACTACTGGGACCTCATCAAGATAAAAAGCCTCTGCACAACGAAGGAAACAATCAGTAAATCTAAAAGGCAACTGATGGAATGGGGGAGAAGATATTTGCAAATGACATATCAGATAAAGGACTAGTGTCCAAATCTATAAATAACTTGTCAAACTCAACACCCAAAAAAACAATCAAGTGAAGAAATGGGTAAAAGATATCAATAGACACTTGTCCAAATATGACATCCAGATGGCCATCAGACACATGAAAAGATGCTCAACATCACTCATCAACAGGGAAATACAAATCAAAACCAAATTGAGATACCACCTCACACCAATCAGAGTGGCTAAAATTAACAACTCAGGAAACAACAGATGTTGGAGACTATGCAGAGAAAGGAGAACCCTCCTGTACTGTTGGTGGGAATGCAAACTGGTGCAACTGCTCTGGAAAATAGTGTGGGGGTTCCTTAGAAAATTAAAAATAGAACTACCCTATGACTCAGCAATATCACCACTAGGAATTTATCCAAAGGATACAGGAGTGCTGATTCATAGGGGCACATGAACCCCAATGTTTATAGCAGTACTATCCATAATTGCAAAAGTATGGAAAGAGCCCAAATGTCCATAAATGGATAAAGAAGATGTGGTGTATATATATTGTATATATACATTGTGTGCACACACATACACAATGAATATTACTTGGCAATCAAAAATAATGAAATCTTGCCATTAGCAACAACATGGATCGAACTATGGGGTAGTATGATAAGCAAAATTAGAAAAAGACAATTGCCATATGACTTCACTCATATGTGAAATTTGATACAAAACAGATGAACTTGAAGGTAAGCAAAAATAATATGAAAACACGGAGGGGGACAAAATATACATACAAAAAACAAACTGAAGGTTGCTGGAGGGGTTTTAGGTGGAGGGGATGGGCTAAATGGCAGAGCATTAAGGAAGACAGTTGTTGGGATGAGCACTGGGTGTTAAATGTATGGGATGAATCAATGGATTCTACTCTTGAAATCATTATTGCACTATATGTTAACTAAGTTGGATGTAAATATTTAAAAAATAAATAAAATACAGCTAGATTCTCAAATCTTCTGCATTCAGTCTCTTGTGATGTGATCTTTTATAGGAAGCATATGAAGAAATTCTAGCCTTATTTAAATATCTAGTTGGAAAATGTAGGACTATTTTAATAACCTAATATTTATTCTAAAACAATTTTCAAATTTTGAATTTTGAGTCCAAAATCACGTCAATAAGTTTTTTTTATAGTCTGTTACCTTTAAATCTATTGGAGTATTTTTCACATTGAAAGGATATTTTTACCCACGTCAAATTTTGGACCGTCATGCATTAGTCATTTGGTAAATGTTGGTTCACAGATACTTGTAGATCTTGGCAGTGTTTACACATTTAGTTAGATAGTAAGAAAGATAAAAATGAAAGAAAATTAATATTTTTAAAGAAACATTTGTTTCTCCAATTCCTTTGAGGGATAATTCTATTGAATACAGAATTCTAGGATTGTTGGGTTTTTTTTTTTTTTCCTTCAACATTTTAAATGTTTATTTTTTGAGAGAGAGAGAGAGAGAGACTGCATGTGCATGAGGCAGGAAGACAGAGAGGGATAGAAAATCTCAAGCAGGATCTGCACTGACACCTGCAGAGTCTAACATGGGGTTCCATCCCACGACCATAAGATGATGACATGAGCCAAAATCAAGAATCAAAAGCTTAACCAACTGAGCCACCCAGGTGTCCTTTTCCTTCATTTTAAATTTTCACCCTACATTCCTGTTGCTGGCACAATTTCTAATGAGAAATCCAATGTGACTTTTATCTATGTTTCTATATATGTAAGGAGTTTATTTTTCTATGTCTTCTTTTAAGGTTTTCTCTGTCTTTAGTTTTCTGTAATTTGAATATGATGTACTTAGGTGTCGATATTTTTATATTTATCCTGATTGGTGTTCCCTGAGCTTCCTGGGTATGTGATTTGGTGTTTGCCATTAATTTGAAATATCCTCTGATATTGCTTCAAATACGTCTTCTATTCTCTTTTTCTTCTTCTCTCACTCTGAGAATACATATGGTATACCTTTTGAAACCATCCCACAGTTGTCGTATAGTTCATTTTTCCCATTGTTTTTCTGTTTGCATTTCAGTTTTGTGATGTTTATATTGACATATTTTTTAAATGGTTATTTTTTGAGACATCAAGAGATTGTGAGTTGGGGAGGGGCCAGAGAGGGAAGGAGGGAATCTCAAGCTGGCTCCACACTGTCAGCCCAGAGCCCCAAACGGGGCTCAAACTCATGAACTGTGAGATCATAACTTGAGCCAAAATCAAGAGTCCAATGCTTAACCAGCTAGCCGCCCAGGCACTCCTCTACTGACAGATTTTTAAGCTCACTGATTCTCTCCTTGGCCATGTGCAGTCTACTGATGAGTCTACTCTTCATTTCTGTTTCTTTTTTTCTCCTGCAATTCCTTTTAATACCTTCTTAGAGTTTCCATCTCTATGCTCTATTCACATCTCTTTTTTGCATGTTTCGACTTTTGCTGTTAAAGCCCTTAATATCACATTCATAGTTACTTTAAATTCTCTCTCTGAGTATTCTAACATCTGTATCATATCTAAGTCTAGTTCTGATATTTTGTCTCTAGGCTTTTGTTTTCCGTTTTCTTCATGGCTTTGGCTTGTCTTGTGAGTATTTTGTTGTTGTTGAAAGCCAGACATTTTGTATCTGATGACAGAAACTGAGGTAAAAAAGCTGAACACATGTGAGAGTTTGTTAGCTTAGCCAGAAGTTTGGCTGTTTTGAATGTTGTAGCTGTAATAGCCAGAGGCTCTAGTTTCCTTGATTTTTGTCTTACCTCTTTATGTGGAATTCCCTAAGTATTCCTCCTCAGAGAGAGTTTATATCTTGCAGCCCTTTCAGCTTTAATTCACGGCTAGTATGCTGAAGACTGGGTGGTGTGATGATAAGGTGTAGGGGAAGGGAAAACTTTATAATTTTAGGATTCTCAGACTTTTAGTGAGCTTCTATCTCAGAAGGTGACCTGCACAAGTCTTTCTCCAGTAGTATCAATTTTTTCTACTCTATTAGTAAGACATGAAGTCTAACAGGGACTGCAGTGGGATGGATGTTCTTCCCCAGCTGGGATAAGTCTCTGGTAAGGTCTTTTTCCCTACAGAATAGGCCTTTGTAGGAAGAATACTTTGGTAATAATACATATTGAATGTTCTTCCTCTCTCTTTGCCTAAACCACAAGAAGATCTTTCTTAGCTCCTCACTATTAGAACTTGGTGAGGTTCCCTGAAGTAAAATTCATGAAATTGTGATGACTCCTTCAAGTCTGGCTCTAGAGTTTCTCCCCCTCCTTATCCATTTTTCCTCCCGAGCAGTTGGTCAAAAGTACCATCCAGCTGTGCAACTCTGGATTTGTCAATCTCCAGACTTCAGGACTGAGGTTTGCCCTGCAATCTCAGTTCTCTGATGGTTCCAAGAAAAGTAATTTATTTTCAGTTAGATTTTTTTACTTGTTTTACAATAAGGGTGATCATTTCCAAGCTCTTTACATGTGGAGCTGAGACAGGGTTTCATACCTTTTTTAACGACAGAAAATTCTAGTTTTAATGTAGTCTACTTATTGATCTTTTTCTATATAATTAGCTTTCTATTATATAATAAACCACTGTCTGTGCAAATTGTTTTCCCTCATATTATATGCTTCCATGCTTAGACTTAGGAGGCATCAGGACTTGCTACTATGTACGGTGTGAGATAAGGATTAGGATTATTTTTTTTTTACCTATGTGGATATCAAGTTGACTAAGCACTATTTATTGAAAAGATTACACTTATCCCAGTTTCAGACTTGCTTTTAAATCTCAGACAAGAGAACAAAAATTGAATAGTGAGAAAAAATGAGCACCAAATGTACGGTATAGACATATTATACACTGAGATAACCATGTATTTTTCTTTTTAAACTCTATAGTGATTTCTAATACATTTCCTAACATTGAACCTAACTTGAATTCATAGAATAAAACAAAGTTCTTAGTTGATATGTTATCTTCTTAACATTGTATTTTGTTTACTGATTATTTAGGATATGGCATCAATGTTTATGAGTGAGAGTGACCATTTATTGTCCTTTTATATACTGTCCTTGATTGATTTGGGAACCAGAAGTACATTATTTGTAAAATGAAATGGGATAGCATCTGTATTTCAGTATTGTCTGAAAATGTTTGTGTAATACAGAAACTACTTTCTTACTTTATGTTCAACATAACTCATAAAAGCATCTGTGTCTGATGTTTTCATTATGGAAAAAATGTAAACTACTATTGCAGTGCAGATCTATTTCTTTTTTTCCATTTCTGATCATTTATATCATTCTATGAATTTTTACATTATTTTTCAAATATGTTGGTCTAACAATGTCTTATATTTTGATCTATGCTATATCTATAATAGTGTACATTCCTTGAAGTCATAAGGAGAAACGAGCATATTTTCTCGTTTCTCCTTATGATATCAGAAGTGAGATAATGTGAAGAAGCTCATTTAGCCGTTCAGAGTTTCACAGAAAAATAAACTTTTTACAGAAGTTAGGAAGGAACATAGCTAAATTTCCATATGAATTTAAAACAGAGGAGAAGTGAAAAAGGAGTAGATATGAGTGAACTTTTGTATTTATCTGTCAGATAATGGTAGAAAGAAGTCTTAAACATTTATAGACCAGCAACTTCTTTGGTTGAATGGATTATAAAAGAATAAATGTGTTAAAAAAGAGATTACCAAAATATTGCATGTAACCAAAATAGTTCTTAAGGATTAAAATATTATTTAAATATGAAAACAGATATGAATCTAGGTTAGTAATCACACAGATGTTTAAATAGTTTTCATATATGTTTAGTTCTTTAATGATGTAGCAAAACTCTCAAATCATTAGGTACCATTGCAAGTCAGTCTCCTTGTTTTATGCAGAGTCAAAATTTGCCTTTGAAATGACATCTTAATTGTCATTAATTTTTTCCAGCTTTATTGAGATATCATTAACATACATCATTGCATAAGTTTAAAGTGTACAGCATAGTGACTTGACTTACATTTATTAGGAAATAATTACAGTAAGTTTAATTAGAATCCATCATGTCATAGAGACACATTAAAAAGAAACAGCCAATGGGGCGCCTGGGTGGCTCAGTCGGTTGGGTGGCCGACTTCGGCTCAGGTCATGATCTCAGTCTGTGGGTTCGAGCCCCGCATTGGGCTCTGTGCTGATGGCTCAGAGCCTGGAGCCTGCTTCCGATTCTGTGTCTCCCTCTCTCTCTGCCCTTCCACTGCTCACGCTGTGCCTCTATGTCTCTCAAAAATAAATAAACATTAAAAAAATAAAAAAAAAAAGAAACAGCCAAAAAAAGAATAAAACTTTTGTGATAAGAACTCTAAGGTATTTACTCCTAACCCTGTTGTATGATATAATAAAAGTTGTTAACTATAGTCTTCATCTATATATTACCAGTACTTACTTATCTTATAACTTAAAGCTTGCACATTTTGAAGATATTTTCCCATTTTCCTTTCTCTTCTTCCCTCACTTCTGATAACCACAAAAACGATGCCTTTGGTTATGAACTTATTTCCACCCCCTCCATGGGTTTCTTTTTTCTTTTTTAGATTCCATACATAAGTGAGTCTATATAGTAGTGTCTTTGTCTATTTCAGTTAACATAATGTCCTCATGGTCCATCCATGTCGTCACAAATGGTAGAATTTCTTTGTTTTTATGTCTGAATAATATTCCATATTATATATTATATTATTTCAAATATGTTCCATATTATATATTATAGAAACTCAGCAATATTCCATATTATATATTCCCTATAATATTCCATATTATATATTCCATAGCTTCTTTATCCACTTATCTGTCTGTTGTTTCCATGTCTTGACTATGATGGATACTATTACCAGGCACACGGGTGTGCACATGAGAAGGTTATGCCAACATGTTTGAAAAGTTGGATGAAAGGAAAATTCATAGAATGATATAAATGAAATAGAAATAGAATCTCATTAAATGAGTAGTTGACGTATTTCATTTCTTTGACTATATTCTCAGAAGTGTAATTGTTGCATTATAATAGTTCTATTTTTAATTTTTTGAGGATGCTCCATTGTTTTTTCTATAGTTACTGTATCACTTTACGACCCAGCAATAAGGTGAAAGGGTTTCCTTTTCTCAACATCCTCACCAGCATTGGTTATCTCTAGTCTTTTTGGTGATAGCCATTCTAATAGGCATGAAGTAATTTCTCACTGTGGTTTAGATTTGTATTTCCCTAATGACTACTGACATTGAGTATCTTTTCATGTACCTGTTGGCCATTTGTGTATTGTTTTTGGAAGAATATCTGTTCAGGTATTTTGTCCATTTTTAAATTGGATATTTGTGTTAGATTTTTGCTATTGAGTTGTAGTTCTTTATATATTTTGGTATTAACTCCTTATCAGATAGGTTTTGCAATTTTTTTTTCCCATTCCATAGGTTGTTCTTTTACTTTGTCGATAGCTTAATAGGCTGTGCAGAAGCTTTTTAGTTTAATGTAGCCCAACTTATTTTTTATTTTGTTGTTGGTACTTTAGGTGTCATATCCAAAGTATCATCAACAAGATCCATGTTAAGGAGCTTTCTTTCCTGTTTTCTTTCATAAATTTCATGGTTTCAGATCTTATATTTCAGCCTTTAATCTGCTTTGAGTTAATTGTAGTGAGTGGTATAAGACAAGTGTCTAGTTCTATTCTTTGACATGTGAATATCCAATTGTCCCTGCCCATTTCAGAGACTGTCTTTTCTCCAATGAATATCCTTGGAATCTAGTCAAATATTAGTTGAACATATTTCTTGGGTTTATTTCTGGGCTCTCAATTCTGTTCCCTTGATCAATATATCTTTTTTTTTTAAGGTTATTTATTTTGAGAGAGACAGAGTCAGCAGGGGGAGGGGCAAAGATAGAATGGGAGAATCCCAAGCAGGATCTGTCAGAGAAGAGCTCAATGCAGGACTCGAACTCAAAAAACGGAGATAAAGACCTGAGCTGAAATCAAGAGTTGGATGCTTAACTAACTGAGACACCCACGCACTCCATCTATATGTCCTTTTTTTTTTTTTTTTTAATGCCAGTACTATACCGCTCCTTTTGCTGTTGTTGTATATTTTTTTACTTGATGTATGGTTACAAACAATGTTATATTAGTTTCAGGTGTGGAACAGAAAGATTTGACAACTTTATACATTATGCTTACCACAAATGTACCTACCATCTGTCATTATACAAGAGTACTACAATACCATTGACTATATTCCATGCTGTGTCTTTTATCCTCATGACTTATTCATCTCATAAGTAGAAGCCTATATCTCTCCGTCCCCTTCACCAATTTTGCCCATCCTTCTACCCCCATCTCCTTTCACCATCATCAGTTTGTTCTATTTAAGTCTGTTTCTGGTTTTTGTTTTGTTTTTTTTAGATTCCACATATAAGTGAAATCTTATGGCATAGTTCCTTGTCTGACTTATTTCACTTTATATAATTCCCCCTAGGTCCATACTTGTTGCAAATACATCTCATTCTTTTCAACTGCTAAATAATATTCTACATTTTCTTTATCCATTCATCTATGGAAGAACCCTTGGGTTGTTTCCACATCTTGGTTATTATAAATAATGATGCTGTAAACATAGTGTTCATATATCTTTTCAAATTAGTGTTTTCATTTTCTTTGGGTAAATACACAGTATGGAATTACTGGATGATGTGGCATTTCTACTTTGTACTTTCTGAGAAACCTCCAGAAAATTTTCCACAGTGGTTGCACCAGTTTGCATTCCTGCCAACAGTGTACCAGAGTTCCTGTGCCTCCACATTCTTCCCAACACTTATTTCATGTCTTTTTGATTCTGGCCTTTTTGAGAGGTGTAAGGTGATCTCTCATTGTGATTTTGATTTGAATTTCTCTGATGTTCAGTCACGTTGATCATCTTCTCATGTGTCTGTTGGCCATCTGTATGTCTTCTTTGGAGAAAGGTCTATTCAGATCCTCTGCCATTTCTCAAGTGGATGATTAATATTTGGTTTTGAATTGTATAAGTTCTTTATTTTAGATATTAACCTCTTATCAAATATTTTTGAATATCTTCTCCCATTTAGTAACTGCCTTATTAATTTTCATGGTTTATTTTGCTTTACAGAAACTTTTTATGCTAGTGTAGGCCCAATAGTTTATTTTTGTTTTGTTTTGTTTTCTTCCCTTGCCTGAGGAGACAATCTAGAAAAACGTTGCTAAGGGTGATGTCAAAAAGATAACTGCCTTTTTTTCCTTTTAGGAGTTGTATGGTTTCAGGTCTCACAATTAGGTCTTTAATTCATTTTGAGTTTATTTTTGTGTATAGTGTGAGAAAGTGAGACAGTTTCTTACCTTTGTGTGTGTCTGTCCAGTTTTTCCAGCACCATTATACAGTCTTTCTTTTCCCTATTGTATATTCTTGATTTCTTTGTTATAGATTAATTGACCATATAAATGTGGTTTTATTTCTGGACTATGTTGTTCTACATATACTTATGTGTCTATTTTTGCGCCAGTGTCTATTTTTGTGCCAGTACCATACTACTTTGTAGTTTATTTTCAAATCTCGTATTCTGATACTTCCAGCCTTGTCTTTCTCAAGTTTGCTTTGGCTATTTGGGAACTTTGGTGATTCTGTATACATTTTACTATTATTCTAGTTCTACAAAAAATGCTGTTGGTATTTTGAAAAGCATTGCACTAAACCCATAGACTGCTTTGGGTAGTATGGATATTGTTACAATACTAATTTTTCAAGTCTATGAACACAGAATATCTTCACAATCAGTTGTATTATCTTCAATACCTTTCATCAATGTTTGAGTGTTCACTGTATAGGTTGTTTACCTTCTTGGTTAAATCTAAATATTTAGTACCATATTGTTTTGATCTATGGCATTTTTGTATAGTTTGAAATGAGGAAGTCTTAAGTCTCCTGTTCTAGTCTTCTTTTTAGGATTGCTTTGGAAATTTAACATCTTTTGTGGTTCCAAATAAATCTTATGATAGTTTTTGCTGATTTTTTTTGGAAAAAAATCACCATTAAGGCATTGTATTGAATCTATAAATGGTTTTTGGTAGCACTGACATTTTAACAATATTCGTCGAGTCTATGAACAAAGGATACATTTCCATTCATATGCATCTTTGCTTTTATCAATGTATTTTGGTGTTAGTAGTAAATTTATTCCTAAATTTTTGATCCTTTTTTATGCTATTATAAATGGGAAAATATTCTTTCATTTTCAGATAATTTGCTGTCAGTGTATACAAATGCTACTGATTTTATATGTTAATTTTGTATCATTTAAATTTACTGTTTTTTTGTGTGTATTTTTTGGGATTTCGACATATAAAATCATGCCATCTACAAGGAGAGACAATTTTACTTCTTTCTAATTCTCATGAATTTTACTTCTTTTTCTTGACTAATTGCTTTGGCAAGGACTTGCAATACCATGTTGAATAAAAGTGGCGAGTGGGAACCATACAATTCTTTATTCTATTAATGTGTTCCTTTGATTGATTTGTGGTGGTTGAACCATCCTTGTATCCCAGGAATTATATCCATTTGATTATGGTGAGCCATCTTTTAATGCACTGATGAGTTCAGTTTGTATTTTATTAAGAATTTTTGCATCCATATTGATCAATAATATTGGTCTGTAGTTTCTAATAAAGTCTTTTTCTGTCTTTGAAATTAGGGATATTCTGACCTTATAAAATGTGTTTAGAAATGTTCCCTGCTTATCATTTTTTTTAAATGTTGAGGATTGGTATAAATTCTTATATAGGTGTTTGATAAAATTCATCAGTCAGGGAAGCTTCTGATCCTGGGTTTTCCTTTGTTGGGAGGTTTTTGATTATTGATCCAATCTCCTTACTAGTAACTCAGTCTCTTACTAGATTTTAAAATTTCTTTGATTCATTCTTGTAGGCTGTAGGTTTCTAAGAATTTTCCATTTCTGCTAGTTTTTCCAAGTAGTTGCATATGTTCATGATAGTGAACTCTTAACATTTATATATTTTTTTTAAGTTTATTTTGAGAGAGTGTGTATGTGAGGGGGCGAGGGGCAGAGAGAGAGAGAGAGAATCCCAAGCAGGCTCTGAACTACCAGCATGGGACCTACTGACAGCTTGACCACATGAACTATGAGATCATGACCTGAGCCAAAATCAAGAGTAGGACGCTTAAGCAACTGAGCCACCCAGGGTCCTGATCCTTTATGTTTTTATGTTAAATGTTGTAATGTCTCCTTCCTCATTTATAATTTTGTTGATATGGATTCTTTTTTTTTTCTCTTTGGTTAGTCTGGATAAAAGCTTGTGAAGTTGGTTTTTACTTTCAAAGAAATGATTGTTGCTTTGGTCAAACTTTTGTTTTTCTGTTCTTATTTTATCTGCTTTATTCTTGATTTTTTTCTCTCCTCCTGATAATTCTGGGCTCATTTTGTTCCCTTTTTTTAAGGGAAAGAGTTAGGTTGTTTACTTGGGATCTTTCTTGCTTCTTAATATAGGTGTTTATTATTACGAACTTTCCTCTTGAAACTGCTTTATTGCATCTTATGTTTTGGTATGTGGTGTTTCCATTTTTGTTTACCTCAAGATACTTTTTTATTAGTCCTTTTATTTCTTCTTTTATCCATTGGTTGTTTTGGAGAAAGTTGCTTAATATACATGCATTCTTGAATTTTCCAGTTTTGGTCTTTTTATTTCCTTCCAGTTCCAAACCACTGTGATCAGAGAAGACACCTGGTATGATTTCAGTCTTCCTGAATTTCCTAAAACTTGTTTAGTGGCCTAACATATGGACACACTTAGTTAATGTTAAATGTGAACTTGAGAAAATGTGTATAGGCATACCTCATTTTATTGAGCTTGACTTTATTGTACTTCACAGGTACTGTGTGTCTGTGTATAATTTTTTACAAATTGAAGATTTGTGTAAACCCTGAGTCAAACAAGTCTACTGGCATCAATTTTTCAATGTCAACAACACTTGGTATTTTGATGTTATATTCTGGTAATTCTCTCAATGTTTCAACTTTTGCATTAGTACTTTAATTGTTATGGAGTCTTCTCACCAGTGATTATAAGCCCCTGAAAGATCAGATTTTTCAATAATACTTTTTAATTAAGGTTGCACATTTTTAAAGACATAATGCTATTGCATATTTGACTATAGTGTAAGTACAACTTTCATATACACTGAGAAACCAAAAAAAATCATGAGACATTTTGCAATAATCACTTTATTATCATGATTTGGAACTGTACCCCAAATATCTCCAAGGTATGTCTGTATTCTCCTGTTGAAGAATTTTACATTAATTTTATGTATTGGTATAGCCTTTTGGCCTGAGGAATCTGGAGGTCTCTTTCCCTCCTCAGCTTTGAGAAGTTGTTAGCCAATATTGTTTAAAATATACTTTCCTTTATAAATATTCTTTTATCTTTCTCTTCACCTCCTGAAATTCCAATGATGCAAATACTGTTTCTTTTCAGTGTTCATAAGCCACTAAGCTTTCTTCACTTTTATCTTTCTTTTTCTTTTTACTCCTCTGATAGATAATTTCAAATGTCCTTTCGAGTCAGCACATCTTTCTTCTGCATGATCAAATTAGCTTTCAAATCTAAGAAATAAATTATTTACTGTATTTCCTAGCTCTGGGTTTGTGTGTGTGTGTGTAGATAGTATCTTAAACTTCTAATTTTGTACATGCAGTATTTTCCTAATTTAGTTTGTGTTATTATAGTTGACTGAAGTTTTTAAAGAGATTATTCTAAATTGAGACTTCATAGATCATTTCTTTAGTATCAGCTATTACAAGTTTTTAAATTTCCTTTGGCAGTGTCATATTTATATCATTCTTATTTATATTTTATAATATTTATATTTTAATTTATATAATTATTTTTAATGATAACCATTCTGACAGGGCTGAGTAGATATCCAATTTAGGTTTGATTAGCATTTCTGTAATGAGTGGTGATGAGCATCTCATCATTTACCTGGTGACCATCTATGTGTCATCTTTGGAAAAATATCTATTCATATCTTTCATCCAGTGTTTAATCAGATTGTTTTTGTTGTTGAGATATGTGTTACATATTTTGTATATTAGTCCCTTGTCTGATACATGACTTGTAAATATTTTCTCCTACTCAGTAGGCTGCCATTTTATTTGGTTGATGGATTTCTTTGCTGTACAGAAACTTTTTCGTGTGATGAGGTCTCACTTGTTCATTTTTGCTTTTGTTGGAATCAAAAAATCATCCCCATGGTTCATGTCGAGAAGATAATTGCCTCTGTTTTCTTTTAGAAATTTTATGGCATCACGTCTTACGTTGACTTTAATCAATTTTAAAATTTTGTTTTTGGTATAAGGTTGTAGTTGCATTCTGTGGCTCGTGGCTAGTTTTACCAACATCATTTACTGAAAAGACTATCCTTTCCCTCTTGTATATGTTCAGTTCCTCTGTCATAAATTAATCGTATATTTGTGGGTTTATTTCTGGGTTCCGTTGATCTCTACTTCTGTTTTATTACTATAAGTTTATAATACAGTTTGTATTATGCTTCTGCCTTTATTCTTCTTTCTCAGAATTACTTAGACTACTTGGGGTCTTCTAAAAAAGTTTTTATTTTAATCCCAGTTAGAGAACATACAGTGTTATATTGGTTACAGGTATACAATATAGTTTTTCAACATTTGCACATATCACTCAGTGTTCATCAAGACAAGCGCATTCTTTAACCCCCATCACCTATTTAACCAATCCCTCCACTCACTTCCTGTTTGGCAACCATCAGTTGGTTCTCTATAATCAATAAGAGTCTGTGTCTTGCTTTGTCTTTTTCCACTTTGCTCATGTGTTTTGTTTCTTAAGTCCCACATATGAGTGAAATCATATGGTATTTTTTTTCTGACTCACTTCACTTAGTATCCTACTCTATAGCTCTATGTCATTGCAAATGGTAAGATTGTATTCTTTTACATGGCTGAATAGTATTTTTATATTAGTATATACATACATATTCCATATCTTGTTTATCCATTCATTAATCGTTGGACACTTCAGCAGCTTCGCTATCTTGGCTATTGTAAATAATGCTGCTATAAACATAAGGGTGCATATATCCCTTTGAATTAGTGTTCTTCTATTCTTTGATTAAATAAGCTGTAGTGTGATTGCTGGATTTTAGGGCAGGTCTCTTTTTAACCTTTTGAATTATGTCCATATTGCTTCCCACAGTGCTTGTACCAGTTGTAGTCCATACAAAATTTAAAATTGTTTGTTCTATGAAAAATGCCATTAGAATTTTAATAGGGATTACAATGAGTCTGTAGATTGCTTTGGGTAAAGCAGACATTTTAACAATATTAATTTTATAATCCGTTTTCTGTCTGTAAGCCTTTAATTTCCTTGGTTAAATTGATTGCTAGCTACTTCTTAATTCAATTGTAAGTAACAATTTCCTAATTTCTCTTTCTGATAGTTATTCATGTGTCAATATGCTACATAATTCAGTACATCGATTTTGTATACTGCAAAATTTCTTTACTGCAGTATTATATATACTGCATAATTTATTGAAATTATTATTTCTAAGACTTTTTGATTATGTGGTAGGTCATCTAAAAATAGTGACACTTTTCCTTCTTCCTTTCCACTTTGGATCCCTTTTGTTTCTTTTTCTTGCCTTACTACAGTGGCTAGGATATCCAGTATTACGTTAAATACAAATCAAGAGAGTGAGCATCTTTGTCTTATTCCTAATCTTAGAGAAAAAGCTTTCAACTTTACACCATTTAGCATGTTAGCTGTGGGATTGTCATTATGGAGTTCTCTTCCATCTATATCTACTTTATTGATCATTATTATTATGAATTGATGTTAAAGTTCTGTCAAATACTTATCTGCATCTATTGAGATAATAATGTGATTTTTATTATTCTTTGTCTTTGTGTAAATATGGTATATCATTCTGACTGCCTTGTGAAAGGTGAACCATGTTTGCATCCCTGGAATAAATCCCACTTGAATAGGTATGTGATCCTCTCCCGTGTGTTGTTAAATGTAGTTTGCTAATATTTTATTAAGGATTTTTGCATTTAAGTTTATCAGGGATATGGCCCGTTATTATCTTTGCTTGTGGCCCCTAAACTGGTTTTTATATCAGGATACTGCTGGGCTCATATAATGAGTTTGGAAGATTTCTTTCTTTTATAGCTTTGGGAACACTTAGAGAAGGGCTAGCATTCTTATTTCAATGTTTCATAAAATTCACCATGCAGGCGGTCTGGTCCTGGATTTTGTTTGTTGAGAGGTTTCTAATTCCTTATTAGTAATTAGTCTGTTTAGATTTTTTATTTCATTGTAACTAAGTCTTAGTAGGTTATATAGGTCTTTAGGAATTTATGTCTTCAAGGTTGTCCAGTTTTTTGATATTCATAGTAGTCTCTCTGACTCCTTTTTTAAATGTTTGAGAGGGAGAGAATGTTTGTGGGACAGAGGATCTGAAGCAGGCTCCATACTGACAGCAGAGATCATGAGCTGAAGTCAGATGCTCAACTGACTGACCCACCCAGGGGCCCCTGTAATCATTTGCATTTTTGTGGTATTGGTGATTATTAGCTCCTCTTTCATTTTTTATTCTTTTTTTTTTCCTTTCAGTCTAGCTCAAGGTCTATCAATTCCTTTATCTTTTTCTTTTCTGTTATTTCTTCATTCTCTACTTGTGAGGGCTTAATTTGTTCTAGTTGCTTAAAATTAAAATATTTATCATTATGAACCTCCCTGTTAGAACTGCTTACTCATTTTCCCCCAAGTTTTGTGTTTGCATAGGACATCAGTACAATGTAAAAACTCACATAAAGATACTTATTTTTTAAATTGAAAAAAAATATTTGTGTACAAAGTCTGCACGTTAAAACAGTACACAGAGAGATAGTTATAAATACACGTGTGTAGATCTACTGCTTTTGTTAATTTTAACCCCCATTCTAAGTAATCTAGAATTCCCATACCTACTAAAGACCACACTTCATTTGAATTCTGGATTAGTAAGGAGTCCTACAATGACAAATGTATTATTTCTTGCCCCCTTCAACCACAATCTCTTTAAAAAATTTAGATCAGGTTCCTAAAACTCAAATTCTTCCTGGTTAAACAAGTTACTGGGATACAAGAGGCAAATCAGATTTTAGGGAATGTCTTCTTTCAAGGGACTACCTTGAACAGCCTACTTTTGTTATGCAAGAATGAAAAGTTAGTGCTTCATTAAAATCCACACCAAGATTTTCATGCGCCTTTTTCACGATTTAGGAAGGTAAGTAATCAACACATTTATCTGCTCATCTAACGGTGTGGAACAAGATTGAATGGAACAAAATTCTTGTCAACTTACTTTTCAGGCCAAGAAAAGGTCTCTTTATACTTCATAACTTGGTAACATCTTCCTACCCCTCTGAAATTTCAGATAGGAATACCCTATTTGTTTTCGTAACTGCAGTAAATACCACGATTTTCAATAAGCAAACATCATAATCACATTGGGAAACATATTACAATTGCACAATTAACATAGCCTCAGACACCCTAGAGATCCTTAATTCTTTTAAGTTCTGTGCCTTTATATTTAAGCAAATGAGTCAAAGTAGGAGAAAATTAATAAAGTATACATTAATTTCATTTTTTAGTAGATTCAGCTATAAAAAAATGTTGGCCTTCTTATAGCTGATGTGAACACTAATACATTTCACTTGAAGGTCTGTTATCCATAAAGTCCTGTGTATTTTCAAGGGGAAGTGTTCCAAAATGTCTGTGTAGAAAAATAAATAGGATTTTCTTTCCTTACAGAATAGAAACAGTATTCTTTTAATTTAGACCTTCAGTGAAAACAGTGGGTTTTGGTTATTGAAGCAAATGTTTCCTTTAAGAATGTTTACTGAACTGAAAACATTTTACTAAGAAATGTGAGCTTTATTTAGTTATCTGTAGTTATGATGAGATCAAAGTAAAAGAAATCTAATTCTCAAAGCATCCTTTTCAAACCTCAACTTTTTACCTCAGGAAATTGATGTTGTAAACATTTTCCATATCCTGTAAGGAAAGTTTTTTTCCCCCCACACAACTAAATAATCATTAATGAGGAAATGAGCCATGGGGAAACTCAATTTTTGAATAAAGAAAGGGAGAAAAAGATTGGTAAATAAGGAAGAAAAACAGAAACTTGTATATTCAAATAATTCTCATCTAGAATAGAAAAGTACATTTCTAAGCCATAACAGAAAGAAAACAAATTTCATTTTTATACGATATTGTAAATGGAAAGATAATATTCTTCAGTCAATCCTAAATTTTTGAGAATGTGGTTTTTGATAAATACTCAAAAATAATGGTTTGATAAAAAGACAAATACAATGGTCATGCCATATTATATTTAAAATCTAATAAAGAGTCACATTAATGACAAAGTGACAGGAAGAGACAAGATAACCTATGTTGTTATCCTGGTTCTACAAATAGGCAACTTAGGACAACTGATCTAATGTTGGTAAGCCTCAGTTGTCATGTATGTCAAACCGGTTGCTGCCCAACCTTGCCCCAATTGACCACGAGTGATGACAAAAACACCTGGAAGCTACCTATACTAGTTATGGTCTTGTCCTGCTGCACCAGTCATAGGACCACCACATGCTGACTATTGTATCCAGTCACTATACCAAAGAATCCACCAAACCAGTGAACGCATCCTTCAGCCTCACTGGGGCAGGGAACCAAGTGAAATATCTAATCCAACTGTACTTGCTCTCACCCTTAACCTCAAGATTAAACAACTGGCTGGACTACAAATAGACACTAATAGGAGGCCCCCTTGGTAAAGGACACTATGAGCAGATAGTTCAAGAACCCAAACTGATTGGTGCAGAACTATTTATGACAAAGCAAACCTACAAAGTTTGGAAGAGCATAAATGATAAGATACTGATATAAGGGATCAAAAACTCCCAAAGTATCAGGTAAAGATGCCGCCAGCAGAAACTAATAAAACTCCAATAACTGCAATGAAACAGAGATCTATGAATTGTCACAGGATTCTGAATAATGCTTTTAAGAAGTTTAGTTAAGTACAGGAACATGAAGACAAGTAATCAAAATTAGAAAAACAATGCATAACACAAAATGAGAAGTTGAACAAAGAATAGAAACCACCAAGTCTCAGAACTGAAGAATTCAGTTACTTTCCATAGGTTCAAAAGCAGACTTGACCATCTTTAAATAATTACTTTAAATAAAAATGGATGAAATCCTCCACTCAAAAGATATAAAATGAGATTGAAGAGATGGAAAAAGGTATTTAAAGCAAATGGTAGTTAAAACAAAAAAAAAAAATCAGAAACTTAGACAAAGATCATTACATAATGAAAAAGAGGTCACCCCATCAAGTAGATATATTTAGGGACCTTAATACTCCCACTTCAACAATGGATAGATATTCCTGAGAATCAAGAAGAAAACAAAAGATTTGAGCAACACTATAGACCATATGGACCTAACAGTATAGACAGAACCTTCTATCCAACAACAAAATAGGATATACCATTGGTTAAGCCACAAAACATGTCTTAGCAAATTCAAGAAGATTGAAATCATACCAAGTGTCTTCTCTGACTACAATGATATGAAACTAGAATTCAACACATGAAAATATATGAATAAGTTAAACAACACACTCCTAAACAATCATTTGATCAAAGAAGTATCTTAAACAAAAATGGAAACACAAGATCCCAAAACTGTGGATGCAACAAAACAAGTTCTAAGATGGAAGCTCATCACAATAAATGTTTTACATTAAGAACAATCCCCAAATAAACTTAACTCTACACCCTAAGGAACTGAAATAAAAGAATAAACTGAATCCAAAGTTAGTAGAAGGAAATAAATAATAAAGACTGGAGCAAAAAAAAAAAAAAGACCAAACAAGGGGTTCTTTAACAGGATAAATTTGAGAAACATGAGGAAAAAATGAAAAAGAAAACCTTACACTTGGTAAGAGGCTACTATGATCAAGTATATGCCGACAAACCAATCATTAGAGATGTAGTGAAAGAAGTTTTAGAAACATACAATCTACAAGACAGAATTAACAAGAAATAAAAAATCTCCCAACAAAGCCCAGGAACAAGAATCTTCAATAATGAAATTTATTGAATAGAGTACTTCAAAGAGCAGGAGACAGTCCCATGTTTTACAAGTCCAGTATTAACACAGCCAGAAAAGACTTGTACCTGTATTCTTGATGATTATAGATGACAAAATTCTCAATAAAATATTAGATATTAAAAACTTAATTCAATTCATTTAAGAAGCCCATTAACAGGACCATCCACGATCATCAAGGGGGTATCATCCCTGGGATGCAAAGATGGTTCAACATCAATTACATCCCATTATAATGAAATAAAATAATCTGATTAACTTTATTATAATTTTAAAAACGTTATATATAGAAGGAATGAATCTCAACATAATAAAGTCTATACGTGATTAAGCCCATAGCTAATACTGTACTCAGTGGAGAAAAATTGAAAGCTTTTCCTCTAAAATCAGGACTAAGACAAGGGTTCCCACTTTCCCCACTCCTTTTCAGCATAGTACTGGAAATTGTTGCGAGAGAAATCAGGCAGAAAAAAGAAACGAAGCCACCAGAATTAGAAGTACAATAGTCTCTGTTTGCAGATAACATGATTTTGTATACTGAAAATCCTAAACTGTTAGATCTAGTCCATGAATTATCTGAAAAATCGATCCTATGTAGAATACAATTAAATAAAAAACACTTAAATTTAACCAGGAAGATTAATGATGAAGGAAACTAAAAAAAACAGAAATAAACGGAAAGTGTCCTGTGTTCATATATTGGAATAATATTGTTAAAATGTCAACAGTACCAAAAGCCATCTTATGGATTTGATGAAATTTGTATCAAAATTCCAATGAAATTTTTTACAGAGGTAGAAAAACAATCCTTAACTTTATATGGAACTATACAAGATTCAATAATGGCAAAGCAATTCTGAAAAAGTGGGAGGCATCAGACTTCTAATTTCAAACTATTCTACAAAGCTACAGTAATCAAAACAGTATGGTAAAAGACATTTAAAAAGATAGATCAGGGGCATAGGGGTGGCTCAGTTGGTTGAGCATTGACGGGCTCAGGTCATTTCTTGAGTTCGAGACCTGCATTGGACACGCTGCTGTCAATGCAGAGCCTGCTTCACATCCTCTGTCCGCCTCTCTCTCAAAAATAGACATTAAAAAACCACAGGTCAGTGCAACAGAATTGAAAACCCAGAAAAAACTTCAAGAAATAATAGCCCTCAATTCATTTTAGTTTAGACCCCTATTTTACACTACTCCCAAAAATTAACTTGAAATGAGTTTATATCTAAAATGTAAGAGCTGAAACCATGAAACCTCCAGAAGTAAACAGTAAAAAACTCCTTGATAGGAGTCTGGCAATGATTATTTGCATATGACACCTAATACATAAATAAGTGTGATTACATCAGACTAAAAAGCTATGTAGCACAATAGTCAGTAACATGAAAAACCAATCTACAGATTAAGAAAATTCCAGAACCTATCTGATAAGAGACTAATATCTTAAGTATATATAGAATTCTATAACTCAATTGTCAAAAAATAAAAATCCAATTAAAAAATAGGCAAAATTTCAGAGTAGGTATTTTTCCAAAGACAATATGAAAATCATCAAGAAGCACATGAAAAGATCTTACCATCACTCATCAGTAGGGAGATGCAAATTAAAACCACAATGAGATATTACCTTGTGCCCCAGAAGGGCTATCACTGAAAGGACAAGAGATAAAAGATACTGATGAAAATGTGGTTAAAGGGAAACCTTGTGCAGTGTTGGTGAGACTGTAAATTGGTACAACCACTAAGGATTTGAGGCATCAAAATGAAAAACTACTCTATGATCCCACAATACCACTTCTACAAATATACCCAAAGGAAACTGCACCTCATGTTCACCTAAGTATTAATTATAATAGTCAAGACCTGAAAAAATCTACATGACCACTGATGGATGCATAGGTAAAGAAGATTTGGTGTATATACACACAAGGGAATACTACTCAGGAAAACACGAAAATCGTGCCATTTGTAATGACATGGGTGGACCTTGAATTATACTAAGTGAAGTAAGTTAGACAAAGACATATACTGAACTATATCAATTAAATTTAAAACACACAAAACCCCAGAGATCAGATTTTCGGTTACCAGAAGTGGGGGGTGGAGGGAGAGGGAACTGGAGCAAGGTGGCTGAAGACACCAACTGTTAGTTAGAAATGAGTACTAGTGATGTAATTTACAACTTGATGATAACTATGGTACCACTGTTGTAGGATATATATGAAAATTGTTAACTCATAAATCTTGAGTTCTCATCACAAAAAAAATCTTTTTTCTATTTCCTATTGTGTATATGTGAAGTGTTGTATGGTAACTTATTACTGTAATAATTTGACAAAATATGTAGTCAAAGCTTTATTCTTTACACCTGAAGCTCATAAAGTGATATGTGTCAATTGTATCTCAATAAAACTGGAAAAAACTCTAATATGCCCCTTCAAAAAGTGCTTTAAACAATAAAATATAAAATGTAGAATTTAGTTTTGACTGTACTTTTAAATTATTTGGCAGACAGGCCTTCCAAAAGTCTATTTGCCTTAGGGACTGAAGCAGTCCTGAGGAATTATTTTGCTATGGTTATGGTGAACCATGAGTTCATGAAATACGGATTACTATCATTAACACGTGACTGCATTTGTTCTCATAAAACTGGCAATGTCTTGGAAAGATAAAATATCCTAATCACCTAGTTTCTAAACTTGCAGTCTTGGAGTCTTTACTCTGACTGCCTGATCTACCCTTATTCTTTATCACTCTCACCTAGAAATACTCACGAGCAATTCCTAGTCTCACTGAGTCTGCATTGGAATAATATTTCCCATATGTATCTTTCATTCTGTTTTCCCTCCTATCATTTATCACCAGGAAGTGACTATTACGGTAGGTTTTTCCCTAGTGTCTGGTCTCTATAACTTTGCCTTTTCATCTCTGCATCACCCCAAATCACACTAGTTCATCCCCCATGTAGAATTTGGAGTGAGCTTCCTGAAACAAGGCATCAATCATGTTGTCCTGACTTGCAGGTATCAAATAGCTGTCAACTGCCAGTAAAGTGTAACAAAATAAAGAGCTCTCCCATGTTTGGTACATACATGGCCTCCTTTGGGTTCCTGTGACACTTACCTGAAATTCCCTCTGCTCATACTGGAAACTCTACAAGGTCAATCAGTAACTGAGCTTACTCTTGCATGCATTCTTCCCACACCTCGAGCACTTTGCTGTTCAGCTTACATACATATATATAGGAGGAAGAGTCAGTCACCCTCAGAGCAAAGCCAGTACCAAGTATAGAGGGTAGGTTTTCTTGCTACATCCAGGCATGGAGTTAATTCATAGCATCATCCACTGCTGAGCAAAGCTCCTAACCTTGCCCTACCGGTTCTTCCCAAGCAGGAAAGGTGTCATAGCCCTATTCACTATAGAGCATGTTCCTTAACCCCATTTTTACCAGAAAGGCTGATAAGAATACATGAATATTGTGTAACCAAGCAATGCTTGAGATGACAGAGCTGATCACTCACAACGTAAAACCAGTGGCCCTATTGGGCGAAGCAATACGGAACATGGGTCATCTTAAGGCCACAAGCAGCTTTAGTAGTCTTTGAGCCATTTGTCTCAGTAAGCCTGAGCACAAAAACTAATTCATAGTCCCTCTATTAAATACAGTTTTCAGCCCATTTGACAAGGGGAATTCTCAGAGTAGTTGGGAAGCTGTGCAGCTCATACAACAGCACTGCTCACAGGGGCACTTGAACAGAGAGAACTCATAGCTTTTCCTCTGCAGAACAAAACTAGTGTCCTTACCTAACCAGTATATCCAGGGTACACTTTTGCTGGACTGGGGTACCCAAACAATGAACTATGTATGCCTTGGGTCCCGTTGAGCTGCACTCTCAGGGCAGGGAAGCTAATTCATATCCTCAGCTACCAGTGAATATAGTACCCAGTCACAACCATTTTATAAGCCTGAACAAAGAATCCTGGAAACCATAGAGACCATTCTACAAACTTATTTGGGCATAGAACCCAAGCCTGAAGTAGTTTCCAACTATTCTAAACCAGTGGCATATCCCTGACTCTGACCTCACAACTCAAATGGTTGCCTTTTCCAAAAATAAACCCTAATGGCAGGACCCACCTGCCCAAGGATCTTACCAGCAGACACATTCAGAAACTCAAACTGAATTGCTGTGTAGGATACAGTTGTTCTTTTGTCTTTCTCATCCCCTCTGGAATTCCCATAATGAGATCCTGGTTCTACAACTGTATCCTACACAGCAAACCTGCCAAGTACAGAAGAGGAGACTGTTTACTCAAATGTACACATAACCACCTAAGGACTCACAGATCATGAAAAGTCAGGTAAATATAACACTGCCAAAAGAAATTAATAAAGTTTCAATAACTGTAAAGAAATGGAAATCTACAAACAGATAATCCAGAGTAATCATCTTGAAGAAGTTTAGTGAATTATAAGAACACACAGACAACTAAAAAAATTATGAAAATGAGAAGTTAAACAGAAACCACCAAACAAACAACAAAAAAATGCTCAAGCTGAAAAATGAAATAAATGAATTCCAAAGAGAGTTATAAAAGCAGACTCATCCATGCAGATGAAAGGATCCACAACTTGTATGATAGGACATTTGAAATTATCCAGTCAGAGGAACGAAATGAGTAAGAGTGAAGAAAGCCAACAGAATTATGAGATACAATGAAAAAGAACCAGGATCTCATTATGGGAATTCCAGAGGGGATGAGAAAGACAAAAGAACAAACAAGATATTTACCACAATATTGGCTGAAAATTTCCCAAACATGGGGAGAAAACAGACATCTAGATCTAAGAAACCCATGAGACCTAAATATTTTGAACACAAATAATGCTTCAAAGAGATACACAACAAATTGTCAGAAGTCAACGACAGGAATGCCAGTCCAAGATGGTGACATAGGAAGACCATGAACTCCCCTCCTCCATGGACACAGCAAATCTTTGTAAACCAATTTCTCCAGAAGAATGGAATGCTGACTGAAAACCTTCTACACAACAAAAGATAGAAATTATATAGAAAACCAACAAGAGAAATACAAACATGGTACCTGAACAGAACCCTGATCCCCAACCCTGCAACCTACAGTGGGGAGAGATGGTACTGAGAGAAGGAAGATTTGTCTGCTCCAAACAAGCAAACATTGAAGACCAGAAGGATTCAGAGGGGAATCTTCCCAAACACTTAATACAGAGTTAATATTTGTTCTCCTTAAATTATTCCAAAAACTAAAAAAGGAAGTAAAGCTTCCAAATACATAATTACCCTGACACCAAAAGGAGATAAAGACTACAAAAACAGAAAACTACAAGCCAATATTCCTGATGAATACTGATGCAAAATCCTCAACAAAATATAAGCAAATCACATTCAAAAATTTAATACAGTCCAGTGGAATTTGTTTCAGGAATGCCAGGATAATTCAACATTTGTAAATCAAGCAATGTGATAGACATGGACGAAAGGAAGGATAATAATGAGAGAACCGTCTCCATGTATACATAAAAAGCATTTGACAAAATTTAACATCAGTTCATGATAAACCTTTCAACAAACTGGGTCTAGAAGAGACATACCTCAACATAATAAAGGCCATACATGAAAAACCCACAGCTAACATTACACTCGATGGTTAAAAAATGAGAGCTTTTCCAGTAACAATACAAGGATTTCCATTCTCCAGTTTTCTCAACATAGTAATGGAAGCTCTAACCACAGTAATTAGACCAAAAAAAAAATAATAAAGGCAACCAAACTGACAAGGATGTTCAACTGTTACTATTTGCTGATGACATCATACTATATGTAGAAAACCCTTAAACGCTCCATCAAAAAACTATTACAAAATATGACTTCAGTAAAGTTGCAGAATATAAAGTGAATACACAGAAAGTGTTTGTGTTTCTATACACTAATAAAGTAATAGTAGAAAGAGAAATTGAGAAGACAATTTTATTTGCAATTCCACTAAACAGAATAAAAAACTAGGAAATAAACTAAACCAAGGAGGTGAAAGACCTGTACTCTGAAAAACTAGAAAATGTCCATACAAGAAATTGAAGACTGCACAAACAAATGTCAAGATATTCTATGCTCATGGACTAGAAACACTAATATTATTAAACATCCACACTACCTAAAGTAATCTGCAGATTCAATGCAATCTCTATCAAAACACCATTACCAGTTTTCACAGAACTAGAACAAATAATACTAAAATTTTTATGGATCCAGAGAAGTACCCAAATAGTTAAAGCAGTCTTGAGAAAGAAGAACAAAGTTGGAAGTATCATAATCTCAAATTTCAAGACACACTACAAAGCCATAGTAATCAAAAGAATATGGTACTGGCATAAAAACAGACACACAAATCACGGAAACTGAATAGAGAGCCCTGAAATAATCCCTGTTTCATATGATTAATCTGTAACAAAGGAGGCAAGAAGGTTACAATGGAGAAAGATAGTCTTCTTAACAAGTGGTGCTGACAAAACTGGATATCCACATGCAAAAAACAAAACTGGACCACTTTATGATATCGTACACAAAAATAAACTAAAAATGAATACCTAAATATGAGAGCTGAACCATAAAAATCCTCAAGAAAACAGTGATTTGACACTGTTGACATTGACATTTTCTAGATACGTCTCTTTAAGCAAGAGAAACAAGAGAAAAAAAATAAATTATTGGAACTTCACCAAATTTAAAAAGCTTTTACACAGCAAAGAAAATCATCAACAAGACAATAAGGCAACCTACCGAGCGGGAAAAAAATATTCACAAATGATGTATCTTATAAGGGGTTAATATCCACAATAAGGAATGTATGCAACTCAGAAACTAAATAATAACTCCTTTAAAAATGGGGGTTTTTACAAAGAAGACATAAAGGTGGCCAACAGTCACATGAAAGATGTCCAACATTACAAATCATGAGGAAAAAGCAAAATAAAATCACAATGAGATATTCCCTCATCCCAGTCAGAATGGCTAGAATCAAAATGACAGAAGAGAGAAAAAAGTGTTGGTGAGCATATGGGGAAAAAGGAACCCTCCTCCACTGTTGCTGAGGACGTAAAGTGCTGTAGCCACTGTGGAAAACAGTATGGAGGTCCCTCAAAAAGATGAAAATAGAAATACTACATGATCTAGACATTCTACTACTGGGTATTTAGCCAAAGAAAATGAAAACACTAATTCAAAAAGATTTATCCCCCTCATATTAACTGCAATATTATGTACAATAGCAAGATATGGAAGCCACCCAAGTGACTAGCAGTAGATAAAGAGATAAAAAAGAAGTGGTATATATACACAATGGAATATAACACAGCCATAAAAATTGATAACATCTTGCCATTTGCAACAACATGATGTAACTACAGGATATTATGCTAAGTGAAATAAGTCAGAAAAGGTCAAATACAATATGTTTTCACATATATGTGCAATATAAAAAAAGAAATGAATAAAAGCAATGAAAAGTAGAAACAGACTCATACAGAACAAGCTTATGGTTGCCAGAGCAGAGGGAGTAGGGAGATGGGCAAAATGAGTGAAAGAGATTGGGAGACACAGATTCCAGTATTGGATGAATAGGTCACAGGGACAGAAGGTAAAGCACAGGGAATGATGTCAGTGGAGTTACAGCAGTGTCTCACGGGACCGGCTGAAAGCTATACTTGTGAACACAGCACAATGTATATACTTTGCATATGTCACACTCCTGAAACTAATGTAACGTTGTGTATCAAATATATTAAAAAAACAAGTCAAAGACAAAATAAAGTTTTTAAATTAGCAAAAAAAAAAATAGAGAAGAACATGCAAGGGAACCCATCTAAGACTATCAGTAGATTTCTCTATAGAAACTTTTCAACAGTCCAGAAGACAACGAAATTATATACTCAATATATTGAAAGAAAAAAAAAAAAACTCAACCAGTATTTCTATACCAGCCAAGGTGTCCTTCAGAAATGAAGGAGGGATAAAACAGATAAAAGCAGAAGGATTTCATCACCACCAGAATTGCATACAATAACCTGAAACAGGAGTTCTTTGATTAGACATAAAAGAACATTTATTAACATCATAAAATTTTAAGAATGCAGTGTAAAACTCACTGGTAATAGTAAACACATAGTTAATGCTCAATTTGGTAATGGTTTGTAATTCATATACAATTCTACTTAAACATTAAAAAAATTAAAGTAGAATTTTGAAGGGGGAGAGGGGCAGAGAGAGAGGGACACACAGAACCCCAAGCAGACTCCAGGCTCCAAGCTGTCAGTACAGAGTCTGACACTGGACCTAAACTCACAAACTGTGAGATCATGACCTGAGCTGAAGTCAGATGATTAACTGACTGAACTACTTTAAAATTAAAAACAAATATTATAAAATAACTATAACTACAATGTCTGCTTTAACACAATATAAAAAATGTAAATTGTAACATCATATCCTAAAATGTTAGGGGAAAGAGAAGTAAAAGTATAAACTGTAGGAATTCTGTTGAAGTCATTAGTTGAATCAGTTTAATTTGTCTAACCAATGTATTCAGTAAAATTGTAGAATACAAAATTAACATTCAATAATCAGTAGGATTTCTATACTAACAACAAATTAACTCATGAAGAAAAAACCAAATCCATTTACAATAGCATCAAAGAATATACTTAGAAATAAATGTAACCAAAAAGGGAGAAAATCTCTACCCTATAAACTATAAGACATTGATAAAATAAATTGAAGAAAATACAAATAAATGGAAAGTAGCCTGTGTTCATACATAAGAAGAATATTGCTAAAATGTCAACACTATCAAAAGCCATCTATAGATTCAATGAAATCCCAAATTAGATTTCAATGACATTTTTATACTAGAAAAAAGCAATTCAAAATTTATAGTCCCTAAATAGCCAAAGCAATCTTGAGAAAGAAGAACAAAGCAGAGGCATCATACTTCCTGGTTTCAAACTACACTGTAAATCTACAGAAATCAAAACAGTATGGCCCTGGTATAAAAAGAGACACATAGATTAGTGGAACAGAGTTAACAGCCAGAAATAAACCAAGTATGCATCTTCAACTAATATTTGACAAGGGATTCAATAATACTCGATAAACAAAAGACAGTCTTTTTCTGTAAATGATGCTGAGAAAACTGAATATTTACATGTAAAAGAATAAAAGCTAGACCTCTGTCTTACCTCACTCTCTCACAAAATTAACTCAATATAGGTTAAAGGCTAAAATGTAAGATCTTAGACAATGAAATTCCTGTAGCTCTAGAGGAAAAGCTCCTTGACCTGTGTCTTGGTAGCGTTTTGAGGGAAGGTGAAATAACACCTAAAACATAAGCAATAAAACCAAAAAAAAAAAAAAAAAAAGTGGAACTATAATAAACTAAAAAGATTCTTTGAACAAAAGGAACAATCAACAATGTGAAAAGACAACATATGGAACAGGAAAAAAATTGCAAAACATAGCTAATAAAAATATAAAGAACTCATATAACTCAATAAAAAATGAATGATTGCATTAGAAAAAGGACTAAAGACCCAAATAGACATTTTTTCCAAAGACAATATACAAATGTCAACAGGTACAAGAAAAGATGCTCACCTCCACTAGTCATAAGGGAATTGCAAATCAAACTCACAATGAGTTATCTCCTCACACTTGTACTATGGGTATCATCAAAAAAGATAAGAGATAACAAATGCTGGCAAAGATGTTGAGAAAATGGAACCCTTATGTACTGTTAGTGGGATTGTAAATAGGTATAGCCACTATGGAAAACAATACAGATAATCCTCAAAAAAATAATAATGAAAAATACAACTACTGTAAATCTCAAAAAATTCACTTCTGGGAATATATCCTAAGGAAACCTAAAACACTATCTTGAAAAGATATGTGCATTCCATGTTCAGTGCAGCATTATTTACACCAGCCAAGACATGCAAATAATGTAAGTGTCCTTTGACAGATAAATGGAAAAAGAAGTTGTTAGTATATTTACACCCAATGGAATAATATTCAGCCATAAAACATGAGAAATCCTGTCGACTATGCCAACATGGATGGATCTTGAGAGCACTATGCTAAGAGAAATAAGTCAGACAGAGAAAGACAATGTGCTGTATGATCTCACTTATATGTGGACTCTAAAAAACAGAACCAAAGACCCCACCAAACTAAGAAAAATATCCTGTTCTTGGTTACCAGAGGCCAGAGTAGAGGGAGGGGGGAATTGGAGTCAAGTGGTCAAAGGTACCAACTTCCAGCTATAAGATAAACACGTGGGATGTAACATACAATATGCCGCCGATGTATGATACATAGGAAATCATAGAGTAATAAATCATAACATCATTCAGAGTAAAACCCTGTGTTCTCATGAGAAATTTTGTTGTTTTTAGTTTTTTTCTTTTTATTATATCTGTATGAGATGATAGATGCTAACTAAACCTGTCATAGTAATAATTTCATAATAAATGAAAGTATAATCATTATGCTACATACCTGAATCTTATACAGTAATGTTTATCAATTGTATCTCAATAGAATCATAAAAAAAGACCATCACAAAATATTTTTACTAAACTTGAGAAGTCTTTAGTATAAATATGTACCCACAACCCCGATTCTTAGTTATTAACATTGAATAGATTTTTTAAAAAATTAAGTCTGTAGAACTTAAATTTGTAACCTAGTAAAATAACATTACCTAAGAAATTTGACATGATTTCGGTATTTTGAGAGAGAAAAATATTATTGAGTAAAGTGATGGTGTTTTATACTGCTTCCTATTGTCTATCATATCTAATAGATTGTCACATACCAGGTAGATAAGTTTTTGGCTAAATGAGCATTTTAAAACGAACTGTAAAATAATTCTAAATGGTCACATTGATAACCATAATTTCCATTTTATATTCTTCTCTACATTAACGAGATATACAAATAATGGGGATAAAAACCTTGTATCTTCTAGTTTGGCATTCCTCGTTTGGGATTCCACGTTTGACATGCACTTGATTAAGCTTCTCTTCCTCCCCTGAGTATTCTTGAATCTAACCTTTACTGAAAGTACCATAGACAAGTTCGGCATGCTAAAGTGAGTAGTTTTACAAAAATGAGACAATGTGATCTAACAGCTATATTAGTAACCTGTATTACTCCCGTCTAGTTCAAACCAAGAACTAGAAATATCTGGGAACATAGGAGAAAGTTGACTGAACAACGAAGCTGAAACAAAGCTCTTGACTTTGGCTACTAGGATTAGCAGTGGTTCCAATTTTCTGTGTGTGTGTGCATGCTTGTGTATGTACTTGTTGTTGGTTTTAGTGCTGGGCATATTACCATTAACTGGTTACATTCCAAGAGGTCAAACACCAGTCAAGAGAATAATACTTCATGTCAATACCAAACTAATCAATTTCAAACCAATATTTCTAAAGGAAAATAAGGATTCACATTACTTTCAGTGGCGAGAGTATATGTATAAAGTTTCCTTGTAAACATGAACTTACAAAAGACAACATAAATGAGAAAAAAAAAACTTGGAAGAAATTAGAAAATGAAAAGCTGAATGTGTTTTTATACAAACAGGGCAAAACAGCAATATTTCCAAATTAAAACCATATGTGTTGAGAAAGATGTGATGACTACTTCGTTGAAAACAAGATATTGAACACAAGATTAAAACAATAAGATGAGACATTTACAGAATGAATAAGAGAGGTGCTTGAAAAGGTAGTGAGTTTTGAAATTTCCATCTCTTATGCCAAGGAAAGAATCATATCATATCCTGGCCCAAACAGCCACCATAATAATATAAAAACCAAAGTTAAGTACTAACGAGAAGAAAGACTAGACTGGGAAGAAAATAATTGTATGAACAGATGATGTTATTGTTTTTCCCTGAAGGCGATAACAACAACAAGGATTCGTTTTAAATTAAAAACGGTTATTTTTTAAAAACTACTAAAAATTTACCCGGACGAGTCTGTCCTCCTGATTCAAAACTTGCATTATTACGTGCAAAGAAAATGAAATAACAGCTTCAGCTCATGTTTTCTGTCTTACTTGGTGCACTCAGAGGCAAAGATGAAGAGACTTCCAATAATCTAATTTTTTAAATAATATGGTCATGCTAATAAACTCAAAATTTCCAAGAAGAGCAAACAAGATATTTTGACTAACTGTATCTGCTATGAATTGATGAAAATTTCATGAAAGAGAAACCTTAATAAAGAGAAGTCTTCCAGGCAACAGACTTTTTTTTTTCGTTACATGGGAGGAATTGAGAATCTAGAAAAATAGGAGATTTTTTCATATCGTATTTTACAGATAAGGGAAAACCGCGTATTTTATCATCATACTGTTTTAAAGTCTTAAGTGAAAAAAGGTGGTACCCAATGGGAGAACACTAGGTAATTTTGAGGAAATGAAGCAAACAGCACAACATTCAGGCTCATGGGCCATGAGTGACATCAAGCAGACCCACTCTCCACTTCCTACTCCAAGGTGCATGGTCCTAGAGTCTACTTTTCTGTTTACACCTGCTCTCCAGGGCTCCACCTCCAACCTAGTCAATCTCTGGGTCCCAAGAAAGATGGGCTAACTGACTAATAGATGTTAGGGATTTTCCTGGATCCTGAGAGCTGTGACTTAAGGGAATGGAGATCACAAGGTGTAAATGTTTTTCCTCAAACATACCCCTTTATCTATGATAAAGCCTATATTCTGATAAAAAGCTGATAAAAGCAATCCAACCACTTAAAAAAATGTAGGAAGCTACTTTGTTCATCTTTTTCACACTGACTTTTATGACTTAGGAGCCCTTGTATACATTGGAGAAGTGGACGTTAAATTTTTGTTGGAATTCTGGTCTTCTTTGCATATTTTTTTTTATAATTTATACATTATCTCACCTTCCAATGAGAACATTTTCTAACAGAATACTGTGATGGAACAAGTTCATTGTGGAGAAAAAATTATCAAAAAACTTGAAAATACATATTTAAGACAATATTCTTTATAGCAGTACTCTTCAGAGACTTTAACAATTGAATCTAACACCTGCAAGAGTGTCTAACAAAATAAATACTTACTGATTAAATTAATAGTTTTTTTTCACATCTCTGTCAGGGGATCCAATTTTCACTTTTTAAAATTTTCTTTCTTGCTCATCGTATTTAGATCTTTATTAATGTTAAAAATGAGTAACAACAATACGTGTATTTACACATTTGTAATGTAACTCTGTGTCTCCTGGCTCACAAATAAATTGAGTAATAAGTTATTTTTACTTTTGTTATTAGTAGTTTTAACTGCAATGACTATAATAACAGTATTAATCAAATGTAGTATTAACAAGGCATCTTGTTTGCATAACTTCAGGAGGCAGGTATCACTGTATGCATTCTACAGATGAAGAACTGAGAAGAGAGAGACTCCTCTGGCTAGTGATTAGAATTTTCAAAAATCCTCCCTGTGAACCTCCGACACAAATTGCATAAAGAAGTATTTGCTGTTTGGTAGCACTTAAACATGGTTTAGCAAGAGGCAATATAAAAAAAAAATGAATGCTTTGATATAAAGATTAGGAAAATAGTTTGGATTTTCCAAAAGAGAATAATAAACATATGGAAAACATTATGAAGAAAGGCACGTTAACTAAAAGTCTATTAAGTTTAAGGGAAAAAGTCACCAAGTATTTCTCTGGAAGAAAGCTAAATATTACCTATTCTGTTTTGTCTCCGTGCTACCAATTAACATGTACTGTTATTTGTGGTACTGGATCTCATTTATTTTATTGTTTTTACTCAGTTATGAAGACAAATCATTTGAATGAAAAAAAATATTCTGTGAAACTGTCTGATATTAAGTAGATTAAATAATTTGTTCACTGGCATTTTCCTAAGGTACTGGGAACACAAGTAGGGTGAAACTAAATTTTTATAGAAAAAATTAAGACAAGTATATTGATCCATGTACATTTCTTCCATTACTAAGATGTTGTATGTCTTCTCACCTCATTTTCTTGCTCTTTCACGTTTTGAGTGGTTATAAATATGCCACACTTAAAGCCATAGTCTCAGAATTGTTTATGTTAAATATCTGATAATTAAGAATTCTTGCCTTCCATACAATTATGTACACTTGAATAAGTCATATGTTCAAGTAATAAAAACACACAATAAAACCTGGGAACCCAAGAAAGATCCTTCTACTACACGATTAGTATGTGCTTTCCAGACTGAGGGGGGTGGGTGTTCCATTTATAACTCTCATTTGTTTCCTACCATTGTGGCCAAGTTTCCACTTATTACATGTCTCCTTGCCTTAATATTAACTTCCAGTTTAGAGCACTGTAAACTGTTTCTCAAGCCCCAAATTAAAGCAAATGATATCCACTCCACATCCACCACCAATTTTACTAGAAGCCACTTCAAAGATTCCATTTTTAAAAATGAAGTATGGACGCTGCTTCCTGAAGCCAAGGTTAGTCCTGTTCATAATGAAGCAGAACTTTCTCTGATTTCCCTTCTTTTTAAACACTGGCAATTTTTTTCCAAGACATTTTTTCTCCTCCACTAAAGGTAAAACTGGTCATTTTGTTGTTGTGGCTACTGCTGTTGGGGAGGGGATGTGAGCTGAGTAAAGGAAAAGGTCCCTGGAGAACTCAGCCTTACTCAGTGTTGCTGGGACCAGTCTAGGTGTGTTTGCAGGGACGGTCCAGAACCACATTCGGCTCAATTTATGAACATAAAAGTTCCAAAATACTTAAAGATTGTCTCAGCTACGCTCGGTTTCAAAGAGAGCAGCAATGTAGATTTCCTTCTTAGGTTGTCAAGGACATCAAACTATATAAAAGTGGATAGCAGAAAAGATAAAACTTTATGACTTAAAATTTCAGATTTCCCAGCAGGTTTCTGCTTTTTGGCCATTTCCTCACTTGTTCATTTAGCCTCTCCAGCGTTACATCATGTTGCTTCCCAGAGAAGCCACCATTACCCTCTTCTCTACCTATATTTATATATACCCAATATGTAATATGTAAATAGTATACTCATATACCCAACTTATGCTATGGGGCAATGTAAGACCAAGCTGGAAATACACTATTGCTTTCCCAGGCCCTTGCCTCCATTCTGCACTCCTACCTCCCATATTTACCTGGTACTTATGCACATAGTACAAGAACAGAGAGTTATAGACACTGGTAGATGCATTTCCTACTAAGTGCCACAGGAGCTGCTCAAGAGAATACCCACCCCCTTTGCCCTTTTCCTCCCCTGGTACAGCACACACGCCCATATATACATACATACACATGCACACCAAATATAGTTTAGCTTAAGTTGAAGATGTGCTCTTTCAGAAAAAAATTATCCCTGGCACCTGAAGATGCCACTAACCCACAACCATTTAAAAATAATTTATTGGTCTGGATCTTTCATTGCACAGGTGATGTGAATTTGAACCCTGAATCCACACAGAAATTGACAAAAGGTTTTGAAGTATAAAGATGGACTTGGTATTTCTCCTTTATACATAGCCAAAGCCATGAGAATGAGTATTCTAGCCTACTCCTCTTGTGAGGAAGAAGTTTTGTTGGTTCACCCTTTGAGAGTGGCATTTGGGAGGGGTCTCCGATGTACCCAGCTTTTTCCCCATCTTGCTTGGGACTAGGGTTATTTCCCAACTGTTTGGACGGCTTTTTCAGGATGGGAAAAGCCCCAAGATTTCAGTCCTCACCTCTTTGCAAGTAGATGATCTTCAATTCAATTAATTCAGCATATGTCATAAAGCTTGGCTTCTCTTATAAATCTCCTTGTCCTCTCTCAGTTCCTAGGACCTTATCCTCCCCCTTCCCAAGGCCTTTTGCCCAAGTGGTGTTTCATCTGCTTGAACTAGTCTTTTCACACTGGCACGTGCACATGCACGCACACACACGCACGCACAGATACTTACACCCCTTCTAGGCATTAGTTTTCAGGTTTTAGATCTGATTTTAAACATCACTCTCTCAAATAGGCCTTGTTAACCATTAAAATCACATTAGGGTATTAGCAATATTTTGCCTTTGGGCATTTTCAAGAGGTAGTTTTCAGAAGCACAAGTATGGGTTCTCAGAGTTTGCACCATAGCCCCAAATTCCAAAGAACTAAATTATCATTCATTATATAGTAAATGCACTATACAAATAAACTACCACCCAAAATGTTACCATATATAGAAGATATAGAGGAATGAGAAAGGGAAGTGGAAAGGAAGAAGTGAGGGGATAGACAGGAGGGAGGGAGGGAAGAAGTGAGGGAGAGGGAGAGAAATAGAATATCCACATAGATAAGTCAGAGAGGGGCGGGGAGGCAGATGTCCTCAGGAGCTGTCTGGTCAGGAACACTTAATAAGTTGCAGTTGTAGCTGAACACAGAATCCTGCCGTGATCCCTGGTTCTCTATTGTTTTAGAAACTAGAATACCTAGGATGGGAAAATTGTAAAAATTCCCACGCCCAAAAGTCCATGGGATATCATTTTCTGTTCTAATTCAATACAGTGTTCCTTGCTTGCTTCCAGAGGATAAACATGGATTTGTGCACATATGCTACAAAGTCAAAATAAGCCCTTTGTAGGGCTTGATCTCCACATTGTTTTTCAACTTCTGCCAAACAACTGTACACTTTAGGACTATGACATCAAGTTTTACATACGGATTTTCAGCCTCACTAGAAAGTTTTGATACAGTCTCATTTTGTTAAAATCATGGGATCTAAAAAACATCACACAAACCTATTTTTAGCTAAGTTTAACAAACTAACAATTTTAAGATATATCCATAAACACTATTTGTACGCAGTGTTTTAAATACATTCAAAATAACTAAGTTATTAGAAATTAGTGAATAATTTTTAATCATCCAACTTTCCAAATATCTTCAATTTGATGATCTAAAATAATGTACTCGATAAAAACAAAAACTTGGGTCTTTGGAAAGGATGCAACATCAGAAAAGCTTGTTAAACAAAATATAGATGTAAAAATCAGATAAAGACACTATTAGAAAATCACAAGTTAATGTCTCTGGTGAATATAGATGCAAAATCCTCAACAATATATTATCAAAGCAAACCAATAATACTTGAAGGATCATTCACCATAATCAAGTGGAATTTATTCCAGGGATGCAAGGATGGTTCCATATCTGCCAATCAACATACATGATACACCACGTTACCGCTGTGAAGAATAAAAATCTTATGATCACATCAAAAGATGCAGATAAAGCACTTGACAAAACTCAACAGAACTTAGGAAAGACTCCCAAAAAAGTGAGTTTAAAGGGAACATTCCTATACATGTTAATAAGGCCACATATGAAAAACTCACAGCTAACATCATACTCTATGGTAAAAGAAAAAACCTTCTCCGTCACGATCAGAATGAGACAAAGTATCCAATATTGCCAGTTTTATTCAACATAGTACTCAAAATCTTAGCTTCGGCAATCAGACCAAAAAAAAAAAAATCCAAACTGTTACGGAAGAAGTAAAACTGTCACTATTTGCAAATGACATGATCTATATGTAAGATTCTAAAGTCTACACCAAAAACACTGTTAGAATTACAAAATGAATTAAGTCACGTGGCAGGATAGAAAATTAATAAAAAGAAATCTGCATTTCTCTATAGTAATAAGAAAGTGGAATAAAGAAAAATTAAGAACACAATCCCATTTACAATTGCATCAAAAAGAATAAAATACCTAGCAATAAATTTAACCAAGCGGGTGAAAGACCTGCATTTGAAAATTATAAGTCATTAATGAAAGAAATTGAAAATGACAGAAAAAAATGGAAAGCTGTATCATGCTCGTGGGTTGAAAAAGTATCATTAAAATGCCCATATAACCCATAGTAATCTACAGATTCAATCCAATCCTTATCAAAATACTAATAGCATTTTTCACATAACTAGAACAACAATCCCAATATTTGTAGGGAAGCACAAAACACCCTGAGTAGCCAAAGCAATCCTGAGAAAGAAGAATAAAACCAGAGGTCTCACAATTTCAGATTTCAAAATAATACTACAAAGCTAAAGTAATTAAAAGAATATGGTTCTGGCAGAGAAGTACACATATAGGTCAAGAGAACAGAATAGAGAGCCCAGAAATAAACCCATAGTTTTATGGTTCATTCATATATGACAAAGGACTTCAGAAAATACAAAAGAAGTCAAGAATATACAACAGTCCGTTTAAAAATGGGGTTGGGGAAAATGGACAGTTACAAGCAAAAGAATAAAACTGGACCATTTTCTTATACTATACACTAAAAACATAAATATGAGACCTGAAACCCTAAAACTCTTAAAACAAAACATAGGCAGTAACCTCTTAGATATTGGCCTTAGTAACATTCTCTAAATGTCTCTTAAGGCACAGGGAATAAAAACAAAATTAAACTATTGGAACTACACTAACATGAAAAGCTTTTGCACAGTGAAGGAAACCATCGACAAAACAAAAAGGTAACCTACTAAGTGGGGGAAGGTATTGGCAAATGATATATCTGATAAGGGGAAACACTCCAAATATATTAAGAACTTATACAATTTAACACCAAAAAAGAATCCAATTAAAAGTAGGACCTTAATATTTTTTTAAAAAGATTACAAATGGTCAACAGACACATGAAAAGATTCTCAATATGACTAATCATCAGGGAAATACAAATCAAAACCATAATGAGATACTGGCTCACAGCCGGTCAGAATGGCTAATATCAAAAAGACAAGAAATAACAAGTGCCAGTGAGGATGTGGAGAAAAAATAACCCTCATGCACTGCTGGCAGAAATATAAATTGGTGCAGCCACTGTATAAAAACAGTATAGACTCTCCTCAAAAAATTAAAAACAGGAAAACCATACAACCCAGTATTTCAACTTTAGGGCATTCATCTGAAGACAACAAAACCACTAATTCAAAAAGATATATGCACCTATCCATTCTGTGGCAGCATTATTTACAATAACCAAGACGGTCAAGCAATCTATGTGTCCATCAATAGATGAAAGGGCAAAGAAGATGTGGTACATATATACACGATGCGGCATTACTCAACCATAAGAAAGAATGAAATCTTGCCATTTGCGACATGGATGGCCCTAAAGGGTATTACACTAAGTGAAATAAGCCAGACAGGAAAAGATAAATATTATACGATTTCTCTTATATGTGGAATCTAAAAACCAAAACAAACAAGCTAAGGAAAAGCAAAAATGGACTACAGAGAACAAACTCTTGGTTGCCAGAAGAGACTAGGGTAGGAGGAATGCATGAAATAGATAAAGGGTATTAAGAGGTACAAACTTCCAATTATAAAACAAAGTCATAAGCATGAAATGCTTATGGAATATAGTTGGTATTGTAGTAAGTTTATATGGTGCAGAGGGTAATGACACTGACTCTGGGGATCATGTATATCATTCCTGAGTTACTATGTTGCACCTAAAACTAATATAATATGCACTACACTCGAGTAAGAAAGAACAAATTTTATCAAATCAAATAACAGTAGTAGGAGACATCATTGCCCTGAAAGTAAATGTGTGATTTACAGATATTTCATGAGTACTTGTCATGTGGTAGACAGTTTAAATATTATACTCATAGCAATTTCTAAATATTAGCTCACTAAGCCTTGAACATGTTTCTATTATCATTAAGGTTACCCACTTCACACTTACACAAAAATAATGTAAAATACCTGAAGGGCCGTAAGGATATTTGCTAAGGCTTGTCCGTACGTGTCATGGCAGTGCACAGCAAGCGCGCGTGGTGGGATTTCTTTCATGACACTCTCCAACATTCTTTTCATGCTTCCTGGAGTTCCCACGCCAATTGTGTCTCCTAGCGAGATCTCATAACAGCCCATGCCATACAATCTCTTAGATACCTGTTGGGAAAGGGGAGGAGCTAGTAAAAAAGAAATGGAAATGAACAGATTCAAACCCTGTCATTCCTTAGCAAGTGAAAGTCACAACTACTTATTCAATGGAAACACATTATTTTAGTTTTCTGGCCCTTTTCCTTAGTTACTAAATCCCAAGTATTATATGAAAGTGTTAAAGACATTATTATAATTATCTTTTTCTAATATTTAAGTTTGCCTTAGAATCATAACTATCTCCATCTTCAAGTTCAAATTCTAAGCTATAATTTCAATTATGGGAGGTTTACTTTCTCAACCCTTTAATCAAACAGAAGCATTACAAATTTACTTTGGAAGTAGTTATCTCTCAAGGCATTATTTAGAGGTTAAGAGATATCATTAATACTTTCAGCTCTGTTACTAAGTAGTTCTGTGATTGGTAAAGCCACTTAATATTTCTGGGTCATAAATGGATGCACATATTCCCTTTATGCTGGAAACTAAAAGGTTGTTGGTCATGAATTCGTAATGCTTTTGATCTGCCTATTATGCAGTTCTCTTCAGCAACTCCTCAGGCATTCTGGTGCAGTAATGGAGAGCCTGAGGGTATATGTGTTCCATCCATAGACCCCATCTAGGAGGCAAAAGGCAGAAAAGCAGGGGACTTGGTGGACAGGTAGAGTTGGAGCCTAGTTTTTGTGGACCCTGAAGTTAGATCATTTTAGAAGCATTCTTTAAGAATATATAATTGAGAATGCAAATTCATAACAGAGTCTTAGAAGGGTCCCATACAGATGAAGGACTAAAATATTTAAGCTTCTTTATTTTATGGTATGCAAAAGTCTTCCTTAAATAATAGACTGGGATAGCATGCATTTGAAAAATCTGCAGTAAATTTCAAATGTTCAGATGAAGGCATAAAAGAGGAATGGCTTTAGCCAAACTGAAGGTTTATCCTCCCTAAATTCTATTCTCTAACAACATCATTTTTAATGACTATTATCTATTGCTGCAAAACTTCTCTCTAATAAAAGGAACTTGAGTCTCAGGAGTAAGTATATCATCTCAAGAGAACAAACACAGTGTATAGAAAAAGCAGTGTATATACTCTGATACAAGTGTCCAAAACACGAGATGCTACCTGAGCAACCAAAGCTTCCATGATAAACTTCCATGACATTTTGATGGAACATGGAACTGAGTTCTACCCATGTAAAAACCAAATAGGTATTTTTATGCTTTCATCTTTGAGCCCCCAAATGAGAAAACGCACATGTTATTTAACTTTGAATAGTTGAAGCTAATATATAAATCTTCAGTGTAAAAATGGAACTATTGGTTCAGTGATCAATCTTCCATGATTCACCTGAAACTTGGCTGTGCAGATGCAATTAATAGTAAGGAGAACAGTCTGCTTTAAAAAATAATATACATAATTTTACCAAGAACCATAAAACTACAGGTATATCTTACTTCTGTCACTTTTTGTGGTGTGATGTTTCCTTCATATGGACAGCCCAGGGCACAAGACACATACCTAAATTTAAAATATAGAGCCATATAAATATATAGATGATGATTAAGTCATTTCCTAATTTCCATTTTGCTAAAATGAAGAGCTGAATAGAAATGAATAGAAAAAATATCAAAAATATTTTTTAGCCTAGTCCTTCATTATTATTCTTAGGATGAAGAAAAACAATTTTGAAACATTTTAATTTCACTCAATTTTTATCTTTCTAATAATGACAATTTGATATATGTTATTTGATGGCAGATGGGAATAACATATGTTTATCTTGTGGAATTATTTATATTGTGGTAGCATATTAACATTCACAGCAGAAAATACCAGTCAACTACATAGTTTTATTTCAATAAGTACATGCATTCAACTGTTAAATATCCAGTTCTTTGGAATCATAGAGAAATAGCAAGTAGATGACTAACTGAATTTTTCTTCACTCCCATCTGGATCTTTTGGCCTCATTTAGATACAGTCATTAATCACCCCAAAACTCCTAGAGCTGGCCACAACCTCAAAGTTCATCTTGTTTATCTCTCGTGGGGATACCTAAATCATCCCATACAGAAGAGTGTCTAGTCTATGTTTAAAAGGCTCCATGTAAAGATATTCTGTAAGCTTCTTCAACAATTTACTCTAATAGAAAAAGTCAAGCCTTTCCTGAAAAGATAATGATACTTTTCCATCTTAAAGTATAAAGCTTTAGAAAAAGCCTGTTTTAGCTATTTTCAGCTCAACACCAATCCTACTTTATTAAACTTTCCTCAGAGACTTTTATAACACTTGTATTAAAATAATGCATCATGTGTCTGATTGTCAGGGATGGAGCAATTCACATGAGTGAGAGAGGGGTGGTAGGAAATGAGGCTGGAGATCCCATTCTCTGAGCCAAAATATAACAGGCTTTAGATAATAAGGCCCTTGAATGCCATGCCAAGGAGTCTGAACTTTGAGATCACTCAAAATTATTAGGTAACGTAGTGACAAGATCAGAGTAGTTTTCCAGAAACGTTAATTCTTCAGGAACTCTGGAAGTGGTTGCCAGAGGAAAAGTGGAGGCAAAAACAAGACAAAAGATAATACTGTATTTCCTTGATTCTAAGATGCTGTTCATCATAAGATACACTACAAATTTCCTAACAGGTTTTGTAGTAAAAAAAAATACATTATATATATAATATATATTCAGCACATACTCAATTCAATACTTTGTACATTCAATACATTATATATATACACTATATATGTGTATATATGTTTACATTCAATACATACTCATTGACTCCAAAACTGTACTCTAATTTCAAATTATTAAAATGTGAAAAAAATTGTGTTTTGGAATTAAACAATTCAGTAAGACAGGTAAGCAGTGATGAGGACAGAGGGATACAAAGGATAATGCAAGTAAAATTTGAAAGTTATGCAAGAAATCATTTCTCTGCTCTTGCAGCACTATAATTTAATATTGTTTGAATAACCTGTATAAGTTTAAACAAGATATGTGGAAAGAAAATGTTCTGTAAACCTAACACTTAAGTGGATAGAGAGGAAAAAGAACATTTTCAATTCAGATACAATGATTAGAGATCAATAAACAAACATATATGTGTAATTACTTTATTCTGAACCCTAAATATCTAGATGTGATTAAATATGAATTCCAAGCTATCCATTTACATGCCATTTCTCTAAATATGAAAAACAAAGGAAGAAAAAAACAACAAATACAAAATGGTATAAGGCAAACCCACCTCTCTTGCATTCCAATTTTACTATCTGGCCATAGTTACCCCCTTGGTGACACCACCTGCATTTTCATTCACTCAGGTTTTCCCTCAGATTCCTTTCCAGGCCTATGGTTTGCTTGGTCTCCATACTCCACTGCATTTCATCTTCCCACATTCTTCTCCATCCTTGTGAGCTACCACTCCTCTCACCTATTCACACATGAGGCTACTTTCTCCGAAACAAATGTGATGGTTCTCATCTATGTTCATTAACTTACTATAAGAGCCCATAAGCACAGGTTGGCAAACGAAGACCCACAGGCCAGATCCTGCTCATTAGACTTTTGCAAGTGAAATGTTATCAGAACACCACCATGGAAATCTGTTTACCTATTATCCATGGCTATTTCTGCACCGTAAGAGCAGAGTTGAGTAGAGCAGAGGTTATCCTGACCCACGAAACCTAAAATATTATTATCTAGTCCTTTAAAGAAAAAGCTTGCCGCTGGTAAAAAGTGAAACATTTTCATAAGTTGAAACAGCCTCCACAGTAATAAAAAAATAGTCTGCTTTAAATAGTGGCTAAAGTCAATTTCTAGCTTTCTGCTCTTCTTTAGCAATCTATCAGAGTGGTTCTCAAACTTGCCTGCACAGAATCACCTGGGGAGTTTAAAAACCAAAACCCTAATGGTTAGGACATCCTCCAAGCCAATTAAATCACAAACCTGGGGAGATAAATTCAACCACCAGTATTCAAAATAATTTCTAAAGTTCCATTTAGAAACTTGCCAAAATTGAAAACCACTGAAACATTAGCAATACTACCTCCCCTGGATTGCCTGATTGATTCCCTTGTGTAAAAAGTGTTAATACACAGACTTGAGAGTATTTAGTCTCAAGAATCTCTCACTACTATACCACAGCACTTTTTATCTATTTTTAATAGTCTGGTAGTTCAACTTCTCATAGACCTATCTTGAAGCATGTCTACTCTGCTAAAGCCCCAAACTGCAACCTCTCCATTTCTTATATTATCCCATTTCTTACAGAATTACACACTTTAGGAGTTCTCCCAGCACTGGTAAAGTTTTGCAGACTATTTTGTCACCAAATAATTTTACTTCACCTTCTGGTCTCAGTTCTGCTGAAGAGAACGTTGCTATTTAGTGGTAATTCCATTATAGTAATTTTAAAGTAATTTGTTTTCTATTTTTAGGATTCTCTTTTTATATCTTATGTTCTGCATTTCACCATGAGAAGGTCAGGACTTGTTATACTTCTTCCATGTTAATATTGATGTTTTTCTTCAAATCTAGAAATTCCTGAAGGTACTAGTTCAGTAAATCTAATATTTATTTTCCCTGCTTTCTCCCTCTGAAAATTCTGTTAGGCATACTCTCCTAACCTCACTTTCAAAAGTTCTATTAATTTTTTTTGTGTTTTATTGTTGCGATTTCCTTAAATCCTACTTCTAGTCACCAATCCCCCTTTCAACTGTATGTAAGCTGCAGTTGAATGCAATCTTTTTCCTTTAATAAATGTATTTTTAATTTTAAGGAATGTTTCTTTTTATAAAATCTTCATCATTTTCATAAAGATCTGTTCTTTTTTCTTATTTTGTCTCTGTATTTTAAGGGGTTAACTTAAAGTCTTTAGATTGTTCTATTTCCTTCTTTTCTGTTCAAATTTTCTGGCTTTTTCTTTTTGCTTGGTATCGTCATGCAGTTTGTAATTTTTACTCTATCTTTTCATGGTGATTTTAGTTTCTGTAGGAGTTCCATGAGACTCTTGAGTTATTCAAATGTCCCTATAAATAAGATCTGACTTCCTTTTCCCCTTGGCCAGTGGACCTTACCAGTTCTTAAACAAATTTCTACCTTAATTTCTTAGTTGGGGTTTTCATAATGTTTCACAAGTTCCAGTGACTTTGCATTGTCAAAGAGGTGATTCCAGGCTCCAAGAATAATCACTTTAAAATGCATGTTTTAGTAGAACATTCATCTTTTCTCATGTAGACATTAAAATCCTGTCTTTCAGCCACTAGGGATTATATCTGAAATAGATTACCCCCAGGTGCTAGTGGCATCAACCTGCATGCTCACCACACTTTCTTTGATGAAATCTGGGGACTTTTTTCTTTTTTTTTTTTTTGAGTTCAGCTATATAATTTAAAAATGGTTATATTCACGTGTTTGTAATGGGAACAGAAAAGGGAGTCTCTGCATCAGTTCAGTCCCCCCATAGTCTCTGTCTTTCACCATTATGCAGATAGGTAACTCCAAGAACGATTCCAGTCTCTTGAACATTACAAATTGATTGCCTGACACATTCATTGGCATTTTAAGCTCAGTACGTCAAAAATGGTGTTCATTCCTTCTTCCCCTGCATTTGCCATTTAGAAAAAATACAGTCATTTTCAGAGTCTGTCCTGCCAAATCATTTAAAAGTCACCTTTGAGAACATAATCAATAACCCACGTTGACTGGTTCTTCCCCTCCAGCCTCTATTGCATATGACCTCTGCTAGCACCAGCCCAAATAGAGAGAAGAGTCACTGAGTATTTTCTCCAGGACAGACGCATACATCTGCTAAGTGCTTTCCTTGCCTCTGGTCTCACGCCACTCATCTGTACAATAATACCTATTGACAAAATAATAGGACAGCATAGATCTGATTGTATAGTTTTACACTTTAAAACTTTATAGTGACTTGTCGTTGTCTACCAAATCAACTTGATATTCAGGTTCGGTAATTTGTGAAATCTCTAACCTTCTACCTCTCTCCCACTACACAGCTTCAAAAACTCCCATTCCAGTGGAAGTAAGTTCTTTCCTGTTACCTAAATGCTTCTTGAGATTCTTCTTCACTATCTATGCTTTTGCTCTTTGTACATTTCTTGCCCTGCCTGAAAAGGCATTATTTCTGATTATGTTTCCATATATGTACCTATCTTTAATGACTTCATTTTATTGACACCTTCTGCATTAAGTTTCTCCATATAACCCCAGAGAAATTTAATATAGTATTACTTTAAACTTGAATTGTATCTGTCTGGGTATCTCAATGTATTTGCCTTTTTGGATATTTTAATAACAATTTCTACATATACTATTGTCCCAGTCTGCTGGAAACTCTTTGAAGTTTCACTATTTTTTCATTTTCATATTCCATACAGTATCACTAGACAGTACATTATATAAAGCAGTCAATATTTCTTGAATGAATTGATGTACAAATTTGTTATTTAAGGTGTCATTTTCATCATTTAAATAATTTTCTATGAAATTCCTAATATTTACTATAAATGTATAGCTACATCCAGCTATTAATGTTCTAAATCCAAGCCAGAGATGATAGCATATGGTTATTGATTCAGACTTAGAACAATATTTTAAACATCATATAGGATGACAGAATATAGGAATGGCCAATCATATTGAAGCTAATTGTGATAAAATTAAAGGCATATTATAATACATTCTGTGGATAAAAATGTGAGTTATTTTTATTTGTGTTTGTGAAGGCCATTTATCTATATTGTACAAAATCATGATAAAAGATGAACTAAGGCAATCAAGCCTTAACAACTTTATCTGTTTGAAACTGAGTCATGAAAAAGCAGCTACAGTGAGGCCTTACCCAAGGTAAGCCTACCTTCCCACAATTATCCTATGTCCTTTAATCATTCTGGTAAAAAGCAACAAAAATGATGAGGAAAAGCTTAGAATAAAAGTCACAAACACTTGCAATAGAAACAATCAACGACTGCTATCCTCAGAAGAGAAAAACAATGCAAAGATTGAAGAGATGACATGTGAGTCAATTAAACATAATTAAGACACTTAAATGTAGGAGCCGCTTTGATGCAGGCATGCTCAATACATCTGCCTATAAACAATACAAAATAGCATTCCATTAATAAGCCAACCAAAAACAGATTATGAGAACCTGTTAAGCAGTTAACACTACAGATAATATAAGAAATAAATACTGTCCCTTGGTCTCAAGGAGCAATTCTCCTAATTCTCTTTTTGCCCTAAAATGCTAATTTCATGAGAAATGACCAAACACATTCTTTCCTCAAGGGCTCTATATGAAGGCTGTTTACAGATGACTACACAACACACTGTACACATATTAACTATTTCTAGGTATGTGTTATTCTGACACATAGCAGTGCCAGATTAATATGTAAGGCTAAAAAAATATAAACCTTCAAACAAACCACATGTATGACAGAAAATAGTTTTAACAGATGTCTCATTTTTAGAGTTTTATGTACCATGTTTAGGTAAATGAAGTTTTGAATTGCTCTTCAAAAATTTTTTTTTCCAGGCCAACAGAAAGTTGTCAGTTTAAGATATTGGAAAGGAACTTGGCCAATAAACTATACACTTAGAAGATGGTGCCATATATGCAAGTGAATTCCACTGGGGTAGATCGTCCAATGGAAAGTATCTGCTATATTAGTCATGAGAAACATGGTGTATTTAAAACATTGAGACTTAAATAAGGAAGCTCATTGTCACTTCATTAATATTGCTATTATCTTCAAGCTCCAGCATAAGAATCCATAATACATGTTGTATTATGCAGACCAAGAATAAGAAATGCAACACGTGCAACATGACCTAAATAGTTTGGCTAACTAACAAACAGGTTGAAAGTTCTCAAATAAGTTTGTGTTCAAAATTACTTCTCAAGGGAAAACCAATAAAACTGACCATTTTGAGGGAGAAGAGTCTGCCCTTACTTCATAGCCATTTTAAAGGTTAGAAATTATACAGAGCTAAGCAACTTGTCAAAAAATAATTAAGCACAAGAATTTCCTAACAAGGGTGTTTCATCCAAGAAATTGGTCACTAATATTCATAATACAATCCTACTCAGAAGCCGTTAAACCAGACTATCCCAACATAAAAAGCTTTTTCATGGTGAAGGAAACCATCAACAAAACGAAAAGCAAACTACCAAATGGGAAAAGGTATTTGCAAATGATATATCTGATAAGGAGTTAATATCCAAATGTATAAAGAACTTATACAACTCAACACCAAAAAAACAATCCAATTAAAAATGGGCAGATCTGAATACATGTATCCACAGAAGACATACAGATAGCCAAGAAACTCATGAAAAGATGTTCAACATCACTCATTAGCATCAGGGAAATGCAAATCAAACCACAAGGAGATAACACCTCACACCTTTCAAAATAGCTAATATAAAAGAGATTTTTACTTTTTTTAACGTTTATTAATTTTTGAGAGACATAGAGACAGAGTATGAGTAGGGGAAGGGCAGAGAGAGAGGGAGATACAGAATCTGAAGCAGGCTCCAGGCTCTGAGCCATCAGCACAGAGCCCGACGCGGGGCTCGAACGCAAGGACCATGAGATCATGACCTGAGCTGAAGTCGGCTGCTTAACCAACTGAGCCACCCAGGCGCCCCTGAAAGAGATTTTAAAAAATACAAAGTGTAGGTGCTGGTGTGGAAAAAAAAGGACCCCTTGTGCACCGTTGGTGGTAATGTAAATTGGTAGTCATTGCAAAAACAGTATGGAGGTTTTTCAAGAAAGAGAAATTCCATACTATCCAGTCATTCTGCGACTGGGTATTTACCCAAAGAAAATGAAAACACTAATATGCAGTGTAAACCACCATCACATCCTAAATTCATCTTTGGTTTTTCTGAGTATATAAGTTATATATGATTGTTTATATTAATTAAATTACTAATTTGTCTTTTACTTCTTGTTCTCATTATTTTGCACATTTTTTCTGGGAATTTAATAAATCCAGCCATCCAGTTATAGTTCACAGTTAAATATTTTTGCATTTTGTAATTTTTTTAAGCAATGGATGGCTTTTGTGTGGCTTCTAGGAAAAATGTTACAAAACTCCTTTCAACTTTCAGTAGGCTTAGACTTTCAGAGTAATCATGGTTCAAATCATTTGGGCTCATTTTATAAGAGAGGCCTAAGACATAATTATATAAAAAGTTTTGCTTTGACATGCACAACTGCTGACCTTGTGAATTTGTAATCTATATTTATAAGGATTTTAATAGTGAAATAATGGCTCATTAGTGATCATTTCCTTTTTAAAAATAATATTCTAACAAAAAGAGTATGTGACTCTTGTGACTTCATTAAGATAAGTCGATACTCAGACAAGAAGGAATAAAACTAAAGGTCTCATATACTAGAGCACTACTTCATATCCTGAGATGTTTCAGTTCTGAAAGGATCTTGACAAACCAAGAGATAATTATTTCAAATAATGCATTTATCGCAGACTTTTATTTTTCTTTGCCTTTTTAACCTTTTAAAAATTTTGATAGATATTAAAGAACCTAGATATTTTAAACATACGCCATATGAATTAGACATTAAAGAATGAAGTCCAGAATGTAGACATTTCATTGCTCATTCATATATAACGTATATTCAGCAGTAGTTAGCTGACTTTGCAGTTTTTGTCAATGATTTGGCATGGTATGTTTTCCCAATGTGTCCCAGATGTTATGTAAAGTTCTGAGCATATATAAAAAAATGTGTACACATGCATGTGTATATGTGTGTTACAGGATGGGGGTATCAAACCACAGCCTTAATAACTTTAATAAACGCTGCTAGATTCTGTGTCTCCCTCCCTCTCTGCCCCTCCCTGACTCATGCTTTCTCTGTCTCAAAAAATAAATAAACATTAAAAAAAAGCTGCTATTTAGACCATATGATAGTTTACTATTTTTATTAAAATTTAAATGGTTTTAGTGAGCATTTATAAAATGTGTACTGCCTTACGCTTTAAATCTGACAGCTGATGACATAAATTTTCTGGATGGTGACCAAGTACCCGTTGATGCAGTTGTTGCCAAGTTGCCGTAGTAAGGCATGCCGAGGCGTCTACTTCAGTTTCAACTGGTCGAACTTGACTCTTTTTCTTAAATGATTACCACTGACCTATGACTTTTAATAACGAGTATCTAAATTCTAGATTGCCAGTAAAAATAAAATCAAATTTAAACTCTATCAAAGTTTGGGGGAGTAGGAAGATAATTCTCATCTGGACAAAAAGTGAACTCAGTGAACTCACATACTAAACTGCGTATTTCTAAAAATGAATAGTGTTTCAGAAGATCTAGGAGTTGTGATCAAAGGGACAAAATCTTCATTGGAAAACACACATTCATTTATTATATACTTCTACAGTAAGTCTCCAAAGTACACTGCTGATGGCATTGGACTGTGAGTACTTCTTGTCCATCTTGCACTTTGTACCCTTCTTATTAAAGCCCAGCAAACTTTTTAAGTTATAGCATGGTTAGAAGTTTCTTTATTGAGATGCCTCAGTGGCTCAGTAGGTTGAGCATCTAGCTCTCGATTTCAGCTCCAGTCAGGATCCCAGGGTGGTGGGATCGAGCCCTATGTCAGGCTCCATGCTGAATGTGGAGCCTGCTGGGGATTCTCTCTTGTCTCTCTCTCTCCACCCCCACACATACTGTCACCCACTCACACATACTGTCTCTATTAAAAAAAAAAAGTTTCTAAATAAACTTAAAAAAAATTTCTTTACTGATGGGGCAATATTAATTGCTCAAAACTCAGTATTCAAGAGCATTTAAGATTTCTATTAGCTTTAATATATTACCTGTTCTATTTTGTAAGACAAAAACTGAGATAATAAAATATGATATTAAAACAACTTATGTGTACAACTATCTTTTAACGTTAAAAAAACACCTATTAGAAGTGCAAGCTGTGCATGCACTTCACTTTGTACACTTAGGCGTTTTTTTCAAATTTCCCATGAGAGTAACTTTACCGTAAAACCCATACTCACATTTAAACACACATTAAAATACAGTAGCATCTTCATTTTTCCCTTTCTTTAAAAGAAAAGAGACAAAATTTACCTATGTTTGAATTTAGAAATGTATAATACATTTTTTGTGGTTATTCACTTTTTTTTGCCTTAAAAATACACATCCTTTGTTTTCTGCCTATGGATATACATTTCTTGGTTTTTACATTTTTCTTGTATGTGCTTTCTATAACGTGTATATTTTAATTACAAAAATAAGTTTGTATCTTTAAAACTCATGCTGAACACTATTGCTAAAGAGAGAGGAAAAAGAAGCTAAAGTAAGCAAACCAACACGACAGTTCTCCGTGGTATAGTCTAATTCTATTTGCTCTCCAAATGACCTTGGTTGAATTCTAACCCTTTTCTAATACTGTCACTCAAAATTGGATCCACTTGTCTTTCTCATTAGCCACTGAACCTTCCCTTGCCACTGTGGATTATGCTTTCCTCACTGGAAGGAAGTAAACCTGTGTCTAAATCTAATTATAGCTATCAGGTTTCTCTTATGAATGCTATACATTTTAATTGATTAAGATGATAAGACTATTATATCTCAAGAACTATAAAAAGCAATAGAAAATTAGCTAATGTCTTAGAAACAAATTCCTTAAGTAACAATTTGTTATACATTTCACAGAACATAGGCCTGAGAGTAGAGTCTGTCTGCAGTACACGCTCCAACTGCTGGTTCTGGGAGCAGCTAAGAATCAAAGCAGAACTTCTCTCTCTTCCCCTTGCCCATTTACCTTTACTTTGGGGTCACACAGAGAAAACAGAAAAGTCTTCTATTGAAGGAGAGGCTGAATGGGGCAAAGATGGACTGAATTTCCTCGTGCAGCTTGAAGGCTCAATTTTATATACTCTATTGAAGTTCTATGTAAAATAATTTTTGAAGAAAGTCAAGGTCTTATTTTTTTTGTTAAAGATGGGGAAACCATATTAGAGGAATCCTTTGCAAATGGTACTAAGACTTTACACAAACTGATTAACCCATAGTAGGCTGATATGAAAAGATCTGTTGGATTTGGGTAAATGTTAATAAGATGTGTAACAAAGTCAGGTTTGCCTCTGATCTTGGCGGCACTATACACTTTAAACCTAGATAAACTCTAATGACTATTAACTGATATTAACAAGATAGATCACTGTACGGTGATGGCCTGATCAAACAAAGTACAAAAGATACCCTACATATATTATGTTATGCTAAAAGAGTATCTACATAGTTCATACATGAACTTCAACAATAGATATTAACTGGAATTTGTGGAATTTCATAAATACCCTCGTGCCGGAATATTCATGTGCCTTGCAGACTTAACAACCTCCTCAAACTTCTCCATGCTTTCTTCAATAGAGCAGTTAATATTCTTCTTGGTAAAGGATTCAGATGCAGCACCAAACACCGATATCTCGGTGGCTCCAGCAGCAACCTGAAAAAAAGAATTAAACACGAAAACAAGTAATTTCAAAAATATAAATGATAACAAGAGAAGAAATATTAACTACTCGGTAAAGAGAATGCATGCATATTCTTTAACATTTGCCTTGCAATTCACAATTAGAGACAGTTCGTCTTGCCGCGTATGCTCTTTTCAAATTCAAAAGTATTTCGTGATAACAAAGTAATTCTCCAAGAGGCAACACTCATAAATCTTTGAGGTAGAAAAGAGTGATAATGTTCCAATTTAATTTTATCTTTCCTAAATTACGTATAGGTGTCAAAAATATCTTAACTGTAATTATGGAAAATAGTGGCACCCAAATAAAGCCTTTTAATATCTATGGAAAAGATTATTTTAGACCAATTATTAGATAGTAGTAAATGCCTTCTGTTCTTCTCCTCTTCCTGTAACCTAACAGAAAAATGTTTTTCCAATTCATCATGTAGACTTTGCCCCAAATTTTCCTCTTAAACTAGCTTCCATCGTTTCATACCTTGACTGCTACGACCATACTCTTGTGTGTCTAATGTCTTAATCCTCTTGCCAGTTTTTAAATCCAAAATAGTAACCTAATATTTTTCCCTTTTGCCATCTTAAGTCCTTGCCCCAGGCTTCTCCAGTGACTTGTTTTCAAATATAAAATTTCCTAGTCTTCAGCTGGATTTTTTATGTATCTGTAGCGCTGCACCTAGATTCTCCTCTCTTTTCTGATACCCTATTAATGTATTAAGAAAAAAAAATCTTTTTTTAATCAACATTAAAAAAATATAGATTGGCTTCTAGTCCTTAACCGAAAATAAATTTTTAACTTCTAAAATTAAAATTCTATTTGAATACTTACTGTGTGCCAAGATTTTTGTTAGTACTTTTGTGTGTTCTATCTGTAACCCACAATCTTACCCATTGTACAGATGAGAAAACTGTGGCTCAAAGAGGCTAAATAACTAGCACAGGGTCTCAAAGCCACTACAAGTTCTCAATTCATGCTTTGAGCACAGGCATGCCTGACGCCCAAGCCATGTGTTTCATTCTACTACCTTGCCCTTCCAAGGTTTTGTGAGGCTGTGCTCTCAGTTGGTATCTTTTCAAGGTGGAGATATTCCTTATTTTGTTAGGGCCAATGACAGCAATATTTATGATTTCTTAAAATGCCTTTTTTTTACAATAGTGTAAAAAAATTCTATCAAAATAAAATAAGAATGGTTTTAACAAGATACACAACAGGTGATCTACCAATGAACATCCACAACCTCAGCTTTATGCAACATAGTCCAAGAAAAATTATTAGGACACAGTGGGCTACTAGCATAAGAGGACTTTACTCAAAAATGTAATCCTAATTATCTTATAGCCTTCTTTTTAAATTCTTTAGCATTTGTGCATATTTTCACAGTCCTTCACTACATATCTATGAATCTGGCCTTTAGTTTGATAGATATTAGGAAAATAACCTAGATATTTTAAACATATGCCATGTGAATTAGACATTAAGGAATAAAGTCCAAAATGTAGACATTTCACTGCTCATTCATATATAACATATAATCAGCGGTAGTTAGCTGACTTTGCATTTCTTGTCAATGATTTGGCATAGTATGCTTTAGCTGGTGCAAAACTTTTATGATAAAGCCATGTAAGCACAACACCTCAAGACTTCTCAAAATTGCCTTGATTCTTCTTGTATGTGTCATTATCAAAGCTTTTTGTTGTTGTTGATTTTGCATATCAATTCTTAAGTCACATGGGATTGGAAGAAACAAACCACAAGAGGAGAGTAGGGAAAGTGGTCAGAGGCAGTTGTAAATGGCAGTGCTTAGCTTCACCTAGAGGGAGGGAACAACAGCAACACAAAGCTGACCCAAACAAGTTGACCAAAATGATCCACAACAATAATACTAATAATACTGTACTGAGAAATGCTTAAGTTAATTTCTGTATTCCCTATTTAAGAGAGAAACACAAAACATACTTTCAAAAGAACTTCATTGAAATGGTAACTGTATTTTTGTATTTTGATTCTTGAATGATTAAAATGGAAGGGCCATTTATACGGGCCACTTTCTTCCATACCCATGCCATGGGGTTACAGATCACCAGGTATTCATGTGCATATATTAGCATCGCATTTATACAGGGTAGCAGGGAGCTACATCAGGTACTGTCTTAACTTTCTAAAGATCCTTAAAACAGTAAGAAGCATACTGATTTTAAAATAATTCATAGCACACTTACAGCACGGTGAAAACCCTGAAGATTAGGAGTAAGGACAGGATACCGAACTCCTGGGTACTGACGAATGCCTTTCATCACTTCACTGTGATCAGCCATCTGAAATATGTCATAGTTATATACAAGTATTTAACTTTAAATATTGTGTCAAGCAAATGTTTAGTTTTTCAGGAAGGTTATAATTACAAATGCAATTATATTCTAAATTTAATGTTAGAAATAAGGAAGCTCTGCCAATGTAGCTAATGGTAAGTAGTTCTTAGGTCATAAATACATAAAAACTAGATCTGGGTTTAATTTATTCACATAACAGGATCTGGTTAAATGAGTGACTATGAATAGTCAGCAATTCTTTACTATTTTCACTTGGCTGATCTATGTTCTCTTTCTTTCATTTCACAGCCCAACCTTCAGATACCCCTGAGACTGGAGAGAATTTAAAGGCAATATGCCATGCTTTTACCTTCCATGTTAAAATCTCATGTCCAAACAATTTTCAATGTATGAAATTTTACATTATTTAGTTACAAAATGCCTATCTGTTAGAATAACTTAACAAGGCTCAAATCCTAGTTTATTATTTGGTTGGCATAAATGCTTTAGTAAGAGTCATAGACCTTTATTCATTATTATCAGATTACTATTTGTTCTCATAATGCAAACAAATGTATACAATGGAGTATAAAATAGGAAAATATAATCCATATTTCCAAGACTTTATTTTTCTATATTTTCTATGATAAAAAAATCAATGTTATAATATCAAATTTACTAGTTTGCCATAAAATCTATAATTTAGCCTCCTAGAGCAAATAACTGATGGTCAAATCTCATATTCAGCACAAAGACAAATTATCATTGACATAACCATGAGTTTTACATATTTCAGAGTAATAAATCATGGCATGAACAATAAATAAAAGGAATAATATATAAACAATGAAAAGTACAAAAAGTGAGCATGGAGAAAGCTATAGAAACATAAACCAAAATCTCTATCTTCAGTATGGGAACGGATAAGGAAAGACTTATTTTTTCCCTATAAATTTGGCTTATTACAATAAATATTTTTAATTTCAAAATGAAATAAAAATAAAAGTACAAATGCTTTTCTTAATAGAACTATACAGTTTAAAATATTAAATATTACAATATTTACTCCTATTAGCCCACTGGTCTTACTCTCAGTTAAACACCAGTGGAATTAAGTACTTTCGATGAATATAATTTAGATTGAGTTTTAAATACATTTTTAATTGAAAATTAAATATTTAAGTTGCAAAAATGTACCTCCCATTTACTGCCATCATACCTTACCAACATGGATAAGTCTCCAAGTTTCGACCCAAACACATATACTTTTGTCTAAAATATGATCCTTGCTTACTTATTTCTTAGATATCACATCTACTATCTGCCACCCAATAACTGCATTATTTACAAAGACTATTCCCCATGGTCACCTACAAAGCATAAAAGCCACATCTCTAATTTCAAGCCGAGCCTATTTGACTTTAAGCCAGATTTTTATTAAGCATCTATTGTGCCCAAAACCCTATGCTAGGCCTTGTGGTAAATGTAAATACAGGAAAGTAAGGTCCTTGCACTAAATAATTTGCTATATAGTTCAGGAGACAGCACAGATGCACAAAGAAACTTAACGATTCGAAGGAATATATTGGTTGTAAACCACAACACAGGTTTTAGGAGTTCGGAAGGGGTAAAGGGTGGTAGGGCCTTTAATAGTCTAGGTAAGTTACAAGAAGTATGGAATACACATTGCAGAAAATGACTACTGCATATTAAAATTTTAAAAAGATATGGGCGCAGCAATATTTCTAATCCCACATGCTCTTCCAGAGGTTCACCAATCCCTATCAAGAAGTGAACTGTATTTACTTCCCATTTGAACCCTGGGCCGACTTGTGATTACTCCAAGAAATAGAGTATAGCAGAAACAGTAATATGTGCCTTCAGAGCCCAGGTTATAGAAAAGTATACAGCTTCCATATGACTTTCTCTTTAGGGGAAGCCACTGTGGGGAAATCAGCTATCACGCTGTGAAAAAAATGAGCTTATGCAGAGAGGCCGTGTGTGGCAGCCAATATGGTGAGAACCATATGAAAGGAAACTAAGGCCCTGAGACAACAACCAGCATCACTCCCTAAATTTGTGACTGAAGGAGGATTCAGATGACCTTAGCCTCCAGCAGTCAAGCCACTCAGATGAAGCCCCAGACACTGTGGACCAGACGAGGCGTCCTCCTGTGCCCACCCTCAGATTTCATGAGCAAACCAAATGTTTATGTACACCACTAAGTTCTCAGATAACTTATTACATAGCCATAGAAACTGAAATACAGAATAATCAATAGGGTTGCCAATGAGGGAGGGATAGTGCAGTAGTAGGAACACATAATCTGGCTACAGAAGATTATGGGTGAATAATGTGGGAATCAATTATAAATGAAGATAGGGGACTACACACTGTGATGTGTCCTTGAGTTAGGTTCACATTATTTTAAAAATAGATCATTTATCATGAAGGCCTCAGAAAGCTATGGGGAGTGTGTGTTGAATTAGCCAAAGATGGGGATAAATGCAGTATTTTGGTAAGATACATCTGGGACAGATGTGAAGGGCAATCTGGGAAAGAAGTGAGGCAATCGTCAGGCAGTTGTGAGAATGCAGCAGCAAGTTCCAGAGAAATAGTACTGGGAATAGAAGTCCCAAGAAAAATTAATAGGACACAGTGGGCTACTAGTGTAAGGAAGAGGACTTTACTCAAAAATGTACTCCTCATTATTTTATAGCCTTCTTTTTAAATTATTTAACATTTGTGCATATTTCAACACAGTCGTTAACTACATATCTATGAATTTAGCCTTTATGTCTGATGCTATAGTGTGAACTCTGTGTCTGTCTCTCTCTCTCTCACATACATAAATGTACATGCAGACATACACACAAATTATAATAAAAAATTAGGGTACTACTAATTTCAATCAAAGAAAAGCAACGTTACGACTAGTTTTAGGGAACTGTAATAAAATCTAAAACAACACTCTTACTGTAGAGTAATACTAATCAATCTACTAGTACTTATGTCTAACTAGTATATTTAAATATTCATTAGAAACATTCATATAACAGAAATGAATAAAGTCCTTTTCCAACCAACACACAGATTTGGTTAATGCATGCATCATAAAATAGCATAAAGAGTACAAAACAAATTTTAATCTTTAAGAAGTATAGGTCATATTGACCTGTATGCCATTATTTCATTCTACATGTAAGTTAACAAAATTATTGAATCACGATGAAAGAAACAATGATTTAACAATATTTCAATCAATAAAACTAGAAAAAAGAGATGATAGTATCCATATTCCCAAGTCATGCAAGTTAGGCTCTGATAATCATGAAGATACCTTAGTAAAATTATAATACATGAATTCGAATCCAACAAATCAGTACTTTTTCCTTTTTTAAAATAGCCACAGTATAATGAGGTCATTCAAGAAATAATAGCATTCTACCTAAATTTGGTCAATAAAGACAGCTTTGTAAAGAGCTTTAGAAAATCCTGATAAAATGCAATTTTATTACAATGAATAAAATAGAGCAAGTTTCAGTTAAAGTATAGGCCTTCAGTTAAAGTATTAGACCTTCAGTTAAAGGTATAAAATTCTTACCTTTTTTTTTTTTTTACTCTTAGGAAGTTTATGCTATACTTCAATCTTGATGTTATTTTAATGTCTCAAGTTTAACTGTTATTCAAACAATAATGGAACGATTCCTTTACAGCACTATTTTGACATTTTTAATGAAACCTTTCTACATCTGGTTTTATTTAACATATTTTAAAGATTTTGCTGTGACTTTTCATTTAAGATCATAAAAATTCCCATATTTGGTTGATAACGTGCTTTGCTATCAACTGGCCACAGTCTGGAAATGGCAGTATCTATGTATATCTGGCCAACAAAATAGGCTATACCATGGTTAATCAATTTCTTAGGCATTCACATTTATATATAAATTAAAATAACAATATTTGTGCAACACATTACAAGGGTATTATAGATATGAAAAAGTTTATAAAGATTAGAGTGAAATAGGCATAAAACTTAGAGACTGTATTTGCTTCTATCATGGGTTAATTAAATTTAGACACTCCACATAATATATGTTTAGATCTTATTAATATTTTGTCATTATCTGAATACTATGATTTCTCCTAAATACATAGTGTCCTCATCCAAATTCTGAATTTACTGGGATTTCAAGATAATGTACAAGTATACACTCAAACAATGATAAGGAGTTTCTCATAAACTTGGGAGAAAAAATAGTAGTTTCAATTATATTTTGTACACAGACTATTATTTTTATAGTGATGGCATACAAAAGTTAATTTTAAAATGTTCTCAGACCTGAAATAATTTTCAAAATTGATTTCAATATTAGAACACTAATATTTTATACACTTACTACATATTTAACATGGCAAAGAAAAATGAAGCAGATACAGTTCATAAACATATAACACACAGGCCAGTGGGGAAGGAAATGTGTGTATATGTGTAGATACCAAATCATGAAATACAAATGTCGTGTGACCTGGAGTTTAATGGAGCACAGATAAGAAAGCATTTTTCTTGGTAAACTAAACTAGAATCATGACAAATACTTAAGCTAAGGGTTGTCTAGGCTAAATGTAAATAACTTGAGGGCCTTTTTTTTAACTCAGCAAATTGTTCATAAGAGTTTAATGAAGCTAAAGTATTCATAGTGCTTGAAACTATTCAATAATATTCATACGATGAGACCACTCACATATATATACACATATATCTTCTATGATAAACTGAACTCTCTATGTACTGTAAAGCGAAAGGGTTTAATAAGCCTAAACTAAAAACATACTGGTTTATTAAAATTCTTCAGATAATTGTGGAGAGAAATATTATGTAGAATATTTTTAATCACACAATTCTTTCATTTTCAAGTCCAATGAAAGTAAAAATACCTATTACACTTTATCTTGTCTTCCAAACAACAGCTGACACAGTAAAAAGAATATTCGCTAAGTAAATTTTGTTCAGTTCCAAGTGAATCATGTTGTCTGAGATGTTCAATCCAGTGAAATAAAAATAATAATTTTAGATAAAAGTGCAGAAAAAATTGAGAGGTCTATTCTTTTTTACAAGAACTGACACCCATTCACTTAGCAATGATTAACATTTTTTTTCCTTTTCCCAGAACAATGGAATTATGTAGATTACATGTGGTACAGGTTTTTAAGTTTGAGAGCTGCATTATAAATTTTATGTGGAAGTCTTTTTACATAATGATGACACATAAAACTGCTACATTTATTATTTTAACTCAGTAAGAGTTTAGTTACTAACAAGATTACAAAATACATGAGAGGAGCTGAGTTGTTTTGTATCACCATAGAAACTATTAAATGCATCTCTAGCTCTCCTGAAGGTGAGGAAATTGTACTATGTTATGGGGTGGAAATATTAAGAATTTAAGTTAGAATTGTGTTTTTAAATGGCAAAGGAAAAAATGTGAGGAAAAAAGTGTTAAGAGATTCCATCTTTACAGTGCTATCTGCAAAGTGATATCTGTAAAATTATATAACTTGACCACCTCTTACAACTAGGTCTTATAACCTAAATACAGAACTTTGCTTTTACTCCTTTTCCCGCTCTGTCCTGGTTCAGTCAATATGAGCAAGTCAAGCATCATCAAGGAGTGAGCACTACCCATTCCCCCTTCTTTCATTCCATTCTCCTGCTAAAGAACTCAAATTGTTTCCTCCCCTACACTCTAGTAAGAGTCCTGCACCTTATTTCTTCTCATAGTATTTAAAGAGGGCAAGTGAGTAGTACTAAAAGCAAGAGGACAAGAGAGCCAGAAAGTCTAAACAATCAAAAGAGCAATCTAGTTGGAGGGAAAGAGGATGGGGTGTGAGATGGATGTCTCGGTGGCAAGATGCTTGTACTGCTCTGGAGCAATGAACAAGTATGAGAACAGAAGACAAAAGGGCAACTGTACAAAATGTTGCTTTAATCTATACAGTGGGAGTGCTGTAATGGTCTTCAAGTAATGCACATAAAGACTGGAACACAATTTTGCTTTAAATTGCTATTTTATATGTCTTCATGTATGAATTCAGGCACAAACTTTGCCACTAGGGAGAGTTCATTATGGTTGCACTCTTCAGTAATATTGGTGTAAATATTCCCATATATTTAAAATATACAAAATACATCATATAACATATAGTACTCAATTACATCTCCTGTTAAAACTGTCACTGTTGGGTTAAGCAACAAGTCCAAATGTCCTACAATATCTGGGGCCAGAAGTATATAAATGTTTGAGGAGAAACAAGTTTCAAAATGTAGAGACTCAGAAGCTAGCCTTTAGAAAACACATCTAAACATCATATGTGTAAAATTTTAAGTGATGAACCAGTTTTCACCAATGTCAAATTAAACGGAAGGACTTTCTTAACAGAAATATATTCAAAACACAGGACATAAAATTTTAAATACATCATTCATATGGTTATCTTTTACTAAAATCACAGAATAGTATATCAAAATTATTCATTGTGAAGGGCACAAAACTACAGTAATTCTTCTAAAGCAGTGTATCCGTGTACGTTACATATCACATAGAAAAAACCCTTAATACCAGACAAGACTGAATCATCTTTCTAGCTTCTTCAAAGAAAATATTATAAAGTACTATTATGAGAAAGACTCAAAGAATATGTAGTCAAGAAATGTAGAAAGTAAATGAAGAAAAGAAAACAAAATAAATGAAGAAAAAGAAACAAAAGGACAACTAGCAATGAAATTGCTTTAGTAATTTAAACTCTCTGAACAAAGAAAAGCCTAGAACCAGAGGACCTCTTAATGCCAATCCTTCTTCAAACTCTTCCAAAAAAGTCATGAGAACGGTATATTTCCAAACTCATTTTAGAAAACCATGCAGAATCTTATATGCTGGTCTTTTAAGACCTTAATACCAAAACCAGACAAGATGCTACAGGAAAACTACAGGCCAATATTCCTAATGAACACAGAAGAAATAATTCTCCATAGAATACTAGCAAACCAAATTCCATCGAACACGTAAAGGATAATACACCGTACCCAAGTGGGACTTATCCCTGGAATGCCAGAAGGATTTTACATGCACAAAGAAATTAATGTGATACACTATAATGACAGAACCAAAAATGATATCAATATATGTAAAAATTTGACCAAAAATGCTTCCTCAAAAAGCATATGATAAATTTAACACTATTTTATGATAAAAACTCACAAATAAAACTTTAGGAACAGAATAAAATGACCTCAGCATATAAGGACCATATATGAAGCCCACAGCTATCATCATATTAAACAGTGAAAAACGTTTTCTCTGCATCAGGGATAAAACAATATGCCTACTTTTTCCATTTCCTTTGAATATAGAATTAGAAGTCCTAGCCAAATCAATTAGGCAAGAAAAAAAATTAACCGCATGCAAAGAAGAGGAAGATGTAAAAGTATTTCTGTTCACAGATGACATGATCTTACATGTAGAAAACTCTAAGTTCCACATTAAAAAAAACAAAAACCTCTTAGAACTAATACAATATTCAGTAAAGTTGCAGGATTCAAAATCGGCATACAAAAAATCAGTTGCATTTATATACATTAACAACAAACCATCCAAAAAGGAAATTAAGAAAACAGTATCATTTACAATCGCATAAAAAAGAATAAAATACTTAGGAACAAAGTTAACCAAGGAGGCAGAAGAACTATGGTCTGAAAACTAAACAACATTGATGAAAAAAAATTAAACAAGCTAGAAATAAACAGAAAGACATCCCATGTTCATGGATTCTAAAGTTTTGTACTGTGAAAATGTCCACATTACCCAATGTGATCTATAAATTAAACATGCAATCCCTATAAAAATCTCAATAACATTTTTTTTACCTAAAATAGCAAAAGAATCCTAAAATTTATATGGAACTATGAAGAAACCCAAATACCCAAATTAATCTTGAGAAATAAGAATAAAGCTGGAAATATCACACTTCCCGATTTCAAAATATACTTTAAATCTATAATAATTAAAACAGCATTGAAGACAGATATATAAACTAAAGGAGAAGAATAGAGAGCCGAGAAATAAACTGATAAATATATGTTCAGTTGATCTTTGACAAGGGTGTCAAAAATATACAATGGAGGAAAAACAATCTCTTCAACAAATGGTTCTAGAAAAACTAGATAACAACATGTAGAAGAATGAAATTGGATCCTGATCTCATACCATATATAAAAATGAACCCAAAATGGAATCAAACATAAGACCTGGAACTGTAAAACTTCTCGGGCCTGGGGGTGGGGGTGGGGGTGGCAGCTTCATAGCACTGATCTTGGCAATGACTGATTGTATATGACAGTAAAGGACAGCCAACAAAAAGCAAAAACAGACAAGAGAGACTATGCCAAACTAAAAATGTTTCTACACAGCAAACACAACAGTTAACAGAGCAAAACACAGCCTCCACATTGGAAGAAAATATTTATAGGCCATATATCAGAAAACAGGTTAATATCCAAAATATATAAGGAATACTGACAACCTTATAGCAAAAATAATAACAAATTCATTAAAAACTGGGCAAAGGATTTCCATAGACCTATCTCCAAGGCAACAGACTATCTCATATGGCTAACAGACATATGAAAAGATGCTCAACATCACTAATCATCAGGAAACACAAATCAAAACCACAATAAGATATCATCTTATACTTGTTAGGATGGCTAGTATAAAAAACAGAGACAATAACAAATGTTGGCAATGATGTAGAGAAAATGGAACACTTGTACACGGCTGTTGAAAATCTAAAATGGCACAGCTACTGCGGAACACAGTATGGAGGTCACTCAAAAAGCCAAAAATAGAAATACTGCATGTTGCAGCAAACATACGTCTAGGTATTTATCCATAATAATTAAAATCAGAATCTCAAACCTATATCGGCATTCCTGAGTCAGAGCAGCATTATTCACAGTATCCAAAATGAAACAATCAAAATCTCCAAGGATGAATGAATGGGTAAATAAAATCAGCGAAACCCACAACAAAATATCATAAGCTTAAAAAAAAATTCTGCCAAACGCAACAACACCAATGAACCTTGATTACATTATCCTAAATGAAATGAGGCAATCGCAAAATGATGAATACTGCATAATTTGACTTATTTGAGATATCTAATACAGTCAAACATATAGAACCACAGAGTACAATGGTGATTGTGAGGGGCTAAAGATAAGGGAAAAATGGGAAGTTGTTATTCAATGGATACAGTTTCAATTATGCAGCAAGATGGTTAATTAAGTTCTGAATCTGCTATACAACATTCTGCCTATATTAGCATTACTATATTGTACCTTGAAAATTTTGTTAAGAGGACAGATTTCAGTTGGAAGTATAAGATGACGGAGCAGCATGGAGACATGAGTTTGTCTCATCCCTGAAACACAGCTAGATCAGTACAAAAGCATTTTGAACCCCTAGGAAATTCATCTGAGGATATTAATGCAACAATTACATAACTTGAGCCACATAACTCAATAGGCACATGGTGTGGAAGGGTGAACTGGGGAAAGAAAAGCTGTAGAGGGCAGGGGAGCCATTTTCCCAGAGAGAGGACACAGAGAGAAAGAGAAAGGGGAGAGTGCTATGCATAGGGATTATGCAAGAAAAGCATCCCCCCACTCCCGAAAGTAGCTGGAAAGAGAAAGAAAGAGTGAAAACACTCACAGGAGACTGAACAAGAAATATGTTCCCCAAAACAACTGATGGGAAGAAAGAAGAGGGTTGCAAACCACCAGGATTCTATAAATGGTGGAGCACAGAGTCTGAAGTTTCAGAGCTGGGTGCCTGGCGGTACTCTTGTGATTAAAACCCTCAAGAAAGTGGGGATAGAAGGAATGTACCTCATGATCACAAAGGCCATATATGAAAGACCCACCAGTAATATCATCGTCAAGGGGGAAAAGCTAAGAACTTTGTCCTTAAGGTCAGGAACAAGATATGTATGTCCACTTTCACCAAAAGTTATTCAACATAGTGTTGGAAGTCCTAGCTTCAGCAATCAGACAACACAAAGAAATAAAGGTATCCAAATCAGCAAGGAGGAAATTAAAGTTTCACTCTTCGCAGAAGACTCTACGTGGAAAACACAAAAGACTCCACCAAAAAACTGTTAGAACTGATCCATGAATTCAGCAGTCACAGGATACAGAATCAATGCACAGAAATCAGTTGTATTTCTATACACCAATAATGAAGCAAAAGAAAGAGAAATCAAGGAATTGATCCCATATACAATTGCACCAAAACCCATAAAATATCTAGGAATAATAAACCTAACCAAAGGAATGAAAAATCTATACTTTGAGAACTATAGAGAGTTTATGAAAGAAACTGAAGAAGGCACAAAAATGGAAAAACACTCCATGCTCCTGGATTGGAAGAACAAATATTGTTAACATGTCTACACTACCCAAAGCAATCTACATATTCAATGCAATACCTATCAAAATAACACCAGCATTCTTCACAGAACTAGAACAAAAAACCTTAAAATCTGTATGGAACCAGAAAAGACCATGAATAGCCAAAGCAATCTTAAAAAAGAAAACCAAAGCAGGAGGTATCACAATTCCAGACTTCAAGCTGTATTACAAAGCTGTGATCATCACGACAGTATAGCACTGGCACAAAAACAGACACGCAGATCAATGCGACAGAATAGAAAAATGGACCCAAAATGTATGGCCAACTAATCTTTGACAAAGCAGGAAAAAAATATCTAATGGAAAAAAGACAGTCTCTTCAAGCAAATGGTGTTGGGAAACCAGACAGCAACATGGAGGAGAATGAACATGGACCACTTTCATACATCATACAGAAAAATAAACTCAAAAGGGATGGAAAGATCTCAATATAAGACAGGAAGCAATCAAAATGCTAGAGTAGAAAACAGGAAATGACCTCTTTGACCTCAGTGGCAGCAACTTCTTACTTGTTGTGTCTACGGAGGCAAGGGATACAAAACCAAAAATGAACTATTTGGACCTCGTCAAGATAAAAAGCTTCTGCACAGCAAATGAAACAATCAACAAAACTTATAAGCAACCGATGGAATAAGAGAAGATAATTATAAGTGACATATCGGATTATGAGTAACATAAAAAATCTATAAAGAACTTATCAAACTCAACACCTAAAAAATATTCCAGTGAAGAAACAGTCAAAAGGCATGAATAGACACTTTTCCAAAGAAGACATTCAGATGGCTACAGACGTGTGTGTGTGTGTGTGTGTGTATAACACCACTCTCATCACATTTTGTATAGTTTGTTTTTATGTGTCTCTCTCTCTGACTAAATTATTAGCTCCTTGAACACTTTGCATAAAAAGAGCACTTAATACATGGTTTTTGGCACCTGGGTGTCTCAATCATTGAGCATTCAGTTCTTGATTTTGGCTTAGGTCATGATCTAAGGATCATAGAATTGAGCCCCTCATTGGGCTCTGCACTGAGCATAAAGCCTGCTTAATATTCTCTCTCTCTCTCCTTCTGCCCTTCTCCCCCACTCATGCTAATACAAAATAAAGTCAAATAAAAAGTGGTTGATGAAATGAACTGAAATTTCTTTCCTGCCCTTTATTCTACTTTGAATTCAACCCATCTTGAGCTATGATTCTTTCTACTAATTCTTTCTAAGATTTTACTTTTGGAAAGAATGGTGATAATGATAAAAACAAACATTTACTTTATGCTGGTCTGTAGGTTATGTCTGTACTTGTTGAATTCTTTATGTACATTATCTCTTTAAACATTTTTAACAATCCAATGAGAGGGGCAATTTTTGTAGAAGATGACTAGAGATACTAAGGATGAGAGAGATTGCCCAGCTAGTGACTGAGACAGCTGAGATGGTGCCCAAGACTACCTGACTGTAAAGATTCATTTAGATAAATATATCCCCTTATAGGGTCCATTTTCTGCACCTTTATCTTAGTCATTGCTAAAGATTTTGTGTGTCACGACGTCAAGGGAGTACCTCTTAGGAAGACCCCATCCTCAAGCTAAACAATTAGGGTGGGGAATCATGGTTTAACTATCTAAACCAGAGTCTCCCAAACTAGATTCACCATCAGAACTGTTTGGCATACTTTAAAAAAATACATGGTTTTTAGACTCATGTGTACAGATTCTGATTCTGTTCTGCTGCAGGACCCAGGAATCTATAGTTTTAAAACTTCTCAGGAGATGCTAGACATCAACAAGACAGAATCACAGTGGATTTAGTCACAAAGACCATTGCTGGCTTCTGCTCAAAGGAAGACAAATCAATATATTTGATGACAATAAAGAACATTTTTATTTTTATTCAGAGGTAAATGCAGACTTTTGGGCCTAAAATGACTACAATATGAGAGGAAAGTTCTTTGAGAAAAACAACGCAAAAGTATCTAACTTTGGTAAATTTCATTGAACTATATGGCCAGTTGAGTACATTGCTAGTGCTCTCCCAGGGCCTTGGGAGGCAGTTAAACAAATATTTTAAGCTAACTTTTCTGTCTGTAGAACATATTGACATTCTATGAAATGTTTTATCCAGGGTGAAAAAATTCCATGGAGTAAAAGAAAAATGTTTGGAAATTACCAACCTTGGTGAAATTTACTTTGCTCTTCACAATATTAAGATAGTTAAGGATCTTCCTGAAATACACATTCGTGGTGTCTATATTATTCCTTTTCCTTCCCATTCCAGAAGAAAACTATCAGGAAAATAATGAGATCAGTTTGGAATGTCTTTTTCTTGATATATCCATAACATTTATGAGTCTATCTATGTTTATAAATTATCTGCTTAATAAACCATTTTCAAGATTGTCAGGTAATAGATTTAAACTCATAGACTTATAACTCTCATTTTTCTGTGCTTGCTAACATAGTTTTCCAAATCATTTTTGAAAATAATTTTGAAGGATTCTTTTTGTTTGCCCCACCACCACCACAATCACCCAGGACAACATTCATTTAAGTTCAAAACAAGAAGGAAATGTCAGAAGGCATCTGCCTATCATCTCCACTTGCCAGATGAGACATAACTGATGTATTACTTTCTATATGCAGGAATGCAGCAGGAAAGACAGATACAGAATGTGCAATTTCTTCAACACATGCCATCGATTAGTATAAAAATATAAATAATATGGTTTCAAACACTATAACTCAAAATTCAATTTGAGCAGTAACTCTTTTTAAAGGTAACACATTCGTAAATTCAGTAATGAGAAAAAAATGAGACTAGAGCTCTTCCTGACAATTCTGGGTGGAAATGCTCTAACCAGCTATGAACAGCACTGTAGCCTGGGTACTATAACCCTGTCTCATGCACAGTCTCTTTGCACAAACCCCATATATCTTAGCCTCAGTAGCACAGAGGAAATCTTGGTCTGCTTGAAGAAGTAAGACAGTTTTAATAAATCACAGTCTTATAATAATAAACACAGGAAATCTCTGGAAAATTGAACATCTAGTTTTCTTTTTTTCTTTTCCTACCCAATACCCTGTTTTGGCTGCACTACTAAAATGGTCTGACACCACCCTTAAAAAACTTAAGTCCAGAAGCCTTAAAACTAATTTGGTCCAGTGTATAATTTCCTGTACTTCCTTGTTCGGCAGTGCCTTTGTGTTTTGTACTGCCCTGTATTTGATGCAACACACATGCTTCTCAAGAGTGACCAAATCAAGTAACATATGACCCCTACTCTTTACTACAAATGCAGGCAGGATATTTTAATCATAACCCATTAATGTCTACAAATATTAATTTTTAAAGTATAAAATAAACCCCATCTACCCAATGGATTTGTGGGCTTTAGACTGGAAAACCAATGTTTCAGACAGAGAAACCAGTCATTTTATTCAATAACATTTCCCAGTTTCCTAAGATAAACATAACAAATACACATTAGTTATTCTTTGTTCAGGTCAATGCCTTTGTGACCACCCTCCTGGTCTTCCCATGTCAAAACAATCATGTTCCCAACATCACTCCAAAGTAGGGGCAAGAAGTCTCAAGGCTCCCAGTATATAATTTTCTTTCTATTCAACTGTGTTACCACTCATATATCATGCCTCTGTGCTTGATAATAACACTGTCAACATTGTTATTTTCCATACACGGAAAAACTCACTTTTGAAATACTATATCTAATTGTATTCATTCAATACTAACAAATAGAGCTTCCTTCTCTACTTACACTTCTTCCTAGAAGGCACCTCTGCCCACAGTGGATAGTCACACTGATGAGAAGGTAAACCTGAGTTATTCGACGGAAACTACCTCGCTGCCAATAACGGCTGTAGCAAAAAGGGTCTTACTATACTAAACAGCAAGGCCATCAATGTGAAAGTTGTATGATCAAATACAGCGATCTGGCAACCACATGGATCAGAAGATCTATTTTTTAGTGAACAGTACAGAATGCTGAACTTTAAAAAGTTAGACAGAGTGACCAATGGCAAAGTACCTAATGTGTTCTGGTTACCAAGTTCCATTTTATTATAACTAATTTACAGATATTCACTCGATTTTAACACCTCTTCATGTTTTAATTGTTTTTAGTAATTTCATTCCCAGTAACTCTACAATTGCCTTATGTTGATATCATGGTTATTGTTAGCAAATATGCATTATTCAACTTTTAAGCTCAACAATGAACTCAATGCAGTTTTTAATAAACATAATAAAAGTAATGAATAAGACAAGGAGTAACTGGAAAATATCCAAGGCATAGGGGTAAAAAACAAAACAAAACAAAACAGAAAAAACAAACAAACAAAAAAAAAAAAACTTTGCGAGAGGAGCCTGAATGGCTCAGTCGGTTAAGCATCCAACTCTTGGTTTTGGCTCAGGTCATGATCTTGCGGTTCATGGGTTCGAGTCCCATATCAGGCTTTGTGCTGATGGTGTGGAGCCTGCTAGGGATTCTCTTCCCCCGCTCTCTCTCTGCCCCTCACCCATTTACTCTGCCTCTCTCTCTCTCTCTCTCAAAATAAATAAACATTTAAAAAATACTTTGCCAACTCATAAATGAGTTAAGAGTCAGGTCTCAGAATTTCCATCATTCCATTAGGAAATGTATATATTATTATATCTAGACAGTTGATATAATGTTACTAAAAGTTCAGGAAATCTGCACCCTGAAAGCTTGAGGGAAAATAACTATTTCGGGGCATTTCTTACTACACACTATAGACATTTCTTACTACACACTATAAACTGAATTCAATACAAAATTCATTGGTCTTAACTAAAAGTAGTGTTACAATTTATTAATGAGTCTCACATCCCAGCTGTACATGAAGGGGGGAAGTTGTATTAGTGTTCTCAAGTTATTGGCATGAACCAGCTGTGACATGTTAGTATTTACAAAATTACTTGATTATGCAGTTAAATAGGTGAACATGAACGTAAGTACCTGGAAGAGTTAAAACTATAACCTATGAACCTTTTCAAATACAAATCAGAAGTTGTCCAAGACCTTAATAAAATGAACATCATTCTTCAAACAATGTTTTCTATATTAATAATGAATATCTAAAATTCATAGATATTATAAAACATTCTCGTCTAAATTATAATTACAATCAGTATGTAATTTTGTAAATTTAATAGTTACCAGAGGTGAATTTGGGCAAAAGCATTGATAATCAAATTCATTACAAAAATATTTTCCATTGACAGGTATACTGTATGTGAAAATATAAATTTATAGTCCTTTCATTTCATCAAATGTGGAAGAAGTTAAACATTAGCATACATATCTCAATGTGTATGTTTTCAAATATAAAACTTATTGCTTAATGAGATCTTTGGAATGTAATGTTAACTTCAGTTTGCATAGTTATCTAATTCTGTTTACTATGTATTTATTACTCCTAGTAAACTTTCAAAAAATTTAATGAGGTACTTTTTTTAAGTTTATTTATTTTGAGAAAGGGAAAGAGAATACATGCTTTCAGGGGAGGCGGGGGAAGGAAAGGGGAGGGGGGGAGGGGGAGAGAGAATCCTAAGCAGTTTCCACAATCTTAGCACAGAGTCCGACTGCAGGGCTTGAACCCACGCACTGTGAGATCATGACCTAAGTCGAAAACAAGAGTTGGATGCTCAAATGACTGAGCCACCAAGGTGCCCCACCAGGCACTTTAGATCAGTGTGTGTGTGTGTGTGTGTGTGTGTGTGTGTGTAAACATAATTCTTCATCAACAGATTATCAAAATATGTATTTTACATCAATCTATCCAAAAATGATGGCATAGTACTTTAATTTTCAATGCTCATTGTATGAGGATCATCATTTTTTGACGGGAACTTTAGTTCCTTGACATACTCTGCTTCTCTTAAAGTGGAATGCATTTAAGGGGCTTCGTCAGAACACACACCAATGGAGAGAGTTTACACTAAAATAAGATCGACAGTGTTTATCAACAAACTAATCAATATTGCAGAAAAGAGCATTAAAAAGTTAGGCTCACATGTCTTGTGACAAAATGTATGTATATTCAGCTTTTATGCAATTACATTAAGTGTAGACCTTTCAACTGTCTTTACATATATATAGTTCCACAAGACTAGATTTTAACATTAGTTTAATCAAATACAAAAGATTATTTTAATATAATCAAGTTGCTTTGAACAACTGTTTATTTCTCTCGAGGGAAAACTTAGAGGAAAATATGGTAAACAATAAATTCGGTATTAGTGAATAACAAATGAGATAAAGTGTTTTAACATTTTGTTATGGTTCCTTTTACAAATCTATGATCAAAATAAAACCCATTTGTTAGTCAAAATGCAATTGATCCAGCTAAGTAATCCTACGAGCACTATACACTAAGAATAAATCTTTGAGTATAGTTTTTGGTCTCATGAGGAAAAATGTCCAAAAATATTGAATTATACCTTCAGCATGAAAAAAAAAAAAAAAAAAGAAAAACAAGAAAATCTGACCAGTAGAATTGGCTACATTATTTCTCTTAACTGTAAGGTTGGCTTTTGCTTTGGATACAGTGATAAACTATATCTTAGCCACAGAATAAGTTGGTGTTGAATGCTGAGTAATATGTACAATGTTAGCAACTCATATTTTTTCCAATTTTATTGCAAAGTATAACCTTAAACCAGTTCAAAAAGAAAAATAGTAATGTCCACTATTGTAACTAAAACACCCATTTTCATATTTCCATGTTCTTTTCTGTGACAAAAGCTATTTTAAAAATTTGTGAATATACTTTAGGCAATTTGCTTGCCTTATGTAAGAACCGTAGCGATAACATAAATGCAAATATTTTTAAATACCATAAAAATTTCACTTCAGGTTTGTCACTGCTATAAAACATAGAAAATTATTAAGCAAAAGAAAACAAAACAAGTAAGCAAAGCTCCCTCCTTCTCTAACAGAAATGTGAGAATTTACACCATCAATATTGAAAAGCCGTAGTAATACCTCCTAACATGCAAACACTTGTATAGGATATAAATCGAATTCACCAATGTTATGTAGAGAGATCCTAGTATAGTATTCAAAATACAGTTGATGATACTTACTTAAAAGGAAAAAAATTTGACTGCCAACCTAGAGAAACATTTTAATACAGTAACTTAAAATAATGCAGGGTGTTTCTTAATAACAAAGAGCAACAAAAATCTAACTGCTTTTTCATTTCTTGAGGACATTGACATTTGCTCTTTAAAAAAAGAAAAGGACTTCCTACTCTCAGTCTCTCACAACGAAGCAGACATTACTGAAACAGTTCGACACAGTGAACTGAATCATGTGTACATGCCAGCCATCCCAACTAGGTTACAAGAGACTATCTGAAAAGGTGTTAGTCTGGAAGTTGGACCTCTGCTGAGCAGGTCTGGAGGGGGAAGGCATGGCTTCTGAGTATACAGAAATCATATACTCCACAGTGAAGACAGTGATTCCTGCAGTTTTGTGGGCTCGCCACCTTCAGACGGAAGCTGGGGATTTGTGGGTATGAAGACCAACTGCAAGCTCTAAATTTTCCTTTTGTTTTCTGGCTTTTTCTTTTTCCTCCATCACCATCTTCGGGAAGGACAGGACTCTCCCCTCCGGTGGCCTCTTTCACCTTGGTGCATATTTAGAAATTGGGACCAAGAAAAAACTTCACTCCAGGGAAGAGGTGGCTTTGAAGGCAAAGGCCTAGGGCTCTGTTTCACCAGCTTCTACTTCATTTCTGTCTCTTTCCTTCAACTCTTAATGCTGTCTAGGCAACAACCCTCTCCTTCAAATCCCAACCTGAATGAATCCCATTTGAGGCACACAATTTTATAAAGGGGTTGAGTAGAAGTGAGGTAAATATTGGCAGCCCTGATAATGCTAAAATATCTATTTTTTTTTTTTTGGAATTTAGGGTTTCAGAATGCAGAACCTGTTTTTTTTTAACAACTACGTTTATTCTTTATTAGTAAGAAAAAGCATGGGACTAGATTAATCACTGTATCATTTTTAAAAACTAAGTGTCAAAGATTATAAAAATGGCTCCAATGATATTTTTCTTCCCACTCCTCATACTCATCTAGAAGGCCACTCTCCAATCAAGAGGTGACATCTTTGAAAATGGATTAATGGAAAAGTAACACTATAACATTTTAAGACTTAGTTATACAAGGCACACCATTTTCCCTGCCTCTTGGAACACTCACCTTTGCAACTCTAAACCACCATTTTAGATGTCTTAGGCTGACATGCTGTGAAGAAATTCAAACTAGCCCATTCAGAGAGACCACATAGAGAGGTTCTGAGAACACACAGAGGAAGAAGAGTCCAGCCAGGCCCCAGGTGACCCAGCGGCCAATCCCTGCTATTCCAGCTGGCACCACCATCTCTGCAAAACCAGAGCTGCCCAATTGAGCCATGTAAAAATTACTGATCCGTAGAAACCATAAGCAAAAACAAAGGTTGTTAATGTTTCAGGAGACTAAATTTAAGGATTATTGTTATGCGCATAATCAAAAGGACCAGAATTCATTTTACTAGCTTTCAGGGAATGTGGCAATTGCAGATATGTGGATATGTAAATACACAAGTGCACACACATGTGTCCACACATTTGGAATATATGCCACATGTTACACAGTCAGTGGAAAATCACTGAACTTATTGAAAGAATCTGAAGAGGTTGTGGTTCATGCCATTAAATGCTGGGAACAATGAGGTAGGAAATCTGATATACTTTTTTTTTTTATTTTCTTGAAGAGCTAATGTACTTCATCCATGTGGGTATAGGTTTCATAGCACAATTTTATCCCCATTTACTACTTTTTTTTCTTCCAAATTTTTATTTAAATTCTAGTTAGTTAACATACAATGCAATATTGGTTTCAGGCATAGAATTCAGTGATTGATCAATTACATACAACACCCAGTGCTCATCCTAACAAGTGCCCTCCTTAATACCCATCACCCATCTAGCCACATGCAGAAGAATACAATTGGACCACTTCCTTACACGAAAGATAAATTCAAAATGTATCAAAGACCTAAATATGAGACAGGAAACCATCGAAATCCTAGAGAACAACACAGGAAGCAACATCTTTGACCTTGACTATAGCAATTTCTTACCAGACACATCGCCAGAGGCAAGGGGAACAAAAATAAAAAATGGCCTATTGGGACTTCATTGAAATAAAAATCTTCTGCACAGCAAAGGAAACAATCAACAAAACTAAAAGGCACCCATTTACTTTTTTGTTAATTTTCAGAGAGAGTGAGCACAAGTTGGGGAGAGGGGAGAGGGGAGAGGGAAGAGGGAAATGAGAGAATCTTAAGCAAGCTACATACTGAGTACAGAGCCCAACACAGGGCTTGATCCCACAGCCCTGAGATCATAACTGGAGCCAAAATCAAGAGCCAGACACTCAGCTGCCTGAGGCACCCAGGCACACCTCTTTTTAAAATGTTTGTTTATTTGAGGAAAAGAGAAAAAGAGGAGCAGAGAGAAAGGGAGAGAATCCTAAGCAGGCTTTGTGCTATTAGTGCAGACCCTGACGCAGGGCTCAATCCCACAAACCTTGAGATCATGACCTGAGCCAAAATCAAGAGGCAGAGATTTACCCCTCTAAGACACCCAGGTGCCCACCCCAGGATCCCCTTTTAACTTTTTTAAATTTTTAAAGAGACAGAGAAAAAGGTACCCATTTACTTTTAGTAACTATCAGAGCTCATTTACTGAAGACCTATGTGTCTATTTTTCTCTGAGATTCACCATTGAACAAATATTGACCAATTATTATGTTACATGTAAGAAATTCAACGTGCTCAAATAAGTTGAAAAAAAAAAAGCCTAATACAGTTAGAAGCTATTGCTAAAAAAAAAAAATCCTTAAACTTCTTTAATATAAGCCTTTTTATAAGGAATTAGCATTAGTGTGTGTACCACGACTACAAATTCAGGAGGTAAGAAAAGGAAATGAAGACATCACCAATGCCTAGTCTGGCGATCCAAACTGGCAGGTGCCTGATGCTGACTGTGATAATTGACCAGACACAGCTCTACTATAGAAATGACAAAGTAGGGCAGGAGTTAAGCAAAATTCAGTTAATCTTTCTGTGTAGTAGCAGCAACGAGTATCCTAAACAGAGAAGTGAGCACACTAAGGTGACCTCCACTGAAAAGAGTTAGGGTTAAATGTCGCTCCTCCTTTAGCTCATCCTCCCCCACCTATCTATGTACAAAGACTCCTGTTACCATGAAATGGAACTGTGCTCTTGGTAAATTTCTCCTGCATCTTCTCTGGGGAGACTGCAGAAGCCAACTCATTGTGGGTATAATGGATGGGACTTGCACTGGAACACTTCCCAGATGACGAAATTACCCTGTCAGTTAACTGTGTCTTGTAAGCAAAATACTTGGGGGTCTATGTGTACACGTGCTCTCTCAACCTCTGAGACACACACACACACACACACACTCAACATCTATGCTAAATTACCCGCTTCCAAGCTTCTTCTCCACACACCCATCTTTTCAACAAGGGCAGAGCCAGGAAGAGAAGAGCAACAGTCAGAAGCAGAAGCTACAGCCTCCTCCACCTTATCAATATAAATCTGGACCTGAAACTTCAATCCAGTGACTGTTTTCATTACTAATAAAGAATCCCATCACACGCTAAAAGGAGGGCAGGGCAAAGTTTACGCATTCCTTGTTGCTCACATTGTGCTTAGGTCTTATTTATAAGTGGTAAATGAATTTGTAAGTAACTATTACAGTCTTAAGTATATTTCTTTCTAGTTTTTTCTCTGAGAGAAAATTTTATGTCCATGTCACCACTTGGGACCCACCCTTTCCAACAGTTAAAAATGAACTTATAATGAGCATTTGTTGAGACTTTGCATGTGACCTACGTAAACACACAGTGTTGTGTACATTTAATGTATTCTCATTTTTCCATAAGTCATGTTCACTATCATCACTCATGTGAATGACAATGTTTAAAACCAAATGGCTAAATAAGATGAATACAAAACACTAGTTCACTTTTTGCAAGTATTGTCTTTATCATGATTTAAATAGCTTACTACTAAGAGCCACATTCCAAAGTTGCAATAGCCTATTTTTATCTTTCTGCTGTTATTATTCATTCCATAGAAGTGAGGGGCTATCTGGATTCATTTCAAATGTTCTTATTTTATATATCACTCTGAGGAAAACTTTTTTTCCAGATAAGTTGTAAAGAACATGTTCTGTTTTTTTTTTTTTTTTCTTTTTCTTTTAATGACAGGTATTTTATCATCTCTGGCCGTTTAGATGATAGGTGTGGGATCCTGTTTTATATGGCACCCTGCTACTGTGGAACTTTTCTTTTAGCTGCCTTAGAAAGCTGCTGCCAAACACAACAGTCGGCGGCAACTGTAAAAACGCTTTAAAACGCTAAAAAAAGAGTAAGTGAACAAGCAGCAATCTAAACATAAACTAGGGGACTATTCCCATGACCTACGTTCAAGGGAAAGAAACAGAGGAAAATGCAGAGAATTAATAGAATACCGATTTACAGCCACACTCACGGTCTTTAGAACAAGTATGAATCACCTCAGACAATTACCCGTAAGCGGCTGCACTAAAATTGTTCTGTCACATCTCGGACATTAAGTTAGAGGAGTATAATGTCATGAGGTTTTCTTCAAAAATGAGTGATTACAAGGTAAAATTTCAAAAGAGAAATTAGCATTAAGAATTTATTCTGATTTCTGTCCTTTTTTGTTAGAATGAAAACAAAGCAATAGGCAGAATTACGTGAGAAGACAATCACCAACCTCAACAATAAAAACCACTCAGTGCAGACCAGTTCAATGAAATCTAAAACACAAGCACACCTACAGAAAATCACATTGAAAAAAAATGGGATATTCTCGAAATTGCCCTTTGAAAACACCTCAGCATGTTGGTAGGTCATGTAGAAAATGGCTGGTATGACCTCTTGGAAAGACTCAATCTGGTAATATCTTTGATTCAGGCACACTGCTTTCTTACAGTCTTTTAACACATTTATTTAAAATACTTTTTTATGCATGTAACCACATGAGAATTAAAAGTGAAATATACAGCATATTATTTAGTGTTTGAATAAGTATCTTCAATTCAGATCAGGCCTGTCTGATGCTTTAAACTAAACACGTACTTTCATCTCTAAGAAAAGACTTTTTTATCAAAAAGAACGAAGTTTACTTGTGTGGAGCCCAGGGTCAGTCAGTCCATCTGTTAGTCAGGCAATCACATCCACAGGAATCCATTCATGGGCCTTATTGCCCTAAACACTCCCATACTATACTCCAATACTACAGGCAGCTCAAGGCAGAATGTAGACAGGAACACAGTACCAGAAGTACTTCTGCCTCACCACAGTTGTCCTCAAGAGCTACATTGGGAATTCCATCATTTATTGAATAATACTTTGAGCCTAGGAAGTGTTCATTAAATCTCAGTAGGTTAAGTCCTGAATTTACCAAGCCTAGAATAAATCATCTTGTTTTATGGCCCCATCTCACTTAATATGAGACTGGAAAGCATTTTCCTATTACTGCATACAGAGAGACTGCCTTCCCTTTTGTTCTAACCATCTTTTCTCTAAACTGGCTAAACAGCATGTATGGCCCTCTAGACAGGGTTCTAGCCTCAATCTTTCTAAGTGTCACTGGATGTGTCCTAGATTAGTTTCAAGAGTAATCAAACAATTTCTAGGGTTGTATAATAATACAATGTGACAACTGGTGACAATTTGCATTATTTCGGTAAAGAAGAATATTTTGTAAGAAGTGTTATAAACCCAATGGAAAATAAAAATATCTTGAAGAGAACTTAGTAAAATATAATATCTGAAATAATACTGTGATTGGTCATCAATTACTATTACCAAGAAATCCCCTTTTTCCTGACATTACCCTCAAGTCATACTTGTCTTTCTAGTTTTTCTTCAACAGTAATAAAATTTATGAAATGAACACTAACTGAATCAAACAGAGGCAACTTCATCAACACTTAAATATGATACAAGGGGCTCACATTTCCTTAAAATTAATGACAGCTCATAAAATAATGGTGAGCAATTCTATAAAATGTCAATGTAAAGGAAACAGGTCTAGTCTCCTAAAGCTGTTTGTGCTGTCCTTTGGAAAGTAACCGTGGTCTTCATTACATAGAACCAAATACATGAACAAAAGTCAGAGTCAGGTGTCCATACCAAAAAATCGAAAATGACGTGTTGTTATTATTTCAGGATGATTGATTCGCTATTCATTTCACAATACCTACTTAATAGGCACTAAGCAATGGGGGAAACAGTGACAGGCAAGGTCGCTACCTGTATAAATAACACTTACAGCCTAGGAAGCAGATACTTAAAAACTGTTTACCAAAAAATATATGATTATAAACAGTGACAACCAAAATGAAGAAAAGATATATTTTTGTTCTGAGAAAAATAAAAGTCACCTTGATATTTGAAAACAGACTCTGAAAAGTATTATTCTTACTGTTAATTTTCTTGTGTTTTTTGTTGCTTCCCGTGTTTTACAATTAAAATGACTTTAAATGTTTTAAGCCTTTTTATATCATCCTCCTCTAACAATGCAGAAATTGAGATACACATAACCAAGTATAGATAAGGTGTTCTACAGATACAGAGGCAGGCCATGGAAAGAGGGAATAAGAAGTTTGTTTTGGCAGAACCTTCAGCAATGAAGTAGAGAAATAGAGTTAAGGCTGGGGAAAGAAAGAAGAAGTTAAGGTACAGAGGACCTGGAATAACAGGCTAAAGTTTCCAGACTTTTTTTAAAAAAATTTTTTAATGTTTATTTTTGAAAGAGAGACAGTGTGAGTGAGGGAGGGGCAGAGAGAGAGGGAGACACAGAATCAGAAGTAGGCTCCAGGCTCTGAGCTGTCAGCACAGAGCCCGATGTGGAGCTCGAACTCACGAACCATGAGATCATAATCTGATGCTGAAGTCGGACGCTTAACCGACTGATCTACCCAGGCGCCCCATAAAGTTTCCAGACTTTTTTAATAGGGAGAAGACAATCTCTAAAGAGCTTAGAATAGGAGTTTGAGAAGGCTGATATTTCTGGGAGATTTCAGAAGCAACAGGGAAATAGTGCTTAAGAATATTATGTCAGTGACATTCACTATAATAAGTTAACAAGGGTGTGGATTACTATGGCACTGATAGACCGAAAAGAAGAGACAAGTATAGGCTATACTGAGGAAAAATAATTTTTATGTCAGCTGATTAGATATAGATTTAGAAGAGACCTCTGAGCACTGAGAACTGATGAGTTATTAACATAAAGCAGGATGGTCAATAAGGAGATTCATTTTGACCCAAGTGCGTCTGCGGTACTCACTGCACATCTAGATGAAGCTCATCAGAGAAGGCAGGACCAGAAGTATAGATTTGTCATCTTCTATTTATTTGTCATCTTCTATTTATTCATTTTTTAATGTTTGTTTATTTTTGAAAGAGAAAGAGAGACAGACAGTGCAAGCAGGGCAGGGGTAGAGGGAGAGGGAGACACAGAATCCAAAGCAGGCTCCAAGTTCTGAGCTGTGAGCACGGAGCCTGATCTGGGGCTCAAATCAAGAACTGTGAGATCATGACCTGAGCTGAAGCTGGACATTCAACCTACTGAGCCAACCAGGCGCCCCTAGATTTGTCATCTAGGAAATTATTGAAAGCAGAACGTTAAGGGAACCTTAAACTGATACGATGTCAGAGATGTAAACGAGCAGCTGGGAAGTAACTGAATGAGGATTACAGAGAATAACAGAAACAGGGGAATGAGATGAGAATGCAATCAGTGAGCACAAGTGCTAGGGAGAGATTGAAGGATCCAAGGGATGAACACAGGTATTAGATAGGAAAGGGAGAGAGGCTGGCTTAATGGCTACTAATCATGTTTCAAAGACCAGAGCCAAGTCTCAGAAGTGATAACTGTTGCCACATGACTGTCAACTCTGGATAGGCTTTATCTTAAGAGAAGATTTAGATGGCTCCCTTTGCCTTGTCTATGTTAGATGTATTTCTCTAGCAAATATAAATTCTAAAAAAAGTGAAGAGTACATATCCACATTTCTGATTAATAGGAGATTTTATTTGGAAGGTATCATCATGATGACCCTCATCAATACTTCATTCTAAGAGAGAAAAAAGTGAGAACACCTGAAGATATTCAGATTATTCATGAAGTCAGTAAAAGTAGTAAATGGACAACAGCCTCCTAAATTGCTATGAGTCTTATCTACTCATTATATTGGACCTTATACTCAGGTAGGCTTAGGATGGAATTTGCATTAACTTTGTAGGACTTAAAGGATAGAAGATGTTTCCTCATAGGGATTTTTCTTTTATCATGTCTCAGTGTGTGGGCTAATACTTTGGAAAAAACATAGTAAATTAGTAATTATACCAGGCTAATATTACAATTTACAGTATTTGCTAAATTTTGGCAAAGTTGAATTAAAGATTCAATTAAAGAATTATGGATTTACATACCTGTGGTACCCATCTGGAGGACACGAAGCTGGTCACTTCTATTACAGACAAGCCAGTTTGGGAAAGTTGATTGATAAATTCAATTTTTATATCTGTAGGAACTATAACCTATGAAAGCATTAAATTATTTTATAAGTAATTTGCATAGGGTCTATTGAAGCATAAATAGAAAATTACTTCCTAACAAAAGCAAAACATATTTAAGATGCATAAATTCAAGTAGCAATTCAGAACAAACATAATCGTGTAATATGTGAAATCCATCTAAGTCTTTAGAATCTTAATATTTTGATTCAGCATTTAGAACAACTATATTACACTAGTATCCAACTACCTTTTCATTCTGCAATCCATCCCTAGGTCCAACTTCTACTATTTTAACATACTCGGGGAGTCCAGATAACTGGGATGTTTCCTGAAATAGAAAATACAAGGCAAGAAACACAGGTAATGGTTAGATCATCAAACTTGCTTATTTGAAAAATAAAACAATTACACTTTGTTAAATAAAATTCTTAGCCCAGAAAGCTAAATCTAACACAGTTCTATAATCCAAATATCAAGTTTATGTTATCAGCAACATGAGATCATTTTTTCTTCTAGCTCAGTAATATTAAGTCATTAGATGAAAATTGGAAAGATTAATTTCTAAAATATAACTGTGGAGAAGGTAACATACTCAGGATTTAAAGAGAAAGTTTGTTGAATAGCTCTACATGTACTGATAAAATTTACTATTGTTAGAATTCATTACAAAAATGTCTCTTTATATTAACATACTTCTACCAAGCACAGTCATAATGCCACACTCCATATGTTGAACTTGAGGAATGTGTTTGTGATTCTGTGGTCTGTGCCCAGAAAGCTAAGACTAGACAAAAAGGTATGCTGCTTATTTATTTTCTGTGTCATATAGCACAACCAGCATCTAAACACGTCTCCCTGAAGGACACTCTAGGAGTGGTCTAAACCCTCAATATTCCACTGGGAACACCTAGTTGTAACCAGGTGCAATACTCTGTTCCACATTTTGCCCAAATCTGAAATGGCAGAGGGTCTAGATTTGAACCTCTAGCCCAAAACCAAGTATTACAGACACATATTTAAAAAGAGATTAGTTTATGGGGCACCTGGGTGGCTCAATTGGTTAAGTATCTGTATTACAGACACATATTTAAAAAGAGATTAGTTTATGGGGCACCTGGGTGGCTCAATTGGTTAAGTATCTGGCTCTTGATATCTGCTCAGGCCATGATCTCACTGTTCATGAAATCGAGCCCCACATTGGGCTCTGTGCTGACAATGCAGTGTAGGTCTTGCTTGAGATTCTCTCTTTCTCTCGCTCTCTGTCCCTCTCCTGTTCACATGTGTTCTCTCTCTCTCTCTCTCTCTCTCTCTCTCTCATGCTCTCAAAATAAACTTTAAAAATAAATCAATAAAAATAAAAACACAGTCTAAAATAGGAAAAATAGGAACTACCTTTCTAAGAATTTTATTGCAGTTAAAATGGTACCTCTGGGCTATGTTAAACATGGGTAACTATTATCTATTTATTCAATGGGTAGCTGATAGAATCCATCAAAATCAGTGGGACCTGTACTTCAGAGAGTACTTTAGACTTGCCTTTCAATAGGGATGATGAATGCAGGCCAACCAATGTGTATCATCCATGTAGCAATCATTGACATATACTGGTTAAGTGGTTTGGATGTAGGACCCAGTTTGTTTCTAGGACATAGAAAATTGCTCCTTTTAGGGGTATAGCTGATATGTGGTCTTATTGGCATTGTGTGCTAATTAATTCAGCAAAAGAACCTAGATAATCCCTGCTATAATGTTTACATACCATCCTCAACATCTCCATTAAACTGGTCAATTTAATGAGCAAAAATTAACCAAAAAGGAAAAGAATTCTCATCTCTACATCTTCTGAGCAGGTTGTAATGGAAGCATGGGGCTTCTCATCTTTATGCTCAGTTTTGGAAGCAACCATGAAACCATGTCTCATTTATGGTGGCCATAATTTCAAGGCAACAAATAACAGGGATGGCATGGGAAGGTGGAGTGAGAAGCTCCTTCTTCCTTGTTACCCCCAATCCTCAATCAGCAGAAATAAAAAACAAAAACAAAACCAGCCAATCTTAAGCCACGTTATTTCATTATTACTGATTGTTTCTTGAAACTGCACCTTCAACAGCAACTAGCTTGGAGTATACAGGGATGAAGAGTATTTCTTTATTAAACAGGAATGTCTTAACATCCACAAGGAACATAGTATTTTTTTAGGGTGGTAACAACATGCTGAATGCAATTAAAGAACTTGAAACCCTCCTTTACAACCCTGTAGTAGCTAGCAGAAACAACAATCTGAAAAAACTGAAGAAGGATCCTCTACCAAGTACAGTCATTTCAAAGTGTTAGGTAGAAGCTAGATATGAGCAGTGAGGAGAATGCTCCAAGGCAGAGTCCAAGTACTGGAGGAGGAAAGATAGACACAGGAGCTGGAGGCAAAGATGGTGACAAATAAGCTATACCTTTAAAGTCAGGGAGCACAACATGCTGATCTGATGGCTTCTAAGACCTTGAGGCTGATAGACCAAAGAGCCGCAGGTGCAGAACTTGCTATCTCCTGGTCCACCTCTGCCCCAGGAGAGCCTCTACACTCAGTATAATGCATTTGCATAGTACACATACAGCCCTGCCGGATGGACAAAGGCTGGCATGATGATTCCACAAATGTAGTAGGGTCAAAAATTCCCACTCTCAACCTGTGGGGGGAGTTCTAATAACAGGAAGCAGCCTCCATTAGAGACCACCCCACTGTACCTCACAGCATCCCCCCAGCTGAGAGAGCCCCAATAATATGGAATCCAAGAACAGCCTAGGGGCTGGTTCCACCTCCTGGAACCTGCCTGCTCTCCCACCTTGGGAGTGTAATTTGCTTTAATAAAACTGCTTTGTGCTCGCTCCTCTCCTTCTGGCTGTCTTTATTTGAGCAGGAGCACAGATCCCCTTGTAAATCTTCTCATGGGGAATCCAAGGACTGAGACCTCCATTCCTACAAGGCAGACTCTCTCACCCATAACAAAAGCAGAATATGAATTCGCTTGACATTAGATCTCTTCTTGAATATAATGCTATTGTTTTGTCTTTCTAGGCATGGATATGCATTTCCTCTACCAGTGTATCTGAGAAATCCGAAAAATTTGAAATGTGTTTTCCTTAACAGCAAAATAAATAAATAAATAAAATCAATTTAACACTTGAATATGTGTGATTTGAGAGCCCTCTCATGATGATCTTTAGCCTTTTTCTAGTCATTACTGTCTCTGTATTGATTTCTCTAAGGTGCTTCAGCTATACATAAACAGATGTCTACTGGAAAAATTCACCTCAATGTTGTCCAAGTACATAGAGGCGATTCAAGACTGATCTCATTATTTTCCCCACTTCATGCCTCTCCTCAGACATTCCCCCACCACATGTTATTCTTTACCTTGTTTCTTACCACTTATATCTAAGTTGTCCATTTATTTTGCATATACCCAGCATCTAGCACAATGCAGAACACTTAGACTATGCTCAGTAATTACTTGTTGATTATTTACTGAATCTCTTCTGTCGCTGACTTCATTGAAAATTGTCATTTTTCTTCCTCACCCGGTCTGTTGCTATAGCTTCCTAGGTAGTGTTCCTAATCTTGTTTTTCCATGATTAAAATCTTTCAGCATCCAGCAGTCACCTTCAGAGCAATCTATCAGTCTAAGGAAAGATGATATATGACAAGTCTCTCATCTTCTACCACTGCCTCTACTTCATGCATCCTCTGATTTTAGCCAGGCCAAAATCATGTCTTCCACACTTTCATGTCTGTATATTTGAGGTTTCTGCTGGTTAGAAATACCTTCCATCTCTAGAAAAGATTTTCCATCAAACCCATTTCTCTTCTTCATGAACAAAGGAATGAAGTATAATTCTCCCCTTTGTAACAGTTATATCTGAACAAATTCCAATCAATGTGATGTAAGGATGAATGATATGCACCACTTTTAGGTTTGGCCCATGAAAATATACCATGTACATTCCTCCATGCTCCTTCCCTTTCAGCAAGCTTGATGCAGAGGAGTATGGCAAACTTGAAAGCTAATAAAGACCAAATGAAACCAAAAGTAAATCAACGACAATAATGAGGGGACTGTATCTTTCAATCACTGTTTAAATAAGGACACCATTCCAATAAGAAGCAATCATTTTATATTTTACGCAGACAAAAATAATTATCAACTCTTTTAGACCATTTACATTAGAGGTAGATCTTTTATAGTTACTAATTGTGAAGAATGGTTAAGGGTCTGAAATTTTATCCTACTTGTAAGCTAACTAATGAAACTATGGATGCTGGTGGAAGGTACAAGACATCTGGGAGTGGGGAGCTTATTACTCATAGCACTCACGGCAGTGGCAGTAGCTAGAGGATCAGGCTTTATGCTCGTTCCTCAAGCCCCAACTCCTAAAGGGAGAAGCGAAGAAGGCTAAGCGACACTTGCACAAACAACGGGTTGAACTGCAGGAAAGGAACCCCAAGCACAGTGAACCTGAACCTTTGGTAATAGGCGATAAGCATGATCTTTTCATAGCTATAGAGGTAAACATGTTTGTTATACTTGACTATGAACATGCCTACCTTTTGCTTTGCAGAAGACATCATCTCTATCTTCTAAGACTTTAAGCTGTTCCACACAAACGAAAAGCTGTTCCCAGTATAAAGATTCTTTTCTGGGGTGCCTGGGTGGCTCAGTCAGTTGAATGTCTGACTTTGGCTCAGGTCATGATCTCACTGTTTCAGAGTTCGAGCCCTGCATCAGGCTCTGTGCTGACAGTTCAGAGCCTGGAGCCTGTTCCGGATTCCCTGTCTCTCTCTCTGTCTGTGCCCTTCCCCCGCTCATGCTCTCTCTCTCTCTCTCTCTCTCTCTCTCTCAAAAATAAACATTAATATTTTTTTAGAAAGACACACACACACACACATACACAGAGAGAGAGAGAGAGAGAGAGAGAGAGAGAGAGAGAGAGAGAGAGGTAGCGCAAGCAGGGTAGAGGGAGAGGTGAAGAATCTTAGGCATAATCCAATGCCCAGAGCCCAATGTGGAGCTCAATTCTACAACCACAAGATCATGATCTGAGCCGAAATCAAGAGTTGGACACTTAACCGACTAAGCCACCCAGACACCCCCTCCAATACAATATCTTTTCAATTCTTGAAAAGATAGTCTAGAACCAAGACAATTATAACTCTGCTTGCAGACATACAGAAATTTAAGACATGTATGAAGAATTATTTCCCAATAATATCTACTCTTCCTTTTTATACCATCTTGATTTTTGGCAAATTTTCCCAATTAGTAAGCCACTCTGTTGGCTTCTGCAATTATGAACAGAGCCTGAGACCAAATTTGTTCAATTCATCTCATAAGATATTTAATTAAGGCTACTCTCCATGAAACTACAAGTGATAGGATAAAGCCAAACAGCAGTACTGATTTTAGCCATGTCCTCCTCCTCCTCTGAAGGGTCCTCGACCCAACCAGCTGAATAAATCCTATGTAGTAGAGACTCTGCACCAGTAACTAAGAGTTGTTTACCACTCTATGGTGGTGGATATGTTGCCATGCTCACGACGATGATGGATCAGACAGCAAATTATGGTAATCCAGGTGATGGGAGAGGATCAGCAGCTTGATTCGAGGGGACCTCATTAGAATGTGGGCCTCTTGTGTTTCAATCAGCAAAATTCATAGCTCCCAAGGATAGGTCTTTTTCAGTCTATACATGTCCAAATGGCAAATAAGCTAATACACTGACCACACTCCAAAGTCAGTTAAAAAAAAAAAAAAAAAAGGTAGGGGTAATATCCTTAAGTTCTCCTGAGTGGGTGTTGGGAGCCATTTTGGACTCACAGGTTGAGACCACTCCCTGTGTAGAAAAGGTGGTTGAAGCACTTATGAGCTGTCTGGATATTGGTGTGATTTGTGGAAATGTTAGGCTCCTATTGTGTAAATTCACTCATTCACAAGCAAAGGACAAGCATTGGGAATTCTGTCCTTGCCAGACAGGTTGCACCTCCCCTATTGTAGGAAAGGAACCCCAAGCACAGTGGGGAAGAATAGGCGGAATGACTCCTGGCCTATTTATAGATAATTAACATAGGCAGGCCTAGGTAACTTCCTGCTCTCTCCTCCTGCCTTAAATTTATATGCTAATTAACTTGAAAACAACTTGCAAGATTGAGGAAATCGCAACTTTACTGATAAAACACATAATTGTTAAAACTATGCTTAGTGATGGGCTGTCACTCATTGCTGTAGTGTAACTCACTACTTTTAAATAAAGACACGGAGGCCAGCAGGGCAGAGATGACAGAATTGCCAGGGCTGCCTGCTTGGTCATCAGACTCCATCTCTCATGTGGCTCTCTCATTTCCTTTCTCCTGACCGTCCATCCTTCGAGGACCCCTAGATTCGCTGGAACTGGACCCCGGCAAGTGGGTAGAACCTATTTTTAGTTCTGCACAACTGTCACAGAGGTTGTAAAACTGCAGCGGCCCTGTGCACATCTTCAGGTTTCAGCTTAGCTAAAACATCATCCAACCAGGCCAAGGCCTCAGGAAAAGCACTATGACTGGAAGGGTGCCACTGAATTAGTAGCTTTGCTTTTGGCAGTGGGGTGGGCAGCAGAGGGCAACTGCTACTTTTTGTGTGTAAAGCTGAGATTGCACTGGGGACAGACAGGCTTACCACTTTCTTGAATATACCATTTCCATTTGATTAGGGAGGCCCGCTGAGGTTGTGCTGTTAGTTATCTCCAAAATGAAAATAGGCCATAGAGTCACAACGCCTTCATGATGGAGGTGTCTGATTTCAGCAAGAGCTCAATAGTGAGATAATACCTGATTTTCAAAAGATACCTGGTAGCTGTGTCAGGGCAATGAAGGGTCCAAATTCCTAAACAGCACCTCTAAGTGGATGCTGCCTGACTTTGTCAAAAGTTCCAATTTGCAAAATCACCAGTCATAGAGAAGTGTAGCTCAAAATGCTCAGGAGGATTCAGGGATTCCCAAGGGATTCTTCACTTCACTACATGCAGCTCTTCCTAATTGAAATGATCCTTTCTGGCACTTATGGGACAAAGAACCACAATCCCATCACACATCAATTTTTACTGTATGTTCAGTTGTGGAATCAACAACGATACACTGAATTGACCTGAACAGCTCCTCCTCCTCCCCGGCCTAAAGGTTTCTTTCTCTTTTCCCATTGAGAACACTGCCCAAACCTCATCAGTTGAAAACAGGACTCCCACCCCTGGGCCTGAGTAGGATGATGACTTTGACAGCTTTATATGACAGCCAAAAATGTTTGGTCCTCTCTCTCTCTCCCCAGAGCTCCCCAGCATACTCAGATCGATGAGCTCATGAACTAATAATCATCTTTTTCCTTAAAGCAGATGGAGGAAGAAGAATGGAAATGATCTAGGGGCACAAAGGGAGAGCTTACTTCCCATTTTGGGCAGCATAGTAGCTGCTCACCAGCTCAATCAAATGAACTTGCAATGTTTGTAAACCACACAAAGTCCTACATTACACATCGAAATCATCATTATTAATACTATTGATTTTATCTTGGGGAACCCAAGCATCCACGACTACATTAGTTTCCAGCAGGATAATGGGGGGTCTGTTCCCTCTGGGTGACATGGACTTGACTTGCACATCATCTGTCATAAAGATAATTTCTCATAACTGTTCATCCAGTCACAATATATTAGCTAAGGGAGTTTTGCAAAGTGGCAAGGCTGACTATAAAATTTATCTAGCATTCTTTGCTCATTTTCTAATATGTTACCTTTCAGTACTATAAACACAATCTGGGGCAGTAGGATTCCCCCATACTAGTCAGTGACTGACTCATCTATGGTTCCTCACAGGAGTTTGTCTATCCCAGCCAAGTCTCTCCAATAGGGCCAAAGTTTCTGTACAGCAGCCAGAACTCACAGACTCAGAGACCTTTTGCTGTCATGTCCAATTATAGCTAAGTTTGCCATGACAGACTGCAGGACAGGCTAAGTTGTAAGAAGGTTCAGTTACTGCTATTCCTCTGCCACAATTGTTGTTTACCCCATACCCTCAATCCCAACTGAACCAAAGTTCTTATGATTCACCCAATTTCTTTTCATAACATTGGCCAAATTTATTTCCTCTATACCCCTAATAATTGTTGATGGAAACAGGGAAGAGAATCTTTAGTCCACACAGTGTTCATCTTAGTGCTAGTTGTTACAATGGGTGGACCTGAGGCAGGAAGTTCCCCTGCCCCTAGGAAAGTTAACATAATCAAGGCATCACTCAACCCTTGAACCCAGTTCCTGGAAATCAGGCTGCAACTATCTTCCCAATTTCTTATCATTAACAGACAATAAAACAGAAGACCATATTTTGGTCAGTTAACTAAAAAACCTGTTAAGTATTTTCATTACTAACTTCCAGATTCTTCCCTCAAATCCCTTTAACCCAACAGAAAAGTTCTCATTCTTCCTGTTTCAGGAAGGCATGTCTTCCTCTACACCCCATCCTCATTAACTAAACGTCACAACCTCTGAAGGACTAAGATTTTACCCTACCTGCTAGCTCCTAAGCAACTCTGTCACAGTTTTATGGGTGCTAGCAGAAGATATGCAACTCTTGAATCAGAGACAAAAACTTTATTATTCACTTTCACAGCAGTCAGAGCATCAGAGCGTCAACATTTTCTTTCACTGGTTCCTTGAGCATGACAGTAGAGGTGCTTGGAGGAACCTAAGTATTTCACAGTTGGACGGTTAGCATGCCTGCCCTTTGCTCTGTTTCCCAAGGTTGTTTGCCAGACAAACACCTTGAAAAGACATTTTCAAAGAAAGTTAATCAATGCCTTGCTAATAACACATACAAAAATGCAAGAAATCCATGAATAATTGCTTCTCAACCTTATTACTTCAATTAATACTCAGTTATTATTCTCAACCAAATCTCTTATTCATTTTCTAAGAATCTATTTGTCTTCTACTCAAGACTCTTCTGACCTCCCCACACTGAGTAATTTGATTTCTATTATCCTATAACACTCTGTAGAGACTTATCTTAAAATATAACTGTAAGTACCACTTTGCCATTTTCTCGTATTTGATTATAAATCTTCAGAGTCATCAGAATGGACACATACTAAACACTCAAATGCTGTTCGTTAAATGAATAAGTGAGCTTACATCTAACTTCAGAAAAGTAAGGCTGACCTTTCATCTATCCAACACATATTAGTATCATTATTGTAGGTATGACATATGGAAATAAACTAAACAAACAAAAATCCCCACCCATAATAAGCTCACACTTTAGTGGCACAGGGCTCTGCATGCTACCTTCTAAGAGCAGGGGCAGTGGGGGCACAACAATTTTTTTTTACAGTGAATATCTAACAGTTGATAAATGTCTTAGATGTTCCAAGGAATTGAGTTTAAAAAAAACTGGTCTGCAGAAGTTAACAACACAGTCTTTAAATAGGTCTATAGTCTGAATTTATTTTTATAGCATTAAAGGCTCTATGTTACTGAGCTCAGTGCATCCTGTTTAATGTGGAGTCATGTATGATCCTGGCAAAGAACAAAAGATGTATTATCCAGAACAAGGCTTTCAAAAAACCATGTTATATGGCTGAATGTATGCCCACATTTGGTATCAGATTTCTAATGGTTCACTTTCACAGAACAACAACAAAAGCAATACTATCTCTCATTTATATGTTGCTTTATTATTCCTAAGTACTTTTCTATCTACGTTTCATCTTCAGGGTGAAGCTTCAGGTGAAGCTACCCTGTGAGTGTGGCAGAACTGAAAGACAGATTAAATGACTTACTAAGGTTACCCAACTAAGTTCCCTGGCTCCTTTTCTAGTTTTCTTTAGGATGAGATTAAATATACCACCAACTATTGAGCTTAAGGTTGTGAAATAATGAACCATTCTTTTATGTAGAACATAAATGGGCTGCTTTACTTCCATTTTTCAATCTTACATAAAATTAAATGGAAGGCATATTTTGATGGGGATTTCTCTGAAATCTTAATGGGGTGTGTGCATGTATTTATTTTTATATTTACACATAAAATATATACGGGAGGCTTCTATATATACAATCTACTCTCCTGATGGTGACAGATGATTCCTTACTATTCACTCTACAAATGCTTTTTTTTCCCCCTAAGAAAACGAGACTATCCACAGGAGAAATTTCCCAACAGATTTTTATATGTTCCACTCACTTCATTTCCTGAGGAGTAATTTTATGTGTAAATAAAGTCTTTATAATATTGACATATCCTGTTTCATGGTCAGTATTCTTCCCACGGAGAACTGCTACACCAGCCAAATCAAATGCTCCCACTACACAGATGACAAGTCTGAATCAGGAAACTAAGATTTTCTTTTGAAATTAAATTGACTTTTTAAGGGAGCATAAACTAGATGTCCACTTTTCCACAAGAATCTATTTTTTTTCATCCCATCTGAAATATGCTCATGGTGCATTTTGCGGTAACATTAAACTCTCCACATTCTGCTATTTGTTATTTCTTAGATAGTTCCCTGTTAACCTAACATAATCGAAAATACATCAAGCATTTTCAATGATAGTATAGATATCCACGGAAACTTTGGTCCTCTGGAACATTCTAAAGACATTTCTTTCTCTGGTGCCTTTCCGGGATAAAGGGCTGAATCAACAAAGCTGATATTTGAAACCCTTCTTTCAGATATCCATGTCCCAGTGTTCATTCAAAGGCAATCTCTGGCAGTTTAAGAAGATATCAACTTGTAATAAGGTAAAAGTGAGTTTGTAATGTACTATTAAGTCACCTCAAACTTTATGAAATATATCTTAATTTACAAAATCAAAAGGTAAAAGAAGGGATCTACTTACCTTTTAATAATTTTCGACAGCTAAAACAAAGAGTGGAATATATCCGGTACTTTGTTCCCAACTGCATTCAGTCGATGTTTAACAGAGATTATGAACTAGCTCTAAAAACGTGAACACTCTTTTCTGTACATATGTATGCTAATATTTGTCCTAGGTACTAAATGGAAAATTAATGCTGGGTGTCAGTGCAGATATAAAGCATAATTCAATATTAATTCCTTCTGGAAATACATAAATTATATGAGAGAACTTAAATACAAGTATTACAAAAAAGCCTAACAATATTATATAAAATTATCTGCCATAAGAGCAGATTGAAATATAGAATGATGAACAATATAAAATCTAAATTTATTAATTTTTTACATGAGTCTCTTAGCATCTCCATCACTTAAGTTCATTTCCCAGTTAAATGAATTCCATTTTTAAAAGTATCTTAAGCAATAAATGTATACATACATACTTAATAGTCATTCACAGATTGTTTTAATATAAATCCATAACTATGTTATCAGCAAAATTGTGTATGAGACTGCAAATACTGATTAACACAGACTGTGTGAACAGTTTATAAAATATGGATGGTAACAGAAACAAAAGTAGGATGAAACACATATAAGGAGAAAAACTGAAGAAATCAAGAAAAGTAGTTTTTAATCCAAGATATCTATCATCTGTCCAATAAAAGCATTGAGATAAATTTCAAAGAATTCACAAAGGAAAAATTTCTATGCATTGATATAGCATGAGATCTTGCACACACAGTTATGCTTCTTCAAATGGTGGCTATTAGGCTATTTAATTTCAAGAAATAAAGGTATTTATGCCTACATTCATGGCAATTTAATAAAATGAAATAAACTTTATGAAAAATTAGCCATCTATACATTTTATTACTATTATTACTGTATTAAAGTTTAAGATGGTAATAAAAGTGTTAATTAGAAAATCAAAGGAAAAAGTTTGACTTGAAATATTTAAAGTATAGAAAGTTACCTTTTCCTTGATGTCTTTGCTAACCGATATTTTTTAACCACTACCATTGTTTTTGCCTTTTACAGACACAACAAGGAACCAGACTGATTGAAAACGTGCACACACACACACACACACTCACAGGAAAAACTCCAACTCCCAGGAAAAATATGGGATATGCCATGTAATACACCAAGTTTCATCACAGACATATTTTTAGGATGATAATTTTTTTAAAACAGTAACTTATAATAGAACATGCAACTAATTATGTTAAGCTAGCTATATAAGTAGCAAGACTTTATAGCCACGAAGTTTAAGAAAACTATTGGAAAACTTAGTATTTGTCAGAGTTTTAAAGTTCATATGCCCAACATGGTATGGCGATGCTTTTGCTGGGGAAATGGCTTAGAAGCCACAATTCATTGCTCTAAATAGTTGCTTAAGTTTGGGTCGCCATTATTATTGACAAAAAGAATTAAAGTGCTTTACGTGACTTTTTGGTTTTGCCATGTTGACTGTTTAACAATGGCAAACAGTGAAGTCACATCAGAGATGTGCTGGCGGTTTTCAGCTTTATAATACTCTTTATTAAGTATAATAAGACTAGACACCTGAAGAATCCATTTGAACCTTGAATAAAGTTTAGATGTTAATGAAGTCCCTCTATCAAAATATTTCTTTACATAATATATATGTTCTGATCATCAAAGATCAAAATGCCTGAGAACTGCATGGTTACAGACATACACAAAAATTCTCTGGAAGTAATAAACTAATTAATAATTGATGGTACTCACATCTCATCATATGTAAACAGTTTAACAGTTGTGAGTGATGAATTGACTGCTAAAAATGGTGGAGTAAAAGACTTATAGAGATACTACCACATGCTAGTGAAATTACATAGAATCTTTATCTTTAGAAATTTTGCTTTCCATTAATGATGGACTATGGTGCATGTTTGAGTGTGCTGCTCAGCTATCCCTTTCAGGACTGAGACATTCCCCGAAGGTGAAGCTTTGGCGGTTGAGGACCCTTCACTTAGCCTTTTTTCAGGGACTGCCCTCAACTGAAGAAAGCCGTCTTACCCAGTCTCATCTCCTCTCTGTCATCGTCCAAGGAGAGGTTTACACAGGAATGTAATAGCCCGGACCCTTTGCTGTAAGGCAGTGCAACTCCAAAGGACCTTACTAGCTCCGAAGACCCTAGTGGGACTCAGACCTTTACTGTGACATCGCAGTTCCCCTTCTCCTTCTGTCTTGTCCTACCTGCTCCACTTCCTCACAAGTACTGTCAAGGGCACCAACTTCCCACACACAAATGCTCCTCCAAGAACCTGTTCCTTGAGGAACCAGACCTAAGAATATTGGTGCCAGAAGTGAAGTGAGGAAGTAAACTCTAAAATGGGACTTAGGAGATAGATCACTTATTATTTATTTTTCAGTTTGCCCTCATCTTTGAAAGTAGATGAGATATTAATGGTCCCTGGTAACCTGTAGCACTGCCACTGTTACAAGATTCACTGGTTCTATAACAGGGTAAGTTTTGTCCCGCAGGGAATTATTGGCTATGTCTGGAGACATTTTTGGTTGTCACAAGTGCTGGGAACTACTGGCATCTAGTGGGTAGAGATTAGGTATACTGCTAAACATCTTATGATGCACAAGACAAGCCTCCACAACCAGATATAATCCCACATAAATATAAATAGTGTTGAATGTCAGGCGCCCTGATCTATATAACTGAAGTGATTGAAGGATAAGGTTGTTCAGTTAATTGACGTTAGCTGCTCCAATAAAGAGTCAAGATTCATCTCCTGGTTTATATAGCAGAGCCAATTTTCTGACCAAAAACCAAATACCTGAGGAAAAAGAAAGAAAGAAAGAAACCAGATTCCCATGTCAAAGAGCCTATAAAACTACGGCAACTATACATAGTCATTTAATTAATTACCCTTCTATGAAATGGAGGTCGTACAGGGTTAATATCCAAAATATATAAAGAACTAATATGGGGCACTTGGATGTCTCAATTGGTTAAGTGTCATACTTGGGCTCATGTCATGATTTCGTGGTTTGTGGGTCTGGTCCCGCTTCTGGCTCTGTGCTGACAGTTTAGAGCCTGGAGCCTGTTTCGGATCCTGTGTCTTTCTCTCTCTCTCTCTCTCTCTCAAAAATAAACATTAAAAAAAAGAACTTATACAACTCAACACCAAAAATAATAATCCAAATAAAAATGGGCAGAGGACCTGAACAGACACTATTCTAAAGAAAACATTCAAATGGCCAACAGATGCATGAGATGATGCTCAATTATCACTATCATTAGGAAATGCAAATCTTAGCCATAATGAGCTATCACCTTACACCCATCACAATAGCTAGAATCAAAAAGACAAGAAGTAGTAACTGATGGTTAGAAAGTGAAGAAAAATAACACTCATGCACTGTTGGTTAGGAATGTAAATTGGTGCAGCCACTGCGGACAACAGTATGGAGGTTCCTCAAAAAGTTAGAAATCCCATATGATCTAGTAATTCCACTACTTGGTATTTACCCAAACAAAAAAAAAACCACTAATTCAAAAATATATAAGCGTCCCTATGTTCATTGTAGCATTATTTACAGTAGCCACAATGCTTAAGCAACATAAGCATCCCTCAACATACAAATGGATAAAGAAGATGTGGTATACACATACACTCAGAAATATTACCCAGCCATAAAAAAAGTATAAAGTCTTACCATGTGCAATGTCATGAATGGACCTAGAGGGTATTATGCTAAGTGAAATAAGTCAGAGACAAAGATCATATGATTTCATTTATACTGCAATCTAAAAAACAAAAAGCAGAAACAGACTCATAAATCTAGAGAAATAATGGGTGCCAGAGGGGAGGGGGTGGGAAGATTGGCAAAAAGGGTGAAGGCAGGGGGGAGGTACAGGCTTCCAATTGTGCAAGGAATAAGCCAAGGGGAAAAGCACAGCTCAGGGAATACTGTCAATGGTACTGTAATAGGGTTGTATGGTGACAGATGGTAGCTATACTTGTAGTGAGCATAGCCTAACATACTGACTTGTTGAATCAATAGGTTGTACACTTGAAACTAATGTAATGTGTGTCAACTATACTTCAAATAAAAAATAATAAAACATTGGCAAAGCATTGAGGAAAAAAAAAACAAATGGAATAAAATGTAGATCAAAATAGCTCTGAAGAATGTTGGCAAAACCATGCATAATGCTGCACATGTAGTGGTCATAAGGCAACAGGCACAAACAGTTCGTTCATTCATTCATTCACATAATTCTAACTGGATAGCTAACAGAGGCAAAACCCTATTCTAGAAATTGCTCTAAGAAAGCCCATATGGATATGGAAATCAATTTTCAAGGAGTTACTCTAATTAGAACATTCCAAAAATAAATCATTAGTAACTCTAGTAGCTTTGTTTCTAATACTATTCCTGAAGCAACTCTTAGACATCTTCTAAAAACCATGGTTCAAGGGCCATCCAGTGTGGTAGTGCAAAACTCTGAAGATAAACAAACTGGCTCTACCACATTATTGATGCACAAAGCTGGCTCTATCATGTACTTTGATGTACAAAGTTGAGGAAATAATTTGATTACTGTTCCTCATTATCCTCTGTCTGAAGTGGTATGTGGCTCTCCTCTGAGCCAAGTGGTCCTTGGCTTATATGTGTTGTGAAGATTGAGTATGAATACAAATCATTTAGCATTTAGCTTGGTGAGGATTTAATACTTGACTGATTAAGTATGTGACTTTCTTAAAGCTAATATGAAGGCATGGAAAGCTTTTCTAATATTTAAAAAAAGGATAGTTTAAAATTATTTCATTATCACTTTCAAGCACATCTATTTGTTTAAAAGTTACAATGAAAGGAGTCATTGTCGATAGCAGAGGAATCTAGAGTTCTAGCCATAATCAAAGTAATGCATGGAAATTATTCAAGGTCTTTCAGCAAGGAGCTCAAAACACTTTGGAGACATTATCCTGTTCTGGAGGCTGCCAACAATTTCATCCACCTTCAGTGCTGACACCATCAACTCCACCCATCCTGTTCCACTTGGCAATGTCAACCTCAGTTTGAACTTTTGAGAGGCAACAGAGGGCACTCACTTCATTAAGAGGGTAAGTAAGAGCTCATATTCAAAACGTGGCTGAATAATGCCATGAACAAGCATAGGAGTCACAGTTATTTCCTTGTTGGAAATGTTCTCCTGGAAAAAAACGAATTTAAAAGGCAAATTAAATACATTAATAATTCTGATTGGCACCATGCTCAAGGCAAGAGTATCTAAAAAAGACCTCTATCATCATCTTCACGAGCAAGATTTTCATTTCTCTTCTTTCACCCCAGGGAGCTTTCTTTCATCTTCCAAGAGTAGTTTTGGGGTATGGGAGATCTAAACTCAAACAAACAAAACAATATGCATCTTTTTGTGGAACACAGAGCCAGAAGATGAATGGTTGACATTCATACGACAGCATAAGGTTTAAGCTGACCCACACCCTTGAGCAAAAAAGACTTCACAATGCCTTAAAGCAACCCGATTACTCATTTTGTCATCATCCTTGAAGTATACTGATTATTCTAATTGTCACTACAGGTAATGGAATAGAAAAGCTTCCTGACCTCACAAACAGAATATTCAGAAATCTCATCTTTTGGGACATTCAAAATATATGGGGAATAAAATATACTGAAACACTCACAGCAGTGGAGGGAGGCTAGACAATTTTGAAAAGTTATACCAATGGACACGGCCCCTTGAGGCATGGAGTCCAGGGCAGGACCCTAAGGTGGTTATATGTAAAACTGAAACGTTAGTGTGTCACTCTCCAATCTATCTTCCTGCAGGCTTTCTTATTTCAGTAAATTGCATACTTTTCTTTCGAGCTGGTGCTACAGACTGAAGATTTGTGTCCCCCACAAATTTGTATCTTGAAACCTAATAACCAATGTGATAATATTTGGAGGTAGAGCCTTTGGGAGAGAATTAGGTCATAAAGGTAGAGCCCTCATGAATTAATTTAATGTCTTTATAAAACAGACACCAGGGTGCCCTGGGTGGCTCAGTTGGTTAAGCACTGGACTCTTGATTTTGGCTCAGGTCACAATTTCATGGTTTCAAGAGTTCGAGCCCCAACTCAGGCTCTGTGTTACTAGCACAGAGCCTGCCTGGAATTCTCTCTCTACCTCTCTCTCTGCCCCTCCCACACTCACGCTGTCTTGGCCTCTCTCAAATTAAATAAACTTAAAAATTTTTAATATAATTAAAATTTTAATATAAATAATTTAATATAAATATATAAATTTAATTTAATGTAAATAATAATTAATATAAATAACTAAGAGACTCTTAAGAGCTTGCACTATACTTCCACCATGTGAGGACACAGAGACAAGACAGAAAGACAGCTGTCTGTGAACTAGGAAGTAAATCCTCACCAGGCACTGAATCAGCTAGCACCCATATCTTGGACTTCCCAGCCTCAAAAACTGAAAAATAGTTGTTTCTAAGCCATCTAGTCCATGGTATTCTATGATAGTAACTTCAATGGACTAAAGTAACAGCTAAAGCCTGCACATGGACTCATTCTCAAATCCACTCTTCTTCATGTGCCCTCTCTCAGGCAGATCAACCAGCTGTGTTCTAGCTTTTCAATAATCATCCCTCACCCAGAGTATGACAAGAGCCTTGTAAGCTGCTTCCCTGATTTTACTCTTGCCACCCCCTCTCCAAGGCAGCAACCTCACTAACAGCTGTAAACATAAAACCAATTACATCATTCCTCTGGTTCAAGACCCTCCATGACTTCCATTTTCCTTTAGAGAAAAATCCAAAATTTTTACCATGGCTTTTGAGGCCTCCAAAATACTCTATGTCATTACTTTTCTGAGCTGCTCTCCCACTCCTCCTTCATTCCTACTCCAGTCACAATGATTTCCCCTGCAGTCTCCTGAACCCCTGGGCATTTGCACTTCTCCTCTGGGACTATTCTTCCCCCATTTATCTCTGTGGCTCAGTGCCTCCCTCCCTTCACATCTCTGCTCTTTATAGAGCCTATATAACATGGCAGAAAAGAAACAAAAATCCTTTCTCACCCTCTTATCGCCCATAATCTTTATCATTCTTCAATGATGGCTTTAGAGCCACCTGAGCGTATGGATTTGTTTAAGTTCACTGCAGTATCCCAGCTCTCTGAACTTAGTCTGGCATATGGAACATGCTCAGTAAACATTATGGAATAAATGGGCATGATTGATTCAGAGTTCATAGAAGTTAGTCATCTAATAGAGGATGTTCACTCTCATTACGGCTTAGAAAACTAACAAAAATTCCCTATACATAGTGCTTCCTGATACTCTGAGGAAGACAATTAGAATCATTATTTGCACATGAATTGTCTATGGGAAGCTTTCAAAAACTCCAAAGGAGCTGCATGTGGTCAAGAAGCTTCAACAAAAGGAAGTTGGGTCAAACATCTGGGCCATTTCTTTTCTACAGAATAGACTGTCCCGTGTTCTAAACGAATATACATGTTTTTGTTGTCAAGTTCTCCTCAGCAGAGTGGGATGCAGTTGAAATTTTCCACTGGTATTACTGGCTATGATACATCAAAATATATCCAGAGTCTTGGTCCTAAGGGTCTAAATACCTACTAGTACACAAAATTTGATGTAGAGGGTGGGGGTGGGTGTTTCCCTATATAGCAGAAGAAGAGTTATGATCACTGTTATCAGCATCAACTTATACCAAGGGCCCCCTGGAGTTCTGTGACAGTTAGCTAGGCTTTCTTTCATCCTTTCATTTCATGAGCCTTGGCATACTGCACTGAACAGAACAAAGAACCCCTTTTTCATGAAGTTTACAGAAAACAGCAAAAAATAAAAATAAACAGGTAAGTGTCATAAATAAATCAAGGAGGGAAAGCGAAGAGGAATTTAAAGGACTGGAGACATGTTGCAAGTTTAATAAGAACAGAAGGAGGCGGGGGATGGGATTGAGTGCCAAGTTATACAGAGGTCTTGGGAAAGGGCTTCGAACAGCCAGTGCCATGTTCTCCAAGTTGATTGGGTAAAATGCATACGGTGTGTTAACTGCTGTAGGAAGGGCCATGTGGGCATTGTAAAATGGAGAAGAGTGAATGAGAAGTCAATTAAAGTGATACAATGAAACAAAGGGTTTGGAAGCATAGAGAGAACCCAGATAAAGACTTATTCCTAGGTTAATGGAAAGCCACTGGAGCACTTTAGAGCAGAGGAACTACACGATCTGAGGTGTGTTTTACTGGGCTCCCTCTGCCTGCTGTATCAAGAATAGACTGATAAAGGCCAGAGTAGAAACAGGAGACGAACAGAAGGTAACAGTAATAATACAGATGAAAGAGAAGAGAACGGTGGCTTGGTTAGGATGGTTTAGAGGTAGAGGAGGCAAAAGGAGACCCAGAAGGTACACATATTCACCCTAACGAAATGTCTCTTCATTTCCAGGCTAGGCAGACAGACGATAAACGTATATCATCATTTTCCCTGGAAGTCTGACAATGTAAAATGCCGCTGAAATCAGAATACTTAGGAGACGAAATAGTCCCAAGCGTTAAAAAAAAAAAAAAGAAAAAAAAAGGCAAGTCAATTGTTAAATTTATTCAAAACCATCTTCCTGCCTGGAGCTTCCAACCTCAGGACAGCCTGAAGGAGAATAACTACATTAGGTTGCCTGGCAGCACCGCCTGCTTCCTGACGGCACTTGCCTGCAGCAACTCCAGTCCTGCTTTTGGTAATTTCTAGACTGCTTCTCTCTCTGACTTCTCACCTGTCTGCATTCTAACACGCTGACCTCTCCTGGCCCTAATTCTAATTAAAATGTATCTTTTGTTTCCTTAGGGCTCTGAAGCCAACTGATGAGTCTGCTACCGGCTTTATTACACTTTCCTTTCCAGGTGGCCGATTTCATTTTAGAGACACTGTATCTCAAATCCCAGAGGTGTCTCTAATGTTGGAAATGTGAGCAGACTGGTGAGGGGTGGTCTGGGGCTGCTGAATTTCTGATCCTTCTTAAATCACATCACGTGTGTGTTTGTTCATTCCATGTAAGCCAAAATCTAGCCCTGCTTAAGTGTTCTTCATACACCGGGAAGTGGGGGGGGGTACTCAATAAATTATGTCACCCAAATAGAGTACAGCTGGTACCCACACTGTACTTAAAAGTGCTCCATGTACTTAAGACCACACCTAATTCATTCCACAAACTCCTATTCTCAAGTAGAACAAGAGAGCAACAGAATACTTAGATAAAAGTTTAACCTGTTGGGGTCAGTCTAAAACACCCCAGCCTTTCCAGGATACAGTTGGAACCTATCTAGAGAAGCTAGTCCTGCTTTTGTCTCTTTTTAAAGAGGCAACAAACTTAGAAAAGGCCTGTGAAAGAATTAAAGTAGCAGGTGGAACAAAGGCGAGAGAGGATAAAAAGTACTGGAACTATTTAGACTGTGGTATAGAGAACTAACAGGCAATTATTTAATTTAACATGTAAATGGTTACCCTATAAAGAATGGAGTTTCTGACAATGTTTATTTAACACAGGAATACAAACAGCAGGTGGAGTATGAGGGTAAAATTTGCTTAAAGTGTGGACTTTTAAATACTGTGAAGTATTGATGGTTGAGTATAACAACATGGTCTGACAAATAAGGTAGCCATACATCCCGTTCTGTTTGAAGTCATCCTGGTTTACCCCTGTTGTCCTGGGATAATTAATTATGCCCTTTCACCCTCAGAGTACCCACACTGGAGGGGCACCTGGGTGGCTCTGTCCATTAAGCATCCTACTTTGGCTTCGGTCATGATCTGTTTGTGAGTTCGAGACCCACATCGGGCTCTGTGCTTAAGATTCTGTGTCTCCCTCTCTCTCTGCCCCTCCCCTGACTGCACTGTCTCTCTTAAGTATTAAAAAAAAAACAAACTGAAGTACCCACACGGAACCATAAATTGTATGATCACTGCACTTAAATTTCCTACATAAATTTACTTTGAAGGAATACAGACTTAATTTCACTATCCACCCCTCTACCCCTACGAGAATAGAGAACTTTCACAGTGACAGACAAGACTCCTGTCTCTGTCCCTGCATAGTACCCGCATAGTCTACCCTCAGTGATGACCGAGGATAATCACAAATACGCAAAGTCATCCTTCCAAGAAAGCTTTAATCTCAATATGTGGAATGCCCTAGAAATTGAGCCTTTTCCTGTCCCTACATCTTTGTAGAAAGATCTGGGCAATGTGAAAAAGGAGATGTATTTGTAATCCTACTTCCCCGAGAGCTGCTTCCTGACTTTTTGTTCTTTCAAATGTTCTATCTCCCAGTGGATCAGCCATCCTCAGAACTATCCAAACATACAAATCTCATCAAAAATTTTCTGACCATGTCCATGATCTGTCAGGACTACGGTCTTGGTGATCAAAGGGCCATCTTCATCCTGAGGTAGCCCAGAACAAATTTTGATAAGCAGACATTCCAATCCCTTTCACCTAGTAGAGGAACCAACCCTAAGGCGCATTTCAGCAATGGAATCCCTTAGGTTGTGCCTTCTCAGAGACACTTGATGAGACCATCATTCTAAGGGAACATCAGTCTGAAGACTTTTGTTCCTGAATGTGCCCAGATTTATATTCTCTTAAAATTCAGAAAAAAGAGCCTGCCTCGAGATTTGGCAGGAAGGTTAAGTCTGTACAGTAGGAACTTCTATGCCACCTTCACATGGTATGAGCATTCAAGTGCATTCGGGACAACGGAGTAAAACAAAAGGGTCTCACTTTCAGCGTGAAGTGGGAAGAAATAGATGCATATTTACTATGATCTTTTTTTCCTCTCTCAATTGGCTTAATGGAAGGACCTAGTGTGGAACAGGGCCACAGGGAGGAGTCTGGGTCCCTGACTGACTTAATCATCCACGTTGGACTTGAATAAGAAGTCATATGTGACTACTTTACACTACAGAAAAGGTGTAATTGTGTGTTACATTATTTAGACATACTGGCTAATAAAATGAATTTTTAGATTTTGAGTCCAGAGTAGAAAGTGAGCCTTGTGTTTAGAGTCTCCATACATTAAGATTAAAGGAACTTTAGGGCATCTGGGTGGCTCAGTCAGTTGGGGGTCTGACTTTGGCTCAGGTCATGATCTTACTCATGAGTTCAAGCCCCACATCAGGCTCTGTGCTGACATCTCAGAACCTGGTGCTTGCCTAAGATTCTGTGTCTCACTCTCTCTCTGCCCTTACCCTGCTTATGCTCTGCCTCTCTCTCTCTCTCTCAAAAATAAACACTAAAGAAATAAAAAATTAAAAAAACTAAAGGACCTTTAAGTGACCACTGGGAGGGATAACTGGTATGAGAGCAGGGCATGAACTTCTATAAAGCTGCCTTATCTGTCTCTCTAATCTCTAACTTTTCCAAATGCTCAAATAGCTGGCATCAAGAAGGAAAGTTTGAATTCAGAGATAAACTTGATTTTGCCTTTAATGATAAATATGAGCCTTTTGTGGGAAAATAAACCATTCACTACCATCAGAAGGGGGACAGAACAAGTCTCCCCAAAGGCAGCATGTGGATTATTCTGAACTAAAGACACACAAGGCCCTTTAAGACTCACCAAGAAGGTTTTACTTCCTGACTATCTGCCTCTAAGAATTCACATGGAGGCCCTGGTCCCGGAAGAGAGTTGTTACCAAAGATAACATTGCCATTTCAAGACTTTGTCACCTACAGTTATTGTTTTACTGGGATGTTTTTACAAAAGTTATTTCTGCAAAAGTGTTTCCACTTCAGCGAAATTCATGTAAATTCTAGTAAGTACTCTAAAATACATTTTCTGATAACTTTCAGACTACACCACTGAAAGAACCAACTCCAACAGGGGAAAAAACCAATGGCTTTGTAACATTGCAAACAAAGGATCAAAATCAACAAAGATTGATTACACAAGACTGATAAACTGATGAAGAGAATTTTAATTGTAATTCTGTTTAAATTACTGGTTCTTTAATAATGAGTTTTCCAAATCTAGGAAAATTGTCCTTTTATACTATGACTGAAAGCACTTTAAGCAGAATATATCCTTATGACCAAAGATGAAATGTTTATCTTTTTCTCCCTTCCTGAACACTCCAGAATTTGAAAACCCTCAGGTGTTTTCTTAATTTCATGACAATATACTTATTTGCCTAAGTTCCATAAAAATTTGTTGTTCTTTTAACAGGATACAATTGGAAACATCAGTTATACTACCAAGGCTTTGAGTGGAATATCATATTTGCAGAATGATGTGCATAGACTCAGATATGACAAGATAGCTTTAAGGAACTAAAGTTAATGTTATAGAGCTAATAAAACCCCTTAGAAAAATTAGTTTGACACTTTTCTTACAAGGTTCCCAGCAGCCTTACCAGGTGAATAAGGTCACTTTCTGTTAGGTATAGAAACCTCAGTATATTTGAGAGACCTTAAGAAGAGAATAACCTGAATCTACAGGTATTACTGGTGAACCCTAATGGCAAGTCACTGCCTTGACTTCCTTGCCTTGAGAGGCTTTTAAAAGTTCACTCTGGGATTTTTTTAATAAAACGTTCCAGAGGTGACTGGATGGCTCGGTCAGGTGAGCATTCAACACTTGATTTTGGCTCAGGTCATGCTCTCACAGTCCTTGGGTTCAGGCCCCACCTCAGGCTCTCCGCTGTTCGTGCTTGAAATTCTCTGTCCCTCCCCCACTCACTCACTCTCTTTCTCTCTCTCTTTCTGAAAATAAACTTAAAGTTCCAGCAAAGTGTATTTAAAAAAGCCTATATGATCAGTCACTATTCTTGCTCCAACTGCGTATGTCATTATGCTAAATTTATTGAAACCAGACTTAATCTGTGAACAAATTAGTCTTACTGCTTACTTAAATAAATTACTTTAATAAAAACGGGATGACTGTAGAGACAAAAAAATTATGTTTGCGCAAAACACACTTTTGTGGATATCAAATTCTAGCGCCGGTAATTGTCTTTGAGATTTTGTTTTCTACCTATAAATTAGATTCGATTCTGAATTCTTCCAGTTTTTTCCATCATTTGGCTACAACTCTCCAAATTTACATTTCAATTTTCTCTTTCTGACTTGGAATCATTGAGAACTAAAATTGCCTTTTTTCTAAACCATGCAAGCTAGAGTTGGAGAATTTGATATGAACTTCAGAGAAATGACAACAGTTTACTTATGGACAATTTTCATGCCAGTGTCTGAGTGACCACTTAGATCACCAAAGACATTCAAACAACAAACCAGGATTTGGTTTGTTGTTATCCATACATCCATCAGATGGATCCAAATATCCATCAGATTGCCTCTGCCTACCCTCACTCCATCTAATGATGCTTCAAGCTAGTCATCTAGAAATTTTCTCAACTACCTGACTTCCTAACTCAGAAACTGGGATTATAGTCTGTCCAATTATTAACCATTTTCATCTGGACTGTGAACCTTCATGGTGACATTTTACACATGAGACTAAAGGGGTTCAGAATGAGTCTTCCCAAAATGTGCCACTTTGGCATGTAGATTATTTTGAGTTTAAGACATCAACGTCCCCAAGACTCAGAAAGGGCTTTTCACCTCCCTACTAACTGCCTCTAAAAATTTAGATTCAGAGCCTGGTCCAGGAAGAGAGTGATCAGAAAAGTAATTATTAAAATTATAGGCTAGGTGTGGTAAGCTGGGAGGAGCTTCACAAAAGCTGTTTATTCAAATTACTGTGTCCCCACTGTCCTCGTGTGGCATGGCAAACGTTTTTTAACTGAACTTTTGCCCTTCCCATCTTCCTATGAATTGTCTTTCTCTTCTTTGAATCCCCAGATCCCTACTTCATTTCGCCTTGGTTCAGGACGGCGTGTAAGCCTCAAATGCTTGGCTATCCTTAAGCTTCTCATGTTTCTGTGGGGCTCTCTTTTGTACAAAATTATTTTTCATTTAACTAATAGACCAGCCAAAAGAACTGGGGAAGAAAGGGAGGATTTTTCCCACCCCCGTACATCTAAACATAGCTTTATAGATCCCTTTCTTCCTTTATTCAACAATTCATTCATTCATTCATTCAGAGTTTGGAGTGGAAAATAGTCACTCAAGAAGAGAAATGGGCAGGAAGATGTGCTCATTTACAAGAAGAGTAAAAATAAGTTTCTATAGAAAGCAATGTAAAGTAAGACTGTCAGTATGTATTATGAACAAGGTAGTATCAAACTGTTAAAGCAAAACCACTTACTTGTAGTATCAAACTGCTGAAGTAAAACCACTCACTTGATCAAAGACTTGGATTTCTATTTACAAAGCCCAGAGCTTTCTTAGGACTTTAAAGTAGGGCCAATATAATCAGAGTAAGACTATGAAGGTGTAATCCAGGATGTCTTTCCAACTCTAAGAAATGATTTCCAGTGGCTCTGAATAACTAGACATCATCACTGTCCCTTGCTATTCCAAAAAAATTATGTTCCAGTATGTTCTGTATTATGTGAATCTCATGTTCTGTTTCATGTGATACCTATAAGCTATTCTGTCCAAATTCCAATTCCAGCTTTTTATAATTTCAGCTGTGATATACGGTTCATTCTGTTAAGACTTCTCCATAATCCCTCTGTTCCATATTATATATACACTTTCAGTGCTTCTTTCCCTCCCTCACATCCTAACACCTTCATTTAATCACTTCTTAATCATTTGCCTGAAAAGTAAACCCTCCGGTCACTTATTGTTTCCTTCCAGATGCTGCTGTGGAATGACTCCCCATAGGCTTCACCTAACATTCCACCCATTTCATCTGGCTGTGCAGACTGTGATTCCAGCACTCTAAAGCTTTTAAGCTCTTTCTTTCCAAGAAAACTCATAGCTAACACCATTATTTCCTCACAAAACAGCTAACATCTGCAGTCTGAAACATCAAAACAAAGAAAAAAAAGTGGCACAGTTCTGCTAGAGTTGGATGCAAACTTTATCAGCCATTTTAGGCAATAAATCAGTTCTCTTTTTTTTAATATTCATTAAAAAAATAAGCCATGGTGGCTGATTTTCAATTTCCCCTCAGAGGAACAATTAACAAACAGGTTACATGCAATGACTAATTAGTCTTTATGCCTTCCAGCTAAACGAATGAAGCTTCTATTTAAAAACCTAATCTTTAACAAAATTTATCATGTTGCTCAATAAAATTTAATTTTATTCTGTACATAAATAGTTCATTTTAGCAGCATTACTTATTCTATTTATTCAGGAAGCAAATACCCCAGCAAACTGCCTATTCTAAACTGATAGTATTCAATGTTTATTAAACTTATTCATCACAACTCTCATATTAATAACTTTGAATATAATTAAACTGTATTCTTAGAAAGTAATTTTAAAATTTTGATCTTTCTTGTTTTACAATCTTAGTTAATGTAGATTCTTTCTTAGAAATAAGGTCCCTACAAGACTGAGACAAACCTCAAGCCTCCTCGTTCCAGCTGTTTCCTGTATAGATCCTAATGGTCTTTAGTCACGGGCAATTCCTTTAGATCAGTATTTCTCAAATTTTAATGTGCATGTGAATCCCCTGTAGAGCTTATTAAAGACAGTTTCTTGGGACTATCTCCAGAGATCATGATTCACTAGGTCAGGTTGGGTCCATGAATTTGCCTTTCTAACCAGTTCACCGATAATGGTGATGCTGTTGCTCCAAGGACCACAAGTTGACAGCCATGGGTCTAGTTTAAGCCAACTTAAAAGAAAATCTGTATGATTATGCTTAAGAGCCCACCACCATCGACTACAAAATCCATAAAATCTCTCTACTAATATAATGTAAAAATGATAAAAATCAAAGTCACAATCTTTATACTAATATCCATTCTAATCCCATAGCTTCAATAGCTTAACTCCTTCTGTTCAAATACCATTATTTTATGTCTAAGTGGAAATGATTTATCTTTTCTCATCTGGACCATTTCAAATCGGTCTTCTCAGCATATGCTAGAGTAATTAATACATGAAATTTCAAACCATAACACCAGAATATCGAACAATTCTATAAACTCTCTTTATATAGTCTGCAAGGCATTTAAACATTTTTCTACCTCTCTTTAATATTTAGAAATATCAAGAGTGGTGGCATCTTTGTATTTTAGAGCACACTAAAAGAAACACACACAGTCATTTTTAAGCTGAATAGTTTCAGAGAAAGGGAGAAAGTAGTCCAGGAAAGGCCTCAGGATTTGCTCCTCCCACCACCAGGCCTTAATGCCCCCTGGGGCATCTTTTTAGTCCTTATGGAGGCAAACAGTTGGAACATCAGTGGCTTGACTTACACAGGTTCGGTGTGGCAAGAGTAGGTCCTACTGTCCAAAGTGACACGACAACTGATGTAATAACTGACACTCTTCATTTGAAAGTTTGAGATAATATCCCAAAATCTCAAGGATACTCAAAGAGGTCAATAGAATACACCAAGAAATCAACTACAAGGTAGGCAGAGTAAACAAGCAGGCACTGTGGGAGATTCTATCCTATTTGACACCTTCTCCTAGATGCCCACTATTCAGTGGCTTCTCCCAGTTCTTCTTATATCACTCTCCCGCACAACGTTCTTAATTGCTCCAGGTTCTTATTTCTCTTTGCCAAGCTTATCATTCCCCTTAGAGTGTTCTAACTCATAAAAAAAAAAAAAAAAGAAGGTTTGATATATTACCATTTACCCAACAGTAATAAATATGAACTCACATACACGCATCCATGTCCCTAAACCTACATACATGGAGTCGTACATTCAGACACTCACAAACATGTTTGGACATGGATGAGATGGTTTTCAGTGAGTTGATATACACGCTGCATGTGATGATAAACCTATTCGCACGAACAAGCTCATGAGCTATAAATGTTTGTCTTCACGAAAATTAGAACTAAAGTGTACTGACATTGGGAAAGTATTCAAATGTTTAGCTAATTATAACTAGCGAATTATCAACTAGCGTTCCAAGAAAGTATTTTATGTGCTGATTGGGATGTTAAAGCCAAAATGTAAACAATAAAATGCACACCCCATAGACCAAATTTAATTATACTCTGCCACAACGATAATACAAATATCAAATCTATATAAGAATATGCTCAATTTTTCTGTATTTCAACTCTTGTGGTTTCTATAGTATAGGAGAATTGTGTATTTCACCAATTATTTGGCACAAATTTAATTTTTCACACCTATGTTTCCCTCCTGAGAATTAATGACATATCTATCTCCTAGCATGTCCCCGCCCATTTTAAATATTTTCAGACTTTATAAATGAGTTTTTGGCATTCACTTTCTACTATCTGTATTGGGTAACAGATCAGGTCTCCAACTACATTATGAATCAGAAAACAGAAGAAAGTTATTACATGTAGTTTGAGTAATTAAATCATCTGATACTGTTTACCTGTGGCTTCATCAAAACTAGCTAAACAGGAATTCCTACAAAATGTGTGCCAAGAATCATTTTTATTTTCCTTTCCCAACAGTTTAAAAAGAACCTGCTGGTCTTTTCTTGCTTTTCTTTTTAGTAAAGGAACAAGTGGCATCAAAAATCATAGGGCTTGTGGCTTCCTCAGAAGTGGATGCCGTGGCTTCACAGCTCGATGCTCTCATGGAGCGATGTCAGCCCCATGGTGAGAAGAAACGAGGAATACAGACACAGGTCACCCCACTTTCTGCACTTCAGCGTGGTTTTTAGAAAAGCTGCATGGAAATGGAAGGACAGCAAAGTCACTTGAAAGTGCCATCTGTAATGGTATAAATTTGATTCAAATGTTCAGTCATAACGTGACTATTTCGGAGCTCCTCTTTCTCAAATGGAAGGATCCTCAAGTTCTTTTAGGGACACATTGTAGAGCTAGAGCAACCGTCTTGTGATTATGTTTTTCCTTCTCGCCCATTATCTTTTATATTCTGTAATCAGTTATATACAATCTGTTTCATTATCTTTACATTTGTACTTGTCTGTGTCCAACAGAACATTCTTGCTTTCTAATCCTTCAACAACACAGGTCTTATTAATAAAGTTTTTATTAACCTCACAATAGCACTTAGGCACTTATTAGGGGACTGAGGTTTTTGGGGTTTTGTTGTTGTTGTTGTTTTTATTTCACTTAGGGTGTTATAGTGTGGTTTTACTCTATGCACTATGACTATGGTTTTGGATGACCACTTAGAAAAAAGAAAAGAGATGTAATGGTTGAAGGATATGGATTTTTTTCCAACACAACTTACCCAGAAATTTTCAGTAACTGTGTGAGGTCCGCATATATAATATTTGGTATGTATACAATGCATTTTGTATAAATCTGACCCTTTTGGTATGACTTTAAGTCAACTGTACTTGGCCCAAGTTTAAGACACTTATTAAAAAAACTAAGAAAGGGTGTGTTTCTCAGAAATATTCTGTAAAACCATTTGCCTGAATACAGGAGTAAAAGAAAGGCTGTGAGGTACAGAGTGGAAGGAGGTCCTGAAAGGTTAACAAAGAACAATGGCATCATTTTAAAGAGTCTGAATAACTTCTCTCTAAAATAAGAGTGATTTGCTCAGGTTCATCCACCTCAGATTTTAAATATTGTGTCTCAAAATGAACTAATAAGGCAGGGTGAGCTGTATCATCCTACGTCATCTGGAACCAAGAGCAGTTTCCTTCCTTCAGGTGATAGATTAATCTAGAACCTTACCTATTCTGTTCAACAAAAAGAAGTTACAATAAATGAGTACAAAATAATTTTCTTATAATTGAAGTTCCTACTGGTCAATATACTGACAGGATGTAGCGTAAGAAATTCTGGATTTGGAACCTGTTGTGGGTCCAAGTCCAGTGTCGGTACAAGTTATGTGGCCTGCAGAGATTTTTATTAACTCTAGGAGCCTCCCTTTCCTCATATTAAAAGCAAGCGTAACAAGACCTTCTTCGTACAAATATGAGTTCAGAAGTTAAGTAAAGCCTTTAGCAAAGTCATTGGTATAAGTTCTCCATGTAGTAAAGAGTGGCTGCTATTACTATTGCTATGTAATTTCCCAAACACTTATCGATAATATTCTATTAACAGTTAACGTAGCATTTCATGTCTCCTGTGTTCTTCCATTTGTCCCATTCGACAAGTTAGTTGCAAATCGAGAGCAGGTATGCTAAAACACTATTGACCCTAAATAATACTTTTTTATTAAGAGAAATGAATGACATTCTATTAACAAGTTATCACTATTCTTTTCTCCCCAAAAGGTCAGTATCTGTATATAATCTTCAAAGAGCAAATAGATACTTAAGAGATCTAGCTCTCTAGAGATGAATATTTATGCAGGGTTATGTTCCATTTCCTTTAGCTCAAGTTTTTCTTTCAATAATTTCTAAAGCATACATTTAGCAGAATTATATTAAATATTAAAATCTTGTCATAAGGGAACGGGGACTAAGTGATAGCAGACATTCATGAGTGAAACTCTGAATAACTACATCTGTTTCTCCACAGGTCTTGCAAATGTCTTTTAAACTCAGCCCTAAAACCTAGGCAAACAGAACTCCAAATTGCCCTCAGCTTTTATGTTTGACCAGGTCCACGGCATTCTATAAAATGAAAGGTTTGATCTGTGCCATAGGCATTTTTAAAAATCTGAGAATTCTCAGTCCTTAAATCAAAATTCTCAGAAAGTAGAAATTGTGTCTAAGTAAAACAAGATTCATATTTTGACTTCAACATTAACCTATGTGATCAGCTTCTATTTCACAGTGAAATAAATACAGATTGAGGAAAGAATTTAAGAAGTGAATGCCAGACTCTGTACACTCAGTGGGTTACAGATGTATGAAAGCGGTGGCAGAGAGCCACTCCACTTCCTTCAAGATCCAAAAACATTTGGAAGGAAGCCCCAGAAGGAGAGACGTCTGACAGACATGCTCTCTTTGGGGTTTCCTGCCTCCTTGTTTGCCAAGCTTCCTAGATCCCTTCGCGTGTTAATAAAGTTCACCAAGAAGACTTTATGAAATGCTGATTTCATAGAGTGAAACTTATATTAAAGGCGTTTTTATGTAGTTGAAGTTTCCTGCCATCTGCATTTCCGTACTTCACAAATCCAAGGAAGCGTGACTTGGAAAGTTAACGAGCGTAAGGTGACATTTGATGCGCTTACTATCAGTGGGATATTCAGCCCAAACACTGAATCCCAAACCAGAGACCATGGCTTAGACCCTGCAACAGAGAAGCTGTTTCACCCTGAGGGTATCATTATACCCGTCAGTGTTTCTACTCCTTTTCCCATAAAATGGAATCCTGAGAAGATGCATATTGTACACCGTGTGAATTAACTCAGTAAAAACAGATATGGAAAGTAAATGAAAAACAGGATTCTACTTTCTCTGACCTTCACATTGATATCCAGGAAAGAAAAGACAGGTTTTCCAAAATTCCAAAATTAGCACCTGGATTTAAAAATCCACATTATAGTCCAATATGGAAAATACAGCAGAACTGAAACTACTAATTCTAGTTTACAAAAATAACATCTTTCATATAATTAAATACGTACTTGTGCCAATCAGGTTAGTTAATCTGGCTAAAAGCACCTGAAGTTTGTATTATGGATATTTGCTGTTTTTAACATATAGAAACTATTTCATTCTACAGACATTTTTAAAGGATCTGCATATTTAGGTCTCCTGCATAACAGAAAGGTAAAAAATATATATATAATTTCATCTCTTGAGAAGATCTCAATCTAGCACTAAAAATATATTACATATTTAATATATAGATATTTCAATTATTTCAAACATATGTGGTAGGAAACTACTTCAATGCAGGAAACAAACATGAGCTCACTAAGCTTTATAACGGAATTGGGTCTGGCAGAAAGAGAGGCACGATACAAGCCAAGCATTCTTAAGAGCCACCACGTGCAAAGGTAAGCATCCATTTTCAAGTCAAATATGAAAAAAAAAATAGTAAGTCAATTTTCAAGATTAGGGGTCTATTAATTTTTTCCTGTAAGAGACAATAGACAAGATAGATGATACAGATACAGGTTGGTAAGTATATACTCATACACATCAATATTCATACCTAAATAGCTCTCCATGAATTTATTATATTAATTCTGCCCACATATTGTCAACCCTCTTCTTCTGACCAGGAATGTCTTCCATCTATCCAACTGATTTGACCTTAAATCTACCTTCAACACAAGGACTATTATCATTATCACTGACTCCCCCTGTGCTGCACTAGAACGTATTAACAGGCTTGGGTTTTAACGGAGTTGTAAGAAAGGAATGCAGGAAAAAGAGTTATTCAAATAAAAAGATGAAGAAATGAGCTTTCAAAAGATGACAGCAATGAAAAAGGAAAATGTGACCTGAATAGTGCTCTTGGAACAGAAGCATTAGTGGTTCTACTTCCCCTTCTGGCCCACCATGGTCCTTACCACCTTGCCAGCATCAGAGAGTCAGAGCACAGCCCTTCCTCTCTCTAAATCAGGGAAGGAAATACATCAGCTTATCAAAATCATGTTTGGAACTCAGGGCTCTGGTCCCTTCATCACTGTGTAGAAACAATAGTTTTCGTTTATATTTTATATTTTTCAGAGAGCCTTTCTACTAGTGGGCTTTCCATTACTTCATTACTCGGCTTTCCTAGAAATTTAATGAAAAAGGTTTAAAAAGGTTCTAAATTATCTTCACATAAAAGTCTACATTAAGTCTGATTTTAGAATGAATGTTTTGGGAACAAGATATGCCAAACAGTATTATTTTCAGAAAAAAAATAAAAATTTCCCCATCAAGATAGATGTAGATGAAATGCAAGAACACCTGAGTGTTCACTTAGGAATGAATTCTGATTACTCAGAAAAGATCCTCCAAAGGGGAAGATTGCAAATTTCAGGTAATTTAAAGACAACTCCTACTTGCTGCTAATTACAATTAGGTTCTATATTGTTCAAAATAGGCCAAAGTTCAATAATGTCCTACGTGGTCTCATTAAAGCGTCCCCGTGTAACTGTCCATTAAGGATTAGAAACAAAACAAAATATCCATCGGCACTGGAAGATAATGTGGATGCCCAAGGCAGAGATGCAGACGAATAAAGAGTGCAAATCCTGCTTAAGACATTTCTATGTCCTTAGCTTTTAGGTGTAGCCTTGACCCAACAAAATATTTCCAGAGGTTAAATTCTGTTCACCTGTGCAAAAGCCAATTTCTATCTCCCACTTGGACTAACAATAGAGAGACCCGCAGGAGGAAACTAAGATTCTGTATGTTGCTTTTATTTTAGGGCTTTAAGCAGGCTGGACAATCACTTTCGAATCCGAATTTCTGTTACAAACTATATTCCCCAAATATATCATTTCACTTTATCTCTTTTAATATGATCTGTTACATGAAAGTGACCCATAAAGTTATAGTGCTGCACAGTCTAGCCCCTCAGTTGGTTGGGAAAACTAAAAAGAAACAAAAATAAAAGCTAAACTTGGAAAGGGATGGTCAAGGAGAGAAGAAAGGGTCAGGGAAAGTTACAGCACAGAGTGAATAAGCATAAAGAAAGCCAGAAGACTTGGAGGAGCTCACAGCTAATGAAAAAAACAAGAACACAGGGTGGGGGGAGGGAAGGATGTGAAAGCCAGCTGGAGTAAGAGAAAGCAAGAAATACAGGAGCCAACAGAAATCCAAGGACAGAAAGTATTGGAGATTGAAGGGAACAGGAAATTTATTGGAAACCAAGTTGTTTTTCCTTTTGTATCCAATGCAATTCTATTCCAGGCAGAACTCTAGTCTCAACCTCAAAGAGGGCAGAAGGGAAGTTGAAACTCATAGGAGTCTATCATGGACAGGAGCCAGGAGCTCTGGAAAGATAGACCAGAGAAAACATGATAGGACGGCAGACCCTGTGAAAGCGGATGCAGTGACAGAGCGGTGGCAGCCTCACCCAGCACAGTATTTGCAAAATTAAAACAACATCAACAACAACAAAACAATGTAAAAATAGTGATGGTTTGGCTCTACCTCAGAGCTACTATGGAATCAGAACTTCCGGGACAAGTGATAAACACCTCAGGTGATTCCTATAGGTGATTCCTAGTTGAGGAAATTCGGATGCAGTAGAAAAAAAACCGGGGCTCTGCAACTAGAGCTGCGTGAATTCAATTTCTCACTCTGCTCTTCACTAGCTGTGGGCCAGCAACAAGTTATTTTACCTTTCTGCATCCTATTCATTCAGTTCATAAAATGGAATGTTGGGAAGACTAAATGAGTAATTGTAAGTAAAGCAGTTAGCAGTACCTCGTACATTTTAAATACTCCACAGTAGTAGCTATATAACTAAAAACATGCTCTGAATAGAGAACTCATACAAAATATTGTATCTTGATTAAAAATATGAGAAATATATATATAAGCTGCATCTTGGATGTGGTATGTATGGAATGAAATATGCATAGGAGCATCCTTCCCAATGGTACAGAGAACCAAGCCACAACCACCAGGGTTTCTGCTTCTGATCTTGGCATTCACCAGCCAGGCGTTTCCCTTCAGGAATCAACATGTGAACAACCCTGACAAAAAGGTTTTTGTTTTTTGGTTTTTTGTTTTGTTTTGCTTTCTTTCAAAAGCACATGTAAGTCAGTTCAAATCAAAGGGAACTCCAAGATGTGCTCTCTCCATGCTGGAGCAATGAGGACTCTCTCGAAATGCAATAAACCAAGGTCCTGGCTGATGCCAAGATACTCAAAGAGAACCACATCCATCACAAGACTGTTGAGGATCAAACACGTGGTAACCCACTTTATTTTGTAATCTTGTTTTCTATGGTCATTTCCCAAACATCCCCAACAACCATCTACTTCTTCTAGAGAACCCCACATAGTTCCCACTCAAGTCTCCTGATTTTTCCATCTGGAAACAGCTCTAGAATAACAAGCTCCACTGTACTCACAACCGTTTAACTGAACATTCCCATCATCTTCTGGCCTCAATTGAAGCCTTTATCACCCATGTGGAAAGCACCTGACCTGGAACCCTCTCACACAGAGACTGCTTAGATTTCGACACCTTGCTTAGTGACCAGAAGCATGGACAGCATCTCTGGTTTCCATTACTTCCTAAAAATTGTTGCTCTATTAAACTTGTATAAAAACTCCTGCTTCTTTGAGACCCATGTGATTTGGCTATACTGTCTTTTATCTCTATTTGAGGACTTGTATCCCTTATCTACCAAAGCCAGTAGAACTTAGTTTTCCATCGTTTCCCTATCCCCAGATTTTGACATTGTTCTGCAGTGTATTCAAGGTCCTGGTGAAACTTCCATCCACTATTCAGTGTCCACTGAAATTTACTGGGTTTACTTCATTTGAGCCATTAAATCACATGGCCATACAAAGGGCTTATCACTGCTTGTGACTGCTCATTTTGTAAGCTTCTCATCACAAATACCTGTATTTTCAACTTTTTAGAAAAAAAATTTTACTTATTCTTGAAAGAGAGGGAGACAGAGCATAAGCAGGGGAGGGTCAGAGAGAGGGAGACACAGAATCTGAAGCAGGCTCCAGGCTCTGAGCTGTCAGCACAGAGCCCCCCGTGGGGCTTGAACTCAAGAACCATGAGATCATGACCTAAGCTGAAGTCAGACGCTTAACCAAGTGAGCCACCCAGGTGCCTCTGTTTTTTCAGCTTTCTAACTTTGTTGTGCCCATGACTAAAATCTTTGGCTTCATCAGTACCACAAGTCTTTGAACTCCACTTTCACCTACATGTCAGAGATCTCATGTTAACAAAGAGGGTGGCGAGAATGGCAATATACCTGGTAACGTGCTATGTGAGGAGCCATGGTGTAATAATAATGAAACAGACTTTTTCTAAAGATGAAGGAGTTCACTCTGTGAAATACATGTTTTGTTCCAAACAATCATACTGATTTAAATGTAAAATAATACCGAAAAGTATAAACAGCCTCAGAGATAAAAAAATATTAAGTGGTGAGTGAGGCTGGTAGATATGGCAGACAATAGGATAAACATGTAAATAATTCACACACAGTCACACATAAAGGTAAAGTTACCTAATGAATGATAAAATCAGATAAGCAGGTTGTAAGAGACACATTTAAAGCAAAATGATAGAGAGATGAAAGTGCCTTAAGACAGTTCATTTTTTTAAAAATACTAAAATTTAATGAGATTCAAATAAAGAAAATTAAAATATTAATTAAAAACAGAAATATAGGATGCTTTTTTATGAAATAGAAATTAGTTGTTAGCACATCATACATATGCACAAAAATACAAACATATTTATAGACAAGAGGATCAACAAATCTACAAAATACTTTCCAGTGGACTCCCAGAAAGGCTACAGAATTGATACAAAGAATGAAACAGAAATAAAGTGATGCCAAGGATTAAGAAGAAAAGATGGACAAAAATGTTTATAAACTTCATGTTCATAAAATCAAAGATTTGAGATAAACATGTCAATAGAGACAAAATATTATGAAGGGACTATCCATGTAATCATTCATTGATTTATTCAACAAATTTTACTGAACTATGTCACACGTAAGTAAATAGTATATTGTTTCTCTAAAGCCAGATACTGAAGTTAAGCATAATTTTACTCTTCTTTTTAAAATATCTTTCACAATTTTTATTTACAGTGAAAACTATTGCAATAGCCTACTTTTCCATAAAGTATTATTTTTTCCTGAAGCAGCCAGTCATCCTTTTATTCCTTTTTTTTGAACTTTAAGTTGTTACTCTATAGTAATTTCCAGCTATAAGAGAAGTAAGTTCCGGGAGTCTAATGTATAGCAGAGAGATTATAGTTAGTAATACTGTATTGAGTACCTGGGTGGCTCCGTTGGTTAAGCACATGACTCGATTTTGACTCAGGTCATGATCTCATAAACCGTAAAATTGAGCAATGCCTCATCAGTCTCTATGCTGACAGTGCAGAGCCTGATTGGGATTCTCTCTCTCCCTCTCTCTCTCTCTCCCTCTCTCTCTCCCCGCCTCTCTTTGCCCCTCTCCAAACTGTGCTCGCTCATTCTATCTGAAAATAAATAAACATAAAAAAATTATAGTGTATTACATGCTTGAAAGTTGCCAACAGAGAAGATCTTTTATGTCCTCCCCACAAAAAAGAAATCAAAATCATGTGATGCGATTCAAGTGTTAGCTAACGCTGAGGTGGTCATCATTCTGCAGTATGTAAATGCATTAAATCTGTACACTCTAAACCTACCCACTGTTATATGTTAACTATATCTTATAAAGCTAGGAAAGATTATTTAAACACTTGGCATATTACCTGGAATGTAACTACCTCAAATTTTTTGTAAAATGGTAAATATATAGATTTTTTTTTTTTTACATTTTCCCTCTTATATTGTTAACATTTCAGCTAGCTTGTTTGGAATCAACTTCCGAGAACCACCAGAAAATCTGTACAAAACATTAATGAAAAACACCTATATGATAGCCTTAGAGAGATGCCAAGGCAGTCAGCACCTGGGTGCCCAATGCACCATGCAGAAGAAAAAGTGGGAACTGCAAAACTGAGCATGACTTCCCTCTTGAGACATCTGCCAATTCTGTATCAGCAGCTGAGATGATACAGAGCTTCTAGGAACCTTAGAGGTTGAGCAAAAAATAGTTAGAGTTCAGGTACCAACTAAGAAGAGACACCCTGATCAACAGCATAGGCTTTTTAGCTAGAACCATGGAAGAGCTAGAAAATAAAAGGGTGAAGACGAAGAGAAAGACAATTCCTCACAAATGAGGTAGACGCAGCCTCAAATTAACCAAGCATCTGATTGGCTTCAAGTAAGCTATCCTTATACTTAACTGTGAGCTGAAAGCTAAAGATAATCCTTCTGTACCTCACACCTGTTAGAATAGGCTATTACCAAAATTCCAAGAAATAGTGTTATGAAGGCTGTGTGTGTAATGAGGGGGAAACCCTCTCGTACTGTTGTTGGGAGTGTAGATTGGTGCAGCCCCTTGGAAAACAGTATGGAGGGTCCTCAAAAAAAAATTAAAAATACAGCTGTCATATGATCCAGCAATTCCACTTCTAAGTATTTACCCAAAGGGAAGGAAATAACTATATTGAAAAGATACCTGCACCCCCACGTTCACTGCAGTACCATTAAAATAGACAAGAGAACAACTTAAGATGAATCAACAGATGAATGAGTAAATAGGATGAAGTATATACACACAGGCATATTCTTCAGCCATAAACAAATAGAAGGCAATCCTGACATTTGTGACGAGATGGACAGACATTAAGGGCATTACGCTAAACAAAGTAAGTCAGGCAAAGAAAGACAAATATGGAATATAATTTATATATGGAATCTAAGAACAACAACAACAAAACTCAGGGCTCCTGGGTGGCTCAGTCGGTTGAGTGTCCAACCTTAGCTCAGGTCACGATCTCATGGTTTGGCAGTGCGAGCCCCACGTTGGGCTCTGTGCCAACAGTGCAGAGCCTGCTTGGGATTATGTGTCTCCCTCCCACTCTGCCCCTCCCTTGCTTGTGCACTCCCTCTCTCTAAAAAATAAACATCTGAAAAACACTAAGTAAATAAACAAAACAGAGAAGAGATTATTGATTCCTAGAGGTGGGGGTGGGGGCAGAGAAGGGGAGGTGGATACACAGAAAAAAAAAAGACAATCCTTTCTAGAAAAGAATAATTTGCAGAGTCTCATCTTAGGTCTATAATTTTCATGTTCGGTGTCTCACACACACTGAAAAATCAGTAAGCTTTCCAAAAGGGAAGATAGATAAATCAGACCCACTAGAGATCTAAATATTGTAGTTATCAGACATGGAACTTAACTCTAATACTCAAGAATTCACAAGATAGAGAAGATAGCAAAGAACTAAAAGCCGGTTTAAAAATCACATAGAAATGCATTAATTCAAAAATGCAACTAAAATGAAGAACTCAATAAATTAGATGAACAGCAAATTAAAACTGGAGAGTTAATGAAATGGAGTACAGGTGAGAAGAAAATATTCAGACAGAACATAGAGAAAAAAGATGAAAAATACAAAAATGAGTGGAAGAAATAGATGGAGCAGAGGGAAAGTTTTATCATTTTTAAATTATAGGCCCAAGTGGAGGGATTAAAAAATAAACAGAAGCAATACTTAATAGTTAAAAATTTCCTAAGCATATGAAAGCCAACAAAGCTTCAAGCCATAGATCCAAGAAATGTTATAAACCATGAGCAAATGGAAAGAAAATTAAATTTAGACACATCATAGTCATACTGTTGGAAACCAAAGACAATGAGAAGCCTCAATATTATCAAAGAAGCAAAAATAAGACTAATAGCTCATGTCATTGTCTCTGGCTTCCACTGTTTTGAGCAATCTTCACTTTGTACTGTTGTCATATATTTTAATTTCTTATGTGGAATATATATCTATGTATCTATGCTCGATATTAACTTATACTTATTCACATTATATATGTATGTATGTATCAAAATACATGTAATTTCACGCAAAACTGAAAAATCAGATTTTTACGAAAGAAAATATTAAAATAATTACTTCTAGCTGAAGGAAAATTATTTTTCAGATGGAAAATAGAGATAAAGGAATGAAGACAAAATATTTTCATGAATATAAATGTATAGTGACTATATACATATTTTAAATGTACCATATATAAAATTAACATAAACTACCATATAAAAGGTACATGACATTAATGGAGCTAAAATACTATATTTACTTGTTAATACATTACAGTAGTGCCAGTTTATTTAAGTTTTTAATAAGTCCATAATATGTGTTGAGATCTTATAGATAGAAGCTAAGAATATAGTAAAAACTGTATATAATTAACAAGCTATTGCAGGGAGAAATTTAATAGGTCATTTCAAAATAAGCTATAAAAAGAGAAAAGGGGGCTGGAGTCATAATGGAAGGGGAAAAAAAGAGGGAAAAAAGAACACCTGAGACAAAAGGAAAATAGAGTGAAATGATACTTTTTCTTTTCTGAAAATCCCTCCTAAGGTATTTAGTAAGTGTGGTAACAACTGCATAGCTGCAAACAAAAAAGCATGTAGTCACATTATCCTGATAATTTAAGCAGAAATATATTTAGTTTAAATTCCAGAACAATTTGAACACCAAAGACTTTCTTTGAATCATAATTTTTGCTGAGAGCCAATGTAACTTAAAGGAATCAGGATAGAATGTACAATAACTATAAAGTTAATGTCACGTAATCTACAATTTTGCTTTTAGACATCTAATACATTTAATATAGTTTGCATTAGAATTTAGATCGTTCAGAATGTTATGTCACAATGAGTTATTAACATATGAAGAAACAGACACCTGAGTGGCTCAGTCAGTTATGAGTCTGACTTCAGTTCAGGTCATGATCTCATAGTTCATGAGTTCGAGCCCCACACCAGGCTCTGCTGATATTGCAGAGCTTCTTGGGATTCTCTGTCTCTCCCTTTCTCTCTGCCCCACCAGGACACATTCTCTCTCTCTCTCAAACTAAACATTCAAAAAAATAAGCAATAATAGAAGAAATTCAGATACTGCTTAAGCAGCACTCGCAAACGAAAGATTTGCTTTCCCAAGTAACCTTTGATTGATTATATTTAATCAAAACCTTGAAACGTGCCAATGAAGCCAGCTTCTTCGTACCCATTTTAACAGACACACGTAGGATATCAAACAGGCCTTAAGAGACAGCTTGGACCATAGAATGATCTATTTTAATCTCCTCGTCTATTAACAGAATCTTCTGTAAAATCAGTGTCATTAGCAAAATATTAGAAACTCAAAGAATTTAATTAATGGAGCTGTGGTACACTAAGCCTTTCATTTACACTGACCCATCTTGTATTTGATAATAAATTGTCAGACTTCTAATATATGTATATTTACACATACACTCAGTATTTATTTTTAATACTAATAAATTTTAAGATCTAGCCAGGATATAACCTGCATCAAATCACAGAATGAATTGATAGCAGAAAAAGATCTAGGTTTCGAATCTCCTACTGCCTAGCACAGGACTGTTTCAAAATATAGCATTCTATCTGTCCAACTGTTACCAAATTATTTCACATCACAGGGGTCCTGCTCATCTGGTCTCTCTGCCAGATTTTATGGTGAACTAATGACTAAGCACTGGGCTGCCTCTTCCCAAACCCCAGAATCCATTTTCAAGCCTCCTCCTCATCAAAGCATGACTAGCTTCTATGAGATGAAAAGGTAAGACCCAAACAGTAATAATATCCATCTTCTCTCACTAAGACCAAACTGTATTGATGCCAAGTATTCATTCTCCTAACATTAGCATTCATTTAACCAATATTTATCATTGTATTACAATGTACCAATCATTGATCTAGCAAGTGCTAACAGGAATTTCATGGTCCCCATAAGCATGAGAAAAACATTCATTCATTTGTTCATTCGGTAAATATTTACAGGCCATTAAAAACTAACCAGACATTCCGTTAGTTGCTGAGAATGGTGGATGTTTCCCTTACTTTTATGATGCTTAGAATCTGGTAGAGAACTAAACATAAAATAATCGCAAAAATAAACACGTAATTAAAATTATATATGATTAATTGTGCAGGGAGCAATGGAGAATAACAAGGGATGCTTGCCTTAAGAGCCTTGGCAAGATTTCATGGGAAAGCAACATTCGAGTGAAGATCTTAAGGGTGAACAGAAGTTAATTCACTGAAAAGAGTCTTCCCAGCAGAGGGGGAGAACAATCAAAGACCATAGTTCCAGAGGAAACATTATTAAGAATTCGAAGGCCGCTGTGCCAAGAACAAAAGAATACCTTTAGATGGCGTTGTGAGAGATGCAAAGAAAATACCATTTGAAGCTTCAGAGACACTTTAAAAGTTGTGGTATCCATTCCTAACAGTGATGGACATTCATAAGAGGCTGTAACATGCGGGCACCACAGGATTCTATTTGAAGTAGAGACCATCTCCCAACTAGCCTTACAAGCAGAGGATTGAAGCAGCACTGCACTCCTCTGGTAGTCCACGACAGATAATGCCATTTTAAATTTGGTAGCAGCAGTAAAGTTGGAAAAATATAGACGGATTTGAGAGAAAGTCAAGAGGTGAAACTGCAGGACTTAGTGACATTTTGGATGTAGAAAATGCAAATCAAAAGCTCTCGGTCTGTGGCTTATAGAACTGAATGAACTGTGATGGGGTTCTTGGGATAGGAAATACTGGAGAAGGTCTGGAGATTAAGGAAGGAGATCATGAATCCCGTTTTGGAAATGCTGGATTTGAATTGCTTTTGCAATATACAAATGATGATGTCAAACGAGCAGCTGAACATCAGGACTGGAGTCTAAAAGGGAGATGGGAATATAAAATTGGATAAACAAATCAATATATTGTCTATATATAGACTATATATATATATATATATATATATAGATATATATATATATATATGTATATAGTAAGTAACACTGTGAGTGTGGTGAGAAATCATCAGGAACTGACCATTTCCCAGACAGGTAGAGGCCACGAAGTCAGGCTGGTTCCAGACTTAGGAACCAGAGAGGTAGGCCTTAAAGCAGTTACAGGTGTTGTTAAATGGATGCCAAGGAAGGAGATCAATTGCAGGGAGTTAAGGGTCAGGTGTCACTGGTGTTTTGAGTTCAAGTAAGATTTAAAAATTACAATTCAACCAGATTGGGACTAAAACACAATTATGTATCAAGTGTCATGAAAGCACAGAAATGGGGCTTTAATTCTGGACAGGGCCAAAGAGTTGGTCAAAGGAAGGGACATTTAAGCTGTGTTTGAAAAATGAATAGGAGTTTCCCAGGCAAAGCAGTCAGGGGATAAAAGGGTGATAGTTAGAGAACACATAGGTGTTTCTCATACTGCTAGTCGTTTTCAATTACCCTGCTTCCACATCTTACCAGGGCAAAGTAGACATACTCAGGCAGCAGCCTAGCCTCCATCATTGCCCCCACAACCCACAATGTTAGAACTAAGGGAGAAAAATACAGTATTAGTAAGAGTCATGTAAAGTCTCAGAGTTAGGGAATAAAAATTAGGGATTCCTTACTATATAATAGACTGAATATGAAAGTTAACAGTTATAATAGCTAAAAGTCTAATTAGCATGTAGAAAAATTAAAAAGACATGTAAAGATACAAGAAGAATAACTTTCTCCTTCGGGCATTCTCAGCCAGAAGCTTTGAACCAGATAACCATGCCCATCTTCTAAGTAATGAGAAACCATGTATCTTTGACTGATTTTGAAAGGATCCACAAATACTGAATTCTGATTTGCAGAACCAAGATTATGATTTCACACAAGGATACACTAAACTGAGAATATACTAAATGTAAAACTACAGGAAAAGCGATACCCAGTATTAGAAGCCACATAGGAAAATTATGTTTACCTAGTAAAATAATTAAGACAAGTTTCTATTCTGTTCACGAGATGAGGCAGGTATAAATATTTTGCATCCAGCAAAATTCAAAAAAAGAGCTAAACCCTTATAGAGTCCTTCCCTTGTCCATGGCTTAACATTCATATAACAGTGATCTCTGCTACTATTTGCAAAATTTTACATTGTGAGCTCTTTTAAAGGAAAAGCAAACGTATCTGCTTTTTTACCTGCCATTTGAGAGTGTATTGAGCAAACATGTGGATACTATTAAGTTCCCTGTTGTCTTAAAATGGGTACTCAGGAATCACATGGAAATAAATTTTGGTTTGAAACTGCTGTTATTTACCATTGTTTTCAAGCTTGGTCAAGTGTGTTGAAGCATAAATTAGGGGTAATTAATGGTATGACAGGTAATTTCATTCTATCATTTTTTCCTGGCTTTATACGTTGGCTTCATTCCTTTTTCTGCCACACATTTTGACAAATTTGTCCTCTTTGTTCCACGGTACAGGGAAGGAAGTGAAAACAAAGGCACTATTTCTGGAGGAATGCCTACAGATACACTTATTATATAATGCATCTCCCGCAAGGGAAAAACAGGGGAGAAACAGTTTCCTCTGGGCGACCTGCAGAAGGCCACAGGTAGGGATTTTGCTGGGTCTGAGCTATAGAGGCGGGTCTACACGTTCACAACACAGAAATGATGGGGAACCTTTTAAGGGGTGAGGCCTAACAAAATGGAACTGCTGAAGGAAGGGCCCCAGGGTGCGGTGGCTACATAACAGAGAGAGAGAACAGCTGGCAGTGTGCAAAAGGGTGGGGAGACCCTGGGCCGCGCGGTGGTACCTGCGCAGTGTCGAGCGCCCCAGCCACTGAATCCCCGATCCAGAGATGCTCCCGGAGAAGCTGCTGGTAGCTGAGGCAGTGCTTCACCGCTGATGGCACATTCCCCATGGCGGGGGCCTGGGACCGCAGACGGCGACGGGAGGGCGCCGGGAGCCAGGAGGAGAGGGATGCGGAGCGAGCGGCGCGGGCCCAGAGCGCGCCCCTCGGGGCCGCCGGCGGCGAGCACCAGCCCTGCTCCGCGCACTGCGGCGGCGCCGAGCGGGTGGGGAGCGGGCGGCGGCGGCGGCGGCCGCGCCCGGGGCAGGGAGCTCCGGAGGCACCTGCGGCGGACGCCGGCAGCGCTCGGAACCGGAGAGGAAAAGGAACTGAACCCAAGGCCACTCAAGTGTGGCGCGTTTTCCTTACTGTGCTGAGCGTGCGAGGCTGTCTGCACACGCCTCACTTAACCGACTTCTCACCTGGTTCAGATCCTAAGAGAAAGGGTGCAAATAAAAGGAAGGGCGCATGCGTTTTTGTGCCGGTGAGTTTGCTCACTCCCAGCTGCAGCCCTTCATGCTTAATGTGGGTTTCTCCAGCCTCGAACTCTCTTGAGTTTCTGCTTGATGACAGGAAGCTCGATTTTAAAATATTTTGAGGCTGTTTGTAAGGTTAAAACACCGTGGAATAAAGAAGAAAATATACAAAGTAAAAAATTGGGTGAGGTGTCACGATAACTTGGTCAGTCAGTAAATTGTCAGAAAACTGGTACTACAAGTTAAGCACTGAGACAGAATTGCGTTGCTTAAGAGATACATAGCTCAAAGTTATTGAAGCCCTAAAGGCTCTCTATTCGTTTGAACTGAATATGCCATGCAAATCCTTGGGACATTAGAATAGGAGTCATCTTAGGTGTGGAGGGGGTTGGGAAGATGACCCTGGAACAGACCGTTTCTCTACCTCCCCTCGCTTCACAAGCACGCTTACATCACCTGGACCTACTCTAAAACTTTGCAGAGTGGGTTCAGCAGCTTGCAACTGAACAGGCATTCATCAAGAACAGTCTTATGCAACCAAGGCATGGCCAGGCACACCAGTCAGCTTGACTGGTTGCTGTAGCAAACTGTTGCCACAGAAATAAGAAGCTGGCTGAGGTTGCACTACCAGATGAAAGGAGACAAAGATTATCTTGTAAAACATAGCATAAAGACCCTTAGAAGGAACTTAACACCCAGAATAAGGACACACCCATTACTACTTGTGAGAATGGGAAGACTTCCATGGGTAAGAGAAATAAAACACAAAAGACCAAAAAAGGCATAGAAAGGAGAGGTATCACGGGGATCCTTACTAGAACAGCCCTGGAAAAGGCAAAGAGGATAAGGGGATCTTGGATCTCACGGTCTTGACCAAGGAGGTTACCTTGAAGAACATCCTCTGAGCTGTCAGAGTGAACTCATGCAATTATTGGATGCCTTTAATTCTCTAAAGCACAAAAAATTCCAATTATTACTTACCGACAGTGACTACTTTATAGGTATATATTCATAGTGCTAAATCGATTCTATGTTGTTTTCAGCAGAGCTTAACTGTCATTTTTCCACACAACTGAAATGCATTTAGGTTGCAACAATGCCTATTATCATTTTTTCCTCCGTGTTGTACTGCTATAACAGGGAACATAAGATTTGAAAGAATTTAAAAGGACCAATTTGAACAACAGTAATAGCAAGGTAATCTTCATAATGGAAGCAGTCCGTCAAAACTTGAAATAGTTTTGATAATTATTAGTGAGGCCTAAGCTTTTGGAGAATATGACTTCTGAGATAAGCCAAATATTGTATGTCCCTTTGGTACTAAGAACACCTAGAAGTAAATTTTAGTGCTTACTAGTTTTCTAAACAGGATAGGTCTTCAGAAAATGTCATCTCCCAATTAGTTCACCACAGTAATACAGTGTTTTTGTTTGTTTGTTTACAGAAAAGCCTTAGAATTATGAAAATATTTGTTGGCACAGATTTACTTAATGCATTTCATATGGAAAATGCTATAGGATCAAATATTTAAACTATAAACACTAAAATCATTAACAATAATAAGGACCAAATATCTTAAGATGTATAATCTTACAAATGAAAAGGAGTGAAAATACATGGGTTTTTGCTAGAAGGCACCGTTTGATGTTAAAGCTAATTATGAATGCTTAAAATTTATAAATTTGAATGTTTCCTTATTGTACATCTTTCTTTTTTACAATTAGAATGAAATTCTCATATGTACCCCTATTATTACAAATCTAAAAAGCTCTGCATGAAATGAGAATAGATAACAGCAAATCCTTGTGGGAGGCAATGTAGCTCTTTCTCCCCATATGAAGGTAAAGAAACTTGGGTTCCATCAGAGCAGTAAGACATACTTGTTAAAAATCACAAAGTGGGGCACCTCCGTAGCTCAGCTGGTTAAGCATCCAACTCTTGACTTCAGCTCAAGGCATGATGGCATGATCCCAGAGTTGGGCTTCTTACTGAGAGCAGAGCCTGCTTGGGATTCTCTCTATCCCTCTCTCTTTCCGCCCCTCCCCTGCTCATGCATCCTTGCACTTGGGCACACATGCTATCTCTCTCTCTCTCTCTCTCAAAATAAATAAACTTTTGAAAAAATCACAAAGTATATGTCATTCGTGATCTGCCCCTACACTTCTCTCATTATGCATCAGAATTAAACTATTTCTATTTCATTACATTTCAACATTCAAATATGAGAAGACACAAAAATTCATGGCAAATTAAAAGGAATTGAATTTCCTGTTTTCTTTAATGAATATAAGTAACTTTTAAATCATGTTCAGAACTTCCAGTTACCTGTCTTTCCTGGATTGTTCTTAACTCCCTTTCCTCATTAAGCTCCAACCCAATATCCAATCTCTCAAGCAGAGATGTTAATTAACACCTTGAACCCACCCATTATCTCTTTCTGTTCTGTTGCCTTCTCTCTGCCACATTTGTCTTTGAAAGTCACCACCATAGCACAGTGAGGGAGAGCCCAGGAACTCTTGTCTGAGATGGGAGCCTGATTCCACCACTTACAAACTAAGTGATCTTCAGCAAGTTCTTTAGCCTCTGTTTCCGTATGTGTAGAGGGTTGAGGACAATGTTGCCCTGACAGCTGTTGCAAAGATGATATGAGCTAGAATATACAAAGTGATCAACACATGGTCTCTGGCACATAGTAGGCACCCAATAAAATTTAACTATTATTATTAATGAGCCTGGTTTTCTGGTTTATTTTGCACTCAAAAATCTACACTGTACAGCCTGAGAAGTTTTTAAAAATACATATCCGATCAGTATTTCTAAGCTTAGCATTCTTTTTTTTTAATTATTGTTTTTTTTTATTTTTTTAATGTTTATTTATTTTTGAGACAGAGAGGACAGAGCATGAGTGGGGGAGGGGCAGAGAGAGAGGGAGACACAGAATGTGAAGCAGGCTCCAGACTCTGAGCTGTCAGCACAGAGCCCTACGTGGGGCTCGAACACACAGACCGCGAAATCATGACCTAAGCTGAAGTCGGATGCTCAACCGACTGAGCCACCCAGGTGCCCTAAGCTTAGCATTCTTAAAGATTTCTCATATCCTTTGCAGAGAAGTTTATTAAAATGACACATTCAATTTTTCTTGAGATTCTTAGTTATCTTTACAGTCTCATCTCCTGCCCATTTTCTAAGCTCATTCTTAACTCCAGAAATATCAAAGTATGTGCAGTTCTCAAAGTGTTAGGGCTCTTTCATGCTGTATTATCATTCGAATCTTTTTTCATATTATAGACATTTTGGGAAATACAAAAGATGCATGAAGATATCAATGAAATCACCTATCATTCTAAAGCTAGAAATATTTTAATATATTTTCTCTTAGAAAATAAATTGATATTTTCCCATCTATGCTTTTGATTCGGAGCATTTCATTTAACATTGAATTAAATTATTTCAAACTATGGTGTCAATAGCTATGTAATATTCATATACGCATATATATAATCAAAAGCATTTGTCAATAATCTTCTAAAGCATAGCCTTTTACTTATTTTTGAAAGGGAGATGGGTAGCTAAAATATGATCGTGTGAATGTTTGTATAAATAATTGTTTAGTTAGTCTTCCACAAAACAACATCTTCGCGATGGTTGTGTTTCTGTCAATTTCTATTTCTATTTCTAAAAAAGTTTATTTTCATATATACAGTGTTTTCTCATGTGGTTTGTAATTTACTAAGTTTATCCTTGACGAAGCCTTTTTTTCCCCCATAAGAATCTTCTATGGGTTATTGGTTCATCACTAAAGAATGGCTTCACTTTGGATTGGCTGGGATTTCCAAAGAGTTTAGTTTGACAGTGCTAGGATTTATTTTGGTTGTTGTTAACATCTTAGCTTGGGGTACCATAAGAATGTTATAAATCTGGAACTTAAAGCCGTACACAACGGGATTTGGTTTCAGTTTTCTTGCAGGGATTTCATTTCTCACTCATACATTCAGATGAACCTTTACCGTCTTGTACACATGGAACTGCCTTTGGAGATCTAACGGTTCATAATTTTGGCTCAATTAACTCCTTTTCTCAGATGACCATTAGATATCCCATTCCATGTGATAAAAGCCCCAGTCTCTGGTTACACAGATCTATACCGTCTTGTGGACTTTTTGGCACTGTTTAGCACCTGGGTAGGTCCTTGCTATCAGTGTTTGAGGGGAGGGAGAGGCCTCTTTCAAAACAGCATGGGGCTCCTGGGATGGTCAGTCGGTTCAGTTTCCGACTTCAGCTGGCGTCATGATCTCACAAAATCCTGAGTTTGAGCTGCACACAGGGCTCCGTGCTGACAGCTCAGAGCCTGGAGCCTGCTTCGGATTCTGTGTATCCCTCTCTCTCTGCCCCTCCCCTGCTCGCTCTCTCTCTCTCTCTCTCTCTCTCTCACAAAATAAATAAACATTAAAAATTAGAAAAAAATAAACAAATCAGCTTTGTCTATGTTTATCAGAATTCTAACTTGAATTTCTTTTCTATGATTACTGTGTTTGCACGTATTTTTCAATGCATTCTGGAGTTCCTATAACCTCTAGGAAAGTGAAGGTAGAATCCAAGAGATGGTAAAGTGAACTAAGAACATGAAGTTTAATTAGGAGAAACTGAGAACTTACAGGGGAGTTCTGATACTTTGATGAATCTATAAGCAATAAAACCAGATTGAAGCCACATATTCTCTATACCCCCTCCCATCCTTCTTCCTACTTCTTCTCCATATAAAATAACAACAATAAACTACATAGTTATGCATTGCCTGTATCCTAAACAAAGGCTCTCAATAACAGAACGAGGAGGGGTTTGTATTCCAGAGACAAGTCAACCCAAAACTAGTTGGGTGGACTATATCGATCCTCTCAAGTGGCAAGTTCTTGGGGGAGAAGAGTCCAATTAAAATAGGTCCTTTCATGAGTCCCTTTGGTCCCAAAGATGGCTGTTTAAGGGTTTATATGATGACAGCATGGATAAAATCAGAAGCAAGTGAAAAAATCAGAATAGTAATAGTAATAAGTGCCAAACTGGCATGTAGCCAAGGTACCTACTGGGCAGGGATCAAAGACACATATGGCGAGTCTCAAACAATGATGCTATAGAACTTTGGCAAGTATTACAAGACTAATGTGCACCAGCCTTAAACAATAAAAAAGAAAGAATGAAAACAACTTGGTTACCAATACTGGATGATACCTAAGGGGAAGCAAAGCTTTCATCATCTCAGTTTTATTGCTGAAAAATTTAGATAACTTCTCACATATGTTATGTCTGGCTGATCTAAATTGATGGGAAGGATAACAGAATGTTTAAAAACATTCTTGGCATTTGGTCCCTAAAATCAAAGTTCCATTAACAATAGCATTGTTCTGGAACAGAGCATTCTTTCGAGAGTAAGTAATAAGATCTATTTTACCAAAATAACACCCCACCCAGGTGATGGATACCTGGCACTAGACACAGAAATCAGAACAACGCTGCAAACCGCATTGCTCCAGATGTAGGAGTCTATTTCTTCTTTCACTAATTCAGAAGGATCCAAAAACATTAGACTTGCCAGCTGTATTATAAAATAAAAGATACAAATGTTGACTGTTCATTAACTATTTTTAGTTCATTAGATGGCTGCAGTGCCCATAATTTTTACCAACAGATATAAAAGTATCTTTCCATTCCATTACCTACAAACTCAGACTCTATTTGGAAAATGTTTTTATCAATCAGTTAATGTATTTTGAGGGTTTCTAATAAATGTGACCTTAACAGGTAAACTATATTCACTCTTACCCATAGACAGTATCATTCCTTGAATCTGTATAAAGCACTATTAAATCAGAAAACAAGTCAATATGGGGCACCTGGGTGGCTCAGTCGGTTAAGCGGCCGACTTCAGCTCAGGTCATGATGTCGCGGTCTGTGAGTTCGAGCCCTGCGTCGGGCTCTGTGCTGACAGCTCAGAGCCTGGAGCCTGCTTCTGATTCCGTATCTCCCTCTCTCTCTGCCCTTCCCTTGCTCACGCTCTGTCTCTGCATCTCTCAAAAATAAAATAAAAACATTAAAGAAAAAAATGTCAATATGAACTAAAGTACAAAGCACCTGGTATTTTGCTTTGCACATAGCAGGCGCTCAATAATACATCTTAGCTTTCTATCTCTTCTCCTCTTTTCAAATCACACAGTCCACTGTGCATATATATATATATATATATATATATATATATATATAAATTGTTATGGAATAGAGCATTCTTTTGAGAGTAAGTAATGAGATCTATTTTACCCAAATAACATATATATATACATATGACATTGCTCCAGTTGGAGGGACTCTATAGAGCCCAAATTTAATGACTTCTATAGAACATTAATTCACTAAAGAGATTTTTTGATTTTCAATAGTTAATGGGAAAATAAATATGAACAGATATGTAAGACATACCTTCTTGACTTTAAAGGTCTCACATTGTAGTGGTGACATCCAAAGAAAACTGAAATTTAAATTTAAATATATAATATCTAATATATATAGTGGCAAATGCATTTTAATCAGATGACTATAAGACATTAAATTCTAAAATATAGAATCTAAAAAAATCATTATAGCATAATTTGCATTGTTCATTAAATGTGTCTTGAGCATTTAAATGCATAATAAGTATAGGGCACTGTACCACCCTGTGGAGAGTAATGATGAACAAGCAGTCTTTAACACAAAGACCCTTTTAATTTAGTAATGAAATATGCCACTCAAATGTTTACAACAAAGTGGCATGTTGATGAGTGCCAAGTGATAATATGAAAACTACAGGAGCAGAGCACACTCTGTTTTCAGTTAGTACATAAGAGAATACCCTGGGAAGGAGGACATATTTGAGAAGATGGGACAGACCAAGCCCATCATGTGAAGGGGAACAACAAGGAAAGGAAGAGAAAGATCAATTGATAACGGGCTACATCACCACCAAGAACTATCAAGACATGGAAATAATTTCAAATAAAAGTCTTCATAAAAGTACCTGATCTAATGATACTTTTATGTTTGTGATTATTTCACTGTGGAAATTATAGGTACAATGATCCTTTTCAGTTTTGCCACAGATGAACATAAACACATAAATCCGCTGGAGGTGCTAAAACGAGTCTAATTTTAAAGTATTTATTTTGCAAGTCAGACTTGTATATACAGCCTTAGATTTTTGAAAGTGTGTCATACCTGTTCTCGTGAGCTGGGGATGAAAGATTGGATTTATTAAGTGACAAGACCTATGAAGGACTCCACTGGATATTTTAACTATGAGTGAATTTTCATCTCCATTTAACAGCTGAAGAAACTGAGGCTCAGAGACCTTGAACAACTACACCAAACCAACAGGAAGTATAAATGGATTCAAATTTGTGTATCTCAAAGCCTTCGCTTTACCTTTTTTATCTCATGTTTTTCAAGAATAAATGATAAACAGACATTATTCACACACACACACACACACACACACACACACACACACACAGCCATTTGTTCCTTATAATACTTCTAGAAAAGGAAACCTTTGCTCGGAGAGGTTAAAATGTTTACTCTAGAGCTCAGTCTTCTGATTCTGCATTCCATGAGATTTCCACGACATATGGAGGAACTAATCTTGTGCTGAGTATGAAATGTGAAGACCTTTTCAGGCTTGATGACATTTAAAGTACTGTCCATGGGAACAATATAAGGTTAAAGAACTCTCCTTATAATTTCAGCATTTATATATGCTCCATCTTACTGAGGGTTTAAGACTAAGGTCTAGGTCCTCAAAGAAAATTTGCAGAGGGGACATCACCTTGATAATCACGTGTAGTGGTGGTGATGATATTACTCTTACTATAAGTAATTCAAACCATGAATTTATGCCCATGCTATAACTTTATCAAGATATCTAATAGGAATTATGATTTTTGAATTTCTGATGATTTTTTACTTTTCATTTTTTCCTTCTCTATCACCTGCAATACTCATTAGTGTATTTCTCCACATCTCATATGGTATTTTTTTCCTGAACTAATGAAGTTCTACTCTACCACTTACAGAGGTTTTTCCATCATGGAAAAAGTAGTTGCCATGCCAACAGCTTCCCAGTGTTCTCTTGGAAGTACAACTCTCTAAAGAATTCAAAACAACTGATTGGATAATGGAGTCCTTTTCTAACTAGAATGCCATCACTCCAAGAACATTTTAGTTAAAAACCGTAAGGGCAGAAAGTCATAAGAGTGCATTAATAAGTAGCATTACTCAATGCCTTGCATTTTTCTGGCCTCCAATCTCCTCTAAAGTCACAAATGGAAATGCAACAATACAGAATCGTATGAATTTTCAAGGCAATTATCTATAGCTATTGTGTAGTACAATATTAATTTTTATAACTTTCAAAAACTCATACATGATGTTTAGATAAGTTTTCACTCACTCATTTAAAGTTTGAAATCAACTAAAAAATTATAAACTCATCAGATCCCCAGGTCGGGGTGAGAAGGGGAACAGGGAAACAGGTTCCGGAGATTCCCTTCTTCCCACTCGGTCCCTGCTCTCATTAGTTTTTGTCCAGTATCTTCTATTTCACTTTCTCACTCTATATTGTACAAACATACTTGTTACTTTATTTTATTATGCCCTCAGAAACGTTTCACTTTCTCATAGTTATCTATTATTCGTAGAGATTTCTGATTCTTGGTAAGTCGTAGTTTGCTTAACAGAAGCTTAAAGATACAGAGTTAATTTTAGAATTAATCAGCATTTTTGGCAACATTTGAAAATGTTTTTTAGCCTTTAAATTTCATTTTCAGGGGTGCTTGGAGGCTCATTCAGATAAGCATTCAACTCTTGACCTCGGCTCAGATCATGATCTCATGGTTCCTGAGATCAAGCCCATCATTTTCTGTGCTGTCAGCGGTGAGCCTGCTTGGGATTCTCTCTCTCCCTCTCTCTCTCTGCCCCTCCACCTCACATGCACACTCTTGCTTTCTCTCTCCCTCAAAACAAATAAGCATTAAAAAAATTGTAAAAAAAAAAAAAAAAACAACTCAACAACTTCGTCTTAACAAAATAACTTAAAATCAGTGTTTCTCAGCCTCAACAGTATTGGTATTTTGGGCCTGCTAATTCTTTGCCTGTGGCTGGTCCTCTGCATTGTAATAATTTTAGCAGAGTTCTGGACTCCAACTCATTAGATGCCAGCAGCCTCTCCTAACTCATGACAACCAAAATTATGTCCAGGCACTACCAAATGCCTTTTGGGATGCTATAACCACCACTGGTTGAACATGACTGGCATACCTGACGACGTTGGCAATGACCTTACCTGTGACAGGAACTATGCTAAGTACTCTGTTATACACATTATCTAATTAATGAGAAAGGTTCACTGATTCTTACTTTACAGATGAGACAGTTTGAGCACAGAGAAGTTAACTAAGTCACATAATATCACATACTTAGTTAGCAAGACAGCTGAGTTCAAACGCAAGTGGTCTGACGACAGAGCCTACATTTTTTATCATCAGGCTATAGCTGCTTTTGTTGAAATCACAGAAAGCAAGAATGAAATCCATCAAAAACATAGATAATTTTATATTTGCCTTTTTTTTCTTTCCCCATGATTTCAAATAATTAACCCATGGAAAACAGACTTCCTACAAATGTAAAACCTCTCCCAATAAGTAGTTTCCTTATCCCCTTAGTCCTGCTAATTGAGTTGTTGAAATCCCATTAAAGACCAGATTTCCTAGGCAGAGATTTAAAGCCCAGCACAAGGAATTAGATTCCTGGGATCACATCCTGACAAAACCATAGTTATGAGTGTGAGACCCATAAATATCATAAAGCTATTTATTTGTTTTCTTCTTTATAGGCATTAAGTTATGAAGAGGATCAATATATTTTTATTATCATTAGTTCAAATCAAACTCATTGAAATTAGTTTATAAATCCTATATATCTTAGCATTCAAATATTATCTTCTTATAAATGATAGCCAGCAAAGCTCGGATTTCTCTTGCCACCTCTCTTTTTATAATTTATTATTTTTTAAATTATATCCAATTTAGTTTACATAGAGTGTAACAATGACTTCAGGAATAGAATTCAGTGATTCATTACTTACATATAACACCCAGTGCTCATCCCAACAGGTGCCCTTCTTAATGCCCCTCGCGCATTGAGCCCATCACCTACCCTCAACCCTTCCAGCAACCCTCGGTTTGTTCTCTGTATTTAATAGTCTCTTACGGTTTGTCTTCTCTCTGTTTTTATCTTATTTTTGCTTCCCTTACCTTACGTTCATCTGTTTTATGGCTTACATTCCACATATGGATTATTTGTCTTTTCTGAATGACTTATTTCACTTAGCATAGTGCATTTGGTTCCATCCACATTGTTGCAAATGACAAGATTTCATTCTTTTTGACAGCTGAGTAATGTTCCATTGTATATATATATACTGCATCTTCTTTATTCATCCATCCATCAATGGACTTTTGTTGCCACCTCTCTGTCTTAACTCTGTATGACAGAAGTGATAGTGTACAGAAAATAAAGATAAACATACAACATAATTTATAAAGATTTTGCCTTTGTAAGTATTGTGTCTTCAAAAAATATGATTTCTCTCTTGATCTAAAACCTAGTTTTACTTTGTTTCATGCTGACTATAAACTGTTAATAGGAATATAGTCTAACGATGAATATTTTATCTAATCAAGCAGTTAATTTATAGAATATTAAATGCATGGTATGTATTATCTCCTTCCGAGCTTTTAGAAAAGTTGATTGAAATAACAACAGCCTACAGCTGACTTGCATGGATTGATTTCTATGTACCACACACTATATTAATGGTTTTCATATATAAATTCATTTAATTCTCAGAACAACTTTTTTACATAGGTATCTTTAATATCCACATTTGGAAGCAAAAAATTAGAACCAAAGAGTGATTAAAGAACTTGACCAAAGTCACGTTGCTAGGAAATGACTTAGTTGGTTTATAAACCGAAGCAGTTTGGCACTAAAGCTATACTGGAGTCACTTACGTACACTTCCTTCCTACAGTGCAGGAATTATCACTGCATATTATACTAGTCATCATTGAAATAGATAAATTAATTAAATTAGAAAGTGTATTTTACACTGATTCAGTAGGAAAATGTACTTGGTTTCTTAAAAATTGTGCCATCTATAAAAATTCTTGGCAAAAGAGGGTAAGAATTTTATCTTATGAAGAAGCGAATTAATAGTTATAAAAATGAGTTTGAATTCAATGATTCCCAGTTATTACTTAGTTTATTCTCTTTCTTCCCTTCTCATTAGCTCAAATATCTAAATCCCCTATGTCCTTCGACACCGCCTCTTGTTGAAACCACGTTTTCCATTTTGCTTGGGTCAGTCCCAAATTATACTTGTCCAGATATCCTACACTATTTAGAATTTCATGAATATCTCATTTTTAGCAAAGAATCTTATTTAATAATTATATTAAAATAAGCCAGGATGGGCTAAGTGAACCTCCAGCTTCTGCCATAATCTCATTTTGCAGAATGTGAGACATTTGTTCTGAGAATGGAGTTCTCACTTTAACACATGGTTAAATCTGTAGGAGGACCAGCAACAGGCCTGTTTCTTTATTTGATCTTTTCCAGATGCAACATATAACTACTATCTCCTTTTCAAGGACAGCATGCAGGGTGCCAGCTGATCAAATAAAATGGGCTTTGTGAGAAACAGCTAGGGACAGCTAATTCCATGTGGTCTTGGGTGATGATGGTCAGAAAAGAAATCTATCCATCAGTTCCTTCTGGCCCCTTGGTCTTACTAGCTGGTTAGTTGTTTCATGACCCCTTCTTAGTCCTGTGAAATGTCCGAGGCTGACAAAATGCCAATTCTTTGGGTAGAAAGAAATATTGCAAATCATAAGCTAAACATACATGAATTATGTAAAGGAATAGAGACTGAGCAGTCCTGCAATGGAATATGGAGAATAGCAGGCACTCTGTATATCGTGAGGTCTTTAAACAATTTACTATACGATGTAAATCTACAACTGTTCATTGGATCCTTACTTATGCTCATATTTTTTATTTTGTAATAAAATCTTCAGATAGCAATCTCCTGAGAAAACAAATGTGCATTTAAAGTAATAAGTTCTGAATTTCCTCTTCTCAAGAAAGTTGATGATGCACTTGTAATTTAAACAAAATGTGTTTCAGTATTTACCATCTACCCTGGGAGTTGTACTGATCAAATTAAAATCAAAAGACACATCTGCAACAGAAGCACCAGCATACCAAAAGACAACGTCTAAACGCATGTACAGGCAGAGGAGGAATATCTATCAATCTATAAAGCATGACCTTTCATTTAGTTAAGTTATTATTCTAAGTTAACCTTCCTATTTATAATCTAAGACTTTGTGCTTTTTTTGGTTCGTTTTTGTGTGTTTGTATGTTTGTGTGTGTGTGCATGTGTGTGCACAGGTGAATAGTAAAGATAGGGTTTTAGTACATTGACTCCATCAGAAAGACTAGTTGTAAAACCTTTTTATTACATTGTTCAGAGATTTCAACAGAAAAGCAGCTTAGCTAATTACCGCAAAAGTTTGATTTGGTTTCTCATCCTGATCCATGGAATCAAAGTAAAGTTGGCAAAATATATTCCACCAAGGGAAAAGATCTGAGTTGACTGTGAGTGATGTTGTAAGTTCAGTTAAAACTTTAACATTGAAGATATTTTTTTGTTGTTGTCGTTATTGTGATATTACAAATAAAGTCTTTGGTGTAACACAGCAGTATAACAAAAGTGTACTCCTACTGAAAAACCTATAAAGAAAAAAATGTAGTTGGGATTGGTTGTTATACACAAATAATTCATGAATGCTGCTAAACTGGGGAAATATTCTACTAATCAAATTGAAAATATGGATGTCAAAAATTACACATATCAGGAAATATATCATTGAGCCAGAATCTTTTGTGATGAACTGATGTTGAAAAGACACACTACAGCATAACAGTATATATGACATTCCTTTTTTAAATGTTTACTTATTTATGAGGTAGGAGGAGCAGAGAGAGAGAGAGAATTCCAGGCAGGCTTCACACTCAGCATGTGGAGCCCCATGCAGGGCTCCATCCCATGACCCTGAGATCATACCTGAGCTGAAATCAAGAGTTGGATGCTTAACTGACTGAGCCACTCAGGTGCTTCTTAGGATTTCTTCTTCACTGCTTATCTTTGATATGATTTTAGAATAATAGGGCCCTTGCGAACAACTTTGCAAATCTATCTCAGTTTTTAAAATAACTTTTTTAAAATTTTTTTAATGTTTATTTTATTTTTGAGACAGAGAGAGACAGAGCATGAGTGGGGGAGGGGCAGAGAGAGAGGGAGACACAGAATGTGAAGCAGGCTCCAGGCTCTGAGCCGTCAGCACAGAGCCCGACACGGGGCTCGAACTAGCAGACCGCGAGATCATGACCTGAGCTGAAGTCGGACGCTCAACCGACTGAGCCACCCAGGCGCCCCTAAAATAACTTTTTTTGTAAAAGATTCCTCTAAATTGTGATGGCATTTTATTCTAAAAGAGTTGGAAACCTTTAATACATATAATAGAATTCCCAAGACTTCAACTTTTGAAAATTTTAGGAAATTGCCTTTAAAGAAAACAGAGTTTGCAAAGAGAAGTCATTAATATTTATCTTTACTACTTTAAGCTAATTGGTAAAAGTTAAATGATAAATAAGATTTAGTCTGAAATTGTATAATTGAGTTGTGTGATATCTTGAATTTGGAGAAGAATCTTTTGATAAAACTTTTATGTGTTCTTGGATAGATTCATATTCCATATGGGAATGAAATGAAGTAATAGGGCTTATACTTTCACAGCATATTATTTGGAAAATATTCAACAAAATAAATACTAAATAGGATGTTAATATTTATATTGAAAGATAAATATTGACTTTAAATAGAATAACAAATGTGCATGGAGAATTTGATGAATTTTATCTCACAAATGATTTCATCAAAGCAAAAATATTGTAAATGCAATTCAAAAGACAGTATAGGGTCGCCTGGGTTGCTCATTTGGTTATGTGTCCAACTCTTGATTTTAGCCCACGTCATAATCTTGTGGTTTGGGAGACTGAGCCCCATGTTGAGCTCTGCACTGATGGTGCATAGCTTGCTTGGAATATTCTCTCTCTCTCTTTTTCTGCTCTCTTTCTCTCTCTCTCTAAAATAAACAAACTTAAAAAAATATAATATAGTTACTTGGGTTATAATATTTGAATTAAATATAGGAATTGAGATAACCTCTATTTATAAGATTTTTTTCTGAGCTTACCAGAAAATTCAGCTACTGGATAAAGATAGTTTCTCAATTAAAAAAACGTTATTTTTCACAGGAAAGAGTTCAATACAGAGGTAAAATTTCAATTTTATTGAATAAAATATATAACTTTAAATAAAATGTAGAAATATTAAGGAAATTTTTGATATGAAGTCTGTGTTGAAAAGAGATAAGCTTTTTAAAAAAGACAAGATTAAAAAGTTAAGTTCATAAACAAATGCAGTGCTAAGATTTTATTAATGTTCATATAATTGCTACAATAAAATCTTTTTTTATATTTGCATATTTTAAGGCAATTAAAATATTGTTTGAAAGGAGCTATTTTATAGGTTCACCAATATATTTTCAATAAATAAATATTTCAAATTTACACAATTTCAATTACTTTAATACATTTTTCAAGTTCAAAAGAGTTTAGACAATAAAATCTTGTGATCACTTTATATGATTAAAACCACAGTACATGTGGGAACCTACTGTAAGATTGTATTGAGGGCATACAGGTGTCTCAGTTAGTTTTGGCTCAGGGCATGATCTCACGGTTCATGAGTTCAAGCCCCACACGTGGCTCCATACTGACAGTGCAGATCCTGCTTGGGATTCCCTCTTTCTCCCTCTCTATCTGCCTTTCCCCTGCTTGTGCTCACTTTGTCTCTCGCTCTCTCTCTCAAAATAAATACATAAACTTAAAAAAAAAAAGCTTGTATTGGTATTTTTTCACTGTGTAACCAAGCAGCTTAAGGCAACACACATTTATTATTATCACATCTCCATGTGAAGAAATCGGAACATAACTTAACAGGGTCCTCTCCTCAGGACCCTGCAATCAAAGTAAATGGACTATATTCCCAATAAAAGACTCAGTAGTAGAAGAATTCCCTCTCCACTCCATAGCAATTAGAATTGTTAGTGGGATCCATTTTTCTGTGGCTATATGATTGTTAAGTCCTGACTTGCTAGCTGGAGGCTGGAGGCTGCTCTCAGGCCCTAATGACCACCATGTGGTCCTTGCCATGTGGGCACTTCTCCCACAAGGCTGCATCCTTCACTGAGCCCACAAGAGACTCTCTACCTTCAGTTGGCTAAGACAACACCTTCTATGATATAATTGCAGGAATGACAGTCTATCACCTTATTAGTTAAAAGCAAGTTCACGAATTCTGCCCACACTCACCAAAGGGGTATTACACAAAGATGTAAACCCCAGAAGGTGTGAATCATTGGTTGTCAACTTAGGATTTGTCTGTGACAAAGATAATATTAGACGTTTCAAAAATTTTTAAAACTGAACATGCTGATGTATGATCGCATATTACTCATACATTATGGTGGCTTTAAGATATGTCCATAAGTTATTTGATACCCCTACCCTGAGAGGTGGTGTCTATGTCTTCTCTCCTTGACTCAGAACCAACCTTGACTATTTTTTTAACAATAGAACCCAATGGAAGTGATAATGTTGTGAATTTTGAGACTAGGTCAGAAAAGGCCTTGCAGCATTCGTTTCTATTCACTCTGTGGAGGCCTCTCTTGGGACACATCCTTTCAGAACCCAGCCATCATGCTCTGAGGAATCCACATCACATGGAGAGGGCATGTGTAGGTGTTTCAGTCAACAGATCCGGCCCAGATGCCAGAATGTGAGAAAAGAAACCATCTTGGAAGTAAATTCCCCAGCTCCAGCTGTTCAGGGCCACAGCCATTGCTAAGTCTTCCCAGCTAAGGCTCCAGACATGGTGGACCAGGAGAAATGTGTCCTCTGTGCTGTCTCCTAATTCCGGATCCACAGAATCAGTGAGTATAATAAAATGGTTGTCACTTATAACTCCAAGTTTGAGGTGGTTTGTTACACAGCAATAGTAACTAGAATATATACTGGGAATTTATGTACAATTTTCATTTAAAATTATGAGTTCAGAAAACTCAGATATAACTCAAAATGTCTTTATCAAAAGGATGAACTGATGAATGGATAAAGAAGATGTGGTATATATATACAATGGAATACTATGCAGCAATGAGAAAAAATGAAATCTGGCCATGTGTGGCAACATAGATGGAACTGGAGGATATTATGCTGAGTGAAATAAGTCAGGAAGAGAAAGACAGATGCCATATGTTCCCACGCATAGGTAGACTTTGGAAGACCTAGCAGAGAACCGGGGAGGGGGGGGGAGAGGGGAAGGGGGAAAAAAAAAAGCCACAGAGAGGATGGAAGACATGACGTGAGAGACTCTCAAAGAATAAAAAAGAACTGAGGGGAGAGATGGTTGCGGGAGCGGGGAGAGTGGGTGGTGGGCACAGAGGAGGGCACTCGTTGGATTGAGCACTGGGTGTTGTATAGAAACCAATTTGACAATAAACTATTAAAAAAATAGGATGAATAAAGACACAATCAAAGTTTAGGAACTTCATAGATTTGCATCGTAAAATCTCAAATACACTTCACTATGTATATAAATTACAACTATACTTAAATTTTTTGTCTTTGAAATTTATTATTAGCCATTAGTTCATGAAGTTTATGACACTAAGTGCTGAATTTTAAACTACTATCTGCCAAGTTAAGCATTTGACATTTAAAACAGCTGTGGCAATTCTATTTACTATGTAGATATTGAAAATCAATGATGAATACTAAAATACACATAACTAGTAACTAAAACCATTTGTTGGCTTATCAACATGGAAAAATGTTTAAATTATATATTATCAACTAAATGAAACATATATTAAAATAACATGTTATATATAAAAAGTAAAATGTTATGTGTGAAATTCAACGATTCTTGATCAGCAACAAAATATGGGTATCACTTGCTTTTTCCACATTGCATTTGTGTTTTATTTCATGATCAAATTGCAGCATTTAGATGTTATGAATAAAGTAAGATCTTCTTTGGAACCTAACATAAAATATTGTGACTTTTGGCTTTCATTACAAACCCCATGTCAATAAAATTAATTATACTTTAAAAAAGAAATTCTAAAAGAAATTGTAGTTATAGTTTTATTTTAGAAAGTTCAAAATATAATGCTTCTATAAACTTTCCCTTTCATCGCAAGACTACTAAATGCATATTAAAATAAATGTTTAAATATGATTTATAGCCTCTTTCTATCTATGAAGACATAGTTTCTTCCATAACAAAACAGTACTTATGTAAGAATTAATCCCAGATTTTCAAAGCTGCTATTGAAAAGGATACAGAAGTTGTTAAGAGGGAACTGAAATACAAGATATATTAAGAAGTTGTAAAAGGAAGAAGTTGTAAGAGCTCAGGGCTCATGGCCCAGAAAATTACATGTCTGGAGTCTATGGAAATTAAAAAAAAAAAAAAACACAGAAAACAAAACAAAAAACTCCATGCACTTATTCCATTATCTGTGAGAAGTGGTGTAAAGGAACTACCAATGACAATGGTACAATGAAGTAATTATTTTCAAACTAAAGAGCTTAAAATATTAATTCCAGGTGAGATGCTAGCTGAAATTATAAATGGGACAGTTTGTAAGTACGGAAAATAGAAATGCCAATCATAACGGCCAGTTCAACTTCAGAAAAATCAGTTTAAAATAAACACTTTTTTTTTTTAACAGGGTTAACCTTGTAAGACAGAGAATGGAGTTTAGTATCTGAATACTTCACCTTAATAAGACAAAATTCAGAAAGGGGCATGATAATCACAAGAAAATGTCTGAGGAAAGCCATTGTGGAAGAAGGATTAGACTGGTTCTGCATGATTACAAAGATTAGGATGTGGATCAGTGGGCGCAAATAAAAAGGCAGTGTACTGAAGGTCGGTTTCCCACGATAAGAGCATGACCAACTAAACTGTAGATATTCGGGACATGTAAGGTCCTCATCCCTGGATATGTTCAAATAAAGGGCTAAAAACAAAGAGACACCATCCCCAAACAAAACAAAAAACCCCACTCTGGCTGTAGAAGGGTCTATAATCTACTAAAATTATGGTTGCCAAGTGTCCTGTATGCACAGAACATGTCCTGTATTTCATGATTTGGTTCTGGATCCTCTACTAACTTTGAGAAGATACTTTAAATGTCCTTTATTTAGATTTTGTCAAAAAACTACAAAAATACACCAGATCTATTTTTCTGCCACACTCACTGGTATTTAAATAACTTAGGCGCCAACATTAGTTGAAGCTAAACCGTCACTAATAAAGATTTGAGTTATCCCTTATGGTTTCTCCTGCATTTTTGTCTAAGGGAAAATGAACAGGGAGGAAAGAAAAAGACTATTTGGTCCAGAATTCTAAGTTGTGACTAGTAACCATCAATAAGTAGAGAGAACTTCTAATCTGTATGCATGCTCCGAAATTAGCCAGTGAACAGTCTCTTCGCATTTTGGAAAGTCAGCAAATGCATGGCAGTCCCAAGCATTTGAAGGTCAGCAGCTTAAACAGCAACCAGTTGAGACAATGGTCAATCAGCCAGTGCCTCACTTTGGTAAATTTGAAGGCAGTCAACAGCAGGCTATTTCTACAAAGTCCATCAAAAACACATCCACTTACAAAGTCCACCAATACTTGAACTCCAGGCTTTCCTAAACCTTATGGAAGATCAACTCTAGCTTCGTATTTGTATCTTAAAATACAACTCTCTTTTGCAGGCAAATGGTGAGTTAACCATTTTTTGCATCAGATATAAAAGCCACTTGTTAGTTTACAACTCTTTCAATGATTCGAACTGATACGGTTAGTTACAATTTTGCACTTGTGAAATAACAGACCTATTGATATGGCTGTGAGGTTATCAAATGGAATCTTTTTTTATTTTTGCAGTGGTTTCTATGACTTTTTTTAATTTTTTTCAGCTAGGACAGAAGATATGATGTATTGTACATGTGTTACACTCGGCCACAAATGAAAACAGAATTAGTCCCAAAAGTCATAGGTTCAGGGCAAAGGACCAAAAGGAACTATTTTGGTAGGAGCAAAGTGGGTCTCTCAAAGGTGGTCCTTGCAATCAGATGGCGATAGATGTTCTAGATCCATTGAATGCAGTCCAATTCGTAACAGCATCTCAGCTTTCCATATTTCTGCTCCTGTGGCCTCCATGCCAGCACAAGCTGGTGGTTTACTTGGACATCTGCCTCATGCAGCTTTTAAGCTTCAGCCTGCACATTCGCTTCTTCCTCCCCTCGGCTTTCATGGTACTTCGTTTTCCAAGAAGATGGTGCTAAGCGTGAGAACTCTATTAGCTATTTTTATGTGAATATACTATAGCCCAAATGAAAGAGTAAATTTTGTGATGCATTTTCTGAATAGTGGACATTTATTAAACAAAGAAAAGGAACTCTTAAAACTCTTTGAGTGGTATGAATTTATTAACTCGATGTGGGTAATGATGGAAAAACAGATATGAATCAGTATTTTCCAGCTAAGATCTTCAACTACTACCAAAGAAAGAGATACATATGAAGATAAATTCAGATAAACAAGTTGAAAGGCCTTCCACACTGTATATTTTCTTCATATGAATGAACATACTCATATCAGAAGTATTTTCTGATTTCCAAATTGCAAGCAAATTTTCAAGTGATGGAACACATCTATTATAATTTTTTTAAAGGGCTAACTCCATTTACTATCACAGAGATTATAAAAATATAAATGTCTCACTTTTTAAATCATAACGTGTTGTTTATACAAACCACAGATAAGCAATTACGTTGCAGAAAAAAAATTCCCTTTGTTTATGCAATTCTTTTTTGGGGAAAACGTGTTCTTATAAAATGAGATTTGAGAAACAATAGAAAAAATCACAGAGATTCTCTTATTTAGTAGTAAAGAAAAAAGCACTGCTTTAAATGGAGGTCATACAAATATAAATTTGGTAAATGTTTTCATAAAGGTGAAGACGGTGTTTATCTGAAGTTGAAGCAAAACATGAATGGTCATGGGGCACCTGGGTGGCTTAGTTGGTTGGGTGTCGGACTCTAGGCATCTAGTTAGTGGTTTGCTAACTGTTATTGAGGTGACTGGGACACACAATACTCATCATTCTGTAGGATAGCCTTGGCCTTTTCTCAGGAACTGCAAAGATTTCAAAGAGAAACAGTGGAAACACATGGTCTCTCAACTGGCACATTTTTTATTCTACTACATTATATTGGCCAAACCAAGTACTAATTTAATCCAGACTCAAAGAGGAAGGATATAGACTTTATTCCTTGAACCCATATGAATCACACTATAAAAGGAGACAAATACCAGAATAAATGGAGAATTGTGGCCATGTTTGCAATAAATTTACCACACAGGAATTCACGCAGTGTAGCTATAAAACCTATTGTTTTCTTCTTTGTAAATTAGCACATTTGCTAATTGTAAAATGTTCTTGATTAAAAGGTGAATAGCATATAAGTTAATGTTTGAGAAAATCAACTTGGCTTTCTTAATTAGCTTGTTTTATATTATTAATATCTTATATTAAAGACTAAATAATATAAATATTTAAACCATAGGTAATATAATTTAAACCTAATATGTTTCTTACTCTTTTAGCAATTATTTTCCCACAGACTTTTTCCTATCTAAATAAACCTAGTCCTAATGTTTTCCCTTTATAGACTTTTCCTTACAGCTTCCATTAAAGTTTCTCCATTTTAAGAAAGGATAAGTTGGAGTAATCATATTTTATTAATAAAGTATCTATGATCTACCTAGAAATGTTTCATTTGGCTCTAGATCTTTTGGCTTGCTAAATAAAATACATAGAAACTACAAGAATATCCTTCATCAAATGATGAAATCAGCAAAAAGGAAGGATTCAGAGCATGGAGCAGCATAGAGCTGACATTTTATATTTGACTCTCTGGCACCAAAAGAAATATCAAAGATCTTTTCGTTTGAGAAACATTGAATATTGTTCACATGCATACAAAAAGAATTGATAAATAAAATTGTAAGGAAAATAAGATTCTTCTACATATATTATGAGTATTTCCATTCTAAGAGAGCCAAAAAAGTGTTATACGACCTGTAATTACATTTTCCTTTAAATCATCATCTTCGATGATATATTTCTGACTTTTCATGAATCCTCTTATTTGTATTTTCTTCCCCAATTAAACACAAAATAGATAATGAAATCCCATAAGTATCCAAGAGTGACTAAAAATCTGTAATTTCTGGTGCACTTATTTTCAGGTATGATTTAACTTACATAAAATTATGAGAATTGTGTTTTAAAAGTAGTATCAGTACTTTGGTATTTTTGTTTCGCAGTCTTTCTATGTAAGAGCAAGTAAAAACAATCATAATTGACCAAACACTTGTATACAATTTAGGAAGTGATCCTGAGGAAGATGAAATGTTGGCATCACCACATGTTGAAACCAGGTGGTTAATGAGTCAGCTAATATGTAAAGTGCATTTTATCTGAAATACAAACATGAAAATTGATATACTCATGTAATTTAGCAGAATGGCATTTCCTTAAAAACAGGCATGTAATTTTCTCTAAAACAATGTGTCTCAATCTTTAGCTTGAATCAGAAGCATGGAAGGGCCTGTTAAACCCCAGTTTTTCATTTAGTAAGTCTGGGGTGTGCTTACAAATTTGCATGTTAAACAAATTTCCAGGTATGATGATGCTGTTGGTCCAGAAATCAAATTTTGAAAATTGCTGATTTCAGAGGGACTAAAGAAAGAGTATAAAAATTAATCATTTTTCTTGAGTCTCTGATCTACTGCTCTATTTTCTTGGCATCTTAATAAAACTAGTTATCGACTGGTGCTAACCTGAAGGCAAATGCGCAATTAAAAATTATATAACTAGGGGTGCCCAGGTGGCTCAGTCAGTTAAGCACCTGACCCTTGATTTCAGCTCGGGTCATGATCTCACAGTTCATAAGTTAAAGCCCTACATTAGGTTCTGTGCTGACAGTGTGGAGCCTACTTGGGATTCTCCCTCTCTCTCTCTCTCTCTCTCTCTCTCTCTCTTTCTCTCTCTGACCCTCCTCTGCTCACACTCTCTCTGTCTCCCCCAAAATAAATAAATTAAAAAAATTATACAACTAAGAAAAGTTTTAAACTTTCCCTGTATGGAGTGTTGAAATCATGTCCCTAACTCATTCCTACTTGACAGTTTCACACACTTAGACTGTCCTTTGAACTGCTTTATTTCAAGTTCTGCAGGTTATAATTTAATGTTTCGTTTCTAGTTAACAAACTTTGTTTCTTTTTTAAAGCTTTGTTTATTTTGAGAGAGAGAGATAGAAAGAGTGTGAGAGGGGTAGAGACAGAGGGAGAGAGAGAACCCAAGCAGACTCCACACCTTCGGCGAAGAGTGGGATGCGGGGCTTAAATTCACAAACCGTGAGATCATGACCTGAGCCAAACCAAGAGTCAGATGCTTAACTGAGTGAGCCACTCAGACACCCCAACAAATTCTATTTCTAAATGCAGTATAGGGAGATATTTGTGAGTTCTCTTGCTACTTGCGCCTATCTACTCATCTCAGAGGTTTTCATTGCTCAATTTGGGAGAAGTGGAACGGTTTGCTATTTTAGCTGATGTGATGCCTTATTCTACACAGAAATGTGCAGTTTCTAAATACTAAGCTCTTTTCAGTGGTCTCAGTATTGGACTCATTCACTTCATGATTTGGAGGACAGAAAATGCCCATGCCAAATTAGCTTAGTCTAATTTGTGTTATAACGAAAGTTCTTCTTGCATAAAAATTGGTGGTATCCTTCCTATGGCCCCTCACTAACTTTCGTCTTTTATTACATCTCACGAGCCCGAAAGTCATTAGCACACTGAGCTTGCTTAACTTCAAAAACTAGAAATTATGTAGCGTGTTATGTTTCTCTGAAATTTATTTTTTAAAAAATCAGTGATTTCTTTTGTAGTTTAGGATTTCTCCAACGAGAACATTTCCTTTTTTTCTTCGGGGCAAGCTAAAGAGCTGAAGCCTAAGAAGCCTCTTGGTCCTATCATGTATCAAAGTCAGATTGTTTTCTCAGTGAAAACATTCAATAAAAAAAGTTAGTTGATTTTATTCCATAAGTGCATACAGAAGTTATATTGATTCAATGTCTGTTCCCACAGAGAAGTAGTTTGTTGGGTGTCTAGAGAGTCTGATGAGGAGAAAGGTCATTCTTAAAATTCTCTCATCCAAAATTTTCCTTCCTCCCTTTTTTTTAAGGAGAACAAAAGTCAAGGGCAGCAGGGAGCTGGCCCAGTTGTTAGGGGCTCCATCGCCAGCGAATGTTTTATCTGTAGAGGGCTTTGCCAAGTTTTCTACTGACAAAGAAGCCCTGAAATGTGACACTTCAAGCCAATTCATCAGAAAACAAATATTACATATAAATTAGTTTGAGGAAAAGAAAATCATACACATTCTTTAGCTTCTGTAGTTATTTTGAAACAAAACAAACCCCTCCTACCTCTGCCAAAGAATGTGGCAAACCCATGTAACCAGCTATATTTTTATCCTTGGGACTGAGTTTGTATTTCTAGAGTAGTTTCAATTAACTTTTGTGTTGCTCAGGTTTTCTAGGTTTATATTGTGTAATTTTAAAATTATATTTCAAAGATTGTACATTTAGTTTCTTAAAGCTTTTGATTAAGACAAAGGAAATTTTAAAAATATTAATGTAGGAATAGTGATACTTGTACCAGAGGGACATATTAAAAACATAATGAAAAACCAATGAAATTTTCAAGGGCTACTGGCATATAAAGTTTGCAGCTTTAAGGTTTTCTTTTCAGTTTTTAAATTAATAATAAATGTAATGTTTCCCTTGAAAACATTACAAATGGCAGAAAACCTAAATGTACAGAATAATTATTAGGATGATACAAGCTATGAAGATTTTACCCCTCTGAATGCAGGTATTACTAATATTACTGTTTTATAATCATGAATATTCATGCAGTGGGCACCATAATACTGTGAATATTCTAAGTACTCTTACATGTATTAATTTTCAACAATCCTGTATAGATGTGACCATCTTAAAAAATGAAGAAACTAAAGTACATGGAGATCAGTTGGCCAAAAATCATGTACTACTGTTTATGGTATTTAGTGTGTTGATATTTAAATTCATAATATGCTATGTACATGATAACCTAGGAGATGTGCCATCCAAATTCTCCCGAATGAAGAGTTTATAGCCTCAGCTGCTAGAAATGCTGTTGGCATGAAGCCTTCAGCTGGCAGCACTTGTAAAGACAACCTCAGCTGCAAAGAGCTGACCCCTACCCCCACCCCCACTCCCTCCAATGGCTTCCAATGGTCAAATGGAGATGGGGTTAAAAGACTTCGCCATTGCAACCAAGATGGATCATTCCTGGCTATGTTGGCTCCAGAGGCTATTGTCAGGCTTACTTTGAACCTTGGTTCCCCCTTCTACCAAATCCTGCTTCTCTTCCTCTCCTTCCACAGATATTGATCACAAGGACACTTACTAATAAATATCTAATGCACTAAACTTCATCTTGGGATCCACTTCTCAGAGAACCTAACACGGAATGCCATATCTGCATAATAATAAATCACATTTGTGGGACTGCTGGGTGGCTAAGTCGGTTAAGCATCTGACTCTTGATTCGGCTCAGGTTATGATCGTGCAGTTGTTGAGTTTGCTGACAGTGGAGAGCCTGCTTGGGATTCTCTCAATCTCCTTCTCTCTCAAAATAAATAAATAAGCTTTAAAAAATAAAAATAATAAAACACATTTGTGTCTGTGATACGTACTTCTAAATATTCAATATACTATTGCATAAAACATCCTTATACATTTATTTGTATTGGCAAAAATTCATATTCAAATGGATATGGTTCTTTTTTGTTTTATCACTAATTTTGCTTCAGTTTAGTATTCCATAGTCTATCCTAAAGATTTATTATACTATCTTGATTTAGAAAAGTCACACTCTCTAATTGTAAATCTTCCCACCTACTCTAACAGTAAATCTTTTAAGATAGTGCCAGCGTCTGCGTCTCAGTGATCCTTGCTACCACTGCGACAATGCTCTGAATCCATTCCCCCAAGCCCCTGATTTAAAAGTCCATTCCAAATGTTGTACTATTGTGTTGAGTTTTTTTTTTTTCATAAAAAACCTTAGGATTATATTTGTAAATGTCATAAGTACTTTAGAATGTTCCTCTAACGAGATGACAATATAGTACCACCTTTACTGCTTACTTTTTTGAAATAGATGAAATTATACAAAGCCTTTAATTTATAATTTTCCTATTGGGTAGATTGAAAGGATACAGGTTTTCAAAGGGCTAGTCATCCAGCACAAAAGTCATCCTCCTGTGTACTTCTATTGCTGCGTTTTGAATATTTAATTGCTCTGTAAAGCCTAGTTTTCATGGTAAGCGAAGAGAGGCGTAAGGGAAATAAGAAACTAGAATTCAAGCTACTGAGTGAAGTTTCTCTCTCTGATTAAAGCTTTGGTCAAAGGATATTACAATTAGAAAAGTACGAGAAGCCCAGGTAATATTTTCATACATGTATCTCCATCATTGGGACATATAACCCATTAAGTTATGTAGAAGACGAATTTTGTATACTATATGTCTAAGGGTCTATCTCACATTTAGAAAGAGAAACTAACAACCAAGGCAGAGGCAAGATGTGAAGCCAGGTATCTTGAATTTCTGGTCCAATATTCTTCCATTGCCCAATCAGTGTTTCATGGACTACCTAATCATAGTCCTTCGTTTAATCTTCCATACGGTACAAACTAATTGCTACACAAATTTGTCTAAGAATGTTTTGACAAGTGTCCTAAAAAATGATGATCTATATTTCATGTCAAAAGAGGAGTATAAAGGCCTAGCATCTCAGCCCATGTGGGGGCAGCGTCAAAGGACATTCTAACACTGGAGAGCTTCCTGTGGGGTCAGCTGTGACTGTCACCGTGCCTACTTTTCCCTCTACTCACTCTGGCTTTCTTTCCCTTTCTTTCTCAGGTGTTGATCCCAAGAACGTTTCTTAACATGTTGCCTGCTAAACTCCACTTCGAAAATCTGTTTTCAGTACCTAACCTGCAGAGAGAAGATTCTTTGAAATCTAGTTCTACCTCTGCCACTAAATACTTGGAAGATGAAGAGAAAGTAAGTCTTCCTGCCCCTCTAACTCAGACTTCTACTTTCGTACGAAAAATAATATTTTAAAAATACTTTTGTTCTTTTATTTAATTGCAGTTAACACCAGTCCCTCTTCCTACTAGCTAAGACAATTTTGTATCTTTTTAGTACACCTTAATTTACTTTTATTTTAGTAAACATCTGAGGGTATAAATCTTGGCATCCTCCCAAGTTTTCTCAATTACCGTACTGACTTCGTGCAACTTGCACCAATTCCTGGATCCACTAGGATCTACTGCTACCACTTAAGTTCTGATCCTCCTTCAAAAGACTTAGAGCATCTCTTGCATTATTTATTTCACAGGACACCATTACATATACAGTTACATATGTCATCCTTAAAGAAAGTCAACACCCTGCACTTGTTTCTGTCAGAAATAAATACTAAGTTTACTAATGAATAAGTCAGAGAAGTTTGTGGATGTTTAGTTGCTTTCTTGTCCTCTTCTACACTGAAAGGAAACCCGTACTGACTCATGTGTTTCTGCTAGAGATTCAAACATTCTTTAGATAAAGGTACTGAGAACGAAAAAGAACTCAAAAGAGAACACCGAGCTATCTCAGATCCAAAGAAAGTTTATTTTAGGACAGCCAAGGAGACCAGTCAGAGTCATGGCATTGAAATAAAGAAAAGAAAAGAAAAAGCCCGATTCATCATGGTAAGATAATGCCTCTTGTTCTATTTTTTAAAAAATTCAATGCATGTGTATAAATTAAGGAAAAATAACTGTCTTTCCTAAAAGATTCACCTAAAATAGTTTCACCTAAAATAATTTCTAAAACTTAGGCTGTGAAAAACCTAGAGATTAAAAATCTGCTTCTTAAACTTGCCTTTAAGCATGTCAAAAAGTACTAACATTTCTGTTTTAGTAAATGAAAAGATACTGTATTCTGAAAAATAACAAGTATGGATAAATATTGACTTCAATAAGTCACAGTGTTTCAAATATCCACATTTTCTCCATGCTACTTTTAAATTATATATATGATGATATTGGTGCTCTTTTAAGAAGAGACAATATAGCTTTTTCCCTCCCTCCCTCTTTCTCCCCCTCTTTCTGATACTCAGAGTCTAGCAAGAAGTCAACTGTATGCAAACCAAGAAAATGGTCTTCACCAGACACCAGACCTGCTGGCACCTTGATCTTGGACTTACCAGCCTCCAGAACTATTAAAATACCTGTCTGTTGCTTAAGCGTAGTTATTTTGTTACAGCATCCCAAGGCAACTAAGATACCATAATTTTAAAATGTTTTATTATATGAGTACATTCTAATCATATGCAATCTAATAATCTTTCTAGTTTGTTAAAGTTTTTTCTTCTGATTAATTTGAGATTTGGAGATATATATGGGCTTTATATTTTTGTTGTTGTTAAACCATCTTGACCTAAAGAAACTTTGGGTTTCCATTACTTTCAAGTTCTATAGATTACTTAGTATATAACTTTCTAGCATTTAATTTTAAAAATCTAATTATAATACTTCAAGAATTTTTATAATAAAAAAATCCTTCAGTCTAAGCAGTAGCCACTGATATCGTCACATATGGTCAGTTTCTCTATTAAATGTTAGATGGAAATTTTATGCCATATTCTAATGAATAAACTTACTAATAGAAATAATAATCATGAACTATATTCCGTTGCCATTTTCCAAGACCCCATTTCACCTTCGACTGACTTTTGGTGTGAACAGATGGTGGTTTTCTAACATCAGGTTATGTGTAAATGTTTGGTTTTATAGAAATGTTTCAAAAGAAAAAAGAAAGAGAGAGCCATGTCTACCTCCTCCACTCCCTCCTAAAAGAATTACAATATATTTCATTAAAACCCACAAAAACCAAACAGGAAAAGAGACGATGGCAATAAAGTATTGAAATCTAGAGAGCATTCAGATGAAGGATAAAGGCCTCACCAAACCAGTGAAAAGTAAACCCAAAGTTAGCAGTGGGAGCAGCCTTGCCAAAACAAGTAAGGCTCAAACAAGGTTTGCAGGCACCTGGTGCCTCTAGAAAGTATGCATACAGGTGGAGATGAGAGGAGGTTTAAGAGGAAACCTGTTTAAGATTTCCCAATTCAATTACCTGATCTAGTATAATTTTATGGAATGTCTAAGGTTTATTACATGTATTAACTTTAATGTTTGATAATGGAATGTACAGCATTTGAAATATGTAATTGGGGGAAGATTTATCCATAGACTATTTCCAGATTATAGTACCAGGTAAACCCTTCTTAAAAGCCACTTGTTGCTGACCATAACGACGGCATCATAGGTACATATTTTTACCATTTAGATATTTGTCTACAGACTCTATTGCCAGACAACTCCTTCCCCAATACACTAACAAAAGAGTGAAGGTTTATTTTATTAGGAGGATCTCTTGATCCAGGGTCAACAGGCAAAAAATGAGTGTGGGGTATTAAAATGACAGGAAATTTAAGACAAAATTGGCATAGTGACTATAAAGACCCTTTTGGCCCATCCCACTACTTGAAACAGCAGCAGTTAGACTGTATTCCTTTGAAAAAATCTTTCTGGTTAAAATTTTAAGAGGAAAGATTACAGAACTTGAGATTTGAAAATACCTAATAAAAAAGGTGAGAAGCATTCATTGTAGATGATAAAAGTAGCCACTTATTACTTTTAATTTTACACCGAACTTGCTCTCTTGATGTACTAAGATTCCTGAGAATACCTGTGAACCAGCTCATTCTAGCCTGTTGGAAGATGAGAGGAAGAGAACAAACATAACCCAGCCAACAGTCCACCAACCATTACATGTGAGATCCTAGATCATTCAGGCGCCAGTCAACTAGCACTTAACCAAAAAGCATGTGCTTGCAAAGAGAGGTCAGCCGGGCCAGTCCAGACTCCACGTGAACCACAGAATCGCCAGCTAAATAAATGGTTATTACTTTAAGTTATTCATTTTGAGGCTGGTTTGTTTTACAGCAAAAACTAACTGATACAACAAGCTAACCAAGCTATTAGAATACCTACTATGAAATAAGACCCATTTTTTTGAATCTAGAACTTTTTGGTAGATTTATGGGACTAATTCTTAACTAGGAAAAAGAAAGTCAAGTACAATCCTAACCCACATGTGAAGAAAACACTTCATTAGAAAACTGAGGCCAAAATAGATACAATTTTTATTTTTAAGAACTAAGAGAAAACAAACCAGTAAAAATAAAAGAAAAAAATCACGAAAAAACTTATTTAATGTCTTTGGAGAGATGAAAAATGGTATTTTGCCATGTCACACAAAGGTAAGTTGATAAAAGAAGAATATTTAAGAACAAAAAGATGCTATAGGAAATTTAAAATATGAGAGCAGAAATGGAGAACTGAATAGAAATGCTGGACCATATATTGAGAAAAATATGCCAGAAGAAAAAACAGTGAGATACATAAAGAAATTAGGAGGAAAAGATAACAAAACAAGAATGTTTCCAAATTTTAATATGAATAATAGACACTTAAGAGAGAGTAGAAAAAATAGAGAATAAATTATAAAGAAATAATTGAAGTTTTGTTTTTACAAGTTAAGAACATCGATATTCCAGATTACTGTATAATAAATTTTAAAATGACAGATATAGGGCATATAATTTGAAACCTTACAACTCTAGAAATAGACTGTGTAGAAATAGAGGAGAGAAACAGAACAGTTCTTAAGCAAAGGATTTGAAGTAAGAATGTTACAGGGCTGCTAATCAGTAACTTTTTAGCTGCTTTTTTGCAATTTTAGTAACCGAAGTTAATCTCCAGTTAAAAAGCTAAAGATCATTGGAAGTTGAAATGCACTGAGGTCCAAACCCCTGTCCCTGAAAGGGATACCATTCTGAACTAGAATGATACACCCAGTAAGTTTATATCCAGTGTGAGAAGAAGCTAATGATATTATCGGGCATACACGGTTTTAAAGTTTTTACTGCCCGTGCAACTTTTCTCAGGAAATTACCAGAGGAGGTGTTTCATCCAAAGAGAAGATAAAGCAAAAAATGGGAAAATATGGATTCCAGGAAATGGTGGAAAACGGTGCATTCCAGGATGAGGGAGACCATCAGCAGGTTGGAACGCAAGCTGGCAGAAGTGTAGTAGGAAGACAGAGCACGCGGAGAGGAATGTGGCAAGAAGAGAGGATTGGCAGACCACTGGATGCGTTTAGATCACGGGAGGGGTGTGATAAAGACCGTTCATGCTTGCTACTGGAGTCATGTCTGATGAGGTTGACTACTCATAGCGTTCATGATGAAAAATGTTTTCGTATAGAAGGATTGTGTTCCAATGCGTTAAATTCATATTTCCTATAACTGGTTATCTCTAAGAAACTGATTTGGCGTCTAATATAAAATGCAAATTATATTTCTGAGAAGTTCATTTAAGTTTGCTGATTCTAATGGCTTTTCACATATTTCAAACCAAAACAGAATTAAAAGGGTGGGGGTTTCTATAAGCTACCTGTATTCAAAAGTGGTCAATTACATGCACTTGATTCCTCCCCAAATCATAGGCTTAATAAATACTTTATAGTGAATTATTCATACCACTATAACCATGAGCATTTTTCCCAGCAAAATATCATGCTATAAGGACATTAAGATCATACTTGCCTGCCCAAAGCCAAGATGTTGGGACAGACTTTCAGAAGCGGTGCTGTTCCAGGGGCAGCCGGCACCCTGCCTGGGTCCCCCCACTCCTTCCCAACTCCTCAGCACAGTGCATTGCCCATGAAGTCCCTGATTTAAACATTAAGGCTACTCTTATCAGAACAATTTTTAAAATGTAACAATTCCTTGATTTCGCCATTACAGCGCGCCATCTTCTTATTCCCTCTGGGATTGATTCATGTGTTCTAAATATAACATGATAAACCAATGAATACATTTAAATATATATATATATGTATATATATATATTACATTTGGTATAACAATGTTTATTCGCCCCACCCTTCTATGTCAGGTCTGATCCTGACTGTGTAATTTAGAAGCTCTAAAGAGTAGCAAAGGAAGAAGGCAGGACACTTTAAAGACAGTATTCTGCTAACCTTCCCTATTTTCTCATACTCCTAGAAGGTATGCTGAGATTAGCCTGTTTGAACACTTCTGTTTCTAAAGAATTGAGGTTTTGTTTGTTTTTCAAACTTATAACCGAAGCCATGACTAAAATAGATCAATACCTCAAAGAGGCCCGCAGATAAAGAAGCAGTGAAAGCCTAACGACATTTGAGCCAAGATGAAGATTAAAGCGTGCATTTTAAATAACATATTTTCTTAAAAAGCCTAGAGGACCATTTTTACTTGCCTCAAGTTTCACCTTAGTAAAAACATACAATATATTGAAAATTCAAAACAGACTAAATAAAGTTCTAGTCAGTCATTTGTAAGAATTCTGATAATGAGAGAAAATGAAGACTAATATCGCTAATCAAAATAAGTTAAAATAATCTGGGCATGGTCATGGCACCTTTATTAATAGGATGAACACATTTTAATAGGTGCTTGTTATAATACAGTTGATTAGTAATTAATGATAATAGTTCTACTCAAATTTCATATAAAGTTAGATATAATTATAGTTCAAAATTTATCATTCTTGTGATAATATCATTTCTTGTGAAAATATCAAAAATAAGCAACCCTAGCATTTTGAGTCAACCTACTCAATTTCTTTTTCCTTAGATTTTTATAATTGAATTCATATTAATTCAACTTTTTGGAAATACTCAGATTTTTAAGGAACCCCTTTATCACACCAAGTGAAAGACAGTGACTTTTGTGCATACTTATATTATGCATATGTCATATTATAATGAAGAGTGAGCTCCTAAGAGGGAGTAAAAAATTCACAGTAACAGGTAGCACACCTGATAGACAATCAATATACAGTACTTTAATTCAGTTATGGCATCACAAACTATTTCTTGGGCTCTGCCAGGAAATTTCCAGGACAGAGAATTTCAGTGCATAATTCTCCTATGAAATTTTAATGACCGGCTGGGAAGACCGCATAGCTACACATGAAACCATGAGAAAGCCACATAAAATACAGAGGCTCTTGACATCTCTGAGAGTCATCTAGAGTCCTGCTTGAATCTCCATATTGGCAAGAATTTGCATGTGTGTTGGGTGTTATTTTTCACATGAAATACAAATTGTACTACTTTACAAAAGACTGCAAGTGTAAATGAAAAGCAGGGGACCCCGGTGTTGGCCAGTGTGCTTACTAGTAAGTGACTCACTAGCCCACACCAGCCTCAAGGTATGTGAGATTCAAATTTGTGCCTCACCAAATTACATGAAGTTTTGTGATCTTGCAAAGGTCAAAGCCACAAATGTAAACATGAAACTGCCCACGGTCTAATATTTGGTCAAGTGTGTCCTTTAGTTACAGGAATCATAAAAAGGAGTAAGCCAATACTGGTTGGTCTAGTCATTAATTACTCATGGAAGAGATATGTCAAAGAGAGTATTTCAAATAAAGTAGCATAATTTAAGAATAAAGATGGAGGCGAGAATGCTGTATTCATGAAACTATGGAGAAAGGGATTTAATGCAAGTAGAAGTAGCTGTATGAAAAATGGAAAATAAGGTCAGAAAGCTGTAGACGAACTGTATCATTCAACAACAAAAACAAAATCAAAAACCATTAATGTTCATGTGAGAAATTCAACCTTGATACAGCAAGCATCAGGGAACAACGGTTGGTTTTCCAGTAAGATAAAGTGATTTAAACAAATAATGTAAGAGTAAGTCAATGTTGGTGGGTAGCACAGATGAAAAATATTAAAAATTACAGCAACAATAATCTTAAGAAGCTCAGAAGTGACTAATGAAACAGTAGAGAATAAGAAGTGAAGAGGAATGTACAAATCTAAAAGACACTGAAATCACATTAGTGCCCAAACTTGGTGACTGGATATGGGCAAGAAGAGATAACAGTGCCAAAAAAAAAAAGTTTGGTTTTTAAGTTAGTTTCCACTGGTATTGGAAATATCTTCTGAATAAATTCACACATATCAACACATCTCACTTTACAAACTGCTTCACCTTTGTCGTTTAGCAAATCAATTATATACTCTCATAACCTTATTACTATCAACACTTTCACACTTACTAAAAAATTATATTAAAATCTTTTCACCATCTTTTTTTTTAGCTGAAAGGTGAAAATGTTGTTGAAAATAACACTAAAGCCCCATCTCAAGGATAGAAAGCAAAGTAAATTTACCAAGAATAGGAGTGATAAAACATGGTGCCATTGATTTAAAGTGGCGTCTAGCAGTTGAGATCAGGGATAAGGATTTTAATAAAATTGAGAGAGTTAGACCTTTACTGAAAATGGGTGTGTTTGTGTGCATGTGCCTGTGTGTGTAATGTTTGCTAAAACATCTGCCGGGCTACCTCCAGCAAGGGTAACAAAAATAATGAAAATGAACGGGACATAAACGAGAAACTATGTGTGTGAAACCTCAGAATGTTTGAGTAAGCTTTTGCTACTTGACTTTAGCATTCTGCCTTTAAGGTTACTACTGTGAACCCAGCAGGAATTTAAGACGAAGAGGAATTGGAGAAACGACTTGGAACATCTTAATTCATGTAGCCAGAAGTAATAGATGACATTTCTAAAATGACTAAAGTGCTTCTTCCCAACATTCCTGCAGTTGAATGCCCACGATGATGAATGTAAACACGTCACATCTCTTTTCCGAGTAGATCAATCTGTTGATACCTTTCCCAAATTCTAAAACCTTACTTGGTTGAAATAATGAGAACCCTCATGGCACATTGAGTAAATTACTCATCCATATGCGGTCCATTATTCATATCCTGGAAAGGGAAGAGTCCTCAGAGGAGAATTTTGGTCCCTGGAATATGTTTTACTTCCCTTGCTCACCACCTAATTGGGCCTTTTGTGAATAAAATCAAACACTGCCTAATGTAAGGGTGGAAAAATGCATTATACATGGGCAAATAGAAGATGAGGACTTCAAAATATTCTAAAAATAATGGAGACAGCTTATTATCTGTTGAGGCACATACATCCTGAGTCTCCAAGTAAACAAACTTCTGAATATAAAAACTCAAAACTTCCCTAAGGGAGAGTTGGATGTGCCTACAAACTGGAAATAAAGTGGCCCAGACAAAACACTTAAAACTATGTTGTCTGGATAGACAAAATAATCCGATTCTAATAGATGTGTTTCCAGATCATACTCAAGACCTATGAGTAATTTACAGAAAACAAAATCATATGCCCATGACAACAAGAAATAGAAAAATTGAAATATATATGGAACATTTTTTCTTGTAAAGTTTATCTCTCTGTCCATGTCTAATAGTAAAGTAAACAGACAACAGAGACCTAACTTTGAATCACACATAATTATAGAGCTAAGGGAAATGTTGACTAGGTAGAGCCAACCCGTAATGTAGCCTGAAACATCCCAGAATGAGAGACTGTCAAGTTAGAGATGACAAAGACCTGACTGCTATGAGGCCCAGCCAAGAGTCCTGGGTGAGAAAAAAAAAATCTTCATTTTAGTGAAATATACAGCTGAAAACAAAGAATTAAATTTCATATATTATATTATATTTAATTTTCTGTGGTTGAACTGATTACTGTATCAAGTTATTAAGATTATGTACCTTTTTTTCCCCTAAAATGCATGCTAGTTGTCACTTAGATGTCATCCCTACAGAGGGCTAGTTCAATTTTGTTTAAGTTTATGGAGAAGCCACATGATTTTGAAATTTTTTGCCAGGCATCTACGGTACGATTTCTTCTTTATGACATCAGTAGAGGAGGGAGCGGTGGAAGAGTAAAGGAAGCTCAAGAGCTAGGGAACAAACTCTGAGAAAGTCTTCTTTGCCCTAGCTTTATTGACTCTGGCCAATGCTGAACACAAAGAATGGCGGTGTTTCATAAAAACCAGAGAAGTCAAGTTAAAGGTCTGGGGAATTGCTAACAGTCAAGAGAATTGATCACAGAAGCTGCTATAGGAACCCAGCTTGTCTGCTAGCATTGTCCACCTCTGACCCAAACACCGGTCTGACAGGAGGCAATCAGAAGTCCCACAACAGTGTAGTTAACCCCCAGACAGAACACGACTCCATTCTGAGACACTGAAACTATCAATCTCATGGTCAAGTATAGCACTAGCCTTTAGGAAACTTGTTTCCTTTTCACACCTGATCAGTAACGTGACTCGGGATATCATAGAGCCTACTCACGCATTGACAAAACCTAGACCATCTCAAAGGGGATGAGAAGTGAAGAAGGAGCAAAAACATGTTAAATTAAAAACAAGCATTTTTAAGCAATTTAAAAGTGGATGAGTCAAAAATTCTATAAATACTTCATATAGGATATACATAAGCATCCAGATAGAAACCATGATAGAATTTAGTGCAACTTTGAAGGATAATACAGCGAATGAGTAAAATGCACAGTAACATGTTCTCCCTAAGAACAAAGGGTCTCAGTTTCCCGGCTGTGCCCGTGGCAGCTCATTCATATTTCCATATGTCCTTATTTCTATAAATGCTTTCTTTCCAGTGTTACAGCTGTACTCACAACCTAAATCTTTTAAATTCAATTGCCGGTAAGCTAAATAGCTTATGGCTTAGTGCAAGGATTCATATTTCTTAACTTTAAGCAATGAGTTGTTGCCTGTGGGGATGTGTTAAACTAACATATGAGTAATACGTGTCTGGAGAGTCCAAACAGAGGAGGTGCCTTGCCTTCACACCATGTCCTCCATATATTTTTCTCATTACAATTACAGACAGAATAGTATCATTTTTAAATCTGGACAATAATAAGGAAAAGAAGTTTCAAGATGAAAGTAATGAGATATTTAACAAATTTAATAAAAGAAAACAAGCCCTGCAAAAGAAGTGGGATGAACAAGCAGTTGCTGGTATCATTATTTATTTCTGACAGACCCAGGTGGGGTGAAGGACGATGTAAGGAGTTTCCTGCAGTGACAGACACTTAAAAACCCTGAGTCAATTGTCGCTCGAAACTTGAAATACGTGTGATGATAAAATGACTTCTTCCACAGAAATACGTGTGAAAATTGACTTTAAAAAAGTCCATTGAGAAATCTAAAAATAGATCATTCTTTTTAAAGTATTCATACTTAGGAAGTTTCTTCTATTCTCTGAACATCCTTGGTAGTATTCATTTAGATGTTTCAGTCAAAGACCTAATGTACATCCCTCTGAATAGAGATCACATCAGATCATATAGCCTCCTGTATTCTTCCTGGAATAAGGAATGCACAGGACAAATATCAAAAAGACACATGGGGCACCTGGGTGGCTCAGTCGGTTAAGCGGCCGACTTCAGCTCAGGTCACGATCTCATGGTTCGTGAGTTCGAGCCCCGCGTCGGGCTCTGTGCTGACGGCTCAGAGCCTGGAGCCTGCTTCTGATTCTGTGTCTCCCTCTCTCTCTGCCCTTCCCCTGCTCACACTCTGTCTCTATATCTCTCAAAAATAAATAAATGTTAAAAAAAATTTAAAAAAAAGACACATATGTCCCCTTCCCTTTCTTCTACAATTTGATGTGCAGGTACGTGTGTATGCACGCACACATACATATACACGCAGCATAATTGATGTTATTGTCTAATAGAGAATTGAGACTAAACCATTTGTCACAACAGTGGTTTTGTGAATCCAAGGCAAAGAGCAGAGAAAAGGCACAGAGGGAAGAGTACACAGTGGCTTTCATCTGCAAGGCATGATTTGTTTTATCCATACTACTACCAAATCTTAAAACTATAAAACTCCCCTTAAACATGCTCTATGTAACTTTGACCCTAGAACTCAATGCTTAAAACTGATACAATTTTGTCACTACTGCTATCTTTATAACTTTACTATATTTTTGCTAGGACTGTGGACAAAAACATCAGAGTAGAACAAAGGATATTAGAAACTAGAATGAAAAGTAATTTAGAATTACAGAGTTTTCCCCGTTAAAAAAGAGTGCATCAATATTTGGTTTCCCAAGCTACCTTAAATGACAAAAAAGTAGTTCAATACAAGAAAAGTGAACAACAAAGTAAAAAACTAAACAACAAAGTAAAAAAAAAAAATCGATCTCTTGGTTTGTGGGTTCAAGTCCCACATCAGGCTCTGTGCTGACAGCTCAGAGCCTGGAGCCTGTTTCGGATTCTGTGCTTCCCTCTCTCACCGACCCTCCCTCTGTCTCTTTCTCTCAAAATTAAATAAACATTAAAAAAACATTTAAAAATTGATCTGAATAGAGTTCTGGATTTTTCATTTTCACTCTTTATTATCTTGTAAAAGTCACATTAACTTCTTGAAAACTCAATTTCTTCACTTGTCAAATGAAGATGATAAGCCTGCCTAATCTGCAGAGTGCTTGTACAAATAACAGGAAAGAGTACAGGAGAAAAATTTATTTTGATGTGTCCCTGACTTTGTTTTGTTTTAGGTAGCTTGATAGCTTTGAAAAATATATACAATAAAAGAGATAAAACAAAAAAAGAGCCTAGGGAATTAGGATAAATGGAAAGTAGGGACAGAGAAATAAGGCCAGCAACATAACAAACACTAAATTTATACCATATGGTCCTAAATGTTAAGGTAAGCTGCGATGTTAAATCTATGTTTTCCAGCAGCCCAAGTAAAAACTGCAAAATGACAATATGTAGAATATCCGAAAGACCCATTTTATAGTTAACATGTAAATATTAATATCATGTTGTAAATTCTAATTTTAATTAGTAATAATTATTTGATCTTTCTTTGCTTCAGTTTTCTTATTTGTGAAAAGATAATTACGTCCATGGCAAAAATGTCTCAGTGATTGAATTAAATAATTCATGTGTGTGAATATAGTACAGTTTCAGTAAGTTTTAGCTTCTATTCTCACTAACAGCAACATTACCATCTTCAACATGAGCACTACCATCACCGCCACTTTTACTGATAGTATTTTTAAATTTGTTAATGTTAATTTTTAAGAGAGAGAGAGACAGACAGAGCATGAGTGAGGGAGGAGCAGAGAGAGAGGGAGACACAGAATCCAAAGCAGGCTCCAGGCTCTGAGCTTTCAGCACAGAGGCCAATGCGGGGCTCGAATTTCTGAGCCATGAGATCATGACCTGAGCTGAAGTCAGACGCTTAACTGACTGAGCCCAGAAATGTCCCCGATAATATTTTTACTACTATTACTACTACCACCATCACCACTGGCAGGACAATGACTTTCTAGCAAACATTTAATAGGCATTTACTTTGTGGCAGGCACCTTGCTTAGATCTTTCCAGTTGTTTTATCATTTAATTATTTAATTCATCTGGTAAATATTTATTGAGTAACTGCTAGATGATAGTACCATTCTAGATATAAAAATATAGTGGTGAACCACTACACATATTCTGTTTTTTTGTTTGTTTATTTTGGGGGGGGTTGTTTTTTGTGTTTTTTTGAGCTAAAATTCTACTGGAGAAGATAGGCATAATTCTATTTTCCTAATTTATTGATACAGAAGTGGAAATCAATAACCCATGCAAAAACACACAGCAAGGACTGGCAGAGCCTAACTCGAACTCATACCTACTGCTTTTCACACATAGGCATATAGAATTCACACTCATTTTCTTTAATTTTAGAGAGAGAGAGCATGCAAGTGGGGGAGAGGGGCAGAGGGAGAGAGAGCACCTTCCAAACAGCCTCTATGCTCTGTGAGGAGCCTGAAGCGGGGTTCAATCTCACAACCCTGAGATCACAACCTGAGCCAAAATCAAAAATTGGTCACACAACGATCTAAGTCCCCCAGATGTCCCTCGTACTCATTTTTAAGAAAGTCTTTTTTTTTAATTTTATTTATTTACTTATTTATTTTTTAATGTTTATTCATTTTTGAGAGACATAGAGACACAGCATGAACAGGGGAAGGGCAGAGAGAGAAGGAGACACAGAATCGGAAGCAGGCTCCAGGCTCCGAGCCATCAGCACAGAACCCGACCTCACAGACCGAGAGAACATGACCTGAGCTGAAGTCGGCCGCCCAACCGACTGAGCCACCCAGGCGCCCCAAGAAAGTCTTAAACCTCTTAAGATTAAGACCTTAAAGGAATGGTGAAGCACAAATTCAATGGAGCTAATTATCATCACAAAATCCTTCCCTGCTCTATATTTTCTTCCAGTTTTCCTTCACCAGTTGTATTAGCCAGGTTAAAGGAAAATGATGACAACAATCATGACGATGGAGAAGGAAGAGGAAGAGAAAAAAGGAGAGGAAGGAAGGAAAAGGAGAAATTGCACAATATCTCACAAAGCCGAAGATGCCCGTGCCATATATGCTGGCAACTTTGCTCTCTGGTACATATAAATAGTAAAGAATGTAAATTTGCATCAACAGAAGAGTGAGTCAGTTTATCACCCTTTATTATTCAAAGGAACAGTATGCCAAAAAACAAAAATTAATAAACAACAGACTTGCGCGTCAACATGAAATGTGTAAATGTAATGCATAGTAAACAGGCAAGGTGTAGGGGCGCCTGGGTGGCTCCGTCAGTTAAGCGCCCCTGACTTTGGCTCCGGTCGTGATCTCCTGGTTCATGACTCCAAGCACCGCATGGGACTCTATGCTGAGAGTTCTGTCTGGAGCCTGCTTCAGATTCTGTCTCCCTCTCTCTCTGTCCCTCCCCTGCTTATGTCCTGTCTCTCTCAAAAATAAATAAACATTAACAAAAACACAAGGTGTAGAAGAGTATAGTACATAGAGCACTATTATATACAGCTATACATTTTGTGCTGTTTAAAGATATATATTAATTAATTAAAATGAAAATTGATATTCAAGTTTATATCTATACCATAAGAAGGTTGAAGAAAGAAAGATAAAAACTACAATCAGGAATAGAGAAAAGCTTTCCAATCCATTGGTGATTTGTATCACTACAGTAGACACATAACTACTCTTCATACCTTCATCACATCATCCGTGTGAATTATATAGGAATTACGTGTTATATATTTCATAATATGTTATATACCATTCACAAATCTTATATTTTCTATGTTGTATACACTATCTAATAAAATATTTTTATATATTACTTCCATGAAATGAACTTTGTTTACCTCTGGCCATATAACAGGAATCTAATCCAAAGTTATGATTAAATGAAAATGATTTTTTTAAATCACAGCTAAGTAGTGTTAACAAAGTCCATTATATTATAGTTTATAAAGCAAAAATTAAGAATAAGTGAATTCTTATTAATGAAGGAATGGTTGAAAGAATTGAAGACTATCTACACCATGAAATGTCATAAAGCCATTAAAATAAATGAGTCATGACAGTTTATTTGGAGGGTTTTTCATAAGATATTACTGAGCAAGAAATTAAGATAGAAAGAAAATATGAGAAGGTTTTGATTAACAAACAGCAAAGTATCTATACATTTATAGTGGTATATATTTTTAAGTTATTGAGAAGGATAGGAAGGAAGACACAGGAAGCAAACAATAAGGAAAAAGACTGAATATGGTGTTAAAGTTAGCATGTGTAGTATAATTCCTTAAGTATAATTATTTTTTATATTTATATGCATTAATACATTAGAGCATCAAAACAATAAAGTTAGATCCATTGATATACTGGAAGGACCAAAAATACTGAGAGAAAAGTAAGTGGCAAAGTAATAGGTATATTAAAGGTAATATCTATAAATAATTACAAATGATGAAAGTGCTTTATATACATGTGCATAATATATACTATATATTATATTATCATATTATATTATATTATATTAATATATAATTTACATACTCATAACACATATGCTCTTTTGGGCAAGGAGAATATAATACAAGGATAACCTCTGTGGTTAATCTTGGTTACCTAAGAAAAATAGTAATGTAGTAGAGATTAGACAGGAAGAGGAGAGATGGCTAAATGCATTTTTGTACATCTTTGAATAATTTAACCTATTATAATAAATATGCACAATTCTATAACTTAAAAGCAACCAAGTGGGAAAAATATGAAATTTCTAAAAAAAAGAGATTTATTTCACTTGCAAATACATTTGTTATGGTGACTAAAACAATCCTTTGTAATTGTAATAATAATAAATTACTTTCACATTTCACTATCATTTTCTTAAGTAAAGGAAATGATACGAGAACAAGGAAAAGAGACAGCTTTCTTAATGAATTGGTTAACAAAAGGTAATATAAAATTATGGGACGATGAATGAATTTTCGATCAGTGAGGTTTTCTGTTTCTTCCAACAGAACATCCGTTTTGTGTGACAGTCTTCCATCTATTTCTGAAGAAACCTCTATTTTAGAGAAGAAGTCCTTCATGTTGAAGAAGTCATACCAGTATTAGGACATCATTGTCAAAACTCAGTGGAGACCTGGTAGCATTTGAAGGTAAGTAAAAACTGACTTTGAATCTATAATGCCTTGACACTGAAGCTTCTGGATTTACATAAAATTTAGACACTTCAGTTCATTATGCAGAAAAAATTTTAAGAAAAGACAATTTAACTGAATAAGCTGTTAGAAGAATAAAGAATACAATGTTCTCGGGGCGCCTGGGTGGTTCAGTTGGTTGAGTAGCCAACATCAGCTCAGGTCGTGATCTCTCAGTTAAGTTTGAGCCCTGCATTGGGCTCTGGGCTGATAGCTCAGAGTCTGGAGCCTGCTTCGGATTCTGTGTCTACTTCTCTCTCTGCCCCTCCCCCACTCACTCTCTGTCTCTTTCAAAAATAAATAAACATTAAAAAATTAAAAAAAAAAAAAGAATACCATGCTCTTCACTGGACAGAAAACAGGTATAAGTGTTTATAATAAGGGATTCTCGAATGTTTCTGCAGGTGTTTCTGCAATTAAGTTTGCCAAGAATGACCATGGTCTGCAATTTGTCTGTCATTGTTTTTGTCTTACAAAACTTGAACTCACAGAGATGATGGTCAGGGGAATCTCATGGCCTTCAGAAACTATATTCAAATCAGTCTTTTCTGAAACCTCTGTCTACTTGGGGAAGTAAAGAATGCCCCTGTCTTTCTTTCTAAACATTCTGTAACTATCCTAAACACAAGGAAATATCCATGAGCAAATGGCTACGGGGACAAAAATGAAGAGTAGATCTTAGAGTGTGACATTCTAGGACAGATTTTACACCTATCTTCTTAAATAGTGTCTTCCATTTATCTGCATGCAAATTTGTTATTGCTATTCATCTAATTCATTCAACTAGCTCATTCTTGATTTTTTAACTTACATGCTCTAAGTAATTATGGTTATATTCTGGAATTTGCATTTTCTCAACAAGTCTCTTGTGAAGGAAAACTCATGATTCTAGGGCAAAGAATGACATCCATATCCAACTTGGTTTCTGAAGTTCATTCTATACCATCATTTTCCATCCCTGTCTTAGAAAGAAGGAAAGGAAAGGATAGGATAGGGTAGGATAGGGTAGGAAAGGAAAGGAAAGGAAAGGAAAGGAAAGGAAAGGAAAGGAAAGGAAAGGAAAGGAAAGGAAAGGAAAGGAAAGGAAAGGAAAGGAAAGGAAAGGAAAGGAGAGAAGAGGAGAGGAGAGAAGGGGAGAGGAGAGGAGAGGAAAGGAAAAGAAGAGAAAAAAAAGAAGAGAAAAGAGAGAAGAGAGAGGGGAGAGAGAAAAGAAAGGAAAGGAAAGGAAGAGAGGAAAGGAAAAAGAAAATTCTGTCTTTCTCAAGTTCATACTACTTAGCTTCTTCATTTCTATTATAGCAAAATAAATTTCTTAACTAATAAAGATTTTTCACCCCTGATTTTTTCTTGTTAAATAGGACTATCTACCCCTGAGCTAAAGGTCTTCATCGCTTTAGGGTAAGAGCAAACAAAGGAATGCAAAGAATTTTAACAAACCAATTTTTAAATAGATTTTATGAAGTCTAGAGAAGAAACAATTTTTTTAAATATTTATTTTTGGGAGAGAGAGAGAGAGGGAGACAGAGCGCAAGCCGGGGAGGGGCAGAGAGAGAGGGAGACAGAATCTGAAGCAGGCTCTGGGCTTCGAGCTGTCAGCACAGAGCCGGACGCAGGGCTCAACTCACAAACCATGAGATCATGACCTGAGCCGAAGTCAGATGCTCAATCAACTGAGCCACCCAGGTGCCCCAAGAAACAATTTCTTGATACCTGCAATATTTGGACTTTTCAGACCCAGATCTTGTAGAGGAAAGGTGTTTTTTTTTTTACTTATTACCAAAAAATATATCCTCAAAAAATGATGAAAAGCTCAAAGGGTTCTCTCTCTGGGTGGTATTTAGATCATGAAAAGAGAACTGCAGGAAAAAAAAAAAAAGTGTTGCATTAATATAAATAAAGATGATACAGCTTGGGGAAATAAAACATGTTGGGAAAGATGAACAATAAAATTAAGTAAATGTTGTTGAGAGTCCCTAATATGGTGCATTATGCTGAATCCCAGCCACAAGCAGAGCAATTGAAGTATAAACAGTAGGAATCAGCATGAGGCTGAAGGAAGCCCAGAACAGAGCGAATCTTCCCAGTGTGCATTCTGGGAAGCCCATTAGGAAGATTGGACCTCTTAGAGAAGTTTCATTTCCCACATGGCACCAAAGTATATGATTAGAAATGAAATACAACATATTTTGGCAAAGAGACACGGGTCAATTCTCTGAGTCTCCTGGGGACTTACTATAAAGGAACATTTGAGGATTTGGGTTTTTTTTTTTTAAATCTCAAAATAATTAAGTTGAGTTTGACATAGGTGGCCAGCAGACATGGAGATTCTTCCTGGTAAGGAGAAGGAGGTCAGTATCTTAATGGTGAGCATGGCAGGCCTAAGGTCAGTCATTTGAGTATAAACTAGAGAGGACAAATGCCAATAACCGCATAAAGCTACCCACTCAAGTTGTACATTTCAACAAAATCCTGCATGAAAAAGCGCTAATAACCAAGTACCAGGAGTGTCTTCCCCAGATACCAAACAATACATTAACCTATGATGGGGAAGAGGAAGGGAAGAGGCACAACTTTGAATTTGACTTAATTTATGATAAATTTTTTTGAATGCTCACCAATTTATCTTATTTCATAATAATTCTAACATTGTGTAAGTATATATTGTATTATTTAGTGCGCTAATAAATTGTATTTTCAAGAGAGAATTTAAGTTAAAATTTAAATCTATCTATAAATATGAATTGTATTTTGTGCAACAGAGTAAGTTGTCTATGAGTATGCATTCACTGTACTATCATCTCGTGACTTGAAGACTTTAGCATGGGGTTCAATACCTTCCTCTCCACAAAACATTCTGCCATCTCTAGGTAACTTCAGTACCAATGAGGATGATACACCCAACAGCATAACTTCCTAGTTCTGACTTCCACACTGCCAGAAATCTTGACCATACTCTACTTCAATCTTACTGTCAAAATTGGTATCTCGGAAATATCCAGGACACCTCCATATCTGAAATATTAAATTTAAATATCTAATTTGGGGCTCCTGGGCGGCTCCAGCGGTTAAGCGTCTGACTTCAGCTCAGGTCCTAATCTCACAGTTTGTGGGCTCAAGCCCCGCATCAGGCTCTGTGCTGACAGCTCAGAGCCTGGAACCTGCTTCAGATCTGTCTCCCTCTCTTTCTGCCCCTCCCCCACTCATGCTATCTCTCTCTGTCTCTTAAAAATAATGTTTCAAATGTTAAAAAATTAAAAAAATTAAATATCAAATTTGATCGTCACAACTTTTCATCTTCTGGTTTGCGCATATCACTTTGTTTTAAAATTCCTTATGATCTCAAATATTTTAACACCTCAAATTTCTTCCTGTCAACTCATCCCAGGATTCATTTCCTAAAATATCAACTTCAGATTCTGTGGTTAATCACATCAACTCCTCTTGTCCTCATAACTCTTAAATCAGGCATTCTATAGCCTCACATTGGTCCAATGTGCAAACCCCAATCTTGAATCTAATGGTTCATTTTTTGTGCCTGCACACACAACTGCTGAGCACGTTAGAGGAATTTTCAAAACAATATATATTGGGTGTGTTATAGATGTAAGTTTTCCAGCCTAAATTGTGTGACTTATTGTGCTAATTGATATTGTTATATTTCCTTAAAAGGCTATGTGTTCAATTCTCTATGACAGTTTCCAACCTACTATAATTTTATCAGTATATTTTTACTTTCCATTTATTTTATTGCATTAGTTGATATGCTTTTCTCCTACTTATCAGAGAAAATATAATTTGTCAATCAGAGGTTGAATCAATTTACTCACAAAATCTGTACTATTTCCCTTAATAAATATGCATCCTTTCTCCTTCCTCAGGTTATGATTAGAGAAAATTTCTCATTCTAAGGTAAATCTCTTCCTTCACCCAAACTCTGGATCTCATGTTCTCTCTTTCATAGTCTGTTTCTACTGGCTTCTTCCCACCAACATGTATATATGCTGTAGTATCTTTTCACCAAAATAAATAAGTGATTCATATGGTGATAAACTAAGAGATAATTTCCTCCTTAGGCCTCAAGTTTCCCTTCAATTATCACCTTAGCATATTGAAGGAAATATATAATGCTTTTTCACTTGCCTCAATTTCTTCCTCAATTCATTAAATTCTAGCGTCTACTTTAAGAATCACCAATACTTATCCACAATATACTCCTAATGGTTATCAACAGCCTGTGTTGCTAGTTGTATTGAATTACTCTCAGTTGTTATTATAGGTGACCTCTCAACCACATTTGAAATTTTGAACTATTTCTTATTTCCTCTTTTCAGAACGATCTATTTCTATACCCTCTCCTGGTTTAACTCCTGATTTAACCTTCATGTTATCCTTTGGCCAACTCTTAAAATTTGTTGTTACTTAGTTCAGTCCTATACATCATTTCTCTTCTTTTTTTAAATAAATGTTTATTTATTTATTTTGAGAGAGAGAGAGACAGAGAGAGAGAGAGAGCATGAGTAGGAAGATGGACAGAGGGAGAGGGAAACAGAGAGAGAAAATCTTAAGCAGATTCCACTCACAACCCTGGGATCAGGACCTGAGCCAAAATCAAGTGCTGGACACTTAACTCAAAGGTGGACTGAGCAATCCAGGCACCCCATAGGCATCATTTCTTCTTAATCTCTTAATTTCAAATATATTCTTGGTTTGAATTCCTATCCACATACTAACGAATTCCAAATAAATGAATATCCACATTGGGAAGAATGAGATTGTATCCTTAAATCACTTCATTTACAAAACCCAATTGAAAATCTGTGGGGAATAAGTTTAGGAATTCCCTGAGCTTGCACCTAATGGGTTAATGAGGCTTAGGACAAAAGCATCCAGAAGAGGTAAACGGGGAAACACCCTCAGCATAGAACGAAGGCATAAGAGCAGGAAGGCACTTCATAGGACAAAAGTGTCCAGAATAAGTAACATGTAAACAGGGCAATAGACGGCTGCAGCAGGGTGAAACTGCTCAGAACTAAGTAGCAAAATAAAGGTGCTTTGCTAACCCCGAGGTAGCATGTTCTATATGTCTTATCCCCCAGGCAAGTTAAGATAAACATGCACGGTGCCTGGTGTCTGCTGTAAACAGCCATCTGCTTGGTGCCAGGATTTTGTTTTGCATTGTATTGTTTTGTACTGACTCTGGATTTTGTTTTGTATTGCCCTGCGCACACCTTTGAAACCCCCTTTCTTTCACACATGCGAGTTAATGATCACTGTTTCATTGTCTCTTTCTACACATTCATCACGTTTGTAAGCCTTCTGATGCTAATAAAAACGGAGCAAGGACCCATACTCAGGACTCTTGACTCCTCCCGGACATTAGCCTCTCTCGTATTTGATTCTGTGTCCACTCTCTTGCTGGACAAGACAGACCACAAGACGAAAAGTCTGTGAAAAAAATATGGATTAAAGACTTAAATGCAGGACCTGAAACTATAAAACTAACACAGGAAAATTTAGGGGAAAAGTTCCTTGACATTGGTCTAGGCAATGTTTTTTTGGAAATGACCCCTGAAGCACAGGCGACCAAAAGAAAAATAGACAAGTGGGATTGCACCAAACTAAAAAACTTCTGCACAACAGAGGAAACAATCAACAGAATTAAGAGACAACCCATGGAACTGGAGAAAATATTTGCAGATCTCGTATCTGAAAAGAGGTTAATATCCAAAATATACAAAGAAGTTAAATGAATCAGTAGCAGTGAAACAAATAATCTGTTTTAAACATGGGCAAAAGACTTGAATAGACATTTCAAAAAAAAAAAAAAAAGACACACAAAGGGCCAATAGGTATATGAAAAGTTATATAGTGTCACTAATGATCAGAGGAAAGCAAATCAAGACCGCAATGAGACATTACTTCACATTTGTTAGAATGACTATTACCCAAGAAGGAAATGGTAAGCTTTGATGAAGATGTGGCAATAGGGCAACCCTTGTACAGTGTTGGTAGAAATGTAAATTGGTACGGCTAGTATGGAAAAAAGAAAAGTATGGATTTTCCTAAGAAAATTAACAGTAGAAGAGCAATCTCAGTTCTGGGTATATATACAAATGAAATGAAGTCAGTACTTTGAAGAGATATTCACATTCCCATATTCATTGCAGAATTACTCACAACAGCCAAGCTATGGAATGTGGATATGTGCAACAGAATAAGCAGAAGTTAATGGCAGCCTGATCCTGAGTGATGCCGGGAGAAATAAAGAGAAGTGGACAAATGCAAAAGATACTTAGAAGAAATCTATCTATATACCCCATACATGGATGTATGTAGGTTGTGAGAGATGTCAAGGGTTAATTCTAGATTTCTGGTTTATGTAATGGAGAAGATAGAGATGTCATTCCTTCAGGGAAAAATACAGGAAAAAAAATGCAAAAAAGAACAAATGACTGTTTGTTAAATGAATACAATAGGATTGTATGACAAAGCCCTAAGTTAAACAGATTATGACTTCACTGGATATTGTTTCAATTATAGTTCTCAATTACCCTCAAGGCTGGAAAGATAAGTTTATCTCCTCTTTCTCATTTCCCTTCCTTTGCCTTGCTTGCCTTGCCTTGCTTTCCCTTCCCCTCCCTTCCCATCCTCTCCCCTTCATCCCTCTCTACTTACCTGCCTGAGCACTCTCTGCACCCCCAGCAATCCACTCTACAGAGATAGAATCAGAAACATATGTCTTAGATGTCAGAATGAATGCTGAAGAAAATAACGAGTGTAATTGTTTAATTGTGGTTGTCAAGTAATTGAAGAGAGAAGGAAATGCAATTAGAAATAGGTGATTTTTCCAGACCTCTCAAATACCTATCATATTCTTTATTTGTGCAAGAGGCGTACATGAAGTATAAAGTTTCATTGACCAGTTTACTTGTATCTTTAAATTTTTCATATTTTCCAAGATGTTGATCCCCTTGTATAACAATGATTATCCTGAATTTCCACAGTTGTATATTTTTATACTTCACTTTATGCTAGATAATTCCTTCCTCAATGCCTCTGGGAAGTAAATTTCCCTGCAATATCCTCCAAACATAAAGCTACCAAAGCATTTCTCCCTAGAGGTGGCAGTTTATAATGTAGCTGCAAGATCAAAGAGTTACTAATTTCCTTTGCATTTTGGAAATATCACTCTCTGATCACATGTCAGAGGGCTGCAGAATTAGTAGCTCATTTAATTCACAGTTTCATAGGGTATTCTGAGTCCAATGGCACAGAGGGGAAATTCTACTTCAAAAATAAATGCAACCTTTAGCATTTTCATCCAGGCTAGATCCTTTCCCAGTTCAGGAAGGAGTCAACTGAATAATTGTTTGATAAATTGAATTATCTCATTAATGCGCCTGACATCTCTGCATGACTAAAAAGTGTTTAATTAGTAAGTAACAAGTATTTAGTAAGTAGTTATGTAAGTCTAGTTACAAGTTACATAGTTAACAAGCAGTTTAAGACTCTCTGCTATTTCAGAAAGTCAGGGACGAACCCAAGTATACTTAATGAACTCTCACTTAGCTTTTTATTTTTTTCTATTTTTTAATGTGCTGTCAGCTGCCTTTCCTTACCCCTCACACTCCACTGAACACTTTTAATTTGTAATGGTTGTGGTTATTCCTTAAAATTAAACACTAACTACAGCACTTGCATGAAGTCTTTTCTAAGGTCTCACACGTGATATTACCAAAGGAAAGCAAGCAATCCTCCTTCATTGGTATATCCCTTTTGGGGACACCTTGTATATGGTGCTTAACTTCCACTAACCAATTTTGATGACTGATCCACTTCCCTCAATATTCTATGTCTATATGCCCATAAAATGTAAAAACAAATGACCAACTTGGGTAAAACTTTTGAGCATATATAATAGACAAAAGGTTAATTTCCTTATCTGTGAAATGCTTCTATAAATCGTAAAGAAAAAGATCAGTGTTCCAATACAACTAAATGGGTAAAGAGTATGCATACACTGATTATAGGAAAGGAAATAAAAATGTCTTTTAAATATCCAAGGAAATGGTCAACTTCGCTTCTAATAAACATCAGACCTAAGGAATATCAAGTCCAAAATGAGCTATTTATTTGTTAGACTATGAGATTAACAAAGAATTCAAAGTTACAGAGGGGCACCTGGGTGGCTCAGTTGTTTAGGTGTCTGACTTCGACTCAGGTCATGATCTCATGGTTTGTGAGTTCAAGCCCTGCATCAGGCTTGTGCTGATAGCTCAGAGCCTGGAGCCTGCTTCAGTTTCTGTGTCTCCCTCTCTCTCTACCCCTCCCCTCCTCATGCTCTGTCTCTCTCTCTCTCTCTGGAAAATGAATAAACATTAAAAACAATATTAAAAAAAAAGAAATCAAACTTTGAAAACCATATTAATGCAAATATGGGCAAGTGAACACTGTCTTGAATTGTTGCTGGGATGGTAAATTGGAACAATGTTTATGGAGGAAAACTGGAAAATATCTAAATTAAAAATCCAAAAAAAAAATCTTTGGACTTAACACTTCTATCAAAAGTTATCCTATAAGCACAGATACAAGACATTCATTTTAGCATTCTTTGTGGTGGCAAAATATTATAAATCAAAACATTTAACAGTTGGGAATATGATGGATAGTTTTTGGGTGTAGCCATTAAAAACAACAAGGCACCCAATAACTTGAGTCAAAAACGTGTTGGTAAGTTAGAAAGCAACATGTATAATAGTTATGTGGATGGCTACTAAGTATTTTTTAGAGATATATCACCATATTTATTTGTATATTTAGTGACTATAGATAGATACAGGAAACAGTAACAGTGGTTGCCTGTGGGAAAGGGCACAGGAGAATGGGAGCATGGATGAGAAAGACTTATTTTTCAAATATATACAGAGATAAATAAATTATATGTAATTATACATAATATGTATATATACATTAGTGAATATACAATTAAAACGATATCCATAAAGTAAAATGTTCTCTTTTCAAACAACCAACTGAAGTATTTTGATTTATTCACATATTGCCATGTAACAAATTACCTCAAAATTTAGGGCTTTAAAATAAGATCCATTTATTTAATAATTTCTGTGGGTCAGGAATCTAGATGAGGCTTAGCTAAGTACTTCTGGCTCAAGATGTTTTATGAGATGTATTCAAACTGTAGCCAGCCTGAAGTCATCCCACAATTCCATTAGGGTGAAAATATCCACTTCCAAGCTCCCTCACATAGTTGTTGGCAGCCTTCAGTCCTTTATTATATTGGCCTCTCCATGCACGTGGCAACTCCTCACTGATTAAGTGTTCAGAGGTAGAGCAAGAGTGATAAAAAGAGAGAGAGAGGGAGATATCAAGAAAAAGCTGTGGTCTTTTTATATGATAAACTTGGAATGATATCTATCACTTCTACCATATACAGTTCTCTAAAAGGGAGTTAATAGGTTTAGACCATACTCAAGGGCCTATGGAGGGCATGAAGGGGGACGTGCGGGGTGGTATATAAAAGTGTGAATATCCTTGGGGGCCCTTTTGAAGCTGCCTGATGCATATTTTTAAATTTTTATGTTAAGAGTGTAGACATATATCTCAGTCACACAGGTAAAATTTTAACTTTGCCTTCATGGGCAATCTTTTTGATGTTTTTGCTTTGATTTTTGAAAGCAGATAAGTATCTTTTTAAAATGGAATCTGAAGAATATGGTGTCTAATCAAGTTAGGTAATGTGATTTATTACAAATAAGGGTGTGACTGTGAAGTAAGAACACACTCCCTTTTTGAGTCATTTATGAGTTCTCATTCATCAGAACAGCCACAAGATAATATTAAGTGTAGCATTTTTCTTAATTAGGTTTTCCCTTTATATTTTGGACAGAAAAATTTAGCCAGATTATAGTTGACTGGGGAATATAAAATTCAGGAGGAGATTCCAAGATTAAAACAAGTGGTGCCCCCTCTCTTGTTAATTTCTCTAGCACATTATCTGCTTCCTTCCCCCACGCGACAACTTTGCAGCTGTAGAAGTTGCTTCCTCATCCAAAGCCAGCTCAAAAGCTTTCCTTTTATTTTTGTTGGGAAACCCTCTTGGGCTTTTAACTGGAATTAAAACATTATTGAAAAGTCATTTGTCTCAAATCTCTGCTGCAGAGCAAAAGATCCGCATGTTAACTGAACTAGTTACGTGAGGAAATTTTTTAAATCACTGTTAAAAAAATCCTCACTGCAGCCTATTCTAAAATTTCTCAAAGTAAGTAGATACATTTCACTGAGATGTTTATTTTCTGGGTTATAAGTTATATTTTATTATAAAGACAAAATAATAGAATATACCTATTACGAAGTTGAACAAATCAGTAAATTATTAGCTATACAATTGAAACCTACAGGAAGGGCCACATTTTGCTTCACAACAACCATCCGAGAAACTACTGCTCCCTTGACTAGAGCATAAGCTTCTGAGAATAAAGTAACATAAAGAGGCAGAGGGAAAAAAATCCCTATGCTCATAACTTTTCAGTTCAAGCTTTTCCCCTACAGGAATGCACTTTTATAAACCCTCTGTTTTGGTTCTGAATCAAGGATAGACTATGCAGTCCCAATTGTACGCTAAAAAAGTAATGGAACCAACATGACCTAGCCATGCAAATAACTTTTTACAAATAGGGCCTAAAAACAGCATTCACTGAAAATGTACAATATGCCAGAAATAGGATCCCCTTTCAAGAATTAACCCACAGGGTACTCAGTAATAAGTTAACCGTCTTCATGGAAAACCACATTTTTATCCACTCAAAGTATCAGGAATCAGTTATTGTACTTTGTGAAGTGCCTGAGTTACTCAAGGCAGGCGCTTTTTCTAAGACTGTAAGCAAAAGCAATTCCATTCTCTTTTCTCACTCCTTGCCATGTGAAAGGAAGAAGAAGAAGAAGAAGAAAAAGGAGGAGGAGGAGGAGGGGAAGAGGAAGAAGGAGAAAAAGAAGGAGAAGAAAAAGAAACCTACATGTTATTACACCTAACATTACATGTTAAAGCCTTGTAAGGAGTCGTTTTTATTTTTTTATTGTGGGGGACCAGACCACAAATTATCATAGATGCATAACAGGACTCATTCATTTTACTTTAATATCTTCTAACTAATGGAGCATGAAGGACTCACACAGATATTCTTTCCAAAGCAATAAAATGCAAATTATTTTCTCTGAGCTATCATCTTAAATGTTTGATTTATACCAAAAGGAAACAAATCCTACTGCATGGGTAGGAGCCAATTGCAAAATCTGCACCAGTTAAACATTTCAAAATTTTTGGAAACATCATCTGCCAAAACTACATGGAACACCCACCCCTTCAACAGACGTGGAGGGGAGAACCAAAAGACATTGCATTTGGGTGTCTTTTATAACATTACACATGGAAGCCAAGAAACATTCACAATTTTTTTCCAAAGTTTTGACTTCTGTATATTATGTGTTTATACAGACTGGGTTATAAAAATCAGGAGCTGGATTTCCATTGACCTTTGCCCTGTCTTCTTGACTTTGAGAGTACTGTGACTTGTGTTTGAAGATACTCATAAGTGGGCTTCCAATAGAGATATTCCACTCTCTAGTTATCTGCTAAGACCACCACATACAAGAAGGTGGGCATGTTCAACATTGAGAAGCCTTTAAATTTATTAATTGCTTACCAGAGTGCATCATAAATAAGAACATATTCCCTAGCTGTAAGGAGGTAGTTTGCATTTTAGTCAACATTGAGGGTATCTTTGCATGTCTTTGAAGATAGCATGAATACATTTCATTACCATGGTAATAAAAGAACATCGATAATACTAACCATAACTAAAATTCACTGAGCATTTACCAAGCTTTATGTTTACCTTGTACAATCCTCTCAGTAATTCTATGAGCTTGGAACCCATAGCATCGATCTCATGTTACGGAAGCATGAGTGCAGAGAAGCCAAGTCACTTGTCCAAGGCTACTTAGCCATAAGTGACAGAAAAGGGTACAGGGCAGGCTTTTTTACTTCAGAGTTTGTGCTCTTAACCACTACTTGTTAAGACATAAATATTTCAGAGGGCCAGAATCCAGTTTGCGCTTTGTTCTTGTATCTTGTTGGTGTGTTTATAACACAGAACCCTAAGAAAGAAAGTATCTATGGTATTATGGATTCTAAGAACAAGTATAGACACCAGTATAGGTATGTTTTCCTTATCCACCTTTGTTCCACGCTGTAATAAAAACACTTTAAAATAGCAACTGATTTCATTAAACCTTCTAGGTATATTAAAAATACTAGTATTTTACTAGCATAATTGATTATACATTATTAGTAAAGAAAGCGAGGCCAACATTTATCTTGTCTTCCCCAATATACTCTAAGTGCAATAAACATGGTCTTATTTCCTGATTGTCCAGCACCTTTTGAATATCCTGGCTATGCTTGAGGCTTTTCCCTCCATGAGGTAGAACTCAAACACCTCACTTTTGTGGCCTTTGAATGTTAAAAATACAGGCATGTAACTTGATTTGCATAAATTAGATTCTCCTCCGAGAGACTGATTTAGAAGTAACTTGAGCAAGAAAGCATTTGATGCTAAGATGAATACCAATTGGTTGGTATGAATTGGAGTTTGGAGATAGACTTCCTACTGAGTCTCTGCAGTAGCAGTCATGGAAAATTTGAGTTTCTGGTAAGTGCTAACTCTTGTGGTTATGGCAGCTACTCCCTGATCAAGCAGGTTCTATGACGGGATTCACGGCCCTGTTCCTCAACCATGGCCTCCAGCCTGATTCAACATTCTCAACAATTCTGTAACTTATCCAGTAACTTTTAAGAACAAAAACAGAAACCGTTTTTCTTCTTTATCAGCCAGTCAGCCTCTATTGCTTATGCTGAAGAACTCCAAATTGGGGTTTTCTGGTTCTGGATAAAGTGGAAGTAAATACATACCACTCTGCCTTTCTCACTGCCCCAAACTTTAAAATTGGGACAACCGATTTTAAAAGTAGGTGGCAAAAGATGGGTAGAGGAAATGCACGAAAATTCAAAATATTACCATATCTGTGGCCAATTACAATTGTTTCCCTTCTCTTTTGAACCTACTTGGAGTCCTTCCTAGACTCCCAACAAAACTATGAGGTAACAAATGGAAGTTGATTTAAGCTTCTAAGTTTGTGGTAACTTGTTGTACAGTGACAGAAAACTAATATAAACACACAACAAAAGAGCTTTGGCATGAAGCAAAAATTGACGGAACTGAAAGGAGATTTAGAGACTTTAATCTCTAGTTGAAAACCTCAACACTCCACTATCAGTAAAAGATAAAACTAGTAGACAGAAAACCAGCAAAGATATACAAGAACTTGACCTTGAAATTTTTCACTTATTTGTATTTAAATGGTGGATACTTTCACCTTGAGCCTTTGAGGAAGGACGATATGGAGTCAGGTACCCAGATCTCTGACACAGTGTACGTAGAGCATGGGTGAAAAATAAACTTTTGTTACATAAGCCTCTGTGCCCTCGGATTTCTGTTGCCATGATTACCACAGTGATATCTAGCTTCTTCTGGCCAACACGGTCCATCAACAGGGTATATATAAATCCAAAAGATTCATGTATTAAATTCCATATCTACATTAGATAAATGAGAAAGCTTTCTATATACAGATAAAGAAAGATCTCTAGATAATTGTTAGCTAAAAAAGATATGATGCAGAAGAAACTGAAAATATATGCTAGTGTGTAAATGCATGTGTTTGTGTGGGAGCATGCTTGTGTGTGCATATGTTCTTGATTAGTCCAAGAGGGTACACAACCTGATACTACTGATTACTTTAACTGATGGACCTGGGCACCACGGCATAGAGTTGAGAGGAAGATTTTCAGAGTATACCCTTCTGTACTTTTTGGATTTCAAACCTTAAGCATGTGTTACCTTTCCAAAGATCAATCTATATGATCCCACTCATGTTTAAAAATATGCTTATAGAAAAGAATAACGCGAAATAAATATACTACTTCTAAATTTTCTGATTCCTTAAAATTTAGTCTGCATACTTTCTTTTTTATCTTCCATGTTTTTTTAGAATAAACATATTTTTATCAATTTGTTTTATAAATAAAATGTATTTATTATGCTCAAATTCTTACCCTAAAGAATAAACTTAAATTCCTTGTTTTGGCATTCCAGATCCCCCACCACCTTAAACTTAATTACCTTCCTAACCTACACTGTTGCCCTCCATAATCTTCCTATCATAATCGAATTGAACAACTTTCTTTCCTTGGACACATTTTGCATTTTATTGCCAAAGGGCTCAAATATGTTACTCCTTATGAAGAAGCTTGTTTCATTCAGAGTTCAAGGGTATCTAATGGGAAAAAAAAAGAAAAAAAGAAAAGAAAAAAAGAACGACAAAGCCAAGTTGGGAAGTAGATACTTTGCAGTTAACTTTTACTTAAATGTCTTGTTATTGAACATCAGCCTTGAATGTCAGAAATACTATTCAGGGGCGCCTGGGTGGCTCAGTCCGTTGAGTGTCTGACTACGGCTCAGGTCATGATCTCACGGTCCGTGGTTCTGTGCGTCGGATTCTGTGCTGACAGCTCAGAGCCTGGAGCCTGCTTCAGATTCTGGTGTGTGTCTCTCTCTCTGCCCCTCCCCTACTCATGCTCTGTCTCTCTCTGTCTCAAAAATAAATAAACATTAAAAAAAAAATACTATTCAAACATGTGAATACCTCACTGAAATTACCATTGTGTGTAATTGCACAATACTACAACAATCTGTAAAACCCACTCTTTATAGAAGCCTATATCAATTTTCCATTTTGTGTTAATAATTAGTATTTTTGGGGGCGCCTGGGTGGCTCAGTCAGTTGAGCACCGACTTCGGCTCGGGTCATGATCTTTTGGTTTGTGAGTTCGAGCCCCATGTCGGGCTCTGTGCTGACAGCTCGGGGCCTGGAGCCTGCTTCAGATTCTGTGTCTCCCTCTTTCGTTCCCCCTCCCCTGCTCATACTCTGTGTCTCTTTGTCAAAAGTAAATAAACATTAAAAAAATTAAAAAATAATTAGTATTTTTGCATACTAAAATTAAAATGTAAATTGGCTTTGCTGTAAGAGCTATTTGATCACAAGTGGACATTATACATTAGCCTGGAACACTTTACACTGGAATTCAAAAAAATTTCTGCAGGAGTAACATATCCAGTTTTCCTAATTGAAAATAATTATTGACAATTTAGTTTATCTACTGGATGACTCAATAGCGCTTCCTCATAAGATCTAGAGAAAAGGAGGACTAGCAGTGTGGGCTTTAAGGTCATCCACTGATATAAATGCTAATATGCAAACTTCCTAGGGAGTCAGTGTCCAAATATAAAGTGATTCTCATGACAGCAAGACTTTAAAAGTCAATTTAAACTCCAGAATTTTCCAACTCACTTGGGCGAGGATCTGTCTCTTCTCAGCTCCTATATAAATATCAAAGGAAGAGGAAACTGGGTCCCTCGTTTAGTGGGGAATCTAGCCACCAGCAGGTCCAGTGTATTGTTTATTTTTATTTGTTTGTTTAATTTTGAAAGAGAAAGTAGCTAGCCGGGGAGGGGCAGAAGGGTTTCAAAGCAGGGTTTGCACTGACAGCAGTGAGACAACTCAAGGACCATGAGATCTCGACCTGAGCCAAAGTTGGACTCTCAACTGACTGAACCACCCAGGTGACCCTCCTCCACTGTATTGTTTAGTGAGGCAGACATATTGTGGTGAGCTGTGTGCATCCTGCCAGCCTCTGCCTGCGAGCTTCATTGAGCCTGTATTATGTGTGTTATATGGTGATTGTCTTCTCCATGTGTTCTACAATTATAAAACCTAAAGAAAAAAAAAAGGAAACAAAGCCAAACAATCCACATAAAGATAAATATACAGTATAACATAAAAATGTTCAAACAAGCCAGAAGTAATGATTTAAACCAATGCGAGTCCAAAGAAGTAGCTTGCAGAACAAAAATAAACAACTATTAACAGAATTAAACAAGCAAATAGATGATAACAACAACAAATAGGATTGGAAAGCAGTAATTTTAAATATTCCTAAGGTTAATAACACGCTACAAATTAGATATGACTAATATGTACCAGAAAATTCTATTTTGATGGTGATACCACTTAAGAGATGATGAGAATGATAAAAATCATAATATAATTTCAAGGGTAGTAATATTTATCATATGCTCATTGTGGGTCACATGCTTTACAAAATATTTCAAATGTATCATCCTGTTTAATTTTCACAGTCACCCTGTGATGAAGTAGCAGTTCGGGGGGTATTTTTTGTTTGTTTGTTTGTTTTGGTTTCAAGTTTTTATTTAAATTCTAGTTAGTTAACATATAGTATAATATTGGTTTCAGGAGTAGAGTTTAGTGACTCATTGCTTATATATAACAGTGCGCATCCCAACCAGTGCCCTTCTGAATGCCCATCCACTCAGTTAGCCCTTCCTCACCCACCTCCCCTCTGGTAATCCTCACTTGTTCTCTGTAGTTAAGAGTCTCTTATGGTTTGTTTGCACTCTCTTTTCCTCCCTTCTCCAATGTTCATCTGTTCTATTTGTTAAATTCCACATGTGAGTGAAATCATATGGTATTTGTCTTCTTCTGACTTATTTCACTTAGCATAATACACTCTAGCTCCGTCCATATCATTGCAAATGTGAAGAATTCATTCTTTTGGATGGCTGACTAACAATCATTGTATATATTTAGACGTGGTCAGTTTTGACTTTGCCATTCTATAGATGAAGACACTGAAGTTTAAAAGTATTCACAGCTTTCACATGTATCAGAGAGGGAAAAATGCCAAAGGTAATACTCAAAACCATGCTCTTAATGACTGTACTATCTCTCTATATATCTATCTACTTATATCTGTAAATACAAACAGACTAAGAGCAGGATCCTGACGTTTGAGAGTAAGGAGAGAAATTTTGTAAATGAAAATGCTATACCTTCACATCATCATCATCGAACTATCTCTAAATGCCATTTTTGATATATCCTGACTCCTACCATGGATTTAATGAATCAATAAGGGATATAAAGAAAAGCAAGAAAAGCAAGATAGTTCCATGGCTAATTCTGGCCTCAGAAAAGAGATACCTAATCTGAAATAGGATGAATGCTTTGAAAAATATTTAAGATAATTTAGGAAAGAAACATTTTAATAATATGCAATACAAAATTACTGAATCATGAAAAAGAAAGGACCACATGACACCTATAAATTTCACGTAGACTCCATGTTATTATCATAATTAACTGAAATGTTAGGTGGATGAGTTAGGCAACCATACCTCTGCAGTCAAGTACGGTCTTTCTGAGACTGCTCGCCGCACGCTGTGGCTCACACATGCCGCAGGATGTGACTACAGGATTGCATCCAACAACTTTAGCAAGGATAATAGGACCTATGAGGAAAATTTCAGAGCTTGGGGTTTTAAAATGAACTGGAAAAAGAGAAAGTTGAGGAGGGACTTATTATTGTAAGGGGGTAACGTCCAACAGCTGGTCTCTTTTTCTAGTCATTCATGAGGAAGAGGAGACAGGCTTCAATTGTGGCAAGAGAAATTTAGATTTGACATCTGCTGAGTTGACAAAATGACCTCCATTTTTTGGAAATGGGAAAAAAAAAAGAAGAAATCCATGAGTTAATGTTTCAAAGTATTATGAAAACAATCCGTAAAAGCCGAAAATTCAGGCACATCAATACATTCTGCAAGAAAGAAATGAAAACATCACCTTGTGCCTAACAGGTATTTTTTTGTTACATCATCTGACAGTACATTAAATTAATATTTTTGATCAAAGTATTAAAAATCAAAAATTCCATGTAAACATAGGTACAACTTAATCGCTGGAATTAGCACAAATGTACTAAACTTAATCACTGGAATTCACACAAATGTACTTAATACTATTTAGAGCGAGTTTCAAGAATAAGTTTCTGGCAGAAAAGACATGCGAGGGCAACTTATACATTTTTATCTGGCCTATTCTTATCCTTTCCGAGTATAGTAATGCTGCCTGTAACCACAAAAAGTTTTCCATTCTTAGAATAAATTATGAATCTTTTCAGGTATCAGTGGCTAGGTACAAATTGACTAAAATATCCAAGGCCACTTATTTTCTAAGGGCTATAATGAGTAGCTATCTTATCTTGGAATCGTAGGCTCCTAAGGCTTTTGAAAGAGCAATGATATGAAATAATGAGTAATGAATGACTTAAGGCAGGAAACATAATAGCAATGGTCCTTGGCTCTTCTGTCATGCATTACGTTTTTGGAAACTCTTAAGACTCTTTAATTGATATAACTATGTCATTCTTGCGTGTCTGTGTGTCCCCAATTTTTATTATATCTGAATACAAAATAAAATGTTTTTATTTTATGGGTCATTTGAGAACTGTTAGCAATACAATCATTCCATTTACATATCAAAGTCTCCAACGCCTGAAATGCAATCCTTGGAATCAAGGACAGGATACTTATGCCCCTTACAGCCAATTTTGCCTAAAGGTTGGTCTTCTGTGTTTGATTATTTCTACATATTTAAGGCATATGCGTTTTGAGAAGCACACTACATATTTTTAGAATTTCATCACTCAAGGCCACAGCTGGTTAATACCAAACACCACTCATTTCCAAACTTTTAATGACCATCGAAGTACAATTCTGCACATCACAGAAACAACATTCTTATGCTCAGTTAATGTGCAACAGGCAAAGATAAACAGGCATAAACAGGACTAAAAACAGGCAGAGATAAACAAAAAAACAAGGTGCTACATCTCAGCTACTGGAAAGTACAAGCAATAGGGGTACAGCAAATATTCCTTCAATTGTCTTCTTCCTACCCCTTTATAAGAAACAGCATAGCAAAACAGTGTGAAAATTCAAACGTCTGCCTTCCAAAATTTCAACACGACTAAAAATCTGTGGAGGCTAAGTTCATTAAATAGCCTTCCACTGAGGAAGTGCTGAGAGCAACAGCGTAGTCTAAATTCCACTCTTTTCCTCACCCCTTCTCCACGGCCCATTTCCCCCACTGGTACACATTTGTCTAAACATAACAATGTCAGGGACAGCATGGGAACTTATGTTGAGACTAATCTTTACAGCACTTGAAATAACCCCCATATACTTCTTTCAAAAGGCGTGGAACAAACACCGTGTATTAAAACTCTCCAGTTTGCAAATAATTTAGTTGTCCGTGGTTTTCAGACAAAAACCAAAAGCTAAGGCTCAGTTTTAAGAATAAAAATAGTTTCTTAACAAAGGAACTATAGAAGCAATTCAAACTGCCTATCTAGGTTGAAGTTAAGTTCCTAAGAGATGGTTCCCATATGCCGGGAAAAATGCTTTGCCTGCTTTTGCTTTTGCTTGGCACTTGGGGCCTATTTATTACTTCATATACTTCGATGCAATGGCAGTTAGCACATAGTTATAATGGTGGAGAGAGGTGGTATTGTAATAGGTATAATCTGAGTGTTAGCAAATGTCATATAATTATTATTTTCTAGGATTTATCGAGTCAAGATAAGAAGAAAGTTAAAGGGTATGACTTTACAAAGTATGTCCCATATAATGCTCTCTACAGCCTGAGATATACTGGGAGGAGAGGAAAATTCATTCCATTAAAATTCACAGTTCTAACAGCAGAGACCGTTTTTCTTATAACACTAAAATTTGCTTCATACATATGGGCTCCTATTTTAGAGTCAAAGGATTTTTTGAAATTTCTCTGGTTGGGGATTCTGCTACAGTAATTCTTCAATTAAAGTATGCCTCAAATGCTACATAATGCTATAATTCCTCCTTTAGACCATATCTGTTATCAAATGATTTTATGGAGATAAAATAACTTAATCACATCTATTTACAGCTCAATCTCGTAGTCCACTGAGAGTAAGAGTGAAGTAAAACACAACTTTCAAATGATAATATCACAGTGGCATATGTTCTTTGTGAAAGACCATTCATATTTATCTTATTTCATTTTCACATTTATTCAGTGAGGTAACTGGTTTTTATGGCATTGTATTTTATGCATTTTGGCTGACTCATGTCATATGTCACGTGTAAAAACTTAGCATCTGACAATGATGGCCTTATCAACGCTGATGACGACTCACCCGTAAGCACTCATTAAGACACATACATACAAAATAACCACGAAATGGAATAGAAGGAAATAGAGGGAATCAGTAAAAAATAAGTTACTAATAAGTCTCATTTTTGATCTTATGGGGACCGAAAATGCGTGGACATGATGTAATAGTAAAATGGCACCTAAGTTGTCAGACACAGTGCCTATGATATCTGATACATCTAATAACACTGAGCAAGATGGAAGAGAACCCATGAAGAGAAGATGGCTATCTTTATACCAGGTTATCTCATTAACTCAGTGATTTTGTGTAGAAAGGAAAAAAAACAAAAAGCTAGTTTTAGATCATTTAGAAAAATAATACTCTTAGTGACCTACCAATCTGTTACGGTCATTAGAAAAGAAACAAAGCTTTAACAGAATTATCTTTATTAACCAGTTAAAAAAAGAAATAAGAATTAGGAGAAAGGAGAAAAGGAAGAGTGCAGACAGATCCCCAACACATAAGCATTATTCAATATCTATTGGTATTTTCCACCAATAAGCTGAATGTAGTTTCTCCTGTTAATACCAATATGCTCAGTGCATGTCCATAAATCTTATTCCCTGGACTCGGGTGCCCATGTGCTCTCTAGAGAGTGTGTATCAGACCGTCACAGGCACATGATCACGTGGGCATCATGTTACCATGCAGGTTCTGATCCAGGAGGTCCAGGCTGCCCAGGATGCCTACGCTGCTGATCAAGTACACTGAATAGTACTCCTTCAGGGAAATCTATATTAACTTCACTGACTTAACTTCCTTTCTCATAATAGATTGTAATGAAGAGGTTAAATATTTTCCTTGAACTTCTAATGAAGATTTACATTCTCAAAGAAGAAGATACCCAATCTAAGCAAATAATATCGAAATGATTTATGCCACAATGAAACCACGCTATAACAAAGCTGGATCCCTGCAGTATCTTCGGGATAGACAAGCAGAATGCAAGGCTGTTTCACAATGGACTCTTCAGATGAAAGTGATGAAATCGTGGAACTGAAGGCTTCCTCCCTGTCTACTGCAGGTCTACACAAGTGCAATTTTTTCAAGCAAGTTTTAGCGGCAACTAGTTTTCAAATGAGACCTCTTATCCCACTCTATAGGCAATATCCAAATATGTGGAACATTTCAATGGGAAAGAGAACCACTTTCCTCAGCCCCAGTGCATTTGTAATGACGCTGGGAACCCTCTAAGTACCTCTGGGAAAGCCCTCTGGTACGAAAGCAACTTTTCCTGGAAAAACGTCCTGTTGCCTTAAACCAAATCTGAGACTCAGCTTCATACATAAAGCAAACCACAAAGTGCGTCTTTGTTCATCAATATTGGTTTTCAGCTCAATTAACTCTGTCCCTTCCAGCCCATTGACTACACTGCCAACAGTGATTTTAAATATCGCATTTCTGATGTTACCCCCCTGCCCAATAAAACCTTAAGTGCTTTCTACTACTTTAGAAACCAGCATTTTTATTAATGCAACATTCAAGATTTGAAGTTAAGCACACATTCTAATTTGCTCCGACACAAATCTCTTGACAATTCCATTTTATTTTCCCCAACTCCAAAATAAGGACGAACAATGAAGTTGAAAGAAGTTTAGAACGAACCAGTTAAATAAGATGAGGTTCTTGTCAAAATGATGATTTGGTAAGAAACGAACCTTAAGTCACATTCTTTCTCATAAACTAGTTACCTAGAACCATCACTGAGAAGTTTTATAAACTCTGTCACCTTCTTAGTTTGGATTTTTTTGTGGATTTTATACTTACTTGATTTTTCAATTTCATTTTATTCAAATATTATTAATTTCCTTATATTAGTCATATTGTTAGTTTATAAGTCAATACTTTGTTATATGCAAGAGTTATAAAACTCATTAAAAAAATAAAGATGCATAAATTTAAAAAATATTAATGCATTATCAGAGCATGCAGGTTAAAAAAATTATAGAAGAAGGAGGAAAGTGTTGTGTAAGATGGTCCTTCCAAATAACAGACACTTTAATCTTATTTTTTACTATTTGGTTTATTGATTCCATTCAAATATTGTTATCATTGCAATTGCAAAAACATAAAATAAATAAGATAAAATACCATGGTTATATTATAAGGAAATTGGCAAATATAAGAAAAATATTAAAAGTTATAAAGCTCTTCAGACAAACGCCACCATAATCTACTCTTATTTACATGATATACTTCCAACTATGTTTCTGTGCACATACGTTCGGATTTACAAAACGGAGGGTTGCTTTGTCCCTGACACTGTGCTAAATACTTTACGTATAGAAACTCATATAATCTTCACCATCACTTCAAGGGGTAGGAATTATCTCCATTTTTCAGATGAAACAACTGAGGCTTATAGAAGCTGCAAATTATCCCACTGCATTTTGTCATAATAGCTAATTCTCTATTTTTTGGAATTTCCTATCTTTAAAAAAATCTTCATGACTATAAGCAGTTCAGAGTAAGAATATTTGTCTCTCAAATAATTTTAAATAAAAAATTAACAAGAAAAATATCCAAAACGTATTATTATAGTTTTACCAGTTCTCGGATCAATGCTCACATTTCTACCCTTTTAGCCTCATTTTATCCAGTACAATATTGCCCCTTTAATATTATAGCTAAACCCCCTGTTTAGCGGCATAGAGCCTGCTTGGGATTCTCTCTCTCTCTCTCTCTCTCTCTCTCTCTCTGCTCCTCCCCTGCTCATGCTGTCTCCCTCTCAAAGTAAATAAAATAAACACTAGGAAAATAAACTAAAATATGAAGATATAACAATACTGTGCTCTGGACTGTGAAAGTATCAATACACAATTCCTTGGGGCTTGCTTTCACCAAAAGCCTCAAGGATTTCCATGGTGCAGAGATTTTATAGTAAATTCTTAAAGTTTTGATTCTATGTAATTGAACAATGTCAGACTCTACAGTTTCACATAACACAGCCTGTAATTTTGATTTCTTACAGATGCCTCTTCCATGACCAGAGTTCCAATATGCTTTCCTACTTTTCTCCAGTGGGTGGCCCAAATTCCATACCGCAAAAGGGCCCAAAATGAGTCTCCTGTGCAGGAATGGCTACCAGAACCTCAACCTCGATGGCCTTATCTGATTTGAAACCATGAAGGGCTACTGCATTCTAACAGGTTTCCCTGAGCACTCCAGCATTAATTTCTCTGTACTTTTGGCATGCAGAAATTTATCTTCTTTCCTTATCCATTTAGTGATGGATTTCTTGTCATTTTTTAAAGTTTATTTATTTACTTTGAACGAGAGAGAGAGAGAACTGAGAATGGGAGGAGCAGAGAGAGAGAGAGAGAAAGAGAAAGAGGATCCCAAGCAGGCTCTGTTCTGCCAGCACAGAGTCTGACTTGGGGCTTGAACTCATGTACCGTAAGATCATGACCTGAGCAAAAATCAAGAGTCAGATACTTAACCAAGTGAGCCACCCAGCATTCTTTAACAGCTTTATTGAGATATGACTGAAATACTACATACTGCACGTATTTACAGCATACAATATGATATGCACTTACATCTGTGCATGTGTGTGTGTGCATTTGTATGTGTCTATAGTGGTATCTTGTTGTGGGGTTATGTTTTAGTTTTTTTGTTTTTTGTTTTTTGTTTTTTAATAGCTTAAGATAGGGGCACCTGGGTTACTCAGTCAGTTAAGCATTGGACTCTTGATTTCGGCTCAGGTCATGATCTCATGGTTCATGAGATCGAGTTCAGCAGCAGGCTCTGTGCTAAGTACGGAGCCTGTTTGGAATTTTCTCTCTATATTTTCTCTCAAAATGAGTAAGTAAATGCTTTAAAATAAATAAATAGCTTAAGATATGATTGGCATATAATAAACTGTACATATTTAGAGTGTACAGTTAAAAAGCCTTGATATGTCCATATACTCAAGAAAATATCCTTATCATCAAATAATCAACATATCCATCATCCCCCAAATTCCTTCTTCCCCTTTATAATCACTCCCACCAGGGCCTCCCACCAGCCTCTAAGCAATCACTGATCTCTTCTATGTCATTTTAGGTCAGTTCGAATGTTGTAGAATTTTATATACATTTAGTGATATACTATGTATTCTTTTCTGTCTGGATTCTTTTATTCAGCATAATTATTTTGAGTTTCATTTTTATTGTTGCTTGAATAATTCAACAGCTTATTACTTTTTATTGCTTAGATGTATTATATTATTATGGTACACCACAATTTGTTTATCCAGTCCCTGATGGATGTTTGTTTCCGATTTTTTGCCTATTACCTCTAAAGCTTCTATGACCACCCGTGTACAAGTCTTTGTATCCTTTATTCCTAGGTAGATACCTAGGAGTGGAAAGATGCTGTCTAGAGTATTTGCCTATTGGTAAATGAATGTATAACTTTTTAAGAAACTGTCAAACTGTTTTCTGAAGTGCTTATATCCGTTTTTATTTCTGCCAGGAGTATATGAGAAATTCAGTAGTTCAACATCATTGCTAACAGGAAGTATGGTCAAACTTTACATTTTATTCATTCCAAAGGGACATAGTAGTAACTCATTGTGGTTTTAATCTGCATTTACCTAATGGTTCATGATGTTGACCGTCTTTTCATACATGCGGTTTCCATCCATATGTCTTCTTTGGGAAGTGCCACTTCGAATCTTTTGCCCATTTCTTTATTGGGTTGTTAGTTTTCTTATTATTGATCTTATGTATCTGGATATAAGTCCTTTATCAGAAATATTCTCTAAATTCACAGCAAGTCCTTTTATTCTTTGGAGCAGTGGTTTGAAAAAATAAGTTTTTAATTTTGACAAAGTACAACTTATCAATTTATTTATTTTATGGATCATATTCTTGGTGTCATATTTAAGGAATAAATGCCTAACTCAAGCTTTCAAAGATTTTTGCCCAATAAAGTATTATTGTTTTAGGTATCTTATTTAAGTGTACCTGGATTTTTTTTAACATATGAGTACACAATTGTTCATTTGTTGAAAAGACTAACAGTTCTTCACTGAATTTCTTGTGCATTGCCCCAGATCAGTTGTCTGTATATGTATGGATCTATTTCTGATGTTTTCTTGTATTGATCCATTTGCCTATCTTGATGCCAATACTACCTGTCTGGTTACTATAGCTTTTAGGTCTTGAAATCAGAAAATGTGAACCCTCAAACTTTGTTCTTTTTCAAAGTTGTTTTGTCAATTTCTATTAAAAAGACTAGAGAGATTTGGATAGACTTGCTTTGAATCTATATACCAGTTTGGGGAAAACTGACATTTTAACAATATTGAGTCTTTCAAGCCATGAACAAGGTATATCTTTCCATCGGTAACTTTAATTTCTCTCTACAATGCTTTGTACTTTTCAGTTAACAGATCTTTCTTTTAACTATGTTTTTGTTCTGATATTAGGTTAATGCTGGCTTTATTAAATGAATTAGGGGAACATCTGTGTAGAATCGGTATTATTTTGTCCTTAAATGTTGATAGAATTCTCCTCTGAAGCCACCTTGAACTGAAATTATCCTGTGGAAATTAATTTCTTGAATAGATACAGTACTATTCAAATGATCTATTTTTTCTCGAGTCAACATTTGTAGTTTGTGTCATCCAAACAATTCATCTGCACAAATCATCAAAGGTGACAAATCTATTGGTGTTAAGTCATTCATAATATTCCTTTATCATTCCTTCAATATCTGGAAAATCTCTAGTGTTCAACCTCTTCATTTCAGATATGAATACTTTGTGTTCCCTCCCTCTGTCTCTCTCTTTCTCTCTCTCTCTCTCTCTCTCTCTCTCTTAGTCTGGCTAGAAGTTTAACAATTTTGTAATATTCTCGAATATTTCATATTCTCGAAGAAGTTTTTGGTTTCACTGATTTATGCTATTGTTTTTGTTTTCTATTACACTCATATTGGCTGCATCATTTATTTCCTTTCTGACCTTTTGTTTGTGTCTTCAGGTGGAAACTAAGGTGATTAATTTGAAACTTTAGCACTATAAATTTCCCTTTTGTATTTTTTCCATGTTGTAGCAGTATTCCATAAATGTTGACATCTTCTGTTTCATTTTTCTTAGTTAACAATAATTTCTAATCACCTTGTGTTTTCATTTTTTTGTTAAAAATAATTTCTAATTTTTCATTCCCCTTCCTTGACACATCACTTATTTAGAAGTGTGTTAATTTTCTCACATTTGGGGATTTGTCAGGTATATTTCCAAATTGATTCATTCTAATTTGTTTCTAATTTAATTCTCCTATGGTCAGAGAACATTCTTTATATCATCTTAGTACTTTTGTATTTATCGAGAATTGTTTTATATAGTAGATGTGGTCTATCTCAGGAAGTATCCCAGGTTCACAAAAAATGTGTATTGTTATCAGGTAAAGTGTTTTATAAATATAGATTAGGTAAAGTTGGTTGATGGTGTTATTCCAGTTTTCTATATCCTTGATGATTTTCCACCTATTTGCGCTATCAGTAATTTGGGAGGGATATTAAAATATCCAACAATTACTATGGATTTGTCTTTTATTTCTTGCAGTTCCATTAGTTGTTGCTTCATGTATTTTGAAGGTCCGTTTTAGAAGCATAAACCCTAGGATTATGTTATGTCTCATTCATGAATTGAAACATGGCTTCCTTTACCCAAGCAAAATTTTCTGCTCTAAAATCTATTTTATTTAATATTAGCATGGACTCCAGCTTTATTTTTACTAGTGTTCATACTAATAAATTTCTCCCCATCCTTTTACTTTTTACTCACTTGTTTCTTTATGGTTGTGGCAAGCAGATGGGTCTTCCTTTTTTTTTCCAATCTGACAAAGTCTATCTTTTAATTAGGGTGTTTAGTTCATTTTTGATATGGGTAGTTTGAGTTTATCATCTAGCTATTTCTTTTCTATTTGTTCCCTTCATTCTTTGCACTCTTTTCTTCCTTTTTTTTAAATAGCTGGATTATTTTTATAATTTCAATTTATCTCCTTTATTGACTTATTGGCTATAACTATTATTTCTGTGGTTATTTTGGGATTTATAGAAATTATTGCAGTCTACATTTTAGTAACGTTATACTCCTTGTAAGTATAAAAACCTTAAAATAGTATTCTATTTCTTTCCTCCCACAGTATGTTGTTGCATATATTTTATTTATTTATATGTTATACCTTCATATTATACTGTTGTTATTTTTGTTTAAACAGTCAATTATCTTTAAAGAGACTTTTTCAATTTCATATATTTAGTCATGTAGGTTCTATGTCTGATAATTTTCATTTCTTTGTATATATCCGTATCTCCCTCTGGAGTAATTTTCTTTCTGTCTGGAGAATTTCTTTGAACATTTTGTATAGTGTGAACCTCCTGGTAATTAATTCTTTCAGCTTTTGAATTCCAAAATAGTCTTCATTTCACTGTTGTTTTTGAAAGCTATTTTAGCTAGATACATGAATTTCTAGGTTCCTACTCCTTGAATAGTAACTTGGAAATTCTCTCAAGGCAGTATCCTGGAGCTATCATGTAACTCACCTCATCTACGTTCTTTATCTCACAGACCACTCTCCTTTGACTGATGTCTACTTTCTTAAAAATGTTTCTTTTCTGGGGCACCTGGGTGGCTCAGTTTAGTGGTCAACTTCACCTCAGGTTATGATTTCACCATTCCTGAGTGCTAACAACTCAGAACCCGGAGCTGCTTCGGGTTCAGTGTCTCCCTCTCAGTTCCTCCCCCACTCACTCTCTCTCTCTCTCTCTCTCTCAACTGAATAAACATTAAAAAAATAAGATAAGAAATAAAAAGCTTCTTTTATTTCTTTTTTTTTTTCATTTTTGGCTGTTTTACTTTGGAGCATAAATCAAGTCTTTATTATTCCATCTTGGCAATGAGTGAAAATTTCAGCTATGTATTTTTTTTAATGTTTTATTTATTTTTGAGTGAGAGAGTGACAGAGTGTGAGCGGGAGTGGGAGAGAGGGAGACATAGAATCTGAAGCAGACTCCAGCGCAGGGCTCAAACTCACAAACAAGGAAATCATGACTTGAGTTGAAGTTGGACACCCCTCAGCTATGTATTCTTAATAGCTTTACTTCACCCAGTATTTCTTGTGGGAAAGCTACCTACCTCAGTTATTTCAGCATATTACCAGAGTTCACTTTGGTTTCCTGTGTGGCACTGTAGATCAAAAATAAACTCTCATAAAGAAATAAGTTCAAGACACGGAATTAAGCAAAAGGGAATATTTTTTTTTCTTTTCTTTACCTTACTTAAAAATACCTCTTACAGACTCTTAGATACAGAGAATAGAGAGTAGATGGGAGGGGGGATGGGTGATGGGCATTAAGGAGGGCACTTGTTGAGAAGAATACTGGGTGTTGTATGTAAGGCAATTTGACAATAAATTATATTCATAAAAAATACCTCTCACATATTCAGAATTATTGTAAAAAAGGGAGAGAGAGAGGAAAGAGAAAGAAGTAAACCACTAGGGTTTCAAAGTCATTCAGACTGAAAACTTTAAAAACATAATCAAAAGAAACGTAGAATCTTTTGAAAAACAAATGTGACTGTTAAAAATAACATAGCAGTCTATGTGATTAATAATAACACAGATTTTTAAATTATAACAAAATTCTTTTTTTTAAATCATCCTGTTACTGGTAAAGTTAGTTCGACATGAGTTGTCTTTGAATAAAATGGTAGTGATTATTTTTTAAACAATATTACAAACATGTTTTGACGTATTACATTTATTATACCATTTTCCTATTAGCACACTTAAAGTTTTATTTAGGTCACAGATAACATTCTTTAAAACCAAGGTCTAAAGTTTTGATTGTTGCATACAAATGCCATCTTCTATTACCTACAGATATTCCATCTGTATCTATTGGTTTGTGTCTGGAGAGCAATTAGCATTTTTAAGGCCCCAATATAGTGATATCTTTCCTCTCTGAATTGCTTATTGCATCTTAAATAATATTGGTTCCATTTGAACAATTGTACCTTAAACTCACACAGATATATGCAAAATGCTTTAGGTATTTTATTAACCAAACATGTTTTATTTCAACATATATAAATAATATATGAATTTTCTATTTTAATATGAAGACCAAACTAATTTAGAAAAAACAAACAACAACAAAGAGGCATTTTATGCATGTCAGTACTTTTGATAGTGCTTGTACAATCTGTTGTTTCAATTTCTGATGCACAATGCTCCAAATCTACCTACATACATCCCCATTAGTTTTGCCTCTCTTAAAATAATTGACGATCAAGTGTTTGGCAAGTTCCTTCAATAATACCCTTCTCTTTGTTTTCTTAACATATTCTAGATTGCAGTAGCATGAGTCATTCCTTTCACCTCTGTTGCCACCTACAGTTTCTGCTTTCTGAAATATAAAATTGCTTAGATTTTATTTTACTTTATTTTTTAAATTTCTTAGGTTTATAGACTGATACCATCTCAGCCTCTGCAGCCTCATCTTCACACATTTGGGTGTCTGACTGTTGCAAAAAAGTTGAAGAAACCAAATTGAAACAGTCTGTGGATATTAATAATGTCGAGATTTATATTTTTGGCCTAACTCATCCTACTTGCCAATTAAAATGGGAAGCATTATCTCCATGAAAGAACAAACGTTCTGTTAATGATTTTAGGCAAGAAGAAATTTATTTTATCTTAATCCAGAATTTCCTTTTCTTTTATGTGGCCTGAATTAAGTAAAAACCTCATACTGCAAGGAGAGATATCATGGAACGAGCCCCTCGCTATTGTGCGCTGATGTTAATATAGAAGAGGGATCTCATGGCTGGAAGGCATCCATGATATTAAACAGGCCATGGGGCTGTGAAGTGCTGAGAGTGGTCATGCCGAGCAACAGGCCACAGGAATGCAAATCATCCACAAAGCCAAAAGTGGAGCTAGCAGGTGGCCTTGCCCATTCATCCGATGTCAACACACTGTTCAGCTCGGGCCCCTTTCACATCTGGGAAGGCCCTCTACGGCTTTTAATTAAGTAGAATCCAGGCCACACAGTGTTCCTTCATACAAGAAAACCACAGTGGAAAAAAAAAAAAGAGGCATCTTCTATACACTAAGGGTCACACTCATTATATAAATAAATATGGGCATTTAACTTACATTGTGTGGTGGTTTTAGTTTCATGTATTTTCCAGACATTTCAGCATTTTGCAAAATATATTTCTTTGGGTTTTTTTATGCCTCACCAAAATTTTTGTAGGGAAGAAATGTGTTCCTAGAGTTCTCTTATGATTAACATGTTACACTTTTGAAATATTTCTACTTAAAGGAGTTTTAAAATAACCATAACACATCTTTTCAAAATAAGTTTTTAGAAGATTAACCTGTAACAGTGGAAAGTGTCAGGGTATGGAATCGAGTCATATTCTGAGGTCTGAATCTGAAGCCAAAACCGTTTGTAACTATAATTCTCCCCGAAAGTGTATACATGCACGTATACATATTCCCACCCACATACTGAATATATCAAGTTATACAAAAACTGTCAAAAACTAGTTCAACCACCACTGTTTAAGAGCCTACTAAGAGTGAAATTTCTTAAAGGCAGTCATTATGAATAGGAAATATTTAATTTAGAAAGGCCGACCAGTATAATGAGATGTCTGTCACCTCACACCTGTCAGAATGACTAAGCTCAACAACACAGGAAATAACAAGTGTTGGTGAGGATGTGGAGAAAGGCGAACCCTTTTAAACCATTAGTGGGAATGCAAACTGGGTGGAGTCACTCTGGAAAACATTATGGGGGCTCCTCAAAAAGTTAAAAATAGAACTACCCTAGATCCAGCAATTGCACTACTAGGAATTTAACCAAAAGTTTAAAAAATATTGAATCATAGGGATGAATGAACTCCAATGTTTACAGCAGTACTATCAACAACAGGCAAATTATGGAAAGAGCCCAAACATCCATGTCCATCCACTGATGCCTGGATAAAGAAGATGTAGGTTATAGATAGATAGATAGATAGATAGATAGATAGATAGATAGATAGATGATGGATAGATAGATAATGGAATATTACTCAGCCATCAAAAAGAATGAAATCTTGCCACTTACAATGATGTGGATGAAGCTAGAGTCTATTATGCTAAATTAAGTCAGTCAGAGAAAGACAAATACCATACGATTTCACTCATATGTGGAATTTAAGAAACAAAACAGATGAACATGGGGAAAGAAGGAGGCAAGCAAACTGCAAGACAGACTCTTAACTGTAGAGAATAAACTGAGGTTTGCTGGAGGGGAGGTGGGCAGGGGATGGGTTAAATGGGTGTTGGTATTAAGGAGGGAACTTGGGATGAGCACTAGTGTTGTATGTAAGTGAGGAATCACTAAATTCTATTACTGAAACTATATGCTAAGTTACTGGAATTTAAACAAAAACTTAAAAAAGAAAAAGAAGAACAACAAAGAGACCAACAAAGTTACAAAGGATTTCTGAAGGTTCATTTAGATTTTTATTACGATGATATTCTAATTTAATTAGATTAGTACTTTCCTCCTTTTAGATATTTTGAAAGGCAGAACATTGCTTTTAGAGGTAAAAGTGTTCAACGTCTTTGTGGACAAATATTGTTCTCGTATTGGAAATAGACTAAGTTTCCTTATACAAGTAACTGGTTGATATAAATTCTAAATTGTTACCCAGTGGTAAAATTTTTACCAAGAGTGTAATTATTAAGAGAACCATACTAATAAGCACTTCCTGAAATCAGGGATTATATCTTTTATATCCATATCAAAACATCTCTCTCTAACACACACAAGGTGTTAAATATGTGCTTGTTAAACAAATGAATGAATGGAGGAAGGAAAGAAACGTGTGCGGCACTTGTGATAAATGCTAGACATGAGAAGCACATGATGCACAAAATGGCGTATACCCATACAATAAAATATAATGTGGTATAGAGAGAAACATGGAACTCCCTCCGTACAAAGCTCGAACTTCTCAGCAAGTGGTTAAATATCCTTCAAAATTCCGTTCTATCTAGATTTTGGCTAAAGTCCCATTATTATTTCCTGCTTTATCATCCCTGTATCCCTATGTTTTTCACCTCTTTGAGTGCCTCAGGCACACATGCAGAACTTTTTCACAATCTGCTTAATGAAGCCCCATTCCAGACCTATTGGATCAGATAATCTAAGGTCCCTGAGTATGGTATTTGTACCATAAAGGAAAATACTGTAAATTAGTCTCATGCCCCCAGAAATATTGGTAAGCAATGCATTAGCCACACCAAAGTAAGTGTTTTTCTTTGAACACACATTTTCTTACTTCCATACACTTGCTTCTGCTCTTTCTTCTTCCTCGAATGCTCTTTTCCATCCTTATTTGTAGTCAAAGTTAAAAGATTTCTTCTAAGTTTTATATCCCTCCACTTTATACTAAAATCCCTGGGGGGAAAAATCAATTGTTCTCTGCCCTTTTCTATATCAATGAGTGTACAGTTAACGAGCTTGCGTTATTACATGCCACTTTGCAGCACATTAAATTGGGTTCCTCGCCCTCCACTGCCAGAGGATCTTAATGTAAACCATTACCAGAGAACTTCTGAGGTTATTAAGGGCTTATAGAGACTAAAACTGGGCAGAGAGGGTCATCTCGTCTTCACTGAGAATGTCCAGGCTCTCAGGACCACTCACAGAGCTGTCTCTCTCCACGATGACTAGCCTTGGGCTCTCCCACCACAGCGGAGTGTCCAGCCTCGTGAGGCACAGTACACAGCTCTCCCCCCCATCGCCCTGAAAGGGAAGAGTCCAGGTCTTGCCCTCCTGGATTAAGCACCTTCCTCCTAATCAGTTCCTAGAATGAGTTTCTCAATGGCTTTCAGCCTCCAAGATGCAACCTGTGTATGAATTATTATCAAGAGGTTCCAAGAAACACAAAGGAGCTCTTATTTCTCCCCACACTAAAAAGGAGCCTAGAACGCAAAACACACTCTAGGTCTTAGACACTCTAGGACTTTTTCATGAAGGCATATGTACTCTGTTGGGAGCCGTTTTGGGCTCGCAGGTTGAGACCCCCTCTCTGTGTGGAAAAGGTTGAAGCAAAGCTCCCACCAGCCAAACTGGTGCCTAACCTTACCTCCTTCTAAATAATCTTTCAGGCCTGGATTTCTTGAACTGCTTTCGCTGGCCTAAGGAACATAATGCTCTTTGGTTTTATGGCATATGGAAATGGGGACCTGGTCTTGATGGATAAAATCTGAATGAGAGTAACCTGGCCAGAAGTAACCTCAAAGTTGCCTCTTGGGGATAGGTTACACAAATTGATCATACAGAATAGCAGTTATGAGTTGGCTAGAAATTAGCAGACTTAGGCCCCAAGACTCCTTGAACCAAACTAGATTTTCCCTGCAGGTATTGCATTGTGTTAATCATCCCCTCAGCCCCACCATAAATCCTCAAGGCACATCTCTGTAAAGCTTCTCTCAGTATTTGATTAACAGACTGATAGGAGAGACTGAAAAGAGACTTAGGACCTTCCCCGGAGGTTAGCCTAGCCCAAAAGTTAGAAGCACTGTTTACAGATAAGGTACAAACAATAGCCAACCTTCCTGAGGTTAACATTTCACAAATCCTTTTGCTATTCCCACCCCACGCTCCTTTATAATAAAAAGGCAATAACTAAATACTTTTACAGAAACTGCTCTTTGTATAAAGGACAGATAATCATGAGCCCTTACGATATAGGCTCACTTACTCACAAAGGAAAAGAGCTTAGACAAGTACCATGTCTCTACCTCCCCCATTATGGTTAAAGATTATGGATAGAATGTCTCCTAATCTATCTATGGATAATTAACATAGGCAGGCCTAGGTAACTTCCTGTTCTTTCCCCCCACCCTAAATTCATATGTTAATTACCCTGAAACCAACATACAGGATTGAGGAAGTTGCCACCTTGCTGGTAAAAATGATTATTATTAAAGAGATCAAACTATGTACTATCACTCATTGTTGTAATGTAACTCGCTACCTTTAAAAATAAAGACACTGAGACTAGCAGGTGGGAGATGCCGGAATTGCCAGGGCTGCCTGCTTAGTCATCAGATTCCATCTCACTCGTGGCTCTCTCACTTCATTTCGCCTGACCATCCGTCCTTCGTGGACCCCTAGATTCGTCAGAACAAGGACCCCGGCAGTACTCTCCATGGTTTTCTGTCCTATGGCAACAAAAATAAACTACAAAATAACCTCTCCATATATTATCTTACCACACAATTTTTAATCAGTTACATAGATATGTTTTTCTCTCTGATATGTCAAATACCTTGTTATGAGATTTACAATTCATTCACTCAAAAATGTCTATTAAGAAACTCTTCTAAATGTTCCAATGATGTACATGTAATGTACCCTGGGCTAAATACTGGTTAGGAGAGACAAAAAAGAATCTATAAAGTCCCACCCTTATGATCCATATAATCTGATGGGAGATTCATGCAAGTAAACTGGTAATTATGATGTAGCCTCTTAAGAGCTGTCCTGAGAAGCACAGGAAGCTGTGGTGTACATGGAAGAGAATCTAACGAAGGTTTCACCTTTAGAACACTGTGCCTAATAAATATACTTAATAACTGGTGCTCAATAAATATTTGATTCCTAAACTGAATACTTTTTCAAAGGCTTAAACTAAAGGTTTACATTACAAATGTCCATCATAACCCTTTTCTCAAGGTGAGTAGACTCCTACTGAAAGAGAGACATTTTAAAAATTATGAGCCATGGGGCGCTTGGGTGGCTCAGCCAGTTGAGCAGCCAATTTCAGCTCAGGTCATGACGTTTTCGAGCCCCATGTCAGGCTCTGTGCTGACAGCCCAGAGCCTGGAGCCTGCTTTGGATTCTGTATCTCCCTTCTCTCTGTCTCCACCCTCCTCAGGCTCTGTCTCTGTCTCTCTGTCTCTCAAAAATGAATAAATTTTTTAAAAATTTAAAAAAATAAAATAAAAACTATGAAGCAGTTATAAAGATATTTTTTTTCTTCATTGTGGAATTTAACTCTACTGCTTTGAAAATTAATACTTATCTTTAAGGGAAGGGGGTATAGAGAGGATCTACAGTTATTTTCTAGACTTTGGAGAGAATAAACACACTGATACCAAATTATGTCCATGTCTCCTGGTGAGATTTAGAAGGACATAGCTCTGCATGTCTAGCACCATTTAGGAGGATTTGAATTTTTAATGACCAATCATATGGGGCTTTGGGTGGGAAGATGGTGAATTCTGAGGCAAATCAATCCTATGAATAGAAGGTAGTATCCTCAAATGTAGTAGATATTGGTCTGACAGAGTTCAGAAGAAAAACACCATTAGGTCAGTTTGGGAAGAAGGTGATTGGCTGGCAATGGGGAAAGCTTAATTAAAAAAAATGGGTACCCCCAAAAGTAGACTCACTTGTGTATGTAGAAGTATAAATTAACAATAAAGTCAAATTCTATGTTTTCTTTCTTTCCTATGTATCTATTCCTTACAATTACCAACAAATTTTGAGAAAAGTCTGATTAAAGCATCGATTCGTCATTTGTTAGCAATATGGAAGAAGAGACAAGGTAGCAAATTAAAGACACTGTACCCACCACAAATTCTCTCCTGGTTCTCCTAGGGAAGAGTACTATCTACTTAAAGAAGTAGGTCTAGAACTTCCAGGCAGTAACCAGTAATAAAGTGAAAAGTTTTCCATAATGAAACTAAAACCAGTGTGGATGGGCTTATGAGATTGAGGAGTGGCTTCATACTATACAACTCAGCAGGGAAATGAAATAGCTAGATCCCCTCCAATTCTAATACACCCAAGAAGAAAGGAGAGAGGGGCAGGTGATTGGTTATTCTAATCTAATTTAAGCAAAATTCACTTTCCTGTCTCTCTGCTTCCTATTTATTGTTACAAATGACTCTGTGTCTGTTTAACTCCTACATTAGGCATGAGTGGTAGGTCATACGTACTTCTGAAAGATGATACTCATTAAGGGTTAGAGAACATAAAAACTTAAGGGTTTTAAAGATGATATTTATCAAGGGTATGACAGATTCTATTCTGAGTAAGTGTAGCAATAAAATCCTCAAATTTACTATTATAGAAATAAAGTTTCTACTTCAGATTTCAAGCATTTCTTTTGAAATATTTTCTAGCTAACTAACTGAAAGTACCAGTGGAATTGCTTACTTCCACTCACTGAAAGTTAGAATCTATGTCATTTATTTACCAGTTTATATTGTTACTGTTCAGACAAAATAAAAAGGTTGCCCTCGACTACATCTTTAACTGGAAATTCATTTTGTGTGCTAAAAATTTATTATATTATTCCAACATGCTAACAAAAACTGCACCAAGCAAAACAGAAAAAAGAAAATTTGACTTAAGCTTTGTAAAAAAGGTAGATGTATCTTTTTATTTATATAGTTTTTAATGGATGACTTAGACTTTATTGGGGGAAAGGCAATCTTTCAAATGCTCTCTCCCACACTTGATTTCTCTCCAGATTTTTGTCTGAATCTATAAGAGAAATGAGGAGGGGCTTGAGTCATCTTGATATGGTGAAGAAGCAAGCCTTGTGACCATGTAGTACCCTTGAATCCATGATGCTTTCTCCTACAGATTCACAGGTCTGATCTGGTCCCTGGACAATGACCTCTTATATATAATTAAAATACAGTACAGAAAGGAATCACTTCTGGAATTAAGTAATGACCTGAGAAGAGGGACTGGAATTGAGTGAAGAAATATAACATTGAACTTTCACAGAACAAGAATAGGACATCCATAGGAACAGAGGTTTGGCAAACTGTCCCTTGCATATACCACCGATTGACAGGTGTGATAGTGGGGAATGTGGATCTTCTGCTGATTACTTCCAATTCTTTAGTGAAATAATGGTGAAGATCATTAGCTGATAGTTTGCAGAAGAGAAGGATATTAACAGTTTAAGGAACTGTGATGTGACTGCAGCTTTAAAAAGGCCCAGTTGTGGTTAGTGGTCATTGGTTCACTGGGAAACCAGATAACATGGCTGGTTTTTCCTCCCATTACATGGAATCATATGGTTAACAGTCTAGAGCTGAATCTGATCAGGATTGGCTTTTGTTGAGTGGGCAAAGGTAGAATAAGAGGGATAAGGGAGTTTAGGATATTCCAGACATTTATTATCTTGATAGGCTTTTTGTTGGGTCAGAAGGGATATCAAGACTTGAAGGAGACCAGATGGTAACAGGGTTGATGAGTGGGGAGTCCTGTGGTGAGGAGAGTTACTGAAGTTGCCATATCATAAGGAGGAAGCTGGAAAGTTGATTAAGGAAAGTATGTTTGAAATTAGATTTATACAGATACTGCAGTTATAATAATAATGTTTAAATATGACAACAGGTATTGGTGATTGGACTGAGTGAAGAAGAGAAAAAGTGAAAATTTGACTAAATATGAATTCAAAGTTATTCTATATCAAAAACATCACAAAATCATAATGCAAGGGACACACTGACAAATGTGCTTGCAGCATATATGATAAAAAGTTAATAGGTTGACCAAATAAATATCTCTTTTAAATCAATAAGGGAGGGGCGCTGAGGTGGCTCAATTGGTTAAGTGTCTGACTTTGGTTCAGGTCATGATCTCATGGTTTATGAGTCTGAGCCCTGCATCGGCCTCTCTGCTGTCAGCTCAGAGCCTGCTTCCAGATCCTCTGTGTCCTTCTCTCTGCCCCACCTCCACATCACACATGCTCTCTTTCTTTCTCTTTCTCTCTAAAATATAAATAAATATTAAAAAATAAAAATAAATAAAATAAGAGAAAGAAAAGCATCTCAGTAAAAATTGGTAAATAGGCTTAGGTAGTTCTCAAAATAAAATGTACAAACAAATAATAAACACATGAAGAATGATTCAAACAAAGCACCTGACAAACTTGGAAAAATATTTGTAAACTAGAACATCCATTAGCAGATTTATAATAATAAAATAGAAATACAAATGCCGTTGAAATTTTATTGATTTTTTAATATTTACTTTTTAAAAATAATTTATTATCAAATTGGTTTCCATATAACACCCAGTGCTCATCCCAACAAGTGCCCTCCTCTGTGCCCTTCAACAACTCTCCCCCCTCCCACACCCCCCTCCCCCTTCAGTTTGTTCTTAGTCTATGAAAGTCTCTTATGTTTTGTCTCCCTCCCTCTCTGTGTCTTTTTTTCTTTTCCCCTCTTCCCCTCTCCCATGGTTTTCTGCTAAGTCTCTCAAAATCCACCTATGTGTGGAAACATATATTATCTGTCTTTCTCTGACTTATTTCACTTAGAATGATACCCTCCAGTTCCATCTATGTTGCTACACATGGCCAGATTTCATTCTTTCCCATTGCCACATAGTATTCCATTGTATATATATACCACATCTTCTTTATCCATTTACCAGTTGGTGAAAACTTAGCCTCTTTCCATGATTTGGCTATTAAGGAAAGCGCTGCTATGAACATCGGGGTACACGTGCCCCTAAGCATCAGCACTCCTGTGTCATTAGGGTAGATTCCTAATGTTTACTTTCAAGAAAGAGACAGAGCACAAGTGGGGGAGGGGCAGAGAGATGCCCACTGAGACTCAGGAAAGGTGAGCTCATGACTGAGATGAATAAGTGCCCCCTACTGTTGAAATTTTAAATTAGAACAATATTCTCAAAGTCACTTGACAATTATTTTTAAAATTCTCAAAAAGATACATATCCTTTGACTCACTAATTCTGTAATTTATTCTAGGACAGAATAAAAAATGTGCATTTTTGATTATTTTTATTTGGGAATTTATTTAGTATTATATTAGTGGAAAATTGAAATTATCTTATATGTTGGAAACACCTAGCAAGAAATGGTTATATAAAGGTAGACATGAATGAAACACTGGGCAATTTTGAACATCATTTTCAAAAAAAAATTTTTTTTTACATTTATTTATTTTTGAGAGACAGAGCACAAGTAGGGGAGGGGCAGAGAGAGAATGAGACACAGAATCCAAAGCAGGGCTCCGAGCTATCCGCACAGAGACCAATGTGGGGCTCAAACTCACAAACTGTGAGATCATGATCTGAGCCGAAGTTGGACACTTAACCGACTGAGCCACCCAGGTGCCCTGAACATCATTTTCAAACAAAATTTAGTAACATGGAAATCTTCATCCAAAAGTGCTAAGTAAAAAACAGGAAACAAAAAATAAAAAAAAAAAAATGCTAAGTACCCTAAGCAGTCTACAAAATTATATATATCTAGTTTGTTTCCCCAAATAATTATGTATGTGTGTGTGTGTGTGTGTGAATTCAGGGATGTTATGCATGCATGCAATTACATGCATAAAGCATGGAAGGAAACCCGTTGGCAGTGCTTATCTTTGGATGCTGGATGATTTATTTATTTTTTTAAAGGTCTTATTTTTTTTAAACGTTTATTTATTTTTGAGAGACAGAGAGAAACAGAGCACAATCAGGGAAGGGGCAGAGAGAGAGGGAGAAGCAAAATCCAGAACAGGCTCCAGGCTCCGAGCTGACAGCTCAGAGCCCGATGCGGGGCTCGAACACATGAACTGTGAGATCATGACCTGAGCCGAAGTTGGATGCTTAACCAACTGAGCCACCCAGGCACCCCTGGATGATTTAAAAATACCATTTAATGGTATTCATGTCCTACCCTACATGAGAATGCTTGAGCTACAATTTGTCAACATATAAAAAGCAAGGATGAGATATAAAGATAAAATAGGGCAGTCTTGACATCATTTGGGTTTCTGGATGCAGTCATGTGTAAATACAGTTACTCGGTATCCTCACAGTCTTGTTGAATATACAAATATATTACCTGTACTCTGTGCTTTGTTTGTTTTGTTTTCTTTAGTTTTTTCTTATGTAGGTTTAATCGGGTTTGATCATTTGAATCAGAATGGTAGAAAGAGATTAATATAATCCTTTTTTTGAAATACATAACAATGAATTCTCAGTACATAATCTTTGTCCTAATTTCTGTTTCTTCATAATAGATTCCTAGAAGGGATTGAATGTGTCAAAATCTTACTGGCTGTTACTACAGTTAAAAGGAGTGTGCAATAGTGATGTTATCTAGGAAGACCAGCCAGTCATAGAGTAGGGTTTCAAAGGGTGAGCATATATGTATGTGTACACCATTTCTAGGTTCTGGCCCCATTTTTCAAAGTGAAGAAACTGGGTTTTCATTAGTAAATATGAGGTTCAGAGAGAATGATATCAACTCTAGTAGGAATGCCAATTTACAGAATCAGAACTATTACCTTCATGCCAAATGAAATACTGATGAACTTTCTCTCTGGAGGCATCCAACTTCTTCCTCCTCGCAGAGCCGTTTGGCAATGTCTCAAGACATTTTTGGTTGTCACAACTAAGCAGTACTCCTCACATCTAGGCAGCAGAGACCAGGGATGGGGCTAACCATCCTCCATGCCACAAGACAAAGTCCCCCATGACAAAGAATTATTCAGCCCCAAATGTCCATAAAACCAAGAATGAAAAACCCTACAATAGAGGTATACACTAGCCCAGAGATTAAGATAATTTATCTCAACTGATCATCTATAATTTTCCATAGGGAGCAATAGAGTTAATTAATATTTTAAGCTTTGTATTCCCTATGTATAGCCTCCATCCTGACCATTTACCATTCCTTAGTTCAGAAGCCTCCAAACAGCCTATGACACAGTTAATTAGAGTTCGACTTTTTTGGTACGAGACACGTTCCATTCCTGTCTCCTTAGGATTATAACCAAGTCAGTTTAATTGGAGCTTTAAGGTGTGGCCATAGTGTTTCATTGGCATAGACAAACTGGGTCCACAGGATATGTATATTTCAGCTTTACTAGAAATTGTCAAATTGGTTTATCAGTTTCTACTCTCTACAACAGTGGTTTACTCCAAACCTTAACCAACACTTGGTATTTCCAGATTTTAATTATTTGTCAGTGTGGACGTAAAGTGGCATCTAATCATTGTTTTAATAAGCATTTTTCTGAGTTCTAAGGCAGTGAGAATCTATCAAGACTTTACTTGCTAGTTGGGTTTCTTCTACAATTTGCCTATAATATTCAGTTTTCTGTTAGCTTTTTTTTTTAGTGTTTCTTATTAATTGCCACAATCTTTGTATTTCCAGAACCTGTCCTTTTTTCCTGTCTCATATATTATAATAGTATTCAATAACATTTATTTATGATAGCAATTCTTATGATCGAGACATTTCCTAACATTTTTACACTAAAAAAAGTATACTTGAGTTTTAGTTCCAAAAAATGCTTCCTCCCAATAGTTTACTAATTTCATAGAAGCAAATATAACTATTCTGTATGTTTGATAATATTTCTCATTTTAATAAATGTGAAATAATACCATTCCTAGTTTTATAACACTATTATTATAACTATAAATTATAATTCTATTATACTACCATTGCTATCTTTACACATATATTACCTTAATCTATTATTTTACCTTTGAATTTCCTTCAAAATACAAACCCTCTACATTAAGTTTATTGATTATTACTTCTGCCATTTAAGAGAGTCATAAATGTTTCACTAAATGATTTTAAAACAGACTATGATGTAACTTGCTGGTGTCTATCTTTGCTTGTGAAAACTACAACAGAGGTTTATTTTATTTTATAAGGAACTAAATGGTATCTCTCTCATTTGCTTATTCAATATTTATTGCATTCCCACTGGGTGACAAGTGCTGTTTTAAGCACAGAACATATACTAGTGTACAAAATAAACTTAATTCCTGCTCATATGGAGGTAACATTGAGGAAAGGGCGACCAACAGCCTAAATCAATAGGCGAAATATGTTAACTACTGATAAGTGCCCTGGACAAAATTTAAGTCCAAAAAGCGAATATATGTGTGGAAGGTAGAGGAGGAGGGGGGCATGATTTTCCACAGAATAGCCCCTCCCCCCCAAAAAAGCCTCGCTGATACGGCATTCATGGAAGGACTGAAGTATGCAGATATATGAAAAAAAAAAAAAAGAACATTTCAACTAAAAGGCAGAAGAAGAATAAGGTCGCTGAAGCATGAGAATTCAGGCATGAAGTCTGGAGAGCTCGAGGTAAGGGAACTAGAGCCAAAGGAGTAGGAAATAAAGTCAGAAAGATAATGGAGGAGCCAGATAAAGATTTAGGCTTTAATTCTCAGTAAGATGGAAAAGTTTGTAGTAGAGAGTAACCACATTTGACTTCCGTTGTAAAGGGATCACGCTAGCTTCTATCTTGAGGAAAGTCTGCCAGGAGACGGGGGCATAAACAAAATCAGTTAAAAGATGGAATTGTCTACACTTGTCCTTCCGGTTTGTTTTCAAATCCACTTCATTTGAGTATTTTTGGCTTTTTTTCTGTTACGAGTAATATGACGTTCACATAAGTAAAAATCCAGTGGTCGATTCTAGGTCCTCATCTTAATTGACTTCTCAGGACCATTTGGTCTCCCGGATGCACTTTTTTTTCGCTTAATTCCAAGATAGCACAATCTCTTTGTGTACCTCCTAATTTACAGGCTCTTCCTTCTCAGTTTCCTTTGCTGGTTTCACCTCATATCCCCAGACACTTCGTATAGAAACCCAGGGGTCATTCTTCCTTTTCTCTTCTCCACGTATACTGACGCCCTTGATGATCTCATCCAGTCTCCTGGCTATAAATATCATGCAAATGCTGACAGCTCCCTATTGCTATTTCTACTGAGACTTTGCTATTGAATTCAACCTCATATATCTAATGATCTGAGACAGTCTTCCTAAGTACCTGCCCTATCAGCAGCCTTCTTCATCTCAATTATAACAAATCCATTCTTCCAGTTGCTTAGGCTTAATACACTGGAATCTGAAATTCAGGCTACAAGGCTAGGCTAGAGATGTAAATCTTAGAGTTATCTGCATATAGATGTTTTTCAAGGAATTTCCCTAGAAATTGTATTTTGCTTTGTATTTAACAGGATAGTTATACAAGGAACCCTTTTGTTTGTAAAAGGCACTCTTCAGTACAAATGTATTTCTTACCTACATCATAACTACAATCCGTAATAATTATTTAATTAGGTGATGATGATAATCATAAACAATATTTAACAATTAGTAATTAATGAGAGACTGGACTAAACAAGGAATACCAATTACCAATAATTACTCTGCTAAACAGATTTTCTGAAGTGGTTTGACTTGTTGGTTGGGGTTTGAAGGTTACTGAACTAACCATGTTTGTTTCACTTTTCCCCTCTTTCTTTCAGCCATGGAATCAATCTCTTGATAATCTCTGTTAACGGGGAATTTTCCAAAAATAAGTAAAATCCAGACTCTCAAAAAGACATATAATGAACGTGCTTAGTATGTTTTTGTTAACTCTGCATGAATGAGGCAAATGAGCAATGTTAAACATATTCAGAGGAGAACCCAAAGAACACATGCTTTTATATATTAGGAATAGTAAAACAACTTTGTGAATAGATGCATTACCTACAGGCAGTACAAGGCATATGGCACCCACCGAAATAGAATCATATAACCTAAACGAGGATGCTGCACTATAAACGATGCATAATTTTTCATTGAAAATATCTAGTAATATGTTTTTGCTTATTCTAAATTTCCCTACTGATATAAGTATTTACATTTACTATCTGCTGCATAAGAGAAGAATTGAAAAACTGGAGAATAATAAATAACATGGGAAGTGGAAATTACTTTTTTCACTAATTCAAACATAGTAGATTTCTATATTTTCTGTAAGGAAATGTTAACTACAATAAACATGTTCTAGTGACTACCATTCTTCAGCTATTTTTGCTATATGACATAAAATTAGGTTTCTAGTTCTCAAATTATATTTAAATTTCTATTTTAGTATCATGATGATTCGCTTTAATTCTAGAAAACCCACTAGAAAACTATTATTCTGTTTTTGTAACAAATAAAAACTTGAGAAAAAAAATGGTCTTGAAAAGCATCAAGCAAATGAGTTTTAGCTAAACTTACATATGTGCATTATAATGAATCTGTCCTCAGTTCCAGGCATAGAGTTTCAAAAGACCCTGGAATTTCCTGGGTAATAGTTTCTGGAGTAGGATTGTCTATGTTTTGTTAATGAGGTGACTCAGGGTGGGGCCCTAGATAACTTCAGGATGAGGGCTGGTCTCAGGAATGGAATGATCAACCCTAGGATTAGAGCCCTTGGACTTTGGGCTCACCTGAACTCTGGCCAGGGAAAGAGAGCTGAACTTTGAGTTCTTTGCCTGGTCGATGATTTAATAAACCTTCCTACCTAATAAAACCTCAATAGAAACTCTAGACAATGGCTCCTATGTTGGTGAACCCACCGATGTACTGGAAGGGTGACATGCCTTGATTCCAAAAAGAGAGGGCTTAGAAGCTCTGCATTTCCTGATTTCTACCCATGCCTATGTGTCTCTTCCATTTAGCTGTTCCTGAACTGTACACTATGTAAGACCCTAGGCATAAATACAGTGCTTTGCATAAGTTCTGTTAGTCGTTCCAGCAAACCGTATTACTCAAATGAGGGCCTTAGGAACGTCTGACATTTTAGTGGGTTGGGCAGAAGTCCTCGTGGCTATCTTACGGATAGCATCTGCAGTGGGGGCAAACTTGGGGAGTATTTTGTCCTTAACCTGGAGGGATCTGCACCTACCATGTGTAGTGAGCATCAGGATTCAATTGAATTGCAGGACATCTAGTTGCCAGAAAACTAGTGTCAGAGCAGAATAGGTCAATACTGGCCAGTGTACAATAATATGTGTCAGCAATACTAGGGAAATACGCTGAAGTGAAAACACCTAAGGGATTTGGTACCAGTCTGCCCACATGATACTTAGTTATCAGCTCAATTCAGTTTAAAATCAATTTATAAAACAAATTAAATTTTTCTAGGAGTCTCCGGTTTTTCTATCTATGAGTATTGAGAAATCACAATAACTTTTACCAAAGTAAGTATTCCAGAGGATTTCCTTTCCCACCCACGTAAATATATAAAGAGGAAACTTCTGGGCCAGTTTCTCCTACTGCAAAGTAGGAATATGGCAAATATCCAATGTATGTGAATGGTGTAAGTGGTAAGCCTGGATGATGTAGAAACAAAACCTACTTTTTAAGTCATCATATTTCATTGCTTACACATCTTTTTGGCATCAGTGCATCTTGATTTCATTTAACCAATTTTTTCAGCCACTTACAAAGTAAAAATGTAAGGCTTTTACCAAAAATACTGGGAAAAATAAATCCAGATATAAACATTACGTCTACTGGATTGTTATAGCAGCTTCAATTACAATGAAAGCAATGTTTTTACGTTTTCTTGCATTATGAACATAATGCTCCCAGTATTTCAGAAGCCAGGGGTCTATTTATAATGGTCTCTGCCTCACTGTGCCAAATGCTTAGCGTACAAACCGAAGCCAGAAAATCAAGGATCCAAATTACACCGTGTAGAATGCCAATGCAAGTTTTTTTTTTCCTATTTCCCAAAGCATAACAAGACTAAGAATTCAGAAAGTCCAGCTAAAAATACACTTACTCTTGAATCTTCCAACGTGTGAAGTAAAAAAGAATTTGACCTCTATTACTTGGTTCAAATCTACATAAAGCAGCATTAAAATTATTTGAAACTGATTTTACAGCCAGGGGAAAGCATTACAAAAAAATTAAACTGTACAAAGAAATTAAGTCAACATCAGACCTCACCTCTTGCAAGACACAATCAAAGAAAGCTTACTGGTTTCGGAAGAAGATGCCGCTATTATGTTGAAAAGATCTGAGGATAAAACTGCCAGAAAAAAGTACTGTGATTATACCTGCTATCTGTAAATCTCAGGTAATGAAGGAAATAGATGGTTGATGGTAATCACTGGAAAAGTGTGCTCTGTTATTGAGTAAAATTAGTTCACTGAGAATCTTCATTTCTACCAAAGTCATTATGACAGTATTGGTTTTTATATCTACATGGTATTAGACCATTCTACAAACTGGAACACCCAAACTCTGGAACCTGAGCTATTTTTATCCTGTTTTCCATTTCAACTACTGAGGAAGTACCAAAGCATTGCAAATTCTGTTTATTATTACGCAGGTTAAGAGCTATGAAGCTCCGAACATTTCCATTATAAAAATATCTTTCTTGCTAACAGTACTAAAACTTTCCTTAGCCTGGATATTTCCAAAGCATGTTCTAAACCAAAAATGAAATTTAAACTCTTGGATCCCATATATTCAATTTGGAAATAATGAATTAATTAACATTCTCTTAGCAGACATTGGCTTTTTAAAAATTATAAATTGAGGGATACATCAAGGTATCGAGTATCAAGGGATACATCAAGGTACCACCTTCTCTGACTCAGAAGGCATAGACATTGCAAACTGTGACACCCATGCAGGCTCACAGCTACAGGCAAGCAGTGGGGAACCTAGTCAAAACTTCAAGGCAAATAAAATGTCTCCTTGGAACTTCCATGGTGCCCCCAGACTTCATCATTCCAGAATCGCTTGTGTTGCTTCAGGAACCCCTTCTTACCAATGGCTGTTAGGATTATTTATAATTTAAAGAGCTGTTTCCCCTTCTTCTTCTTTTTTTTTTTTTTTTTTGTTTTAATGTTTATTTTTGAGAGAGAGAGAGAGAGAGAGAGAGAACAGGGGAGGGGCAGAGAGAAAGAGGGAGACATAGAATCCAAAGCAGGCCCCAGGCTCTGAGCTGTCAGCACAGAGCCCCACGCAAGGCTTGAACTCACCAACCATGAGATCATGACCTGAGCCAAACGCTTAACTGACTGAGCCACCCAGCCACCCCAAAAGCAATTTCTAAAGAGGGCAATGCTTAAGAAAAAGATGTAGATTACATTAGTGGCCATTCAAGCATTTCACCTTGCTTGTTCAGCTTTCACATTAGACTGTTCCTGCTATATGCAACAATGGGAGGTTACAAATATCCTCTACAACAGTGAAACTAATCTGATTTTAAAACATTTAGGATTGGGGCACCTGGGTGGCTCAGTCGTGTCCAACCATGGGTTTCGGCTCAGATCATGATCTCGTGGTTCCTGGGTTCGAGTTCCACATCTGGCTTCGCACTGATGGTGCAGAGCCTGCCTGGGATTCTCTCTCTCCCTCTCTCTCCACCCCTTCTCTGCTCTCTCTCTCAAAAATAAATAAGCTTAAAAACATAATAATAAAAATAAAAAATAAAAATGCTTAGGATTAATCATGGAGCCCAGAAATATTTATTTGACATGGAAATGCAATCTCTTAGTGGATGGCATTTATTCTTTATGAAAGCTTTCTTTCTGAAGCTAGAAAGTTTAAATTATTTCCTTCTTCAAATTGTCTCTTATCTATCTTCCTTGCCCTTCGTATAATCTTTTCTCTACAATTCCATCTTGATACTGAATGCTTAACCCAAATCCCTACTTCTTCAAGTTATTTTTGTATTTTTTAAGTCTAAAAATCTTCATGAAGTTGCATCATAAGACAATATAGGCTTTCTCATTCATAAAATGAGAACTTCAAAAATTACTTATTTTAGAAGCTACAATAAAAACTATACCAATTCTTGGTCTTTTCTTATTATAGCACTTATTTGGCCTAGTCTCAGTAAATTCAGAAGTCTGAAAATGATCTGATATATTCTATCCATTTGAATGGTATTTTACTGCTAACTACAAAAGACTTTTTTTGATCTACTAAATAATCTGTTATTTTTTAAATTTAGCATCATTTAAGCATTTTATAGCATACTTCCATGTAATTCATTTCCTTGTAAGTAAATAAAATTTATTTTAACAAACAGCATTATTTTAAATATTTGAAGTGTATACAATGTGTTTAAAAACAGGACTGCAGTCTAGATTTTAAAGTATATTTTTTAAAAAGTGTTTCCTTGTTTATTCTTAGAGAGAGAGAACAAGAGCAAGTGAGCAGGGGAAGGGCAGAGAGAGAGAGAGAGAGAGAGAGAGAGAGAGAATCCCAAGTAGGCTCCACACTGTCAGCGCAGAGCCCAATGCAGGGCTTGAACTCACAAACCGTGAGATCAGGACCTGATCCGGGATTAAGAGTTGGACACTCAGCTGACTGAGGCACCCAGGTACCCCTGAAGCCTAGATTTTCAAAATAAAGAGAAAGGAAAGATAAGAAAAGAAAGGAAGTGCTTGTGTCATCGCCTTAAAATTTTGAAGTGGTTATGTGAGCAAGATGGTGGTAAAAAGCTCATGAAACAAGAGACATGATTTTTCATGTTGTAAAAATATAAAAGAAATTTTCTGCCCATCTTTCCCATTTTTAAAGTTATACTTACTGTGTTTTATGTAGAATTTATGAAGTACTATCGTAAAATGAATTTAAAAAATTCACTCCCATGTTCAAAGGAGTTGGAAAACATAACATGTCTGAATTACCCATCTTCTCTTTTGAGAGAAGACACATACATGGATTCTTTTGAAAAGTTCCACAATTAAGTGCTTGTGGCAAGACATTTCTGTAATCTAGCTATAGATCCACATTCGTAAGTCCTTCCATTGGGCCATTCCATAATTTCGCAGTGCTGCTTCAATGTCAAACCTCTTATACTACCGTTCTGTTCAATAGCAATGACACAGCCAAGTTCATGCTTATATTGAAATGCTGTGTTCTTAAGGAGTTTGATCAATACCTTCTGCCCATTAAGCCAAGCAAGAATGGTTTTACTGAGGCCAGTTAAAGAAATGAGGTAAAAATAAGAAGTGAGGGGAGTAAGAGCTGGAGGAAGGTGGCAAGTGTCCTGCGAATGGAGAAAAGAGTGAGAAAGTGCTCTCACAGCAACTCAGAGAAACACATGGCTAGGCTCAGGTTAGCTAAAAAAGAAAGTCAAAGAGGTAAAGATGGATATGTGTGCTTTCCGTTCTCAGAATCTCATAGGCAGTTAAGAGCACACACACATGCATGCATGCATGCATGTGCACGCACACACACACACACACACACAATCATCATATGATTTTAACTCACAAGCTGATTGGTAAGATTTCTTAAGGATGGTTTTGTCTCCTTTGAAATGCGTTTACATTGATGCTGAATTATGCGACATTTTTTTACGGCTCTTTCTTAGGATAGTTGTTTGAACTTTGCCTTTATGCTGTATCCCAGGTATAAATGCGTTTCTCTAAGAAGTGTTCAGCTTAAACTCATGAGTGCACATAAGCCTCTTTCTAGAATTTAGACTTCGGGCCTTTTTTCAACTACAAAATGAGATAGTATCTTTCAGATTCCCTGATAGTTAGGGAACTGTGCATATTTTTTCAGAAATATGGTAGACATTGGTCCAGGAGGAAGTTTAAATACATTCCATGGTACGAAGTTGGGTATGATAGTGTACTATCCATTTGAAAAGTACTTAGCACATTTCTGGAAGGAAATGCTGACAATTACTTAAGAGCATTCTTCAAATTTGCCTGGAACCGTTGCCAATCTTGGCCTGATGACTCTTGGATCCAGAAGGCTGTGGCAATAAAAGCTTTTGCTTTTATCCTTTGGATCGTATATGTGATTTTAAAAACGAGGAAGTGACAAAATATACCAAGTAACTTTTTGTTTCTTGCCTTGAAAATACGATGTGACTTTGTTTTGTCTTTTTTTCCTTTGATTATTTTTCTAGAGTGGTTCAATGCATAAGAGATTCTGGCATTCCTAGTAAAAGAAGGAATGGTTGGGTCAAAATTAAATCTCACAATGTGTGGAATATGCAAAATGCCTAATATAGCTCCCTGCATATCACAGGCTCTCAAGAAATGATAATAGTTTAAAACACTTAGTTCCTATTATGTGGCTATCTACACATTTTCTTTTAGAACCCTCATACTATGAAGTAAATGGGGATATCATTATCCCCATTTTGCAGACAGGAAACTGAAGCACAGAGGAATTGAGCAACTTGCCCATGGACAGAGCTGATAGAGTCTAACAATCTGCTGGAATGAGAACTAGGGTCCGTTGAAAGGCAAGTATGCCAACTGCAGAAGGCTTCGGGCCAGATAGGGCTAGAGAGGTAGGAAGAGAGAAGATCACAGGGGCTTATCATCCATCTAAAGGAATTTTGTCCTTAACCTAAGGACAATGGCAAGTCATGGAAAGATTTTTAAGCAGGGAAGTACATGAAGAGATATTCCAGATTGTTTCTCGACCGTGGTGTGGAAAACAGATATTGGAAGGCACAAGTAGATTTCAAACAACCAGTGAGAATGCGATCAGAGCATGTAGGCAGGGGAGATGTTATCTGGGTCTAGGAAGGTGGTGCGGGGAACGGAGACATGCTTTGGAGAGGCATTTTATATCCTAAAAGCATTTACTTTCCTCTCATTAAAATCTCCAATTCATTAAAGTTCTATTACCTGCTGAGGTTATTTAAAGCAACTGAGCCCTGCAGGATAAATGACAGATTTATCCAGGTTCACAATTTTGCATTGACGCTGCTTTCTCCAAGGACTCTTCCTTCAGTGATGATCCTGGGTTAGATATTCTTGCTAAATACTCCAATTCTCACCTCTCATAGAAATTTAAAACTAACATCTAGTAATCCTGTGCTATTCCATCTCTTCTCTGTAACCACAAGCTCTTTGAGAGCTATGCACCAGTCTCTGTGGAATCCCCAGGATTTGGCCTAGAAACCATCAGTACTTACTCAATAAATGTTCTGTGAATTTTGAATGGAAAGGGGGAGGGAACAAAGCAGCTTTCCACAAGAGCACTTAATTGACACAAGTAAATTTGTATCTGGGAAAATCTGTGGTATATATGCATTTGGAGAAGGAGATTTGTTGTGTGTGTATGTGTCTATCTGTGTCGTGGGAGAAGGGGAGATAAGATGCCTTACTTCTTTAGGAAGCTACATCATAGCACTTAGTAAGTCATTGCGCTTGGCAATGAGTTCAAGGGTAAGCATCGTGCTCTCTCATGTAGCTTCACTTCTGCCTAAATCAATTGTCCCTGTTGTTACCAATCTTACAAAACCTTTTCTCAAACAATATACTTCTATACTTTCATACAATATTCCACAGTTCATTGGACTTAACGACACCAAAGAAACTCACATGGCGAAAGTCCTTGGAAGAACAACGTTCGATTGTAAATTATGGAACGGAAAACAGAATCCTCTGTCTATATGAACTTATTCTGTGTAAACAATTATAAATATTTCATGAAAAAGTCAAATGGTTTTCTAACTACTTGACCTATTTCAAAAGTCAACCGGAATTATTTGTTATATAAACATTTGTTGACTGTATTGAGTGCCCGCTATCTGCAAATTTAAGTGACACTATGAAAGCTATAAGAATAAAAATACATATTCAAGTACATATTCAAAATAGAATGTCCCCGGGAAGATGAAATTTGTGTGCAACCTTACATAAATCAACTCTATACTCTAATGATTTAAAGAAAAAATATAGCCACCCATACAAGTCATATCCCTCATGGAATGTTTCCAATCAGAAAGCAGTAGTTCCATCAAAACAAACAAACCAAACTAAAGATTCACTGAAGAGAAGACTAGATTTTCTAATTCAGTATAACTATAGAATTAAGTACTAAAATTTTCATTTGACTTTGCTAGAGACCGTGTTGTACAGTTCATAAAGGAGTTATTTTGAATACTAGCAGATGTAGACTCTAATCTTTTTTACTTATCATTTAGAATCTCAATTTACTTATCTATAAATAAGGATGACGATGTCCACCTTGAGTTGTAGGAAATGAAAGAAATATTGTACATTAAATGTCGAGAATGGTGCCTAATACATGACAACAATTAGCCATAATTAATAGACTAATAGGCAGATCAAAAGCTAAATCTGTATTTGAGACCTAAGCTACAGAACCCTCAGAGTAAGGAAAGCCCCACATTGGTTAGATGCATGATTTCAGGGAAATATATCAGAAATGATAGAGAAATAAGAGTGGGGACGGGAAAAGTTTGCATTTTTATGAATGTGGTTTCCTGCCTAAGATTTCTTTCCTGGGTGGAAGGAGGAATGAGGGAGGAGATGATACCCTCAGTGAAACCCAAAAGATTAAGCATACCTGTTAGACCTTATCAAATACATACAAGGGCTGAATATGAACAGACCAATTACTTCATGGGCCGACAGATACTAGTTTGCTCTGTGATACCTGGAACCAATTATAGGCATTTTGGGGAAAGGCTAGACTTATGCAGCCATGATTAGTGGCTGGTTTCCTCAGGTATGTGGTGATCCACATTACACCTTGGCAAATATACCTGAGCCCTGTGAGCTGCTTCACCCCTCCCTATGTGCCTTACTTCTCCCTTTTATCTGGAAAAGAGAATACTCTCCTGCATTTATCATCATGAGTGTCTACTTGATAACATTTATGATAATATGTCTGAGATGCTAATAAATCTCTACAAGTGGAAAATAAGCTGTAGTGAGAATATGAAGTAAGAAACCCAACAAATGGGGAACAGCTGTAGTCAAGACAGTTCCACTCTTAAATATAATCAACTGAAATCTTAGAATGAAATCAAAATAGTTTTTGAGAGTAATGTGATCATTAAGGATTCAAAAACCAGGCTTACGAGCCAAATTCAGGATTGCAGAATATATATTATATTTGATACTAAGTTTCTCCTTCTGAAGAGGACTGGAACATTTCACATCCTCCAGAGCAAATCACACCAAGGGGAAGGATGAAGAGAGACCGTCCACCTAGATATATTTTGACTGTCCATTCAAGATGTTTCAATGACTTCATGCTGAAATGTAAATAAATGCTCTTCATTAAAATTTAAACCACTGTCTGTAAATCTGGGATCTTCAATCATTTTACTACCAATAAGTGAACTGAGAAGAAACTCATGGGATATGCCAAGCTTTCACAACAACTCAAAGCAAATATTAGTAATTTTTAAATAATTCTCAAAATCTTCAGCTTAAAAAGAAACTCCAAGAAAAATAAATGTCAAATATATCTAAGTGTTATTAATTCTTTAAAAATAAATGCTTTATTGTCCATTTACCCGGTAGCACTTTGCTAAACAAGAGCCCCAAAGGCCAACATGCCCAAAAGTAGAATGACATCCTTATGACACTATAAAGCTCAGCTTTTCTTGGAGCCAAAGTTATGACTGAATCGGTGAACCCAGACATAGAAGTAAATCTGTGGCCCTCTGACTTTTCTCTTACCTATTTAATTAAGAAGTGACTTTTCAGTTAAAATAATAAAGCTAGCAAGATTGATAAATTACCAATAAAGATGAAAGAACTTTTACACTGGTTTTATAATTCTGATAATATTAAGTGGATGAAAAATACCCAATCCAAAAGTTGTTACATTGAACGTATTTCAGATATCAAGATGTACGTCAGTGCTTTATTTCAAAGAGGAATAAAGAGAGACGGAGATTTTATGAGAAATAAATACTATCGGCATTATTTCTAGGATGGTTAAATAGAGATACTTTAAATACACACGTAAGAATATATTCACTATTGTGTAAAAGGCATTTTTAAAGAATATACGATACAAATTTGGGGTAAATAGATTGTCTAATTAAAATACAAATGTATGGAAACCAATTTGACAATAAAAAAATAAAAGAAATAAAAGAAACAGTTGACACAGTGACCATTAAAAAAAAAGATTTATTTTAGACAACTTCCCTCTAAAACTATAAGCTAATAAATCTAGATTGTTGTGTTAAGCCAAAAAAAAATACATAAAAAAATACAAATGTATTGGGGCACCTTGGTAGCTCAGTCAGCTGGGCATCCAACTCTTGATTTCGGCTCAGGTCATGATATCACAGTTCGTGAGTTCTAGCCCCCCCATTGGGTGTCCTCTGTCAATGTGGAACTGGTTTGGATCCTCTATCTCCCTCTCTCTCTGTCCTCCTCCTGCTTTCTCTCTTTCTCTCTCTCACTCTCAAAAATAAATAAACATATAGAAATACAAATGTATTGGGGCGCCTGGGTGGCTCAGTCAGTTAAGCATGGCTCAGGTCATGATCTCATGGTTCACGAGTTCAGGCCCCACTTGGGCTCTGTGCTGATAGTGCAGAGCCTGGAGACTGCTTCGGATTCTGTGTTTCCCTTTCTCTGCCATACCCCGACTCATGTGCACTGTGTGTGCGTTCACAAGCTCTCTCTCTCAAAAATAAATTAAAAAGACATTAATTTTTTTAAAATGCAAATGTGCTAGTGCAAGATAGTAAGGTGAAAATCTCCTATTAAGTGTGGCATATGTCCATATCTCTACCCTTTTCAATGTTTACTTTGACTCTGACATTCCCCATGAAGTTAACAGGAATTTGCTATACACATATAAAGTATACACTCTTAAAATTTAACTACTTTTGTCCTGAGCTATAAAATTATTTTCCTCTTTTATATAAAATAATAATGTTAAAATAATTTTTAAAATACATATGTATATCTTCAAAATATGCACGTTATAGTATATGCATATGTTTATAATCGTGCCCTAAATAGAGCAGATCCTTGATAAATATTTTATTATCTTTCATTTAAGAGTTCCCTTTCATGGTGGTCTGGCTCGGCATCAAAGACCACATAGAGAATATAGAGTCCATTTCCAAACTGTAAAGAATAATACACTCTGATGAAAAAAATAATATTGAAAACTTAACATTTATAAGATTTCTCATGAATTTACCAGCAGAACTAGGCCGTCTTCACCTGTGGGAGTTATTTAAAGGAAGGGTTTTCTATGTGTGGTTATTTTAATGAGGACAGGTTCAAAGAAAGTTTGAAGCGGAGCAAGGATTCAGGATTCATAGAGTTGCACGCTTTCTTTTAAAAGCGTGACGTAGTAGCTGTAGATTTTCCTAACATTTGGGGTCAGAATACAAGGCCAGGCAAAAGGGCAAAGATGATTCAAAACCAGTAGATTCATTTACTTTTAGCCAATTATAATTAATATTGCATGAAGGCTGTTTACATTTCTGCTGTCATCCACATGCATTAGCAGCAGGTTAAGGCACAAGCCATGAACCAAATGATAGCTTGCATAAATCTCCACTGTTAGATAGGAAAGTCCATGGCCCTATCCTTACTTACTTCCTGGGAATAACCTTTGATCTGCAGATCAACAGGAAAAATAATTACTGACTCCGGCCAAACTGGGATTAGTCATTTCAGCTTGGAGTGGCGGCACAGCTGGAGACAGATGTGCAGGTCTCCTGCCTAGATTCTAAAGAATCTTCCCCAAGCGTTTATATCAGGCTTGTCATTCGTTTATCAGAGCCCAAATGTTTCTCTTTTGTAAACGTGTGTAAAACGTTCTCAGAATTTCAAACAATAACAAATCAGGGCTGGATGTGGCCAAAATGCAAAATAAAGAAATCTCCCATCTGCCCAAATCAAACAGAAAATGAGCGCTAAAAACAGTACAGGCACACGCACACACGCACACACACACACACACACACACACACACGCTTATAATATAGATTTTAATAATTTGCTCAAAGAGAGAATTATAGAGAAAATGTCCAAAGTTTAAACAAGAGAAAATTGCTGTAGAGAATATTTGTAATTGTAAAAATATTTTTAATGTGTTAACTCTTGAAGATAATTTGTATTGTTAAATCTGTTTTTCTTCTTTTGCTCTTTATGCATTAATATTATTACTAACATTTTAGGAAAATAATCTACATTAATACAATACTCATGTGAAATTTATATTTACTGTTGATACCTTTACATGTCATTTGTTCAGAAAAGATTAGTAATTCATATATTCAGTAAATATTCTTTGGAGTTTATTAAGTGTACTAGCTACAGTTGTGGGCATTGGGGATACAAATGTGACAAGACACATGTGAATCTATAGGCCAGGTGGAATATAAATTCTACTGAGAAGAGACAAACAGTAAGTAAATGAGTAAGTGAATTTCAAGTATTGAATGGTGGTGGGATGGGAATTCAATGAAACATGACTGAGAGTGCCGGGCATGAGTGTGCAGCCTGCTTTCAATGAGGTACTTTATCAGAAGACCTCTCTGAAATCTGTGTCTCCTGATGTAAGACTTGATGATGATAGAGAGTCAATCATAGGTGAATCTGTGATTCAAAACTATCTTGGAAGATGAGCACCCAGTGTAAGGGCCCTGGGTGGGACTGAGCTTGATGTACTCAAGGAACACAGAGAAAGCCAGTAGAACCAGAGCACAGGAGCTTAAGGAACTTGGCAGTCACTAACTTTCACTTGGCTTTGGAGGCTATGATAAGGAGATCTGGTTTTAATTTGCATGTACTTTGGGTTTTTCCTAAACATATTTTGAATCTTCTCTCCTAAGGAGCATTGATAGCATGGAAAAGCTAGAACTCTTGCTTTAGAAGTGTAAAAAAGAAAAATAGGTACAATGAGGCCTATCTAACATCACAAAAGACACTTAACAGACTCCTCTTGCTTTATAACAGAATTATGTAATTCAGCCAAATTATTATTGTTTTTTTCGCCTATCTCTTTAGGCTAATGTCAAACACAAGGTGATAAAAGAAATTTCAAGTTAGATTTCACAACTGTCAGAAACCTCCTGGGGCTGATTTTTACACTTTATTGAGTTTGGATCCTAGATTGTCTGCTTTGACAGAACTGACTTCATTCAGGTATCACAAAGACACAGACTAAATAAATAAGCAGTATTTCAGGAAATCTATTGTTTTTATTTCAGATGTTCAATAGAGCTTAGCCCCCTCCCTGCTCGCTTATGAAAGGACCATCCAGATGGTCACACTGCACTTGAACCCAGCTCAGGATTCACATATTTTTTAGACCTAAGCAATATGTTCCCAAAGAGATCAATAGCATTTTACCAAAAAATGTCATTAAGTAAATATTATTTTAATTTCTCTTCCCAAAGTCAGTAACTTTATTCTGGTTAAAATCTAATACATGATTGTAAAGACAACTAGAAAAATACAAAGGAAACCTCACAGGTAATTCCACCTTTAAGAGATAGCCATAGTTAATACTTTAGTTTCCACCTTCCGTCATTAAGACTTTTTAAGTCTACCTACTCTCTTCTTTTCTGTTTACGTTTTTTAAAATTTAATTTATCGAGTTTCGTATTCTTCGAAGACATAGAATTACTGATAATAGATAAACAACAACTATATAACCAATATTCTACCACTAAACTTTAAATGTTCCTAAATGTTACATTTTATATTAAAAAAGTTTCCTGAAATCCTAAAACTCCTAGAAGAAAACAGGTGGTGAGCTCTTTGACATTAGTCTTGGTGATAAGCTTTTTTGGATTGACCAAAAAACAAAGACACCAAAAGCAAAATTAAACATTCGGCACTATCTCAAACTAAAAAGCTTCTGTATCAATAAAATGAAAAGACAACCTATGGAATGGAAGATAATATTTTCGAATCATGTATCTGATAAGGTGTTAATATCTAATATAAATATAAAACTTATACAATTCAATAGAACCAAATCATTTAAAAAATGGACAGAGATTCTAACTTCCTTTAATGTTAATTTTTGAGACAGAGAGAGAGATAGAGCATGAGCAGGGGTGGGTGGGGTGGAGAGACAGGAAGACACAGAATCTGAAGCAGGCTTTAGGCTCTGAGCTGTCAGCACTGAGCCCGATGTGGGACTCGAACTCATCAACCATGAGATCATGACCTGAGCTGAAGTCAGACGCTCAACCAGCTGAGCCACCCAGGCACCCCCCAACATGGGAAGAGATTCTAAACTGACGTTTTTCAAAAGGCATAGAGATGGTCAACAGGCATATGAAAAGGTGCTCAACATCACTAATCATCAGTGAAAAGCAAATCAAAACCACAATGAGATACCACCTCATACCTGTCAGAGGAGCTATTATCAAAGACAGGAAATAACAAATGTTCCCAAGGATGTGGGGAGAAAGGAAAACTTGTGCACTGTTGGTGGCAAAACAAATTGGTACAGTCATTATAGAAACCATTATGGAATTCCTCAAAGCACTAAAAATAGAAATATCTAATCATCCAGTAATTCTGCTTCTGGGTATTTATCCAACAGCAATGAAAACACTAACTCAAAATGATATTTTCACACCCCCCTCTATGTTCATATCAACATTATTTGCAGTTAAGACCTGAAGTAACCTAAGTGTTCATCAGTGAATGAATGGACAAAGAAGGTATAACATTTTCAATAACATGGAAGGCACTAGAGGACATTATACAAATGAAATAAATCAGACAAATAAAAACAAATACCATATTATCTCACTGATTTGTGGAATCTAAAACAAAATCAAACAAACAAACAAACAAAAACTCACAGGTACTAAGGACAGATTGGCAGTTGCCAGAGGTGGAGGGGTAGGTGGTTGGAGAGATGAATGAAGGTGGTCAAAAGTTACAAGCTTCCAGTTATAAAATAAGTAAGTCCTAGGACGTAATGTACATGATGACTATAGTTAAAAATACTGTATCGTATATTTGAAAGTTGCTAAGAGAAAATATTTTTGCAAGGAAAAATTATAACTGTGTGGTGATGGATGTTAACTAGGAATATTATGGAGATCATTTTATGATATATACGAATATTGAATCAATGAGTTGTACACCTGAAAATATAATGTTATATATCAATTATATCTCAATTAAAAATTATCCAGTCCAAAATATGGATAGTTCCAAGTTTGAGAAACCCTAGCGTAAGGTAAGAAATACATGGTCTTTGGAATTGGAATGAGATCTGTGTTCATTGTGAATTGGAGAGCAGGGGTCGCTGGTCTACAGAAAAAGAGAAGAAGAAAAAAAGGAAAATAAAATAAAAAAAACAAACTTCTCAAGAGAAGTACATCAGGAAAAATAATAGCTTCTTTGTCCTGGGCCCTATTCCTTGAGAAATTGCTACATTCCTGTCTCTGGTTCCATGAGATATTCCATAGTATTCTTTAATCAATTCATACTTAAACTAGCTACAGTTGGTCTTGCTTTGAGCCGATGCTTTAAGAAGTGGTTTCAAGAAAATTCACTTTTTGTGAAGAAAACAAATAAATGATTATAGATTAATGCACAAGCAAAAAAGAAATGCAAGCAGAAAAATTTATCCCAAGAACAACATAATCTATATTGTGAAGTGGGAGAAACAAATTAAATTACCAATGAATAGTAAATGGAGAAAAAAAAAGTATTTAAAATAGGCTTAAATATATAAGAGTGCAATAGAGTATATTTAAGTAAGATATGGAACACAATATTTATTCCTCTTTATTTTAGACAAGCTTATTACATTTGCTGAGCCCAATTTCCTCATATGTAAAACCAGAGTATCAAAAACAATATGAGTTAGACCCTTTCACATGAATGAAAGAAAACCAATTCTATTTTATGAACCATTTATGACACAGTCCTAGTGTACCCTCCATCAGTAGAGCCCCTAAGCCTTAAATACACCTAAAACCAGCCACTTTGTTATCAGACCTCTCTTCATCTTCCTTCTTCTGTCTTGCTCCGAATGTCTGCTTCATTTGTTTTTTAAAAGAAGCTTTCTTGAGATATAATTTATATGTCATAAAGTTCATTTTTAAGTGTATAATTCACATTTTTCTATGTAGATCTCCTCAGGCAAGAGAAAGAAAAGCAAAACTAAACTATTGGGACTACATCAAAATAAAAATGTTTCCCTCAGCTAAGGAATAACAAAACAAAAAGCCTAATGAATAGGAGAAAATATTTGCAAATAATAAGGGGTTAATATCCAAAATATATAGATAACTTCCATAACTCAACACCAAAGAAAAAAACCCTAAATAATCTGATTAAAAATAGGCAAACAAACTGACTAGTCATTTTTCCAAAGAAGACATAGAGATGGCCAACACACACGTGAAAAGATGCTCACCATTACCAATCACTGGGAGACATGCAAACGAAAACCACAGTGAGGTATTATCTTACACCTGTCAGAATGGCTAGCATCTTTTAAAAAGACAAGAAATAACAAGTGTTGGTGCGCACATGAAGATAGAAGAAAGCTTGTGTACTCTTGGTGGGAATGTAAACTGGTACGACCGCTGTGGAAAACAGAATGAAGAAGGTTCCCAAGAAAATTAAAAGTAAAGTACTATATGATCTAGTAATTATTTACCCAAAGAAAATGAGAACACTGATTTTAAAAGGTGTATTCACCCCTATGTTTACTGCTGCATCATTTACGATAGTCAAGATAGGAAACAACCTAAGTATTCATTGATAGATGAATGGATAAAGAAGATATCACACACACACATACACACACACACACACATAAACACACACGCACACACATAAACACACACACACACACACACATACAGCATGGAATTATTCAGCCATAAAAAAGTGAAATCTTGATCTTGATTTTCACAACAACATGGCTGAACCTAGAGGGCATTATGCTAAATAACGTAAGTCACAGAAAGAGACAAATACGTTATGATTTCACCTATATGTGAAATCTAAAAAAAAAGAAAGAAATGAATAAAGACACAAACAAAGAAAAGCAGAAATAGATCCATATAAATACAGAGAACAAACTGCTGGTTGACGGAGGGGGGCTGGGCGAAAATGAGCGAAGATGAGTGGGAGAAACAGGAGTTGGGGAATGCGTAAGTCAGAGGGAGGAAAGGTAGAGTACAAGCAGTAACACTGTATGGTGATAGGTGGTATCTACGCTTGTGGTGAGAATGGCATCAAGTTAGACTGTTGAATCACTATGTTGTACTCCTGAAACTAATTTACCATTCTGTTTCAACTATACCTCAATAAAAAATTTAACTTGATACAGCGTAAAAATAAATAAAGTGCAGAATTCCCAAGGTTGTGCAACCATCACCACCATCTAACGCCAGAACATTTTTATCACCCCAAAAAGAAACCCCATACCTATTAGCAGTCACCTCTCATTCTCCCTTCCTCCAGCGCTGGTCATCCACTATTCTACTTTCTGTCTCTATGCATTTGCCTATGCTGAATATTTTGTATTAATGGAGTCAGATGCACGTGACTTCGTGTGTCTGGCTTCTTTCACTTAGCAAAATGTTTTCAATGTTTATCCACGTGGTATCCTCTATCACAACTTTGTTCCTTCTATAGTCATTGCTTCCCTGCTTTACTTTTCTGATTCTGTGTGAATGAAAAGGTCTCAGCTGGCATATTTTAACAATTCAGGCCCCTCCTTACTGTCAACTCCCTAAAAACTGAGAGGTTTATAAACACCTCACACTACCATTGCTATTAAAAATTGATTGGCTTACATGATACATAGCTTATTCACCTGGTGGATTTGTGTTCAATATTTTGTTGGCAGTGCCCATAAAAATGTACAAAAAAGTCGCATATTTTAAGTTGATATCTTGGTTTTTTTTATCAGTCACTTAAATAGTTGCAAAACAGATAAAATTTGGTGTTCGCAAATTCTGACATTTCAAAACTAAATTGTTACATTATTTGTTTAATTATAAGTAATTGAATGTGAATAGCATTGCTACTTAGTACCCATATCATGCATTTTTAAAATACATGAAAAAACAATATAGAACTTTACATCATCCACTTTGTCCTTGAAATCAGATTGCTATTCTAATTCCCCCAAAAGAATATGATTTAAGTGGAATGATATTATCTAAAAATGATAAATTTGGAACATTCTATTGTAACTACGTACAATTAAAGTGCGTATATAATTTAAAATCTAAGTAAGATTTTCTATGACTATAACTCTCTAACTTTAAAAGATTTCTTCCAGGTGAAGTTATTTGTATATTATCAATGTGTTATTATCTACCTAATATATATCTTAATATATAATTATTAAACATAAAAATGAAATTTTATTGATAGTGACTTAATAAAATTGGTGTGATTCTAAAATTAGTTAATATATACATTGATGGATTTTTTGTTTTCCTGGAATGAGACAGGATTCAGCATAAATTATATAACTAGTTTTTTATATCTGAGATTGCAAATTGTATGTAACCACTTTTAGTTAACCGTTAGTATATGGATAGGAATAAAAGAAGTCTAGCTATATTAATATTACTTAATTTTTTGTACTCTTTTAAAGCTTACACTAAAATTACAAAGCAATATACATAAAACTGTTTTAGTAATATACCAAGTGGGACACGCTTTCACTGCTGGTGATGGGGTCTAAGCGTAAGGTTACAGCTTATTCAAGTTCTTTTTTAACCTTGTTCTAGGAAAATAAGCTGCCTGAATTGTAAAGTTCCGTTATCCAATCATAAGAATAATCATATTTTTAGTTACTAACCCCCATGTATAAGTGTCCTTTAATATGGTGTCTAAAACAAGGTTTTAACTCTTAAAAGCAGAGTCATGGTACGATTCAGGATGGATGAGAGGGCTATTTTTCACAATGTCAGTCAAGGACCATTGTGAATGAGGTGGTTGGAAAGGGGTTACAGCATGATGTGTTCTCTGTCACAATAATACAAATGGAATCTGAGGAGGTGCATATTGATTCCTTTAAAACTTCTGGGTCTGCATAAACTCAGGCTCAGAGGTCCTAGTGCCCTAACGGTAAGGTAAGTGGTCTTGAACTGTGGTCTCCAGAGTGAGGTGCGTGAACGTGAAAAGATGCACAAGATCGTCGCGTAAACCAGGGTGCAGAAAGAAAGGAGCGTTATATTTATATTTTGATCTAGAATATAAGGGGAATACATTTTTTACTATATTCAATGTATGCCTTGATAGAAACCCCTAGTATCTAGTATTAGAGTTAGTCTGAGGGACAAGTAACACAAAGCTGAAGGGTTAAGAGTTAGGTACACACTGGATCATTGTTTTTGGCATATTTGCAACAGACTGGTCACTGAAGTTTGCTTATGTTATTGTTTGGCTTTTATTATCACAAATAACAATCGTTATAACTCTGAAATAAGATGGAGAGTGATCATGAAAAATCATTTATATTCTACATAGCTTCATCAGTTATTGTGTGACAAAATTTTTAAAAGAGTGGTTGAACTTTAATTTGACCCTCCAAAAAGAATTTAAAAAGCAGAAAAAAACTTGATGAAAAGACCGATATGTTTCACTATGCTAAGAATTTATACTCGCCCATACCATAAAAAGAGTGAAAAAGCAAGCAACAATCTGGGAAAAGACATTTGTAACCCATAAAACTAGGGATTAGTACTCTGAATATATATTTAGAATTTCTGGAAAGCGGCATGAAAAGCATAAAATACCCCCACCAACCATATATAAATTAACAGGAAATTCACAGCGCAGCATGCCCGAAAAGGGCTCTACACTTAGAAGATGTCCAATCTCATTAGTAATCAGGAAAATGAAAATTAAAACCACAAGGAAATACCATTTCACACCCACCATCTGTCAATACTAAGTGCCCGTGAGAAAGCAAAAATCAGGGGCGCCAAGTGGCTCAGTTGGTTAAGCACTCGTCTTTGGCTTGGGTCATGATCTCAGGGTCTGTGGGGTTGAGCCCGGCGTCAGGCTCTATGCTGACAGCTCAGAGCCTGGAGTGTGCTTCACATTCTGTGTCTCCCTCTTTCTCTGCCCCTCCCCTGCTCATGCTTTGTCTCTCCTGCTCTCAAAAATATATAACATTAAAAAAAATTTTTTTAAATAAATAATCTGTGAGGGAAGAACCTGTGAATTCAGTATGATGGTTAGCTGGTAGGGGCGAGGAACGGCATTACAAGAAGGCTAGTAAGGTAGCGGATAAGGAGCTTCTAGTGGCTCTGTAGATATGTAATTTTTTATGGTTCTAAAATTATACATGTACACTCTCATTTATTTATATATGATATATTTAATTATTAAAAAACCACTTGTCCCAACAAATATATATATATATATATATATATATTTACACACATATATGTAAATATACATGTCATTTGCCCCCAACACGCACACACACACACACACACACACACACATATATCTCTCTATATATATATACATATATATATATATATATATTTTTTTTTTTTTTTTACATAAAAGAGAGTGTCCCAAATTTGCTGAACTTTTCTATCATGGTAACTGGCCAACATTTGTATATTGTCAAAGACACATGTGGCTTGGGTACTGGCGAACACGTTTTGTGTGACCTTCAAGATAAATATAATGTTTATAACAAGATCATAAGAGAGAATTTAGAAAATTCATCTTAGAAAATGTTTTCATCATTCCAGTCTTGTGGTAAATAAATAATTATCTATATTATTACCTACAAAAGTTATATAAGTATATATAAAAACACGTGTGATAAAAGGTTTTTTTTAACTGCTTTGAAAACATCCCACATGAAGACTATTGGTGGTTACTTAGCCAATTTGTTAAAATTGTTAAGATAGTACAATTCCAAAATAGTTAGCAAGATATACCTATAGACACCAAGGAAGATGGAAATTTAATAGCCATGTTACAGCAAGAATTCTGAATCTGTCACTGTGAGTTATTTTTTCAAGCTGGCAACTTCAAAACCAAGCTTCAAAAAAACACTTGAAATCAAAAAATTGCTGTGTCGCACATTATTGAACAAAGATTCTACGAATGACAAAACAATTTCAGTTACATTATACACTTCCATAATGTAATTGAATAAAATAGTTTCCACCATTACTAGATAAAATAAATTAAAAATTTATTATATTATTTACTTCGAATGTATTTATTCCAAATTTATCAATTGATTTCAAAATTATATTTATTTTAAGCTTACCAAGTATCTCACTTTTAAATGTATATTTTGTGTATTAATAATATTTACCATCTGCTATTTCAGTGGTGTATATGTATCACTTATACATAAATATACATATATTGTGTGTTCATGCTACAAAATTTTAATGATAAAAAGATATGATTTTGTTTTAATTTGGAGACCAAAGTCTAAATATCTTTCTATCGTCACATGAAATATTAAATTCGAATTTTTTGCCCTTAACCAGAAATTGGTAGTGATAGGACCAGTATTTGCCATCAGGTTAATTATACAAGACTTTTAAAGTCTCATGTCTTTTGTTATGCAAATCTGTGTTCTTATATCAGCTTTGCGAGGTAATTATTTTGAAAGTTCATATACTTTGGTTCTTTCTTTTTTTTATTGTTTTTAAAGTTTATTCCTTTTCGAGAGAGACAGGATGCAAGCCAGGGAGGGGCAGAAAGAAAGGGAGACAATGAATTCGAAACAGGCTCCAGGTTCTGAGATGTCAGCTCAGAGTCCAACGTGGAGCTCCAACTCAAGGACCCATGAGAACCTGAGGCAAAGTCAGACGCATAACCAACTGAGCCACCCTGACACCCCTGGTTCTTTCTTTAACCTGAGTTTCCAATCAGTTATGTGGGGCTTGGAAAGGTTTTCTGGTTTTTCAACATTTGACACACTGGTTACTAAGTACTATGTTATAGAGACTATATGAATAGTTGAATTTCTAAACAGAAGGGAAATGAATTTAGAAGGTTGGATACTTTCTAATACATGATCTGTGTAACTAGGGCATTAGTCTCCTGGTAGTTGCGAATGTTGCAAAAATTCTTTTTATTCATCTACATGAAACATCTCTTTTTTTTTCTGGCAAATACTTTGAGAGTCAGCAAAGCACTGACTATTTGATGAAATTTCCCCTCTTATTCAGCCATACTCAGGTATTCTTTATTCTGGTGTCTCTCTCCTTGCGTGTAAGTTTCGTTAGACTTTTAAGTATTATTTTTATCACGGTGACTTTAAGTGTTTGTATTTATCTCAGTCAGTGACCTCTAAATGATTGAGGAGACTGTGTCTTATCTAAACTTGTAAGAGATGATTTGAAAATTATTCTGGAATGAATAAATTAGTCATATACTCCTTATTCCTTACATCAGTGTTTCACAAAGTCGTTTCTAAAAACTACTCGGAAATCTTTATGGTAAAAGGGTTCCATTGGCAAATATTCTTTTAACAATGTATATACTATATTTCCTTACTAGAAATCCAAAGTGTACATAGGTCTATTAAAAGGTTCTGAGAATTCTTACGTTAAATAACCTATTTAAATTTCCTTAACTCAGGGTTTCCCAAATATATACATCAAATCTCCCCCCACCTCTGGAACACATATTAATGTTCTGTGGAAGTGGTTTTCTATGGAATAATACTCTGGAAATTCCATGTTACAGTATCTCTGCTGTTAAATGTGCATGTAGGGAAAGCAATCAAGCAGAAGAGTTATAATTATACCTATGTAATTCAGGGGTCTGTTTGCATCTAAAGTAAAGGAAATGAATTCTAAATAGTTAAATTATTTACCCATGTTAGGACTATGTCATTTGTTTATATTAAAAACATATGTTCTAAATCAAGAGATAAATTCTATTCCATATACATTTTTAGAGGAGTAAAAAAGTTTTGACTGTGTCTAAAAATAACTATAATATAAAAACTAAAAAGTGTTGCTTTAAATTACTTAAGGCAACAGAAGTCAAAAGTCCAGGACAATAGTTGTTTGTTGCCTTCTGTAATATCAACCTTGAGAATCTCCATTAAATATCTCCAGGGATAGTTCACCAATCACAACAGAAAACTATTCTCATCTTTTAATTTTTTACCCAAAAGAACATTATGAAATGACCACCATTTTTTTCTTCAAGTTTAGAGTTCAATTCTCTTAGTCTATTACTCTAAAACAAAATCTATTCTTGATGAGTGTTAAGTTTTTTACTGCGAAAGTTACCGAAAAGGACTTTATTTGTAGATAAAAAGTAATTTTTAATTGATAATACACTTTCACATTTAAAAATGCCTTGTCCCTTAACATAGTTGTCATGGTAGAGATGGTTCTATATAAATTTGCCAATTAACATGTTAATTATTTGTGATATACCTAAGATCACATTTTATTAACTCAAAGAGACTATTTTTTTAAAAAATTACCTTCAGGTGAATAAAATCCTGATCTAAATTGCAAATAATAAGTTATCTTTATTCCTTCAAGAGATATCAGTTATCTATAAAACCAACCAAACTGAATATCAGTGAAAGATTAATTCTTAGAGTATATGTATGGATAGCAAATCAACTTAAAGTTTGACTTTTTTTTTGGTACCAGAAAATATTTGATGGGTGTTTCTTCACATGGAAAAATGAGTTATTTCATTCAATCCCAACCATGTGATTTACTGGAGGTGAGAGAGACAAATACACAAAAATCTTAAGAATTAGATCCATCATGTTTTAGAATCTTCTGCTACTGATTGGGACTGAGTCCAAATGGATTAACATAAATTCTGCAAACTCTTAACTCTTCACCTGCATTCAGTATTATAAAGGAAGGAAGGAATTTTTAATTTTCTGCATATCTTATTTTGTTCCTTGAGAGAAGAAGTCAAAGGAAAAGTCTACTTCCATTCACAGAAGCATCAAAACCAAGGAGGATGTCACTAATAGTGAAAAAAATTACGTTTTCTTTGCTTTCAAAATGATTAACTTATGTGAAATTAACACAGGTGTAACATAGGAATGACTGTGAACTCACCAAGAATAAAAGGAAGTACCAGGCACTCTTTTATCTTTGAACAATCTCTAAGGAACTCTGTAACAGAAGGTGGAAGAGGGGGAAAAATAAGAGATGGGACAAGAAAGAGTAAAATAACTTTGTACAGATTTTTTTACCATACGCTTTTGCTTTTGAAAATTGCTTTCCACAGAGCCTTCTTTCCTGTGCATGTGTTATTAATAATACATTTATGTCGTTAATATAATATATACTGGGACTAGAGTAGGATATTTAACAAAGGGAAGTTTATGAGTCAAGAAAGGGAAAGAAAGTTATTTCTAAAAACTGGGAGATGCAAAGATCTTTTCAAACACAGCAGAATCCCATGCATTTACCTCAATGCTCAGTTTGTTCCCTTTTTTGAATTATTTATTAATGATATTTACTCTAGTTTTTAATAAAGCCCATAGCTACTTCCTATTTCTATCTACCCAGCATCATTATTGTGAAAGTTTCAATAATTTATAGATTTTTGGCTTAAGCCTAAGAAATTAATTTCACATTTTTAAATTTAGGAGACTGACATCTTGAAATCACATTATATGTTCATTGCTACACATTTATACACACAGTCACAGTACTTACATGGAGACGTGCCTGCATGTCTGCCAGAATAGAATGCCCTGAAGCATGCACCGTAGTGTGTCTGTGATCTATGTGGAGTGACCTATTTAAAAAAATACTTGTTGCTCGGAGGAAAACAACCTGTCTGAGAAGTATTCTATTGGCCTAACATCTCAATCTGTAATCTAGCCTTTTCGGTTTTTAAGAATATTGGTCACAATTATAGAAGTGAAGCTTCAATCAAACTTGGTGCCTTGACCAAATATTCACACTTTTGTGGGGAGCCAGGTTGTTTATTGGATCCCAGAAGAAAGACAGAAAGAGCAAGTGTTTACCAAAAGTTGTAGAAGTACTGAGAGAAGAGAAGTTTACAGAGTCAGGAACTGAGCTGAGAGTAGAGTTTTGTGATCTTTAGAAGTGTGTCAACATCAGAGGACTGGAGGCCACATCAGTATGTAGAAGTGTAGAAACCAGAGTGCGAAAAGTAGAAGCAAAGCAGAGAGGGGTTGTGAATGGTCGTCTAATATAAACTGTGCAAGGTTGGCTTTAAGGAACCTAAAGTCGGGTACGTAAAGGATTGTTGGTTTCAAATACCTTATTGGATATTTTCTTTTCAGATGTACAGTTGGCTTCTTTCCAACAGATTGTAAACAATCTGATTGACGAGACCGTTCTAACTTTTGTCGATTTCAAGAACAAAATGAGGTGTCAGAAGAACTTGGTTCCAGTTTTAGTTTTTGTATTCCCTTTCTATCATTACCATAACAAATTTCACAAAGCTCACAGCTTGAAACATTGTACATTTATTACCTTATTGTTTCTTTGAGTCAGAAATCTCAACTGACTCAACTGGTTTCGGAGTTTCCCGGGCTGTTCCTTGCAGTTGTAGTACTGATTTCTTGCAGACTGTCAGTTGGTGACTATTCTCAGCCTCTGGAGACCGCCATTCTTCTCTACCTTATGTTCCCCTTCCTTCATCTTCAAAGCCAGCAACATTTGTTACAGCCTTCTTACACTTTGCCTCCCCTCCTGCCTCATCTCTCCAGCTATTCCTTTCTGCCACATCCCTCTGTCTGGCTATTCTGACTTCCTTGTCTGCTTTTAAGTGTTTATGTAAATAGATTGGGCCACCAAGATGGTCACGGGGATCTCTCTATTTTGAAGTCCTTGACTAGCAACCTTAATTCCTCATCTGCAAAGTCTCTTAACAGTAGTGCCTGGATTAGGGTTCACTTAAATAATCCACAGGAAAGAAGCTTGAGTGGACACTTTTAGAATCCTGCCTAAAATAACTGCAGTTCCTGGATAAACCAAGCATCTTCCTAGATAAAGATTCCCATTATAAAAATTAAGAAATCACACCAAATAAATGTGAACTTTCTTTTCAGCTCTTTCTCTGCCAACACCTGAACTCTCCTGATCTTAGCACATGACAAGCAGTTTGTGCCCAATGAATATTTTTTAATATTAAAAAATGTGGCAGGGGCAGAGAGAGAGGAAGACACAGAACCTGAAGCAGTTTCCAGGCTCTGAGATGTCAGCACAGATCCCAATGTGGGGCTCAAGCCCACAAACTACAAGATCATGACCCGAGCTGACCGCAGAGGCTTAAACAACTGAGCCTTGCAGGTGGCCCCAATGGATATTTCTTGTTAGAGATTAAATAAATGGACATAATTGCCACAGACTGACCTTATCTCAATTTTTCATTTTATATAACTGTTATGTTAATAAAAGTTTACATAATTTATTATATTCTCTTATATATCTAAATAAAAAATGCATATAACTTTAAAATTTTTAATTGGTAAGTAAATAATATTGTAACACTGGCAGATTTTTAAAAATTTATGCCCCATTCCCCACTCCCAGATGCTCTCCCAGAACTGGCAAATCCTGCTGTTTCCATCATCCTGCTACAGTTATGATTCTAAAAAATATACTCTTCTATTTTAATGTGAAATGTACTATAAGAGATGAGGAATACCAAAACTGCATCCCATTACCCTCTTCCATTTATATCCCAAGGGCATTGGGGATCATGGGAGATTGTATTTTGCAAGGTAAGATCTCCCACTCTCATCTTACAATGTGACGTTGACTCTCCTATCATGATGTAGGATACTTGTTCTCTCCCCTTGAATCTCACATGCTTGTGAAAACGGAAAAAAATGCTACTTGACTTCCAAGGGTAGACCATAAAAGACAACAAAGCTTAATCATTGTCTCTTGGTGTGTTCATGCTTGGATACCAGCCACCATGCCCAGAAGAAATTCAGATTGCAAGAAGAGACTGCGTGTAGGTGTTCCAACCAACAGGGCCAGCTGAGGGCCTAGCTGACAGACAGGATCAACTACCAGACATGTGAGGAAGCCATACAGATGAACTAGTCCCAGCCACCATCTGACTATAGTCACAGAATAGTTGAGCCACGTCAGTCTCCAAAACCATTGGAGATAATAACATGATTATTGCTGTCTTAAGCAGCTAGGTGTGAAGTCGGCAATAGGTAACTAAACAGTTCTACCTATATTTTATTGTTTTGGCATTCTGATCAACAGCTCAATTATAGTTTTGATTTGATAAATGGTTCGTTTTAATACATAAAGAGAAAAACGAGGTTTACTGTGATGTGATGATACAAATGTACCTTAACGCAGAGATAAGAAATTAGATTAAGCCCCTAGAGAAGAATACACATTCATGCATTACTAAGTTCCTGAAACCCAAAGGAGAGTGCATCAACCATCATGATTCAATATATTGTCTACTAAGGCTTTCAGCTTTCTTTTTGTTTCCATGGTCATAATCAGCTCTCAACTCTAACGATACCTTTTTTTTCAAAGTTCTCTTTTTCATTTTCTTGAGTAATTTTGTCTTCATAAGGGATACATGAGCAGGCAAATAGGTAGGTAGTTACCTATTTTCATGTTTCTTTATTTTGTCATTCTATTGTCTTTATAATGTGGCTTCGTACAGAATTCTAAGTTGAAAATGTGTTTTGAAAGAAATGCAGGTATTACCCTGTTGTTTCCTAGTATCCAATGTTATGTTGGAGTCATTGAAACATCTTTAACTAATTTGCATATACTCTATTTCTTATTTTTAACTTATTCAAAAGATTTTGGAATTTTTTTCCCTCTTCTCCTGTATTTTGATCTTTTATCATGAAGCCATCTTATGTAGGCCTTTCTAAGTTTATTCCTTTTGGCCATTACAGTATCTTCCAGTTTAAAGAGCTGTTTTGCTGCAACTTGGGAAATTTTCTTTTAATATTTATTGATAACTTTCTTCTATCTTTTCATTCTTTCCCTCTGCTACTGAACATGCTTTTAAATATCTTCTAGATCTACTTTCTATGTCTTTCATATTTTCTCTCATGTTGTTTTCATATTTATCTTTAACTCTGCATTATGAAAGAGCTCTTTGTTTTTATATTATAAATGCCTTGTTTATTTTTTTTTATTTTGAGCTATTTTATTCTTTGGCCCATTTTTTTTGTTTCATTTTTGGGAAAAAATACTTGTTTATTATAATTTGTTTTGATTTCTAATTGTTCATTCTTTAGTAACAATTTCTTCTTTATTTATATAATAGTCTCTCAAAACTGTCTGAATACACCTAGTGTTTCTCAAGGGAATTAGCCTTCCAGAGGACACTTGGCAACATCTGGAGATATTTTTGCTTGTCACAGTTATGCCAATTGCTGCTGATACCTAGTAGGGGTAGGTCAAGGATATTGCTAAATATTCTACAATTCACAGGAAAGCCCCCTTAGAAAATTATCTGGTTCAAGTTGTCAGTAGTACCAAACTTGAGGGACCTGAGAATATACGTGTCAGAAATTTTTAAATTCCTTTTGTTCTATATATCACTTTTGATTCCTCTGGAGTTAATGGATATGTTTTCTTCTTTCTATTTATGTTGTGTGTATGTGTGTGTCTCTGTGTGTGTGTGTGTGTGTGTGTGTGTGTATCAAATACGTGTTGATCTTAGTTCCTAATTGAAATTTATACACAAAGTACAAAGTTGATTCATAGGTTTTCTCACTGGTTGTGTGTCTGTATTCTCAAGAGATACACCCTGAATGAGAGAGCCAGCTATTGGTTTCCATGAGAGAGTGGTGTCATGTCAACAGATGACTACTATTGTAGGGTGCTTAGAAGTAGAACAGGCAGGCTAGATTCCCCTAATTATCAAATTAAAAAGACTTTCACTCTGGGTACAAAGTCATTTACTGGATTTCACTACCAGATGAAAATTTCTTTTTTCTACTTCTCTCTTTTAATATTTTTTCATATCCGATGTAAAGGTCTGGAGTTATTTCGGATCCTTCTCTACTTCTCTCACAGGCCCAAACTCATTCTAGAACACCTCCCCAGACAGGTGTTAGGCTCTAGTCTGGAAGCAACTACTATTGCTGTCAGTCATATCGTCTGCATATATGGCAGAGGGGGAAGGAGAGGGAGAGCTCTCCAGGCCCAGCTCTTACTAAAGCATTTATTTAATTAATTAATTTCCCTGATGATTCCCAAAACCATCTCCTAGACTTTGTATTGTCACTGATCTTAGAGTTTCTCCTGGGCTCCATTAGGATTGATTGCTCTCACTTTTGGAATCTTGGCTTGAATTCTTCTGCTCTGTTTTCTCCATTAATTCCATCCCACCTGTTTTTTAGCTGCAAGGGTTTGTTTAAACTTTCTGGTCCACTGGTAGCTCTATTTCCTGTTTTCCAATCCGATTGTGTTTTGATTCTTTATTTAAAATGTTGGTCCCAACCATTTCAGTAAAACCAGGGGTAGAAAAAAAAAGGTAAACATGTAAACCAGAAGCTTTCCTGAGTCAATTACAGACCTTAGTTTAATAGATATTCGTCATTTTTTTTTTTAATTTTTAAATGCCCCGTATTTGGTCATGTTTCCCAGAAATAGATCCTTAGACAAGAATTCCTGTGTAAGTGATTTATTGAGGAAATGTTGCTAGAGAAAACTATTATTTTGGGGAGGGGGGACAGTGAGGGAGGATGCTAAGTTTGATAGAACAATGCCCCCCTAAACATACCAAAAAAAATCCCCCAAACATGTCACATTATAATATTTATGGCAGAAGTAACCTTACTTCTGGGATTAAGTTAAAGATCTTGAGATAGATTATCTTTAATTATCCAGGTAGGCCCAATATAATCACCCTTGAGGGTGAAAGGGGGAGGCAGGAGTGTCAGAAACTGAGATTTGAAAATGCTACTTCACTGACACTGAAGATGAAGGGAGGACCTATAAGCCAAGAAAGGAAGACAGCTTTTAGAGTCTAGAAAAGACAAATAAATAATTCTCCCTTAGAGCTTCAAAAGGACTCAGCACTGTCAACACTTTATTAGCCCTAAGGAGCCAATTTTGGACTTCTGAATTTTCACTGTGTGTACTTTCAAGCCACTGAGTTTGTGGTGATTTGTATCAGCTGCAATAGGCAACTCATACATCAAGCATGAGTGAAATCTTGGGCAAAATCTATCTAAGAGCCTTTTTGGTCTGATCCCACAGGAGCACCCTTGAGTGGGGGAAAGGTCTCCAAGGTGCCTCACCTGAGACAAGAGGTCTGAAGCTTGGATGCTGCCATACCTGCTCCTGTTGATTGTTATAGTTAAGTTCCCAGAAATGATTCTCTGTGCCTTTAATCCTAGGTGTTTTGTTTTGTTTTGTTTTTAATCTAGAAAAGTCATTTTTTGACTAAGATATAGTCATTATATCTCTTGTAAAATAAGATTTGAAAAACATAGTGAATGGATTGTAGGAAAGAACCTTTTAGAAAAATTTAAGGCATTTGCTATTCGTTATCTGACTAAAATAAGGTAGAAGGCAAGAAAAGTCTCATTAATATTCCAAGATAGGAATCAAACAGCTTTTAGCAGGAACCAATAGCATCTGATAAAATATATTACCTGAAGTCCTCAATAATTAAGTGCCCTTCGGAGGCAAAGACCTAGGGTACTGTGAGTCTGGTGCTAAGGAACAGTAAATGATATAAAGAAATCAAAGACTCAGAGATGAGTAACTTTGGAATTATAGAAAAAAAATCTAAATGCTAAATAATAAGTTCAAGAAGTAATTCCAGTAATATACATCTGTCCTTTACCTAATAAGTGATAAAACCAAAATGGTACCGTTTAATTCTTTCCTTCATCTACTCATCTATATTTGAGCAAAGTTGATACCATATTGGCACTTGGATGGCTGCTAGAAATAACAGCGATAAGACTACATACACATAAAAACAATTCTTGCCTTCAGGAAGCTTTTGATCTTATGTCTTAAGACAGATATAGACTCCTAAGTATAATATACACATATAGTTAATTAATATAAGATATGTAATACATTAAATATGTTAAATCCTTCGACCTTCATTAGGCTAAACCTGGCAAAAATACAATTTTGGCAATTAGATCATTAAGGATAAACTGGCTCAAGAGATACTGTGTTTGGTTAAATAATTACCTTGAAAATATGGCATCGTCAAAATATCCAATTTAGATACACACTTCCTTTTCACCAACACACTCTTCCTGATTCCACAAAAACATTTCCATCAGCTTTTGGGGAAAAAGCATATATACCCTCTTCACATGTGAAAAAGGAATTGCCTATTTCGTCAGATCAGTGTGGTATTTAAACCTGTAAAGATTTAACCAGCTGCTTATAATTTCACCTATCCTTTATTTTACTCACGTTAACTCAATATAGAACTTGGGTAATTGCATGATGGGAATTCAAAACTCTTATTACTACAGACATGAGACTTGAAATTGATTTTTCATATTTACACTTTATACAATCTTAGATTTAGAATTCTCCATTCTAAAATGAAGATCCCACTGACAAAATAAAACTATTTCTCTGCCCTATAACTATACTCACTTATATGCCAACTAAAAAACAACCTCAAGTGGTATGTATTTAGTGTGATTGAGAAATTTAAAGTTACGTTTCTTTGATTGCAAGAATTTCCCTTGAATATATTCAAAGTGAAATGTTCAATTCAAAGCACTTATACTTAATTTTCTTTGAATTGAAATTTTGTCCAAAGATTTTATGGTAAAATTGAGCTTTTATATGTCCTGACAAATGTTTACAAATCAGCTCTAGAACTTTCATTTGTTAATTCAGTTAGATTTGCTGAAATCCAGGTGAGAGAAATTGTGATTACATCAGATTGATCCGTTTGGTGAGCCAGAACTGCCCCATTCAAAATTATAAAATCTTAATGCATTACTCATTTGTAAAATATACTTATCTAAATTGAACTACTGACAGAAATGCTTTATAAAGTAGACATATGGTCTAATTATCAACATCTTACCCTCCTTCTTGGATTGCTTCTAATACTCTTCTCTTTAGAATATATGATATTTTCTTTTCCTGCTAACATAAAGGGTGCTAAGGCATTTATTTTTATTGAATTCCCTTTTCATTAGTTTCACCTGTCATATAGAACTTTTAACCAAGTTTCAAAAGTTTATCATTGCTGCTGCTTTTTGGGGGTTATTTATTGTTTTTGTTGCTACTAATGTTTCTGTCATAGAAAATGTTATTAAAATGCCATTTCTTGGACTTATGTGAGGAAGAATGTAGCCAAGAATCCAAGGCCAATATCACAGAGAAAAGTTGAGCTCTGGACAAAGAAAGTATAGTAAATGGCACCAAATGACCCACTTATATAGAAATGTCTTTCTCACCAAGTAGCTTATTTAATCCTTGTTGTCCAAATAATTGCTTTCACATTGTAACTATAGTTTTGTACCAACAAATTTAATCTTCACTCAGAAATACTTTCCTTGAGCTAGGGTGAGAAATTAATCTAGTGACGCCACCCTTATGACTTCACAGACATATATATATTAAGAGTAGAACCAAACAAAATGGTACCCAGTAGAATATGGCATTTGGTTGCTTAAGTAGAGCAGGGAAGAGACAAATGGAGTTTCTGGCATTAGGGACCCAGACATGTCTAAACTGGACTCGAGGTATATGTGTCTTCCAGATACCTGGGAGAGAAGTAACCATATTGCCATGATATTCTAAGAGGTAAATATTCAGGGAGACGAATGACGACAGGTGAAGAACAATGTAGTATTTCTACGCTATCATATTTTTCAAGATGGGCCCTTAAAGAATATGAATAGCAAATCTTTTTCTAATGTAATTTATTCAGCAAAGTATGATCCTTTTAAAAGGTTTCCAGTTATGATTTTTTATCATATCTTCCACCAGAAAATAAATAATTATTTATGTCAAAAAATAATCTTAAGTTAATCAGGACATATAAGGAACAATGGCCAACAGCTATACATATATTCATAAAATATCAACTACAGTAGATAACAATATGCAAGTATCAGGATCCTTCTATCAGGTAATTAAACTATAAACTATCCTTTATTTTTAAAGATTGTCACTAAGCAATTACTCTCTGGACACAAAATAATTTTGGGGGGCAGAATTAACTTGACCTATGGCTTCCCAGAGTGACAATTTTAGGAACTTTCAACAGAAATGCAACGGTTGTTCTTAATTGTCATGAGGACTAATGGGAAATAAAGTATACAATATAGTATTATATATTTACGGTCTGCAAAATTAAAGGAAAAGAAATTGTAAAATAATTCCAACTACAAGTGAGTGCTATTTGTTTAAAGAATATAATACTACCTTTGTGATTTGATAAGCACATTGAAAATTATTTGGCATGTACAGAAAAAGTTAAGTTTGGTTCCTTTCTCTTTTATCATAATGTAAGATGGGATGTTATCCAAGGAGTAGATCTTGATTTTAATTCCCATGGACAAATAATAAACAAATGAGAAATATTGTACATTAATATTCATTCCAGAAATAAGCTGTATAAAACAGATTTCTGCACTTGCCCAGAACTAACATTTTGAGACACCAGAGCATAATGATACAGATGTTCAGGGCTTTTGTTATATAAACCAAGTATCTTTCATCACTGAAAATGAGAAGAGAACCCTTGCAACCAAGTTCCACCTTATGTTTGTAGGTATATAACAGTAAGCTAAGTCCACAATAATGCTATGTAACAACCAACCACAAAAATCTCAACAGAATACACAATACAGAATAAGCTTTAATTTACTCATAAGTCTTCAGGTTACCTCTGGGCCAGCTCATCTAAGTGGGGCAAGGCTTGGAAGCCCCGTTCATCCTGACTGGGTTCTTGCATGTGTCCGTAGGTCCTTACCTCCCTCCAAGGCTTCCTCGTCCTTCTCCCGAAACATCGGAGAGCCTAAACATGGTCCTTGTGGTACTGGCAGAGATGCGATAGAGAAAGCCCAGTCACGCAAGTGCTTTCCAATGCTTTTCTCACTTCACACCCACCAATCTTTCATTAGACAAAGTAAGTTATGTGGTCGACTTCAAAGGCAAGGACTGGAGAAATACGCTTCGACTTTTTGGTGAAAGGAATGTCAACTCCAGCAACAAAGGATGTAGATACAGGAAAGTTTCGATAACTGGGTCTATGAAATCTTCTACCATAACCCTGTCTGTAGCACACAAGTCCCTGCTCCAGCATCTCCTGTGGTTTCCTGCTCTAACTCCATGGGCCTCAAGAGTTATATGTATGTTATTGCTATATTTTCCTTCGCTTTTAAACATGCATAATAAACCCCCCTTGATTTGTAAAGATACCATTCAGAAAGCACCTCTTCCAAACTGCCTGTGGGAGGTCATTTAGAGGAAATGTGGCATCCTAGGTTCATTCTTTAGAGAGAGGTTGATGCCACAGGTCGGCACTTGGGCTTTCTTAGTGAGGGGCTCCCGTAGACACCAAAGCACGACAGCATGAATGTGATAAGCAAGCAGCTAAGGTAACAAAAATGTGGGAAATGGACACTCTGCCCTCTGGGCTTCCTTCCTGCTTCCCATCCATCCTCTAAGTTGCAGCTAGGGGAATCTTTCTATTTCATCTAAACTGTTATTATTGCTTCACCCCCTTTGCTCTTAAATCCTTTTTATGAGCCATATACATCTGATACGACAGAAGGCAAACAATGAAGATGACCAAATCTCAACAGTTTTAGCCATTACTTTTAGTTTGAACAATTTAGATATTTACTCACAATCAACTAAATAATAAGCACTTCCTCCTGAAATTGTGTAGTTTCCAATATCAGAGTTTTACAGTCACTTTATAACTTTCACAGGGATCCTAATAATAATCATGAATAAAATGACCATATCAGGCTTTTCTGATTTCCTACCATTTAGTGCAATGTTTGGCCAAGCACAGGTTCTGGATCTTTAATCTTAATTTCTCAAGGATCAGGTAAATTCATTTGAAAGAAATAATGAACCATATTGATGTTTGTTTCACAGGTCTGTTTAATATGATTGTGGGCTCTTAGGACACAGGAAGAAAGTTCTAATGACACGTTCAGAGTGCAGGAGAAAGACTTAAGAGTATCATTCTATCCTGATAAATGCAGAAACTCAGAAAACTTGCAGATTTTTGATCCATAAAATGCCTTAAAGATATCATGCTGTTTTATTTTATTGTCCATGATTAAAATATCTCCCTATAAGGCCAGTTTGTATGCAGTGAACTCTGTGAGCTCATCTGTTTGCCTTTCTAACTTCTTGCTTCTTCCAGTCATACCCTAGAGCAATTTCTGATGGATTTCCTCAAGACTCTTTTTCCATAAGGACTATAGCAACCACTTACTAATTTCTCTCTTTGTGCCAAGAATTATACTATGTTATTTGAAAAAAAACTTACTACCAATATTCATAAGAACAACTAGCTATTGTTATTGTTTCTAATAAAAAAAAGGGGGAGGAAACAGACTCTACGATGTTAAGCATTCTATATGCAGGTTAAACACTTAGGATATTATTGTGCAGGAGATGGGGAGCAAGTGAACAGTTTTAAGCAAGGAAATGACATGATCAGAATCGTATTTTAGCTAAATTCTTTTGGTGCTGCAATTTCCCTAATTCTTAGTTTCTTCACCACAGACCAGAGTGGAGATGGAGGTAATTCTTACTACTGCTAGGAGTAAGAGTAATCATAGCAGGAGTATTGAAAAATAATAAGGGCTAGAACTAAGACAGTGGCAGTGTTAATTATTTTCAGCCATTTCGGCCCCTTCCTTTTTTTTTTTTTTTTTTGTCTTGTTTTGGTTTTAAATCATGTGCAAACTCAGAACATTTCTCAACAACTAATCTTCCGGGCAGCCTTTACCAATATATGAGAAAGGACATGAATATAAAATCCTTTTTGCTATTCTTTCTTGACAATATTTTGTATTAACTATTAACTTTCTAGACTACCATACTTTCTTTCACATTGGTGCCTGATAGCTTACATGGATTACAATAATGACTAATTTCTGTAACTGAGAGAACTGAAAATAAAAATAAAGTCCTCCTCTCTCTAGAATCTGGCGGGAAAATCCCACATTCCAACATTCCAGTCGAAGGGTAGGAAGAAGATAGAGTCCAGGCCAATCAATTTCCTTGATCCCAGTGAAGAAAATGCTGGACACACCACTGCCACTCCATTTTTTGGCGAGACCTTTGTTATGAGGACAGATCTAGTTTCAAGTTAGGCTAGGAAATGTGGTTTCCAGTTGGACATTTAGTTTTGTGTCTATAAGGAAGAGGAAAAGGGATTCAGGAGAGACACGATATTCTTCCTTAAGCTTTATTTTATGTCACTCCCTCACTTATTTTTTTTTCAATTATTTTAATTACCCAACATAAAAGTTTCACATTCTTTCTCCTATCATTCAAGTCCTTGTGTTACCTGATGCCTTCCTAAGGATGGGGTAATTTTTCCAACTGCTGTCATTGAAACTATTGTTTCAATACAACTTATTCAATAAATAAATTCCCCTTCAGTCTTTCCCTTTTCTGCTTCAAGGTCATTTATTCTGTTAGTCTGTAACACATTCTCACTCCCTCAAACCCTAAGCCTGCATGTTTATCAAGTCTCATATCAAATGCTTCCTCTGCTACATAGCCTGACTGGAGTGCTTCAACCACAATAACCCTTCCTCTATTAAGCATCCTGAAGTCTTATTCACATCTCTCACTAGGTGCTCATCATTTTATTTCTTTTAATTTCAAGATTTTACGATGTAATATTGAATCTATGCAAAGTAATATGAAATATAAAAGTGAATGGAATAGATTTCTGGAGTAATAACTCTAATTTGTTCATGTCTATTCATGCTCTTATGTATTTCCGCCCCCCCCCCCACATGGACTCTGAGCTTGGTCCTGACCTGACTTGGACCTGCCTTCTTTTGGCTTGCAAGACAACAGAAAATGTGATACAAGACCTGGAATGGACTTACACATCAGGTTGTACTTTCTACCTTCTAACCACTAGCATGGAAATAAGCCCGGATCAGCCTACTGGAGACGTGTGGACCAGTTACCCCACCACTCCTAGCTGAAAAAGCTACACCACCCGTCACACATGAATCCTGCTGTCTTGAACATTCAGCCCTGGAGGATGCAAACCCTGACTACAGCTTCAGTAGGGAGTCCAGACAAGACCAGTAGAACAAGGACAGCTGTGCCTCCTCTAAGCCGCTGATCCACAGAACTGTGAGCTAACAAGTCATGTTGTAACTCACTAAGATGTAAAGGTATTCTTTCATGCTGCAAAAGCTAACTGAGAAATAATGTATATATACATTTTTAAAAATACTACTAAACTCAGCCATTTTATACTACCATTCATACTAAGAACTAGCATTACAAATAGCTCCATTCTCAATTAAAATCACTTCCCCATCCCTTTGGACTAACCATTACCTTGAATTTTGAGTTTTTGTTATTCCCTTGCTATTCTTTAGTGCACATATGCATTTATATGCCTATGAATGTATTATTTAGTTTTACTTTATTTTGAGATTTCTAAAAATTACATCATACCATATATATATAATCTTCCATGATGTACTTTATTTTTCCAACATTATGTTTGTGAGATTTATCCACAGATTTGTGGTTTACTCATTTCACTGCTCTATTATATGATATATTTGACAATTTTCTATAGATGAACATCTGTGTTACATCTGGATTTTTAGATCTAATATACATATATTTATTTTTATTGTTTCTTCAGCTGAACACTTTTGTCATAAACCTTCTTTCTTGTGTAATATTCTAGGTCAGAGCTTCAGAAGTGATTCCGTGGTGAATATTTAGAAGAGGAAGTGGTAAAGTATGTAAATATTCCTTATAGGAATATGCTAAATTATTTTCAAAATTGTTTTACCAATTTATACTTCCATTAGCAGCCTAATGATCCATATTCTCTCAAACAGTCAATATTAAAACTTTAATTAATAAAAGATATTTGATAGAACTACCCTATGACCCAGCAATAGCACTGCTAGGAATCTACCCAAGAGACACAGGAATGCTGATGCATAGGGGTACTTGTACCCCAAGGTTAATAGCAGCACTTTCGACAATAGCCAAATCATGGAAAGAGACCAAGTGCCCATCAACTGACCAATGGATAAAGAAGATGTGGTACATATATACAATGGACAACTACGTGGCAATGAGAAAAAATGAAATCTGGCCATGTGTAGCAACATGGATGGAACTGGAGGGTATTATGTTAAGTGAAATAAGTCAGTCAGAAAAAGTCAGATGCCATATGTTTCCATGCATAGGTGGATTCTGAAAGACTTAGCAAAAACTATGGGGAAGGGGAAGAGGAGAGGAGAACAGAAAAAAAGACACAGAGAGGGAGGGAGACAAAACATAAGAGACTCTCAAAGACTAAGAACAAACTGCGGGGGGGGTGGGGCGGAAGGGGGAAGAGTGGGTGATGGGCACAGATGAGGGCACTTGTTGGGATGAACACTGGGTGTTGTATGGAAACCAGTTTGACAATAAATTATTAAATAAATAAATAAATAAATAAATAAACAAATAAGTAAGTAAGTAAATGAATGAATGAATGAATGAATGAATGAATGAATGAATGAATGAATAAATAAATAAAATAAAAGCTTTTTGACGATCCAGTGTGAAATGTTACCTCACTCTGGTCTTTATTTGCCTGCTTACAAATGTTATTGAGGTTGAACATTGTTCATGTATTACTTGGCCATAATTATTTCATTCTTTGGGAAATGCCTGCTCCAATGTTTACTCATTTTTCCACTGGATTGTTCCAATACTTTTCCTCATTCATTGTTTTAATTTTTTCTGTTTTCTCATCTTCAAGTATATCTCATGTGCACTTAGCTAGTAAGTAGGAAATCACACTCTTCACCAAGGAAAGCTACTTAGACAATAGAGAATCACACGTGTGTCAATTTACACAGCTTTTTCATGACAAACATTTTTCTGATTTCATTGTCTTTTTCACAGACAGTATTACAGTAAACTGGTTCAGTGCACTTATTTCGAAACAGATTAGGCATCTGTCTTCCTGATTCGATTGTTTGGCACTCTCCACATCCTTGTAAGGAGATGCTTGAAAAGAAAAGTAAGAAAACAGACTTCTTCAAAATGTTCATCTCAGTTAAACATGCAGCAGACTTGGCTAAGCTCTTCTAAATCAACTCCCAAAACATCATTTAGCATACAGCACTCCCTAAGAGAGCTGTTAGAAACCTTGACTAATAAAACAAATAAAATACAGAGCATACTTAAAAGACTTCTTCGGGCTCTAGAGACAAAATGTGAGGTACTGATACTTAAGGCTAGGAAAATTAAAATCAGAGCAAGCAGCACAGATTAAAGAAAGGTATTGGCAAATATTAACCATATATTGTATTTTTGTAATTAGTATGAACAGATGGTACATGATCATGCCTAATGGTAAGTAAAACACCTTAACTCTGTAATAATATTGTACACCTAGAAAATTGTTACACTAACACTATACATCTAGAAAAATTTGGACTAATATTCACACTTTCCTCTAGATATAAATTCTTTCTTATCAGTATAGAGAGTTCTCTAGAAAACTTTCTTTTTTTGTTGTTGTTTTTTTGTTTTTTTGGTTGTTTTTTTTTTAATGTTTATTATTTTTGAGACAGAGAGAGACAGAGCATGAGTGGGGGAGGGGCAGAGAGAAAGGGAGACACAGAATCCGAAGCAGGCTCCAGGCTCTGAGCTGTCAGCACAGAGCCCGACGCGGGGCTTAAACTCAGGGACTGCGAGATCATGACCTGAGCCGAAGTCGACGCTCAACCGACTGAGCCACCCAGGCGCCCCAAAAGCTGACTTTCTTACTCACCAGGCCCTAATGCAAAGTTTTACACAAAGAAAATAGCTATAATTTTAGCCCAAAATAAAGCTGTGTAAGTGAAAGAAATTTTAAAAATATGCTGAGGAACTTACAAGGAAAAGTTTCAAGGTGGAATTGTACCTTGTCAACGCTGAGGGATGGGGATGATAACAAATCAGCAGCACTTCTATGAAGGCATTTTCACACTTTTCTGAAGAGCCATTTTCATGTTCAGTAATATTTTACTTATTTATATTTTTAATGTTTATTTATTTATTTTGAGAGAGAGAGAGAGAGCAGGAGGAGGGGCAGAGGCAGAGAATTCCAAGTAGACCCATGTAGGGCTGTATCTTACGGTTCAGTTCATGAGATCATGACCTGAGCTGAAATCAAGAGTCAGTCGCTTAACCAACTGAGTCACCCAGGCGCCCTGATCGTAATATTTTAAAATTAAGAGATATCTTCACTATGTCTCTCCTGAACCTTTTATGCTACCTTTAAAGTTCTTTCACCACCTATTACATGTACACAATTGATAGAAAATGATGTATTGCTTATTTGTTTTTCATTAAGAACTCATATGCATATAACATTTATGTCAATGACATTTTATAGAAAAGTTTCCAGATATTTAGCTTCATCTTTTTTTTTTCTCACTGCCACCTCTACTTTCCCAAAACTCCTTCAACTATTTTAAATGTACAGCAAGGATTGTTAGGACAAAATTATATGTAGTTATTTAGTAAGCTGATACCTAAATTTTATTTTCTGCAATACCTATAGGGAGTTCCAGTTGTGCTTTCTCAATAAACAGAGACAACCTGATTCAGAAAGCCCTGTGGCAGATGGGAGCATAACTAAGTTGATTTTTTCATGTCAATGCCCGTGTCCCCCGGTAGTCCTTGGGCGTGATTGAGCAGTGGGCAATAAAAGCTGGAGTAGGCTCTCACTAATTGCTACTATGTCATCAGTGATCTCACTGATGGCATGGCTTAAGTATCACCTATATACTAATAACTTACAGATTTATATTTCTGCCCAGGACCTCTCCTGTAATCTCAGGACTCGTATTTTTAGCCACTTTTTGGACATTTCACTCAGAAGTTAACATAGCCCGAATCAGACCCCCAACCCCTTGAGGCAATTCCTACCCATCCTAAGCCGTAACTCAGTAAATGATTCTTCCTTCATTTACTCAGGCCATACTCGTGGGAGTCACCTTTAACTCACTCTTCTCTCACATCCCATTAATAAACCCTATCTACTCTACTATTGAAATATTTCTGGCTTCTAATTACTTCTCAGCACTTCTACAGTTATCACACTGGTCTGTGTTACCGTTCTCTAAGACTGGATTGTTTCAGTATCCTGTAACCTATCTTTCTGCATCTGGTTTTGCCGTCCTACCCAGTGGTCTCCTCACAACTTCCAATGGTCCTTTTAAACACAAACCCTGGCCTCTTCGACTCAAAAACTCTGAATGTCTTTTCATTTCTGAGTAAAAATTCAAAGTCCTTGTGGTGGACTTTCAGACGCTACACCATCTGGCTCCCTATGTCCCTGAATGCATGTCTTTCCTCTGGCCTGAACACACTGCTCTACCATGGCCAGGTTAGCCTCCTTGCTTCTCAGAAGTGCCATCACAAAGTTGCTGATACCTCAGCCTGAAATGTTTTTTCCTACAGATGACTACACAAATAATTCCTTTTGTCTCTATGTTCAATTCTGTATCACCACTACATGAATGAGGCAGCACTTTCTACCTTTCTGGAGGCCTGTTATTTCCTCCTATAATTTAGAACTAAATCATCCTGTGGGCTCCATATTTTGCTCCTTGTTTTTTCCCCTGATTAGAATGTCCCAGAGGTTCCCAGTTCAAAATGGCGGCATAGGAAGATCCTAAATAGTAGCTTCTCCCATGGACACGTGGAATCTACAGCTATATAAATGGAGCAATTTCCTCTTCAAAAAACACTAAAACCTAGGGGCTCCTGAGTGGCTACCTCGGTTATGCATCTGACTTCGGGTCAGGTCATGATCTCCTGGTTGTGGATTGGAGCCCTGCATCAGGCTCTGTGGAGACAGCTCAGAGCCTGGAGCCTGCTTCAAGATTCTGTGTCTCCCTCTCTCTCTGCTCCTCTCCCGCTCACTCTCTCTCTCTCTCTCAAAAATAAATAAAAATTAAAAAAAAAAAAAAACTAAACTAAAAAATGGCAAAGCAACCCCTTCATTGTTGGGTAAACAAGACAAAAATCACATCTAAGCGAGGAGGAAAGACTGAGACATAATCTTACCATAAACCCCACCCCCAGGACAGAGACCCACAATCAAGAGGTAGCGCAAAGCCCAGAGCTTCTCCCTGAGGAACAAAGGGCTAGTTCCTCACCTTAAGCACTCCACCTTTTAAGACCAGCACCTGAGAGATGAGTCTACAAAACATCTGACTTTGAAGACCAGCTGTGCTTGCTCCCATGAGAGGTGCAGAGGGGAGGTAAGCTGAGAAACACCACTGGACGTACTCACTTGCAGATCCACCTGTCCCGGGGTCTGGTGAAGAAGCAGCCCTTGAAAAGCACCCAGGTCTCATGTGAAAGAGACTCGTTTGCTCATTTTGAAGCATTGGTCTGAGAGGCTGGAGCCTGCAGGGATATTTTCCAGGTCAGAGGCTGGTGCACACCATCTCGTTAAAGCCTCTCCCTCTGCTTTGTTAAAGTGCCAGCAGGCACTCTCTCTCTCTCTCCGTTTTTCCCTTTCTTTCCCCTGTCTCTCTTTCTCTTTCCTTCTTTCTCTCTTTCTCTCTCTCTCTATTTTTTTTTCTTTCTTTCATTTTTCTTAGCAGGTGTGATCTGATCTTTGTGCCCCTCTGTGCCTTACTTCACGTTGCACTCTCCAGAGTGCCAGTATCTCCTGAGTGCTGCTTCTACATACGTCTGATGCCCTGATTTTTATGTCTGATAACCCAGTGTTTGCAGCTGCCACCCAGGGGACACCCCTTCATCTCATGACTCTGGCGATAAGGGAGACTTGTGTTTCTAGATCACATAGGATTGAAACCATCAGAGACCATGCTTGGCAAGTTACTATCCCAGGGCGCTGTGCAGATAAGAGACTGAAACACACCCTCAGCCATTCTGTGAAAGAGGCCTACTCGCTAGTCCTGGAGCTTTGGCCTTACAAGTAGACTTCAGATTTGGCACACATGTAGACGCTACAGAGAGTCTCTCTGGGAACATGAAGGGGAACACCACTTTTGCCCTCTCTCCATCTTGCCCCAGGTCGTGGGTATCCCTCAAAGGAGCTTAAACACTCATCTGATGCCCTGATTTTTGCTACTGCCTCTTAGGAAACACCTTCAGATTGCCCGATGATGGTGATGAACAGAGTTTATGCTTGTAGTTCCATAGGAATATATATATTTGCATACCTGAAAAGCTGCTGCCTGAGGGTGTGGCTTCCATCCATCTTGAATCTAGGGGCTGACTGAGATCTTCCCTGGTCAGTCAGTCACTGACTGGCCTTGGCACACCTCAGCTACTGGGAGTTGTTAAAAATAGGTTGCTTGGAAAAATCACAAAGATTTGAGAGACAACCAAGATCCAGGCAATGCTGAATGATAAGGTTCACCAACAACACAGGACTACTTCTTCAATACTGGGGGAGTTTCATTTAATTCATAAAAACCAACACTGAGCCAAGGAAAATGAAGAAGCAGAAGAATTTGTTCCAAGCAAAAGAATAAGATAACACCTCAGGAAAAAAAACCCAAAAAACAAAAAACACCTTAATGAAATACAGATTAGAATACCCTAAAAGTGAAAGATACCTTGGGGACATTTTGTTTTAAAAATAAGGAGTTTAGTTCCCTTACTGTTTCAGCTTGACAGTATTCCTTTTATGTATTCTGTTTATTTTCTATTAAAATAATAAAGTAATCCACTTCTATTCATTCCCAACTTATTTATAGAACATCAACTATGAGAATATCTTTATAACAATACTTGGAGAATTAATAAGTGAGTAAATATGGTAGGATTCCTTCATCTTTCAATGTAGAAGGAATATAAGATTTTTCTAAATAACTATAGTAGCTGGCATAATGGGATGCATGTCTCAGAAGCAAGAGTGCTGCACTGGTTTATTAGAGGACTAAAACACATCTGGTTTGGTGTATTTGGTCTTTCTGAAGGAAATAGCAAATGAGAAGCCACTCCAGGAATCAGTAGAATATCAGCAGGCAGAATTTAGGGAAGGCATTCCTGGTGAATGGGAAGTGTTATAAAGGCCCAGAAGCTGTATTAGTGTACTGGGAATAGAGAAATTACTTTACTTCCATTTACTAATAGCCCTAGGAGGTTAATGTGAAAAGCGATTCATCGGACCCATTGTGTTCAATAGCCAAGAGTTGTCAAATATTCTTCCTTCTTGTCGTGACATCTTTGGAGGAGCGTTTTTTCCTATAGATTTTATTTCATTTTCTAAGTGGAATCACTTTAGGCAGTCTTTCTGACATCAACATGCATTGTTGAATACAATACTGTGAACTTTCCTCTAAAAGACAATGAATTTTCAAGTCACCAGAGTCTTAATAACCTTAAGAAGAGAATGACATTATATGCCAAGATAAAATTCTCTTTGGTTTATTAATTTTACACAGGTAGTTAAAAAAAAAAAACTATTCCAAAAACAATTTTATGAGAAGATATGCCAAAGGTGAATAGGCAACACAGCATGTCCTTGTATTCAAAACAGTAATGAATGGTTTGTATTAAAGTGTAAATACACTTTATTAATATAATTAACTCAGTTTTTCTGGATGAGTATTGTCCAGGTATTTATTTACCTTGATTTTACTTTCAACCTTCCTATGTTTTAAAGTTTTAGGTGTGCCTTTTTTGAATAGAATGTTACTGGGCACCTGGGTGGCTCAGTTGGTTAAGCCTTCGACTTCTGCTCAGGTCATGATCTCACGGTTCATGAGTTCGAGCCCTGTGTTGGGATCCGTGCTGACAGCTCATAGCCTGGAGCCTGTTTTGATTCTGCATCACTCCCTCCCTCTGTCCCTCCCCTGCTTGTGCTCTCTCTCTCTCTCAAAAATAAATAAACATTTAAAAAAGTTTATGAACACAATGTTACTAGCTGTGGAGGTTATCTTAAATCCAATCTGGCAGGGGTGACCTTTTCAGTCTGTTTAATTTAATATTACATAACTGTGTATGGATTTATCACCATCATTTTATTACGTGTAATATTTCCTCTTTGCTACATTTTTAAAAATACTCTTCTTTTTTATCTTATTGAATTGATTGTATCTTAGCACATTGCAGTTATACCTTCTACTGGGTTTGAATGAGGGTGAGCAAAGTATAGTCTATGGGCCAAATCTCACCCCCACCTGTTTTCATAAGTAACGTCTTATTGGGATACAGCTACACATATTAGTGTATTTTTTAAAATTTTTATTTATTTTTGAGAGAGCACAAGCAGGGGAGGTACAGAGAGAAGCAGACAGAGGGTCTGAAACGGGCTCTGTGCCAACAACAGTGAGCCCCACACGGAGCTTGAACTCACAAATTGCGAGATCATGACCCGAGCAGAAGTCAGACGCTCAACCCACCAAGCTACCCTGGTGACCCTCGTTTACATATTCTCTATGGTTGCTTTCACTCTACCGCAGTAGAACCGAGTAGTTGCAACAGAAACCCAAAGCCTAAAATATTTATTATCACATCTTTTACAGAAAAAAATTGTCAACCCTGATTTAAAATATACATGCTATTTTGTGTTCTGAGTTTAATCATCATTAAGTAAAATGCAAAACCATTTCCAACCACCCATCTTCCATTATATATACCATAGGTATAGTGTATTTTACTCTATTTAACCCGATTTAATTATATTTAATTCCCTTGATTTTTAAAACCATGATTATTAGACATTATTATTTATTGTAGCCTACCCCATTTTTACCATCTTCTTGCTCATCAATATTGTATATATTTTGGGGTTAACTGTTTTTCTTCCTAAGGTAAAATTTTTAGCGGTGGCTTTTCTATTGATGATAAATTCTCTCTCCGTTTTACTTGCCTAAGAATGTTTTTATTTTGCCCTAATGTTTGAAATAGTTTTGCTGGATATAGAATTCCAAATGACAGTTTATTTTTCCTTAGCGATCTGATGATAGTAATTACCTGTTGAACGACTTCCAAGTGGAGAAGCCAGCTCTGATAAAGAGGTCAACTCTTGACCCAAAAATTGTCTTCAAATTTCTGGAATACTGATTAAATAGATGTTAGAATTTCCTTTCATCTTCATATACTTTAAGTTCTTTTAAATTTCTTGTTGCATTATATTTTTCCTTCCCCGAAACTAAAAATTTTGTACTCATATTTTTATTCCCTCTTCTTTAAAATATATAAAAATATGGGAGCTCCCAGGTGGCTCAGTGGTTAAACTCAGGCCCCACCTTGGACTCTGAGCTGACAGCTGCAGAGACTGCTTGGGATTCTCTGTCTCCCTCTCTCTTTGCCCCTTCTGCACTCATTATCTCTCTCTCTCGAAATAAATAAACATTTAAAAATAAATGAATAAACATATAAAAATATACCTATTTATATGTGTGTGTATATGTGGGTGTATGTGAATTATTGAAGAAAGTATAAAGATGCATAATCTAAGACACCTCATTGGCCTTGTGGCTCAAGGTAGAGAATTATTTTCCTAGAAGCATCTGCAGGAAAATAAACACAGTCCAGCTTTTTAAGGATGTCTTCTTATGTTTCATCATATAGTAGTAGCCACAATGAACTGGGGAAAAAATACTACTCACCTCAGTAAGCTATCAGCTTAGGGGCTGTTCCCAAACTGGCCTGGTCTGGGGACGGTTTATGCAGGCTTTTGTCTCTCACCCTTCTACATGTAAGTCCTAGTTTGAAGCTGGAGTGCTTCTACCCATTCTCTCTCCATTGTGTGCATACATTGACCTTACAGGAATGATTGGAGGTTAGCTGTCTCTGCAAAGCTGAAACTGAGATGCAAAGATTTTAAGGTGCACTTTTTAAAACTTCTGAAAGGTCTTTGTTATTTTTAAAGCCTACATCTGCTCCGGGTTCTTCTTTGAAGTACCCATGTTTCAATCAGGCTTTAACAAATACTACAACAGAAGTTGAGGCAGTTTTGCAGAACCTTTGCTCTTTTTAAATTGCTAACTTGGATATAGTGTCACTTTTCTGCCTAAATAAGAATAAATACTGGCATCGATTGTTATTCTACCTACTTTCTCCTCAATTCTGATCTTCACCAAAGTTGATAAAATACAGATGTATAGATGTATACTTAGCAACATACACATTTTAACAGTAAAGGCATGTTCACTTCTCACTTTAAAAAGTTCCAGGCCAATAAAATAAAATAAAATAAAATAAAATAAAATAAATTAAATTAAATTAAATAAAATTAAAAGTAAAAATGTAAAAGATAAACCCTAGAAGAGCAGGTAATCCGAAATGGAAATTGGATGATAGATTGAGAACTCGACTGAATAGTTACGAGCTGGTGCCTTGTGTTTGGGAAGGAGGATTTCTTCTGCCTTGCATGGAACTGCATCATAAACGTTATTCATTGTAAATTTCTTGGGAGATGAGATTTGCCAGACTGTATAGTAGCCAGTAGACTCTGGCTCAGACTCGATGAGGGTGATATAGGGATTATAAAATGACAGTTCTTGAGAAAAAAATAATTTTGGACATTCTCTCTTGCGTTTTTCTTATTTCTCTAGTTCGATGTAGACGATTTATTTTTGTCTTAGTTTGAAAGAACTGGAATATTTCTGATTTATGCCCTTCTCCTTTCAAAAAGAATTAGGGCCACTTTACAAAGCAAAATACACACAAAGCAGGAAATTTAAAAAGCCAAACATACAAACAAAAAGCCGACGCCTAACTAATTAAAAAGACCCGAGTTGTTTGAATCCTGTTAAAATAGGCCAAATTATTCTGGTTTCTGATAGTAGCTTAAGTATTACCAAAGTAATTCTACAAATTTACTATAATAGTTCTTTGAAAATAATGTAACCGAGCATATGTGCATATATGTACAAATATATATTCATATATCCAATTTGAAAAAACATGGGAAAATCCTGATGCTAATGTTCTCCTTTCTTAAATGAAAAAGGACCAGGGAGGCATTTTTCCATTCCTATCATTTTCTGCTATTTTTTAAATTTCTTTCTTGCTGGAGATTAAAAGAGATTTAATTCGTGGATTGTTGCTTTGTCCATTTAGCAGTGAAATACTTATTAAAAAATACAAAAGCTAGTTTTGGCAATTAAAAACGGCATAAAGAGTCATGTACCCCACAAACATGTTACATCTGATATTCTTCAAGTCTCAGTTCATGACACACTTACATTTTGTATCGCTCTTAAATAAAGCACGGCAGAAACTAGTGTCACACGTTTAATAGATTTTAAAATATAGAAATATATTTAAACAGCACATTTAGAGAATAATATAATAGACTTCCGTTTCTTATTCTTACAATGGTACACTATTTATTTCAAAATATATTACTTAATGTACCCCCCAATATAGTTATTATCAAATTTTCTTTAAGATAAACTGTATTTTAAAACAACATTGCAATATACCTGAATTACAAACGAACTCGTAACATTTTTGAAGCTATTTCTGATATAAGTTTTATTTGAAAGGTCAAAAATGGTGATTAATAAATGGTGCTTTATGAATATTCTAGATGAACTGCAAATAAGCCTAAATGTGGAGCCACCAGAAATAGCAGGTCATCCATCTAAATGTCATCCTTCCCAAAGTTACTGTGTGCTAACAAAAAGCCTTAGAAGGCAAAGAAAATAAATTAATTTCAGAGGGAAGAATACACATGCACATACACACAACAGAACCTTCCCATTTGGAATTATTTGCGCTCGGAGGAAGGTTTACAAAATCCCCTTACAAAATAAGGTTTTCATTGAGCTCATTCTCAAAGATATGAAAAATGGATTTCAGCTGTTCTTTCGAAATGGCAATTCTGTCAAAGCCATTCTGGGATTTTTGGTAATTTCCTTCAGTTTAGTTTCAGTGCTTTCACCTAAATAAAATCCCTTGCATCACATCAATCAGCAAACTCCATTAGAAAGGAGAGCTAAAGAAAACGGCTCTGTCGGCATCTTTGCTCCGGTATGTTTTATGTACGCAGTGACTCTTCTCTGTGGGGAGGGAAGTGGAACGCATGTAAATGTTTCTTTATTTTGGACTGTTTTTAAATCTGAAAAAAAATCTGCAGCAGTAGTGTTCTAGATAATAGGCAGACGTGATTTATTTGAGGTAAGAAGGTTGTACTACGATTTTTTAGTGTTAACTTGGAAAGTTATGGACATAGGCTCAAGCCTGTCTCCACAGAGTTTCTGAAGCTTTGAGTGCTTTGCAAATCTACAGTCCACAAGCCAAGAAGGAGCATGCTCCTCCAGTTACACCAATTCTGTTAAAGCAAACAGTTACAACAATTATGTGTAATCTTTCAGCTTCTACGTTCTGCCTACTGCTTATTTATTCAAATCCAGTTCAACATTTCGCTTTATCTAATGAAGCAGAAACTCAAAAAGAAAAATTGTGTTTATCCAAGCATTTTTGTTTGGGTTGTTCTTTTTATTTTTTATGTTTTTAGTTTGATTTCTAAATAAATATCCTATTGCAGTTTTCACTGACACATCACAACCAAATCCCTTCAATTTCCTTCACCGTGACTAACATTCAAAGGAGTTCTGTCTGATTTCAGATAATTATAGAAAAATTGTATTAGAATAAAAAATGTTGAAATGGAATTGAATTGGACTTAGCATATCCCACTGAATGTCAGACTGGGCTATCTGTATCTAATAGACCTATAAAATAGATTTTTATTGATAAGAGATCCACAAAGGATATATATACCTTTAAATAAATAAAAGTGACTATATACATGATATCGTACATAGGTACAGACATGAAATGAATCAGACTAATTTTATGAAATTCCCTTTTTGTCTGAAAGCATACTTTTTATTGTAGTCATAAACTTTAATACAGATCTTTTTCTTATTACCATTCTTATTTAATATTAATGGCAGCCGCATGAGCGCACCACCATATTTCTGTATTTTTTCAAAATGACATTGGAACTGTCATCAAAGTACAGCACAGAGATGGCATTTAATTTGGTTGGAGCACAACAAGGCTTTGGCACATGCTCAGGAAACATCAGATGAACCTGGGAAAGAAAAACATGTTTTGTTTTTTTAAGAAATAAGACAGTTTGTCCGCAGCTTTCAAATAATATTCTTGTTTTATCACTCACAGTCAGGAATACCCTTAAGCTATCACTCTTCTCCTATGTATGTTCAATGGCTGGGGTGGGGGTTGGAAACTGGTAGTGAAGGATGCATTTTGAAGCATTAACACCTAGAATCAACCCACCAGTTCTAATTATGTGTTGGGGCCTTGAAAAATATTCTACCAAGTAAGGAAAACTCCTTTTATGGAATATTCAGTGGAAATTTTCCTGGGGGAAAGAACGTGGCAACCTGCACTGAGTTGCTTTCAGTTAAAATGACAACTTCTATAGACTTCATGAGAAGTACAGAAGTTACAAATACAAATCAATGAAGTCACATGAGATTTTAGAAAGATTTGAATCTCAGAACTAATTTTTAAAGGACGATGGAACAAGAAATCGTAAAAGTTATGCCAACTCTTAATTTTCCATGGTAAAGGAAGCATAAAAATCACAGCAAAGTATACTCCAGGTATAATTCAAAACTTGTTTTAAAACAATGATATCAACTCTCCTCTACAGAACTTTTTACCGGATTGGCTTTGACTTTCTTTCTCTCCTAGCCAAGTGCCAAAAAGCAGGCTAAGCTAGATCAGAAGCAAGGAGTCTAGATATTTTACAAATTGAATATCCCTCTCCCCCTAAAGCCTAAAAGGTAGCTGGACACTGAAAGTGAAATACTTAAGTAAAGGATTTATTCTCATTTTGATCAGACTGGCAGTCTGCCGCCGATTTGCAATGATCGAGCCAGGAGCCAGAACACGGTTTCCCCTTTCCCACCCACCTACCCCAGCCCTTTCCCCAAAGGAGTTTATTGGAAATCCCACTGATGAGTCCTAAGGGATCCACAAAAAGCATATACAGCCTTTTAGAGTTTTGGCTGCACAACGTCCTGGCTAAAATGATATAGGAACCCTGCATGTGGACAGAAACAGCAGGAAAAATGAGGTGATCTGACATGAGCTTGAAATTTCCTAAGACCTCACAAAACCAAAAGTTGGATCGTTTCTACAAATTTCAGATGCAGCTTTTGTCCCTCCTCCGCTTTATCTTCCATAACCCACACATACATGATTGATAACCCCTTGTTTCAATGGCCTTGGCAGCTTCACGAAGCAATCATTCCGAAAAAATGGATTGTTCTTGAATAGTTTCTCAAACATATTAGTCACAAATATGCTTGCCTTTAACAACAAACATGCCTCTCTTCTTGTTTCATGTCCTACACAGAACAAACATAGAGTGCACAATGCCAGGAAAAAAAAAATCAAACTTCCCATGTATGCTTCAAGTTTTGCAATGACTTATGTCCCATATCCCAGGACAGTGATCCAGAGCAGCGTCTCGTTCCAAGTCCATGTCAGATTTTTTTTAAATGTTTATTTTTTGACACTGCCTTCTAGACTAGAGCCCTAAAAGCTGACAGTTGTGCTTCTATATTTATAAGAAAAAAATGGAAAGAAAAAATGAGAGAAAGGGGGAGTTTTTTTGGCAGAGTTTTTTCAATAATTAAGGATTGCTGAGCCTGAGGGAAACTTTGATATGTTAGATGCATATCTAATGAAGTAGAAGTCGGTTGAGTCATTGAGAGGATAGCATAAAGAAGCAAAGAATTTTCTGAGAAAGTAAGTGTCATTTCTCAACAAGCTAATAGAGGCTGTTGCTCTGACCCTTCAGAAAGCCAGCCATCTGACTATGCTTCTAAGGCTTGAACCAGCAGCATGTCTCTCTATGTGTCTGCCTTTTGGGTCATGGTGAAGTCTCATAGACAAGGATAGAAGGCTAGAGTTCACAGATTCTTTCTACTGGAGCAAGTTTGAGTACAACACACCCATCCTTAAAGAACTCCCCATTCTCCAGAAATGATCTCCTGTTTCAAGAAGTGTTCCTATTTATAAATAGCAAAGACGAAAGCATAACAAATCTTAAAATTCTCCCAAGACTTTACTCTGTTCTTTGCATATGGCACAGAAGTAGGCAATCCCATTGGTCAAGAGTAAAAAAAAAATATTTTAAATGATGATCTTTCAAACTACACATTTGTTTTCTCTCTGTGTGTTGTTGTTGTTTGTTCTTTGTTGTTTTTTGGTTTTTACTCTAAATTATTTCCAAAGTTTTTGACGATATCCATGCTCCAGTTGTCATAGATGTGTGTCTTTGGTGTCTAATTATTCTCTAGTACCTATGATGTCAGTGAAGAGACCAGAAATACCAAGTCATTCAAGGATTAATCTGTCAATTTATATATGCCCTTCCTTATTCAGAAAAAAACTGGGATAGTCTTTCCAGCAGCTTTAAATGTTAAATTAATTCTGAAAATAGCAATCTTCTGAAGAGCCAACTCACAAATTCTAATAGCTATGTTTCTTATTGGCCATGAACGAGACTCACCCACAAAGACAAGATATTTTTTTTCTTATAGCTACTGCTTGCCATCCACCAAATAACCACTTCTGTTACTAAATTTTAAATCTCAAAAAATTTGTTATTTTCCCTCTATCCTGATGACATACAGTTAAAATGTGCATATTAACCCAAACATTAATTTGGAATTATGTCACATAATCTATTGCACCTTCTAGGAGCCTCTCATTTAGTCTTCCAGAGACTGTCCCACTGCCAAATCAGTAAGTCACACACCATAAGGCAGGTATGTCAGAGTCTCAAGAGGTTTCATGAGCTCATTAGATACAGTAGAATCATTTAGACAGCATGAAACCAACATTTTATTATTGTTTTCACAAAAATAAGCTCAGGTTAGTAGAGGTCAAATCACTGCTAAATTCCCGAGTGAGGAAGGGAAAAAGAGAAGATTAAATCCACCTTAAAGATTATTTAAAAAAAAAGTTTCAAGCAATAGAAATGAGTCTTCTACTTAAATTCTACTTGAAGAACTTTCATAATATGAAAATATGTTGTGGAACATTCTTAAATAATTAGAGTAAAAGTGCTCAGATGAAATTCAGTAAGGCTATTATTCAATGTTTTTGCAATGATTACTAATGAATTGCGAGGTTAGAAATGGTCCCTGGGAACCTGTGTGGTTAGTCACATCGCATAGTGAAGAAAGCAGTACAGAGTGACCACTTCATGCGGTTACTCCAATTTTCCTAGTTGAATCCTTCCCATTCTGGAATCAGATCAGGATTATTCTTTAAACAAGCCCAAATGTCCTGACTCTATCCACAATTGTTATTTTGGTTCTAAAAAATATCAGAGGAGTTTGAAAAGAAAAAAATTATACATTTGTAGCTATAAATGGATGCTTCCCTTTAAAGTAACTTTTATATGATGCTTGTATCATAAACCATTTTCGATTCTACAAAAATAAAGCATACCAGAGTCTGAACGATGGCATGGTTGGTGGCATTCATGTGGGCATTGAGTGGAAAAGAACATTCTCCATCACAATAAAATGCAGCATATCCTTCTGGTGCTATAATCCAGTCCTAAAACACACACACGCACACACACACACAAAGAAGAAGCAGGAGAAGGAGGAGGAGAAAAGAAATACAAAGTAAAATAAAAATAAAATAATATTTTATTATAAAATATATAATAAAATAAAAAAGAAAAGAAAAATAAAGTAATTCTTGAAGAATACCCATATTTAGTCTAGATAGGTTTCCCTTCTTCATCCAACAATTATTCTAACAAGACAGCCTCCCTCAAGCCCTTAATTTATTTTTAAGTTCAAGTTTACAACACAAGTATAAATATTTTCACAAGAAATTGCCCTCTGTAATTTTTCCCAAGAGGTTGCTATGTAGGATATTCACGGTATGTATTAATTCATGTATTCATTAATAAAACCATAATCATTAAACGGCATTGTAAATATTGTTTAAACAGGAAATGATGAACTTTGGAAAGTTCAAGTGAACCAGAAAGGAAAAGAAGAATAAACTTAATTGAGATAATTCCCATTACTTCTTAATAACTCATTCCTGGTTTTAGAAGTCTGACAACCTCCTAAAGCTTTAATATTTGTTCCTTTTTCTGTTTTTCTTTCCATTCATGTGTTAACTTTATAGTCTCTTTAGAAGAAATGAATTGGAGCAGATTCTTGAGAAAGGCACATGAAATCTTTTAGGAAGCCAAAAATTGGCATGTCGAATGGTTGCCCTGATTTTTTTTTTCCCCAAGAAGTAAAACTCGATCCAAATGTAAACTTATTGACTGAATCATGTTGAAGGTTTATCATAAAATTTTTAAATGCTTACATTTTATTTTTACTTTTCAATGAGATAACCCAAATTCTGCAAATCCACTGTAATGGGATAATATAATCTAAAAACTTCGATCTAAACTATCAATACATAAAGTCGTTTAAAACTATTTTGATTGGGGCATCTGGGTGGCTCAGTTGGTTAAGCATCCAACTTTGGCTCTGGTCATGATCTCGTAGTTTGTGGGTTGAGCCCTGTTGGGCTCTGTGCTGACAGCTCAGAGCCTGGAGCATGTTTTGGATTCTGTGTCTCCCTCTCTGTCTCTCTCTGTTCCTCCCCCACTAGTACTCTGTCTCCTTTTCTCTCAAAAATAAATTTTAAAAAAATTAAAAAAATTAAAACTATTTTGTTTAAATTCTCTTCCTCACCCTGTTTGTGAAGCGTATGTAAAAGACAGCAATAAGATTTTTTAAGTTCAAGAAAAAGTTTTTTTTTTTTTTTTCAGTAGATCTACTTGACAATAACATTTTAGTCAAGGATTCTGTTTTCTAGCCTGGAGTTTGAGATCATAATGGGGCAAATGCTGTTACTTGAGTTAGTCTGAAATTGGTATAAAATTAAAACTTTGAGATATTTAAACAATATCCCTTTTTTTCACTTTCTAAATATCATAGGATTACATTTCTTCTTCAGCATAGTTTTTTTTTAACTGTAAACCCTAATAATGACATTTCATTGGCAAAAAGATAATGGAGAAATAAAAATGATGTGCATAACTAATATGCTGAACAGTTATATCAAACACAATTGGTGAATGTATTGGAAAAATTACTAACGAAGAATACGAATAACTCCAGATTTATAATAAAACAGGAAAGAAGCACCCTAGTTGACTGGCCATTCTTACCTGCCATCCCAGATCCCGGAAACTCACATAGAGTTCATGCTTCTTACAGGCTTGTTTTTGTTCACTTGTATTATAATCTGAAGGTAAAAATCAGATTTTAAACAAATGGCAGCTTATCGGGTATCACAATATTTCTTTTGTGAGATCACTGATAAAATTAAAAAGAAGCTGTATTTAAAGTTGTAAAATATGAGTTTGAATCATAAAGCTAGAGCTACTTAGTTAATCATGTGAATGTTAGGCAAGTCACTTGTCCTGAGTTTCTTCTTCTGTAAAACGTAGAAAATACCATTTACCTCCTGAGCTTCTAACAAGAATTTAGACTCCCTGCTTTATGGTGCTTTATCTGATGCCTGCCATTCTTTGAGTACTAGCTAGTCGATGAATGCTCATTTATTAATTCACACTATAGTGGTACTTCATATATGTATATATATATTAAATACTCATACAATGTTTTTTAACATCTTCCATGAGGTAGACACTGGGAAGGTACCAACTGGGATCTCACTGAGTTGATTTTATTTCACTAAACATATTAAATTCAGAATACTCAAACTTGAGCTTTTGATTTTCTCCCCAAAACCTGTCCAATCTCTAGACCCCTTCATTTTTGACTGATGGCAGCTTCCCCAGCAAAAAGAGAGAGTCAAAATATACTCTGCTTTTCCCTCTTACTCTTATATCCAATCTGTCAAGAAATCCTACACATTCTACATTCAAATTGGTCCAAAATCCACCTACTCTTACCACCTCCATGACTAGTCCTGGTTCAAGCCACATCAGCTTTCAGCTGAATTACTGCAATATTCCCATTCCCAATTCTCCTTCTTCTGTTCTTGCTCTTCTACAACAAAGCAGTCGAGTAGACCTTCTAACAAGTAAATCAAATTCTATCACTCCCCATCCAAAGATCCCACTCTGGTTTCCCCATATCACTAAATGAAATATCCTTACAGTGGTTTATAAGGTCCTATATGATTTGACCCCATCACCTCTCTGACTCATTTCCTTTTAAACTTCTTTGCTCCATTCTGGACATGACACCTCATTGCTATTTTCTACCCAGGTCAGCTTCTACCCATCTTAGGGGCCTTCATACTCACACTTCCCTCTCCCTGAAATACCTTTCTGTTGGATATATATATATACACACATATATATGTATATATACAGCTATATATGTACAATATATATAATGACTATATATATCCATATATATATATACACACACACACATATATATATATACAGCTATATATATACAATATATGTGTGTATAAGTGAAAAGTTGAGGAAGCTATAGTCATTATAGCTGTATATATACACACACAGTATAGCTGTATATATATATATGTGTGTGTATATATACAGCTATAATGACTATAGCTTCCTCAACTTTTCACTTAGCAACACAAGCAACATCTTGTCCGTGAAGCCTTCACTCACTACCTTATTGAAGATCACAACTCCCACCATGATATGCCTGATATCTCTCACTTTGCTCTTACTTTTTTTTCCATTTCGCTTACCATCCTTTAACGGGCTATACCTTTTATTCATTTATTATGTACATTATTTCTTGTCTGTTTCCTCCCACTAGAGTGTAAGCTGCACAGGGTCAAAAATCTTGGTTGGTTCTGTTTGGTTCACTGATATATCCCATGTTTCAGAAATAATTTCTGATATACAGTAGGTACTCAATAAATATATGTGGAATATATAAATGAATTCCTCAACATGTTCCACAAATGACTTGAAGCAAAAGAAATATATTATTTCCTTTATATATATTAGAATATAATCGGCAAAACCCACAACCTTTTATAATTATTTAAAAGAATTATCTTTTAAAAAAGAATTAAGGTTAAATAGAGAGCTTCCATATTGCATCTGGACTAAAGGAAAACATCAAAGAAAAACAGAACTTTATACAAAATCTATGTTGCCTTCCTTAGAGTTTGTTCACATTTTAGACAAATAACATTCAAAAAAAACCAACCCATTTTTATGATTTCTGATACGAAATATGAAAGAGGAAATAATGTAGGGTAAGGGAGCCAGCAAAATAATTTATTTTCAAAGTAAACAGCTATTTTTTTCTTCTAGAAATAACTGCTACATTCACTCTGACAGTCACCTCTGTCAAATCAATGTAGTTGTTTACTATGCAGAGTAGTCTCTCTTAAGATGTCACCTTCCAGTTTAATTATCCTCAACCTCTAATGACAATGTGGGCATTTCAAAGATTCATGAAGTCTGTCTTAGCAGGTCTTGCCATCTGCTTTTCACGGTTTTCATGTAGTTATTTAATTTCTGCCTAGAGGGGTGCCTGGGGGGCTCAGTCTGTTAAGCATCCTCCTCTTGGTTTTGACCCAGGTCATTATCTCACCGTTTCATGAGTTTGAGCCCTACATCTGGCTCTGCACTGACAGCATGGTGGCTGCTTGGGATTCTCTCTCCCTCTTTCTATGTCCCTCCCATGTTCGCACTTATCTCTATCTCTACAAAATAAATAAGTAAACTTAAAAAAAATTTAATTCTTTAAAATTTCTGCCTAGAAAACAAAATAATGATTAAATACTGAACTTAGACTGTTTTTACTTCTAGATCAGAGTAATCCCTGCTGTGCAATTAGCTTTATTAAAACAAATTAAATATGTAGGTAATGACAGAAAATGAAGAAAAGAGAATTTATTTGAAATATACCACTCTTATTCTTTGGCCAAACTTCTCCCTTCATGAGAATTGCACAAGGAATCAGTTTTGTCCAGGCAATGGACAAGCACGCTGTAACAGTAAATACAAGAACATGAAATAGAAAAGTTCCCTGTATAACTTTTAGGGAAAAGTTGATTCTGGTGTTATTTTGATTATATAAATTTTTGAAATTCGGAAGGGAAAAAAACTCAGCTATGCATTAGGCCAGGGGTCAGAAAACCTTTTCTTTAAATAGATAGTGAATATTTTGGTCTGTGGGGTCTTCCATCACAATGACTCAACTTCACCACTATTGTGTGAAAGCAGTCATACACTAATGTAAATGGATAGATATGGCTATATTCCAATAAAATTTTACTTCTGGATGCTAAAATTTGAATTTCATATGATTTCAACATGAAACAAAATTTTATCTTTCTTTTGAGTCTTTTTCAAATGTTTAAAAGTGTAAAACCCATTCTTAGAAATTGGGTCATACAAAAAGAGGCCATGGGGCCTTACTTTGCCAACCCCTGCATTAGACAATAATGGGAATATTTATTCATTCATCCTTGTCTTAATTAAAAACATCAAATATGAATAAAGACATTGTAGCCAATAACATATACAAGTATATATGAAAAGCTATAAACCACATATATGGTTATATGAATTCCATGTTTATAAAAAAAGAAAGTAAAACTTAAAACTCAAAATAGATCTGTTCCATCTATGCAACTTTTCATGCAGGCTAAGTGATGTATATAATGTAACATCACATAAAGGTAATGAGCAATGAAATTTATAACAGAATCTGGTTCCAAGAGTCTGATTTCATAAAGCATTAGGACCATATGCTTATTCTGTCAGAAATAAAAATTAATGGATGAGTGAAGTGAATGTTGTACCAAAACCAGCAAAGTCTGCAATTAGGTTTACTATAAATGGTTGGCAGAATAAACTAAAGGAGGAAGGGCAAGGAAATGAAATTTATATCTTTAAAAATTATTGATTTGCAGCCCTTTGAAAATTAAAATGAAAGGGACATAATGCCACTGTAGATTAATCTGCTGAAAAATGAAGAATTCTGCCAGAAATTACTAAAATGTTCTGGTGCCACAACCACACTAGAAAAGTATGCTAACATTCTTCAATCACAATGCAGGTGTTACAAATGCATCATTTCTTTGTTTCATCTTATAATGGTAATAATACTGGCAAAACAGTTCCAAAATATTGCAAGTATTGCTGAATAACTTATGCAAATTTCTCTATGATCAATTTCTACAGAGTGCAAATTTAATCTTTTTCTTTAATATTTTTAATGTTTATTTATTTTTGAGACAGAGAGAGACAGAGCATGAGTGGGGGAGGGGCAGAGAGAGAGGGAGACACAGAATGTGAAGCAGGCTCCAGGCTCTGAGCTGTCAGCACAGAGCCCGATGCGGGGCTTGAACTCACAGACCACGAGATCATGACCTGAGCTGAAGTCGGACACTCAGCCATCTGAGCCACCCAGGCACCCCTAATCTTTTTCTTAATTAGGCTTTTAAAGAGTTGTTTTGTTTAGAAAAAAATTGTGAAAAAAATATATGGATGTTAAAAGTAGTAAAAATCAATAATCTTGAACTCTACATAGGACTTCAGTGGTCTGTCCACTAGTCTCTGAAAAACAAACATCCAAATAAACAGATATGGGTTAGTTTATATATGAAGTGGGCCAGAAAAATTAAATCCAGACAACTCCATACACCAATATGGTTTTTCCTTTCTTTTTCTTTTTTCTTTCTTTCTTTTTTTTCCTTTCCTTTCCTTTCCTCTCCTTTCCCTTTCCTTTCCTTTCCTTCTTTCCTTTCTTTTTTAAATCTAATATGAGCTTCTTTAGTGGGTGAAATATAGACATATCCATAAAAGAAAAAAAATTACAATTTAACAATTAAGCGTGTCAAAAGCTTAAATAACTCAAATATGATGAGATACTGTCCTTCAAAGCAAAAGAGGTGTTAGCATTCTCATGCTCAGTTCCAAACAGAAAAAGGAGGTAAAGAAAGTCAGCACCTAAGCATCAGGGTTTTCACTGATTTATAGAAAAATGGAAATGACAAATGAATAAAGATAGAAGAGGTAAAGAAGCAGGAATAATACTAAAATAGACTATCTGATAATGTAAACCTTGATATGGCCCTAGGGGTAGAGAAATTCATGATAAACTCCTAACACATAATCATCTCCTTCAAAGATAAGGGATTTTCAAAATGCTACCGCCATTCTATCTTCATCACCATCTTCTCTAGCAAAATGAATCTCCCCCTTGAATTTACACACAACACACTAGGAATTACTGTTACTGATTTGTGTAGCAGTAACTGTGTTCTTCTATGTACAAATGTGTGACACAGAACAGATACCAGAAAATAATAACTATAATAATAAAAACAATAATAATAAAAACACTCTGCTGTGTTTGTTGAATTCTGCTTAGCAAAGCATCTTTGAGGACGGTCCAACTAATTTCTTCAACTTTGAACGTACTAACATAAAAACTGTCCACAAACCTGTGTTTCCAACTCCCCACCAGACATCTCTAAATAAAAGCTTCCTAAATGCCTTCTACTCACTATTTTTACTTCTGACCTTATACTCTTAAGATGTTACCCTTCAGATCACTACTTTGGTTAACAAGATCACTGTCACCTAGTGACCTAAGTGAGAGTATTTGGTAAGTTTCTTGATTTTCCTTCTTTCTTCCTCATGTCCCCTACTACATTAGTCTACTAAGCTCATTGACTGACCCATTTCTAGTCTAGATAACCTTTTGGAAACCCTTTGCTCTCTTGGTTACCTCATATTTCCTCAATATCCTCTTCCAGTAACTTTGACTGAGGATAACAGTTCATCCCTGCTCTCCTCCTCCTTCTCTCACCATAAAAGTCTGTGTCTTTCATGGAATTGCTTTTTCTCCTTGCCTAAAGTACTGATGCTCCCACAGGAGACTCCAGTTTTGATTTTTTTTCTTTTACTTTATTTTCTGTTACACTGTCAAGTCCTAAGCTTCACCTAACAATTTGGGCTCATATCCATATCTTTTTCCTGTACCTTCCACTTATTCTTGACACTCCCATCTCCGGAGTCCTGTCTCACCACCCACTGCTGGCCCCATCCCACATGTCTTGGTTTCCACTTTCCCTTTCTCCAATCTATAATCTTCGCTGCTTGGAGTGTTGGACTCGGCTCCTAATCATTATCTGGGCTCTCAGCTTCCTCCTTTGGCATCCCATCCTTCACGCTGATGCCAAATTTAACTTTTTAAAATGCGTATCTGATTATGGTACTCCTTTTTCCAATTTCCTGATGAAGACACCATAGTTTCTAACTATCACATAGCCTACTCTTTATAATTTGGTTCCTGCTTACTTTTCTAGCTTTTCTCACACCTCTCGCACAAGGCAACTCGCATGCCCAGATGTTTAACACAGGACCGTGGCTCTGTAACTGCGCATCCATCTGAAATGGCTTCACCTACCTTTCCATTTCTGGAAAATGTCTATTCTTTCTCAGATAAATCCCTCGTGATGTTTTTGAGCCATACTTGGTACTGCGTAGGTGCTCTCTCCTTCCTACTATTACACTACCTTATACCTACTCTAATAGAATTGACCTCCTAATAATTACTAATGCTCATGTCTTTCCCATTGTCGGTCGGAGTGTTTTTTAAGAAGCAAAATCCTTATTTACCCATCTTTTTTCAGCATATAGTTAATTCTGTGCTTATTGCACAATGGGTACTTATTTATTCAAAAAAATTAATGTTTATTTTTGGGAGAGAGAGAGTGTGAGCAGGGGAGAGGCTGAGAGAGGCAGATAGAGGATCCAAAATGGGCTCTTTGCTGACAGCAGAGAGACTGATGTGGGGCTTGAACTCGTGAACTATGAGATCATGACCTGAGCCCAAGACAGATGCTCAACCTACTGAGCCATCCAGGTGCCCCAGTGGGTACTTATTTACTACAGAATAAATTTATTTTACAATAAATCGTGCCCAGTTACCTTCTCTCTATTGTTTCTCTCTAGACAGAGACTTGGCAACAGACACAATGCATTTATGTCTATTGATGAATTTATTTTATACAATTAATTGCTCAGATAGACTGGCCAAATTAGTTAAGGCCTCTAAAATCCTTATTGCTTCTGAAGTCTTAAAGGTCAAGAAATTCTAATAAGTAACCTGGAGTATTGGTACATTTTAGGGACAGAGCTTCTACTTTTCTCTGATATAAGAGTCTGAACTCTTTATATACCAGTTCTGAAACACCAAACCATATGAATTCATTTAAGAATTAACAATGATAATGGCTGTACCAAAAAAGCATGTACCACTGTTCTCAGTTCTTTATTAATATTAATCTATTTCATTCATTTAATTAATTAGTTCATTTAATTAATTTAAGCCTCACAACTATTTCATCTCATCCTAGTGGGCAGAGACTATTAACATTCTCACTTTACAGATGAAGAAACAGAGATAGGAAGAGGTGACATCTTGTACAAGATTTTACACATGGTAAATGGTGGACCCAGGATTAAATGATAAAATCCTAAATAGATGATAGATAAATAAATGTACAGATAGAAAATATATGCACCAAAATAATTGTTGTTTTAGGAAGGATTTCCAAAATTTTGCATGACTCAGGGCACATATAACAGTTTTTAGTGTTAATTATTAAATAAATCAAGTGGATCAGAAACAGTCTCACATGTGCAGGCTTGTAGGGCTATCACCGCAACCTTGATCTTGAGTCCCAATTTGGAAGCAACCAAAATGCCATTTAAGAGTGGCATGACTAAATCAACGCTGATACAAGCACTGTTGACAACATTGCAACAGTTAAAAAGAATGAGGTCATTCAATATAAAAAATGGCTTAGACAATTTTTTTTTTAATTCATAAAACCAACTTTATGACATCCTGGAAAAGCCAAACTGTGAGGACAATAAGGAGATGAGTGGTTGCTAACAGGGCGGAGGTATGAATAGCCAAAGGAAAGAGGCTTTTGAGGGCAGTGAAAGTACTCTGTATGATATCATAATGATGGATACATGTCATTATCTATTTGTCCAAACCCACAGAATGTACAACCCCACAAGTTAACCCTGATGTAAACTATGAACTTTGGACAATTATAGATTCTTCCTTGTGATTCATCCTTGGTAAGAAAGGTACCATTCTGATGAGTAATGTTGATAATAGGGGTGGCTAAGCGTGTGTGGAGCAGCGGTATGTGGGAAATCTTGTACCTTTCTCCATTTTGTTGTGAACCTAAAACTGCTTTAAAATAGTCCTGAAAACTAAATGAAATATATCACTTATATAATTAAAAACACAAATAAAAACACATTCTCCAAAAGAGATGTATATAACGAGGAAAAGATTTGCAAGTACAAATACCATGTCGATAAGTGTATCAGAGTAGCCTATCTCAAAAGTATTTAGGTGATCAAGAATTTTTAAGTGATGAAAATATGTATTAATTACATGATATAAAACATTCTGGGGAAATAATTGTAATTAATTGTTCTTTCTGGTTTTGATTAACATCGATTTGTCCAAGAGGCATGAGTTTATAGTGTATATATTAGGCAAAAGATAGTGCCTATCAGAGTTGAGAATACATACAAAATATTTCCATTTTAATGACTCTTAGACCTAGTTGGCCTAAGAAATCACCATGATTTTAGTAAGGCCACTAATGATTGGATTCACTTTCAACAATCCCTAGTGTCTGCACACAATAAGTAAACTTTTCCAGAAGATCTACAGTGAACCAGGACTTGCCATTTGTCTTTTTGTTGTTCCAAATTCTTAACACTCTATTCTCTTCAGCACAGATATACTCCCTAGAAGAGCATCTTGCTCTCAGTAGATTCTTTAAGATCTTATAAACCTAGTATGTATAGCCTTTTTAAGCTAACTAAAAAAATAGCTACTACTTCCAGTTCCTTCCTCCTCACCCACAATTCAAATAAACATCCATCGTGTTGCCTCCTGGTGAGGCAATATCTCCCACAATGTGTCTGCTCAGCCTCCTCGCCAAATCTGAAGAGAAACAAAGAGAGACAGGTTCTATAAAAACTCTGGGTGCAGTGGTGCTGTGTATATTCTCCTGAAAGAGGAAATTAGTTTTTTCCATACAGTGGACACATTAATTTACTTAACGATTCCTATTTTGTGCTAGACAATGTTCTAGGCTCTTCCACAGGAACATAGAAGACCAGAAGGTCACTGAGAAGTTGGAAGGCAAGAATCTTTGAAATAGAAAAGAAATTGGGTAAGGAAAGCAAGACGACCTGGATTTTAATTCTGCACTAACCGAGACTTTTGACATTTGACAATATGCTTTGGAGAAAAAAATGTAATCAGGCAAACATCTAATACAACTCTCCTCCCCTCTTTGGCTTCTTTCTTAGCCGTGTAGTCTTCAAACAGTAATTTACTGTAAAGGCTTAGTGCTATTACAGCATTTATTATTTACATTTGAATAATTTTAAAATTTCACTGGCATTTCAAGTCTCCTAAGTATCAAATTTTGTGTTTATATTAGCATTCCCTTTCCTTAAACCCCTGTCTGTTAGGCCAAATCCTATGAGACTTTTTCCCGTCTGCTTGATTACTACCTATTGAAAGGTTACGTCTCATAGACACAAACCAGCTACTTTCTTCCTTATTATCGAACTCTGAACATGCTCCAAAAACATCTACCACATATTTCACAGAAATGGCTGCCAATGACAAACTTTTTAAAAAGAAAATATTGGGCTCTATTAGAATAATTTTGTACTCTAAACGGTGTTAGGAAACTGGTGAAAAGTTACATGATTTCTGCCCCATGTGTTTTATTCACCTCTAGTTATAGAAGCACATTTGTTACTTGTGGTCAGAAAGAGAAGATAAATAGAGTTCACCAACAGGGAAAAGAACTTTGATGATTTGTCTCTGGAACGCCTCTGCCACAGTTGTTACCAGGTCCAATAACAAGTATGCAACTTGCACTTTTCCTTTTGTGACTTCCTCAAAAATTATTCACTATTCTATCCATGGTTAACAAAGCTTTTTCTTAATGCAGTCTGCTACATCAAATTAAAAACATTTCAACCAATTTCAGAACCATTCTACATGAAAAGAAAAATATACAACTTTGACAGGCTAGTATTTACAAGGAAGAAAAGGTCTTAGAAAGTTATTTTTCTCCATCGTTCATATGGAGCAATTATAATTTTTGCCAAACTAAATATCTTGTGAAGATCTTTATATAATAGCTTTGCAACAAGGCACAAATATCATGTTTTATTTTGCAGTGAAAAATATGGTGAAACTTATTTGTTGGAAAATTATTTTAAAACAGTGCTCTATATGTAGCATGTAGTTTAGTATAATGTAATTTCGTAAAGAAATCTTTCCCCATTTCTGTTGCTGGATACGTCAAATAGACTTCTTAGGAAGATTCCAGTGAACTCCAGCTTAGCATGCTTGTTGAGAGTCCCAGGTGCAAAAATTTAATAAAACGTATTATTATTTTGCTTTTTTTGTAATCAGTTTTTAATTAAACACATAGACATTTGAGTAACAAAAAAATGCAGTATGATTTGTTGGTTTCAAGTGATTGAGGGGAAAAAATGAAGATTTCAGGAATAATGGCAAAGACCGTCTGAATGAGTGTCTTTTTGGAAGAGTAAAGCATTCTAATTTGCTTGAATACCACATACAGGGATCTTGTCTGTTTTGTTCACCAGCCCATCCATTGTGCCTGGCAAGTACACTACATATGGTGGCCATTAACATAGAACACATACTTTTCAAATGAACAAACATATTGTACTAAGTTGGGATGTTCTAGGGTAAATTTTCCCCTTCAAACAGATTTATTTTTTATAGATAAAGAAAATGTCTTGGAATAAAATGGCCATCATCTCCATCTAAGGACGGCTTACCAAAATCTGTTTGCAGCCTGGACTGAACAAGGTACTTATTGGCATAAATAATATGATTCAATAACTTCAGATTTCGGCAGTTAACCATACGTTCTGAGTGACTGTACTTTTACCTTCCTTTTCTATCAATTAATAGGTTAACTTGAAAGTATATTGGGATAACTGTGCATCTGTAGTATTTTGTTATTAAATGTCATACATATGTGTGTACATACCCAGACATACTCAAAGCAGATTATCTAGATAATGACATCCAAATAATTAATGGAAATGTAAATATTATTTTAATTTCCATATAATCCACCCTGTTTTTATGATCAGAAAAAAATGTAAGCGTCACGATTCACATGTATCGCTTTAAGTACTAAAGGAGTATTTTTCTGTTGAATTTACTTGCTTACCCATCCATATTTGAGAGGCCCTCAGGGATGTCAGCCCAGTGAGTTGTGCAGCTCAGTTTTGGCTAGACTTTGTTGACGTAGCCATTTCATAATTTTATTACTGCCAGCTTGATTTTAATTTGAACTGAATCTTTCAACATACGAAGCAAGTCGTCCTTACTTTGAAATGCATTACTGAGTGATTCACTGATGAACATTCTGAGGATGTTCGAAACATTGCTGCATGATTTAATAGACCAAACAAAGGTATATCCAGAGGGTAAATTTATTGTGGCTACTTGATTTGCAACATATGACCCCATAACTCTCTGCACACAACTGCTGCTTCAGTTTTATCTTACCTCCAACACTGGACATTCTGGAGGAGTCCTGATGAGAGCTGGATTTATTGCGGTTTTGATTTTTCCGTTTGTTAGCTGCTCTCACAGATCGAAGAAGTACCTCACTTGCCTTGAAGAAGGCCACCATGAACGGTTGTTTTGACTGCGGCCCATGTCTTCCCACGAGACCAGCGGATTTCACATTGATACTTCGTCCTAGAATGGAATGCACAAGCACTTGGTTTATGAGAGAGAAAGAGCTAGAGTTTACCTGCCGTGAATGAATTCTGAGGGTACTTTGTAAAAGTAACGTTACTTTTCAAAACATGATCAGAATGTTTTCTTTGCAGGCCACAGGTTTTTATAAACATCGAGAGTTTGCTGTTACAGACAATTATCCATGCTTGGTTTTCCATTTTGCTTCATTCTTCACCACAGAACACCCTCGGGCTGCCTTCACTAGCTGATCCTTCTCAGACCTGGAAGTCAGCAATATTTTAAATGGAAAGCCTTGACTACCATCAGCCTGCAAATGTCCACATTAAGTAACAATTTCAAAAATATTAGCTACGGGCTCTTCTGCATTAAATGCCCTATAATTTTCCTCTAAGTGATAAAAGCCGAATGGCTGGCTGGCTGTTTTTAGTTTCTCCAGCTTTTTCAAGCCTTTCAAGTGTTAATTAGTGCTGATAGCCTTCCCCCTTCACCTCTGGCCTGTGCCCAGCAAACTTTACAAAGCTACAGCTCCACTAACAGCTCTTCAGGGGTCATTCTTCAAGTGCCTGCTGGGGATGGAGGTTTGCTTTAAATTCCAGTTCTTTCTCAACCTCAAAAGTATTTTCAAGTAATCACAGAAATTTCTGAGTTTCTCCGTCTCTGAGTTTTGACACACCTGAGTGTTTACTGAAAGGATTTCGCAAGTCCTTAACCAAGCCTGGAGATTCTCAGAAAGGAGACAAGACTCCAGGTGAGTTTGGAGACTCACCTTTGTCTCTAAACCAACCTGCAACCCAGACCCTTCTGAGGCTGTTGGTGTGGTTGTGTATCAGGGAATGATTGCAACTAGAGCCTGTACAGGAATGCATTTGAAGTCAAGGTGTCCTAGAGACTAGAAGTAGATGTTGATAAAGACCCTCTCCCATTGGGTAGTAATATTAATAATTACAGTAATGCCAAATGCATCTGGAACCCTTGCGATGTATGTGCTAGGCATTTTTCTAGCTTTAAACTAATTCTACAGATACTCTAGGAGTTAGGTGTCACTATTTCCCCCTTGCAACAATTCACTCTTGTTATGCTCTTCTAATTTAAAAAAATCACTGAAAATTCTACATATTAATTTTATATATGGTTATAAATAAATATATAATTATATATTATATTCAATATATAATATTTTATATTTCTAAATATATATTATATATTAATTTTATGTATGATTATAAATATATATGCAAATTTCAGTGAATATATGTATATATTCTATAATATATATATATGTGTGTGTGTGTATATATATATATAGTCTAGTTCTAGTCTGATATCTAGTCCTATGAAAATCACCCAAGGAGGAATAACTGTTTAACCTTAGGTTGTAAATTTAGTTGAGAATTACTAAAAACTCATGCAAAGTTTCTACTCTAGACACAGAAGTTACCACTCTTTTAAGAGCCATATATAATGTGGTTTGAAATATGTGCATGACTGACTCCGCCTCGCCCCCTGAGAGATGAGCATGTTTTCTTAAAATATTTACTCAGTAAAGACTGTGGAGCAACCTCAGTCCATTATAAGAGCTGACCCACCTTAGAAGAAAGAGAAGGAAAACAAGTCCTTGAAACGGCATCAATGGCATTTTAGCAAATAAACTCTTGCTCTTCACGAAATTTATTTTGGCAGCATAAACACTTTTGTGTATACTTGTATTGTGCAGAGACCTTCTACCGTCAGAAAATGAGACTGTGTCATGTGAGGCTGTGCAGCTGTTGGGAGGGACACAGAGGTCCTTTAAATGTGGAGGTATTGGTTAAGAAAGGGGAAAAAAAGAGGAGTGCGTGCTAATCCAAGCCGCATCCGTCTCCTCATCAATTGTTCTACAAAGTCTCAGGAAAACTCAGTCAGTTCCCACAGTTATGAAAACGGCTCTCTGTCTCACAAACGCCACTGGGCTCCGTCCTACCAAAGAAAGAACTTACAAATAATCAAAGCAGCAAACCTTAAACAAATAAGCATATAGGTTTCTCTTTTAAATGCAAACTTACAGGGGCTCTATGCCAGAGTCTATATTTCTTAGAAAAACTCTATCACTGGCATAAATGAAAGAGGCAGTTTGATTTGTGGTCAGAGCAGTTTCCATTCGACTTCCACTGTAACAAATGTATTAATTCAGCTCAGACTTCCTCCTTCTGGCAGCCCTTTTGCTGTAAAAAGAGAAATTAGAAGTTCCAGCCAAATACCATACCTTGAACTGACCCACTTCAATACATAAACACTTTTACAACATGTTTATTCAGGTGTAGCACTTGAAATTGGTTTAAGATGTTTCCAGTGACAGAGAGCTCAGCAAAAGAAAAAAAAAAAAAAAGAACTGAGAAACTGAACTGTTATGGAATAGAAAAACTGGCAATCTGTTCTTCAAAAAATTTTTTTTCTATCTTGCAGTACAACATAAAATGTATTTGTTGAGCTTCTATTCTGATTTTTTAATGAAGTGTTAATTTAACAGGAACTAAATTTTTACTTGTACACATTGGTGACTGCAGAAATCATTTTTAATATATGATCTCTCTAATACTAAAATAGGTTGCCATGAGATGTTCACAAATGGAATAGAGTAAAATCGGTTTTCCATTCATTACAACACACACTGCTCCTTTTATAGTTAAATAAGCACTTAACACAAAGCTCCAAGTTTCCTTTGGTTTGCAAGAGAGTTTCTTTTATTATCATTCTAAAGACTTTCAATATTTGAATTTTTATCTGTGCAGAAATAATACTGCCCTAAAGATTTATGTTCTGAAAACTGTGAAGATGTGTGTATGTTATAAATACGGGTTTCTTAGGCTTTACAAAGGTGGATATTGTGTGTGAAGTAGAGTAGTCTTCAAACCGATGTGAACTCCCTTTAAAGTAACTTTTGATATTATTAAGTTTCCTCTTGGTTTCCTTTTTACTTCAGCAACGAGGTGACTATTAAGATTCCATAAGTTAATGCTTGCTCAGTTACTCTTGGCCTTGAGCTGCACCAATAGAACACTCCCTCTGTGACCACTCCTTCAGACAATCTACCTGTACTGATTATGTTGACTAAATCTTCTGAATGGCTAAACGATTGTTTTTCTAAAAGTGCTATTGGGACCCAGACTATATTGCCTGTATTGAAAATAGTGAATCTTTTATCAAATGCATTAGAAAATGTTGAATTTTCTTTTTAAATGTATAGCATGTTTTAGATATTGCAAATATATAAAGAAAGAAGTCTACCTAAAACATTTTGATTTAGGAAAATTAAATGTAGGTGTGTATCGTTGTGGTTTTATTTTTCAAAGGTGATCCTTATTTTTTATTTCTACTTAAAGGCAATAGATATTAAAGGATTAAGGATTGGCTACACAGTGAAAATGGAAATGGGATTGGGTAATGAAAAGAATATTAAATAAAAGGATGATAAGGACACTGGCTTGAGCCCAGCCTTCTTCTCCTTGGGATTTAGGCGTGCTTAGGCATAGCTAGGCTGAATTCACCAGGCATGGAGTACAGAGCAACCGCATGAGAAAGAATTCATCCTAAGAAAAAGGTCAACCCAGAAAGTATAAATTCAGGACAATGTCCCAGTGAGTATAGAGAAAAGAAACAATTTGAGCAGGAAATATATGGGCATATTATTTCTCAGTTTTATCAACTACACAGTGAGTAAAGATGGGCTTCGGATGATACCTTCCAAAGAAAGGATTATCCTTCTCACGCAAAAATCCGAGAGGGAAATATGTGAGGCTGGAGCTCTAACCTAAATTTTGTCATAACTGAAGCTGGAGATTTGAGACTTTCAGACCTGCTACTCTGACCCTTATGACTTTGTCTAAGCACCGAAGGTCAGGGGATTGTATTCACATGTGCCTCAGGGCACAACCATCCATTTCAAATTTAGAGTCCCTGAGAAGGTAGACTGCAAACAAAAGATCTATCCCAAACTCACTAGTCTGGTATCTCAGACCATTCTTTTTGGAAAATGTGACTTTCAAAATGTTTATTTCTTTAAAAAGAGGGTTATTAAAGGAGGCTCTGACATAAAACAGCTCTTCAGAGGCATGTTGATATTATAAGGATAAGTGGCTCCAAATATGAACATTTAGCTTCCCTCCAGAATACACACTGTGAGCAACATTCATTTGAGGATTTATCAGTCTAACGTTGATATCGCTCTAAGAGGTTTGCATAAATTCCAGTTTGTTTTTCCCTCCTATAAACTCACAGTAATTGACCGCTTAACCCAAAACACCTGTGACGGAACTAGTACCCAAATCACCTTTCCTTCATTTCGAGAAAGACTCCTGCAGCATCCTTCATGGACTATTTCATAGAAGACGAATCATTCCATGTCATTCCCGGTGCATTGTTTCTCATCCACATATCCTCTTGATCTGCATGTAGTTTCAATCTGTGATTAAATTTGATTCTGGTGCTCTGAAATTATACTTTCTGTGACTCTAAATTATACTGGAATTCTACCCTTTTTTAGAAACAGATGATTTAAAATGTGCAGAATTCTCCACCGAGCATACAGACTAAATCATTTTTATATCGGATGAATGTGTTAAGGAATGTGGGGAAGAGAGAATTCTGTCTACTTAAATTCCATATACGTTTTAACTCAAATTAACTTAAATTAGGCATATTGTATTCTAGCTATAAATTTCAACTCCATTATAATTTGATCAAATGTACATAGTTTCTAGTTTTATAGTAAACTCCCTATTGCCAGATATAAGCACATGGTTTTGAAGTATCACAAACAGAATTTTACATGTGTGCTCAAAACTTTCTTGTTGTTAAGAGGTTTACATTGCCTTGTAATCTCAAACAAAAATAAGGAAAAGCTGGGACTTGAAACTATTTCATGTCGCCGGAAACTCACAGTTAAGCAGTATCTGGAAAGATTTTTTTGAGCTTTAGAATACAAGGTAAGATCTTTGATTTATTCTTCAAAGTAATTCTGGGGCCCTATTTGACAAGCTGAGCACTTCATGCGATCCCTTTGCTAGATCTTTCCATTCTCTTCTTTATACTGACATTTAAAAGAGTAAATTAAAAATAATCACTTTATTTAATATGAAATATTATACATTTACAATTACGTATTCATTATTAAAACGTGTTAAGAAGAAAAGAAGAGACAAACGTCATAATATATGTGAATAGGACAGGATTCTGAGACTGCTAATAAAAGAAAAAACTGGAGGTATGAAATCCATGGAGGGCAACTGGGAACCATACCCTGACCCAGTGCCATGAGCTAGGAGTTGAGAATTATCTGCAGACAAGAATTGTGTTCACCATTCCTGGTAACACAACAGTAGGAAAAAAATCCATTTTCCTCCATCTGGTGTGTAAAGGGTAAAGAAATTTAAAGAAGGAAGATATTTTTTAAAGAGGTGAATTTTTTTTTTTTTTAATTTTTGCTGAAGGGACTGTAAATGCCCCACCACTGGAGAAAGTGGTGGGGATTAGAAAAAAAACAGCGTTTGGTCACAAACATTTGCATGATTGAGTCAAGGCGCATGGGAGAGGTGGGCATAGGGGATGCAAACAGTTCAGAACTGAAACTCAGGCGACTCCAGGAAGGAGGGCCTGGGGGAGGAAAGGCCGAGAACCATAAAGGAGCAGGGCCAGAGGCTTGTGCCTAGTTGTGGAAGCTGTCCAGAACGCTGAAGTGTTTTATTGCACCAACGGTGGGACTGAGGTGATGGAAAACGATCGGCCTCCTTCCATGGGACACCATTCCGAAATGAGGAGGCTTACTGTCTCAGGCTTGACAAGCCCAACAAATGATTTTTACTCAGGCCTTATTTTCAGCTTGTGGAAATAAGAATCTCAAACTAAGAACTGCAGTTTACCTTCACATAAGTGCTTATTTTTTAATAGCTCTTCTCTTTATACATAGCGCCTCTCCCCCGAGACCCTACAAGCTTTACAGACATCATCTGTCACATACTCCCCAAAGATTGGTTAGCAGTTGGTCTTACAGTCCTCATTTATTTTAAGAAAGTAGAAACATTCTTTTCACAAAACCATGAGAAGAGTAGATTATTTTTAGCCCTTTTTCCAGTTCAGATGTGACTTTTTAAAATAAAAAAGTCCACACTTCTTTCCTTTCAAATCATAGATTTAAATAAAACTATAATATAGCAGAGTTTCCACAGAAATCGACCCAAAAGCTTTGAAACACTATTTCTGTGGGTTAAGAAATCAGTGAGCAGAGCTTTTAGAAATCAAACTTGTTTTAGTTTGTTTGAGAGCAGTGAAATTAATTTAATTCCAGTGAAATTAAATTAATTTCACACTTCTTTTTATCTCTAGTAGGTGAAAGTGGCCTTTGAAATGAACGTAATGCAGTTACTTGGGAAACTGATGAGTGTCCAAAGGAACCATTCATTTTTACCAGTTTATATGATATACTATTTAAAAGAATTGTTATCATACAGAAAAGCATGGTTCATTAAATGTTTGATCTTTCCTTTCAGTTTGATATGTAAAGCCACGAAACGAACACAAGCTACTTCCAGAATCTTTTGACTAGTCCATACCACCAAAATCAAAGAGATTTATTTTGACACCTAATAAAGAGAATGAAGAGAATAAAAGGTATTTTTCCAAAATATGCAGTGAAGACACGATACCAAGATACCTAAAATGTACATCATAGTAAATGCCTGGTTTTGGGAAAAAAAAAAAAAAAGGGAGGGGGTTAAGACATTTGGGATTTAATTCCTTCCTTCACATATGAAAGCTGGATCACAAAACATTCTTCTGAGTGAAAAAAAAAGGAGAAATTTTCTTCGCCCATTTCTCAAGTCTCTGGTTATGGCAAGAATGTAAACTGGTCTGCGTCACATAAGGGAGCAGTGGCAAGATGAGGTCTCACACCACCACGAGGCCATGCCTGGTGTTTCCCAGAGTGAGCGCATCCTTCTGAGCTGTCTCTGTGCAAAATTATAGCTGAGTTCCAAGAGCGTTGCCTTTGGATCATTGTGGGTCAGCAGCGTCATCTGATTTCATAGCCTAAGTAGATCTTTCCTATGTCCATCAGCTCTGTCACTTCAGAGAGACATCACATGAATACCTCTGCCTATAAATATAATGAGTATCCAGAAGAAATAATAAGACTGCTCTTCAAAAGGATCAAGAAAAGTGGGAATTGAGGTTAGCTAATGCAATACTTCTGATGATAAAACAGCTGCCGTCTATTGAAGGCAGGTGTCTCGCTAGTTGATCTATGTGGACCATGTTTACACCTTGCAATCACACAAGGGTTACACTTGAAAACTGAATAAAATAACACTCAGAGAAGGATCAGATCGTTCACTTAGCCCTGTCAATCCTAAAGTAGTATGCTATTCCTTTAAGTGTTCCTCTTTGTTAAGGATTGGTTAGGCCGATGCTATATCTTGGGTCTCTGCTTTCCACCTTGCAAAGACTTGAGGAAAACCATCCATCTCAGATCTGTCAGTGATCTGGAAGAAGTGTTATAGCTGCTTGTTTTGTTAAGTTCAAGGTTGGACTTTCGTTAGTAAGCAGGAAAATGAAGGATTCAACACTTCTCACCAGCCATGAAAGGGGAAGTGGTTTCCCCAGTTTCCATTCCACTCAAATTGCAACTTGTCACACTACAGAGACACGAGCATTCATTTTTAAGGAGCTGAGATATGTAATCTCGTTATCAAAGTATTTTCCCTCTAATTTCAAACTCTGATCACTTCTTGCAACACAACTATTGGCTCTGGTTGTCAGAGACACTTTTGCTTCTCTTTCAGTTTTCTTCTCTCCCACTTGAGCTCACACCAGGTGTGCCAAAGGTGAATTCTCAGCTACATAGAATACAGCGGCTGCTCATGCCTTATACTCACTAAAGCTTCTCTTTTCTTCCCACCATGTTCTCTGCTCACAATGCAAAACCAGCACTGCTGCTACTTTCACAATATGTCTTTAAGAAATACGGACCATCAATAGGTTAAACTTACAATGGAGAGAAGAGCAGGAAACTCGGAGTTAACTCTAGTGTATGATGAGAATACGGAGAATCTCCTATTGTTCATGGCTCGAAATCAATATTACCATGAAAATATTTACCCTCGGATCATTAGTTAAACCAGAATTAGAGTCTAGAGTAGGGAATATAATGCACAACAAAAACTGGGGTATGTTTCTGACATTGGCATTTGTTTGGCAAGATTGGTGATCCATGGTTACTGTTCTGAATTAGGGAAAATCAAAAACAGAAATACAGATGTAGCCAAACACTTCCATATCCTTTTTCATTAAGGGAAATCTAAAAAATGGTAAAATACATCTTTCACCAGATAATGAAGCAAGACTAACTCCTGTTTGTCTCTGCTTACTTTAAATCATTGATTTCAAAACTCTTTTTCACGTATGTTTTTGAGTTGCGATGATAAAATCTGGATAAGAAAATTATGTTTACCATGTGTCTCTCATTGAAATATAAACATACTATAAATTAAAACAAAGAAAATTGCCTTTAAAACCTAGTTTTAAAACATTGTATACATAATGGACCTGGTAAAAAAGCAAATTCAAGTTTTTCCATTTATTATTATGGAACATACTCCATAATCAACATCTATTTATAAAGGAAAATTATTTTTTCCCTACAAACCATTATGCAAGATTAAATTAGGCTGTGAGAGGCCCATTTCAGCGCACTGATCAGATAAAAAATACAATGTAGACATTGTAAAGGAAATCAGAATCATGATGCTTCCTTTCCAACAGAACTAAAGGATCTATAAATTACATTCTAATCATTTTGTTCAAAACACAAGGTTTTCAGAAAAGCAGTCATGGTTCACCCAATTAAGCTCTGCTCACAGGGAAACAAAACAAAACAAAACAAAACACGATCACAAATTAAAAACGTGCTTCGTTGCCAGAGGATTTATTTTTCAATTTTGGGGGGAAAATGACCCTAATGTGTTGCTCCCAAAACATAATTCATGTAGCCCAAGGTCTCTTTAGAGTTGAACCAATACCAACTCACTGTCACCTTTGATGCTGGAAGGTGGGAAGGTGAGATGGGAGTAAGGATTGGCTTCACACTGACTTTCTGTAAAATAATTTAATAGAATTTGGAAACTGCATGCTTTACTAGCCACAGGGCAAGTTTGCCGGACCCTGGCTTAAACTAAAAACTTGAGCACCAGTTCACATTTAAGAAGGGCGGTGAGGGAGGTAGATATGAGGATTCCATGATGGGGAATATGGATTAGGGGAGAGAAAATGACAGGAGAGCCTATCAAAATACATTAGTCAGAGATACACTGTACAAAGGAAAGAGATGTTCATTATTAAATTCAAAATAAAGAAATTAAATTTGGCTAAATTTAATTACATGTTGAAAGGAATCACTACCTTTTCTTCTTTTCAGTTTATGAATGTATCAAATTAACTGTAATTGTGTAGGGGCTGAAAGAAATACTGAAGTAGTTAGATTAGAAAACAAAAAATATGGTTAGAGTGCTGTCAGTTTTTGTGATAACAAAAGATAGATCACAATTCAATGCCAGACAGAAAATATAAAAACTCAAAGGTAATTCCCAAAAGGTCCACCATAAAATTCAATTTTGTCCCATAACAATCATTACTGATAGCATTGTTTTATTTGGAAATTATAAAATTATGTTTATTTTTTCAGTTTGGAATTTGTACAAAATTCATATAATTTGTGAGAGTCATAGTATATAAGAGCTGGCTCTGAAAATAAATCATCATTAGATTGATGGGCAAATATCTTAAACTTTCTAAGGCTGAGTCTTCTCACATACAAAATAGGATAATAGCAAAGATAAAGTAGACATTCCATTTAAAGAGCGAGCAAAATGTCAGACACTTAATAAGCTCTCAGTAAATGTTAGTTTCCATTAGTTATTTATATTATTGCAACTGACCATCACAGCAAATACACGGTCTGAATATTTGTTTAAAATGAACTAAAGATGCATCTAGGAAGTAAAACTTAGATTACTCATAAAGAACTTAAAAATATGAAATATTAGCATGGAAGAATAATTGACATTGGCAAAAAATATTGCCAAAATCAGGGTATAAAAAAAGCAGATCTTTATGTAGACAGAAGATAAATTTTGATAAATAGAGTGAGCTTGAAAATACATGAAGTTTAGTTTATGAAAACCGTACACGACTAATAAGAGACTTAATAAAGTCTTGGGTGGAACAAAGTACAAATTTACCAGTGTTCCAATATTTATGGTTAGTTATTCTAGCTATGAAAGGCATATTGATGATTTTGCTCATTTTTATGCAGTGGGAAAATAGCAAAAATCTAAAGCATACAGGAAAGATTTATGTTCTCTGATGTGCTTTAAGACATTACACAAGTTAGATAACCCATAGGTCACAGCCTACCTGGTTTTGGAAAATTAACAATACGGATTTTAAACCACAAGGGAAATCTATGTCATACTTATTTTCAGTAGATATTTTTACCATAAAGAGGAATTCTTCTCAATGGAAACTTTTCTGAATCATTCACATAATTTTCTTAATTTTTTAATCTTTATTTTTGAGAGAGAGAGAGAGAGAGAGAGACAGAGTGTGAGTGGGGAGGAACAGAGAGACAGGGAGACACAGAATCTGAGGCAGGCTCCAGGTTCCCAGCTGTCAGCACAGAGCCCTACACAGGGCTCAAACTCATGAATTGTGAGATCGTGACCTGAGCTGAAGTCGGACGCCTAACTGACTGAGCCACTCAGGCCACCCCTCTTCTAGCCATCTTTTAAGTATCTCTCTATGGCTTGATTCATACAAACAATGATTTTTAAAAACTAATACATCGCCGTAGATTAATTTTTGCTGTAACGTTTTTGAAACTATAGAAATATGATAAAAACTGAAGCCGCTTTAAAGAAAATGTTCTGGAAAATTTTAGATCAAGTTTTATGTTTTGTTATACTGAAAAAGTTATTGTGGTGCTTAAAGTAAGAGAAAATATAATCTGTCTAAATGCTATGGTAAGAACTCTCTAGAAACCTTAGTAATTATAGATTATCAACTGTGAACTTATATCTGGTTCCTCCCATGATTACCTGAGAATGTGTTTATGACTGAATATTTTCCCTCTATATACCCACGCGCGTGCGCACGCGTGCACACATTCACCTATATGCACTTATCCTGAAAGAAAGTTCATGAGATGTCTAACATTTCTTTCTTTTCTTTACCAGGTTCTCCATCTCTGATTTTTATATAAATATCTTGAGTTTTGGTTTGACTATAACTATTTAATACCAGGTTCCTTCAGAGGGTACATTTCTACTAACTGCAACCTCTCTGAATATAACATTTATATATGTTTAATGCTTAAAGTATAAATTTATACTTATAAATTGCAATTACCTGATAAATTATCCATGCGATGTAACGATCCTTAGAAAAAAGGCCAAATAAGTGGTGAATCCCTCCAGTCACATGTAGCTCATTCCCTCACTTCTCTTTTCTTGTGCCTAAATCTGCTCCCCCACTTCCCCCGCCATTGCCCTCAACATTGATTTTATTTCTGGACTGTGGGGTAAAAGTTCAATTTTATTTACTTACTGACTTATTTATTTATTTACTTAGTTACTTACTTACTTACTTACTTACTTGAAGTTATAACTGTTCTTCAACTATCATCCTAATTTATTCTTAGTCATCTAAAAGTCAAGCAAGTATGCTCTAATTATCCTTAGCATTAAATGGTACATAAAAAACTACTTCCTTTATACTAATATTTACCTAGAACAAATCACAGGCGTATATGCTCCCTTTTATTTTCAGAACATTTAGCAAGACATGTGATTCTTGCAGTTTCTTGGATGTGCAGACTCTCTCATTTATTTATTTGAAACCAACTGTCATCATCATAAATTCAGCAAAAGGGAGCCATATGGTTTTATGAACAAAAATGACTTAATTGCTTTATAAGATAAAGTTCAGATAAGGGAGGAGAATATTATCAAATCTCACAATGTTTAAAAGATCCTCCGATAAGTGGACATAATTCAACTTTTTGAACTTAGATAAATAATGAGAAACTGTAGTCAAAACAGCAGGACAAAAAGAAAAATATCACCCTTGATCTCTGAATTTCTTCTGCTACTTATTAGCACTATGTCAGCTGATATTCAGATTAACTGGCCACATAGATCATCTGACCCCTGACACAGATAAATAGTCATTTGACAACACAGGCGCTTAATTTGGAGATTTCTCCCCTGTGGTAAAAACGACTGTCTTAGGAATCCTTAGGATAACACGACAACTTATTTAACCGTATACTTCCATTTAAAAATAGCAGATTCTAGAACATTAAATGGAAGCAGATATTACATTAAGGACTCTTCATCTATCTCACATCAACATGCTCGCATTCAATAAAGGTTAAACGAATATCAAGTTAGAAATTTACACATCTGTTTAACATATAATGACATGAGGACTGTAGATACCAGGATATATTTTTCTAATTAGGAATAAATATTCTGTAATTCAAAAGATGCCAGTGAATTTTTTAAAAATCTGACTTTTTAACACAGCTTACTGAAAATATATCACAGGTTACTGCAATTTTGAAGACAATTTTTATCAGTATGTTGAGCCACTCTGCATTGAGTAGGGAGATTAGCAATTAACACAGACCTCATGGCTGTAGAAAAAAAAAATGAGTAATTCCATTCCTTATTTTTAATGTTGATGGAGCAGCTGTCAATTTCCAGGAGTGAACAGCAATAAAAACCCACAAGTAAGAACTCTGGGTAATAAAAGTTCAAAAATACCCACTTTCAAGCTAATAGTGCTGGTAACTAAAGAGGACCCGTTTTTTGTTTTTGTTTTTTAATTTGCACAATAATGTTGGTGAAAATAGTAGAAGATTAAATTGTGCCTTTAGAAAAGCTCTGATATGTGTAATTTCTAAAAATCCAATAGAGAAAACCCTGTACACTAACGAGCAGAAACAATGCTCCAATTTTACCACTTTACAATGTCTGGGAAATAGAGGGCTGCTGAGCAGCATGGGTCAGATTACAATCTGAGGAGGAGGAACAATTACAATGGTTTGTTTCCTTCACTTTCAGGAAGGTCTTCTCTGATGTTCTTCCAATGAATTCATATGGTATCTTCCATTTTCTGATTATTTTATAGAAAATGGCATTTATATAGTGGGGATTTTATGCAACGTGCTGTAAATGTCAGCATGACATACTCAGAAAAGACCCTTTAGCAAAGACTATCAATATTTCTTTAGCAATGTATTCTATGAAATTAAAATACTGCTTCTGATTCTACATTCTTTGTAAGAAGCCATCATGATGCTAATAGGTTTACGAAGTCAAATACGACTAATTTACCCTAAGGCATCTTTGGTTTAGAAATTGTTTCCAATGCTAATATAGGCCAGCCTTTAATCGTTACCCCTATATGGATAAGCCTATTAAGTGACTTGTTTCCTTTTCTTTCAATGAAGTAATTAGTTATCCCCAGAATATCTATGTTATGTTTTCTAAGAGTAAGATGACTGGGACTCAAGAAAGCTACTATATTAAGTACTAATATTTTATAATCTCTGGTACTCATGAATAACCAATATAAGCAATCAATTAATCATAATGTATATCTCTGAGTGTTAATTTCCATCGGCTTTATACTCCAGTTCGGAATATATTTAAAAGTTTCCTACCAATAATCACTTTATCAACCAAAGTTATTAGACATGAGCATAATAATGTAGCTACCCATCCACTCTGCTGCCAACTCAAAGTTTAAGAACATATATGAATAATCTCACCTTTTTCCAGTGGACAATCATTTGCGAATTTATCTAAAACTGCCTTAAATCATCTGTACAACCTCTATATTTAAAAAGAAAAGATTCTAAGTTAAATTAGTGTCACCTGGAGTAAGTGAAAAGTCTCTGTGCATTCTCTAGTCCTATTCAGCATAAAGACCTTGTATTCTGTCTTACCACACGCCAGGTCCTATCATCTAATATAGACTCACAGAGTCATTGTAAGTAGTTTCCATTACACTCATTGTATTAATGCTATGGCTAAAATATAAACTACTTTGTCAGAGCCAAGATCTGTAAAATATTTTTTTTGTTTATTTATTTTTGAGGGAGCGACAGAGGGAGAGAGAGAGAGAGAGAGAGAGAGAGAGAGAGAGATCTAGGGAGGGGCAGAGAGAGAGGGAGACACAGAATCCAAAGCAGGCTCCAGGCTCCGAGCTATCAGCACAGAGCCTGACACAGGGCTCGCACCCACAAACCATAAGATCATGATCTAAGCTGAAGCCAGACACTTAACCGACTGAGCCACCCAGGTACCCCGATCAGAGCCAAGATATGAATCTAGTTTTCCTAATGATTTCTTTGTAGAGTTTATACTTCCAGAATGGAGATAGTTAGTCTCTTTATTTATCATCCTTATTTCAATTAAGTACCAAAAAATAAGTATAGAAGCTTTAAATCCTACATTATCTGTAGCAATAACTATGTTTCTCTATCTTATATTTAAGCAGCAATTATAATGGAATTTAATTTCATAGTTAATACCTCTAAAATCTGTTTTCTTGATTTAGCTACAAAATTCAGTGAAACATTGAAATCTCTGTCTTTAAATCTGAATTTTTACCTTGATACGCTTGGAAATTATGCCACAACTTCATTTGAAGAAAAATGGATATTAGAGTCTTATTAAAAAAAGAACTTTATAATGTTTCTTGGACATTAAACAATACTCTGACAAAACAACATTTTGATGACTTGAATACAAATGAATCAGAAACATACGGATTGAATTTTCTTTGACGTATAAGTGGGTTTGAATAGAAAGAAAAAAAGTCATTGGCAAAATTCGTTCTGAGTATTGCCAAACCTAAAATGTCTGAAAACATAGGATTTTTTGAAAGACATCCTAATGAACCCAAAAATACCCTCTTTGTTTTTCCATCTCTATAAACCCAAGTTTAAAAAAAAGAATTAATTTACTTGGAAGGTTTAAACTATATAAAGCATCAAACAGTGGGAAATTATAGTGTTTGGGGGGAAACTCTTAGTCTTAAAAGCTCGGTTAAATTGCTATCTGTGTAACAAGTCCTGTATGTATATATGTATAAGGGATAATGATACCGTAGCCTTATTAACAATTTTAATAAAGACCTAATAAGTCCGATGGTTAATGTGTTTTTATAACTTGGTGAGCTGAAAATCTTACAATAAATTATTAGACAGACCTAAGCCTACTCATTTGCTATTAATAAAGAGAGCCTATCTTATCACAGAAGTCTATTAGCCACCATGAGAGAGTGCTTGAGAACTTTGAAACTGATTTTTCACAAGAGGAGCCACATCTGAAACCTCTAGATTAGACCATTAAGAAACAGCTGTGTTTCTTTCTGTATTTGCCTGCTCGTATGTTTGCTTAATTTTGCTGAAATAAAGGTGTGGAGCTCAGGGAATTATCCTGTAAGAAAAAAAAAATCAATAGAATATCCTTAAACTCTCCTGCCAAATCGACGGCAGTTCATTTGTCAAATTTCTAAAAGGAATATTTCATAAACTGACATATTTTTCACAGTTCCTCTGAGGAATCATAACGCTACTTTTCATTACAGCAGTCTTTTGACTTCTAAAATATATTTCAGCCTCTTTACCTTTTTTGTTTGTTTTGTTTTTGTTTTTGTTTTTGCAGGAGAAGGATAATCAAAATTTAATAATATATATCACTGGTTTTCTCCTCACCTTATGGCTGAAGCTGTTTTAACTACTGTACTGTGAATTGGGTACAAAGCTCTACTCCTGTGTTACACCAGACTTACTTGGTTAATAATCACCCAAAAGTTATAGTTTGGAATGTCTTCTTAAGAGTAACATGTTCAATGGCAGGTGGTGGATAAAAGTCTTTTAAATCACAAACTCATTCAGTGATCATTCAAGACACATTTTTAATACCTACCCACAAGCTTCATTGTACCATGCACAGAAGGTGCAACTGTGAAGGAGAAATATACATCCTATGACCTCATGAAACCAACATTCATACAATGGTGTTGCTGTGATTGATTAAAGCAGCAAGTCTGGTTCTTTTATGACGTGTGATCAAGCAACAAGAATATATTATACATAAGTGAGATTTCATTTTCCTTCCATGATTTGTCTCCAAATCACTTTCCCAATAGCATTTGCAGTCATATTTCATACGTGATTGTTGTTCTGGCCAACTCTGAACTATTATTGACTTTTTCCAGACTATACCACACGATTTGCCATTCTATGCATTTACTCACATTGCTTCCTCATTGAGGAATGAATTCTCTCTTCCTGTTCTCACCACCACTCCATATACCCCTACAATTCCCTCTTCTCATCTCCTTTTCTTGAAATCTTACTGAACTGACCTGGCCTAAAAGTCACCTGAACCACTGTCCTTTTGGCTCTGACCTATTTGGAATTAACCTGCTCTCTTCCATTTTCCTGTAGTGTCTTGATTGTACTACAATTTTTAGCATTTAGAATGCGTTATCCTCTCTAAAGTTAGCTATGTATGTCTGTCTCCCAGATTATATCACCCTTTAACATGTTGTCTTTCGCGTATAGGTACTCAATAATTTTATGCCAAACAAATGAACAAGTGGATAATCAACAAATGAATTCAAAAGCAGACTTTTCTGAATATCATCCATGATATCCAGTGGTCATGACTGCCAATTACTTTTGCTGAGAAGTAAATGTTTTCAGAATCCATTATTGTAAATTAAAGATGGTTTGTCTGCTCCGTTTGAAGCAGTATTACAATATCACATTGAACACATCAGCAGTAGTAATGAATGAAGCAATACGAAGCTGAAGCAGCTGGTTATTCATATTTATAGAGAAATGTCACAAGTATATTATCCATAAGGTCACAGTTAATAAAACTAAGGGACCAGGAGGGCCACTTTCTTTTTGAAAGCCAAATATGTCCTAGCTCTGGTTAAAATCTGTTTTAAGTATTACTTAAAGGCACAAAGCCAGGTTGCCTGGCACATTTAACCATTTTCATATTTTAATATTAGACAATATTAAAGAGATAAAGAAAAGCAACAGAGCCTGTACATAACCTAACTCTTAAATAAAGGATGTGGAAACCTTTGGAAAGAATATGAAATATTAATTTTAGGCTCAGAAACAATCTTCCCATATTATTAAATAATACAACAGTAATTTAAAGTAAAATTACTCTAACATATAAGAGAAATAAATCAAGGAGTGGGAGGAAACTAGCAAATACAAAGTAGTTCTTGGGGGAGAAAAAATTAACTTGAAAGCAAAACAGAAGCCAAATTGCATAGATAGTAAAGCAAAGAGAACCAGTACAGAAAAAGGAGTGAAGAAAACAGAAGAGAGAAGCTTCAGAATTTTCAAGTGGGGTGCAAATGGGTGGAGAATGAAAAGGAAAGAGGATGATCATATTTCATAGATCTCTTGAGTTGTTTAGTTAGACATTTCAAGCATCTCCCTAAGGAGAAGACTGGGAGCAGCACATACCACTAATTTAATTTTCTTGTTTGGGCCACATACCAGGGAAGAAATGACTGCTCACCCCCACAGTGCTGATTTCCCAGTCACATTTCTGACCATAAATGTACAGTAGTTTAACATTGTAAGAATTCTTGGAAGATTATTTAAATATGTACTTTTTCAGTCTACATTTGTAATGCTTGAACTCTGAAAATCCTCAATGATAATCTCAAAGCCATAATTGAAAAATAACCTATACTTCAAAATATTTGAATTGTGTAAAAAATCTTAAATTCAGCACTGTAATTAAAATCTATGAAAAAGTCTAGATTTGATGGGAAAATGTCTGAAATTCTTTGATAACACTAAGAACTCTCTTTTACTAGATCGATATCTGAGGATCAACTCTGTAATATATTTAGTTTGTATCTGTCAATCTCATTTCATATATGCAATCCTTGGGGAACCAACATTGGTTATAGTATCATTCTTCAGCTATGACTCTGGTTATATAGGTAACACAATGTCACTGTGAAGTCCTAATGCTTCTAGTGACAAACCCCCTTGAAAGACACCCAAGTCAGACTCAACTTTTACTTAACTATATTTTTTAAGCAAGGCTGTAGTGAATACAGCCAAGAGGAATGAGTAGGGCAGACTCTAGGGTGAATGTGTCTATTGCCAGATCCTGCTGAAAACTAAAAGTGTAAAACTTAAATAAGGTACAGCCTCTAATTAATCATCCTTTTATAAATTACCCTCCCTGGGTCTGGCCCTAACATTCACAGAATGTGAGGCACAACGTAGCCTGCTTGGTATATTTCTAAACATACCACTTTACCTCCAGCATCTAGCTAAGTGCATGCCACACAGTTGCTCAATGAATAGTGGTGAGCATAAAAATAACTTCTGGAGCTTCTTCAAAATGAATATTTCCTACAGACCGCCTCTGCACGCCCAACTCAACAGGTGACCCTGGAGCTGTTGTCTTTGACCAAATATTAGAATATGTTAAGACCAAACAATGTTATTTTTTGCAGTAATTCATGCCTCTTTTGTTCTATCCCCATCCTCCCTTCTCCACTGCATTATTGGTAACTCCTTTGCCTGTTTCCCTAGCACCATTATATATATATGTGTGTGTGTATCTGTTATTTTTAGTCAAGTTTTGAGATATCTTTTACATACAGTAATATTTATTTCAATGTACAGTTCTATAAATTCTTACAAACTATATAGTTGCATAATTACCATCATAATCAAGACACAGATCCATAGCATTTTGCATATAGCTTTCTTTTGGCATTGTTATAGTAGTGCTGTTTGTTTGGACACAGTTCCTCAATACTAGATTAAAAACTCTTTGAGAGCTAGGAACAGTACATAATGCTTCTTTACCCCTTTGTCCCCACCACAGAGGCTGAAAATATATGTGTTGAGTAAATGTGTTTATAAATCAATTAACCAATTGATACATTGCACTTTCCTACAACAGGTGCTACCTTGCACATCGTAGGTATAAAATATATCTTGGTTAAATTGTATAGAAAGCTGTAACTCTCAGTTTGTCAAAACTAGAGCCACGAAAAATATTTGAAATTCATTGCTTACCATCTCCTGTTTCTGCACAGAGCTGTAAACCCAAATTATTCTGTGGATTAATTACCCAATGGTTGCTGGTCACAGTGATATCAAAGACAAGCCAACCCACATCTAAAGCTTGGGTCTTTCTTGTGTCTAACAGGAACAGATCTGCATCCCTAGGGAGAAAAAAAAACAACAATAAAAAAGTTAAAAGTGTGAACAAAAATCATCATTTCCTATCCTTACGTGAAAACATTCCAAAAGCACTCTTTAAAATAACCAAAGTTAAAAGAAATAACAAAAGTTAATTAAAGAACAAGGGGAACCAGTGACTCAAGTGATGAGTAAATAAGATACAAAACCTTTATTATTGGGCCCCCAACCCCAATCTGGTGCAGATAAGTAATATCTGAAAGTAATTTCCATTTTCTTGCTCTTCACTGGCCTTAACAAACTGCCTTTGTGGTCTAGATTTGGTCTCTGATAATCAGTGTTACCTGAAACCACTATCTGTACATAGACTTCATTGGCAAGTTCACACTGGCAAGGATTAAACTGAAAAGAAATGGAAATGAAAGTAGCTACTCTAATTTGGATGATAAATGTGGGTTGTTAAAAGAATGGAGTGCAGGCAGGATATGATGCAAGCATCTGTTTTAGGGATGCTTTTCCTTTTTATTCATTTTTTATTATTATATTTTCCCATTTTTATAATATAGTTTTCAGATTTTTATTTCATTTCATTTTGATTATATATTTATTGTATGGGTACTAAAGGCCAAGAGAGGGTCTCAGACCACACCGCTGGATCATGGAAATCCATGAATTGAGCAGCAGGTGCACCCTCACTTGCTTTAACATCCTCCGCATGCGTAAGACTCCTGGGGTCAGTGACCAGTGACGGGGATAAATAAAAACTTGTTGTTTTAGAATAATCTCCACAGTGATTAACATTGATCTATCTTAACTTTAGCATTAAGTTTCCAACTGCATGGATATTTGTTGAATTGGAGTGAATTGCCTTATTTATCATTTCCTTACTACTGGCATCCTCGGAGCTAAATGGTACATTATTCCAATCTTGACAATGGCTCTTTCATATTGATGAAACTAAATGTCAGGTAGGTTAATGGTAAAACATTAGAACTTCTTCGAAGCAGAATAGAAAGAGACTATTATGCATTTTTATGACCTTTTATACTGTGCTGAATCTGGTTAAGGACATTATTTGTATGAGGAAAGTAAAGCTATGTCATAATCAGCTATGTTAAATACTGTTCTACTGTTTTTGCAATCTATCTGCACCACACAAGACACTTAGAAAATTGTTTAGAAAATGCAAAAAGCAATTTTTGAATAAAATCAAATCATGTATATATTAATTCTTTAAAAATATTATAATCGAAAATTTATTTTCAACAGAAGTAAAGATTCTTAATGTTTTTGGAAGCTACATCTTCACTTCTTTATTTCAACTCGATTTATTCCATCCTTTCATTAACCTAGAAAAGTTAAAATAAATGTGTTATGATTATTGAAACCATCCATCTATACTACTCCTACCATGCAAATTTTGTTCACCTTCACAATTTTATTTTTTACTTTTTTTAGGTTTTTATGTTTTTATTTTATTTCTGAGAGAGTGTGTGTGTGAATGGGGAGGGGCAGAGAGAGAGGGAGAGGCAGAATCTGAAGCAGGCTCCAGGCTCTGAGCTGTCGCCACAGAGCCTGACATGGGGCTCAAACTCATGGACTGTGAGGTCATGACCTGAGCTGAAGTCACACCTTCAACAGACTGAACCACTCAGGCACCCCTCTCCCTCACAATTTTAATTATAATGTTTACCAAAGAAGAGTTCCAGACACCTTTTCATTTCCAATATAGTACTCAGTTTGAGTTACCAAAGGCATATGACAAGCAAATACTACAATCCAGTGAAAATACACAATCAGTTCCCACTTGAATTTTAATGACCCATTATATTTATAGTGGGAAGGGATCAATCAAATTATCCATCTTCTCCCTAACTTGGAAAACTCACCAAGTAAACAGAATCCAAGAAAATGCAAATTATCATTAAATTCTTGAGATGTTTGATAAGCTTCTTATCAAATATCTGCAATATTCAAATTAATTTCATCACATTATTAGCTCTTAAACAGAAGGAGTTGCCCTGCAGCTTGGGAAATACACAAGTGCTACCCTGCTGTCAAAACTGCTTTCATTTGAATCACGGTATACATGTTTTACTAAACTCTGAAAAGCTTTTAATGTCAACAGACACTGGAAAAACAAAAAAGAACAAAGAGGTAAAATCTGAGAGCAATCTCCACTAATTAACAAAGATCTTTAGGTTGTTATTTATGTAATATTTTCCATTGTTTTTGAATTACGCTATTTTTCCAGAAAAGGAAATCCCCAGACTATCCATGGACAAGTCCCCAAATTTTCAAGTTTGGCTGTGAGGTAAATGGTTTCAGTTTTAATGCATGTATTTGAAAAAGCACCGGTCAGAGGATTCAATCACACCTTAAATATACGAATTTCAGAGATAAAACTTACAACTCATTGGAGGGGAAATCTAGGCAGATAGTATGATTTGGAAAATCCATCCATTTCTAGTCCCCCTCTGAAAAGTTATGACGTTTCCGCTGCTTTCATAAGTTCCACAATTTCCTATTCATATTCAAAGCTACTTTATTTTTGACTATAAACTCTATGTTTTAATTTCTCCTTTGTCCTTTTATAGAAGCTCTCTTCATTACCTACAGGCAACAGAATATGCTTTGAAAAAATCAAGTCTATTACTAATCAGCACAATGGTAACAATTCTGCAATTTTCACCCAAGTAGTACCTTTCATAACAGTCTCTTAAAAATAAATTCCTACCCGTTCTGTAGAAAATTAGATATGATTTCTTTTGAAGTATAAAATTACTCCACTAAAAAATGGAACTTACCTCATTGGAAATGCTAGAAATAATAACGATGTCTATTAACAGTATAAAATAAAGTAAATTAAAGTTGCCTCATCTTACAATTTTTACCTGATGTTTTTATAGAAATCCTTGAAATGTCTAATAAAAGATATTTGAAAATATTAATTTAATAGGAATATTGAAGTAGAAAATATATGTGTAGGAAAATATATTTTCTTGTAGAAGATCTAAATCCATAATAGAATTCTTATATATTTTTTACAATTATAATAATGATACCAAAAATAAAATCTGCATCCTAGCAAAGGCAATAAAGTTCATTTACATGGATGTATATAAGAAAATATTTCAGAATGGTAGTGTTAGTTCCTAAGGGTGCCATAACAGAGTACCATAAAGGAACCTGGGTGGCCCAGTCGGTATCAGACTCTTAATTTCATGTCAGGTCATGATCTCACAGTTCATGAGTTCGAGCCCCACATCGGGCTCTGTGCTGGCAGTGCAGAGCCTGCTTGGGATTCTCTCTCTCTCTCTCTCTCAAGTAAATAAATAACTTAAAAAGAAAAAAAAAAACTTTAAAAAAAGTACCATAGACTGGTTGGCTTAAACAACAGAAACTTATAGTCTCACAGTTCTGGGGGCTGGAAGTCCAAGATATCAGATGTCAGTAGGACAGATTCTTTTGAGGGCTGTGAGGGAAGGATCTGTCCCAGGCCTGTCTCATTTTCTTGTGGATGGCCATCTTCTTGTATCTTCCTATCATCTTACCTCTGTGTATGTGACTGTGTCCAAATTTCCTTTGTTTATAAGGCAACCCTAATTGCCTCATTTTAATTTAATTATCTCTTCAAAGCCCCTATCTCTAAATAAGGTCACATTCTGAGGTGCTGGAAGCTTAGACTTTAATAAATCAACTGGGGAAGAAGAAAGGGGGCACAATTCAGCCCAGAATTCTCTTGAATATTTTGTAAGTCATGAATTATTTTGGATGTGAATGTTCTATGTTTATTTATGTTATAGCAATTATCAACATTAAAATTTTTCAAAAACAAATATGAGAAAGTAAATTTATATTGACAAAAATAATTGATAGTTACTAAAATTTGTATTTTTCTTTTTCAGGTAGAATTTGTCTAGACTGTGATATAAATCACCAAAATAATTTCTTATTTTGTCTAGACTGTGATGTAAATCAGGAAAATAATTTCTTACACAGCTAAATGAAGTCATTATGCAGTTGTTAAATACAGGTATATTTAACAGATCAAGGATTTGTAGCATGCATATAGACCTCTTGCGTGTGAAATGAATATGTTAAAAAATAGTTACTCGCAGGTGAAAAATCATATGCACGTATGTAGATACATTTATAGGTCTGTACAAACACATTTGAGCAGATTTTACTTTAATCATGACCAGAGGTTTAAACATGTCTAGTCATGGGAAATCGGTGGGCTGTAGATACAGATTTGCAAGGATGCTTTTCATTTCACTGAGAGAGGAAAGAGTTTTTCCAAATATGTCTTGGGAGTCTCAAAATACCGGAAGGGTATAGACTCTACTATAGACTGAGCAGCAGGGGCCAAAATTCAGCAAACTTTGAATTGTCATCATTCTTACAACTCATCTGTAAATTTAAATTGATGGAATGAGAAAACTGAGGCTTTCTAATTAAGACAATAGAAGATATTAAAACTTAATTTTATCACCATTATACAACTATTAGTATGATGTAATGAAACAAGGATTTGTGGATCAGACGGGGCATGATAATTAACGAATTCTTCAGCCTCAATTTCCACAACGTTTAAAATATAGGATGGTAACCCCTGCCTTAAAGATTTTGTAAATATCAAAATGTAATATGATCTGAATATCTATCTAAATGAGAAGCAAACTATAGGTGGATTTTTACATGCTGTGTCTTAACACAGATGGCTCTAAATCGCTTAATTTTGACCTGTGAAGTTTGGGAAAGTATTACTTGGGGAGGCACATTACCACCAAGTAACCTGAATCAATGTTATTTGGGGATGCTTATAAATGTTAGTGATAGAACTGGTTATCACTAAAGGAGAAAGGTGGAAGAAGATAAAGGAAGGAGCAGAAGGGGGTGGGATGGGGGTGGGGAGGAGACTGTAAGAAGGAGGCAGAGGAAAAGAAGACACACAGAAATTTAGTAACTGTTCCTAGGTGTGATGTCTTGAAATCCAATTATTGGCTGTCTTTGTAAGTCACTCTTTAAAAATCACATGTATAGAAGCATAGAGTCAGAAGCTGCATTGTGGATATAACATTTATCCATCTAGAACAGCCTAAAAAAAAACAATAACAAAAAACGCATACATATCGGTGCTTTTGATAACAGTATTTCCAACGGCAGGATCATACACAGATCAAAAAATGCTATTTTTCAAACAACAGAGATGGACCTGAAGATGATGTGGTTTGTAATACTGTGGTATATGATGTAAAATACGGCTACAGCGATAGATACGATGTCAAACATGCATGTAAAGAGTTTGAAAGTTTTCACATACATATTTTGAGAGTGAAACAAAGACTATGACTCTCTTAATGAATATTTTCTACAACATGACTAAAATATAAACACATAATTATCTGCATAAGCTTTTTGTCTTATTTAACTGCAGTCATTATATATCTATATTTATAAATACATTATATAAATATTCCATTTCTCCCTCTAATTTTTTGGATTTGTTGGGTAAGGCAGATATCGTTTTTATATGATCTTATCATGATTATGTGTTCTCTTTATAATCAAATATATACAGTATCCAAACATGCCTTACTAGTAGCACACTATGCATGTGACTGTAAATGTTTGAAATGTTAACTTTCTCTACTGTCTAAATAACTGAGTAAAGAGAGTATTCTCATTACAAAACTAAAATAAAAACTATAACCAAGAATGCCTGACATGAAATCAGCTTGTCTGGGATTCTACCTCTGAAGGTAACCAAAATGTATTAAAGAGTACTAGAACTAAGCAGGATATAAATTACTTAGTCAAACTGTTATTTTATTGATGAGAAAATTTTAAAAGAAATCAAATTATTCCTTATGATTACTCAGGTAGTTGGAGGACCAGATCCCAGTTTCATCCATATTTCATTTTCATAATACTTTCTCATATATCATGGCAGCTCCCTTTAGTCGCAAACAATATTTTGACTGCTCTCCTTATACTGGAAGATGACACTGGTTTTGATTGGAATACTAAAAGGTTAAGCTGAGCCAACAGCCTAAAACAAGATGGTAGAATTGAAGCCGAGGAGTGACCTGAGACATTTCATAAATCTATTTACCCATCCATTCATTTATTCACTCATTCAACTTAACATTTATTGAATCCTAGTGTGGGTATAATACTACATCAGTTTAACTCAACTGAAGGAATCCTGTAAGTTTCTAGACCTGGTTGGCCACAAAAGAACTTTGGCTAATATTTGGAAATTAAAATTGAAGCAGTAGCCATATTTATGCTAGGAAGACTTCTGTACAATCAAGTGTTATTACAGCTTAGGCATGCTGTCAAGATTTGCTGGTTGACCTTATTGGTGTGGGGCAGCTGCTTCAGATCCCATTGAAATCTCCTTATTCAGTTTCTCTGAATCCAGCGTCAGGCATCTGGACACATCTATGAGGAAAGATTTGGTAGCTAGGAAATCATCCATATCATTGAAACTGGAGGACTGAAGATAGGTTCCAATTTGTCCTCATGGCTATCAAACCATCCTCACAGGTTCTACTTTGTCCTTCTTTCTCCCAGCTCACACCCATCTTTTATTCCAGTCTTCCCTGAGGACCTCAAGCCCAGCACCAAATGCAGAGCAACAACCTTAAGTAAACTGTCTAACTATCTTCCACAATTGCATAAGGTCAAATCCTACTCTAAATCCTTACAGTATCATTGTCTAGAGGAATTAGACAGCTACCTTGTGTTTGGTCAATTATATCGAAGCACTTACATCATAGGAAGGCAGTATTTGTCCTCACTGGAACAGGCATTCTGGATATAAATTTTCCTTCTCTGCCCATAAGGTTTCTGCCAAAATCACTACCCATGCACGTATAGAATATCTTATTAACTGTCATGTAATTTTAATACTGCTTCTAATCAAAAAGCTGATATAACAGCAAATAAAGTACAGAGTAGCTCATGTCATGGAATTCTCTTGTCTCACCATGTTTCCCATCACCTTGCAGCAGATGGCCACAGGACAGTGGAACAGCCTGTTTGAAGACTCATTTGTGCCACCAGCTGGTTGTCAGTATCTTCTGCAAATGGACTAATATCCCCAGAAGCTTTATATGCTATAAATCAGCAACCAATAGGAGACCATCTCTCTCGTAGCCCTCTCTCCTGAGACTAGAAATCATGGGGTGACAACAGCACTGGCTTTTCTCACTCACTCTTCCTGATCCAGCTAGCAGAAATTTTGCTGCTTGGGCCACAGATGTTGGGCTCTGATGGTCCAGAGCTCTTAGTTCCCAGTAGGGTAATGGCACCATTAGTCACCTTAGCAGTGGTCCATTAAATTAGCAATCAAGACCCTGGGGTCACTTTGGACTCCTCAGTGAATCAAGAAGCTGAGAAAGGGCTACTTTAGTCTGTGGGTTGATTGATCCTAAAAGTCAAGAGGAAACCAGGTTGATGCTACCACAGTATGGGAAAGGAAAATGTCTGAAATACATGACATCACCTAGGAGACTTCTTAGTACTCCCATGTCCAACGAAAAGTCAGTGGAAAACTACAGCTCAATGCAGGCTTTACTGCTAATGGCCCAGACACTTCAAGAATGAATACCTCATTTACCTCACTAGGCAAGGAACAATGACCAGCAGTAGTGCTTGGTGAAAACAAAGAGGATCGGATTACATAACAGAAGAAGGAAGTTATAAACACCTGCCTCAACCATGTGACCAGTTACGGAAGTGAAGGTTATAATAGTTACAAGTATTACTTTCTTATTTTGATATTAATGTATTTGTACACATACTAACCGATTCTTTTTTCCCTTCCCCCTCTCCCTACCAATTAGTTTAAGTACTTTTGATAGTAGCTAACTTTATATTTCGTATTGAAGTGACAGGATATCAACGGGGCAATATGACCCAGCTAGAAAAGGCAAGAACAACGTCCAAAGATGGATTTTTAAAAAAAGCAGAAAATGATTTTACTATTGTATTTTTTGGAAAGTGTGAGTGGCTACATAATGTATGTGTTTGTTCCAATTTGACAAAAATGGACCACTATAGCTTTATACTTTGTCAAATTAGCTCAACTGCAATCCAAACTCCCAGAACTCTCTTCCCTGTTTGGTTCAGTATTAAAGTGAGCCATAGGAGAAGTTTGTGAAGGAGTAGAAACAAAGTAGCAGCCAAGTTTAGGCTTGGACGATTGGTAGAGTGCCAGGCTTTCCTCCTGCTCACATGCATTGTTGCTGATCTGCCTGCTCACCTTGTGGTGGGGAACAGCTGGGCCCTCAGCTCTTCCAGCTTCCCCTGGATCTCAGCAACATCAGTTTCTCCAAATTCGGGCCCACAATTCCTCCTGCCGGATCACCCCCTTCACCTTCTGCACATCCTGAGCAAGAGGTATGTGAAGCTTACAGTGAAGTTTACCAGGTTCCGCTGCAGGTCACCGATATCCCTGAAATTGGAGTTTCTGAGAACTAGAATTGTTCCCAATGTCTTTGGAGTTTAAGCTTATCCTCCCATGTTTCAAGTTCTCCTCATCCTTTCCCACTCCACATCCATTTCCCTTCCCAGTTTCCTGTGCTACAGACTTTAGACCCATCACCAGATGCAAAGGCAACAGCCTCACATGAACTCTTTAGCCAGGTCTCACAACTGCAGAAAGACAAATCACTGTAATAAGTCCCTTATTCCTTATCATTCATGTGGTTCTATTTCTCTTATCTGAAACTAACTGATAGACTCCCTGGTATGCATTGAATGCATATACTATGTTGAAGTCCTAGTCCCTGGCACCTATAAATGTGATCTTATTTGAAAATAGGGTCTTTACATTGTAATCCAGTTGAGATGAGGTCCTTAGGGTAGGCTAGTCCAGTAGGGCTGCTTTCCTTATAAGAAGAGAAGACACATAGATAGACACACAGATGGAAGACAAAGATGAAATCAGAGATGGGAATTATGCTGACAGAAGCCAAGGAATATCAGGAACTACCAGAAGCTAGAGGAGGCAGGAAAGGATCCTTTCTTAGAGGTTTTGGAAGGAACGTGGCCCTACCAATACCTTAATTTTGGACTTCTAGCCTCCAGAATAGTTAGAGAACAAATTTTTGTTGCATTAAGCCATTCAAATTTTTTTTGTAACTTGTTACAGCAGCCCTTACAAACTAGTAACACTTCTCTAGTTGGGATATTTCATGTGTTAAATAGGAGGTGGTAGGCAGTATCAAAGAATGAAAATGTGTCCATAAGATTTGGTAACAAGGAGGCGGTTGGTAGATGATCAATAGAGTGGAATTATGGGAATCAAATTGCAGGAGTTGAGGGGTAAATAAATATAAGAATGTGAAGGAATTTAAAGCAAAGTTTTCTATCAGTGAGTTTGGCTAAAATGAGGAAAAGAGAAATAGCATGGAATTTGGAGCAAATAGAATCAAGTAGAGGAATTTTTAGTTAATGCAAGAGACATGAGAGTATTTATAGGACCTATTTAAATTCATATTTAGAAGAAAAAACATCTCGTACTATTTTTAACACAAGAAGAAATATGAATGTACAACACTGAAAATCTTCCAAAATAGGCCTGTATTTGGTTATTTCTCTATAACGCTGTCCTTGTAAACAAGCATGTAAAACTTGTTTATAGAAGAAATCACTTCTAGCAAAGGGAATCGGGTAAACTATCATGTATTGGATGAATCCTTGGATAGGACTCCCATTCATCTTTTGCTGAAATCTGTTTTATCCAGGGTACTATATCACAGACTTATAGCAAATAAATTCTTATTACTTAAGCAGAAAAAGTAGGACTCATGGATACTCTGATGAACCTTATTATTATAAGTCTACCTTTATAAAGCAAAGAATCATAGTTGTAGATAGAGTTGGTATCTGTTTAATTTCAACAATGACTTTCTATACATAGGTTTTGTTCAGTATTAGAAAAAATAATTATTCCCTTCAAGTTACCTTTCTGGGCTTGTTTTTTCTTATTTAAAAAGATTAAAATATCTACCCCTATTAATACATTGCAGGAATGAAAGGATATACAAATAAAAAAAATGCTATGCAAATTACTACCATTGCTATTTTCTTACTAAAACAATTTATCGCAGGTACATGTGTATATAATAAGTTGTGTGCATTATGCTTGATAGAATAATTAGGATCAGAAGTGATTAATGCAATTATTACTTGTGAAAGTTCTTTAATAACTTGTACTTACAAATTTTGGATATAGGCATTCATTCATTTAAATTTAGTAACATTTATTGATGCATATAATCCATAATTAACCTTTATCCCTAAATCAATTGGAAGAAAAAAATTAAGTGGAAAATTTACCAAAAGGAAGAAAAATTATTTATATAATCAATAACAAGAGATACTGAGAGGGTCATATCCTCCAGATTGTTATGATTTCGATGATATCTATTTCTATATGTGTATGTGTATATATACATATATTTTGAGAGAGAGAGAAAGGAAAAAAAAGAAATAGTTAACCAAGAGTATAACCATTCTATCATCTAACCAAGAAGCACTCAACCTACTCAAGAAAAGCTTTCAGAAACTGTCTGGAATATACACAGATACATTAGGAAGAAAAGTTGCATTACTTTATTTCCATAGGACATGAGCCTTACAGTCCACAGGACATCTCCAGTTTTTCCAAAATTTCTACTTTTATAAATATTTCACCTCCTTCCATCACTCTCTGCGTTTGGAAAGCTTACCAAGTCCAATAAAAATGTAATGATGGCCACCCAAGGAGAAAGCATACATCTTTATTTGGGTGTTTGACATACATACCACGACACCACTTAAGGAGCCTAAAGTCCGGCTTTGGTATGGAACACATTAACAAGGGGCAACGAATTAATAAATTATATTCTCTGGAGTTTATAATGTCAAAAGTTTCTCTCACAAGCAGCTTTAACACAAAAGTGTTAGAATTTGACTTGGTTAGCCAATTGATATATTCAAATGATTTTTTTCTACCAAAACAAATGTGAAATAATAAAATTCTATAAATCCCACGGGGCATCAATTTTCAGAATATCCGATGCAATGCTCTATTTACATTTCAAAGAAATAGACGCAAATTGGTAAAACAGCAATATTAGATGAAATTGGATGACACACGTGGCAAAATGGGAAAAAAAGTTCAATTCCCACTATGAAAGTTCAGTTTTCTCTCTGTGAAATTTTTTTTAATTGCCAAGATATTGTTAATGTGTAACAGGTTTCCTGGCATGATATCATCCCATATTTTCCCCCTGCAGAGAAATATAAACATGTGCTACTGGCTATATATACGGAGGCCCCGTCATTCAACAGGAAATAAGGAAGCAAGATGATCACACAGATAGTCCCACCACTTTTAATGTCCCCTCATCAATGAGCGACGTGTCCAAAGCACCACGCACCCTAAACTCAAAGAACTCTAAAAGCTCTTCTATGCTATGATTCTTAGGACCCAAAATATGAAATTAGTCAAAGAAAAATTGACTTGAGAGAACTTTATTTCCATGTTTAAATTTATAACTTAAATCTTTAAAAAGAGCAGAATTTCCTGGGGCACCTGAGTGGCTCAGTCGGTTAAGTGTCCAACTTGGGCTTAGGTCATGATCTCACATTCATGGGTTCAAGACCCGCATCAGGCTCTGTGCTGACAGCTCAGAGCCTGAAGTCTACTTTGGATTCTGTGTCTCCCTCTCTCTCTGCCCCTCTCCTGCTTAGACTCTCTCTCTCTCTATCTCTCTCTCTCTTTCTCTCTCTTCCTCAAAAATAAATAATATTTAAAAATAAATCAATAAAAAGAGAAGGATTTCTCAACCTCAGCTTTATGCACATTTTGGGATCAGATCATTCTTATTGTGTGGAGGTGCTGTCCTGTCCACTGTAGAAGGTTTATCCCAGCATTTTTACCCACTCGAGGCCAGGAGCACCCCATCTTCTCACCCTCACCATCTGTGACAATCAAAAATGTCTCCAGACATTGCTAAGTGTTTCCTGGGGGGCCAAATCACCCTAGCTGAGAACCACTGAAATAGAATGCAAATCCCCATGCAGTGAAGAAATGCAAGCTATCTTTGTGTGCCTACGATCCTGTACACTTAGTAAAATGTCATCAACCACCAAGTGTCCTCCTCTGCTCTACTGCTCTCAAGAGCCCATGAAATCTTCCCGAGTGGACACTGTCAATGTACACTCTGAAGTACACCCACAGAAGAATCGCAAATCTTAGAGACGCAGGATGGGGGAGATGATGTAAATATGAAGCTGACTGTGAACTGGAATGATGACAGCTTAACTAAATATATCCAAGGAGTGAAGGTGGCTAATGACATCGAGCAGGCTAGCTTCAGATGTTTTTGCAATGGAGTACAAAAATTTATATTCATAGCAGAACATTAGGGAAAGGTTGAGTTATACGTAGTACATTTATACATATATATACACACGCACATACATAGGCATATATATGTGTATACATATATGTGAAAAAATTAATTCAAGTAAAGCATTTAGTACAGGGCTAGACACATGGTGAGTGCCCATTAAATAGGTAAGTGCTGGCTACTGTTCTTAGTAGCAGTAATACTGGCATTTATAGTTTTATTTGTATTATTTAATTTATACATTTAAATATTTAATGCTTAGGAATATTTCTTCTAGGACATGCCTCTCTTTCTGTTTCCCTGTCTCTCTGTTTCTCTCTCTCTTTCTTTCTCTCTCTCCCTCCCTCTCAATTGCTCTCTCCCTCTGGCTATAGAAAATTCCTACTCATCTCCAAAGACCCAGCTCAAAGGTGCACCCCTCTTAGTGGATTCTCCTAAGGTCCCTCACCTTCCCACATGAAGAATTAATTTCCCCTTCATTTGTATTTCCACAACACTTAGTGCATACTTACATCATAGTGCTTAGCACATTGTATTATAGTTATTAAAGGCTGTGTGCGGCAGGCCCACCACAGTCCCTGGCCCTCGGGCTATGAGCTTTTGAGATTTTATTTACTCGGCCTCCTGTCCCTTGTGCTAGCTACATGGTAGGAGCTCAGCAAAAGCATGCCGACCTCAGCTGAATTATCTGGAAAATTCAATCATGTGGAAACCTCATTTCCCAATAATGCCAGATATATGAGGTGTGACTGAAGAGCAATGCCTTCTATATAGACGTTGGGGCTGTCAACCTTATATGAAAAGATTAAATCAGCAAAATGATGCAAAGTGTGTTAACTTTTTAACCAAGAAAAATAAAAATCTGGATAAATATCAGAACGCTCTGCTAAATTGCACACATTTAAATATGAGTAGGAATAAATGGGGGAGGTGGGAGATGGTAGAACTATAATAAATCATTTGAAGACTTTTAAGTCTTGCTAAGATAAATACATGTGAAAGAGATGACATAATGGATCTTTTAAAAAGTTTGATTCATTAACACTGTCACAAAATTCATAGACTTGATGGTTAATAGATCAAAGTCTTGAGTAGAAAACTTGTCTATAAAATATCAGTCTGAATTACTTCAAGAATCCCACCATAACGCTCCTTGATAATACATTAGGGAAAGTAAGTCTTATAGATGGGAAATGTATATATGCATTATCGAATGCACTGTATTAAAAAACACAATCTGCACTGGCTTTACAATTGTTTTTGAGTTTAATTCAAAACATTGAATAAAGGGAGCCTGGCTGGCTCAGTTGGAAGAGCACACAACTCTTGATCTTGGGGTCATGAGTTTGAGTCCAACATTGGAAAGATAGATTACGTAAATAAATAACCTTTTTAAAAATTAATTTATTTATTCCGAGGCAGAGAGAGAGAGAGAGAGAGAGCAGGGGAGGGGCAGAGAAAGAAAAAGAAGCAGGCTCAGAGCTGTCAGTACAGAGCCCGACAGACATGGGACTTGATCTCACAAAACCATGAGGTCATGACCTGAGCCAAAATCAAGGGCTGATTTAGCCACCCACTTAGCCACCTAGGCACCTCTAAATAAATAAAACTTAAAAACAAACAAACAAACAAAAAACTAAGTAAAACCCATAAGCCTGAAGATAGAAGTTTTAAGAGGTGACCCTCGCTTTTAAATTGGTCAGAGGTACTAGTTTCTTATGCCCATTTTGGTTCTTAATTTAGGAAATATATGAAACCGTAGATAATATATACTAAACAAAATATAATGATAATTGAATTTCAAAAGTACTTTTTAAAATTGAAATTATGTCTGTTTTAACTGTGATCACATGATTTATAAATTAAGTATTTTTAATCTATTTCTCCTCACCCCTACAAAATTAAAGTTTAGGCTCCCAGTTGCAGAAAAACTTACCTTAGTATAGAGGAAAGAAAAAAAGTATATTTCTTTATCTCTCTTCTTATTCTGTGGGGGAAAATGCCTTCCATGGCTTAATTAAAAATAAGAGCTACTTATTGTTAAATGCTGGTCATTAGTTTTGTTTTGGTTTGGTTTTTGCCCAACTCAACCTTGAGAAGTTGTAAAGAAATGAGTAGCATACAGTTGTTTCATTATCATCTCTCTCTCTCTCTCTCTATTAGAATTATGCTTATTTCCAATTTTAAAAATAATGTTTGTTATAAAAACTTTCAAAAGTACACAAAGGGGTAAGAATTAAAATTTCAAACCCAGAAGCCTGGAATAAACACATGGTGCTTCCTTCCGATCTGCATTCCACATGAATTTATTTAAAATTAGTATAATTTATATCACACTTTTAGTCGACTAATGTTATAATCTGAGAACCTTCCAGTGTTATCCAATATTTTTAAAACCCAATTTCTACTTGCTATATAAAGGACAGCATCTCCATTTTCCAGAAGACAAAGTGTAACTTCTTATCTTCTGTTTAACAGTGAACTGAAATGTTCTCAACTTATGCAACTGCCGACAATAATACTGTAATAAACACTTATATGTGAATCTTTGTCCATTTTGTCTACATCTCTGACATTCCTATAAAACAAATTCATAAATAAGTAATCTCCCATCTCCACCACTCTTTAGCAGTATTTTAAGTAAGACCTTTATTTACCATTTGCTTTCAGGGACAAGTTCAGAGACAGCTTCAATGATGTTGCTGTGAAGTTAGGTGGTATTCATTTCATTATTAAACTTAAAAGCATACCAGCTCTTTTTATATGAATTGAAGATCAGGTGATTTTTTATTAAGTAAAGACAACTGGCATCATATTACTTTCTTGATATTTACATAAAAATAGGTGTCAGTAAATGGTAGCTATTATTATAATAACCACCTACTTTTGGTTAACCTACGTATGCCATCCTCTAAACTCTAGTAAACTAGATGCTCCTACTGAGCTATATGAGTATATATTGGCCATTTATAAAGTATCAACGATGGTCTTTATACTGTCATAAGCACTAGTTCTTCCCAAATCATCTGAAATACTTTTATTGTCTGAAATACTTATTATTCCTTTTATTCTTCTCATATTTGTAAACGGAGACCCTAAGATATACAGCCATTTCCCCACAGGGAAGTTCCAAAGTCCATGCTGTTATTGCTATATACATTACTACTTTCTGTGGTGGCTGAAATCCTACATAGAAACCTAAAGTATTCTAAGAATTGCATGTATTGTTTCTTTATTGTCCATCCCTTAAATTTATTTCTTCAGAACAAAAGGGAGAGTACAAAACCTGAATCCTAGATGTATAGACAAGAGCATAGGACTGCATCTTCATACACTGTAGATTAATGAACCCCTAGCAATGGGTGAATACCAATTTCAAAGAAGAGGAAAGCATTTTGCCAGAAAATCTCTCACCTGATCAACAGAATATAAAATTGAAATGTAGGGTATATATGTGTGAGTTTGTATGTTTTGGAGATTGAAAATGATAATTGGCAAAAACAAAACCCACAGAAACTAATAAGTATAGCATAAAATTACAGGATGATTTGGCAACAATATGTGATGTAGATTTCGAGAGTGTGAACTTGATAGAATGAATATGGAAATGAATTTACTGAACTGAATTTTGATAAATGCTATAAGTAAGTTAGATACCAACCTATTCAATCTATTCCATCCTAGAGTTTAGAATATCAAATACAAATATTTGAGAACTGATCAATACATACATGTATTTTAGAAATCATATTTCAAAGATATAGGGAAAATATCAAGGACATTAGGAAACCCAGGATCTTATATTTAAATACATGTTAAAATAAGTAAAGCCTTAGCCAAATTATACTATGAGCACTGAAAAAACACGCAAATGTAGCTGTAGAAACACTGAGAGTAATATTTTTAAAATCAAGTATAATTAGAGAAATAACAAAGTTTCAAAATAAACAAATGTCCATTTTTAAAGAAATAGGAATTCTCAAAACTGTGAAGTCTGATAAACTAAGCAACACCCATAAATATTCCCAAATGTGTTATTCATAAAAATCAGCATGGTTCATCAGGAGTGAATCTACAAATTATTATCAATAGTTTCTTCTATTAGTCTTTTATTTTCATCATGTGTATTATGTCTTAAATTATACAGTTCACACACTTAGAAAATAGAGGTGAAAAAAAAGTTAAATGGATGGCTAGTTCAATGGATAACATTCAAAAATATCCTGAGCAGACAGAACAATAGACCTAATTACAAGTTAAGACTTCAAATTGTGATAAATGTAAAAGTCTTATTTAGATTCAAAGAATCAATAAGCATATTCCAGAGGTAGAGATTTGGTGTACCAGTGGTTCCTGCAAAAACCACTAAGGTGGTTATGAAATAACCAACTACAAGTTCTGTATGAATAACTATTGTGAATGACAAAAAATAGAGATAATTCAAACATTTTAAGCTATGTTAATGGAGTACTACCCTGATCTTGGGCAATAATAATTTGAAAACTATAATTCCTATCAAGCAAATTAAGGCTGAGGATTGAAAAAAAATACTTAAGACACTATCTTTTCTTTAAGGAGCTCACAGTCCAAGTGTGGAAACGGACACAGAAAAAGAGAATTATAAATAAAATATTTGTTAGTTATAGAAATATAATTAAATAACACATGAAGTATTATTTTAAATTCTCATCACTTAATTTTAAGACACCATAATTACTTAGTATTAAAAAATAATGTAGTATGCCAGGCTCTGTCTCTTAACAACAACAACAAAAAACTTAGTATACTCCTTTTATAAATGAAACCACTGGATTGAGATTTAAACAAATAAATGAAAACTCACCCACAGATAAACAGCTAGTAAGTGTTAGAGTTAAGAAAGGAAAACTGATCTTTGTTCCATAGAATTACTGCTGTTAAAATAAGATCAGCACTTAACAAAGGACTTCCTGCGAACCACTATTTCATGGGCATTAAGCATTATGCACTCGAAGGAAAAGGTTCCATAATCAGATATTTTTGAGGAAGACTACGTTTCTTTACTTATAAAACCTTTCTAAGACTTTAATATTATGATATGCATTGTGAATCTCCTAGACAATGGTCTAAAGGGTAGGATTTTCGAATGCATTTGACCTCAGAGGCTTTTTATTCTTTTTTCTTCATTGAGTATTATGAGGGGCTAGTGTCCCATTGAACATCCATTGGGAACTCTGGCACTCTCCAAAACCAAGAAAAATCTAAATATCGGGACTAGAAATATTCAAGGAGAGGGAGGAACCTCGGAGGGGACAAGATGGTCGTCTTTAAATATCTGTCTCATCAAAGAAAGACTTTTTCACCAAAGGGAAGATCTAGATCTAATGAATGGAAGCTACTAGAAAAAGATTTCACCTTAAAATTTCAATTAGAGATTCAAGAAACAACGTACGAGAGCTGCCCAACAAAGGTGGCTCATCATCCATAAAGGTGTTACCCAAGAGATTTCTTCACTGGATGAAAGGTCAGAGAACTGTACTGAGCTTTCTTTTCAACACTTCTATTTGATGGTTCATTTGCAGTAATTATCAACTGAAGTTTTCATATATTTAGTATTTCAGATTATCTGTCTATTTTGGCACCATGTTGAATTAACCATTTTATAGATAGAAGACATACAGGTTAACAGTCAGAACCTGTTTGCGAATAGAATGCCTTACATTAAAATACACACAACACGCATGCAATTTATATCTACGCCAGTGAGAAATAAAAGGTCTCCTCTCTAACTTACACAACAGCAAGTGATTTAAATCATTTCAATTATTAATTTTGTGTGTGCAGACTAAAATGAAAGTTTTCTCATTTACAAAATGAGACAGGGGACTAGAAAGCAAAACTGGGGAAATATGAGACCGTCCTGTGTACAGTTTGGTGTTAGGAGGAAGGAGAAGCTGGGGAATGCGGAAGGCACTTTTCAGATCCACTACTCTGACTTTCAATATGTCTACCCCTGGCTTCAAGTGTCGTTATACCTAAAGAAAGCATGGTATGATAGATCACATGGCTATCAATGGACTTTACTACAATTTGTTTGCTAGGATAGTAGTAAGACATAAAGTTGTTACCTATTAGTGTATTCCTTGATGATCTGATATATGCTAATCTTAATTGTTTCATTTTCAAATCGACTATTACTCTGGTCCTTGTATATCCGGAATTCAGCTGCTGTCACTGCTTCCCCATGAGGAATTTGAGTCAGATCAAATCTGAATTCTTTGTAATGCCTTCGCTGGTGAGAAAAATCCTTGTCTCTTTCAACTGGAAAAGAAAAAAAGCGGGGCGGGGGGGGATGGAATAAAGTTAATCCTTTATAAAGTATGCAAATTAATGGTAAATTGGTCAGCTTTGAAGATGAAAACAAGCAAGTAGGATATTATAAACCTGGGAAAACACTAGGCACCACAGACTCATGCATGTTTCCATTTGAAGGAAATTCCACAAACCAACAGCTTTTATTTCAAAAGCAATATAACCTCTGTGGTTTCATTCAAATTCCTGGATCCTAAATAGAAAGGTTATCCAAAAATGTTTTAAAAAGCAAAGGTTGTAAAATGATTGCTAGTATTTTTATCAGGTACCAGAACACAGAAGGGTTCATACAGGAATTAGGAATATGTTATAGAAACCCCCAGGGTTCCAGGTGAAGTCGGTGATGAGATTTAGCACAGCTGAGGGAGGAAGATAGGAAGAGGACTGAGAAATTGCAGGCACAGAAGAACTATGTTTATGACATTGCAAAGGTCAAGTAAATAAAGCAAATTCATGTTCACTAGAGAGATTATTTCTAAAATGCCTTCCCCAGAAAAGTTTTTTTCTCTTTCAGCAAATGAAATGTCCTTCTTTTATTAAATTAAAAAAAAGCACTCTTATTACTTCTTATAGACTGTTTAGTACAACCTCCTTATCCATGGGGCAGCATAAAGCCTTCCAAAGACCTCTGTCTGTTCTTACTCAAAATAGAGAGGAAAACATATTTTCCCCCTTCAGCAGCCTTCCCACCAAGTGAAGTCAGAGAACTTTTCCTCTTGGGAACATTATGGAATGTTGAAGAAATCAGGACAGTAAGTGTCAGGCATATTATTATATAACTTGGCTTTGTAAAATAGTATATTATTTGATACAGTCTATATCCACTGAATACCAAAAACATTCTTAAGAAATTATCTATGCAAATGGCTCATGTTTAGTAATGCACTGCCATTTGGTGGAGTTATGTTTCTCAGTATTGGTAGTTTTCTCAAAATCTCTCTGTTATCTAAGATAAAATAGGTCAGGATCACAAAAATTACATGGCAAAGCGCTGGACACAAGGTGCCTCACAATTACAGCCTGTAATAACACTAGTACGTGTTTCCAGCGATGTGTTTCTAATAATGTGTTTCTTAATTTGCTAAAATTTTGTTACGAGAAGATAAAAAAATGTGTAAGTTGCATAAATGAATTCATAAGTTTCAAAAATTACCTGAAGACAGGAAAATATATTTAGGTGGATCGCTGAAATCATGACAATGCTGCTATACATATATGAAACTTGGGGTCTTAAGGGAGAGAAAGGAATAAGGAACATATAAGAGGGTCAGGACCAACCAGAAAGGTGGGTGGAAGTCAAGGCTGCTAGAACTCTCAGTTCCAGGACCAGATGGGTTCCATGTCTAGAGGAAGCTCATGACAAAGGAATGCCTGATTCCTGGCCTTCATCTCAAAACAATCTTCAGTTTATTTTCCCCAGGACTAGGAGGTGGTTTAGGAGAGTGAGGAGCTCATCTCCATCTCCACCTCCCATTTCTAAGCCAGAAAAGAAAAATATTATCTGCACCTGGCCCCGTGAAACTGGACAAGAACGGTGCTCTGGCTGTCTGGATCATGCTGACACCATCTCAGCATGAAGTTTTATTTTCTTTTAAGTATCATTATCTTGGTCCTAAGAGAGGTCTGCTCCCAGGGAGATCAATAATCAACTTCTCCCTGAAGAAGGAAGACAAACCCATTTTTAGGATACTATTTTGGTGCACAATTTAAACCTCTTCTCTGTCTAACCTTCTGCTGGCTATAGCTTAGACTGGTACGAACGTATCTCCCTCGGTTCTGTTTGTTCACCCTCCTGACTCAGAGATGTGACGGGGAAAGCGTAAGGGTAGAAAATGCCTACAGACTGGATATCTAATAACTGAAAGTGCCTTAAAACTTGCCATATTAAAACTTGCTGATGGGGCACCTGGGTGGCTCAGCCAAGTAAGCATCTGACTTCAGCTCAGGTCATGATCTCACGGTTTGTGGGTTCAAGCCCCGCATTGGGCTCTCTGCTAACAGCTCAGAGCCTGGAGCCCGCTTCAGATTCCATGTCCCCTTCTGTCTCTGCCCCTCCCTTGCTTGCTTTCTGTCTTTCTCTCTCTCAAAAATAAATAAACATTAAAAAAAAAAACAAAACTTGCCGCAACTTTTGTTTACAAAGACCCAAATTTAATTTACTGCAAACTTATCCTTGTCTAATCTTCATTATATTCACACACAGTTCTAAGCATTTCATTCATATTAACATATTATCCTTTTAACAACCAAAGAGGTATGTTCTGTTATCATCCCCACTTTGAAGATAAAGAAACTGAGGAGGCAGGGAGCATAAAGACCAAAGAATATGAACACAAGTAGGTGAGGCCAACAAGCTATGTTCTTATGCTGCTTCTGCTTGTACATTATTACCTTGTCCTAATTTATTAAATATTCATGTTTTAATAGAGATCTGAAACCTCATATTCACAAGCCCAAAATCCAAAATGCTCTGACAACTTAATGTTTGGCTTCAAGTTAATCTGGCAGGAGAACTGGAAATTAGCTGATTTGAGGCCATTTAAAGTCTCTATTTATCCCACTCTCTATAAATATTTATTGCTTTGCTGCAGAAATGTTCGTGTGTTTGACTAGGTTGCGCTATTCCAGACTCTGCTTGAGGAGTTCCATCTTTTATGATGTATAAACCAACCAGCAATTCAAAAATGTATTTTTCTATTTTTAAAGTCAATATTTAAAGTTCTAAATAACAATCATCATGTAATTTTTCATGAAGACCCATTTTTTCATTTGAGATTTAGACCAAAGAAACTATGGTCCTAGAAACAAGGCCTGAGACATGAGGTTGTTAGGATCCAATCTAAAGCACCCACCTGCATAAGGCAGGTAAGTATTGAATTCATATTATGTAAAGTCATCTACTGTTCTGGAATCCCCTGTGAGATGTTAATATAATAAAGTGGAAAGCTAGAATTTCAACTGTTGTTATAAAATTTCAGTTTTCAAATCCAGGCCATTTAACCTAACCCCTTAAGGGGGCAAATTTTCAAAGAGTTTAATAAAATTTTATATTAAATATACCACACAAAATAAAGTTGCAGTGCAGATTTGTCCAATGATTCAAATTCCTATATCCTATTGCTTTGAATTATAATTGCACTAGTAAATTCCATGGGACATGTTAGAGTGAATAATGGAATAAAAGTTACATTTATATAGCTTTGCACTCCTAATGATGCTCACGAATACTCACAAGGTAAGCTCAGTTACCTCAAAGAGCAATTCTAGGAAGGTGTGAGATATTAATATCCCTAATTTAAGAATAAGAAATTGGGTGATGACAGCTAGGCGGTAACAGATGTCTGTCTTCTAAAGCTCATTATAAATCTTTGTTCGATGTCCATACCACCTACATAATGACATCCTACAGTTCTGTACTAGAGACTAGTTCATAGCTAGTATATTTACACAGTGTTTCTCTGCAATCAAGGATTTGATCAACAATAGTTAATCAGCATCTAACACAAATAATGCTTGATGCAAAGAAGTAATTCAAAAAATACTAAATCAAAGACTATATGAATGGATCAAAATCTGGCTCTATATGTTCACTAAGTATCATCTTGCTTCATTACCCGTTGACGAAAGACAAGATAATTTCTTTACCTTTCATTTGTTTGGCACATATTTGTTTATTCCTTACAACCTTACTTATGTTTGTAAGTTTCTATAACTTGCCTGAGAGCCCACAAGGTATAATTGGGAAAGAGCAAATTCTATTCCACAGTCAAAATTTCAATTCCTCAGCCCTCCTCAACACAACACTGTATGTATGTATGTATGGATGGATGGATGGATGGATGGATGGATGGATTTATTTTTTTTTTTTTTCTGGATGTGTTTTTTTTTGTTTTATCTCATGACTACTCAGCAAAGTTGCTCTTTCAGTGCTTCATTCTTCTCTGTGATGCTTCTACTTAAGAGAATGCCATATTTCTGGACTATGCTCATTCTTCTAGGACACAGTGCCTCCAATCTTGATCTGGGTAAATGTTGTATTATATTCACTTACTGAATATTGATTCCATTTTTAACTGAAGACGTTTTATGAATAAACAAGTGATTGTATTCATATCTTGAATCATGATTATTCATAACTTGAATAATACTTAATATCATATAACAACTATATTAGTATGCAAGTTCATTCTTTTACTACAACCTTATTTTAAAATAATTATAACTCACCAGCTGGATCTCTCCATACTCCCACTTTTTCTCCACCAGATCTACCAGCAAAACAACCCTCTCAAACATACAGACATGTTTTCTATCTCTTAAGTGTAAGTTTTTTATAGGAAATATCCTTGTGTTATTCATATCGATGATATTAAGCATTATCTCACCATATAGTACAATGTGTTACAACCCACTGCAGTTATAAATGTCTTGAAAAGCTTAAAAGATAAACAAGTAAACAAGAAAAAAAATCAGAAAAATATATACAATTTTTGCCTTTTTTATTTCATATTGTATTAAATATTTGGTCCCTTCAATCTATATTTTAATTTGTGTTATATCAACTAAATGCCATGAGTTTCCTTAATCATCTTCATAATTTCTAATTATCATTTCTAATAAAGTCTGTATTACCAGATTAAAACATGTATGACTCCATAAAATCATAATTACATTCTGCTTTGGTGGTAGTGAGTATTTACTCACTTAATTACTAGACAAACAGAAAACAAATGGAAAAACAAAAAGGAAGGCAAGAGGGTTAGCTCATCGAAAGCAGACTCAGATTTGTCAAAGGGGTTAGAATGACAAATGTTAAAACATACTGAGGTCAGGAAGTTGACCCTTTAGTGAAGACCATCCTTTATCTCATATCATAGATACCATTTCTCTCATGTGAAGTGAAAAAGAGAGTTTGCGAACAAACATAACTAGATTTAAAACACACATCCTGTATCAATTCACCTATGAGAATTGCATTTAAAAAGAGAGCACAAAGACCTGCCCAGACTGCCATGTTCCTAGCTGCTGATATATCTAACAAGGTTCAGAGGCTATGTTTTCAGCCATATATATATTACACTGATGCCACACTCTCCTCTTTATGATACATGCTTGTTTTGAAGACTGCTAGTGTAAGCTGGTGAATATCACCATAAAAGTGAAATAAGCCCATCAACATTGGATTGTTTATTTAAGATGATGGTTGCCAACAGTGCTCTCTACAAAAATTAAAAAGAGTTGCTTTACTGCATATATATATATGTATATATATATACACACACACAACATGTATATACATAATACATGCAGACTCAGAGAAAATAAGCCACTAATAAGTCAGCAAAATTATAAAGTTTATCACACAAAATACAATCATAACGATGGCAGTGAATAATCACTTTCAGGAAGCAGGTTTTTGAATACTGCAAACATTTCCATCTATGTGAACTACCAAGAGCAACTGAAAACTCGCCTACCTGACAGAATCATAGAATTAATTTATTAACACTATTTGGTTTTAAAAAGTGGGAACATCAAAGCATAAAAAAGGTAAAATATGAATCAAAAGATTCACATTCCATGATTAATGGACTGACAGTAAAAAGCAGCAGACTGCCTTATATAAGCACCAAATTACATTCTAAGTGCTGTCAGTTGCTAACGTTTAGCAAAGATTAAGCTTCTTGTGTTTAAAGACAGACATTGAAACCTTTTATTGCTGAGATACAACTGAACAGAAGTTGATGACTGACTGTAAGTCTTTCTTTTTTCCAAACAGACACCCCTCTGAATGTCTTTATCATTAATAGAAATTGGATAGAAATGTCCTGATTAAAGATTTTCACGTCTACAATATCTGAAGAGTAGAATTAATTAACAGAAGATTGAAGTTTTATCTCTTCTGCGATGTATCTGCAGTCTTACAGAGATGCATTCATGGGCAGTCAGCCTTAATCTCCCACACAAGGGCTCTAACTTGGAAGACACAAATAGAATCAGTAGCTGCAAGGCAAAGATAGCATTCTCCCAGGAGCCTAGCCAGCTGTTGAAAGACTACAGATCATTGTTTGCTGCCGAGTGCAAAAAATCATTAAGAGATTACTCATAGAATTATTACTTATCTATGTTGCATTTTAAAGTTAAAGGGGGGGGGGAGATAACATGTGACTACCAAGATGTATCGCTTCACAAGACGTCCTTCACTGACTAGTCCATTGAGAAATATAAACTGGTCCTATAAAGGCCTATTCATTGATCAGTGAGTGCACATGTACATGTTTCTTTAAATGGATAACCATTCCGGAGAGTATGGTAAACTCCAGATTCCCGAAATCCTAAGAGCCTCTTGACACCACAGTCATGTTTGACCTGAAGGAGAGAAAATCCCCCCCCCCACCGAATGTGCTGTTTCAAAGAACAATTTCAATTGACTTTCAAGTGTCTGTAGTTAAAATACTCTTACTTGTACTCATAAATGCTTCATAGATACAGTTTTAGAAAGAAGGAAAAGAAAGGTCAGGTGGTTAAATATTTTAAATATCTTAATGAAATGGCTAAACAAATAGATTTCCTGAATTTTGAAAGCTCGTAATTTTGAAATTTATGAAATTTAATTAAGGATCCAATATCTGAATTTTATTTTGCCTTAATAAATATAAGCACTATAGGAACACAAAAATTCAATCTTCTATGAAGAGAGCTTTAGAACAGAGTGAAGATGGTACCGTACTCTCCTGGGCTTCAGATTGGATGAGCCCAGCACTCAGCACTCGGTGTTACTAGAATATTATACTGATAACTTTTTACATATCAAGCATTGGCATGAAAATGGATATATTTAACAGTAATAAATAAACAACAGTAACAATTAAGTAAGTTTTGATTTCATAAAAGCAATATATATCGAATTTTTGGTCCTTCTCCCTTATTTGATGCAGTCCATCTCCTGGCTATCAGGTGGCTGGTTTCTTTTTCTCATCTTGCACATATACTCATCTTAATTATCCCAAAAATAGCTACCATGCTACTTCTCCATTTATTCAATCCCAAAATATTTATCAAATAATTGCTCTGGGTCAAAACCTAAAACCTAAGGAGATATAAGAAGAAAAGGGATAGGAGCCCATGATAAGAAAGAGAGACACAGAAAAGTACAATTGTGATACAACTGTGTCGAGGCTTTCAGGGATAAGGGTAATATAAGGCAAGATCATAAAAGAAGGAAAAACACACTGTACAGGAGGCTTCAGGAGGAGATCATTTTGAGCTTTGTCTTAAAGAAGTTTTGCCAAATAAAGTGTTCATATAGATGGAAATAGATTTCAAGGTTTATGGCCAAAAACCTTAATGAATAATAAATAGTTCATTGTCACTGCACAATATGGAGTCTTGAGCATTAGTAGTGCAATATGAGGAGTGGTAAGAATTTACTGGGAATGGATCAATGGTCTCCACTATTCCCATCCCCATTAATGCATTCTATATTCTAACAACTAAAGACAGGAAATTATATTTTGTAATCATTATCACAGGCAAGTATATAGTCAACACTCAATTTTGAAAGAAAATTTGATGAATTAATGATTCCTCAATAATCCTCTTCCTTTTCTAAACTTGATAGTTTTCCTTACTTTTTTGTCTAACTAAAATGCTTTCTCTACTTTAAGAGCCCCATTGAAATCTCCATTTCCAGGCCACAAATACTACTTTGAAATTTTCTGTCCAAGTTAATTTCTCCTGCTGGGGACATTTTCAGAAACTGCACACTTTTTCTGTACCTCCCTTTTGATAATGGACATGACATAATGCCCTACTTAAGAGTGCTAGATTTTAAGTAAAAACAAATCAAAACTTGAATTTGATCTTATTTACCTAACTTATTAAAGAGTGTAAAATTAGGAAACTTATTTAATATCCCTATGTTTTTCTTTATCCATCTTTAAAATGGAGATAGATAATTAAAGACCCACTCCAGAGTCTGTTGGAAAGGTTAAATGATGTTTGAGAGAAATTTTGTGTGCCTGGAACACAGCAAGTTCTCAACAAGTGTAGATATCATATTAGTCACTTTCCACTTGCATTGTAATTATCATATCACCTTATAAGTACCCAATGAGTAAGATGTTTTAGAAAAATATTGATGCTTTCTTTTTGTTTTTTGTTTTTTTTTAGGATGGACCTTTTTTTTTTTAACAATTTATTGTCACATCAATTTCCATACAACACCCAGCGCTTATCCCAACAAGTTGTTTCGTCTCTTACCTTCATATTCCTGCATAAACCCAAAACAGAACTTTTTTCTATAGAAAATGGTCAATAAAAGTTTAATTATAGAATATTGCTACCTGTCCTAAGACACAGCCATTTTCATCATCAAAACTTCAATTTGTTTTTCTGGAATAGAGGTATGTTCATAAAGGGAATTAATATTATTGGTTTTTAAATTTGTTACAGTAGCATTACAAATCTTCAGGTTACAGCTAGATTTTTACAAGGGTGGATGGATACAAAATAATTGTATTTACTTGATACCTTGTTTAGATATCTCACATCTGCAAGGTAGAGAACAGAGCTGCACATAATTTGACATTCACATATTGCCCATTAGTCCAATCAAATTTGCCGGTTCTGACACATGTCTTCTTTAAGGGAGTCTGACAGTCACTTAGTTATTTTTATCGCTAAGGATCAACAATGTATCCTAAAGCACAGAAAATATTTTGTTATTGTTTTTATTATAAGCTTTTTATACAAGAAATTATTAATGGGAATTTAAAATAAACATTCATCTTTTGTGGGTTGAATATTAGTATTAAACTTCAAAAATTAGTTTATAGTAAATACAGAAGATAATACCTGATTAATTCACTTATTGTAATGAAATATGATGATTTAATAATGAGTGAATACATTTAGTATATAAATAATGGATTTTCATCACACTGTGTACAAATATTTGAGAAAAGTTTGTGTTTGCCTATAAGAAGTCAACATAGAAACACAGCTGTCTGATAATCACCTTTTGGTAAATATTTAGTTCACATGTTTTCTTTACTAGAAAAATCTGTGGGTTTTATAGATTGCCTGGCAGCTAGAGGTCAACCATTCTAATCTCACCAAATTTCACTGAACGGCCGTGCAAACTCTTCCATTCCATCAGTAAAATAAAACAGTCCATTTTTAACCACCTGAAGGTGAGAGAGGTTAGAGTAGGTTACAGTAAGTCCATATACAGCAAAGAACCTTCCTTTACATCTGAAATACAATGAAATGATAGTTTATCTACAGTGAATACTTGTGGTTAGCTGACAAAAGCAGGTCAAAGGTTTTGTGGGTTTTCTTCTGAAATTGCTCAGTGCCTTCTCTAATGACTGATAATTGAAAACAGAGACAGGAACTATACAATGTGGAGGGTGACAGATAAGCAGTAGATTAATGCTAATACTTGGTTAGGAGACACTAAAAGGTCAGGAGTCACAGGAATTAGCTATTGTGCTACTGTGACAAGACAGACATCAAAAGTCTATTATTCCTTCAACAACCCTTCCCTAAGCCTGAAATCTATTCTCACTTCCTTTGATTATAATTAAGAGATAATTTTGATGTCATTAGATATATGATGTCAAACTGAAGCCACTCACCCTAAGTGTACCAATAGTTTGGGTTTGCATATTTTTATTTATATAATGGATATTTTTTCATATCATACTTTTAATGTATTCAGTGCTTATCTTGGAGAATTTTAGAAACATTTTATCCAGCAAAAATAATGATATTTAATGGGAAGAAAGAAAAGCTAGGATAAATTTCTTTGGAATTTCTCTATGGAGGAAAAATGAAGGTTAAAACAGAGTTTGCACAGTGTGAAAGATATGAGAATTTTTTGTAGCTTAACATATAAATGTCTTTCTCAAATTAAGTGCTTTAAATTCTAAATTGGTATGGTACCTTTTATAGGGCTCACTCAAGTTCAATCTGTGGTTTGGTCTGTCATTTTGATACAAAAGCAAAGTATCAATTGCTTCCACCAAATGGGTTGCCTCACTGAAGTTTGGTACATGGAAAGAGGTCACAGAGAAATGTGATTAGATATGATTTAATAGATCTAAATGGATCTATTAAAATAGATTTAAAGATAAATGTGATTAGATGTGATTTAATATGAAGTTATTAGAGACATAATTACATGGTTTTATAGGTTTTTAAGAGGGGTAAAATGATATATAAGAATATATTACACATAGGCTCTGTAATTAACATAAGGGGAGCTGATCTATCTATTAGGCAAGGACCATAAGTGGCCATCAGTGACCCACGTTTATTTCCTATGAAGTGTTTATTTGCTACCTGTCTCCCCCACCAGATTTTAAGCTTGACAACAGCAACGCTTTTGCTTGGTTCATTTTTGTACACTCACCTCCTACCTCAATCTTGGGCACACAGTAGGTATTCAATATACATGTAGAGTGAATGAATTTGGGAGTGTATATCAGGTTCTGGTTCTTTTTTTGGTTGTTTGGTTGTTTCAGGAGGGAGAGTATACAGGTCCTGTTAAGCCAACTTAGCCAAAAGCAGAACACCTCAACCACTTATTCTAAAATGAGCCCTGCCCATATTACAAAATAGTATTGCTCCTAATGATATATTCCTTTTTTCCTTTCTTCTTTGAAATGAATTCAAATAAATAATGATAACTTAGAATCTTAATGTCATATATTTATTTTCAGTTTCCACTAGCTATTTTAAAACTTAAAAATATATGCTAGACTAAGAGAATCTTTATGATTCTTACATAGATCTATTACTCTTGGAGGAGAGAAAGATCATAGAAAAATTAAATAACATTGCTCTTATTTTATGGTTATTAATAAAATTGTATTTAAAATCATTAGCAGAATGAATCGTGTGTTGTAGAAGGTAATATTTATGCAGTTTTTATCATAATGGTGAGTTATATGAATCTATACGTTGTATTAAAAGATGTCTTCTGTAATTGGAAACCTACTTCAGAACACATGTTAGATTTAATAAAAGATGTAACAGGTGCCAAAATCAATAAAGAAATCATACGATCTTCCCACATTTATTGAATGAGACCACACTGTGATTAGCGTCAAGGGATTCTTAGCGGTCTCAGATCACAGAGTATTCATATGAACAGTCTCATATTTTGGTTGATCTGGTTTCGCACTCCTGGGCTTTTCCTTTGTATTGGGATTTCAGGTCAACCACAAAACTCAGAGCAAAATTCATCACTGAGAAGTATCTGGTTTTGAGTTCAAACTGTACAAATCCTCCAAGTTTCTTAAGGTGCACACCTGGAAGAAACAATAAGTCTTCTGAGATCAAGTCAGACTATCTCATTTTAGATTCAAACTTAACAACTTCCAGAGTCTCCAATCCAACTGTATATTAATTATCGGATGGCCTATTTTCTAATATTTTTGTTGCTAAAACTTTGACATGTTGCTTAAATCCATATGCGCTGTTACCTAAAGAACCAAATTCAGCAACAGGAAAAGCTAAGGGCCAACCTTATTTAAACCACATATGAGTGAGTATGAGAGTTGAGGGTTAAAATAAGGATGCTTGAGTAGTAGATGTTTAAGAAGGAGATGGATTCTCAGATTGTTCTCCACATCTGTGCTGTTCAGTAGTAACTCGTCCCCACTGAGCCACAGTTTGGAAGTTTTCTAGAGAGGGGAAATGGTAGCATCAACAGATGCAGTGGGAGTGTGGTAGTATACTGCAAACACAGGAACTGGACAAACTTATGCATGATGAGAGCTGAGTTCCCAGGCCTCTTTCCCCACTTGATTCCCAGAATGTTTGACAGCCAGGCTTGTGCCTTTCAGAGAAGAGAATGAAAGAGTCCTCTCACTGAAATCTGACCATTCCAGAAGAAGGACTAGGTCTCCATTAAATGGCAAAGTAAGAGTATCTTAAAAAGAAAATGATACTAACAAGTTCTACCCATATGCAAAAAGCTTCTAATGAGCTTTTTTTATTTTTACATTAAAAAAAATTAGAGAGAAAGAGAGTGCAAGCAGAGGAGAGGGGCAAAGGGAGAGAGAGACAAAGAGAGTGAATCTTAAGGAAGCTCCACAGGTTGGAGGATAATGTGGGGTTCAATCCCATGGCCCTGGGATCATGACCTGAGCCAAAATCAAAAGTCAGATGCTCAACAAATTGAGCCACCCAGGCACCCCTCTAATCAGCTTTTTAATTTCTCACTGTTACCCAAGAGCAGAGAAACAAAAATCACTAGATACCTGAGAAAATTCTCTACCTTCAAATATAGAGACTAAGTAGCTTTTAAAAAGAGGAACTTGAAGGAACTTGAAAATAAAGAAAACCACTAATAAACTACCTAATATCCTTTGAGAGCCAAGAGAAGGTACTGCATTCATGAAACAAGAAGAAGATGCTATAAAAAACAACAACAACACATGTTCATTGCTAAAACATCTCTTGGAAATAAAGCTAAAATCAATCTGGTTTGAAATATTAAGTTGAAAAATTCTTCATAAAGGAGAGAAATTCATCAAAGTCAAAGGAGCAGAGAAGAAGAAAGGAAGGCTAGGGGGAAAAAAAGTAAAGAATGGAAAGGATTAGTCCAGAACTGGTCTTAATAATCATGATTCTATAAAGAGAGATCGGGGCTTTCTTTGTTTTTGCTTTTGAAGGAAACCTACTAAAACCAAAAATGGTGATGTGAACACTCATTAAACAGGAGAGAGCTGACGCTGATAATGAAAATGGTTAAAGGAATTCTTTGAAAAAGAAGACACTGAATGCATCTGGGTTAGGGATTAACAAACTCATTAATATTCATTTGCTAATAAATTCAAGTAAGGGATGTCACAGAACACATAGGTCAGCAACCTCAGAAGAATAAAGCAAACTCTATGACATTGTTATAGGGTCACCTTTCTTCTTACTCAAAATAACAGAGGGCATTCTATAGTCAGTCATAAAATCCTAATGAATTTATGAAGCTTTGATAGATTTTTTTATTTTTTTTCAAGTTTATTGATTTATTTTGTGAGAGACTGAGACAGCGCCAGCGGGTTAGGGACAGAGAGAGAGAGAGAGACAGAGGGAGAGAGAGAGAGATAGAGGGAGAGGGAGAGAGGGAGAGAGGGAGAGAGAGAGAGAGAGAGAGAGAGAGAGAATCCCAAGCAGGCTCCGCAATGTTAGCACAGAGCCTAATGCGGGTCTCGAACTCACAAACCATGAGATCATGACCTGAGCCAAAACCAAGAGTCAGACACTTAACCGACTGAGCCACCTAGGTTCCCCAGTGTTGGTAGATATTTAATAGTTTTATAATGTTTGGAGAATCAATAGTAATTGTGACTATAAAAATTATAATAACTATCTTTTATGAGACATCATACCAAGGGCACATCATCTTATTTAACACAGTATGTATTTTGTGAAAGAAGAAAGAGAAATTCAGCCAGTATTTACTGAATGCTTATTATCCATTCACCACTTGAGGTAGAGAAGACGGGGAAACAGAGGGGAGAGTGGGGAGGTAAGGAACAAAAAAGTTATCTTCCTGCAGGCAACTGGTTAATTGCTCTCTGAGGTGGTTTAATTCTAGAAAAAATAAAGATAATGGAAAGTAACATGAAATTACTGTTAATTAAATTGGAGCATTTTTTTCATCTATCATTAATGTCTTACTTGTTGAAATATGAAATTGTCTGTTCTCTCAAAGCCACTTTAGGTTAGATTTCAAGAACACGTATTTCCTTTCCTCTCTCCTTGAATCCTCCCTTTTATTCACTCCTAGTTATATTGTGAGAAAAGAATTAAATAAAAGTAAATATTATTAATGTTACCTACATAGGCTTGATCAGGAAAATGACATACTCAGGTGTTTAACAGCTTTGCCTCTTGTCTCTGACATAAAGGGCTGTCTTTATTTTTTAAGATTCTAAATTTTCTCAAAGTAAAAATTTGTACTCAGCTGGTTCATGTATTTTTTTTCCAGGTCTATACTTCATTCATAGGGATTATGGCTATAAAAATTCAATGAAGTCTCATTTTGTTGAAACTTTGTATGTGGCCTATACTATACTATGTGTTATAGGGAATACAACTCTCCAAAAAAAGTGAAATTCATAATTTATACACTCTCATTGATATATTTTTAAATATAAATAAAAGAACACATTGAAGCTGACCGCACAGATGAGATTTCAGAAACAGATTCTGTATGTACTCAGAATATACTAAACAAATGTTACAAAATTCTGGATGCAGTTACTTTGAGGAAACTTTTGTGAATAGAAGTCCCTATTTAGTGTTTGACACAACTCCACTTACAGGGAAACATTTACCTTATATTTGATATACCATCTAAAAATTAATTGCCAAGAACAAAGACCCTGTACCAAAATTCAATCCCCCCCCCCAAATTCCAAAGAGTGAAAAGAGAAGACAATTCAAGATTTCAGCAAAACCTTACAAAATCAAGTATCATGGATAGGATGAAACTCCCTAATCAAGCAGGCATCATCTTTTGTATTTAAAATGCACATGTACAGGAAATTATTGGTTTGGTTAAGCGATCCTGTTTTACCCTTTGCACGACATTCTATTTTCCAAATAAACTCAACTTGCAAATCGAATTGCCTACATATTTACTGACGCCTATTTTGTACAAGGTAGTCAGCTTGAAATTGTGAAGAGGGGAACAGAATATATATTACAGACATAATTTTTGTGCGTAAGACTAAACTACATTGTTCAGGGTTCAGGGTTATAGACTTCTGTTTTTCCAACTCTCTGTCTGAGGCTTGGATCCTGTCCAACTTCCAGTAACCCATTTTTCCTTTCTAGAATGCCAACTATAGCCTTCATTGTGTTCAAGAGGAAAGGCAACAGATAGAGCAGATTTGCAACACTTGAAAAACACTTCAGTGGCAAGGGACTAAGAAAGGAATTTCTGTCAGAAACTATTTGGGGGAAAGTGTTACAAACAGTTTTCAATTTAAATTTAAAACCAAAGCGAGAGATGAATTTAAAGGTAAAGAGCACTCATTTAGAACAAAAGAATAGTCATATAATCTATACTACTGTTGGTATGTTTTCAATATGTTTCAATGTAGCACAATTAAATACTTAACTTGTTCTTTCTTTCTTAAATATTGAATGGGATCATAAGACCATTTCATTATCTATTAAAGTGTAGGATACATGACTCAAATTTAAATAAAAAAAGTAAAATTAATACATGTGGGAACTTGATCAGGATTCTAAAAATACTCATAAAAATAGCAGGGTGTGGGGGGCACCTGGTGGTTCAGTCGGTCGGGAGTCCAACTTCAGCTCAGGTCATGACCTCACCGTTCGTGAGTTTGAGCCCCACATTGGACTCTGTGCTGACAGTTTGGATCCTGGAGCCTGCTTTGTGTTCTGTGTCTCCCTCTCTACCTGCCCCTCCCGTGCTCATGCTCTGTCTCTCTCAAAAATAAATAAACATTAAAAAATAGTTTTAAAAATATCAGAGGAAAAGCAATTATGAAATAAATAATTAAAGTTGGTGTTTATTGAGCTTTTAAAGTTTACCATGCAATGAATTAAAGGCTATAAATGAATTTTTAAATTTGATACTATGTAAAGGCCATAGCTAAAATTGAAAATAATCTTGAAAGCGATTGCTACTGAATTTTTGCAACAAAATTATTAATGTTAATGAGTAAACATTAAGGAAATCCTGGCACATATACACAAATAGAATTATTTTTGCAAAGAATGGAGAGCCTATTTCAAAAACAAAAACAAAAACCTTCCTCCATCACTCTAAAGGGATTTAGATCAACATTAAGAGTTTCATTGTCTAGTGTAAAATCTAACTTGTTAAGTCTTGGTGAACCTAGTTACGTGATGAATCAGGAGTAAGAAGGATTTTTTTCTGCTGACTTTGTAGACTCCTAGTTGAAGATAGAGACCTTAACCCCTCCTCCACACACACACACACACACACACACACACACACCTAAGTAGGTATCACTGGGAGACCTCCCAAGTTGTCTAGTTTGTCCTCTCACCCCCACGCTGGTGCCTGACAAACACGGTTTAGAGGGTGTGTACAATTCTGGACTCACCTAGCTGTACTTTTGTAATATTTGGTCCAGTGTGAAACATCAGTGTTAGGAAGTTCACAGGTCTATCTTTAATACCTACTCACACTATAGTTTAAAAACATTTCTTATATTGAACTTGGGGGATATAAAAATTCAAAGCAGAAAAACTCTTGTGGAAGACTAAAATTAATTGATTATGAACAAAGTCCTTCACATTTCGAAGGTGTTATTCTGTCCAATGTGCTTTTTTAGGCACTGAAACTATGGGACGAACTCCTGAAAATTATATGTGTTAAAATAATCCTTTGCTAACTTAGAAAATATAACTAATTTAGATAGATGATGGATGGATAGATAGATACTTACTTTGGGCTAAGTCATTCCAGTCTTTTTAAGTTGTCTCATTAAATGCTACTTTAAAAACTTCTGTGGATGTTCTCTACACCTGGGCCATCTCCAAGATATTTCTGTCTTTTAAAAAATATATTCTGTGCTATTATTTCCCTAGAGAAACATCTATAAAATCACATATTTGCTGTTACACCTCTGTACTCCTCACCCCGTTTCCTTCTAATTGCATTTTGGAATTTCACACAACTCAAAATAAGCTTTAACGAACAGGTATATAGAAACCACAGAAAAGGCAAATATTAGAGCCCTATCATGCTGAACTATTTTGGGGAAAATAATGCACCAGTAGTTGAAGGGTTAGGGATATTTCTCTAGTAGTAGATATTATTAATATCATGATATTTATGGAAATAAATCTTGACTAACTCTCCCAATAAAATCTGTTCACTAGAGATACTTTAATAATCATTACTTAGTTTGATTTTTAAACTTATTTTCTAAATAAGACTGTTTTAAATATTTTCTAAAATAATATGGAAAATATTAAACAGTTGAGAGAACCATATTTGTTTTCATACTTGATCACTGATACACATTCAATTTTCTGCCTACTCTAACTCCTAGATGATGTAGGACACCCTGAGTATCACACATGGTGTAAAGGGTTCCTTCGTTTTCTAAGTATCTTTATAACACTCCATATTCATCTGAAATATTGGCAGGGGTCAAGGAGAGAGAACTAAGAATGATATCAGGTAAATTTTGCTAATATTCCAGAAAACTCAGAATACGGTAAAATGACAACCTATTAGAGGCTACTATAGGCCATCTACACCCCAAAAATGCTGCCCCCCTTTTCTCCTCCTCCCTCCCTCTTTGTCTTCCATGCACTCTCTCCCTCCCACTCACTCTCTTTCTTCCTCTCTCTCTCTCTCTCCCTCACACAAACACATATACACACTCACCCAGCCGGCTCACTTTCCATGGTACCATGTTCGCTGAAATGTGTGCATATTGGAATGTGTCCTCACTTGGTCCTATTTTGTCGTGATCCAGAGGTCACCAAAGCACACAAAGAAAGGACATAGATGAAATGCACAAATTTCACTCATCACAGCACTGTGCAAAAAGCAAGAATCATCTGTATGTATGTGCGTGTGTGTACATACTTGGCTGGTTGTGTATATTGATAATGTTTTCTCTGGGGGTATGATTTACTTTTCATCTTCTTAATGGCGAGTTATGAACAGAAGTTTTTCATGCTGATAAAGATCAATTTATCTATTTATCTAGACAGGAAGATAAAAGGAAGGAGAGAGAGACTAGTTACTTAGTTCTTTCAGGGTCATGAAGAAATTGTCCTACTTTTGTGTAAAAGCATTATAATTTTTTCATTGAATTCTATGATGCGTCTCTATGGATTCTATGAATCCATATAAAGATTCATTGGTCCATGTATAGTGTGAGGTAAGGGTTGATGATAGTACAAGTCTTCCATCTTTGATCTTCTTTTCTCCAAGACTATTCCAGGTATTTTTCATCTCCATACAATTTAAAGTCAGTTTGTCAATTTAGATTTTTTAAAAAAGATTTTTGGTATTTCAACTGTCATACCATTGAATGCATAAATCAAGTTTGGGAAGATTTTCATCTTAACTTTGAGTTTTTTGAGCTTTCCATTTGTATAGTCAATCTATCTCTACATCTGTTTAAATCCCTATTACAGCTGTTTCATCAAGGTCTTAATATGTTTTATTGAATTTATTTATTTTTTAAAATTTTTTTCACTTTTATTTATTTTTGAGAGACAGAGAGACAGAGCACAAATGGGGGAGGGGCAGAGAGAGAGAGGGACATACAGAAACTGAAGCCGGGTCCAGGCTCTGAGCTGTCAGCACAGAGCCCAATGCGGGGCTGGAACCCATGAGCCCTGCAATCATGACCTGAGCTGAAGTTGGACACTTAACCAACTGAGCCACCCAGCGTTACTTAAATTTATTTTTAATGGCATAGTAAATGGTGTTTTAAAATTTTATTTCCCAATCCTTTGATGCCAGGATATACAAATACAATTATTATTTTATATTGACCTTGTACGTTGTCACTGTGCTAAATCCACTTATTTTTGTTAGTGATTGTGCAGATTTTTAAAAGGAAATTGTATGTGCACATGCTGTCTGCAAATAGAGTGTTTTACTTCTCCTTTTTAAATCTTTGTAACTCTTATTTCTCCTGGCTTATTTTACTGGATGAGAACTAAAATACAATGTTGTATATATGTAATAAACATATTACCTTATTCTCTTTTTTTCTTTTTAAAGATTTTATTTTTAAGTAATCTCTACACCAAGGTGGGGCTCAAACCCACAACTCCCAGATTAAGTGCTCTACCAAATGAGCCAGCCAGGTAACCCTACCTTATTCTTTATCTTAGAATGAAACCACTCAAACTTTCATCTTCTGGCATGTTAACTGCAGATTTTTATGTAACTGTCCTTTGAAATACTGATATCATTTGCCTGACCTTGAAAATTTTCTTCTAGGATTTCTTAGAATGCAGACTGCCTTGCTTTGAAATACCCCCACTTTCATTCATCTAGAACACATCATTATTTTAGCCATGGTTATGAATAATATATTTTAGAGAGTTTTAAGACGACACATTAGTTTATCTTTAGTTCTCGGGTATGAGACCTATCCTCAGTCTGACTTCTCTGAAGTTCTAGCTGTAACTCCAACAAGACAGCAATTTCTCTACACTCTGGGTGGGCTTGTGTTGTGTGGGTTGGTCTCCCGCGTGCCCCATGACTTGGCCACTGGCTTGATAGTCATCCCTGTGGCCACTGCTCTCTATTAGTCCTCAGAGAGCCTCAATCTGCACATGCAGAGCCCAAACCATCACTAAGTTCACGAGGGCAGTCTCGTGCCTCCAAACAGCTTCCTCATCTGTAGTACCTTTCCCTGAAAATGCCAACTACCTCAGGAGCCCCAAATTCCAACCACCTTCCTCCTCAGCTCATTGGCTCTGCTTTCCTCTTGGGCTCTATTTTTTTTTATATGGTCCCTAAAAATGCCTCCACACAGAAAACCTGAGCAAATATGCATCTCACCTCTTGAGGTCTCATTCCACTAAAGATTATAAGTCTCCACTGCCTGCTGTTCAACCTAGAAAAATTGCCTCATATATTTTTTCCCAGATTCATAAGTTATTTTGCTTTTTTTTATTCTGTTTTTTAACATTGCAGATTCAAGCCTAAGACCATTAGTCTGTCATAGAAGAACAAATATTATTTATATATTTTTTGTTTGAGACATAAGAATATATATAATCTAATTTTTGCTAAGAGACTGAAGAGAAACTAACTGCTTGCTTACACCAGAGACAGTCTCCTAAGAATAGATCTTTAAATCTATTTTCTGACTATTAATACTTATGAAACATTTAAAGCCAAAAGTTAAATTAAATTAAATTAAAATTAAAATAAAGACTTGTCCAAATTTTCTTTGTTCAGAGGCTTATCAAGTAAAAACATGTAATTTGCATGGCCACATTCTACCATGTAAAAACACTTTATTTTCTAAGTATGCTCAGTTAGGATAAATGATTTCTAGCCTTACTGATAAATTATTAGCTTTTAAAGCAGACTGGCTGTCTCATTAGATTGCTTGAGACAGGTATAAAATTTAAAAGGTTTCCTTTAAGTATTCAATTGTTATTTATACTATATAAATCAATACATTTCTGAAGTCAAGAAATACAGCCAATGGGGGACCTGGGTGGTTCAGTTGGTTAGGTGTCCGACTTTGGCTCAGGTCATGATCTCATGGTTTGTGAGTTCGAGACCAGTGTTGGGCTCTGCACTGACAGATCAGAGTTGGAGCCTGCTTCAGATTCTGTGTCTCCCTTTCTTTCTACCCCTCCCCCATTCACACTCTGTCTCTCTTTCTCTCTCTCTCATAAATGAATACACATTAAAATAAATTAGGGGCACTTGGGTGGCTCAGTCAGTTAAGTGTCTGACTTTGGCTCAGGTCATGATCTCAGGAGTCATGGGTTCCAGCTCCGTGTTGGGCTCTGTGCTGATATCTAGGAGCCAAGAGCCTGCTTCAGATTATGTCTCCATCTCTCTCTATCCCTCCCCCATTCACACTCCCTCTCTCTCTCTCTCTCAAAAATAAACATTAAGATTTTTTTAAGAAATTAAAAAAAAAAGAAATATAGTCAACCAAAACTTGAGTGACATCTGTATTTTGATATTTGGAGCAAAACCTCAAAAACTTACATATTGTCTTAACCATTTGATAATGTTTGATGTAATTTTTCGCCAAATTCAGTTACATTTTTTTTGCGTTCAGTACCCTAACATAAAGGCCCCTGAATTTCATTGATCATGCTGCCTTTATGCCTTTAAAGGACTAGATATTTCTTCTGTAAGCACAATCAGACTTCCTCCAAGACTTAGGAATGGAGAAGTCCAAATAAACTGTAAATAGGTTCCATAAAAGGATCTGCAATAAGTCAGGCTAGTACCTGAAGGTAATATGAGCATACTGTTGTTTTCAGGTTTTATTATTTCAACTTTAACAATTGAAAAACTAAAATAAATAATAGACTAGTTTCTACTTCAGTGGATTTTTTTTTCTTGTAATAACAACAACAACTAGGTACTACTTTTGAAGTGAAGCTTCATATAATTATTTTATTTAATAAAATGGATGAACTAGACTCACGCTGTATAGCAGCCTGATATTCAGAGAGAAAAACTAATAGGGAACAGCAGAAATGATTTCTCGGGCATACGATCAAATCAAATACAATCTGCGGCACATGGTATCCACTTAATAAATGGATGTCGAATGGATTAACCAGGCTTTCCAGTACTGCCTGAGCCAGGATTCAAATGCAGGTTTGCTTAAGTCCAGAATCAGTACTCTTAACATCCTGCTCTGAATAATATCCTCCACATCCTGCGAAGAAACTTGAATTCTCTGAATAACTTACAAATTCAGATTATGGCACTTTTGTTTAACTACAAAGGAATTGTCCTTAAGTTTAAATAGGTCTCAGTCACCAAATTTCTCATGAAGTCAAACTGGACCTTCGATAGCTCTCTTCACATCTCTACCAACATATACATAGAGAGAAAGAGACGGAGAAAAAAGCCTACATATCAATTAGTTTTGATGCTATAGAATGAGTTGCTTTTATTTTAATGAAGTTTCCACCCACCGTTTGGGTAAAGCATCATATTATTTATCTGAACATGGCAGGAGACTAGGAGTTGATTGGTCTGTTCTCTCTGTTAAGCCATTTCCCCCAGAAGATTTTGAAGTCGGAAGAGGAAAAGCAGGCAAAATTTGGATACGCTCCACTCATAATTTATCAGCTCTTTTAACTGTGCTGCTGTCATCATGCCTCATTAATCAAATTTTGATTTGGATAATTGAATAAAAACATTGCCATGTTTTCTTTCCTGTAATATCAATCTAAGGACAGAAAGGTTTTTTTTCAATTAAAAATAAAATCTATCAGCAGAGGGAAGATGTAGTATCATGAAGTTATACAATTTTATAGCTATAACAGATTACGCGTATTTGTGACCTCGTTTTTAATGTTGTGTATTTAAACCAGGAGTAATTTCCTTTTTATAATAGACTTTTTCCTTGAAAGTTATTTTATGAGATCTACACATTAACAAGTTACATTATTTTTCCCCAACTTCGGACTCCAAAATAAGTCACAGCAAATTGCTATAATTCAATGTATATTCGATAAGTAGAACCCCAATGCTATTATTAACAATTTTACAAATTATATAGTCTTCTGAAAATGTGCCTTCATGCCCTTGAAATTCTAGTAAATTTACAGTTTAACTTTTGCTATAAGTAATTTTGAAATTCTACAGAAAAACACAATTTCAGACCAAATGAAATATTCAAGACATAAAACTTATGTAAAAAAAAGTAATAACACTGCCTAATACCTACCAAAATATTTTCTAAAATACTTAGATGTTTAGCTAAAGGTGTACACTTTGAAATATTGATTTTGACATGTTAAATTCATTTTAAGTTCATTTCAAAAGCAAAACTATGACATCTTGTATATATCATATAGCTTCAGTTTAATTCACCATGTACATGACTGTCAGTTGTATTTATTATTTCCCATACACACGAAAAACCATAAACAAACTCTATTCTTCAAGTTATTTAAAACATACTAAAATTTGAAATCCCCTAGAGGACATTCACCAAATTTTATGGCTAATATCTTTACACTGCACATGCACATAATAAGAAACAGAGCTGTCATATTTACTTCAATGGATATTTATAATGAGATTTATATTTTTGCCAAGAAACTTGAGTTTCACAACAAATCAGATATGCTGAGACAATAAAAAATAAACATGGAAATTTATGAATTATTCCAAGTTATGATTTTACCATACAAATTACTTGACATCTGCAAGTAACTAAATCACTCTGGAGCAAATTCACCTAAAAGCTAAAATGGGTCTGTAGAGCAACTCTTGAAACAAAAATCAGGGTCTGGAAGCTTTGATATAATGAGACAATCCGAAGGTGGTGAGATTTCCATGGAAAGTGTGAACATGCAGCACTCTGTGTACTATAAAGATGAGTGTTTCCTACTGCCTTTAAGAAGTTTTTTATTTACTAGGCAGATCTATGGGTGATAATAATAGAGCACTTTAAAATTACTTAAATAGCCAATATGCTTACCTGGATTAAAATATGAGGTTGAACTATCATAAAACCACAGCAAGAATACTTTCAGAGAAACACAGGGAAGCAAGAACTGGTTTTCCCTTACTCAGAGAGAGAGGCATGGTGCTTCTATCCCTCCCTGACTTGGAGGATAAGTTATGAACCCTTTGTGCTCAGGTTATCGAATTTCCCCCATGTCAGTCTTCTTGGAAAACATATATTGTACCATTAAGCAGCTATTTTAATTCCTTACTCTTATGGAACAAAGTATTTGGGAAAAAAGACACCAAATCCAATTCCTTCTCTTCCCCAAGCCCACCCCTCGCCCCCAGTGTTCTAAGGTACTGAAAATCTCAGAACAAGCAATGCTGTCCCTAGAGAGAGTGTGAGAAATTTACAGAGCTTAAAGATTTAGCAGAAAGAGCAACCTTAGAGTGTCCCATGGGGAAGAATTTTCTTAGGTTCCATACTGCCTTGGAATGGCCACCAAACTAAACTTCCCTAAATATAAACTGGTCCTTCCTTACAACATAATAATACTAAAAGTTTTCATAAGAACTTACATGAAAATACCAGTAAATGAACAAAATTTCAATGTAGAGAGGGAAGATTATGTGGAATAAAGGTGCTGAAATTAATGAAGTATTTACTTAATACTCTATACTGTAGCCAAGATATGACTTAAATGTGACATGTCTGTAGTAAATAAGATGGGAAGGGTGATACCAGTAGTGACTGGAGAGCTTTCATTTTGTTGATATTTGACTGAACTTGACTAAAGACACGTGGTAGTTGTTTGCGATGGCCCTCGTTATATTATTAGAGAAAAATGCTGCCCAAGGCAGTTTAGGAAAGATGGCAACCTGGAAGTCTCGCGATAGCATAATCATATTCTCACTTACTACTTATCTTTACAAGAATCTACATGCTCATATTCCCCTGAATGTCTGCTCTCTTATTTCAGTGTGTTTCTTAAAAACATTTCTTCAGATATTACATGTCTTAAATTTCAATATTTTCATTTCTAGTTGATATAAGCATCGATTTTATGGTCTAATGAAGAGGCAAGTCGTTACATATTTAAATATACAATAGTTAAGAATAAATACTTTTTCTTTTATCCTTCCTTTATATTACATGTAAGCATTAGCTTATAGTATAATTATGCATAGGTAGATTATATATTTTGGTAATCGTCACTTCGGGAAAGTAAATATTTGAAGTTAAAAGAGAGTTTGGAGATGAACTCCCTTTCCAAAGCAAGGAGAGGAAAAGTAACCACTAGGGCCTAACTATGGACCATATCCGTCCCAAGCATTGCATCCTACGATTCCAATTTCTCATACAGTGGAAATTGCAGTTCTTATTTTATAGATGTGAAATAAGAGGTCCCAAGAGATTTACCTGTCCAAGTTGGGACAGAAAAAAAGTACAGGAACCGGGATTCAGTCAATGCATCCTAAAATGCACCCAAGTCCCCATGGTCCTCTATACCAGGCCCAGGATTAACGTGCCTGACTGCCCCGGCAGACCCAATACTTCATTTCATGCAAAATATTTTGTAATGCATCTTTTCCTGTCTTTTTTTTTAAGTTTTTTTAATGTTTATTTATTTTTGAGAGACAAAAAGACAGACCATGAGCAGGGGAAGGGCAGAGAGAGAGGCAGACACAGAATCCAAAGCAGGCTCCAGGCTCTGAGCTCAGCACAGAGCCTGATGTGGGGCTCCAACTCACAGACCGTAAGATCATGACCTGAGATGAAGTCGGCCGCTCAACCGACTGAGCCACCCAGACGCCCCATTTCCTGTCTTGAAACAAAACTCTTAGGTGATATATCCTGCCTACCTTCATAGTCTCCAAAACATCAATGCAAAAACAATATTATAAACTAAGTCATCTGTAAGGTAAAAATCGTCAGGAGTTGATATCACCAGGAACGCAATAGCTTCGAATGCAGTGGCACTGCTGTCAGCCACAGGATTTATCAAAATGGAAGGTGGATCTTCTTAAAATCCCACACGGAAACAAAAAAGTACAACCATCCTTTGATATAAAAGAGGAAAGACATGGGGGTCTGGGGGGCTCACTTGGCTAGTCATCTGACTCTTGATTCCAGCTCAGGTCATGATCTCATGGTTAGTGGGATTGAACCCCATGTTGGGGGGAGAGCTTCTCTCTCTCTCTAAAAATAAATAAATAACTTAAAAAAAAAAAGAAAAAAATTAATGGAGAAAACAATCTATGTGCTTCCCATTTTTCTGTTAAATGGGTTTAGAATTTAGATTTTAGTTTTTCGCCTGCAGGGCATGTCCAATAGAGGATTAGGAACTGGTGTAAGAAGCAGGAAATCCTTCACTGCACGAAATGTTTATTGAGTGTCTCACACTCCGCTTACAAAATATCAGCAAAACGTCTCAATATCGTGAAAGTAAAGGCTGAGCTCCAAACTCTGAAGAGGACTCCTAGGTCCAATCACACCACTCCTACAGTTTTCATATTCCCAGTGAAGAGTGCTTTTAATTATATTCCAGTTACGGTTTTTTAATAAGGATAAACGATTCTAACATATCCAGTTTGACTCTTAAGCCCTTATTTTTAAGACAACTTTCTAAAGACTCCTACTTCCTTTCTTAGTCAAAACACTAGCGTGGCCTAGGTTACACAGAGACATCCCTGGGAAAGGCAAAAGTTTCTGCTTTCAGACGGAATGTTTCTTTGTGTATCTTTCTATAACACTGCTTGTAAAATGTTCTGTTTGTTGTTCTGTTTCCCGGAAGACCACCCTAACGTATGAATAAATATCCTGCAAAAATTCGGCTGACTCCTGGTTTCTGGTTGACCAACTGCTGTCGCTTTGATATAATCATTCAAAGGCCAAAAGAATGTGCATTTATAAACAGAGAAAGCCCTGCATCCCAGTCGCTACATTTTATCCTCTGTCTTTGTCATTAAGAAATAACACACCAAGCTTAGCTGATGGGCACACTACTCGTACTTCAATATAGTCATACATGTATTCAATCTATACACACACACATTTATACACATATACATAAGCGTAGCTACCAGATGATGGATGGCGTCACAATGAGAAGACAGTCCTTGTTTATCTCATTTCCTGCTATAACCCCAGCGTTGCAAACAGTGCCTGGTGTGTAGCTGGAGCTCAATAAATATTTTGCTGACGTCTGAGGAGCTCGGACCTTATGCTATGGTCTGTGGGTGACCACAGAAGGCTTGTTGCCGGGGGATACTATCACTTCCTGGCTTTCAACTTCATTTTCTATAAGACCTCTAGTGTCTGTCCGCCCTAAAATGTTATGATTCTAAATTCGAGCATACATCCGGTGGGCCAAAAGATGCTGCAGGGATGACTGTTCTCTTCTTTTTTGGTCATAAAAGAAAGCAGAGTTAAACCTTTTCTCAGAGTTCATCTAGTCTGCGCATGAGCTCCTCTAGATCTTCACTAAGAAGTTAAGCAGATGCTACTCAAGTGCCTTTGGTAACAGGGAAGGAACACTACCTTAAGCGTCTACTTAATCTCTGCAAAGTTGGGACCATTAGAAAACACTTCCTCATCTTGAGCTCAAATGTGATTACCAAAAATTCAGGGCGATTCCAGACTATATCTAACCACACTTCAGTGCAAACTCAGTTCAAACATGTGATAATCATTATTAGCCTCTCTGCATTTTTCCTTTCTCCAGGCTAACTGGTCACCAGTTATTCCTTCAATAAATATTTTTTTGTGAGCCTACTATGTGCCAGACACAGTTCTGGAGGTTGGGCGTATGGCAATGAACAAACTTGACAAAGTTCCTGTCCTTGTGGAGTTCATGTTCTTGCGGTGAAAACTGTAACAAGAATGACTAAGAAGTGACGGATGGATGCACAACATCAGGTGCTGGAAGTACCATCTTATGGGTGTACGTGTATACACACGTACGTACATGCATGTATAAATGCATATATTCACATCAGCATAAGAAGAAAGAGTAATTTGGATGCTATTTTGGGTAAGATGGTTGAGGAAGGACTCTCTGAGGAAGTGGAAATTTAGAAACGTGAGAGTAAGCCACATACATACAGAGGAGAAGAACATATAGGCAGTGTGGGTGACAGGTGCAAAGGCCCTGAGGCAGGATGGTGTTGGCTTGTTTCATGAAAAGCAAGATGAGCTGACCAGAGTCAACCCAACTGCAGGAAGAATTCAAACAATATAGGAGAGCTAACCAGAAACTGAATTGCTAGGAAACTTGTAGGATGGAATAAGGAATTCAGATATGATTCTGGGTGATGGATAGTTTATTCATTTCCTTCCAAGGGCTCCTGAAGTAACTAAATGATTTAGAACACCCTCACAACTCATACTCACCTCACGTGAACCTACTGAATTTTCTCTTGTCTTTTAAATCATGGGGACTAGTAGTCCATGAAAACAATCCTAGATTTACCTGATCAATGAGAAGAATAGGACTATTTCTACCTTACTTTTGATAACCTATTAATTAATAAAGTCTAACTTGCATTACATTTTCTAGTGGGCCTATCAGATTGACTCCTCCCGAACTTAGGGTCAAAGAACATTTTAGAGTCTTTCACAGTATACACGGTAAGAATCAAAATCTGCCGGCGCTGTGTTTCTTCTTGTTTTTTACCTAGAGCAAAACTTCAAGTTTATCTCTAATATAGCACCTTGTTTTGGGTGACCTGACCTCTAATACCAGCTGCCATTTTCTAGTTGTACAACTTTGATTTAACTTTTGTGTATTTTATTTAATTAATCTGTAAAACGGGGATTAGTAATAGTATTTATCATATATAATAGTTAACTATTTTTACTTTACATGAAATATATATATGTATACACACGTATACACATATATATACATTCAAACATACATATATCCACTTATAGATTATATATATGTATTATTGACTTTATATAAGCATATATAACATTATTCCTTGTAACTCCCTAAGCAGGAGTGCTGGAACCCAATTATACATGCAAACTCCTGTATCCTCATACTGTTCAAGTTGTTACTCTATCCCACAGAGATCTGCAGTCCCAAATTCTGTCATTCTCATCCAGCAGGAGCCTTATTCCGTGCATATGTTTTCCACCACCCCTTCTCTGTCTACTCACTGTAATCATGCTCTTGTCCAACAAAAGCTCTCTCACAATAATGTTTATTTTTTGACAGCAGCACTGCCATAAAAACTACATATTCGTTACCATAAATTCTTCCATTAAACATTTATTTAGCATTTACTAAATGTATGTCTGGAGGCTGTCTGATATGGTGGTTAACCGAGTAAGTTCCAACTTCATCTTCTTAAGTTACTAGTTGTGTGACTTGGCCCATTTATTTAGCCTCTCCAACGCTAACCTCCTCAACTGCAGATGTGGAATAATAAAGAGCACTCGCCTCACAGGGTGTAGACTGGTTGAAATGATAAAACGTATGTACAGCCTCCAGCATTTTGTGGAAGCAAACCAGGTATACAGTAATAGGTGGTCATTACCAAAGTTATTGGTTTTATCTAACAGATTATAAACTCCTTAAAGAGGTTTAGTGTCCCATACTTTTATATATTCCATAGAGTGCGTAGTGACATGGACTATTAGTGCTGTGGCTTGTTGCGTCTTTGACTGTTTTGATAGAATAAGGAAAACGGAAGTGTTTATAATTTCCTTCTCTTAATTTTCGTTTCCCCATTCCAAGCACAAGATAGGTCTTTGTGCTATCTTTTCCTCCAGGGGATGATTAGGTTCTAAGATAGAAAACAGAGGTGGCCTGTAGGCAACCTCCCTTCCTGGCTTTTTTTTATGCCTATAACTTAATGTCATTGAGGGGATTATGCTGAGAATGTCGAAGAGAGAGAGAGAGGCTAACCCTTTTGAGGGAAAGGAGGTGGGAGCAGCAAGGCAGAACAGAGAGATTTCCCAAGACTTATGCAGGGCGTCCAAAGCCAGTTCTTTCTTGGAGGTAGGGGGTGATAATACTTCTGGAAGGGGTATGGAAAGCAGTTTCCAACCCCAGGGAATATTATTGGAACATTTCTCGAGAGGGGTATGAGTAGCAGAGTCACCAAACTTTAAAGGAATATGTGGGCTTCAAAAATAGAGAAACTTCTTATTTTTCTTAACAAATTTCATATCATGACTTAAATCACATGCATGTATAATTTTGAGAAAAATAAAAAACAGCCTAAAAGGATCAGCTATTATAAAAACTACTTATTAATTTTAAACACTAGTCATGCCTGTAGTGTTCTTTCTCTGATCAGCCGTCACAGAAAGCATCTGATAAGAAGACTTCTACCTGTTTCCTCTAGTAAATCTCAGGAAATACGCCTTAAAAAGTATGAAAAGACTTCTTTTGTTTGAGTTTGGGCTATATCAGATTTTAAGAAGTATACTTCATTGCAAAAATATCTTGAGCTCATGAGCCAATAAGACAGTTGATGATTCTATTAATTTTCCAGTAAATTCAGAAAAAAAAAGGCATTCACTCAGATTTTCATATCTCCCATTACCAAATTAAAAAAAATAAAGATAAAATTTTTTATTTTGCTATGCATTTCTTAAAAAGGAAATTTTGAAAATTTTCTTATTTATGTCTATTTACCCTTGCTAAATTCAAATTGATCCAATTCAGGAAGCATACTATAGAAAAAATCTTGTTATGTACATAATAGCTGCTCAGTAAAAAAGAATGGAAGACACGCAGAAAATTCTGGAACTTAAATGAAATATAGAAAGTAAAGAAATTTTAGTGTAGGTATTTTAATGATGTCCATATTTCTGATGATAAAAATACATATTCATTATACATTATTTTGAAAAATAGTAGCACATATAAAGAAGAAAATTAGAAAATCACTATAAATTTAACTACTAGAAATCAAGCTCTCTTGAGAGGAGTTTGGTCCATTTCTTCTAAAGAATTTTGTGATATATTTTCAAAACATATATTCATTATCAATGGTTTGATCCATTTCTGTATTATTTCCCTACTTTTATTTTTTTGAGTCCTGTGCTTATGCTAATTTATGTAAGCTCATTACACATTTAACTTGTAATATTTATATTTTATGTTTGTCACAAAAATTTTATCCAATTGATATTGATCTTCAAATTCTATTCTCCTTTTCTTAGGTGGGAAAAAGTTCATTTGTGATATAGTGAAAACTATCTTTTTTCCAAGAGTTTTTTCATTTCCATTAATAGTAGGACTTTTTCCCCTAATGAATCCTTCAAAATAAATGTTCACCTGCACTGCATGAGGACTATAGTTTACAATACTGGATTGTATGTTTAAAAATTGCTAAAAGTATGGATCTTAAAAACTCTCATCACACATGGAAAACTGTGTAGCTACATGAGGTGACAGAGGTTATATAAATGTATTGTGGTGATCATTTCACAATATATACGTCAATGAAAATCATGCCGCACGGCTAAAACTAATACAATGTCATATGTCAAAATATAACTTAGTTAACTAATAAACAATGATTCCATTTTTATTTCTAACTAGGCATTTATTGTATATTAAATTATTATGCAAGGTAGTGTTTCTTTTTTTAATGATAATTTATTTATTGTTATATGTAAGTGATGAAACACTAAGTTTTACTCCTGAAACCAATACGACACTGTATGTTAACTAATTTGAACTTAAATAAATACATTTAAAAAAAAATAAATAAAGGTCGTACATGTTCTCGCTAAGGGTTCCAATTAAACTTTTTACGTCTTTATGTTAGCACTTGATTTTACTTTTCTACTGTCACCGGGATGTAATTTTTTCATCAGAGTTTTTAACCGGTTGTTTATATTCAAGAAATCTGTATGTTTTTAGTTTTAGGATTATGTATACTCATTTAGCCAAACTGATCTATTTTAGTACCTTTTCAGTTGATTCCAAGTAAACAATAATGTTAACTGTGTATAGTTAGACTTGTTGCATTTTTTAGAACTTTCAGACCTATTAATTACTTTTTAAACTTTCTTTAATATTTATTTTTGAGAGAGAGAGAGAGAAAGAGTGCGAGCAGGGGAGGGGCAGAGAGAGGAGGAGAGACACAGAATTCTAAGCCGGCTCCAGGCTCTGAGCTGCACAGATTCCGAAGTGGGGCTTGAACTCATGAACCATGAGATCATGACCAGAGCCAAAGTAGTTGCTCAACTGACTGAGCCACCCAGGCACCCCTAGACCTGTTAATTATTGATGGTGATACTGTTGTTTTGCTGTTTAATTAGTTTAGTTTTGTTTTGTTTTGTTTAAAAAGACAGGTCTTTAGTGTTAAAATGTTTGCCATCAATTTGTGAGCAATTTCACCATGTGACTAAAACATCTGTACATTCCTAGTTTTCTCTCTCCAACAGGATCAAGAATTGAATTTCCTTGTACTCCATTAACTTTCTGTTAAGATTATTGGTGTCCCAAGAGTAGGCAGTTTGAGCAATCCACACCGAGGCCAGGCAAGAAAGGGATTCATTAAAGACAATAATACAACCAACTATCTCTGTTTTTTATTATCACCAGACCTCAGCAATTCTAAACAGTGTCAGTGATAAAAATATTCCTCCAAGAAATAATTTTGTGTTGATCAAAGTTCAAAAAATTGCTATTGTTACTGTTGTATTTTCATAATACTTATGTAAGCTTCAAATTAGCACATTTTTTATTATTTATCCTTTAATAAACACCATATCATGTAGAAGTTAATATAGAGAACTGTTGCTTATGTAGTCGACCTCGATGCACATGGGTAAGAACTGAGGTTCGGTTATATTTTTCCTTTATACTCACGGTGCTTTCATTATTTATACCTAATCTGTTTAAATGCAGAAATACGTAGTGCCACATGACTTGGCCACAAAAATAGCATCCACAGCAAGCTCAAACAATTCCGAGCCATTATCAACTTCAGAAGTTTTTACCAAATACAACCAAATTTTGTTATGAATTTTTGGGTAAAGATATTTCAGCAGAAAATTTTCAAACATGACAACTTTTGAAAGCCACTAGAAGTAATCCAAGGAAACACAGATAGACAGTATTACATTTTCTAGAAAGGTGAAATGGGATTTTTGTGAATCTCCAACAAATTTAACCAAATGTTTAATACTTTCCTTAACTATTTGCATATCTGTTGCTGTATGAAAAAGGAACTTCTCAAAATTAAATTTATAAAAATTATTCTTTGATTGGGTAGGAATAAGAACAAATTAATAAAAATGGCTGTACTGCTGCTGAACATAAAGATAGTTTTTTAACAAAATCACTGACAAATTTGCAGAAGGCTTAAAAACAGACACCCTAATGTTATTTCTTATATTTTTGACCAACAGGTTGATGTTGGTATTTTTCTTTATTTTCACTTTTAAAACTGCATTAATATAATTTAGAAATGTTAATTTAGTACCTCTTTTCTTATACTGTAATTTTAAATTAGTTTATTGACAAATCATATATATGAACATATATAGGTATATATGTCATCAGGTAAGAAATTTAACCGTAGTTTTTGTGATCTTATTTTACTGGATTCATTTCATGATCATTATAGAAAATAATTTGTCACAAAGAAAAGCGAGATGTTAAAATAATCTATTCTGAGTGTCTAGTATTGGAAGTAGGCCATCAATTAAGATTATGTACTTTACTGAATTGACAGATTCCCTGATACTAAATCATCCTTTCATTTCTAGGATCCAATTCAAATGGTAAAGATAAATGACTATCTAAACTTACACTTAATTTCATTTTGCAAGTATTTTAATTAAGACTTTGCCACAGGATCCTTAATTTTGATTTGCAGGCAACTTTAATTAAGATTCTTGCCATGCAATAAATGATCTCTTTTTCCCATTTTCTTAGCCAAGTTTACTAATTTATTAAAATTTTCTACAGGGCCTTGTTTTTAGGATTCTGGATCAGTTTATGCAGTGTTCGCTTTGTTTTTTTAATTTTTTTCACCCCTCCACAAATGACAAAGCTCCAAATCTTTGAAAAATAATGTTTTGATCAAATTTTTAATAACTACCAATGTTGTTGACTTACTTATGCTTCTCATTCCTGAAGTGCGTCATTGAGCTTTTCAACTTATTAGCATAGAGTTAATGTAGTCATCTATAAAGTGTGAAATAAATATTTATAATTATAATTATATATTTTTTATTATTTTTGTTTTATTATTTTTTATAATATTTTCCATAAGCTTGCTGATTACTTGGTCTTTTTGAATTAACAGCTCTTAGATGAATTAGTTCTACAGTTTTTTTTTTCTCATTCGGTAATTTTTTTTTTTAATTTCTATATGTCGTCCTTTAAGATCTATTCTATTATGTTGAATAGAATGCTTACGTTATTAATCTATATTTATTTCTATTTTTTCCCTTGAGTATTCAAGCTCTAAAGGCACGGATTTATCACAGAGTTTAGCTTTGGCAACCACTGTTAGGTTTTAATAAATTTTCATGTATGGTATTTTCTAAATCTTATTCCTTAAACATTTCACTTATCTCTTCATTTAGCCAAAAGATTTATTTTTAAAGTTATATATTTTATGAATATTTAATTGTAAATATGACATATGAAATACCTACCTCTTTGTATTTTTTTAAAATAAGCTCTACACTCAACATGGGGCTTGAATTCAAGACCCTGAAATCAAGAGTCACATGCTCCGCACACTGAGTCAGACAGGTATATTTTGTAATTTACTTTCACAAATGAAACAGGCTATGAGGTCTTTTGGCAAATACAGAGTTCTGTGGCCACCACGACAATTAGATACAGAACACTTTCCTCACTGTCCTCTAGCTCCGTAGTAGTCAATTCCTTGCCTATCTTTAATCCATGGCAAATACTCATCTGTTCCCCATCTCTTGAGCTTGGCTTTATCTAGAACTTCATAAAAGGAAACTGTACAATATGCAGTCTTTTGGGTCTGATACGTCTCACTGAGCAAAATGTATTTTAGATTTATCTGTTTTAGTACATATCAACAGTTCTCTCCTTTCTATTGTTGAGAATTTCACTGAAGGAGTGTACGGCTATTCGTTTAACCATTCAGCTATGGAAGGACATTTAATTCTTTCTACTTTTGGATAATCATGAATAAAATAAAAAATATGAGTGTTTTTATAAGCATTTATGTACAGGTTTTTGTGTGACCTAAGATTTCATTGCTCTAGCATAAATACCTAGAAGTGAGATTTCTGGATGACAACAGCAAGTATATGTGTAACATACATATACAAATATAATATACAAATCCCACAATTTTTTTTAAACTGTCTGTATCATTTTGCATTCCTGCCAGCAATTTATGAGAGCTCTACATCCTTGCCAGAACTGGTTGCCATTTCTATTTTTTATTTTTTAATATTTTTTCCACTTTCCATCTTAGCCATTTCTGTGACGTGTAGTAGTATCTTATTGTGCTTTTAATTAGCATTTTCCTAATAACTTATAATGTTGAAAACAGTTTCGGGTCTTTCTTGGCTATATATAACTTCTATAATTTTTTTCTTATTTTAGAGATAGAGAGAGCATGTACATATGAGCAGAGGAAGAGAGAGAGAGAGAATCTTAAGCAGCATGGAGCCTGACAGGGGCTTGTTCTCACAACTCTGGGATCATGACCTGAGCCAAAATCAAGAGTCAGATGCTCAAGTGACTAAGCCACAGAGGCGTCCCTATAATATTTTAAAATTTATATATTATCTGATTAGTGATTTATCTAAAACATGCCATAGAATATCAAAAAAAGATATATCTTTACACCATTTGACGTGTCAGTGTATTTCAAAGTGCAATTCTTGACATGTGTCAATTCATTCCACTTCATTACATTATCCAAGTACATTGTTGCTTTGTATCTGTGAGTGTGCTTTACTACGCAGTTTTAAATGTGTGATAAGTTTCATACTACAATTTGGTTTCCACAAATTTTTCCTCATCCTTCCAGAAATTGATGTTTCATACGTTTTGATTTATTACTTTCCATATAAAGAACAGCACTAAAGCTTTCATGAGTTTTATAAAGTTTACGATCATAGTGACTGGTTCTGTTCATGCCATTCATTTTTCCTTGAATTCTAGACTTGCTATCATAAAATTCTGACCCTTGCTTTGTCTACTTGTATAGCCCTGGTACACTTTACTCCTTGATCCAGAATTTACCTAATTATTTCAGTTGCTTTGGTTGCGTTACTTCTGCAGTTAGTACACTATCATATCAAAATTTTGACTCCTGTTTCTTAAATGTCTTTTTTAAAACTACACTGTGTTACAGTATTGAAACTCAAGTTTATTGTATATGTGATTGAAAACTTCTCAAAGCTAAGAGAGGTTGATAAAATGATGAACATGTATAATGAAGGAACATGATTTAGAGACCAGATTTAGCCAAGATGAAAATGCAGGTGTACCCTGGCACTCTTCCATAACCTCAGATGTAGCTGTCAGCCGAGAAGGTGCGAAAGAGGTCAAGGTGATGAAAGTGGGCTGTGAATATTCTACATGACTGTGATCATTTAAATAACTGCTGATGACAAAAAGTGATTTGGAAATATCTTGGGATTCCATAAAGAAGCCTTAGACTCAAAAATCAAACTAGGATGCTAAACTAGAAAGAATATAATTTATGGCTAAGAGTTGGCATTTGCTGATAGGTTAAAAAATATTATGTGCGTTTACTTAGTATCCCTTCTCTCTGATTCTGAAATATACCTTTAAAAGTCATATAATCAATGAGACACTTAGGACACTCCTACATTCCAGTTGTTCTTAGGTCATAGGTCTCTGCATGTTCTGTAATTCAATTACAGAGCATTTAGGCATAAGTTTATTTAGAGCAGATCCATGTGCCCAGTTGATTTTAATTCTAAGACTGTGTCTCCTCGAAGACTATGAATTCCCCATTCCTCTTAATTTCTATTTCAGTTATCTGCCACAGCGTGCCTGCAAGCAATTCTTTATAAAACAGATTGTGGGAGGGGCACCTGGGTGGCTCAGTCCAGTCGGTTGAGCATCCGACTTTGGCTCAGGTCATAATCTCAACTTCGGCTCAGGTCATAATCTTGTGGTTCACGGGTTCGAGCCCTGCATGGGGCTCTGTGCTGACAGCTCAGAGCCTGGAGCCTACTTCAGATTCTGTGTCTCCGTGTCTCTCCGTCCCTCCCCTGCTCATGCTCTGTCTCTCTGTCTCTCAAAAATAAAAAAAAAACAAAACATAAAAAATAAAAAAAAATAAAAACATTTAAAACAGATCGTGGGAGATACAGTTTACAAACCCTTAATGATCTGAAAATGCTTTTATGTGACTGCTATATGTAAATTACAAGTGGTGAAAAGTAAGAAATCAAGCATAAAAGTGGGAAAAAGGCAAATCATTCTTAAATATCTAGTCCCAGGAGGAATTCCTAAGTATGAGCAACAAAGAAATAAGGCAAAAACAAAAAACAAAAAAACAAACAAAAAAAACAAAACAAAAATTGCATATGACTTCCTGAAGTGAAAACATAAATGGCTGATAAACATATAAAAAAAACTCAGAAGAAATATAAATTTTAAAAAAAATTAAGTTTTAGATTATTATTATATTATTATATATTAAATATATCTAATTTAGATTCCATCTGATAAAATGGCATTAACATTCACTTGTAGGTGCATGTATAAAAGAAACAAATTTACTAAAAAAACAAGTTAGTAATATATTTCAAAAGATTTGAAAAATAATATCTTTTATTCTAATAATTCACTGTGTAGGAACAGATCTTAAGAAAAATGATCAAAAATTGTCAGCAATGTTTACAAAACATATAAAGGTATAGACTGCAACAGAGTATATGATGGTAAAAACCAGAAAAATTCCATGCTCTACAATACAAGAATATTTATATAAACGGTAGATTATTCAGGTAAAATAATATTTGTCATTAAAAATGTGCTCTTAAAGAGCAAATGAACAAATGAGAAAAGTCTTATACCAAAATCGAGAATAGTCTAAAGGCTCAAGAATAAACCCATGCTTATGTGGTCAATTAATCTATGACAAATAAGAACATACAATGTGGAGAAGACAGTCTGTTCAATAAATGGCTCTGGGAAAACTGGACAGCTACTTGCAAAAGAGTAAAACTGGACCTCTTTCTTCCACCATAGACAAAAAGGAACTCAGAATGGATTAAAGACCTAAAAAGTGAGACCTAGGTGTGCCTGGGTGGCTCAGTCGGTTAAAGGCCTGTCTCTTGGTTTCGGCTCAGGTCATGATCTTGCAGTTCCTGAGATCGAGCCCTGCCTCAGGCTCTGTGCTAACAGGACAGAGCCTGGTTGGTATTCTCCCTCTCCCTCTTTCTCTGCCCTTCACCCACTCATTCCTCTCTCTCTCTCAAAATAAATAAATTAAAAAAAAAGAATCATCAATCATTATATTGTGCACCTGAAACTAATATGACATTTTATATCAATAATACATAAAAAGTAAAAATAATAAAAATAATAATTGAAGAATAAACTAAGAGTACAACACATTACATAAACATTGTTCAACCTGATGTAAAAGTATACGTATATTTTTAAAATATAGGAGGAAATAGATAAAATATGAACAATGGTTGGCTCTAGACCGTGGAATTAAATGTCTTTCCAACTTATTTGTATTTGGACATAAAATGACCACAGTGTCAACAAATCGTATGATCATAATGCTCCATTGCCGTATTTCCAAAATGGCCTTTATAAAATAGTATTTCCACATGGGAGACTGCTTCTCAGAGAAAGTTCCTTGTAACACATGGGGCTGTTAGAGTTCCAGGGTCCAATGGGCATGTGAAACCATATAACCATCTCTTCCTCGCAGAGAGCCACCATGCTAAGCAGCATTCTAAAGAAACTGAGAAATCTCCTCTTAGAAATAGCAAAACCTATTTAATTACGGCTTTTCAGCATGGCCCAAACTGATTTGACTATAAAATTTCAGATAACACCTCCTGAGAAGATGTGGAAGTGCTTTTAATGAAATACACTCAATGAAATACTGACAAAGAATTCTGATCGTGACTGAAGTGCCCAAGAGATTTAAATGATTATGAGTTGGCATGTGTTTTAGTTATTATGTGTCAAAGAAGTTAGCTGAATTAAAATTAAATATGATTTTTGACCTGTTCTGAGAAATATTGTCAACCCAAAAATATTCCCTTTTGGAAAAAAATTAATTACCCCAAGGCCTTAGTCTTAATTCATAATATGCCTGAGGAGCAGAAAGAGTAGACTTAGCATTTGTGTGGTGTGGGGGAAATGAGTGAGCTTTGTGAAAAAAGCTGACTTCACACCTGTAACAGATAGGGTTATAGCTGCTACAGAACAAGAGATACGTATTAGATGTGGAGGGTTCAATGGTGTATAGAACACAGAGGAGATTTCAACCATAACTAGTAGGATGAAGTAGAGGCTAAGTGCCAGAGTTTCTATGTACGGCAAGAGGAATTTTCTCATTCGCAGGGCGTCCTGCAGCCAAACTTCCACTTTAACAGTCTTCTCATGAGATTCTCTGGCCAATCCAGAGAATCTGGAGTTTGGGTCAAAATCAGTGGGCCAAGGACACTCATACTAGTCTGCAGGACAACTTGCTTACGTGGCTTCAATACCGGTTAGCAGGTTGGTAGCTTTCCAGCATCCAAATGAACCCACTATCAATTGGATCCAACCCGCAACCCCAGCTTTTGAGGTCTTTTACTGTTTGCAACTTTGATATTCTGCCTCTCTTCTGTTTGCAGCTTTGATATTCTGCCTCTCTTCTGTTTTGCTAATGTTGTTATTTTACCCCCGTTGATGCCAAGTCTGTAGTTTGAAGTTGGGAATCAACACAGACCACCTTTCCTTCCCTCGCTTGGTTCCACAGCACCAACGTTAGTACTGTCGGTGTCTGCAAAGTGCTGGTTGCCCCTCTGCCTGTGAGTATTGTGAATATTTGCCTCCTTCAAGAGGCACAGCATACCAGTTTAGAAGAAGGCCTGTAAGAGTCCAACTCCAGGGATAAGACTCCTGGTTAAACTCACTATTTAATGATTTTCCATAAAATATAAAGCATTACTGGGGCACCTGGGTGGCTCAGTTTGTTAAGCTCAGGTCATGATCTCATGATCCATGGGTTTGAGCCCGCATCAAGCTCAGAACCTGGAGCCTGCTTTAAATTCTGTGTCTTCCTCTCTCTTTACCCCTACTCCACTCTATGTTCTGTCTCTCTCTGTCTCTCAAAAATGAATAAAAGTTAAAAAAATTTTTTTTAGGTATAAAGCATTATAGGGGATCCTGGGTGGCTCAGTCAGTTGAGCATCGACTTTGGCTCAGGTCATGATCTCACCGTTTGTGAATTTGAGCCCCATGTCAGGCTTTGTGCTGACGGCTCAGAGACTGGAGCCTGCTTCCAATTCTGTCTCTCTCTCTCTCTGTCTACCCCTCCCCCACTCACACTCTGCCTCTGTATCTCTCTCTCTCTCTCTCTCAAAAATAAATATTTAAAAAATTAAAATATAAAGCATCACTAATAAAGTGAAAATATTCCAAATCTAACGCATCAGATGTTGGGGAAACATAGAGAACTTTACAAAGAGTTTAAGCAACATCCCAGTGGCAGCGTGCCCAACTGCATTCACGAAGATAACCCAGGGAAGCAGTGATAGCTTGGAATCTGAATTCAGTTCCTCCTCTTACAAGATGTAAGACTTTGGACAAATGACTTAACATCACTGGGCCTTACTTTCCTCATCTCTAAAACAGGATCATTTTGTAACAATGAAATGAGTTAACGCTTGAAATGCTGTGAGCGTAAGCATCCTGTCTTGTACTTCATACGCACTGGATGCGTGCTACCTGTGGAAAACAATGAATTCCAAGTAGAGCAGAAATCATGCTTGTCTTCAGTTCTTCTGTTCTTACTTCACTTGGATAAACTGGAGGTTTGTTTGCATGAATTAACAGGGAAACACCAATAACTATGCTGGTATACCAGAAGACTTAGATCTGCATTTTGCTGCAACATTTAGTTCACAGTCACAGTGGACTGTTGGTAAAGAATAACATAGTTGTAAAATATTAGTCCATTTTTCTCCATAATCACTTCAAACTTGAAGCAATAATTGCCTAATGCCTAATATCCTGAGTAAATTCAAAGCAATGTATCAAAGAGGTCTTTATACCAATTCTTGGAACTCTCTACCAGTTTCTACATTAGAAAACGTGTCTCCCTTCACTCTTATTATAACTTGAATCCACACCATGCACAGTAACAAAGTATAAACTGAACACAACCTTGTTAGCACACCATTGAAGAAGTAGGTAAGGTCAGCGATCAAGATTTAGACAAGATCAAACAGCTTAATTTTGAAAAATTCTATGACATTTTACCCTTATTTCCTCAGTACAACACAAATAAATAACGAGTGTTTAAGCCAAACTTACACTCCGGAATATGCAGGAAGCATCCAGTGCTTTCAGATATCACCTTTAAAATCACTGGACCCTTTATATTGATAAAGCCCTACAGCTACAAACACAGATTTCTGAAAGAGCCCCTATATTTTGCTGAAGCTTGGTTCTACCTCTCTTCTATGCCTTTTGGAGTAAAAGTCTTCCTTAGATTCTGTTCGCTGGTAACAGGCTTTTATCTATTTATTTTCAATTCATTTAAAGGGATTCAGATTTGGAAAATATTTTCTCCATACACAGACGGTTATTTAAATATACACCTGGCTATTTAAATAACAAAACATATTCTTTTAGATAAGGTTCTCTAGTGCTTTTCTTTTTACTTGGTGCTTGAATTTTTGTGTGGATTTTTTTCAAAGTATTTGACATTGAGCAAAAAAATCCTGGCACAAGAATCAGGGATTCTGGGCCTAGACCTTGTTCCTCTTGCCTCGTGATCCTGGCAGTAAAACAGGCACAGTCTTTCGCACAGTGCCTGGCCCAATAGTAGGTAATCAGCTTATATTTGTCAAATGGCTGAATGAATGACCTTTCAGATTTCAGGTTTCCAGAGATGTTATATATTGTGGAATCACATCTACTTCCTCAAGTGCCATACACTGCAGCGATCCAGATAAAACTACACATTGTACATAAAGATGCTTTCAAGAAGTATAAACCATTACTGTTACTATTATTAAAAGTTGCGCTGTTTCTAGTTTTCACAAGTGGGTTACCAAGCTAAAAAGTAATAGCCAGACAGATCATGGTTCCAGTACGGATTCTACCATTTACCAGTTGGGTGACCTTTGTAAGTTATTTAACCTCTGATGAAGTCTCAACTTCCACATCAACAAAATAGGAGTAGAAAAATATTTATGCATACAATTGAGATGCAAATTGATTGACATAATGCATGCAAATCACTCAGTCCAGTTTCTGGCATAGGAATTATATTTATTGCTGTTTTTGTTGCTTTAATTACTACTGCTACAATTATACTATAATTTAAAACTATATATACATGACAATGTCATAGACTTTAAATGTATCACGTATATACACACCAGAAGGGTAATAGTTTGCTTAATTGCAATAAATTCTTCCTCAATGCGAAAGATAACTGTAGAATGGTAAATGTTTTGACATGGCTGTATGCAAGAGAAAAATCTTACCTGTTGATTTGAATAGGTCAATATATATAGTTGGAATCCTTATTTTAAGAACTTGACTCATCACAATTAAAAAGTTAGCAAAGACCATCTTCTAGCATGTTATCAAATAACAAAAAAACCCAATAAATTCCTATTTCCCACTCAACATATTATATAAAGTATCAAAAGTCAATGTGATGACTTTATGATATGGATATTATAAACATGTATGCCCTTTGTTTGACTTTTAGGATCAAACCCATAAGTTCCCATCCTGCTTCAAAATATCACAGAACACAATTCAAGAAAAGTAATAAAAAGAAGTAATTGTCACCTGAAAAAAAATAAACGGTCCAAATAGTTTAGGAAAGTCAAAATACTTAAAGCTAAATGTTATTAAATAGAAATACAATTATAATAATAATGCAAATAGTAATGAGAACTGCTACAAATCAGAAAAACATAAATTCAAACATGATTTGAGTTACATACAATACCAAAAGTTCCTGGATTGAGTGATTATTTGAACAGAGTGGCTTTTCTGTTTAGAGTTCAGGAGTTTATTCACCAAGATTTTCATCATAAATCAACTTTTTTAAAAAAATTAAAACTAAAAAAACAGGTTGACTTATGAAAATAAGCATTAAAATCCTTCACGATTTTTCTCCCCTTCTTTCAAAAGGCCTTTTACAGAGTACCCACGGCTTCCCAACCAAATATTTTCTAATTGTATATTATTACTTTGGCCTGCGATCAGCTTCCGCTTCCCCATAACAAACAAGGAAACAGAACTGGTAATATCTGGAACTAAAGTAAAACCCATGGGTTCATTCTAAGGTTCTGACCAAAGGTGTCATGAAAAGCACTTTTCAGTAACACATCACAGAAAATGTTGCCTTTGGGTCCTCAAGCCCCACAGTTACCATTAGGCTCTGTCAGGGACACTCTTTTTTTTTTTTTCTTTTAGGACACCCTGATAAGGGAATACAGTCCGTCAACAGTCAACTCAGAGACAGTCTCTGGGGCACCACGGTGGCTCAGTCAGTTAAGGGTCTAAGTCCATGAGGTCAAGTTCATGTCATGATCTAATGATTCATGAGATCCATCCAACTCAGTCTCCACATCGGCAGCGCAGAGACTGCTTGGGATTCTCTCTCTCCCTCTCTCCCTACCTCTCCCCTGCTCATGCTCTGTCTCAAAAATAAGTAAACCTTAAAAAAAAAGAATTTTAAAAAAAAGAACACCATAGACTCTATTAGAAGCAGTTGGAGTAGGAGTGGGGACTGTTAATTGAATACTTTTTCCATGTAGGCTTAAAGGCGTCCAAGCTTACTTTATTAAGTACAATTCTGTATTAGGATCTCCACTTGACAGATGAGGAAACAGTTTTAGTAAAATGAAACAGTTTGCTCAAGGACATGCAGCTGTATGCAAAGCTGGGTTTCACACTGATCTGACTCCAAAGCTCCTACACTTACACCCTTCTCAGAGAGCTCAAGAACTAAGTAGTCCCCCTTCCCTCTGAGCAAAGGAAACATGTGCAAAACACTAACGATCAAGTCTATTTAATGGCTGACCTTCATTCTTCCCAAGTAAATAAGTCTTCAATGCCCGCATCAAGGTTATTTGTAGAGGAGCTTATCCAATTTCCAAGTTGAACTCTCTCTTCCTCTGCTTTTGATAATTACAGACATAAAATCAGGTTAAAATTACCATCCTTAGCAGCTTTGAAGGGTAACACAGACTATACTGGAAAGAAGTTGTCTACTCTGTGCTTATCCGTGATTAAAGGGCAGGGGGCTGGCTCTGGGCCTCCAGGCTCAGCAGTTGGTTATTTATGAGAACGAAAAAGCAGAAATACCTGCTCCTCCAGTAAATTCTGCCTCTGTGAGTCACAAGAACACTGTCAGGAGACAGTGAAGGGAGCAACTAAGATCAACGATCTTCCCAATTTCCCGTATCCCAACATCATTGCCGCCTGAAACATTAAGAGCGGGGGACACCAGATGATTCCGTTCAGAACTCGCAATGCCTTAACACACAGGCGTGGGTCATTTCGGAAAGAACAACAAAGGGTAGAGAACAAACAGACCTAAAGACCGAGGAAATTTATCGCTCTTTGTATTTGCTGGGCAATTGCTCTACATAATTGCATGTGGTCTAGTGCTCTCCACACTGAGTTTTCTGGTTGGCAACGGCAGTCTACTGTTTGTTTTGTGATCCGAAAGTGCTACTTCTCCTTGGATTTTTGTTTCTTGTTTTCCATTTCACATGGCTCTGAAATCGTCTTAATAGATCACATGAAATTACTGATCCATATACAATTTAAGAATTTTTTTCAGCATGCCATGCCCATTTTACCACCCCACCAAACTGTGGAGTTAATAACGCCATGCTAAATCATTATTATCTCTTGAATTTTATAATAAATTAGAAGGATGAAGGTTAACATTATGTGTTTGGGTATATAGACACACACACACACACATATCGTTAATTTGCACTGAAATTGAAGTGATTCTAGAACTTCCACCAACAAAACATCTAATATTCATTTATCCATTTATGCCAAATATCTTCACTTTCTGCCCCAAGATCCACTCTCCATGTCTCTCTACTCTGCTCTCTACACAAGGAGACTGACTTTCATGAGCTCCACCAGTAGGCTCCACAGCCCTGTGGCTTTTAGTGAGGATCTGCCAACGGGAAACATGGCTGGAAAGTATGGTCTGGGTATTTAGTTCCCGGGTCTCCCTCTCTGCTGAGTATTTAGGGGTTGGCTGCATGGCCTCTCTCACAAAGGCTACAGTTCCTGTCAGGATACCTTCCCCTCAAAGTTTTCCTCTGAGTTTTCTGGCAACTGTTTCTGCTCCCTGCCCAGAAGTAGTGAAGGAAGGCTCCCCCGCTGTTCCAGGTGCCTCGTTCAGCCCCTGTTTTGCCAGAAAGCTCTGCCCACAACTTGATACGCATTACAACATTAGGTAAACCCTCCTGGATGATTCAGTTTGCTCATGCTGGCTCTTTCTTTCTGGGACCCTGATATACCCCTGGGGATGAAAAAGGATGAATAGGACGTGACTCCTGCTGTCACAACATGTAATCTTCTCTGGCATGTGACCTGCGCAGTTGCACAGACTCCCCACTCAGAAGGACCTCTTGCTTGAGCTTATCCTCTGTTTCCCCTGTGTTGGAATTCTTGATCATTTTGGAATGCGAGGTCTCACAGTTTTATTTTGCAGAGGGTTCCACAACTGCTCTGTGGATGCAGTGCAGAGACACTGGACACAAATGCAACTCTAATTAAACAGTAAGAGCTATTTATTGAGGTCTCACTAGGTTCCAAACGCTGTTCTTAACATTATATTCCTATTACCTCATTTAATCTTCTCCACACACAATGAGGAAGATTGTATTATTATGGGCACTTTTTAGATAAGGAACCAGGGGCACAGAGAGAATTTAAATAACTTGCCCAAGATCAGACTACTACAAAGTATAGAACATGGGATTCTAATCCAGGCATTCTGGCTTCTTCTATGCTACTCTGCTTCTGTGATGGAAACACAGAAAGGAACATAATCAGTTTTAATCTGAAATTAAACCTTAGAGCCATGTGTCCAGTAATATGCCATGGACTTAAGACTCTAGCAATAACTATGTCTCCTATATAGGAAGGCTAATCACGACGTTATCATAGGGACAGAAAACCTATGCCTAACAAATAAAATTGAATTTTTCATATCATACGGCATAAGAAGAGCTGAAGGGCCTTGTAAATGTTCATAAATCTTTTGGGTTTGACAGGTCTCTTCGTTCTGAATAAAATCGAAATGAGGTCTACATCTGTTTATCTTGACTTTCTCAAACTATTTTCTTTTTCCCTGACAACTCCAGGATAGCCAGTAAACAACAAGAACAATAAAAGTTCTTATTTACTTCCAGAAACAAGTTAAATAAACACAGTATCTAAGAGATAATTTAGATTATTTTATTTCTACAGTACAGAGTTGTTTCGTCTAATGCATCACCAATACTCTACCGCTTATAAAAAAAAAAATGAAAGGCCACGTCCTTAGGAAAACCGTGATCTTCACTGTCTAGAAATTATAAAATAGCACATATACCAGTTTAGTTTTTAATACCAATCACATTATTCAAAATCACACAAGGTCTTGGTTTTTAGGTTTTATGTAATGTTTACATAACTCTGCCTTCCTCTCTTTGGTTATGGAGTGTTGTTGCTATTTTCCTTCCCCTCCTCAAACCTCTAAAGATCCTTCTTGCTAATCAGAAAGGTTTCTTCCTTCATTTGAACATGGCACACTTTAATATTTTGTTTCTACTTTCTTGGGTGATAATTTTACACCAGCGTTTAGACAAGACCCATGCAAGGCAGGGGTTACTACTTGATTACGTGGGTTCTTGGATTCTGGTAAACATCTCCGAGAAAGGCAGGTAAATACCTCGATTACTATTTTTATCTTCCCGTCATCACTTTAAGATCCGCGAGTGGATCTTACACGTCCCAACTTGACATCAAAATCACAACGGACTCCCTTTTCCCCCAAATAAATGAGCCAGTTGTCAGGGCTGACTAGTGCATTTTAAAGGATATCTCAGCCAAGGGTATTATTTTAAGAGATGAGCAAATGGGGAAACCCCACAGCCCAGCCAATAAAATATGAACTGAAGGTGCAAAGAAGCACTCATAAATATGACTCCGAACAAGGGACTCATTGTTTGGCTCCAACCCTTTCAGTGGCTCCTCTGATCTCAGCCCCTCTCTGTGCGTCAGGGAAGCCCCTTCCTTTAACCTGTGGTTTTTTCAAGCTGAGCCACCACATTATTTATGACTGTAAATGTGAGTAGCCTGTCTGTACGCTCCTTGTACACACACACACACACCAAGCCCCCTCCCTTTTCCCCACGTCGGTATTTTAGTGTGGAAGGATGAAAGGGTTTCCCCCTGGAGCCGATGTGGTTGGGGATGTTGAATTAGCTGCTGTGTCAGTATGAGGTAGACTGAGGATTTCCCAACACATCCTCCACCTGCACGACCCAAAGACCAGGCTCTAATGACTCATTTCACTCATTTTCTTTCTTTCAAGGGCTTGTCAAAAATTTACTGTATGTCTTTCTCTATCTCATCCTCATTGTTCTCTGCTCTTGATCTTTTTATCGCACCTCATCCTTTTTCTCAATTAAAAAAAAAAAAAAGAAAGGAAATAATCTCTTCACAGATGGGACACAAGTGTTAAATAAAAATAATGTAAGCTAAGGAGTTTTATAAACTAACAGAGAATTACATTTTCTGTGTTATTTTTGTTCATTTTTTTTTTTACTTTCCCTTAAATGTCCCCTTTTAAATTTTAATTATGCTATAAAGTAGGCAAAGCAAAAACAATTAAATTCTGTCCAGGGGATCCTCCGGGAGAGGTGAGGAGGCAAAGAAGAATGGGATGGCGGAGAAACAATTACAGGGGATGGCCAGAGCCAGAGGAGTCCCGGTGCCCTGAGGAGCTTTTCTCCTGATGGGTGGAGGCTGTGAGTGGCACATCATAACCTTTTCCTTCTTGACTCCAGAGAAACAGGAGACTGTACCTAAATGATCAAGCTGTAACTAATTGATTTTCAGCTAATCTAAGCCTCCAGCTATGAAGAAACAAGGACCAAAGGCAGACCCTGGGAAGGGGTGGGGGCGTAAGGAGAGGGGTGCCAAGAAAGCCTGGAGGTAGAGACCAGAGAACTAAGGAAAGAGGAAAGGCCAAATAATGTGAGAGGTGGGGGTGAGAAGAGAGGGAGGCAACATTGAAAAAATGGAAGAATAAAGGGGGGGGGGGGAGCTGGAGGTTGTGGGTGAGACGGTCCAAGCCCGTTGAGTTCATGTTATTATATCTACTCTACTCATTTCCAACTGTTACTTCTCATTCAACTTTTAAAACGGGCTCTTTGTGAAGGACCATTAAAATGACCAAAAAGCTTTTAATTAAACCATATGATTCCACCTATCTGTGCAGCCAGGCCCTTCATTTGACAATGATACGACTTTAAAGAACAGGAATCCCCTGGGTCACATTTATGAATGCCACGGGTTGTTGAAGAAGAGAGTATGAAGATTTCCACCCTCGGCAACTTCTTTTCCTTTCTAAAGTTAAAGGTGTTCAAGAATTATTGTTTTACCCATTTTTGAGCATCTGATATTTCAGGCATAACCCATGAATGTGTACTATAATGGTTTTAGATCACCTTTCATCCTTTCCCATCAACCTCCCTCAAAAAAAAAAAATCATGCATGTGTTTATGGGTATGTTTATGTTACACAAGCGTTAATGACCCTGCTGGAGAGCCTACATAGATAGGCATCTTTAGGTAGATCTGTGCACAAATTCCTCTCCACTGGGTACTTGAGTCAGCCAAGAGCAACAATAAATATCAATGGTGTCTTTCAACCCTGTCAACCGAGAACAGAAGCATTTTTTTCTTCCAGTACCAGGACCTTTTAATGATTTGGGGAAGTAAGGGGAGAAGGGTTTAATTTCAAGTTCTAAAAGTATTCTTTTTTTTCTGCATCATATCTTAACATGCTAAATATGTTTGTTATAAAATATGAAAAAATACAAGCGCCACATTTGTGTGCTTTCACGCTTCTGAATTAATACCTGTTCTTGAAATATACATCAAGGTTTTGACTCCAACCCAACTGATGAGGAACCATTAAAAAACCCCAAATTTTTCTTTATCAGAGAAATACATATAGACAGAGAATGATATAAAAGTACATTTCCCTTGTTTATTGTTTTTTGTAATTTCCAACAAAACATCCACAATGTGGTATCATTTAAATTGTACTCTCGCCAAGTATCCAAACGAAATGCATTCTAACTTTAAAGATCTCAGAAATACACTGTCTTTATCTTAATATAAACAGAAGATACACTTAAAAATTTCAAGCAAGTTACCTAACCTTCCCTTTTATTTGCATAGATATCTGATATATAAACTAATACATAACATTTTTGAAAGAGAGATGGTTAAAAGAGAACAGATTTATCAGAAAGGTATTTTTGTTCTTAACAAAATAACGTGGTATTGACTAAGTAAAGATGCCTGTGACAGTCACCAGTTTCAGGGACAAAGCAGACAGAGGAGTCAACCTATAAAAGCTGGACAGTAGGAAACTGACAAAAGTTGGCCCAAAAATAATGAATCCAATAGACTGGGAGGTTTCTCTTCACACGGCAATTAATATTTATCTCTTCAAAGTGAACTAATCACTAAAACAACTTAAGGGTCAAAACAATGGGCTGTGTTCCTATTTACTTGTTTATGTTGGCCTTAAGGCAATTTTTTTCACATTTTATTTTTCTTTTAGGAAGTTTTCATCTATTTTTCACTTATGAAGAAAAATAAAATGAATCTTATCTGAAATTTTAAAAAATGGTTGTTTGGTTAAATATGATCCAGAGTTTAAATTCATTTAATTGTTCTTGAGCAAAACTAACATTAGAAGAAATGTCTTTCTGAATGACAAGATAATTGTAGAAACTCCATTATTCGACTTGACAATGACACCTACAAGCATTAATAAAAAGGATACTGCTACATCCGTTGAATGCAATTCACCTTATTATGGGAACTGTCAACAGATTTTTTTCACATATTTAAACATCCAGGTGACTTCCTCAATACAAATCCCTTGCCTATTGCTAATTTGATCATTTGCCCTTAGTTCCCATTATACACTTACCTTTTAAGATACATTAAATAAATAAATAAATAAGTATATAAATAAATAAATAAAATCCCCCTGAGTCTCATAAGAACATGAAAAAAGTGACAGATACTATTTGTTAATGAATGTTACATTAAGAACCACTGAAATTCTTAATGCGATTGATCATGATATTACACTTTTACCTTTTCTAAGTATGCTTTGACCTATTTTAGTATGGAAGGAATACAGAAGTTAAAGCTGTTTACTAAGTAGTGATTAGTTATAAGCTTTGGATATACTAGAAGGCATGGTCTAAGGATAAAATAAAATCGTGGTTCAATTTTCCTCAGAGACTACCAGGAAATGCTCAGTATCAAACCAATTTGTCGGTAATTTCACATGAGACATTTAGTTTGGAATTATTAAATAAAAAAGTCCAATATGGTTTATTATTAAAGATACATCACTGCTCAGCAGTTCAAGCATGGTAAAAATAAATATTTTCTGAAGCTTATATCTGATATTATTCCTCCAGAGTAAAATGAATAATTGTGTTTCTCGGTATAGTTAGTAAGCTGCTGTGTTGTTCTAATCCAAATAATACAACTAAACTTCATTGATTTAAAAAATATAAGTATTCCTTAATGATAAAAATGGTCTAAGAAGTCACAGAATAAAACCATTTATTATTGTTTTTGGCTTTCTTATTCTGTGTAACTGTATGAAAAGTAATGGAATGCTGATTCTGAAGTCATGCTTAATTCTTTTCTAAAACAAATACATTTCTTTAATGAATGATCAAAATATTTGATTGCAATAAAATATACTTTAGAACAGATTCATGACTGAGATATTGTTTTTTTAAAGTACATAACACATTCCTCCCTGTCAGATTTTAGGCGACCTGAATAATTTTTTCAGTGATTTTATTTTATGAATATGTAAAATCATGCTGATTGAAATTTTTCTATTAAAGTGTTAAAACTCCTTTAAATTATTGAATAATGCTGTAGAAATTGCAACAAAGTGAGATACACCGTGAGCCACAGTGCATGCCATTTATACTAGGAAAAAGCAATCAAACTAATTTAGAATTAAGCCATATTTAATGGCCTGAAAGTTCCTAACGAAACCTGTTAATTATATGTAGAAGAAAAGGCCTCTAGGACACCTGATTAGGGCAACCAATGAAGACTGACTAAAACTTCATAATGAGAGCTTTGTCTCTAGTAACATGAAACATGATTTATTAAGCACCTTATCCTTCATGCTAGGATTGCTAAGAGCAAATGAGCAGGGCATACTAAGCAACATGAATTATAAAAGCGTTCATGTATTTAAATTTGTTGCTATCTGACTTTTCAAAGACCATTGTCTTTGAGATATTATATGAGGAAGTTTTTAATTAAGTATAATAAAACATGTCAATTTTATGTCAAAGCAGGTTGCAGTTTTCAAACAAAGTTTTGAAAGTTCTTACATTAAAACGGTTCTAATTCTTTCAAGTTGATTCAATTTGTTCCTAAAATTTTATCTTTAAAAATAAATATATTCTATGATTTTTTGAATGTCTGAAGTAAATTTTCATCTTCAGACTCTACTAAAACATTTTTTAAAAAATCACAGCCCTTTTAAAATCACTTAGAATTGTTAACTCTTTAATATTTTTGAGAGATGAAATATTGGACACTAATTTACCATTTGATATGGTCAATCCTTAAAAACTACCATGAAAGTACCAGCATTGGGAAAAACATAATTTAAAAAAGTATCCTCTAATAATGTTACCAATTAAAGAATTTTTCAATTCATTTTTTAATCATAAAGGAAAAGGAAAATTTTGCATAGGTAAAGACCACATAGAATGTTTTATATTTCTCTTGCTTCTGGAAATAATCAAATGAGAAGGATGTCATTTCCTCATCAAGAAGTTAAGAAATGTTAGTTTGAAGCTTCTTTTCCAAATTATCTTTCATAGAATTTCAGAATCTCTCCCTGAGAATCCTCGATAGGAATATTTTACAATAGAATTTGATCTTAGCTAATTGCATGTTAATATTTTCACAGTAGTTGTCTCCCCCAAATGCGAGTTTTTGGGTGGCACACATTTGTATACTTACATGTTTGTTAAATTGCTAACAAAAAAAAGTTTCAGAATGTCACTCTTACTTTTCAATCTGTAAATGCTTGTTTCTTTTTTATTTGTATTAATACCTTTGTGCCCATAGCATAGCTGTCCTCATAAATTTTCCCTTTTTGTAGACTGCTGCCTGTTTCTTCATACATTAAAGCAAGCTTGAAATTTTAACAAGAGCTAAAAAGACCTGAGCCTACCTAACCATAAGTGTTTAATTTTAGTTTTTCATATTTAAAAAATCATATATATATAATATATACACGTACACATGTGTGTGCATGTGTATGTATGACTTCGTTGCCTAAAGCAAAATCTTACATTGCATCAGCGAAAGAAAGGAAACAGAAGCTGGAGAAGAGAGTTACAGAAAATGACTTTATATAAACAGGACCACCTACCAGGCAGCTACCTTACTATTAGAAAAACTTCCACTTTATAATAGCAGAGTTTAACAAATAAAAGAACAACATACCTAAATTGACAAAGCTCATGACCATGTCAGCATCATTCAGAAAGTTGGTATCATGTAGGCTGGCTAGAGGAGGGCTCTGGGTGGTCAGAGGAGTCATTCGAGATAACTGTATGCGACGAGGGTACCCATTGGGAGAGGCTGGGTATCCTTTTCTTGCCCCTCTGGCCTCTCCTGCCAGAGATGCCCTCACTGAGTATTCCGATTCTTCGGGATTTTCTTCATTGGCCATAGCATTGTATAGGTCCAGCATAAAGAGGGGTGCAGAGGAAGCTTGTTTTCCAGGTGAAAATGGTCTGGGTCTATGAGGCAAACCCAAGATAGAGAGAATTTCCCTCTGTATTTCCCGTCTTTCGTGGTTCCGTAGTCTTCTATAAATAAAACTGGAGTGGACATGATTGTCTCCCAAACCTCCTTTTGCATAACCCACTAGAACCCAGCAGCTCCAGAGGAAACCCACAATACTCCTAAGTAGAAATACAGTCAGATGCATTTTTGTCCAAAAGCAAAAGTTGATATTTTTAGTCCTTCTTGTCCTCTTAAAAAAAAAAAAATGTAAAAGTTCCTAGGAGGTACGCTTTCCCAGTAGCTGAAAAAACAAATTTACCTATTCTTCATGACAGTGACATTTCTGAACGTAACATCCTCACGGATTTTCCTGTCCTATTTTTAAATATTTTGGAATATGTCAAGAGTAGTTATCTCTAAGAAAGCTGAAACTTGAATTTCCAATTATCCACAGTTGTTAAGACTTTTTGCTGCATTGATGTAGCAGAAGACAGCTAATATTATTTGATCAGATGACCTATGCATTCCTATATGAATTTATGATAATCAGGCCTTTGGTATTTGGATTAACGCAAGTTGATCTTCTGATAAACTGTAGTTCCCAAAGTTATCTTCACTTGCTCTTGAGTTCTTCTCAACCCTTGAGCTCTTTCCAAGACAAATCCTGATTTCTGAATCACAGATCTTTGCTGATCTGCACCTTGGTGTTGGAATATAGATTTGTCCGGCAGCTTGGTGATAACTTTAACATCTTTTGTGTCGTCTTAGTGTAAAATAAGACTTAAGGTTGTACTATTCAAGTAAATGTGTTTCCCTGAATTTACTTGAAAACCTTCCTGTAAGTCCATTCAATCCCTTTCTCCTTCTAACTGTTAATTCCACCTCCAGCAGGCACAAATATACCAGCCCTCTTCAAGGGAGATCTAAAGAGTAATGTAAGCACAACCCTGCTGGGAAAGAAGAGGCTTCTCATTGTAATTTGAAACTGGTAAAGCAAAAAGAACTTAACCCTTTTGCTACCAGAAAAGCCCTCATTTTCACAATTTTATAGCCACGCATCTGACAGAGCGCAGTAATAAATGGGGCATTTAAGTTCTGTGGGGGGAGAAAGCCAGTTTTCAGGCAGCAGATTGAAAATTTTGCCACCAATTTTATATAGTACTCTCTTAGATCTTTCTTTTCATACATTTAATACACTTATATGTTAAGTCTGAGGTTGTGGCTAAATTAACATACATCTCAGTTCTCTATGTGAGGTGATTTCTAGCCTTTGTGAGTTATTAAAGTTTACTTCTTAAAAAATAAAAGGAAGAGTTGTAAACTGAGGTTAATGTGTTGTTTCTTAATGACAGCCAGATCTTTTTAGAACAAAATACAGTAGAGAATGAATCACCAGTAAATATATTCTAGCTCCCAAAGCAGTAGTTACAGTAATTCAATAATGGTGGGGAGATAGCCCAGCTCTAATGATCTTTAAATACAAAAATTTTAAACAGAAAAATGTATTTATATTTCTCTTATTAAGTCAGTTACAGTTGAAATACAAATACCCTAGAATACAGTGTCATGATTCTTAACTTTTAAGTCATTTCAGTTGAAATGTAAACACACTTACAAATTAGATTTTTCCCATAAGTTATACCCAGGGCTTTGGTTTGTTTTAACCCATGCAAATAAACACAAGTCAGATATTCTTTATGACTACATGCAGATTAAAATTTGCGTTTTCAAAATTTGATGGGCATAATGGGGAAAGTGCACACCTTTCTAAAATACCATACTTAATCCAAGGAAATGAGCAAAGTACGTGTTTATCCTTAATGTTTAATGCCTTTAAAATTTGGAAGTCCACAATGTTTTTGTGCAGCTATAATTTTCCTTACAAGCTCTCACTTAACCTCCAGGCTCACAGTACTTTCATTGTCTGGGATATTATTCTGATACCAGTGTAGATTTATCGAGCAAATTCTACAACTATTATGAAATTTTAATGTTTTTCTTTTACTCTACCTAGAGACGCCTGGTTTCTTGTTTAATTTCTTTTCAAATATTTCTTCAGCGTGTCTAAAGCATAGTCATATGTTTCACAAGTCTTCAGTTTATTGGTGAAGGCAAGATACTGAAAGGACTTGCAGAATTTTATTGTATGCCTCATTTTTCTTATACAAACTCACTGCCCTAACACTTGATAATGCTGCTTAATATTTGCCCTACTGAAAATTCTTTATTGACTGCGATGTAGGATGTACAGTAACAGACCCAAGTACTGGCATGCATGGAGCACCTCTATAAAAGAGACATCATAGGAATAGCAAAAGTGCAGGTTGTAAGTAAGTGAAGGGATACCATTTCAATAAGAAATGGTTTAAACCACTCAAATCTTGAAACTGTTTATTTCATATCCAAACCAAAGTAAGAATGTCTTAGTCATTGTTGTGGATTCAAATCAAGCACTTTGAGACCAAAAATGAAAAACAAAACCAAAAAAAAAAAAAAAAAAACTTTTTCTCTGCATTTATAAAACCAGCTAACATCTACTATAGTGGTTGTCTACCTTTTAAAATAAACTATAAAGTTCTGGATATGCTTCATGTCTCTAGAGTACAGCATAAAGTTACAAGTAAAAATTGGCCACACTAGAGGAAGAGCAATTTTTATTATCTTCCACACGTGCTGATTTTTTTTTCCTTAAGATACAAGTGAAAAATAAAAATGGGTCTATGTGTCACTAGTCTCAAAAACTCATTTTCCCTAAGCATGATTTAGAATATCAATCAGTGTAATTGTAATTTAACTGTTAAACCAGGCGTACGGCCGACCTCTATGTTGGAAATCAGTTGCCAATATTTCTGGTCAGGATTTTTAGTATCCACCCTCCCCCACCTTCCCTTCCAACTCAGACTAGATTTGGCAAACATTCATTTTTCAAAAGGATCGACATGTGCAATGAAAAGGAAAAAAAATAAAGAAGGAAAAAAACTTGCCAGGAATAAAGGGGAAATGCTAACCACCAAATGAAAAGTCAGATTCATTTCAATTAAATGCATTTTACTACATCATTGGGATTCCCAGGTAGATTTGTATTTATATACAAGAGAGCAATTTGAAAGAAAGTATCTGCAACTGCAAAGCATAAACATTCCAAATTTCAGAGCATGTATTTAAGAGTTGTATAAGTCATTGAACATACTGAGTAAATATATGCTGAGACAGAAGTTGAGACTGGAGAAAAACCCAGGGCATCACAAGAGTTGTTCTAAAGATAATTACATTTCGAGAAGAGGGGCCTTCATAAAAACCCCTCTCTCATAATAAAATATTTGCCTGGGGTATATACTAAAGGAAGTGACCTTCTGGTCAGGTACAGATATGGTTGAATCCAGATAAGAACTATTTCTTCATTGTCATTCTTTCTGTTCATTTTCTCTTTCCTTCACGAAAATTTTATGCCTTTAGTCTGTGAATATGTAAGCCAACTAATGTCCAATAGACAGACTTTCAAAAGAAACTCACTCAAAAGAAAACTAAAGTGTTTGCAAATCTGTTTTGACTGGAAGGGTCTTTCTATTTCACTTCTGTTTTTGTTGTTATTTTCTCCTTGAAACAAAAATTCTTAAGTGAAAGATATGACTGCAGTGAAAGATACCTAATAAACATGATATCTGTGTTCTTAAATTATCTCTCAAGTTTGGAAAATAATCCAATATAATTTAATGTGATCCTAAAATTCTTAAGCAGAAGCTATCAACTGGAGGGAGTGAGGGAAAAGGGTGGAGAGGAGATCGCTGAGGAGATTGGAAAGGTTGGCAGCAATGGGAGAATGCTGGGAAAACATCCCCTTCTAGAATCTTCTTAGTGAATACGTGCACAAGTACCGAACAGAGCAGCATCTGTAATATTAAAGTGCCTTCAACTCACTCTTTCTGAGCCAAAACCCTAGCACATATAAGAGAGACTATAGTGTACTTAGCAGTGATCCAAAGCTAAGGCTGAATGGTTATCTACCACCATCTGCCTTAGATTTGTCTGCAGTAACCTGAAAGGGGTCTCAAACACAGGCAGCCTACACTTTTCGGTCTCTCTATCTAATATTTGTTAAGGAACACTTGGAAATGAATGATAAAATACGGTCACCAAACATTTTTAACGTCTGTTGTTATGTTTAATGAACGGTGACATTAGTGAATATTTTTATGTTAAGACAGAATTGTTCAATATGCTTTGTATTATTACACATTCCTAAGATTGTTCTATATCATTTCATGAGAGTAGGTTTTCTAATAGTTACTTAAGGGAGACTGAACTAACATTTAATCATTACGAATCAAACACTATTAATGAAACACCTAAGGACTGTATCTGACAAATAGACTCCAATGAACTGACTTGAGAATAATTGGTCAAATTATGAATTGACATAATATTTTAATGATATGTCATACTATTATGACATAATATTTTAAATAGGTAGGCTATGCAGTTAACCATGTAAGAATATCTTCATTGATAAAGCAATCTATAATTTTAAAAGTCGTTTGCAACAACCCACCATTTGGAGTTATTTATTCATTCTGCAAATATTTATTAAATGCCTACTAAGTGCTATGTACTTTAGGTACAACAAAAACTTCACACAAGGTTCCTGTCCGCACAGAGTTTATAATCATATATTATCGTTTCAATTGGTATAAGGGCATAAAATTATTTAAATATGGTTATTAATTGAGCTATTACTATTTTTTTCAGAGATTAGCTAGAATGTAAGCTGTATAAAAGTAGGGGCTTATTTTATTTTGTTCGCCACTGTCAAACCGTACATATTAGCAGCTCAATTAATATTGGTCATACAATCTATTTTTTTTAACAAAGATGGAAAATATTCCAGAGATTTTTTTTAAAGGCAGTACTCTCCGGAAATGCAGGGCTAAGGATTCATTACGCATACTAGTTGACCAATCACTTTCTCTCTTAGTAGTTAGGCTCTTCACGTCAAGAAGTAGTTACCATTTTCATGAAGAAATTTCCTTATTACATGCCTCATCCCAGTTTAAATTGAAATACACTCTTTTGTCAATACTAGACAATCATAATGATTTAGAAGGAAAAGCATCATGCAATGAATTACATTAGCAATTGCAAAATACCTTGGTCTATCATTACAGGGAGAGCTGGTTAGGTTACCGCCTATTAAATTAATGTGGTCCTTGACCCAAAAGAGCAACTTTTGTCCCTATCAATTAATACCTCATTGTTTTGGGTTGTAATGGCTTACTTGTTCGGTCCTCTTAAGTGTTGTTTTATAGCCTATATTGTAATGCAAGAGGCCCTGAAAGAGACCATTCTCTGTTTAACAAACACTAGCAATTAACACTACCCATGCCAAGGCTCCAACTGGTATATTCAAAGTTGAGATACCCAGTAGACACTGGCATGAGGTAAGATCTGAAAATGCCTGGGCCATGGGAAAAGGCACTTAAAAGAACAAGTTGGAGAGTACCAAAATAAAGATTTTTAAATTCACACTTTCTATAAACTTTTACAGAGAGAAGACTTTATCAACATATTGACAGATTCAAAATCTATAGGACTGTTACAGTTCAAGAAAGGGCACAGCTGCCAATTTACCCCAATAATTCCCATGAAGAGCAAATTAATCCTCTGTGGAAAATAAATCCATCAATGTCACTAGTCATGATATGTTCAAGTAAGACAATTTGAAGGAAAAATTTCAATTATCTAGTGCAAAATAAATATATACATAATAAAATTTAAAATTACATAATGCAAAATTGCCTTGATAGTATATTTCCTATGATCTGTAATACTTGAATTAAATGACTCTACTTTTACATAACATCTTTTTTCCCCAGGAAACAGACAGTATTTCGTAGAATCCTCATCAAAAGGTTTAGGATAAATTTAGACCCTAATAAATTAATCCCAACTATATCACAAAAATTGTCCATTATCAACAGAAAAAATGTGTGTCCATATGTCACCCAAAACCCATTAATATTCTGAAACATGAGAGGATATGAACTCTTTTTCCTGACATAACATGCTGAGGAAATAATAATGAGGATGATAGACGATAATTATCGATATTCAAAATATAAGCTTATAATATCCCTCTAACACAAAATTCCTCAAATGAAATTGAACATTACAATCACAAATGCAGAACAGGGAGAATTTTTAAGAAATACTAATGGCTGGGCCATACCGAAAACTAATTAAATCATAACTCTCCAAGGACCCAGGCAGCAGTATTTTTTAGTACTGATTAATATGTAGCCAAAGTTAAGAGCCTCTAACAAACAGTCTTGGAAATATCCAAACCATTACGTACATAATAAAGGTATGTTTTAGTGTCATAGTAGAGTTTCCAAATTAGAACAAGATCTTTGATATATCCTTGATTGCTGCTAAGATTCCATGGTATATAATAAATTCCTTAAATAAATACACAATGCTGGCATCCAGAAAAACGTTTGCACCCATTACACAATAAATACATCTCATTCGGCACCTACTATAACAATAATAAAACACCATTCCCCCTGTTCCCAAATTTAGAGGTCAGCTGTTTCTAGAACAATCTCCTTAGATATGTGTATTTGAACACCAAGCTAAAAATTCAATTTCTAATTCACAAAATGCTGTCGTATTGCAGAATGAGTAAGAATATGTTCCTCAAGGTGGCACCTGTGATCACAGTCCTTTTTGCTCTTCTATGCAGCTCCTTCTTGGATTATAAAAGAACGCTAACAAGGTCAGCTCCCTTACATAACTCTTTAAATTCAATTAAGACCATCATCAGAACTCACATAACCGGTGTCCTTCATGCCTATGCCGCATATGTTCAGTTCTGAAATTGTCCTACTTTCTTGATTTTCAGAGGGATGTGTGTGTCCGCGCGCGCGCACACACACGCACATGCATGCGCGTGCACATGTGTGGGTGCCTCAGATGTCCTCGTGGATCTCTGAAGTTCCCTGTCGCACGGGATCTCTGTCCATCTTCATTCCCCTGTTACTTTCTATATTTAAAAACTACTGATTTTCTCTTCTTAAACCTTGCATTCTCTTGATATACTTATTCCTCCATTTTAAAATAAACTCTTTTCTCCATTTTTAAAAGCCTATCCTCCCAGTTCTCTTATCTAGAACTCTCTCTCGAGTGTGTAACTGTTTAGTTTTGTTTTTTTAATCTCTCCCTTTTCACCACCCCTCTCTTCATTCAGGGTAATCCTACCCCCCCCCACTCCTAATCTCCAGCTCTTTCTTCCTCCTTCAGGAACAGTTCTATCTTCTATCACTATATGTTTACCAGCAAGGTAAGGATAGCATCAAACTGCAGTATAACAATACTTTTCCCATCTGATAATTGCATATTATGCTGAAACAGCTCCTGTAGAAATGGGTGCAGGTCTTGTAGCTTATCAATCCAACTCTAGATCAGTGTTTTCAGATGCACATACAAATCCTTTGGAAACATTCACGGCCTTTTAATATTTGTAGCCAAAAAGCTAAAAATAATAATAACTCTGTATTTTAATGAGATACATAGCCTTATATTGAAAGTGTAAGAAAATAACCTAATCTACAGCTCAAATTATATCCAGATGTCAGTTCATACGTTGCATAATGGATAATTACCTTATGTCCAAAGATGAACATTTTATTCTCACTATTTTTACACTCTGAACATGAGACACAGTTCTCTAAAGAGAAGGCTCTAGTCCTCCAATATAAAATTTCACTCAATACTGTCTTCTAAAATGCCTTTTAAGACTTCTAGAAAAGTCTCTAGAAAATTAATAGATATGATACTTATCGATTGTACATTATCTTCCAACCATTTTCAAGTAAATAAAATTAAACCAAATCATCTACAATTTCTAATGTAATCCAGGAATTCCTCATATGTAGAAATGCTACTCATTTACATGTATTTTCAAACATGCTTCTTAAATCAGTGAGAATGACTCAACTGGACAAAGACCAATCTGATAATGTCCCTTAAACAAAGTGGTACAAATGTCAACATTCACAACTGGTCAAATTTTCAAGCACTCTCTAGGAGGTAAAAGTTATTTCCATGGAAATTTGGAACAGTTCAGTTATTGTGAGCTTTTTCCGTTCTACAGATGTAAATGGGTGCTTGGTTCTATAACTCTAAGACCAAAAATATGCTGGTGTGATTCGTCTACTAAACATAAGTGCTGAATCATCTATATATCTGAATCAGGATGGCTTGCATAAAATAAATAAAATCATAGGGCATCAGCTTAGAGTCATTGCTGTATAATATGTATACGATTTTCTTTGCAAGAGTCTATATGTCATTTGGATGCTTAAATCTTCCAGTAAGTATTCACTACACTTTATCACTTAACTTGTACTCAGAGAATGTCAACCAGGAAACTACATTTATATTTTGGTTTTGCCACTTACTGTCTGAATGATCTTGGGAAAGTCACTTTGGTATATCATACAACTAGAAAGCAGTAGGAAAGAGCCACTTTTCTGAATCGAAGTTCCTTCATCTGTGAAATGGGGGAAAAATGCCTCACCAAGGGGTTGTTGAATCCATTAAAATGAGACACTATATGAAAAATTGCTTCATAAAAATCAGTGTGTTTCATAACTTATTATCATAAGCACATGGCACAGAATTGAGATTCCTGTAAGCTTCTCCATTGGTTGGTCCACACTGATAAACTGAGACTCCGTGTTTGTATTCCTGTTTAATCCCTTGATGGGGAGAAAAACACTTAAAACTTATCATGAAAAGATTATTCGCCAAGAGATGGTTGTTATGTCTGCAAAGTTAGACAAACCCAGGGATTCAATGCTGATATCTTTATGCACAATCTCCTAACATCTTTAAGGACACAAAGCATCTCTCTCCCTAGGGATATCCCCCTCCTTATTTTATCAGTCCATCTCAAATCTGTTCTTACAGTATCCCACTGCAGTGGCAGAAAAATAAGCTTGATTAACTGACTGTTCCTCCATTGTGCACGGGAGAAGATTTTAAATACTCATCTAACGTGAGGTTTTCCTTTAGTGTTAAGAAGGTAGTCCACAACTGAACTTGCTAAGTGTAAAGAAAGGAAGAGGTAACTCAAGTAAGCAACATATGATCAAAGGCTAGGAAAAAGGAAGGTCCCAAGCATATATTCCAAGCGTACCAAGATGTAGTCCACAATGAAGACATCTACTCTTCACAATTTGGAGCATCGAGTTTCGCATCAAAGTGGTTTCAAGTAGCAGGTCTGGTTCTGCCTACTTTGTTACATGTGACAAAGGACCCTCAACACCCCCACTCCATCTCATCTTAAAAAAGTGGGATATTAATAATATGTATTCTAGAATATTGTTATGATTCTTAAATGGCACAGTATATAAATATTATTTAATAGGTGCAAAGTAATCATTATGATAGCACTTGGAAGATTTACTATTCAGAACACTGTCGGTGAGAGGCGTACTGAACAATTTTTATACCTTTACAGAGAGACTGACCAAAGGATTTAGCATGCTAGTACACATGCAGAATAAATAAAGATATTTTAATGACAATGGTATTAGTATGCAGTATTTTCCAAGCAAATTTTCCCATGGAATCATTTATTTAAGTGGATGATTGCTGTTTTTGCAAAACACATCCTAGGACTGATCTTCAACTAGTACATTTTGGGAAATAATCTGCATATTATAATTAGAGAGGAAAGCTAAAACAGTGACTCAGAGTCTACGCTCAGGAATCAGACAGAATGTAAATCCTGGCTTCACTATTTTGTAGCTGTGTAGCCATACTCTACCTCAGTTTTCTGATCTTCAAAGTAGGGACAATAAGTTCTTATCACACAGGGTTTTATGAGATTACATGAGTTAATAAATTTAAAAAGATTTAGCAAAGGGCCAAAATGTCAGGTACCATTAGATTTCATTACTTAGTGACCAGCTCCTAGAGGATTGGGCTTTCTTTTCATGTATCATTCTGTCCCCATGCCTAATATAATGTTTGGCAGAAAGATGCCCACCAGAATGAATGCTTATTCATTTGGGGTGCCCGGGTGGCTCAGTTGGTTAAGCGTCTGACTTCGGCTCAGGTCATAATCTCACAGCTCAGTTTGTGCATTTGAGCCCCACATCAGGCTTTGTGCTGACTCAGAGCCTGGAACCTGTTTCAGATTCTGTGTCTCCCTCTCTCTGCCCCTCGCCCACTCACGCTTGTCTCTCTATCTCTCAAAAATAAATAAACATTAAAAAATTTTTAAACATATTTACTAAGTATTTACTTGTAGATAAATAACAACCACTGTTAAGCAGACATTAGTAAGTATTCACATTCCTTATTATTTTACCAATATAGTATTAAAATCTAAGAAATGTAGTCGTGATGGTCACTGGTTCATATAAACTATTACCACATTGATAACTCAACAAAACGCATCCTACTATTTAATACACAAAAGGTCAGATGTTTATCTCCTAAAGGATGTTTTCTTAGGTCAATATGACCTATAACAACACGAGCCAAGTGAACCAGATGAACGATAACAAATATGAATCTAGAAATGTGTGCTTTCGACAGTTTTCTTGAGCTGAAAAGATATAGTTTCACTTTTTCAAGTTATGTAGATGCCTTGAGATTACTACATAGAAGTAAACAACCATCGTAGGAGTCTAAGATCTAAAAACTAGTTCATGAATCTTTCTCTTCTTCTCACTGACCAACTGGAGACAGTTTTACTATCATTTGCATTCTCTTAATCTGAAGGCAAGGAAGCAGAAGAAAGATGAATTTAAAGCTAGTCAAACGTGTTCTATCTCAGACCTTTCTCTTAAGTTAGGTGGAAAAAGATCTTTATAGGAATGAATAAATCCCTTTAAAAAGACTTTGTCATGAACACAGATAACTGGAAAATTAATTTTTATTCATTTTGATAAAATCAGTCATAAAAATGAATTTTGGTTCACTAACTAAAAATAGCTATCCTTCAAACACATAAAGGCTTCCTTTAAAAGTTGTTTTAAAACTCAAAGTGCCATGAATGGTTCACTAATTTGTATTTGGTGTCATTTGCCAAATATAGCCAATTCTAACTTTTATATGCTCTAGGTAGACAGAGATAAAATCCCCATGTCCAAAAATGTAACCATAATAAATGGAAGAGTTTACTTTTTCCCACATTTATGAGAATAAAAATGAAAGTCTTTTGGTGTTCAGACCAAACTCAAAACAAAATCGCTCAACTTCTGTTTTAGAATTTCGATGCCAGTTTCTAGCTAATGAAGTAACAATCCACGGCACTGTTGCAAAGCTAAAAAAATGGGGTTTTATACAAACACTGACAGGCTCTGACCATCAGTGGCACTAGAAGGCGCCACCATAATTGCAGCTCCTCAAGACGTAACTTATTTCAGGCTAAGCAGGCGAGCCAATATTTTGTATTTTAATTAAGAAACCTGGACTTTGTTTATAATAATTGACTGTTAGGTCAGTTCTTGCCAGGATATGCTTGTAAAAGAGAATTTTTGCCTCAAGTAAGCTTTCATTTAAGATTTTGGAACAGATTTAAAATTTGGGATTGAAATATTTTTCAGTCATTTATTTTAGCCTTCATTGTAATACAAATAGTTTCAGAATATATTTGTAGAGATTTCCAAACTACTCATCAATGGCCATAAATATTTATTTGCTCCCTGAAGAAAACTTTTAGTCATACCGATGAAAATATATTGTCTGCTTTGAACACAAAATCAAATTGTTTCCCTCATTAACAACTTAGACCTGAAAAAAAAAAATCAATGCTTGGACAGTGTTATAGAATGTATCAATCAGTAGTCAAGACAGAATAGAACACTAAAGAGATAATCTAGTAACAGATAAAATATATCTTAGATATAAAACACCCATATACTAATACTAATTTTGAAAATATCTATTTGGGGGCTGTTCAAATTAAAGCATTCTATACAATGAATCCTTTAAAGTTCCTATTGTCCAAAAAATTTTTCTTCTCAATCATAATTATTTTTTGGCACATGTGGTAATAGCAGTATTACTTAATATTGTTTTAAAAGCAAATTAGAGGCAGAATACATGTCTAGATTATACATCTAGCAAATGAGGTTCCAAAGGAAACCAAATGGAACACTGCCACCTTTTGGTTATATAAATTATAAAGTTGCAGAAGTTTACCATACGGTGTTTCAATGAAAATATTTAGACGTACTTGCAGCCTTTAGAAATAACAATCTTATTTCTGTTAATATATGAAAGTTTCCATCTTTAATTTTTTGTTTCTCAGTTGTAGTCCTTTAAGTATTTCAGTTTTTATTTTGCAAGTTTGTCCCCAATCTCTTGAACTTTAGTACCTGGAAACAATTCTTCCTGTTTATTTTGTAAAGAAGGGCAAGTAATGACCTCGTAATGAAAAACACAAAGAGACTTTTATATCCTAGGGCTCTGTCGTGAACATTTCTATTACTTCTCTTTATACCGTACCACACCACCACCCTAAGAACAGGATTTTTCAATGATACACTCAAATTCCCCAAAACACTAATTGCATTTCTTTCAGCTAGAACGATTTATGCCTTCTCACCCCATAAGTGCTTTATGTATACAGTTTTAAATTATAGGGTAAAAAAAATGATACAGTAGGTGCCTAGACACATATAGGGAGTAAATGGTGTGTAAGAAGAAATGAAAGGCTATACATAGACATAGATTTCATTTAGAGCAAGATCTGAAGTTATGATGTCTAAGGACAAAACAAAATAAGGAAAATTAAGAATGGGAGAATAGACAGCCTTATAAATAAGGTAAATAAGGGAACTAGTTGACCAACAAATTGTACAATCTTTTTTTCAGTCTAGTTCCCACAACCTGGTTGACTTTACTGACAAACAGACCCTCAGGCTATAAAAGTAAAATAACAGTAACATATACTCAGAATAATAATATATATATGTATGTATGTAAACATGTATGTATGTGTATATGTATGTATATACATATGTATGTGTATGTGTGTGTGTGTGTGTATATATATATATATATATATATATATATTAAATTAAAGAAAAGAAAGATAAAATCTTAGTTGCAGGAAAACAAAGAAGAAATGTAAAACCACAGATATGTAAAGTGACACAGTAGATGTTCAGGAGGTTATCAGGCTCAGGTAAAGCCTCATTTCTAGAGGTACATATTAAATGGCCATTTGGGATATGAACACGACCTTGGGACTTATGTGAGGTTAGATGTAGAACCTGAGATCCCTATCAAAAGATAGGAGAATAAAAGAGTTATTCCTGAGTGGTAGAGGAATGGGATAGCATCACTGTATCTGGGGAAGTCTGGGAAAGTAACAAGGATATTTTATTTAGCTTGAGAATCTAAGTGGACAAAAATAAAATTCTCCTGTAAACATGAAAACCACAGATTTCATGGTACTATGCTCTCTTTCAGGATAGTAGGAAAATCCTCAAGTCTAGAAATTAAGAACTAATTCTAAACCAATTGAACAAACATGACTACCTATTGCCTCTTCAACAACGTACGGCCCACAGTAAAATCCTTATTGAACAGAAGTTCAAAATCACAAATTACAAACCACATAAAGAAATGATCTAACAGAAGCAAGAGTCATCAAATAAAACAGTAAGTGGTATAATACATCCAAAAACTGGAGGCAATAAAACCATCTGAAGAAGGACTATTTTAAAAACTATGCTTAAAATAGGGAGACAATAGAAACCATAATTAAAAACAAACAAATAACAACAACAACAAAATAAACCACCAGGACACTGAAACAAAAAGGAAGATTTGAAAAATAAGTAGAAATTTTAAAAATGTAATCATCAAATTAAAAAAAAAATCAATGAATGATTTAAACAACCAACTGGGGGGGGCCTGGGTGGCTCAGATGGTTAAGTGGCTGACTTCGGCCCAGGTCATATGACAGTTTGTGAGTTCCCACTCCGCGTTGGATTCTGTGTTGACAGCTCAAAGCCTGGAGCCTGCCTCGGATTCTGTCTCCCTCTCTCTCTGCCCCTCTCCCACTCCTGCTCTGTCTCTCTCTCTCTCTTTCAAAAGTAAATAAACATTTTAAAAAATTAAACAACCAACTGGACACAGCTGAAAGGAAACAATAAACTAGAAGATCTAAAAAGTTTACCCATATGCTCTACAAAAAATAAAGAGGAAGATGCATGAAAATGAAGTATTGGATATCTCTGCAAAGCATTGTGGCGGGTTTCTCTTCAACAAATTTGGGTTGCTTGTCTCAGTGTAATAGTTATAAACCAATTTCAAGACCAACTATACTAGTACCCACCACCATCATACTCTCAAAAATTGCTTGAAATAATCATAGAAAATCTTTTCTGTACAAGTTGCCAAATAGTAAGCATAGCTTTCAAATTATTGAAGATAAGAATTTTCACACATTCTACGATGCAGAAATTTCAATTGCTCATGAAAATTCTAGTTTTCTCTTTACATACTCATGCTATGATAGACAGCCTCAGAAATCATCTCCTGGTATCCATGCCCTAGAACAATCACCACATTAAGTGTGGGTTGAACTTATGGACTTGCTTCTGATGAGTAAAATACAGAAATAATGGGACGTTTCTTCCAATATTAGGTTAAAAAAACAGATTGTAGCTTCTACCTCAGGTGCTCTGCCATTCTCACTCTCTGGCTCTCTCCTTCAAATCACCAGCCATCCTGTTGTGAGGGCATCCAGACAGCCCGTGAGCTGAGAAATTGAGGCCTACTAGCAACCACATGAGTGAACCTGGAAGCAGATCTTCTGAGGCCTATCCACCGCCACATGAATAATCTTGGAAGCCAATCTCTTGCCCCATCCATCCCCATCAAACCCATTGGGGATGCCATAGTTACCACCAACAGCTCAACTGCAGTGTGCTTTATGAAAGATCTTGAGTCATGGGCGTCTACTTATGCTGGGGTCACATTCTTGACCCAGAAAATATAAAATAATAAATGTTTATTATCTTAAGCTTCTTAGTTTGGGGGTTATGATGTAATAATGGATAGTTTCTTTTTAAAATTTTTCTTTGAGTATAGTTAATGCATAGATTTTATATAGTACTTAATATATTAGTTTAAATACATTAGTTAATACATTAGTTACATACATACAATGTCATATTAGTTTCAGAGTATACAACATAGTGATTCAACTTCTTCCTATGTTATGCTTACCATAAGTGTAGCTACAATCTGTCTCCATACAACACAATTACAGTACCACTGACTGTATTCGCTATGCTCTACCTTTTATGCCTGTGACTTACTCATTCTAAAATTCAAATCCTGTACCTCTCACTCTCGTTCACCCATTTTGCCCATTCCCCTTACATCTGGCAACCATCAGTTTATTCTCTATTTATAGGTCTGATTCTGCTTATTTGATTTTTTTTTGAGATTCCACAAATCAGTGAAATCATATGATATTTGTTTCTTAGTTTGATTTATTTCACTTAGCCTAATATGCTCTAGGTCCATCCATGTTGTCATAAATGGTACAATCTCATCCTTTTATATGGCTATCTAATACTCCAGTTTATATGTGTTTGTATGTGTTATACACATACGTATCACATTTTCTTTATCCATTCATCTTTCAATGTACATTTAGGTTGCTTCCATATCTAGGCTATTGTAAATACTGCTACAATAACACAGAGATCCATGTATCTTTAATTCATGTTTTCATTTTTGTTGAATAAATATGCAGTATTAGAATCATTGGACCATATGCTCTAGCTTTAGAGCTCTCTCAAGTCTCTAGGGGGAGGATCCTTCTCTGTCTCTTCCAACTTCTTGTTGTCAGTAATCCTTGGCATTCCCTGGTTTATAGCTGTATCCCTCTAAGATCTTCCTCACCCCTCAAAGGGTTTTCTCCTTTGTATGTGTCTCTCTCTTCTAATAAGAACACGTGCCATATTAGATTTGGGGACCACCTTAATCCAGTATGACCTCATTACAACCAACTACATCTATAAGGACCCTATTCCCAAATAAAGAGTTGCTCTGAGGTTCTGACTAGACACGATTTTTTGAGGACACCACTTAATCCCATGTGCTCCTCTATCTCCCATCATTTAAAATCTCAGAGTGGTCAGAAAAGGGAGCTAGTGTTACAGGAGGTGAGCAGTCAATGAGAAGAAGAAATTCTGACCATTTTGCCTTCAACCTCTCCCCTGATTCCTTGTTATCTTTTCTTGCTTAATTCTACATTTTTGTTTTATGCTACCCTCTGCCTTTCAGTCACCTTCACATTCTCTCAGTTCCTCAAACTTGCCATTTTTTTTTTTTTTTTTTTTTTTGCCATAGGGAAGATCCTTCTACTGGGAATACTCTTCTGGAATATGCACTGAAATTATGTCCATTGTCCATTCCTTCAGATTCTACATGAAATACTACCTCAGGACCCAAACACTAGTTATCAGTCTTGTACCAGTCCATGACAAGGCTTTATGACAAAATGAACAAAAAATTAGCTATGATAATGAAGATATCGCAATAAAGATAGATCAATAAATTGAAAGAGAGACAGATGCATACGCATGTGTATATAAATTTAAGCACAGGCATTAATGTAATTGAAAAATGTGCTTTCTTGAAAAAGACTGCTACTATTCTTTTATTCTGAGATTTTGCCTTTCTTGCTTTCTTTATATTAAAATATACTTTATATTAGCACGTTATAGTGTTAGCAGAAGGCAGGACTTTTTATTGTCCTTAATTGTCAAAAATACATAAAAAATTTTAAACTGGCAACTTTATGTCAGTAAAATTTGAAATTTTATTAGCTTATGAAACCTAAGAATATAGGAATCATACAGAATCTAATGATAAGACTTCTATTCAGGCCACTAGAGGAGAAAAACATGGGAAAAAAACCTCATTATACTAAAAGGACTCTCCTTTCACTACTACTGCCTGTTATCCTGTGTGTTTTACTCCGTTACCCTCACAGCTACTAAACCTATTATTTCTATATTCTCCTTTGATCCGTATACCATATTTCTCAATCCATTTACTCACGGCTGCCTTACTTAGCATAGTCCAAATGATGACTGCTTCAGAATCATCCTTCGTCAAGTCTCTGAATTCCTCATCTCCCTAAATTTCTAACATTCCCATCTCACACATCTATTTCTTTGTATCCTGCCAAGTGAACATTCTCTCTGCTTCTGTTCACAGAGTCAGGCTGTATCAGTTGGACCCTCATCACTACACCACAAGTCATTTGTTACTATTAGCACATTGTTGACAGCAATATTTTTACAGTGGCTTCTCCAGACTAGCCTAGTAACCTCAACCTCCTACCCTAATTCAATACCCTTCTTCAGCCCATGTCGTAATTTATTGAGAACATTTAACAAATGTGAAAATAATTCCCTTTCTATCTTCAAATGATTCTGTACCCGCATATATTTTCTTTGCCTTTTCTGTGTCATGCAAAAAGTTGTGTGGAACCTCTCCAATCTCCTACACTTGCAATGATTCCATACAATCTTACTTTGCCAAAGGCTATCCTCCACCACCAATTCTCTTTTTAATGTTTTCTACCATCTGACTTTGTCAGCCATTGGACAAATATACATTCCTCCCAAATATACATTGGTCTCAATATAATACAAATTTTTGTTTTCACCTCAAAATACTTCAAATTACCCTCAAATTACCAATCCCTCAAATTACCAATCTCTCTCTCATCTAAACTTGTACTGTTTTATCATTATGCATTTTGTCAACTACTAGTATTAATATTTTGTTCCCATCACTTAGCTGATACTGTGTTCTTACATGTCAACTCTGATATCCTATTTATACTATAAAGTGGATTTTTCTCCATTCTTGATTCTTCTGATATATTGCAATAGCATTTGACATTATAATTGCAATATTTAACTATGTCAACCCATTATTTCCCCTTGACACTTTTTCATCTGTTGAATTATATGCCACTGACTCTCCTTCTCCTCTTTGTATATTTAGAAAAGCTTCTGATTTATCTTTTTCACTACTTCTTCATCTTCCACTGCCCCACTAAATATATGTATGTATGTGTGTATATGCTATTATTTATAATTTTTATAATATATGTATAAACTTTTGTGATTTGTTCACTTATAGCCTCACTTTTCCCAAACAATGTCTATTTCTTATGGCTTAGCTAATTCCAACCTACATATTATTACCAAACTAACATTCTAACTAACTAAAATGAAATTTTTTCTCAATCAAAACTAGAGTCCCTTTTTATTCCATAATGAATTACTCTCTCTTAAGTTTTCTGCACTCTAATACCATAGAAGGCTTGGGCAATACCAAGATATAAAATAGTTTTCTATGCTTAACAAATAACATAATTCTTACTTTAGGTCTAATGGAGAAGATAGAAATATATGATTTATTGTATTCCGATACAGCTAAGCCCAAATCGCCGTGGACGCCTCAGACTTAAAGTGATCCCAGAAGAATTTCTAAAGGGATGATCTTTAAGTTGCTGTGTTCTGAACAAAGTGAAAATTACTAAAAGAGCTCCTGTTCATTTTTTCTTTGAGATTATTTAACAATAGTACTCAAGCTTGTAGGTGCATCACTATGATCTCTAGAACTGTGGACCCCACAAAGTGTCTGGACGCCAACTCAAGATCCTGATTTAGCAGAGTCAGAATGGAGCCTAAACCGTTTTATTTTTCCAAACTTCTCCACTTTAAACCTTCATACTCATTTAGAATCTTACTGATTTCTCCCCCACTGGAAAGAACAAGGATCAACTACAGAAAGGAAGAGTTCTTCTAAACTTGGGAAAGCAATTTCTAATCATTAAAAATTGGAAGGTTACCATGGGCTGCTCTCATATGCTCATTTCTTAGAAAAAGCTCCCCAAGACCTTTCCCTCAATTCCAGAGATACCACCTATGATATATTTCTATCAATGTCCACATGATCAATACACTTATCTTGTGTGTCGGCCTCCTCCAATAGATAAGGAGCTCCTTGAAAGTAGAGATTTTTTGCTTTTTCACTTTGGGGACTACAAAGCTAGATGATGCTATGTACATTGTCGGCTATTCAGTAAATGTTTATGAATTAATTAGTTAACAAGAACCAAATGAACACTGGCTGAGAAATATTCTAGGAAAATGTAAGAGCAAATATAAATTCTTTGAGGTTAGCAAAAGGATGTATTTACAAGGGTAGGATGCAAAGATGGTTGTAGCCAGGGAAACGGCCCAAGAGGTAAGCATGACTCACATTTGTAAACAGTGTTGGATCTCATGCTATACTTTTGAGACTTCATCTTAAAAGTTATGAGGAGCCTCTGAAGAAAATGTTAAGAAGTATATTGTAACGGAACAAATTTAAGTCATAATGATAATGCATACACTCAGGTGGGCAAAAAATAATAAATGTAACATTTACTTTTGATAATTCACTGATTTTTTAATCTCTACTGTCATACCCTACTCAATACTATGGAAACATGGTTATTTCTAGTTTAAATGCTTTCTACTCAAAACTTTCCTTGCTTCTACTCTCATTTCCACAGGGGGTATTAAATATATGTCATGAAAGGAAGGCATCTCATTTCTGGCCTTTCGTTTCTATCTATACTATAATCTACTGAAATGCAGCGTCAGGCAGGTTTCCAGGATTATAAATGGGTTAACTGGATGGATAATATTATCGTTCACCAAGAAAAAAGGCAGAGGAATATGAGCAGGTCTGTAGGAGGATCAGAGTGGTAATGCTATCTTTGCAGAGCCTGGGAGACAATCAAGAGATTAACTCAAGCAGGCAGAAAGGCATCTGGGATCTGGAGCTCAGAAAAAGGGCTGAGCTACAGATGGTGATGTGGTTTTAGGATTCATCAACAGAATTCCTGGCAAATATAGGTGCTCAATAAATTCTTACCTAAAAAAAAAAAAAACATTGAAAATGATGAGCGGAACTTGGGAATTCATGTGTAGAGTAATATGATGGCTGAAAATAGAAGGTTAGAAACATTAAGGTTTATGAAACAGGTTGAGGAAACAGAGATCTTTAAAGAGTCACATATGTACGAAAAGAAACAGAGAGATAGTGGTGTCACAGAACCCAAGATACCAGAGAGTTCAAAAGCATGGATTAATTACCATTCTCAAATAGCTCAGTGAGGTCAAGTAAGATAAGGAATAGAAATTGCCTGTTGTATTAAGCCACAGATATATCTTCAAAGACCTTTACCTAAAAAATTTTAGTGGAGTGGCCTTGATGGAAAACAGATTTCAAAGTGTATGGAAAATGAAATAGTAAGTGAAGACAACTATTTTACAAAAAAAAGTATCTGAAGAGTAAAGGAAGGGGAGAGATAGGTTTGCTACTGAAAGAAAAGTTAGGGTAAAACAAAGTTGGAGAGTTAGTTGCATTTAGAATTGCAAAACATAATTTTTTCTCTCGTCAGCATGTTAGTCTCAGATCTCTGATTTTAATCTCTTCATTCTCTCTCTCCCAAATTCTGTCAATTCTTTCAGGAAGCACTTCTTACATTGCTTATTTCATTCCCCTATTAACACTCTTCTAAGTGTAATATCTTAATATTCCTTAAGTCACCGTACACAACAATTTCACATTATCTTACCAAAGTACTACTTGGATCACACCATGCATATTCACATTTTTTTCAATACTTTCCTATTGCCTATCACATAAGACAGACACTACTTTTACATGAGGAGAAAAAAACGTTCAAAATTGTTGCTTGGATCATGGAGTTAAGCTTCATTTTTACAAGACTCTACCATTTGTCATGCCATTCCCTCTGTCTAAAGATAATATCCTCCCCACTTTTCCAAATTCCACTCACCATCTAAGATTCAGTCCAGACATCATCTCAACAATGATATTTGCTTTTGATCTTCTCAAGTGGAAGAGACCCCTTTTTCCCAGACTGTCTGACAGTCTTGAATTCTGACAGCTCCTATCACACTTTTCACACACCGTGTGTGCTAAAGTCATTGGTGTGTTTAACTCTCCTGTGAGAAAGTAAACAGCTTGAAGATAGAGGATATGGCTTGTGTATCTCTCCGCCCTCGCTGAGCCTTCCTTATATAGTCCATGTCCAATAATACCAGTTAATACATGAATCTATTTGTCACCAGTAGGAGCATAAGAGTCAAGAAAAAAAGCAATTGCAAAAAATTAACATAAAATTATTTTACTATATAGTCAGGGACTGAGACATTCAAATGCCTCTATTATTATTATTATTGTTGTTGTTGTTATTATCATCATTATTATTATTTTGGAACTTCACAGATTATATGCCATCTTAATTAAGACTGTAAAACTCAGTTTTAAAAAAAATAATTCAATATACCCCAAAATGAATGATACTAACAGTAGAGTCTCCAACATACATTAAGAGCACCATGGATCCTATGCCTTCTGGGCAGTGGTAGGGACCTATACAAAGCGTTCTTGCCTATGATTCTGAGAAATGTAGTAGCAAATGAGAAGATGAAGAATAATGGTCCCATGGAACATTTTTGAACTAAGAAATAATTTCACTTTGATTCAGCCAGTAAGTTTGGCTTTGTTTCATGTCTGAACCACTTGTGTTTACACAGCGTGGAATAAACAGATGGTAAGATACAAGGCCTCTTCAAGAATTGTATAGCCTAATGAGAGAGACAGAGATTTATTAACAGCAGGACATTATTGCTCCAGTCTGAAAGGCCCAGGACCAAACTTACGATATTCATGAAGTCACCAGGGATGACAGTCATAGCCCCACTGCAGTCCCCAACTGGCTGCAATCTGAGGCAGCCATGGTGACACCACCTCAGTCTCTATAGAAGGGAACCAGAAATCTCACACTGGACAATTCTGGTGCCTTCCTCTGGCTCTCATTATAGAGCTGGCTTCTCATTATAGAGCTGGGGCCTCCCAGGTGTGATGGCTGCTGCCAGTAAAGGGAAGAGTTGAGCTTTCCTTCCACCCTGCCAGCATTTCTCTTACCTCCACCCCTCCTATCTTGCAATTTGGAGCAATTCTACACCAGAGTTGTCTAGTAGGAATATAATGCCATTCAGTGACCACATACATAATTTTGAATTTTCTAGCAGCCACAGTTTTAAAAGGTACAAAGAAACTAGGAAAATTAATTCTAATAATATACTCATTTAACTTAATATATCCAACATGTTAGCATTTCATGTTATCAAAAAATTACTAGTAAGATATTTTGCATTTTTTACATTAAGTCTTTGAAATATAGTGTAGTTTACATTTACAGTGCATTTCAGTGCAGACTAGTCACGTTTTAAGTGCTGAATAGCCTTATGTGCATGTTAGCTACCACAGTGCACAGCGTAGTGCTAGACATTGATATCCATGGGGAGACTGAGGTAGAAAATGATACAACACAGTTGGATTTATCTGCCTTGTGCTTCCCAGACAGCTCTAGTAACCAGCTCCCGGCAGAGAAACGTGGTCCCCTAAGTGGGAATTATCATGTACAATTACATTTATGACCTGCAGATCCTACCCAATGTTGAATATAAAGCAACACTGGGTTGTCCTCCTATTCCTGATTCAAAAATGAGTGTTTCTAACATGCTCCCATTAAGCACAATATTTGCTCTAGATAGTCAGTATACACTCTCTTTAGTTCCCAATTTGTTACGATCTTTCTTGCTTTTTTTTTTTTAATCTTTATTTATTTTGAGAGAGAGAGAGTGAGAGAGGGGGAGGGACAGAGAGCGAGGGGGACACAGGATCCAAAACAGTCTCCTTCCTGACAGCAGAGAGCCAGATGTGGGGCTGGAACTCATGAACCAGGAGATCAAGACCTGAACCAAAGTTGGACACAACCGACTGAACCACCCAGGTGCCCCAAAGTCTTTCTTTTTTAATCATCGATGGTATTTAATCTTATCAAGTCATTTATGTACTTCAATTGAGAAAAGCATCTAGATTTTTTTCCCTTCCTTAATCTGGTCATATGGCAAATTCATTAATAGATTTTCTAATATCAAGTCAAACTTGAATTTCTGGAATAGAAGAATTTCAGTATAAACTTTTGGTATATCATCTGAATTCAGTTTGTCAATGTTTTGCTTGGAATTTTTTTTCACATATATGTTCAAGAGTAGGTTGGTCTATAATTAACTTTTCTTTATTGCCTATATCTAATCCTGATACCAAAGTTATTTATACAAATAGGGGACTGTTCCCTGGTTTTCTTTTATCTGAAAATTTTATATGACTGACATGATTCATTCCTCTAAAATTTAAAATTCCATAAAATTGCCTAGATCTGATGCTTCCTTTGTGGAGAGATTAACTAATGATTTAATTTCTTTCAATGTTATAAACCACTCAGGTTTTCTATTTTAAAAAATTGCAAGAAAAGACAGACACAAATAAAAGCTAGACTAGAGATACTGATAAAACTGCTATGGAAACATGAAGATCAAGATTGCCAGGGAGAAATGGAAAAGTAGAAACTGTAACTCTGACTTAAGATGTGAAAGTTGAGTATAATGTTGATGGAGGACAACTGGGGTAGGGTAGGAGAAGAGGTGGTAATCCTAACCCATTATACCACATGGGCAGAGTTTCAAAAACACCCACTTGTGTACTATGTTCATGGAGGATCAAGTGGGCCAGCCTGGGTGTGCTACAAGGGAAAATACAGAAAAATAGGAAAGTAGGCTGGAAATCTGAACTCCATACTAAGGATTTGGACCTAATCTTAATAATTACATATAGGACACCAAAAATAATAGAACTGATTCCTTATCTTTGTTCTTTGATAGATTGGGGCTCCCTGATATTATAAATCAGCATGTATTAAACTCTCTTTTGCATTTCTTAAAAATTTCTAAACTTATAATGCCCTCCTTCTACTGTGTTCTGAACATGTTCTGTGGGACTAGCCAATAGCTATATCACATCTTGAATATCTTTGCTTTTTAAATTTTATCTGAAAAGAGAGAATCAAACTCACAATTAAATACTTATTTCATCAGATAAAATAATGATTTTATCTGGAAAACAAAAAGTAAAATGGAAAAGTATGAAAATTTAGAAGTTTCTTTAAGACTTGATTGAATATATATCTGAATTATTTTTTCATTTTATTATAACTTTACATTTGTTTTCTATCTGAGCCAGTTTAATGCTAAAAAAATTTTTATAAAATACTGTGATACATCAAGACTGAGATTCTGGCAGATTTCTGACTCCAGGAATTTAGCAGCTTAACAACTGCTAGGGTAGGAGAGATAACTACAGTTTATTGACTACTGCTCTGTGCTAAGCACTAAGCTATGTGTTTTCCATGCTTAATCTTATTTACTTTCCACAGTATCTCTATAAGCTAGATATTTGCATTTGTTTAAATTAATGATGTTGCTCAGGTCATGAAATTTACACCTTCAACAATTTTAAGTTAACTTATAAGTAAATAAGGGCATGTGTATTTTCAAAAATATTTGTTGGATAAAACAATGTTTAACAGCTTGTACATGTACTACTTGGCAGACTCAGAACTGAACCCAGGTCTCTGATCCAAAGACCCTGATCCCAAACGTGTTTTATTGACTGTTTGCAGCATAATTCATGAAATACAATGTTGTCTAAATGAAGAGATGATTATTATCAGATAAAGTTAGATTTCTTATAAAACTCTTCTGTAAACTACTTAACTCATTGCTAGGCACAAAAACGCTCAGTTGATAGTGATCATTATTATTAATGTAATTAACAATGTTTATCAACAGGATAAGCCCAGCCAAAATATTAAGCAGTAAAATTTCTATTTAAAAACTGAATTACTATGTTGGAATTCACCAGATGACTATAAATTCTTCACTTTACTTTGGAATAAAAGAGCTCTGGGGAGAAGGATCTGTGTGAAATGGATATGGAGGCTTTGTGTCTGCTGCAGAGGCGAAGAAAGGGTAAGAGCCAAGACATTCTTAGGAAAAGTTCAGCGTATTTGTTTTTCTTTTCCCCAGGCTCAGATTTCCAGAGGCCCCAAACATAAGCAGAGAAAGAGGTGGGGGGGGGGGAGGTGGGAAGAGTTGAAAGGTAAGGTTTAGATAAACGTGACTCATCCGTTCAGAGAAAAGAGGTTGAATTCCAAAGAGATAACGGAAAAGATCACCCCTGGGGAGGAAGACAGCCAGAGACAGGGCTCAGGCTGGGTTAGTGTTTTGAAGAGCCAAGGAAACAAGTGCCTATAAGATCAGAAAGGCCAAATGGAGATTTTGATGGCAAAGAGAGCTTATAAACCAAGAAATCATTCAGAATTGTTCAGGAAGCCCATGACAGCATAGAATGATATAGCCTCATTTCCTAACCAGATAGCAGCCGAACTTGAATATTGAGTGTTCTGTCAAAAGATACCAAGTTGGGGGTGCCTTGATGGCTCAGTCGGTGTAGTGTTCGACTTCAGCTCAGGTCATGATCTCATGAACAGGTTCACGAGTTCAAGCCCGGAGTCCAGCTCTGTGCTGACAGCTCAGAGCCTGGAGCCTGCTTCAGAGTCTGTGTTTCCCTCTCTCTCTGCTCCTCCCCTGCTTGGTCTCTCTCTTTCTCTCTCAAAAATAAAAATAATAAACACTTAAAAAAAACAATTAAGATAAAGATACCAAAATGGAAGTTTTAAAGGTACTCAAATTGAAATAAACAGTAATTAAGAGAAAAATACTTATAGTCTCGTGAGGTGATTTTTTTATAAGAAAACCAAAGCACAAAAGCATATTATATCCTACTTTCTAAGTGTCTAACTACAGAAACAATAGGCACCAAAGGACATAATTAATGAAGAAAGGATGATGCCAACACCTCTGAAGATACTTTAATGCCTGATTCAAAAGAATTCATGATAAAAACAAAGGATGAAAACATTTTACCCAGAAGAAAATTATTACTGTTAAAAGCATTTAGTAGTAAGAATCTATTATGTAACAATCTATTATGTATCTGGAGATAATTATTTTTAAGAGAAAAATATTAAGGGACCCAATAAAGATCATTTCTTTTTTAATTCATCTTACTCCAACTGATATTTGAAACAGAACATTTCCCACAGATTTAGAAATAATCTATTTAAAAATTAAGCATCTTGCAAAACAAATGCAAAACATCCATTCATTTTTTTCCCCACATAGAAAACTCATAGGCATTGAGCTGAATTAGTCTCCATGGACTAATGAAGGGCAATGACCCTGAGTACAACCCAAGACTCCAAGGTCATGGCCAATATGAGGAAGTGGATACATTTAAACTTTTCTCTAAACCTCAAAATTTTCCATTCTGTTCCTTATTATTATTTTTTTTTTGTAGAAGGCATGCGTGAGGTTGAATTTGGAGAAGAGCACTCACTAGTACTCTATGCCTGTGTTAACTTAATAAAGCCAATACCACACTAATAACTGTTGGAACTCAAATATATCATTAATAATTTTTCCTAGTCTGAGGATGCCACAGAAAAAAAAGAGAGATGGATGCTATTTCCTGTTTCCTTACTTAAAATCTTCCTCTCTCCCTCCTCCAGGGCCTCAAGTCTTTTTCTTTATTAATTATACTTTAATAATTATTTTATTCATTTCAACTGTCACTAAAGTACATAGAGAGATTCCTCCCCAGGCCAAAGAATAAGGATGGAATTTGTGACCAGTACAATCAAATAATTTTACTTATTCATCATGGGTGTTGACATGATTGGGAGGAAAATACATGGGTAAGAGCAGAAATATGCATGCGGACAAAGAATAAGAGTGAACTTGTGACAATTTTAGCGATATGTGATCTGAGTTCTCAAGGAAGACTTTATTCTTTACTACAGAATGGTCCTCCTTTAACTGAAAAAGTCACTCATTTCAACCTTGTGGTTGAGTCAAAATTGGGAGGAGAATCAGGAAATCTACTTAGCCATTAGATACATAAATTGTCATCAGATAAATGAATTGCCGCAACAGAGTTTGCAGACTAGTTCTCCTGCCTATCAATAAGAATTTGAGAAGGTAAAGAGGGTATGGGGAAGAAATTCCCAGCACTTGTAGGTAAGCAAAAGGCACGGAAATTCACTTCGCACCCCCAGGAAATTTGAGCATCTAAATCGTAAGACATGTTTTGAAGCATACAGGGAAATGAAGTCAGGAAAACGGGATGGGGTCAAAATATAGGTGATCTTGCTTTCTGTGCAAGAAAATTAAGTCTTTCAGGAGTTGGTGGGGAGAGGTGAAGATTTTTTTTTTTAGCAGATTATTTACCTAATCAACTACGTGTAGAGGTGATGTGAAAGAGATTGAAATCAGGAGACACTGAGAGGAGGAAGACCATGTGAGGCAGTAGTAATTCAGGGAGAAAAAGTTAGTGCTTGAACTAGGAAACTGGAGAAGAGTGGATGCTTTTTAATCATATTGCAGAGATCATTTTTAAGAGTTTTATTTTTTATTTTTTAATTACTTTATTTATTTTTGAGAGAGAGAAAACAAGGAGGGGAAGGGCAGAGAGAGAGGACGGAGGATCCAAAGCAGGCTCCACACTGACAGCAGAGAGCCAGACGTAGAGTTCCAACTTGTGAATCACGACATCATGACCTGAGTCAAAGTCAGACAACCAACTGAGTCACCTAGGCGCCCCTAAATTCTACTAGTTTTAAAAATACACATTTTTTTTTTCTCACTTTTGGCTGGTTTAGATTTGTGAGCTATATCCTACCTGTGAAATTGAAACACTTCAATCCATAGGATTTACCAAATTCTCACAGGATCCACAAACACATTAGGTGAATCCCCATATTATTAAGACGAATAAAAGACTTTTGTTCTTTAAAATCAAATCAAAACAAAACAAAACCAATGTTGGGAGTTTTTTTGTTTTTGTTTTGTTTTTTTATAAAGGCTAGACTACAAATTGGCAAACTAATGATCGAAGAATTTGGTATTTAAAGTTTGCCTTGAAAAGTGATATGCGAGGAAGTGTTAGTGACAGGATTTTCATCGAACTCTGGAATTAATTTACAGCACCTTCTTAGATGACTTGTTCATAGATAGGGACCAATAGAATCATTACTTCATTATAGAATATATATTTTTAAATGTATATCTAATACATATATCTAATATCTGATAAATATAATAATATATAATAGTATGAGGGAAGGGGGAAGAGTTATGTTAAATCCCAAAAAGGAAAGAGGCTGATAAATACTGCCACAATAGGGTCTTATATCACTCTTTTAACTAAGCATTTAAACTTTAGTAGGGAAGTTCCTGAAAACATTTTTCTAATATTGGGAAAAAATTTGCCCTCAGCCACTTAATCTTAAGTTTTCTATAGTCACATTCTTTTAAACTGAGATTCAAATATGCCCAATTGTATTTTTCAATCAAGTGTCATACAATATCTAAGTTCTGTCACATTCCCCATTAAACAAGTAGCCCAAACTGGCTTCTTTGAAGTGTATATTAATGGCATTACCACTCTTCTAAAATGTGGTAATCCATGTGCATTCTTAAAATATAAGGCAATAGAAAAAATATACTGATATAAGCATTATTAAATTACATATTTTTCAAGTGTGTTCTATATATGCATATCATTTTAATGGTATAAAATTTTACTTACAATTCTGCGACCTACTTTATTACTTAGACTGTGAATTTTTCCATGTTCAAATATGTAGATTTATATCTTCATTTTTGGTGGTTCAATTTGATTTTACTGAATAAATGTATAGATTTGTTCTAATTTGCTACCTCAGGGACAAAACTACAGTATACGAACTTTTGTTCATATACTTTTACATGCTTGTCTAGATAGTTCCTGAGTTACGACTATAGGTGGAAGTGCTGGAGAAAGGTATACTGTTGTACTCTTGGTTTTATAGTTTCTGGTATATATTATCATATTCCCTACCTAGAAATTTGGCCGATTTATATTTCCATCAACAATGAATGAAAGTGCCTCTTAATAAAGATGTGGGTCTTGACCCAATGGTATTTCTTATTGTTTCCATTTCTCCTTTTACTATTGTTAACTATAAATACATGTCATTTTTGAGTCATTGTACCCTTTCTTATGACCACCATTATTGTACCTATCTATTCTACCCCTCACCAGTATGATTGCAGTAACTGATTCCCAACTTAAAACTATTTATCCAAATTGTTTTACATGCTCTTTCTCTCCCGCTCCCTTTCTCCCCTTCTCTTCTTTTTAATATCAGAAATCTAACTGTGTTATCCACACATTTAAACTTCTCAATGCCTCCCATTGTTTAGCAAATTAAGTACAAACTCCAGTATATCACATCAGTTACAAGAAATGAATTCACATAGTCTAAGACTGCTAACACACATAGGCACATAACAGGAAAGACAATTCTCACTGGCAAAAAACAACCAAGATTTTGTTTTCTCTTGCCTCTGCCTCACCCCTCCCAAACACAAATAGATGGGGAAATCATGAGAGAGAATGAATGAGAGGGGGAAAAAAATTAAAAGTAGATTTGAACTTACATTTCAAATATTGAAGTCCTGAATACAAAATAACTTTTTTCTTAAATAAATAAAAAGAACAAATTAAAAAGATGAAGAAATTAAGTCTACCAAAACTGGATCAAGTATATTTGGAAAGAACTGAACAGAATGTCTAGAAATATAAAAGCAGAGGATTATTAACACTACAAACTCAGTACAAGGGAGAAAATATTTGCAACTTATATTACTAATAAAGATCTTTTATCTGAGGTTTGTGAATATCTCCTCAAATCAATAGGCGAAAGGCCAACAACTCAATAGAAAGATGATCAAGAGAGTTTAACAGACACTTTGCAAAGGTGACATCCAAATGGCTAGTAAACACATCAAAGAGACATAGAGGGAATGAAAATTTTACCTTGAATGCTATTTCGCCACACAGCTATGAGAATGACTAGTGTTGGTTATGGAAACGCTCATTCCACTAATTGTGGAAGTGAGGTTGATATAATATTTTGGAGAAGAGTTTGGAATTGTCTACTAAAGTTAAAGAGGTTTATAATCTATGGATTCTATAACTGTGTATGAATGAAAAAGAATGCCTGCACACATACACTGAGAGATATAATGGAAATGTTGATGGTGGCATTATTTGTAATATTTTTAAACTGAAAATAACTCAAATTTACATCAGTGGAAAAATGTGGCTTATTCACATGATGTCATGCTACACAGAAAATTAACACATCATAACCGTATGCAACAATATAGGTGAATCTCACCAAAAAGTTGCCGATGAGAGAAGCCAAAAACAAAAGAATATATACTGTATAATTCCATTCATATAAAGTCAAGACAAATGCAGAATAATGGTTACCTTAAGGGAGGATATACTTTTGAAGAGGGTAGAGATTGGAGAGAGGATGACTTACAGTGAAGCTGCAGATGAACAAATTTCAGGCCCCTCACTTGCCTAAGCGCCTTTCAGGCTCCGAAGGGAACCTGATCAATTGTGTTCACATGATCATATGTTTTGTGAAATGTTCGAAAGAAATATATTTAACTGCAATCGTTTAAGACCAATGGCTCATTTTTGTCCAAATTCCCTTCTGTCACACTTCACCTTTTATTGGCTGCCTTAAGAGAGGTAATAGGCATTCAAGGGATCTATCTAAAATGAAATTGAGTTAGTTATTCATTTAGTTTGACTCTAGTGGGATATATTTATTTGGTTAACAATCACTCTTGGGTATAGTTAAATTATTGATACCACTCCAGAGTAGGACTGGCTTCTAGGAATAATTCTACTACTTGTTGTGCTGATTCCTTAGCTTCGTGGCATAAAGGGAAAGAGCCAAAGGTCACATGGTAATATAAGTGTATCTTCTAGTAGTGGGTACTGAAAATATTTGGATAATGGAGAAGAAACAAGGTAAAGTGAACAAAGCCAGAAACTGTCCATGGAAAATTCTTCCAATCATGATCTATAAATTATAGGTAGAGAAATTATTTCTCAGTAATACATAGTCAAAATGGAAGTTGTCTTGTGACAGGACTACACTAGAAAATGCAACATGAACAATTATAAATGCACCATCAACATGTTTTCTTTTTCTGCTGAGAATTATGAGATATAGCATTTATCTGTATTTCAAAATTCTCAAAATTGGGAGGTTGAATAAATGTCAAGCAAAATTTAAAAGAGAAAAACTAAAAGCAAAGAAAATCCACTGTAGAAATATTATGGAAAAATAAAGAGAAATGAATAGCAGTTAGAAAGAATGAAAGATTACCTACAAAGGAACACTAAATAAACTCAGCTGAAATGCCCAAGAGCAACACAGAAAATAAGAATGAATGCCCTCAAATTTGAAGAGAAATGTCTCTCAGTATCTTAGTAAAAAAAATAAATAAATAAAAAATAAAGAATTAAAAAAATGTGTTTCCAACAAAACTATCTTTCGATAATATTGAAAAAGATTAAGATTTTCACATATAGAAACAGAATTTCATGAAAAAACTTCTTAAGCTCATTTAAAAGACAAGGAAAAGATTCTTAAAGGAAGGCTTGAGATACAGAGGAATGAGCAGAGAAACATATCTGAATAAGTCTTGCCTGTAAGAATTTAAAAAAAAAAAAAAAAAAAGAATAAGATTGCACTAACACTAGATAAGAATGGCCTGGGAGCCAGAAATGGGCTCAAGACAGTCAAAGCAGTCTCAGAAGAAGAGCAAAGTTGTTGATTCACTTTAGGACTCATTATATTTAGATTGCATGCTATCATTTCTAAGATAATAATTAAAAGAATATTAACAGAATATTAAACAGAAAAAGAAAAGGGTGAAATAAGGGAAAAAGAGAAAGTTTAATATAAAAAAACACAGTGAAATAGAAAGATGGAAACAATACAAAACTGTAGAAATGAAATAAATTCAAATATGTCAATACATTTAAATACATCATAATACAGAATAATACATCATACACGTAAATGGATTAATGTCACAAATAAAATTCAAGAAAATACCATGTTGATTGAATTTAAATATCAAGCTACATACTATTTATAAGAGATACTCTGAAATTTAATGAACCAGAAGATTGAGAGTATATTGTATATTGTATAGGAGATATATTCTGTAAATGTTCGCCAAAAGAAAGCTGATGATATCCTACTAGTAACAAAGTTTAGAGCCAAAAATGTGATTAGACATAAACAGATTTACTGTATATGGTTTATTACCAAGGAAGTTAAAATAGTTAAATAGTTCTCAAATTATATGCACTTAATAAGGCCAGAAAATAGATAAGACAAAGAAATTGAGAGCACCAGAAAAAAAAATGTAGTTAGAGATTAGAGTTTTTAATATGTATTTAGTAATTGATAGATCAAGCCAGGGGAAAAAAAAAATGGAATGTTTGAAGAATACAATTAACAAGTGTTATCAATGACATTTTAAACTTTAAAATAGTAATTGGATTTTGAGAGAGGGGGCCAAGATGGCGGAGGAGTAGGGAGGCCCAAAGTTTCCCTTGTTTTTTGAATTGAGAGGGACTGAAACAGAGAGATTCTCAACTCCAAGAACCTGGCAGAAAAGGTGTAGCAGCCTAGGGGAAAGGAGGGAACATAGACAACCCTAGGATCGTGAGTCTAATCGAGAAAGGACAAAACGAACTCGGGAAACTGAACTGGGGGGAGGGTGAGCCTGGGACAGCAGGGGAAAGTGTCCAACATCCGAAGGAGAGGGTCAGAGACGGGGAGACCACCACCATCCAGCCCCTAAAGACAGGGTTTAGGAGGAGAAGATCTGTGTCTAACAGCAGAACTCAGCAGAACTCTCCTTGTGCGGGGACCGCAGACGGAGGCACAGTCAGCCCACCCAGCCCAGAGTCTCTCAGCCGCCAGCAGCTCCCGGAGCAAGCGGCCACGGGACCGCCGCCACTGCTGCCTGCCCCAGCGGGGATTGTGCGCCAGGCGCCGCTGCCGCCGGCCTGTGGGGAGCGAACAACTGCGGGACCGCCACCACCGCTGTCACCCAAGCGGGGAGTGCGCGCTAGTCGCGCCGCCGCACCATGGGGAGCCAGCGACCTGGGACCACCGCCACTGCCCGCCCTAGCGGGGAGTGCGCACCAGTCGCGCCAAAAGCCTAGCGGAGAGCCCTCAGCGCTACCGGCTGCCGGTGGGGCCCGAGTCGCCTGCAGAGCACCTCTAACCCTGACACATTTGCAGCAGGATCGGGGATGGCAGGCAGGCAGGCGCTCACCGACCAGTGGACCGCACTGCACCAGTGCCCATAGCGGAATGAGGACAGAAACAAGGGGGTGAGTGGAAGCCCTGGGACTGGGAACAAAGGACTGAAGGGACTCCATTGCTGTCTTACTGGCCCACAATCACCAGCCCCAGGAAGTCAATCCCAGAGCCATCCCTGCCTCAGTGGAGACGACCCGCCTACACTAAACCACACCCATCTGTACAGGAGTGATACCTCTTAGCAGGAGCTACAGAGGCCAAGTTCAGACTGCTGCCTGGAATAACGCCAGGTCATTTCTTTTTAAAATATATGCTCCCCGTTATTCTTCTTACTGATCCCCACTCCTGAGCTGACTGTCCAGGGTCCTGGCTGACTTAAACAGAATCTTAACCCATTCTCTAAAGGCATGTTCTACACCTCCTTCTGTACTTCCCTATTTCTCTCTCTGGAATAACCAGACCACATAATCTCATCTGAGCAATTTCTGTCTTCATTCCTTTTCCCTTGCAACCGTCCTTATTCTGATTTCTCTCAGTCTGGATTAAGCTCTTTAGTCACTCTACCTGGGCAAAGACCATTTCCTTCTTTCCCCACAAATGTCATTATTCTCTCTGTAGACGCTCTGCCACCAGCACACTACATATCCTGTCCTTACCGTGTAGCTGGTACTTCAGGACATTGCCCTCAGAGTGTCATTTGTTATCCTTTTTTCTGTTGTGAACCACTTGTCTGTATCATTTTTGGTATGTTTGAGTATTTTGGTTGTCTGTTTGTCTGTCAGTCTGTTTCCCTTTCCAGGGCAACTCCAAGAAACAATCCAAAACACACCTAGCCAAAATGACGAAAAGGAAGAATTCTCCTCAAAAGAATCTACAGGAAGTAGTGACAGCTCAAGAATTGATGAAAACAGATATAAGCAACATAACAGAGGACGAATATAAAATGATAATCATAAAACTAATCGCTGGGCCTGAAAAAAGCATAGATAAATGCAAGGGGTCCCGCGCAGCAGAGTTCAAGGACCTTAAAAATGGTCAGCAAGAATTAAAAAAGGCCTTGGATGAAACACAAGGCAAATTGGAAGCAGCTACAGCATGGATTGAAGAGATAGAAGAAAGAGTAAGTGCATTAGAAGATAAACGTATGGAAAAAGAGGAAGCAGATAAAAAGAGAGAGAAGCTGATCCAGGAACAGGAAAGGAGAATTTGAGAGCTGAGCGATGCACTCAAAAGAAACAATATCTGTATCATAGGAATTCCAGAGGAAGAAGAGAGAGAGAAAGGAGTCGAAGGGATACTTGAACAAATCATTGCTGAGAACTTCCCCAACATGAGAAAGGAAACGGTAATGGAAATCCAAGAGGCACAGAGAACTCCCCTCAGACGTAACTTGAATAGACCCTCTGCACGACACGTCATTGTGAAATTGGCCAAATATAAAGACAGAGAGAGAATCCTGAAAGCAGCTAGAAATAAAAGGGACTTAACAAACAAGGGCAGACACATAAGGATAGTAGCAGACTTATCTACAGAAACATGGCAAGCTAGAAAGGAATGGCAGGATATCTTCAACGTAATGAGCAGGAAGGATATGCAACCAAGAATCCTGTACCCAGCTAGCCTGTCATTCAGAATAGAAGGAGAGATTAAGGTTTTCCCCAGCAGACGAAAAATGAAGGAATTCATCTCCAACAAGCCAGCATTACAAGAGATCCTGAGGGGCACCCTATGAAGGAAAGGTAGCAAAGAACACAAACTACCAGAGACAGACTTACAAGCATGAAACCTATGGATAATACAGTGACTGTAAGCCCATATTTTTCAATATTAACACTGAATGTAAATGGACTAAATGCACCAATCAAAAGACACAGGGTAACAGAATGGATTAAAAAACAAGACCCATCTATTTGCTGTCTTCAAGAGACTCATTTTAGATCTGAGAACACCTTCAGACTGAAAGTGAGGGGATGGAGAACTATCTACCAGGCTACCGGAACTCAGAAGAAAGTTGGAGTAGCCACACTTATATCAGACAAACTGGACTTTAAAGTAAAGGATGTAATAAGAGATGAAGAAGGGCATTATATAATAATCACAAGAACCATCCAGCAGGAAGAGCTAACAATTCTAAATATCTACGCGCCGAATTTGGGGGCACCCAAATATGTAAAACAACTAATTACAAACATAAGCAACCTTATCGGTAAAAATGTCCTAATAGTAGGGAACCTTAACACTCCACTCTCAGCACTGGACAGATCCACAAAACAGAAAATCACCACAGAAACAATGGCCCTGAACGACACTTTAGAACAGATGGGCCTAAGAGACATCTTCAGGGTGCTTCATTCAGAAGTGAAGAAATTTACATTCTTCTTAACTGTACACGGTACATTTTCCAAGATAGACCACATTCTGGGCCACAGGGAAGCTCTGAACAAATATAATATAATCGAGGTCATACCGTGCACATTGTCAGACCACAATACTTTGAAACTTGAAATTAACTAAAGGAAAAAGCATGGAAAATATCCAAAATCATGGAGGCTAAGCAATAGCCTATTAAAAGACGAGTGGGTCAACCAAGCAATCAAAGAAGAAATTAAAAAATATATGGAAACAAATGAAAATGAAAATACAACAATCCAAACACTCTGGGATGCGGCAAAGGCAGTCCTAAGAGGGAAATATATTGCAATCCAGGCCCACCTCAAGAAAGAAGAAAAATCACTAACACAAATCCTAACAGCACACCTAAAAGGGCTAGAAGCAGAACAACTAAAACAACCCAAACCCAGCAGAAAGAGAGAAATAACAAAGATCAGGGCACAAATTAATCATATGGAAACAGAAAAAGTAATGGAACAGATCAATGAAACCAAGAGCTGGTTCTTTGAAAGAATAAACAAAATAGACAAACCGCTAGCCAGGCTTCTCAAAAAGAAAAGAGAGAGAACTCAAATAGATAAAATCATGAATGAAAAGGGAGGAATTACAACCAATCCCTTAGAAATAAAAGCAATCGTCAGAGAATACTATGAAAAACTATATGCCACCAAACTCGGCAACCTGGAAGAAATGGACAAATTTCTAAACAGTCACATGCTACCAAAACTCAAACGGGAAGAAGTAGAAAATTTGAACAGACCCATAACTAGTAAAGAAATAGAATCAGTTATCAAAAATCTCCCATCAAATAAAAGCCCTGGACCAGATGGCTTCCTTGCGGAATTTTACCAAACATTTAAAACAGAGTTAATTCCTATCCTCCTCAAGCTGTTCCAGAAAATTGAAACGGAAGGAAAACTCCCAGACTCATTCTATGAAGCCAGCATCACATTGATTCCCAAGCCAGACAAAGACCCAGCAAAGAAAGAGAATTACAGGCCAATATCCCTGATGAATATGGATGCAAAAATTCTCAACAAGATACTAGCAAATCGAATCCAACAGCATATAAAAAAATTATTCGCCATGATCAAGTAGGGTTCATCCCAGGGATGCAAGGCTGGTTCAATATTCGCAAATCGATCAATGTGATACATCACATTAACAAAAGAAAAGATAAGAACCATATGATCCTGTCAATTGATGCAGAAAAAGCATTTGACAAAATACAGCATCCTTTCCTAATAAAAACCCTCTAGAAAGTCGGGATAGAAGGAAGATACTTAAACATCATAAAAGCCATCTATGAAAAGCCCATAGCTAATATCATCCTCAATGGGGAAAAACTGAGAGCCTTCCCCCTGAGATCAGGAACACGACAGAGGTGTCCACTCTCGCCACTGCTATTTAACATAGTGTTGGAAGTCCTAGCATCAGCAATCAGACAACAAAACAGAATAAAAGGCATCAAGATTGGCAAGGAAGTCAACTCTCACTTTTTGCAGATGACATGATACTTTACTTGGAAAACCCGACAGAATCCACCAAAAGCCTGCTAGAACTGATCCATGAATTCAGCAAAGTTGCAGAGTATAAAATCAATGTACCGAAATCGGCGGCATTCATATACACCATCAATGAAGCAGCAGAAAGAGAAATAAAGAAGCTAATCCCTTTCACAATTGCACCAAAAACCATCAAATACCTAGGAATAAACCTAACCAAAGACGTAAAAGACCTCTTTGCTGAAAACTATAAAATCTTATGAAGGAAATTGAGGAAGACACAAGGAAATGGAAAAACATCCCATGCTCATGGATTGGAAGAATAAATATCGTCAAAATGGCAATACTACCCAAAGCAATCTACACATTCAATGTAATCCCAATCAAAATTGCACCAGCATTCTTCTCAAAGCTAGAGCAAACAATCCTAAAATTTGTATGGAACCACAAAAAACCCCGAATAGCCAAAGTAATATTGAAGAACAAAAACAAGGCGAGAGGCATCACGATCCCAGACTTCAACCTCTACTACAAAGCGGTAGTCATCAAGACTGTATGGTATTGGCACAAAAACAGACACATAGACCAATGGAATAGAATAGAAAACTCAGAAATGGACCCTCAAGTATATGGCCAACTAATCTTTGACAAAGCAGGAAAGAGTACCCAGTGGAAAAAAGACAGCCTCTTTAACAAATGGTGTTGGGAGAACTGGACTGCAACATGCAGAGGAATGAAACTAGGCCACTTCCTTACACCACTCACAAAAATAAACTCTAAATGGATAAAGGATCTGAATGTGAGACAGGAAACCATCAAAATCCTAGAGGAGAAAGCAGGAAAAAGCCTCTTTGACCTAAGACGCACCAAATTCCTACTCGACACATCTCCAAAGGCAAGGGAATTAAAAGCAAAAATGAACTACTGGGATCTCATCAAGATTAAAATCTTCTGCACGGCAAAAGAAACAACCAACAAAACTGATAGACAACCAACGGATTGGGAAAGGATAATTGCAAATGACATATCGGATAAAGGACTGGTATCTAAAATCTATAAAGAACTTACCAAACTCCACACCCGAAAAACGAATAACCCAGTGAAGACATGGGTGGAAGATATGAATAGACATTTCTCAAAGAGGACATTCAAATGGCAAACAGACACATGAAACGATGCTCAAGATCACTCATCATCAGGGAAATACAAATCAAAACCACACTGAGATACCACCTCATACCGGTTTGAGTGGCTAAAATGAATAAATCAGGAAACTATAGATGCTGGCGAGGATGTGGAGAAACAGGCAGCCTTTTGCACTGTTGATGGGAATGCAAACTGGTGCAACCACTCTGGAGAACTGTGTGGAGGTTCCTCAAAAAAATGAAGATAGACTTAACGTGTGACTCAGCAACAGCACTGTTAGGAATCTACCCAAGAGATCCAGGACTGCTGATGCATAGGGGCACGTGTACCCCAATGTTCATAGCAGCATTTTCGACAATAGCCAAATCATGGAAAGAGACTAAGTGTCCATCAACTGATGAATGGATAAAGAAGATGTGGTATATATATACAATGGAATACTATGCAGCAATGAGAAAGAATGAAATCTGGCCATGTGTGGCAACATGGATGGAACTGGAGGATATTATGCTGAGTGAAATAAGTCAGGCAGAGAAAGACAGATGCCATATGTTCCCACGCATAGGTAGGCTTTGGAAGACCTAGCAGAGAACTAGGGGGGAGGGGAAGAAGGGAAGGGGGAAAAAAAAGCCACAGAGAGGAAGGAAGACATGACATGAGAGACTCTCAAAGAATAAGAAAGAACTGAGGGGAGAGATGGGTGTGGGAGGGGGGAGAATGGGTGATGGGCACAGAGGAGAGTACTCGTTGGATTGAGCACTGGGTGTTGTATAGAAACCAATTTGACAATAAATTATTAAAAAATAAATAAATAAAATAAAATAAAATAAAAAATAATTCCAAAAAATAAAATAAAATTCTCATTTTTGTTATTTAAATGAAAATAAAATAAAATAAAATAGTAATTAAAGAATACGTCTTCTACTAAACTGAACACAGAAAATAGATCATGTATGAAATCAATTGCATGGTCAATTTTTAAAAATTTCAAAGAATTGGTTTAGTGCAGAACACATTCTCTGATCAGAATGTAATTTAGAAATCACTGTTGAGAAAATAAAGTGTTTTATAATTTTATTTAAGGGTTTTGAAACACATCTTATCCCGTGAGCCAAAAAAGAAATTATAATAAAAATAGCCACATACATAAAACTGACATATAATGCAAATACAACATGTAAAACCTGTTAAATATAAGAAAAGTGAATTCAGAAGGAAGCGTCCAGACTAAATATTTGTGTTCTAAAAGAAGAAAGGCTGATAACTAATGTACTGATTATACAACTTAAGGAATCAGATAAAAGGACAGAACAAAACTAAAGAACGCAAAAAGGAAATGACCATAGGATCAGAAATAAATGAACTATTAAACTAAGAGAATAAGAATAGAGATGACAAAGCTATCATGATAGTTAAAATAGATACAACCCTTGAAAGAGATAGAGAGGAAGACAGAAGGAAGGGGAATGAAGGAAGAAGTGGAGAAAAAGTTAAGTTGTTCAAGGACAGGGTGAGGTTATAGGTCACAGAGGTTTCTGGATTTCAGAAATCCCTTCGGATTAAAAATTAGAGACAAAACTATTTCAACTGTCAGATATCAATTATTGGTTTCACGATGAGGCAAAAGCTACCTGTGAGGACGTTATCACAATAAAAATGGCCAAGCATAAAAAAAAAAGTGTTGATAAAAATTCTTTTTTTCTCTACCTATGACATGACTTTTATTTCTCTTGTTGTAAAAATACTTATAAATAATTATTTAAGTCTTCTCTGTTACCAATTCACATTCTAGTACCCTGATTACTGATAGTGCTCTCTCTGCAGGACTCACCTCAAAATTATCCTGGGGTCTCAGCTTTCAGATCATCCTCGGAAGATTCTCATAGTCCCCTCATAGTCACCCACGGATGATACTTGCTATCCAACACAATGTCAGATCATAAATCGAAGCTATCAACCACCTCAGTTTCCATTGATTCCGATCTTTGCATTATGTGGGATTTGATGTTAAAATAGAAAGATTATTTTGCAAATGGGGAGCCAATTTCTTGAAATGATTTAAGGGAAAATATAACTTTATAAAGATCCAAATTAGAAAAGTAAATGAAGCTGAAAAGGGCTATTTTCTTCTCTTCGTTTCTCATCGGTATTAAAAGAGAGACAGAAAAAAGATTAATATATTTTATTTGTGATTTGAGGTCATATTTCTGAGCTTCTGAGAGAATACATTGGTAAACTACATCAGAGACAAATGATTAAATATCATAATATACTAGGAATTTTATAAATATGTATACATACACATATACCTCAAAGAAAAATATATAAATTCTATGAAGTAACTTATAATAGAAGTACAGATGGGCACTAAACATTAAAAGTCCTATTTTTAATATCAACTGAAGAAATGCAAACTAAAATGTAATATTCTCAAGGAACGCATTTGATTAATAGAAACATCCAATATTATCCAAATACCATTTCTGATAGTTACAGTTTGTTGGATATTTTTCAAAGTTTAGGTGATTAAAATAAATAATATAATTGAGTTACATTATTTACTTAACACTTTTAATTTATCATATCACTTTGAAACTAGGCTCATATCCAACTACTTACTCAACACCTGAAACTCAACATATCCAAAACTAAATTCATCTTTCCACCAAACCCCCTGCACCCTCCAATTTTCCCATCTCAGGGATACATGTGCTGTCTTCCCAGTTAGTCAGGTCAAGAACCTTGGCCTCTTTAGTTCACTCCCATATTCAATATGAAAATAAACTCCTCTGCCTCTACCTTCAACATCTATCTGGAGGCTGACAATTTTTCATCATCTCCACTGCTGGTGGAGTATTGCAAGCCGCCATCATTTCTTGTTAGAGTTATGGTTTTGGTCTCTTCCAGGATCTCTGTTTCTACTCTTGCACCTCTACCCCTTGTATTACCAACAGAGAAACCAGAGAGACAGTCTTCAAATGTAAAGTCAACTCACTCCTCTACTCAAAACACTTCCCTGGCTCCCCATATCACTCAAAGGAAAAAGCAAAGTCCTTATCATTGCTTCTGCATTAGTCAGTATAAATAATAATAGTGTCCTGCTTAAAAACAAGCAACAAACAAAATCCTTGATGGCCCAACACAATGTCACATGTCACAGTGTGATGCTGGCTGAGAGATTATAAATATCTCACCTCCCACGAGTGGCTCAAGGAGGTAGACCTCTTTCACCTGTGGCTCCGCTGTTTCCTAAGGCCATCTAAGAGTGGTCTGCCTAATCTCCTCCACCAACTGACCAGAAAGTGGGGGCGGGGGAGGCAGAGATGAGAGGGAGAGAGAGAAGATAGAGAAAGAGGAGATAGATAAAGAGAAAAAGTAAGTAAGAGTGATCTAGCCCAAAATTGGACTGCAGGTTTTAAGGGCAGCCTTTAGAAAAGGCATAAATCCCTTGTGCCTGCATTCAAGAATTTTATGTCCCCTCCCAGACTACAGAGAAGAATAATCTAGCTGGGTGTCCAGGAGGAAATGGTGCGACACTAGCTCTCTCCCCTGCCTCCATTGCTCTTCCCTAAAATATCAATGATGAAATGTTTCTTCTTCAAGTGTCTGTCCGAATAACACTTTCTTACTGAGAGATCTCAAACTATCCAACTGATAGTTGCATTCCGTAAGCCCACTCACCTTTCCCCTATCCTACTTTTAATATTTCCCTGAGTGTGTTATCATTTCCTAATACGATGTGCTTATTTATTATGGTTATACTTTATTATCTCTCTCCCTATTGCTAGCTGTAGAACATTGATATATCTTTTATTTCTAGAACAGTGATTGACATAAAACAGACACTCTATAACTAGTTTGCAATTAAAATTATAAAAGTTGTTATGATCTTGAAGCTATTATCTTTGATTTTAGTTTTGATTTTAGTTTTATATGTCAGTTCTCAGAAGTATATTCTTCTCTACTTGATTAGTTAAGATTTTATATATTTTTCATATGGCAAACAATTTCTTTTACCTATAGTTTTCCCATTTTTACGATTTCTGGTTATTCATTTCTGATTTTTAGCTTATTAAAATCACTGTCACATTTTTTCATTTTAAAATTTTCTAAATTTTGACTTAATTATTTAATTATTAGTCATGTATGTTCATGCTTGTGTAACTCCTCCATACATTACTTCCTCCAAATCCTTGTTAGGCTATCAATAATATCTTCTGACACCTTAGACCCAGTGAATTACTGTTGTTATTTTTCAGTGTATTACAAAGTTTTAGTTGTCTCATGATGATTGCATTCTGCACATATTTATACGTACTTTTTTAGCGTTTTTATTTTATTTTTCAGAGACATAGAGACAGAGAGTAAGTAAGGGAAGGGCAGAGAGAGAGGGAGATACAGAATCTGAAGCAGGCTCCGGCTCTGAGCCGTCAGCACAGAGCCCGACCCGGGGCTCGAACTCACAGACTGTGAGATCATGACCTGAGCTGAAGTCGGCTGCTCAACCAACTGAGCCACCCACGCGCCCCAATATAAGTATTTAAACTTCGTTTTACTTTTTTGTTTCAATTTTCACTAACATTATTATAAGAAAGACTTATCCATGCAAATGAATACCAATTTAGCTGATAAATTTTAGATCACAAATTTTGCCTTAAAAACACAAATATTTGGGGGCACCTGAGTGGCTCAGTTGGTTGAGCATCTGACTTCGACTCAGGTCATGATCTCACAGTTCATGGGTTCTAACCCCGCATCGGGCTATGTGCTGACAGCTCAGAGCCTGGAGTCTGCTTCAGATTCTGTGTCTCCCTCTCTCTCTGTGTGTGTTCGTGTGTCTCTCTCTCTGCCCCTCCCCCACTCACTCTGTCTCTCTCTCAAAAATAAATAAAAACAATAAAAAAAATTTTTCACAACACAAATGTTTTGAGGCACCTGGATGACTCAGTCCATTCAGCATCTGACTTTGGCTGAGGTTATAATCTCTGTTCGTGAGTTCAAGCCCGCATCCAGCTCTGTGTTGACCTGCTTCAGATTCTGTGTCTCCCTGTCTCTATCGCTCCCCACCCATGCTCTGTCTTTTTCTGTCTCTCAAAAATAGGGGCGCCTGGGTGGCTCAGTTGGTTAAGCGGCTGACTTCAGCTCAGGTCATGATCTCATGGTCTGTGAATTCTAGCCCCAGGTCAGGCTCTGTGCTAACGGCTCGGAGCCTGCTTCAGATTCTGTATCTCCCTCTCTCTCTGCCCTTCCCTTGCTCATGCTCTGTCTCTATGTCTCTCAAAAATAAAATAAAAACATTTAAAAAAATAAATAAATGCTAAAAATATTTTTAATAAAAAAATACAAATGTTTTTCCATTATCCTCTTGTATTCAATGTGTTAACATTGAGGGTTCTGCTGGTTGCACCTTCTTTAAAACTGACATTTTATCTTCTGACCAAATGCTATACAATTGTTTCTCTGATTTCCAAATTCAGAGATTTCACAGATTCTGTCTTGATGTTAGTTTCTTTTCATTAACATTTCCCTTGTTCCAAGGGAGACCTATCATGTAGGTTAAAATCTAACTGTGGGTGAGAAAGTGTTCTTGCTTTATTTCTTTGACTATTGTCTATTGTCTTTTTTATTTTTTTAATTATTATTTTTTTTTGAAGGGCAACAATCTGTTTTCAAGTTCTGGTCTTAGTTCATTCTTTTAATCCCTGGCTACCAGGCCTTCCATGGAAATTTAAATCTCCTTCATTAGATTGACCTTAGACTATAACCTTTGTAGATTATAATGCAGGTTTTAATTATGTTATGGAATACTTAACTTTCTTAGGTCACACAGCTAATTCCTTTTGTATTTCTACCTGTTTCTAGTCTGGCTCTCTTTTCCCCTCCATTTATTTTATTAGCTTTTTGTCTTGGATTACTTTTCAAATTATCTTATTAGCATAAAACTGTCAAATAAGGTTTGCATCTTACTTCTGAGTCTGTAGTTAGCTGGGTCTCATGGGTCCTTGGATGCAGGTCCTTTTAAACGCCTTAAAAATTTCAGATGTAAAAGTCAGTTCAAGTGGATTGTTTCTTCCTTTCCCAAGGGTGCCCTCAGAACTTTCCAGAATTCTCCATGTTAACCTGCTACTTCACCAAAAGGGAAAATTTCAAATTTGGCTTTTAGAGATCCTATCAAGCTACACCAAATCAAGTCTAAATTCCTGAAATTTTATGGCAAATATACTGCATTTTTTCCTAGGTGCCAGCATTAATTCTGGGTTTCTCTATTATTTTGTCATTACCACCAGAATGGAAGAGGCAAAGCTAAAAGTTAGTGTTCAGGAAATCATTTTATTAGGAAGGCCTTCAAATAGATTTCCAATTAAATGTTTTAAAAAGCACGGAAGAGTAAAGTTAACTTTACAGGATTTCATGTCACTGACATTGGTCTAATTTTCTTATTATTGTAACTCTAGCTTCAAAAAAGGCCAATGTCACCAAGGACTTGTTATTTTTAGAGTTATCAGCCCTATCTTGCCAAAAGTTTTCACTCAGAAAATTTGGGAAATCAGCCCATCTACACAAGCTCAGGCTCTCCCGTTTGTCATGATGAAAACATAAATATTTGCTTGGCTCATTCTTAATAGTTGACAAGCAAGTCTCCCTGCTTTCATTGGCAACAAGGAAAGTAACCTCTCAAGCACAGTCGTTGCCTGTATAACCTTGTCACACAGGCTCGCTTGCTTATTTCCTGCTATACAGCTTCTCAGAGGAGGCTTGCAGTGTCTGCCTCCTCACCACCCTCACCCTGCACAGGCCAGAAGACTCCCCACAGGCTGCTAACATGGCCGTCATGCAGGCTCCTATCCTACAACTGACATCCCTCGTTCTCTCCTGGAGACTTCAGATCGTCTTAAAGCTTTGCTTAATTAATCAGCTATTTTTCCTTCTATTGAAACATTTCCCAGCATAACCCAAAGAAGCTCCTCCAGCCTGAGGGAAGCTCAAATTTCAGGCATGTCAATCATCTTCAGAACCAAAGGATACAGAAGGGCAACTGTAATTTCACAATTACTTGGCTTTTTCATCTGTCTAGCTTCAGAATCTAGTACAATGTCAGACTCGTTCTGAACGCTCAGTAAATGTCTAGAGTCCAGACAATCGCATTGCTTCTTGTCATTAACTCTGTATAAGGCAGAGTTATTTCCACTCTTCTTTAAAGTTTCATCCTTTTAGTGACCTTAAATACAGTTTAAGAGAGGGTAGAGTATCTTCTCATACAAGATTTAATCTTAATTCTACAAAAACAAAGCCATTTTGATTTTTCTCCTGTTTATATCCATATGGCATTTAGGAATACGTTGAAATTTAAAAGGAAAAAAAAAACGCTAACTTTGGCTCGAATCAAAATAAACCCAAATATGGGGTTCCTGGGTGGCTCAGTTGGTTAAGCATCCAACTTTAGCTCGGTTCATGATCTCAAGGTCTGTGAGTTCGAGCCCTGCATCAGGTTCTGTGCTGACAGCCAACCTGCTTCGGATTCTGTGTCTCCTTCTCTCTCTGTCCCTCTCCAACTTGTGGTCTATCTCTGTCTCTCTCTCAAAAGTAAATAAACATTAAAAAAAATTTTAATTCCAAAAAAATAAAATTAAAAAACCCCAAAAAATGAATCCACTTATCATTAACTATTAAAAAAATGGTTATGGGCTTATTAAAATCCTTTCTACCAACCTACATACAACTATTTAAAAAGAATAATAGAATAATTTTCATCGTGACATAAACTGAAAATATTTATACTCATGCAAATAAACTGCCTCAGCCACTAATGATATATTTTTTGCCACTGAGGATATATTTCATTCCAATTAGACATGATAGTATTTACGATGTTTGGATGGTAGAAAAAAGAGGTCATTGTATCATATTATATCTAGAGTAATCTCTATTTTTAGACAGCTTCAAACTGCAAAATTCAGTCAAAACAGAGAAAATAAGTTATTAATAAACGTGGTGTTCTTGAATAGGAACATATAAGTAGGTGTGCTGATTTAATAGGCTCATAGTATCAGCTGCTACTTTAATTTTCCACGCTAGTTCCTTATTACACCATGCCGGAATGAGGTTATGAAGTCCTGTGCTTTTGTGTTTATGAATCCTTACAAAAAACTAACAAAAGGAAATGCTTTTATCCATCAATAGCAAATCTTTCCTGAAAAGTTGAATCTTATAACCTTATAAAATTCTAATTTTACACTTTTATTTACACATTACATATGTTGTGCAAGATTATGAAAGATATTGTAGATTGAGTCAATGTATCAGTGATGTGCTAATAAATGTTTAAAAAAACAGTTTTCAGGGGGGAGGTGGAGAGGGAAGCTCTCGTGTGTATTATTTGCCAATTTTTGTGGTGTTATTATGCCCTGATCTATCTTTCGGCTGGAGTCCTGGATGCAAATTAGCTGTCACCAGTTCGATGTATTTGCACAAATTTTAGAATGAGAAAAGCGAGCCAGAGGCAATTTCCCCACCGGAAAGCAAAGTCGGTAAGGATGAGAGCCTTCCCTGTAAATCACTGCACCGTTCACTCTCCGGGTTGCTTAGTCCCCAGAGTCTACAACGGCAGCAAGAGCGGCTTTCTCACCCCGTGAATACCAGCTCCCTATGTCCTTAAACATAGTAGTGCCCATGGCAATCTTAGAAGAAGCATGAGAAGATTCTTCTGGGTCAATCTTGTGATGTTCTGGGAGTTTTCCCTAAAGGGCCAGCTTAAAGCACACTCCTTCAGCCCTGCTGGACATTTTAGGAGATTTTAGTTCCCTATATTAAGTCTTTATGAATAAAATTTGCCACACCATCTAGGATTTTTTGTTGGTTCCCATTTACAACTTGAAATTTCATAACTCTGTTTATCTGGCCATATTCTCTCCTCAGTACTTCAGATATCAGCCCAAGTATCAAATTATGTAAAGTTCTTAGACAAAGGTTTTATTTCTTTTCTCTGAAGTCCTGTAACTCCTGTTCTCTTTCTTGATTCTTGTGGGCACAGGATAAATTGTTCTCATTTTAGGATTTCGACAAGTTCAGGACAGGTGAGGTGGGCACAAATAATACATCTGCATGAAAAGTGAACTGTGGGAAAGACTTTAAAGGAATTAAGGATCACCATACAAGATTGAGTTTAGAACACCCTCATTAGGTGAAGATCTGAGAGATTTTTGAAGACAGCCTGTCTTCTCTATCCCTAAAGGACTTGTGTCTCAATCACAGGGAGAGAGGGAGCTACCAGAAAGCAGGGGGGGAAAAAAAGACAACTTTACTAAAATTCTGAGTATTATTGGTGTACACACTATAAAGGTAAAAAAAAAAAAAAAGAATGCTCTATATTCTAGGTTGCATACCATCATTATAGAGCCCGAGGACCATTGGCTCTTCAGGCATGCTTAGGGTGCTCACACAGCTCTGTAGAGCAGCTTCAGCTGTGAAATCTTTGGGGCACTAAATTTTCAGGAAGCTTTAAACAGCATTTTGGGCGCACCCAGGAAAACCCTGGGGTATCAACAGCTTTGTTATTTGAAGGGTGAGGACCGGAGTAAAGTCATCTCAGTGCAGCAAATTAGTGTGATGTCTTTGATAATGAAAAGAGGCAACAAGGTGTACACACACACACACACACACACACACACACACACACACGTGGCGCGCGCGCGCAATGAAGTTTTGATGTCATTCAGTAACTCAGGTAAGTTGCCTACAGCTTTTACTGAGTACATATAACCAAATCAGAAGAAAAGGAATAAATGGAAAAAGAAAAAAACGGCAGGTGTACTAGAACTAGAACACCCTACTCTAAAAACATCTAAGCACCATCTGAGAAATCCTATAAACATCCAAGAAAAATAGTTTAAATGATAGGGAAGATAGTCAAAGTAATAATGTTATTATTAAAGTTATGATCTTACATTGATTTCCAGGCTTTTGTGGCCTGGCCTTAAGATTGTACAAGTAGGGGCGCCTGGGTGACTCAGTTAGTTGGTTAAGCATCGATTCTTCATTTTGGCTTCAGTCATGATCTCACATGCATGAGATTGAGCCTCGCCTCTGGCTCTGTGCTGTCAGCACAGAGCCTGCTGGGATTCTGTCTCTCTCTCTATCTCCCTCTCTCACTCTCTCTCTCTCAAAATAAATGAATAAAGATTTAAAAAAAAGGATTGTACAAGTAATGAGTGGCATGCAGTAATATGAGTGTATATTATCTTCCCATCTAATCTAGCCTATATTCCTTAAAGATCAGTTATGAATTCCATGCAATCCCTAGCAAAGTGTCTGATACAGAACAAGTGAGCAAGATACATGTTCAATGAATTAATGTCTTTTCTTCTACGCATTTTCTTCTCTACCAAATACTCCACACACGCACAAACTATGACAATGCTATAAACCATGTTCATTCATGGGCACCTGGGTGGCTCAGTTAAGTGTCCAACTTCAGCTCGGTCATGATCTTGCAGTTTTTGAGTTCAAGCCCTGTATTGGGCTTTGTGCTGGCAGATCAGAGCCTGGAACCTGCTTCAGATTCTGTCTCCATCTCTCCCTACCCCTCCCCCATTCACTCTCTCTCCTTCAGAAATAAACATTAAAAAATAAATTTAAACCATGTTCATTCAAATTCTACTATTGTAGAAATTCATTAATAGGCTTTCATAAAACTTTGGCCTGAAAAAAATGATGGTGCTTTCAAAATAATATTATTATATATAAATCACAATACTTTCCTCAGGTAGCAAAAGTAGTGACAGGTAATTTTAAATTACAAATGATAATTTGGTATAAATAATTTAAATTATTTTGGTCAATTTATATAGTTATTTCCCTCTTGGAATAGAAGTAGAGAAAAAAATGAAATAAATTGACAGTAAGTTTTATGTTAATTTCTCTAAAATATGCTATGTTCTTGAATGTCCACAATAACTCTGATTATATCTTCTTCTTTTAAAAGATTTTTTCAAAGGATATTTGTTTTAATATCAAGATACAGTGATTGCAAAACCCTTCTATATTATTTAGGGTTATTCGGATCTAGAAAAGGATTTTTTATTATTTTTAAGTAATCTCTACACCCAATGTGGAGCTTGAACTCACAACCCCTAGTTCAAGAGTTTCATATTCCACAGACTGAGCCAGCCAGGTGTCCCTGATTATATTTCCTTTTGAAAAATATTAAGAGGGATTAAATGATTTTAAAATATGGATGGATGGATTTAGCAGAATGTCTTTTTTTTTCTTTTGGTGGGGTAATTAGAGTTCCCTTTTGGAAAGTAAAAAAGCAAGTAAATACATTGGCAATTCCAATGAGTGTCTTTAAATATTAGCTCTGCTGATTTCAAAAGAAGCCAATTGGTGCCATATTATGCCTTTATTGTCTCAAGAGAGAGCAATCTTATACGAGACATGTCTACTTTGAAGACCACCTAATGTTTTACAAGTACAATTTCTAAAGAAAAAACATGACAAAAATATGGCCTAAGGCAACACCACTATATGAACAAATGTTTTAAGCCACAATGAAAATCCTATACTTGACCAAATTTGCATGCTTTTTATATTGCCTGTTAACAGTAACCATTGACTACTCTGGGAAAATGCATAGGAATACACACACAAATTTCCCCATAAAATCATATCCTAAGAAGTTCTTTAAAATAATACTCTCCAAAGAGAGAGTTCTAAGGAGGTTTGAGTCAGAGTGACAGAAAAATCTGCTAATCTCCTATCAGGCAGAGTTAAATAACTGCATTATTAGAGACTTTGATGATTTTGGAGGCAAATTTAATAATGATATAAATCAAACGTTAAAATAATCCTCTAAGGAAACTTACTTCATTTGGGAGAAAAATAAAGTTTCACTAGTAACCATAGTGAGTTGGTATTATTGCAGTTGTTTTCATAGGTTGTTGCCATGACTTTTTTGACTTTTGGGCTAGATTTTACTTCAAATACAACAGATGGCAACGATTACACTTCTCTAACTTTTTTTTCTTGCATAACTAAACAGAGTACAATAAAATAAACAGGCTTATACACTAGAGAGTTTGGTCTTGTTTCACATTTTATTAAAACTAAAAGTGAACAAAGTAACTCAAACCAAATATAAAGCGAGACCTCCATGTATCCCAAACTTTACCCACGAATTTTAAAATACTAAAATATTCCAGTTTTTTAACCTTCCTCATGGTTTCAAGAGGACTAAAATAAAATGGGACAAAAATAATGCAAGAAAGAAAGTTTGCAAAAGTGACAGCTCAAATCTGAAGCAAATGTTAAAAGCCTAGAGAAAAGTTCTTCTATATCTGCCTCACTTGCTATAAAATTCGAGAAAACATATTTAAACAGAATTAATAGCAGGAGGGGGGGTGGTTTTATAGTGAGATTTTTATTCCAAACTTTTTCAAATTTATTTCTTAGTATTATATGATTATTTCTCCATAGTCTGACTCTCTCTACTCATGACTTCTCTGAGAAAGGATTTGGGTAATTCTCAAAATCCAAACTAAAGTATACAAATAAAGCCAAATTATGATTACTGTTCAGAGAACATTTGAAGTAAGTGAATTCCTAAAGGATTATTTAATGAAAATGGCACAGTTGGTGAGAATTATGCTCCTAATGAAGAGAACACTTAATTAGATGTCAGGGAGCAGAGTTCCATTTCCAGATACTTAAAATGATGTCCTTGGATGTCCTTGGGTATGTCATTTAACTTCCTTGATTTTTCTCATTCTGGTAATGAAGACAGTAAGTTCTCTGACAAGATAGAATCTGTCAGTCATGCCCAAATGTTGACATACTATAATTAGTTAGGAACTTTAGTGCATCATAATAATATCGATTTTAGAACTATTAGTCACCATGATTTCATTGGCATAGATAAGAACCTCTCTTAAACAGTGTGTGGAATGGCTTCCAAAGCGCCAAGTTGACTTTTTAATGATCTCATCGTGATTTCATTCTTTGGTTAACAGCTTGAGAATTTGATGGAATAAAGTGTTCTGATTGAGCAATACCCAAAGTATTTGCCTATAAAAATTTTATTTTAAAAACAAATCCTGCAAAACTTCAGCAAAATGACTCGTTAAAGAAGACTAGCCAAACAAATCTTAGTAATAGTTGAAGATCTAATCCTTCTAATCATTATTACAGATACTAATTCATTACTAGGTATTGCAGATTGGAGGCCACTGATCTTAGTGCAAACAGACAAGTTTCATATTCGTGACATATTTCCTGGCTATAAAAATAGTACTTGATAATTCTTTATACTCAGAAAAACAGAAAGACTAAAACAAAGAAAATAATAAGCATATAGATAGAATGCTCAGAAACAATTAGATTTTTACTATTCATCTTTTCAGGATTGTTTTGTCTGTTTTTCCCCCATGCATGTTCAGGAAATCTTCTATTTACATGTATTTGCCTTCCTGAAAATGCGTTAAAAGTTAGCAACCTAAAATAATCACATTTTAAGTTCTACGTGCAAACAGACCAGGTTATATTTGCAAAGAATTAAATTCATACATGCACATGTGCACGCCACACACATATCACAATGGCTACTTATTACAGTTCAAATGGGCCCAGGCTTATCTGCCTGGCAGATGAAAATAACACAGGCACACAGAGACCTCCAACAAGAAGACCCGACTGTGGCTTCCTGACCAGGGCTGCTTTCATCCTTCTCTCAATTTCTCTGCAAAGGACGGAAGCAGAAGCTCCTTAGCTCTTTCCGGCCTGGATATGCTGACTGCCTAAGTTATGCTGGGGAGAATGGGCTGTTACTCCCTTGCATACATTCTGACTGAATGGGTCTCAGTCAGCCCTGCTCGCGGTAACTACCTATGTGAGGTGCCCAGTTTGACTGCCTGTACAAACACACACACACACGCACACACATGCACACACACACACGACACATACACACACACACCACCTGTCACTCAGTTTACCCTCCTCTTGTCCTGTGTCCACCATGAAGGTGGTGTGTACAATAGAAGTAAAACTTGAGTAACCTCTTGGGATAGTCATGGGACCTACGGGTCATGGAGATCCCTCCAAGAACCGGGAAGGCCCATCGGAAGAGCAGGGCGGCCTGGTGGGCTGGGGAAGGTGAGGTATGGGGCCAGCAGCACTACAAACCAGCTGAAACACCCTGTCAAAGCTGTGGCCAACCTGCCCTTTTCTGGTGCCCTATTTTGTGAGGACACAAAAGCATTCTACAAAAGACTGACTCTACACAAAACTACACCTATACATTAATCGTGTAAGTGTTTAAGTTGTAGGTGGCACCTTGTGGCTCAGTTGGTTAAGCATCCAACTTGGGCTCAGGTCATATTTTCGTGGTTCATGAGTTCAAGTCCTAGACTGACAACACAGAGCCTGCTTTGGATCTCTGTCTCCCTCTCCCTGCCCCTCCCCTACTCTTGGCCTGCCACTCTCTCTCTTTCAAAAATAAACATTAAAAAAAAATTTTTTAAGGTAAGTTATAGAAATTCCATACAGAAGGTTTGTATATTGATATAGTTTATGCATGCACTTCTATATACATATGTGTATATATTTGCATATGACTGATTATAATAACATCGGACTATGTGAGCTTATTTATTAACATCTATTACCCCATGTTGTTCGCTGCATGGTTTTAAGTTAGCCTCACTGATATTGAGAATTTTATCATTAAAGCATCATAGTATCTAGGGTAAATTTTATTTTACAGGTGCTAATAAACAGCACATTAAAATAAGAGAGAGCTATTGAAAGAGGGTACAAATACCCACTTAAATAATGTTACATGTTAGTACGTTGTGGGGTGGAATGGTTTCCACTATTTTCAGAAGGATTGCAAAGGGATACTTGGATGGGATATGGAGTTAGGACATCCACGGTAAATTCAAGAAATCTCTAGCTTATTCCACATGAGATCCCGGAAATGACACTTAGCTTCTCCTTTCCCAGATTCTCCTAAAATTTGTTTATGGATTATATCCATCTTTAATCCATTCTTTCCTCAATACTTTTCACATACACGTGGAAGTAGAAGTCACAGATGAAGACAAAATAGACCAGATAAAAAATGAGAGAGAACAGGGCAGAGAAAACATAGAAGAAATGAGACCTATAAATGATTTCTGAGGAAAAGTAGCCAGAGAGAGAGGGGAAGCATCTCTGATGTGGAGGAAGAAAGGAGTTTCAGGAAGGGAAAGGTGGTCAAATGCCAAACACCTCTGAAAAGTCAAGAAAGAGAAATACACAGAAAATTGCTCTCATTTTAGTTCAGTGAACAGAGGAGAAGCCTGATGGCAGTGGACGTGACCCTGCACCCTTCTTTTCAGAATCTTGACACTGAAGGAAAGAAGGGGTATGGCCAACTAGCCAACTGACATCCATACTTCCCTGGAAGACTGGAGGAAGATCTGGAATCTTCACTTCAGTAATTAGTAATCTCCTCCTTATTCAAAGATTCCCCAGTAGAATTCATAGAACCTGCCCCTAACCCAAGTGAAGCTCTATCTGTAACCAACTGTGGTGATCTCACTCAGAGCTCTAAGTTCGTACAAGGACAATAGTGAACTCCTCAAAGGTACGTGCCTTGTTTGTCTCTGTAAGCCCAAAAACCATTATAGTGCCAGACCCTGAGTGTTTAATAGAGCTCAACATGATCATAGATGTTCTATGTCTGTAACTGTGCTAAGAAAAGCTCAAGGAAAAGTTTGGGTTTTTCCACGGAGGAGAGTTGCTTGCTTTTTTATTTTAGGCTGGTAGAAATTTAACTTGTTTATGTGCAAAGTAAAGCAACAGAGAGAAACATACGGAAGAAAACGGGAGATCACTGATGGACTAAAGATTACCAAGGAGGTGACAGGGGATGGGATCTGGGACACAGGTGGAAGGACAATACTTTCCATTGAATGGAGGGAGGTGTGATGGACATATGGACATATGGGGATTCAGATAAATGTCTCTGTGACCGTGAATGGAAAAGAGTGGAGGAGTGAGATAGGATGGGACTTGAAAGTTTCCATCTACAGCACAAGTAGGTTATCTGCTGAGTGTGAGGAGAGGAAATGGCAGAGTCTGGCCTGAGTAAAGCTATGATGGTTTGGAGTAGCTGTTGGGGGCGACAGGCTGTCAGAGATAAGTATATGAAAGTACTTCTCCATTATGAAGACTGTCACAATTTCTTAACGCTAGGCACGTAAACATGGTCATATGATGTCATGGAAATGCAAGTGTAATGAGAAGCCAAGTTTATTAATCGAAATATATGAAGACTTCTAAATTCCTTAAGTAAGAAAAAGCTAAAATAATAAATCTGTAAAGCCTGTAAGCATACAAATCACAAAAGGGCCAACAGCAAACAAAAAGGAAATCTACTGGGGGAATTTTTCAACTGCATCAGCAAACAGGTAAGTTAATGATGTCAACATTTCTGCCTCTGAAATCAGGAAGTTGTATTCTTCTATAAAAATTATCACATGGGGTAATCCATATTCATTTAATGAAAGAAAGATTAAAAATAAAAATGCCCCATGGAAAAAAGTGATTTATTTTTTTTCATTTATAATAGTTTATTTTCAAATTGGTTTACATAAAACACCCTGTGTTCATCCCAACATGTGCCCCTTTTTAATGCCCATCACCCCCTCTCCCCCCCATCCCCCTCACCCTCGGTTAGTTCTTAGTCTTTGAGAGTCTCTTATGTTTTATATCCCTCCCTCTCTGTGTCTGTTTTTTCTTTGCCCTCTTCCCCTCCCCCTGGTTTTTGCTTAGTCTCACAAAGTCCACCTATTCATGGAAACATATGGTATCTGTCTTTTTCTGATTGACTTATTTCACTTAACATAATACCCTCCAGTTCCAATCACTTGAAATTCAAACATGCAGAGATATTGGCCACTTAAATTTTGCCTTATCTGCTTTCAGAGTTTTTCCTATGCACAAAATGTATCAAAGTATGCCCACATTTAGAAATACATAGAAATATCACAAATACATTTTTAATAAAACTTGCTTCCTTCATTGACTACACCATGAATATCTTTTCCTGTCGATAAATATCCACTGAATTATTATTAATAGCTATTTGCCATCCCCATGTAACAACAAAACACACTTAAGGAAGCCTCTTTTGGATATTTTAACTATTTATAATAGTTACAATTAAGCTATAATAGTTATAATAGTTCATTCCTATTACAAAGAATCCTTCAAGGAATAGTGTTTTTGGTTTTTAATTTCTTTCTTTTTTTTTTTTTACTTAACATCTTGGTACATCTGTGTAATTATTTTCCTAAGGGAAAAATTTTTGAGTGAAATGTCTGAGTCAAAAACTTAGCAGATTACACCCTTCAAAACAAGTGTCCTTCACAAAAGTTAAACCAATTTTTGCTTCTAAGAGGAGTGTGTGGAGTTTCCCAAACCCACGCCAACATTTGCTATCACCCTTTAATCCTTGCCAAACTAATACACAAAATATGTTACTTATTTGCATTTTTTCAAACATAAGTGAGAATGTAACTTTTCAAACACTGTATAATGATCATGTGTATTTTTGTTTTCTAAATTCCTTATTATTTTTCTTAATGTTTATTTATTTTCAGAGAGAGACAGAGACAGAGTGCAAATTGGGAAAGGGCAGAGAGAGAGGGAGACACAGAATCTGAAGCAGCTTCCAAGCTCTGAGCTGTCAACACAGAGCCCAACACAGGGCTCAAACTCACAAATGGTGAGATCATGATCTGAGTCGAAGTCAGACACTCAACCAGCTGAGCCACCCAGGCACCCCTAAACTCCTTATTAATGTTATTTGTCTACATATGGTCAATATTTTTAATAGTGATAACATTTTATGCTGGGATCATCTACTACTGGTAAAGTTGTAAGTCCACTGATTCTTTCCTTAGCTGTGTCTCAGGTGTTGTTTGACTCACTAAGTTTTCAACTTGAAATTTTTCATTTTTGATTTCTAATGTTCTCTGATTCTTTTTAATTTCGGCTGGCTATTTCATAATATTTTTTCATGATTTTCTGTCGTAACTTTCATTTCTTCAAATATGTCATAAACAGTCATTTTACTTTATTAGGCCCTTGAGAATCTAATTGTTATTTTTGCTTACTCTCAGTGTTGGTAATTTGTTATATTTTATTTTTGGTGACATTTGAATGTGAATCTCTCTTGATTAGAAGAGCTACAAAGTCATTGCCAAAAGCTTGAATTTAGGGAGGAGAGAAAGATAATGACCATTTAGTAGTGTATCCTAAAAGTAACATACTATGTTTTGTTAGGAATTTTCTCTTCCTTTCTTTTTTTTATAATAAAATGTTTATTTATTTTGAGAGAGAAAGAAAGAGATTGAGTGGGGGAGGGGAAGAGAGAGAGAGGGAGACAGAAAATCCCAAGCATGCTCCGTGCAGTGAGCACAGAGACCGATGTGAGTCTTGAACCCATAAACTGTGAAATCATGACCTGAGCCAAAATCAAGAGTCAGAAGCATAACCGACTGAGCCACCTAGGTGCCCCAGGAATTTTCTCATTTGAGAAGATGCTCACTGCTCTACCTTTTTTTCTAAAGAAGAATCACCTTCAGCAGATATGTGAACTAAAGGTACAACTGATGCTTGTGCCCCAAGGGACATCGAGATTTTGCACTACTGCCACATATTCCTCAAGCCACTGCCTTCCCTTCACTTTCAAATTCTGTAAATTTCTCTAGCATATTTCCTCAGCACAGAGGCAATGCCTTCCTGTTGACCTAAAATAATTTCATTAGTATATTTCTTGAATCTTGTGAACAAGCCATATGAATTCTTGTGTCCTGCCTCCAAATTTTCTCCTTCACTGTGAATTGGTCCTGGAAGCATCGGAAACCCATTTGTTTTTGGATGTAGAGCAGCAAGAGAAAGAAAAAAAAAAGATTGAAAGAAACTTTGAGAAAAAAAATCTTAACCAATTATCTTTAAATCTGTAGCAACACTCATATTACAAGTGTGACCTTCTACCCAAATACAATGTTGGAAGACAGTCTCAAGAGAGCACCCATTAAGTTGAGAGGTAGGGTCGTAAGGAAACAAAGAAATGAATTAGCTTGAAAATCATGTATAGAAAAGAAATTTGAATATGATGACTCCCAAATGGAAATAGGTGGAAGCAAAGATTTCAGAAGCCCACTAAAGTTTTTAGAAAAATACATCATCTAGGTGAGCCTGTGAGGCTCAGTTGGTTGAGTACCCAACTTCAGCTCAGGTCATGAACTTGCAGTTAGTTCCTAAGTTTGATCCCCATGTTGGGCTCTGTGCTGACAGCTCAGAGTCTACAGCCTGCTTCAGATTCTGTGTGTGTCTCTCTCTCTGCCCCTCCACCACTTGTGCTCTGTCTCTTTCTCTCTCCCTCTGATATAAATAAATGTTAAAAAAAATTAAACAAAAGAAAAATATATTATCTAAACAACCAAGAGTCCAAATTAAAAAATAATAACAACTTGATTGATCAAGACTTAAAAGTTCTCATGGGCCCCTAAACTTTCACTAGTAAGACGCAGGTTTTAAAGGGATAGACTGACCAACAGCCATTTCAGATATGGTCAAGGAGAAAATGGGTAAGGAAAATCCTCTCACAGGGCAAAGAGGCTCAGATGATACCAGGTAAGAGATTCCTTCCTAGAGAACAAAACAGGAGGCCAACCAAGAGTTTTTGTGCTTGTTGCACAAAATTTCAGCATGGCCTTGGACCTATGACTTCTGAGGGTCATCCTCCTTCTCTTTTCCCAGTACAATGTTACTGAGTTTATCCTATCCAGATCACTGATATATATATGATATCCTGATCATATAAGGGATGAGAGTTGAGAGTAGAGAGGGATGATTCATTATTTTCGTTTGTTGATTAAAGGACCAAGAGAAGGTATATTTGGGCTTGATGGCAAGGATGACACAGCCTGAGCTTTAGACCTTAGCATCCCTCCATGTAAAGGTAAAAAGTAACCTGATCTTCTAGTCCAGAGGACAGACAAGTGTACACCCACCCACTCATGCTATTATAGATTTCCCAACCTCTTTTCAGGCATGCACTTAATTTAAAAAGTTACATCTGCTCTTGAGAAGGAAAACAAGTCCATGTACATGTGGATGGAATTGATGTATGCTGCCTCTAGACCTAACCCCCAAAATGTCTCTTGAATACTTTTTCTTTATCTACATGGCTAGGACCAAAGGATTCTGAGATGGTAGTCACATTGATAGAAGGAGGTGGAGTTCTTGAGTGACTGCTTGCGAGGGAGTCATTAAATCGGCTTCAGACTGCAATGTAAAATAAACCACTAAGATTTTATCTAGCTATACAATCTGCTTTGTATTGGCCAGGGTCAACAACATTAGCTTTGGGAGGGAAGCTAGGTCCATGGATGATATGCTGATACCATTTGGGACAGGCTCAAGGTATATAGGAGGCCACCTCAAGATCCTGGATTGCTGAGCTGGGGCAGACACTAGAGAAGCAAGGCAACCAAGGTAGATGCTACTAAATTCCAGAAACTAAAGGATTCACAAGGATACATTAGGGGTGCCCTGGGAGGAATTCCAACCGTAATTCGACCATATGATGATGGGAGTGGAAATTTTCAAAGACATAAAAATAAAGAAGAGTTGTTGAAATTTCATAAATGTCCTCTCTTGAGGATTGTTTGTGGTTGAAAAGCTACAAATTTATCAGTTTGGGCTCATGGCAGCTTGCATGCCTTATAAGTCTTTTACTCTGTAGTATGCCAAATATACTAAATACAGTGAGAGTTGAAATTTGCACACCATAACTCAGATGTACAAAAAATGTTCTTTTAAAATCCAAAGATGATGTCATCTGTCTCAAGTTTCCATTTCCACTCAGTAGATAAAAAAAAAAAATCTTTTAAATACTTTCAAGGGAGCCTGGTCCTTTTATGTTCAACACAGTTTCTTTTTGGTATTAGTAACTCAGATTTTTCATTATATAAACTCGCAGAATTTTTTATTATTCCCTTCCTCATTCTTCCTGCTTCCCTCCCAAGGGAACCTCTGGACTCAGAGAGTAACACCACCTTCTCCTGCAATCAAGTTTAATGGAATTAGTCACTGAGAACTCTGCCCATATTTGCTGAGATGTGATTGGCCTCACCTGGCTCATTTCATCTCTGTGCTAGTGTCAGGTGCGGAAGTCATTGCCTATCCACTGCACCTAGACACACTCTCTGCAGTCCCCTCATATAATTTGATTTTTTAGGCACTTCTATGTCATCCAGTAGAGCACAGGAAACTTCTGGCTTGCCTAGACTCCAAATTCAAATTACTATCTCAATCCCATTTACCTAGACATTTGTCTCAACCAACTCTAATTTATTGGCTTGCCTTATCATTTTCCAACCACATTGAGTAAAGGGCTTGGAATTTCTCAAGGTATAACCAGGGATGAACCACAAACATGCCTTCCAAGATTCTCCTGTACCTTGTCTTCTCCTCCCAGGGAAACCTCAGTTCTTACCCCTGACTCTTACTTTCTTTATCTCCACATCTACCTCCCAGCAGGGAAACAGATTTCCATTTTCCATGCCAGTAAGATAATAATTTCCCTAATGACACATTCTTTTTTAGATTAAAGTGAGCTTTAGCCTCAGAATAATTTGAGGGGCTACAGGAGAAATTAGGTAATGAACAATGAAGGGCTCATTCTCCCTGTAGAAAGTGGTTCCATAGTGAAATCTCCACCGTTCAATAGTGAATTTTTGGAACAATTTGAACATTGGTAGTATCTTTCCAAAGAAAATAGATACCTACCATCCAAGGAAAATAGATACCTCCCACCCCCAACTAAGTAGAGTGAACAGCTTGAAAAGTCCCAAAGCTGAGATGTTATTCTGAGCAAACTAAGCAAAGATTTAGTAATTAGGGTCAAATGTAGAGCTATCATAGAAAAGACAAATTAAAGTGAAACATACAGAAGAAACACCTAACTAAATTGTCACATAAATTATTGTCATTATCATATCTAAGGTTAATAAATCCTTTCTAAGGAAAAATAAACCTACTGTATACCCTTCTGTAACTTTGAAGGATTTAATATAATTTATATACATCTCTTTATAAGGTATAGGTTAAGCTACTATTAAAATATCTAGAAGTCTTTGAAAAATCTAAGTTAAATTTCCACTTTAAATATTTTTTTAAATAAATACTTGAATTGGGTAGATATTTCTGACAATTAGAGAAGCTTCTGGTGGCCAGCAATATCAAAATGAGGTAAATAGTCTCCTTTAACAATGGTGCCTTTACAGCCATTTTGGCCTTACTAGTTTTGCATGGAGACATCTGTCTCAGGGTCTTTGCATGTGCTCTTCCCTCTTCCAGAAACGCCCTATACTCTGCATGTCACAAAATTCACACTTTCCATTCACTCAGGTTTCTGCTCAAATATTAATTCATCAGAAAAGTATTTCTTGACCACATTTTATAAAACATAACCTCCCTTCACCCTATTCCCTCAGTTCTCTCTTATTTCTCATCAAAACAGCAATCATTACTTAATAAATATTACAATCTAATTAATATTAAAATAAATAGATCCACACACTATTTTACCTTCTAGAACATAAGCCTCACAAAGAGAGAAACCATGGTCTTTCTTCTTCTGCGCTCCTAGAAGACAAGTCTATTTATTGAATATGTGAACTAGACTACATCTTTCTGCACATGCTACACATTACTAACACATAGGCTTAAAAACTTGGAGAAAATTAAAATATACGGGAATAGTCGGAATGTAGTGAAGGATAGGTAGGTTTTCTTTTATTTTTTGAAACTAAACTATCAAATTATTCATGGTATTTACATGAACATCATAATACGGGACTAATAATTTGTCCCCAGGCTTCAAGAGTATCTTTGTGAGCATCAAATAAGGTAACAAATGTAAAACTGCCCTGAAAGTGATAAAAATTTTGATTAATAGAGGTTTTTGCATAAACATGTTATACACTAAAGACATATGGTCAAAGTGGATTATTAAGAAAATTAACAGCTAATAAATGATATACAATACATGCTAATTCAGAGGTTTTTGAACAGTCCATATTATCTTTCTGAATTTATTAGATTACCTATTCTTATTAATTTAGTAGGATATAACTTTCACTAATATATTCCAGTTTCTTCTGTTTCTCAGTATGTCAGATAGACTTATAATTGCTTCCCCAGTTATATATTCTCCAAATTACTTCCATAGAAATTTGTCACCCATATAAAGGCAAATCAGAAATATATTTTACCAAATATCATGACCTCTAAATTTAATTGAACCTTATTAGAGATAGAGGAAATCTTTTTAGAGGACATATTTAAGAGATGAAAACCGTACTTTTACAACTAATGACAAAATAATGCTACAAATATTAATAATGATATTTGCCAGGGTCCAGCTCTGGCTGACTCCAGGGGTCCCCAAAGGATGGACAGTCAGGCGAAAGGAACAAGAGAGGCATGAGATGTGGTCTGATCACCAAGCAGGCATCTCTGGCTAGTCTGGGCATCTCTCGCTCTGCCCTGCTGGTCTCAGTGTCTTTATTTAAAAGTAGTGAGTTACATTACAGCAATGAGAGACATCATCAGTTAGCATAGTTTGAACAATAATGTGTTTTTATCAGCAAAGCAGTGATTTCCTCAATCTTGCAAGTTGTTTTCATGTTAATTAGCATATAAATTTAAGGCAGGGGCAGAGAACAGGGCATTACCTAGGCCTGCCTACGTTAATTATCTATAAACAGGCCAGGAGTCATTCTGCCTATTTTTCCAACTACAATGAGGGAGATGCAACCCATCCAGCAAGGACAGAACTCCCAATGCTTGTCCTTTGCTTGTGAATGAGTGAATTTACATAATAGGAGCCTAACATTTACACAGATCACAGAAATATTCAGCTAGCTCATAACTGCTATCAATTTGTGCAACCCATCCCCAAGATGCAACTTTAAGATTACTTCTGGCCAGGCTACTCTCATTCAAATGTACTCCATCAAAGCATCCTGTCCCAGGTTCTTCCGTTTTATCTAAATGCCATAAAACAAAAGAGCATTACAGTCCTTGGAGCCAAGGAGAGTAGCTCAAGAAATCCGAGCCTGAAAAATTATTTAGAAGGATGTAAGATTAGGCGCCATTTTGGCCGGTGGGAGCTTTGCTTCAACCGCTTTTTCCACATAGGGAGGGGTCTCAACCTGTGAGCCCAAAATGACTCCCAACAGATATTGACCTAGAGTGGACTGAAAAAAAGAAAAGACTATAACATCGGGTATGACAATATATTAGGGTGACAGAATACTTTACCTCCTATATGACTACTCAGGGTGGAGCAACACCTAAAGACTAAATAACTTTAAATCTTCAGCAACTTCACATCACCTGAACACTTCCTTACATTTAGGTAAATATTTTTCCTTCTACAGTTTCTCTATCTCTTGAACACACTGGCCTCTTCCCAGAATACTTACCTAACACATGTAGAATTCATTATACATTTATGACTTTGAATTCAAGCCTATAAAGCCCCCACACCTAAAAGTAGACACTTCTTTCTCAGAAATACGGCTTACCCGTACAAAAAAAGATGGATGGGTAGCACAATCTTGTAGGCAAATACTGTATGCCAGGGATCTAAAGCAAGAACAGTGACTATTTTGTCCCAGCCTTATTTTTTTAACAAGTACCTGGTATTTTAGTTAAGGACTATTGGACCAATCAACAAGGTGTTTAATGGGCTTAGCGAAGTGCCAATTATGTGATAAATGTGCCTGGTGGAAAAGCATGCTCCAGACCCTCCTTCCTCCAAGGCAGGCAGACAAACCTTGATCTCACGTATTTGGATACAATATTATTTATTAAATTACTGATTTACCTTTTATTCATTTTTTTCTCTTTATGAAGTAAACGCATGCTTATCGTGGAAAATACAAACAATACAAAAAGTATTAAGTATCAATATAATACAGTAAGATGAGTGTTTTTATCTGTAAAATAGGGGTGAGCATGGCTCCTTCTTTGTATGGTAACTCACTGAATTCTCGATGAGTGAAGCATTTTACCAGTACCTAGTTTTTAGTAATCATTCAATTAATGCCAAATGTGATAAATATCGTCAATATTATTTAGATTATCTTCACAGTTAGAGTACCTAGGGCAATTTCTGAACCAATAGGGCACTTACATGTCCAGTGAATTAAGGGTCAAATGATAAGATGGGCTGGTCATGCATCATTTGGCTCTTTGTCAATGACAATTCCCAAAAGTGTCAGGATGGCTCCCAGCCTGGTCCAGAATTCCAACCATCTAGAGATCATGTTTTAACAACTCAGCTTCTAGTCATTTACACTTGTGTTCTAAGATGCTTTGAGTGGTTCTCAAGGCATCCAGGAAACTCAGATGGCACTTGAAAGCTGTTTGCCCAGAATGCAATTGAGAATGAACAAGATTTAGTAACAGACATACGCCGTCATTCCTGCTCTGTGACTTCATAGCCATGTGGCTCTAAGTCACCAATACTTGAGAAATCTGTTTCTTTATTTGTAAAATAACTGAGGTAACATAAGCTATTCAAAGTGCTGAGAATATAGTGGACACTCAAGAGAGGTTAGTTAGTTTTGTTCTTTTAAGCACACCATATGAATTAAAAACTCTCATTCCTAAACAGGTAGAGATCAAAGAGAGCCAGAATGGGCCTGTTCAACATCACCCTCTGCTAAGCTCCTCAACTCTGAATCAAGGGAAAAAACCTCTAGTTCAACCCAATCACAAAAACATTTGATTGAACCAAGGCTCTAATGCCATGAGGGACGTCTGCAGTTCAAAGACATCAAGGTCCACCCTCCTACTGTCAAAACACACTCAACTCCACCTCAGCTTGGACCCACTCAGGAACACTTTTAGATTGGACTTCTACTGACATACTTGGTTACCACCAAATGACCATCTCTCTGACCATCTTCCCTCTTCCCACACTGTCATTCCTACACTACTATGCTATGCCTCCAAAATCCATTTGTCCACTTCTCTTAACACTCAACTATTTCTGTTTCCTAAAGAGCTTCATTCGATTTAAACTAAACTCATCTTCATCACCAGACTTTCCCTGCAGAATCCTGCACCTGCATTTCTAGTAAAACCTGGCTCTTCTCAGAGATAGTTCCTGCCACAGCCTTCTTGGGTGGTGACTTCTCTCCCACACACTAGTCCTTTGCCTCTCCATGTTCGTATACAAAGTTTCTGCTCCTCTGAAGTTTATATGTGCTATCCTGATCATATGGCTAGGATATTACCACTTGGATTTTGATAACAAACTCATAGTATCCATCCTGCCTGCTGGTGCAAAGTTTACCACACTGTAAATGTCACTGCTTCTAAATCTGTTGTCTTTGACTTATCATCACCTTGCTCCACACCCCTGAACTGCATGCGACCATATCCATATCATCCCACGTCTCTAGGTACAAACTATATGCTCATGGCTCCTAAATTTTTCTATTCCATGTACTTTTGAGCTCCAGACCCTATAGATATTTCCATTTGAACACATTCAAAGATTGAGAAATGAATGCAGGGGTGCCAACCAGGTACCTTTAATTACTTATCTTGGTGACTGGCTTCATCATCATGCAATTGCTGCAATCCAGCCAGTGAAAGTCATCCTCACGCATCTCCTCTTTCCTCACTTACCAAATCTGAGCAACTACAGAGTTCTGAGAACTACCTTCCTGATACTATCTGCCTCATTTAACTCACTAACACTGCCTTACCCCAGGCTCTATTTTCTCATGCACATTGTTATAGTCTCCTTACATCCAACTTCCTTACTTTTAATCGTAGCACCTTCAAATCTATTCTCCACAGTGCTAGGAAGATGCTAAATCAGTTCCTACCATTCTTCTGCCTAAAATCTCTAACGGCTCTTCAAGGTTTTTGAGAAAACTCCAATTTTTTTTAGCATGAATGAAAAAGGCCTTTACAAGATGCCCCCCCAACCCCCCCCCACCGTTCCTTGGTAGACTCTGGCACCTCACTGATCTACTCCTATCTTCCAAATATCTTTAAACCTTCTTTGCCTTCCACTCAAGCTTGGCTAATTCATATTCACCATTCAAGACCCAGGCTGAATCAGATTTTACCTTTCCAGGAAGCTTTCCCCCCAAGGCTGAATTCTGGTAGAGCAGTGCAAGAATGTACTGAAATTGTCTATTTATTTATCTGTGCTCCAAACTCTATTCCCTCTTCCACCTAAACTGTGAGTTCACTGAAGTCAGGATTTGGTATTACTAATTTTTTTTAAATTTTTTTTAATATTTATTTACTTTTGACAGAGAGACAGAGTGTGAGCAGGAGAGGGACAGAGAAAGAGGGAGACACAGAATCTGAAGCAGGCTCCAGGTCCTGAGTTGTCAGCATGGAGCCCGACATGGGGCTCAAACTCACAAACTGTGAGATCATGACCTGAGACAAAGTCGGTGCTTAACCGACTGAGCCACCACTAATTTCTGTAACCCCAGTGTAATTCCTACAGTATGGAACATAAATATCTGATGATGGAGGGTAGAAGAGAGGAAAAAGTGGAGGACAGAGGGAGGGAGACTGGCTTTCTAGAGCAACCAGGGCCTAAAGATACTCCCCAAAGTCCCAGCAAACCCATCAGATCTGCACAGGCTCTGATCAAGATCATCAAGGAAGATCAGGAGCACCATATAGATTTAGAACATGAACAAAAAAGACTGGTAGGATGGCTAATTATAACATACTTTATATGGCAAACAATGCTAACTATCACTTTAACTAGACTCACGAGATGATAAATATTACTCCAAGCTCCTCATGTGTGTTAATAAGTTCAGTTCTTATAAGCATCCAGGGAAGTCATACTAATTTTATACTGTTTTGCAGAGTAAAAACCTGCGGCACAGAGTGATGACATAACCTGCTCAAGATTACATTGCCAGGGTGTGGGTTTGAACCTACAGCAGCCTGACTTACGAGTCTGCACTCCAATCCATCACATGGCATGAATTTTAATTACATCCTTTTATGCTCAATCATTGGTTTAACTCTTTGTGGAAATACTTCTAGATTCATATTTGTTTTATAAGGTGGGCTGAACAAAAAAGATCAAATAACCAAAAAAAAAAAAAAAAATCCCCACAAACTACACACACACACACACACACACACACACACACACACACACCATCAGGAAACAATTGGGAACTGCAGTGAAATGATTTCTCATACTTACAGCAGCCAGGAGTTAAAGCAAGGAGTGCCTGCGAAACATAGGTCAATTATTCAACCGGGAGCTGGGGTCAGGCCTATAAGATTCCTACCAGGTAACATATTCTACTGTCTATTATTTACAGCTACTCAAGAACAGTGCTCCAACGAATGCTTACCCACTCTCTGCTTACAAGTCAAGGTATAAGAAATCATACTCTCAGACAGCATGAGTATAGTCTTTCTAAGCAGCTAGTCCAACTTCTAAGATTCTACGTTAATTTTTCTTAAATTCATGTCTCTTTCTGTGCTGCTACAATGACTAAAGAAATGGCATTTGACCAACATTTCTCCCTCTCAATATAAGATGGCTCATCCAATTCTTTTCCAGACCTACATTTAAGGGCTAATTAAATGGAAGATGCTCCACTTTAACAAGAGATTTGTGAATCTGTATTGCATTAATCAGTTGCCTTTAAATAGTCTTTCTATAGTTAATGGAAAATACTATATTCCTCGAATGCTTGTCAATGTGCTACAGTTTCATAGGCAAAACTACTAGAGATTTTGGTGATTATAGAGCACCTCTTACAACTTACACAGGGTCCCCTTACACAGTTCACTCAATATAAAATCTCTACCAACCGCCTGACCCACTAATGATTTCAGTAGTAAAAACATGGCATGTTGCATAGAATAATTTTTGAGAAAACATTGGAAAGCTAGAAAGAAATCTTGGAAAATAAATACTTACATATTGGATACACAAACAGTTTAACAACAAAACTGATTTTAACTGGGAAAAAACGTCTATCATATGGGAAGTATTAAGTGATTTTGTCAGCCTTCTTTTCAGAAACTATTTTTCTTTTTTCTCAATTACCCTTTGGTTTTTCAAAAATTTGGACTTCTCTCTTACTGCATGCACTTTTGTTAGGATCCTGTGGAGACTCATAAAAACATTTTCTTGTATCCCAGATGGCCTTCTTCTTTTGCGTTTCATTTTTTAGAAGCAGTCCTACTTAATAGCTGATGGTTAGCAGTCCCTCTACCTAGTGGGCTGTTTTTGGTGTTTAACAGAGAGTACAGTTCTTTAAGGACTCACCCTTAAAGAGAAACACAATAGCTACCTATGTGCATTTTCGTGTCATACTCTTCATGAGCTAAAGTCTGAAGAGTACTTAGTAATGAACATCCCAGAAATACTTAATTTAAAAAGTCATGTGCACACACGCACGCTTTAACCCAGGACATTAATTAGATTTGTCAATAATTTTTTACACATGAGAGGATTAAGAAAGAAATTTTCCACTGTGATTTAAAACAGGGCCAGATCTTAGACAAACCAATATCCCCAAACAGCTTCTAAACCCGAGTTCAGGCCTGGGATCCCACAGATCTAGTCGTCTGCCTCTCTTTTTAACATAATAGCAGAACGGGTCCAGTCCATGGGATTCCTATCCAGGGTGTGTCATGTGACATGGATCCCTAGCCTGTGATCTTTAAGTGCCTACCTGTTAATCATCTACAGATGGCACTATAGTTAAGTGCCAGTTAGGTGAACTAAATCAGGTTCCCCAAAATTCATATGTTGAAGTCCTAAGCCCCTCTACCTCAGGAAGTGACTGGATTTGAAGGTAATTAAAATAAACTGAGATCATACGGGTGGGCACTAATCCAATATTACTGGTATCCCTATCAGAAGGGGAGTTTAGGATACCAACACTAGATAGGCTCAGTGTCTAGACCATATGAAGACACAGAGGAGAAGATGGTCATCCATAGGCCAGGGAGAGAGGTGTGAGATGACCCCAACCTTGACCACACCTTGATCTCAGACCTCTAGCCTCCAGAAGAGTGAAAAGAAAATTTTCCGTTGTGTAATCCACCCAGCGGTGATACTTTGTCATGGCAGTCTAAGCAGACATATACAGATATAGGTCTGCTTCACTGATACCTATTCCAGGGCACAACACATGACCAATTACATTATTTTGTTGGCTAAAGCCAATTAAAATCACTTACCCTAATAATCTATAGAGAGCAATATAGTTAAACTGGCCCTGAGCCTATAGCATACACGCAACTTCAGACAACAAGAACTGAATGACAGAAATCAGCAAAATACTTTTGAATATCAAGAGCTAAGCTCTCTCTAATAGTTAAGAATTTCTCTCTAATAGTTAAGCCCTAGTTAAAAGCCCACACAAGAGAAGAGAAAAAAAAAAAAGGGTGGGGAGGGAATAATTCATCCCATATCCAGTGAGAATATTGCCAACAGGAATACAGGCAACATTTTCATTTTCATCTATGTTTTCTGTTTCTTACAGATTATGTGTCCTTTAGTCCTGATACATATGTTAGCGCCTTATATGGGAGAGTCTCTTATCTTAGAGTGCCTTGTAGCACCCCATGAGTAGTATACTTCAATCCCATCACTAACAACTAAGACAAAAGTTCTAATGATAATTCTGTATTTGAAATGGAAACTTCAACTCTTAAATTACTAGGAAAATATTTTCAGACTTGTAGTGGATTGTAAAAGCTGTTTTAGCATCATAAAGTCAAATCCATCTCATTCAGTCATATATAATTGCTTAGTATAACCTATTTCCAAGATCATGAAAAGAAAGGGTCTTAAGTCTATTAATACTTAGTGCTTTGGTGAGTCATTGTGAAGAGTGCTTTAGTGAATCATGAGAGACCCCTATTGACCTTTTTAGGTATTATGAGAAATCCATCACTATTTATGACAATACTTTCTTTGCATTCCCCTCTGCTAGTGAGCATTTGTGTAAATCTCATGGGTGCCTGAGATCAGTGGCCATATCTCATTTGTCTTTGTTTCCTAGCACCTACTACTTAGCCCAGTAACTATTAGCAATCTAATAATACCTATTTAGTAATACTGAACTGTATTGGCTAGAAGTATATTGCTTACAAGTAAGAAGCTCCCCCACTGAGAGTAGGTTAAACACAAGGGACTTTATAGAAATGATGCAGGAACTCTCACCATTCCAAAGTAGGACTAGAATTGGGTCTGAGATATACCTGGAACCTGAATGCGATCAGGTTCTTCATCCATCTTTTTTCTTAGTTCCTCTCTACACATCTTGTTAATTTATTCCCTCTCTACCTATTTCTCTAATTCATACAAAAGACCACAGGGATACTAGCAGAGGCAAAATTCTAAATGTTGGAGTTCTTCACTAGATGTAGCAAGGCTGCTTTAGTTTGTCCCTAGTCCAGATTCTTTAGTAGAGTTTGGGCAGGAGAGGAAGCAAGTCTTAGAAGAAAACAATGAACAGACAATCCCATTGGAGTCTAATCTGTCAAAGAATGAATGAATGAACAAATGAACAAATAGTTATTCATATCGCCTGGCATCAGAATATTAAAATAGCCTGAGAGTACAAGAACATATAAAAGGACCAATTTCCATATTACCATACTGATACATTATGTCAGATGGCTGTGAAAAGTTAGTGTATTCAATGAATATGGCAATTGATATATTATCAATGTCATGGGGAAAGTTGTTAGTAACAGAAGAAGCTAAAAATAGGAAATCGACTAAAATCTCTAAAATTCATAAACAACTACTTTATGGTGAAGCTGAATTTCATAAAAATTCTTCAAGAGTGACATTCTCGTTTCCCTTCAGAAAAAGGACTGACATATATATTAAAGTGTTGGACTGGTTAGACTGCAATGTTGGAATATTAGAAAACAAAGCACAACCCTCATTTTGTTGGACATCTGGCAAGTTTACTATAGTTTCAGATACATGGTCACTGTTTTTCCCCCAAAACAGGATTAGCCCTTTGGGTGTGGTTTAATGATCTTTGCTTAGAATTCTTCCCTCGGTCACAAATCTTTGAGGCATTACTAGAGGTTTTCTGAAGAATTAAAACAACCTTTCAACATCATCCTATATCCTGTCTCTTTGCAATTTTTCAGTAAACCTTTGCTGAAGACATGAATCTCCTCTGCTTTCTTTCTCAATACTCTAGCAGCAAACTCAGCCCAGTTTTTTGACAATTTTTTGAGTGGAAAAAGAAAGAAGAGACCAATGAAATGTAAACAGCAGATAATGAGAGGTTGTGTATGATTTCGGAAATCAGGAAATTCTATGTGAAAATTGTGGTAGGTATTTGATCTGCACTTTAGTTCAAATTAGGTGTTCAGGGAAGCATCGACTTCACAGAATCGAGTTGTCTTAGGCTTGAACGACTCTAAAGCAACTGCATGATTCCCTAGGATCCCTGTACATCACCTAGAACTAGCAAGTGTTCAAGCCATGGACCTGTGTTGGCTGGGACTAAATCATAAAATTACAGAAAATAGCTTAGTTCTTTAAATTTCCAATAGTCTGATAATTTCCAAGAATTTCTAGAAAATTATACGTGGTATAAAAATATATATACTATATATAAATGTATATAGTAATGAAATAACCACTGGAAAACATCTGGAGACCAACATGCCAACTCATCATCCTAATGAAAGTAGATGAACTCCAAGGTTGACAAGCAAAGTACCAGCGCTGGGTCGGCCTTCCTCATTTTTCCCATGTATTTCTAGTATTAAATGTGAGACGGTGAAAATGATCTCCTTCTACACCCTTGGAGTTCTTGTTTAGAATTGCCATTTCTCCTCATCTTACACACAATGATCCCTTGAACCAAATAACCTCTTATTTAGCCAAGTAAAATCCTGGATTACGATTTGAATTTTCTTTTGATTTTACTGAGTAATAGGATTGAGGTATTATAAATCCTACCAGTTTATCCTGTATAGCTGAAGCATTATTAATAAGGAGCACGATTTGTTTATGTAGAGATAGATTTCACTCTATTTCCTTCCTCTATTTCATCTGGAACCTGGGAGTTAAATCACCCTTCATGGAGTAAAATTTACATGGTTCTACCAACACAATTCAAAGCAGGAATTAGGTTTAAAGATCCTAAATGATAAATTTTAGTTCTCGGTTTCCAAATCCCACAAACTATCCAAATAAACTTGAGATGATTTGTTTAAATGTTCCCTTTCAGAGTATTTATTTAAAATACACAAGAGCTAATGTGCTATGTTATACTTGATTAATGTCCAATTAAATGTTGTAAATTGTAAACCTGGCATATTTACCCAGGAGTTAATTTTCCTTATAAAGCAGGGTACATATTCTGTATTTTATTTAACACTTTTCATGGATTTTATATTTGAGTATTATCAAATTGCACATTACTGAGAATGCTACTGAGCTGTTAAATTTCTATTATGCAATTAAAGATGAATTGCTATTAATAATCAGTGTCAATAGAAATTACCAATTATTCATTTTAATTTTGCATTATCTCAGTATGTTGCTGATTTCTTCTTTTTTTTAAATATTTCATTCCTCTCATCATATCCATTCAATACCCACAACTATGTACTGATAATTTAATCAGCCAAGATTGTCTTTATTTCCTCTGTTCTCCTGGGTAAACATAAGAATTCAGTCCGTATTCATTTATTTGATAATATATTTTTGTACCTTAGTAATTTTAATTTCTGATTTTTCACCTCATTTAGAACTACTCTCAAATTAACATTCATGTTACACATCAGGATTCAGGAAAGGTGTTATTTAAGGAAACCAGCACTATTTCTTTTTTATCATAACAACAATAATAAAAAAAAAGGCCAAAGATATTCTCAAATGACTCAATTAAACCTTTTAAATTTAGGTTTAAATTACAATTTTCTAGGATGCTTTGGGTGATTTATTATTGGTTTTAGACTACATCCAAATATTAAAATTAAAGCTAAACTAACTAATTTGTAAAGTACACTAATTTATAAAGTCAAACAACTTAGTTACTCATTTAGGAGCTTTAATACACACAATTTCTTACAAAAGTGTCTCTAAACTTTTTTCAAGTACAGATTCTTTAAAAACTCATTTCTAAATGTTAAAAAAAAAAACCTTTTACCCTTTTAATAAACATATGCTGTAAAATGACTTCTGAGGTATTTTTTGTAATTTAAATCTAGCCTGTTTTAGTTTTCCAGAATCCACCTACATTTTTTTAACAAAATAAACAATCTTTCCAGGGGGACTATGAGAAAAAGGTCATGGGCAAAGTCCATTTATTTGGATGTAGTAGAAAAGAGAGGAAAGAAAATGAAACCAATTGTGCCACTCCCTAATATTTCCCTTCTAAACACAAGAGAAGAAATTCCGCCAAATACTTGTATTGTTTCTCAGATTAGACGTGGCTTGGACCAGGTAGGACTTAACTGGTACACTGAGAATTAACAGGAGTCGCAGGACAATCATTACACATTTGATGGTATGAGGCTTGGGGGCTTCGACTAACTTTATTTATATTTCCAAGCACAGATCTTCCCAAACAGAAATTAAAAAACAAAAACAAAACTATTAAACAACACCTGGGTGAAAAAAATGATGATGACAATGACACTACATATCAGAGTCTGTGGATGCATTTAAAGCAGCGATCGGAGGAAAATGTATAGCACAATACAGTTTCGTTGGTAAAAATGTAATAATAAAAATAGACGAATTCATGTCCCATTTTTAAAAACTAGAAAAAGAACAGAACAACAAAGTAAACAAAAAAAGGTGTAAAAAGGCAATAATTTTCAAAAGCAAAAACTGAGGCAGAATACAGAAAATAGTATATCTGGTTTGTAATTAAAATTCTATCTTTCATAAAAAAATTAAAAATAGAGCTACCCCTAGCAGACTTGACCAACAAAAAAAGTATAAATACAAAAAAATTATAAATGTCAATGAAAAAAATACTGAAACAGAAGAAAAAATTAAATCATAGGAGAATAATTTATAGATAACTGTACACATTGTAACACTTAGATAAAGTGAACTCATCTCCTAGGGAAAGAGACTACCAAATCTCATCCCATTAGAGTTAGAATGCTTTAAAAGACTATCTCAATAAAGTAATAAAGTTATTAAGGAACTGTCTTAGTTTTCTAGGGTGATTGTAATAAATTATCACATACTGGGTCATTTAAAACAAGAGAAACTTATTCTCTCACAGTTCTGAAGACCACGAATCTGAAATCAAAGTGTCATCAGGCCACCTTCCCTCTGAAGTTTCTAGGAGAAAATCTATTTTTGCCTTTTGCAGCTTTCGGTGGCTCCTGAAATTCATGGCTCAGGGCGGGATAACTCCACTCTCTACCTCTGTCCTCACCTGGCTTTCTCCTCTAATTCTTTGTATCCTTTCCTTTTTTCCACCTCTTGTAAGGACATACACGACTGGATTTAGAGCTCACCCTAATCTGAGAGGATCTCAGCTTGGGATCTTTAATTATAACTACAAAGACGCAAAGACTCTTTTCAAAATGGTCACCTTCACAGAGTCTGGGGATAAGGACTTAAAAAGCATTTGAGGGGCCATTATTCAGCTGACTACAGGAACTACTCCACAGAAAAGTACAAACCCCAAATAGTTTCACAGGAGAATTCTACCAAACTTCAAAGACGAGATAGACCCAATGCTTTATAAATTATTCCAGAGAAAAGGAAGGCAACGTCCAAATTCCTTTTGGGAAACAAATATTACTCTGATGCTAAACCTCTTAAAGATAGTAAAAATATAGAAAATTACAGGCCATTATTACCAGTGTATGTACATGCAAAAACATTAAATACTAGCAAATTAATCCAGCACCAGATTAAGAAGATAATAATCAACAACTGGATTTATTTTAAGAATGTATGTTGGTTCAATATTAGGAAATCCATTAATATCATATACCACATTAATGAATCTCTAAGGGAAACAAATCATACAGTTTTTGCCACTGATACTAAGAAAGCTTTTGATAAAATTGAAAACCATTCTTGATAAAAGAAAACTGACTCAAAAATAGGAAATGAGGGATACTTTTATAATATTGTAAAATACGTACACCTTAGTCTTAAAGCTAGTGTTGAATTTAGTAGAGAAACATGGGAGACACTTCTCTAAGAGTGGGAACACAAGTATGCCCATTAACTCTACAACTATTCTATATTGTACTAGAAGTATTAGCTGCTACAGACAAAATAAATTAAGGTCATAAGAACAGGTTGTAAAACTATTTCTATCTACAGATGACATAATAATATATCCAGAAAATCTCTCAATCAATCGTAAAACTAATCACAAATAATTCACTAAGGTAGCAGGATAAAAAAACTGACATAAAAAATTAATGATCTTTACATATGTAAACAATAACCAAGTAGAGCTATATGATAGAGAAATCTTCACCTATAATAACAGAAGGGAAGATTAAATATTTAAGAATAAACTTAAAAAAGAAATGTGTCCAACCTATTCTATTCACTGACAAAAAATTTTTTAAACTCCAAAGACGCAAAGGTAAAATTTGAAAAAATGGGAAAACACCACTTGTTCTTATATAGGGTAATGCAGCATTACAAAGATGTCTGTGCTCCCTCATTTATAAATGTAATACAGTCCCAATAAAAACCATAACGTGTTTTTTTTCAATGCAAGTAGAAATGTTGATACTAAAATTCATATGAAAAAATGCAGAAACATTCAGGGCAACAATGAAAAAGAAAAACTACGAGGGGGGATTAATTCAATCAGATATTTAAACATAATATAGAGCGTCTACAATTACAACAGTTTGGTATTGGCTTGTGAAGACACACAGCAGTGAAATAAATAGAAAGCCCAGAAATAGATACAAATCTATTTACACACACACACACACACACACACACACACTGAAGTTTAGTGTATAATGAAGGTGGCATTTTAAATAATCAGGAAAAAGATGGATATTTTAATAAATTTTGATCAGTTTGGTAGTCATTTGGGAAAAGAGAAAATTACATGCATATTTTGCATCATACACAAGAATAAACTACAAATAGTTTAGAGATCTAAATGTAAAATTTGAAACCATACGAGTACTAGAGGAAAGCATGGCAGAGTACTCTTTACCTACAGGGTAGGAAAAGGTTTTTTGATGTTGACTCCAAGCCCAGTGATGATTTAAAAAATGATCACTTTGACTACATACCAATTTAAAAACAAAATACATGTTTTATTGCAAAGAATATCATAAAGTCAAAAAGCAACTTAAAATATTTTCAACCTGTTACAGAGGGCTAAAATTCCCTATATGTAACTCTTAAAAATGGAAGGAAAATGATCCCATCAAGCAGAAAAATGAGAAAAAAATATAGGGAATTCATAAGAAATGAATAATTCTGAAAGTGTGAAAAAATGTTCAAACTCATTCACAATTAGAGAAATGTAAATTAAAACAACACTGAGGTGTCTCAGAATGGCAAAGTTCTGCAGGGATGCAAACACAACCTGTTAACACGGCTGTGGGGTAAACAGGCACACTCATACATTGCTGTTGCTAATACATTTCTGCACTGTTTTTGCAAATTTATTACTCTAGAAATATTTTTTAAATAAAATTTGAAAACAAAAGAACAAACAAAAAACCCAACAACCTCTAAGAACTATAGGATAATCTAAGCTCACATTTAAGATGGAAATATATGTGAAACTACACTGAAAAATCATGAAGTATTACATAAATTTGAAATATTTTTGCAGAAATTCTGAGGCAGGAACTTAAAGGGGAGAAAGTTATTGTCAATTGTATTGCAGGTCTACAAAGTCAACTTGGGGAAGGATAGGAAATCTTTAACATATTCCGCTTTGGAGCTAATTACTCTCAGAAACAAGTCCAACCTTCTATATACTCTTCTGAGATGGTGGAGATGAAATTCTTCAAACTATAGTTCCCAGACTCCCTTGCCAACTGGCTTCTAGTTAAGATCTGCCAATGGAGGAAAAATGCAGTGGAAGAAAAATGGAAGAAATTCTGCTGTGAAGGAGAACTGGAAGGAAGAAGAAGAAAAAAAAGAGTGCCTTCCTGTTCTCCACTTCCTCTCTGTGCTGCCTCTATAGCTGCAGAATGTGGACCAATCCTTCCTTCCTTCAACACTCCTAGATCCAGCTTCTCCAAACAGGCTACCAAAAGTAGCCAGCAGCACTACCTTGGTAATTGGAGAGCCAGCCAAGCTATATGCTTACCAACTGGGCCATGGTCAGGGACAATTCAACAACTATCTATCATTTGCAGATCAGCAATCCAAGTGCCTACTAAGCCCCACCACCTTCAGAGATCTGAAATGGATCAGACTGCACCCCCTGTTCAGATTCCCAGCACAAATTGTAGTTTCCCCCAAATTCCAAAGCACCATCCCTCTCAAGTCCTTCCATTACACTCCTAGGTACCATAACCCTACTCTTTCCTGGTTCTGTTCTAACATCTTGCAGTTATTAAACTTAGATACCTCAGTATCACCTTTTTACTCATTAAGCCTGCCTACACCTGTGTAACCACATCCCTAACCCACCCAGTTTGAAGTACCCAGTGAAATTTGTTTTCCGGCATTGATAACTGTTTTAGAAGGAATTTCTGGGTGTGTTTATAGGGGGAGTAGATTTTGTTTACAGTTCATTTATTCATTAGTTTAATACTTATAAAGCAAATACTTGGTCACTGTCACAAACAATGAATGCATTAAGATAAAAAATGACATAATTCCTGGCTTTAAGTGTTCACAGTAAATGGAAGATGTAAATATTTGAACAAGCAATCACCAAGTAAACAAGCTATATAACGCAGGAGCACTCCAAGAGCTATGAGAGCCTGTGAAGAGGCCCAGGGGCCCAGGTGAGGGTTTCCTGGAAGGGTGGGAAGGGCATCCTGTCAGAGGAAAGAATATCCATGAGAATATAACAAATTCAAAGAATGTTGAATAAAATCTGTGAGCAGAGGATAGGAGAGGCACACAAATTGAAGCCAAACAGGGAGACCATATAGGATATTATATATCCTATAATATATATATATATATCCTTTAGCCCCTATACCTAACTTCTAGAAATATTTCTTACATATCCTTCTGGGAAGATACTGACAAATGTATAAATTCACAGTGAACACTAGAGCTTATTATGTAGCAGATGCCATTCAAAGCAAGTCATATGTGTTAACCCATTTAATCCTCATCACAGAGCTGTTAGGTAGTTACTATTACCATTTCCAGTTTACAAAGATGAACTTGAGGCTCAGAAAGACTCACTAACTTTCCCAAGGTCATAGAACTAGTAAGAGGCAACATTAGGCTTTGAACCCAGCAGCTATGGCTCCATCATCCATCCTGTTAGCCACTCTGCTATGATGGGTACCGTGGGTATGGTATGTGGAAAAAATCATGCAATAAAAGCTTTTTACTCTGTACCTTGTTCTTTCAAGTAGTAATTTACCTTGAAGATGGTTCCTTATCAACACATTTTGATCTACTTTATTCTGACTACACAATAGTCCATTCTGGAAACATTTCAAACTAAAACACTTCTATATTGGCTAATATTAAGGCTCATGACAGGATTGGGTCTTAGAAATAATGCTGCAACAAAATTAAGACTAGAGGAACTGTTCAAAAAACAATTTATTTTTTAGTATCAAAATATTGCACAATTGCCCGCCACAAATTGAGATGTTCAAGTAGCCCTAACATCAAGGTAAGAGAATACCTTTTACTCCACATTCCTGCCAATGGGAGTGGTCTTCAAATTTTGTTTTTAAATATTTTGCCTGTCTGATAAGTAAAAAGTGATCCTTACAGTATTTTAAAAATACTGAAGTGTCTTAAAAAGCCTGAAGTGATGAAATGTGTGCTTTGGAAAGATAAGCTGAGGCAGTATGAAGGTTAGCTTGGTCACATCAACATTCAAGGCAGAAAGGACAGGTAGGAGACAGCTACAACAGTCTGTGTAAAAAATGAGGACGGCTTAACCAGAGCACTGTCTTGACTGTATGAGGAGGAAGAAATAAGAGGAAGGTGGAGCATCTCACAAAGACCAGCTGTTGAAGTAGATCCATGATATTTAATACTGTGTTAAAGGTGGGCAAGAGGGAGAAAGGACTCAAGAATATTTCCTAGATATTTCCTAGGTTTATGAGTTAGGAAGCCAGGAGAATTGTAATGAAAATAACTGTTCTAAGGAAACCCAGATGAAGGCACAGATCTGCAGTCATCCTAGAGTTAACAAGGATGATAAAAAGTTCCTTACGAATCTAAGATTCTATTATTTATTTATTGAAACTACCTTCGTCTGTGGCAGGGGATATTTCAGAATATTCATATATATTTAATGCCACCGAAGAATGAGGCACTGAATTTTGCAATGACACAAAGGCCCTTCAAACAAATTATCCAGCACATTTAGGAAACCAGCCTTACTATGCCAGAGTCTTCTTTTAGTATTCTGCCATCTAGTGAACAACAATTATTTGTGCAACTTGGCCTGTAAATTGGTTTTTCAGAACAAAGAAACACAAATTTTTTGCCTTCCTGTCATGTGTCTTTTCGGAGTTTCCGCATCATAGAAAAATAACCTGAAAAATGACCCCATTGGCAAAATCCAATCTCATAATTATCTAATTTTTAAACATACAGGAAAGAATGAAAGCATAGGTATCATCAGCTAAATCCCAAAATTTGACCTTGGGCTCACCTTGAAAATTGACATGATTAAAGTCATAGGGAAAATTACTGGGAGTTTCCTTTACATCATGCCACCCCCTTCCACCATGAAAAACCACCACGAAAAAAACACCAACACAAAACACAATCTTTACTCATTTCTTCCTTGTCATAAAATCTCCTTAAGTAAATACTCTTTGTCCATTCAATGAGCTATGCTTAATAATATTATCAAACCTTTATCATCTGAAAAATTGTCTTATACGACACATTAGAGATTGTACGTGAATGTTGTGGAAGAATATCATGAAAAATATGTTTTCTCTGTATTTCTATGAATGCTTCGTTGATTTCTCCTGAGCTGTTTACTTGCTTTTTGTGCAACTAATGAGCTAATGTACTTTTGTGTTGCTAACATGTGGTCTTACTTATTATACTTCATTCATATACAGGTTTTAATTATTAGTTTGCAAGTCTGTCTTTCCAAAGGAACTATGACTTTCCCAGTTGAAGATACAATGTCATTCAGCTTTGTATCGCCTGTAATTCATGACATACAGCACCTATTGGTTTTTAACAAATGTTAATGAATAAATGATTTGAAATGACCAAATTGAATTAACGGCAGATATTTATAATGTCATTAATTTTAATTCAAATTAAATTCCCATATAATTTAAAATAAGCAATCACTGCCCTCATCTTCCCTTATTAAGACTAACAGAGACAAGACTGAACATATTGCCTGAGCCCTAAGATATAGACGTATGCTCATTAGAATTATTGGAGATAGGTAGACAAAAATCCTCCTTTGAAATTTGTCCTTATAGGTAATGGCAATATTCCCAGCCTCGTCAACTTCTTTCCCTTGGCAGATCTCTGTGGGCCATCTGTTGAACTGAATGCTGAAATGATCTCAAAGTGAGCATGCCTTATGGATATCTTTATTCTGCATGATCATATGCTAGCGGAAGGCATAAACTCATGCTAGTTCAGATTGTCAAGTGAAATTGTTCCCAAGAGAGTATTTCATTGCCTTATGGATAATGATTACGAACGAAACCTCAAAATCATAAAATCTGCCCTAAGAGTTAAACTGATATTAGTACTGATATTAGTACTATAGTTTCACAGCCTCTCAACCTATCTACCTGCCTAACTTCTTTAATTTTACTATATCCAAGCTCCTTCTAAGGAGTTCAAATAAGGACCTCACCATTTTTGTGGGGTTTTTGAAAGTATTGTTACCAAAGTCTATTCCCTTGTGCAGCAGTTTTTATTTTTATTTTAATTTTAGCGCCTCTTTTTTAAAAGACAAACCTGAGTCCTTTTTTTGGATTGTTAATCATATTTGTATATTTCATAGAGCATTATCCCCATCTATCTTGTGATACTGAAAATGCAGGAAGGGGAAAAAAAAACATTATTTCTCTTAAGAAATTTAGTTTATTTAACAATTTGTGTCTGACCTCTATGATATACATTTTCTATACCTACTGTCGCTTGGACAGTTGTGTGTCCCAGAAAATTTAGAGATGACAGAATTAATTTTCCTGGTATGATAGAATCCCATCAGCTCATCTTGACTAGGGAACTCAAGAGAAGGAATTAAGCACACTCTACTTACCCCCTTCTGGGATCTTCTCTCTTTCTCTTTCATACTGGCATTTCCTCAAGGAACACATATTTTCTGCTCCATCAAGCTGTAAGTTAATAGGCACATGCTCTGTCACCAATGCTGGAGCAATGGGGAATGGAGCTGTAGTCATCCAACTCTGGCTATGGAGAGTAATTTAAATTTAGAATGAAGTATGGAAAAATCCGTTTGGTCCCAGATCCCAGCCATAATTCCTATTAAACCTTATTTGAGATAAGCTGGTATACTGATAGGCACTTAACAATGCTTGTGTCTTGGTCCTCAATAAATTCGGAAATTTGGAGGTAAAGAAAGTAGTGTAACTTATTATTAGCCCCCTCAGATGCCAACATGTATTATTATGATTTTTTTCTAACTATTGAGACTGACCTGACTTTATTTTCATAATTATTATGAGATACATGATCTGTGAAATACACTGCTTCTGTCGTGATCTTCAATGGAAAAATCTTGAAAAGTTGTAAACAGAACCAATATAAGACTCTCAGTCTTAAAAAGAAAATCTTAAATAACTATATAAAAATAATAATAATAATGTTGGGAGTGAACACATAGAAAGGAAAGAAAGGAACGGAAAGGGGAACGGAAACCCAGGATGAGAACTCTCTCAAAAGGACCCCAAGAACATGGGCAAGTTCACAAATTTAAGCCATCAACTGATTCTAAGGACACACACAAAAGTGTACCTAGCAATCCAGACTCCCAGAAGCACTGGCCCAGTGAAGACATTGCCTCAAGGCCTCCTGGATGAAAAAAGGCTTGGAGAGCAGTACAGCGATTACCTGTGGTATCCAAGTTTCTCCAGATAGAAGACATCGGCAGGTAGTAGAGTTTCACTTCGTACTGATTCAGTAGGTGAGCCTACACAAGATCTTTTTCTCTTTCAAGTCACATACTGTGGGGTTAATAGAGAAAATTCTAGCTACCAGAGTGGCAGGGAATTCAAACCTAAGAATTAAGGAGCTTATCTGTAACTCTGCTAAAGAGGCCCCCCTCTCTGGGTGTTGTTTAAACCCTAACCCGTTTCGTCAATTACCATAAGTCTTCAATGGAAGGAGGTATCTCATTGGCCACAGCTGAGCATATAGAAGAACACTGGGACACCCACTTAAGACTATAAAGCCAACACAAGGATGTCATTAAATCAAACCAGCAGCATACAGAAGGTGAAAATAATTTTCCACTAGGCCAACAGGATAAATACAAAAGTAGACTTTTCAATGAAAATGCCTGAAGAGGATAACAACATGCTTCAAGATGCTGGTATTTAACTTTAGGAGATCGGAGATATCAGTGCCCAGCAGTCTAGGAAGTCACCCAGGAACAGACTATGGGGAAGGTTTGGTCATAAGTATACTTGAAAACAAAAATACCCCTGCAGACTCAGAGCAATAACTACAAACAAACAAGATCCACGTCGAGGGCCTGTGATTGTGCAGTACTTTCAGACATCGTTCATTGGCTGCCTGACAGATCAACACCAGAATGATCTGATTTTCATCAAGTCTGGAGAGCCAAAAATGGTTGCTTCTGGGAAAAGAAATTGAAGTATGCAAGGAATGTCAGGAACATATTCTATTTATCTCTGTGCTGTAATGAGCTTTTAGATACAGCTTTATATATGAAACATCAGATTTTAAAATTTAGGAAATGGAGAGCATTGATAAAAATTTAAAATTGAGTGAAAAAATACATTTTTTTAACCAAAATGCTTACATTAGCACAGACCTATGGAATGCACTATCAAATCAACATCACCTAGGAACTGTTAGAAATCCCAATTCTTCTCCAACCCAGATCTATTGGATTGGTAACTCTGGAGCGTGGCCCAGCAACCTGTGGGGTAACAAGCCTTCCAGGTGATTCTGACTAAAGTCTGAAAACCACTGGTGAAGACTATAAGGAAATGAAATAAGCAAATGTTGGAAATTTAAAGTAAAAGAAGTCAAAACCTTATATGGTCACATGGTAAAGCTGATACATTTGACATTAATTACAGGTGGATGTTGAAAAGTGAATTATTTACAACTGATATCATCAAGGGTTTTTATGAAGCTGGAATTTTTAAAAAATACTTAAATGCGTTCTAACTATGAAATAAAAGCAGTATTATATTGTGCTATACTATAACGTATTATTTATTATTTCTGCTTATCTACCTTTGTAAGAAAGTGAGTAAAATTTTCAAAAGTAGCAAGTTCCCCTTATGAAACTAAACTAAATGAAGACAACATAAAATACAAACTCTGTATTTGGTAAGAAAATATCAGGCTTGGGAAAATTATGGAACAGGAAGTAGCTAGCGAGACTGATCAACTGAGTTCAGTGAACAAACTAAATTAAATCAGAAGTCTAAGACATCCAACCTCTAGCTTACCAAATGAATAAAATTAAAGCACTAATAATTGCCTGTTACTGATGACAGGGCTTGCTACTGACTCTAAATCTAAGGGCATATCTAATAAGAAAGGAAATGGCTAGAGATGGAATAAATTCAGCCAACTAGCAGACCATTGGTGTGAGAAAATTGAAAATGATGGATGTCTCACAGATAAAAACTATAGTAACAAGAGTGGAAGACAGAAGCTGTTGACAACCTGGGCTGAATTATGAGCTGTCATTTAGAGATGAACTGAAAAACAGAAAAATCATTTGGCAAAAGATGATTTTCCCCTTTTGAAGAAAAAATAAATGCAAAACCTTGGCATAAGAAGTAGCGGTCCTTAAGAAAATCCATGAACAAACAGGCATGACTCTGAAGCAAGCTGTCTCAAGAAGAGCATAAGCTGGAACAGGAGTCGGAGAGGTTGCAAGATACAGAGTTAAGCAGAGTTAAAGACGGAGTATTTGAGAAATGGAGGGGAATGGCAGAAGACAAAGAGACTCTGCTGAAACCGTATTGCTCGTTCTCTGTCAGTGGCTCACTGCTTCTCACACCTCTTGAACTGTGTAGCACAGGAGAGCCAACTCTTTTTGTTCCAGCTCATGTAACTTGATTGACAAATGATATCAAACCAAGTGCCATGAAAATATAGTGCTTTTCAATAAATTTTAAACAAAAAGAAAATAACTATCCCTATACATTTTTCACCTATATGTTATTAACCTATTATTAAGAACACCAATTTAGGGGGAGACTCTGTGGATGAATGTGATATATTTTAAAATAAATATCTGGTCCTCAAGACAAGAGACATAAATGATTATAATTCTTAAAAGAAACCAAGGTTAGAGAAGCCCCCATAGGAAAGAAGTGTATACATAAAGGGGAGGAAGGGGAGAGAGACAAACACGTTTAGATTTTGTGAAAGGAAGGATATACCTGTACAAAGGAATATACCTGTACAAAGGAATGACAGATCTGGTAGAAGCTCTCCCTTTAATCACCAAATCTAAAGGACCTGGACCAGGACGAGACAACCAGACCTTCCCTTCCCGCCGATGGGGCCAGTGAAACACAGACCACTATCTGAACAGAGGCTTAGAAAATTTCTTACAGTATTTAAAAAACCAAAGGATAAATAACGTACCATAAAACATTTTAAATCATTTATAGCCCACCTCTGCTAACAACCACTTTTTTTTTGCATTTTGCCATCTTTCTTTCCATTTTTTTTTTCTACACATAACCACATTGGGACCCTACTATGCTCCCGTGTATGTGGTAGCAGGGACATACCTGGAAAATTCTCCTACATGGTGCTTCTTTCTTCTGGAGTCCATCTTACAGGTCAGCTCTTTTTTTTTTTTTTTTTTTTTTTTTCCGGCTGACCTGGAACCAGCTTGTTCTATTGCAATGAAGATGGTAAGTAGCATCAGGTGGGTGATGGAATCTGCTGATTCTGTTTCGTTAACTCACCTCATCTGGACACAAATATCCATGAAGAGCGTGTGAACTCTTTGTTCATTTCCCTTTACCTGTCTTTTATTCAGATTCGAGTAAAACTTAGTTTTAGCTTCTGCCACATTACAAAACATTTTAACACCCTGTGGGGACTAGTGTACTTTTAGTATATGCCGTCTGAATTTTCACAGGCTAATTTATTTTCAAATAAATAGTAGTATCACTTTATCTCTAAATAAAAATAATCTTTTAATTTTATTTGTTACTGCCTTATGGAGATTTATTAAGGGAGCTATAAATACTGAATATTCTTATCTAGGAACAAGCTGTTTTTTGCCTTTGCTTTCATCTGAGTTTCTTTTATTCTTTTCATTAGAGTTTTACAGCGGTCTTTCTCAGTAGTGCAGAATTGCAGGTAAATGTATTTGTAGGTAAGTTATTTTTGTTGTTATTATGACAATCTTTTATTTGTTTTTATTATAGCAGTATTTGTTTCCTATCTAGTTATTTGTATAAAGAATAATATTTTTGTTGTTGTTTCCTAAATAACTTACCCAATTCTGTAATCATTTTAATATTTTTACAGTTTGGAAAACATGATCCCATGGTTTCCAGGTATGCAATGATGATATTTACAAAGGCTGATAATTTGCTCTCCTGCCTTTTATTTTATGCACCTTTAAATGCACGAGCAGAGACTTCTGGAACAGCCCTGACTAATAAGAGTGATAACAGCAGCTCTCCATTCAGTAGAGCTGTAGGCGATAATGCTGAGCGACCTTTCATTTGAGGCATATGTTTTACTACAATATTTAAAGTGATTACCTATTCCTATGTTGTTTTGTTGGATTTTATTAAGAATTCCATGTGGTTTTTCTCCTTGGTGGTTCTCAAGAGTGTCACCAAAATAAGGTTGCAGATTTCAAGTTAGGAACTATTTGATGTGAGATGCAGACCAGTTCACACCTGTCGGTCTTCCTCTAGTTCTGAATCAAAACTGCCACCCTCCTGATTCTCTAAGTTTGGTCATGTGAAGGAAGAGTCAACTCTGCATCCTTACAGGAAGGGAGCAGAGTTCCGAAGTAAACAGGTGATGTCTTTTTCACAGGCAAGTTCAAAGGAATCCATGGCTTGGCCCCTGCGACAATGGATATACAGTTGTTAACAAGTATGTCGATTTATCACATGACTCTTCACCAAGCACAGTAATCACGCCTGATCTGCACCCAGAAGCACTAGGTCTCAGAGTTTTATGAGTGACAGGGCAACAAAAGCACAACCGGTCAAAAGACAAAAATTCGGACACATCACATTAGTAATTGTCATTAATTTCAGCCTCACAGAGTCTTCAATCCATTTAGATTAGGAAAAAGAGTTTAAGGCAGAAATTGCCCCCAACAGATAATTTAAACACTCCTTTTGCAAATACCAGCAAACGAGGTCAATATAAGTCTAACACAAGTGCCTCTTAGGACTGTGCTTGGTAAGTCTGACTCTAAACATACACAGGAATTGCATCTCTGAGAACAGATATCTTCACTCTCTGAAGCTTTTTTTTAATGTTTATTTATTTATTTTAAGAGAGAGAGAGCATGTGAGGTGTGGGGGGAGAGGCAGAGAGATGGAGAGAAGGAGACAGAGAGAGGGAGAGAGGGAGAGAAAGAGAGAATCCCAACCGAGGCTCCGAGGCTCCACGCTGGCATCACAAAGCCCAACACGGGGCTCAAACCCACGAACCATAAGATCATGACCTAAGCCCAAACCAAGAGAAATGATGCTTAACACCTGAGACACCCAAGCCCCCTCCACAAAGCTTTTTTAATTACCAAAACTTGACAGTCCTATTCCAAGGCTGAGTAGTGTCAAATGAACTAAACAGAGAAAGCATTTTGTTTTCAAAGCACATTTCATCCAAGGATTCCACATCCTGAAAGGGTTTTATCTTTCATTCCAAAGAGACAAAGGCCAGAAAAGCTCAATGATTTCCCTTGTTGTTGACTGTGCGACATAATTCATTAATTAGGAAGTAGGTGTCAGGTCATCAAGTTCAGATCTACGGGATCACTGTTAAGCCTTACATGATGAAAAGTAAGGAGGGGAAAAGGAAAACAAAAAAGGTGGACATAAATTTATAATAATAAAATAATCAATTTTTATAATTTAACATATAAAATAGAATTTTTTACCCCTTCTGTCTGCTGTAATTCACAGTTTCACAGGTTTTATAATAGAACCTCTCGCAGGTCACCAAATATCATTTGTAGAAAGAGCTGAAATATGTAACATACGGAATTGTTTTCCACTCCTTATTAAAACCACGAGATTGATAGAAAATTATAATTAGATTTTCACGATGTTTTGCACACGATGAATGCCCTGGTTTACTTTTTAATATTTTCAAGTTTTTATTTTTGAAGATCATGAACCTTAGTTATAATCATGAATAACAAAAATAAGCTTAGTAAAATTTGCCAATAATAGGAAAATTAATAATTAACAGCATGCTATTATGTGCCAAATTAAATCAGACTTTTTAAAGTATCTGTCTTTTAGCAAGATGCTAATAACAATATAGATTTTACATATACCCATCTTTCTAAGGATCTTTTAGGAAAAATATTACATAATAACTAACTGGTTGTATTTAACACACACATATCCTTTTGAAATGTCTTACTCAAATCGATATCCTTCCTCAACTATACTTAGCACAGCACCTGAGACATAGTAGACACTTGATCTATTTTAATTAGATTCTATAACTGTTGTTCAAATGACCTTGTGTTTTATCATTTTATTTCACAACTAGATGATTCCACAGCAGATATGACCCTTCGATTAATATTTTAATTGAGTTCATTGAGTTCACTAGCAGCCTGATCGTACATACCTAAGTAAAATGATAAAATTTAGATTTTAAGCTACCCAGGGCAAGAAACATATCCTATGAGAATTTATCGATAGATATCCAGTCCCTGAAGTCCTGCCCCAAATAGCAGGCTGAACATATCCATTTCTTCAGCAAAATAATAAAGTCCTGTATACTTTTGTTAGGGGCTTTTCACATTCTTTGAAAAAGTAACCAAATTGATAAAAGCACTTTTTTTTTTCTTTGTCAACTTTTCTTCAGTCCTTCTACCCTCTCTTCTTTCTTCTTTCTTTCTTTGATATTTCTTTCCTCCCTCTTTTTCTCCCTTCTCTCTGGAAAACAAACGTATTAACAAAAAGTGAAGAAAACGGAGATCCTGTTCTAGTCCAAACTGGAAAAAATGAGCTGCAAATAAAGACAATGCACCATGACCCTTCTTCACTGAAAATGGCCAAATCTCCAAGAGGTTCAAGGAAAACCCCTCAGGTCAAAGCAGAGAATCTTAGGGAGCTCTATCAGTCAACATATAATTCTGCATCAGAAATGCACTCAAGAATTTCGTGACCTGGAAGGAAACAAGCAGCAGTCGACAAATGTAGAAGAAGTGTAGGCTAATAAAACATTCAATAAATAAGCTGTAAATTTCAGAATAGAAGGAGACTATAAGAATTTACATTACTGTTAATCAGAAAGTCCATGTCAACTGGCTAAATATTTCAGTGAAGAAAGCTTTTGACAGAATACACAAACTACCTTCGTGAAACAGAACGGAATGAAATGCTTTAAAGATGAATAAATGTAAAGCCAATTCCAAAAATTTCTGGTCATTGGATCCCTCCACAGAAAGATGTCCCAAACACCAGTTGGCTTAGTTACCCTAGACTGGTGGTTATACTTATGCCTGATAATTAATTCAAAAACTTTCTCTTCTAAACCTTATCAAAAGAAGTGCCTAAAATGAACTTGTGCCTCTGAGCAATCAGTCACCCACTGAGGTCTAGTACAGCAGCCGAGTTTTCTGGAAACACATCTGTCTCTGATCTGAGCTCCAGTGTAAATCATTATTGCGATGTGATCAAAATCACCTTTTTGTTGGTTTGTTTTTCTTTTCATGTGAGCGGTGGAACACATAATTACCTCTGGAACAAAGAGATGTTCCAGAAGTTGTCTGCAGATTTTGGACCTGCCTTCTCTGGTGCTGTGATCCGAGAGATAAAGAAAAATATTTATCTCCCATCTGGATACTAGGGCGACTTCACTGATGCACAGTGGCATTTCTTTGCCCACTCCATTTGTGTGACAAGTGTCTAATCCCCTCCTGAAAATGGAGTAGAGAGACCAACTGCCCTGATTTGTCTGGGATTACCCAGATTTTAGCACTGAAAGTCCCATGTCTCAGGACACTCTCAGACAAACCAATAATGTGACCTGGAAGGAAACAAGCAGCAGTCGACAAATGTAGAAGAAGTTAGATGAGTAAGATGTCTCTTCTCTGCATGTAAAGTACGCGCCTCAGCACCCTCATGAGATTTTAAATGGGATTCCACATAGGCACATGGGAGTACTAGCATGGATAGGATAAAACGACACTTTCTGGGTGCAAATCCAGAAAGGCCCTTGTTATGACTCCCTCCTCCTGAAAACTCCAAAAGTACGAAACTTTGCCCCTTCCTCCAAGAATTAACACATCACTTTAGCAATCCCATTATTTCTTCTGAATCTAAGAAACCTATGAACTTAGATTATGATGAGAATTCTCCTGATCCAGAGAATCTCATTGATTTTTTAGACCAACTTGTACATCTCATCTAGGCCCTGACATACTCCCTGCTGGACCCTTAGAATGAAGTTTACTCAAAGAATTAATTTTTCCCTGATTTATGTTTGTACTCTTTAATAGAACTTATTTTTCACTACCCTGGCATGTGCACAAACAATTAAATTCTAATCATATATTTTTAACTAAATGAAGACCACCATTTAAATAGCTGTCGACAGTACCTGGAACACAAAAACACTTTTGCTTTATTTCAGTTCATGAAGTTCAGGTAAATGACAACTTATTTCAATATCACTGAAACAGCTTTATTTAAAAATGTGTATCATGGGGGCGCCTGAGTGGCTCAGTCAGTGGAGCGTCTGACTTCGGTTCAGGTCATGATCTCACTACTCCCGAGTTGAAGCCCCACATCAGGCTCTGTGCTGACAGCTCAGAGCCTGGAGCCTGTTTCAGATTCTGTGTCTCCCTCTCTGTCTCTGCCCCTCCCTTGCTCGTGTTCTGTGTCTCTCTCTCAAAAATAAATAAACATTAAAAAAAAATCTGTATCATAGAAGTCAGATATTTTCTTCAATTAATTAACTTCTTACTCTTGAAAACCTATTGGTTATTAGACTCTGGATTAATATGATTCTTTTAAAAATAACATTGCAAAGGATTGAAGTAACGCTAATTTTAAAATGTTTTCCGATAAAAATTACACACAAATCAAAAAATGAAATCAGGTTTGGAGACTTTGGAAAACTCCCCTGTAAATAACTGAGAATGTGAAACTATTTAAATTCTTCATACAATCGCTACAGCAAGACAGAGTTCAGAAAGTGTCCTTATACCCTCAACTCTCCCAGCCCAAAGGGAAGGTGCAGTTGTATGCTTGAACTATATTTAATTTTTAATAACATACTTTCCTGGTTTTGAAAGCAGCAAATAGGGGCACCTGGGTGGCTCAGTCAGTTAAGCGTCCGACTTCGGCTCAGGTCATCATCTCATAATGCATGAGGTCAAGCCCTGCGTTGGGCTCTGTGCTGACATAGCCTGGAGCCTACTTCTGATTCTGTGTCTCCCTCTCCATCTGCCCCTCCCCCATTCATGCTCTATCTCTGTCTCTCAAAAATGAATGAACGTTAAAAAAAATTTTTAAGAAAAAAGAAATTAATGGATATTATTAAAAATGTATGAAAAAAAAACTTAAAATTTCAAAGGATAACTGTTAAAATCCCCTGTCATCTCTGCCATCATATTTTTTTTCTGTTCAGCATTTTTGCAATACATCTTATATCATATTTGGAAATGCATATTTAAAAGAAAAACAAAACAGAATCAGATCTATATTGCTCCTGATTTTCTTGGGGAGTAGGGAATTCAAAAGAGCACTATCCTCTCCGGAGGAGATCAGAGAGAATCCTGCCCTAGGAATGAAAATGGCCACCCTTGCCCCGCTGGCTACAATCTACTCTGCCATCTAGTCCAGAATTCTTCACAAAGCCTCTTCTGTCCCTTACCAGGGAAGGGTGTTCTAGCTTTCTCTGAATAGAGGTCACTGTTTTTCAGTTTTCATGTTTGATTAGACTCCACGGAACTTTTCTTTCCTGCCTGGGTTTTCTTCTGTTGTCCCACGTGAATAATTCTTTTTCTTAAGAGAGAAAGGGTGGAAAGGAAAATTAGAAAATAAAGAAAAAATGATATAAATTAATATACATGCTGAGAGAAGAAAAAGGGAAAAATGTATATTTAAAGATTTATTCTGTAGGGAAGAAAAATATTCATATAAAATCCGAGATCCATTAAAGGCCACACACCAGGGAAAATATCTGAACTCATTAGGAAGGTACATTTTATAAAATACCATCATAGGAATTTGCATTAAATGTATCTTTGATTTCTTTGGTGGGGATGGTACCATTATTTGGATAGAAGAAATGAATATTAAATCAACCTCAAAAAACAGAGGATGAAAAACGGAGGATGAGTACAGAATCACAGGTGATTAAGTAGAAAGTTGGTTTTATTATAACCACCCTCTGCAGTCAATCTCTTTTGATGTAGCACATAAAGATTATTCCAAAAATAAAAATATGGGGTGCCTGGGTGGCTCAGTCGGTTGAGTGTCTGACTTCGGCTCAGGTCATGATCTCATGGTTCATGGGTTCGAGTCTCACATCAGGCTCTTATGCTGACAGCTCAGAGCCTGGAGTCTGCTTCAGACTCTGTGTCTGCCTCTATCTGCCCCTACCCTGCACGTGCTCTGTCTCTCTGTCTCTCTCTCTCTCTCTCTCTCTTTCAAAAATAAATAAACATTAAAAAATTAAAAATGATAAAAATAAAAAATGTGACTTCCTAATAATGTCAAGAAACTTTTATGTATACAATGGAACTTCATAAAGCAAAATCTGTATCTATTATTATATCATGAAAATATTATACCGCCATTTATTTCTTATTTTATTCTGTTACTTTGCTACACCCAAGCATGAACAAAATGAAAATCACCACTGAGAATCACAATTCTATGTGTCCCCTTAATTATTTCAACACGCAGAGCCTCTTTTTTGTGTTCTGTTCTATCTTGTACTAATTTCTTAATATTATTACTATATTAATTTGAGAGGGGTGGGTAGGGAGGGAGGGACAGAGAATCTTAAGCAGGATCCATGCTCAGCGTGGAGCTCAATACAGGGTTCGATCACATGATCCTGAGATCCTAAGATCATGACCTGAGCCAAAATCAAGAGTTGGATGCTTAACCAAGTCACCCAGGCACCCCTGTTTTGTAACTATTATTATACTTAGCAACATGGAGAGTTTATATTTCTTAGAATTTTAAAATATTTTTTACAGAGTAGGGACCATCCATAAGAGAATGTTCTGTGTAATGTTGTAGAACTTCTGTTCCCTGAATTCTAATTTCTCAGAAAGCTCCGTACCCACACGTTTCTTGTCAGTGTCTCCTCTGTATTGTGGACAAAGCGGTAAACATACCGTGGATGCAATAGAAAAAGAATGAAAAGGGAAAGGAAATGCACTAATTGGATATAGAGACCACAGTTATTTTCAGCAACTTGTTCTCAATTATGACTGATATCCCCTTCTTCACTCTTAATTTCCTATTTCCCTTCCCTTTAGCCAGGACCTCTGCTGATTAAACTCCCCCCACCTCGGGCGGGGGGAGTGGGGTGGGGTGGAGAGAATGGTGATTTAAACCCTAATTCATTATTTCTGAGGAAATCAGTATAGGATGCAAGAGTCCTGTGTCAACGTTTACTGTAAAATACAGTTGGAGAATAAAGAACTCCCAGACGCCCCGCCCCCTCAGTCCCACCACACACCTCTGCCATGGTTTCCGGCCATCCATTTCACTGTGACAACCTAGGAGCAATCCAAAAGGATCAGGCAGTGGTCTCACACTTAAATTTAGAGTTGAGGGGGAACACGGGTTCCCCATGCCTCCCTTTGGCTTGATGGGGAGGACCTTTTCAGTGCCGAGTAGGCATATTCTTTGCATAGTCTCTCACTCTTCTTTTTGTACTGGGAAATTTGGGGAAAAGAGTTTACGATGCTTTGCGAAACTGTTGGGGGTCTTTCTGTCTATTAAAGCAACACATCTTTCAATAACAGCAGCCTACCCCATCACAGGGGAAAGCACCCTGCCCCTGTCGGGGGCCCTGCGGTGGCTCCACGGTGCCAGCCACTGGGTGGGCAAGCCTGTTTAATTCTGCAGTCAAGGTTTAGACAGCCCAGTGTGGCCATGTATCTGCACTAAGTCTTTTTATCCAGTTCTAATCTCCACTAAAACTTATATTTGAGCCTCCTTCTGTCTGATTTGTGCCTATCTCTCAATTGGTTCCAAATTTGGAGTTGAGGATATAGTCATGGTTAACCCTTTCCAAAACCCTGCACTATTGATTAAAAGGATAGGATTATGTCCAAAGCAGAGGTTTATTTTCCTTATAGTTAATGAACTAGACATTTCCCCAAACTGTTTCTACTTTTGGATTCTTAAATGCCACGTGAAATTAAAGGATAAGGAACACACTTCATGAGACAATTCTAGAATCCTAGAATTTAAGCCAGTTCTATAAGGAGATACGGCTGTAGCTTTGTTCTGTTTAACATCTACCAACTCTCAGGGGTGCCTGGGTGGCCCAGTCAATTAAACACTGATTTTGACTCAGGTCATGATCTTGCGGTTTGTGGGTTCAAGCTCCATGTCAAGCTCTGTGCTTACAGCTCAAAGCCTGGAACCTGCTTCGGATTCTTTTTATTTTTTTTTAATTTTGTTTTTAATGTTTATTTATTTTTGAGAGAGAGGGACAGAGTGTGAGCAGGGGAGGGGCAGAGGGAGAGAGAGGGAGGGAGACACAGAATCCGAAGCAGGCTCCAGGCCCTGAGCTGTCAGCACAGAGCCCGATGTGGGGCTCGAACTCACAAACATGAGATCATGACCTGAGCTGAACGCTTAACCGACTGAGCCACCCAGGTGCCCCGGAACCTGCTTCAGAATCTATATCTCCCTCTCTCTCTGCCTGTTCCCCACTCACTCTCTGTCTCTGTCTCTCAAAAAATAAACAAACGTTAAAAAAATAATTTAAAAAACATACCAATTCTCAAACCTTTAAAGATACAACATAACATCTATATCAAACCACAACTATTTTTTTTAAAGTTTTTTGTTGTTTTTGTTGGTCATGTGGAGACTCTTTCTTGGTGGCAATATTTAATAAACAGAACTAACCAAAAAGTAATTTTTGTTTGGAATTCAGAAGATAATAATTTTAAATATCAGTCCTAAAATTTTGGGATACTGGAGGTTTTTTTTGTTTTGTTTTGTTTTGTTTTTGTTTTTGTTTTAACATTTATTATTCTTGAGAGACAGAGCATGAGTTGGGGAGGGGAAGAGAGAGAGGGAGACACAGAATCCAAAGCCGGAGTTTTTAACACTATTTTCTAAAACTGATTATGATGTTGAAATATGGGTGTATAGAGATTTATATTGTGTGGATGAATGATTGAAAACTGAAGAGTTGTCTTTAATTAATTATCAAAACTATGCTATAATCCCTTTTACAGGGTAATGGTATTTTCTAACTCTCTTTGCTAAACAAAGAATTAACTGAACATATGTTAACAATTGCCTGGAGAAATAGATATTTATTATAGATTCATGTCAAGTCATAAGATTACTCTTTAAGCATAAGTCATTAGCATGGTTGATTTTCTTCTGTAGCCTTTAGATAGATTTCCCCGAAATTCAGATAAGAATGTTGACCTGAAGAAATCCAGTCTTAAAATATGCCACTTTGATTTAGAATGAGTACACTGAAAATTAGATAATATCCAAGTTGTATAAACTGCTGAACTAGTTACTACGTTGGACATAAGGCTTAAACATTACTTTAAAAATAGAAAGCAATTAAAATGGATAGCCTCCATAAGTTCTTGACCCAAGTGTTTATATTCAATAAAATTGTACAAATTATGGCCAAGCATATGTTATTAATAGCTTCTTGGTCTTGGATAGATGGATTTGAATTTGTCAGTTTGTACATTGGCCTTTATTTTCAGTTTTCTGATAACATTTTTATTGATTAACTCTCTCCTGATTTAAATTATGGTATTTTAAACATTTGTTGCTGTAGAAGAGAAAGAACGAATTCCGCTCTGATCGAGTGATACTTCACTCTTTAATAATGAAATGGAAACATTAACTAGATCATTTGGTTTCTAGCTATGAAAATGATAGATGAGCCAAAGGCCTGAAGAAAGCTTTGCTAGCAAAGAGACTGTTCCAACGAAGGCAGAGAGGAATGAGGAATGAGGGATAAAGTAGATAGCTTTATTTGTTATTTTCTTGTAAAATAGTGTAATGGCAGGGGGCAAGCACATGAGGAAATACATTAAAGTTGAAGTTTTATTCCTTTACGACTCCCTGTTGCTCACTTTTACCAGTATGTTAGTTTATCTAGATTTAACCTTCAAAAAATAAATACTTTGATTGTGGTATGTCTTTGTTTTTATTTTATTCACTTTTAAAATTTTGTCTATTAGTTTTGGATACAGTAAAAGTTGACTGCAGCGCTGAGGCAAATAGTAAGAATAATTTTTACGTGATCCATGTTTTTCCTATCTCTGTCATGGTAGGAAGTGTTGTCCGTAATGGCAAGGAAGACTCATTTTGTGTTATTGTGTCCTATAAACACAACTTTCCATGCAGTAAATGAAAATCTGAGTTAAACCACACACAGAACTTGTATGGGGCAGCATCAGAGTGAGAAGTGACAAAAGGGCCTACAGAGAAAACCAGCTGGGGGCTGACACAGACCTGTGATCCAATCAAACCTTGATTCTATCTTCTATCCTGTTTTCCAATTGACTTTGGGCAAGATATTTCACACCCAGGAACCTCACATTCCTGATCTCTAAGGTGGAATAATACCTATCCAACAGGGTCATTGTAAGGGCTAAGCACTTAACCTGGTACAAACAAAAAGTTTCATAAGTATTAGAATACTCCTTGTTCAAGGGGGGCCTGAGTGGCTCAGTTGGTTAAGTGTCTGACTTAGGATCAGGCCATGATCTCAAAGTTTGCAGGTTCGAGCCCTGAGTTGGGCTCTGTGCTGACAGCTCAGAGCCTGGAGCCTGCTTCGGATTCTCTGCTTCGGATCCCTCTCTGCCCCTCCCTGCCTCATGTTCTGTCTCTGTCTCTCTCTCTCCAATAAATAAATAAATAAATAAATAAATAAATAAATAAATAAATAAATAAATAAATAAATAAAAAGAATACTCCTATTCCCTTTCTCTCCAAAATATCTTTTATTAACAAGGACATTTTTAGTAAGCTATTTGTGCCAGGAAAGACAAAAACGTAAGGTGCAGAGGACTGCAAGAATTCTTTCTAGATAACATTTTAAAATAAGAAGGAAATGGCTATTATATCCAAATGAAAGTCAGTTTTTGCTGGGGTTTTTTTCCCCATCTGAGAAAATATATCTCATAACACTTTACTTCATTAACCAACTTAACAGTATATCGCTTCCCTAATCCTCCTGTGCACTGTGATTATTAAAATTCTTGGCAGCTTGATGTGCTGGAGATGAGAACACATTAACTCAATTATGACCAGTGAGGCATGCTTTATTAGAATACTACCTTGCCTCTTATTACTTGGGCTTAGCTTGTCAAAAGTAACAAATGAAAGACTTAACTTTCCATAACTTTTTCATCCCACTCCATCTATTATATGTTTCAATAATATCCTCCAAAGTGCTTTTAATACTCCAAAGAAAACTGGATTTAGACATTCTTTGAATTTGAAAGTTGAAATGTCCAGAACATATTAACTTTGTCAAACAAGGTTTGAGCTAAATATTTTTTGTTAGCTTCCTATCAGAGATGAGTTCTGCTCAACAATTTTTAGTTTCTTTTTTTTTTAATAAAGCTGTTCTGTGAGCAACATTTGAATGTTTCCCACCAACTGAGAAGACACAAAGTCAAGTCTATTGCCTAACCAACTGCCTCAGTGTTCCTTCTTAAAACATCAAATAATACATAACTTCTTTGGATCTGGTATTTAGAGTTCACTGATTTCTAAATTCCCATTTATTTCTAAAATTCTATATAACGATGAGCAGTGTAAGCACTTACTGGGTATCCTCATGGTTCGCCCTATTAAGTACAAAATACATACACGATAAAATCTTATTAGAATCAAGGAGCTTAAAATCCAAGTGTCCCTTCAATCTTAGTCCTTAACTAGTAATAAGTGGTTCATTTGCTCAAAGAAATAAGGTAAGCGAATTCTCATTTGGATTTTTAGTTTAATATGTATATCATGGACCAGGAACTGGGGTTGCAAGAAAAACAGAATATGATGGTCTCTATTGTATCAGAATTTGAAGTCTAGAGTGGGTGTCTTATTCTGTTCAGGCTGCTATAATAGGGCACCATAGTCAGAGTAGCTTATAAACAATAGAAATGTATTTCTCACAGGTATCGAGGCCATGGTGCCAGCATTGTCAGGTTGTAAGGAAGACCTTCTTCTGGGCTGCCCTTTTCTCATTATATACTTACTTGGTGAAAAGTAGGAGAGAGCTCACTGGGGTCTCTTTTATAAGAGCACCAATCTCAATTATAAGGGCTCCATTCTCATGACCTAACCTCCTTCCAAAAACTCCAGCTCCTAATACTATCACACTGAGGGTTAGGATTTCATTTTGTGTATATTAGAGGGATGCGAACATTTGTCCATGGTAAAGAGAGGCAGATAATTAAAGACAACATATGGGCTTTGATGGCGCATGCCTTTAGATATTTCTGGTTTCTGGCCTGAACAACTAAATGAGTGCCAACGGCTGTCAATCTTTAGAGAGAGCACATTGTACTTGAAGAGATGAGATTAGTAGAAGCAGCATTCATTTGGGTCAAAGGCTATCATTAGGTACTCAGCAGTGCTGGGAGAGCAAATTTAAGAACTTTTTTGATTAGGTTGGAAATAACGGCTCTCTAAAAGAGAGTAAAAATAGACATTGCTGAACAAAATGAGCCTAAAAGTTCAGAGAAGGGATTTTGGTCATCACCTAAAATTAAAGTTGAATCAACACAGTAAAAGTTAAGGATACTGCATTTCACTGATTTTAAGTTCAAATTCCTTCATGACAAAATGGTAAATGATCTCTGAAATTGGTATCTTAATTACTCATCTTAAAGTTGCTGTCATTCTTGTGGCACTAGCAATGTAACTTACGCCGCCTAAGCGTGCACGAACTTGCAGGTACCTATTTATTTAGGCATAATTGTAATAATTCTGTGCACTTTGAGTATGCATGTTGTGTTTAACTGCCACAAAATGCCCTCAAAAAGATTGTGGTATGATTTAGCACTGAATAAAAAGTTACCATATGCCCAGAAAACCATGTAAACAGAGCAGTGTAATATAATATAAACATCTGTATCTAATAATTACAATTAATCCTTTTCAATAATTATAAAACAGATTATTTTGGGGGTGAGAAATTTAAGTTCTACTTTCAGCAAATTTCAGTTATATAATACCATGTTATCAACTGTAGTCACCATGTTATATATTAGACCCAAACCAAAAAACAAACAAACAAACAAAACACAGAAATGGATATGATAATTCTATGGGAAGACAGGGAAACACCTTTCACAGTTTATACATATATCAAATCATCACAATGTAATGTTTACATGTCTTTCAATTTTATCTGTCAATTGTGTCTCAATAAAGCTGATAACAATTCTAAATGATAAGAAAGCATTATATTATTGTTTAATTGACAATATTTTTCCTTCTTAGAGGTACATAAAAGAATGGTGCCAGTTAAAATCAAAAGCATCTTACACTCAAAATGCAGTGAGCAAGGGGAATCTGGGTGGCTCAGCCAGTTATGCATTGGACTTCAGCTCAGGTCACAATCTTGCAGTTGGTGAGTTTGAACCCCGCATCAGGCTCCACACTAGCGGTGTGGAGTCGGCTTAAGATCCTTGCTCTCTCTCTGCTCTTCCCCAACTCACACTTTCTCTCTCTCTGTCTCTCTTTCTCTCTCTCTATTCCTCTCGCTCTCAAAATAGATAAATAAACTTTAAAAAAAAATCCCAAAGTTTTCCATCATCTTTTCAAACACCTTTAGTTACACATGTGTTTAGTGTTATTTATGCTTAGTTGGTATTTAAGTTATTTTGAAAACTAGAGTCTGGATCTCAAAGACAACTGCTTTTCCTTTTATTAAACTATTGAATTTGTTAGTGCTACCTGATGGCAAGAAATTCTAATTATTGGAAAAGTATTTAAAAGAGAAAACAATTTCTAAAGTGCTGAAACTTTACATGTGAAGGCAATATATAATGGCAAATGTCCCAGACACTTTTATGGAACCAGAATAGTTGCACTGGACTGTATAAAGGAAGTGACATGGTAGATTTAGATTCTGGTTAACTTTTCCCAGGGATTTCAGAGAAACATTGTCTAAGTCAAAGTTTTTCAGGGAGGGGGAATGTAAATTTCAGAAGTTTGAGTGTCCTGGATTGGTAGCAGATCATTTATGCGTCCCATAAATGCTGAGCACCTGTTTGTATAAGGAACTGCACAGGACTCTATGGCAAATGCAAGAACAAACAGGCAGAGCCCCTGTTAGCAATAACCTTAGAGTCTGCGCAGGAGCTAAAATGTATATACAAATAATTAAAACTCAAAATGATAAAGAGCTTCCAAAGAGGTGTGAACCAAGGACCCCAGAAACAAGACATCCAATTGCCTCTATTTTGAGCAAATATGGGAGGGTGTCTGCATATCAGACAATCGAACACAGTTGGGTGACATCGGCTACTTTAAGAAGCTACCCTTACAAATGCAAAGTTGTATCTAATATTCTTCAAAGTCAGCTTAAATATTTGTTCCCTTGAAGATGGCTGTTTTAAATAAGGGGGGAATAAAAAGGAAAATAGAAAGAATTAACATTGCTTTTCCTTGTGACGCCACAGTACTGGATTTTAAAAAATATAATCTAAATTTGTGTCATTTTTAATGAGATCTATTTTCTTTTTAAAGAAAATCCAAGTAGAAGTAGTTTACAATTTTACACTTTTTTATCAATGACTTCAAGGCCCTTGTTGCAATTTAAAAAAAAACAATTTTGTATTAATGGGTTCATAAAATGATTCAGTGCTTTCTCTTTTTTAAGTACCTCAATTGAATGCCTTTTTGTTTTCAGATCTTTTTTGATTATTTTTTTGCTATTACTTTTGTAGGAACTTCTTTATTTCACTTTCTACCATAACCACTTATTTATAAAATTGTCTTTTAGGAAGATCCTGAGTATTTGCAGGCAGAGTCTACTTCCTACTCACTTTCCCTCCCACATCACCTAGTAGCGTGCCGGGAAATTAAAAATAACTCATTAAACATATCATGAATGAGTGCATGCATGAAATATGGCTATAACAATTAAAATAAATTTTTTAAAATATAAAGGAGCATATTAAATATCTTGGTTCTCATGTTATCTATGTCACATTTAAATTCCAGAAGACTCTTTTAATATATATCAAATATTTTTCATTTTGTAAAATACCATTACCTCTTCAAATGTAACCGTTTATCGTTACATAGAAAACCGTTAAGCAGAGAGGATGGTACGTGCATGACAGTTGGCTTTTGAACATGAGTTTGAACTACTCGAGCCACTTACACACAAATATTTTTTCAATACAGTACAGTAAGTATTACAAATGTAACTTTCTCTTCCTTGTGATTTTCTTAATAACATTTTCTTTCCTCTAACATACTTTATTATAAGAGTACAGTATATAACACATATAACATACAAAATATGTGTTAGTCGACTGTTTATGTTATCAGTAAGGCTTCCTGTCAACAATAGGCTATTGATAGTTAAGTCTTAGGGGAGTCAAAAGTTATATGAGGATTTTTGACTGCACCAGGGTCAGTGCCCCTAACCCCAAACACCCCCGTTGTTCAAGGGCCAACTGTATTTGCAATTCCTCAGACTAAAGTGAACTCAGAACTACACACTGTTAATTATTTTGCCAATAACCTACTGAAAAAGAGTTGTGAATAATACCCAAGTACTCTTACTGCAAATTAAACTTAAGTAAATAAAGTTAATTTGTTTCTCTTACCTCAAAACTCTTGCTGTTGCTATCAAAAACCAATTATTGGTTCATTATACAGATAAATATCTAGATAAATAACTATCATAAAGATAAATAACTGATAATTCATCCTAAAAGTTGGTGAGGCAGCTGGAATGTTAAAGGAATAGGAAATGGTGATAATAAAGGAATCTAGAGGTAAATTCAGTATGCCACAGTTTTGTTTGGTATAACCACAGAAACATCCAAAAGACCATTGTAGTGCTAATCATATGCAAAAACAAAAATGGATCTAAGGTTATTTTATTTAATATCATAAGGAAAAATTATTTTAAGCTGCAATATGTAAAAAACTTTCCCTCTTGCCACCAAATAACATTAATGATCAGAAATAGTGATATTTTTTAAACAAGGAACAGTGTTCAGATTATAAATATGTCTTTGTTTTTACAGTTCTACATGAACTAGAAGCAGGTCTTTAAAATCCTGTCCCATAATATTCATCTCCAGGACCTCTTTTATTTGTCATTTAACTGACAAATGAATGAACAGATCTATTACTAACAAGAGCTGCAGGCATGATACATCGCAGTAGTTCATTATTTTGTTCTTTCTGTTTTTCTCTTTTTTTCTTTCTTTATTTGTAATGGATTCACTTCTATTAAAAAAAAAACCACATTAAATCAATTTGTGTATTACAACCTATGTAAATGAATCAGAACCAATTACGTAGGATATGAATACTTGCCTCCCAATCTTTCTTCCTCCCTCTCCAGGGGAAAAAATGTAAACTTAACAGTTTACTGAATGTTTGTGACCCCATATTTTTCTATGCTTATTAAATACATATACACATATTTAAATAAAATACAGATATTTAAGCACCTAGATATACATGTGCTTTTAAACAGAACAAGAATCCTACTATACATAATGGTTTTTAACAACTTTATTGACAGGAAATTTACATACCTTAACACATTGTGTGGTCTCCTGTGTCTGACTTCTTTCCCTCAGAATAATGTTTTGGAAATGTATCCACATTGCTCCATGTGTCAGTATGTCAACCCTTTCTGTTGAGCAATAGTATTCCACTGTATGTATGTAATATATTTGGTTTATCCATTCATCAATGGATGGATATTGGGTTGTTCCACTTTTTGGCTCTTACAAATAATGTTACTATGAACATTCATGTACAAGTCTTTGGTAGTCATGATTTCATTTTTCCTGGGTAGATACTTGGAGGTAGAATTGCTGGATGCTGTGGTAATTCTATGTTTAACATTTTGATAAACTGCCAAATGTTAATGGTATTTGCCAAAGTGGCCGCTCACTTTTACATTCTCACCAGAAATATATGAGAGTTCTAATAATTCCCTATTCTCATCTATACTTGCTATCGTCTTTTTGAAGGTAGCCTTTATAGTAGTTATGAAGCAGTATTTCATTGTGGTTTCGATGGACCCTTCCTTAATGACTCATGATGTTACACATACATCCCTGGGCATGTTAATCATTCTTCAGTCATCTTTGGAGACAGTTCTATTCAAATCCTTTGATGGTTTTAATTATTTGTTTTCTTGTTGCAAGAATTCTTCATATATTCTGGATATGAGTCTCTTATTAGATGTACGATTCTTAAATATTCTCCCCATCTGTAAGCTTGTCCTTTCACTTTTTGGAGCATACTATTGGAAGCAAAAGTTTTTAATTCTGAAGTCCAACTTTTGTTTTTCTTTTATCTAAGAAATCATTGACCAACCCCAAATCATAAAGATTTGCTCTTGGATTATCTTCTAACAGCTTTATGGTTTAGCTCTTGCACTTTGTTCATTCATCCATCTTGAGCTTAAATTTCACAAATGGTGTGAGAATAGGGCCCAAGTTCATTCTTCTGAATGTGGGTATCTAGTTGTCCTGAACCATTTGTGGAAAAGAGTCTTTTTCCCTACTGAATTGTGTTGGTACCTTGTTGAAAATCGATTGACTACAAGGGTAAGGGTTTATTCCTGGGTTCGCAGTTATATTCTGTTGATCCAGAGGTTTATTTTACAGTACTACACTGTCTTGATTGTTGCAGCTCTGTAGTAAGTTTTGAAATCAGAAAGTGTGAGTTCTCCAGCTTTATTCCTTTGTGAACATTTTTTGGCTATCCTGTGTTCCTTATATTTCTATATGAACTTTAGGATGTTTGCCAATTCTGCAAAAAAAAAGGGGGGGGGCATCAGCTGGGATTTTGATGGGAATTTTATTGAATCTGTCGATCGGTTTGAGAATATTGCTATTTTGACCGTATTAAAGTCTTCCAATCTATGAACATGATACTTTTCCACTTACTTAGATATTCTTTAACTTTTTTTCAGTTATATTTTGTAGTTTTTAGTGTAGTTCAAGTGTAGCCTTGAACTTCTTTTTGCTAAATTTATTTGCAAGTAGCTTTATTCTCTTTGATTTGTAAGTGAAATTGCTTTCTGACTTGCATTTTCAAACCTTTCATTGATAATGTACAGAAATGCAATTGATTTTTATATACTGACTTTGTATCCTGCCATCTTGTTGAACTCATTTATTAAGTCTAGTAGGTTTTTAGTGGATACATATTTTTAAAATCCCCTTTCTCACTTCACAATCCATCAGTATGGATAGCTTTTCAAGTCAGTTAAAAATACCTCTTTAATTCCCATCTTAAGAGTACGTGGTATTCCAGTATAACAAAATATGTTTATCCACCCTCCTACTGAAAGTCATTTATATTGGTTTGTCTTTTTCTTTTGCTATCACGAAAATACCAAATGAAAATCCTTGATCACATGTCTAGCTACTCACAAGTTCATATTTTTACAGGTCAGAATGCTAAAAACAGAATTGACCAGTCATAACATATATTTATTTTAAATTTTAGCAAATATTGGAAAATGACCCCTCAAAGGGGGTCCAAATTTTTCTATCATTGAAAGAAAAGATAGATTTATTAAGGATATCTATCAAAACAACAAGCACCAGTTCCTGATAACAATCTTTTAACTTGGGTAGAAAGAATTCCTCTCCAATAAAGCAGCAAGATTCTTCCTGCAATAGTCAATTTTGAGCAGAAATAACAGAGAGGAACTAAGGGGATTTACTGTGGTCCAATCGATCAATCGTAGATGCTGTGAAGCTTTCTGACATTTTTGCTTACTGATCCCCAGAGGAGCATGGTTCTCTAGGTCTCAGAACAGGAAGAACATGTTTGGAATGCAGATACATGTGCAGACCTGGTGATTCTCCGAATCAATGATTCCTCGAGTTTGTATATACCAACACATTGATATGCACACACATATGTATGTCATCCATATAAATTTTGGCACGAAATGGTTAATCAGGAACCCGCTTACTGCTGCCTGAGGGGCATATTATAATCATATTCCAAAGGAATTTTATGGGGGGTGGGGGAGGAGCGAGTATGTATATTTATTTGAGAGAGAGAGAGTGTGCCCGTGTGCGCATGGGTAGGGGAGGGGCAGAGAGAGAAGGGACAGAGGATCTGAAGGGGGCTTTGCACTGACAGCAGTAAGCCCAATGTAGGGCTTGAACTCATGACATGCGAGATCATGACCTGAGCCAACGTCAGACTCTCTACTCTGGGCCACCCAGGTGCCCCTAAAGAGTGTTTTAAAGTATTTCTCCATTGTCTCTAAGTGCAGGGACCATTGACTGTAAATGAAAAGATAAAGACCATAGGCCAAATGCCCATACCTTGGAACATCACAGCTTTATTCTCTTTAAATTGTAAAACTGTCAACCAGCATTCTGCAGATAAAACAGAATGGAAGGAAAATCTTCAATAGAAGTGATTTAGCAAAAATGATTCTCTAAGTAAACATATCAGCAAAGACTAAAATCTTTCTACCTGCTCTCAGAAGCAAGAAGTCCACTGAATATGTGAACCCTGTGTAAGATGAACAGCAGAATGTGCAAAGTGAAAAAGGTGGGCTACCCTAGACCATAAATTATAAACTTTGCCACAAGATTAATGTTTATTAATGTTTTCTCTACAGAGAAAGAATCCACGGTATAGGATTTCTAGTGATAGGTATGTGTTTGGAGCTCAGATAACACTAGAGTAAAATCTGAACTATTATTTGTCACGATTCCTTTGTTCTTAAATCAAAAAATTTTTTGTCAGTTTTGTCTCATCCCCAAAGCACATATCTACTAAGAAATTACTGTGTGAAAGCTCTGGGTAAAGTAGTGACAGTGGTTGATGCCTAAAAGGGGAGAAATAGGCATCCGTATACATAATCACAATACAAAAATCCCGTAAAAGCCTACTTACTGATAATGGTTTAGAGAAACTTTTCATACTTTGTAAGTTTAATAGTGTCAATATTCTTTTTTTTTAACTTTTTTTTTAACATTTTTATTTTATTTTTGAGAGACATAAAGACAGAGCATGAGCAAGGGAAGGGCAGAGAGAGAGGGAGACACAGAATCCGAAGCAGGCTCCAGGCTCTGAGCCGTCAGCACAGAGCCCGACGCAGGGCTCGAACTCACAGACCATGAGATCATGACCTGAGCCGAAGTCGGCCGCCCAACCGACTAAGCCACCCAGGCGCCCCTAATAGTGTCAATATTCTACAAGCAATATATATAAAGATGTAATTAATCCTTTAAAGCTATTTGGCAAAGTAAGTTTAAGTAATTATATTGCTTTATTCTATTTTTGTTTTGTTTTGTTTTGTTTTATTTAAATAATGTCTACTCCCAATGTGGGGCTTGAACTCACAAGATCAAGATTAAGAGTCACATGCTCTACTGACTGAGCAAGCTGTGGCTCTCCTATTCTTATTTTTTTTAATATTTATTTATTTTGAGAGAGACAGACAAAGTAGGGGAAGGGAAGAGAGACAGGGAGAGAGAGAGAATCCCAAGCAGGCTCTGCACTCTCAAAGCAGAACCCAACATGGGGCTCAATCGCACAACCGTGAGATCATGACCTGAGTAAAAATCAAGAGTCAGACACTTAACTGACTGAGCCACCCAGGCGCCTCCCTATAATAATTTTTAAAGTGATAAGGAAAACCTTCCAAAGGCAGAGGCTGTGTCTGTCTCATGCATTGTATCCCTAGCATTTATCACAATTCTTGAATAAATAGTAGGCACTCAATAAAGATTAGTTGATAATAAAAGAATTCAGATTAATGCAAAAAAAATTGAAAAAAAGAAAAGAAAAACACAATTTGGCCAATTTTATAAATACCACAGAAATATATATTTTTGCTCAGTAATGTGACTGTCTTCCTAGAAAATTGCTATAATTAGAATTGTGTTTAAAGTATGTTCATGTTTTACATTGTAATGTACAATGACGTACCATCCTCCACAAAGTTTACATTATTTTATACTTCATCACTGGTATATGAGGTCCCCATTTCCCACACGCCTTAGACCTTTGTCAGTCCTTCTTCCTTGGTCAATCCGGCATGTGACAAATAATCTCCCAGTGCTATTTTCATTCGTGTTGTTTTAATTACAAAATAGAATGGATGTTTTTTGTTCATTTACCTTTAATTGTTCTTTATGAATTGGCTTTGTTTCCTTCTCCAATGTTTTATGAAATTGGAAGTTCTTTAAATAACACTGTTATATAGTACCTTTATCTACCATACATTGCCTTTTTTATCCCTATTTTCATGTTTGTTTGTTACTGCCATCTACTATAACCAAACCTACAAAAATTTCCCTTTAGATTTCTGACTTTGGTCACACCAGAGGCCATTAGCAACCTAAGGTCATGTAATTATTTACCTGTACTTTTCCTAGTTACATTTTTTTCATTTAAAATTCAGGGGCGCCTGGGTGGCTCAGTCGGTTGGGTGGCCGACTTCAGCTCAGGTCATGATCTCGTGGTTTGTGAGTTTGAGCCCCATGTCGGGCTCTGTGCTGACGGCTCAGAGCCTGGAGCCTGCTTCTGATTCTGTGTCTCCCTCTCTCTCTGCCCTTCCCCTGTTCATGCTGTGCCTCAATGTCTCTCAAAAATAAATAAACATTAAAAAAATTTAAAAAATAAAAAAGTAAATAAAATTCAATACATCAAAAAAGTGTTTTCATCTCAGCTGTGAGGCATAAATTTAAATTTGGTTTTCCAACGAGCTAATTATTCTAATATCATTTGATATGTACACCAATAGGCTTGAAAGGCTACATTTGTAATACAAAAAAATTATTTTGATTATCTCTCAATTTTTTGGCTCTATGTCATTTATCTATTTTTTTTTAATTTTTTTAACATTTATCCATTTTTGAAAGACAGAGCATGAGTGAGGGAGGGGCAGAGAGAGAAGGAGACACAGAATCGGAAGCAGGTTCCAGGTTCCAGGTTCCAAGCTGTCAGCACGGAGGCCAACATGGGGCTTGAACTCATGAACTGTGAGATCTTGACCTGAGATGAAGTCGATGCTTAACCGACTGAGGCACCGAGGCACCCTGTCATTTATCTATTTTAATGGCGGTGGTGCCACCTTCTTAAAATTACAGTATCTTTATTATACCTTTTGTATTATAATACTCTTTGTATTATACACAAAAAGTATGTATCTTTGGAAGTGGTGGATTATACACAAAAAGTATGTATCTTGGAAGTGGTGGATTATTCCAGTTTCTGGACCATTCTTTAATGTTATTTTTTTCTGATAAATTTTAAAATCCTTTGATAAGGTTTTTCTCCCAAAATCTCATCGGAATTCATTCTGGGGTTCTCAGAGTATTGTTTGAAACTCTCAACAAGGTAGTTATTTTGCATAATTTTAACACAATTTCAAAAATTAATAGAATCTTTTCAAGAAAGCAGTAATAAATGAAAAATAAATCTGATGGTTACCAGAATGGAGGTGGGTGGGGGGATGGGGTAAATAAATGATGGGGATTAAGGAGGGCACTTGTTGTGATAAACACTGCAAGTTGTGTGGAAGTGGTGAATCACTATATTGTACACCTGAAACTGATATTACATTGTATGTGAACTAACTGGAATTTCAATAAAACCTTTAAACAAATAAATAAGTCTTAACGAGAAAATTAAGAATGTCAAAAATCTCATGGTAAAGAAAAGACCCATGCGTCTTTCCAGGGAACCTTGGGTAAACTGTGGGAAAAAATGAATAATAATAATAATAATAATAATAATAATAATAATAATAATATACTTTAACCACCAGAGGGCAGTGTAATCTAAATAATGGGCTTCAATGGTCTTAAAGAAAAGCCCAGTTTCATTTGAAGGTCAGACTTATCTAAGAATAACAATAGATTAGGGGCACCTGAGTGACTCAGTTGGTTAAGTGGCCCACTTCAAGTCATGACCATGCAGTTCGTGAATTCAAGCCCCATATTGGGCTCTGTGTGACAGCTCAGAGCCTGGAGCCTGCTTGAGGTTCTGTGTCTTCCTTGCTCTCTGCCCCTCCTGCGTGCACTCTGTCTGTCTCTGTGTTTCTCAATGAATAAAATGAATAAACATTTTTTAAACAACTCATATATTTCATGAAAAAATGAAATTCAATGATCTATAGTCTCAGCCCTGCCCAATTTCTGAATTAATTCACATGAAACCTGGTACTGTCCCAGGCCCTGCAGACTCCGCTTGCACCTCCTCAAACTGCACCCCTTCTCCATCAAGCTAGAATATGCTCCCTCCTCCCTTCCGTGGTCTACACAACCTGGCCACCTAAAGTCTGTGATCACCCTTTTACATCATGCTTTGGATATCTCAGACACAGAATTAACTGGAATCCACGTTCTGAGACTGTGTGGTCTGCTTCTCTGAGCCCATCTTACCTGAGCAGATTGTGGTGTGAGTGTGGATACCATTAGCCCCAAGGCTAACTGATGGGAAGCTATTTCTTTGGAATGTAGACAGAGTTTCATTGGGCAGGCTCGGATTTATGGACAAGAGAAATGGAAGGGGAATTTTATCTTTTTATTCCTTATATTTCCAAGTTGCATCATTTTAATAATAATTATATATTAAGTATATAATTTTTAAAATACAGAGGAAAAGATACAGAAAGTAGAATCAATGTGATTTGGTGACAGATTGGATGTAGAAGGAGAAAGGGAATGAGTGGTCTGCCCATACCTTGCGGGCTTGGGGACTAGTTGAAAACAGTATCAGCAAATGAAATTAGAAATTTGAGAAAGGGAATGGGTCTGAGGATGTGGTATAAGAATGATAAATTCTATGAAGAATGAGTTGTGTTGAGGACCTATGTCATATTCATGTGTAAATATCTGAAAAGCTGTCAGAAATCCCAGTGGAGCTCTCAGAAGGCAGGTTCAGACTAGACCATGCATTTAAAGGCATCTGTGAATAGCTGAGAATATAAGCAAAGAGACCATCCAGGAAAGGTATACGGAGTACAAAGCAAATAAGGCCAAAGTCAGCACCTTGAGAAACAACATTTTAGCATAAGTGGAAAGAAGGTGATGAGCAAAAGTGATCACACAGGCAGGAGAAGAATACAGAATGCAGGGCCCGAGACAAGAGAGTCTCTCTCTATAGAGATGGCATCTACATGTTCACACTTCACAGAGAAGATAAGGATAAAAAGAGTGCAGTCGCTTTGAGGCTGGATGGGAGAGGCTAATTCCAAGAAAAGCTATAGCTTCATAAGAGAAATCTGAAAATATATCCTCTGGAAGACTACCCCCATTGAAAACCCAAACATGACCTCTATCTCTGATCTTTTCCTATTCCTTCTTGACTCCCAACCAGCAAGATCCATCTTTGAGTGGTGCCAGTTAGAAGCCAAACACTACACAAATGGACAATTTTCTGCCCATCGGCATAGGTTCTCTTCCACAACGATTAATGTTAAAGCATTGCTTTTACTCATCAGCGTTGATCATTTTCCTGGAATGTATATTCAATAAATGAAGTCTCAATTTAGACAACTTCATGTTCTAAGTAGTAAGCAGTACATGGATATGCAGATTTGGTAATGCAGAATTGACAGCTCATGTAAGAATCCTTAGACATCAAAAAAAATAATAAATAAAGAATGCAGGCTGCCCAAAGTTTCTTAATTTCATTTGGCATGCTCATCTTGGCTTTAATTTCTATTCTAATGATTAAAATGATACAATGAAGGTTTAGTATTGATTTATGCCAATTTGGACTCTAACAGATTCATTATCGGTCTAATTCAAACATCATCTCCCACCTCTTTGCAGAGCTACCTTCTGTGGGCACCTACTGCAAACTCCCGCTGCCCTGCTCCTCATTGTTCTCTTCTTCCTCACACCCACTTCCAGCCATGAGCCATTGTTAGTTGAGCAGCTCACATGCTGGCACACCCAAAGTCCCCTGAGTGGGCCCTGCTATCTTCTTGTGGCCTCCAGAGGAAACGAGATCCAAACTGCATTCACTTTTATGGCCCAAGGGAGAATTCTAAAAAATTAAGCCCTACCCTCTGTCTTATTTTTTTGTGCACTCTCCAAAGAACTCTTTCTTGGCTCTCTTATGAGATTCTCCATTCTATTTTTTGAAACACCTAATTTCCTATTCACAATATCCGACCACTTTTCCTACCCATTCTCAACCTACCAGCACAGCACCATAAACCTGATGCATTCCATCTGTGTAATACTCAAGGGGGGTTCAGCAATATAGTTGATGAGAAGCATGGCCCTCCTTTCCCAAACATGGCTTTTGTGTGAGTTAAAGACAAAAGCTAGCTGGTGCCCCAAGTCCCATAGGGCCCTTATGACCTGGGCAGACTGATGGACAAAGAACACTTCTCTCCAGGGCAAAGACAAATTATCAGACTTTTTTCAGAGAGCTTGAATTCATAACGTAGCATAAAAGTTTCCCAACTACCTCCTGGCTGCTTTGTAATTTGGGTGGTACCTCTGCCTCCTCTGATACAGTGAGTCACATCATTAAAAAGAGCAGTAACTGTACTTTTCAAGGGTGGATCCCTTCAAAAAAAAAAAAAAGAGAGAGAGAGAAGTTTAGAGATAATTATCCAAGTCTGCAATAAACTTCTTTGCCAAATACCCTTGTTCTCAATTTCCATCTGAGGGGAGAGAAAGAGGGTGGCTTATTCTCCAGCTTATTTCGCTTTGGAGGAAGGCAAAAAGCTGTTGTAATACCAACTCCAGGATACCAATTAACCCATTCAGTAGCCTCATGGAGTCGTTGATTTTTATAACCAAAATTGCCTCATCACAGCATCTCAAGATGAACGAGAGATGAGTTTTTAGAAGCTATTCCTGTGTATTTCTATAGCATTGTGATTTGAAGTAGACTAAAAGAATTAGAAACATTTATTCAGGTATTCATTCAGCAAAACTATTCTAGAGTGTCTGACGGTAGGTGCAAGCACTGTGACGGACATTGGGTATAGAAACATAAATATGAATCCCTGTGCTGAAGGAGCTTACAGACAGTAAGTTGTTAGCCCAGTGTAATGTGACGAGTGCTGTAATCCATGAAGCACAAGTTGCTATGAGGGAATAGGAACCCACTCCAGTCTGAGGAAATCACAGACGGCTTCCTGGAGGAAGAATCACAAAAGCTGAGCCTTGAAGGATGAATAGGAGTTACTATGGCCCAGAAAAGACAGAAATGTGCTCTGGTAGAGGGAAAAATGGAGGAGAATAAAAGTCTGAGATAGCTCGGCACACTGAGAAAACTGAAAATGGTTTACTATGACTAGAACATGAAGTTTAAAGTAAGAAATTTTAGTTGAGTTAATCAAAATGCGTAGCAAAGACGTTAGTTTGTTCATGTCTTCACGTCAATATAAATACATTTGTTATAATTAATGAGCCGATACTGATACATTATTATGAACTAAAGTCTATACTTTATTTGCATTTCCTGTTTTTACCTGATGTCCTTTTTCTGTTCCAGGATCCCATCCAGGATCCCCCATTTTACACTACCATTATTTGTTGTATCCCCTCAGACTCCTCTGGGCTCTGTCAGTGTCTCAGATTTCCCTGGTCTTTGATGACCTGTGATTGGCACAGTTGTGATGGGTCACAGTCGTGATGGGTCACAGTCGTGAGGAATACTTGTTAGCTATTTTTAGAATACCACTCAATTTGGGTTCATCTGATGTCTTCATCATGATTCGACTGACTGTATGAAATTTTCAATAGAATATCTAATGGACATAAGTGCCGGGCGGACCTCAAATAAATTCCTTGCTACATCCACACACATTTCCACTCCACGTCCCCAGGCCCAGCACTCGGTGCTGTCTCTCTCCCATTTGTCCCAGCCTCTCAGGTTCTTACTGACAGGAAGCTTCCTCTTCCTCTCTCTTTCCCACACCTATCTGCTCACTTTGCAAACCCAGTTCATGCCTCCATCACTCCTCAAAGCTACTGCACATACTATTCTCTGCCCGGAAATTTCTCTACACTTCCCACAGCCCTCAATGGCCGCCTTACCCCATTCCACACCCCATCTACCCAGTACCTCCTGTCTGCACTTACCGGTCTCAGACAAATGTCAACTTCCTCAGCAAGATCATCTGCCATCTTTGGCCAGACCCTGCCTCTCGGAGGGTTAAATTCTTTCACACTAAGAGCAGCTTGAGCCATTCCTTCACAGCATATGCCCCGACAGTGGTTGGATACTCATGCGCTTCTGTGATAAACACCTACTTCCTCCTATTATCTATGAGCTACTTGAGGGCAAAAATACTTCTATGTTTTTCTCACTCAATATTGTCAGTGCATGGCACAGGACCTGATAGCCAGTGGATACAGAAGAAGTCTCCAGGCCAACATCTTCTCAAATTCTTAAGCTACTGCAAACACCATTAATTACCAAGCAGTGTCCATGGAAACCAAAATAGATTAACTATATTAAAGAAGCCTATACACATGTGCGTGGGGTCGGGGTGCAGGCGTGTCTTTGAGGGAGATGATAGCTGCAGGAACCAGCAATGAAGCCTGTTTTAAAATATAAAAGTATATAATAAATAATTAAATAGTACGGATTAGAATCCAGTTTTAATATTAAAATGTCAACAACCCATAGAATATAAACAAGATTTCCCAGAAATGAATGGCATCCAAACGCGTAGTATATTTTAGGTGAAACACTACAACCGTATATTCCATTATGGCTGCTATCAAGAATACATGCTAATGCAAGGACCACATCATTCTTTTTATATTTTTGGAACAAAATGCCTGAGCTGACCACCGATCCCACAGCCTCAAAAGCACAAACTTTTTCCTTACACGTGCACACCTCCCAAATTGCTGGTTGAGGAAGAGTATTTTCTGGAATTGAATCACTTAGCAATTCCTTATTTGTTCACAACTGATACAAATTTGGAAAATGTGAGTGTTCTCCCAGAAGGGAAGCCCATTAATTAGCCATAAGGTACCAATTTAGATCATTCCAGATATGTCATGAAAAATCTAGTAGGCAAGAGTCTCCTTTAAATACATTTTTGAAAGTTCTATTTTCTCTCCCTTTTCTACTCCCAACTTCAGCAGAATGTTAAACCGGCATCATTTTATCCTTCATTTTTCAGTCAACAAACATTTGTTGAGAGCTTGTTAGGTCTTGCTCACTATACTAGCACCAATGAGAAAAATACAGACATGTTTCCTGCTCTCAGGGAGCTTACACTTTACAGGCATAAGATGGACAAAAAGAAAATAAATGTTCAAATATACACCATGAAAATTTCAAACAGGAAGGGCCTCTCTAAGCTGGAAGTGATCTTCAATAATAATAATAATAATAATAACAACAACAACAACAACAATAATAATAATAAATCCAGCCTTGAAATAGTCTAAGGGTAACTTATTCCAGGGGAGAAAACAGCAAGGACAAGAGGCCCTAAGTTCACACGAAGCGAAGCTTGTTCAAGAAACAAACCAAAAGCTAGTGCAGCTTCCCTCCTGAGAGACAGGAAGAATAATAGGAGATTATTAGGAGGAAATCAGGACTCAGTTTTTACAGCGATTTTTCAGACAGCAAAAAAAAATTAGATTTTATTCCAAGGGAGGTGAGGAGCCATGGGAAATTTTTAAGTAAACTGCGAAACCAAGCTATGATTTACATTTTTAAATATTACCCTAGTACAACGTGGTGAGTGGATTATAAGAGTAAAATTAGAATCAGAAAAGATAATGAGGAAGCTGTTACAGTAATCCAAATAAGAGGTGAAAATCATGTGAACTGGGATGTTAATAGTGGGAACAAAGAGGAATTGACAAATTGGAGGTCGCACTGGGAAAGTCAGCTGGGGGTGGAGCGCGAGACATGGTGGCGGACCACGTGTGGAGGGTGAGGAAGACAGGAATAAGTGCATGACACCTACTGGGCTTCCAGAGGATTGAAGGTGATGCTGTTCACAAAGAGGCAACAGCTGGGGGCACAAGGAAGACAAGGGAGAAGGAATCGAATATTCATAGTTCAGCGTGTTAAGTTTGGAATGCCTAATCAAGTGAGAGTTGACACCAAGGAACCCAAAGTCGATGTTTAAGTAACTTGCCCATGATCATACACAGCGGGTACATGTTCTAGTATTTGAAATTCAGTCCTTCTCAATCCAAAGCGAATGCAAATTTGGAGGGGAACTCCGAAATTATGGTATTCATCTTGTAGCCACAGCTTAGAGTCAGCCTACTTGTTAGCCAAACACAGAGTCAGTCTTCTCTGTATCATTCCAGATACTCGCTGAGTGGTATTACAGACAAAAAACACAAAAATAATGAAAGCATTGTCATAGGAAGTTCATTCTCAAATTTGCTTAATGTTAAAAATCACTTAGCACTAAGTCCATATTCACGATGGACTTAGGCAAGTGAAATTCAATTGCAAGACTTTGAAGATCTTCAGAGAGAAATTCACTAACAAGGATAAATGGTCTAAATATAACTTTGATTGGATCCTGGAACAGAAAAACAACATTAATGGAAAAACTGTTGAAATCCAAAAAGAGTCTGTAATTTAGTTAATAGTACTGTACCAATGTTTATTTCTTAGTTCTGAGAAATGCAGCATGATTTTGTGAGATGTTGATGCTAGGGAAAGAAGACTAAAGAGCATATGGGAACTCTCTGCAGTATCTTTGCAATTTTTGTGCAAATCTAAAATTATTTCAAAATAAAAGGTTAAAATAAACAAAAGGATATTGATGTATCTCATGGAACGTAAGTGTTTGGAATGCCTCACGAGGAACTAGAACCATACAAAAATTAAATAATGCTGATGATTGTAAACAAAATGTTCAACTTCACTGGCAGTTGAATAAAACACAAATAATGAGATATAATGTGCTTCCTATGAAATCAATCAATTTATAATGACAACCAATACTGAGTAGATTTGGGGAAAATTATCTCTTTCTATGCGTGAGGAATATTCACTGTATCAGGATATTTATATTACAGCAAATAACAAACTTACCTCACAGCGAGAAAAGAGGATATTTTTCAGTCCAGGTAGCTAAAAATTTCCAAGTTAGGTCAATCTTTGAGTGAGAACTAGCCTCAGTGTACAAAAATCCAGATTCTTTATGCCTTATCTTTGCTTTGGTGGTGTTATCTTAACCCTAAAGTTAACTCCAATACACAACAACTCCCATAGCTGTATTTTTTCGCCTTTCCATCAAGAAGCCAAGAAATGATCTTCCTATTAGTCCTGAAAATGTAAATATCTCTCACCTCAATGGCCAGAATTGAATTATGTGTCCATTCCTGAGTCATTCACTGTGACCCAGGAAATGACTTTATGGATGGGGCCAATCCCTCCAATTCCTTCTGGATGAGAGTATCAGAGGGAGGGTCCATCAAAGGAAATAGAAAATACTATTTCCATGAAGGAGGGGTAGGAATTGATTTTTTATAGAAGACTTATTAAGACTGGAGAATTATTTACAATAGAGAATTTCAAATACTTCCAGGTTTTTTTTTTTAATTTGTTTCAAATAATCAAAGTTGTACAACAAAAGGAAACATGAACAAAAAGTTGTCCTGGAATTTTATGCATTGATAATTTGAAATAATCTAAATTCCCAGAAGTTTTATGTTTACTACTCAAGTTATAATGCACTGTCATGCAGCCATCAAGTATGGTATATTCAAAAGATACTTACTGATATATGAATAAAAGTAATACTGCATGGGTGAGTTCAACGAATAATTGTTGATGGCTACAATGTGACACTGGACTGTCTATACAGAACAGACAAAGACACCTGATCTGCTGGAATTAAGTGAAAAAATAATATTACAAAAAGAATATGAATCAATGTTTTAAATAGCAACACTCTCAAAAGCATATACACACAAATATCTATAAAGTACCAATGTTTTCATAAGCTTCTACACACAAATGTCTATAAAGTGATACCTCACTACATTAAGAGTAGTTTGACTGGTAGTTTAAATGGGATATTTTTGTTCTTTCTTGGTCCTAGAGTTGTCTGCCATATCAAAAATATATACTTCCTGTTAAACCAGAAAATAAGTAACAAATTTGCTATTTTTTAAAAGAGTGGATACTGGCTTATATTGATGTCTTGGTATTTGCAAAACACCTGTTAACTGTTTAATTCAGTTCCTTTAACTCTGACATAGCTGAGGGTTGGGTAGTGAGAGAGAAAGAAAAAGGAGGATGTTGAACTTATTTTTCTACACTGACATCTGATTCCTCCTAATTTGCTTAAATTGAACCCTTCTTATATCGAATCTCCTTCATTTTAGTAAATGTCGATGCTGGATTTCTATTTCCCAAGACAGATTGCTATTTTTAGATTTATGAAAAATCAAGATTGGATACAAGGAGTGGACATTACCTATTTTTGTTATCAAAGATATGATTGCATAGAGAATTATTATTTCACATTTCAGAATTCCCACAGTATGACTTTTGTCATGTATTAAAAATAATTCTAATACTGCCCAAGACATTCTGTATTAACCTTAGTGTGTGAATTCCAAAACTATTCCCAGAGCCAAGATGTTTTTAAAGAAGTTTCCCATGAGAAAACATAGCATTTGACTTTTGGTGATATGAACAAAATAAAATGTCCAGTCAACCGACTTTTCTGTTTTAATTACCTACGACCATATCATCAGTGGTAACAACATCCTTGGCATGTATGGACTAAAGGTAAGAGCTTTGAGGAAGTCTGTTCTATAGAACTAATTCCTATACACAGTCCCTATGACATATGAAGTTGAATGTGCTCAACCTTAACCTTTCAGGGTTGAACAATTGGTCAAACAAGACTATAAAGCTTCGTTGGAATTTGTTGAGTGAGTGATGAGTGAACCAAATTGATTCCCAGGAGTGTCATAATTAAGTTACTAGTCATTCACGTATTGAACAAAAATCTCTGAAATCCCCGTATAATTGGGAAAATTTTAAAGAGGTCTCATGCATGTGAGTTATTCTCTGAATGCTCACATCCTGGTCTGAAGAAGAAATGACTCCTTCCTAACTCCCTGAAGAGTCTCTGCAGAACTGATCTAAGATTTATTCCAGAAAGAAACAAGAAGAATTTGCTCATTAGATCTTCAACACTTCTTCTTTCACTATTTTTTTAAAAACCATTTAAAGAATCTTGATTCATCAGAAATATTGTATCAGGTATGTCAATTATTTTCATGAATAGGACTACCAATGAAGACATACAAGTATCAGATACTTCTCATTTTAAAATGTCTTTGTAGATCTTTGATAAAAATAGATTTTTATATATAAAATATCCATAATCACTTAGTATGGATGACTGCTCAAAATACATGGACTGAACCCAACACTTTCCAGAAAATTTATTCATTTATAACAAATCAAGGAATTCTGATTTTCCATAAGAGAGTTAACTTCTTTTGGAGCAAGGAATTATTAAGTGACAGAAGCCAATGACAGGCCAATATCTGTTTGACGGCTGATGTTTCCTGGAAAGAAAAAGAAAGAAAGAAAGAAAGAAAGAGAAAGAAAGAAAGAAAGAAAGAAAGAAAGAAAGAAAGAAAGAAAGAAAGAAAGAAAGAAAGAAAGAAAGAAAGAAAGAAAGAAAGAAAGAAAGAAAGAGAAAGAAAGAAAGAGTAGGAAAGGAGGGGAAGGAGGGAAGGAGGGAAGGAGGGGAAGGAAGGAAGGAAGGGAAAGAAGAAGGGAGGGAGGAGAAGAGAGGGATGGGAAGGGAAGGGAAGGAGATAAAGAGAGAGAGTGTGTGTGGGAGGCAGGGAGGAAGAAATTAGAAATAATATCAGGCATTAACATATTAAAATTATTCCTAGCCAGATTAATAGTTTATAAATTTTATTAATATACTTTATGACTTTCTCAAAGATTTTAATCTTTAATAATCTATAATCTCAAATGAGATCTGGAGAACAAATTTAAAGACTCTTAGGCACTTTCCAAAATCAAAGGTCATAGAACAATAGCAGTAAAGTCTTTTTTTTATTAAAAAATTTTTTTAACATTTACTCATTTTTGAGAGACAGAGAGAGACAGAGTGCAAGTAAGGGTAGGGCAGAGAGAGAGGGAGACACAGAATTCGAATCACGAGGCAGACTCTGAGCTGTCAGCACAGAGTGCAATGTGGGGCTCGAACTCAGGAGCTGTGAGATCATGACCTGAGAGAATTTGGACACTCAATGGACTGAGCCACCTATGCTCCCCAGCAACAAAAGTCTTAAATGTAGTTTTTAAATTATTCTGCAGAATATCCTAACAATACTGCTCAACTGTTTATCTACATGTAAACATAGAAACACACAGTTGACATTCATGGCTCAGTACTAAGTAATTCATTCAGCAGAAAACCGCAAAGAGCTTCTAGTACCTAATACAAATCACAGTGCACAAATAAGAATTAAAACCAGAAAAGAACATGGGGCACCTGGGTGGCTCAGTCTGTTAAGCATCCAACTTTGGCTCAGGTCATGATCTTGCGGTTCATGAGCTCAAGCCCTGAGTTGGGCTCTGTGCTGAAAGCTCAGAAACTGGAGCCTGCTTCCAATTCTGTGTCTCCCTCTCTCTCTGCACCTTCCCCACTAGTGCTCTGTCTGTCTCTCAAAAATAAATAAAAACATTAAAAAATAATAATAATAAAACTGGGGGAAAAAAAGAGTCTACTCTGGTAGTTAAAATTCAAAAATTTGCTGCTGTAACAGAATATGCTACTTGACGACAAAACGTACAACTATTTGGCTTCAAGATCAAGAAATAGAATATACTAATTAAATCAATAATCTTAGGTAAGCAATGCTAAATCCACCAGATTGAGTATCATTCCTGGCCTGTGAAGGGCAGATGAAACGGTCCTGGCCTTGATCTTCAGGAAATCACACTCTAGGGCAGTTCAAGTTAATCTGGATTTTGCACTGGGAATTATCAAATTCTGCTATTTATAAGGTCTCCTACCCAAAAGTATATTTACTATAACACTAGTAAAAGTTGAACTTGAGGATCTTTCAAGGGCCCTGAATGGAGTCTAGTAATATATTTACAGGGTATTTGTTTTTGATAATTTAACTGCAACCAGATAAGATCCCTGTTTCATTTCACACGGACTCCTCTCCATCATATTTCCCCTCACACCAGGCAGTGTTGGAGTGGCCATTGGCATTGTGAGGATCTGGCTAGGAGGATTTGCCCTCAGGGATTCCTTTAGTTTTGCCTTGGTGGGCTATGTTCATGTATTCCGCACTTACTCTCAGGTAAGGTGAATACTTATTAACCATCTCAGTGTACAAATGATGTGTGCGAGAACTACCTTCCTGCTCCAAATTACCCAACATCAAGTCGCCAAGATATGAGACACAAAAGTCATGATACAAAATGTCCTATGGCACCTGGCGCTGGAAATACGTAAGTAATGAAGGAGAAACAGAATTATTCAGTTTATCTGTGATCTGATAAATGGACTTCAGATGAATTCATGCATACATCTAATCTAATAACATGGCCACGTGGTTTTAAATTATTCCTACAAAAACAATTTCAAAGTATATAATCCTAATAATGTGAACACAAGAGAATAGGAAAGTTTATGGTTCTGTTCCTAGCATGAACTTCTATTCAGCCACATTAAAAGGTAAAGTAATGATGATCTAATAGTATGTGCCAAGAAGCTATTGTAAGTTATTTTTACTATACAAAAGGATATTGAAATATAGGCTTATAAACTCATCCTTAAGGGTATATTATGCCTTCAGGTATTAACTAACACTAGTAAGCAGACATTCTCCAAAGCAAAACATTTAAAAGCAAACACACAGAGTAAGAAAATAAAACTTCCTCTAAAAGCACAAATGTTTTATGATATCAGTAAATTATACATACTCTAGATTATCTTGATACCTTCCATTATATATTTATAAAGCACATAGTATGTTAATATTTGTAGCTAATATTTACATTCTACCAGGCACTGTTCTACGCACTTTCCATACATAAATGGATTCTCAAAGCAAACCTATGGGCAGTATTATCATTAGCTCATTTTACAGAAGAGGAATCTGAGTAACTTGCCTTGCCTGACATCACCTAGCTAAGAACAATACGGACTTGAATTTGAGAACAACTCCTTTCCTGACTGGTATTCATCTTCCCCTTCCCTGTCCACCCCTCCTCTCATTGCACTTCTCACTTTCTAGAATAAGAAATGAAGGAAATAATGACAAGTCATGGAATCAGTAGAAAATACTCCTACGTTGAAAAGGATGGACTTTTTTTATGAATCAAACATATTTTATTTCTCAACACCAATAATAATATAGTCATAGAAAGAGATTTAATACAAAAAACATTTTAATTCATCTTTTTGTGAATTTTGTTTTTTATCGAAGAATAAGTGATATACAGTATTGCAAAAAGATAGTTTAAATTAAAAAAAATAGATCACCCATGGTCTACAATGATATAGACAAACTTCTTTGTCATCTTTCTCCCCCAGTGGGTAGATTTCTTCTAGCTATGCAAGGAACTCAGCTTACCTTGAGATTTTAGTTTCAGCTCCACACTTGGCATGGCCATGATCTCCTATCCCCACACAGCTAGAACAACTCAAGTTAGGGAATGCATGAATGACGGATAGGGAACATGAATTTGGGGAGAGAATGATGAAAAACTAGTGATTTTAAAATTGTATTCTTTGGGTTAGAGGCTGTCTAGATGCTCTCTGATCTGTTGCTTCTTCCTAGGCAATCAGGAAAATGCCAGTTCCCAGCCATCCTTTGCATCAGGCTGAGACCCTGTGAGGAGTTTCCAGTGAATGAGACGTGGAAAGGGGAGGAGACGTACACCCCCAGGACTGGCCCTGAAACCACCAGGGGCCTTTTTCTTACTCTCCCTCTCCTCGTTCTCAGAGGCTGGTGGCACTCAATGGAAGAAGGGTGGACTCCTGGATTACTGCCTGAAGGAAACCAACAAAAGTGTTGCTTGGCCCTCATGAGAATGGATGTCAGTAGGGAATTAACTTGTCTGATGTTAAGTTACCAAGTTTTGAGGGTTGCTGGCATTAATTATCCAGACAAATATAGTCCCTTTATAGCCGTTTGAAACACAGATTTTTAAGGGACATGCTCAAATATATAGTAAATCCAAAAGGTGACCTTACTAGAGTAAAAATATGTTCATGATTAAGCTGAAAAATCATTTGTAGAGTCTTACTCGTAAATTTATGAATCAATTTTTATTACTGTTTACTCTAAGACATTAAAATTTTGATGATAATGATTCTGGAGGCTGTACAATTTGTTTGTGCAGTAGCTACCCCCAAAATGTTCACTGATAAAAATAGTGGCTTTTTTGAATCTGAAGTAAATGTTGAAATCCTTGAGTCGATATCAGAGAAAGCAGTGAAGATGAATCCCTACCCGTTTCTACATGGATTTTACACTGGCCAAGGTATGTAGAAATGTGGGCACCTCCCTTTATATTCTTTAGAGAAGAATTAATATAAATGCTGTCAAATGCATCCTGTGATCTGGCTAACATTTCTAACTAATGTTTATCATTTGGGAATATACATATATGTGTGTGTTTCTAACAAAAACAAAATGTTTAAAACTGAATTCATCTTTTATTGGCATTTTTATATATTACAATATCTAGAATTTACTGGTTCTGGATTTATTTATTTATAGGAATTTTATTTAAATTTGAATTCAAAATGAAAACTACAAATTTCTCATTTTGTTTTTCTCACATATCACTATGACAGGGTAATTGTTTGAAAGCTGCGTAACATTTGACATTGTTGGCAGTTATATTTTATTCTTTGGCAAGACGTTCTTAGGTTGTTTTGTAATGTTACAGAATTTCCTAATTGGGAGAGAATTAAAAGAACATCATTTTAAGACTGCAGAAACAAAGGCACAGCTAAATTAATTGCCTTGCTGCAAGCCTTAGAAACACCCAGTGACAAATCTGGGAAGAGAATCCAGTGTCTTGTTTCCCTCTTTTTCTCTCCTGGTTGAAGTATCCTTGTAAATATATTTACTTTGAAACTTATACATAATCGTCATCTTTGAGAGCAACTTTACACATTCAAAATGTCTTGCACATTTTCTTCTTTGGGGAATTTTTCTAAATAAAAATAATTCCCGCTAATAATTCCCTTAAGTGTATAATTGTAGAAAGCGATTGTAGAAATCAAGTATCATTTCCTAATAGAATTCCAGAGTCATGAAATCTTTAATTTCGATGAAAGAGCTCCTAATTGTTTTTGCCCTTTTCACAGCAAAAGTGTCATGATTTAATATTAGGATGATATGTGAGCTTGCAAACACAATGCTCACTGTAACAAGAAACAAGCTGGATTTTGTAAGCCAACGTGTGCAGAAGTTCTTCTACAAGAGTTTCAAGTTAGAATCCTCAAAATCTCTCATACTCAGAAGCTGTTTAATTGTCATCTGAATGTAATTTTTTCTACAGTTCAACACATTGCATTTTTTTGGCTGCAGAATGAATGATTTCAGCTATTTTATCATTAAATCAACATATGTTTAAACCACTTTCTAGTTTTTAGTGATGAGGTTACCCAAGGAATGAAAATATCTTCCATATTAAAGAAAACAAGTTAGGGGGTTTAAATTTTTATTTCATGGGCTAAACTAATTTGTATCTTCAAATAATAGTAGTTTAATAAATCGATGAAGGGATTTTTGTCAGGTAAGATACATCTGTTTCCTATCTCTTGGGATCACTGTCTTTTGTTGACTGTTATCTATGATCTTGAAAAGCTTGGTTTCATAGATTTTTGTCTGTATCTGTCTTATTGCTTCAAGGGGAGGGTAAATATGATCCCTACTACTTTTTCTACACTGGAAGAAAAGTGTTTGAACTGATTTTAACACGAAAGGATTCTTGAAAAGTTTTTGGAAGAGAGAAAGCACTGCTGAGGCAATTGTAGATGACGACACACCAGCCATTGTGGAATGGCATAGAAAATAATGAATGAATATTTCACTGATTTACTGTTTAACCCAAGCACAGGGAAAATAATTCAGTCTACTCCAGAAATTATGTGGAAATTGACCATATTCTTTTCAGTCAGCGTAGGGTAATTTTTCTGCAGAAACAAAGCTACCCCTCAAAATGTTATGTATTGGTCCGTCACATACATGTTATGTATTGGAACAGCCTGCATCTGGGCTTTCTAGTTTGATAGTCAAGGTTAATCCAGAAAGTGCTGAAACTTCAAAACTTTATTGCCTCTGGTCAGATACGGCACACATCATGTTCACCCATATTTTATCGACAAAAGCTAGTCACATCCTATTCTTGTGTTGATATAGGACCCTCTGGGAAGGGGGGACCCTATATGTAAGCCTCCTGAATGTTTTCAATAGTAAAACCTATCCACCATGTTCAATAAATATAAATTAGTGGATGCTCAATAAAAACAAAAAACTAATGGTTCTTAACCTCTTTTGGATTCTTCAGAAGTTCTCACAGAAAAATACAAATATGTAACAAGTATGGATATTTTTCATACAGTAATATCGTAGGCTTTGTAAACTCCTGTAGTTTACCCAAGGACCAAAGGCCATAGACTCTAGGTTAAAAACCTCTGATTATATAGCTTTGATGTTCTACATCTTTGGGGCCAGGAAAAATCTTAGGTTATTTTAAATTTTACAGAGAAGAGAGGTCATATTTTGAGAAAACCAGAATGCACTCCAATATGATCGATTATAAATTCTAATCTGCTTGTAAACATATCAAAATATTCCAGGGAATAAATATAAATGAATATGTTCAATATTTGTAATACATGTGAATTAAAAAGTCATTTAATATACCTGGCCTTATGCTTTATTTTCAGAAGTATTGGTTGAAACCATCTTAACAAAAATATTCTTTAGGCTGAAAAAAGTTTGCTAAACTACATTTGAACTTTCAACCCACTCATTTGATTGGGCCTGTGAGAATAACAAAACACCTGTTGGTCAAAGACTGTTACTTCTGTTTCTTTTAAGAAATCTTGCCAGATTTGTCAGACTGTGAGACTACACATGCTCCATTAAAAGTCAGAGAATACCATAACAACACTGAAATAAGAAATGAAAGAAGTATTGTTTCATTTATGTTTTGAAGAATTAAAAAGAAACTAAATCGAGAACAAAAAATACCAAAAAGACCAAAGAGTAAAGTATTTCTGTTTAGGGGACAATTTTATCCATCTCATTTTGTATGTGAGATGTATATGTTTATATTGTTATCATCATAAAGTATATGAAAATAGGTGAGAATATATTTACTGGTCTAATAAAAGAGTATTATTTTTATGTTTATTATATTTACTTAGATTTGGATTATTTGAAAATTATAATTTTGTATCTAAAAAAGATAAACATGGACCACAAATTGTCTTAGGGTTTTTTAGAACAAAGTCAGAAAGCAAATTAATAAAGAAAACACAATAGAATAACGGAACACTGTAACAACTAGAGTTTCAATACTCAAAATAGAAAAATTTTAGGCACATGTGTTTACAAGGGAACTATTTTCAAAAGCCTAGGCAGAGAGTGGGATAAACCACGGGAACACCGAAGCACTCAGAGTTAGTACCACTAAAGCCCATTACTCAGAAGCCCAAAAGACAGAGGTAAGAGCAGGTGGTGGAAACAAAAACCAGAGTCTTGCAAGGAAATTTGCCTAAAGCAAAGCACTGACTTTTGGTGGATGGGCACCATCATCCCAAGGTGATGGCCCAGGAAGGAAGGAACCAATGCCAGGACCTTAGTGACCTTACTCTCCTGCCTCCGTCTGATCTGCCAGGGCTTCCCTTTGGTAAAACCCAGCTGGAAAACCCAGAAATAAAGGAAATGGAACTTGAAGAGCAACTGGAAGGACTCTGGCCCAAATATCTAGGTAAAAAATTTGAGGATTTTATTTTATTTTATTTTATTTTATTTTATTTTGTTTTAAATATTTATTTATTTTTGAGAGAGAGCACAAGTAGGGTAAGGACAGTGGGGTGGGGAGGAGGGGAGACACAGGATCTGCGGCAGGTTCTGCATTGACAGCAGCAAGCCCGATGTGAGGCTCAAACTCACAAACTATGAGATCGCCATCCAGGTGCCCCAAGAATTGGAAGATTTTGAAATATGAAATAATGTGATCATGAGTGGTTTATACTCCAGATATATCTTTTAATTGCAAACTAGCATTAAATTTTATCTGATCGTTATTTTACTCTACCTCTCTCATAGGGAAGAAGGAGGGATGAAGAGATGGAACAAGACGCCTCAGAGACTTCTAGTCTCCACCTCTATAAATTCCTCACAGCAGGATTCCACACTTATAAATCATTTTATCCTAAATGCCTAGCAAGTATTTAGCACACAATAAATATTTATTGAATTAATGTAATGAATACGTGAATGAATCATGTTTAAATGGGAAGGAACTGATGTAAATAAATCCCAAAAGTAAAAATGGAAATCTATATAACACAGATTGTTAATCCTAAATGTAACTCCAACTGTGGTTTCTCGTAAATCTATGTGAAACCCAGATACTTTAATTCTCTAACACCCCGGCCTAGGTTTCAAAATTATTCCTTTAGGTAATCTCATACAAGTCTCTGCATATCTAAACATACAACAGGCCCTATGTTTTCAATTTATTTTATGTTACGATGGTTCTTGAAATATATCATTACTAATTCCTCAGGTTTTTTTTGGGTGTTATATTGTAACATATTAATCTCTAAATGAAAACAGGATGATTTGTTGGAATGAATTGGTACTCACTCAGGCCACCCCAGAGAAATAAATCTCAACGCTTTCAGGAGAAGCGGGGGAGCCTTGTTCTTTTGGCCTCAACTTGGCTCACCCAGAGAGTGATCATCTTTAAATAGCATAAGTAAAAATCAAAGTCCCTTAGAGACGCAAAACGTGTAGCTAAATCTATTTCCAAGTCAGTTTTCACTTGATTGAAACCACTGCCCCTATGTAATTTACTCCCAGAAAGCCTATATCCTCAAACTAATCATGAAGTCATTCTACTCAGTCCTTGACTTTTCCTTCTCTCTTTTTTTCTTCTATACCAGGTATAAAGCATTCTCAAGTGACATAAACAATTGTATGGAAAAAGGAGGAAGGCCAAAGCATATGCATAATCCTCCAGCTTCTTGATAGACTTTATGATATAATCTGACAGGCTTTTTTTCAAATTTTATGCTTTCTATCTTGAACATAGATATGACAAAAATGTCTCCTGTGTAATAGATGATGAAGGAAAAATTAAAGAAAAAGGGAAAAGGTAAAGGGAGGAAGGAAAGAAGGGAAGGAGAAAGAAAGACAGAGAGAGAGAATTTTCTTCTACTTATCTATTTGTAATTCTTGAATCAGATGCTTCAGACCCAAGTAAGTAACAAAGAAAAAAATGGAAAAAGATGTGCCAGAGAAACAATACATGTCACCTCAAGTCTTCCAGAACCTTAAGTAGATCATGTTCACAGTTTGATAGACTCTAAACTAGAAAGAAAAAGTGGCTTTCATAATGCAGAAAGATCTTACTGACTCAGGTGAACTTTAAGACAAAGACAAAGGGATTCAGGAGAGAAGATGTAAATTCCGTATAAAGAAAGGCCATGGGCTTTTGAGTCAGAATACGTGGGTTTCAGGGTAACTATGACTTCAAATGTGTCTTTAGACAAAGAAAAAAAGGACTCTGATCAGTAAGTGGCCATAATATGAGCTAAAAACAATTGCTAAGAAGTTTCTCTTGGAACAAAGAGAACTTCCGTGGTTGCTTGGTAAGAAGACATTTTTTTTTTTTTTTTGATGCAGGAAATAAAGACAGTGAACAATAAATAAATAAGATTGGTATACGTAACCTATAAGGATCCTTCCAACTCTTCCACACTGTCCCAAGGACTCTGAGGTCTGGTTAAGTTACTGCTTTGAATCAAAACATTCATCTACGGAAAGCTGCATTCAGCAATCAACCAGTGTACAGCTACCAGTCCCATAAAGCAATTCAGTGCAGTTCATTGTCAAAGGGTACATTTTGACGACTAGTTTATCTTAGTGGTCACAGTATGAAATTATATTGTTTAAAACTAAACATTCTTTGTATGATTGAGGTTTTAATGGTGGGAATTTAATGACATAATTTTTTTAGTTTTTTTTTACATGTTTTCAACGATACACGTGTCCTAGGATTTGTCAGATGCTTAGATGAGTAGAACATAGTGGAAAGAAAGAAGAAACACAAGATGAGAATGTCAAAGTAGTTGAGGACTAGATAATACAGGCCACGCTGAGGTTTGATAAGAAATTGTATTTTAGTCCCAGAGCAACACGAAGCAATTTAAAAGGTTTAAAAGAGGAATGTATGGTTTGAACTATTATCTCCATACAGTTTTGGGTCTATTGACTAATGTGGTGGACTAGAAATTTTATAAGGAAAATAGCAAGAATCTTGTCTTTTTTTAACATAATGCCTTATGTTAGATATATGTAGATATCCGATTCTTGCTGAACTAATTAAACTGTCTTTAGAGTTGATTAATAGTGGTTATAGTAGGCATCACCCTTCAATGGTCCCTCCTAATATAATCCTCTTCTTTTGAGCATAGACAGAACCTGTGACTTGTATCTAACCAACAACATATGGAATATTCATGGAATATCATTTCCATGAATAAATTAGATAAGATTATAACGTCCATCTTGTCAACAGACTCTTTGCGTTGCCTTCTTGATTCATTCGCTGTGAGTCAAGCAAGTCATGGCAAGACGCCATGTTGGAGATACCCACATGGCAAATTATAGCCAACAGCTAGCTAGAACCGAGACTTTCAATCTAACAGTTCTTTTAAAAAAATGAATTCTGCCAGTTTTTCAATCCGGAAGTAAATCCTTATTCAGTCCCACTTTCAGATGAGACTTCAGCCCTGGCTGACATCTTGACTGCACACTCCTGAGGGACCCTAACGCAGAGAAACCAGAGAAGCCATGCCCAGACTCTTAAGCCACAGAAGCTGTACAATAATAAATATGTTGTTTAAGCCAATACATCTGTAGGAATTTATTACACAGCAATAGATAAATAGTATTATGAAGAAGATGTACTCAATTCACACTAACTCATTCTTTTCTGAGAATGATTTTTACATACAAGTGTAAGTGTTTGGGCTAAGAGACCAGACACTCTGGCCACACTATTAGTTAATTCATGGGTAGTTTCCTGACCTGAACTAGGCCATTTGGAATCTGTCTCCCAAGAATTTAACACTTGGAAAAGAGAGATAATAGGGTGGAGTTCAGTCACATTACTAGGGCCCCTCTAGAAAAAAGGTTGAAGAACTCCTAGTGGTGAGGGCGCAATACAAAAAGACCATATTTATGCCAATGGCAGTGGAAAAGTAGGTGGATTGCAAAAACATCTGCTACAGATTTAAATTTAAAAAACTAGAATTTATCTATACAGCCTTTTAAGATCATAATATAGGTGTGAGAAAGTAAGTTCAGAAATGTATAGTCCTATAGCCCTAACCTTTTATTTTATATTAGGGGAAGAGTAAAGTCAAATTTGTGGATAATAATTTTGTGTCAACTGTTTTCATTGTGGACCATGAACTTTGGGAATACAGGATGTAGATACATGTGCTAATCATGGCATGTGGTTAAAAAATTTAACCAGTGAGGAGCGCCTGGTGACACAGTTGGTCAAGTGTTCAACTCTTGATTTCAGCTCAAGTTGTGCTCGCACTGTTCATGAGATCGAGTCCCACTTTGGGCTCTGCCCTGACAGCCTAGAATTTAATTGGAATTCTCTCTCAAAATAAATAAATAAACTTTAAAAAAGCAATCAGTAATAAGAATTTGAGCTGGAAGTAGAGAATGACTAAAATTATAAGAGGATAATATTCAAAATGCAGTGGTACTTTTTTATGTTTCAGAATATGGGAAATACAGGAAGGATAAGTAGTGATAAAAACCCATCTCTTTGTTCATAAAATAAATACACTAGACATAATGTATCCTAACGTCCTTTAAAGTTATAATTTTTATGACCCTACAAAGAACTCACTATAAAAGGGGAAATAAATGAATAAATAAATAAATAAATATAAAGTGAGAAAATTCTATCTATACTGCTGCCATTCCAACTTATTTCAGAAGAGGGCAGCACTATGGAAAAGATGGAAGATGCAACACCTTGACCTTTCTTTCTTAGTTCTTAGAAACCCAGTTATATTAAATATCATAAATAAACCAGTTTAAAATAAAGAGATGCTTTGATGCAAGAAAAACTCAGATAATACATTTATAAATCTGGAGGTGGGTGGCATACACAAAGGTAGAAACTTGAATTATTATTTACTATGATTGATAATTAATCCCATGACATCCATCATCACAATCACAAATACACAAAAATTGCCAACAATCTAGTAGAGACTGAAATTAATATCAATTTCCTTTCTAAAAAGAGTGCTATTCTTGGTTCATAGTTAGGCATAAAACGATAACTCAAAAAGTCAATGTTTATTCAAGACACCAGGAGGCAACAGTCATTCTGAATGTAGAAACTGTAACCTAATTAGCATGGCATTCCTCATTGGGTGGTGAGTGCATGGAAATTTGAATAGCTACTTTCCTTGTCTTAAATGTGTATTCATGATCACAAGAGATGGAGAAACTGACTTGTAAAGTTTGAATAAGATGCAAGATTGTTTTTCTGTGTGGTCTCTCTTCTTGAAGTCTAATTTAAACTATTTACAGAATCTACCAAAACATAGCAAGGGACAATGGTGGAACTCTGAATTATTTCAAACCCTTCTTGTTTCACCCCTCAAGCTATACATGGACATAACCACGAAGACCTAAATTGTGCCCTTAACTGCAGAGAGGATGCCTTACAGAAAGCCTCATGTGTGAATTTATAATAGAATTTGACCCAATATCCTGTGTTAGGCAGATCCAGTTTGTTTGTCACATTTATCTGGTTCAATAGCCATTATCTTAACTGTCATTTGTTAGCGTGTCTATGAGCATACTCTGAAAAAGACTAGTTAGGTAAAACATTTTAAAAAGAAGAGATATTAAGAATTTATTCAGTTTGAGGATATTTTTCTATTGTGTATGAGTGTGTATGAATTTTAATCATCTGTATTTCATATTATACAAATACATTTTACTGGCAGGTAACTGTTTTAGGATATCCACATATTTAAGGGATCCATTGCTCATATGACCCGAGAAAAGAAAAATAATTAAAGAACAAAAGAATGCATCTGTAATATAATTCAAATATAAAATTTGTGAGGCAGAATCTGACTATAATTTATGACTACCACTTCTCAAATAGCTATGCCTTGGGAAAATGTCCCATATGCTATCCATGGCTATATGGATATAATAAACGTAGTTTGATTTATATAAAAAGTTCATTTGGGGACACCTAGGTGACTCAGTCGGTTAAACATGCAACTCCCGATTTGGGCTCTGGTCATAATCTCATGGTTTGTAAGTTTGAGCCCTGCAGCAGGCTCTGTGCTGACAGTGTGGGGCCTACTTGGGATTCTCTCTCTCTCTCCCTCTCTCTCTGCCCCTCCCCAACTCTTGCTCTCTCTCTTTCAAAATAAATATTAAAAAAAAAAGTTCATTTAGTCTGCTCTAAAATAAAATAGCTAAATCATCTGTATAACAGCAAAATTGCAGACTGGTGAATATAAAGATACTGGACTAGAATTCAAGAGACAAAGAGTTAGACTAGGGCTGGAAAATAATTTCAACTCAAGTACCAGTTCCAAATTACATAGCACCTACTTAAAACACTTGGATGAGAAAGAGTTATGGACTACAGCTGGGTTCGGCAGGAAAAATATTGGTTAGCAACTTATATCATAGGTAGGTATGGAAGGAAGTATGTTTGGGGATGGACGTGTGGAATCTCTGTCCTCAGCAATATTGCTGAAATCAGGACTCCAACTTAAGCCCTAACCTCTTTGTAGAATGGGATTGAGGGGCGGGGTGTGCCTCTAATACTTTTTGATCTCTTTATTTTTTTTCTAGTTCTTTATCTCTAGTTCTTTTATCTCTGAAAAGAGTAGAGTATGTGGAAATAACCACATTTTTCTATTTAAAAACTGTTTTATTCAAAAATGGTTTTAACATTCAGTGGGATGACCACAAACATTGAAAGAGAAAATTTGGGCTGCCCAAGCCATGCACAAACTAATTTGCAAAACAGCTGGAATTCTGCTTCGGCAAACCATTGCTTTTATTTAAGCATGGACAGGAACCAGGATTAGGCAGTTGGAGAGAATATTAATTTAGACACACTGTTGCCGGGTAACCTTTCCCTACTTTGGAGAAGATCTTCACAAGTTCTAACAAATGCGAAGGAAATAATTTTCTCTTCACTCTCTGTTATGAGAACATGAATTGAAAGGTGAATTCAAACCCAAGCTGAACAAACAACAAAACGAAACAAAATCAAGCCAAATAGCAGGGAAAGCCCTCTGCTCGGCAGAGCCTCCAGTTCACTCGCGGAGACCTTTGGTCAACAGTGGCAGGAAATCCAAAGAAGATATTTATGAAAGCTCTAATCATTTTCCTTTTTAAAATTTTTTAATGTTTATTTATTCTTGAGAGAGATAGAGCATGAGCAGGGGAGGGGCAGAGAGAGAGGGAGACACAAAATCAGAAGCAGTTTCCATGCTCTAAGCTGGTCAGCACAGAGCTCGACACAGGGCTCGAGCTCACGAACTGTGAGATTGTGACCTGAGCTGAAGTTGGATGCTCAACCCACTGAGCCACCCAGGCGCCCCACTTTCCTTTTCAAGTAGATTGTTACTCACACGAAGTCCTTAGGCCTACTAAGAGCGAGACAAGCCATATTCTCTGGAGATCTTCTGACTCAGATGCAAAATTTTACCTCTAAGGTAAGTTTAAATGGTGATGAATAATACTGGGAGATTTGTGACAGGGGAGAAAATTGCACTCAGGTGTTTTGTATCTTATTAAAATATTTTTTTGTACACAGTTTTCCTAAAGTTCCTTTGGAGAAGACTGCTACTTTTCATCAAAATGCATCCCTCCTTTCTTTCACAGCAAGAAAACTGAAGCTGGGCACACCCTGTGGCAGAAAAGGTACCTCCCAGCCAGGCCTGTGGTCTGACCATAGACATCAGTTCTCTGTACCACAAAGTTAGCAGAGGCGACGCAAGCCACTTCCTGCTCTGGACCTTGTTTTAACCTTGGACATGTGTGATGTTTCTCCCTTCCTGTAAACTGGCATGCACACACACACCTGTAACCCAGATTTTACCATGCAAATGAGGATAACGTTCTGGGGAAGGACGGAGCGATAGGAGAAGAAGGGACGTGAGTCTCTGAATGACAATATGAAGCAGAGATACACCCAAAACCTGGATTGTTTCCTAAAGATTCTTATGTGAGAGAGGAGAAAATTAATATTTTTCCTTAAGCCACGGTATTTGGGAAGCTCTATTGTAGCAGGTAAAGTGAGCACTAAAATATTCCCTGCAGATATTTTCACATTTATTTTGCAATATCGTGTATATACATACACATGTATATGTATACACACACATATAATAAAACAGTGACCATCCCTGTACCCTTCACTCATGATAAATGAAACATTGCCAATATGATTACTGATCATAATGATCAATATTGATTTACCAATCAAAATTCTGTCTTTCCCCAACCTCTGAAGTAAATATCTAGTAATCTTGACTTTGATGCTTATTATTCCTTGACATGTTTTAATATTTTACTAAGGATGTATGTTCTCTTAAACAATATCTGAATGTTTTATAACACTATATAAATTTTATCTGTAGCAGCTGGGAATCTTAGTTGCAAATACAAAAGAATCTACTGTGGTTAGTTTAAACAGAAAAGGATTTTATTATAGAATATTAAATAACTCATAGAATCTCCAGGATTCTCACAAGGCAGTCTGAAACTACACACTTCAACCACATCCCAAAAGGTTCTCTGATGAAAACATCAAGGCTTCTAATCAGCAACTGTGAGGCTGTGGGATGTGAAGAAAATAGTTTTGTGTTTCTGTACTGTCTGGGCTTTCTGAATGAACTTTGCTGAAAACTTGGGATCCGAGGATAAGTAGTTAGAGAATTCCAGAGAGATATACCTAATGCTAGAGGTATGTGTGTACATTTCAAAAGAAAACGAGGCCCAGGACCTTGGAGGCATCTGTAGGTCGTAAAAAGCCAGAGAGCTGCATGAGGCTTCTATGGCTCCTAGAGACATGTATGTACATTCCAAGAGACTCAAGTGAGAACCCAGAATGTTTCCCATCCCATCTCCACAGAGCAAAGGTTTTTCTTCTTCCCTTCAGGAGAGGCGAGGGAAGACAGGTCTCCTGTGTAAAAGGAGGGAATCCATTTTTCCCTGTCCCTCACCGATGGAATGTCCAGCTACATATATGGAGAGTTTTTCTATCTGGCTTTTATCACGTCACCTCAGGGATAAGAATTCAGATGAGGCGGAAATCACACGCTTATTAATTATAAAGTAATAAATATGAAATAAGATCACCTCACGTACACATTCAGAATAAAATTAATAAAGATTAATAATAAATAACAGTAAGTTTCTGGGATTAGGTACTAGAAATTCCAACATGCCACTTCCCCCAAAAACAATGTACATCACCACTGTACTAACAAGATGCCTTGGTCAGGGTATTGGTGAAAAAGGCTCTGAGGCAGAGATTTCTGTGGAGTATATTTATTGGGGATATTCTCAGAAACAGAGCCCTTAAGAAAGTGAGGGAAGTAACATCAGATAGAGGGAAAAATTGAACTGTAATAAAATGGTAACAGAGACCTCAGTCAATGCCTTAGGGAGCTCTGGACTTCTGGAGTTGTCCTAAATTTAGACTAAGAGTTTATACCACTAGAACTGACAAGTCATTGTTTACAAGCTATCTCTGGGGCAGAGCTGCCCTCCAAGAGCAAGTCCTGGAGAAAGACTCAGCTGACATCTATCAGTAGCCAACATTCTGGCAACTTCAACAAGATGGCTCCTTTAATCTTCAAGGGAAGATCTGAGCAGTGTGCTTTTACCCCCAACTCCAGATCACTTCTTCCAAATGTAGCCATCACTTCATCTTGCCACTTCTGAATCCAAGGCCTGCATGGATGTATCTGATGGGAGGAAACTTTCAAAACTATGGTGGTCAGAAAAGACATATCTACATCCAAGCGTGTATTCCATTAACGACAAAGTGCTTCCCTGTTTATGACAGAAGGTGTCCATCCGTTCCACTCAACCTGACCTCACTTGGCCTCTAGTCCCTTATGGTATGCAATTGCATTTTCACAGGCCAGAGGTAGGGAGCAAGAAAGGATTATGTCAGGGTCAGGCCCTGCTGCTAGAAACCTAACCATTTAGCAGTAGGAGTAGCCTGGTCACCTTTCATGAAGGGACATACATGTTGAGCTATGAAACCACCATATCAGCAAAGAGTCATTTCAGACAGAAGTGGACACAAACATGGCAGGGGTATGTAAAATAAAATTTACCTTTCTAAGTAAGGTTTACTCATCTTCATGTAGAAAGAAGTCAGTGCACTCAGAATACTGCAAATGAGAATGTAGCAATGGGAATATCGCAAAGATCAGTAACATCACCCATTAATAAATTTTCATATGAGTTATCATGTTCTCCAAATAAAGGGGAAAATCACAGATGAAAAATCTTATTGAAAGTTATGTCAATTTCTGAAAGTTCAAATGCTCCCCTCACCCCAATGTCATATACTTAAACCTGGAAAAGTTCTTCAAACAGGCTCACTAGCTATATGCCAGAGGAAACGTCATATAAGGTGGGGAGATGTCACCATCTAGGTGCTATAAAATATACAAATAGAGTATAGTTCAATCAGAGGGTCCATTATTAAACGGTTCATTTATCACCCTTGGCCTCCCTGGTTTAAGTGCTCTCCGGAAATGAGAGCGAAGAAACTGGAGTATGTGTCTGGGACTCATGCTAACAGATCCTATACTTGTTGACCCGGAAGGTGTACTGCCCTCTCTGCATGGTAAAAGTCAACTCTTTAAGATACAATTATTGAAGTGAGGGGGCAGGGTAGGTGTATTTTTCCAAATCAATAGCACCATATCGAGTACCAGTAAATTAGCTCTAGTAAAAAAAACTGTATCTTCAACAGAGTCATCGCTTTATTTAACTGACATTCATAACCCTTATCTCCAAAGCCCACAAACAACATGTAATGTAAATGAGCTCTGTAATAAAGAAAACCACATCTTACTCAAGTTTTTGATGGAATTAATCTCTATGATTTCTTAGCAATACAGTACTTCTTTGACTTATATTTTGGTAGGGAACTAGTATTCCACTGTCTACCATTTGACTCTTCTTCCTTGACAGTCTTCATACCAGTTTGGAAATTGTTGAGTATGTCTAATTAATAATATTCTTAGGAAATAGAACAAATAAGAGAAGGCTGTGTTTTCACATTTCACAGGCCCACTGAGACATGGTCTTGAACCAAAATTCCGTGTATCAACTGACCTCAACTCTCTTCAAGCCCACCATGACTAGTGAACCACAATAATGTTCTGGGTGGCAGTATCAGTTTTCTCTTGGCGATGTGACAAAATCCCACATACTCAGAGGTTTAAAACAATGCCTTTTATGATCCCACAATCGGTAGGTTAGAATTCTAAGGGTCTCACCAGGCTAAAACCAAGATGCTACTTCAAGGATCAGTCTAATTGCTGGCAGAATTTAGTTCCATGTACTTGTTGGACTGAGGTCCCAATTTCTTCACTGGCTTTCATCTAGGGGTCACTGTCAGCTTGTAGAGGCTACCTGCATACTCTGACTCATGACCTCCTTCACCTTCAAAGCCAGCAATGCCTGATCAATTCCTTGTGCTTTGAATCACTCTGAACACCCCCCCACACACACACACACCTTTCTGATACATCTCTCTCCGTCTTCCTTTAGTGGTGGCATTGCAGTGTACTTTCTCAAGGATTCCTCATCTTTTTTCATTCAAGATGCTCTGGATTTGTAAACAATGGATTGGGAAATGATAAGATGCCTTCTGTGGCCAAAAAGGAGTTAGTCTATTGGAAAGTGGCTTCACATAAACTTGGCTAAAACCAATCTCTAATCCTAAAGAAGGTTTCAAACAGCAGTTTTGTGTAATAAAGTAACATTTCAAATAATGTTTATAATTTGTAGTAATTTAATTGCACACATCAATTGTCTTAAATAGAGGTTGTATGATATTAAATAGAGACAAGACTATGTATAGGCCATTCTACATTTTGATGCATATGTGTGTGATAACTCTATAAGTGTGTGTGAGAACATATAGAAATAACAAGGTATAGGTATGATAGTGGATACAGAAAATGTGTTTAATGTCATATGCAAACTAAATAAAATGACCTATATTTAAAATATGCACATGTATTATTGTACTTCATGTGAAAAAAAGTATAATAATACTAATTTCCTTTTAGTATAATTAGGACACTAGTATAAATAATTTTAGTATAAATAATTACTATTATTTGTATATTGACAAAACAAATACTTTGATAGTTAATTTGATGTTTATTAGAAACTATTCTCAACTGAGCTAGAAATTTTTTTCTCTGTCTTATATTAGTCTAGCCATGAATGGTCCAGACCTATAAAGAATTTGTTCCACCAGTTCATCTTATCTGACCTCTCTATCATATTGTCTTTCTGTACAGGGTCTGAGGACTGGCTACGATGTCCACTTTCCAGGAGGCAGAATAAAGAAAGGAGACTAGAGAAGACAGTTTCCCTCCTTTTATAGCACAACCCATAAATAGCCCACCTCACTTCTAACCACATCCCTTGGGGCAGAACTTAGTCACATGGCCACCCAGAGCTGCAAGACAGATGGAAAATATAATCAACACTGAGATAGATGGCATTTATTAAGCACCTACTTAGTTACTCTACTAAGCCCTCAATCTACAAGTTTATTTTCATTTAATCTTCAAAACTAACAGCAGGCCTATATTACAATTGACTTGTCTAAAGTCATAAATTTGGAAAATCAGGACCAGAACTCAAGTTTTATAATCCCTAGTTCTTTTCCCTTTTCATTCTATCGTACATTGGTGACAGCCTGCTGACTTTTCAGCCTAAGGCAGGAGGGGTTTATATATGTAATACGATGTAGTCTTAAGCACTCAGAAAGCCAAAAAGAAATTATGTCTTTTCCATCAAGTGCTTTAGGCAGAACACCATGTTAGATGTTTTTAGACTCTTCCTTGGAGAAGAAGAATAAAAATGGAAGTCCTCTCGATGGGAGGCCATCTATAAATGATGCTCGGCCCCAAAATTTTTGCAACTAAATTCCACCCAGAAGAATGAGCATCTCCAAATTTCATTACCCGATGCGGACATGGTGTCAACTGCAACTGTGCCTTTTCAGTCTCCAGTGCTTCCTATCCAGCACAAATCCCTATGGTTCAACAGGTACCACTTACCCTGACGATTTCCATCCTTACTGCAAAACAAGCATCCACTTAAATCAGCTCCATTTCAATGCTGATTAGTTAAATGTTTCACAACAACAACAAAATGCAAGTACATCATAATACAGAAAGATACAAAATTTATGGGAAGAATAGTGTAGCTCAGGAGTTGAAACAGAGATGACAGTCTAAAAAATGATAACGGATTTTAAATACCTAAAATGAAACCAAAAAACAAACAAAAAATCCACCTTGAGCAACAGCACTTTGTCAAGTTTGTCTCTTTTATGATAAGAACAGAAAATTTAGCTAAACATCAAAAAAATCATCTGGAAAAACCTGGTAAAATGGAAATGGAAAACTAATAGCTCTGTGTAGGAAAGCTGATGTTAGAAATACATTAGAAAGCAAATCCTGGTAACAGAGCTCTATCATCTTAGATGCCCTTAGCTATAGAAATGATTCTAAGCTTCATAGTGGCTCCTTCTCCACTTGAAAAAAGAGAAGACAGAAAAGAATTATGTCCCACTTTGGTGGCCCTTAACCCTCATGGCATACAGGAACTTAACCCGAAGCAAAGACCAAATCTCTCCAGCTGTAGCTATTCATAATTCCATTTCTAGTAGTAATTCCTGCTTTTACAACACCTTACCCTCAAGTAGTAATTATCAAAAATGGTAAACAGGGTTAAAAATTCATCCCAGGACACAAAGGGTTTCATCTGAGCACGAAGACTTTCTAGGATGAAATGGAAGATGAAATATTTCACGCCTCTGGCTTCTCAGAGTTTATTGGCTTTTGTGTAAGGGGCAGAAATAGACTGAAGGGATTTTGTGGTCTCTAACAAGACATAAAGAAAAAATGGATGATTTTGTCATGAACAGAAAATGCGAGAAATCTCTAAATATGCAAAAAGCTACTCAAAAGCCTTGCATATTGTAGTTTCACATTTCAAATTAAAATGTAAGTTCAAAATTCATCTTCAAAGGACTGACATAATCTTCATCCCGTACATCATTCCATGCCAAAGCTCTTTAATGGAGAGCGCCGTGTGGGCAAATGGTAAAGTGGTAGAAACCAAGATGCTGTGATATTATTAGCATTATCTTATCTCTGTGCCTCCTGTCTTCTGAGGAAATAGGAAGCCCTTTTGTCTCCATGGACCATTTCCCCTCTAGGACAAACACAGAAGAAAAGGAGATGGGTGGGGGGAAAAAGGAAGTAGGGAAGCACAAACACACCAATTTAGTCTCTGCAATTTTTTCCCAGGTTGGGGTAGATTGGCCAGTGGGCAGCTAGGGCCAGCCAGCCCTCCTCTTGCCTTGAGGATTCTCCTGTCAACCTTATAAACCTTAAGTTCTTGGATATTTTGGAGGCGATGCGTATGAAGGCTGTAAGGATGCCAATACTCACTTAAAATGAACCAGGTTGAGAGAACTCTGTGGTGGTTTGCACATTTCTATCTTCCACCGCTGGAGGTCCTCTTGGCCCTGCCAGCCACACATGCACAGCGGCACCTGTTTCTGTTTCGGTTCAGACAAGCCAATCTCCTGCATCATCTCCTTGCACCCCATGAGCTGGTGATCTCCATATTCTATATAAAGTGTAATGAGCAGGGCTAGCCTCTAGAAATCCATCCATGTGACCATCCATGCATCCATGCATCCATGCATCCACCCTTCCTAACTTCTATCCTTCCTTCCTCCCCATCTTCCTTTCAGTACTTTCTTGGCTCCCCACTACATGAGGTTGGAGTGTCTCCAGTTAAACTGTGCTTTCAGGGGCACCTGGCTGTCTTTGTCAGTAGAGTGTATGAGTCTTGATCTCAGGGTGGTGAGTTTGACCTCTACATTGAGTGTAGAGATTACTTAAAAATAAAATCTTAAAAAAAATTAACTCAAAAATAATAATAATGATGATGATGATGATGATGATGATGATAATAACAATAATAACCTGTGCTTTTGGGTTCTTTCTGGCAAACCTGAAATGCATATATCTGCATTTAAACTCAAAGCTGTGGTTGCTGAAGAAGCTCCCAAGGGCTCCTTGCTGGCCATGGTTGCAGCCAGAGAGAGAGGCTGGGGTCACCCATAGGGCACCTCCTGCTGGTCATGCACCTATCCCAGATGCCAAGCATGAACCAATTTCCACCTGTCCCATGTGGAAGTTGCTTCCATATGGGTCTGTATCACTGCTGCTGATAATGGGGGTGGAAGAGGAGGCTATAGGGACACTCTAGGGACTGCCGTACCTCACCGTTTCTGTGTACAGGTCACAGCCTAGAGGCGTGGCTGGGCCAATCAGGCTGACTTGGATTCCTGGTGGAGGTGGACTGGGCCTGAGGGACCGTAGGGGAAACAGAAGGCATGGAGACCTCAGACCCTGGCACAGTTAAGCTCTCTGAGACTGAGAACGAGAAATTTCTTGAGATTTTAAGACTCTATCAACATGTAAAATAGCTTCGTGCAGCTCCTCACAATTCTGTTCATCAAAATGCAGGGAACTGTTAATCTGTGTTTATATGATAACTCTCAAGCAACACATATTTACCAGGGGTACATCCTACTTTTGGCTCTGGAAGTGTTCTGCAGAAGCATAGGAGGACTGCCATGGAAGATGTTCAGCTTGTTGCCAAAGGTAAATTTCTTGGTGAACACAAAGTCCGCCATCTTGATGTTCTGGCAGCATCCTGCCGTTAAGTCTCTATGAACAATAAACTTCTGGTGACAGAACTGTACAGTAGTTGCTAGCTCGTGGCATTTGGCTCAGATCTCTTTCTTTGCTGCTGCCTGAGGCACCAGGTACTCAAATACCTCTCCTTGACTAGTATCCCCCATGGGAAGATAGAGTATTTCTTGGTCTCTATCCCTTCAAATGATTTCACTACACAGGAATAATTCAACACCTCCATGAATCTACTTCATGGAATCATTTCCGGAGGCTGAGCTCTATTGAGTGTTGTCAATGGTCTTCTCTGATATTTCTTTCCCAGTCAAAATGCCATGCCATCATCAAAATTAACAAATTAACAGTATTATGTAATACCGATCCATATTCAAATTTCCCAGTTGCCTCAAAGATATTTTGTTTCAGTTGATATGCCTGACAAAGGTCCAAACAAGGTTTATAAAGTAAGAGATTAGAATTGATTTACCTTTTACTCTAGCCTTCAAGCTCTATTCATAGTATCTTTTAATGTTATTTAAAACTCCTGTGAATTATAAGAATTTCAGAGGAACTATGAATGCATGTGCTATGAAAGAGAAAGCTGGAGTAAAATTAGTTCCAAATATGATCTTCTTTCAATATCATTATTATTCAGACTATTTATTGGAATGCAGAACTACAGATAATGTGCCAAGATTCTCCTATCTTGAAAATCCAAGTACAAAATATTTGTAATCCCCAGAGGGGAGAGCTTCACAGTTCATGCACAGTGCTTCGTTATCAAAAATATACCAATAAAAAATAATCAAATATGCTCTAATCCTCATATTAAAATAGAACAATATCATAAAATTCACAATTGAGAAACATGATTATTTCGAGAAACCAACTTGCATACCAATCCATAAAAATAAATGATTAAATTCTTACTGTTCAAATCCAGTGTCTACAATATGTGCTGCAACCATTCAAAGGCTTTTAAAACTTATCGATTTATTGATACTACTGTGGCTTTCAATGTCCAAATGGATTTAGTTAAAGCAGGGTTTGTTGGTATATTGCATGGGCACAGAGTGAGGCAGCAGAGTTGAGAAGAAAATATACTGCCCTGAGAAATAAGAGATAAAAGTTTTGGTATATTGTCTATTTTTAACTAGATACTTCATATTAGGGAAGTCAATAATTATTTGCCTCAGTAGCTTTCTCTAAAATGAGATAAAAATACTTGTTCTACTTCGTTCAGAGCATTGTGAGCTTTCTTTGTAAAGTGAAACTTCTCTAAAGACACCATTAATATTTCCCTCCCAAGCATACCATCCTTTTGACAGGCTGTTTTAAACAAATGTTATTGTTTTACAACTTACTCCTCTACTTTCTTTTGCAAAAAGTATAGGCATACAGATTTCATTTTGAATTTACATAAAATTATTGTATTCTGAAGCTCATACGGTCAAGTTTTCAATACATCATGAGTTTGGTGGCTATAAACATTGAGGGAACCATGGCCTTCTACAATGGACTAAGGTCATTCTTTCCAGTCACAACCACATCCAACTGGATTTCACCACTCTCTCCACACACTGATTGAAATACAGTGGTGCAGCGCTTGCTGCTAATTTAGAGACACCCACTGTCCTCAATCCAAAGTTCAGCCAACTTCTCCGCTCCTTACTGAAGTCCACAAATAGGATGGTACTTAACTTGACTTTTCAAAGTACTTCCACATAAATGTTATTCTCTTCCCTTTTTCTTTCACAATCAACTTTCTCTTCTCTTCTCTCTTCTCTTCTCTCTGTCTCTCTCTCTCTTCCCCCTCCATTTTTCTCAAAATCGCCATAAAAAAACAAGCAGCTGGTTTTCTACAGCTCTCTTAGAAGAGGTCCTGAAGGACCTGTAGGACAGAAGATAGTATCTGGCAATTCCAGTGTCCCTTTACAAATCAATCTTTCTTTGAAATTTTGTTTTAATAATCATCTGGGATAATAACTTCTGTAAATTTATAAACTGCTAAGTAATGTAGTATTGCATTTGGCTTCATTCAGCTCAAAACCACCTCTTTTCGACATAATAAGATGAGATTTGCTGGAAGGAAACACAGAAGCTGTCAGAATGTAGACAGGCTTTAATTTGGGGAAGCTGAACCAGATGCTGGGCTAGAATAGGATGCAGATTCAAGGGAAGGAAGGCATGAAGACCGGCTTCCACAGCTGGCTAATTTGGTGGGGGACTATCACCTGCTCATACAACAAATGCAGGGATCCTTTCAAAAGAAAATCTGAGAGCTTTCACATTGTTCAAAAAGTCAGACTCCGTTGAGTCTCTCTGCCAGTTACTTTTTATTCCTTACTTCCATTTTACAAACATGATCACTAAGGAGTCTTACTGGGTTTGGTTTCATATTCTCATTTTGATACGTACAGGTAGTTTCCATGATCCTTACGAAATCTCTTATCTAAAAGAATCTTTTTCCTCTTTCTTTAACTTAGGATTACAACAGCTTTGTGGGCTTCCGAGCTCATATTAATATAATCTGTTAGCCATTTCAACATTTTTTCATAGGTTTTTCTTTGTTGCTTTGCTATATATAAGATTTTATTCGAGATCAACTGTGTTTTCTAAATATTCAATAACATATTTTCGAATGGTCTATTAGGTTGGTTTTTTTTTTTCAAATATCTACCTTTTTAAGTTTTCTAAAATCAAATAACTATAAAATGAATTTGGCCTTTTCCTTATTTTAATTTTTTTATGTTTTTATTTATTTTTGAGAGAGAAAGAGACAGAGAGACAGAGTGTGATCAGGGGAGGGGTAAGAGAGAAGAAGACACAATCTGAAGCAGGTTCTGGGTTCCCAGCTGTCAGCAAGAGCCTGACATGGGGCTTGAACTCACAAACTGTGAGATCATGACCTGAGCCAAAGTCAGATGCTTAACTGACTAAGGCACTCAGGTGCCCTTTTTCTTACTTTAAATAAGGCAAGAATATCAATTTTTTAAAAGAGATAATGCATATCCAGAACAAATACATTCCTTATGAAGTAAATGTGATATAGAATTTAGGCTTTTCTTTGGCTTAACAAAAGAGAACTATAGATAAATGCATGTTGTAAACCCTAGAGGTACTACTATAATAATAAAGTATTTAATAAGTATAGCCAGTAACTCAATAATGAAGATACTACAGAACATCAAAATATACTAAATCCATTAGAAGAAGAGAATAAAGAAAAATATAATAAAGAATAGATGGAACAGACTGAAAACAAATAGAAAACTGGTAGCTATACACCCAACCAGATTAATAATTACTTTAAATTTAAATGGTTGAAATCAGGGTTAGCAAACTAGGGCTTATGTGCCAAATCCAGCCTGCCATCTATTTGCGTAAACAAAGTTTTATTGGAACACAGCCAGTCTCATGTGTTTATCCATTGTCTAGTATTCTTTTGCACTGCAATGATAAAGTTGAATAGATGAAAGGAGAGACCTGTAAAACTTAAAATATTTACTATCTAGTTTGTTATAACGAAAGTTTGCTGACCTCTGATCTAAACCTCTAACTGAAAATAGACTAGATACATAGCAGGATCCAACTATATACTGCCTACAAGAAATCTTTACACTTTTGATGTAAAGATGTAGATAAAAGTCAAAAGATGAAAAAGGTATTATTATGCAAATTATTTTCCAAAGAATGCTGAGTGTCTATATTAACATCAAAGTGTATTTCATAATGAGGACTATTACCATGGATAAAAAGGAGAATTTATAACAAAAAAAAGAATCAATTCATCAAGAAAACGTAACATCCCTAAATGTGTGTGCACTAAGTAAGAGAGCTATAAAACACATAAAAACAGAAACTGACAGAATTACAAGGAAAGGAAATTCCAAAATTGTTGTTGGAAGTTTCCCTAATACTCTTTTAGCACTAAGAGGACATGTAGACAGAAAATCATTAAGAATAGAGAAAACTTGAAAACTACTATTAATAGATATGGTTTAATTTATGAAATACTGCATCTGAGGACATTGGAATACATATTCTTTTCAGTATATATAGATGGTATACTTCCAGTTGAGCTATCTTGGCGGGGCTAAGATGTTATACTTCCAGAATAGACCATATGCTGCTGTATAAAATAAGTCTCATTACATTTAAAAGAATCATAGTTTTTTTTCTCTGCCAATGAAATTAAATTAGAAATCAGTAACAGAAAGAAATCTGAAAAATACCTAAGTATGTGGAAATTAAATAACACAAACTTAAATAATCCATCTATCACAAAAAGAATCACAAGAAGAATTAGAAAATACTTTGAACTTAATGAAAATGAAAAACAGCGTATCAAAATTTTAGGATACAGCTAAAGCAATGCTTAGAGGGAAACTGATAGCTTTAAATGCTCATATCAAGAAATAAGAAAGGTCTAAACCCAATTAAACAGCATCTACCTTAAGAAACTAGAAAACGTAGAGCAAAATGAGTCCAAAATAAGTCAGGGAAAGACGCAATAAAGAACAGAAATTAATGAAGCATAAAATGGAAAAAAAATACAGAGAATTTATATAACCTAAGTCTTTGTTTGAAATTTTTTTGAAATGTACAAAAAATCAATAGCATTTATATCAATTATATTCGCAAGAACAAAGAAAATTGAAGTTTAAAACAACGGATTTACAGTAGCATCCCAAAACACGAATTACTTGAGGATAAATCTTTCTAAATAATTTGTACAAGTCCTATATAATGAAAACCACAAAATATTTCTGAGAAATACAATAGAGAGATAAATAAATGGAAATGGGATACTCAAGAATGGGAAGATGAAATGCTTTTTTAAATGTCAATTTTCTCCCAAAGAGTCAATAGATTCATCGCAATCCCAATAAAAAATTCAGCAGGCTGTTTTTGTAGAAATTGACAAATTGCTTCTAAAATATCATGGAAATGCAAAGGACTTAAAATAGCCAAAATGACTTTGGAAAAGAAGAATCAAGTTGGAAGACTCACACTACCTGATCTCAATCTCAGAAGTAATCAAAATAGCGTGGTATTGGCATAAGGAGAAAACTATACATTGGTAGAACAGAAATATACCCTATATTTATAATAATTTATTTTCGACAAAAGTGCCAAAGTAATTCAATGGGAAAATGAGTCTTTTCAGTAAACATTGCTTCTAGACCTTTTGAAGGAAAATGTATCTTGAATCTTACTGCCCAATTTATACAAAATTTAATTCAAAAGAGATTGTAGACCTGCCTGAACACAAAAGCTAAAATCATAAAAACTTCTAGATCTGTGTTACCCAATATAGTAGCCCCTAGATACATGTGGCTATTTAAATTTAAATAAATTCAAATTAAATGTAAAATTCAGTTTCTCAGCTGCCCTAGGCACATTTCAAATGCTCAGTAGCCTTGTGTGGCTAGTGGTGCAGTACAGAGATAGAAGTTTTACATCACTACAGAAATTTTTATCAGACAGAACTATTCTAGCAGAAAACAAAGGAAAAAACCTTCATGATCCCAGGATACTCAACAATTTCTTAGATGAGGCACAAAAAGTATAAACTATCAGAGGAAAAAAAATGTATGTCATAAAATTTTTAAAGTTCTATTCTTAAAAGGATTATAATAAGAAAATAAAAATGCAAGCCATAGACTTGGAGAAAACCTTTGCATTGTAGGACAAAGGACTTGTATCCAGAAAATACAGTTGCTTACAAAGTTAAGAAGATACTTACAATATAATTCAGTAACTATTCCTAATACCCAAGAGAAATGAAAATGTATGTCCATATAGACTTGTAAATGGGTGTCCATTGAAGCATTACTCACAACTGCCCCACACCAGAAATAACGCAACTTTCCATAACAGATGAATGAGTAATCAAAAATGAAATAGAGTCAAATAAAGGAATACTATGTAGCAACAAAAAGGACTAAATTATCGGTAGACATAAAAGCATAGATGAATATCAAAAACATTATGCTGAATTGATGAAGCCCAAAAGCAAGGATTACATCATGTATGATTCCATTTATTCAGAACTCTAGAAAAGAAAATTCTAATAGTATAGTGACAGAAAGCAGATCAGGAGTTGCCTAGAACTGGAAGGGGGTAAATAATCTGGGAAAAGGCTCAAAGAAACTTTTCAGGGATGATAGAAATATTCTATATCTTAACTGTAGTGATAATTTCATGGGCCCATACATTTGTTGAAACCCATAAAAATATACGCTTAAAAATGGATGCATTATATTGTATGTAATTCACACTTCCATGAAGTGATCTTTTAAGGTAGCCTAATATATTTATTAAATATACACACTAAAGATCAAAATTTAGATTACGTTTTGGCCTTTATTTAAGCTAAAAGGAAGAAAAGCAGAGAAAAGAGAAAAGCAGAACATAGGAAAAATAGAATACAGATCAATTTCAGGCAATTTCAAAATTCTGAAATGAGAAGGGGGGAATGGTTCTTTCATTTGTTTATTTGTTTTTATTTGAACTATCTTTTGTGTAAGCAGCAATGCAAAACCATTGCAATTATTTTTGACTTCAGAATCTTCTTTCCCCTGAGTAACATTATGTACAAATTTCATTTCATAGGCATGTATACAGATTTTCATGTAAATAACATTATTGGGAAAGAACGCTTTCTTTCCAATTTCCAATGCAGAAATTAGATAATTCTAGGCATAAAAAGTTATGTGGTTCAAACCTTTTCTTTAATTTCCTTGCCAAAAGACCAGAATCTCTAATACTCAACAAGCTCTTCTAAGTTCATCGGCAGTTAGCCTTATAGAATGTAGAATTTGGCACCAGAAAACCACATTATTCCACTGACAATTAGACAATGCGGTCATGTCCTTAGAAAGCACCAATATTAAATTGGTGGAATATCAGAAAAAACATAAAACTGTGAATTACGATTTTCCTTAGCAACATATGTATTTTTTCCTATTGTCTGCTCCCCCATTTTCCCCCCAAACGGAACTAATTTTCTATCTAATGTTCAATATTTTCAAGGCATTAGATTAGATTGAATGCTTAAAATTCTCCAAAGCCTCATTTTCCTATTACTACGAAACAATACGGAATCTGGGGATGTTAAAAGACAATACAGTACTTGTTTTCCACGTATTTTAAAATGGAAAAAATGTGATTACATTATTTGTTATTTAAATACAGTAAATTCCATTCAAATAATATAAATCGTTTTTTCCAGAATCACAGAAGAAAGTAAATACTTCCATTTACTTCTAAGGAGTTATTTAATGACTGAATTTAATGAGTGAATAGATGAAATAAGAGCAAAAGTTTACAAAGTACATTAAAAAGTCCTGAAAATTCACAATTAGTTCCAATTCTCGGCAACAAACAGTATCTTAGTCAAGTCAGATGGATTTATTCAGGAAAAAATGTCATCACGTATTTCAGAAAGCAGAGGAACTCTGTGACATGGCTTAATGGCACTGTCATTAGCCACCAGAGGGGTCACAATCTGGACTGCAGACTGCCTGTTTGTTACTGTAAATAAAGAGCAGTTCTCTCGCTGAGCTAGGGTACTGGTGTGACTACCAATGGTAATGAAGGCGTTAAACCAGCAAGGCTGAAAAAATGAACTGTTTTACATATTCTCAGTTAACTGATGGTAGGATATTCCACTGAAAAGGCTTCACTAATTCTGTTAAAGAGAAGATGAGAGAAAGAGTTAGGATCAAAGTTCGAGGTAAGATCTGGTAACTGTCTGCATAGGCTCCATGTGTCCTAACACTTCAGTGTTTAGGCATACATGACAAGGTGGCAGCCAGCCTGAGAAAACCAGCCCCACTGGTCATCACAGCAACAGCTCAACTTGAAGGGGTGCTTACTACACGTCAGACACTTGTTCTGTATTTTTAAACTAATTATCTTTTTTAAAAATAAAACTCTGATGGGGCGCCTGGGTGCCTGAGTTGAGTGTCTGACTCTTGATTTCGGCTCAGATCATGATCCCAGGGTCGTGGGATCAAGCCCCCAAGTTGCGCTCCACACTGAGCATGGGGCCTGCTTAAGATTCTCTCTCTCTCTCTCTCTCTCTCTCTCTCTGTCTGTCTCTCTCTCTCCCTCTGCCCCTCTCCCATTCCTCTGTGTGTGCATGCTCTTTCTCTCTCTCTCTTTCTCTCAAAAACAAAACAAAACAAAAATCCTGGAAAATGGCAGTTCTGTCCAAAACCTGTGCTGCTAAAGACCTCCCTGGTTCTCTTGCATTTTTCCTGTCATTATTGCAGATGTTTACAAGAATAATCATCAGGAAGTTGCAATGATAGCCAGTAGGTACTGAGCACTAACCCCGTCCCAGATACTCTTCTAAGAATATTACTCAACTCACCAACATCCTAGGCTTCTGGCACCACCATCACCCTCCCTTATATGATCTTTATACTAACAAATATGGTTCAGAAAGAATTTCAAATCAAGCCTTGGCAAGAGGTGTACTTGAAAACATATTTTGAAACTGTGCAGGAAGCTTGCCTATACGGAGCTCATAGATTCATGGGGGAGGGTAACAAAGTAGCAAAGGAGGTTAACAACAAAAATGCCATGCCAGGGAAAAAAGCATAGAATGTTAGTGGAACACTTGGGAGAGGTCCCAAAATTGACCCAGGAGAGTCACTCTGAAAGAAACCTGCAAATGACATTCGGAAAGACAGAACAAAAACAGTGCCGCATCCTCCAACTGAGCCAGATAAATTGTAAGGCAGTGAAAACTGTGCCAGACACAGTCATAGAATGACTGGATGGCCTCCAGTCGCCAACTAAATATTGTATTGCAACATGGACTATATAGAGAACACATTTTAGTGATACTCAGACTAAAAACATAAGCGTTGGAGCCTAGCAGATCTGGATCAAATCTTAGATTCATCACTGTCTAGCCATATGAAGCTCAGTGTTTTCATTTATAAAATGAAAATCATATTACCTAGTCCTAAGGAAGCTATAAATACTAAAGAAGGGATGTTTGAAGTCAATGAATCAATAATAGCTGTTGTTATTAATGTCTCTCTTCTGGCTCCCTAATGTAACTGTCCTTGACAGACCCAAGAACTCAGCAGATCCCTGTTTCTTCCCCTTTTGGCTTTCAGGGCTCTAAAACCTGCCTCGGGACCATTAACATTTCATGGAGACAGACACCAGCATTCATCTCTTACTCTCTGGGTGTTATTGGAGACAGTGATCATTTCTTAAGTGAGCTAATGCCTCTAAAATTTTAACTAGTTTGCCTTAAAATGAACAATAAAATCATGGTATGATGTGGCATAAAACTAATCAGAGCCAATTGTCTCCCCACCCCCACCTTTTTTTACATGGGTGCCCCTTATTCCTGTGAAGGCTTAAAAAGATCTTCCCCACTATTTCTTGGGAAGGTGTGAAGGACTGTTTATTAGTGAAATAAATGAGGGCCAGGACACCTCCTGACTCTTAAATTTAGGGAAGCTAAAAACGAAAAGTTTTCTTAAGTGGAGTTAAATATATTATTATGAAAGATATCCCTGGGCAGATAAAGAATCTTAGATGTTTCTGAAATTTTAAAGAAAATAAATTCAGAAAATATCTGCTTGGTGCTTAACATTCTTTCCTTTTATCCTCACAAACACCATCTTTAAACCATAGACTTTCTTTTTCTTCAACATTACTTTTTTGCATAAACAAAATGCTAATTAGCATTAACAGTTTGCATCTTAAAATGGTAAGTTAACCCACACGATCTGTGACCAAAGCAATCCTCCCAACATTATATTCTGCTCCTTACCCTTCTCTATTCTCCCAAACTTTTTTTAACTAGACCTTTTGTTTCCCTGGACCCATACGGAAGCACAATATGGGAGAATATTGGCTATATTTCAATTTTTTCACTTAATGTGGGACGAGGGGGTTCATCCTGTGAATACATGTACGTCCACTGCTATGACAAAAGCCTATTCTCCAGGGCAAGACCGCTCCAGCCCCAATCACTAACATTTTGTGTCTTCATTTTTCCTTCCTGAATAATATTTGAAGTGTACATTTCCCAATTATGGTTGATCTTTGCCCAAGTTACCCTTGAGATTGCAGTATTTCTACGGAGCCACCTCCCACTCTTTACATATTGCCTCTCGGTTGTAAAAGGAACAATCCTATTTTTCCAAAGCACTAAGCAATTCTCAAAGGCTCAGCTGCACAGTAAATTCTTTCTAGTACAGAAGTTTAATGACACTTGAGAAAAGGAAATACATTTCTGACAGTATTTTTGAATTACATCTAACATTCCTGAATTTCTTAGTTTCTCTCACTTCTTCATTTGTCACTGAGGATGAGTTATTAAATACGTCTTTTAATCTCTGGATCTGGAAATCTTTGTTTGATTAAATTGCCAGAGAAAGAAACTTCCATTAAGAGCCTTATGGGGTAACTGCTGTTAAATTATTTAAACAAAGACACCATTAGATTGAGAAGGCTCTAATGTCTTTGTAGCCTGCATAAGCAAATCAAAACCAAAGACTGAAATGCCTCAAGATTAAGAAATTGAAACCAAGGGATGACCCATCAGAAAGAGCCCACTAGTCTTTCTCAAATAAGGCACCTGCATAAACTATACCTGATCAAATATTTTTCTTGCTTTGCTTCCTTCCACCTTTTGTCTATAAGTTTTTCCCCAGCTCCTGTCCAGTGGAATACCACTAACCACTTTCAGTTTGGTGCTGACTAATTAAAATCTATTTTTGCTCAAGTCTTAAAATTTTTACTACAGCTCAGTTTACCTTTAACACACCAGTAACTGACACGTGAATTAGACACTGTTGCCTGAGCTCCTGCCCTTTTTAATAATTCTAAGGAAAATCAGAGCTTATTTTTATTTTAAAGATTTCTGTTGGGGTGCCTGGGTGACTCCATTGGTTACGTGTCCCACTCTTGATTTTGGCTCAGGTCAGCTCAGTTTATGAGCTGGAGCCCTGGGTCCTGCTCTAGGCTGACAGCTCTGAGACTGTTTGGGATTCTCTCTCTCCCTCTCTCTTGCCCCAACCATACTCACATGCTTACGTGCTCTCTCTCCCTCACAATAAGTAAAAACATTTTTAAAAAGATTTCTGTCGGAGTGCCTGGGTGGCTCAGTTGGTTAAGCATACAATTCGGCTCTGGGTATGATCTCGCAGTTTGTGAGTTTGAGCCTCGAGTCTGGTTTTGTGGTGACAGCTCAGAGCCTGGAGCCTGCTTCAGATTCTGTGTCTCCCTCTCTCTGCCCCTCCTCCACTCATGCTGTCTCTCTCTCTCTCTCTGTCAAAAATAAATAAACATTAAAAAGATATTTTTTAAAGATCTCTGTTATCACTAAATTCATCAAGAGGGGAAGTCAGTTAAAATAAACAGGAGAGGGGCACCTGGGTGGCTCAGTTGGTTTGGTGTCTGACTTCGACTCAGGTCATCATCTCACAGTTCTTGAGTTTGAGCCCCGTGTCGGGCTCTGTGCTGACAGTTCGGAGCCTGGGGCCTGCTTCCGATTCTGTGTCTCCCTCTCTCTCTGCCCCTCCCCTGCTTGCACTTTATCTACCTCTCAAAAATAAACAGATATTTAAAAAAGAAAAATTTTTTTAAAAACCTTAAAAAAATAAAAAATAAACAGGGGAGTAAAACACTTAAAACAACTTATCTAGCTTTTAATTCTCATAGGAGTGGACAAAAGGACGGCAGATGACCTCCTCTTTGAAGACAGAAGGATTTAGGTTTCAATCCTTCCTGTTCCCCTAAATCCTCTATAGCTATGAAAAATCTGCACCTGCGTTTAATATGTAAAACGTATAAAATTCACAGTTCATACAGTTAATTCTAAAATTAATAATAGGTATTATTCAAGTTTACAGAATTTAAGTTAATCCCTAGGAGAGGTCAGAAATGGGAAAACACACACACACACAGTTTCAAATCGATTTCCCTCTAAATCCAACCCACATGCTCAGATACTCCTCTCTGTCTACTCCCCAGTTCCCTTAACCTTGCCACTTCAGCCAAAAGCAAGGAAAATCACATCTAAATTAGATTTTGCTTTCCTCCAGGCAATCGTTAACAATTGCTGGGATCTGGGTCTAAAAACTTCTCTTTCCCATTTCTGGTTTAAGGGCTTTTTCTCCGGATGGTGTTTCCTCCGAGAATTCAGGCTGACTGTGGAGGGCCTGGGGAGATGGGAGTACATCCTTTCATCTAATGAGCCAATTTGATTTATTGAGCATTTCCAGACAAGTTGACATCCATAGAATTTCAGCTCCCCATCTAATAGTCTGCATTACCTTAGCACCCACATGCTTGGCTCTGGGGCGGCAAATTCAGAGACAGAGTTGGTCTTTGCCAACAATTTATTTAACACAGGTTCCCTGCAGGAATTTCACAACCTGTAGCAGATAGGATAATGTCACTTCAAAAACCAATGAAGAAATAGCCTACCTCATTGTAATTGACCAATGATAAGCTAGTCACACTACTGTTGCAGGCAAGGGGAGGGGAAAAGAACAAAGTCCACGTTTAGTTGAGGTGAACCTTTTTGTGAGTTGGTGCTTGAGTGAGATCGCTTAGCCAACTACTGAATACGTATCACTGACAAGAGATGAGACAAGACATCCTGACATAGCTTAATTCACTCTCACATCAAAACTTTACTCCTAAAAACAACTTCATTTTGGGGGGCTTTGTCCTAAACAATTGGATATGAAATCATATCAAACCATTGCACACAATATCATAAAAATAAAAAAGCTTACCCATCACTTTTTACAATCATGCAGACGACCAATGCCGCAGCACTGATAGCATCAGATGCTCCTGATGGGTCCCAGCAGGAATAAAATCATATTCTCTTGCATCCTGAGGCATCAGAGACAAAAGAAAAACAGATACAATTTTACCGTTGTTATCAGTGAAAGGCTGGTGTGAAGAAAACCTAAGTGTGGAGACTTCTTGTCACCGTCAGGGCCAGCATCTGAGCCCAGCGGCCATGTTTGGCCCCAACAGAAGCCTGAAATGAGTACCTTTCCGTTCACATTCCAGACCGCGGTTCTCACGCCGACCCTGCCAACATTTTCCGAGAGGTCTCTAGAAGACGCAGCCCTGAGCCCTGCAAACCTGTCTTCCCAGATCGACATCCAGGCGGAAGCCTAAAATGTTGGGTTCACACCCTATCTCGTGCTACACCAGCAAGCCCGCACCTTCCTGGTGCCACTGGGGTACATTCTGGAAGTTATACATGACACTAGTAGAATAAATTAATGACCTCTTATTTTCCTCTCCCCTCTGCCTCTTTTTCTTTTATCTACACCTCTATCATCAGTGCCATTGTAATGAAAATTTTTTAAATTTATTTACTTATTTTGAGAGAGAGAGAGAGAATCCTAAGCAGGCTTTGTTCTGACAGCCCAGATGCAGGGTTCGAACTCAAGAAACGTGAGATCATGACCTGAGCCCAAATCAAAGGTCAGACGCTTCACCAACTGAGCCAGGTAGGAGCCCCTGTGATGAAATTTAATTAGTTTCTCCACTTCCAACTTGGCTCTTTTCACCACTCACACTGTAGTCAGAGTGATCTATCTGCCAGGCAAATCTCCTCAAAATCCTTGAGGATTGTTTAATATCTTCCCCTCCCCGTTCCATCCTCTTTGCTACTCTCAGTATCTCCACCCTTATCTTTTGCCACCTGCTACCGGCAGCTTTCTAAAACTTAAAAATAGAAAATTATTTCCACTTCCCTTGAGCTGTGTTCTCTGGCCCAAGGCCTCTGTAACAGCTATTGCCTCTGCATGGAAGGCAAATCCATTATACCAGAATCTTGGTAGAGCCCAAGCAAGGGAATTTTTTTTAAAGCCCTAGGTGATTGTAGCATAACGGCCTAGGTTGAAAAATCACAGTAACTTAAACCCTTTGTTTCAAAGATAAGAAAACAAATTCAGAGAAGTTATCCAATTCATCCAATACCACATGTCACAGGACTCTCTGCCTTTTGTTGTTGTCAAAATGATTTATTTAAAACAACTTTTTTAATGTTTGTATTTCAGAGAGAGAGGAACAGAGCGTGAACAGGGGAAGGGCAGAGAGAGAGGAAGACACAGAATCTGAAGCAGGCTCCAAGCTCTCAGCACAGAGCCCGACGCGGGGCTCAAACTGAGGAACTGTGAGATCATGACCCGAGCCAAAGTCAGAGGCTTAACCAGCTGAGACACCCAGGTTTGGCCAGCCCCAAATGATGTATTTTCAAATTTCACTTTGAATGTCATTCTAAAAGAGCTATACTCTTCATAAATTTGATTTTTTTCATTTTTTATTTTTTAAGACAGTGCACACGAGTGTGTTGCATGCAAATGAGGGAGGAGCAGCCAGAGAGGGAAGGGGAGAATCTTAAGCGGGCTTTATTCTCAACACAAAGCTGGACTTGGGACTTGATCTCACAACTGTGAGAACATGACCTAAGCTAAAATCAAGAGTTTAGTGCTTAGCCAACTGAGCCACCTAGGCACACCTCAAATTTGATTTTTTAATACTATTTTGAAATGGCAACTGAATAGGCGACATGATGGAAAAACATTGTCACTTGTACCTCAGTTCTCCCTTGTGCAGAATGACAGTTCAGTCAGCTATTTCAAATGGTCATTTTCATCTAGGATATCAATATGAGGCTTTTAAAATCTATCTATTCAGGGGCACCTGGGTGGCTCAGTCGGTTGAGTGTCCTACTTTGGCTCAGGTCACGATCTCAAGGTTCAAGCCCTGCATCCAACACTGTGCTGACAGCGTGGAGCCTGGAGCCTGCTTCAGATTTGTGTCTCGCACTCTCTCTCTGCCCCTCCCCTGCTCACACTCTCTCTCCCTCCAGATAAACGTTAAAATCTATCTATTCAAAGCTCCTCTGTGAAAACCTACTTTTGGGAATGCAGAACCCAGAAATAATTTAGTGAGTAGAAATATTTCTTATTTCAAATGTTATTTGGAGCAAGATAAAATTTTTCTATGAACGCTTTAAGATAAAGTTTTGTTAAGACATTCCAGAGAAACCTTTACAGCTCAATTTAACTTATAGGCTTATTTCATGTCTTTTCTTTTAAAGTTGCAGAGACTTTTAATCTGAGTTTCCCTCTGTGTTCCCCATCACGCCCCATAATCCTCAGAGATTAGGCTGTCAATGCTTTAGTCACAGAGCTGCTAACCATCTCTCGTGCCGACATTCTGTACAATCTATTGCGCCAGGATTATAGGATGTCTGGTTTACTCACTTGTCAACTCTAGATAATGCTAAGGGCAGCTTTCTGCCTGCCCCAGGCATAACAAAGCTCAAATACCAATCAACTGGCCAGATCTGTAACTGAGGAATAGCAGGAGGGAGTTGCAAACCTCTCCTCTGACAAGGGAGTTATCAGTCTGAAGGTATAATCAAAGCTCCTAGCCACAGGGCTCTCATTAGATGAACTGAATCCTACAAGGATAAAGCAGTCAGGCAAGACATCAAAATAGAAACAACCTCACTAACTGTGGTTTAGGTGTTTAACTTACAAAAACCTTATGAGTTTGTTTTTTGTTTGTTTTTTTTTTTTCCTTTGGAATAATAAAGTTTTGAGGATACAAATCTAACCATGCTTGAAAAATCGAGAAAATGTTCACATTAAGTATATATACAGATAGTTGATATAATTAGTAAATACAATGAGAAAAAGATGATCACAGCTTGGGTCTGGATATGAGAGGATATATGTATTCTGCTGCCCTCTACTGGGGAATCAAAGAATGATTTTCGGTTCCGCCTCCATTAAAAATCTCTTCACAATGGAAATAAAATAATTACCTGGTGAAGTTCTAAGAACCAAACATAAAATACAGTTAACAAAATACAGATAAAATACCCCAGACTATAAACCCCAAGGGTTTGATGTGTTTTTTCCCCTAAATTGTTCCCACTTTACATTTTAGACCAAGATGATTAAAAATCTGGCAGAGCTTTTACTGATAATTATTTTTACTCTTTTTAAAAAAATTTTCAATGTTTATGTTTTGAGAAAGACAGAGGGAGAGGAGAGAGAGAGAGAGAAATACAGAGAGAAATACAGAGAGCATGAGCAGGGTAGGCGAGAGAGTGAGGGAAACAGAATCTGAAGGGGACTCCAGGCTCCAAGCTGTCAGCACAGAGTCCTATGTGGGACTCGAACCTATGAACTGTTAAGATCATAACCTGAGCTGAAGTTGGATCTTAACCAACTGAGCCACCCACGCACCCTAGAGCTATTTTTATCCTTAAGACTGAGAGTTTCATTCTGAATTAGAATGATCAGATTAATCAGTTTTATCAGTATTAGATACACAGATGTAAAATTTTTTTTAATAGTTAAAACTTCTTCATCTCCAGATTTGCTAATCTCACACTGTATGGTTTTAGTAAATTATCTGACTTTATTCTACGAAATATTTTTTGTTTTGTTTTGTCTAATCCTTATAATAATAGCTCTTGCTTTCAGGTAAGTACTATTAATATTTCCCATTTAACATATGAAGAAATGTGGGCACAAAGAAGAAAATAAATTTTCTGAAGACTCATACTAGAAAAAGGAAGTGGGGATTTGAACTCAGGCAAATTCACTGCAGAAGCTATGCTCTTGACTACGTTAAAGGCTTTACACGTAAAACGGTAATGATGAACATTACAATGCAAAATGTCCTTGCTGGACAAAATCACTCACCTATTAATGTGTGAAAGTAGTGTGCCACGGTTACTCTCAAATTTCTCCAAGGCAATAAGATGTTAGGACATAACATGTACCATGATAAATTATGGAAACATTTCATCTTGAGATATCGATTTTAAAAGTAGGGATACTAAAAGTAAGTATGGTTTATATTCCACAAGTTTTATTCTCAGAATTCTCCCTGCTAGTCTAACCCCCCAGCCTTGCTCATTTCCATTATCTTGACATGACTTGGTTAAGTTAATGCCTCCTAGCCTTTCAAATGTGTTTATAATCTTTGCTGTAGGGAAGTTTTCACTATCCTCACATCTATTTTATGAGCTTGGGCAAAAATAACAAAATACTACTTTATATGGCAGTAGACGACTGGATGGCTTAAACAATACAAATTAATTTTCTCACAACTCTACAGGCTGGAAATTCAGGATCAATTCCTGACTGTTGACAGTGGCCTTATCAGCGCGTGCTCACAGCACCTCTCCTGCATGCCTGGAGAGAGAGAGAGTTTGCCCTCTCTCTCTCTTCTCATAAGGCCACCAGTCCCATAGGATTAGTATTCTACCCTTATGACCTCATTCAACCTTACCACCCATAAGTCCTGTCTCCAAACACGGTCATATGGGGGTTGAAGGTTCCACATATGAACTTGGCAGGGACATAGCATCAACCTATACATTTCTATAGCACTTCTCCTTTCTTAGGATGAATGTATTGGAATCACCTATTTACTTACCTACGTCTTATTACACACAAGTTACCGCAAGCTAGACAATGCAACTATTATGCCACTGTATCCTTGACACAGTACCTAGCACTTAATGGCCACATGGTCAGTGGTGGCTGAATGAAGAGGTGACGCTAATTACCTATTCTGCTCCTTTAGCACGTCTTAACAGAAAATGCATGATCTGCATTAGGAGTTAAGCCTAAACAGGTACCTAGGGCTTTGCTGGAGACTGAATATCCAAACAAGTCTTATGCTATGGCTAGAACAAAAAAGAAAAGAAATAAAATGTGTTGGTAAATGTAGAGAAAAAGGTACCCTCTTGTACTGCTGGTAGGAAAGTATATTGGTGTACTATTGTACAAAATAGTATGGAGAGTCCTAAAAAATTAAAAACAGAAATACCATAGGACCCAGTAATTTCACTATTGGGCATTCACCCAAAGAAAACAACAACACTAATTCAAAAAGATATATACACCCCTTTGGTTATTATAGCATTATTTACAATAACTAAATTATGGAAGCAGCCCAAGTGTCCACTGATAGATTAATGGATAAAGAAAATGTGGTATACATATATACAATGGAATATTACCCAGCCATAAAAAAGAATGAAATCTTGCCATTTGCAACAACATGAATGGACCCAGAGGAAATTACTCTGAGTGAAAAAAGTCTGAGAAAGACAAATAACACCATATGACTTCACTTATATGAGGAATCTAAAAAACAAAATGAACAAAAGGAAAGCAGACACACCCCCATCAATGCAGAGAACAAACTGATAATTGACAGACGGTAGATGAATGGGAAGATGGGAGAAACGGGGGAAGGGGAGCGGGAGATAAAGGCTTCCAGCTATGGAATGACTAAGTCACAGGGATCAACGGCACAGCGTAAGGAATACAGTCAAAGGTACTCTAATGGTGTACGGTGACAGATGGTAGCTATACTTGTGCTAGGAACAGCATAATGTATACAGTTGTTGAATCACTTCTGTGTCGTACACCTGAAACTCACGTAACAGTGTGTTGACTATTTAGTTCAATTAGAAAAAAAACAAGAACCAAAAAACAAGCCTCGGGTGCTACGTCTGCTACTGAATGTTAGTACTTCGGGCTCCCCCAACGTCCTCATCAGAGTGGTAGGATGACGTGTCAGTTAAACTAAACACTGACTGACAGCCACCCCAGGGAGCAGGTGTTGTACCTATTTATGTGAGCTCATCAAATGAATTTCTAAGTTCTTATCTTGGATGAACAAGTTTTTCAAGAATAGGGTAAATAATTCAATAAAGTATATCCACTGAAAAAAATGACCATGTGATATGGACACTATACTCAACAATCAGGTAAAATTATGTATTAAAAAAAACCACACTGCAATCAGGCCTGTACAAAACTTTATTGTACTTTGCATAACAAGCATGTAACAAAATTGAGAGCATGATTAGGATGAAATATCTCAAATATGTTCCTTATAAAGGCAGTAAGTACAGTACATTAAGACGGTTCCTAATATTTTAAAGTCTGCTAAAAATACCAAGACGTAACTAGAAACTGTGGAGTTACCCTTCCTCTCAACTAGAGCATTTATTCCCATTAGCTTTGCTACCGTGAAAGTTAACATATAGGAACATACACATAAAATAAATGAAATGGAAAATGAAGGCATCCAACAAACATTCCAATTGCTAAGCAAGCATGAAGAATAACGTCTTTTATTTCTGAACCAGCATTTCTTTTGAACAGAGCAGGTACAATGAAGTTTTTTTCTAAACTGTTTTTAATGTTACATAATTTGGACTGTTCCCAATGGAACCAATACTCTTTCTTGGCATACTCATTAATCAAATTTGAGAATTTGCAAATGTACTTAAGAAACACGTTACTCTCATACGGAGGTGACATTCAAAACCCTGAAACACCAGCAGTCCATTGTCCCGACCCACCAAGCACAGATGCCAGAGTAACTGACTGGACCGGCAATACGGTCTGTCTTAGCCGCATATCAGCCCTGATGTTATTTCCAACGACCAGACACATGTTTTGGCTACTGTACAAGCATGTGCTATGAGATAGGAAACATGAAATTCACACAGACATGAAACTGAACTCAAATACTCTGCTGAATGTGAAATATTTCACAGTGACTGAAATTGACTGGCTAACAGGCAATGGTGTTGTATTTTTTTTTATAATTCTATTTTGATTAAAATAAATGGACTTATAAGACACCCTTGAGTTTTAGTTAATGCTACTAATCTAAAGGCTCTGAAGTACTGAGAAGCCTTTAAAATTAGTATATGTGACCTTTTATATATTTTCCTTAATAAAAAAAAAAATAATAAAAACACCGAGGTACTTTAGTTTCTTTTCAAGGGATTACTGTTATTATCTTCCTGAGATGCAAAAGATCATAAAAGAAAAGCACCATGCCTAGGTTGCTGAATGAGGCATCAGACACTAATAGTTTGGTCCTTTTCTAAATGGATCTCTTCCAACAATTACGCTAAAGCATAGTGATGGATCGCAGATTCCGGGGGGCCCTGGTTGTCCTTGGGTTCCGGGTTTTCCATGATCTCCATCTTTGCCGGGAAGACCTGGGTCTCCTGGAGGACCTTCTTTGCTTATTCCAGGAGGGCCCTCTGGACCTAAGAAGGGACATGATCGATATGTGAACAGAGGAGTTTGGATGTTGATAGTGATATAGTTGATTCTACAAGAAATGTAAATGGAAAAAAAATCATAAAAGTTTTACATATTTACACTAATGTGGAAAGGGGAGGTAGTCTCTTGTAATTCTATATGCCTTCCATTTAGAAGAGAACTATTGAGAAATAATCAGTAATTTTTATGAAACCAGGTTAAGCTATATCAATATAGCCACCACCTTGCTGATTAAGACACTGAGCTAACATTCTAATATTTTAATTGGTGGGTTGTCCAAACATTTCTTCCTTCCAGCGTATCTTCTGCCAATATTATTATAAATTAGCAAGTGAGAGATCAGTAAGCTAAAACTCTGCAACTCTACTGAAGTCAATTTTGTGCCATTTTTGCAGTAAAATGACTTTTCATTACATACATTTTTAGGCTTCCATATTTAAATACAGTGCTATTACGTTGGTGTAATCAAGATCATTATAACAAAGGCGTTACAGCATTAATTTGAGAACTACAGCCTAATTAGTTCAATTAGCATGCTCCAAGGAAGGAGAGGATATTGGCCTACATTAACTTCAGATACTGCGTTAAAGGTGATGACTCCAAGTAACAAAAAATATTCAGGTTGTGAAATGGAGCAGCGTGGGTGGAGGTACTTTCTACTACTACTAATTCCTGCCACTACCTCTAAGAGTTATTTATTCAGCATTTAACTACAACTGTAGATATTGTTCCAAGCATTTTACATGAAGACTGTTAAATCCGTTGATCCATGAAAAAGCCTCATGAGGTCGTAACATGTAAAATAATAGTAACAGCACCCATTTATTGAAAATACGATTGTTGCACGCTGTTCCAAAAGCACATGCATTAACTCATATCATTTTCCTATCATGTCATGATGCAGGCAACATCTCATCGCCATTTCACCAATGAGGAAATGGAGGTCTAACAAAGTTAAAATAACACAGCTAGCTGAGGCTGACTTAAGAGTCCACCACTGCAAGTATTCTGCGTCCCTAATATAAGCTGAGGTGACTAAAACCATTCAAGGACTATTCTAAGGAGTAGTCTTCCAAGGCATCTAAATGATAAACAAGAGAAAATCTCAACGATTGATGAATACACTGGAGGAAGAAAATTCTAGTAATTCAAGGTGTTCAATGTGAATCATTCAAAAAAGGAAACAAATGTCTTGATTTCAAATTTTTTTGACATAGATGTATGTAGATTTTCTTAAAGCCAAATGTGCAGCAACACTTAGGAGCATGTAGCAATTCTTACCTGGGGGACCAGGAGGACCTTGTTCTCCAGGGTATCCAAACCCTTGGTTCCCCTTTGCCCCATTTCTTCCTGGTAGGCCTGCAGAGTGTCAAAGATGGGAGTAAGCTTACTTTTCCTATAACATCACAGCCTCCTAGATTGTTTCTTTCAAAGTCGTTAATATGCACATTGAAAGACAATTAAACTTCGGGGCGCCTGGGTGGCTCAGTCGGTTGAACGTCCAACTCTTGATTTCAGCTCAGGTCATGATCTCGAGGTCTGTGGGAACGAGCCTCACATCAGGCTCTGCACTGATGCATGGAGCCCGCTTGGGATTCTCTCTCTCTCAAAATATAAACAAACTTAAAAAATTTTTTTTAATAAAAACGAAAAACCTTTTAAAAATAGCTTGTCACTTATTTATTATTACTAATGGGAAACAGAATTTTTGAAGCAAAAATTTCTAAAATTATCAGTGATGCAGAAGGATTTAAAGAGGATTAAATATTAGAAAGGAAAATGGTGTGGGATTATTAACCCTTTTTGTTAATCATAGTTGTTATTGTTTATTACTTTGATCAAACATCTAAATTATTCACATAATACTAAATAAAAAGGAAAGAGTTATCAACTGACATTTCAGATAAACATTCAAAGACAAAGATAAGTAAGTCATGAGCTATTAGGAAGTTTGGTGGCAAAATATAATTTTTCCTATAATAGGAAAAACCTTTTCAATGAGGTAACAGAAGTTATGGAAGTCAAAATAAAGGAAAGTGTCTGTGATTTTCTATTTAAACATCTATTATTAAAGACTCAGGTAAAATAGCCAAGTGCACTATCAATATTTTCCAATTTGTAAGTTCACAAGCTCCAAACTTTAACTTTTCTCTACTTTAGAATATTGCTTTAAAAAAAAGGGAATTGCCTTTTAACTAGTTGAAAAATTATTTTATTTTTTATTTTTTAGAGATAGAGAACACTAGCAGGGGACAAGGGCAGAGGGAGAAAGAGGGAGGGAGAAAGAGGGAGGGAGAAAGAGGGAGGGAGAAAGAGGGAGGGAGAGGGGGAGAGGGGAGAGGGGGAGGGGGAGAGGGGGAGGGGGGGAAGGGGGAAGGAGAGGGAATCTTAAGCAAGCTCTATGTTGAGCATGGAGCCTGCTGCGTGGCTCAATCCCACAACCCTGGGACCATGACCTGAGCCAAAACCAAGAGTCAGACGTTCAACAGACTGAGCACCCAGGAACCCTGAAAATTTAAAGACTTAGGGATACACAAAGCTTTCTGGCATCATAAAACCAAAGATGAACCCTTGCCTATTAAATCAATTTAGAGGGTGAATACAAAAAAAACAAAAAACAGAAACAAAAAACCCTTTTTTGTTGTTCATCTGCTTATGCACACAAGTTCGGTACCTTTTAATCCTCTGGCACCTGGACGTCCAGGAGCACCCACTAATCCAGGAACACCGTCTCTTCCTGGCAAACCAGGAAATCCTCGAGGACCTTCTGGGCCTATGGGACCAGGTGGCCCAGGAATACCAGGGGAACCATGTTGGGACTGGCAATGATCACAATTTTGAATTCTTCCACTCTGAAGTAAGACTGGAAGCTGAGCTTAAAAACAAAGAAGTCCCATCCCTTATGATTAAACGGGCATTAGTAACATCACTAATCATTTTTTCTACAATTTATAGATGCCTATCTCTGGACCAATACTTTCACGTCCTGGAATTTAGCTTTGGAAATACTCTTTGTTCTATGCAATGATTTTATTGTTGCAATTGCTTAAAATGGGGGGGGGGGTGCAGAGTGAAAGCACTGCCAAAAAGAAATTTTACAAATTATAGACATTCATATTTATGAATTACATTATCAGAATTATATAAGAAAAGAAAATTTAATTCATGATGAAATAATGATAAACTGCTTTATTAAAAAGATTACAAAGGAGTGCATATTATGTTCATTTTTTAAAAATTACTCATCTAGGAAAAAAACAGGAGTTTATAAATGTTCTTTATTTTCTTATCTTACTTATATCTTTTATAATTTCTACGAAGAATCAATATTATCTTAGTAATTTGAAAAAGGTTATTAAAATCTGTTTGAGACTTACCTCTTAATACATCAGTGCAAACTTGTCTAATAAACTGTTCTGAAAATTCTCTCCCCTGCATCAAAGTATTAGAGGGTTATAACGTGTACACACCAAGTAAAAAGCAATGAAAACACGAGAACTTGGAAAGAAGAAGAATACATACAGGCTTTCCATCCAGTCCTGGAGGTCCCTGAGGACCTGTTTCCCCCGGCTGCCCCTGGGGACCCATAGGTCCCATCAGGCCGTCCATCCCAGACTCCCCTTTTGGTCCGGTGGCACCTCTGGCACCAGGTTCTCCTTTTTCCCCTCTCTAAAATCAAAAGAAATCTTCAAAAGTTCTGTTTCGATATTTCAGAAGGTATAACCGCATCATAAAAGTCCTTAAGGATATGAATATGAACATATACATTTGTATATATAATGTACATTATGTAGAGAACAGCTGTGAAATGGTGTTACTGATCAGAGGGGAAATTTCATATCATATTAAACTGTCATTAATCAATCCATCGTCCTCACAAGTCTCCTCCATTTATTCAACATAGTATGTAGGCTATACTTAGAGCACTAGAGACAACAAATGTGCCACTGTCTTGTTCCCACAGAGTTTAAATTCTAGAGAGACAAATAATAGAAACACGATATTCTTTGTTAAATTTTTGCACAAAAAAACTCATCTCCTAATCTAAATGAAGAAACAATAATCTAAAATGCAACATTTCATACCTAATTCAACAAATCTACATATTCTGAAAATCACTAAGAACTACTGAAAAATGTGTAAGGCATTGTCAGTCAATAGCTAGATTTATACAACATTGAAAATTCAAGCAGTAAGGACTGAAATGAGAGAGCATAATACATGAAGAAACATACCTCGCCTTTTGCACCATGATGTCCTTGAATTCCCTTTGAAAATAAATAGTAGAAATAAAAACATAATAAATGTGCAAGGTACAGAACTAGCAATGTGGCATGCACCTGTTACCACACACTACATCACACTTTAATATTCAAATTGAAAACTACTGATAGAATTAGTTAAAGAATTACACATGATACTCTCTCTGCCTTTTTAAAGGAGACTAATGACCAGGCAATATACTAACTGGATAATATAAAAATGTTAATTTATGTAAATGTTTCATTCTTAGATATAAATATTTTTATATGCTGCAGGTCAAATATGAAGGTTAGAATGGGATTCTACATGAATTCTATTTCAATTATAGTCCGAATTTTAGTATGTTGTTCTAATGTAAACTAAATTCAGGTAATAGAAGGTATGTTTATTCTTTTATTTGGTGATTAAGGTAAGTATTCTATTCTCTCAAGTTTATGTTCTCAAAATTAAATTCCAATTGAGTAATATTTATAAAAGATGAATTAAAGCAAATATGCTATTAAAGGTGATTAAGAGGGAAGAAACTACCTATTTGTCCTGTGCCTAAGCCACTCACTGCTGGTAATTCAGAGATTAGAAACGCAGCATGATGTGTAATATGGTATTCTTCTCAAGTGATATTATACACACTGGGAAGCTCACGCGTGAAACTCATTCACCGTTACAATCACTGAATACATCTGGATGGTTCTATTAAATTATTTCCCACTCATCTCTCACATATTCATTACAATGGCAAATTATAGATGATACGAGCTTTCAGGAAAGGCATTAGAATTACCCATTTTTGAAATTCATTGTACACTAAGAATCTAAAATCACCCAGTATCAGTTCCGGGAAAAGGGTAGAGATTGCATACAGGTAGGATTTCATTATTCGAGTTTCAAATTAAAAGTTGGAGTTCTGCAATTCAATATAAAATTTAGTGTATATCATTTCATACAATTAAATTTGAATTTGAATATTTTGCTTTATTTCTAGGTCCGTTAAACACTGATACCCAGATTGGACAAAAGGGAAGACCAATCAGGTAAAATCAGAGTATGGCACAAAGAAAGGCAGATTCTCAAATTAAAACAAGGGCATAAGAACAATGAGTTTTCATATAAAAATATATTAGTGAGTAAAACACTTCAAGATGGTCCTTTAAATACTGAATACAGAAATGCTAGGGTGTTCCCTCCCGGACATAACCCTACAACTGGAGTTCATGTAAGAGGAAAGGCAGAATAGGAAGTTCTCAGGACTAGAACTGAGTTAGAGTTGCAACTGAAAACACCGGTCAGGTGAGAATCCACTGGGATGATTTCATGAGAGGAAGCCAACATAAAGGCCAAGAAATCACACACTTGCAGCCCTTGTTAGGATGACAGGTAACTTAATACTGTTTACTTAAAGAACCTGGGACAACTATTCAGCTGCTGAGAAGCAACAGTTGCTCTGACCCCCAGGTACTCCATTAGGGCTCAGCTCCCAGTGGGAAGAAACCCAGTGTCCAACAAATCTTGGGCAGAAGCTTTCTAGGGAGCCAAACACTGCCCTAGGGGAGCAGACCACTTGAGAAGTGAGAAAAACAAAAACAAAAACTAAACCGTGTTAAAGGAAGTGTGAAGAGAGTGTTATCTGTAAGCCAGTGAGCTAGCTAAATTGTGAGCTCAGATTCCATAGGAAACAGCCTTCTTTTCAGAGAGTTCCTGTAAAATTTTTTGGTGAAGGGCCTGGGTTGCAAAAGTTGAATAGACGAGGAAGTGAAAGTTGCCCTATGAGAAGAGAGGTTTATAGATACTTTGTGATGGACTCAGGGAAACCTAGCGGGGCAGTCTGTGTTGCCAGTGAGGAGAATGGGGTCAATGCTGGTCGTGTCATCACGTGGCTCTGGGAGGAGGAGCACTAAAATTAAAAGTCACATTTTACTGAACATAGATGTATGCAGGCAAACTTCATCTCTTTGTCCTCTTCTGCTCTTGTTGTTGGCTTCTAAATTCTCAACTCTTCTTAATATTTAGCACTCACCTCCCATCCTATATTACCGACAACCTTGTTCCATATACTTTAAGACTTCTCTCCCATGGTCTCCCAGATATCTCCAGGTGAGGGACACAGACACTCCTGTCCTTGAAGACATCACTCACAGTTTTATCCCCCTTTCTCCAGAACCAGTGTAATCACTGAATCTGTCTTGAATGTCACATGCGAAAGAGGTCTAGCCCATGAGGGAACTCATAGGTACAATTTGCCCTTTCGGTGGGGACCAAGCTGGATCTGAGTTTAACTGTCAGCAGTGTGGCAGCAAATAAGCCACCATTACATACAAATCACTTTTATGCCACTTTTAGTCCAATTTGGCTCTGACTGAATTTACATGCCACATGGCAACCTCACGGAAATACTAGCCAATCAGGAGCGTGTAGTCAGGGAAGAAGCAAAATGATTGTACTATGAATCTATTCCATAACATGGTCCCTCCAGATGGCATTTTAAAAAGTCTCTAGTGTAGTAAATTATATCTATGAAACACAAGAGGGAAACAAGTATATTCCTCCAGTACTTAGAGACTCCCACTACTCACATTTCAAGAAAAAAAATAAAGAATTAATAGTAAATATGGAGATACTGCCATTGCATGGCTGTCTTTGGCCAATTATTGCAGGAGATAAGTGGAACTGTCTACCTTTAGCCATTTACTTGACCAGAAAAACGCATGGAGAAGCAAGTTTCAGAGTCACCAATCAGTAGAGGAAAATGAAAATATAAAACATATGATTAAAGCAAACCATTATCACGACCACCATCTGGTATTTTCTTCCTCATATGCTTAGAATGAGCACTACGTCTACTCTTCTTCCCACTCATTTCCATTTGCAAGTAATCCTCTCACGCCATCTGGTTATGTGGTTCGTTATTCCATTGTCCATCGAAGAAAACAAAAATACCTGTGGCCCAGGAATCCCTTGTCTTCCATTTTCTCCCTTTTGACCCTTTAAAATTTAATGAACATGATTGATTAGCCTGCACACATACAATGCAATCACATATAAGCCACGAACTATATATAATCCTGTTGTCTAGAAGAAATGTCACAAAAGCAGTGATGCTTTACATAAAATGATGTAAGAGATAAAGAAGTTAGTCTCTTGGAGGAAGAAAAAAAATAAGAGTCAACCCTAATATTAACAACACGAAACTAATTTAAAAATCCAATGGCTGTGGATATTTTATTAATTTCAATGACATAATTATGTTTAGTGTTGATTATGTACATGCAAGGACAAGAAAACATCTTTAAAGGAATTTTTAAAAATTAAAAATGTATTATTTGGATCAATACCTAGTAGTGCAAGTATGCTGTTTCAAAGAGACACATGCACCCCAATGTTTATAGCAGCACTATCAACAATAGCCAAAGTATGGAAAGAGTCCAAATGTCCATTGATGAATGAACGGATAAAGAAGATACACACACACACACACACACACACACACACACACACAAAATGGAGTATTAATCAAAAAGAATGAAATCTTGCCATTTGCAACTATGTGGATAGAACTAGAGGGTATCATGGTAAGCGAAATTAGAGAAAACACAAATATCCTAAGACTTCACTCATATGAGGACTTTAAGACACAAAACAGATGAACATAAGAGAAGGGAAGCAAAAATAATATAAAAATAGGGAGGGGGACAAAAACATAAGAGACTCTTAAATATGGAGAACAGAGGGTTACTGGAGGGGTTGTGGGAAGGGGGATGGGCTAAATAGGTAAAGGGCATTAAGGAATCTACTCCTGAAGTCATTGTTGCACTGTATGCTAACTTGGATGTAAATTAAAAAATTAAATTAAATTAAAATTAAAAATATATTACAAAAGTGGAATACTACTCACATATTAAAAAATAAAAGAAATCTTGCCATTTGTAACAACATGGATGGAACTGAGGGCATTAAGCTAAGTGAAAGAAGTCGGACAGAGAAAGACAAATACTGTATGATTTCACTTATATGGGGAGTCTAACAAAACCGAGCAAAACGAAAAACTCAAGCTCGCTGATATGCAGAACAGAATAATGTTTGCCAGGAATGAGGGGCAGGTGAAATAGGTGAAGGGGGTCAAAAAATACAAACTTCCTTCTAGAAAATAAAGAAGTCATGGGGATGAGTGTACAGCAGGGTTAGTAATAATACCGTAATATGTGTGTGAAAGTTGCTAAGAGAGTAATTCTTAAAAATTTTCATCAAAAGAAGAAAAAATGTTGTCACTACATATGGTGATAGATGGTAACTAGACTTATAGTGATCTTTTCACAGTGGATACAAATTTTCAATAATTATGTTGTACACCCGCAAGAGAGCTGGCCCTTGAACAATGGTGGTGTTACAGGCACCACCTCTCTCAAGGTCAAAAATGTGTGTATAACTGTTGACTCCCCACAGATTCAACTAGTAGTCCACTGTTGACCAGAAACCTTACTAATAATATAAATTAACACATATTTTTATATTATATTATACAAATTAATTAAGTTAGATAAAAGCAAATGTTAAGAAAATCATAAGGAAGAGAAATACATTAATAATACCATATTTATCAAAAAAAAATCTACATGTAAGTGGAAATGAGGAGCTCAAACCTGCACTGTTCAAGGGTCAATTATATATTCTTATATGTCAATTATACTTCAATTTAAAAAATACTGTAAAAAAACATTTTGAATGAAGAGCTTTAAATCAGGACATATAAGAGAAGAAAACTAACAAGGATATAAAAAATACATTTGTGGATATCCATCATATATAATGCATGGTACTAGCCCGTAAAGTACTACTCCATGCCTATGTTGGACGAGATAATTAGCAGTTTCTAGGAAAACATATACCTAGATAATAAAACAGTGAATGATCTAGTGACCTAAATTTTAAATCACTCTTGCACTGTGATTTATTCATTTATTTACTTGAGTGAATTCCCAGTATTTATTGAATGGCACCTATTTGATGGTTCATGGTGCTGGGACACTGAAACAATAATAGTGTTATCATCAAGTTGCTTAATGTGTGGGGGGAAAGACAAGCCATTAAATCAAGATGATGAAAATGCATAATTAAGCATCTGGACTGGATGCTACGGGGACACAAGAGGGGGCATCTGACAGACGTGCATCTTACAGGATGGGGAAAATGACTCAATTTTAAGTGTAGGCTTCAGGAATAAGTAAAAGAGAGCCAAAAAGAGTCAGTCAAGTCAGGAAGCATTTAATGCAACAGACATTATCTTGAAATGTGTGGGGCACCACAGAAGGATTCCTAAGCGGATGTGTAGCTTAGTTATTGCACGCTGGTAGGAGCATGAGAGGAAGCGGGGAGGACACTGGTAATCTGAAATTCATGACAAGAAATGATTAGGACAGTGCGGACAGGGAGAGGGGGCAAGTTCAAGAGAAATTGACATGTGAAACTACACGTGAAGAGAGAAGAGACTGAGTTTTAAGATGGCTTTCAAGCCTTTTTTCCTGGGATCATTTCATGGGTCTACCAATTACCATGACAAGGAACAGAGTAGGACATGGTTAAAGGGGAAAGGTAGGTGACATGATGGATGGACATGTTGATGTGTGCACATGAGACGTTCAAACTCAGTATCAAGAGGGAAATTGGAATATGTGGGTCTAGAGCTCAAAGACGCTTCCTTAAAATCTACCTCATTCCTAATTTCAAAATTAAACAAATCCTAAAAATACTTGAGTATCTTCAGTAAAAGATGCTGAATCAACAGCTGAAAAACAATTGTTGAGACTGTAACCTCGGCAGATTTTCACTCTAATATTACTTCAATTGATAATCTCCTTTTATGCCTCCAGAAATTCTAGAACTCTTTGCCTTTGTGGTAAAACACCCAAATGAAAAATCCTTCTAAATCACCCTAGATTTCCTCAACCTGATTTCATTCTTTGGTATAATTCTCCATTTATTAGCTTGAACATGTTTTATATTTAACGTTAAAGGTTTCTTATCCCATTTATTTGTGCCATAAGCCATTCAAGTCATTTCTGGAAACATACATACTATGAATATGTAATATTTCTAATAAATATATTAGAAGTATGTAATAAAATCTGTATCTGTTTGGTTGAACCATTTGGTTTTCAAGTGTTTATAACAGTGAGGTAGAGGAGAATCTTAAAAGGAGATTTGATGTGGTCTGAAAAGTTTAGAAGAAAAGAAGAAAGCTGAGACTTAACAATTACATACTGCTGGTGACCCGGGAAGGAGCTAGAGAAGCCATGTAACAACTGAAAAGAACAAAGCCCTGATTTTATTGCCAAGCAAAACTAGAAAAGCCAGCAACATACCTGAATGCCTTTTTCACCTTGACTTCCTTTGTCCCCCTGCAAAAAGGCAGTTTAATGTCTATCATAATCTAGGATATTCTGTATTCTTTCAAATAAACATATTTTTCTGCAGGAAAGAAATATATATGGTCTCCGACAAATTCCACAAGTGCCTTAAATGCAGAAGCGGACTCCAAAAGAAGAGAGAAAAGTCACATTATGTCAAAAATGATGTTCTAAATGAATACTTCCTTGTGCTCTTACATTTGAAAGGAAAAGTTATTATAATTTCTATTTTACCAGAAATAAGAAAACTTGTCTTTACTGATTACAATCTGAGGTTTAGCAAACAAACATGAGAAAACTGATGTTGACAAATGCTTTACAAAATCAAACTGAAAAATCTTCCATTGAGCTAGTAGTAGCCACAAATTTATAGGAAACAATGAAGTAAAATATAACGTTGAAATGATATTTTTGAAAACATATGCTTCAAAAATGAATCTTGAGGGTAAAATCCATATACCATAATAACAATGTTCCTTGGATTTTTTAGCTAGAGTAAACATTCGAGACCAACCAGTTCAATGTCCTTGTTCTTACAGACAATGAATCGGCAAATCAGAAAAAATAAGCACTTGCTCTCAGATGAACCTGGACACTATTTCCAAATTTCTTTTCGACCTCTCATGCTCTCTATAGAGCGAGTTTTGCATATACAGCAAACAAAACACAGGTGTTCTTTTAAAGGGTATGTTTTGAACAAGAAATCTCTCAAAATCTCAACATATATTCCCAGCAGGTTTACTTAACATTCACTAAGGTTCTAGCACTTAATTGTTGCCCTGAGGGTCATCCCTGCCTCAGGAAGTGTTGCCTACTGCTCACTGGAACAAAAAGGTCACGGGTCATACCAGTTATAATAACAAAGAGGCCAATACATGACACATGAGAAATAGAAAAATGAAATTGTAGAAAAACTAAAACAGGAAGAGATATAAAGAGGAAGACATAAGAGTCTGTATTCTTTCCAGAATAAAAGTCAATATATTTACTTTTAGCCTGGAAAGTATATATTTGCAGTGGCGTGACCTTCTTTGACAAACGGGCTGTCAGTTGTTGCTTAAAACCACCAAACAAATAGTATTTATATAGATACAGCTTTGGGGTTCCTTTACTTGAGGAGAGAGAGAGAGAGAGAGAATATGAATCTAATATGTGGCTCTCTTATCTCACCAAAACATTTTATATCAGAATACATGATTTGTATTTTCAACTCTTTAATTTTAAATAAAATTCGATGTAATATAACCTTTCATAAACGGGAACTTCATGGTCAAGTGTTCTGGGTCTAATTTTTACTATTTGAGACTTTTGCCCCAGTTTCGATAAGAGTAATATTCACATTTCAGTAAGAGTGTCAGACATTGAATACTTTTCCTAAAATATTATTGACTCACCTGGACTGATGGCAAAACAATCTGAATTTACAGGCTGCTAATCAAGAGGATATTTATACTGTCTGAGCTGCATACCTCATCCAAGGCCTTCGTCTAGGAGGCAGGACCCATTCAGGAACGTGAAAGACCCCACAGCTGTGGGCGTGTGGTTGATCACATGATACACACACCAAATACAAAGGTCATTAAAAGTGTAGTCTAATTATGCTACTTTCACAAAAGGAACACTTACACGCTAATAGCTGGTTACAAGTTAATTTTATCTTGGGGCACCTGGGTGGCTCAGTCGGTTAACCAACCCACTCTTGGTTCCCCTCAGATCATGATCTTGAGGTTTCATGGGTTCAAACCTCACATCGGGCTCTATGCTGGCAGCATGGAGCTTGCTTGGGATTCTTTCTCTCCCTCTCTCCCTGCCCCTCCCCAACTTGTGGTGTCTCTGTCTCTTTCAAAATAAATAAATAAACTTAAAAAAAAAGTTAATTACATCTCCTAAACAATGCATACCTTTTTTCCTTGAATTCCCGGTAAACCCAGGTATCCCGGTTCTCCTGGGGGACCTACTGCTCCTTGTTCTCCCTAAGTAACATAGAAATTACATAAAGATCGCAGACCTACTGGTTATGAAAAATACTGTTTTTATCTCTAGATAAATCTCAAATTTATACTTGATGGTCATAAAGTTTGTTGACATTTAGAGTTATTATTACAGAAATAGTAAAGAATGAAAAGTTTATGGGAGTCTCAGTAAAACTTCCTCTACCTTTTCCTATCTAGTAAGTTAAAATAATTCCGATAGCATAGACTTTAACATTTTATAAATATTTGTAGTCTTTATTTTATAGCTTCAACAATAATAAAGCAGTTATGATAATAAACATAGATATCTCGTTTTGTTTACTAACATTTTCTCCTTGTTGTTGAGACTACTTATCCTCATATTGCTGCTTTAAAAAACCTATTTTATTGTTAAAAACTGGTGAGTAAACGGAACTAAAACTGCTGAAAATCTCATTATTCATGGTTTTTATTTTGTTATATATTTTCTACCTCTCATGAACACACGGCATAAAGAATTTAGTTACTAAGATTTGCTCACTACATAGGCCTAATTTATGTCTTTTACCACAACATATATGAAGTTTGTTATGTTCTTTATTTGCCATGATGTTTTTAAAACATAGTTTTAAATTACAGAATAGTATTTAACTGTAGTGATTTACCATCTTTAATAAAATGTCTGTTGCTAAAATTAGTTTTCGCAATTTTTATTTTTATGAACAATACAGGGTGAACATCTTTGTAGTTAAATCATATGCACACTTATGCTTCTTCTTCACACATAGGGAATACTATTTTCTTAGAAGCAAATTCTTGAGCTGTTTTCGGTACAGGTAATATTCCATGTCTTAACCCAATTTTTCTACCCTCCACCATTCCACAGGGATTATTTCCTTCATGGAATAAAGGGTTCTTAAAAGTCTTAAGTAAGGGCACTTTCTAAAAATATATAATGACGAATTACCAATGACACTTAGGAAATGTCTATAAGATAGGGGATGCAATCCTGAATTTGCTTCATGGTTTTGGTTTGAGTTTTACCATGATCCCAAACTCTATCACATTAACTAAAGCCTCCTCTCTTTCGTGCAAACAGTTTTGCCCTCTTTATTTCCTATGCCCACTCCTGAGCTATTATTACTCTAGATTGCTAACAGCTTGAAGAGAATTGAAAATCCTATTGAAATGAACATGAACCATCTGGTTTGGAGAAAACTGGTATAAGCAGCTGTGAGTCCCCACACTAAAGTCCCATCAAGCAGTAAAAAAAGGAATAGCATCACTTGTGAGAGTCAGACACACTTTCTTTAATTTACAGAAGACAAGGATATTCTCTGGATCAAAGAGTACGTTCATATCAGCACATGGCTTTTACCATTTGTAGGAAAATCATGCCAAAATATAGCTTATGTTTTTTTTTTACCTAAACTATGATAAACTGTCCCAAAAACAAATGAAACCCCCCCTCGCCACTTTCTTTCCTGTATGAAAACTCTGTGATAGAGGTAATCCTTAATTTCATGTAACTTTTCTTAAGGGATACATATGGTAATTTCATCAAATAATGAAGGGGACTTATACACTGAATCTATTTCCAAATGGATCAAATGATAATTACCTTGAGCCCAGAAGCCCCAGGCATTCCTTGAAGTCCAGGTTCACCTTTATTTCCCTGTCAAAGCATCAAACCATTTGAATTTTTAAAAAATGTCACAATATATCTGATATTGACACTTTAAGGTAATGTATTTTAAATAATTTTTATATTTCCAACTTTCCAACTGTTTGAAATACAGACTCTGTATGTTAAGCCTATTTATTAAGAAAAGCAAGGAATGGGTTTGCACATTTATAAAGCTTTCCAAAAGGATGTTCTAAAGCTAGAAGCCCTCAGTAAGGGAAGAAATTCAAATCCTTAGGGACCAGGGCTAATTAGCTGGGTCTCCAACTGCACAGGCCAGAGCCACGGATTTTGACAACATCCTATACATTGAGAATCTTCATCTTTCCACGGTTCCACTTTCTCAGGATGACTCACCTTCAGTGTGCAAGTGAAGGAAAGAAAATTAGGTTCAAATGTACAGTGGCTTTTAAAAATATATATATGAAAAGAAAATTTTACTTTGTGTTCTTTTTTGGGATTCAAGTGCAGTCCTTTCCAACAAAAGCTTAAAGGACAAGACCAACTTGACAGAGCAAGGAATATAAAACTATAAAAAAGTGGGATAGAGAGAGAGAATACATCTGCAGCGAATAGGAGAGATTATCGAAGGTAGTGTTGATTTTCATACCTAAAATCTCAACCTGGCCTGGCAAAAGCCAGAACCAACTGGGTACACTAATAATGAAGGTAATCAACTGCATTTTCAACTTTGGAAAAGTTTTCTAGGTTGCTCATGTTGAGAAACACATGAACGCAATATTTGGGCTTCATGAAAGCATTTAACACACAACATTATTAAGCCACAGAGCAATGGTTCCTCAAAATTTCTACTTCTACAAGTGATTCAGCAGAAATTCAGAGGTAACAAGTTACAGGACTTGATTATGTTGACACAGTCTAATGTCATTTAGATAATAATTTTAAAAACTGGAATATAGTAGGGTTCAGTTGCTTTTTTTAAAAAAGGTATTATAAACCAAACTAGAAGCTTTCTAAAGATCTACCACAAAGTTTCAGCTTCGTCTTTGCCCTGTTTATTACAGCTTTTTTGGTCCCACTCTAGAATTCTTTCTGATAATGAAGGCTTAGTTCACAAACATATTGGCTGACAAAACAGGCAGGGATAAACTAATAGAGAGGTAAGTAAACTACGGGGGATGGACTACCTCCAGCCTAATGCGTGTTTTTGTGAATAAAATTTCACCAGAAACAGGCACATCCCACACAGCTTGTCCATGGCTGCTTTTGCATTACAATAGTAGAATTGAGCAGTTGCAACAGAAACTATATGGCCCTCAAAGATTCAAATATTTACTCTCTGGCCATCTGCAGAACACCTGAGCTAACATACTACAATGAGAAGAAGTTGAAGTGTTTTGCTGAAAAGATTATATTTAAAAGGTGTAATTTTAACACTCAGAATCTATTTTTAACAAACTAATTGCATGAGAACAAGATGAGAGGAGACAAACATCTTAGTAATTCAGGTCAAAATAAACTGATCCTGGAAACAGCCACTTGCCTTCCCAGCCATATCAGCAGAAACTACTCAAGTGGCAGAGGTCACAAAGTATTGTTCTAAATCATTTTACGGAAATTCCAGCAGATTTAATTGACCTTCAGCTCAGTGTGAGGTAACAATGTGAAGTGGCTGATGAAATCTTAAGCTGAATTCTTAAGAATTAGAGCATCCAGATCACCACAGGGGAACCATCATACCCCAGTTACTTAAGGAGTATACAACTACTCAGTATCTTCTTAGAAAATGACTTTGAGAAATTATGGAGAATCTCTACTTGGCAGGCCCAGTCCCTCAAAGGTTTTATACCAATTGTGTGCACACTCACTCCTGCCAGCACGCCACACAATAGTCCAAGGATTTACAAGGGTCTGCCACTGGAGAAAGGGCAGATACTTTTCCCTAATCACTAGGTTCCCCTGATATTTTATCCTATTTCTTTCTCTAAGTAGTTTAGAAATCAAAAGTAGAATAGATGAGGTTGTCTACTCATCTACTCATTTGGCATGCAGGGTCTATTCCTGTGGGACAGTGCCGAGTTAAAGGTTTAATGCTTCCAAAACAGCAATTCCATCATTTCCTTTTGGAAGGTTGTCCTATACTCTCTAATCATTATATAGTTGAGAATAGTTTGACTCTAGCCAAAATATACTTGATTTGACCCTTCTATTAAAGCAAGAAAAAAAATAGTTATTTTAGCACAGGATTCTATACACCTGGAAAATGGTCAAACCAGGGTATTCGGAGTTTCAGTTCAGTCTTGAGAAAAACCTAACCTGACATCCTAAATATATATGTCAGGCTTGTCTGACACTTTTTAAAGATGAAAGTAAATATAATACACTATCTTATCCACAGTCCTGAAGGAGGGAATGCCTAATAAAACCTAGTACAAGGCATTTTACAATTAAAACTCCATAAACATTCTAAGCAAAAATATCAAGAAGAGGACTTAGAAATTGGTGAACTTATCCTCAATCATAACTACTAATCCTCTATATTGGTGGGGTTTGACACTGAACTCCATAGAACTCTACATAGTCCTTAGTGTCTCTGAGATGACAGTAAAGAAGGGGGTCAAGTAGTGAGAGATTCTGGACTTATTCCAGCTTAAACAAGACCTGCTTCACATTAGCCTGTTGTATATGCTTAGTTTTGCCTAAGATTTCATTCTAAAAATGACTGTTCATAGAATTAAAACCACACTTAAAGTAAAATCAATATAACCAAAAGTTTTACTGAAGCACATAAATGGTAATTTTGCACAAAGTGTACTATCTTATTAATTTCATTTTATTTACCTTAGATCCTGGTGTTCCAGGCTGACCCGGTGAGCCATCACGTCCCATCATACCCTATATTTTTTGGTGGAAGTTCAAGAGTTTTATTTCTTTCATTAAAGGAAAATACAAAAAATCTAACTATGCAAGACAGACTGAAGGCCAGCAAAGCCTTCCTAACGTGGTTAATCAAATAATCTACAAATAGCAAAAATTCCTGGAGAGCTAATAAAAAAGTTCGTTTTTTTTCTACATTCTCACTTTCTTCCTTATGTCATGATGACTAAGAATTAGGTTTCTTGGGGTGCCTGGGTGGCTCATTTGGTTAAGTATTCAACTCCAGCTCAGGTCATGATCTCATGGTTGCTGGGTTGGAGCCCCGTGTTGGGCTCTGTGCTAACAGCTTGGAGCCTGGAGCTTGCTTTGGATTCTAGTGTCCCTCTCTCTGCCCCTCCCCCTGCTCATGCTGTCACTCTCTCAAAAATAAATAAACGTAAAAGTAATTAAGAATTAGGCTTCTTTATAGATGTTATCCTGGTCAACTTAACTTGCAATTTCTATTTTCTTAAATGATATTTTGAAATTCTCTGAACATAACGATCTCTCTTCAAGTTACAAAATGGTCATATTTTTAACTAACCATACGATTCGAAGTAGGACAACAATAACTAGCAACAAGAAACTGATTTAATTTGGAGTCTACTTTATTTTTTAAATGTTTATTTAGTTAGAGAGAAAACAGAAGTAGTGGAGGGGTGGAGAGAGAGGGAGAGAGAGAGAGAAACCCAAGCAAGCCCCATGATTAGTGAGGAGCCTGACACCAGGCTTGATCTCACAACCACCATGAGATCATGACCTGAGCCATAATCAAGAGGTGGATGCTTAACCCACTGAGCTATCCAGGCAACTCTGCATTCTACCTTAAATACCATTACATGCATTAAAAACACTTGCTTTCTCTTAAGCATAGCCAAGGAAATGTGATGAGCCAAAATATTCAATTAATACCATCAAAAAATATAATCTCAATACAGTCATATTGAAATACCATGTCAGGGGCACCTGGGTAGCTCAGTCGGTTGAGTATCCGACTTCGGCTCAGGTCATGATCTCACTATTCGTGAGTTTGAGCCCCGCATCGGGCTCTGTGCTGACAGCTCAGAGCCTGGAACCTACTTCAGATTCTGTGTCTTCCTCTCTCTCTGCCCCTCCCCTGCTCATGCTCTGTCTCACTCTCAAAAATAAATAAACATTAAAAAAAAAAAAGAAAATACAATGTCATCACTATTACGCTTTGCTATCAATTTAATATATTATTACAACTATAAAATGTAAAATACACTAGTTCACAGCATAGTATACAAAATATTACAAATGGTACATAATAACTGTATTTCAAACATCCTGATAATAATGACATTAACATACAGGAATCCCCGGAGCTCCTTTTTTTCCTAGTGGTCCTGGAGGCCCAATTTCTCCCTAAAAATCAAACAGAGATCAAATTTAAAACTGCAAATTATCAGTTCATTGGCATGAATTTCCTACCAAAACATTATAGAATGAAAATTCAATACCAATCAACCCAATTGGTCTGCTTCCCCTTTCTCTACTGTAAAATTGAAGCAACACAGTGTAAAAAAATCAGATATGTGGTATCTTAAAAGATTTGGGCCAAGGGGCTATGGAATCACTAAGCCAAATATTTTTATTAGGAACTCAGGAGTGATACTGTCATTGTTCAAAGGAAGACCTGGAAGTTCACTCAGAGTTGGTGAGGGTAGACAACAGGGGAAAAAAAGCATGTGGAAAAATTTCTTATTCATCATAGATTAAGAAATGTGACAGTACCATAAATTAATAGAAAATAGGATAGAGAATAGTAACATTTTTACTTCAGTTTCTTGGATTGTGGCTAACTACGTAATCCAAGGGAGTATGAATCCTGAACATTAAAAAAAAAAAAAAAGACGACGACAACAACAACAAACTCTGGAAAGAACACCTACACCTATGAGAGAGTGAGAGAGCTCTGGTCTTATAAGAAATGAGCGAGGTCTTAGAAGATCCCTTATTTTACTTACATATACTTTGGGTTGGGGCTAGGATTATGAGGATTCGGGACAACACAGAATCTTGCCAGAGGTCAAGATTCAGGAGCCAAGAAGGATGGAGGTATCTGGAGTGTATGTTCAGCTCTTGGGAAAAGGAATGGTGGGCTAACCGTGGGAAGAAGGCAGGAATCTTTAATACCTACCATGACCCAGGGCTCTTAAAGGGGACTGACATGGTACCCATGGTTACCAACAGGAGGGAGTTCCCCATGCCCCAGTTAACATGACAGAACCTATACTGAGTAACATGAAGCAATGAGCTCATATACAAGAAAGAAAGAGGAAACAGCAAGCTGCAAGACTGAGAGTTAATAGAAATAACAAAGTGCAGACACTGGAATTATTAGAATTAAGAACAAGATATGAGATCTTTACCAATTAAAGAATGGAATCACGAAAGACTACTAGGACTGTAAATATGAAACACGAGGCTATCAAGAATAAAAAGGTTATTAAAAATTTAAACTTTTAGGAAAGTAAGATTTTTTAAATCAACTGATGATTTAAATAGCAGATTAGACACAGTAAAGGAAGAATAAGTAATTGGGAAATATATCAAAAAAACTTAACGCGAATGTAAGAGTCAAGGGTATAAAAATAAGAAACTCTTTAGAAACATGGAGGACAAAATTAGAAGGAATAAAATTTATCTAACTGTAATCCCAAAAGAATGGAATAAATACTGGAAGAGTTGTAATTTGGAGATAATGGGTGATGTCTTTCAGAGTTAACGGTAATAATACCACAGAGCCAGGATCAAACTGAATTCTCCCCAGAATGAATAGAGAGGAATGTGTATCTAGATATGCTGTAATGAGTTTTAGAACACACACACACACACACACACACACACACACACGTACGCACACATTAAATAAAATAGAATAAAATAAAATAAATAAAATGCCTTAAAAGAATCCAAAAGAAAGGGACAGATCACTCACAAAAGAAAATAATTAGAATGAGAGCAGATGTTTCATGGCTAATAATGGAAGTCAGGAAACGAGAGAAGAAAATCCTTAACCCGTTAAGCAAAAATAATCATCAGCTATGAGTTGTATACTCTACAAAATTATCTCTCAAAACCAAGAGTAAAATAAACACTTACAATTAGATAAACAGGAAAGTTTGTTACCAAGATATCTCTACTCAAAGAAATGCTAAAGAAATAGTTCAGAAAATAGGAAAATTATCCCAAAAGGATGGTCTAAGAGCACTAGAAAAGTAATCAAGTAAAACAGAAAGCATATGCATAAATCCAAATTAATAGTATCCATATAAAACAACAAAACAAAAACTAATTAAAAGGACAAATAATACTTTCTGAAATTATATCATATTTGAACCATTAACTATTGCCATGAATGTGGTAAAAATGTATTCCTTGTTAAGATATCACCATTTTGCACTTTCAATAAAGAGATTCGGGCCTAAATCTTTCAACTTTTATTAATACTCACTTTTTGTCCCATTAATCCTTGGTTTCCAGGAAATCCTGGTATTCCCTAAAAAGTAATAAAGTAGAATCTTGAAAAAATATATATATATGTATATATGTGTATATATGTATGTAGACTGTATTATTAAAGAAGAATAAGTCCTAAATGGATTTTTAACTTGTAAATAATGCAAAATTTCAAACTTATCTCATCCACTTACAGTATAAGACTGCACAGAGAGGGAGGGAGACAAAACATAAGAGACTCTCAAAGACTAAGAACAAACTGAGGGGTGAGGGGGGTGTGGGAGGGGGGAGAGTGGGTGACAGGCACAGAGGAGGACATTTGTTGGCATGAGCACTGGGTGTTATATGGAAACCAATTTGACAATAAATTTATTAAAAAAAAGAGTGCTACTGATAATAATATAATTTTGGAAAAGAGAAAACTTATGAAACTCAGTATTACAGAAATAACCCCTGATATTTACAGTTTTAAACAAAGGCTTTCAAAAACAAAAGCTTAAGAGGATATTAATTAACCTTGGTTCTTCTTTCAGACCAACATAAGTGATAAAATAAGAAGGATATTTCATTTGAACACGGTCCTATATTATGTAACATGAATAATGCAAGAAAAACTGTCACATCATAGGAGTTCCGATTCAATACAATAGTTCCAAAGTGCCAACTGCCTCACAGCCACAATTAAAAACTAACAGGACTAACCAATATCCTCCAAATTGAGCCTTGAAACACCCAGGAACCAAATTCTTTGTATGGAATATGGCAAACCTTCTCCTAATGATTCCCTTGCTGATACAATCATGAAGAATATGCAGATCACAGTTGAGAAAGAAATATAAAGAGCTCTTTCACATGGCTCAGTCCACATGTATAAGTTGTCTAGCAAGCTTCAGAGAATATTAATGTTCATTGAATAGATATGAGAATAATATTAGCACATTTGTTCATAGGAAAGCAATTCTACAGTCATACTATGCATTTACCAAAATAATCTTTTGTCACCCAAAGCAAACAGTGACGATACTAATCAATTTTCATTTTTGTTCATTTTTCTTAGCTCCTTTCCCAATGACACTTCAGTTGAAATAAGCAACATTTGTACGTATGTATCTATACAGACAAACTCTTGCAGGAAAAAGGAATTTGGAAGACAAGGAAATTGGGCCCCATGAGTATTTCTTTGAAAGTCCACTGCAACATCAGGGCTTTTGAAGAACAGCAGTACACCTCAGAAAATCAACGCAGGTGGTAGAGAGGCCAGTCAATGAGATCAAGTTATCTTCTATTCCAGGGAGAGTCGGCCATTATTTGATTTTCACATCTTGATTTTATTAGGATAAAACTGGTCAATGTGTTAGCCACAATTATAATGCAAGACACATGCATACAGCTTTAACTTTAAAATCTGAACTTGAATTATAAATTGAAATTCAATTTGATTCTACTTGGCTCCATTCATTTTGCCACAGCACTATACCCTTTGCAGAGAACAAAAGATGTCTGTGAGCAATGACTATCAACAGATGGCTTATAGTCTAGTTGAAAACACAAACCTTTATAAACATACGAACTAGAAAATAACATAAAACCATATAAATTTTAAAGTGACATTATAAAATATGAGCATGGTGTACTCTAAAATATAAAGCAGAATTAAAATATTTAAGTTATATGTATAAACAACATAAAATGATACGAATTACATCCTTCCACCTTCTTAATACACATTCTTAATGCAATCCGTTAAGATTAATATTGTTCCTTAAGAAATACACATTCTTAATGCAATCCGTTAAGATTAATATTGTTCCAAATAAAGGTCTCCATTTCAATAGACCATAATTTGGCATGAAACCATCTGTAATCAGCTCCCATTCAAATACACATATACACAAAGTCACTATAGGTTTAGACTAAGTTCTGAATTTAAACGAAATCTGTAAATTCTTATCAGATACAAGATGGACATACATTGTTCTATGATGAAACAGGTGCAGCTATGATCATGCAGTGTCCTTTAGCTACAAGAGTCCCTAAAGGGGCCGTGCAATTGCCCATGATACTGTCAGACGTGAGAAGCTGACTATCTTGCTGCTGCATGGTGTCTTTTATTACTTACTTTCATTACTATTCAAGTCTCTCTGCCCTCACACGATCAATATCAGTACGAATCAGTTATAGATATTCTACCTCTACACCTGTTTCTGAAGCCAATCCCAGTGTCAGAAAGGCTACATCCTCACTGTGGGGGAAAATGGGAGTTATGCCCAGGCACCCTCGTCTCCACCTTCCGGAAGCCCTTGAGAGCTCCCCCCGGCCTACAGTTCATTCCCTGGATCTGATCTGACATCCTATTATCTAAACAATTATAATACTGAACTTGGTCTATATTTGGACAGAGTCTCAAATGTTATTTCAACATATCAGATATTGAGGGTATTCTGGGGTAATTCCAGATCTGGAAAAAAAAAGGATTCTTTTTCTTATTGTCTGCTTCTTAACAGGTTAGTAAAACATTAAAATATATTTCAGAGATATGAAGTCATATGTTGTTTGCTCAACTATGCCAAGAACTATTACTTACTTCACAAATATCAACCAAAACATATGTAAAACTATATAATATTTAAAAAGAAAATGTAAAACTGATTTATAAAAGCAATTCTTGGCAAAACTAACATAATACCATGAGCATGCCTGGAATACAAGACTGTTGAGAGAGAGAGATTAACCAGAACTGAAACCAAGCAGAGCTACATTATTTAATAAACTTCTCCTATATTTTATTTTCCTGGGCTCCCAGTTATTGAAATTCACTAAATTTTGCCAATTTTACACTAGCAGAAATATTATTCAAAACCATTTGAAATTTAGCAGTTTGTCGATCCAAAGTATTTAGTAACAATTACTTCATACAACAAATGTTTTCCAAGCAAACTATTTTATATTTCACTTTCAGCCTCTGTGGTTTTGGATTCACGCAACTGTGAAAATGTATAAATAAAGAAAGAAACAAGCATTTTATTTGGTAAGAGTAAAGGGACATGTTTCCCCCACTTCTGTGATTTCAGTTTGGGTTTGAGAAAGAGCAGAAAGTCAAGTGGAAAATCCTGCATAATGTTGTGGTGAAAAAAATGTCAACATAAAAAAATATTCTAGAAGCTTCTCTGTAACCATTAAACCACTGATGTGTAACAAAAAAGTCATTAAGAATTGAAATACATAATTTAGAATAAAAGGATTGGCCCTTATTTCCTAAAGACCACATTTCAATGAAGAAATGTGTCCATGATACATTACTTAGAAAAGATAAAATATCACTGGATACTGTCTCATGTCCCATGAAAGCATTTACCTTACCCCTGAAATCAGAGCATCTTGGATCCAATCTGCTTGTAGGTAAGGCAATATTTTCAGCGTAGTAAAAACGAATCTATTAGTGGTATTTTTTATTAGTTTTTATATTTAGAGAGTGCACGTGTGTGCACACATGAGCAGGGGAGGGAGGCATAGAGAGAGGGAGAGAGAGAATACCAAGCAGGCTCTGTGCTGTCAACACAGAGTCCAATGAGGGGCTGGAACTCACAAACTGTGAGAACATGACCTGAGCAGAAATCAAAAGTCAGACACCTAACCGACTGAGTCACCCAGGCGCCCCCATTCATGGTATTTTTCGACCTTTCTACAGAGTGGTAAAGATATTTAAAATACAGTTATCAAAATAATAGAAGCATGTTATGTTTTCTATTATATCAAGAAGTGATACGTTTGTTCCTAAAGATTCATGAAGAAAAAGCACCTATGTTGAAAGTATTGTTCTTATTAGCTACAAAAATCACAATGATTCTTACGATTATTAGTAAAAAGCATAGTTGAAGCAGTTACAAGTTTTGACAATGAAGTCAGCCGGCCCATGATCCAGTGACTGATGGACTCCAGGCCTGTTAAACTATGGAATCTCAGTATCTCCATTTTTTATGTGGTGAAAGTAATGGGATCTGCCTCACAGAGTTGGTACGTTATATTCATTAACTCTCACAAGTGCTAAGCTCAAGGCTGGCACGTTAATGAATACATCTTCATGCCTGTCTTTTCACAGCTCCTCCCTGACCTTTGAAAGTTGTGAAATAGATGAAGTCAATTCTCTCCCATGTCTCAAACTTTGTCCTCCTTCTCCAGTGCAAGATGACTATTTATTTATTTATTTATTTGTCTTTCCACCTTGCCTTTCTCTGCCCTTGTTTCCAAAATTTCCCACTATACCCAAGATTGACTCCAGCAATCTAAGGCTTCCCACTAGGGGGTGCCAAGATGGGATTGCCCCTCATCTGTTACCTTTGCCTTTTCCTGTTTGGTTAACTTTGACTACAAAGACTTTTGCTTTTTAAACATTTGTATGTATTTATCATGATTCTTTCAGAAAAAAAATATAACCAAAAGTTTCAAATATATTTTCAGTTGAACCCCACGTTTTTCAATCCTTTTATAAAATTCCATACTAACTGACAGACCACTATGAATGAGGTACAAAAGATTACTCAGTGGTAAAAGAACTCTCAAAAGAAGTAACTCACAAACATAACTGCCAAACCTAAAAGAAACTAATATATAAGTACTTGCAAAAAACCCCTAATAAGGAAATCACTAGCTTTACTACATCCTTTAATACTTTAACACAGTTTTATGACTCCCTTTAATCATCAAAGGGAAAAAAAGTAATCTGAGTCACATTGTATGAATTTATTCTTCCCTAGCCTACAGATCAGGACCCACATGGGACTGGACCCAAAGTACCCAAAGATAAGTAATTTCAACAGAAAATACTTTGGTAAATATTTCTTGGATACTCATGTTTATATACAACAGAAAATGTCACCAGTTTGACATAAAAAGTTACAGAAAGAGACCAGGGATATCATCAAAAGGAAAAAGCGATCTGAGAGCCCCTTACAAAATTGCTTAATGTTACTGGTACTTTTCTTTGACATATAAAAGCATTTCTACATTTTTTTTAAGTTTATTTATTTTGAGAGTGAGCAAGAAAGAAAGCATGTGCAAACAAGCAGGGGATGGGAAGAAAAACAAAAGAATCCTCAGCAGGCTCCATGCTCAGTACAGAGCCCAACTCGGGTCTTGACCCCAAGACGGAGAGATCGTGACCGGAGCCAATGGACGCTCAACTGACTGAGCTTTCTGGGTGCCCCTCTACATTTTTTAAAGGCCAAAAAGATATTCTAAACAATGGTACTATTGTAAAAGGATCATTTTGGGGGACAAAACAAGACGAATGTTAGGAAATTAAAATAACATACCTAAAAACCCAGAAGACAAGGGGGAGAGGATTCAGAGACTCAGGAATGGTGTCTGCACTACCACATCATGGGAAGGTTATGTAACCATCTGAACTCAGGAATCCAGAAAATTAACCCGTCTGTTTACATCATTAGCAAGTATCCTCATGTATGTGAAACATATTAATGAGTTAAAATGAATGTACACATATAGACACAAGTAAAACTGAAAACCAATTCCATTTGTAGGAAGTACCAAAATTGCACCAGAGCTGCTTTAGAATTTCTGATCCTCTGAAAATCTACAAAATATAGACCATAATTTTTTAGCACACAGATTCTCACTGTTTAACTCAAAACAAGGTGTGATGAATTTCTCAATAAGGAGAAAAATGAAAATGAATTTTTAAAAGACCTTTACAGTCAACTCAGTTGCTGAGTAGAATATATACACTTTTTAGAGAAATCTGAATTACTTTTTTGAAAATTTTTATATGATAGAAGTCACCAAACAAAAAAAAATTATAAACATCAAAGGTACAACTAGTTTGATGAAGAAAACAAATGAATTTTTAACCTTAGTTATAATTTATATAGTAAAAACTAAATAACCAATTATTTGCAAATTACATCTAATTAGTTGTCCATGTATTTTGTATTTATAATTTATACACATGCATATACTAATACACCTAAATCACATTTATTGTGCAAGTAAGCCCCTTGTGAATTTTGCTGTGCTTATACAAAGTTGAACCCCATTTTCCAACTGAAGGAGATAATACACTAATATGCATTTACTAAAAGAAAAAAAAAGGTAATTACATTTTCTATTGACCCAGGACAAAGCAGACACATTTAGTGGCTTAAAAGAACATCAACATATTCTCTTAGTGTTCTGTAGGTCACAAGTAATGCATGGGTCTCACTGGGCTAAACTCAAGGACTTGGCAAGGTTGAACTCCTTTCTGAAATCTGTAGTAAAGAAATCATTTCCTGTTCTTTCAGGTTACTGGGAGAATTCAATTCCCCGCAGTTAGAAGAATAACAAAAAAAAAAAAAACAAAAAAAACAAACAAAAAAAAAAACAAGCCATTCTGTTTTCTTGCTAACTGTAAGCTGAGGGCCATTCCCAGCTTCTAGAAGCTACCACAATCCTTGGATCATGGTCCCCTTCCTCCATCTTCAACAGGAGCAGTTGGGTGGTCAGCTCCTTCTGGAGTTGAATCTTTTTGATCCATTTCTCAACCATCTTCTTCTACTTCTAATTATTTGGGATTAGATTGAGCCCAATCAGACAATCTAGGATAATATATCCATCTCAAGGTCAATAAACTTAATCACATCTGCAAAGCCCCTTTACACTGTGAGGTAAACAGTGTACCAACCTAGTCCTGGGAACCAGGATATGGATATCTCTCAGAGGGAGGAGGGGGAGTCATTATTTTGCCTACGACAGAAATATTACCTAAAATCCAAGGACCAGATAGTTTCTATGTTATTTAAATGTCTCCAGGGAATTGAAAATGGAGATCACTGAAGTTCAAATTATGAGGCCACCATACCCTAGTAACAAATCCATTCAAGAATAGTACCTAAAAAAGAAACCTACAAGCTTGTCTAATTTGTTAATAGAAATGCAAACGGATTTACTATGATGTTAGTAAATCAAACATAGCAGTGCATTAAAAAAAAGGAGAGTATGATTAACAGGGTTTGGTTCAGGATGCGACCTGAACTTAGTGGGTTCAACACTAAGAAATATATCCGTATCATATGTTCACACAGTTATCAATAGTTTAGAGGAGGAACAATACCAAATCATCTAAAAATTACTAAAAATGCATTTTGTACAATTTATCAGGCATTACTGAATATTCTTAAGAATCTAAGACTAGAACTTTGTAAACCTGAATCTAAATCCATTGGAAACCAATTGTAAACATCATACTTGGTGAAACACTAGAAATTTCTGCTTAAAATCAGCAATAAAGGCATAAGCTATATTTGGAAGTAGTGATTCCACTTACAGGAATAAATCCTTCCTCAAAATAATTGCATAATATAAGGGGAATATATATATAACATCAATAGAAGTGATAGTTTTTTATATTCTCTTATAACCAGATATGGTAAAACATTTATAATACTGTGAAGTGAAATAAAATTTCAACAGACATGACTTTTTGTTTTACAAATGTGTATGTGCTCTGTTTGTGTATTTGTATACATGAGAATACGTTTGGAAAGAATCTTAATTAAATTAATAACATCATTATCTCTGGGGACAGGAAAGGGATTTGGGCAAATGAAGGCAGATTTTGAAATTTACAACACAACTTCTACATTTTTCGCCTATTTCAGAGAAGTATATAATAAATGAATAATACATAAATATAAATAAAATATAAATAAAATGTACAATAAATAGAGGTGCCTGGGTGGCTGAGTCAGTTAAGCATCCAACTTGTGATTTTAGCTCAGGTCATGATCTCATGGTTCGTGAGATTGAACCTCACACTGGGCTCTGCACTGACAGCTTGGAGACTGCTCGGGATTCTCTTTTCTCTCTCTCTGCCCATTCTTCTATTCATACTTGCTCTCCCCTCCTGCTCGTGCTCACTCTAACATTTTTTTAAAATGTAAAATAATAAAAAGTTTGTCTATAGAGATTTACATTTCAGAACTTTCTCAGAAAAAAAATCTAAGATTTTTCCCCCCACATTTAAATCATTCAAGAAATGACTGTTAAATACTTATATTTCAAAATAAAAAAGAAAAGATATTAATGGTTGTGGCTATTAATAGGCTAAAAGACAAACAAACAACCACCATAGGGACACCTGGATGGCTCAGTCATTTGGGGATCTGACTCTTGTTTTCAGCTCAGGATCCATCCCCACACTGGGCTCTGTGCTGACACTGTGGAGCCTGCTTGAGATTCTTTCTCTTCTCTCTCTCTCTCTGCCTCTACCTAGTTAATGCTCTCACTTTCTCTCTCTCAACATAATTTTTTTTAACAGAAAAACAAGAAGTAGTGCAACCTCAAAGATGGACTCAAGGCTGTGACCTCAGAGGATAACAATTTAGCTTAGTTTTCATGGTAGGTTATTCTCAGAGATAATTTTTCACACATTGCCAAGGATATAGTTAGACAAAAGCATCATTCTTCCCATCTAGGGAAGGATAATATTGTGTGTAAGAAGCAATTTCCTTGATAGAAAACATAGGAATTTGGCATTTGACAAGATTAACCTCACCATTTCCCCCATTTCTAGGTAACAGAGGTAAGACACTCACTTTTCTAAATAAAAATGGTAACACATCATATCTAAATTTTTTTAATACTATATACATCTTCAAAGTAGACTTCTAGGATTATTAATAACCTAAAAATTTCATTCAAGATATAATAAAATAAATCTAAGTGACCAAATTCCTATCTTTGTGAGGATTTATCTGTCTTCATATAAATAACTTTAGACTTATTCAATCGCAAGTAGATGCATCTCTGTTTTCCAAGATATATTTGCTTCCAAAGCTATGTCAAAAAAGTAATAAATGATTTTAAATACACCAAGAACACTAAATGCGTTTGGAAATATAATTTCTTATTATCATTCGTGGCACTACTGAAATTTATTTAGCCAGAGAAAGATATTAAAGCACATGGAACCTTAAAAACAGTGAGATAGATAATAAGGTAATAATTCCATCTTCATTTACTCATGTCACTAAAATTAATTGTTCTCCTGAAGTACGTAACTCTTTCTACTACCTTCATATTTCTCTATTTTGATTAACCTGCATCATAGCCTTATATCACTAGTTTTTAAATTTTTTATCAGACACACATAACGCAGCCATTAAAAATACAGTTTCCTGGGCTTTGGTTCCTAACTCTGATCCATTAGGACTGGGACGGGTCAAGACACTGAATTTGAACAACCATCTCTGGGGATTCTGGTTAAGGTACTCTGGATCAGAGTTGAAGCACTGCTCTATGGGTATTGGGGGTTGGGGGGGAGGGGAAAGACTCTTGAACCTTATCTGCATTGAGATGTTAAGCTAGAATAGTCATCAAAGAGTTTTTTATTTATGATTATCTACCAATTACATTCTTATAATCCATCTTGTGTTTTTCTGGTCAAAAACAACTATAGGTCATTTTCCCACTAATTTTTAACCCTTCATCAAAGTCTTATTATTCAGCCTTCCATGATTAACTTCACTTGCCATTAATGGCACTTAAGAGTCTTAACCTACCATAGGCTTTTTATATAAACCTTTGTACAATATGCTTATTGAGTAAATTTTCTATTTCTGCTAACTGGAAAATAATTGTTCCATCTAAAGCCACCGGATACAGTATTACACATTCTATGATTGTTAGCAAATATTCGCACCTGACTCTATGTCTCAATAAGAATCTGCAACAATTCTAAAGCTCTCTGATGGTGGTTTCCCATTTTGTGTGATTAGTCATTTCATTCTTAAAATCCATTGTTCAGAAGTTCCCTGTATTCCACCTAAATCTATCAAGTGTACTCTTTTCATGTAAACAGCAGAAAGGAAGAAAATCCTATCACAACAAATAAATTAGTCATCATTTATAAAACTAATATATCATCATAAACTCTTTTGGCCTGATTTTAGTATTAGTTCATCAAATCACTCTTTATACTCCACCTGCCACAGAGCTTCACTGAAAAACCCTCATCCTTATGTTCTAATAAAATTATTAAAGAAATTTATATTCCAATCTTATATGATAATTTCCATTAAATTCATTGTGAACCATTAGGGTAGTACATGACTTCTAGAATATTCATAAATACTAGTCTACTCACGGTTAATATACTCTTTTGTTAAAACATACCTCGGGTTTTTCCCCCTACAACCCCTGAATTATCTGTCTATGCCAAAAGCATTTCAAAGCCACAATCTTTTAAAGAACCAAAATTAAAACAGCAAAGCAGCTACGACTTAACTAAGGATACATTTAAAACAACACTTCAGTATTCAAAATTACAGAAATCATTTTTATAAACCATCTAAGTATCTAGAACTATTGCCAATCAATTATCTAATTATGAGATGCTTACCTCATTATCAAAAATAAAAATGCATACTCGTGTAAACAAGTATTTTACGTGCTCTTTCTCAGATTTCCCCATCTATATTTTAACACACCCTAACATATTGAGAATATAAATGATTTTCTGATGTTCTCAGGGGCATCAAACATTTGTCTAGTGCTCAATGTGGTAACCACACTCATGACTTTGAAAATATTTCCTAAAATATAAAAACAAGAGCTGTTTAGAATGAAATAATCTAGTTTCCAAAGTGTGCACTCCAGATCACATAAAAAATGTATTAGTTTCCACACTTGTGAAAATAGAACGAATGGAAAACATTCTCATTTCGTCTGCTAAAATAGCCACTTATAGGGATGATGAATCCAGGATTAAAATAAATGTGCCTTGTCTTAAACAACACCGTTAATTCTCATGCTTCGAAAATCAAGAGAATATTTGGACTAATTCAAAAGCATCATATGATACCTTATAAAGATTAAAAGTATACAAAACAACCCAGCCCTGTATGACTAAAGAATATAATTTTAAAGTCAAAGTCTTGAAAGCTCTGAAGTCTAGACTAAACACCCTATACATATGGTGATGCAAGCTTCTTCTCGCCCATTCTCTTCAAAATAGAGGTGGATGCAATCAATTCCCATGTCAGTGAGAATACTGAGCCTATGTCGGCAACACGAAGATTCTATTTACCCACCGGATATGTTACCCATTCCAAGAACTAACCATGCATCATTTTATATGTTCAATTATATTCACTGCTCTTTTTATTTCAGAACTCAATAAAGACTTTTTGAATTATAAGGAAATGAATAAACAAGAGAAAGACTGAAATAAATACATTTTAATGCTGATCGATAATTTTACAATGAACATATTTAAAAGATTTCTTCAGAACAACCAGAAAAGTGATCAGTACCATAAACACAGAACTCTCAAATTTAAAACACACAAAGTCGCTTTATTAAAGTTGTTTGATGGTGGTCTGATGTACTATGTCAATGAAATCATTCAGAATAGAAAGAATTAAGTGAATCCTTTGTTAAATTGGTGGGATTTTATTAACCAATTTATACAGATAACGGGCCATTTGCTTTTTATATTTAAAGAAAAAGATACGATATTTTCATAGTCACTACAAAGTCAAAAGCCCTATTTTAAGAAACCAAAGAGTAGCAGGTATTGCTTACAAAGTTAATCACTCCTCCAGATAAATCAGACTTGTCCATTATTTAATTTAGATAAAACCAACTTCAAAATTCATTCTGAGAGTTAATCTCAATCAGGTTTTAAAACATAACCAACCCTGGAATCAGCAGGGGATAACTACACTAATAAATGCAAGTCAATTTTTCAAATACTCTAAGTTGTTAAATGTGAGCTGCCTTCATACTAAGAAACGCCATGTGAACTTCCCAGGAAACACCAGGTTAGGCTTGTTTCGCTCGATAAATACCAAGGATGTGCCATTTCTGATGCCTGAAAGAAAAGTGGGGAAAAAATGTTACAAATCTGTAGAGAAGATTTTAAAAAGCTTGCTACTCAAACAGGAACAAAACCACAACTTGGGTTTTTTCCCTTCTTAACCTTGCTTCTCAATATAAGTAAAAAATGCAGTCAAGTAGGTAATAAAGATACCTCCACGTTGCTAATATAACAAAGTGAATTACTCCACATGGGAAACCACCATAGCCTTTCAACATTAACTTTCCCCCAAGAAATTCACGGATGTATATGCAGAAAAATGACAACTCAAATCACCACACCAGAGAAAAGGAAATTAAACACAACACCTACTTGTCTCTTAAGTACATGATGACTTGGACCAGTTCAGCAGCTAACATTACACCATACACACAAGCACAGCATGAGGTTAGCAAATACTCGAAAGACATGAGGAAAGGAAACAAAAACCTCTATGAGCCAATGTCCTCAAATAGAGTACAGTGAACGCCACATCTTCATTCCTAGAAAAATGATACAGCGAACATTTCCAGAATAAAAAAGGCTTAACACGTGCTATTTTAGAAACGTGTGCTCACCTCCATAGCTCCAGAAAATGTGTCATCCTTTCTCTCATCCTCTCGGAGCTCCGCGGATCTTGGCTCAAAGAGTGGAATCCAGGCCCTGCCTACACATCCTCACCAGGAGCCACAAGGGCTGGCTGATATGGAGAGCAAATGGCTCAGACCGCCTGAGGAAAAATGTTACCCTGAATACAGCAGGTCATTGGGACTGAACCCCAGGACAAGAATAGTTATGACGAAGAAGCAGCGGAAGCAGTGATACCACAGACCATTTGGCCCGCAACAACCGGGTGTGGCAAAGTAGCTGGTCAACCTGACAATTCAGTCTAGAAGTTCATTTGGTCAAATATGAATGTTTTCAGTTTATGTTTTCCAACTAATTGAATTTGGCGTGCTGGTCCCCCATCGTCCCATCCACCTAACTTAACTGCCCAAGATAACATCAGAGTGATTTAGGAGAACACATGAGGATTCCTTGAAGCAATCCGATTGTTCTCTACTCCTCGGCAGGAAAATGAAAATGTCATCTGATGAGCTTAATGTATTTTTTTTAAAAGGAAATAAGAGAAACACTATAAAACACTCAAAATCTAGGCCTCAATTTTTTTTTTTAATAATGTATTACAAAAACAACGACATGCTCAGGGGAGAAAATAAAATACAGATCAACAAAAATAGAATATAACAGACATCAAAAACCAATCTGGGGAAAAGAAAAGCAAAGCAACCAAAACAGGATTAAACCGTGTTTACCAAGCAGATTATTTCTTATACATATACACTCATAAAGTATCACATTTTTAAAACTATGTTCAAAAGTATATATGTTTTATACAGTTTATATTCGTAATACACTAAGTATCAGACTTTAAACTGTTCCAACAGTCGAGACATATTGGGCTAAAAGTTATCAAACTGAGTGACGCAAAAATGTCGAAAAAGGAGAAGCGGATGAATTAGGGTTTTAAAAACACTTGAGAGTTTAGCAAAATTTCTGGATCAGAAGATACTGGGCCTTGCTTTTAACCCAACTGTCACTGAGCTTGTTCGCCTACTTGCCTTAAGCCCCAAATCGTTTTTTGATCAATACATGCCTTTGACATGGGTCCATTCCACAAATGAATAGATGACAAGCCCCGTGTACTACTTTCCTGTGGCTGCTGTAAAAAAATCACCACACACTTGGTCGTTTGAAACAAGAGAATTTTAATTTCACATTTCTGGAGGCCACAAGTCCAAAGTCCAGGGCTTAACAGGGTTGCGCTCCCAGCAGAGGCTCTAGGGGAGAATCCATTCCTTGTTTCTTCCAACTTGAGGCAACTGCTAGCTTTCCTTGAATTGTGGCTGCATCGTTCCAACCTCAGCCACCACGTTCTCACCACTGCCTCTGAGAAACTTCAGTTCTGCTCTCAGGGCCTTTCAACAGGGATGGGCCACCCCTCAGACAATGCAGGGTAACTTCCCCATCACTGTATCCTAGTTTCATCACATCTGCAAAGATCCTTTATTCAACTAAGATAACATTCATAGGTTTCAGGCATTAGAGGGTCTGATTATCTTGGCGGGTTAGCATTTTTCAACCTACTACACCCTAGTGTTCACAAAATTCGCCCCTAATTTCCTTGAATCTGACACACTATTTTTTATTGGAATTGTATCAGTCTCCATTTGTACATGTCTATTCTTTTCTCATTACCCAAAGCACAGGCCACCTATTTAAATGTCTTTGTTATTATCCAGCTATGTCCCATTTGAAAATATCGTAGGATCATCTCCCCCAGCACAAACTGATTCTTCTGTTTGTGCTTCTGTTTATTGCTTGGTCTCCTTCTGCTCTCATCCATGCAAGAGGACTTTGACAGTCATCCTTCTTCATCGTTAAGTGACACACCCAATTGGTCCTTGAACCCCACTGGTCCCCCTTTCAGTTCATTTCAAACCAGTCCCACCCCACTGTCCACCACTCTGAATGTTCCTGTCCTAGTTGTAACTGGGGCACAGCCTGGCTATACTACTGCCAGGCTCTGTCCTCTACCCAGCTCACCTTTATCCATTCTCTTTATGCTGTCAGAGTCATTTCTCTACAACTTCCAATTTAGGGCACCTGGGTTGCTCAGTAGGTTAAGCATCCGACCTTGGCTCAGGTCGTGACCTCACAGTTCTCATATTCAAGCCCCGCCTCGGGCTCTGTGCTGACAGCTCAGAACCTGGAGTCTGCTTCGGATTCTGTGTCTCCCTCTCTCTCTCTTACCTGTTTCCCACTCACGCTCTCTCTCTCTCTCAAAAATAAACATTAAAAATTAAAACTTTCTGACTCTGATCAACTCACTCGCCCACTTGAAACCTTTGCAAAGGTCCCACTGCTCTCGGATTTAAGTGCAAACAGCACAGACATGGGGGGCCCTTTTGGATTTGGCTGCCACCCACCCACACAACCTCATCTTCTACTTCTATCCCATCCTTTCAATGCATCCTAAGCAGCCTGAACTAGTGTTGGCATTTCCTAAAGTATCATCGTTTCTTTTACTTCGACAGTTTGGAATATGCTACAGGTCCCTGCCCTGCCAGGCCAAACGACTAGCCAACTCCTATTTATCTTCCAGAATTTGTTTAGGAATGCACCCCTATATGCTTTAAACAAGTGAATTGTACAGCATGTGAATTATACCTCAATAATGCTATTATTAAAAAGAAAAGAAGAACGAATCAGGCTAAGTGATGATCCCAAACTCATGCAGTATTATACACATCTTCTTCAACTTTGCAAGACCCCATGTGCCTACCTCCCCAACATTTCTACTAAACTATCTACTGGCTCATGTGACTGCTTGAGGGTGGGGCCAGGACAAATTAATCTTCACATTCTCCTGGAGGAGTATAATGTCTGGCACAATGAATGACAAGATTATAATCCTTAAGCACAGTATTACGTGGTTGAAACCAATGATGATAAGTCCAGCAAGTGTTAAAATGGACTTTGCAGTCCCCTGGATTGTACTTAAGTATGTATAATTTGCTTAGAAAGTATATCAGCTTTTGGACTAAATTATCAACAGAATCAGCCAATACTAGCCTCTAAAATTCAAAGCATGGGCATCTGAATGTACTTTAGACAATATAAGCCTTTCCCAATGAAATACTGTCTTTGCCTCAGTTTGAATTCCAGGACTTAGGGTTCATATTGATCAATCTGCTTACAGGGATGAATCATCATCCGGCTGCTATAAGCTGTGTTTAATTAGCTTGAAAGCATTTTTCTAAGAGCTTCTGTCCTTCTAACTTAAGCTCCATTAATTTTTTGGCTGCCACATTATAAAACAAATAAAGTGAACATGTCCTTTTTAGTGGGGCCAAATCATTCATTATAAATCCTTGCAACCAGCATCCACACGCAATGGATGAGTCTTCATTTCTTTGCATTACCAAATATAAAAACTTTCATTTTCTCCTGCTTTCAAAGCTTTTCCACAAATGGTAAAGATCAATCTTCCCAGGATGTTACTTCTGACAACCAAGTTTTCATTAATGGCCAAAGGAAGGGAATAATTTGTAATTACGTTCTTTATCGTAAAACAATACACATCGGGAGAATTCTATGCAGATAACGTAGGCCAATTTTAGATGCTTAATCTATTAATTGCTTTGCTAAGAGAATATGTCTTCTAGCATGAGAAACCCAGCTTCCTCTCCAGCGGTTGGCAGGAAAGAGAATCAGAGGGAGAGAAGGGGCAAGGGACCATTCTTGCCTTCCCTGATCTAGTGGGATAGAATTGGAGAGAGTCTGAAGAGTTTCTCTTGGTAACTTCCAGTCTTCTACAAGGCTGGTTTAGAAGAGATTACATTCCAAATACCTCCACTGTCCCACTACCATGATTCCCTGCCTCAACGCCTTGCTTGCCTTTCTTAGAGTTTTGTAATTAGCTTTTGTTTCTTTATCCCTCTAGTGTTGATCTCCCCTGCAAGTCTGTACCGCTCCGTGGGCAGTCCCCTGTGTTTCTCTCTCACTAAAACCAATGCCCTACACATTCTGGGAACGCACTGAATGTAGGAAGGAAGCAAAGAAAGAAAAGGTTTAAAATGGAAGGGCCACGCTGCCTGGGATGGAATTTTATCCTAGTGCAAAAGTTCTAGACGAAGGTAAATCTTGAACAAAATGGGAGCAGGCAGGGCAGAAGAAAACACAGATGGGCGCCCACTTCTGGCTGCTGTCAGGAACAGGCATCGTTGGGAGAGGAAAACAGTCCTTGAGGGCTCCTAATTTCCTACTTACTCTATCTGGTTTAATTAACAGGACCCCAATAGCATTATTTTTAAAGTAAATATATGCTGCCCACATTGCATTACGGTTCACGTTTAGACGTGGTCAGTCTGCCCTTTCTAACGCTGTTTCTGTGGGAAAAGACTCACAAATTCCAAATAACTGACTCAAAGACTTAGAACACAATCAACCCCAATTATAACCTGGTTTTCATTTCAATTGTCTCTTATTGCCTTCTTCTCTTCCTTTTGAACTTTCTCTTTCTCTCACCTCTCTGCCTTCCCTTCTCCTATCCCTGTGTTCATGTACATATATGCACTTGTGTGCATGCATGCACACACACACTCTGTTTATATTGTTTCTGAAATAAGAACAAACAAACATACCCAGTCTCATATGCAGTTACCAAGTCCTAGAAATCTTCCTTAATAATAAAAATTATGAGTCAGATACCCTGTGCTCACCCCCCATTCCATTTCACACCCTGGCTGAGACCTTATTTTGCCCATGCCCAGTCTGTCAAAAGACTTAGCCAATTGGTGTCTTGATTCCAGCCTCTTCTCCTTTCAATCCATCCTGATTATATCAGGAGCTCACAGCTGACGCTAACGCACTATTTTATATCCCATTACTCTTGTTTTCTCACATAACATCCACAGCAAGTGAAAAATTTTACTTCCCGAATTGGAGTTGAGGATCTCCATATTATGATTCTACCCAACTTCCCAACTTCACTTCCTACCGCCCAGCAAGGACCTGTCAGTGCAGCCTCAGGACCTCATGAAGATCAATTCACCACGGGCACCTGGGTGGCTCAGTCAGTTAAACATCCACTCTTGCGTCGGCTCATGGTTCCTGAGACTGAGCCCTGCGTCAATCCCTGCTGGGATTCTCTCTGTCTCTCTCTCTTTCTCTCTCTCAATAAGCAAATATTTTAAAAAAAAAAAAGATCATTTCATCATTTCTTGTGCACACTTAACCATCCCTCTGTGTCTTCACTCATATTCTTTCTCCCTCTTCCTTTCTTTCCCAGTCACCCTTTTAAGATCAAATCCAGCCCTAAATCGTCAGTAAAAATTTCTGGATCACCACATGATACCAGATTCTCTTTCTATACTGCGTCTGCACTTGGGATAAGCCCACGCATTTGTGCAATGTTTTCACAATTTTTTTCATATGTTTCCTATGTAAGCTTTCCAACAACACAGGAAAGTAGGTATTGTTAAGTATGTACACTTTGCAGATAAAGAGAAAAGTTTTCAGAGAGGGAAACTGATTTACCCAAGCTTGCACAGCTGGAATGTGGCAGAAGCTATCTTTAAACCCTGGCCTTCAGACTCCATGTTAAACCCCCACTTGGCATTTACTAAAAACTGCCACAGGTTGGCAATAATGTGCCTCAGTTTTTTTTACTAGATTATAAGTTCCTTGAAGGCAGTAGCTGCGTAGAGAACTTGCTCTAATGCATTATAATACACAAGATGAGAACTTAATCAATAATCAATTGAGGGTTCCTAAGAGGAGTTCAATCCATCCAATCCGTCCATTTAACAAGCTTTGGTGATCCCTCTCTCCCTCTTCTGTCTGGTATTTAGATTCTGAGGCCTCACCTGAACACGCTGTGATAAACTGCAATATATCTTGGCATATTTTAAGTATCTTAACCTAGTTATCCCCGAAACAAACTGCAAATTCCCTAGTGATAAGTAACCTTGATGAATAAATGGAGACCTGCTGATATTTACATGTTGGCCAGTGTTGGCTGGGCGCTGTAGGATAACATGCGGGGAAAACTATAAGTGAAGCTGAGTCATCTACCCCACTTGGAAACAACACATATATCCAGGATTCATATCCAGTACTTTCTCAATCATATGTTTTCTTATCCCACTTCTTATTGAACGCATGATCCCAGAGAGTAGACTACAAAACAATGAACCGGTGACAAAGTCACACTGACTAAAGGCTCAGCAACAGGCCCTGTTGTTCGTATTAACCATTTGTTTGTGAAGGCATAAGTACCCGTGATCATAATTCATACTGCACATGAATTACTGCTGGCAACATTCTTCCTGTTTTGTAAAAAATAATTAAATACTTCAATATTTTACAATGTTCCATAAAGAGCTGTCACGACATCTCCGACTGGAAGTCACTGAACAAGCATGGGGCATCCGACAGGACTACTTAGTCAAAGGATTTCAAGACAGGAAAGGAATCTCATCCTTTGGAACTCAATTTAAGAAGGTACTCACCGGCTCTCCCCGCGATCCATCCTGACCTGGAGCACCTGGAGGTCCCACTTCTCCCTTAGAAAGATAAAAAATAAAATAAAATAAAAAAATAGAGAATTGCATTTTCAGGCATGCTTATAAAACAATAATATATGATAGTGAATATTAAAGTACATTAGAAACAAACATAAAAATTACTTCTCGATTACTAACAATGCTGTATGGTGACAGATGGCAACTATACTTAGAATGAGTAAAGCATAATATTCAGAATTGTTGCATCACTAAGTTGTACACCTGAAACTGTCCAAAACACTGTATGTCAGTGATAATGCAATTAAAAGATAAGTTAAATAAATAATAATAAAATAACAAACAAAACTTTGGCTAAGAAAAATTCTAAAAAGAGTACAGGATTTTTTTTTATGTATAATTATAGATTTCTATGAACAAATTAGGTAAAAAGCCTACATAAAAGGAGATAGGTAACCTCTTTGTGGATAGAAAAACTCATTCATAGTCTTGAAGCTATAAAGTCTTCATAGCATAAAGATGTTAGATGTCTCCAAATTCATCAAAACTTAATGCAATTTCAAAAGAAATCCCAAGGATATTTTTGCTGTAACTTGGCAAAACAATTATAGGATTTAAATAGAAGAACGAATTACCAAAAGATACACAATCTAGAAAAAGACCAAGGGGGAAAATGAATTTGTTCCTGAACACATATCTAGCTATGGGAGTTAAGAGTGTGCAGCCCTGACCCAGGGAGAAATAAAAGATCAGGAGAAAAGGCAGCCCCAAACTGCCTTCAATAAGTTCAGTATCTGGAACTGAATTGTAATTGCAGCAAATGGTACTTGGACTATTAAGTATCATTTAAAAAAATAAAATTGAATTACACACACGTGCATACACACATAGATGAAATTAAGACGAAGGTATGAAAAACTGAAATTTAAATATTTTAGAAGGAAACTAAGAAACTATATTTATAATCTCAGGACAGAGAAAAAATTTTAAAGTAAAATATAATAAAACAAATCATAATAAATTTTGATTACTGGACTACATTAAAATGTATTAACTGCTTGTGAAAGATACTTTAAAAGTCTAAAGACAGGCTACAGATGAGAATAATATATTTGCATGTAATATATTAAATAAAAATAGATTAGCAAATTAGTATCCAGCATTTAAAAACCTTCTAATAGTAAGAGAAATAAAATAAAAAAGAAAACGGATTATGGAAAATATAAATGAAATTTAAAAACTGCTTCTAGATTATGGATTTTAACTCTTCCTGACATCAAATAACCTATTCTGAAATTCATAAAGTGATACAGAAACATCAAATCTATATATGGCAGCAGATAATTGAGTTAATTTATAAAATACCTCTCGTGCTACATACTCAGGAGAGCAGGACATTATTCTTATCACCAAAGGAAAAGTGACCAAGGATTATATCGATCCTTTCGTATGTATTTTTATTTTCCTTTTCACTTTAAAACTGACCAGTCTTTTGGACTGGACCCAATGGATCGGAACATTCTTTTGGATCTATAAGAATTGATCATTCTAATTTAACCTTGCAAGCATTGTAAAGTTGCATTTTAAAACCAAAACAAAGCTTTCATGAAATGGAATTATTTATAGGTTATTATTTGAAATTATTTGGCACTTTCACTTAGTATCTACCTACTTAAAAAATTTTTTTAGTGTTTGTTTATTTTTGAGAGACACAGAGTGTGACCGGGGAAGGGGCAGAGAGAGATGGAGACACAAAATCTGAAGCAGGCTCCAGACTCTAAGCTCTGTCAGCACTGAGCCCCTTGCGGAACTCGAACCCAGGAACTGTGAGATCATGACCTGAGCTGAAGTCGGACACTTAACCACTTGAGCCACCCCTGTGCCCTATAGTATATACCTATTTAAATAAACATTTTCGATGTTTAAAATGCTTATTTTTAGATAGCTATAAGCACTATCCTAGTTTTCAGTTATATGCCTTTAAATTACTATGTTTAAATTATTCAAGAACCTTATTTTACATCCACCTTTTAGCATCCTCAAAGTTTTTCCCAAAATGAGAGTGTATACGAAAGTATCTGACACTCTGCCTATAAATATCAGCTGAATTTACTCCTAAAATATGTAATATTTATGGATGAGTAGAGCTATTAAACTGCCAAGAGACAAATAAGGGGCGGTGGGGGAGAAGCCTCCTAAAATACACACACAGACACAGACAGACACACCCTCGAACATTTAGGCTTTCTGAAACCTAACAATCATTAGGAGCCATGATTTTGTTTTCTGTTCAGCCAAGTGTTGCGTCATAACAAGCAAAGTGCTCTGCAATTATGCCACACTTTGCTTCATCCCAGAGAAAAGATCTCATTCTACACGGGAGCAAGAAAGTAAAACAAAAGCATTTTTTCTTCTAAATGCTTCAAATGCCTGAGTGAAAACAGGTCTAAGGGTGAGAGAGTCTCAGAATACACGTACCAATGCATATGCCAACACTGCTGTCCAGAATTTCATATTCTAATGAATTTCCCAAAACTGTAGAAAACGAACCACAAAAGGAAGAACCAATAAAACCTAGCTAGCATAATCAGCACTTAGAAAAAAATTCAACTGTCTCACATTATGGAAACAGTGTTCTCCCACTTTTATGAATTCTTGCATTTCATAACCACATTGCAATACCAGCGAACGCCAAATATTTCATGTGTTCCAATTTTATTTACAAACACCAGCTGACAGCTGACAAAAGACGGAGCAAAGAATGATGTTTCCTGTAAATTAACCACGTTGGGAGGGGAAGTGCTGCTGGCCTGGTGGTTCAACAGAAAAGCTTATGAAAACATCAGAGAAACAAAGATATATGTAGGATCCACTAAGTTTAAAAGCTATAGTTTCCAAACTCTGAAAAATTAAAGAAAAGGGATATGCCAGGACTTAATGAAATGGAAACACTGCAATGACTCTATCTAAACTTGACATTCATGTAACAGGACAATTCATCCCCCACATCAGCCAGCTCAGCCTCACTTCATGTGGGAATTTCAAAGTACAGAATTTCAGACCTAATGAATCAGAAGCTCTGGATGGTGGAGCCCAGCATTCAGTTTTAACACACCCAGCTGACTCTGATGATGTGAGGGCCATAGCGTATCTTTAAGTCATTAAGCCATTCACCTTCCCATACCTCCAGGTACTGTCCTATGTGACTTGCTAAGCCAATCTGTAGTTGAGATCTTCTGTACGTAAAGGGAGGAGGGCAGTTGTCAAACAGTAGAAACAAGTAATCTGGAATTATATGACTACTTTGGCTGACAAAAAACTGTCTCCTTTTACTTCTCTGAAGACTCGATCTTATTATTTTATTCTAATTAGAAGAAGGTTTTTTAAATACTTACCAGCCATTATTAAGGATTATCAATAATTAAGTACCCAAACTATTTGAGGATTTGTTTTCTTTTTATTCCTACTTCTTAAACATAATGATACATCATCATATGAACAAAATATCACTATTCTTTATCATCTACAGCAGTAGTTTTCATACTAGCTGCATCACAATCTCCTGGAGAATTTGTTAGACTGCAAACTGTGAACTTCACCCCAGAGTTTCTGATTCAATAGGTATGGGGCAGCTGTCACGAATTGGCATTTCTAACAAGTTCCCAGAAAGTGCTGGACGATGACCTTTGGGACCACTGCTCTAGCCCAGATCTCAAGAGACTTACCCATCCTTTCTGCTCTTACCAACACCTCTCTGTGTGAATTTAATGACACTGTACAGTTTTACACTTGGCACTGAGTTTTATGATGGCTAAGCTGTTCAACAGGTGTCTCGTTTTTTGTAAGTGTTGTTTTTCTGAGTTGTATGTTCTTTGAAGGCAAGAAACTTATCTACATAAGTGTTTTATCACCTAGAATATTTAGAATTGTGCTGAGTGGAACGCAAGACTATATATATATAAGGCTGTATGTCCCCTTCTTTACAAATAACTAAAGCATATCAAGGAAGAAGGATTGGGCTATTCATTCTTAAATACTTGATTTCAAGAGGATAAAGGGAATGGGAGAGACATTCATGGATAGTGCTACAGCACTTCCTTTTGTGAAATTATGGAGTTTGGTTATCACAAGATAGTGGCAAATAATCTTTACCTAGAAGTATTCTCTTGATTCTCTGAATAGTGTTTCATTGGGAGATGAAGGATGATTTCTTTGGGGCCATTTTCCATAAAATAATTAAATGCAGTCCACAACTAACCTTTGAAGTGCAGTATTGTGACGTAACCTGATCATTTCATTGCTTTCATGACGTGGAGAAACTGGCACATGCTAATTTGTGTGGCTGGTAGAAAAAGGCATATAGCATGCCCCTAGCTTTAATTTATCATTTTGCCACTTTATTATTAACTTCTTTCTTGATATAAAATAACTGAAAAGATGTTACGCTAAACTTTATTTCTAAATCCAATTTCTACAGCTAACGTCAAAGATGATTTATTCCACAAAAAGCAGCTATTTTTAAGAAGGAAATTTAACCAAAAACAGACACGTAAAATTTGCATTGCATGTGTATTTCCTTTCATGCTGTGGTTGCTGGTACTTACCCACAAGAAAAAATTAAAATAATGGAGAATAATTTAGTTTGTAACCACGGCAACCTTCAAAATCAGGTGTGTGACTATTAAAATAAAATTAATTTTGAGGAAGTTTCTTACTTTGTTATTAAATACTTTGACTTGACCTTACTACATGATTTATTCTTAGTTTGTAAACAAATCTCTAGCATACCAAAAGATATACTGAAGATATGAAAATAGGGAAGCTTCTCCCAGTTTATTACATAAATAGACAAGAAGTTTGGGATCCATCATGCACAGAGGGAAATCACACAATCTCGGTCTGCAATTCTAGCTCTGCCATGTAACTGTACCTTTAGGCAAATTAATTAATCTGTCTTAATCTGACCATAAGGTCTAAGTGACATTAATACTCCCAACTCCTGGGATTCTTTTTTTTAAGTAAATACAATAAAAGTCTTTTTGAAAGTGCTTCACACATCTCGAGACACAGAAGGGAAGATTCTTGAGAGTTTGCTATTCCACTCTCACCAGAAAGTTGGGGTTTCAACAATCCTTTACCTTATGATTTGTTTTAGGCTTCTTTTTTTTTCAATATGGTATTTTCATATTTGTACTGTGATGGTTTAGCATTATCATTTAGAAAATGAGTATTTTTAAAAAGATGGTCAATATTTTAATCTAGCTAAAATGTCAAAAAAAAAAACAGTAGAGTCCATAGTTCCATCATCATTTCCTATATTTGAGAAAGATTATTTGGCTATAACATGATTTTTCAACAATTTGGTGAAAGAAATTTTCAGTGGTTATTAAATTATGGCTACATGATCTTAGACAAGTTATTAATCTCCCCATTCTTTAGTTTCCTCATCTGTAAGAGGATAATTTTTTTTCCTTATAGTTCAATGACTTATGAGACTAATGGGAGAATGCATATAGAATGCTTAGACAAGAGCCAGGCATGTAGGAAGAGTCCAATAAACTGTTTCTGTTATCATGTGTGCGGTCCTGCGTTCACTTCTCTCCATACCCAATTTCGACACCATTTTTCAGTATTTCAATTGCTAACTGAAATTCTTATCCGTTTGCCTCACTGTTTATCCATGGCACTTGCTTATGCAAACTTCAATATTCAGTAAATCAAACTGAAAGCCTCCTCAGACCCACTCTTGGGCTTCTAAGTATGCCAACGGGAGGGAAAAAATAGTACCACTCTCGCACAGATGGTAACTTCCAGCTTCAACTACACTTCAGTGTAGCTTCTCTATTTTCTTAATCTCCTCTGTACCACATTTTCCACAGAGTTAAGTAAAAAGTTCTCCACTCAACAGAAGCTACCTATTCCCTGTCAACAGGTGACAATTTACACTTCCTCAGAGGAAACAGAAGTCAAACATCTTGCCACCAAACCAACAAACTATCCTGAATTTAGATCCACCCATTCTTTTTTTTTTCTTCTCCTTCTCTTCTTCCCCCTCCTTCTTTCTTTCTTCCTTCCTTTTTTTACAGTGAAAAGGTATCTTTCCTACAACCTAAGATAGCCCCTTCCAATTATGTTCACTCTCCCATTTCCTTATGCTCTGCAAATGAGATAGAGTTCCTTATCAGGATTTAACTACTTGCAGGACTACTCTTAAATGTGCCACAGTAATCTTAAATGCACATATTATACTTCTCATTTCTCCACTGCCCCAACAGAAGGCATACTTAACGCATACCAATAATTAATCCCGTTGATTAAATAAACATGTAGGGGTGCCTACGTGGCTGAGTCTGTTGAGTGTCCAACTTTGGCTCAGGTCATGATCTCATGATTTATGAGTCTGAGCCCCGCATCAGGCCTGTAACTTTCAGTCCAGATCCTGCTTCAGATCCTCTTTTTCCCTCTCTCTCTGCCCCTTCCCCAAGCTTGCGCACTCACGCTCTCTCTGTCTTTCCCTCTCAAAATAAACATTAAAAAAGATTCTCCCTCTCCCTCTGCCCCTCTCCCCTACTCTAATAATTAAAAAATAGATAATTAAATAAAAATCAAACTTCACTATACATAAAAAGGAGACGCTCTAGAAATAAGAAGCCTAGTAAGCCACTCGAACTTCTATACCCCCATTACTGGAGGTCTAAATACATATATAACATTTCAAATTGAGAAAATCTGCAGACAATATCCAAACAAAACTACTAAATGAAAAACAAAACAAAACAAAAAAACCTGAACATTTCAGTAAATTTCCCCCACACAAAAATAAACATAAAGCAGAAAAAAACTGCAACAAAATGCTACAACCTGGATAAATGTTATACAAGCATTTTCAGATGTAAAAAAAAAAATGACGAGACAAAATAACCTCAGATATTACAGTTAAATTACCTGAAACCAAGGGAGAATAGGTTTAATATTTTTAAGGGTACTGAGGGGAAAAAAAAACTAAACATAGCCAATAAAAAGGAGTTTTTTTAAAAGATAATAAGGGTCAGAAGGAGAGAAAAGAATCAAACAAGCTGCAACGCATCTAAAATTAGAGTCCTTAAGATATAAATCAAAATAATGTAACAGTACTTCTATTTAAAACTATAATCCAAGAGGTGTGCCTGGGCCATTCATTCAGTTAAGCATCTGACTTCGGCTCAGTCATGATCTCGCTGTTTGTGGGTTCGAGCCTCGCCTTGGGCTCTGTGCTGACAGCTTTGAATTCTGTGTCCCCTCTCTCTGCCCCTCCCCTACTTGTGCTCTGTCTCTCACTCTCTTGCTCTCTCTGTTTCTCCTCTCTCTGCCCCTCCCCTACTTGTGCTGTCTCTCACTCTCTTGCTCTCTCTGTTTCTCGCTTCTCAAAAAATGAATAAACATTTTAAAAAATTAAAAAAAAAAAAACTATAACCCAAGAGAACAGTCCAAAATTAAAAGAAGTCCTGAATCTTCTTCTTATAAGGAATCTGGGGCAACTGGAATTGTTAATTCTCAGGGCATGCTATGCTATTAGACTTTACCCACAGAGGTGTTTTGTTTTTTGTTTTGTTTTGTTTTTTAACCCTCTGGGTTGCCATATGAAAAAAAACAAAGCCACTTACAGAGGAAAGACAATGAAGTCGACATCAGCAAGATACATGACAGCAGTGGAACAACATCTCAAAGACATTCAAAGAAAAACAGTGAAAAGCAGTGAGACGAGAGTTTATAATGTCAATGACAAGACAGTGACAGCCAAATTGTCATCCAACTAACAAGAATGTAGGAAACATGTTAAAACCTAAGAATTCAGAGAATACTGTATTTGCAAGCATTTCCTAAGGAACACATTATAGAAGCAGCCTCATAAACCACGATGATGACTATGGAATACTGATAAATATGGCTGGCGATGAACACTGAACATATTTAATTGCAGACTTGAAACAAAGGTGGGCAAAGAGCAGAAAATAGCTTATAAATATGAGAGTGGGGGACGGGCAGAGAGAGAGAGGAAGAGAATCCCAAGAAGGCTCCATGCTCAGTGCAGAGCTTGACAAGGAGTTTGATCTCATGATGCTGAGATCATGACCTGAGTTGAAATCATGTCGGACACTTAAGTGACGGACTCACCTAGGCGCCCCTCTAAAAAGTAGCATTAATACAAACATTGCACATTAATATCAAGAGAATACAACTTAACCAATAATCAAAAAAATATGTATAATTTAAGTACTGAAAGCAAAAAATAGGAAAGAAATGAAATACCAACTGTAAAATCCAGAAAACTATAAGAAAAAGAAAGAAGGGGGAGCCTGGGTGGCTCAGTCGGTTAAGCGCCCGACTCCGTCTCAGGTCATGATCTCACAGCTCCTGAGTTCAAGCCCCGTGCTGGGCTGTGTGCTGATGGCTCTGGGCCTGGAGTCTGCTTCAGATTCGATGTCTACCTCTCTTCCTGCCCCTTCCCGGCTTGCATTCTGTCTCTCTCTCTCTCTCAAAAATAAATAAATATTATTAAAAAAAAAAAAAAAGAAAAAAGAAAGAAGTGAGGAAGTAGTAGAGATAAATGTAATAACAAAACAAAAAACAAAAATTAAAAGAAAAATATTTAAACTACACCAAAAACCATAAATGGAACATTAGTGAAGTTAATAATTAAATTACAATGTTGGGTCTTTGAAAAGAAAAAACAAACCCAAAATAACATAAAAGCCAAAATTTCATATTAATTAAGCAAAAAACAAAACAAAACAAAAATGCAGAAAATGAAAGCACAAATATTTGAAGAAATAATAAAGGGAGACTAATCATTGAAACCATGAACTTTTTAAAAACAATACAGGAATTTGCACAATTCTATACAAGTCTTTGGAAAGTCTAGATGGAATGGCTAATTTCCTATGAGAATGAAGTTTACTACCATTTATCCTAGGAGAGATAGAGTGCTCAACCTAACCAATTTCCACTTAAGAAATAAGAGAAAGTTATCAAGAAACTATTCAACACAAAAAGCATCAGGCCAAGAGGACAAAGGAAAAAAAGAGGAAAAACCCTGTGGTGCATGAATTCAACTATAACTGCAATGAGTTATTATTACAAAATATCAGGAATGAGAGAACATTAAAAACCCTACATTAAAAGGACAAGAGGGGCGCCTGGGTGGCTCAGTTGGTTGAGCGTCCAACTTCAGCCTAGGTCATGATCTGGTTGTTCTGGAGTTCAAGCCCTGGATAAGCTCTGTGCTAGCAGCTCAGAGCCTGGAGTCTGTTTCAGATTCTGTGTGTGTGTGTGTGTGTGTGTGTGTGTGTGTTTGTGTGTGTGTATATGTCTGCCCCTACCCTGACTCATGCTCTGTCTCTGTCTCTCTCAAAAATAAACATTAAAAAAATAAATAAAATAAATAAAAGGACAAGAAAATGGCACCACACAGATCAACTGAATAGAACAGAAAACCCAGAAATAAACCCGTTTATATGGTCAACTGGTTTTTGACAAAGCAGGAAAGAATACCCAATGTGAAAAAGTCTCTTCAGCAACTGGTGTTGAGAGAATTGGACAGCAACATGCAAAAGAAAAAAATGGACTACTGGCTTACACCAAACACCAAGATAAATTCAAAACGGTGGGGGCACCTGGTTGGTTCAGTTGGTTAACCATCTGACTGTGGCTCCGGTCATGATCTCACGGTTCATGGGTTCAAGCCCCACATAAGGCTCTATACTGATTGTGTGAAGCCTACTTGGGATTCTCTCTCTATCTCTGGCCCTTCCTCACTTGCTTGCTCTAAGAAAATAAATAAATAAATAAATAAATAATAAACAAAAAAAATTCAAAATAGATTTAGTATCTAAATGTGAGACCTGAAATTATAAAAATCCTAGAAAAGAATACAGGCAGTAATTTCTCTGACATCAGCCATAGCAACTTTTTCTAGATATGTCTCCTGAGGCAAGGGAAACAAAAGCAGAAATAAACTACTGGGCATACATCTAAATAAAAAGCTTCTGTGCAGACTATCAAAAAAACTAAAAGACAACTTCCTGAATGGGAGAAGATATTTGCAAATGACATCTCTGACAGAGAGTTAGTATCCAGAATATATACAGAATTTATACAACTCGACAACCAAAAAACAAATAACCTAATTTAAAAATGGGCAGAAAACATGAACAGACATTTCCCCAAGGAAGACACACAGATACCAATAAACACATGAAAAGATACTTATCATCACTTATCATCACAGAACGCTAATCAAAACTACACTAAGATATCACCTCATACCTATCAGAAATGCTAAAATAAAAAACACAAGAAACAAGTGCTGGGGAGGATATAGAGAAAAAGGAATGGTTGGGGTACCTGGGTGGCTCAGTAGGTTAGGCGCCCGACTTTGGATCAAGTCATGATCTAAAGGCTCGTGAGTTTGAACCCCACGTCAGGCTGTGTGCTGACAGCTCAGAGCCTGGAGCCTGCTTCAGATTCTGTGTCTCTCCCTCTCTCTGCCCCTCCCCCACTCAAGCTCTTTCTCTCTCTAAAAAATAAACAAACATTAAAAAAAAAATTTTAAGAAAAAGGAACCCTCATGAAATTTTGGTAAGAGTGTCAACTGATACAGCCATTATGGAAAACAATGAGGAGGTTCCTCAAGAAGTTAAAAGTGGAACTACCCTATGATCCATAATTGCACTACTGTGTATTTACCTATAAAGTAAAAAAACACTAATTCAAGGGTATACATGCACCCGTATGTTTACTGCAGCATTATTTACAATAGTCAAATTATCAAAGCTGCCCAAGTGTCCATCTACATAGATGATGGATAAAGAAGAGGTGGCATATACAAACAACAGAATATTATTCAGGCAGAAAAAAAAAAAGGAGGAAATCTGCCATTTGAAACAACATGGGTGAAGCCAGAGAGTATAATGCTAAGCAAAATGTCAGTCAGAGAAAAACAAATACCATGATTTCACTTACATGGGGAATTTAAGAAACAAAATCAATGAGCAGAGGAAAAAAAGGGAGAAACAAGCCAAGAAACAGATTCTTTTTTTTTTTTTCAAGATTTGTGGGGTACCTGGAGAGCATCAAACTCCTGATTTTGCCTCAGGTCATGATCCCAGGGTTGTGGGATCAAGCCCTCTGTCAGTCTCTGAGCTGAGCATGGAGCTTGGTTAAGATTCTCTCTCTCTCTCTCTCTCTCTCTCTCTCTCTCTCTCTCTCTCTCTCTCCCCCCTTCCTCCTTCCCTGTCCCCTCCTCTGCTCTCTTCCTAAAAATAAAGATTTATTAAAAAGTGTTTGTTTGTTTGTTTGTTTGTTTATTATGGAGGGAGAGAGAAAAGAAAGAGAGAGAGGAGAGACAATTAAGCAAGCCCGACAGAGGGCTTGATCCCACAACCCTGGAATCATGACCTGAGCCAAAATCAAGTCAGACACTCAAATGACATAGCCACCCACGCACCCCAAGACTCATAATTATTGAGAACAAACTGATGATTACCAGAAGGAAGGTAGGTAGGGGGATGGGTAAAATAGAGTGTACTTTTCATGATGAGCTTTGAGTAATGCATAGATGTGTTGAATCACTATCTGGTATACCTGAAACTAATCTAACACTATATGTTAACTATACGGAAATTAAAATTTAAAACTTAATAAAATTAATTAATTAATTAGACAAAAATAATGCAATATTATAAATAAAATATACCAACAAATTGAAAATGAAATGAACGAATTTCTTCTAAAGCACAAATTACCACAACTTACCCAAGAAGGAAGAAAACCACTAAATACCCTAATACTTAGCAAAAAAATTAATTAGTAATTAAAATCTTCCTCACACTTAAAAAGCCCAAGTCCAGATGGTTTCACTGGTAAATTCTACTAATTAAGGAAGAAATCATACCAATTCTACATAACCTCTTTTAGAAAGAAAAGCCAGGATTTACCTTGACACAAAAGCCATACAAAAAAAATCAGAAGAAAGCTACTGATCAATATATTTCATGAACATGACACAGAAGTCCTTAATAAAACCTTTCTTAATTGAATCCAACAATATACAAAAGGAATAATATAAAATGACTAGTTGGTATCATCCCAATAATGCAAGGTTAGTGTAATGCATAAAAATCAATATTATACATCATATTAATGAAATAAGGGAGGAAAACAACATAAATCAACTCAATGCAGAAAAAGTTTCTTACAAAATTCAACACCTAATCATAATTAAAGAGAAAAACTCTCAAGAGACTACAAATAAAAAGGAATTTCTTCAACCCTGATGAAGGGTTTCTGTATAAAACAGTTAACATTTGCTGGTGAAAGACTCCAGGCTTTCTAACCAAGATCAGAAACAAGGCAAGAAATGCACACACTCACTACATCTATTCAATATTGCATTGTATAGTGAAATAAAATTATTAAAATAAATTTAAGTCATATGAATTACTATGAAGAAAATTGTCTTTATTTCTAAACAATATGATCATCTATGCAGAAAAATCTCAGGAATTTACAAAGCGAGTTGCAGGAATCAATAAGTGAGTTTGGCAATATTGCAGGGTATATAATCGACATACCAAACTATATTTTCTTATGCTAACAAGAGAAAATAAATTTTTAGAAATCTATTCACAAGAGCTTTTAAAAAATAAAATAAAATTTAGGTATGAATTTAACAAAAACACATATGAGATCTGTACACTGAAAACTACAAAACATTTCTGAGATAAATTAAAGAAGGACCATGTAGGTGGAATAATAAACCATGTTCATGGACTGTAAGAACTCGATATTGTTCGAACCACAACTTTCCTCTAATAAATGTAAATATATGTACATACTCTCCCCTCTATGAGTTTAAATTTTAATCTCAGCCTCTCTGTCCCATCTTGAGTAGGAACTGGACAAGGTAGCTCAATTCCATAAAGCATGTAGAAGGAAAAAAAGCTGTAACTTTACACTGAAGAAACCTGACAAATACTACCATAACCAAATGATCAAAGTTAATATAATCAATGATTAGTCAAGTGGAAAGCATATACTCTCTGATATGATGATAAGGGTATTTCACCTTTACTCTTCCCTTCCCACCAAAAACATAAACAAATAATAAAAAACAAAAAGCTAATAATTTAGTCTAATCATGAAGAAACTATCAGAAAAACCCACAATGAGTGATATTCTACAAAATACCTAATCAAAGCTCTTCAAAATTGTCAAAATCACGAAAAACAAGACTGATAAATTATCATTGACTAGAAGAGACTAAGGAGACATAACAAAATGATTCAGCGTGGTATATCCTCAATTACGTCATGGAACAGAAAAAAGACATGTGAATAATAAAATCCAAATAAAGTATGCAGTTTAATTTATAGCAATGTGTCAATATTGATTTCTTACTTTTGACGAAGGTACCACAGCAATATGTTAACATCAGAAGAAAATGGGTAAAGTGTGCAAGCGAACTCTGTATACTGTCACCTGCGACTTTCCAATAACTCCCTTATTTCCAAATCTAAAATTATTCCAAACTAAAAAGTATACTCAAGTTTAGTGATTTGGTAGTTTCTTAAGAAATTAAACCCAAATATTCATCAACCAATGAGTGAATAAATAGGAAATGTCAGCCATAAAAATGAATAAAGTACTGGTATAGACCAAAACATAGACGAACCTTGAAAATATTCTGGTAAGTTTAAGAGGTTAGCCACAAAAGGCCACATACTGCATAATTCCATACGAAATATTCCTAATGGGCAAATCCAGAGACAAAAAGTGGATTAGAGGTTGCATAGGACTGAAAGTAGAGGGGTAGTAGCTGGGAGAAAATCGGAAGTGACTACTAATGAGTATAGGGTTTCTTTTTGAGGTGATGAAAATATCTAAAATTACACTGAAGTGACAATTTAATAACTCTGTAAACATTCTAAAAACCAGTGAATTGTGTGCACAATAAGTCAAGTAGGTAAACTGTATTATGCATGGTATATTTACAAATAAAGTTGTGACTATATGCATGCAAACATGCTACCCAGATTAACATCAAAAAGGGCAATAAATTCAAAAAAAAAAAAAAGAACTAAGCTCAAAGTTAACTGGAGGCAGGAAATGATTAAAATTAGAGCAAAAATAAATAAAATTGAGAATAGAAAAAAAAAGATAGAGCCAGAGTTGATTTTTTAAAAAGATATAAAATATGGACAAATCCTTAGTTATCTAGGCAAAGAAAAAAGAGAGAAGACTCAAATTAAGTCAGAAACAAAAGAGCAGACACTACAATTGACATCTCGGAAATGAAAAAGATCACAAGGGACTATTATGAATAATTATATGCCAACAAATTGGACAAACTAAAAGAAATGGATAAATTCCTAGAAACACAAAACCTGCCAAAATTGATATAAGATGAAAGAGAAAGACTGAAAAGACTAATAACAAATGAGGAGACTGAATTAGTCATCAAAAATCTCACAATAAATAAAGTCCACAGGTAATTTCTACTAAACATTTAAATAATTAATATGAATCCCTCTTAAAATCTTCTGAGAAATAGAAGAGAGAACACTTCCCAATCATTTTATGAGGCCCGTATTAGCCTGATACTGAAGCCAGACAAAACACCAGAAGGTAAGAAAATCACAGACCAATATCCTTGATGAAGATGCATGCAAAAGTCCTCAACAAATAGTAGCAAACTGAATTCAATAATACATTGAAAGGATCACACATCATAACCAAGTGAGATTTATCCCTGGGATGCAAAGATGGCGGTATATGCAAATCAGTGTGATACACCACATTACCAGAATAAAGATAAAAATCACATGAATATTTCAAGAAGTGCAGAGAAAACATTTGACAAAATCCAACATTATTTCATGACTAAAACTCTCAACAAACTAGGTATAGAAAGAACTTAATACACTAAAGATCACATATATATGAAAAACCCACAGTAAACATCATATTTAATGATGAAAAACTGAAAGCTTTTCCTTCAAGATCAGGAACAAGACAAAGATGCTCACTCTTGCCACTTCTTTTCAACATAGTACCTGAAGTACTAGCCAAAGAAATTAGGGAAGAAAAAAAAAAAGAAAGAACTTCCAAATTGGAAAGGAAGAAAGAAAACTATCTCTGTTTGTAGATGACATAATCCCATATGTAGGAAAACCTAAAGACTCCACCAAAAAACTTTTCAAACTAATAAATTCATTAAAGTTGCATGATACAAAGTCAACATTTAAAACTCAATTGTATTTTTATACACTAACAGCAAAGTATACAAAAAGGAATTTAAGAAACAGTCATATTTATAACAGCATAATAATAGTAAAATACTTTGAAATAAACTAAACCAAGAAGGAGAAAGACTTACACACTAAAAACCATAAAACACTAATGAAAGAAATTAAAGAAGAAACAAATAAATGAAAGTCATATCTAGTTCATGGACTGGAACATTTTTTATTTTTAAAACATCCATTACCACAAATGACCTACAGATTCAATTCAATTCCTACTAAAACCCCAATGGAATTTTTTATATAAATAGTGAAAAGAATCCTTAAGTGTTTATTTTCGATCCAGGAACCAAAAGCATAGGCAACAAAAGCAAAATTAGTTAAGTGGGATTACACTGAACCAAAAAGCTTCTACACAAAAAAGAAAACCATCAACAAAATGAAAAGGCAACCCACAGAATGGGAAAGAATATTTGCAAACCATCTATCTGATAAAGGGTTAATGTCCAAAATATAGAAGGAACCCCTACACCTCAAGAGCAGTAATAATAACACCCCTATTTAAAAATGGGCAAAGAAAGTGAATAGTCATTCCTGTAAAACAACATACAAAAGGCCAAGTATATGAAAAAGTGCTCAACATCACTAATCAAAAGGGAAATGCAAATCAAAACCTCAGTTAAATGTCACTTCAAATCTGTTAGGGACTGTTATCCAAAAAAAAAAAAAAAAAAAATTAAAGTAACAAGTGCTGGCAAGGATTCGGAGAAACTGGAAGCCTTGTATACTGTTAGTGGGAATGCAAATTGATATAGCCACTATAGAAAAAAAGTACAGAGATTCCTCAAATAAGTAAAAAGATAAATATCATCTGATATGACAATCTCACTTCTGGGTATATATCCAAAGGAATGGAAATAAGGATCTCAAAGACATATTTGTAATGGCATGTTCACTGCAGCATTATTCACAGTATTCAAGACATAAAGCAACTTAAATGTCCACTAGTAGAATGAATAAAGAAAATGTGGTATCAGACAGACACAGATAAGTTAGATAGACACAGACACAGAAATATGGTTCGTCTCAGTAAAAGAAGGATATCTTGCCATTTATTACAACATGGATGAACCCAGAAGACAATGCTAAGTGAGGTAAGTCAGACACAGAATGACAAATACTATATGATCCCACTTATATGTAGAATCTAAAACAGTCAAACTCATAGAAGTGAAAAATAGAATGGTGGTTTCCAAGGATGGGAGAGAGGGAGAAATAAAGAAGTACTAGTCAAAAGGTACAAAGTTTCAATTATGCAAAAAGAGTTAAGTCATAGAAATCTACTGTACAGCTGAGGGCCTACAGTTAATGATACTGTATTACAAACTTGGAAATTAGCTAATAAGGCAGACCTGACATTAAGGGTTGTCATCACAAAAATAATAATAATAAATAGAGATGGGGAACATTTTTGGAGATGACATGTTTATGGCATTGACTGTGGTGATGGTTTCACGAGTATATACTTATCTACAAACTCACCAAGTTATATACGTGAAATAGCTACAGTTTTTGCATCTCAATAAGACCTCGTAAAGTGTTTTTTAACGCCCCAAAAGAGATCTTAATACAAAGCTCCAACGAAAAATTGTACAAAGAAACAAATTCCTTATTGAATACATTCTCTGAACGGTCCTTTCTCAGTCCCTACACCACACCGATCTATGTAGGTTACATTTATACCATTTTTGAAATGGAGAAAGATGAAGGTCAAAGAATTTGCCAAAAGACATACAGCTGATTAGAAAAAGTCACTGAGAGATAGAAATCCAATTCAGTTCTATTCTCTAGGCTTAACTAACCCCCAAAACCATAATCTCATTTCTTGGGACACATGGGCTTATCCTAACAGAAGACAAAGGAAAATTAAATTAGAGGAATACCAAATTTTCAGGTAAAGAGAATAATCTCTTTAATAAAGAGAGACTGGATTACACACTCTGTAAAAATAAAGACTGCGATAGTTTTGTTCCTTTCTGTACATCTAGCACCTAATAAACATCAATAAACATATGTTTAATTAACAAACAGTAAATAAAATACAGAATCAGTGAAATACAATTAACAACCCATGACTGAGCTCTTAAAAATGAGCCCCAATATTTTACATTCGGGAGGCGCTATTTATAATCTTCAAGGAATCATGGGTATTTGGGGTACTTTCATAATACTTCAGCAAATAAATGAACAGTTTGTCCAAAGGACAAGAAAACAATGGCAGACCAAGAAAATTTGGGCTAGACTTCTAAGCAAGTTTGGCCTGATGATTAAGAAACTTGATGACATCTCTAAATCAATACTTTACCAAGTGGCCTCACTGGTTGATGGATTACACAAATCTCTCTGTAAGTACTCAAGAAACTAATAGCACAGAACAATGATGTAGGCTATTGGCATATTCTGGATACAAGGACTTAAAAATATATACACATGACTGATATCTTTCTATTTAACAAGCTATATCATAGAAAGCCCAGTCCTAATTGATAATTAACCAATTAACCACTTATGTAAGAACAAGATGGTACTAACCCACCATCGTGAGGGCATGTGCTATGTGTTTTGCAGAGCCATTGAGTTTTTCAGGGTTGGTGAATGACTGGTACTTCGCAGTACCTCTTGCTCTATTTCTCTCATACTGATACCACATAATTGATAAAGAAGTTGTTAAGGTTAAGGATGAAGTCCTCCTACTTCCCACCTACAACTTTACTCTTTGGGAGCTAAGAGCTGTGTACCTCTGCCTCTAACCCACCAAACAAATTCAGTTTCAGTAGCTTATCAAAGAAGTTCAACCTTCAAATATCCAAGGATTTTATTTCTAAGACATAAGAATTCACGATAGACTCAAAAGAAATTTACTATCATTTTTAAATTGTGGTACAACAAATTTTAGCTCATTATTTTATACCAATGTCATAATGTAAAAAGTTAAATGTCAGTACATTTTTCAAATGTTGACTCACAAGGTACAGAAATCTTTTTTTTTTTTTAATGTAAATACCTTGTAACCAGGACTACCCATTAATCCATCCTTTCCATGTCTTCCTGGTTCTCCCTAAAAAATAAATAACATGTATTTTAATATATTTTTGCACGAATTTTTCTTTCTAAAGAAAGACAGTATAAGATAATTTTTATTTAAAATCAAATACTCAGAGAGGCTCCTGGATGGCTCAGTCGGTTAAGCGTCCAACTTCAGTTCAGGTCATGATCTCACGGTTTGTGGGTTCAGGCCCCATGTTGGGCTCTGTGCTGACAGCTCAGAGCCTGGAGCCTGCCTCTGATTCTGTATTTCCTTCTCTCTCTGCCCTTCCCCAACTCATGTCTTCCTCTCTCTCTCTCTCTCTCTCTCTCAAAAATAAACATTAAAAAATGAAGTAAAATACTCAAGAACTTTTTCTGTCAAACTCACAGCACGTCCAGGAAGGCCAGGAATACCAGCATTTCCTTTTTCACCTTTTGCACCCTGTATTAAAAATAAACAGTTTTAAAAAATCCATGCAAAACTTTTATTTTTATTTTTTTGCCTTTATTACTCAGAAAAGCTTCATTTTTGGTTTTTTTCTTTAGCTCTCTGACTCTGTGCTAGTGCCTTTGACACTTCCGCAATGATTTTCTGCTCCTCAAAAAAGAAAGCATGCTTGACCTTGGCATGGGCACATTTAGCACACATGGAACCACCATAGGCCCTGCAGACATGTTTTTTTCATTTTAAGCAAATTCGTAAGAATTTTAGGTCTCACAGCACAAATTCTTTCAAGTTGGCCTGGGCACACATATGCAGATCTTGGTGCTTTCCCAACTTTCTTGGTAAAAAGGTAAACAATTCTAATACCAGGGGTTCTGGACAGCTTAGTTTTGCTAGAGGCTGTATTGCAGAATAGCCCATGATGGCAGTTGGACTATTCTGAATGCCTCCAGACACCAGCCCCAGAGGAGGGACAACAATGATTTTTAAATTCCAACTCAAACTTAAGTGAAAAAGTAAGTGAACCTCTTTATAGTAGTGACAGAATTCATGGAACTATAGCTTGTGTTGGCTCTACGACTTTTGGCAAAGTATTATTTTACCAGGCCAGCGGACACAACATAAAGACATGGAAATGACTGGTGAATGCAGGGTTATTATAAACATCTAAACACAGAAACGACATCTTGGCAAAATTAAAAAACAGTGCATTTTAAATACAATATAAGGAGAACATAATCTTCCTTCAATGTGAAGAAATCAGAAGCCTTGTAACATTGACTCTCCACGGACATGCTGTAAAGTAGCTACCTTTCCTCCCAAGGAACCTCTTCTGTAAACACTTTAAAAAATCAGAAAGATCAATAACACAACGTATTCTTCTAAAATAACACAACCAGTTATTTTTCGTTTTTGTTTTTTTTTTCATTATTCTAAATAAATCTCCTGAGAAAGGTGAACAAAGCTAATTGCTGTAATAGTGACCAGGACTGAAATTCAAGTTTTCAATTTCCGTGACATTCGAACTTCCGTGTGGATACTGTGTTTTACAATCCGTACTTCCCTTTTTGCCATAAAATCCAGTTGACCCTTTATCTCCTTTGGGGCCCATTTCACCCTAAAAGACAAAATATAAATATGGAGTTTTATTCTTTATTGAGTTTTTTATTTTAATTCCAGTATATGTTATGCCCCTTTTTATGTACTTTAACCAAGAGATTCTTCTGTGTGTACTTGAAGAAAATGTGGATTCTATTTTTTTTTTGGATGGAAAATGACTTCATACATTTGTATCTTTTCAAACCATGTATTCTGAAGTATGCTTCAAGTAAAAAATGTTCTTGTTGAAAGAAAAATAACTTTAACTGAGAGTCCTCATTCAAAAGAAAGCGTATCAGAAGGGCAGTTGTGGTGGGGGGGATGGGTGAAACAGGTGAAGGGGATTAAGAGTACACTTATCATGAGCACTTGCATTGTTCAATCACTACACCATACACCTGAAATTAATATAACACTGTAAAGTGGAATTAAAATACTGAATTTTTAAAAATGTGAAAATGCCCCTTACAGATTAAACAACAACAACAAAAAAAACACCAATTATAAACAACGAGGTTTAATATGTCAACATAATATAAAATAGAAAAAAAAATTTAAGGTTTGTTTACAAAAGTCCTATGTTTAAAGCTTTATGAAAAAAAAAACAAAAACAACAAACAAACAAACAAAAAAAAAAACCACAAAGAAAATTAAGGACAGATGGTACCGAAATAGGGTTCAGGGCTTATGATTAAAAGAATTTCCACACAGGGGGGCTGGGGTTGCTCAGTCAGTTAAGCGTCTGACTCTTGGTTTTGGCTTGAGTCATGATCTCACAGTTTGTGCGTTTGAGCCCCACATCCAGTTCTACAAGGACCCTGCTTGGGATTTTCTCTCTCTTTCTACCCCACCCCCCACTATCACACATTCACTTTCTCTCTCTCAAAAATAAATAAATAAACTTAAAAAAAAAAGAATTTCAGAGAGTAAACTTTACTCATCAATGTTTAAATACCATAAAATCTGTGGCTGGTAATTATTAAGAAAATTTGCAAAAGCTTTATCTGTAAACTATGATAGTAACCCATTTATTTTAACATGCCTTAATTTACACAAGAGGATTTATTTATAACACATTTGTAACATAAATAACTTTTAATTCAAAATAAAATACAATGTAGTGAATATTAAAAGACTAGATTTTTTCAACCTTTAATCCTGGCATTCCATGAAGTCCAGGAAAACCAGGAATTCCACGGTCACCCTGAAAATAAAACTAAAATTAATGAAAGAAAATACATCAGTATAAAAAATATCATCATGCATTCTTTAACTTCACCCTGGTCAAAACTGACTGGAAAAAAATCTTTAGTTAAACACATGCCTACGGTAATACTCTATCTCAATGGAAGATCAATCCTCATTTATCGGAGTTTCCTTTATGATCAAATAACCACAGTTTTCTAGACTAGGCAAACTTGCTCCGGTTCAATGAAAAATGCTGTTGGTATTTTGACAAGAATTGTAATGAATCTTTGGGTTGTTTTGAGTAGTGTGGATATCTGAACATTAATTCTTCTAATCCTTGAGTATAAAATATCTTTCAATTTGTGTCATTTTCAATTTCTTTTATCAAGTGATTTCTAGGTTTCAGAGTAAAGATCTTTCACCTCCTTGGTTAAATCCAAAAGCATGGAGACAAATGAAAATGAAAACACGATGGTCCAAAATTTGGGATACATGGCCAAAATGTATCAGAAGTAACACATGAATTCACTAAAGCTAGAGGATACAAATTAATACCAAGAAATCGGTAGCATTTCTATGCATTAATAATGAAACAGCAGAAAGAGAAATTAACATTTCAAAAATAAACATTTAAAAATATATAATTTAAGATTCACAACTAAGCTGTAAATATGCTGATTGCTTGCCTTTTCCTGCCCAAATGTTTGTTTTACCTACAGTTAACAATTGCCTGTTTTGTTAAGGGAGGAAGGGTGGAACTACTTAGTTTCCCAATAAACTTATTGGAATATTGAACTCAAATCTATCTCCAATTGTCAAAATCACTTCGAAATAGAGTCACATACATTGCAAATTTGATATTCTTTGTCCTTCCTGGAGCCTACTCCTTTGTTTCAGTATATATTTGCTGTTTTCTGTATCTGTGTTCATTCCCTTGTTAGGGGAATACATCATCTAATAGCTTTCTCAAAAGGAATTTATAGGAGACAACCTTTTGAAACCTTAAATTTCTGAAAATAACTTTACCCTATTCATTTAATTAATAATTCACATATAGAAGTATGATTTAGATTTTTTTTTTACTTTCAGACCTCTGAAGGCCCTGCTCTATTCTCTTTTTGACTTCGATGTCACTAGTAAGATTTTTGAGGCCTTTCTGATTCTGATCATTTCTACAGGGCTTATTTTGTGTGTGTGTGGCTATAGTGTTTTCCCTCTTAGAAGGCTTGTAGGATCTTCCTTGTGTTCAGGGTGTCTTAGAATGTAAAATTGTGCAATATTAAGCATGGACATGGTCTCTAATCATCCGTTATGCTAACTCTATGGAAGACTTCTCATCTATAATGACCCCATGCTTACACATGTGGACTCGGATCCCACACCCCAACTCCATCCACGTTTCACATAAACAACCCTCCCTCAGCTATCTCTAAGCATACTGTGTTAAGAAGGCCTTCAGCAAGAGAGACAAAATAGAGGCTGCAGACCCTGGGAATGGGCCTGTGGTGGTCTGTCAAGGAGGGCCAGGACTGAGGATCTGGACTGTGGTGTACAAGTAGGTTCTCTGCTAAGAACTCTGTTGGCCGTGAAGACACACTACTTCCTACCAAGGAGTTCAGCTGAAGCAGGGTCAATCAAGAGTTCTGCCTGTCTGAGTGCATTAATGACAATTATTCAAGTCTTCTTCGCACATCTTTTATCAGTTTCTTTTTAGACTTTTTGGTATCTTTAATTTTCCTAAGATATTTTCTGGTTCCTGGTGGTCAGTTCACATGGAAGTTGATGTTAAGCTCTCAGTGAGAACTGTTAATTGACTGAGATTCTCTATACGTGGTGTGGTAAATAGCTCTGGATATCAGTGGATTCCCCATAGAAAGATCTTCTTTGCCTATAGTTTAAGTACATCTCTACCATTTCTTTCTAGTCTAGAGACCTTCGGTCTTATCCTTCCCAGATAATAAACTTTCAAGTCCTGCCAGCGTAGAAGGGAGATTCACTTAACTACACAGAGATGAGGAAGGGATAGAAAGATGTTCTTAAAGGAATATTCAACCATGCTTCCATTTTTAGCTCGTCCTTCCATCCACCTCTATTTTCAAGAATACTTTGTATTACCATTTCCTCAGCTTTTCGGGTACCTGTGTGCATGTGTGTGTGTGTGTGTGTGCACGCACACACAAACAGGATTCTCTCTCATATGAATTATATCACTTTTTATTTTAAGACTGAGCTTCCTTAGGTCTTCGTGGAAGTTTAAGAAATAGAGAAAGTTAATGTGTATGTTGTATCCTTTATCTTCATCAAAAAGCCCTAGTGTCTTATTAATACTTGAACAGTAATATCCAAAGCATCTTGCCCTTTAGGGAGGTAGGCTTACGATAGTCCACTGTTACAGGAGATAGCAGGACAGATACAAGAGAAGGAAGATACAAGTTGAAAAAGTACATGAATGGTATAATTTTCAATTATTCCCATGGATACTTTACACTGCGAGGCTTTAAACCTCCTGGTCAGGGTTACTATGACCTCTTGTGTAGGGGCCTTAATATTCATTCAGACTTATCCTGTTTTATTCTGAAACAATTTCATTCCTTATCCACTCTGGTTAATTGCAGGAAAATCTGGGAATGTACTTATATGACTAAACCAATACAATATTGGCCTTATTAAAAAAAAAACCACCTTAATTTTAACGACAGATCTATTCCACAGAAATATTGCTTGATTTTCCATTAGTGAAAGAATGGGAGCCATTATAAAATAATTTTTTATAGAGAAGGAAGTAGGGCTGAAAGTCCAGGAATTCCCTTATCTTCTTCCATTATAGCTGATGGAAAATAAGAAACAAAAGTTACATTATAGTTCAGATCTATCTGTATTACATTTAGATCCTTCATCTGTGTATATTTGATATAAAAAATATACTAGCTAATGGTTATATCCAAAAATTGATTCACTTTTTACTACCAAGAAAAAATTTTTATCTGGGCTTATAGCTTCCTATCTAGTGACTATATTTCCCAGTCTTCTTTGCAGTTAAGCATGGTCACATAACTAAGTTCTTGCTAGCAGAATGTGTGGGGGACTATGGCATGCCAATTCCATGTAAATGATTAAAAACAAAGTTACGATTATGACTTCTCTTTCCCCCTTCCCATCAGATTACAATGCAGGTAAGACAGTGACCAGTGATATAGCCTTGACTACGTAGAAGAGAACAACATTCTCGGGAGACTAGACCAACAAGAAGGAAAACCTGAGTCCTTGAATGAGTACACAGACTGATTACATGAGAAAAATAAACTTCTTTCTCATTTACATCACTGCATTTCAGGGTCTGCTTCTGGTCTAAACAGGAATAGTATTTTTTGGCTTGTAAAGAATGTCTTCTCATGGGTAATAGCTCTCCTTTGCCTACCTTAATTTTCCACTAAAGATTAAAAACAATCTGTGTGTGTGTGCGTGTGTGTGTGTGTGTGTGTGTGTGAGAGAGAGAGAGAGAGAGAGAGAGAGAGAGAGAGAAGAGAGAAAAGATCCACTAAAACTTCACACATTCTAGAGCTCATTAGTCCTAAAACTCAACCAAGGAATATAAAGAAATAAAAGAATAAAAGAAAAAATAAGATTTAGTGGGAGACCAAGAGGAACAAGAAAACTGGACATTTCTTTCCCTACCATGTACATGTAGACTCCTAATTCAAGAAGCAAAACTACTTTTTGAAAATCTTTTTTTTCCTTTATGCTTTGGGTAGAAGGAATAGTGACAGTTTCTATACAGAGAAAAGATTAAAAAAGACTACCTAACCTAACTCTTGACTGAGTTGAAATAACCCTTTAATCATCAGGCTAGACTAAGTTATACTCCTGATAAAAAGGAATTTAGGGGTACAATAAACTTGATAAAAATACAGAAGAAAGGGGGCAAATCAGGATTCCCTACTAAGACTGGACGCAGTCCCAACAAAGACTTCCATTCTCTGGCTACAGGTTATAGAAGACATAATCTTCAAACCTTAATTTACCAGAGATAACAAACAAATCCCAGATGAAACGAGAAGACCAGCAGCATTCACTGACATTGGGATGGAAAAACTGAAAATCTGGACAAAGATACTCTCCCATGTATAAGCAAGATTTTTGAAATAAAATAAAAAGGGATAGCACATATGTTAATATATAGCAGTTAAAAGCGGAGAGGAGAGAAAGGAGAGAAATTTAGTGAGGAAATGGTTGAGGAATATTGAGACAACATCTATAAAATACAGAACACAAAAAAGTATTACCCAAACACACTACAGTTAACCTCTGAACAATGTGGAGGTTGGGGGACTGACCCCCCCCATGCAGTTGAAAATCCACATATAACTTCTGACTCTGAAAAGTTAACTGCTAATAGACGACTGTTAACCAAGAGCTTTACAAATAACATAATCAACTAATGCCTATTTTGTATGTTATATGTATTACATACTGAATTCCTAAAATGAAGTAAGCTAGAAAAAAGAAAACACTAAGAATATAAGAGAAAATATATTTACAGTATTATACTATATTTACCAAAAAAGAAATCCGTGTTTAAATGCATATACACAGTTCAAACCCATGTTGTTCACCTCAGTTATATCCACGGTTTAATAAAATGGGTAGCAAAGCAGTGGTAACATTAAGCCAAAATCTAACCACATTGGGCATGTAATGCAAAGACAAATAAATGTTCTTGTTTGGGCATCTGCTACTGTAATAAAGCTTCATCTAAGCTAATTAATACAATAAATATGTATAATAGGAAAAGAAGACTGCCAAAACAATATAAAATAATATATATGGTATTGGCTTTGAGTAGTGAGTAGTGAAAAAATTGGTAGATGTTTGGAAAATGGTGATCATTTAATATAATGGTAAATATTTGACAAAAATTTTGTAATACTTGCAAAGGCAAATAATACATCAAACTAACTTAGAGCTAGAGGTAAAGAATTAGGAAAACAGAATCTTAGTATCATGAAGTGCTTGGTACTGACTGTATTTGAAAGGCACTATATAAGAGAGAAACTCAGAAAAGAATCAGCCAATTTGCAAGTAGTAATGAAAAGGAATAGACCAAGTCTTAAAACACTGAGATTTTAAGACACAACTTCGTTCTCATCTCTAATAGGTACAAATTGAAACTGGAGAGGACCTTTAAAATAGCCTCTGGGAAGAATCAAATCACGGGTGTAGCCATAAACACTATTCTTAAATGCCCTGAATCAGTGAAAGTGGCTCCAATAAATCCCTTCAGGCTGGACAGAATGGCTCAAGGGGAAGAAAAAAAAAAAAAAAGCCTAAGAGTATAATCGATGTCTGATAAATTTGAGTCACCTATCATTAATGATCTGTAGTTAATTAATTAATGTAGAGAAGGCCATGACTAAAGCAGGGACTCTGGATGCTGCTGGAATCAAAAGCCAAAGATGCAAAATTACTCTCTTGAGAGAGTTGTACTACCAAAGAAGCCATAAACCTGTAACAAAAGACTCCACAACTATTGGGAACTTAAAGAAAAAAGTCACCATTTTTAACGTTTTTCTAGCCAGTTTCGACTAGCCACTGAATTTATACAAAATATAGAAATAAAGATTAAAAACTAGAAGAAAGAAAACAAATTATCATTAGGTATGATTATACACCTAATAAACCAATGTACCTAACACCCTTAATCACTAATTCAGTTGACTACTGCTTTAAAAAGGTAATATATAAAAAAGTTTTTATATATAAATAATGACCAATATGAAAATATATTAAAGAAAAGTTTCCATTTAAAATAGAAACAAAGGAAATAAAAATTCCAAGATATAAATCTGGGTAATGTTTGGGATCAATATAAAAAAAAACCTCTAATATTTTATTAAGTTTCAAGAATGAAATAAAAAGGTAAATAAATCATAGTCTTAAATAGGAAAACTCAGTATTGAAATTATGTCAGTGATTCTGTAATTAATCTATAAATTCAAAGGAATCCTAATTAAAATATGAATGGGAATTTTTAAAATACTGAAGAAAAGATACTGAGTTTTTTATCTGGAAAAATAAGCATGCAAGTATAGCCAGGAAAATTTTGATTATGAAGAATAATGAGGAAGTACTAGGACTGCCAATATTAAATCATATTATGAAGTGACAACAATTAAGAACAATTTGGTGTTGGAGACGATATAGACAGATAAATGGAACAGAATGGAAAGCCAAAAACACCAGACTCAAATGAAAATGGAAATTTAGTAATAATGATGAGTTTTCAAATAAATGGAGAAAAAAGTGATATTCCATAAATGTTGTGGCAATTGGCTATCCATTTAGGAAAAGAGAGGGAAAAACATGAATGCTCATCTAACTTTACTCAAAGCACCAAAATTGTCAAGAGTAAAATATAAATTAACAAAGTTCTAAAAATAATAAGTTACTATATTCAAAATGTTGTATTGTGGAATTCCTGTATATAGATACAAACATAAGGAGAGAAAAAAATCTATACTTACATAAATATTTAAATTTTATGTGTGGCTGAAATTCCAAAAACCAAGTCAAAATAATATAAACCAGGAAAATATATTTTCATACAATTTATGAAAGGTAAATAAAAATTAATTTTTAAAAAGATCAACAGCCCAGTATAAAGCAAAAAAAAAAAAAAAAAAAAAGGACATGATTAAAAAGCAAATGACAGAGAAGTAACAACAGAATGTTCAAAAATCACATGACAAAGTACTCTACCTTAGTCACTAAAACAAAAATGCAAATCAGACCAATACCATTTATAACTTGTACTAGTGAAAATTAAAAGCTTTAATGAAATTCAGTGCTGATAAGAGTTTGAAGAAAGATGGGGTGCCTGGGTGGCTCAGTTTGTTAAGTGTCTGACTCTTGATTTCGCCTCAGGTCATGGTCTTATGGTTCATGAGATCCAGCCCCTACATTTAGGGCTCTGCACTGACAGCACAGAGCCTGCTTGGGATTCTCTCTCTCCTTCATTCTTTCTGCCCATTCCCCGTTCAAGTATGCTCTCTCTAAATAAATAAGTAAACTTGAAAAGAAAAAGGGTGAAGAAACATACTTTCACACACTTGTTGGGGAAATACAAACTCACTGCACGTTAAATAGGCAATTTGTGTCAGAGTTTAATTATGCCTGTAACCCTATAATCCTGTAATAAATTCCAGTTCCAAGATGTTTTCCTGTGGAAAGTCTCAGAAAAAACTATTGGAAAATGAGAAATATATACAAAGATTTCATTCCAGTCTTGTTAATACACACAAAACACACACACACATACACATACACACACACACACAGCAACATATTAAGAATCAGAACATCCCCAATTTAGAAATCTCTTACATTGCATAAGTATAGCCCATAAAGTATACAGTTGTGATTAACCTTCTGCTTACAGTTTCTTTCATGAATTGTCAACTCTCCTGTAATTCATAGAGAATTTGAGTACGAAACTTTTTTTTTAAGAGAGAGCAGAAGTACCAGTGGGGGAGAGGCAGAGGAAGAGGGAGAGAGAGAATCCCAAGCAGCTTCGTGCTATCACAGGAAAGCTCTATTATATCCTAAGCTGATGCTCTCCTGCTGATTAATGATAATTTGCTGAATATGCAAAATATTTGCATTTTCTAAAATATAGTAAACATTTGGAGTCTTCTAAAAATATTCCAATAAAACAATTATTTTGAGGAGTCACTCCTGATTGTACCCAAGATTTTAAGAGAGTAGAATCAAAGAGCATAGCAAGATTTACAGTAAGATGGTTCCATTTCCACAGGTTGCCTCCGAAACTTTCATGACTGATGAATACGCCTTTGATGAGCTTGTCCATCCCATAATCTGATCTAGAGTCAAAGTTGCCAAAGTCAAGTAAAGATTATTTATGTGTATTTTAAGAGAATATGAAAACTATTATTTAAAAACCTCGTTGTTTAAAAACTTCTCAGTGTATGCATGTGGTTTAAATGCATATGCTTTGTTCAGTAGCACAGGCATAAAATTCATACATGTGTATGGAACTATACGCTCAAAAGTCTTTTACTGCAAAGAACTTACAGTTTAAAAGTCTGAAGATCTATGATCTAGAATGAACAATCTCCCTTCACTTGCGAGAGATGGAGAACATGAGTCATCTCTCATGGCACAATCCGTGCAATCTAATTTCTTTGCTCCAGTTCCCCCATCCGCCTATCTGCATGGCTACTGACAGGCAATCGGGGATTCTTCTCACCGTGCAGCCAACAGGGTGAAAAATGAACAAGTCACATGGTTCAAAACCATTCTGGCCAATGTAAAACAAAACAAAGCAAAAACAACAAAACAGACTAAAACCAAGACATTTTATTTCAACCCCCTCATTCTTGAGTAACTTCAGACAAATGATTTAAGTTCATTCTTCAGTCATACCAGCTGTAAGCAGGAATCACCTACTTCACAATTAATATAAAATAGGTATAGTACGGCTTACTCTAGTAACTTCATAGGGCTTTTTGTGAGGATTTCATGTGATAAGAAATGCATATGGATAATATCAATACAAAACATATCTGAAAATAAAACAGAAAAATTTACATACAACAGTAAAAGCCTTCAAGCACTCAATGTGTCAAAAGCCTTACATGTCTCAGGTTGTTCTTTGTCCTCTCCCATAAAAACAAATGGCAAGCTCAGGCGATCATGATTTACTGGGAATTGTTTAAATCTACTAAAATGTTTCCTCTCCAACAGAGCGATGGGCAATCCCCTTGGGTTTGTTGATCATCACGGAACTAGTCAGGCCCAGAAAACAGGCAGGTTCTTAAGTTCCTACTATAGATCACTGCCATAGCTTCTTAGTGACCACAGATAGAGTACGCCCAAAGTGAAGGCGAGGAATGGCATTTAGAACTAACAAAATATGAAGCACTCTGTAAAAATTAAATGAAAGTTATAAGTTTCCCAGGATGCCAGTAGAGAAAAAGAAAATGGGACAGAAAAAGGCATAGCAGCCAACAAATGAGGCGGGACCTGGAATTAATGATTCTTTGTAATAAACCGAGATGCTGAATCCATTACTAAGTCATAAAAGGAAAAGGAGCTGCAAGATCAGAAAACAATCAAGATGTTGTAAAAGTGTCCACAGAGGTAATAAACACCTGGGCACACACAGGTCAGCACCCTATGTACACAAGGGACACTTAACAAAACCTGACTTCATAGAATATTTAAGGAAGGCACAATTAGTGCTGCTTTTTGGAAGAAAAGCCTCTAAGAAAAGGATGTAGAAGGAAAATGTGGTACCACCCCATCTGTAAAAAATACAAAAAGTTTTTCCAAATATCCCTGGTTTTGACAACCATTCCAGTTTCTTCATATTCAGATGAACCAAAATATTTCATTAGAAAACAGAATGTGTGGGGCGCCTGGGGGCCTCAGTCAGTTGAGCGTCTGACTTCAGCTAAGGTCATGATCTCATGGTTCGTGAGTTTAAGCCCCGCATCAGGCTCTATGCTAACAGCTCAGAGCCTGGAACCTGTTTCAGATTCTGTGTCTCCCTCTCTCTTCCCCTCCCCTGCTCAAGCTTTCTCTCTCTCTCTCTCTCAAAAATAAACAAACATTAAACATTGTTAATAAAGTAAGAAAAAAGAAAACAGAATGTGTGTATGTATGTATATCTAATATTTTTATCTTATTAACTATAACACTGATCCCATTAATATATGGCTACTGATATGCTTATCACCAATATGTGATATAGTTAACAAGTTTATATTCATAAAAGTTTATATTTAATAATATTACAATAAATAGACCCATTAAGGAAGGAGAGGAAGGGCATAGGACTGAACCCAGGAACACTCCAACACTGAGTGAATGGACAGAGAAAACAAGTCAACAGTGAAAATATAACCAATGAAGGCAAGAGAAAATCTAGGAACACATAGTATCTTAGAAACCAAGAGAAGAAATTGTTCCAAGAAAAAGGGAAAAGTCTGTTGTGTCAAATGCTGCTGAGACATACGGCAAGATAAGCAGGGATCACTGGAAAACACCAACCACTGAATTTCAAAGATGGTAGACACTAATCTAAATATGCAGCAGAAGTTTGGGATGGAAGTCCTACTGGAGTAAACTAAAGGGAGAAAGGGGAGTGAGAAACTGCAGACAGAATAAAGGCAAACTTTTCTAGAGTATTTATACTATAATAGAAAGGAGGAATGGGGTGGAAGCTAAAGGAGACTACATGGTAGAAGAAGGGGTTCAGTTTAGTTGGTTTTAGATGGATCAGCATTTGGGCTATTGACAAAAAGTTAACTAAAAAGAAAAATCTAATGACACAGCAGGAAAGGGCTAATTAATAACACAAAGTAATGGAGAAGGATGGGATCCAGAACATAAGAGGAGGATTCGACATTATGGAAAGTTCATTCATATTAACAGGAGAGAGGGCAGAATTTAGACACATACACAAGTAAGAGGGTAGACAGTCACTGACATCATCATTATCATCACTAATTTATAGTGTTTCATTTTGGCCAAGTACATGCATAGCCTATTTAACCTTCATAACAAAACTATGAGGAAATATGATAGCATCCACTTTCTAGATTTTGAAAACCAGGTTTGAAGAGATTAAGAAGCATGGTGAGGGAGTTAAGCAGTCTTAATTCAGAGCCCAGTCTATAAACCCATAACTGCATTAAGCGTCCCACCCTCGTCCCCCTCCAAACCTGACCGTGAGCACACCAGTGTTGGGGCCTTGGGCCGTGATGTTATCAGAAAGCTACACAGTTTGATTACCCTCCTCTTCTGAGAAAGAAGAAAAAGGTGGCAACTTCACTAAGCCAATTCTATTCTCCCTCTCATGTCACTTTTGCCTTTGTTTTAATTTTCTGAACTTTTTTTTTTTTTTTTGTCTTCAGACACTGTAAGAAATAAAACTAATATACTAAGTTGGTCCTTTATTTTGTTCTCTCAACATGTATACCAGTATTCCCTAATTATAATGGACCATATAAATCATTGTAATACCACTTAATCTTTTGACTTTGGAAGCGCAATCATGAAAATAAGAGATTTATTTGAAGTAAAGAAATCACATTCATCACATCAAACTCTTGTATGGATAGTAAGGACAATGGGAAAGTGAAGTCTTAAAGAGACAATTTCAATGTTAAATGATCTAATGAGGAAATTAAACAAAATGTGTAATTTGCTCCATAATTGGACCTTAGATATAATTAACGTATCTTATTTCTTCTGTCCAGAAAAATGAAGTGATGAGTTTACACAAAGTTTGTACAGGTTAAAAAAATAATTACTACGTCCCATGTGTCCAGAATTGAATTTTCCATAGAAAGTTTCATACTCAACTCAAAAACCCATCAACACAACCTAATATAAGTTTTAACAAAATATTATTTCTCCCTATGATTTAAATACATGGGTTTCCTTAAAGTTGAGGAAGTGTTTTGAAGTACTTTTTCTTAAATTCCAAAGAATATCTTTAAAGCATATTGTAAAATGAGTGACCAATTGAAGACTATTTGGTGAATTGGGGCTCCTTTTTAATTTCATAAATTCGAGGCAGGGGGAAAACCCTGCAAAATCTATACACATTCTATTGTCTGATACATGAGCAACAAATGTTAAAGTCAGCAAGAAAGTGCATGTAGTTTTAATTATCTTAAGTGGAAACTCCTACTATGGGAGTTTTCAGAAGAAATCCACACAATGGAAATGATTCTGGGAAAATATCCTAATGGAGAACAGTGTTGTGTGGAACAATCTCTCAGAGGCTGCTGTGTGATGCCTGGAAAAAATGTCCTGTACTGCCTCAAGTCAAAGTCATCTCAGGGGTCTAATTTCTCAACCTTTCTACTTCTCTTTAAAATTTTTTAATGTTTATTTATTTGAGAGAGAGAGAGAGAGAGAGAGAGAGAGAGAGCGAGCGAGCATGAGTGGGGGAGGGGCAGAGAGAGAGGGAGACACAGAATCTGAAACAGGCTCCAGGCTCTGAGCTGTCAGCACAGAGCCCGACGCAGGGCTTGAACTCGGGAATGGTGAGATCATGACCTGAGCTGAAATCGGACACTCAACCGACTGAGCCACTCAGGCGCCCCTCAACCTTTCTACTTCTGAAAATTAACAAACTATATTCTAGAGGAAGAACCAAGGAAAAGTCTTTAACTTATTCAATTACTGCAACTCTAGACAAAGAGCACTCTAAGGAGGAGGAAATTTAGATGGCATTCCCACCGTGATTTCAGGCCCACAGTGACTGTGCCAGATCAGACTTTATAGCTAAACAACAAATTTCAGGAAACAGGCAACTCCTGAGTGAAATTATTGCTGGACTGAAAAACGGAGACTTCACATCAACATTCATCTTCCTTCACTCAACAGAATGTGTGACTTTGGAAAACTCATGCCCATCGGTGTTGAAGACAGGTACCGTGACCCCACACGACAGGGCAGTTAAAGATGTGGCTAATCAAATTATTGTTTTGCTTTTATTCTCAAATAGGCACTTTACTCCAATTCTTTAAGATGAATAAAAAAATCCCTTCTTATAAGTGGTCGCTAAAGCCCAAGTAAAGGGAAAAACAGAAAAATGTATGCATTCATCCATTCGTAGACACATTCGTTCATATACACACACTTTCATTACCTCCCTGCCACCCCCAAATCAGACTAATTGTGAGACTGTTAAAGAAACAGCAGTGACCTTGTAAACCAGAATGTAGGTGTGGTGTCTGGCACAGGGACTGATCCTCAGAACAAGTGTCTTCGTGTTTCCAGTGGAATCCCTCATTCACCTGGCGGAGGTCAGGCTATCCCTCTCAACACTGCCACAGTCTGAAAGCATAAGACTTCTGCCATTCCTGTGGGTCTAGCATACTCCCTACAGCCTCTTAGTACAGACCTCCATCATTTAAAACAGGCAGAGATTTCTCGGTGGCTGAAAAGATTCATAGAGGCCACATAGTAGACAAGAGGATTTTACGCTACTTCTTCGGGAATTGTATCGACTGCTGCTGCTGCTCTATGTCCTTTAACTCCCTCCAGATGATAAAGCTTCCCTGACCTGTTCCATCTTTCCTGGCCACTAAACCTCCTAGTTGCCCTCAGGACTGCTTCAACTCATGTTGTGCCCGTGACATATGCCAACCCACCCCAGGCTACATCCCAACTGCAACCATGCTGCTTAGATGAACAAAACAGAACAACACAAAAACAACTATTTAAGAAAGACCTTGTACCAGGGCACCTGAGTGGCTCAGTTGGTAAGTGTCTGATTCTTCATTTCGGCTCAGGTCATGAGAATGATATCAGGTCATGAGATCGAGCCCCACATTAGGCTCCTTGGCAGTGTGAAGCCTACTTAGAATTATATCTCTCCTTCTGCGTCTCTCATACTCATGGAGAGAGGGAGAAAGACAGAAGAAGGAAGGAAGGAAGGAAGGAAGGAAGGAAGGAAGGGAGGGAGGGAGGGAGGGAGGGAGGGAGGAAAGTAGATCGATTGATCCTGTACCAGGAACCATACTAAATATTTTTCATATATTATATTATCTCATTTAATCCTCACAATAAACCTATGAACGAATCACCAGATAGGTATCTAATAAGGAGAGGGACACACTGGAATTGGGATATCTGTGGCTAACAGGAACACATTCCATTCATGTAATTCTCTCCCTTCTAAGAAGGTACTCCCCCTCAGAGTTGAACCACAGAGAGAGAACAAGGTGTCAGGGCAATGCCAATACCTGACAATGGTCATCTAGTTACAACCAATTTCATCTAGGGATAAAGACCTACTGTGAGCTTTATTAGCCAATGACCACTGACACATTTCTGAGCCCACATATCTTGGAATTCACCCAGGTGAACACTACTGAATGGGAGCCATCATAGGTAATATTATTGGTCCTCTTTGAATGACCAAAACGACCGGACACATTTTTGTTTGTGTGCATTTACCTTTTCACCATCTCTCCCCGGTTCTCCTTTGTAGCCTGGTAGTCCTTGAACACCCTAAATCAAGCACAAAATAAAATTCTGTTAGTTATGTTTTTGGTTCACTAGAAATGGTAATTCTACATTGTATACCTATGAATCACATACTTGTATTCCCGGGGATCCTGGGACTCCTGGTGATCCTGCGATTCCCTGATATCCCTAAAGGAAAGTTAACAAAAAACGAATTAGTATTTCATCATACTCACAAAGAGCAGTCCTCCATTTCAGGATTCGCGATCGTCTGGAGTGTCTTACGCTTAAGACTTCACTTGGTGACTGTTTGAGAAACGAAAGTAACAAAGTTTCAAAAGCTGAATAAGGAATTAATATCCTTCAGTCTTTAGGGAAAAGGTCTCCAATGTCTCTAGATTAATAAAAGGACCAGAAATGCTTCAATTAAAAGGAAGGCTTTAGACTTGCAAAACCAGAGCCAATGTTCACAGCTCCCCAAAAAATGTTTCGGACACAGAAACACATTTAACATATTCGAGAGAAAAACACGTAAGATTGGAGGATTAAACAAATGTAATGCATTTTTGAAACTACCTGATTAATGGCCATTTGAGTTAATCCCTGGGATAAATTAAAACTTTGTAAGTTTTATTCTTCAGAGTAAGTCTTTAACAGCCTTTGGACTGTTCATTTTAGAAAGCTGCTGATGTCACCCATGAGCATGGCTGTGACATGTCTCCCCCACCTCCAAAGGCTGGGCTGTCTGTTGAGGCAAGGGTCACTTTCGTCTCCACTGCTTCTTACATATCTCTCCAGAAACTGGGCCTTTGGCAAAAGAGCACAACTGTTTCAGACAAGGCAAACCATTCATTCTTTACTCAGCACATGGAAATTAAACTCCAAAACAAACTTACTGGCCCTCAAGATCTGCCTAGGTTTCCCTAGGTCAATGTCACACTGACTTAGGTCACCTTGCACCTGCAAGGTACAAATCACTCTCTTATTTAGATCTCGGGTCTTACTGTTTGGATATAACTTTCTGTTGTCAACAATATTAAAACAGATGTCATTAGTGTTTCCAATTACATCTTCATTGTTAAATCCAAAAGCGTCATTTTCATGTGGCTATTTATGGCTGCTTTTTGCATTCACCCACTCACTTGTCAGCACATTTTAAGTTGTGATTTAAGAGATAGCAAAATTCCCTGCTTTACCACTCCCGTTTTCAAATATTCCTTTTACTATTCTTTGCTAGGTCTGATACCAATAACCATGATAACGGTTATCTCAGCAACATCAGTTTTATTGGTTTTCTCCCTTTACAAGCACTCACATTTCTTATTCTATAAAATGCTCTCAGTTACTCTCCAAATGATAGACTATATAATTTCTATCACCAAGCATGATCCTTTCCTTCATACTCGTTCGGTTCTTCAGAGTGTATGAGAGTGTATCATCAGGTTTCCTCCAGGATTTCTCAACAAATTCTGCTCCTGAGCCCCTGTGTTCAATCCTTAAACATTGTGCCTCACCAGGGAATAAGTCTTATAACAAACCTTTCCGTACTCCATACAAAACCACCTGCAGCTCTCAAGCCCAACGAATGCTCTCTGGACGGCCCTAGTTTCTGTGTCATGGGACTATGTGCCCCCTTGATATGAGAAACCCAGTCTGATCTGTTTCTTTATTTCCAGCATCGAACAGAGCATTTGGCAATCTGGGGTTAATCAAACTTTGGAAGAATTTATCTTCAAGTCATCCATACTGCACAAAGTGTGAAAAATCCCTTTCCCCAAGGAACCAGGGGATATGTTATGTTTGTGCCGCTACCGGTAGCAAAATCAAGTTTTTAGTCATGCCATGTGGTTCACGTTCTCGAGATCAGTAGGAAGAAAGAACAAAGTCAATCCACACAGTTTGCTCAGCCTCTTATCTCTAGTTACCACTGAATCTCTTTCCTTCAACCACTTTGCAATCAGACAGCTCTGGAATTAAATTTCAACTCTGTCACTGCCAGCACATGCCCAAAGAGACTTAAGTTCCTTATAACTACTGCCACTTAGGATTCTTCCAGATTCTTTGAAACCCTGTATGCACTCTCTGGACAGTATGGTACAATTAACAACAGGCTGTTGTAATTGGGAGAAACAACAATAGCAATGATTCATACAGTATCTACATAGTTCAGATTAAGTACTTCACCTATATTAATTCACGTAACCCTCACAACCACCCTTAATTAACGCAGATTCTGCATTATCCTTATTTTCAGATGAGGAATCTGAGGCACTTAAGATTAAGTAACTTGCCCAAAGCTACTAGAAGTTTGATAGAGTCAGTGGGAACACTTTTTATTAGAAAATGTTTCATGATAGATCAGATCTTATGATTCTAGGATAATTAATCGGATTCAAAAAAACACATTTGCCAGGCTGCTTTTAAACTGTTTAGAATTCTGAGTGCCCAAAGAATATGAACGTCCATAAAATTCCTCAAAAGAAAGTTACCATGGAGATTGGCTATTTATCAAAATGCCCGGACATCTGCAAAGTTCACTGTTATGAATTATTTTTTTCACATTTTTTCAAAAGTTAAGCCAAATGTCATATCTGCTTTATTACTTTTTTTTTACAAAATGAATCTTTTGTAGAAGATCAAAAGCTGTTCTCTTCTTCGAAGAAGTAAATTAATATGATCCATTTGTTAGAGAAGACGCAGTGCATTGTAATGGATTAAAGCGACGTGGAGATGCCCCAGACTGTGTTCCCAGCTCACCTCTGACTCATAACGTGACCTCAGGCAGAGTGATCATATCCCCAAATCCTAGGAGGCAACTCAATAAAGTGGAAAGACAATGAATCTTGAAATTGAAAGAACTTGGGCTGAATTTTTGCTCCTCCCTTTACTTTCTACGGGATTTTGACTAAGTAACTTTGTCTAGCTAAGCCTTAGTTTTTTCCACAAACCAGGGTAACAGTGCCCACTTCACTTCTGAAAAGAAACAAGTGGAGTCACAGGTTAAAATGCCTGACAGGTGCTAGAAACTCATATATGAGCTTTTCTTTTTATTTTCTTCAGATTCAACAACTATTGTACAAATCCAGGAGGATACTTCTGCAAAATGTTATTCTGTACCCTTAATGACACCATTAGCACATGAGGAATGGGAGATCCAGTCAGTATCATGATTTAACCCTTTTTCAACATTCATATAGATCTCATGGTGAACATGTGAATAAGGCTTCAGTGTATATTATAATGGCCCTATTTGTCTCTGGAAGACTTGCAATACAAAAAACAAAAAATGTTTCCACAATATGAGAACCAGGTTGATGTGGGTTGTTTTTGTTTTTGTTTTTAACTTACAAAGAGAGGCATTCTTGAAAACTTAGTTACATAAAGAAACTCAAAGATTATTTTAAAAGCAAGAGAGGAAACATGATTAGTACCAAAATTAAGAAAAACCAAAACCACATCCAAGCTGGGGGATCCCAGGGCAAACCACCAGAAGAAATTGGATGAAATTCAGAAAAACAAAATCTGGACTAAAAATCAGGAAAATAAAGGTTAATGGGGAAGAATATTACAACACAGAACAATTTCCAAGAGGAGCAAGAACTAAACACTAGTTGACTCATAGCAGGGTACACTTGAACAAGAAAAATGCCCTGAAACTGGAAAAATGATAAGCTTCCATATAGCTCACTGAGCTTTTATTTTTCTGAATACACAGGCTTCTGTGTTTTCTAGAGAGTGTAACTTTCACATGATCTTTAATCAATACTGTTTGACACTAATTTTGCCATTTTGCAATTATTAGCAAGTCCAAGTATCTACCCTACCCCCATGTGCAAGATTTCTGACAGTAAAGTCTTTTTCACGTTCACAGAAAGTCTTTTTGTAAATGAGTCATTTTTTAGGAAAAAAATGTTCTCACTGCCAAATTGTAGGGTTGAAGAATACAGAATCAATTTAATTTCCTTCCATGATTCATAGCTAGAACGCTCCAGGAAAGATGTATAGCACTGAAATGGAAATTAAGGAAATAAAATCATCAAGTGTGAAAGGGTCACAATCTCTTCTGAGCTCAATTCTAATCAGGCCATAAAATATTCTGCCAATCTAAATATACAGTTCTTCTCAAGTAGTGAGGAGGAGAGAGTAATCGATTTCCTTTCAGTACTCCAGACTCTAATGATGAGAACAAAGTCCAGAGATACCATTTTGGATGTCATTCTTCTTTCTGAAATGTCAGAACGTGATTCAAAGTTTATTCTATTACATAATTTTCTTCAAAATCTTCCAAAATTTCCACAGATACTCTTAAGTATAAGGCCAGGGTAACTAAGTAACCAAAATCAAGTGTATATTTTTAATGTCCACTGTGGATTCTTCTTGCCACCAGCACACTTTATAGCTCTACAGAAATATATTCCAAAAATATTCATAAATCTCTTTTCATGTATAGCTAATATAGAAACTCAACTCATTTGCTTGCCACCCAACTGAACTATCAGGCAAGTGGTTTATATGCTTTAACTGATTGCTCAAATTACTTCACTAATAGACCCCATTAATACATTAAAATTACATTTGAGCTAAGTTCTAAGAAAGAACTGGAATGCTATGGTAGGTGAAGAGCAGACAGTCAGGGAAGTTTTCTGAAGAGACAAGCTCAAAGGAACACTAAAGGAAGTCAAGTACAGAAGAGGAAGCCCTTCAAACTGTGCCATGAAGCATGACAAGATGAGCCATAGCCATGGAGACAAAAGAAGAGACAGCACATGCGGGAAGCCTGCTGCAAACCAGACTGGACCAGCAGACTGGAGCTTACAGGCACAGCTTGTGGGTCTTATGAAGGATTTTTTTTTTAAGGTTTATTTAGTTTTGAGAGAGAGACAGAGCACGAGCAGGGGAGGGGCAGAAAGAGAGGGAGACACAGAACCTGAAGTAGGCTCTAGACTCTGAGTGGTCGGCACAGACCCCAATGTGGGACTCGAACCCATGAACCATGAGATTATGACCTGAGCTGAAGTTGGACAGTTAACCAACGGAGCCACCCAGATGCTCCATGAAGGATTTTGGTCTTTAACCAATCCACTACACTGGAGGGTCATACAGTCAGATTGGAGCTCTGAGAAGCTTGCTTGTTACACTATGAAGATAACAATTAGAAGGGGCAGGGAGAAGCAGAAAGACCAATTGGGAGGTTCCTGAAGGGGAGAGATAATAGTAGGTAGAACCTGAGTCCATTCAAGGTGTATTTAATTCAACCTGATGATGAGCTACAGGAAGTCAGGAATCTGAAGTTATAGTAGGATGCCCAGGTTTCTGGCTTGTGTAGCTGATGGCAGATAATATATCACCAACTGAGTGGGAGAATCTGGAGGAAAACACTGTTATTTGGTTGCAAAATAATAGCACAAACTTTTTTCAAATATTTTTATTAACTAAGATAAACAATTTACATTTGACCATGGGAAGATATAGGCTTCCGATGGGGGATAAAACAAAATGTGTACTCAAAGCAAACTACATTTATGTAAATGAAATTTAATCTATATCTAATTCTCCCTCCCTTAAAAGTGGATGAGTGATAAATTGGAACAACAATCACTTGCTTTCCTATGCTAATTTGCCTCGAGCAAAGCACATGAAAGAAAAACACTGCCTACCTTTGACACATAATCTCTGCAGATGCAGCTTGGTTCTCAGATTCACAGAACGTAATTAAACTTAGGTAAATTGCCTCACTTCCTGAGTATGACTGCACTTAGAGTTATACTAAGCTTATTTCAAAAGGACAATGTACGGGGTGCCTGGATGGCTCGGTCGGTTAAGCGTCTGACTCTTGACTTTGACTCAGGTCATGATCTCACAGCTCATGAGTTTGAGCCTAGCATTGGGCTTGGTACTGACAGTGTGGGGTCTGCTTGGGATTCTCTCTCTCTCTCCTTCTCTACCCTTCCCCTGCTCTCTTGCATATTCTCTCTCTCTCTCTCTCTCTCTCTCTCAAAATAAGTAAATAAACATTAAAAAAACAAAAGGAGAATGTGTTTTAAGGTAACCAATAGGATCTTTAACAGTTCTTACTTCCTAACCTAAATTTCTAATGATTATGCTTTCTATTCAAAGAGAAGTGGCCAATAACTAGCCTCATTCCCTCTCTTTCTGTTCTACTATATTTTTTCCACAGTACTTACCACAATCTGACATTACTATTATTATTATTATTATTATTATGTATTCATTATTATTGTCCCTCCCTAGTGGAATGTGAGCTTCAAAATGGCAGTTTTTGTCTCTTTTGTTCATTGCATATCTCCTTAAACTAGAACAGTGCCAAGAACAAAGCAAACACCCAATTAATATCAGGTATATGAATGGATGAATGAAAGAATGACTAAATAAGAAAACAAACATATAAATGTTTGTGGAGCCCAACCAGTCACTACTACTGAGGGCTCTAAAATAATAGCAGAAACAGCCGTGCACTCATACAGATTAGGATCGAAACAACACACAATGTAAGCATAAATGTATCTTTAAAATCACACAGGCTAGTTGTGCACCAAACAATTCCTTCAAGAAAGAAACATACAAGTAACATTATGATATATCTACACATTATTATTGTTTATACTATCCATAATACAAAAATGAGTATTTAAGAGGCCCCTGAGGAAAATATGGAGAGATCCATAATGAGATTTACACAAGGGGTGTGTTGGAGAAAAATGAATTAGCTAGTTGCCAGGCTTTGTCTAGGAAAGCTTGACAGAAAAATTTTAAATCACATTTTATTATAGAAAAGGAAGATAAACTGTCCGAGTGTAAGATAGCTCATTTGAGGCAAAGGGTCCAGATTTCAGTTTACCAGTAAGACTCTCATGATGGTGCGTGTGTGTGTATTTTATGGTACTGAGAGACGGTGAGACAATAAACCTTTTTGCTAAAGGAATCCAAACGGAGGTGAAGTGAGAGCTCAGGTAGAAACTAGAAACTTGTCTCTAGACAAATGTTTCATACACTTCATCAATAAGCCACTTCTTATAATTCTCGTTTCCAAGCTAAGTAACAGCCATTCCTTTGGCTTGTAACCTCATGTACCCCATTTTCCAGGCCTTAATCTTCATGGCACTCAGCCCCAAATTCCCCACAGCTCTTAAACTGTGAGTCCACAACTGGCACCGTATTCAGTTAAGAGTCTGATGGAGGAAAACATAAAAACTTGTCTCATGGGTCCTATTGTTCTACTACTAATTATTCACCTTCTGTCAAGCTTACTCTGCAAGTGGAACTGCTAGTTTTTTTCTCTTTCCTTCCATTTTCTACCATCATTCTCGACTCATTTTAAAATAGCACCCCTTGTTTGGATTACACCTGAGGTACAGTCAAGTCTCCCTGACATTCTTCTGAGTTGTTATTCTCTCCCCATTTCTCTCTTCTAAGTCAAATCCAAATCCCACAAATCCCCATAGTATCCTAAACCAAAACTAACACTTCAAAAACAGGACTGTCATCCTTCTTAATATAGACGTTATATATTTACTAACAATGCCAAATATTGCATCAGCTTTCCAGGCAACGCCATTACAAATGCTGATCCCTTTTTGCCAAGGTTAAATTTAAATAACATGTCCCAGGCAAGTAAGAGCCATACGTTTATTTGGGTTTAATTTCACTACATTAGAACAGCCATTCTCCAAGTCAGCTAAATCTTTTTGGATTTCTAGTCATCCCAAATGCCAAAATAAATTCCAAAAGAGAAATCAAGAATTAAAAATTCTTAAAAACCATATAAAGTAAATGAATAGAGTCATGCTCCAAAGGAAAAAAAAAAAAAAAACACTGGAAGAAATAACAAAACATTTAAGTGTGAGAAAATTTTACACTGCTAAAAATTAAAAACAAAACTATAAACAAAATAATTAAAAGAAACATTTACAACATATATGTCAAAGGATTAATTCTTAGTTTGTAGGAAGCTCTTACTAATCAACATGCAGCATACTATCATTCATCACTCCTATAAAAAAGACAAAAGGGAAATCACTCTGAATGTCAGACTTCTATATTCAACTACCACTTAAAATTTGTATTTGAACGGGGGCGGATGACTGGATCGATCAGTTGAACATGCAACTCCTGACCCTGGGGTTGTGGATTTGAGCCCCACGCTGGATGTAGAGACTACTTAAAAAATATTTTTAATCGTTTTTTTTTTTTTTTTAAAGTAGGCTTCACACCCAGTGCAGAGCCCAACACAGGACTTGAACTCATGATCCTGAGATCAAGCAAGACCTGAGATCAAGAGGTGGCGGCTTAACTGATTGAGCCACTCAGGCACCCCAAAAAGAATCTTTAAAAAAATTTCTACTTGGCCATCTGACAAAATTTTAACATATCCTACACCAAACTCTTGCTTTACCTTGCCCAAGTTTCCCTCTCCATCCTTCCATATCTCATGGAGTCTCCTGTGACTCCTCGCCTTCAAACTCAGGCAGCACATCATCAAATCCCATCAGCTCTAACTTCAAAATATCCAGAGAGTCAGCAGTTCTCTTCTCACTACTTACCATCCTGATGCCAATTGCCCTCATCTTGCTCCTGGATTATCTTAAGAGCCTCCTAATTGGTCTCCCTGCTTTTGCCCTCATTGCTCTAAAATCTATCTCAACTCAGAAGTTAGAGTAATTTTGTTTTTAAATAAGTTACGTCACGTCAGTCCTTTACTCAGGAACCCCCAATGGCTCCTCAGTTCACTTCGACTGAAAGCCAAAGTCATCACAATGGCCTAAAGACCTCTACTCAATCTCCCCTCCTTTCTCCCTCCTATCTACACAAATTCATCTCCTACTAACCTGCCCCACCCCCCCTCTCTATTTGTAGGTTGATAAAGTCAGGTAACTTTGAAATTCCCCATGTGTGTTGACTACCACTTCTGTACGGTTTAACCCTTCATAGACAGCTAGTCACTTTCTGGAATCTCTAGATGACACAGGGGTACACTGAGGGGGTGGGAGGTGGGGACAAAAAGGGGTGCTGCATCATGGAGTATGGCTCACTGACCAATCTACTCTTCTGCCTATTGGTAGCAGTGTGCTATCAGTATTCCTGAATCACTTGAAGTCAATAATATGGAAAATCACCTTGAGAATTTGACAGTTTAGTCTAGTTACCTTTCTTTCTTAGCAAATATGATGGCCTTCATGGAATCTTAGAAAATCAGCACCAGAGAGAACATGGGCCTCATCTGGCACCATCTTCTCATTTCTCACATGAGGAAACTGAGGCCCATGAAACCAAAGCAACTTTTAAAAGCAAAACAGATGGCAAAACAGCCTCAGATCTCTCCAACAACCAGCTAGGGCTTTGGTTTCATAAAGTACTTTAATTCATGAAGAGTACTTAGTAATGACAGAAAACAGAAACAAACACTACTTCTACAAAATCATAAAACAGTCTATTACACATTTTCATATATAGTCTTCTTTTAAAAAAAAATCAATGTCTAACATTATAATGTCTTTTCTAATAGCACTACTCTGAACCACCTAGCAGAATATAGAAATATTTTCCCTGCCATTCTATAATGATAGAATAGTAAAACAGAATATGCTCAGACACTGCTGATAGAAATCATTTAACTGATAGAGAAATGAGAAAGGAGGGGAAGAATGTGAAAATACCTCTCTAATTTTGTTTGAAGGCATTTTCCTGATGAAAATCAGTATTTCTCCAGAATGGAATAATTTCCTATTTAAAGCTTCAGTGGACTTGGCATGGTTATAATGTGAAAGAGATTCAAACAGCTTATTGAAGGGGATTGCACAGAACCAAATCCAAACAAAGCAGAATTCCCTTCGAATTGTTCCATTCCAGTTTCCTTGGTCCAGATGGCTTCGGTCGCCAGCCAGAGTCTCCACCCACACCTTCCCACTCCCGCTGTGCACTGGCCCTGGACACACACTAATGACCCTCAGCTGTTCTGGCTCCCAGACTCACTTTCTCTTCCCGCCTGGCCACCCAACCTCCTATCTCCTACAGTTTTCCTACAGGGAAAGAGAGAGATTTAGCAAAAAAAAAGTTGTGCCTTTGGGTAAATGGATTAACATTAGAGAATCTGTTTCTTATAGCTGCTATAACAAATTATCCCAAACATAATGGCTTAAACCAACACACACTTAATAGTTCTGGAGGTCACAAGTCCAACGTGGTTCCAGGGAGCTAACCTCATCATGTCAGTGGGGATATACTCCCCCTAAAGGTTCTATGGGAAAATGTGTTCCTTCCCTTTATCAGCTTCTGAATGCTACCGACATTCCTTGGCTCATGGCCACCTCACCCTGATCTCTGCTTCTGTCATGACATCTCCTCCCCTGACTCTGACACCTCTGCCTCCCTCCTATATGGATCTTTGTGACCAAACCCACCACTCAGATAAACTTCTGCAGGATAATCTTTGCATCTCAAGATCCTTGATTTAATCTTGTGTGCATTTATAGGTCTTAGAGATAAGGATGTGCATTTATAGGTCTTAGAGATAAGGATGTAGACAATATTCTGTCTGTTCTTTGTCTAACTTCAGATATTCTCTAATACCATCTAACATCTACTATCAGGTACTACATAGCTATCCCTGTAGCTATACATAAAGTCATATACACATACTAACACATACACATCTACTGAATGAGACGACATAAGTCCATTATAGCTTAAATAAGAGTCATAGAGTAATGTCTATGATTATTATATCAGGCTTATTATAACTAGTTTCCAGTACTTTGTTCATAACAAAATATTAAAAAAAAAAAAGCCAACTGGAGCTGAGAGCCTGTGAAAGGCTTACTCAGCACTCACCTTTATATACTGCCCAGGATTTCTCATTGAATAATTTATACTAAATTATTATTATATAATTAATATTAATTATAATTGTTATTGTTATACTAAATTATTATTACTAAATAATTTAGTAGTGCTCTCAGAGGAGCTCTGTGCCATTACAAGGTGCCAGCAGATGACAATTCGGCATGTCAAGGGTGTCTGCTTTGGAGGGGGACAGCACCACAGCTGCCAGTACCAAGACCGAGCAGGGCCCAGGAAAGTGTCTCCAACGCATCCCACCCAATGTGACTAGGGGAGAGCTCACGCAGGGCCTCAGGCAGCATCATTAGTGGGACTGAGGAGCCACAATGAGGAATGCCACCAAGTCACACACGACACTTTAAGTTATGAAGTGAGAAAATGTGGGATATAAGGCACTTTAAGGAAAATGTTGGCATGTAACAGGAGTTGAGGATATAGGCCAAGAGGAGAAGTTACATTTAGAACCTATTTATTTCATTCAATTCAAATAGAAGCTGTCTGGTGATAAATTTTTCATCTTCTTTCCTGCAAATCGCTACAAAGCTACTTCTTTACTATCGGCTTGGCCAACCACCGCACACACAACCACCGCGTTAAAGTGCCCACGCTATATACAAATGTTCTCCCACTCACCGAAGGGGTTGTCTTCCTGCAAACATCCCTTATTTTCCAAATCTTCGATATTTTCCCCTTCTGCCTCATTTTCATCATCATAAAAACATGTTATAATATCTCCCATCTTTTATTTATTTTTTTGAGAGAGAAAGAGAGAGAGAGAGAGAGAGAGAGAGAGAGAGAGAGAGAAAGAACGTGAGTTCAAGTGCATGAGTTGGAGGAGGGGCACAGAGAGAGGGAGGGAGAGAGAATCCCAAGCAGGCTCTGTGCTGACAGCACAGAGCCGATGAGGGACTCAAACCCACAAACTGTGCGATCATGACCTGAGCAGAAACCAAGAGTCACAGGGCTAACTAAGCCACCCAGGTACCTCTCTCCCATCTTTTAAAAAACCCTCCTTTTATCCCACATCCTAACCATGTAACTGCTCCATTCATCTGTTCCTCAATCTACCCCTCAGAAAAAGCATCTATATTCACTGTCATCACTTTATGTCACACTCTCTTGAACCCAATTCAATCCAGCTTTTGTACCTGCCTTCCCTAAACCCCATTTATCAAGGGCCCTGATACCTCCATCTAGCAAATCCAACGGTCTAGGCATAGAGCTCATTTTTCTCAACCTCTTAGCAACAATGACACAACTGAGCACTCCCTTCTCAAAATGCTCTCTTCCTCTGGCTTCAGGGGATGCCACCCTCTCCTGGTTCTCCTCGTGCTTCCCTGGTCTTTCTTTCCCAGTTTCCTGGGCTGCATCTTCCTCCCCTTTTTCCTCTGAAGACAGCCAAGGCTCAGTCCCCTGCCCCTTCTCTTCTCTTCACAGTAGTCTGTGATTAATCTCTAAATGATCTAATCCACTCTGGTGGCTTGAGATAGATAAACCTACAAACTAAGGAGTCCCAACTATGTATGTTCATTCTCAAACATATCCCTGAACTCAATATTCCTCTCTCTAACATCCTAGCAGGCACTGCAGGAATCCTAGGAGACAACCAGGCATTCTCTCCCAGGGCTGCGCTGCTCAGTAAGCTGTTCACACGATGATCCTCTGAGTCTTCCTTGACTCTTTCTCATGCCTCACACCTAATTTGACAGAAATTCTGGTCAGTTTTACAAAAAAAAAAAAAAAAAAAAAAAAATCCAGAATATGACCATTTATCTTCCCTTTCACCACATCGCCCTGTCCAAGCCATTCTTACTTCTCCCTTAGAATCTTGAAATAACCTCCCACATGGTCTCCTGCTTCCACTCTTGCCCTATATAATCTACTCTCCACATAATATTCATATTTATCTTTCAAAAATCTAAGTCATGTCAAGTCACTTCCTATCTCAAAATTCCCAAGGGCACTGCCATCACACATAGAATGCATCTCCGTGGGTCAGTTGAGTAGTGCCACGCCAGTCACCCAGCAGCTCCTCAGCTCTCTACAGCTTCAGTTTGTCACCATTTTGTGACTTCTTCAGACTCCCTTCTCCAACAATCTCTCTCTAGCATCTAGAGAGGCTCACCTGTATACTAAACCCTTCCTTCTCCCCGCCGCAACACTGGTGTAAGAGACCCCAGGACATCACTACTTCTTCAGAAGTTGGCTATATTTTTGTATTAAACTTGTCAGCAAACTTCTCTCAGGAACTTACAAGCTCCTCTATCCTGGCGGTTGGGATATGAATAGTTTAACCTTAGGCTTTGGTTCCTTCATTCCTTAAACATGATTGATTCACAATACAAACCTTCCCATCCTTCATAGCAGGAAGTTAATGTTTCATGAGAAAGAGACATTTTGATTGACAATTATTTAACATTTAAAAGCAAATATCTAATGTTTATTTACTGTTATAAACATGTTGACAGCTGATCTACCTGAAAATATCTGCCTAGGATGCTTTAAAGTGGATTTATGTTTCCTTAATTCAAAAATGTCCCTACGGTTCTCTTGAAACTTAGAAGGTATTATTTTTTTAGTCAGATTATAAGTATATTCCAGTGCATATATGTTCTTAGGAAAACATTACTTTAAAAAAGATTTTTACTTGAGAACTGTCATAGACATGAAGGGAAAAGATAAAAAGATTTCTGAACCTAAGCTATTCATCAATACTCACTGGACAACTTTTTAAATGTAACAAAGATACATGCATTTTGGGGGTAATGCACCTAAAAAGTGACTAGAGTGCTGATCCTATTGGCCCGGCCAGGCTTACTGTTCCCCTCAGTAACTAACTAAACTTAACTAAACTTCTTTGAGTCTTCTTCCTAACCCTAGGCCCTTGATCTTCCTCTTCTGAGAGCATTTACTCTAGAAAATTTGTCACTGGAAGTTCTTTCTCTAAACCTTTTTAAAACTTCTTGTCAGTTGTACAACTAGCGAGGAATGTCTTTCTCAAGGACCTAGGAGCCATCCCTTTGAAACATATTCAGCAAGAAAGGGAAGTACCCAGATCTTCCAGTCTCTGAGGGAGGGTAGTACCTTAACTTTGATAAGTGCCAATTAGCAAAGACAGATGGCCTAATCACAGAGGAAAACATCTGCCACACTCAGGATTACTCAGTTGGCTCCACCCCATTGATCACCCACGTAGAGTCCTCCAGTACTTTTCCACTAGCTTAGGCCAGCACTCAAGAACCCATCCTTTCTTTGTTTCATTGAGCAGAGGTCAATCTCTCTCCCTATTACAATAGTCTTGAATAAAGGCTTCCTTGACTGTTTAACTTTGCCCAGTGCAATTTTTACTTTGACACCATAATCCCAGTACTGGAGATGACTAAGCTTTCAGTACTCACAGGCTTACCATCTTGACCAGATTGTCCAGGGTAGCCGGGGTTCCCAGGCTGTCCAGGTTCACCCTAGAAAGGAAAAGAAATTCTCAGTATGAAACAACCAGCCACAATGATACAGTCAGAGTCCTTCAAGGTTCAAACCAATTCCATTATTTGTAGTTCTCCGTATATTAAAAAAAAAAAAAGTCCCAAAATAGAGTTAGAAAAATGCCATATTTTAAATGTCTGCTTTACCAAATAAAGGTTTTTTATTATGTAAAATTTGCAATGATTTATTTCTGTGAGGACATCAGGTATAACAAGTGAAGTACTTTTCACTAAAGTAAAATGTCAGTATTTATGGCAGGATATTCTTAGAATTCTGAAAAAATTAAGTGTCATAGCAACTATGGTTTCAAGGATAGCCATTTTTCACTCCTAAGTCTACGGACCATATTCTAAAGGTTACACTACAGATATCAATGACCTATGATGTCATAATCCAATTCACACTTTTTTTTTTTTTTAATTCCACAGGCTCTAGGATCTCACACATGGGACTCAAATTTAAAGCTTCACGACACCCATTTCTTTTATTCCAGTCAATGTGTCTCTTTGTCTATACTTACTTATAACCACATTTTAACATAATGTTAAGATTTTAATATCTGAATATTTACATGAGAGCACGGCCAAGCCAAATAAATCTTCCCAACCCCACAGTCTTTGAACGCATGTAATACCTAGAAATGAAGAAATGTCCTTTGCCCCCACAGTCCAAGGATGTCCAAAGAACATTATTCCCTACAACATAACAATGCATCAGGCACATTTTATGGAACTCTAGCATGTTGCCCAATGGCGAGCACTGACCATTCAGATGGTCACCGTCCATAAGAAAAGGCAACATTTTTTGTGAGGTGAGGGTGTTGTGTAATTTAATTCTAAGAAATACTTCAAAATTAATATATTAATCTATTGATGAGTCTGTGAGATCCACATGGGGCATCTTGCTTAAACACATATAGTTTCGGTATCGGCAAACTCCTGCACAGAGGTAAGACAACTGATCAGTTGAATTTGATTTCTGTTGAATAATTCATTATTTATTTTAAGAAATCATTTACACAGGACCCTAATAATTGTAAGTTAACTAAACATCAATACTAAAGGTACTTTCACAGAGCCAAACTTGCTAGTCTGAACTACTACTTCAGGCTACTGGCTAAAATGATTTGTTCCTGAAAAACGGAACAGGAAAAGCGGAAAGAACTATGTGAACTCTATTAAGTGGCCAATGAAGGAGGGATTGGGTTTTCACTTAGGAGGCGCACATGAGGCATAGCATGAGGAAAGGCTGAGAAGAATGGAAATTTAATTTTTAAAAAAGATAGAGAAGGAATAGTAAATCCAGTGAGAACAATAATGCTGAAACATGTAATGTCTTGCTGAAGAGACAGACTTTATAATTCTAACCCGAAGACTTTCATTAATGAGTAATATTTTGGTTCTCTACGTAGTTAAGGTTTTTCTCTTTTTTTATTATTTTTTTTTATTTTAGAGAGAGAGAGAGAGTGAGTGGGCGAGAGGGGAAGAGGGAAAGAAAGAATCTTAAGCAGTCTCCATGCTCAGCGTGGAGCCCCGTGTGGGGCTCAATCTCCCTACCACAAGCTCACAACCTGAGCAGAAATCAAGACTCAGACGCTTAAATGACTGGGCCACTAAGATGTCCTGAGTTTTACTGTTCTTATTCTGAGCCACCTTCATCTCTGGCCTCCCTGCCATCCTTTATCCATATTCAGATTGGACTTGTGGTCTTTCAAAACATTCCATTTTTTTTTTCCCCAGCAAAAAGTTTTTCTTCCTTGTCCATTTAAGAATCAATTCTTCCTCCCCTGCTCACTCTCTCTCTCTCTCTCGAAAATAAATAAACATTAAAAAAAAATTTTTTTAAGCGGCGCTTGGATGGTTCAGTTGGTTAAGCATCCAACTTCAGCTCATGTCATGATCTGCGGTTGCTGAGTTCGAGCCCTGCGTTGGGCTCCATGCTGATAACTCAGAGCCTTGGAGCCTGCTTCAGATTCTGTGTCTCCCTTTCTCTCTGCCCCTTCTCTGCTCGCGCGCTCTCTCTCTCTCAAAAATAAACACTAAAAGACAAAAAAAATCAATTATTCCTTTTTATTTAATGTCTTTTTCTATTGAAATGCTATAGCACCTCCTATCACTGATCCCTTATTCATAAGTAGAGTTCTCTCAATTTTCCCTTGATTAGTCTTCATTTATCATTTGGATTGAGACTTCTTGCAAATAGGGTCTTTATTTTTTCCCTTTTTTTGGCAGGAGAGGCAGGGGTTGAAAATGCTAGGTATCAAGTAGAAATTCAGTAACTATTTGCCAATTGATTTATTTTAAACTTTTTTTTTTAATTTATTTTTGAAAGAGAACAAGCACAAACAGGGGAAAGGCAGAGAGAGAAGGACAGAGAGAGAATCCCAAGCAGGTTCTGCAATGTCAGCTCAGAGCCAGATGCAGGGCTCGAACCCATGAACTATGAGATCATGACCTGAACCTGTCAGACACTTAACGGAGCCACCTAGGTCCCCCAACCAACTGATTTACTTTAAATCAAATTTCCTGTTAATTACCCTCTTTACTTGTAGCATATTAGTTATCAGCAAAATCTAAGCTATCAAAAGGATGTTAGAGGGTTTATCCTCTACTATGACAAAGCTGAAATAACAGGTTTGGAACAAGAAGAAACCAGATTTGTGGTTTAATGCTGCATAAAAGTACAAAACATACTTAACAACATTTTAAATAAATAAAAACTACGTTTCTAAGACCAAAAAAAAATAAAACAAACTCACAAGATAAAGCCTATGTGACTTCGTAAAGACCATAACACTGGTGAATGGTCCCAAGGGGGAAAATAATCTCTTTTTCAGGTTCTACTATTTCTGGTAGGTTTTACTGGTGATTTTGACCATTGCCCAACAAATGTATTTGCAAAAACTCAAGACGGGTTGGCAATGTTTCCATAAAATTGGGAGAATAAAGTAAAACACGAATCTTGGAGAGGAAACCAATCATTATAAAAATGCAACTGCATTACTGTAATAAAAGCTGACACTCAATATTTAGTGTTTATTATATGCTAAACACTGCTGCATATTTACATTTACATATGTTAAATTACTTAACCCTCTTAATAATCCCATGATGCAAGTAATTTTATTATTCCCATTTTATGTATAGGACAACTGAGGCCCCGGAGGGTTAGGTCACTTGCTTAAGATCACACAGCAGCAGTGAAGATAGCACTTGAGCTGGGCCACTGCAGTTCCAGGGTCCATGCCCCTAAACACGACTATCCCTGTCCACAACAAAACGTATACAACTGATTAGAACCAGACCTGGGGACTGCTAGCAAACTTAACATCGAAAACAATTTCCAAATACATTAAACGAGACATAGTGCCTATCGTACAACTGTGACTAAATTCCCAATCCACTTTCTTCTAATTTAGTTGAAACATTTGCACATTTTGAATTTTACAAACTATGCATTCAGCTGAAAACCAATACTTACTTATGTTAAACTGAACTTGTGCCATGGGATTTTTGAGTTGCTGACAGGAGTGGAAATGTCATGGACTAAGCTAAAACATGTCTGCATCTGGCCTCTCGAGCCGTGTAAATATGAATAATTAAAGTAAGAAACAGTCGTGCTTGCAAAAGCAAGCTAATATTTTCACTTGCTCATCTGAAACAAAGGTCTCTGGAACTCTTCGCCTCGGCCCAAATCCCAGGTGTTCAGGCCCTTTTCTCAAAAATCCTTCTACCTTCATGCTCTCCTCAACGCCCTGCAGGAGGATCAAACCTAAGACCTATTCCCTCCTCCCCAAACAACCTCTGCCCTCCCTCAAAACTCAAACACCCACTCACAGGCCTAGCAGGAATGCACTTAGTCTGGGGAAATTAACATAAAAATGTGAGTGCCCAGTGGCCCCTGAAATTTTCCAAAGGCTTTTGTATTTTAAACAGAGGATACTTTGAGAGCCAAATGAATCCCTCATCAGTAGACTCCTGGGGGTGAAACAAAGGACATCAACAGAGATACAGTTGTAGAGAGAGAGGGCAGTAATTTCAGAGGAAAGGATTAGTAAGAAATTGTTCCTTCCTAAAAAGAGGAAAAAATGCCTTCTTTCCACTTCTGAACCAATAGCTCTAATATCAAGGTTAGATCAAATGTGGAAGTTTGCCCCCACAAATGTTCACATGACTACTCAAGGGGAGAAAGAGGCTGCCTTTCGCAGAGGCCTTTTGAAAGGGGGCATTTATAGACTGCGAACTGCCTGGACCGCTCATCTCACAACAAAGGTATCCCATCTCACACAGGTTAACTGGGAGGAGGGGTGACTCTTATTTGTTCAATGATTTCATAATTCATTAAATTAAAACCCTACTACCATTAAGCACTGTGTCAGACACTGGAATTCCAAAGGAGAATTTAGTGTGTCTTAACCTTCAATATAAAGTGCTTGCATACAAAAATTATTCAACAGATTTTTTTAATTTGATCACTCCCTAGATTTGACATTAAGGATACAAAATGAATTAGCTATTCTTCGAGGAACTTACAATCTAGTAACAGACATATATTTCTTTGCTTTTTTAAAAGTTTTAACACCATGAGAAGTCTAAGTACAAGATACCATAATTAATTTGACCTGGTTTTCCAACAGGGTTGTACTAGCTTTTGGAAACTCAGAGAATTTTTAAAAGATGACTTTGTTTATCCTAGAATAAGCATTTACCCACCTATCCACACAAGAATTTCACCTCTGTTTCACAGTCTCAGGACTCAACAGTCAGCTCCCAGAAATTTATTTCTGGTTAGGAGGAATACTAGATCTGTTCTTCGCAGGTAACTCTATTTGATGGATATCTACAAAACTTTCCAGAGAGCATCTGACAAAACTGCCCAGTAAGTCTCAGTTGGGTCTATAAGTAAAGTCGCTTCATCTGTTTCAGTTCCAGTTCTGCTGACCTAATTAAAACCCTGTTAATTCCCCAAGCCAGAAATTCTCTAAAGGAAACACAACTCGGAGTGTTGCTAGGGATTCTGTTTTTCACAGGCAGGTCCTTGATGTGGGCTAGGAACCACCTCCAGGGGAACGAGCCCTACAAGGACGGAAGAGTGTGTGTGTGTTCCTGTCCTCCTGCCAGATTTTCTGAAGAAAATGGAAAGCAGATCAAGAAGGCACGCCAACTTGAAGATTGGTGGAAAACTGCGATTTCACTTAAAGTAGTAGGTGGCAATAGTGCGAGATGATGACTAAGAAAATGAATATGAGGAACACATGAAACTTGGAAACACTGCATATCAGAGGCTTTACCAGATAAGACAAAAGGTAGGCTAAAACTTTACTGTAGAAACGTATGCGAATAAAAAGAGATCGCACTTCAAGACACCTAACAAATCACTAATATTCAGAAAGCATCAAGGCATCTGATGTCTCTCCAGAAGAAGACAACCCTTTAAATACCCTAGGTGTGGCCAGAACCTCCCCGGGAGTTGGGAAAGCACTCTGGGCTTTGAGAGGTCAGACATAATGGGACTCTAATTTCCAGATTATCTCTCTTACAGTTCAAATAATTTGTATGTATAATATTCCAAGTCGAATATACACATATATAATATATATACATGTATATATATACACATATGTTTTAAAAAAAGGTCTACTGGTAGATCACACCAAGTTGTCTTGCAAGGTATATTCTCCTAGGAGTATCTTACAGGTATTTGTCTTTTATGTCACGGCACCCTAAATAACATGCAGTTACTTTAACTAAAAAACACTTGGATTAACTTTCAGGGCACCTAGGTGGCTCGGTTAAGTGTCTGACTCTTGATTTTTGGCTCAGGTCATGACTTCACTGTTTGTGAGATAGAGCCCTATGTGGAGCACTGTGCTAACAGCACAAAGCCTACTTGGGATTCTCTCTCTACCTCTCTCTCTGCCCTCCCGCACTGGTTCACATCCCGTAAAATAAATAAACTTAAAAAAAAAAAGGATAAGGATGCTTGGATTAACTTTCCTACCTGCAATCTAAAGATAGTTTATAATAATAAATTGATTATAATAGATTTTCTTTGAATGAAATAGTGAATGTATACTTTTATTTCTTAAATTACATTTGTTTCTTGATTTTAATGCTAGGCCTAAAGTGTGTCATGAGCTATTACATAGAAATAGACAGGAGAAACATGCAAAGATAGAAAGATAGAAAGATAGAAACATGAAAAGATAGAAAGAATTAAATTAGATGAGCAGTTTAAAAAGCTAACATTTTCAGTGATGGTGACTAAAACACTAAGGAAATTCCATCGAAATGAACATTACGATTCATATTTATTGCTAGGTCACCTCAGGCAATAAATGATTCACCACACAAAACACTCTTTTTGGCTGGGGAGTCATACGTGCTTCCAAATTAGACATTATTTTTATTTAACGGATATTGTAAAATAATAATAAATGGATAAGATTCACATATAGGAGACAAACCACTTAACATCTCAGTGTCAGGCTGGGTCTAAGTGATGCCACAGTAAGTGTCAACTTATACTTAACCATTCCTAGTTAATAGTATTGAGACATACACAGAATATTTAATTTATAAAAAGTAACTAGCTGTGAAATGATATGTGCGCCATGGCTCCAATCATGTAAAAACGTATAATACACAAATAAATATGTAAATGTTCACATACACACACACGATTAACATATATACACACACGAATATGTGCAGCTGAAACATGTGCATATATGATTATGACTAATAGACATACCCCCCAGGAAATTATCAGATAAGTAAGTAAAATTAATAAATCTCCATATGCCTGTTTTTAGAATTAGACATGAAACGTAACGTTGAAGTCAATTTTAATATTTCTACTTCATTTTTATATCTGAAAGTTTTTATTTTAATTTTTTATTAATTTTTAATGTTTATTTATTTTTGAGAGAGAGAGAGAGAGAGAGAGACCGAGCACAAGCAGGGAAGGGGAAGAGATGGAGGGAGACAAAGAATCCGAAGCAAGCTCCAGGCTCTGAGCTGTCCACACAGAGCCTGACGTGGGGCTGGAACTCAAAAACCACAAGAGCTGGACCTGAGCCGAAGTTGGACACTTAACCAACTAAATCACTCAGGTGCCCCCTATTCTGAGAATCATTCTGACAAACTAAGAATTTAGGACATGTCTCAACAAATGCTCTTTCTTCATTTTTTATTAGGTTGTAAGGAGGTATAGTTCTTGGAATCTGGCAGCAGTCTTTGGGGGGAAAAAAACCAGATAAGCCAGCAGACAAACTAATAAAGCTCCCTCACTTTATTGTGGGCCAAGGGTATCAGTTCTAGGTTCGAAGGCAATTATAGATTTGAGGACACTTTTAAAAAAAAATCATTAAAAGTCAGGTTTTAAACTGTTCTAAGACATTAGGTAGAAATTTCAAAAAAAAAGGGTCAGCAGTGCCTAGGAATTTTTTGCATTTGCTCAGCTCTTTTGTTTGTGGGTTTTAACAAGAAAAGCATGTTAGATAGTACTCACTTTGGGGCCTTGCAGTCCTGGTTTTCCCGGAGGACAAACACAGGGAGCTGGAGTAGAGCCTACATCACTGGGACCGTTGAGGCACTGCAAAGATAAAAATGGAAATAAACAACGGGAATAAATAAATGTGGAAGACATACATATGCGTGTGTACTCAGGGATGCGTACGCGCCTGCAGGTCTGTGCGAAATGGTAAAGGTATCTCACATTGACTATCTATCTCACACTGACCTTCCAATTTTATTTAGTCCAATCCGGTAAGAAATTCTGAATCATGAAAAGCTATGAAAACAAAATACACTCAAACAACATAAAAATGAGTTCTATTTGTCTAATTTACTTACAGTTGATGGAAGGAAGCTAAACAGTCCACGGTACAAATACTACCTTAAGGAGAATAATAGTTTCCAGGCCTACCTCACCATTCTGAAAGAGAAGGAACAACAAATGGGTTTTAACAGATGCTTTCGAATTTCTAAATTTTCTTCCTAATTTACAGATATTTCATTGTCCAGGTTCCAGATACTTGAAGTAACAGAATCATCAAGAGCGAAGATATTTGCTGGCAACTAACCTTAAAAAATTACTTATTTATACCTGTCATGACAACATTTACAGTAGGATAAAGTAAGGGAATGAACAACAATGACGAGGGAAATGAGTAAATGAAAACGCCAAAGTTGCTTGGTATAATGGCCACTCGGGAGCAAAAGTACCTCAGGGTTAGATTTATATGCCCCCTTGAACTTTCTGGAAATCATTTAAGAACCAGAGGAAAAAGCCAAAACATATGTGAGAAAGTCACAAATTCCATGCATTAAATTTTACGCATTTTACTTTAGGAGAACTTCTCACTCAACAATCTGTTTCTTACTGAATAACACATGATTTTAAATAGGTTAATAATCTTTCCAAACGATAATAAATTCAATCGGAAAATGAGAAAGTAGGAATAAAGATGCAAAAAGGAAACAAGCCTCATGCACTCATGCCTGAGAGGAAGGAGAGACATAAAAACACAAAAAAGGAGATGTGAGGACTGAAAACCTCCCCTCTAATCCTGTGCTTTCATGATGTGGAAGGGTCATGGTAACGGCCATCATTTCGATGCAGTACTATCAATAAATACGTACATAAAATGGGCTCTCACTTATTAGTACTTTTAGGAGAGATGAGAGATTCATAGTCTAAGTTGCAAGTATCTAAAATAAAAGTTACAGTGTGTAAACAACTACCTATTTAAAAAAAACAAGAATGAATTATTTCTAAAAGGTCCCATGTTTGATTTTATTATAGATCCTTTATAGGTGCTGCTCCACATCCTCGTTTTCAGAACATGTGGATTTGTAGATTATTCAGGTTGGTAGGAAAAAAGGAGATAAAGACAGTACGATTTTACCAACTAAAAGAACTATAGCATGAACTGAAATGTCCCTGGGAATCCACACTGCAAACTTTTACAATATTCTGCCTTATTTGCATTATAAAAATATACCTTTTTTTTTTTTTTTTTTTTGGCCCAAGGAGAGGGATTGATTACATACACACACACCAGGAGGAGACATATATAATCAGACTCTAATATTTTAGCTTATAATTATTTCCTCCTAACACATTAATGAAAATAGCTACATAAATACAAAATGGCTTATGAAACAAGAAAATCTTATTTGGTAACAACAAAAAGAAACCTGTATGTTCCTTATGGTTTGAGAAAACATGCTGGTGAGGAGGAAAAATAATCACTTCCTATTCTTCAGAACTGTGCTGTGTAGGGTATTCTGTCCACACGTTTAATGAAGCATAGAAATGTATTTTACACTCCAGATATTCAGACAAAGAACCCCATGGTTTTCTAGAGCAGGTCCAGCCCTGCTACACTTGAGTACTGAAAATATCACACACTGAGATGTGGAAAAAATATTTCCTTGGGCTCTTCCATTCATATGTGCACAGAAATACATTGTAATTTTATTTCAATTATGAACCTCAAAATATGTTTTAATTGATGTAACTTTATTTGCACTGACAATTAACAAATTAATTCTGTATATTAAATTAAGCCTCAAATTAAGGCTCACGCATTATCTCCCATTTATTTAGTCCTCTGAAAGTACTGAAGCAACACTTGGGGGAAAATAATCCATCCTACTCACAAATCCAGGAATCTCGCATGCTGTCTCTCTGTTGTTCTGTTCTGGATCACAGTAGATTCGCAACTTTTGGACATCAAACTAGGCACAAAACCCAACCAAGTTAAAATTGAGGCACAAGCTAATGGCTTAATAAGAGCAACCCAAATACATTAGCTGTTATGTAAGGTATAAATCAGAGCACTTAGCTAAAACATAAAAGCACTAAATCTGAATACCTAACGTACGGTTTAAAGATGTGATGCAACATAATCCCTAAGGAAAACTCTAGCACTAAAAACAAATCTCTGATGTCCTTCGAGAACCCAGTGGAGCTATTTTATCATCTCTGTATTAAGAGCTAGTCTAGAGAGCATTTCCTAGGACACTTAAAAGCTTTCCCAGGATTTCTGTGTTTATCCTAAATCTCTCCAACATTTCTGATTACAATAGAGTGGGCTTAAGAAGTCATCTTTAGTTTCAGAGATTTAGTTGATGGCATGGAGTGTAATGTGATGAGTAGGCCAAACACCTGTTCCTATTTAAATATTTACTGCAATTTGACATGTAACATTAATATAGAGAGACCATGTGTGTAATTTGGATGTGACAGTCTTCCCTCAATAGAAACACAATGGGAAAGACAGACCTTTACAAATAAAGCATTTTTCAAGAAATGGCTATTCTTTTTATACACACACTTCTCAAACCACAGCTACATAATCCAGCTTCAAAAATATCAAAAATTGGTTTTAAGAAGAAAGAACACCAAAATGCATTCATCTTACTGTATCCTCACAGCTGCAAAGAAATTTTATAGCCTCTATTCATAGCTCTAATCTCACATTCTCTTTTCTAAATTTGTTATTTAATCTATGCATCTCCTGGGAAATATGAAACTAATGTTTCATAAGAATGTAGAATTCTACCCTGAACCCAGGGAAACATTTTTCTAAGAATTCCTATAAAATCTATTAAGTCTAATTTTGCATTTTCATACACACACTCAAACATTCAACTCCACGAATTTTAAGCGTCGTAAAGGAATTAATAATTAAGTGAAATATAGTTAAACATGATAAATACTATCATAAAGGACAGCAGAAGCTCCACTTTATATAATGCAAGAAGCAAATCATTGTTTCTCCACCTGAACGGTTTCTTCTTTTCCAGAATACTTTCCAATTTGAGTTTGCCCATTGATGAAGATCCCTAAAACTGGATGTAAGGGCTTGCTTTCAATTTGTTGATCATCGATATACAGAGTTACATCTTGTTCTGTTACTAAGAGACGAATTTGATGCCAGCCTTCATCAAATAATGTCTACAGGAAGAAAGTATGGAAGATTGATCAATAAAATCCTAACAATCTTTCATTTCCTTTGTTCCCATTCCTTTGCTGCCAACCATGAATCCATACCACACAGACTGGCTGTACTATATACTAATTCACTTTGACCTAAGATGGACTTCAAATGCTGCTCACCAATTAATTTTTATTAATCCCCATTTTCCATTACATATTTATTACATGTAAGTAGATGTATCAGTTTCCTACGGCAACTCCCTCAAGCTCACAAATAAATTCCTAATCTCTGAATACAAATGGCTTCTCCCATTCCTCATCCTATTTACTTCATTGCAACTTTGCATCCTTAATTAGTCCATCTTCCTTGATATCTTCATTCAACTTCTATGATTCAAACCATCTTGATTATCTTCATTTCTTCTTCTCCATTGGCTCACTCTCTGTTTCTTCAAAGGCTCCTCTTCCTCACCTGCCCTTTGATGAGGTCATTCAACACAGGTCTGTCATTGACCTTTTTCATTCGCCCCTTTGATTATCTTATCCACTTCTACAGGACAATTATTAATTCTACGGAATACCCTCTTTCCTTCATATGGGACCTACATTCTAATACTGGCTAGTATAATTTTACCAGGGTATTTCACAATCAGCCTGAGAGAATGTGTAAGCAAAATGATCTTGAACTATCCCCAAAATTTTCTTCCTCTCAGTTTTCCTCAGATAATAGAATCTTCAGTTTCTAAACTTCAGCAAGTGTGTTTGCCCTCCCCTCAGCTGTACTAATAACCAGATGCAAAGTTATACCAAATATGTCTCTTGACTCACATTCACTTCTGCATTTCCATTCTCACAGCCATCGTTTAGGTTCATGGATTTCTCACTTTATCTAAATAATTTTCAAACACATCTCTAACCCTTCGCTCTCTAAGCCATTCTTCATACCTCTACTACAATTAATTTCTCTCACTAGAATCTTGTCAAGAGAAGATACCACATCTTATTAATTTCTGGATTCCCAGGACCTAGGCCAATTCCAAGAAAGAAATCAAAGTATTCTTTATGAAAGAAAAAGGAGAAGAGAGCTGCTTTGACCTTGGCACACCTATGATCAAGTCTTTCAGATGGAATCCTGTCATCCACTGAATGAAGTTAAAAACTCTTTGCATGGTTTCCAGGTCCCCACAAATTGAACTCACACCTTGTTAGCTTTTTCTTTCATGTATCTTATACTCCAAACCCAGGGGATACCACTGCCTACTCTTTAAATAAAAACCCTGCATTTTACTACTCATGATTACTCAACACTGAACCACTGACTTACATACCCTTAGCTCTCTTCATCAAAATCCTATTCGTTCTTCAAGGTCCAATCCAAAAAGCATTTCATTAATAAGACTTGTCCACATTTTGTATGAGAATCTAGTTTCTCTTTACACTCCACTAAGGGTTAGTACTCCTATTAGGTATCAGAGGCCTTCAATCTTCCATTATAAATAAGTTCCTTCAAGGTACAAAATATGCCTTATTCATGTGTGATTTCTTACAGAACCTAGTAATTTTCCTTTAATAAAAATAGTAGATGAAGTTTTTAAAAATTTAATCTGCTTACCAAATGAAATTGCACAGATCCATAATTTCATATACAACCTTGTACATTTCCTAAATTATACAATATACTCTTAGACTACCATAATTATAATAATGATCAAAACATAACTGTTTTTATCTTTGCATCTGTATTCTGAACACATTTGACTTGGAAAATACACTTTTTTTTTAGTTTATCAATTTTATTTAATATAGGTTCCTTCTGGGGGAAAAAATGTCTTCCCAATAAGTGTGAATTCTGTACCCATTATCTACCTATACTGAATGTTCTAACAAATGTCTTTATCTCAACATATCATAGGATACGGCAGTGTAAGAACGACCAAACAGACTTTGAAACTAAAAAGACTTAACTTTAATTCCTGATATCAACACTTACTAGATGTGTTATTTTAAAGTGGGACTTAAAAACCCTGAAACTTTTTTTTTTTTTTTTTTTTTTGGTCTGTACAATGAGAGCAATACCTTCTTCCTTGGGTGGATATTAAAATTAAATATTAGGGCATCAAGTAGCAGGCACTCAAAAAAATGTGAGCTGCCCCCACCCCTTAATCCCACTTAAGAAATAATTTTCCTTCGGGGCAAAGGAGCCTGGGTGGCTGGGTCCGTTAAGAGTCTGACCTGGGCTCAGGTCACGACCTCACTCCTCGTGAGTTCAAGCCCTGCATCTCCCAGCTCAGAGTCCTATAGTCTGCTTCAGATCTTGTCTCCATCCCTCTGCCCCTCCCCTGCTTGTACTCAGTCTCTCTGTCTCTATCTCTCACTCAAATATAAATAAACATTTTAAAATTTTAATAAAAAAGGAAACAAATTTCATTCATTTGTGGCTTTTATTCAGTAAAGCAACATTAAATTATGAAGTTAGTATCTTTTAAGCCATGTTAAAATTATAGCTCTCTTTCTCCAACACACACAGTGGTGTGTGATTCCCCATGAATACAGAAATAATCATAACCAGTCATCTTTACCTTAACTTGGGGGTCAGTGAAGGTGACCACCTGTGAGCCATTAATTATGCTGGGTGCTGTAAACAGCAATGTTTTATCCACACCATTTAAGGTAACTGCTATTTGTGGCCTTCCATCAGTGGTTAAAATTCTCCATAAATCCCACATTTTTTTGACCTTAAATCTCTGAGTGGAGACAAATACGTATGATGGAGGAAGACCTTCTGGGAAAACATTGCTAGAAAAAGAAGAAAATGCATAAGCTTAAAGAACTCTAAACATACCTACAGACATAGCAAAAAAAAAAAAAAAAAAGATCAACGCATAATGTTTACCTTGTGAATTCTGATAAGTCAACTTTTGATGTTACTTCATATCCTTTTATTTTTGTTGGTGAAAGCGGGATTCTTTTCTTAACCTTTTTCTTTACTCCTAAGCCTAAAAGAATATCAAACCCTTTCTCATCACGAGCTGCCACTGGAATTCGTGTTGGACACACAGATTCTATAATCAAGCAAAAGCCAATAAACATTGATTAGTCATGGATTACTTCAAAAAGGAAAAAAATATCAAAGGAGAAATACTAGAGAAAATAATAAAATCTACATATGCATACAAATGTACGTAAATGTGTTTTCTGAGAAAACATATACGAGTGTTTGTGGCATTTGAAGTCTTAGATGTCTTTTTTCCCTGCAAAAGGGGATAATAGTAAAACAGAAATTTAAGAGAACTATTTGCTAATGTACTGTTTTAAGAACGACACTAAGATGACGTTTGTAATTCACTATTTTGAACACGAGGCAACCTGATATCAGTGGAGTAGGAGAAGCCTGGAACGACATTCTGAGTCTCATCCAGTACTTGCTGTTAAGTTGTCACATGCCCTTTCGTAACTCTTAAATTTCTTGGATCTAGGAGATAAACTCTAAGATTCTGTTCTTGCATTCCCAGCATTTGAGGGGTAAAAAAAGTATGTGTCATTCTTGGTATTCTTTCCAGTTTAAGCAGTTGATAATTCCACAGTTCAAAGAGCACTGCTTCTATTTCTCTGGAAAAAACTGTGGGTCTTTTCTGTTCATGAAAGTACTCAAAATGGGCCTATTATCTCATCTATTATTAATTATATTATTAATCATTTTTATAAATAAAACTGTTTTCTTAAGAAAAATCATTAAGATTTGAATTATATAATCATCTATATAAATTACAAAAATATAGCATGCTTTTTGCCAGGAAACTAGTATCTAAAATCATGTGGAAAATTTTACATGGTTGAAATGCAATTAGGCTGTTCTACTACAGATATGTTGTAGAATTTTAAGATTCTTTCAAAGTCCTCATATAATATACATATTGAGCATGACTGCTTACATTTTATAGAGCAGCTAACAAAATAAAACAACACCAGTAAACAATCTTTAAGATGATCACTCTTACACAACATTAAGCAGAGGGACAAGTATCACATTTATAATACAATAAAAAGTAATGAGATGGATTTTATGAGCCGAATACGTACAGTCATAACTTATACCATAAAATATCGGAAATAAAATAAAGGCTTAATATAAATAAAATTAAAAGTATTCCTTAGAAAGGAGGGACATTTTTCTCTTCGGGTCTTAAGTCTTGAAGTGACCCAATGAATTATATCCTTCTTTCTCTGGTAAGCTTGGAGCTAACTCATGGGGAGATAAACGAAAGAGGCAAACAGATGTTGGTTAGACGTGTGATCCAGTGAACTTCATGAGACGGCACGCCATGATTAACCACCCACTCCATCCCAGCAATGCAGGGCTGACTTATCTCCTATCCCACCTCAGGAGCAGAGTCGGCCCACTAAGCTCACACATGGTCTAGAGAGGAAACCAAAACACACAAGCTCCCCAGGCTCAGTGATTCAAGGAGAAGAAAACCAAAGGCACTCGGGCAACCATGACCAGCTACTTTTAACAAACTCACTAATCTGAAAACCGATTTTCTCATTCACCAGTAAGGAGCTAGAAAAGGATGAGAGAGAGGTCAGAAGAGTTAGTCTAGGGGCGCCTGGGTGGCTCAGTGGGTTAGGCGGCCGACTTCAGCTCAGGTCATGATCTCAAGGTCTGCGAGTTCGAGCCCCGCGTCGGGCTCTGTGCTTACAGCTCAGAGCCTGGAGCCTGCATCACATTCTGTGTGTCCCTCTCTCTCCGCCCCTCCCCGACTCATGCTCTGTCTCTCTCTGTCTCAAAAATAAATAAATATTAAAAAAAATTAAAAAAAAAAAAAAAAAGAAGAGTTAGTCTAGCCGAAGTCCCTCCACATGAAAACACGAGCAGCGGGGAATAAGCGCTCCTAATAACGCTGTATTCTAGAGTTTAAATCATAAATCAATTAATCAAATTAAATAATTCCTGTCATGATGCAGGGGTTCTTTTTTGGCAGGCAGTGGGGGGAGGTATACAGAACAATATATGAAGCCTCACTTCAGATGCATTTGATTTAAAACAACAAAAGCAAGAAGTCCAGCTGGAAAGAAAATGTGTGAAACATTACATCACAAAAATATTCAGATCTGAATTGCTCCTCTGATTTGCTTTAAAAATAAGAAATTGTAAGACGCTAGGTGACAATCTCAGACTTCAGACAAGAACCTTAGTCTTAGACTTCAGTCTCTCTCTTAACCTCTCCTGAACCTCTGGACTGTCATCTGTGAAGTGAGAATAATGATCTCCTTCACAGGGTTTGTCTGACGAGCAAATGTGATGTGTGTGAAAGTGCTTTGTAACTCCAAAATGGCCTGCAGGTGCAGGGGATAAAGCAAGTTTTGTGTTCATCCTTTTGCTATAACAAAGTCCTTCACGCTGTATTGTAATCCGCAAAATTTTATGGTGGAACAGTGTGGCATGGCTTGTGAAAACAAGAATGTACAATACAGCCATGTTTTCATTACTATCTAGAACATCTCATTAGGAAAAATACATTTAACTAAAAGGTAATTTTTCTTCCCAGTTTGTTCACCTGTAAGAACAGTAAGATATCTTAACACGTAAGAACTGAAAAAAAGATAGTTAAGATGCTCCAATACCAGTTTTATGTTTGTATATACCTAGTTATAGGAAACTGGTAAAAGAAACTTCCATACATAAAATGCTTCATTTTATATATGGAACAATCATTTTATGTATGGGACAACCAACAATTTCTGCACAAACTTCAGGGGAAACATAGGGAAATAACTTCCCCCACTGTGCAGAAAAAAAGGAATATATGCATAAGTGTATAAACCACTTCCAGAAGAAATATGGAAACTGGAAATAAGAACTGAAACTTGGAACTTACAATTCTAAATATGATGAAAATCAATGCTAAGAGAGACTCAGTTGGGAGCTTGTTATAACACCCACAATACTTAATTAGAATAATCTAGATATATCAAGTTATTTAAAGGAATGCATTCAGGAACAAGGGTAAACAAAACAGAAGACCTAACTTCACAAATGATTTCCTACACTAACTACACAGTTTTAATTTCATTTCACACTTACACGTTCAGAGTATTCAGAATAGGAATGCTTTCTGGGATAAGTAAAGATTATTCATTTTAAACACTGGGGTCCAGCAATGTCTGCTTTTCAGCTTGGATGGCTTATTTTTGCTTTTGTTTCCCTTGCCTTTGGAGTTAATTATCTAGAAAAAATGTTGCTGTCACTGTTATCAAAGACACCTGATATCAGAGACACTGACTGTACTCTTCTGGCAATTTTATGGGTTCAAGTCTCACATTTAGGTCTTTAATCCACTTTGAGTTTATTTTAGAATGGGAGAAGATATTTGCAAATGATATATACAATAAAAGGGATTAATACCCAAAATTTATACAGAACTTATAAAACCCAATACCAAAGAAACAAACCAATTAAAAAACGGACAAAGGACAGGAATGGACATTTTTTCTAAAGAAGACATACAGACATGTGAAAAGATGCTCAGTATGACCAGTCATCAGGGAAAGACCAATCAAAACCACAATGAGACATCACTTACACCTGTCAGAATGGCTAAAATAAAAAAGACAAGAAGTAACAAGTGTTGATAAGGAACAGTGAAGAGGGCAAGGTAAACTGGTGTGGCCATTATGCAAAACAGTATGGAGGTTACTCAGAAACTTACAAATAAAAATGCTATATGATCCAATAATTCTGCTACTGGGTAGTTACCCAAAAAACCCAAAAATACGAATTCAAAAAGATTAGATGCAGCCCTATTTTGGTGCAGCACTGTTTACAATAGCCAAGATATCAAAGTAACCTAAATGTCCACTGATAGATGAATGAATAAGGAAAATGTGACAGACAGACAGACACACACACACAGAGAGGAATATTACACAGCCATAATAAAGGATGAGATCATGCCATCTGCAACAACATAGATGGACCTAAAGGGTAGTGTGCTAAGGGAACTAAGTCAGACAAAGAAAGACAAATACCATATGATTTCACTTCCATGTGTGATTAAAAAAAAAATGAAGGAACAACCAAAAGACAGAATCAGACCTGTAATTACAGAGGACAAATTGATAACTGTCAGAGGAGAGGGGGTGGGGAGATAGTCAATACAGGTAAATGGAAGTGGGAGACATAGTTAATCATATTTTAATAGTGTGTCATATGATGGCAGATGGTAGATACACTTGTGGTGAGCATAACATAATGTACAAACTTTTCCAATCACTATGTTGTACACCTGACACTAATGTAACATATGTCAACTATATTCAAATTTTTTTAAAAAGTTTAATGATCCATAGAACATAGAAAAAAATATTTGCTTCTCTATTAAATCTCATGGCTTAGTAATGTAAGTAATACAGTCTTACCGGGGTCATAAAAACATGTTTTATTTAAAATTCTGCCACTAGAAACAGGAACCGTCTTGCACTGTTGGTGGGAATGCAAACTGGTGCAGCCGCTCTGGAAAACAGTGTGGAGGTTCCTTAAAAAATTAAAAATAGAACTACCCTATGACCCAGCAATGACCCAGCAATAGCGCTAGTAGGAATTTACCCAGGGGATACAGGAGTGCTGATGCATAGGGGCACATGTATCCCAATGTTTATAGCAGCACTTTCAACAATAGCCAAACTTTGGAAAGAGCCTAAGTGGATAAAGTAGATGTGGTATATACATATAGTGGAATACTAGTTGGCAATGAGAAAGAATGAAATCTGGCCATTTGTAGCAATGTGGATGGAACTGGAAGGTATTATGCTAAGTGAAATAAGTCAGTCAGAAAAGGACAGATATCACATGTTTTCACTCATATGTGAATCTTGAGAAACTTAACAGAAGACCATGGGGTTCGAAGGGAACGGAAAAAAATACTAACCACAGAGAAGGAGGGAGGCAAACCATAAGAGACTCTCAAATACAGAGAAGAAACTGAGGGTTGATGGGGATGAGGAGGAGAGGGGAAAATAGGTGATGAGCATTGAAGAGGGCACTTCTTGGGATGAGCACTGGGTGTTTTACGTAAGCCAATTTGACAATAAATTATATTTAAAAAAAAGAAATTGAAAAAAAAAATAAAAATTCTGCCACAGAAAAGAACACAAAACCTACATACATCTTGAGTCTAACTAAAGCAACCAAATTCCAACACGTTTCTCCAGCTATACGTTAATATCAGAGGAACACTGATGAACACATGATTCCAGAACCTATCTGGCCTACTTTCTACATGACTATTCAACCTAATTCCATATTGCCACATAGTTTATATGTCGTCCCTCTCCAAAAGTCAATTTTTTTTTATTCAGAACAAAGGAATTCTATCAAGATCTGTGGTCAGAAACCAAAAGTAATTTTACTGATGCACACCTGATAGTCCAATAAATCGTGGTTACCTATGGGGGCTCTGGTGCAGATATGTGCAAGTCAACTTCTTCAGACTGCTTGGGTTGAACTTGGTTTTAACGATAAGGCAAACATGAGTATATGTTCAATTGATACGCACCCCTCAATGGTGTTCAGTGGCAATTTAATCCATTTGCCTTTCTGCATGTCTATTACATCATCATGTACTTTAATATGCTGCACAGGTTCATCAAAAGGAGGTACAATCACCACTGTTTCAATTTAGTACTACGGTAGTGATAACTTAGACTTCATCACATCATATTAAAAATATAATGAAGGCGGGGCGCCTGGGTGGCTCAGTTGTTTAAGCAGCTGACTTCGGCTCAGGTCATGATTTCAAGTCTGTGAGTTTGAGCCCCATGTCGGGCTCTGTGCTGACGGCTCATCAGAGCCTGGAGCCTGCTTCAGTTTCTGTGTCTCCCTCTCTGTCTGCCCTTTCCCTGCTCACACTCTGTCTCTATGTCTCTCAAAAATAAATAAACGTTAAAAAATATATATAATGAAAGAGAGAAGTCAAAATAAATTATGGAAGCACAGATCCTCTTACCAAAGACTAAATAAGAAATAAGGTAGCCCCGTCATTGCACAATTTCTTTTCTCATTACAGACTGACTAATTTCATCCTCCTTTACCAGCAAGCAATCCCACTGTATTGAAATCTAGGTTGATTTAGAGTCAACACTTCTTCAATGAAGGACAACATCTGCCAGATGCATGGCTGACAGGCAATGGAACAGTAAGCACAGATTTCAGTGGTAAGTCAACGGGAACAAGAGACTCTTACTACCCTTCAGTAAACTTGTGCACAAACCAGACAAGTCAGAATCTTTGCCACCATTAAGTAGCCTCACTGATCACAAAATATATTGTTTTAACAATAAGAAAAAAACAAAAAATAAAAATCATTTTTTACTTAAGAGATCATTAAGGAAAGTACAATTTTAAAGTCTTACAAAATCACACAAATCTGGTTTTTCATTTTTCAGTGATTATGTAATGCAATGAAATTTTTTTGTTATCCCTGCTTGAATACTATAGATGGAGAAAAGGTAATGTGTTTAGCCTTTATGTGTACCCAGATAATAGTATGTGTGTAATTCCTTTACCTCATTCTTTACTCCTTTCTCTTTTTCATTTTTAATTTGGCAGAGCTTTTGTAAGATATTGCAGTTATATATTATTTTAACATACACACTGGTTTTTTTTAACCAGATGTCCAGGCATCTTAACATGTCCCTAATGTTTCTCCTATATATTGATATTAATGTTCATAAAACATAGTCTGTATCACCAAAGTTGGAGTTGCTAATTAATTCAAGATCACACTTCAAGAAAGTGATGGTGACAAAGTCAGGAATCAAACCAAGATCTGAGTCTGACTTCAGCGATTGGGCTGGACCACCATATAATCATACACCCTCAGGTTTATAGAAAAAAAAAAAATCAGGCGATAGTACTTTACTTTAACAGATATTGTGAAGATATCTATTTTTTAAAATGTTTTTATTAAGGTACAATCTACATTCAATAAAATGCCCTAATTTCAACTGTACATCAACTGGCACATATTTCCATTCTGATATAACTAGTACCCAGACAAGCCAAAAACACATCTAACACCTTACAAGTTACCTCATGTTCCTTCACAGACAGTAACAGCCACCCCTAGAGGCCACCACTGTTAGGATTTCTAACATCATTGATTAGCTTTGTCTATTCTTGAACTTAAGATAAATAAACCATAAATTATATTCTCTTACTTGACTTTTCTTGCTCAACAAATATCTGTGGGATTACCCATGTTGTTGCACCTAACGGTGACTTAGTCTTTTTTTGTTGCTGTGTAATATGCCACTATTTGAATTATAGTGTATTATGATGTATTTATCCATTTTTATGTAGGCATTCATTAGAAATGTTTACAGTTTTTGACTATTTTTAATAGAGCTACTCTGGACATTCTTGCAGATGTTTTTTGGCAAACATATGAACTTATTTCTCGTAGTCAAATATCTGGGAGTAGAACTGTTGTTTCATAGGGAAGCTGTATGCTTTACCTTTGTATATGGTGCCACAACTTTTCCCACGTTGTTGTACTAATTTTTTTTTTTACCTCTACTAGCATGTCTACTGCTACTTTAAAAGGATGGAGGTGTTATGAAAATAAAATAAGTAATTAGGTGACAGAGATTATACATGATATTTCAGAGAAAAAGGTAAGAGGAGAAAATGGGCTATCCACACAAGCTTTAAACCCTCCTAATGAAAATTATTCTGAATATTTCGTTGTTCATTCCTTTCCTAGTCATAATTGACTCATACAACTGCATCTAGATCTAATCATAAACACTAACGGCAAGATCTATATGCTACAATTTGTGTATTTTATAATCATGCCAGAAGCATTCTACTTTTCCAATGAATAATCAAACCACTTCTCACATAAACTATAAGCCTATTGTGTTTCTTTATTTGTAGCAAACATAGCGCTTGCCTCTCTAATTAAATGGAAACTTCTTATTTTTGAATATACCGTAAGTCCCTCACAATGTAAGTTTCCTTCAATTCAGATTAGATTCAAATCCTTTTAATCTACAGATAGAATACAAAGTGATTCTCCTGAATGTTTGTTGAGATTTTATGGAATATTATACTCGATCCTTTCCTATCCACCAAATTTTACCCACACCTCCCATCCTTCATTTCCCCCTGCCCAACCTCAGTGGCAGGAAATTCATACTATATGTGTACCAATAGTAAAGAGGAAGAGTGGAAGTGAATCAGTTTTATATGAGAGCAGAAAAGTTAATCACATAAATGCTATGAAATCATGAAAGCTAAAATACTGGTCACCTCCAAAAACATCTTAGTTATCCTGGCCAGGAATGTTGCTACTCTTTTAAAAAATAGATAAATTTCCTTACCCTTTGTGACTTTTAATGAAATACAGGTAGAATTATAGGAGTAGGATAAGGTAATGTGTTAGGCCACTATTACAAAGCACTGTAAGGCTTGGATTAGATAATTAAGTTATCCAACAATCTCTAGGCAAAGAGCAGTTATACAAAGTATGAGTAGCTTTTGATGGGAGGAAAAGAAATTCAGAAGTCCTAAAAATCATTCCAAGTTAAAGAGCATTATAGTAGAAAGCACTGACAGGAAAAGAGCCTCTAAGTTTTATGGCATGAAAGATACCGATGTTCCACTCAAGCAGGCGCTCTCTCTGGCTCTTTGGCTCTCTCTCTCTCACTCTCTCACTCAAAGAAGATAAGGCTGAAGATGCATAGTTATCTTCTGACCTCTGGCCTTTGGCCCCATTTGAGCAAGTCAACATCATATACTCTTCTAAAAAGTAGATAAATGTCCTGTATCATCCAAAAGACAAGATGGCAGGAAATAGAACACTAAGAATGTACAAGCAGTTTTCGAAAGACTGTTCTTACCTGAATCTGTGCACAGTCAAGCTCAACATACCTAAGCTAAAATATGGGTCCTAAGACCCAGTAATCCAAGCCACAGGCTGCTAGATGCCCTTAAAGGTACCTAAGGTACCTGTTTTACTCACAAAGAAACAGAAGAGTAGAGTAATGTCAGCAAGATGGAGGAACAGGAAGTCCCACCTCACATTTCCCCACTGACATACTGATTTAACAATAATATACAGACAAAAATATCTTTATGAAAACTCCAGATTTGAGTTGGGAAGTTGAAATACCCCAAGTGAACACAAAGCCAAGAGCAGCTTCATTGAAACAAGTAATATGAGTAATTTCACTGTACCCAAAACATCCCCCCCGCCCAAGACTGTACAAGTAAGTGCCAGGAGAGAAAGCTCTAGCTTGTGATATTATCCTTGGGTGGGAAAAAGGAGAGTGAAGCATGCTTCCAGGGCGCTGCCCAAGTGACAGGTTTCAGTCTCACCTCATGTGGAGCACTGAAAGAACCAGAATCATTTAAATGCCTGGAAACTGCTGAAAAGAAAGAAGAGTCAGTTGCAGGGTGGAGGAGGGAGCTTTTTGTGGCTAGCATGGCTCAGCTTGATCAAGAGAAAACATACAACTGGAATCTTCTCACTCTGGAGGAAGAGAAAAGAGGGAAGTATGTATCCAGCACTCTAGCTTTTCCAAGGGCTTCTTCAGGAAATGATATTGGTCTTACCTAAGGATGATGACAGGGAACCAAAATACTTTGGATGCCTAATGCCCACTGAGAACAAGGTGGGGAAACTTATGGTTACAGAACTAGACAACTTAAAGAAGTACAAACAGATACCAAAGGGAGTGAGAGATTATGAGGTCCTGGAGAAAAAAAAAAATACCAAGCCTCTCTAATTAAGTAATTGCTCACTCAGGCCCAAAGAAACCATTCCTCCATAAAAAGGCTTCAGATATCCCCTCGAATCTCCAGACAAACTAACTGATGAAGGACTTCCCCTGTACAAAGCCAAATGGTAAACACTGAGAGGGGTGACTATTTTTTTCAAATGCATGGATCCCAAAAGAAAGCTACAAAACACACAAAGACACATGATCCTATCAAAGGAACAGAGTAACTCTCCGGATAGCAACCCTTAAGAAAGGGAGTGTGTTATCTGACAAAGAATTCAAAACGATCATCATAAAGATGCCCTATGAGCTCAATAAAATGATGGCATACGCAAAATGAGAATATCGATAGAGATATAAAATATAAAGGAGAACCAAAAAGAAATTTTGGAGCTAAAGAATGCAATAACTGAACTGGGAAAAGAAAAAAAAAGAAAAAAAAGAAAAAAAAGAACTGGAGAGGCTCGTAATCAGACTTGACCAAGCAGAAGAAATAATCAGGAAACTTAAGCATAGGTCGTTTGAAAATACAGGGGCAGAGGAACAAAAATTTAAAAGATTGAAATAGACTGAATAAAGGCTACATGACTTACGGGGCACCAAATACATGTTATGGGAGTTTCAGGAGAGAAATTGATAGAATTTAGTTAAAGAAGTAATAACCAAATATTTCTCAAATCTAGAAATGTACACTCAAATTTAAGAACTCAAAGAAATCCACATCAAGACATATTATAACCAAACTGTCAAAAAAGAGAGAGAATTTAGAAAGCAGCATGAGAGAAGCAACTTGTTATATACAAGGGCAGCCCCCACCTCCCATGGCTATTGGCAGATTTGTCAGTAGAAATATTTCAGGCCACAAAGGAATGGGATGATATACTCAAAGTGTTTGCTTAAAGAAAAATATTGCCAACTGAAAATACTGCATCTGGCAGTTCTTCAAAAATGAAAGAGAAAAATCAACTTCCCAGATTAAAAAATCCTGAGAGAGTTCACCACCACCAGACCTGCACTGTAAGAAATGCTGAGAAAGTTCTTTAAGTTGAAATTAAAAACCAATTAAATAACACAAAAGCATTGCAAAATATAAAACTGGTTAAAGTAAATATATAGACAATTCAGAATACCATAATACTGTAACAATGGTATGTTAGTCTCTTTTAAAGTTTAAAAAAGTAAATAACTATCACCGTAAAAATATGCTAATAAATACACAATATAAGATGATGTAATTTAAAACACCAATGACAAAGTGTAAGGGGGGCATGGGGAAGAAAAATGTAGAGTGTATGTGAATGAAATTAAGTTAATTAAGTAATCAGCTTAAAATAGATTGCTATAACTATATGATATTTTATGTAACCCCCATGGTAACCATAAAGGAAATACCTGAAAAAGATACATTAAAAAAAAAGAAAAAGTCAAATATGTTACTATCAAAAAAAATAGAGTCAGTGAAACACAAACGAAGGCAGCAAGAAAGAAAAGAGGGGACAAAAAAGATATAAGACTGAAAACAATTAACAAAATGATGATCTTAAATCTCTCCCTTTTACTATTTCAGATGTAAATGAATTAAATTCCCAAACAAAAAGACACAGAGTGGCTGAATGGAAAAACACAAGATCCAACTATATACTGTTTACAAGACATATACTTTAGGGTATGGATACACACAGGCTAAAAGTAAATGGATGGAAAGGGATACTCTGCAAATAGTAACCAAAATACAGCAAAGGTGGCAATACTTAGACAAAACAGACTTTAAGTCAAAAATTCAAATGACACAAAGAAGGACATGATATAATGATAAAATGGTCAATTCACCAGCAAGACGTAACAATTACAAATATATATGCACCCAATATCATAGCACCCAAATATATAAAGCAAACACTGACAGAACTGAAGGCAGAAATAATAGACACAGAAAACACAGTAACAGTAAGGATTTCAAAATGCCACTTCTAATAATAAACACAACATGCAGACAGAAGATCAGAAAGAGAACACAGGACTTGAACGATACTATAGACCAAATGGAGATAACAGACATATACAGAGCATGCCACCATGTATCAGCAGAATACACATTCTTAAGTGCAAATGAAACATTCTCCAGGAGAGATCACATGTTAGGTCAAAAAATAAGTCTTAACAAATTTAAGAAGACTGAAATCATACCAAGTACATCCTCCAATCACAATGGAATAAAACTAGAAATTAATGACAGGAAGAAAACTGGAAAATTCACAAATACGTGGAAATTAAACAACATGCTCTTGAGTCAAAAAACAAATCAAAAAAGGAATTATAAAATATCTTTAGACAAACAATAACTAAACACAACATACTGAAACTTATGAGATGTGGCAAAATCAAAAAATTTCCTAAGCAGGAAATTTATAGGGATAAAAATCTACATTAGAAAGGAATAAAGATCTCTAATAAACAACCTAACTTTATTCATCAAAATACTAGAATAACTAAGCCCAAAATTAAGAGGAGGAAAGAAATAATCTATTTTAATAATCTTTAAGATAATTACGATTGGCACAGAAACAGACTTACAACTAGTAAAGATATTGAATCAGTAATCAAAAACCTCCCAACAAGGAAAAGTCAAGGACCAGGTGTCTTCACTGGTGAATTCAAACAAGCACTTAAGGAAATAATGCCAATCCTTCTCAAACCCTTAAAAAAACTGAAGAGGAGGAAACACTTTCAAACCTTTTTTTTTTTTTTTAATGAGGCCAGCATTACCCTGATATGAAAGCCAGAAAAAGACACTACAAGAAAACTGAAAGTCTATATTCCTGCTGAATACAGATGCAAAACTCCTACACATAATACTAACAAAATGAATTCAACAGCATCCTTGAGATGCAAAGATGATTTAACCTATGAAATTAATAACTGGGATACATCCCATTAATAGAATAAAGCATAAAGGTTACATGATCTTGTCAATATATGCAGAAAAAACATCTGACAAAATTCACCATTCTTTAGTGATAAAAACGTTCACCAAATTAAGAAGGAATTTACCAGGGTGTCTGGGTGGTTCAGTCGGTTAAGCATCACACTTTTGGTTTCCGCTCAGGTCCTGATCTTACGATTTGGTGAGATGGAGTCCTGCATCAGGCTCTGTGCTGACAGACTGGGGTCTGCTTGGGATTCTCTTTCTCCCTCTCTCTCTGCCCCTCCCACGCTCACACTGTCTCTCTCTAAAAATAAAAGCACTGCTAGGAATCTACCCAAGAGATACAGGAGTGCTGATGCATAGGGGCACGTGTACCCCGATGTTTACAGCAGCACTTTCAACAATAGCCAGATCATGGAAAGAGACTAAGTGTCCATCAATGGACGAATGGATAAGGAAGATGGGGTTTATACATACAATGGAATACTACGTGGCAATAAGAAAGAATGAAATCTGGCCATGTGTGGCAACATGGATAGAACTGGAGAGTATTATGCTGAGTGAAATAAGTTATTCAGAGACAGACAGATACCATATGTTTCCACGCATAGGTGGACTTTGTGAGACTTAACAGAAAACCGAGGGGGAGGAGAAGAGGGGAAAGAAAAAAGACACAGAGAGGGAGGCAGACAACACATAAGAGACTCTTAAAGACAAAGAACAGGGACGCCTGGGTGGCTCAGTCGGTTAAGCGGCCGTCTTTGGCTCAGGTCATGATCTCACGGTCGGTCTGTGAGTTCGAGCTCCGCGTCGGGCTCTGTGCTGACAGCTGCGAGCCTGGAGCCTGCTTCGGATTCTGTGTCTCCCTACCTCTCTGCCCCTTCCCCGCTCATGCTCTGTCTCTCTCCATTTCTCAAAAATGAATAAACATTAAAAAAATTTAAAAAAAAAAGACTAAGAACAAACTGAGGGTTGAGGGGGCTATGGGATGGGGAGAGTAGATGACAGGCACTGAGCAGGGCACAGGGTTGCGATGAGCACTGGGTGTTGATTGGAAACCAATTTGACAATAAAAAGTTTAAAAAGAAAAAAATAAAATAAAATAAAAAATAAAAAAAGAAGGGATTTACCTCAACATAATAAAGGTCATATATGTAACACCCATCACTAACATCTTAATCAATGGTGAAAAACTAAAAGTCTCTTCCTTTAAGATCAGGAACAAGACAAGGGTGTCCACTCTTGCCACTTCTATTCAGTATAATATTGAAAGTACTAGGAACGCAGCAAAAGTAATAAATACTAAGGAATAAACTTAACCAAGCAGGTGAAAGACTTGAATGCTGAAAATGACAAAACACTGCTACAAGAAACTGAAGAAAGCACCAACAGAAGAAACATCTCATGTTCATAGTTTGGAAAACTTAATACTGTAAAAATTTCACCGCCAGCCAAAGTGATGTGTCTCTATCAAAATCCCAAAAGCCAGTCACAGAAGGACAAACACTGCATAATCCCACCTTTAGGAAGTATCTGAAGTAGTGAAATTCCTTACAACAGAAAGTATGATCATGGCTGCCAGAGTGGGAGGAAGAAGGAAATGGGGAGTTGCTGTTCAATGGGCACAAAGTTTCAGTCATGCAACGTGAGAAAGTTCCAGATATTACAGTACAACACTGTGCTTGTAGTTAACAATACTGTACTATACACTTAAAATGTTTAAGAGGTTAGATCTTATTTGCTTTTTGCAATAAAAAAAGAGACAAAAAAGAAAACAATTAGACTCTCAAATAAAGAAAAAATTCATTGCCCATTATAAAAAGATCACCCTGAAATAAGGAATGTATTGCAGAATACGCCTCCAGGGAAATGGTAGGTCTATGAAGATGAAATAATCCATGTGAGAACAAAGAGGTGAATACTATTTTGTTCAGTGTGAATCAAATCACAGCAAGGGTGTAAGAGTGACAATATTAGGAAATGGCAATTCTATATGATAAGCACCTCAAGGTAAAATTCAACCATGTGTCAAAAAAAAGGAAATTTGTCAAATGATTCAAATACAAATTACATGCTGAGGCTTCTGCAATACAGCAATGCATTAATCATACTCTAATACAGTTTTTAAAAAGTCAAGTCAAAAAAGCCCATATACTCCTCTGAGTATAATTTCAAAAACTACATTTTATTTTTTTTTAATTTTTTTTAAATGTTTATTTTTGAGAGAGAGAGACAGAGTACGAGCAGGAGTGTCAGAGAGACAGAGAGGGAGGGAGGGAGGGAGACACAGAATCTGAAGCTGGCTCCAGGCTCTGAGCTGTCAGCACAGAGCCCGACGCAGGGCCCGAACTCACGAACCACGAGATCATGACCTGAGCTGAAGTCGGTCACTCAACCAACTGAGCCACCCAGGCACCCCCAAAAACTACATTTTAAAAGATGGTTATTGTACAGCATGCTTGTGAACTGAGTAGACACAGACATTACTTACATTCTTTCTTTGAGTGTGCATGAAGAAATATTTGGCAAGTTTTCCAATTATTTTTTTACAGACTGGACATTTTTGCTGAAAGAATTTTTTATCCCTTTTAAGCACAGCCACTCTTTCATGTATAATCATAATTTTTTAAATAGAAAACATTCACCAAAATACCTATTTACAGAAAATTTTTGAAGCAAGTACTACAAAGACGTATTAAATGAAATTTATATTTTAGGATAACAAAGAATAGTAAAATATCACCATGAAAAGTCTATTTTAATAATGAAATATACCTAGCTTCAAAACCAAAGAATTCTAACTCTAATCTGACAATGTATTTGAACATCTATGTATCTCAATAATTTCTCAATACACCTGGGATACAAATCTAAACTCCTCTGTTTTGTTCAAGATGACAAAATTCAACACAGTCTTACTGTTAGATATATAAAAAGAAAACCTGTGATGACCATTTCTACTTGATATAGTACCTTTTTAACAGTTTGATTAAAGAAAATACTTAATGTCTATACCTTCTTAAATAATCTAAAAAAATGACTCAATGTATTTTCTGTACTATGTATCCAAAACGAATTTGAAGCAGAAAGAGAAATTTTTTTCTAAGCCACAATCATTTAGAAATATTTCTATCAAATGTGAACCAAACCATTTTTGAAGCTTTTGTAGATAAACTGGAAAAAAAATCCTTTCCATTTTACAAAAATATTATTTTTAGGTATATTGTATATTAAGAGACTATAATATTAAAAGATACAAATTACTTTCCCCCAATATAATATGAACATAAGCACGTGTATATGCTAATAGCATTATTGCTTACTAAAAATTGAAACTTCCATTTCCATGGAGTTATCATAAACGCAAGGTTAGATTTCATGGAATGATATAAAAATAACTGATAAGTACTATATTTTCAAATGTTCTCTCACTGATTGTAGAAATGTAAGTCTCTCTCAAGTGCAATTTTTAATATTTTTCCACAGGTTTAACAATGTTAAGGATTTGACCTTTGTTTTTGGAAGAAATGAGAGATCCTCATTCAGAATTCTATACAAGAATACTCACTGTTACTTATGGTAGAAAATCTTAGAAATGAACTAAATGCCATCAACTGATGGTGATACATCTTCTTTATCCATACACACACATATATACACATGCATACATACAATGGAACATTACTCGGCCATCAAAAAGAATGAAATCTTGTCATCTGCTACAACATGGATGGAGCTAGAGTGTATATGCTAAGTGAAATAAGTCAATCAGAGAAAGACAAATACCATATGATTTCACTCATATGTGTAATTTAACAAAACAGATGAATACAGGAAGAACAAAAGAGGGAGGCAAACCAAGAAACAGACTCTTAACTGTAGAGAACAAACTGATGGTTACAAGAGGGGAGATCGGTGGGGAGATGAGCTGAATGGGTGATAGGTATTAAGGAGGGCACTTGTTGTGATGAGCACTAGGTTGTATGTAGTCGTGAATCACTAAATTTTATACCTGGAACTAATACTACACTATATGTTAGCCAACTAGAATTTAAATAAGAACTTAAAAAAAGAAACATACAAAAGTAGAAAAATTATTAAATAAATTATCTTAGGAGACTGAGATTGTTATCACATTAATAGAGGATGAAAATTATATACACAGTAACAGAATATAAAATAATATGAAAATAGAGTATGAAATTATATATACAATATTATCCTCATTTAGACACATGAACAAACTCTCAGACATACTGAAATAACAAAAGAGAAAGACTGGAATGAAAAAGACAAAAAACTCATTAACAGGAGTAAAAATGATCATGTGTGATTTATATAGATTCTTGGTCTTTTTTTTTTCTTTAGGCTTATTTATTTACTTTGAGAGAGAGAGACAAGGAAGAGCAAAGAGAGAATCCCAAGCAGGCTCCGCAGTGTCAGCACAGAGCCAGATTGCAGTTTCGATCTTATGAACCATGAGATTGTGACCGGAACTAAAATCAAGAGCTAGATGCTTAACCAACTGAACCACCTGGTCACTCCATGTGGATTCATATTTTTATTTTTTTAAGTTTATTTGAGAGAGAGAACAGAGAGACAGACAGAGAGAGAACACGGTTTGGGGGAGGGGCAGAAAGAGAGGGAGAGAGCGAGAATCCCTGGCAGGCTCCACACTGTCAGTGCAGAGAGCCTCATGTGGGACTTGCACCCACGAACTATGAGATCATGACCTGAGCCGAAGTCAGATGTTTAACTGACTGAGCTACTCAGGTGCCCCTCTTTGTATTCTTTATGTGTCTTTATTTCTACCATCTCCACAAGAGACATGTTGTAATTAAAAAGAAAAATCAACAAATATAACAAAATATGATATTTTCCAACTGTAGACTTTTTAAAGTAATTACATCTAAAAACAAAATTTATCCAGAATAAATGAAACAGAGAACTAAGTGTTCACCTCAATCCTAACATAATAGATAATCTGATATTAAATATAACTACACCAGTGTAAATAAGGTTATACCAAAATGTTAGAAAATGCAATTATTAATTGTTTCCAAATTCTATTAAGGCTTACCTTCACAAAGTTTCTGCTTCATCACTTCCCTTATTTTGGATATTGCAATATAGTCTTCCACATAAAACACGTAAGTAGACGAAGGCTTATTGGCAATAGCTCTAAGTTCTGCATCTTCTGTCTCCGAGCCAACGCCAATAGCAAATAATGTTATTTTACTGTCTCTTGCTGCTTCTGCTGCATCCTTAACTTCATCTTGAGATTTACCATCCGTAAGTACTACTGCTACCTTAGTCAGAAACCGTGAGGACTTGGCAAAAAGGTAATCAAGAGCAAACTGGATGGCCTTTCCGGTCCTTGTGTTTCCACCCAGGTAGTGTATGGATTCCACGGCCGCCATCAAGTTCTCTCCTGACTCGTGGCTTCCAAGGGGAATCTCCAGCACAGGGTAGTCACTATATTGGACCACTCCAACCTGAATAAACTTTGGTCCTATGTCAAAGTTTTTTGTGATATTGACAAGCCACTTCTTCACTATTTCAAAGTTTTCTGGGCCAACACTGTATGAGCCATCTAAGATGAAAACCAAATCTGTCGGAGCAGTACGACAACCTAAGTGAAGAAGAAAACCATCATAGCACATCTGCTGTATAAAAAGCAAAGCATGGGTGGTTTTTACTGCATGATTTTTAAGTAAGCAGACTGGGGGCGGGGGGAGGGAATCCTTTCACAACATCCATGTATATCAAATCACAATGAGGTACACTCCAAACATCTTACAATTTCCTATGTCCATTATATCTCAATAAAGCTAATTTCTTTTTAAAAAAAACTAACCAGTTCACCAGAGCTATGTGGATATTAAATAAGATATACTGCCTAGTTCATGAAAATTCCTTCTAAATAAGGGCTATTATTTTGGTTGACATTTTTAAGCAAATTCTTTTTTTTTTTTTTAACATTTATTTATTTTTGAGAGACATAGAGACAGAGCACAAGCAGGGGAAGGGCAGAGAGAGAGGGAGACACAGAATCCGAAGCAGGCTCTAGGCTCTGATGAGCCATCAGCACAGAGCCTGACGTGGAGCTCGAACTCACAGACGTGAGATCATGACCTGAGCTGAAGTCGGCCACTCAACCAACTGAGCCACCCAGGTGCCCCTGGTTGACATTTTAAAATTCTTTTATCTTAAGGATTAATGACTGAGCTTTAAAAATAGGGAATAAAATGAACATGCTGTAGATGACATGATATCTAGAGATCTCTTTGTAGGGGCAGGTATTACCATAACGCACCATTTTATTCTACTTCCCCACTCAATAAAAGAAAATACAAAAACAAGCAAATAAATGATTTTCAGCTATACACTAGTATAGCAGTATACGCTAGGAGCATTCTTTTAAGTTATCAATGAAATATGATTCGTTTAATGCTAACCTGAAGTATTTACAAAAATATAATAAACCAACAAATAAGGGAAAGAAATTAAAAAAAAACTTTCTGCCAACTTCAGGATTCAAGTAACCATAAAGATCCATATTTTTTGATATAGTCGATTAAAGCTTAATGAACTAAGATCACGAGTGCAGGTCTGATATCTCATCTTCAGCCAATAATATACTTGTGCTAAGTGAACCTATGTTCAAGAATATAAAGCTATTTCTTTCTCCATAGAGATAAGGATTCTTGTTTCAAAATGCCAGAAAACGCATATGAACAGCACACCTAACATTTCTATTGAGGAAAATAAAAAACTATCTTTGGTGTAAGTTACACCTAGACAAGTTCTAAGCAACTGTGGAAAAAAAATCTCTTGATTGTCTTTTCCACACTGCACCACCTGCCTCCAACCCTATTTCCTTTCAGTCTATGTATATTGAATACCTGCTCTGTGGTTGATATCATGCTAGGTACCAGCTTCAAAGATACATAAGATATCTGCAATAGATGTCAAATTCTAGTAAGACAGACAACTGGCTGGTTAGGGAAAGTACAAAGGATTCCAAGCCCATTTAGGAGGGGGTAGCAACCTAACTGTGGAAAATCAGGGTAGATTTTGTGGGAAAGATGACTGGGAGCCTGAGATCTGAAAGGAGAGCTTTATCCAGGTAAAGAGGAGGACCTTCTAATCAGAGGGGACAGCAAGTGCCAAGGTCCAGAGATAAGAGTCAAACACAGTCAAAAAGACGAACTGGTTTGTTTGAGTAATTCCAATGGTTTGAAATGGCAACAGAGCAAACTGTACGCAATGAGTCAACATAACGTAACAACAAATTTTGTCACAAGTCTTCTGTTTTTACTCAAATTAAAGGTCTCCTTAAGTAGTGATCAGATGCCCAATTTAAAGTTATAAGGGTTTATTTTCCATAGACATTGCAAATGATATATCACCACGCAAAGGACAGTCCTGAAGGAAAAAATAACGTTTACTGACAATTAGTATTTGTATTTTTGCATCTCCTTAGAGTAAAATCTCTCTCTCTCTCCCTCTCCCTGCTTTCTTTTCCATTCTTTTCCTCATCTTTGTCTACTTCCGTATCTGAGATGACGATAAGGCTCATAGGAAGATGCCTCAATTTTAAAATTAACACACCCATCACAGTAACCCGCAAAAACAAACACTATTGTCAAGTGAACATGCAATCAAGAAGTTACCTCTCCCGCCAAAACTTTCTTAAATGCCAAAACATAGATTTATCTCAAAAGTGTAACCATGATTATGATGTCACTCTTAAGGTGGTGGGGAAGTCCAAAAGAGCCTGAGGGACACTATTCCAACATCCTCTGCCAGGGTGACCGCAGCCAGGGTTCAGGCCAGGGACAGCAGAAATGGAATTCTGCCCCAGAGGCGAATTTTCTAACTCAAGGGAATGCAGTTCTTCTGGGGTTTTTTTGGAAGCCGGACTGGGTTTACAGACATCTGCTTTTGTTGGAGACACAAAAGGAGAGGCAAGTTATGTTTGCAGAGTTCCTTAGAGTTGTCTTTCCTCAGTACTATGAGACTCATTGTCTAGACCTGCTAGCGTTTGTGTGCCACTTGATTCAGTGTTTATAAACTCTTACTGGGTTGTTCTTGGCCCTTTCTATCCCTTTCAGGGACATAGAGCATATATTTCACAACTGCAAGGTGAGCCAAGAGCATGGGTACAAAGCAAGTATTGCCATTTATAAAAGCTAGACAAAATGCCACTCCAAGAAACCTCTTCCTTAGAGAGATGAATTACCAGTGTCGCAGAAGAAAATATGAACTGAAGATCAAAAGCATAGTTCAAATACTAGTTATGGCATTAACCAGTTGTGTAACATTAGGTAAGCCCCTTAAATTTTGTTGAATCTCTTTTCTCACCCCAAAAGCCAAAGTGTATCTATCTTGTATAGTGCTTGGGTGCATTAAACTAGAAAAGTGTTATGCACACATTAAATTTATTATTGTTTTAATAAATTTTTAGCAAGTTGATTTAAGTTGTCAAACCATATGATTTAGGTGTTACAGAAACCATAATTAATTTAGAGTAAGGTGTTTATGTTTATAAGGTTTCAAATCTGATTATAAGCCAACTTTTTTTTTTTAAAGCATGATATCTGTAAATAATGGCCTGGGTAGCAGAACAGCAATTAATATAACCCTCCTGCTCTAATGCAAGCTCTTCTACAGGCAATCAGAATAATAGTCACCATTTTCTCGATGTCACTGTGCTAAGCCATTAACATGCATTTCCCTGTTTACAGGAATATTTCATTATCTCTTTAAGACAACTTCACAGGATGGTACCAATAACCATCCCATGAGGCAGATACTTTATCTTCACATCACTAACCTCATAAATGGCTGAGCATGAACTCAATATGAGACCATTTATTCCAAAGCCTGATGAGTAAAATAAACAATTCCCACAGAATTTTCTCCTCTCAGTTAACAGGTAACACGGCAAATTCATTTTTTTTTAGGGCATTACAGCATCAAAGATAGTAAGAACAAGGTCTTAAAAGCATTGCTTGAGCTCCCCTAATTCAACGTCTACAATCGATTCGTTGATATCAAAAATGCTGACAGTTCTTACTTGATCTTATTTCCCCATCTTCAGCTAACACGCAATTCCGAAGAAGCAGGACCAAAACTATCCAAAGAAATGTAATACGGTGAGCCATGTTTCTGCTTTCGTTCTAATATTTTGATTTTTAGGATTCCTAAAAAGAAAGGGAAAAAAAGTAAAGTTAAATATATTAGAAAAATAAAGACAAATAGCTAGCCATTATTTTAAGTTTAAATTTTTTCATTGTAATATCCATTTGGAGTACAGTTTTTACTAGCCTTAGAATAATTTACAGGTCCAAAATAGCCATATTTTTGAATGTATATTTATTTTTGAGAGAGAGAGAGATACAGAGCATGAGCAGGGGAGGGGTAGAAAGAGAGGGAGACACAGAATCTGAAGCAGGCCCCAGGCTCTGAGCTGTCAGCACAGAATCCGATGTGGGGCTTGAACTCGTGAACTGGGAGATCATGGCCTGAGCTGAAGTCAGACGCCACCACTGAGCTACCCAGATACCCCTGAAATAGCCATAGTTTAAATATGTTAATGCAAGAAGACAATGAATAGAAACTGAGGAAAACCATAAGTCTTTTAATTCATAATTATCTTGGAGAAGTATAAACTTTTCTAAAACTTTGGGGTTTGCCCAGGGGGAGGGGAAGAGGGGAAAGGAAAAAAAGACACAGAGAGGGAGGGAGATAAAACATAAGAGACTCTCAAAGACTAAGAACAATCTGAGGGTGAGGGAGGTGAGGGAGGTGAGGGAGGTGAGGGAGGTGAGGGAGGTGAGGGAGGTGAGGGAGGTGAGGGAGGTGAGGGGGGGGGGAGAGGGGGTGACGGACATTAAAGAGGACACGTGTTGGGATGAACACTGGGTGTTATATGTAAACCAATTTGAAAATAAACTATTATAATAAAAAATAAAACCTTTGGGGTTTGCTCAAAATATTTACTAGAATTCCTCCTTCCAGCATAGCCTGTAGAGCCTTATCACATTCTTTGTATTACCTCAATGGGAGCCAAGATTTTTCTTTTAAAACTGGATTTACATTTAAGAAACACTTAAAGGGCGTATGGTACAAATATTTATATAATTAAGCGAGTGACAGGATTTTAATTTTTTTGAGCATTAAGAGCTATTTTACTTGATTCATAAACACTCAAGTTATAGGACTTTAATAGGTCTTCTAAGTGAGTACAAAGACTTCATATCTGGTTAGAATATGGAAAGTTGCAAGACACTATCGTTCCCACCACTGCCAGATAAACTACAAAACTAGTCTTTTAAACCCAGTGGGAAAGACAGGATTTGGGGCGCCTGAGTGGCTCAGATGGTTAAGCACCAACTTCGGTTCAGCTCACGATCTCACAGTTTGTGAGTTCACGCCCCGCGTTGGGCTCTGCGCTGACAGCTCAGGGCCTGGAGCCTACTTCAGATTCTGTGTCTCCCTCTTTCTCTGCCCCTCCCCTGCTCACATTCTGTCTCTCTGTCAAAAGGAAATAAACATTAAAAAAATTAAAAAAAAAAAAAAGACAGGATTTAAGAAATCTAAATGAGTAAAATTCTAAAAGTTAGCAATCCTTTATAAGATAGAAGAGATTGTGGGCCGATTTCATCCCTAGCAGAAAGGGAATCCTTTTCAGAAGGGTCCCAGCTACAGAGCGAGTATGCCCCTACTCAGCAATTCTTCCCCGTGAGTCTTAACAGAGTACGTGGAGTAGACAAGTAAAACAGACAAAGTTGAGAACAACACAGAACAGTGAGAGAGATCTACCTTCCTTTCCCTGTTTAGGTATCCAGGAATTCCTCAAACACAAATCTTTGGCATGCCGAAGGCTGGGGAAGAAGCAACAGAACTCAGGGGAAATCCCTCCAAGGCACCCCAGTCCTTCCCTACAGTGGAGAGAGATAACTCAAAAAAGCAGAAAGCTGGGGCATCTGGGCAGCTCAGGTAATGATTTCACAGTTCATGGCTTCCAGCCCCACATGGAGCTCTGTGCTGACAGTGCAGAGTGCTTGGATTTCTCTCTCTCTCCTGCTCTCTCTCGCTCTCTCTCTCTCCCTCTCTCTCAAAATAAATAAATAAGCTTAAAAAAAATCGTACCGACAAGCTGAAAGAAATTTCCCAAGGGTCTCCCAAGATGTGAGAAGAAGCAAGAAAAATCTTATTTCTGACCAGGATTAAAACAGTCAGTACAAGCATATCCAGAGATGATGTAAAATGGCTGTCAATATGTTAAAAGATCTAATGAGTAAGATGGACAACAATGGGCAAAAATATGGGAAATTTCACGAGAGATGGAAACTTTAAAAAAAGAGAAAAACTGAAATGCTTGTCATGAAAAATATATCAAAAAATAATTCAGGGACGCCTAGGTGACTCAGTCAGTTAAGCAGCCACCTTCAGCTCAGGTCACGATCTAGCAGTTTGTGAGTTCAAGCCCTGCACTGGGCTCTGTGATGACAGCTCAGAGCCTGAAGCCTGCTTCAGATTCTGTGTCTCACTCTCTTTCTGCTCCTCCTGTCCTAGTGTTCTGTCTCTCTCTCTCAAAAATAAATAAACATTAAAAAATTTTTAATAATTCATACAATGGACTTACCTGTATACATCAGAGGAAACAATTAGTAAACCTGAAGGTAAGTCAAAAGAAATTATCCAAAACGAAACTCAAAAGGGGGTTGAGAGAGCATGATAAAAGGAACAGAGCATCTATGGGATAACATCAAGTCATCTTGATTTAGCATATGAGGAATTAGCTATTCAGATAGAAAGGAGAAAGTGAATACTGGAAATATTTGAAAATACAATAGCCCCAAATTTTCCAAATTGACAAAAACTACGAACAATCAGATCAAAAAAGTTCAACAAACCCCAAGCAAGATGAGAAGCCATGCCTAGATATATCATACCCAAATAGCATCAAAATAAGAGACAAAACTAGCCAAAGAAAAAAGACATTGCATACGGAAGGACAACATTTAGAATTCTGGATGGAAATTTCATAGTAATAGAATTGGCAGATCAGAAAGATATAAAAATTCTAAATGTGTAGATATCTAATAATAAAGCTCCAGAATACATGGAACAAAATTGGGGAAAAAAACTAAAATAAGAAATTCAAAGAAAAATGTGACATTTTAATGTCCACATTTCAGTAATCTTTGAATTAGACAAAAAAAAATAATGATTGTGCAGAAGATTTCAAAAATATCAAACAACTTCACCTAGTTGACACATATAGAACACCTAACAGCAGCAGAATATACATTCTTTCCACTTCTATTCAAAACATGAATACATTTCTATGAAAAAATGTACAGGGACTCCTAGCCACTGCCATATTCAAACTGAAAAATAAAAGATATAAAGCCTATGAAGAAATAAAGGTGTATTTATAGACATGATTTTTACATAGAAAACTTTTTGCAATCTACCAAAACATTAATAGAGTATGTCGATTTAGCAAGGCCACAAGAAACAAGGGTAAAAGGGTTGTTGTTTTTTTTTAAGTTTATCTATATACTAGTAATAAAACTGGGGGGAGGGGAAAATGTAATATTCTATTTAATAGTATCAAAAGCATCCTAAACCTAATGAGAAATGTGAAAGACCTCTATACTAAAACATATAATACATTGTTGAGAGCAATTAAAGAAAGCAAATAAAGATCTACATTCTTCAATTAAAAGATTCAGTATTGGTTACATGTCCATCCTTCTTAAACTGACTTATAAATTCAACGCAATCGCAATCAAAATTCCAGCATATTTTTAAAGGAAAGTGATGAATTTATTCTAAAATTATATAAAACCCAAATGAATTTGAAACAGGAAAACCATCTTAAATGAAGAACAATAGTCAATAAAAAACAATCTTGATTAAGAAGAACAAAATTGGAGAATTTACACTACCTGATTCTGATTTACTATAAAGCTCCAATAGTCAAGAACGTGTGGTGGTGGTGTAAGGATAACCATACAGAATGGACCCCGTAGAGCTCAAAAACAGACCCACAACTTATATGGTCAACTGATTGTCAATAAACTGTCAAGCTAATTGAATAAGAAAGTCTTTTCAATAAATGGTGCTGGATGAACTGGATAAACACAATAAAATGAACCTTGACCCCATCTCATATTGCATACAAAAATTAGATAAAGCATAGGCCTAAATATTAAAGCCAAAATTATAAAGTGTCTAAAACAAAACTCAAGAGAATATCTTCATGACCACAGGATTAGGAAAATTTTCTTAGGACACTGAAACCACTAGCGATTTTAAACATAGATACACTAGATTTCACCAAAATAAACATTTCTGTTCCTCAAAAAACATCATTAAGAATGCAAGCCAATATTCACAATAAAATAGTCAAAAAAAGTGACCCATATCCAGAATATATACATTTTTTTAAACTCCTACAGTATTATTCAGCCATAAAAAATAAAATAAAATCTTGCCATCTGTGATGACTTGGATGGAACTAAAGGGTATTACACAAAGTAAAATAAGTCAGTCAGAAAAAGACAAATACCCTATGATTTCACACACATGTGGAACAAATGAACAAAGAAAACAGAAATAGACTTGGAGACACAGGAAACAAACTGTTGACAACCAGACAGGGGTGGGGTTGAAGGGCAGGTAACACAGGAGAAAAAATGTCAATGAGAGGCATTTTTGGCATCGCCAGGATGCACTATTTCAAGGTCATAAGGTGTGTTAATAAATATTGACTGGCTTCTTCCCCCAAAGCCTCCAAGTTGTTACCTGCACCTCTACCAAAATCATCCTCACTATCTTTATGTAGTGCTAATTCCTTCAGAATTCTTGGACTAATGTCAACTGTCTAATTTTACTAAATTCTAATAGACAGCTATTAAAGTAGATGGTATAAAAAGGGCATTAAATATATGTTACTGTCATATTATTTAGCCTTTGAAACATAACCAACATAACCGGTATGTTTCATAAACATGCTTATAACTATGTTATTGTACATATGCTTAAGTGCAATGCATATAAACTGAGGCATATCCCATTTTAGCATTTACTTCAATCACCTGGGGAGTGTGTTAAACACATGGACGCCCTAGCCCTACCTAACAGCTTCAGATTATAGAGCAAGGGAATAAACACTAAAAATAAAAATTTTCCCATATCCATATGCTACTGTATTCCAAAGGTTCTAGAAATTCTGATATAAGGTAATATAAAAATGATAAATAAGGAAAAGATTTGAAAACTCCTACGGTTCCCATTCCCCTGGTAAAGAAGTTAGCAGCCCCAAATCGGAAAGCATTAACCAGAGAGTCTCTACAAGGAAAAATGTCTGAAAATTGGCTACTCAAAGAGTGGTTCATATGTCACCCTTAAACATACAAAAGCCCGTCTTGGAAAATTTTAATCTTTTAATGCTATATGAATAATTCTTAATGGATAATGGAAAATGAAGGAATTACCTTCAGCCCACTGTAGGAATTTAAACTGACCTCATCTGTTAACGTGGATATAAATTAGGCTAAATGCACACCAGGAAATCCAGGGTATGGAGTTAACACTGCCGCTAACTATAACGTAATATCTTTCCTATAATGTTCAAATCAAAAAGGAAATTGGTGATCTATAATCTTCCTTTCAACTACAGATATAATGATCCATATTCTCTGACCTCACATTATCGTGATAATGAAAACATATAGCTTGTGGTTGAGACTACAGCACCTCATTGAATCTTGGGAAGTGTTGAAGAAAATCAGGCTTGCTTAGGTACCGTGGCTTGTCTGTCATGTGAGCTCTAATAAACAGGAGACCCAACACTTAAACTCAGGTTCTCTTGCCCAGAACTCTTTTGACTATTTTCATTTAACTACAAATATTTAACAAGTGCCTATTATGTGACAGACACTCTTTAAGGTTCTGGGACTTCATAAGTGGCCAAACTAGATAAGGAATCTCCTTTCACTCAGTTCCTGTTCCAGAGGCTAAACAAATAACTGAGTGAGATAATTTCACATAATGGTAAGTGCTATGAAGAAACGCAAATAGTAACATGTAACTTGGGGCCAGGAAAGGAAGGGCTCTTGTAGATTTAGAAGTCCAAGCAGGCCTCTAAAAAGATGCCATTTGAGCTGACAGCTGAGGAATGTTCAGGAGCCATCCTCGTCCAGAACTGAGGATAAACCTACCCTCTTGCAGATGGAGAAGTTTGGTTTGTTCTATGAACAGAACAAAGGTCAGTGAAGCCTGAGTATAAGAGTAAGAGAAAAAATGGCAGGAGCTAAAATGAAGTACCAAGGACTAAATGCAGTATGTTAAATTTAGGACTGTCTTCCCTAAATGCCAAGTGAATCCAATGGAGGGTTTTAAGGGTAGGTGCATCAAGACCAGGTTTTTTCACATTTAATGTATCATCCCACTTCCCAAATCGAAGAGCTCTTAAAGTTTATTTATTGAGAGAGCGTGCACACGCGTGCACACGAGTTGGGGAGGGGGCAGAGAGAGAGAGAATCCCAAGCAGGCACCACACTGTCAGCACAGAGCCCAACACAGGGCTTGAACTCACGAACCTAGAGAGCATGGTCTGAGACAAAATCAAGAGTTGGATGCCTAGCCGACTGAGTCACCCAGGCACCCCAAGAGCTCGATAAATTTTAATACTTGATTCTCAGAGAAAGCAAGACAGAGCTCAACTGATCAATTATTATCCTCTTTTACTTTTCATTTCTCTTCCATTTCTTTACCCTCTGTGTTATATCACATTTCACTGTCACGGTCTCTAACATTTTATTAAAATCAAAATAACTCCTTGTGAGTAAATTTGTGAGAACAGTGGATACAAACGAAAGCAAACTACGTGTCTCTTGTCTCCTTGCAGTTAATGTCTCTTTCAGTGGGTCAGTGGTAAAGGCATGGGAATCAGCGAGAGGAGCCATCGGTAATGTAATACAAGATTTCAAAATAAGGGACTGTCAGGAAAGATGCCATCTCAAAATCTGGTTGCTGTGCTTGGCTATAAAACCTTCAAATAAAACTGAAGACTAAAAATAGTCCCCTCCTGAGACACTAATACTCATGCTTATTTATAGGTTCTGCCTTTAAACTACGTTGTAAAACAGGAAAAGGTGGAGAAACAAATGGCAGTCCTCACACTTTCACGCACACATACACACACACATCTATTGTGTTCTAGATTTCTGACATTATCATAGAAGGAAGCATTAAGTGGGACGGATAGAATTTTAAAGGGCAAGATGTCGGCAAACCAGAAACGAATTAAGAAATAATTCATCTACATATGTATGAATGTGTGTAGAGTTTGGTCTGTTTTGAGTTACCATTAAAACAACAGAACTATGGTTATAACTCTTGCCATTTCATAGATCTAAGCAAGCCCCCCAAAATATATAATTAATCAATGCCACCTTGATTGTGTGTAACAATTTGTGGATATCTTAAAGAATGACATTGGTTATATTTCTCTAAACAACAATCCAGTGTGGTAGGGCAGACAGGTAATTATAAATCCCCATTTCATAGGTAGACTAACAGATTCAAAAATATTATTATGTTATACCTTGCAGAGTTTACTTTCCCGCTGCAGAGTGGGTGACTACTTTCTTGATTCATTTGTACCTTACGTAGCATCTGTTAAACCCACATAAGACAAAGTGAAGTGCAGTCACTTGGTTGTCTGTAGCTTGGAGGAGTGGTTTAAAATTCCATCTAGGGGCGCCTGGGTAGCTCAGTTGTTAGGCAACCGACTTCAGCTCAGGTCATGATCTCACGGTCTGTGAGTTCGAGCCCCGCGTCGGGCTCTATGCTGACGGCTCGGAGCCTGGAGCCTGCTTCGTATTCTGTGTCTCCCTCTCTCTCTGCCCTTCCCCTGCTCATACTCTGTCTCTATGTCTCTCAAAAATAAATAAATGTTAAAAAAAATGAAAATTCCATCTGGCCATAGGAGCTTCTGAATACTCAAGCAACAAAACATACGTATGGGTCATTCAAATTGAGACCAGTGAGACAGCCAAGGAACACGGAGCACAGTGTATGTTATTTGCCTATACCAGCAAATCCAGTGAAATCAGGCCATGGGATTCTGTTGGTTATTTAAGCTATGCTTAAAATGTAGCCCTTTTTTCTATCCCTAAATTCCTCTTGTATTCACATATATTAGCCTAATTTTTATTTTTTTCTTAAATCACCTCTAACTTTTAAAACAAATTATTAGAAAAGTAAAGACGTCAATTCCCAGAGAGATAGCTAAGAAAATTTTTCAACATCTAACTCAGGTCAAATTGTTCTCCAGCAACTTAATCTTCCAACTCATCCATGTTACACTGAAAAGAATGCTGGATAACAAGTCATGAGGTGTGAGTTCTAGTCATGCATGTCCCTTGTCTGCCTGCTGAGAAAATAAACCATAACCATATGCAAAGCTAAATAGCAATATGGGATAATAAATATAAAGTATATGGTATAAACAAAAGAGGAGCCAGGGTAAAGGAAATAGGTGGAAATGAAAATTTTATGTTCATCCCAATTGTGGTTTCTAAATACCATTTTCCATTAAAAGGATCCAGGGCTCTTTAGGAAAATAGCCGATTCCAGATCTATAAAGACAGAAATCTTGTCATTAAAACAAGGAAGTCTCAAAACCTCTGGGATTAAATCAAAAGGACCAAAGAACTAAATTGAGGGGCTCCAATTGGGTAACAATGAAAGTATCTGATCATTAAAAATAATAATCATCGGAATGGATTGAAGCATAACAATCTGCTAAACCTCTCAGTTCATAATGATTAATATAAAAAACACCATGGGTCACCTTTGGCGGTTGCTAGTATACAAGAAAGAGAATCAAGCATTTTCTCCCTTTTCCTACATGTGTGATACTTCAGGATAATAAAACAGTTGATGAAGCAACGTTTAATAAATGCTAGAAGAATAACAGAATTAGAAAATCACACTTTAGGGGCACCTGGGTGGCTCAGTCAGTTAAGCGTATAACTTGATTTTGGCTCAGGTCATGATCTCAGGGTTCATGAGTTCAAGCCCCATATCTGACTCCATGCTGACAGTGTGGGGCCTGCTTGGGATTCTCTCTCTCTTTCTCTCTCTGCTCCACCCCTGCTCTCTCACTCTCTCAAAATAAATAAATAAACTTAAAAATTTTTAAAAAGAAAAAGAAAAAGAAAATCACACTTTGCCAGGCACCTGGTTGGCTCAGTCAGTTAAGTGTATAACTCTTGATTTTGGCTCAAGCTCTGATCCCAGGGGCGTGGGATCAAGCCCCACATGAGGTTCTGCACTGAGCCTGGGGCCTGCTTGAGATTCTCTCTCTCCCTCTCTGCCCCTCTCCCTAACTTGTGCATTCATTCTCTTTCTCGCTCTCTGTCAAAATAAAAAATAAAAAGAAATCACATTTTGCAACCTCTAATGAAATGATGGATCTAGGCAAGGACCACTAGAGCTGCTAAAAGCAGTCAGACAGGAAATTAGGACACATGCATCAGGCTTGACTAAGAGGAGAAGATCTGGGGAAAAAGTAAAATTTAGAGTCATTGACAAAACAAAACCTTACCAAGAAAAAGGCACCAAAAAAACAGGCAAAGGATAGATACAAAGCATCATTATCATCTAATTTAATAATATACCTAAAGTTCTCAGTCATCTTTAAGAATATTTTGTACACAGATGTGAAATGCATGGTTTCCACAATAAGAGGTTTCGTAACATCTTAGTGAAGCAGGAAAAAGTGACATAGTCTCAAAAATTATTAGAACTGTTTTTATCCATTAATGTTGTGTATCTATCTACTAAAAATCAATGACTGCAAGCATTATGTGGCTTAGAAAATATTAGACTGGGTTTTGCTAGATTGTATTTGGCCTGATTCTGCTATATCATACGAATTTAAAGCAAGAGAGAAAGGAAGAAATCAGCTGGGACTGCGCCCCAGGGACTTGGTTTTTCTTTTCCATAAAAAGAAAAAGGTGGACCAGTCAGATGGTCTGTGAATCTATGATAATCAGCAAAATCAATTTACATGAAGTCTTGTTTTTTTTAAACAAAAGTGTAATTACACCATTGTGTAACTTGCTTTAGAACAAATCATAAGAGTGCCTAGTTGGCTTAGTTGTTTAAGCATATGACTCTTGGTTTCAAACTCACGGTTTGTGGGTTCGAGCCCCATGCTCGACAGCACCGGAACCTGCTTGGGATTCTCTCTCTCCCTCTCTCTCTGCCCCTCTCCAATCACTCTGTCTCTCAAAATAAATAAACTTAAAAAAAAAAACATCATTTGCTAAAAAAACAAATCACAGACATTTAAAAAACAAGTTTAAGAGCCAAGATATTTTATTTCACTGTATAAAAAACAAACACTTAGTGTTGGTGAGATTTACAGTATAGAAGTTCATCATGTAGTACATAGTGCTTTCATTTATATTATTGATTGTTCTCATCCTCATTGTTCTCATCTCATCTCATAACCTTTCCTGGTCTAAACTTCTCAAAACCAATCACATCAACTACTTCACTAACGGATTTATGTGTAAAAGAATTATCTTCCCAGCTAGTAAGTGTACTTTTCCATGCAAGACAAGGATTCAAACCATGGTCATTAATCACTACCCTGGGCAAGTTCTCAAATCTTGCTGAGCCATCGTTTTTTCCATCTGAAAGACCAGTATAATACCATACCCCTTCTAGGACTGTTATAAAGATTAAATGAGATAGCAAAAGGTCTGGCACTTACATTTCACCCTTTACCCTCACCAGATGTCCAATCACAAGCAGGAGAGTATCTTTATATATGTCTTTTGAATTCCACAGAGCCCTTAATGATTCTAAGCCCACAGAAGGCAATGAAATATCTGTGGCATCACTGACTCAATATGCATTTATTGAGAACCCATTTAGGTCAGGCTTTGGGGTAGGCATGGGGAGAAAATAAAAATGAAGAAGAATGTCACAGCTCTTTCGCTGAAGATTTTAAAATCAGCTAGACACTCAATAACAAGGATATTAGAAGAATGAAGTAATTTTAACATAACTTGGAATAATTGCGACTGGAGGTTGGCCAAAGTATTTAAAAATACAAAACAAAAGTAACAAAAACACACAGTCATTGTCATAACTAAATGGAAAGATTGTAGTCTATGGCCATTGTTTATCTCCCTAAATGAAAATGTCCCTTGGGGTTAAACTTTAATGGGCAAATGTGAATATTTGTCTAATTGGAAACCTGTTTTCTTTTTCTTGGAGCAGTAATCACAGGAAAAACATTGTAGAGATTCAAGTTCCATGATAAAGAAGAAAAAACAAAATGGGTTTTCATAGATGGGATGAAATCATGTTTCCATGGAAACCCTGAACTGGTTTGTTGCAGTCCAACTTAAGTTGGCAATTTTGGCTAACTTCAACTATAAAAATAAGTTTGGCAACTTGAAAATTTTATCCATACTATCATAAAGTAATTTTTAAATGATAGCTAAATACATGGAAAGGATCTCATTAGATTAAACACGTATTTTTTAATTTCTTTAGTCCTTGCCAACTTTACCTGGCAAAGATACCATTTTAATTGGAAACAAATCCAATGTACTATGTTGTGCCAGAATAAACAGAATCTAGAATATGGTTGTCTTTTGATTCTAATGTTGGAGCAAGAACAGGGACAAGAACTTCCTCTATTAGAGACTAGCAGAGTCTGTGAGTTTAATAGCTTTTACTGAATCATGATAACTAAAATAGACCCAACATCCGATCCCAAACAGGCAAGGCCACTTTTTTTTATTTAGATTATTTTTTTCCATATTAGAGATCCAACTGATCATTGGCACATAGCTGTTAAGCCAAATCAGACATCGAAGTGTTGATGTTTTACAGCAATATCTTTAAAATATTTTTAAATATTTTACATTTAAACAATTAAAATACGTTTTACATTTAGTAAAGGTTTTACCCTTCTTTAAGGACCTCAGTGTTATACAAGGGTTGGCTCTATCTAGCCTTTTAATTTGTTTCATATAAATTTCTTTTGCGTGATCTTGAGCCTTTAGACACAGCAAGAACCAAAAGGTGAGCAAACTCACACCTGATCAACTCTGAATTCAAACTGTCCAGTCATACAACTTTGATCAGCATTTCCCAACATCCAGTAACAATCCCACAATCACATTCAACTGAAGCTTAACCTCCTATTCTTCATTCATATGACAATTCCGCAACTGGGAAACTTACAACTAATTCTTAACAAATTATTCTTCCCTTGATTCTTTTACTTGCATGTTCCTTTCTCTCCTTCCCTTCGTTGCCAAGTTTCATGGGTGGCGGGGGGGGGGGGGGTCCTTCATTTCTTTCCCTCTAATCCTTCATTTCCTGCTAACGCTTGATCCCACTGTAATCCAGTGTCTGACTCAAGCACTCCTGTTAAAGGCACCAGTGATTTCCTAATTGCCAAATTAAGTCAACTCCTTCTAACCATTTCTCTTAACCTCCCTGCATGTGGCTCATATAGATGGCTTTTTCTCTTTATTCAAACTGTCCCCCTAACTCTTCCTTGACACTGCGTTCCCTAGGAGAGACTTATTTTCAGACTTCTCTGAGAGTCCCTCCTATATTATCCTCTATTTGTTTAGGTTCCTGGGATTTTGCCAGAGCCTCTACTTTTCTGATTCTTCAAATTCTCCCTGCACAACTTCATCCCCCCCCCTCCAAAAGTTTTAGCTTCCACTTTGATGTCACCAAATCACAAACTTTTTTATCTACAGGGCATACTTAACTCTTGCATTCAAGGGTCTGTTTCTTTTTTTTTTTAATTTAATTATTTTTGAGAGGGTGGGGCCAGAGAAAGAGGTAGACAGAGGATCCAAAGCAGGCTCTGTGCTGACAGCAGAGAGCCCGATGTGGGGCTAGAACTCATGAATCACAAGATTATGAGCTGAGCCAAAGTCAGACACTTAACCGACTGAGCCACCCAGGTGCCCCAAAAGTCCATTTTTAAATAATTGTATTCAAAAGTCTGCAGAATATCAATTTTAAACAACCAACATACATCTCCATTTCAACGAATCTTAAAGTGAGCTCAAAATCTACTAACAAATGGCTATTCTCTTCCTATTTCCTATTCAAGAAATGACCTTACCATTTACCCTGCTATCCTAAATCAGCATCACCCGTGTCTTGCAAAAGCTGTTTTTTGTCCACTCCTTGACGACTAATAACAAAATCCTCAAGATTCTACCGATTTGCTCTACTCCCACGGCCACAGTCAGAGACTGCGGCTTCATGATTTCATACCCATCCCAACTACTGAAAGAGATGAAGAAACATTTGATAACTTCAACACCCATTCATTACCTTGAAATACACAATACTATTTACTATGTCAAAGAAAAAAAACAGTTTTTTTTAGTATGATAAAACCAAAAACCTTTGTAAACATAATAATCAGTGGTGAAATGTTAGAAGAATTCTCCTTGCATACAGCCAGAATATGAGGATGCTGCAATCACCACTTCTAGTTAGTACTGTAGTACCCACTACCTAAGAAGATGACAAAAATAAGGTATGATTGAGAAAGGAATAAAATTATCAATATTCTTAGGGGAACTATCTAAATTTAAAAATCTACATTAAAATAAAAAATACCAGATTTTAATAAAGATGCTACATATAAAACTATACTTTTAAAAATCAAATATCATTCCCTTTACTCTAGCAGCAAAAATTTAAAAAATGAGTTTCTGACCATATCATTCACAATGACAGTGAAATTAATGGCATGTCCAGGGATATTAAAACAAAACTATAATTGAAGGACAAAAAGTTTTAAATATAGGGAAGATATATGTGTTCATATGACAGGACTTAATATCATAAAGGTAAAAGATTTTCCCTCAAATTAATCTAAACATTTGAGGCAATTCTCATCAAAACGCAGGTGTTTTGTGTTTGAATGTGGGTATAGAAGTTGACAAGCTGAAAAAAAAAATAAAATGAGGGGAAAACAGGCCAAAAGTAGTCAGTTTGAGAAAGAAAATAAGGAGGAATAGAGTTATACTACCAGATATCAAATTTTATTCTAAAACTACTGTATTTATAAAGATTCAGTATTGACGAAAGTTTAGTCCAAAACAGTGGGTGTCAATGAAGGCCCAAGAAACAAATTCACTTAAATTGTTATGAAAGAGAAGTAGCATTACAAATGAGTTCTGAAGAGATGGACCAGTGAATTAATGTTCTATGATAACTGATAATCATATTGGGGAGGGGAATTACAGATAAAATTGTACCCCAATTCACACCATATATCAAAGCCAAGTACAGGTGGATTAAAGACCTAAAATATAAAGCAAAACTTCAAAACTTAAAAGAATACATAGGATATCCTTTTAACAACTTAAGATAAGGAGGAAATTTATATTTTCAAAACAAATGATACAAAGTTAAAAGACAAATCTAACCTGGAATAAAATGTCTGCATGTGCACTTCTAACCAAAGATTGATGCCTTGAATACATAAAGAGAGCCTACATTCAGTAAAAAAAAAAACAGAAATAATCCAGTAAGACAATGGGTAAAGACTGTGAACAAGAAACTCAAGAGAAATCTTAGATGTCTATAATGAAAACATAAGCAATCTTAATAATTGAAAAACACAAAAGAGAAAAAAATACTATGCACACCCACAAAATATGTTAACAAAAGTTAAAGAGGATATAGGAAAATAGGAATTCATACTCCTAAAAATGAGAATACCCTAGTACCGCCATTTTGAAGAGTAATTATGATGCTTAGTAAAGTTGAAAAAAGCATATCCCATAATCTCAGGAATTTATTTCAAAGAGAACCCTCTGAAAAATATACATACCTATGTACAAAAGTATACTTATCAAGGAGACATATATCACTGCAACATTATGTGTAACCAGAAAAAAATGGAAACTTTTAATTGTCCATCGATAAGAGGGTGCACTTATTTCAAGATGGTAAAAATGGATGTTCTAGGGCTATGTGTACCAATATAAGTGAAAAAGTAAGATCCAAGTGGAAATAAACAGTATGATGCCATCTACATAAATGTTAAACTTTACAAAATACCAATCCGTGTTGTTTGTAAAAGTACAAATGTATACCTTGGAATAACACACAGCAATCTTCCAACAGCAATTTTTTCTGGGTTTGAAGACATGAAAGGCATGGAGATAGACCTCTTGTGGTTTATGTGCAAATTTATTACTTTACAAAATACAGAACTAGGGTGCCTGGGTGGCTCGGCAGCTACATGTCCAGTTTCGGCTAAGGTCATGATCTCGCAATTCACGGGTTCGAGCCCGGCGTTGAGCTTTGTGCGGACAGTTCAGAACCCAGAGCCCGCTTCAGATTCTTTGTCTCCCTCTCTCTCTCTCTGTCCCCTCCCCAGCTGAGGATCTGTCTCTATCTCAAAATTAACATTTAAAAAAAATTTTTTAATACAGATCTGAAGCAAATAAACATGAGTGATAGGTTCATTGGTGTTTGTAATATCTATGTTTAAAATATTCTCTATTTTTTTTAATATTCAAGTAAATTTTTAAACTTAATAATATTAAAATCCCTTAATGGATTCCTACTGCCTTTGGGTCACAGCTCTGGCCCTCCTCAAATAAGCCCTTTCGTGCTTTGGTCCCCACCTGACATTCAAGAATTATCCACCCCTGCTAAACATCACAATCTGCGTGCTACCTTCCATAAAGACATCTTCCCCACTCTCAGAGGAACTTAGGATTCTGCCTCACACCAGATTTCAGAGAACCTTTAAGAACTGCTTATACACATGTCCATCTTCCTCCACCAAAATGTGTTTCATAGTGCGATCATATATTAGAAACTCAATAAATGAGGGATAGAAGGATACTTACACACAGACATCCATTGCTGAACGTCAGCCTTGTTTCCTACCAGCTTTCAGTTCTTCGAGAGATGTTCTTTGCCAGTAAAGAACTGGGCATAAACGCTGGTCCAACATTAAGTAATTCTAGGGGTCTGGGTGGCCACTATCCCCTCTCCTACATGTTCACTTAGCCCAGATTTCTGGTTTTCAAAGAGTGGTGCTGCTACTTACACTACACCTGTACTCCTTTGGGTCCCCCACTCCTGTTCCAAAACCCCTCTGTGTAGAAATGTCCACCATCCTGACCTGGCAGTGCAGAACAAGGTGGAAACATTTTTGAAGATCTGCCCATACCTAGGCACTTCTGTATTTTCTTGCACAGACTGCACATGGCATCGTTCAACAATCACAGGCTTCCAGTTAAACAGATTTAAATCCTTAAATCTACCATTTACTTACTTAAACTTACTGTGTGACTTAAAACAAGTTTCTTCATCTCTCAGAATCTTACTTTCCTCTTCTTTTAAAATGAGGAGTAAATCTACCCTATCTTCCTTGGAGGGTTATTGTGAATGCTACATGAAATGGCATAAAAACACCTTGTAGAGTCTCTCACTCATTCCTTCTCCTTAAATTTGTAAAAATAGATAGATAGATAGATGATAGATGATAGATAGATATAGATATGATACCTATATCTATATGATATAAAAACAACTGATTTCTCTAGTTGAAAAAAATTCCCCTTTCTGTCCTGAATAGTATAGTGGATTACATGCAAATTTTAAGCAGGCATCCGTTGCTTTCCTGTAAGGTATTATACATTCATGTGCAAGTGTATATCTCCTAGTTGCCTGACTAGCGAGTTCCCAGAGGCAGAGTTTAAAACCACTAATTTCCCCCAAGCCACACTATGCTTTACATGTTGACTATATTGATGGCTCACCCACCACTGGTAAGATATTTAGTTTTGTTTTTGTTTTGTTTTGTTTTTCCACAATGATGACAGATCGATGCTAATTCGTCTGCATTTTCTGAGATGACTTCTTTGGGGGTCAGGTAAAAGTGGAACTATTGGCTAGGACAAAGTGTACAGAATGCAGTTGTGGAACACTAAAAGTCAACTGGCACACAGGACCTACTGCTACCCTGTGGCCATGTCCCAACCAACCAACTAACCAAACCAGTCCAGAGATCATCCAACCCCACACAGAGGACCAGCATGATTATCTTTGGAAAAGGGCCTATTTTTAGAAAATTCCTATCTTAGCTTTGAAATTGTGAACCAAGTAGAGCCAAAAGGCGATAGAATCAAACATTAAAAACAACAAAAAGATATCCATCCCCTATTCACACACACATAAATTTCTTTTTGGCCCAGGAAGTTGTTTAAAGCCCAATCCACACTAGGATGACTCAAAGAGATGCTGAGAATCCCTTCCTCTCCCCTTACTCTATTCTGTTATCCAAGTAATACCCACTGGAATCATCAACAGACCTCTTGGTTACAGTCAGCCTCACACAGATGTGAGAGACTCAATAGTCGTATATAGCCAGTGCTATGTCAGCATTATTCAGTGCCTCTGACCATGGCAAGATTCCAGTTCAATTCCTGTCCCTAACCACCTGTAGAGTCTTAAAGCTATATTTTCTTAACATGTGTCTATTTACTCAGGCCAAAACTTAACACATGAGGACTAAGCTGCATTTTTCTACACATTTACGTTTTTTAAATAAACAATGAAAAACTTGGAGGTCCTCTGATTCGACATCTTTTATATTTTTAAAATAACATGATAATTAGTCATTTCTTCCTGAAAATCAAGTACATGAGAAAACAAATTTGTATATTTATAAGGTAAGTCCTAATTACATTTTCTAGAGCAACTTCAGTGGCACACATATTCTTCAAATGTGTGAATCCTTACAAAAAATGTGACCAGTTCATATTTTTAAGAAACTTTTTAAGGTGTAGAGTTTAGTGCTAATTATAAAATATATTAAGTTTCAAACTAAGAAGAAATAGTGTTTGAGAGTTAATACTCTCAAATGTGATGCAAGGATGTGGTTAGCCTTTTAATTAATATAAGATTTCCATGAACGGGTATGTTATGAGTTTCACTGAATGGTATCCTCTATCTGCATAATTGGGCCAGTAAATGGAGAGGACCTAATTTGGCAGGGTCCCACTAATTGGGCATCTGAAGCCAAACTACCAATTAAGTCAAGCCTTTATCTCGGTTAACCACCAGATTAGAACAGAAATCCAGCCCAACTGTGGGCTCCAGAGCAGTGACAAAAAAAAAGGACTGACTGTTCTCTAAGACTCAGAATAGCATTCATTAAATGCATTTAACAAATAAGAAACTTCCTACTAAAAGAAAAATAAAGGAAATGGCCCTTAAGAAAAATGGACTGATTGACTGAAAGGTACCAGAAAGTCCTTTCAAACAATTTCATTTCCTGTTCTTATCAACGGTTAAGAGGCTGGAGCTAGTGGGGCACCTGGGTAGCTCAGTGGGTCCAGTTTCAGCTCAGGTCATGATCTCAAGGCTCATGAGTTCAAGCCCTGCATTGGGCTCTGTGCTGTCCACTTGGAGCCTGGGGCCTGCTTCAGATTCTGTGTCTCTTTGTATCTTTCTGCCCCTTCTCCATTCATGCTCAGTCTCTCTCTCTCTCTCTCTCTCTCTCTCTCTCTCTCTCTCTCTCTCTCCTTCAAAAATGAATGAACATTAAAAAATAAAAATTTTTTAAAAATTTTAAAAAAAAGTAGCTGGAGCTCTTTTTTTTTTTAAAGTGAGCTTAAATATTCTAACCAATTCCAAATGCAGTGACAGAGTCAATATCAGCACCAAGGTCCAGTGGTTCCCCAAACATTGTTCTCCCCAATCTACCATACTGCCTCCCTTACCTGGGAGAAGGTTTAATGTTACTGCTCTAGAAGCAACCTATAGGTGTCAGCCCATGGCTTAAGCACAAAGGCGGCTTCTATCCACAGACAGTATCCCAGGAGCCTCAAACTGCTCCACCCACTCTATAGCATTTAGTAAGACACAATCACACTCCACTCCTGGCTCTGTAAAGCTGCAGATGCATGATTCTCCTAGTCACTGGGCCCCTCTGAGAGTTGCAGGCCACAATATGTGTACAGAGACGGCAAGTCAATTCTATTAAACCTCAATGTCGTGAGGATTGAATGTGATCATGAAGGATCAAGCATTTCACATAGTGTAACATGCGAAACAAGCTATTAAAAATTATATGTCCCCAACTGAGAAGATAACTCATTACTTGATCTGTACTATAAAACGATGTGAACACAACTTAACTACCTTTTTCTTCAGAGGAATACATTAAAACATCTATACAGCACTAGCTTGAAAAAAAATATCAGGAATGTCCTCAAACTTTTCTAAAGTACCTTGCTTTCGAAGTAGAGAAAACATACCTGATGAATATGAACATTCTGTGGTCTTCTAACTGGTCTCTAACATTACTCCTAGGCATAAAAAAAGTTGTTCACTATGTAAAAACAAAATCATCATGAGTAACTTCACGGAAGTTGTTAATCATATCATTGTTTTGTTCTTAGTATACTTCCCAACATTTCTTAATATCAAAGGCTTTTCCTTAACTGCATAATAAGACCACCACATGGGTTGTCACTGTAGTAGATCTACAAGCAATGGCTCCCTCTTAGATGGAAATAAAACACATCCTTCATTCATTTCCATTACGGAGAAAATACCCAATACACAGTACTCTGTCGTTTCCATCACGTGAGCACCATCTTAAAATAGTACCTGTTTTCCTTATGTGAAATGCGGGCCTATTGCATAAATTCCTGAAATGCCTTTTAATTCTTGGAGTAGGTTTTATGTCTCCTCTCCTAATGTTGAATATATTATAAAATAGAACACAGCTGTCTGAGGTTTCTCAGCTGCTATTTACTACTTCACGCTTTTTAATTCTTGGATTTGTTTTATATTTAGAAGTAAAACTAAAAGGTGCTGTCTTTATCTCAGACACAATCTTAGTATTTCTCCCCACCCGCAGAGAGTGGGAAGAAAAAACATTTCAACTGATTAGTATGCACGTTAAGTACTCTGAATGATGAAATCAGTGATTAGGTTCATGAAGAAAAACTATTCCAGAGGAAGGAGGCTGTCTCTGTTATAATTTTGCACTGAAAAGTCAATTTACGTGGGATGCGTAATACAAAACCAAAATGGTGAAACCTCTTACAAGTTCAAATGATTTAAAATTTAAAAACCTGATTTGGTTTACAGAAATTTAATTAGCAAAAATGACATCTCTTGTATCTATTGCTTTAGTGAACCAGATTTATCCTTTGTGGTAGCATCAAGATAAATTCCATTTAGTTACACAGTTAAAATAGTATTTTGTCAAACAGCTGACTTACGTTGCGATGAATATTTTGCTTCTCTATCCACTGAATGTGATCCACTGAAATAGTGATTTGTAAGCATTTACTGACTACCTGATTTATTGAAAGCCTGATGAGCACTCAAGTGTTATGAAGATGTAGTCATCAAAGCACTTACCTGTGTAGAAGTTTGCGATGAATGCATCTTGTTTCTTCAACAAAACTAAGAGCTTTGAATTTTTTCAAATTTTTTTATTTTTAATAATAACAATATTACTGCATAATACATAGAAGCTCAAATAATATTGCTTATATGGTTAATTACATGTTCATTTATTCATTCGCTGGTTATTTATTACCTGCCTATCAAATGATATAATACATGCACAGCACATGGCATGGCACCTGGCATACAGGAGGTGCTTAATAAATGTCATGTTAGATGGAGAGATAAATAACGAGCCAGTCACGGCTTGTATCAGGCAAAGGGCACACAATGTATGTACAAAGAACTGTGATGCTACAGAAAATAGCCTAGAGAAATCCAAGCAATTGACTAATACTGATGAGCAGAGGGAACTAAGGGAGCATTACGAAAAGAAGTTAAGTTTTGCCTTGGTATCAAAACACAAAGCAAGTTTAATATCACTGAATGTTATCAGTGCTACCTATGCCTACCTGATGTGACCTTACCTACTTCTTACTAAAGACTCAAGGAAAACCATCAGTCACATTATGTTTTATTCAGGAACTTTTTTTTATGACTAAGAAAGAGAATGCCACTTGAACACTTATTATAGAATCAGAAGAAACCCAAAATGTTATCCACATTCTGCTTGAACTCATCCAAAAACAGGAAATTTGCTACCTCTTAAATGCTACAAGGTTCTTCTGGATAGTATCCTGAATAACAGCTAACTTTTATTGAGATCCTATACAAACCAGGCAATAGATTCAACAATTACATAATTTCATTTAATCCGGTTAGCCTTTGAAGTAGCAACCATACCAGTAGCTCTACTTGACAATAGCACAGTGAGGCTTAGAGAGATTTAAAGGAAAGTAGTCACACAAAGGCAGAGCCGGAAGTCTTAAGGAAATCTCTCTGAAGTCCTATGACCTCTGCTTTCTATTACAATTCAGTGCTAGTCTTCAGGCAAAAACCTCTCTTGTTAAGTGATATTCTGTAAGCCTAGTTCTTCTTTCTACATTAAATGCACTACTGTGTACTTAGTCCAGGGCTTCTCAACTTAGGTTGACATTTGGGACCAGATAAATATCATGGGGTCTATCCTGTGCATTTTAGGATGTTTGCAGCATCCCAGACCTCGACCCCACTAGATGACACTAGTACTCCCTTCCAGTTGTAACAATCGAAAACGTTCCCAGACATGACCAGAGAATAAAATCAATGCCATTGAAAATCACCAATTTAGTCAAAAGAGCCTTTGCCTCAACGAACTGGCAGGTAGAAGACTTAATAAAACTGCTTTTGAACTTTAAGTCTTAGATTTCCTAGTAGAAATCAACCACCTTGTTTATAGTCCTTCACCCAAAGAATAAGGCATTAAGATAAAGATAAAAAAAGCATCAGCTGGTTTAAAATACTAAAAAGATTTGAGCTTATTGGATAGCCTTTCAGTTTCAGATTTGACACAAAGGTCTACTCTTTTACCATCAGTGTTTCTGGGATTTTGCTTCTATTTCGGAATCAAATGTTCTTATAATAGGTAATATTATAGATAATATTTCTGCCAAAAAAAAAAAAAAAAAACAACGATCAGGCAAATAAACAAATCCGCCACACACAATTCATGGCTTGCTTGTATTTGCTTTTTACTTTTTTAAGTAACCTCTACCCCCAACATGGGGCTTAAACTCACAACCCCAAGATCAAGACTCTCCTGCCCTACCAACTGATAGCATCTCTGCTTTTTCCTCCTTGGTCATGAACAGAATTCTTTTAAAATTGGAAGCATTTTCCTACTATTTTCTACTATTATTATTTTAAAACACTACAATAATGTGGTCTATGGGGATTTTTATTATATTCCACTCATTCTCGTGATAATGGTGGTTGTATTTCTCATGTTTCTCAAACCGTACATCTGCAAAGCTCTAAAACCTCATACCTACAATGAGATTGTTATATAATCTTGAGTCTTTAGTGCATTCAAAGATAAAGAGGAACCGCTTCTCTAGGGAGTAAAATTTAAGGCATGTAATCCATCTCTATGATGAAATGCAGATTTCCTACTAGAAGACAAATCATTCATTGAAATCAGTTGAGTAGGATAGTACAAAAAGAAAATTCATCTGGTTACATTTAAGGCTCAGAAAAAATCATGTACAAAAAGATTCTTTGGCTTTCAGCCTAGAGGACTTTCATGTGATTGTCAATGGGATATATTTTCATTCAGTTTAAGCTCATATTCTTCAAAAACAGGGGCTCCCCAGGAGGTGTTAAGAGAATTTCAAAGTGACGCACTCAGAGCAGAACACCCAGATCCCAAAAAGCTAAGCCTCCTTGATGACTTTGGCAATGGTAGCCAAGTGGATTAATTCTGGGTCCTTTATATTTTTGCTCTCAGACCAAAGCGATCACATGTGAGTGGTTCATATATTTATAATCTTTTAAATGCTGAGAAGGTACATATTGGGAAGAGGGAAGAGATAACTTAGTCTATTCAAAATAAAAAACTTTTGTAATCCCTGGACAAACTACGGCTAGGCCACTCACTTCTGAGAAACACAGTATCTCAGTATCTACCAATATCACTTATCATGATTATCATGTATTAGCTGTGTTCATTTGAAGAAAGGCTGATAGTGACTGACAGTAATATCAATAGAATGGAGAACAGTGCCATATTTTTTCCTATATTCTTTGCTTCTTTACTTATTATCTAGATCTTATCTCTTCCTTTCCACTGAAGAGTAAAAAGTGGCCTCCATGAAAACAACCTGAAGGAAAAGGTCTGTACTCTCTCATCTCACCTTTCTATTCATGCTTTATTTGGATGCCTAAGCAATCGTCCTCACTCTATAACATGCCTTGCAGAAATACTGATTTGTTTGCTTTTCCAGGCAAGTAAATCATTACATTTTAAGAATAAAAAATATATGAAATTCTTCTAAAACTGTAAGTATTAGATTTATGTCATTTTCTATACATGGTGGCAAATGAAGTACATTAAAATATCCCGGAGGCCAGGAGTAAATGGTTTCTGGTGACAAGGAAAGTTATTACATTGGTCTTTCACCAGCAAAGGAATAACTCTTAAGTTCGAAAACTACGTAAAAATTTTAAACAGTGTAAAACTGTAATTGCACAATGTATTCATGGTAAACTTCCCTTAAATCAAAGATGCTCAGGAATGTGATATCATTAGCTACTGCCAGAGTAACAAAATGCACCAGAGCTCCTCTTGATTAGCTGATACGCAAAAAAAAAAAAAAAAAGAAAAAGAAAAGAAAAAGAAAAAAATTATATTTTAATTGAGTTTTCTATTGTAAAGTGTTAGAAGACAATTCTGCATGGCATTTCTGCATCCTCTTGAATCAGCTTTTGTTCTGGACTATTTCCAAAGATGGGGGGAGAGATTCCACACAGCCTTGGGAGAAGGATAGCATCTCCCTCCTGAGATGAGGCCAGACTTGTTTCCTGACTCAGTAAAGCGGCTTTCTCCCTCCAGCACAAATGTTGGACAAATCTGCTACCACCCTTTTCATAACAGGGATTTCTTAAGTTCAGAATTCCTCGACTGTGACCTAAACCACTGTGTATGCCAGTATCCACCTGCGTCCCTCCACACTGCTCCCGTGGGACTTTCATGGGCAAGAAGAACCCAGGCAGATACGAACTTGTGCTGTCTGCAGTGTTGTGAGTAATAAAGTCCTTTATCTCTGACCCAAGAGTCTCCACTTTGCCTAAAACTGTGTCAGACTAGATCGCAAGTAGGGTAAAATCCCTGAACCTTCACAGTGCTTGACACAAATAAACACAGTAGATGCACAGGAATTGTAAATATTAAATGAAGAGGCCAAATCACTACATATTACTGAACTCCATGATTTATCACGTAGATTTACAATTTTCCTTAGCAAAAGTATATGTGATAGTCTATACTTTGTGTTAGAGACAATTAAAACAAAAAATACTGATTATTTTAATATTTTCCATTTTGATACCTACCTTCTTCATTTCTATTAACGAGTCCCAATCTTGGGGTGTCTGGGTGGCTCGGTTGGTTAAGTGTCCAAAATTAATCTCAGCTGAGGTCATGATCTCACAGTTTGTGAGGTCCAGCCCGGTATAGAGAGCTCTGCTCTGACAACACAGAGCCTGCCTAGGATTCTTGCTCTCCCTCTCTATCTCTCTCACAATAAATAAATAAACTTTAAAAAAAAAGTAAAACACGGACACTGTGGGGTTTTCTTTTCCTGACATTGCTCTATTTTACCCTGACTGCAAAAAAAAAAAAAAAAAAAAAAAAAACCACATCAATGAGCCATTTGATGAAAATAATGGTATTAGATTTCACTTGGACAACCATGCTGAAATATTACGGTTGGATAGTATCCCGTTCTGTGTAACTACATTATTTAAATATAGTTAACAAAAAGTACTGCCGTAACTATCACAACCAGTGAACCAAATCACACCAACCACTTTTCCTAGCTTTCTCAAAACTGATGATGATGGAGAACTACAAGGCTCTTGAGTAAGATACCATGCAATATAAATTGTAACATAAAAAAAAAAAAAAAATAACTTAGGACAATAAACAGGAAAAGACAAAATCCCCAAACCTCCAAGAAAAAAAAAAATCAGGAAGAGATTTCCCTTTTCTCAAAATTCTAAAAATAAATTCACTCAAACCACTAAATTAGTCTAAACACCACTGACTCCTCCGAAGCCACAATTTAAATTTTCCCCCCACAAAACTCTTAACATGTTCCATCTTCCTTAACGTTATGCAAGTTACAATACGGCTTCTATTAAAGCAAACAACTCCCTCTGTATGAAGTGGCCATTTCTTTAAATCATTTTGAGACCCTGAGCTACCAAGAAACTAAACACTAGACCAACTGACCGTCTTTGATTCAGAACACCTGCTGCTGAGCAAGGCAATGACTCAACATTTCTGAGACTTTTCAGTTTCACTTTTAGAAGTCGCCACTGGTTCATAGTAAGGAAACTTGAAAATTTTAAGCAGCTAAGTTCTCTGCTCAAGTACAGAGGGAACCTACAGTAATTGGTGGAATGACAGCAATCAACATCTACTCTGACAGTGGTGACCTGACCTTGGGCTGCGTAAAGGTTGCCACTTACATAAATTTTCAGCTTGTTCCCGGCCAAAGGAGGTGCTGTTTTTCGAGACTCAATGAAAAGAAAATAACCTACATCATGAAAGAACCTGGTCAGGATCTTGCCACGAAAAAATCATTTTAAAGAAAAAGACTGCAAATGGCAAAGATGTGTCACTGATACGAATCATACACAAAATTTTGAAATTTCTAAATATATTATGGCCTTTACTTTTTATTCTTTATTCCCAGGTTAGTTAACATACAGTGTAGTCTTAGCTTCTGTTCATCTGTTGAGTTTCTCAAATTCCACGAGTGAAATTATATATCTGACCTCTGACTTGTTTCACTTAGTTTAATATCCTCCAGTTCTATCCATGTTGTTGAAAATGGCAAGATTTAATTCTTTTTCATTAATGAGTAGTATTCCTTTGTGTATATATTCCACATCTTCTTAATTCATTCATCACTTAATGCACTTTTGGACTCTTTCCATAATCTGGATATTGTTAATACCGTTGCTATAAACATTGGGATGCATGTGCCCCTTCGAATCCTTAATTTTGTATCCTTTGGATAAATTCATAGTAGTGCAGTTGGTGGGTTGTAGAGCAGTTCTATTTTTAATTTTTTGAGGAACCTCCACAGTGTTTTCCAGAAGAGTGGCTGCATCACATTGCATTCCCACCAATAGTGGAATAAGATTCCCCTTTCTCCACATCCCCGCCAACATCTGTTTCCTGAGTTCTTCATTTTAGCCATTCTGACAGGTGTAAGGTGGGATCTCATTGCGGTTTTGATGTGTATTTCCCTGATGATGATTGATGTTAAGCATCTTTTCATGAGTCTGTTTACGGTCTTTACTTTTTAAATATATTAATCATTAACAGAGCATTTTTTAATTTTAAATCTCTAGAACGTACTTATAAAAGTTACAATAAATATTATGCCTACGATTTTGTGATTTTTTTAGCTTATTTTAAATACTCTTCCCAAGAAACAACAAATACTAAATACAATTGTTTCTAGTGTACAAATACCAAACAAAATTGTTCAAAGAATCCATAGAATTTTACTTTTTTAAACCCTACATAAGAAACGTTACCAATAGTTAATGCATTCGTGAAAGTAACAGGCATGGTGGATTCCCGAACCTGGTAGCTTTTCCAGTCAAGAATATACCAAGGTAAGTCACTTTAATTTCCTCACCTAGAATAACAGGAATGTAATATACCTTTCTAGGAACCAGAGAAAGGTAACTTCTTACCAAATCCCCCCTATCATTTCATTTACATGGATCTATCAATTAAAGGATGCCACTTTTTGAGAGATAAGCATTTGTCCCTCTCTTTCATGATCGTGGAGGGAAAAGATAACTACCATAGCAAGTTTAAAATACTTTCTGAATTAAAACAATATAAAATAAAGTAGTTCTTCAGTTATAATAATGTTATCTGGATTTTCAGGATAGAATTCACTGGGGATGTTGACCATATAAACACACCAAAATGTCAGACTTCCAGTCTCACTAGCAAACTTGCTAACTAGCTGGTCTGGTTTTAGTCACACTGTATTCAGGAAACCCCATTTTCCTAACTTAATTTAACTTGAATTGTTTTTGTGATGTTGTTCTTTGGTTTGCTTCGCTTTTATGGGACAATGTACTGCTTAGTAACTCCAGTATTGGAGTTTATATGAAAATCAGATGTTCCTCACTTCCACAAAGAACAGAACGAGGTGACAAAACTAAATTAGGCAGAATTTAAATTAGTTTGAGAACTAAATTTTTGATGAGACTTACCAGACATGAAAATGGGTCATTGAGAAAATACTGGTTTTTTTTAAGTAGGGGGAGGCCACCAACAGTTGAATGGACTTGGAATCACCCAATTGCTTTTCCAAGCCTATGGTGGTGACATGGAGGTTCTTCAAAGAAATTAAGAGAGCGACTCTTTCTCAAGAACTAAGTGCGGAATGCAGTTCCAGACCACCAGAACTCTGCAGTGCTGGTGACCTTGACTCAGAGTCAGTGGGATGCACTAGGAAACCACAATTCTTGGCAGATACACATTTTATGTGCAAAGGCTTACCAGATGTGAAGTTCATATGATCTATGCTTTGCAATGGAACAAAAATGAATTTGCTGTGTAATCTGACAAGCCAGTTCATTCTGTGAACCAGCAGGGAAGACGCCTGCTCTAAAGCAAAGCTATGAAGTTTGAATTTGAGCAAAGAAACGTCTTCAACTCCACCCCACCTCCCACTAAAACCAATCTCCTATGCTTGTTAAACCTGAAATCCCACCAAGATTTATTTCTTTAAATTAAGAATTCCTGGGGTGCCTCGGTGGCTCAGTTTGTTAAGCGACTGACTCTTGATATCAGCTCAGGTCATGATCTCACAGTTGGTGAAATCAAGCCCCATGTTGGGCTCCTTACTGCCCGTGCGGAAACTGCTTGGCATCCTCTCTCTCTGTGCCTCCCCGCTTGTGTGTGCTTGCTCCCTCTCACTCTCCCTCTCCCTCTCAAAATAAATTAACTTTAAAAAAATTTAAAAATAAGAAAAAAGAATTCCATCCCTGTTAAAATGGAAATTCTCTTGGGAGACATAACCTGTTATCAGTTATTTATACTTCAGTGTAAATGAATTTCAAATCCTGTCTTGACAGCTGGTTTTGATAAAAAGAATACATGAAGCCTGGTTGTTCAGATTGTAAGAGAGGAAAAAAATCTTCAAGAGATAAAAGTTAATAAATGAGTAACTATCACTGCTATTTGTCTATTCATTCAACAATATTTATGAGCTCCTATTTTTCAGGCAGTGTGCTAAGTATTGAGGATACAAAGATGAGAAAGCATAGGTAAAGGCCTCAAAAAATGTAGGGTTTGGTGGAAAGACATCAAACATGCAGTTATCATAGAGGGGCAACGATGTTAATGAAGGTATGCACAAGGTGCAAGAGGAATTTCAGAGAAATAAATACATAAATCTGCCTGGCAGAGAGAAGATGGGAAAGTTTTCCAAGAAGAGGCAGAGTTTGACTTGTACCTTAAGTAGAATCAGGGATTTTACTTCTTGGGAAGATAAAAAGATAGGACCTGATTATTCCTGGAAACATCAAGGAGCAAGATGCACTCAGCAAAACAATATTCCTAAAGTAAAGGTGTCTGGAGTGAAGTACCTGTGGAGTATGGGAGGCGGTATCTTAGCTTGGACTCCCATAACAAAATACCATAGCCCAGCTGGTTTAAACCACAGGCATTCATTTTCCTCACGGTTTTGGAGACTGGAAGTCTGAGATCAGGATGCCAGAATATTCGGATTCTGGTGAGACCTCACTATCGGTGGGTGCCATCTTGCTGGCTATGTCTTCACTAGGCCTAGTCCGTGGGGAGCGGAGCGAGGGGGTGGGAGGGGGGTGAGTTCTCCAGTGTCTCTTCTCATAAGAACACTACTCCTATCATATCAGAGCTCCACCCTTCAGACACAATTCAGTTCATAGCAGGTGGCGAGAGAAATGAATGACAAGGATGGGGCGGGAACTTAGGAAACAAATCATGAAGGGCCTTGCAAATCAAGTAAAGAAGGATCCATTTTGTCTGTAAAGCTCCTTCTAGGATTCCAGAGGGATTTTGACACAGGGAGTGACATATTCTGGTTCACATTTTAGAAAGCTCACTATGGCTGCAAAAGGAAGAATGATGCATGGGAAATCAGACGGGCCAGAGAAAGGCAGTGAGGGCCTGATACACAACAGAGGGAGGAAGAATAGAGGTGAGAGATAGTCAGGAGTAAAAAGAGGCCAAGTTTGATTGATGATATCAGCGTGGAGAGAAGAAATGAGAATGACCCCAGACTCTGGCTTATGCATCTACTAGATTGCAATGTTCTTTCCTGAAAGAAAGAACTCGAGAGGAAAAACCCAGTTTGTTTGCTGGGGGATATAGGAGAGAAAATTAAAAGCTTATCAGTTTTCAGAAAACTTAGGAGTAAGTTTCATACGTGGCTTGTACATATGGAATTGTTTATTGGCAGGAGAGTATATGAACTCACAGTGTCCCAGGAGTAGAGTAATGGGAGATAAAACTGATGCTAAGCAGAGTGAATGGATATGGATCCCACTCTGGCTTACTATCTGCTTTTGAGTGCCAAAGGCTGAGATTTTCGTCCGTTAAAATCCTTTGTATTGAACTAAACTTAAACATGTAACAGTACGAGAGTAACTAAATAAATGCTGGTTCATTTATGTGACGGAGCACTACAGAGACATGATACTCATGTGTTCCAAGAATATTTAGGGACATAAAAAAAAAAAGAAAAAGCAAAATACGAAACTCTATAGTAAGCTAATTGTGTAAAAATATTTTTCACATAGAACTGTCAAAAATTGTTACCTCCAAGCAGGAGCATTACAAATATGTAATTTTTGTGTTGTTTTCTCATGTTTTCCAAATTCTTTATAAAGAACATATTGTTTAAAATCAGAAATAAACTTGTTTTTAAGCTTGTACATGTTTTTAGGCAAAGTTTGTATTTAAAAAATATACTCTCCCACCACTAGCAGAAACCTAATTATCCTCTACCAACCAGGAGATGTTAGGCTATGCTAAATAGCAATGATTTCCAAAACTTGTAGTGCCTTGTAACAATCAAAGTCTACTTTTTGCTCATATGCTATGTCCACTATGGGCTGGCTAGGGGTTCTGCTCCACACTCCTCATTTTAGGACCCATTCGGAGGAATACGATCACTTGTCATGGCAGAAATAAAGAGCTCTAAAGGGTCTCAAACTGGCAATTATATGTTCCAGGCCAGAAACACTAGTCAATCTCCATCAAACTCACTGGCCAGAATAAACAAGGGTCCAGGAGATGTAAACCTACCACGCACCTGAAATCTATTTATTAACAGAGCTAATAATGATCATACATAACTACAAATTCATCAGCCTCCCCCAAAAAATATGGAGCGATTTTTTTTTTTGAGAGAGAGAGAGAGCGCAAGCGAGCGAATGCATTCCCAGATATGTCACAGTGTAAAATATCTTCTTGTGAGTCACGTGAAAAAATGTTGAAAGGCATCGTGTGGGTGCCCCCAATTCAGCCACATCGATAGAAACATAACAATTTCCATACTAGGATTATATATATATAATCCTATATTCTTGGGCTACCGTGAATGATTGGGAAAACTTGTTCTTCCTCCACGGTATCGATTTCAAAGAATTAAGTCCAATTTTGACCTTTTCTTTAGTATAATGCTCTCTCAGTAATAAATGCAGTTAAGAAACAGCATGAAGTAACTTACATTGTTAACACCTTCTGACAGTATTAGTTTCTTTATTTTTTTATTTCTCCTAAAATAAAAAATTCAAGCTTCAAAATATTTCCCGTAATTAAACAGATCCTCACTCTATTGCTTTGTTAGAAATATGCACAATTCTTACATTAATTTAAATGGCATCCTTGACCAAGAGAATGGTAATAAAATTTTTTCACTTTGTATGGCTATTAAGTTCTAAAACATTATCATGAATGATTTGAAGGCTTACTTATGTTTTGATGTTTAAGGGAAGAATCCACATTTTGAAATTGCAACATACCTATTGTACGCAACTCTGGTCACAGACTTAATATTCCCAGTTTTCATTATTCCACTTTTTACCTTCAACTAAGAAAATACAAATTTGAAATATGTACACTCCATATGTTTGTTTATGGGGAAAGTACAATGTTTATCAATTTAATTTCAAATTTCTCATTTCCAAGATGAATTCTTCTTACTCTTACTTCCTGCCATCCATGGGAAATGTTTATAAATGCTCATGTAAATGCAAGAGCTTCGACCAATTTCAGTATTTTCAACCCTTCCCTCAAATACCTTGCCGTACTTTACCCTACCTACCCTTCATAGCCCTACCAGTTCCAAGGCCATCCTTTTGTTTCTACAGAGAAAATACTGGTTAAACCGCCAAGAATAACACAGTGCCTCATGGAGTACGGTCTTCTTTTACCTCCCAGATGGCTCCACTGCCACTTACTAGATATGCCAGAGAGGCTTCCTGAGGAAAAAAAGAGTCAACGGGAACTAACACAATCTACCATCCTGACATTCAAGAGAACCAAATAAAACATGACTCAGTGCGTTTAAAAGAACGGAAAATGAAAAGACCATCCTCAAAAATAAACCAGTGTGCAATTTTTTTACCATATAAAAGGAAGCTCTGGTGTGGAAAAATGATGAATATCCTGTATTTGTTAATTGAGAAAGCATTATATTCAGTTCAGTAACAGTAACTTGTTTAAAAGTGATGAGTCACAACATGCTGTTCCTTCCTGGCCTTATGCAGCGAGGTGTGGGGAAAAGAGGGTTATATGGCAGCTGGACCTTCCGCATCCCAGCAGGGCCTCTAAGACACTACAAGAACCTGAGCAAGAAAGCAAGTCCGGTAGGATTTCAGGATCTCCTCTATAACACCAGGGGGTGAGGAGATGAGTGAGCTGGAGGATCTTTTCCACTTCAAACTTGCTGCAGTCCTACTCTCTTAAACAATTTACTCTATTTATTCCATTAACTACAAGGTTAATAATTAGCTTCTTTAAATCAAAAAAAAATCATCTTTTGCCATTATTCCAAACTGGGTCTATATTGTGAATTTACTATAAATTAACATCTTGTAATCAAAATCATCATACCTATAACATTTCTATTACATTCAGAGAGTTCTAAAGATATGCACAGCATCATTCTGATCATTCTCTTTCCATGATAGTTTCTCTTTTTATGGCTATCAGACAAAAAGCAGAGCTTTGAAAATCCTCTTTTAAACAAATGAAAGCATTATAGAAATCCAACTAAATGCTTACAGTTTGGTTTTGAATCCTACAATGTGTAATTTCTTAAACTATTTTACATTGTTCTGCCCAACGTGAACACACACACACACACACACACACACACACACACACAATGATAGCAAATACATAGCAGTAAAATTTGGATCAAATCTGGATTATATGCCAACTAGGTGGTAAGAAACAAGTAGTACAGATATTCTTAAATGGTCGAGAGTTTGGGGAAATTTTACAGTTGGGCACTGGAATGGGTTTTATTCTTCTATTTGAATAAAACAACGCCCGGTATTCTAGAAATTGGCAATAATGTACTTCAAACTGAGTAAATAATGAAACTATCCTAGGAAAAAAACAACCCAAGAGAACTAGAAAACAGTCTAGTTTATAAATATTTTGGTTCACACCTTGGAAATGAGAACACTATGCTTTGTTTAAAACAGTACTTTTAAATCCTTGCTTATATAAGACTAGAGTGGAAAAGAGAATGAATTATAGGAGGTGACACTGTCATTAAATATTTATAAAAATTCTTGCAGAAAGGAGCCCTAACAGGGATGACAATATGCAAACTCGAGATAGTATTATTATTATTATTAAATTTCCCCCTACAATGCAAGACACTCATGATGTGGGAAACTCTCATAACTCATTGCTCACTCCGAAGTTGGTTGGTTACATTCTCTCAGAGAGATTTTCAATTTCAATTGTCTAAAGCAGAAACAGCTGCACTGGACTTCGTTCATGCTGGAAAACTGACATTTCTCTAGCAAGTGCCAAGTGCATTCTCAGAATTACAATATGTCAGACTTTATCCAAAAGGAGATACTCTTATTTTCCTACATCATCCAAATGTTGTTCATAAGAAATTGCAAACAAGATCCCTAAAGCCATATTAACCAGTATCCCAAAGGCACAATTATGGCTGTCCACATATTGCTTGGTCCAAAATATTCATTTCATAGCAGAAGTAATAAAGCAGGTACCAATATGACTTCTTATTCTTTCAAAAATTACAGGTGTTTTACAATATTGTCAGATTAACACTGAACATGATGCCTTCACAACTCCATGCCCTATATTGCTGGGAAGGTCAGAGGAAATATATTACTCAGAGCTAAAAGAACAAGTATTTTCAGAGCCGGTGGAGGGAAAGTTCCCAGAAAGAGGTAGAGTAGGAAGTGGTTTGCATGAATGAGGAAGAACAAATGGCCTGTTGGACATTATGCAACTCATTTCCATTTGTAACTACAGGAAGCCATGAGTATGGGCTCTTAAATTGGATTGGAAAAGCAGTTTCAGCTAAGTTCCCCACTAGCAAAAACTGAGAGAAACAGGAAACAGCCATGTCCAAAAGACAAGAAATTAGAAGAATGCCCAACTCCACAATCATTAGGGGCAAGCTAGAGGAAACAGGGTCGGGGGGAAATCCATATGGTAGTAAACACGAAACTACAAACACAAAGATGTGAACAAATATTCAATAAAAACTATCATCATGGAGGCAGACACAAAAACAGCAAATAACTAAAACCCACAGAAAGAGTTAATACAGTAAAAAGACAACTCAACTGGCTTAAATGTACTTAATATATTCAAAGGTACATGTGAGAATATTTGACTATGGATATTAATATATCAAGAGATACCTGAGAATAATTGAAAAAGAAAATAGTGAGATGGAAAATCGAGTGAAAGAATTTTACCAAGTTATAATGCAAAAAAGGACACCAATTTTATAAAATATTAAAAAAGGATTTTCGGAAGGAAAAATACTAAAAGACATATGAAGAAATAATGGAAGAAAAGCTTTCAGAACTAAATAAAGATCTGAATCTTCAGACTGAAAGTGTGTCACAAGTTACAAATTGCATAAATGGGAGCAATACTGATGAAATATCATAATTCAAAGGATAAAGAAAAAAATCCTAAGTGTTTTTATGGGGTGGGGGAGAGAAGAAATAGAGAGGATACTTATTTACTCTCTCAAAAAAAAATTACTAGGGGATAAACAAAACTAAGAGCTAGTGTAAGATGTATTTTTTTCAATTAACAGAATTTGCCACCTACCCCTAGCATTCCTCCAAAATAAACTTCAGTCTAAAATTGTTACTGGAAAAAAGTTAATAATGTGCTAGAAATAAATACAACCTCTCAAACAGGTAGCTGATGGGAAGTGGGAGATGCAGGGTGGTAAAGGCAATAGAAATCATGTACGTAGGATAAGTTATCTGAGGGAGGGGAACAGATACCAACTAGCTATTAGTAGGAAAATGTTTTAATTTATATATATATATATATATATATAAAATTATAAATATTATTATATAAACAGGAATATAATTTCCAGAGATAACTGGTAGGGGAAGAAAAGGAAACAAATTTAATTCCAAACAAAGAAAAAACAACAGTAATAATTACAATAAAAAACAAGAAAGCATAATAAGAACAGAAAACAAAGTAAAATGCAAAGAAAGAGTCCAAACATTTTAGCAATCATAAAACATTTAATGGGTCAAATTTGGTATTTAGAATTTAGAAATTTCAAATTGTAGGTGTTTTGTTTTGTTTTTTAAGTCCACCCACACGCTGCTTGTGAGAAGCCCACCTTGAACGCTTGTCGAATGCCAAGAATACATCATATCAAACTCACCTGTACTTCTTTGATAGGAGTACTAAGGTGACACTGGAAGAATACTATGCTCAAGAGATTTCAAAAATGAAAACAGATTAAATGTAAGCTTAATATAAAACTAAATACCTGCCCAATGGAGAGTAACACCTGATACCAACATGGTAGGTTGCTAGTGATGGTTTTTAGAATTCTGCAACTTCCAGTTAATTGGTTACTGTAATTTGGGTGACAGCATTGATGACCTGCAAATGAACATTCCCAATAAAGCAAAGCTAAGAAAGATCTCTGACTGAATGAACAAAAGACTTTGGATTTAAAAAGATCTCACCTGGATAAATAATGGGCCAACTGCCACAAGACAAAATTTAAAAGAAACACAAAAAAGTCCTGGGATCCAGAATCCAGACTGAAGAATGCTCAGCAGGAATCTGTTGGCTTCACAGCAGGAGGTCTGAATAGACTAAAATGTCTTAGCTAATGGTAAACTGAAGTCATGATTGTAAACTGGCTGCCAACAATTAGTTTGCTCTTGGGCTACACCCTTTCTATTCAGCAACCAATGGTCGGATAGAATCAAGCTTCAAATGTGTCTAGAGAAAGCTGACCAGACTGGAGATGTAACTGCAAACAACTGCAAAAAAGCAGTGTCAGGAATCTGACATTCTATTTTGTGAGAAATAAGCCCATCAACCCAATCAAAGGAGGGACACACAGCCCTGGAGCACAGTCAAGTGATGCTTTAATCAACATTGTTGCAAGAGTGGATGTCTGACAGACAGGTACACTCAGGGTAATTACAGCAGACAATTTATCTCCCAGCATGCAAGGTCCCTCCCCGGATTCCTCATTGGCTGAGTACTACAGAGGTGAAAGCCTTACCCAGGCATGGACTATGCCCATATAAGGCAAAAAGTAATCTGCTTGGAACAAGTCTATGTTCCCCGAGGTGATGGAGAGACTTCAGTTCTTTGGTGCATGCTCACTGCAAAGCCCATGAAAATATGCCCTAAAAGGGAGAGGGTAAGAAGAATCAGGAAGTACAATATCCAGGGGTTTGGGACTCCAATATGGGGGTAGGGGCAATTCATACATATTTCCACTAGGTTGTAAACCTACTGTTAACTAGACGGCACAGCTTTTATTTTTATTTCTGAAAATGAATCATCTCCCTTACTTCTCACTATTTGTCTTCAAATACTGGCAAAACTGCCACGTGGAAAAGAAATTAAGGTTCTCCCTGTCACTCCCAGAGTACGGAATTAGGACTCGTGCTTGGAAACTCCAGGAAGGAAGTTTTCAGTTTAATTTTAAGAAGTTTTTAATAAATGGCGATGCCCCTCAAACTGAAGATTTCCCATCACTAGATGAGTCTGAAATTGGACAGTATGCTCAGTAGGTATGTTACAGGGATAAGCATTATTGGTATCAACAATATTTATACTGAAAACAATTATTTTTAAGATAATTTCCAACCCTATGATTTATGTTGACTGAAGTGTATGTCTAAACTGAATCCTGCAGTTTGTGAGTTCGAGCCCCGCGTCGGGCTCTGTGCTGACAGCTCATTAGAGCCTGGAGCCTGCTTGGGATTCTGTGTCTCCCCCTCTCTCTGCCCTTCCCATGCTCATGCTCTGTCTCTCTCAATAATAAATAAAGAACATTAAAAAAAATTTTTTAAACTGAATCATTTATCCAAACTGTACCATGCTTCGAGAAGCAAGTTCTAGCCCCACCTCGTCTATGAAGCACATTGTGACAAAAACAGACAACACCTTCCACAGTGCCTACCACCAGCATTAGACCATTGAGAGCTCCATTACAGTTTTATTTTGCCTCTTAAAAGTTATACTTGAAATAGTCCATCTCCAAATGGTATCATAAGCAACCTGGAGTCATGATCAACTTCAATCTATTAGGTGCCCTGCTAGCTGCTGAAATTAAACTTGCTGACTCATCGCTTCTCTTGGCTTGGGCTGTTGTTGTTTCTGTCTTCATATAGCACACAGGCAATGTTTTTATAATAAGCAACATGTTGTTGTGAAAATAATGAAATACACAGTAATGCTTTCCTTGGGAGTTTCTGTATCTCCCCTCCCCCTTGATTTATCAAAATTCCTGCATTTTTCCATTGAAAACTTCCCAACTCCCTAATGAGAACCATGGTTACAAAAACTGAAACCCATTCTTATGGATTTTGCAGGTGATAAAATATTCCTTGTTCCTTTCCCCTTTTACCTTAAAACAGGTCGATAGATGGCTCTGAGAAAACAGAAATCCGAGAAGATTTTTAAGGGAAAAAAAAATCAAAACATGTAATTCTTTAGAGTCTAGAGTAATAAAGATGAGCAAAGTCTTGCACTCAAGAGAAGCAAGGCTACGTGTCCTCTTCACAGAGGTCTGGAAACAGTACAGCTCTGTGTAAGTGGATTGCTTAGGATACTGGCTTGGGTGAAATAGACCAGCATTTCAAAGAATTGGAAATCCCAAAACAATGAAAGAAACAACAGTAAAAAGCTTCTTCTGCAGCTCACTTGATAATAAATGCTCATCTCTGAAGATCGACCGTAAGAGGGGATGAAGTAGAAAGTGTACACACATTTATTTTTAAGTTCTTAGCATTTAAATTAGGTTTGAACATATAAGATTATCTTTGTTTCTCTACTCTTACTTATGCTGCTTTAGGGTCAAAGTTCAGAAACATAGCAAATTACTAGAAAGGAAATTTCGGATATGGCTTGGCAGCCATATCCAAGATGACGTAGAAACATTTAAAACGCACAAACTCATTGCATTACTCAGTGTTTAATAATGTAGTAAGTCTGGTCAAAAACTGTCCACTGTGAAATTACACTACCCAGCTAAACATTAAAAATATTTAGAGACATAAATAAGGAAACACAGATGCACAAAATGGCTCTAACTATCCTATTATCAGTAACTGGCCAGACATTCATTTATTTGATTTAAAATGAATTAAAGATAAAAAAATTCACACTTTTTCCCAGGGTTCTGACATGAATAGCCTTAAAATAATTGATTCTGATCTCCCAGTGCCTCCATAACTTCCCTCTGTCAGGCCTCAGTCAATTGAATTCAATTAATCATGTTTTTTTTTTCTTTTTTTGTTTTTTGGGCTTTTGTTTTGTTTTAACAGACTATGTACTAAGTCCAAATGCTTTGTAGAAACTTATGTATATTATATATGTGGCACTCACCACAGTTCTGAGAACATAGATCCAACTACGGATGCTACTAATAAACATTCAGACTAGTGGGTGTGGGGGCAATTAATACATAAATGCAAAGAAAACAACCTCCTTAAAAGACCCTACTGCAAGCAGCAATAAAATAGGATGAGGAGCTTTGTGATGTGACGTCCAAAGCATTCATGGGGAAATATGCTAAGACATTATGAGTCTTTGAGGACAGGAATCCTGTCTTATTTATTGCTACGTCACCAGGATCTAATTTAAACTATACAAAAGAACTAAAGACTATATTTGCTGAGTAGACGGATGAATGCAGATCTTATATAAATGCACCAAAATCTAGGCTGCAACAGTACAAAGGCACCTGGCTGAAAAGCAAATGGAAACTCCAACCTGGGGCTACACCTGCCCATTGAAATGACTATCTTTGAATTTTCACAAAGCTGTGATAATGGGCTACTATGGCCCTGAGCAAAGAGATCTGGGCAACTGCTGAATCCAGGAGCTCATCGCAAACCACCTCTAGCTGCAAAGACTTAAAGATACCCTCAATCCCATGAAACCATCACAGTGACCTTCTGGGACTGTGCCATCTGGCAAAGGACAGTCTTGCAGACACCAGATCAACACTCGCAGTCATAAGGTGTTGCTCTCAAAGGCCTCTGTTACTGCTGCCAGTGCACTGCCAGCTTCAGGAGACTCCACTCCCTGCGTCCACACTTTCCTCTCCCCTGGCCCAATGTGGACAATGGCCTAAATCCCAGGTTGTCCGGAGGATATTCTCATCGGAAGCAGTAAAACGTTTTCCAAAAGATAGATATCCAAGTCGCAAATGGGATAAAGCTTAGAAGTAGGGAGAATATATACTTAGCAAAAGAAATCTGAGTTAACTTGAGCACTTTTTATCTGCCAGGCACTGTGCTGAGGTGCTTCTTTGAATTATTCCATTTAACCTTCCTGACCACACCAGGAAGTAGGTCCTATGCTCCTCACTTGACAGACGGGTAAATTAAGCTTTACAAAGTTAAATACCAAGCACAAGGTCACACAGGTTGCTAGGTGTCAGGGATATGACTAGACAACACCCATGACCTCAGCTATGATATTCTATGCCCTCAATGTCTTACAGTACCGAATATTCTTTTGGCCTTCACGAGGGGTAATAAACTGATTTCCTGCTTTTACAAAAATATTTTTTGTCATTTTAGCCATATTTTACTATCCATAATTAGTGTCTTGTATTTAAAAGCACATATGGCACAATATGTACTTTATGAATTACAAGAACGTACATTAATTACGCTGTAATATCATTATCTCTCATTTGTATGGGAATTCAAAATTACAATTTCAAGTGTTTCCATCTACAAAGCATTAGGCATTCATTTTTGCATTATTGAAGTAACATACGTACATTAAAAAATAGACAAAACACAGAAAAGCAGAAAGAAAATATCTATCACTCTACCAACCAAACACAACTGTTAACGTTTTGAGAAACATGCAATTCAGAGTTCAAAAATGTAATTTCATTACTCATATAAGCCTGATTCCCCCACAAAACCCATAATTCAGAATCAGAAAAAAAAATGTTTTCAAGTGTTGAAAAATCCAATTTTTTATATAATTCCCACATGGAGGGCAAAGAAAATTTTGTTTAAGCCATCATGAAAATGTATTTACAATTTTCTTGAAATAAAAAGATCTGTTATTTCATTATTCCTCATTCGCTGCTGTCCATCTTCAGTGAACATTCAAAAAGCATGTTGATAGGAATTTTAGAAATGCATTCTATATTTCTCAGTAGACTAATTTCCTAAAGGATTCCCTCCCACATTAACTTAAGCTCTATATACAGATGTTCTACACTGCAATTCTTTACACGTCCCATGATGGTCTCGGATGGTGTTTCAGAATGTAAAATCATACAAAGAGCAAAATGAAAGACTTTAAAATCACACCTGCCCAGCTGTCCCTTACGGTAGGCTTTTCCAAGCTACTAGCTTTCAGGAAGCTGGTGGCAGGCTGAGATGAGAATCCTGGTTTCCCATTTCCTGGTCTAGAGCCTTCTTGGGAATAATAAGAGCGTCTATTGATTGAGTATATGACAGATAAATATTATCGTTATTACTACTTAAGTGGCAGTATAGAAATGACACATAGACAGTAGGTACCCACTTTGATCACACTACATACTACTCACCTGGTTCCTGCCATTAAACATACACAGACTTTGAATCAGGTTCCAGGTGCCTCCACTTCCCTGCAAGAATATGAACCCTGCCTTCTCTTTTCACCCCCGCTCCTTCCTCGTTCCAAAGAAACCCAAGTAGGAACTCTGCCTATACCATTCTAGTGGAGACAGTGACTGTGTCATCCCTGCTCCCCCCAGTTTTTATTTCACTCTTTCTCATTTCAAACCTTAGTCCAGAGGTGCTAGCTCACAAGTGACTGAACAGCAGGAGAACAGTCAAAGGAGCTATTGAATGGTGAAAAGGCAGGCTGCCCAAGGCAAAGGGAAGTTTCTCCAGAAAATGGTGGAATTGCCTACATTCTCAGGACCTTAAGTGTTTACCTTCTCCACAGTACCTCTCTCTGGGATAAACTCTCTCTTCTTGCCAAGATACCCTTCAAATCATATTCAACCCTTTCTAAAGACTGATATGTGGGAGCAGGTCAAGTGTCAGTCAAAAATGGTTAGAGAAGGGGCGCCTGGGTGGCTCAGTCGGTTAAGCAGCCTAACCGACTTCAGCTCAGGTCATGATCTCGCGGTCTGTGAGTTCAAGCCCCGCGTCGGGCTCTGTGCTGATGGCTCAGAGCCTGGAGCCTGCTTCCGATTCTGTGTCTCCCTCTCTCTCTGCCCCTCCCCTGCTCACGCTCTGTCTCTATGTCTCTCAAAAATAGATAAACGTTAAAAAAAAATAAAAAATAAAACCAAACTGGACCTTTCTTAAAAAAAAAATGGTTAGAGAAGAAACTAAGCCACACATCAGGCTTTGATGTTTCTAAATTTAAATCAGAACTATTTTTGTATCATGCATTTTTTTCACTTAAAGAAATTTACAGAATGTTATTTTTACATAATAAATTGAAGGGAGTTTTCTACTAAAAAAAAAAAAAAAAACTGCCAGTTGGCTATTTATAGACTTACTAAACTGAACTTAGCAACTTCTAAGAGTCCCCCTAGGATAGCCAAGCACAGGGTGGGCACTTGAACACTACTTGATGATTGGCTGAACACTTACAAAGAATGTTCCTGTCTTAATATCCTATCTAATTCTAGATACTGGACAACACAGGCCTAGACATACCACACGAAGTGAAATCAAATTCTCTCTCCCTGATAAAGTAGCAAAATACATATATAACTGGATTTAGAATTTTTGAAAATAATTCAAAAGTTGTTTCAATCACTGAATCACCTATGGACTTAAAAGTTATAAGAAAAATATGACACCTATATTCTGATGTTTGTATTTGCCCCAGAGTATAATAAAACATTTAAAAACTAAATTTCCAAAGAATAGTTTTCAAAGAACAACTTTCTAAAAGCTCAAACTTCACTAGAACTTCTTTTTACTTTGGATTAAAAAAAAATTATTGGTCCTTTTTTTTTAATTGCCATCAGTAACTGTAAAAACAAACAGTTAACAAATAGCATAACTTTGCAATCATGGCTTAATTGACCTAGATCAAAACAACACTAATCAAAACAAAAACTAAACACTGAATCAAACACAAGCAACTGGCAGGATTCCCAGAAGGTCACTAAACTTGGACCTGGAAAATTGTCAATGTTTCCTGAAATTTTCAAAGATAATCTCTGAGTTTTTTCATTAGTAAAAACCAAAATGCCAAAGAAACAGCAGAGAGAAAACACTAAACAGAATCGTTAGAAAAGACAAGCCTAGTTAAAAAAAAAAAAAAAAAAAAAAAAGAAAAAAAAGTCCTTTTCACAACTGACAGCTATAAATTTATTATCTTGGCATTGTGGACATATTGTTTTCAGTGGTTTTCATTTAGAAAATCTTTTGAATAAATAACTCTGAAAGCAAACTGGTTAAGTGGGGTGGGTAGGTCCGTAGCATTCCAAAAGCATTCTCTATCTTGGATTATGTGCCTTTGTCACATTATCTGATTTTTCAGAAGGCAAAGTAGTTGAATGAAAAATGTACTGAGTAGAACACAGGAAACCTGATTTGTTATCCGGTGCTACAACTAATTATATGTTAGCCTTTCGCCAAGAATGATGCCTCCAAGCGTCCGTTTCTTGGTTTATATTACACAAATTGTAATATCACTTAGCATTCTAAAAATTCTACGAGTACCTAGGAATGCCACGGATATTAATGTGTGATGTTACAGAACATTTTAAGAACATGATTACTCCTTTTCACAATATATTAACCAAACTGATTATTTTTTTAATCAGCTTGGGCATCCACAGGCTAAAAAACTGTCCTCAGGTGATACCAATGTTCGGTCAAGTTTGGGAACCGTTGGGTTAAAGCTGGGATTCTCAAAGTGTGGTCTTTGGCCAGCAGCAAAAGCATCTGGGAACTTTTAGAAATGGTATTCGAAATGTTGTATTATTTTCTGAGAAACTTGAAGTACTTCACTTATTATGAAACAAATTCTCCCACTATCTGACACAGAAAAGCCATCCGATGAACATAACCTATACTACGACTTTTTTCTTAGGATCCAATTTTCAGAGGTAAAAACAGAAAAGAGCGTTTCCATTTAAATCATTCATTAATTCCAAGATAAAATAACAGTCAATTCTTATTAAGCATTTACTATGAGTCAGGTACTATTTTAAAAACCTTATACATGCTAGCTCATTTACTCCACACAACAACTCTTTTGAGGTAGTACTGTTTCCCCAATTTTACTAATGAGGAAACAGAAGCAAAAAAAAGGTATATAACTTACCCAAGTTCAAACAATTAATAAGTGGCAGAGTCAGGATACAACTAACAAGTGGCTAGGCGGTCTGGCGGGAGAGTGTCCTCCACCAGAAGATGGAGAAGCAAGCAGGGGAACTGGGCCTCCATGGCTGATGCTCTGAGTGAGACTGGACCACATGCCAGAAATAAACACTTCTACTTTGTTTCTCACAAGAATGATAATGAATCCAGCTAAAGAATTACTACTGCATGTTAAGAAATATAATCCAAAGATAATAAATACGAAATAAAACATGTATCCACTCCAGTGATGTGTTTAACTCACAAGACTTTCAAGATTGGCCTTAATCGTAAAACCGACCACTTGGGAACAAAATAGGCCCCTCGAAACGAACTAAACGAATGCCAGGTAACTCTCATCAGAACCTTTCTCTAAGTGAGCCTGGTTGTGTAAATCAAGTGCAATTAAGCTAGCCTCTCTAAGACCGTCTCTGCTCCAGGCCTTAGGCCTCAAAGTAGAGAATCACAAAATCACCATCGGGCATTGCAGCATTGATCACTCCTAACTGTCACCTACCACAGTGGCTGCCACGTCCTGTCACTGCAAACTGCGACATCACAGGCTCTCTTAGTTCTTCAGACAAACTATCCAGGACACATAATTTCATTATTGGAAGTTTGAATTTTCTTCCACATGCCCTTCGTCTTCCCCATCAAGAGATGTGCTTCGATCTCTCCTCTCCCCGCCTTACAGCTACTTCTCATCTCAGAGTTAAACAGAACACCGTACTTCTTTGAAATTGTAATGACACTTACCAACATTAAATTGTAATTATATTCAATTTGACAACATTCCATTGTAATTTCAAAAGTATCCTAATAAAGACCTGATTTCGAGAATGAAGGAGTTACTATGATGCTTACCTGCTGGAATCTGCATTACAGTTTGGTCTTCCAGAACAAACATAAGATTGCTAATAGGCAGGTATTGTTAGACAGTTAGGCGTGAGGGAGGAGCAATAAAGCAGATGCTGGCCACACCCTCAGAGCCACCCCAAGGGTTATCATCCACACCTTCAGAGCCACCTCTAAGGGCTAAAAGAACTGGAAAGGCCTAGCCACAGAGCTGGCTCAAAAGCCACAAGGGACGTCTAAGAGCTGAGCGTGCGCACAAAAGGTGCAACTTGCCCATAAGTACCTTTAAAGTCACAAAGAAAGCTCTTTAGACACAGTAAGAGTATAACCTCTTGCATTCAAAAATGTAAGATAAAGGCACTTTAAGTAAAAAATCTAATATTCATTTTATCCCTGAAGTCAAAAGATAATCAAGATTAATTTCAAAGTACAGAATAATTTGGCATCCTTTTTGGAATGGATACCCTAGTTTTTCTTGAGAACTACTTGGTCCAGATCAGTTCCAATCAAATACCGTGCAAAGAACTGCTTTTTGTGTATGCGGTTTGAAGCATTTTGAAGTTACTGCAGTTCAGGAGGAAAAGGATTCTTAAATTACCTCACCTCCCCTGTTTGCCAGTTTAGGCCTGTCCTTGCTGTGTCCTCATTTTGCTTTCTCCGACATTGTCTTGAACAAACCTTGATGTAACTGGATAAGGTTTCATTCTATTCTCACTCACAAGAACTTAAACAGCAGGGGCGCCTGGGTGGCTCAGTCAGCTGAGCATCCAACTTTGGCTCAGGTCATAATCTCAAGGGTTTGGGAGTTCAAGCCCCAGCTTGGGCTCTGTTGTTGACAGCTCAGAGCCTGGAGCCTGCTTGGGATTCTGTCTTACTTTCTTTCTGCCCCTCCCCCACTCACTCATCTCTATCCCAAAAATAAACAAACATTAAAAAAAAAATTTTTTAAACTTAAGAAACACCAGATGGTACTTCTCAACTGGTTCTCTTGGATGCCACAGCATGCCACTTTTAGATGCTCTCTTGCCATTTGAATTTTCTTTTATAAGGAATGATACTGTGGAGTCCCAGAGTTTAAAACTATTTAAATGTGAATGTTAATAGATTACAAAATCCACCAGATGTTGAAATCTTTCACCACAGGTAGTGAATAAAGACTGGTTGATTTGAAGCTAATCAAGTAAAAAAATTCTAGAAAGTTCCATTAAAAACATGCACTAATAATACAAAGATAATTTGAAAATATTCCCATGTTCGCATTCTGGTAAAAAGCAAATGCTGTAAATTCTAAGGGTTAGTTTGACATGTGAATACAAAATCTGACTACCTTATCAACATATTTTTCATTTCGAAGTACTTGGGGATTTGGTTTTTTTGTTCTTAGTTTGAGTGCGGTGTGTGTATATTTCAAGCTAACAAATATTTACTATTTTGAACACTTTATTCTATTTCATTTAACTTTGACAAGAATGTGAGAATTAGAAGTATGTATTACTGTACTACCACAGTCCTCATCTTACAGATTAGGAAAGTGAGGCTCAGAGAAGTTAGGCAACTCTCCCAGAGCACAGGAAAGCAGAAGAGCACGTTTTGAACCTGAGACTTGGCCTCCAAAGGCTCCCGTTCCTAACCACTCCCTGTGTTTTCCCCAGTTCTCTAACCACAAGCTCAATACCTGTCCCTTAACAAGCCTGTATACCACAATCACAAACTGGCACAGCAAATACCAGCTTGGAAAATAAACATTCTCTGTACAGAAAGTCTTGCGACGGTTAGCACTGTGTTCACCACACCACGCATGCGCTGGGGCTGGACTCGCGCCTGTTCTGGCTTTTTATCCAACGTCAGATTTTCTAATCCATTTAAGCCTATTTGCAAAGTCATTCTATTTCTGTACTAATGACTTAGAAACAGCTGGAATTTTTTTAGCCAAAATTTTGAAATCTCAGATCTCTCTTAAAAGAGAAAAAGAAAAAAAAAAAAAAAAAACCACTTCAGATAATCCAGAGACCTGCAATACTGAATTCCCTTTCACTCTGGAGAATTAGCATAAATTCCTTAAGCCTCCAACTGCTTAGAGAAAAAAAAAAAAAAAAAAGTCCTGCCATGTACACTGATGACAGGGATGATCTGGAATCATGTCGCTGGGAGCCAAAGATTCATGTCATTACAACTAGAAGACTCCTATGTACATTTCTTCTTTGGCTTCATCTCTAAAAAAAAATAAAACTATTCTCCCCTAAAGTATGCAAATTCTTCTATGTCAAAATTGCTCAAGATGATAGCTAAGTCTCTACCCTTTATAGGATCCTCCAAAATCCCTAGTATGTATTTTTTTTAATACGAGTAACACCCTACCGATGCATACCTCAGATTTTCTGAAAAGCAGGGTTTCCTCCTCCTTCTGTGGAGGGGACTCTGCAGGTGCTTGTCCTTACCTTAACTGAGATAGTTCTCAGAAGTGAGCAAACACTAGCATCACCTGGGGGACTCACTGAAACACACAGAGCTAGGCCCTACTCTGAAAGCTCCAGTCTGAGCCCTAGAGTGTCCCTTCAAGGTCCCAGGTGATGCTTGAGCTGCTGCTCGCCAGAGACTACACTTCGAGAACCAGTGCTTCACCTCACTGGTTCGCAAACTATTCCACGTGGAAATCACCTCAGAAGACCTGCGCTTTCTTGTTTTTTGTTTTTTTTAATGTGGATGTCCCAAGACCCACTCCTAGAGACTCTGAGTGAATTGGCCTGGGGTCCTGCTCAAGCACCAAGTTTTTGAAGCTGCCGGAGCGTGCGGACAGCGCAGGAATCTTAAAGAGTCTCCGGGCAGCGCGTCCTGCGCGCTCGCCCACGCTCCCGGCGCGCCACGTGTGGACGCCGCCGCCCCTTCCAAAGGCTTAGGGGGTACCTCGCCGCACATCATTCGTTCTCGGGGTCAAACACCTGGAGGCAGAAATCAGCACCCAGCGAACCTCCCGGGATTCATTAATACTTTGCAAGACAAACCCTGACATCCCAGCCCTCCAGCCTGGGTGCAGGATTTATCTCAGTTCACCAACGGTTTCAGCGCGGGGAGAAACTGTACCCTCAAGACAACCAAAACGTCAAACTGCACCCCCCCTGGAGGGCCGGCCCGGAGAGGGGAGAGGGCAGTGTCACCTTACCTGGCGCGGCGTCCAGGGTCGGGGTGGCGGTCGCAGCCAGCTGCGTGTGGCACCAAGGGTTCGGGACGTCCCAGGCAGTGACCAGACCCAACCCGGGCAGAATCTGGGCTGAAGCGGGCTTGCAGCCCTCCGCCCGGTGCCCCGTCTCCCCGCAGCAACCAGTGCGAAGCGCCGCGGCTCTGAAGCCTGCTCTCAGCCCCCTGGAGGCGGAGCCCGGGAGATAAGGTTTGCGCTCCCCACCCGCCCCCTTTCCGGTGGGCAAGGCCAGAGGGTGGGTTTTGGATCGCGCTCTCCAAGTGCGAACTGCTAGTGGAACCCTGGTGGAAACACGCTCAGTTCAAATCCTGCCAGCACCAGAAAGCTCAGGACTGGAGGGGCCGACTGAGGGACTACCCGGGAAGCGGGCAAGGTAAAGGCAACGCAGAGGGTGAGCGGGCAAGCACCAGAGGGCGAGGACCTGGGGAGCCTCGCCTGCACAGATCAGAGGTGGCTGGCCGCCCTTGGCCCTTGAGAACGGCCTCCAGGGGGCGCCAGGGTTAGTCCCCCTGCTCCACCCGGCAGCTGACTGTTATACCTGCCTTTGACCTAAGGTACCAGAACACTTGAGGGGAGTTCACTTTCACATAGGTAGGCAGTTACCTTTGCGGACCTAGAAGTTACAGGAAGTCCTGGGTTAAGGTGACTGCCTTCATGACAATAAAGGAATACTCAGTAGCTCTGTCCATTACTAACAGAGCGCCAGAAAGTTCTTTAACTGTCCCATGTTTAAGAAGGCCAGTGTGCTCTGGCTCCCTCTACCCGCTCCTCGTCACTCTCCCCACTTCTCATTCTGCCTCCCCACTCCATATAGCCAGCTTGCCCTTATACACACCAGTGTGCATCGCTTCTCGGCCTTTTGGCTAAGATCAAGTGTATACACACCAGTGTGGTTTTCTCTCCCTACTTCATCTATCTCCAAAGCTCTATGCCAGACCTTATCAATAGTTGCCTGCTTCTCTTCATTCGGGTCCCAGATGCCTCTTCCAGAAAGTTCTTCCTGCATGCTGGAGCCAAATGGATTCCCACAACCATTCACATTCCCTAATCCCACTTTATTTTCAATACATTACTCACCACTCTTTGAAATGGTATTATTCATTCTTTTGTTTTGCATCCACCTCAAGGTAAGCTCTATGAGAGAGAATTGGTCTCATGCCTCACTTTACCTTCAGCATCTAGAGCAATACTTGGAACATAGTAGGTGCTCAGTAAATATCAATTGAATGAATATGTGAACTAATTTCTCCCCAAGGGAGAACGTTCACAAAGAAATGCCTTCCTTCAATAACTGAATCCTCCTAAATTCAGGTCAGATACAAACATCTTGGGAAATGCAGAAAATGATTATCCTCACTCATTCATTTATACATTCATGTTATAGTCCATTGGTATGCAAATATGTTTCTGCCTGGGTCATATCAATGAAAATATAATAATAACTTCTCAATATGGAGACATACATGGCAGCCATATATATATATGTGTATATATATGTGTGTGTGTATAGTAATTATAATATATATATATATATATATATATATAGTAATTATCTGGGGACATGTTCAGTGACTTCTTATATTCTCAAAGCATGACCTTTTGCTTTTCATGTGATAAATGGTTAAAAGCCTTCCATGTATTCCCACAGCTACATCTCCAACTCAGGTATCTTTCTCCAACTTTTAGCTGGACATCTTCACTTATATGGATGACAAGCACTTCAAACAAAATGTGGTCAAGCCTGAGTTTATTATCTTTCTGTTCTCCTCTTTTACAACCTGCTCCTCCTCTCTGCATTCCTTGCCTTCTTCAAAGTCACCACCAGTCATCCAATTGCTCAAGCGAGGACTTTGCTTCAGTCTTCACTCTAAAGTAAATGGGACTCCTGATTAAAACACTAATGTAGTTCTCCATTGCTCTTAAGCTCTGAATCCCTTAACATGTCTCCACGACTTTTCTCCACACTTAAGATTTGCCACTTCCTCTCCACCTCCTCACCCCTTTATCCTCTAAACACTAACCATACTTAACTTCCACTGCCTCAAACCCCCCATGCCCAGACCTCTAACCTTCAGAAACTCTGAAATAATTCATTTGTGTCATTTTAAGCTGCTAAGTTTTGAAGAATTCATTATGCAACAATAGAAAACTAACGCGGTGACCACAAGCCCAGATATTCTAGCGAAGTCTGAATTCTCTGAGCTATTTTCTCTAATATATTTTTAACATCTAATTAATATTATTTAAGTATTGTATTCTTCAGTAAATATTTTATTTATTGGGGTCCCTGGGTGGCTCAGTCAGTTAAGCATCTGACTTCGGCTCAGGTCATGATCTTGCAGTTGGTGAGTTCGAGCCTGGCATGCTGACAGCACAGAACCTGCTTCAGATCCTCAGACTCCCTGTCTTTCTGCCCCTCCCCAGCCCACTCTCTGTCTCTCTCAATAAATAAATAAACTTATAAAAATATTCTTTAATAATTATTTAATTTTATTTATTTAATAAACTTATTGAATATTTATTAAACACTATTTAAGATTTGCCCATAAATAATTAAATTTAAAAATTAGAAAAGGGAACATATTTGCCAAGTAAAATTTCCCAATTTTTGTTTTAGGACATTATTGTATCAAATCTATAATATAGCCTCTTCCTCCTTAGTAACTGCAAGCTTAGTCATAGACCCCAAAATCAGAACGGAAGAGATCAAAAGAATCCTTCATTTCCTTTACAGTCCCCTTTGTCTCATCTTGGCCCCATCCAAACCCGGAATATGGACATAGAAGGAACTGTGTTACAAAAAGATTGCCTATAATTGATATATTGCTCTCTTGGAAATGCCTTCTGCCCTGACTATTCAGGGCTTACTTCTGCTCAAGCTAATAATTCGTCTTGTTCTCCTGAAGGATAATCCCATATTATTGCATTTTAAATGTCAAATTTGCAACAGCTAAAACATATTTAACCAATCTACCACAGCTGAGCTGCACAGCTACAACTAAAAGTCAGTACCAATGAGAAGTGTCATATCTGTATTGCTCACCATTATATTCCCATGTGCACAATAAACAAATATTTACTGAATGAACAAATTGGCTAATGTGACAAGACCAAGGAAGAATAATATCAGTGTATATATACTGAATCCACTGATGTTGTTCCAGGCATCAGGCTAGGCTTCGTGAAGCTGTGAACAAAACAAGCCCCCGTCTTCCCTCAGAAGTAGCTGAAATCACCCTCAGCTAATGCACCATTCACAAAGGCAGCAGTTCTCAAAGGCTCTTTCTAGGATTGCAGGCAGGATCATCCCAAGCCAATCTTACCCTTTAAATCGAAGGCAGGCGTGAAGGGAGTGAGAAGCACAATAGGCAGCTGGACAAGGCAAGGGCGAATTACCTGATGGTCTTGGGAATGCACATCACGGAAACCCACTCTGGATGAGTTCCACAACAAAGGAATGTATTAAAAAGATAATGGCCACGGAAATGATAGGAAGCCTGGAGAATCAGGCTCAGACAAAGACAGACTGGGTCTGGCCAGGGTTTGTGCGGCAATTACTTCCCAACAGTCCTGTGAAGGAAACACGGCTTGAGAAAACAGACTGCATCTATTCTTCCTGCTCATGCAGCACTCTGCCCAAGACCCAGAGAGAGAGTCCAGTTAGCCTGGGTTACATGCCTGCTCCCTCTTCTAGGGATCTGACAGACCCGAAGCCAGTGGTGAGGAAACGTCTGACCTAGTACATCAGCTGACAAACAGGAACTAAGCATTATCTCACTGACCTGATCATAAAATCAGCTCTACCCAGCAACACTTCTTCAAATGTAGCGTGGACTTAAGTAGCTCCCGAAGTCATGAGGAAATTGCTTGACCAGGTGGCCAACCTCGAGGCAGTTCCCATGTGAGGAATGTCCGAGGTGCTGACTAGAGAGGCTTAGGTCACATGTTCTGTCCTTAGAGCCAGGAGTGGAGCCCTACCCAGAGCCCACAGACTAGAAGAGGGAGACTGTGTTTCTTCAGATAGAATCAGGGCTCTGTTAACTAGAAAAGAGGAAACAAACCAGAGAGAAGGGGACATTAAAAGCAACAGATGTTCACCACATTTACACCTGTTGCTGTTCAACCTCCAAATATGGTTTTTTCCCAAGTGAAGAGAACCCAAAACCTCATCCTACTACTACATGCAGCTCCAAATCCAAGATGTCCATTTTTCTTGGTCAGGTTTAGATGGTCCAGCAACCATGACTAAATGATCAAATTAACCAATATCAACATTGGAGACAGAGAACAAGTAACTTCAATAAAGACCCCCATTTGGTTAAAAGAGAGAGAGAGAGAATATACCACCACTCTTGTCAATATATCCTGCTAAACAGGAAGAGCCAAGACTGTTCCATGGAAGAGAGTAGGTGTCCCGGTCAGCGCACTGATAGCTACTAGTTCTCTTCCAGGAGCATCTCTTTTGACCACTGATCAAAGGACATTGTTGCCAAGGTTGAGGTCTATCTGAGAAGACAAGGTCCTTTAAACTCTAGGAGGCTTTTTTCCATTCCAGAGGCTAGAAACTAAAGGTCAGTACCTTGTCTAGTCATATCCTTGAATCTAAACATCTACTGAGGATTCCAGTTTCCGGGAAGTAGTTTCAGTGTTGTGACCATCTCCCTAGTCTCCATCTAAAGCAATTATTGACAGGGATGTGGGGAGAAGATTCTTGCCCAATCTGACCTTTGACTCCAAACAAGAGACAACTACATTTTTGCTGTAAATGTCATTATCCCCTCGACAATTAGACACTTTATAACAAGAGGTACATGCAAGGGTCCTGGAGAGTTAGCTTCTTATTCCCTTCTGTGGTTCCTACCTTCCTACTGTTGGTCCTACTAGCTTTATCCTTAGCCTGGGAAGTTGGCTTTTCCAACTATCCAAGGCCCCAGAGCCCCAGGCTTTATGCCATTTCATTTTACAGGCTGCATTCGGTGACTATAAAAAGGCTTTTCCCCCCCAATTTTCCCTGTTTTTGAAATGAGTTTTAGCCTAAGTGCCAGTTTCTTCTAGTGTCCTACCAAAATGTATCCCCAAAAACATCAATTCCTTCACATTTACCTTCTGTTTTTCTGAAAGACTCAAAAGATCTGAGTCCCAAGTTACTACAGGCTACAGTTTAACAACCTTTCCTCCTATTGCATAGTAATGGTGGCCAACTTCCTAACCCTGGATAGCATCTTTCCTACCTTCCATCCTCCTTTGCCTAGATAATTTTATATGTTAAGTATTGCGACTTGTAGCACCCTACTTCTGGCCCTAATTTCTGTATCAATTAGGGCTTCCTGGTTACAACCACAGAAACTGTTTCCAATCTACACAGAAAATGAATCCTTTGGAAATATATGAGTAGCTCACAGAAAGACTAGAAAACTACATTTAGGAAAAGAATAACCAGACATAACTACAGAGATAACAGGAACTATTTAGCATGTTTGAAAGGATACCGCTGGTGGTAGAAATGAGCTACATGTTTTCCCATTCATATATTAATCTACTCAATGTATAAGGATAGTGAATTTTATCGGCCTAGCTTAGGTCATCAACAAACTCCTTAGATTAGGAAAGAATAAGGCATCTAATTGTACTGGCCTACTAAAACTGCCTACCATGAGGAAGAAGAAATACACAAAGGAAATCAAGATTCCTGGTGCCATGAAAAGAAGGAATGAGTGCTGGGTGCGCAAAACAAAATAAAACAGCTACTATGGACAAAGGAAAGCTATGCCATTTCCTTAGGACTTTTTCAGTACCAACTATAGAGGCCACTTTCTATTCCTTTCAACCCTACATTCATGTATCATACACACACTTTGATGGTTAAATCCAAAGGGCTAATATACACTAACTGTATTCTAAGAAGGTATGGTGTAAAATACACTTACCATGGAAATAACTGGAAAATACTTCATAGCCCAAAGGTCCATGATTTTTCAGTAGTGATTCTAATGGTTCCTAGTTTGGGATCCCATGATAACATCACTGAACCACTCAATCCACAGAAGGAATCATCCATACAGATTGGTTTAGAGATGGACAAATGACCCAAATTAGGCCAGTCAGAGATCTCTGGAACTTTGGAAGGGAAGGAAAGACGAGTTTTTGTTGTTGTTGTTTTTCTTGGATTTTGAACCCTAGGGACCATGTAAGTCTGAATCTTCCTAGGAGAATCTAACTGGGAATGGAAACAACACAGACATCAACAGAACCACAGGAAGACAGAGTACAATCATCAGATATCAGCTGAATATCTACATCCAGCCATTACTGAACCTAGGCCTACTTCTGGATTTTTTCCCTTAAGTCAATAAATCCCTCTTTTTTTTAAACCAACTCAAATTGGGTTTCTGTTACTTTCAGTGAGAAGAGTCCTAAACTGAACTGAAAGAGCCTATAAAAAACAGAATGTCAGTATAAAATGATTTTGTGTCTATTACTAGGTATTTACCCAAAGGATACAAAAATGCTGACTAGAAGAGGCATATGTACCCCAATGTTCATAGCAGTGCTAACAACAATAGCCAAACTATGGAAAGAGCCCAAAAGTCCATTGAATGATGAATGGATAAAGTAGATGTGGTGTATAAATACACCTATTACTAGGCAATCAAAAAGAATGAAATCTTGCCATTTGCAACAATGTGGATGGAGCTAGAGTATATTATGCTAAGTGAAATAAGTTAGAGAAAGACAAATGTCATATGATTTCACTCACATGCAGAATTTAAGAAACACAACAGATGAGCATAGGGGAAGGGAAGAAAATATAAGATAAAAACAGAGAGGATAAAAAACCATAAGAGAACCTTAAATACAGAGAATAAACTGAGGGTTGCTGGAGGGGAGGTGGGTAGGGGGATGGGCTAAATGGGTGATGGGCATAAAGGGGGTCACTTGTTGGGATGAGCTCTGGATGTTGTATGTAAGTGATGAATTACTATATTCTACTCCTGAAACCAGTACTTACTATATGTTAACTAAATTTAATTAAAATTTAAAAAAATAAATTAGTTAATAAAGTCCATGTTTTGTTATCCATGAAAAAAACCATTTTGTGTCTTAAATACTTCTTAAGTTTATAACTTGAGATGCTTAATATTATAACTTGAGCTGGACATCAATAATGAATATTTTTATAAGTCCCTTTAAAACTCCAAGATCCTAGGGCACCTGGTTGACTTGGCAGTTAGGTGTCCAACTCTTGATTTATGCTCAGGTCAAGACCCCAGGATTGGTGAGACTGAGCCCTCCAGCAGGCTCTGAGCTGACAGTGTGGAGCCTGCCTGCGATTCTCTGTCTCCCTCTCTCTCTCTGCCCCTCTCCCGTTCTCTCTTTCTCTCTTTCTCTCTCTCTCTCTCTCTCAAAATAAATAAATAAATAAACATGTTTTAAAAGTGATGAAAATAAAAATCCAAAAGCCCAAGATAATTTGACTCATATTGTAATTTGGTTGGATGACCTACAATTATGATTTCTGAGGACAGGTTCTCAGATCAAAACGTGAGACAACTGAATTAGCAGGTAAAGTTGCAAAACAGTGCAAATACACTGAAAGTGCAGTCAGAAAGAATTAATTCTCCCATTTCATAGCTTCTCTTTTCCTCATTTCCGAGCCCCGAGTTCTTCTAGCCAAGAGAAAACTGAATGAATTCACATTCCCCAAGTTTTGGGTCACATTTCGTACATTTCTATCTTAGGGCTAAAAGGCAAATTCAACTTTCTAGATTTAAATAATAACAAAAATGAATAACTACCCTATTTCTAACCAGCTGTGGCAATGATCTCTTGTTAGATGCCTTTCTACAGAAACTCTTCAAAAGATGTTTCATTATGGTTGTTACTGTAAACATGGAAGAGGCAATTGGCCTTTGTGTTGAAGTCATTTATATACAGGCATCATCAAAAGTAAAAGGAAGATAAATTCTTTGGTGGTTAATCTATTTATTATTGAAATGGTGTGTCTAACGTGAAAGCACAGATTCAATACTGGTGTTCCTTTGAGTTCCGGTTAAAAATTGGAAATAGAGGGGCGCCTGGGTGGCTCAGTCAGTTACGCATCTGACTTTGGCTCCAGTCATGATCTCGTGGTTCATGAGTTGGAGTCCTGCCTCCCTCTCTCTCTGCCCCTCTCCCGCTGGTTTTCTCTCTCTCTCTCTCTCTCTCTCTCTCTCTCTCTCTGAAAAATAAATAAGCATTTTATTAAATGAGAAATAGAGCCCTGTCCACAAGGATTCCACAAGTACCTGAATTCCTTACAGACATGGTTACTAATGGGCTGGGAGAGATTTAAACAAAACAAAACAAAACAAAACAAAAAACAAAGCTCAATTCTCATTAACTTTGAAGTTGACAATGATAAATATCAAACTAATGTTTCAAGTTCCCATGGATGTGTGTGTATGCGTGTATATGTGGGGGTGGGGGGATGAGAAATATTTGAAGATATTGAAGTTGTTTAATAAATTTTTCTAAAAATTTTGTATTTTCTAACAATCCCAGTTCCTTAACTTTTCTTAAAGTTCATATTTCATTCCTCTGAGAGTTTGCTTAGCATCACCCTGAGATTGCTTCAAGGGTTGCATAAGACCCTGAATAATAAATAGTTCATAGAGGAAATTACTAGTGATGACCACTTGGAGAAGACATCCCACAGTGTGCCACCTGCTTTAAGAAAGACAATCCAGGGCATCTGGGTGTCTATCCAGTCAGTTAAGCATCTGACTCCTGATTGCAGCTGGTCATGATCTCATGGTTCATGAGTTGGATCCCCATGGCAGGCTCTGCGCTGACAGAATGGGGCCTGCTTGAGATTCTCTCTCTCTCTCTCTCTCTCTCTCTCTCTCTCTCTCTCTCCTTCCCCCCCGTCTTTCTGCCCCTCCCAAACTTACGCTCTCTCCCAATCTCAAAATAAATGAATTAATACATACATACATAAAAGGAGAGATAATCCTACAATGTTTGATTTCCTAATTCATGTTAATAATCCTTGATTTTTTTCTGTCATAATAAGTCATTTATTATCCAACTTGCATTTTCCCCCAGATAAATGACTCAGCACCCATTCCCTTATATTTCAATTCTGTTTAATTCCCAATACTTGGTTTTTATATAAGTCATTTTGACCATATTTAAGAGAGACTTACTTCATCATATGCCTTATGAAAACTTAGGCGGGTGAAATGAATCTGTGGTCCCTTCTCAGACCTACAGTGCTTGAACCTCTGTGGGACACGCAAGCCATAGTCATAATCAGACATTATAACCTGCATTTTGTTTTCCTACTTCTCATTTTCACTAAATCAGAGCTAATTGAACAAACCACATTCTAGATTCATTTCTCTCTTTTTCAATTCTGGGTATAAAACCTGTCTTTTCTAACCTTCTAGACTGATTATTGTTCTTAAAAGGGAGAATGTGTGTGTACTTAGTGTCTATATAGATTTTTGCCCCTGCCGAACTGCACAGAGCCCTGTAAAACTAATCTTTTCTTAAAGACATACATGCCTCTTTTTATTAAATGCTATCTCTAGAACTTGCCATCATAAATTAGGCCACCTGCCTGCATGACATCTTGTTGTAAAGGAACAGGGAGAGAAATATCTCCCTCTCGCTCTGCCAAGGTTTTTCCCTGGCCAAAAGCATAGTCGGGAAGCCTCAGTGAAGCAGCAAAGGGCGGGGACGAATGCCTTGGCTTGGCTGTATGCCCACCTTGCAGAAATGCCAAGTTATTCAAAAGAACAGGCCCTCTTCTGTAGCAGCCATCTGCGAGAATCCGTGTACAGGACAGATGTGGTTTTCCCCCTCAGTCCTTTCGGGAGCTCAACTTTGATAAAGACTTTGAGCCTGAAGTTGAGAAAGCCACAAGGTACCTGATTTAAAAAAAAAAAAAAGGGAAAACAACAAAGGTTTACAGAGAATCCCAGCCCAGCTCTCACCACAGCGGGGCTCTGGGAGACGTGATACACACACGGGACAATCATCATCGCTACACACCTGCTGCAAACGTGAACCGTGACAATTCTGAGAGGTCTGCTGGGCTCCGCTAGAAGACCCTCACCCAAGGTTCTCGTCTAGTGATCGATGAATTGTAAGGATGTTAGGATTATAGAGTCTTCCTATCAGTTTTTCTGATTATTTTTCCTAAAGAAAAAATTAAAGGACTCCGGAGTACTTTTAGGAGGGACTTTAGCCCATTAAATAGTTGCTGAATAAACACATGCAGTTCTCTCGATGCCAAGCAGCCTAAGACCAGGCTAAAATTAAAGCTAAGTCAGTGGCCTCATATCACTTTTCTACCCTATCTCGCCCTGCTTTTCTTTAAGGATCTGGAAAGTTTAGTCTGAGGATGACTCCAGGACTTCAGATCTACCCCCTTTATCTCTGGTGGATATAGGGATGTGGACAGAGATAGGAAATACTCATCTCATAAGCATCCATTGTGTTTTCCCTTCAAATACTAGTAGAATGAATCTGACTTCCTGCACTTTCATGTCTAGCGTCAGTAAAAGTTTCTTACTTAAAAGAAATATATTTTCCCTATGAATAGAAACAAATGAAAAGTTTTAGTGTCAAATTAGATCTTTAAAAACTTAACAAGCAAATGGTCAGAATCAGAATCAAGACATCACTTTTATGTAGTGCCAGAAGTAAAGCTTCAAAGAGGAAGAGATTCAAAACTATATCCTCCATGACAGAAATGAGTTTCGTACTAAGGAGAGGTAAAATCTGGACTTAACATTTTGAAGCCTAAATATCTATTATATTTTGAAGCCCAAATATCTATTTTCCCACTCCACCAACCAAATAACATTAAAATGAGGGTTTCGTGGCCCTTTTCAAGGGCAAAGCTATCTGCTTGTTAGTCTCACATGGGAGTGAAACTAACAGTGCTTCACCATTCAGGAGGTAAATATACTGATCAAATGATGGAGAACGAAGTGTGGGCAGGCTCAGTCGGAATTTATAATGTTAAGTCTAACCTCAGTCATTCAAAATACAAATACAAATAAATTCATGTAGATAGGCAAAGAAGCCCTAATCTCAGATTTATACAGAATCAGGTACAAACTTGGATGAATCTTACATTTCCCATACTATAGGGAGGTATTTTCCCATTACATACTTCTATTTACAATGACAGGAGTAAGTGAGTGCGATGAGATCTCACAACAGGATGCATCAAGAGCAGAAGCTGCAAGATTCAAAGCTGTATTGAAAGGAGAGAGAAAAATTGCAGAGCACCCCCCAGCAAATCCTTATTACCAGTAAGGTTGGACTTAATTACCACTATTTTATTATTGAACTTAAAATAGTTTAAGGCGGGGTAGGCTAGAGATTGTATTGCCAAAAGAAAATCTTTGTAGCTTTCTTGTGCCTCTGGTGGAGAAAGAACTTAGTTTGAGCTTTCTGGAAAGAAATTTGGCATTACGTATCAAAGGCCTTAAAATATTCATACCCTTTGACACAGTAATTTTGTTTTTAGGAAAATACCCAAATAGAATAATCAGAAAAGTAGGCAAAGATTTGTGCCCAAAGATATCAGTTAAAACATTACTTATAATGGGGAAAAAAAAAAAAAATACCCCCGAATTGTGGATTGGTTAAATGAGAGGTCAGGAAACATTTTCTATAAAAGCCCAAATAGGGGGCGACTGGGTGGCTCAGTTGATTGAGCGACCGACTTCAGCTCAGGTCATGATCTCGACAGTCGTGAGTTCGAGCCCCACGTCAGGCTCTGTGCTGATGGCTCAGAGCCTGGAGCCTGCTTCAGATTCTGTGTCTCCCACTCTCTCTGCCCTTCCCCTGCTCACACTCTGTCTCTATGTCTCTCAAAAATAAATAAACATTTTAAAAAAAAAAGCCCAAATAGGAAATATTTTAAGCTTTGGAGACCACAAGGTCTCTGTCACAACTACTACTCTGCATCGTTGGTGTGAAAACAGCAGAGACAATAGTAAGTAAGTGGGTGTGGCTGGGTTCCGATAAAACTTTATTAATGGACACTGAAATCTGAATTCATATAATTTTCAAATATCATGAAATATTATTGTTTTGATTCTGGTAAATATTTAAAAACATAAAAACTATCTTAGCTCATGGATTTTACAAAAACAGCTGACAGGCCAGATTTTCCAACCCCTGGATTAAATTATAATATCCTCATTAAAATTTTATGTTCATGTTTACTATCAGTCAAAATTAGACCATTTGGGAGGGAGGGGGAGAGGGTGGAAAAGGGAAAAAGGAGAGACTGGAAGATAATATGCTAAAAGATTTATCATAGCTATTTATCGATTGAGAGATTATGGGTGATATGGATCATTTTTTCTTCCATTCCTTACTTTGTATTTTTTTGGATTTCCCACAATAGGCATATGAAATTCCATGATTAAAATGATATTTTAAGAACAACCTTTTTGGCTGAAAGGATTCCTTTCTTTATCATTCTTTAAGCATTACTCAGAAACTTTGGACTTTCTGAAATTCTTGACAAAGCTCGTTTTTCAGCAATAACCTTTAAGCAACACTGTTTGTGTAAATAGAAACTCTCAATTCATTTATTTTTAAGGGCATATAATGTTTTAATTATATTAAATTTTTTAATTATTGTAAATTATATCAGATCTTATCCTCGAAGTCAGGGTGTCTCCGTATATTTTCCATTCCCCTCCCAGCCCTGTGCACCCTTCAGCTCTCCCTACCTACTCAGCACGGGCATGCTGCCCCATGCTGGCATCGTACCTCCCCTAACTACTTCCCTCTATCTGCATCTCCAATATAACTCCTCTAACCTCAGCACATTGCCATTCAGAGTCTACCTGCATGCACCCCATTCCTTCATCTCTTGCTCACCGGGTATTGGCTCCTGGTCAAGTTAACAAGCAACCTGTCACCTGCTGTGTCAGTGCTGGGGTGTACATGCTAGATAGCAGCTCACTCTGTAGGACCTCTAGAAATATCTGTATATTTATTTTTTTAAGTTTATTTATTTTGAGAGATAGAGACAGTGTGAGGGAGGGAGGGGCAGAGAGGGAAAGAGAGAGAGAGAGAAAGAGAGAGAGAGAATTCCAAACAGGCTCCACACAGTCAGCACATCACCAGACATGGGGCTCAAACCCACGAACTGTGAGATCATGACCTGAGCCGAAATCAAGAGCCGGATGCTTAACCGACTGAGCCACCCAGGCGCCCCTGTATTTATTTTAAAAGGGGGGTTGGAATCTTAATATCTTAACTCAATTGAATAATTAGCTGACGGACAAATTTCAGGCATCCGAGCCAGCATTTTCCAAGCATATTTCACAAATACTTGTCTTATGAGATATTGCAGGGGGAGAAAGAAGATCTGTGTTCAGATCATTTTGAGAGATGCTGCTTACAGCATTCCATTTTTGAGACTCACAATCCATAATATATATATTCATAAGTATAAAGGCTTTTAAAGGCTTAGCAAAGTTCAAAAGTAAAGGTAACCCATTTAACTTGTTTAATTCATTGTATCCCAAACTTATTTGTGGCTTCCCTCTGTATCGCCCCCTCCTTGCCTCTACCCTTTGTTTTAGTAGAAACACATAAATATCAAAAACATCCAGCAGGAGCAGTGTTCCCAAGGAACACTCTTGGGGATACCCTGACCTGGCCAATAGAAGAGCTGATTGGGAAAGTGGGTGGGGAAACTGATACGCTTAGCACCCCTCAAATCCTTCTGCATTGGCTGGTGATGGTCTCAGACTCTGAATCTGGCCCATTCTGGCCCAGGTTCCACCATATTGTCCTGGCCACTCTAGCACTGCTGCTATTTGCATCTCTCGTTGGACTACTGACAGCCTTCAACTCCCTCCTTCTCCACTTGCTGCTCCTCTTTCTATCAGTCTCTCTGACTCCTCGCTGCATGCGCTATCACTCTAGTGCATTCCCATCATTACTGAGGCCCACTCACCAACTGTGTATTTAAATTTAAATTAAAAGCACCATAGCTTTCCTTGGCTTCTGCCAAAACTTAGCATATGTTTTCAGTATCCATGAGACACACACAGCTGACATTTTTAGAAAATTACATTCCATTTGCAAAAACATATGTATCCAACTGTGATGAGATTAGATGTTCCCACATTTATTTTTCTAAGAATTGAGCACATCCAATATACAGTCTTCTCTGAATGCATCTTATTGTTTCTCTTTTGGCAATATCTTTCAAATATCCAATCGCCAGGGAATTAAGCATTAACCTTTAATTCAATTAATAGCTTCTTAGAAAAACATGTACTTTTTCCAAAAGCAAATTTCTACAGCCAGCCTGCAAAGGACACAGAATAAAATATTTCTGCAGGTTACAACAGCCTTCATAAAACCTATTATTTCAGATTGTAAATGCGTGCCCCATATAACTAGAGCTTAAAGAAATACATGGTCAGTTCAGCATTTACTGGTTTCCAGACCACATTATGGTATTCTGGATTTGTTCTGGGCATTTTCAGATAAGTCTCTTTATCAAGGGGGAAAAGTATTACGTTCTTTCTCACGATAACATTTGGATTCTAACCCAGCAGGAGTGACCCACTGCCACTCCACCACACACACACACACACACACACACACACACACACACACACAGCATGTTTCAAATTCAACCACATCGAAAAGGCAGAGAGTTTTAACCAAATAATGAGTCTGGTTTAACAGGAGAATATTATTTAGGAACCTAGGCATAAGCTGAATTATTTTTTATCCTCCCTCAAGAAATGACTCTAAACATGATAGAATGATTCTTCTGTAACCGCGGATTCAACTCAAAAGAAAGCCTCAGGTAGAAATAGTTCAATGAAAGTTGTCAGGTACTATTAAACATTATTACAAGCAATTTGGAACTTCAGTGAAGATTCTTTAGAAACTGGAAATGGAAGATAAATTTCTTCCCAAAGAAGCCTGTTTTTGGAGTACAATTTTGCCTTAAATAAGGAACGCAAATTTTCATTGTCTAAATGAACTCCTCTGTCTTTTGGTTTTCTTGAAATGTCCTTGCCTTTTTTTATGGAAAATAAAGAGTTAACTATAATTCCACTACAGGGGGCATCTCTCTTCTTGGAAGATGGGATGCTGCCAGATTCATGAATCATTTAATAAAGCCAAGTAGATCTTAAACAAAACAAAACAAAATAAAACATAATTCCACTACAAATCCAAAGATCTTCCAATGGCCTTCGAAGTTACAACCTTTCTGACCTCCTCTCCCACACTTTCCCTCCCACTTACTCTGCTTTTGTCATAATGTCACCCACTTGCATAAACCCAAAAGTGAGTGCCTCCTTCAGTTTTGTACCACAAGCATCACTCTTGCCTCACCCTATGCATGGCTCTAACCCAGAAGCTTACATGTAGTCAGGCAGATCAATCATTGTATTAGTCAGGTTAAACTCAGTTATGCTGCAGTAACAAACCAGTCCCAAATTCTGGTGGGCTTAACTCAACAAAGAATTATATCTTGTTCTCACCACAGGCAGGCCAGCGGGAACCACTGCTTTACCTAGGGAATTACTCAAGAAACAGAGTGATAGCAGCTTTATCATGTTCTATCCCACCTCTCTGGAACATGTGGTCTCTGGAACTCTCTGATCACTATACTGAAGGAAGAATGTAGACTTTACTCTGCCTCAGCCCAGGAATGACTCATGTCATTTCCTTCACATTTCATTATCCAGAACTGCAAGAGGACTGGGAAAGATAGGGAAGGAAGTAGAATATTTGATAAACTTTACTGTCTCTGCTATACAAACATATATAAATAACTACAAATGAATACAACAGATATGAATTTTAGTTATTAATGTATATGGTTCCTCAAACCTAGGCTCTTTCTTATCCCCAGGCTTTGAAATATAAGGCTTCTTCCGCATGGCATATTCACCACAAATGACCCCACCACCAGATCCTGCACTCGGCTGTTCCACCTTCAGGTCTTGGCTTAAACAGCATTTCTTCCGAGAATCCTTAAATAACCTTCCTTCCCTCAACCTAGACCCTCTTCTGTGTTCTCATTTGCTTTTGTCACAATAATAACAGCTAGCATTTATTTTCTACTCTCTACCAGGGACTGTTCTTAGCACTTTCCGTTTAATCTTCCCAATAAGCCAATGAGGTTGTACTGCAGCCCAAGCTCCCCAGAAAACAGAGCTTCAGACAAAAATGTATATGCTAGTCCTCCGTTCAGTGAGCAATCCCAGAGGCACTGGAGCCTAAGAAGAAGCCAAAGGGGCAGGAAGGAAAGGGAAGATGTATAAAGAACTGGCATACAGAGCTGGCCACAGGTTTGTGACATGCTCATAGGAATTCAAGAGATAATCAGAGGGGCAGAAAAGTACTACTGTCGGAAAAGTTCATCCCGTCTCCAAGTAGACTGGAGGCAGCCATTCTGCAGGCACTAGACCTCTTCTAGTAGCTGCAGCCTGGCTTCCTGCCCAAGAGAAGAAGACACACTGTTACAAGGACTGCTCCAGCCGGAAAACAAGGTGAAGACGTAGGTCTGGGGTGGTAGACAATCCCACGCCAAAAAACACGTGATTCAGGTAGTTGTGATTTATTTCAGCTTCCAGCTAAAGCAATTAATGGGCAGAAATATAGCAATTAGCAAGATTAACACAGCTAGAAAGTAACATAACCAGGATACGAACCCAGGAAAAGTGACCCCAGAACATGTGATCTCAACCACTACACTGCTACAGAATGCAAACTCCATGAAAGCAAGAAATGCTTTATCCCCAGCACCCAACACAAATATGAATCTGACGCATAGTAAATAAATATCTATTCAATGAATGAATGAGTTTAGTTTTAAATAAGTGATATTTCAGGGAGCTAAAGAGATCAATAGAAAAGGGAGATTTTATTTTATTGGGGTGCTGTGGAAGGTTCCACGGCAGAAGTGACATTGGCACTATATTTCTTAGAGATCTAGAAAAAAGTTTGACCCGGTAGCACAAAATTCATATTCAGAGACTGTAGTTTTACTGAAATGGAGGGCTGCAATAAGGGAACGGTAGAAAGTCAGTCTTAAAAAGTACATTGGTATCAAATCGCGGAAGCCTCACCATATTCAATCACAAGATGCTTAAGTCAGAGAGAAATTTAAAACCTGTACATTCCAAAAGAGATTTCCACTTGTAGCAATGCCCACAGCCAGGGAAGCCAAGAGCATGCCCCAGAGTATCTCCAAATCACGGTTCATTTAAGCCATGTTTTAGTCTGTACTCCAGGAACCCACCATTGTTCATTCTGTTCTAAGCGAAAGTTCCATTCTGTTGCTACCCACATCTCTACGGCTAAAGATGAAGCTGTGTTCTTGTTTTCTATCAGGAGGAATGGAAAACAGCTGTTTAACATTCTCTTTATAATATGCTTCATACAATTCAGGCAGTTATTTAAACATTTTCCTGATATTTGAGCATTCACCCAGCATAGAGCATAAGAGATACTATAAGAACTCTTAGAAGAAAGGGGCTCCTGGATACAAACCCAAGAAAGCTGGCCCCAGAACATGTCGTCTTAACCACCACACTGCTACAAGAATGCAAACTCCACGAAAGCAAGAAATGCCTTATCTGCGACTCCTGATTTTGGTAAACCATTCAACTCTTGATTTCAGCTCAGGTCATGATCTCACAGCTTATGAGTTTGAGCCCTACATCGGGCTCTGTGCTAACAAGCACAGAGCTTGCTTGGGATTCTCTCTCCTCTCTCTGCCCCTTCCCTTCTTCCTCTCTCTCTATCTCTCTCTTAAATAAATAAATAAATAAATAAATAAATAAATAAATAAATAAATAAATATTTTTTAAAAAGAAATCTTTGAAGAAAGAACAAATACTAACATTGGCTTTAGAAAGAGAAATGCTTGTACGTACACACACACTCACACACACACACACACACACACACACTCAAATTTTTTTAAAAATATATAAAGAATGAAATTATATTCCTTTATGGGAAACTTTATAATGTTTTCCTTGTGACACATGAAGCATTGTCTTTATGATAAATTAAGTCTCTCTGGAACTGATTATAACACACATGGGAAGCAAATTGCTGAAATAAATTTTTATTTAGCAACATGAACATTCCAAATAAATCCACAAAAGTTTCATAATGCTTCCATTTGAATTTGCATTTGCATTTGGTTAATGTCTCCATGCATCAGTAGGAGCAACATGAATAGAATAATCCACAAGTCACCCTTCTGCCACTGACTCCTAATCCCACCACTTGCCTTCAACTTAAGCATCTTATGCACCTTGGATGCCATCTCCTGGTTTTCTTTCTACTTCTATGGCTGCTGCTTCTCTGGTTCCTCGGAATGCTTATTAGTATCCCCCCAACCATTAAATGTCAGAAATTCCTCAAGAATCAAACCTAGACACTTTCTTCTTTTTCATCCTAAGCCATTTCCCTAGAAGATATTATTCATTAGACTCACAAAGTTATATCTGCCTCAAGACTTGGCTGCTAACATACAGCTGACCCTTGAACTAGGTAGGGAGTCAGGATGCCAACCTCCCACACACTTAAAAAATCTGTTCATAACTTTTGGCTCCCCCAACACTTATTGGCCAGAATCCTTACGAATAATATAAATAGCCGATTAATTATATTGTATATGTTATATGTACTATATACTATATTCTTATGATAAAGTAAGCTAGAATAAAGAAAATGTTAAGAAAGTCATAAGGAAGAGAAAATACATCTACAGTATTTTACTGTATTTATTGAAAAATATAAATAAAATATATACTATAAAAATATAAGTGGACCTACACAGTTCAAACCCATGTTGTTCAAAGGCCGTCTGTACATGTAACTCCTTGCCCATGTGACATTAACATCTAAATGCTTGCCTAGCACCTAGAACTCAACTTATCAAAAACTGAATTTGTGATACATGAACTCTCAACCTGCTCTATTGCTTTCCTTTCTCATCCCCTTCTCCTTTAACCCCTATGTCTAATCGAATATAATCTAATCACCAAGTCCTGTAAATATTGTCTCCTCAATATTTCTAATCTATACTTTTATCCTTCACCGTCACCATTTGCCTAGCAGAAGATACCTGAAATGGGATGTTGATTGGGGCTTTCTTGCTACCCAGGAACCATCAGTCATTGTTGATGAGGTCTTTTCCCTTCTCTACCCATAAAGAAGAAAGGTATCTCTTGCAATCCAGAAACTATAAAAGAATCACTCAGAGAACTGAGATGCTTCCACGAAGGAGAGACTGGCATCTCAGTCCACAGTGGATATCTGCTTACACAGATATCCACAAATCTCATGGATTTGCCCATCGTGCTTATTTGAGCAAGAGGAGAGGACAGTTGGAGTGAGATGGCAGGGCTGAGACAGGGCTGGCACTGAAGCAGTCCACAAGCAACTTGGAAAAATCAGCAATGTGTGGGTTTGCCATGGGTCAAGTGGATGTCCCACAACCCTTGATGGGGATCCCAGACAAAAGAGGCTCTGGCAGGGACTGCCAGGGCAGATGCTAAGTGGGGAGTTGGAAGAGGTAACAGAATGCATCCAAGTTCATGAAAAGCCAGAATTTGGATGCCTTTTGCATGTGCGTCACCAAAGGTTAGTCAGTGTTAGTCCAAAGGAAAAAAAAAAGGAACTAGTGGCTCAAGGACTGTAACAGAGCCAACCAAGAAAGAGACACTGTCCTTTTCCATTCTCTCCTCCCTACTCCACCTACCAGAACGGCCTGATCCAAGGACAAACAATTATACTCCCCACCCCCAGTGCAAAGTGGGTCTAAACTCTACTTCAAAAACACTTGTTACATAAACAAATGTGGGAGGTATCAGAATTCCAGGTCTCTGTACTTAAAAAAGACTCTGTATCTCATAGTTCCCGTATGTGACAGATCATGTCATCTTAATTCAGTGAATAGGGGGCCTGCTCCCATCTGCGACACTTAATTAGGCCTCTTTATGTGCTTCTGCCAGGTGCACAGGGTTGTTTTTTCTATTTTCACTCTACTTGCTGATGACATTTTAGGAAATAATCTTCTCCTAAATAATTGGAAAACATTAAATAAAATTATTTATGCTAGTTGAAGTCTTGTAGTGCAAAATTTTTGAGGTACAAAAATTAAATCCCATCTACCAATAAGAAGAAAAATTAAGCAAATACACATCAACTAAACTTTTATGAAAGACAAAAGCCTTATGAATTCTTTTTTAGCACTTACTGAAGGCTTTCTCCGAGTGAATTTAATAAAGCAATTTTATTCTGGGTAACCAAGCTTTTATAGGCCTGTTATCTAACAAATATGCCAACACAATTATGATTTATAGCTTCATTAATGCTGATGACAAATGACAGTGAACTTAGTCAATGCTATCTTAGGTCATGGTTATTCTTCCCATCAAAAGTCAAACTGAAAGTAAAATTTCCAACTCGGTAGAGAGAAATCAGCTCCATAAATATCATAAACATCTAATATAAAATTAGAAAATGTACCCTTTTTAGAAAGTACTGAACATTCTAGACCAGGACTCAGAAAAATGTAGCCCATGGACCAAATCCAGACTGCTGCCTGTGTTTGTGAATAAAATTTTATCAAGGACAACCCCAGTGATTTGTTTACATATTGTCCACAGGGGCTTTTGCACAAAAACAGCACGGTTGAGCAGTTGTGACAGAGACTGTATGGCATACGAAGGCTAAAATGTTTACTACCTGGCATCTTACAGAAAACTTCCTAACTCCTGCTCTAGCCGCAATGCGTTATCTCTAGTTATGCTGGAATGGCTGCTCTCCTTTGAAAGAAAAGTATCTGAGTACCTAAATCTTTCCTGGTAGGATTCATTTAGATAGGTAGGTAGGTAGGTAGGTAGGTAGGTAGATAATAGAATGATAGAATGATAGATAGGCAATAGAAAGATAGATGATAGATAGATAGATAGAAAGAAAATACATGATAGATAGATGGATAGGGAAGTTTCTACTTACATGTAATATTTTCATTCCTAGCCTCTAAAGGAAATGAAAAAAAAAAAAAGGACATTGAAAGCACTTCGCTAATCTCATTTTAAGAATCATTTTTATTCTTTAGATAATGTGTTTGACAAAGATTATCTACCTCAAACTGTGTTCAAGAAAAGGAAACAATTTCACCATTCTTTCCCTTTGTTCAGTTAACTAATAATAGCATGTATTGACTCAGTTGCATCAATATATTTTCCACTGCATACAGCTCAGGCTGAATGTATATAATTAACTTTAAAATCTGACTAACTTAAGCTTGACTTTAGTCTGAGGAACCTGTTATAAATATCTTCTTCAACTCCCCTTCCAAACAGGGATCTAAATTACTAATCCTGAGTCTCAACACAGCAGACATCACACACACACACACACGCGCACACACACACACATGTACACACACACACATTATCTTTCATATCACCTAAAACAAAAATGAATGTACTTTGACATTCAATATGATAATATTAACAGCCGATGGTCACTGAAACCTAACAACGTGCTAGGGCCGCAGAGACTGTCTAGCTCTTCATCTGACCTTCTTCCTCCTCCTCTAGGGACACACACAGCCTGAGGTCCAATTAACGGATTGTTCCTGCTCCCCAGAAGTCTCCGGTGCATGATCCTCCATGCTCTTTGCCTTCTCATTGATTCAAAGGAGATGAGCCCAGCAACCTGAAAAAAAACACTGTTAAAGAGGGGAGAGCCCCAAGATGGAAGAAACCTGGGTCCCCAAGCACAGTTTGGAGGAGAGCCCGCTGTCAGTCAAGACTCCCTGTTTTGGACTTTATGTGAGTGAGAAGCTAACCTCTGTAATTCTTGCTCTATTATACATTTGGTGACTTATTTGTCACCACAGGTAGCATAACTCCAACAGGTATTCTCATTTAATCAAAAAGTACTTTTATTATTACTGCTATGTATTTATAATGTCTACCATATACACTAGTAATTTTTATTAAGATCGGCACACTAATTTATAAAAATATGCCAACTCATGTAGATGTTTTACAAATGTGTAGCAGATTCTTAAAATGTCCTGAAACTCCTTGATCTTAGAAACCCGCAGACCATTTTTTATCACATTTTGGGTAAGTCATTTCAGATATTAAACATTTCATTAACACCAGAGAATACTGAATCGACTACAGATAAGCATGTGAACTCTGACAATGCCAATATTGGTTTGTGAATTCAGATGAGATGCGAAGTGGCTAATAAGGCACAGACTTATGTTTATTATACTCCTGAGAAATAAATGATATTTGTGCTAATTATACAAAGGCAAGAGAGATCTGACTCAAGTTATGATCTGTTAATTTCCGTAAGTTTTTTAAAATTCTGGTCGAAATTAAAGCGCTCCGGACATCTTTCATTTCTTGGAGCAGGAAATAAGAACTTTGTTCGAAGTGGCAAATTATGTCCTTTAAACCGCGATTTATTTCAAAACAATTCTGGATGCTTTGTGCCATTTACATTGCAGTTTTCTTGTGTATATTTTCTGTTTGGCAAGCGCAGAATTAAACAAGCCCCAGAAACTTTCATCTTCCTTTCCCCATAAGAATTCCTGGCTCCACTCTCCTCTGCCTTGAGCGTTAGATCCGTCTTATTCAGCTTATGAGAATAGGCTAGAGTAACCATGGGATGTTTGAAAAACGGTCAAATAACTGCCTGGGGGTTACGCTTAATGATCTCAAAAAGACTTTCGGCTGACATATCCCTAGGGAAAAGCCAGAAGGGAGTAGGAGGTAGGACAGTAGGCGCTGGAGATGGAAAGGAAAAGAAGCTCATTTTTATAAGAATGCCATTTTTTGTCCTCTCGTGCTTGCATTATGTGTTGCCCCTCAAGAAGTCTATAACCACGGCACCCCCGACATTCCCTGCAATGAGCCACACTCCTGATAACAGCCCGAGAGGCCTCCCTCTCCCATTCCCCTTCCCCCTCCTCCAGACATGCCTGATACAAACTACACACTTGTGCATGCATACGGCATGGTGCATTCTACAAAGCCTGTTCAAATCCGTTTTCACTGATCTCTAGAACAATGAGATCCTATTGCCTGTGGCTGAAGAGGAGCACAGTCATAGTCCAAATAAAGAAACAGCCTCAGGAATGGCAGCGGCTTCCCCACCTCACACCAACGCCTGCGAAGAACGGAACCTGCGCTAGAACCCTCCACGGACCTTGCTAAACACCTGAATACTTCCACCCCCCTGAACACCCTCTCTCTTGAAATAGTAATAAGATAGTCTCCTACTCCTTACATAAATTATGCTCATGCATGAGAATGAAGCCTGGCCCCGAGCTAGGAATCAGTGGGGCGGAAGGAGGCTGCCGTGGACTGGGGACTTGTGTGTTGCAGTGCCGGCTGCCACATCTTTGCCTGGGCCCCCTGCAGTTCCTGGAATCTCCGAAAGCAACGGCAGGGGCCGGGAGTGCCTTTCTCCTGGCAGCCAAGCAGCAGCCACTCCTTGCTGAGGCAGCCCTCATGAGAACCATCCTGTTCCTATTGCCAGATTTGATAACTCCATGGTCATGCAGGAAAAATACTGGAAATACTTAAAGGTGATTCACAAATCTCAGGTGCAGAATAAAGGCTGTGTTCATTTAATTGCTTTAAAATCTCAAAGGAGGTTCTTTTATGAGTCTTAGGTTATGCCTATTGAACAATACTCTCTGCGAGCAAGAGATGAACCACCAAAAGGTATTAGTAAGAGCATGGAGATGCCTCCTGTCCACCAAGATAGCCTTATATTTTGGCTGTATCAGTCAGATGAGAATTTCTCCTCCATCTCTAAGACCACCAACCTCCCCCAGTAATTAAATTAGTGTTTAATAGAAATGAAAGGAAACTAAGCCTGAGAAATCACTCGGTCCCTCAGATGTTCATCTGAACACACCTTCTCATCCCTCCATTTCCTTCTCTTTCTTCTCAGTCTTTCCCTCCCTCCCTCCTTTGTCGTACATGAATACAAACACACACAGATAACGTGGGCACCACCTTCCATTACATCCATCACCTTCCAAATAATCTACTCTCCATGACTTACCATCCAGGCATGCCTTCTATTTGCTTCACCACTTTTTCATTGATTCGGTGACTATTTATTCAGTGTCTAGTATGTACCAGGTACTTGTCTAGGTCAGCTAATCTCAATTCCACATACATTTCCTGTGGGGCTCATTTACAAATGTTCTTATTAATATCATTCACTCAACAGGTATTGAGTAAGCCCCAAACCAGCAAGAGATAAGTTTGAATAGGTGGCACAGAACCAGGCTATTATTGCTTTATTCTATTTCCTTCCGCGTGTCTCAACTCTTCTCCAAATTCCTGATATTTTACTGTGAATTCTTTGGACAGCTGGACACAGCTCGGTGTAGTTGCCACTCAATGGAGCCTCCAGTCTCCACAGAACTGAACCAGTCACAGGAAGAAGAAAAGCAAACAAGAGACTATCCCTGCCCTTAAAAGGCTCGCCAGTCCAGCAGGTGATTCTAGTAGGCTGAGTGGAGTGCAGACAGAGAAGCCCAATCAAAGACTGCAGGCATGGAAGCAAGCAGGGTAGGAACACTGGTAGCTTGCACATTGTGTGACCAGGCCAGGAATTTAATACACATGATCTTGCATTAGAAAAGATTTTATGATTGCCATTCTATATGTGAGGAAACTGAGGCTCAGAAGGGTGAAATAACTTACCTAAGTCTGTCTGACCATAAGGCAGGAATGTTCATTCCTTTACACCGGACTTTCCCACGGTCCTCGTAGTTCAACACCCCCGCCTTCCATATTTCTGCAGCTTTTATATCCCAGACACCCCCAGCTGGGGAGACTTCAGACTCAAGACCACAAACTGGCAGAAAGAAAGAAAATGGGAGCTCGTATATGTCTTTGAAGATAGTTACCTTTTAAAGGATAGTCATAATATCAAACAACAGTGACAAAGTTACAGTTTACAAAGTCATTTATCATTTAACGCACGCATGGTGAATGCTATGGTTGTATACTAAAAAGGATTTTTTTTTAAATAGTGTGATAGAGAAAAAATAAGAAACTTCACCCCCAACCACCATCAACATTATCATCACCAACCTAAACAAGCTCTATTCTTGAGCTCTAGAGTTCAAGAATACTTTCAGAATTTTATAAAAATAAAATGTCCAGTTCTGCTGCTATGTTTCCTCATCATGGGCCAAGAGAAAGCTTTACCAGTGCTCTATTAACTTATCTGCCTCCTTCTTTATCTCTGTTAACTTCCTGCTACAATCTGGAGTGGCACTTCCAGGGCCTAGGAGTTGAGTACTTGCCTCCAGATCTCAAATGGAAAAATTAAGAAATAAAAGAAGGGCCCAATCCTTGGGTCAATTGATCACGAACACAACGCGTGGGAGGCTGAGCACAGGTGTGAATCAGACGGCACCTAAACTTGGCAGATAAAGCCTATAAGTAAATAACTCCAATACTCCAAGAAAAGGTCAAGTGTCATAAGTGGATATGGGAGGAAAAATAATTGGGGAGTTCAAAAAGGAGAACTATTGAATTCTAGAAACTCTTAGGAAATCTCTAAAACTGAATAATTTCACTGTTGTTTTGGAAGATGACGTGAGTGGGTTTTTAGAATTGCTGTTTTCTAAGTGGTAAGTTTCCATTCTAAGTATTTTTGGAGGAATTCTAAAAGCCCTGGTGCCTTCAAATTACAGTTCCAGGCATGCCAAATAAGCAACTGTTGATTGGGGTCACACACAAAAAGTCTGTGTTCCCAGACTAGAGAAGCACTTCAGAAAGACTTAGTGTCGGTTACCATCAAGATTGTATTACAATTATAGGTAGCAGTGAAGATTTTGATGGAACCCTGAAAGAAAGAAGAAAAAAGCTGGAAAATTTTAAGCTGGAAAGACTAAACAAGACATTAGTTCCTATTGGGGGTTGGTGGTAAGTTTCATTTTAAAATAAGATTTTATCATCTCTTACATACGGTTTTTCCATAATAGAGAAAATAATTTTAGAACAAATATTCCCAGAGAAGAAAAGAAAATTACAAACAAAGGTACAAAGAATAGAGCCATATTTCTATTCTATTGTTCTATTCGTTATGAAACATGAGAAGAGCCCTGGATGCCAGATACATGGTATAAATGGTTCAAAGAGTGTCCAGCTTACGATGGGAAAAGCTCCTCTGTGGTCAGACCAGAATGCAGGGCCTCGCGCAGCGTGTAGACGTCTTCCAGATGCATTGATTATGTGCTGAATTAAGTAAACCAGATCCAGACACTTGTTTAGCTCACACAATTTTTAATAGAGGAGGGTTTCCCCAGAAATGTGTAGATTGGTTTTAATCATCTTGCATAAGAAGGCTATGCTCTGTACATAAGTTACCTGGATGATGGGTCATGTTCCTTCAACGAAAATGATCATTCCTTACACAGCAAGTAAGACTCCTCGCCATCCCAAACCATGCTGCAAACCTACCGCAGGGCGCTGAGTTAATGAACTCTGGTTCTTAAAAATTATTTGTGTCAACAATTCCCTCCATTACTATAAAAAAAAGAAGAAGAATATGCTGTATCCACTTACCAGGCTACATAAGAGCCTACTCATGTGACGTTTCCTCCCATGGCTTTCTCAGCAAGGATGTTGTTTTATGGATTAATCTTTCTTATTTAAAAAATGTTCCATGTAGGTCAGGAGAAACTTCTATGTCAATCAATTATAAAGTTAAACAATGTATTCTAACATTCATTGAATATGCTCAAAATTTTTGAAAAATAATTTAGCAATCTGTATAAAAGATCTTCAAAGATAAAAGACTTGAACCCAATAAAACCCTCCTTTTAAGTATCTGTCCCAGGGAATTCAGAATGTGCCTAAAGATTTACGTGCAAGGTTCTCAGTGTCATGTTTTTTACAAAAGTGAAAAAGAACAAAGTCCAACAAAGGACCATAGTCAAAAGATCATTATGAACCCATTTGTTGGAATAATATAGAGTCATTAAAACGTTTTTTGACAAATATTTAATCACGTGGAGAAATTCTCCTAATCCAAAGTTACAAGAAAAAAATAAAAAAGGAGAATAAAAACTCACTGGAAAGTCATCTCCAACTTCACAAATAAGTATAGGCATGAACCAAATGCATACTTGGGATATACCAAGATACTAAGTGTGAGAGAGCTCTATTATGAATAATTCTTATTTTCTTCTCCAACTTCCCTACATTTTACAAATATTTACAATGAACATGTACTATTTTTTTAAAGGAAGACATAGACCAAAATCATTTCTGTCAATGTTGCTCAGTGACAGAAACACAGGTATGACTGTTAGTAATGTGTGAGGGGACGACCACAAATAAGGAAAGAAAGCCAGTCTTCAAAGATGAATGAAAACCATAGAGAAAGGTGAGTAGCCATCTGTAGCAGGAACCAACGTTTTAAATAAAGAAGACTTGCTGAGGCGTGTGCCTTAACTCAGAAATTCCAATAAAAGAGATTTAGTCTCAGGAAGGCAGAACACGGACAAACACATACGCACGCATGCGTGCACACACAACACAAAAACCTCCTCAGCTAGGAGGAGAGAGAGAGAAACAGAGAGAGAGAGACACACACACACACACAGAGAGAGAGAGAGAGAGAGAGAGAGAGAGAGAGAGATCTCAAACAATAAAAAGAACAAGAGTGGCCATAATTCTTTAGCTTTCAATGGCAACCAGGTGTTCCAGGGATTGAACTCCACCAACCTGTTTATAGTCTGTCCAGAAGTTCCATTTTCTGGCTAAGATATGTCTACCCTACACTTTACCTACTCCAAAACACTCATCCTTCTCCATCATATGCCATGTTTTTCCAAGTTCTGGGTCTATGGTCACGTTTTTCCCTCCTCCCTTTCTCTTTGCCTTCAAACCAAGTCAGACTCACTTAGAGTGGCATCTGGTCATTAGAATTTTTCAAAGTTCCCAAGTGACTTGAAATGTGCAGCCAAACATGGGGAACCACTTATCTGGTCTCTGTTCATTTCGACTTTTGTGTCTGTCCTAGCACCACTCCTCACCCTCTCCCACAAATTGAATCAATAAATAGCAGGGACTTATCCATTCATTCACTCCTTCATCCAATGGATATTTACTATGAGCCTTTATGTTCCAGGCATTATTAATTTTTATATCTGACCTCCTTTGTCTCCTTCTTCTTGCCTGTTCAGCACCAAACATATAGCCTGGCACAGAATAAAAATCAATAAAATTGTGTTCTAGTTCACTGAAATCATCACTAGGGATTTCCAGCTCTTAATCATGATCCTCTTCAAGAGCGTCAATTAGATAAGGCATCAGACTCTTAACTTCTTTTTAACATTATACTAACTTCGTATATTTTAGATCTGGAAAAGATCTTAAAATTCAGTTGTCTCTAGGATACAACTCTAAGGACAGTGTTTGTTCTGAGCAGTCTACCTCACACAACACAAGGAATTCATACCTTTAAAATATAAGTACAATTCCTTCACAAAAGAATATATATATGGGAAGTAGAATCTTCTTATTTTTTTTTGGTTAGGATGACATAAAGGTAACACGTGCCAAAAAAGTGACATCTATTAAATTAGTGTAAAGTCTTCTCAAGTACTCACATGACATGGTATTTAACTGAAAACTCCTGAGGCTCCTTGTTCTCTTTTGAGTAAATCCAAGTGCTGTTCCCACTCTTTAAACCCTTCCTCCAGGGCCTTGCTCCCTCCCCTCCCAACCCCGCTCTCCTCCTCAGCCTGCCTTCTCCTAAAGGCATTATTTGTAATAAAGTTTGCTAATCTCCCAAACATGGTTTACTTACTCTTTTCTTCTTGTCATACACATTCTTCCCTTCTTGACTCTCATATGAAAAGGGAACAGCAATACTAATTTTTTTTTGGCCTTTCCCTAAGGCTTTCATACTGGCAGTTAATTAAATGTGGTTTTCCACTAGCTCAATCTGTTTCAGGAAACAGAAAAGTCAAAAAAGAGCAAAGTACTTAAAGTATCCCTTGATAAGTCCTAATTAACTGGCCAATCAGAAATCAGCCTACTGTTTAGGCTAATCACTATGCCAAGGTATGATTTCATGCAAAGTTTAAACAGGACATACTCAAAACAAGTTAGAGAAGAGGATATCTATAAAAGATGAATTGAGGAGAGGTCAGTTCAATTCAAAGGTGCATGCGTTTGAACACTCTGCTACCACCGAAGCTCAGTCTCACATACACATGCACACACACTAACATGTGCACACACACACACATGCACACACATACATGCACATGCCCATACACACAGAGGTACACAGATACTTGCACACATCTGTGTACATATACATGCAGATACATACATACTTGCAAAATACACATATAATACTAATACACGGCTGAACATACCCATACACACATATGCATATGTACACAGTGCACATGTATGCACACTCACATTTTACCTCCCAAACAAAACTCTAAGTTCAATGAGGCTGGTCCTCTACTTGTAAATTTCCACCGCACTTAGCACTGAACTGAGCCCATATGAAGTACTCAACAAATACAAGTTAACTCAAAATGTTTACATAATTTTCTACATTGGTATGTCTAAATTTACTGATCATTTGACCTTCTTTATATAACTTCATATCTTGCTTTTTCCAACTGAAAACTGTGAATAACCCTTTCTTTTCTCATAAAATTATAGGGATGTTTAAAGCTCATGATCTTTGAGTATATGCACTTTTGTAAAGGGGAACGCAAGTTTGATAAGGGTTCATAATCTCATAAAGTTCTATATAAAATAAGACTGAGGATGAAAGGAATGTTCATAGAGAGAGATGGAACAATCTCAAGAGCAGGAAGTTTAGATTTTCTTCTCTGAAAAGAGTAGCCTTGTTTCATTTGCTTTTTGGTGTTTATGTATTTAAAGACAATGCTGATTTGACTTTAGTGTTCCATGTTACAGTGTTCTTAGGGAAAGAATAAATAGAAAGTGGCAGAATTATTGAGGACATTTCAGGGCTGTGAGTGGATTTGCATGTTAACAGAAACCAAACATTACTCTCAGCTTGAGGCTTAAATACATGTGAGACATGACATTAAACCTGATCCACCACTACATCGAAGTGTTCCAAGGCTACTTGCTATACTTGAAGCAGAATGTTTTATCATAAAGCTGTATTTTTCAAACTCGTTTACATTGTGACCAGGCAGTGTGAAGAATAGTGCCCCCCTACAATGTCTATACCCTAATATTCAGACCTTGAATCTATGAGGCTAAATTCAGGACCTAAAATAAGCAACAAAGCATGCATCTTTACCCAACAAGCACTTAAAGGACTATCTTTTCTCTCCTAAGGTTATCTGAAAATTCGTGGCTCACAAATCTTTTAATAGTCTCCAACATCTAGATAAGCCCAATGTAGATGCTCAGTAAATATATCGGAATGAGCAAATGAATGAGCAAACAGATGAAAAGATGAACTTGGTTGACCTTGGCACATCTTTTAGATCAGGATTTTTCAACCACAGCACAATCGATATCTTGGGTGAGATAATCCTTTGTTGTAGGGGACTGTCTGTGCATTATAGATGCTTAGTAGCATCCCCGGCCTCTCACCACCAGATGCCAGTAGCACCCCTCACCAATAGTGAGAATCGAAAATGCCTCCCAATGGGGGTGGTGCAAAACTGCCTCTGGTTAAGAACCATCACTTTAGAACAAAGGTCCTCAACTATGGTTGCACATTGGAACAACTTAGACAGACTTTGAAACACCCAAGGCTTAGACCACACTTCAAGTTAATCAACTCAGATTCTTTAGGGCAGCATCTAGTCATTAGTAGTTTCCAAAAGCTCTCAAGTGATTTGCATATGCAGCCAAATGTTGAGAATCTCTTCTCTAGCTGCTCACTATTAAAACCGTGGTCTGTGGACCAGGAGCCAGGCATTACCTTTAAGCTTGGCAGAAATGCAGAATCTCAGGCTCTACCTCAGACTCAGACTCAAGTCAGAGTCCAGGCAGGAGACAGAAACCACACCAGTTATTTAAACAGTGAGAATTTCATATAAAGAATTGTTAACTAGAGACAAGATGAGGATGGCAGAGTGGCAAGACCCTGAGCTCTCCTCCTCCCACACACAAACCAGAACTACAACTACATGCAGAACAAGTATCTCTGACAACTGGAGATTAACAGAAAAGATTTCACACACAACCAAGGACATAAAGAAAACTCACACTGAAAAGGGCAGGAGAGGCAGAGACACAGTTGATCAGGACGCACCCTCCTGGAGCAGAAAACCTATAAATGACAGGGCTATCACAATCATAGAGGCCCTTCTTGACAACTGAGGGGTCTGAGCCCTACACTGGGTTCTCCAGCCCAGGGGACCTGCACAAAGAAGATGAGACCCCATAATGTCTGGCTTTAGAAAATGTCTTCTGTCCAGGAGAGCCAGAGAGCAGCAGGAAACCAAGACTTTGCTCTTCAAGGGCACATGTACAATGTCACTCACTCTAAGTCCCAGTGCAGAGGTACTTTGAAAAGTACCTAGGTTATACATGAAGGAAAATCATTGACAAACTTTAGGGCATATGCCAAAGGGGTAGGGACCTGTTAGAACATTCTCTGGGGATGGAAGGACTGGCAGGTATCTTTTTTTTTTTTTTACTCCCCTTCCATCTATCTGGCCTAGCACTAGTGGGAGACATACCTGACACTTTCCACATACTGTGCTAGCACCACTGGCCCTGCCCCAGAGTTCCCCTGCACACTCACCCTGTCCAACCTGCCTAATCCAGCCAGAGCCCTTCTCCAGCAGTTCCCTGCCCCATCACACCCAGAGGAAATAAATTAAATAAAGTCTAAATAAATACATAAAAAGATCAAGGAAACTAAGAGCTAGCTCTTTGAAAAGATAAGCAAAATTGATAAAACTTCAGGCAGATTTGTTAGGAAAAAAAGAGTGAGGGGGTGCTCCTGGGTCACTCAGTCAGGTAAGTGTCCAACTCTCGATTTTAGCTCAGGTCATGATCTCATGGTTCGTGAGTTCAAGCCCTGCATTGGGCTCTGTGCTGACAGTGCAGAACCTTCTTGGGATTCTCTCTCTTGCCCTCTCTCTCTGCCCCTCCCCAACTTGCTCTTTTTTTGTCTCTCTCTCTCAAAAATAAATAAATAAACTTAAAAAAGAAAAAGAAAAGAAAAGAGAGGACTCAAACAAACAAAATAAGAAAAGAAAGAGAAATTACAACCAATACCACCAAAATACAAAGGATCATAAGAGACCACTACAAATAATTATACGCCAACAAATAAGACAACCCAAAGGAAATATATAAATTCCCAGAAATATGCAATCTGCTAAAATTGATTAGGGAATAGAAAATCTGAATGAATTGATGACTATTAATAAAATTTAATCAGTATTCAAAAATTCCCAAAAAACGGAAGCTCAGAACCAGATGGCTTCACAGGTGAATTCTACCAAACATTTAAAGAGTTAATACCTATCCTTCTCAAACTATTTCAAAAAATGGATAAAGGAAGGAAGCCTCCCAAACTCATTCTATAAGATCAGGATTACCCGGATACCAAAACCAGACAAAAACACCACAAAAAAAGAAAATTACAGGCCAATATCCCTGATGAACACTGATGCAAAAATCCTCAATAAAATATTAGCAAACTGAATTGAACAACACTTTAGGAAAGGATCATACACCACAGTCAAGTGGGGTTCATTCCAGGGATGCAAAGATGGTTCAATATCTGGAAATCAATCAACATGATCCACCACTTCACAAAAAGAACGGTGAAAATCATAAATCACATGATCATCTCAATAGATGCAGAAAAAGCATTTGACAAAATTCAGTATTTGCAATAAACACTCATAAACGTCTGATATGACAAACTCACAGATAACATCACATTCAACAGTGAAAAGCTAAACAGTTTTCCTCTAAAATCAGGAACAAAACAAAGATTCTCATTCTCACCATTTTATTCAACCTAGTTTTGGAAGTCCAAGCCACCAGCAAGCAGGTAAGAAAAAGAAATACAGGCATCTAAAATGGAAAAGAAGTAAAACTGTCACTGTTTGTAGATGATGTGATACCATATGTAGAAAAACCCCCACCAAAAACTACTTGAACTAATAATTGAAATCAGTAAAATCACACAATACAAAATTAATATATAGATAATATAAAATAGATATAATCTATAGATACATATAATATAGATTAATATAATCTATATATTAATAGATTTGCATTTCTATGTACTAATAATGAACTACCAGAAAGAGAAATTAAGAAAACAATCCCAATTATAATTTATCAAAGAATATCTAAGAATCAATTTAACCAAGGAAATGAAAGACCTATGCTTTGAAAACTAGAAGATATAAATGAAAGAAATTGAAGATGACACAAATGAATGAAAATATATGCCATACTCATGGTTTGGAAGAATTATATTTTATATTGTTAAAATGTCCGTATTGCCTAAAGCAATCTACAGAATCAATACAATCCCTATCAAAATATCAAAGGCATTTTTCACAGAGCTAGAACGAGTAATCCAAAACTTTGTATGGAACCACAAAAAACCTGAATAAACAAAGCAATCCTGAAAAGGAAGAACAAAAGCTGGAGATAGGATACTCCTTGATTTCAAGGTATATTACAAAACTATAGTAATCAAAACAGTATGGTACTGGCACAAAAACAGACACATGGATCAATAGCATGGAATAGAGAGCCCAGAGAGAAACCCATGCTTACGTGGTCAACTATTTTGACAAAGGAGGCAAGAATATACAACGGGGAACAGACAATCTCCTTAATAAATGATGCTGGGAAACCTGGACAAGTACATGCAAAACAATGAAACTGAACCACTTTCTTACACCAAAATGAGTTTTGAGTTTATTTATGTATATGGTGTAAGAACAAAAAAACCTCACTAATTTGAAAAGATATTTGCATTCCTGTGTTCATCGCAGCATTATTTACAATAGCCAAGATATGGAAGTACCTACCAATAGATGAGTGGATAGATAAACTGTGGTATACACACACACACACACACACACACACACACAACGGAATATCACCCAGTCATAAAAATGGAATAAAATCTTGCCATTTGCAGCAACATGGATGGATCTAGGAGATATTATGCTAAGTGAAATAAATCAGACAGAAAAATACCATATGATTTCACTCAAATGCAGAATCTAAAAAACAAAATGAATGAACAAACAAAACAAAATAGAAACAAACCTATATATACAGAGAACAATCTGGAGACTACTAGAGGGGAAGGGCGTGTGAAAAGGGACAAAATAAGGGAAGATGAAAAGGTAGAAACTTCCAGTTATAAAATAGTTAAGTCACAGCGATGTAACATCTAGCATAGGAAATATAGTTCATATCGTGGGAACTTTGTACGATTTAGCTAGATTTAGTGGTGATCACTTCATAATGTATATAAATGTTGAAGCCCTGTGTTGTATACCTGAAACTAATATAATACTGTGTGTAAACTACACTTGAATTAAAAAAAAATTTAATTGTTCACTAAGTTATTAACCAGGTAATTGAAAGAGTAAAAATAAAGCTCAACTACATTAGGGAAGTAACAACTGCAGAAAGCAGCGGCCACCTTTAGGGTTAGGGAAATACAGGGAAAAGGCTGAAATCCCTGACAGGGGAGTTGCGTGGCCAGTGCTGGGGTCTTTGAAGGACATAATGAAGTTCAACTTGAGAGGGCTGGAAAAACGGAAAACTGCCACAGCAAAGACGCGCTGCCCCCAGATGGGAGAAGCATCGCTGAGGTGATGTTCACAGGGGCAGCAGGCAGACAATCCCTTCTCCCTCCTCCAGCCCTGCAGTCTCCCTCTAGTGCCCCAGCGGGAAAAGTCTAGCGTGGAGCCAGCTGGCAAAGCACAAATGTGGTTTGCAGAGTCCAGCCCCCGCAACGCCAAGGGGAACTAGAAGCGTGGGTTTGGAGTTGAGAGACAATAGTTTAACAACGGGTAGGAAACATCCACTGAAGCAGAATCTGCATTTTAGCAAAATCCTCCGGGGTTCCCATGCACGTCAAGGTGTAGGAAAATCCTGCTTCAGGATTCTAAACAAGTTACCTCAAGTTAGTCAGTAGCTTGGCAGCAACCCCTACTTGGAAATAATCACAACTCCCTCCCTAACGCCAATAGTATAAACCACTACTTTATTGTGGTTTATCGTCTTATATGTCAAGGGACAAAGAAATGAATTCAGGCTCTGTTTTCTCTTAAAAATTCATTATTTCCCTGTCTGCTTTTCCCCTTCTAATTCAAAGTATTACAAACAAAAGCAAGTCGGCATTCTTTTGTTTCTCAATACTTCCTTAAATGGCTACGTAAAATCCAAAAACTTCAAGTGTGCAATTAATATCATGACAACAAGAGCCCTCAAGGAGATTCTGGGTCCTTTAACTCACCAGGGGACCAGTAAGTCTGAGAACTGAGTATTACTTTCCCACACAGCCGCCTCGGCTTCTCTCAGAAAAAGCCCTGTTAGCCGGAGGCTGGAGTGTCTCCCTCCACTAGGCATCTGGCCAGTGAGCCTTGTTCACCACAAGAGATAACAGGTGGGAAAGATGGCGGCTCAGCGCCCACACAGGGGCACAGCTGAAGAAGAAAACTGGTCAGAAAACGTCCTTCTTCAGAGCATCAGCATGTTCTCCTTCGTGGCTTCACCTTGGCGTTCCCAAGGCAGGCGGGGTGGGGGGGGGGGGGGGTGAGGGGTGTCTATTTGTGAACGTTCCTGGTACGCTTCTGCCACCCAGTGGACGGTCTCTAACTCTTCTGCTTGGACTTCAACTGTAAAGTCTAGCATTTTGAATTTATTTAAAGCTTAAGTATAATAGTTCCTAAAAACTGCCAATATTTTTAATGAATGCATTATAAAGTTATTTAAAATGAAATATATTCACGCATGTGGGTAAGTGTAAACTACCTATGTATACATATTCAATTTTACATAAATGGAAATGTATAGTATGCTTTTATAATGAGAACACAGCTCATATGAAAGTGTGAATTAAAACAAAATGACTTTTTTGTTCAAATGTGGGAAGATTCTTCATAGGTTCAAAATACACTGAGGATCAGAGTTCCATACATATGTACATGCTCAGTTTTTACTTTCAAACATTTATAAATTTTCTTCAACTTTGGCATGAAGTAAAAAAAAATTAAGTAACAAAAAGTGTCAAATATTTTGATTCAGAGGTTCACATTTGTTATAGGCTTGCCAAAATAATTTTATTTTATGAGATTGTTTTGTTTGCATATAGGGTTATTTTTCTCACAAGTTTTATCAGCTATGGATTCTGAGATTTTTAAGTTCTTCAGGACAATCCATGTAATGTGAAATTTAGGGATTATTCTGAATGTGGATGAGCAAATTGATGTGTAAATATGCTGATAAAATATTATATGACATTCTTCAAAAAACAAGAAAAAAGTGTAACTCCTAATAATCATATATTTACTATATAGAAACTAGGCCAGATATCCTACATTAAAATGGAGGGAAATCTCAGTTTTAAATCATCGTATGAATTTATTAATGATTTTTGATAATGAAATAAAATATGAGATCATAGATAAAGAATCTTCTGAAAATTTCATATCCTTAGAAAACTCCGACTCGATTGCTAGCAAACCTATTATAAAATTCTGCTCTTGATTAAAAATAAAAAAACTATCACAGAAATTTAAGAATCATTAAGAAAGCTTTAAGATAGAGAAAACACAAGAAAGCTGACTATTCGATTTTTAAATTTCATTAAAATAAAAAGTTACATGACAATTTCCAAACAATTAGCTAATTATACAAAAATGCATTCAGGCATTAGAAACTATTATGAAAAAGGAGAAAGATTTTTATTGTGTTACATTTCAACTGAACTTGAACTATAACGGCTGAGATGCACCAGCTCCTTTTGGAATTTATCCTGGTTCATTGCAAAGTGCATATGGCAAAAACTGCATGTGGTGAGTCAAACTCAATTAAGATAAGACCATAAAATTGATTTGAAATGGCAATTTAGTTGAACCAGAACTGGACCCAAATTATTTTGTTACTCTACCAATCAAAATCATTCCAAACTCCTATCTTCACTTTACTAAACTAAATAAGGCTATCATTACAATTGCATTTTGATGTTGAATCGTACCAAAAGGCAAGATTAAATTAAGTAGCAATTCTCTGCTTCCTTTATGAGTTCGCTGCTGTGTGTGAGGACTTAACGTTTTTTGCCCTTTCAGTCAAAATGAAAAATCAATCAATAATCCACAGAACAAGAGTTTGTAAAGGGTTGAGAAACAATGCATATCTGATACATGGTTTGTAAATATTTTTTCCCATTCCATAGGTTCCATTTGTTTTGTTCTGTTTTGTTTTTGCTATGGAGTTGTAGAAGTTATATGTATGTATGTATGTATATAAAGGGGGTGTTGTTCAATGCTCTAAAGTTTAAGTTAAACTAAATGAATGTCCTTGTTGTCTCCATAGCTCTCCTTTTCCAGAATGTCATATGGTTGTAATCATGTAATATGCAACCTTTAAAGATTATCTTCTTTTTCTTAGCAATATGCATTTCTATGTCTTTTTTGTACCTTGATAGCTCATTTCTTCCTATCGCTAAATAATATTCTAGTGTCTGGATATACCACAGTTGATATATACATTTATCTACCAAGGTACTTCTTAGTGCTTCTAACTTTTGGTAACTATGAAGAAAGCTGCTGTAAGTATTCATGTGCAGATTTATATGTAGACATAAATTTTCCACTCGTGTAAAAATACTGAAGAGCACAATTGCTGAATCATATGAGCATGTTTAGTTCTCTAAGAAACTGCCAAATATCTATCAAGGAGGCTGCATCACTTTGCATTCTGATCACCTGTTGCTTTCCATCCTCACCAGCATTTGATGTTATGTGTTTTGGATTTTAGCCGTTCTGATAGGTATGTTGTGGGATCTCATTGTTTTAGTTTGCAATTTCCCAAATGACAAATGATATATGGTCATCTCCCTGTTTATCTTCTTTGGTAAAGGGTCTGTTCAGATCTTCTTCTCCTCTTTAAAATTGGATTGTTTGTTTTCTTACTGTTGAGTTGTAAGAGTTCTTTTTAAAGAAAACCAAAGCGGAAGGCATCACAATCCCAGACTTCACCTCTAATACAAAGCTGTAATCATCAAGACAGTATGGTATTGGCACAAAAAGAGACACATAGACCAATGGAATAGATTAGAGAACCCAGAATTGGACCCACAAATGTACAGCCATTATCTTCTGGAACTTTTACAGCTTTTCATTTTACCTCTAGATCTATCTCGAGTTAATTTTTATGAAGCTCTGTGTCTAGAATCTTTTTTTTTTCATATGTGGACATCCAATTGTTCCAGCACCATTTGTGGAAGAGATTATCCTTTCTCCATGGAATTGTATGTCGAGGATCAATTGACTTTATTTGTATGAGTCTATTTCTAGGTTCTCTACTCTGTTTCACTTATGTTTTTCTATTCTTTCATCAACGCCACATGGTCTTGATTACTATAGCTTTATAGTACATTTTTTTTTAAATTAATTAATTTATTTATTTGAGTAGGAGTGCCTGGGTGACTCAGTCAGTTAAGCGTCCAACTTGGGCTCAGGTCATGATCTCGCTGTTTGTGAGGTCGGGACCCGAGTTTAGGCTCTGTGCTGACAGCTCCTGTGTCTCCCTCTCTCTCTCTGCTCCTTCTCCATTTATTCTCTCTCTCTCTCTCTCAAAAATAAATATATGTTTAAAAAATTATTTATTTGAGTATAGTTGATGTTCTACAGTAAATCTTGAAGTTCAGATGTGTTAATCCTTCAACTTTGTTTTTCTCCTTCAATGTTTTACTAGCTATCCTGGGCCTTTAGCCTTTTTACATAAACATTAGCATTAGTTTATCAATAGCTACAAAATAATTTGCTAGATTTCCACCAGCCCTGCAATGGATCTACAGATCAATTTAGGAAAAACAGACAATTATATTGAGTTTCCCAATCCATGTATATGGAATATCTATTTATTTAAATCTTTTTTTGTTTTATTCATCACAGTTTTACAGTTTTCCTCATATAATTGTTAGATATATTTTGTTATACCTATTTTTCTTTTTTTTTGTACTAATGTAAATGGTACTGTGTTTTCAATTTCAAATTCCAATTGTTCATTGTTGATATATAGGAAAGTAATTGCCTTTTGTATATTAACCATGTATCTTGTAAACTTGTTATAACTTCTTATTAGTTCTGGGAATTGTTTTGTTATTCCCTGGGATTTTCTACATAGACAATCCTATCATCTCTAAACAGACATTTTAGTTTCTTCCTTCCTAAATGGTATACTTTTACTAGATTAGCGAGAACTTATAGCACAATGTTAAGTAGGAGTGGTGAGACATCCTTACCTTACTCCTGACCTAAGTGAGAAAGTATCTAATTTCTCACCACTGAGTATGATTTTAGCTGTAGATTTTTCATAGATTTTTTTTATCAAGTTAAAGATGTTCTCTTCTATTCTCAGTTTGCTGAGATTTTGATTTATTTTAATTAAATATGAGTATGTTTCAGCATTGAACTAGTAAAATCTGTCTTAAAGCATGGTGGGTAATATGATCTATTGTTTTTTTCTAACCTAAAACTTCTAAAATAATTGTATGTCCAATATACATTCTATTTTTAAATGAAGATAAAAAATGATCAATCCAAATAACTTCCAGTGGGTGTAGATAAGTAGCAACGGCATTTTCCAGTCTTGCATGAAAACTATATTTAAGCCAAATAACCCTCCAATTTTCTTGGTCAAAATCACTTCTTTAAACCATTATGTATACTAATGATTTTAAAATTTTGCCTATGACACTTAGCTATGTTTCCAGTTGCCTCAACACATATAATGATATTTTAAAACTATTATTATGTTCCCTCTAATTTTCTGGATGCAATCATAGGTGCCATGTGCAATAAACATCCAAAGGCAATTTTGTAATTTGTTTCATTGGCTCCGGATTGTTTATAGATACACTCTACCTTATGCCAAACTTCTCTTTGAGACAATATCTGGACTGTTTCTGTTATGGTAAACCAACATTTGGAAAAGAATATACCACCACATGGATGGCCAGATAGAAAACTTCATGTAAAATTCCCACAGTACTAACCACCAAGAAGAGCTCTCTAGAACAATAAACTACTTTTACATTTTATCTTCACAAAAGTAAATCATAAGTGTCCATAGAACACTTGAGAAATGCTTTACCACAGGTGTTAAATACATGAAAAAGATTACAGGGATGAAAGTATGGCACATTTTATTACAGTGAGCATAGGTTTCCAAAATTACTATCCTCAGGTTCCTGGCCACTGACTTATCTAGCAATCCGAAGAAGGCTCAACCTAGACTATTACCATCCATGAGATATCTAAGACCCCTTTGACCATATACTCATTTCTTGAATTTTCAGTCAACTGAACTCTTGTTGCAACTTTATAATACAGCCTAATCTCTCATAGATATCCAATATGGATCTCAGATATTTTCTAATTTTTAAGAAAGGGGGCATTAAAAACAAGTCAGAATGACAATATACATGGATAGAAAAATGACTGAGTATAGATCAAATTTACAATGAACTCGAGTTATGCAAAATGAACAAAACTTTGCACAAATGAAAAATAGTTTCTTTCATTCTCTACCCTTCAAAGTCATGTCAGTAAATTCCCCCAAAAACTTTCATATCTCAGAATTTCCTTCTAGTTATCCATTGTTTTGTTTATTCGCTTCAGCTTAAATCAGGTGAAACTTGAGATTACTTTTCACTGACCTTAAAACTTGGTTAGTAGGCCATCTGGCCTTAAAAACATGGGCAGGTCCCTGTATGTGAGCCAACATACATATTTTTACTTTGCTTAATATTCTGTCATATTGTCAAATAATTCTAATATTGGAAAAGAGTGGCCCAGAATAGTTAAGATATTTACCATGTTCTTTCATTGACTGTAATTTCTTTTTATTTGACTTCATAGGCAACTGGTTGGTATAACTCCAAAGGACAACTTAGTTTTTCTTATTTATGGCAACTTGAAAATTAAAGTCCTCAAAAAACAAGTATGATTTATAATGATGATAAAACGAGATGTTGGAAAATAGGAACAAGTTATACACAATGAAGTTATGGTTCTCTAAAGGTCATATAATGGCTTCTAAATGCCATTATTATGACTCAAAATGTGTCCTTTGAACAGCTGAACATTATGTTACAGTTAGGGTTTAAAAGTTGAGAGCTTTCTATTATTTTACCCTCGGTTAGGCCTCAGTTCTACACTGCATATTCTTCAGGGGTAAACATATCTCCAGACTTGCAAAAGGGCCAAATGGAAGTAAGTAAAATTCTAGTAACAAGTAAAAATATCTGGCTCAAACACTCAAGAGCTGTGTTAGTGTGAGCCAATTTTTTTGTTTTCATGACATTCATTTTGTATTATGAAAGCAATGTGAATGCTAAAAGAAAAAAAATACCTTGCACATGGTTGTTACCAAGCACAGACAGATTGCAAGGGGCCAAGTCTAATGGCAAGGGAGGCTGTGGCCACAATTCATGAAAGAGATGATGGTGAGTAGAACGAATGCAAGTCCACAGGTTTGGAGAACAGCAAACAGACTGGCGATGTATTTAACTTGTAGTATCAACAGGAACTGACTTTTAATTGGGTGAGGTAGGGAAAGGTCAAGTATTGTTCCCAGATGTCTGTCTTGGACAGTTATAAACAGGGTATCTTTCTGTGGGAGGTGAGCATAGGACATGAAATAGATTAGACAGTGGGATGGCAGAGCAATGAGAGTTAAAAGCAGTTGGTTTTGTTATGCATGTAGAAAACCCTTTTGTGCAATTGGAAGCTGGATATATGGTCTGAGGTAGAAGGAGAAATAATCTGAAAATAGTAATGGGGAGTGAGGGACACCATTCCACCCTTCACCCTGAATCTAGGCGGTTGGTTGTTAGGTGATTAATTCAAGATAGAACCAAGTTTTAATTAAGGAAAGGAGGTAAAGGAAGTCTTCAGAGAAGAAGTTGAGGATGTGGGGAGGTTGCTCTTATTAGAACTCTTTTGCTTCAGAACAGGTATGAATATAACATCATTTCACTAATATCTACCACAGAGGATTTGCTCTTTTGGAAATATCCAGCATAGTTTTGTAACATTAGTTTATGCAAAAAGATGGTATTCAATTTTTAAAAGGCAAACCAGAACCTCTTCTTAGAAATTCATCACCTTTGGGGCACCTGGGTGGCTCAGTCAAGTGAGCATCCAACTCTTGATTTCGGTTCAGGGAAGTGGAATCGAACCCCATGTCAGGCTCCAAGCCCAGTTCTTAAGATTCTCTTTCTCTACCTCTGCCCCTCTCCCCAACTTGTGTTCTCTCTCTCTCTCAAAAATAAAAACTAAAAATAAAACTTTTTAAAGTGTTATTTATTTATTTTTGAGAGAGAGAAATAGCACAAGCTGAGGAGGAGCAGAGAGAGAGAGACACAGAATCTGAAGCAGGCTCTAGGCTCCAAGCTGTTGGCACAGAGCCCAACGCAGGGCTAGAACCTATGAACCATGAGATCATGACCTGAACTGAAATCAGACACTTAACCGACTGAGTCACCCAGGCGCCCCCAAAAATAAAGTTTTTTTAAAAAAATTCATCATCGTAGAGCTTGAAGAAACCTTAAAAACCACATAACTCCTTGAAACAACTTGCATTCAAGGTCATATTATTAAAGTACAGATTTCTATACCATCATAAGTAAAAGAACAAAATAGTTTTCTTATTTTGCCATTAGAGATAAAAATAACTTCATCTTTTGGGCACCTGGGTGGCTCAGTCAGTTAAGCGGCCAACTCTTGATTTTGGCTCAGGTCATGATCTCACAGTTGGTGGGTTCAAGCCCCTCATCGGGCTTTGTGCTGACAGTGCAAAGCCTGCTTGCGTTTCTCTCTCTCTCCCCTACCCAACTCACATGCACGCACACTCTCTGTGTCTCTCTCAAAAATAAAGAAACTTAAAAAAAATTTTAAGTAAAATAAAAATTTGTGTGTAATCCTTGCGCAAGGACCATGCTAATCTTCTCTGTACAGCTCCAATTTTAGTATTTGTGCTGCTGAAGTGAGCACTGAACTGGCACTTTTTTAGTTGTGTTACCTTGAGCAATTCATTCGATCCTCAGATCTCCAGCTCCAAATATGGAAGTGAATTCGGTCATTTCCTAGATTCCGTTCAGCTAAAAATCTTTGAGTACACAAATGGAACAGGCACACAGAAACTTTCTGCTTGAGAACAGTGGCACAACAGGGAATTTCAGCTTGATAAATTTTAGGATGCTAAATTTGGATTTGAAAATTAGAAAATGATTTTATTTATTCCTCCAAATATTTAACTTGTATATTTATGTGTAAAATACTGTGACTCAGGTACACCAAATGGTTTCTGGTAAAGATAAAAAAAAAAAAAAGACAGAAAGAAATACAGAAAGATAGAAATGCGTAAAGATATGTCATAAGTGTTAATGACATATAATTTTAAAATAATAAAATTATCATCCTCCTCCAGCCCAGCTAAATCTGATAATGCATACTTTGGTTCATATATTTAATATATTGAGGAAGGTCACTTATAATCTCTGTATATAGACAAATATGAGGAGATAGTATTTTAGTTCCCAAAAGAAACATTTCATATTTTTATATTCCATGAAACCATATTTTACATGGCTTAATATTTTCTGATTAGACTTTCATCTTCAATAATACCTAATTTCTCAGTTCTAATGTGGGCTTCACTTAATTATTCCTATGAAAATTTTCCCTCAGAATGTCCCCTAATCCTGAACTTTCTTTAAACTCCTCTTAAACTGGGTAATATACGTTTTACCTTAACATTACTGAATGTGTTCCTAAAATAAGAAGAGTAGAGCTTGGAGCTTTCCGTTCATATTAACTCAGATTTCCCCTGTGGTTAAGAGCTCTCCTTGCTCTCCCCCCAAAAAATCCAAATATTGTTTTAACTTTACTTGCAATCTTGTATATTTCCACTTTGTAAGCTATTTTCTAAAATATGAATTGAAGTAATAGGAAAATTAAACAAGTCTGGCCAGCTTAGCATTTTCCGTATTTAGTTGTTATATTTTGTCCCTCACAACAAGACTCCACATAAGGTAAAGAAAAGACAGTAAATGTCAGAAAGATTATAGACCCGCCAAAGTGTGCAGGAAGCCAACATGAATATGAGGAAATTCATGAACAAATCTGCCCAAATGTGTTTATAAATGATTAAATTTATGGATAAAATGATATGATTCTGGAATTTGCTTGAAAATAATCAGGGAGGAGGTGGGGATAGGGAGTGGGGAACAGAGTACAGATTAAAACAATACTACAGGTCATAGGATGGTAATTGTTTAAGATGGGGGATGGGTACATGGGGTCTGTTATATGATCCTTTCAAATTTTGTGTATGTTTAAATTTTTGTAGAAAAAATATTAGTCTGTTAACAGTAAATGCTCAATTTATAAATACACTAAACATTTTTTATCCTGAAATATCTTTTTAAAAAAACAAACTACAGTAAATTATTCATTCATTAAATATAAATGTTTAATAAAGTAATCATAGATTTTTTATACACTAAATTCCTTTATCAAATAATGTACTAATCTTAAAATGTGCTGATGATGTTTTGGAGTGCATTCATCAGACATAAGCTATTAGTTTTCATTCCACATTTTTTTCTTCTTAATTCCTAGAGAATTATGCAAACAGGTTTTGGCTTCCCATTACTTTCTTATTATTCCAAAACACACTGAGCTAAAGTGAACAGACCAGGGTACAATTATTCAGTTCTATACTTGATTGGTGATTGATAAGTACTGGACCCAAAACTGTTCCATGGGCTAATTGATTGGTGAATATTCAATCCATACAGATGCTCAAAATTAATTTGCTGCATCAGGACCCCCCCCCCCCCCCGATGCTTTATTCACTCAGTCAGCATCTATCAAATACTCTCTCTTCTTTTTTTAACCTTAACCAATTCATTCCAATAAATTTATTTTGAGCACCTATATTGCGAAGACCACAGTTTTACCCTAGGAATTATACTAAGGTCATTTGCTGCTCATAGAAAAGGACTCATAGAAAAGCACATGGGAAACTACAAGACAAAGTAGAATAAGTACAATGCTATTGTGGGCTGAACAATGGCTCATTCAAAATGCTTACATCTTAGTCCCCCAAACCTGTAAATATGTTACCTTACATAATAAAATGTACTTTGAAGGTGAGATTAAATTTAGGATTTTGAGATGAAGAGATTATCTGGATTATCCAGGTTAACACACTGTAATAAAAAGGTCATTATAAGTGAGACGAATACAAGAATGTCAGAGTCAGAGATTTGAAGATGCTATGCTGTTGGCTTTGAAGACGGAAGGATTCACAAGGCAAAGAATGCAGGTGACTTCTGGAAACAGGCAAAGGCAAGGAAACAGATTCATTCATAGATCCTCCAGAAAGAACACAATCCTGCCAATGCTTTGGTCTTAGCCTCATAAGATGCATTTTGGAGTCCTGACCTCCAGAAACTTGAGACCTTCAGAACTTAATTTATGTTCCTGTAAGCCACTTTGTGTTTTTAAGCCACTAAGTTTGGGGGTAATTTGTTACAGCAGCAAAAGGAAACATACAGATAGGAACAAGATTACTTCTGGCTAGAGACATCAGGAATAGTTTTCTGGAGGAGATTAAATGGAAATATAACAGAGGTCTCACTTCTGCATCCTTTAGATCTGTACTGTCTAGCACAATAACCACTAAATACATGTGACTAAATTTAAACTAGAACTAAAAATAAAATTTTTAGAGGCTTTAAGATGGCAGAGAGGTAGGGGACCATACTTCTTGTCCCTCAAACACAAGAAATCAATCTGAGAACTGAGAGAACAAAATGGCATGTCTACAAGTAGAAAAATGACTACTTTATGGAAAGTAGGAGCTGTAGAGAGCCCAAGAGTCGATTTGGGGGAGAAAAGAGCCTCAGGTGCTGCAGAGGGGAGGGAGCCCTGATCACGGAAAAAGGAGCAAGAGAGTAAGAGTGAAAACACACACGGGGGATTGTACAAGAAAAACTTCCCCCAAACCATTGACTGGGAAAAGGAGAGCGGCTGACCATCGCAAGTTTTTATAAGCCATGGAACACGAAGTCTGAAGTTTTAGATCTCTGCACCATCACCACGGTCACACTTGGCAGGATTCGTGGTGCTCTGGTGGGGAAGGCAGGGAGAGACCCGGGAGCAGACAGCATGGTCTGAGGATACCCTGGGTCTCAGGTGGAGAAACAGTTCCCCTTCTTGGAATGCATTTGGGAGTGATGGCACAGCCTCTCCAGGGACAAAAGACCCAGTTGGCATCATTGAGCTGCCCTGTTCACTAGCATAGGACTGGGGATGCTGGCTCAAAGCAGGGAGCCTTGGTGGCAGCTTTCTGCTGCACTTTATCACAAAATCAAAGCCGCTGCTTAGTCTTGTGACCATTTTCTGGGACAAACAAGCACTGTTTGTGCAGCAAGACCCCCCTCAACAGGGTCAGAGTGGGTCCATGCCATAGGGGTCTCTGAAGTTTGGAGTTTTGAAACCCAGCTGCACTTGAGATACAAATATAGGAGTGCTGTGCCATCTGGCAGGCGGACAGCTCGGATGCAGGCAGGGTGAAGGCAAATATCTGGTGGAAGCCAATGTCAAGGAGGGGTGATTGTTTGCTCTTCTGTGAGGGCTTCCTGAGGAATGGCAGGCATGGGGTCCTTGCTCCCAAGATAGAGATGAGAGAGAGCCAAGCCATTTCCCTCTACAACATTGACCAACTTCTATAAGCAAAACAGCACCACCAAGTGGAGGCTAGAGCTGCTTACACCAAGACCCGCACCCCTGCGCCCTGCAGGTGCATCTCTACTAGGACGAATCCCTTGAGAATTGCTCAGTAGGCCCCACTCCACCAAAGACAGAAAAAACCCTTCACACGCCCTGCGTTGACAGATCATAAAGTGCTACAAATCTTCAGCTCTAAGGGAAATAGGATCCAGCTTCCTTTGTTTTTGTTTTTGCATTGTGTTTTTTATGGGATACAGAAAAGGCAATTTTTAGATTTTATTTTATTTTATTCTTTATTTTTTTTATTATTTTTTGGATCCAGCCCCTTTTAACAAGCAGATCAAAACAGACCTATGATCTAGCTTTCCTCTTTTTTTCTTTTCCTTTGGATCTCTTCTTAATATAGCTATCACTCTCAGGAGCAGGAATATAACAAGTTTTCCCAACAACCACAAAAAAAAAAAAAAAGAAAGAAAGAAAAGAAAAGAAAAGAAAAAAAAACGGAAAAAAAAGAAGAAGAAGAAGAAGTCATGGCCAGGGATTTAATCAATACAGATATAAATAAGATGTCTGAACTAGAATTTAAAACAACAATTATAAAGACACTAGCCGGGCTTGAAAAATATAAGCATAGAAGACAATAGAGAATCCCTTATGCACAGATTTAAAAATAAATAAATAACTACTCAGGCCAAAATAAAAAATGCTATAATCAAGATGCATACCTAAATGAATGCCAGGACAACAAAGATGGATGAATCAGAGGGATAAATCAATGATATAGAAGATAAAATTATGGAAAATAATGAAGTTGAAAATAAGAGAGAAAGAAAGGGATTGGATCATAAATGTAGACTTAGAGAATTCAGTGACTCCTTAAAGTGTAATAACATTTATATCATAGAAGTCTCAGAAGATGAAAAGAGAGGAAAAGGGGCAGAAGATTTATTAGAGCAAATTATGCTGAAAATGTCCCTAATCTGGGGAAGGAAACAGACACAAAATCCAGGAAGCACAGAGAACTTCCATTAAATTCAACCAAAGTCAGCCATCATGAATGACAGCCATCATAGTCAAATTCACAAAATACTTAGACAAGGAAAAACTCCTGAAAGCAGCAAAGAAAAAAAAAGTCCTTAACCTACAAGGGAAGAAAGATCAAGTTCACAGCAGATCTATCCACAGAAACTTGATAGGTCAGAAGGGAGCGGCATGATATATTCAACGTGCTGAATGAGAAAAATATGCAGCCAAGAATACTTTATCCAGCAAGGCTGGCATTCAGAATAGAAGGGGAGATAAAGAGTTTCCCAGACAAACAAAAACTAAAGCAGTTCATGACCACTAAACCAGCCCTGCAAGAAATATGAAAGGGGACTCTTTAAGTGGGGAAAAAAAGACCAAAAGCAACAGATTCAAAAGGAACAGAGAACATAATCAGAAATAACTTACAGGCCAACAAAGACACTAAATTCATATCTTTCCATAATCACTCTGAATATAAATGGACAAAATTCTCCAACCAAAAGACAAAGGGTATTAGAATGGATAAAGTAAAAAAACAAGACCCATCTATCTGCTGCCTACAAGAGACTCATTTTAGACCCAAAGACGTCTCCAAACTGAAAGTGAAGCGATGGATAGCCATGTGTCATGCTAATGGACATCAAAAGAAAGCTAGAATAGCAATACTTATATCGGACAAACTAGATTTAAATTCTTTTTTTAACATTTATTTTTGACAGACAGAGACAGAGCGTGAGTGGGGAAGGGGCAGAGAGAGAAGGAGACACAGAATCCAAAGCAGGCTCCAGGCTCCGAGCCGTCAGCACAGAGCCCGACGCGGGGCTCGAACTCACAAACTGTGAGATCTGACCTGAGCCGAAGTCGGCCGCCCAACCGACTGAGCCACCCAGGTGCCCCTAGATTTTAACCCAAAGATTGTAACAAGAGATGAAGAAGGGCATTACATGATAATTAAGGGGTCTATCCATCAAGATCTTACATTATAAATATTTATGCCCCCAACTTGAAACACTCAAATATATAAATTAATTAATAACAAGTATAAAGAAACGCATGGATAATAATAAATAATAGTAGGGGACAGACCATCTAAGCATAAAATCAGTAAGAAAACAATGGCTTTGAATGACACACTGCACCAGATGGATTTAACGGATATATTCAGTACATTTCATCTTAAAGAAGCAAAATGCACATTCTTTTCGAATCCACGTAGAACACATCTGAGGGTCACAAATAAGCCCTCAATAAGTACAAAAGGATTGAGATCATACCATGCATATTTTCAGACTAAAATGCTATGAAACATGAAGTCAGTCACAAGAAAAAATTTGGAAAGACCACAAAAAATGGAGGTTAAAAAACATCCTACCAAAGAATGAATTAGTTAACTAGGAAATTAAAGAAAAAATTAAAAAGTACATAGAAGCAAATGAAAATGAAAACATGACAATCCAAAACCTTTGGTATGCAGCAAAGGTAGTCCTAAGAGGGAAGTATATTGCAATACAGGCCTAACTCAAAAAGCAAGAAAAGTCTCAAATACATAACCTAACTTTAATCCTGAAGGAACTAGAAGAGGAATAGCTAAAGTCAGCAGAAGGGAAATAATAAAGGTGAGAGCAGAAATAAACATTATAGAAACAATGACAATAACAACAACAACAAGCCAGTAGAACAGATCAACAAAACTAAGAACTGGTTCACTGAAAGAATTAACAGAATCGATAAACCTAGCCAGACTTATAAAAAAAAAAGGGACCTAAATAAATTAAGTCAAAAATGAAAGAATTAACAGAATCAATAAACCTAGCAAGACTTATCAAAAAAAAAAAAAAAAGAAAGAAAGAAAGAAAAGAAAAGAAAGGACCCAAATAAATTGTCACAAATCTAAGAGAAGTGATCACAAACAACACCACAAAAATACAAACAACTATAAAAGAATATTATGAAAAATTATATGCCACCAAACAGGGCAATCTGAAAGAAATAGACAAATTCCTAGAAACATATAAACTACCAAAACCAAAACAGGAAGAAATAGAAAATTTGAACAGACCCATAACTAGCAAAGAAATTGAATTGGTAATCAAAAATCTCCCAACAAACAAAAGTCCAGATCCAGATTCCTTCCTAGGGTAATTCCACCAGACATGCAGAGAAGAGTTAATACCTATTCTTCTCAAATTGTTTAAAAATATATATATTTGGAAGGAAAACTTCCAAACTCATTCTACAAACTCAGCAATACCTTAATTCCAAAACAAGACAAAAAAAAAAAAAACAGTAAAAAGAAGTATAGGCCAATATCTCTAATGAACATGGATGCAAATATTCTCAACAAGATACTAATAAATCTAATCCAACAATATATTAAAAGAATTATTCATCACAATCAAGTAGGATTTATTCCTGGGCTGCAGGGGTGGTTCAATGTTCACAAATCAATCAATGTGATACATCACATTAATAAACAAAGGATAAGAACCATATGATGCTGTCAATAGATGTAAAAAAAGCATTTGACAAAATACAGCATTCATTCTTGATAAAAATCCTCAACAAAGTAGGGGTAGAGCAAATATACCTCAATATCATAAAGGTCATATATGAAAGACTCACAGCTAATATTATCCTCAATGGGGAAAAACTGAGAGATTTTCCTCTACAGTCAGGAACAAGACAGGGATGTCCACTGACACCATTACTATTTGACATAGTACTGGAAGTCTTGGTCTCAGCGATCAAACAATGATAAGAAATAAAAGGCACCCAAATTGGCAAGGAAGAAGTTAAAATTTCACTACTTGCAGATGACATGATATTCTATGTAGGAAACCCAAAAGACTATACCAAAAAACTGCTAGAATTATTACATGAATTCAGCAAAGTCACAGGATATAAAATCAATGTACAGAAATCTGTTGCATTTCTATACACCAATAATGAAGCAGCAAAGAAATCAAAGAATCAACCTCATTTGTAATTACACCAAAAAACCACAAGATACGTAAGAATAAACCTAACCAAGAGGTAGAATATCTACACTCTGAAAACTATAGAACACTTATGAAAGGAACTGAAGATGATACAAAGAAGTAGAAAAACATTCCATGATAAAGGATTGAAAAAACAAACATTGTTAAAATGTCTATACTCCCCAAAGCAATCTACATTTAATGCAATCCCTATCAAGATACCACCAGCATTTTTAATAGAGTTAGAACAAATATTCCTAAAATTTCTATCAAACCACAATAGACCCTGAATAGCCAGAGCAATCCTGAAAAACAAAAGCAAAGCTACAGACATCATGATTCTGGACGTCAAGCAATATGACAAAGCTATATTCATCAAGACCATATGGTACTGGCACAAAAACAGACTTATAGATCAATAGAAAAGCCTAGAAAATCCAGAAATAGACCCACAACTATATGGTCAACTAACCTTCAACAAAGCAGGAAAGAATATTCAATGGAAAAAAGACAGTCTCTTCAACAAATGGTGCTAGGACAACTGGACGGCAACATACAGAAGAATGAAACTGGACCACTTTCTTAAACCATACACAAAAATAAATTCAAAATGGATGAAAGATTGAAATGTGAGACAAGAAACCATCAAAATCCTTGAGGAGAACACAGGCAGCAAACTCTTTGACCTCAGCTGGAGCAATTTCTTACTAGACATGTTGCCAGAGGCAAGGGAAACAAAAGCAAAAATGAACAATAGGGACCTCATCAAGATAAAAAGCTTCTGCACAGTGAGGGAAACCAACAAAACTAAAAGGCAGCCTACAGAATAGAAGATATTTGCAGATGACATATTGTATACAGGGCTAGTATCCAAAATCTATAAAATACTTACCAAACTCCACACCCACAAAAGAGATAATCCAGTTAAGAAATGGGCAGAAGACATCGAGATATTTTTCCAAAGAAGACATCCCAATGGCCCTTAGACAGGAAAAAATGCTCAACAGCACTTGTCATCAAGGAAATACAAATCAATATCATGATGAGATACCACCTCACACCAATCAGAATGGCTAAAATTTACAACACAAGAAACAACAGGTTTTGGTAAGGATGCAGAGGAAGGAGAATCCTCTTGCACTCATGGTGGGAATGCAAATGGTTGCGGCCACTCTGGAAAACGGTATGGAGGTTCCTCAAAAAGTTAAAAATAGAACTACTCTATGATCCAGTAATTGCACTACTAGGTACTTACCCAAAGTATACAAAAATATATATTCAAAAGGGTACATGCACCCCAACGTTTATCGCAGCATTATCAACAATAGCCAAACTATGGAAAGAGCCCAAATGTCCACTGACTGATAAGTAGATTAAGAAGATGTGGTATATGTGTGTGTGTGTATGTATATACATACTACTCAGTGATGAAAAAGAATGAAACTTGCCATTTGTAACAACCGGAGGGTATCATGCTAAGCGAAATAAGTCAGTCAGAGAAAGACAAATATCACATGATATCACTCATGTAGAATTTGAGAAACTTAACAGATAATCATCAGGGAAAAAAACACAAGATAAAAACAGAGAGAGAGGAAAACCATAAAAGACTCTTAAATACGAAGAACAAACTGAGGGTGGATGGGGTGGGAGGGGTGGAAATGACTGACGGACATTAAGGAGGGCACTGGTTAGGATGAGCACTGGATGTTATACATGTAAGTGATGAATCACTGGATTCTACTCCTGAAGCCAAGACTACACTGCATGTTATAAAAAAAATTACCTAATTAATTATTTAATTAAAAGATGTGGTATATATACTGAATGGAATATTACTCAGCCATCAAAAAGAATGAAATCTTGCCATTTGTAATAAGAGATGGAGCTAGAGTGTATTATGCTAAGTGAAATAAGTTAGAGAAAGACAAAAATCATATGATTTCACTCATGCAGAATTTAAGAATCAAAACAGATGAACATATGGGAAGGAAAAAAAGAGGAGGGGAGGAAAAAATAAGATCTTAAAGATGGAGAAGAAACTCTTTAATAGCACTATCACTGAACAAAAATTTTATTTAAATACAAGTACTAGTATTGGAAAGGACTTTCTTTTCATTCTCATAAAAGTTACTTGAAGGCCATCTACAAATACATAATTCCTGCCAAAATCACTTGTCTAGCTAGTTAAGTCTTGCAGCAAAAGCCTTACCTTCTAATGCCAAGGGTATGTCCAGAAGGAATGAAGAAATATGTATTCATTAATATATTTATATGCTTAATATAAATATATATTTATATATTATATATAATTATGTATTCACTATATTTATAACGTTATAAAATATCTACAATACACTATATAAGCATATTTATATTAGTAAAAAGTTAATTTTTTTCCTTTCACCAGAAATCTATTTGACTATTTGGTCCATGAGCATACTATAGGGATAGACATTTAGAACATGGGTTTTTGGGGCACCTGGGTGGCTCAGTCAGTTAAACATCCAACTTCAGCTCAGGTCGTGATCTCACGGTTGGTGAGTTCGAGCCCTGCATCCGCTTTGTGCCGACAGCTCAGAGCCTGAAGCCTGCTTCAGATTCTGTGTTCTCTCTCACTGCCCTTCCCCTACTCACACTCTGTCTCTGTCTCTGTCTCTCTCTCTCTTTCTCTTTCTCTCTCCTTCAAAAATAAATAAAAATTAAAACACAGGTTATAATACCTGGTACAGATGTTGCAAATTAATGGAGATAATAGGAATAATAAACAACTATCACTTACTGGTGTTTTTTAGGATAATGTCTCTTAATTTACCAAAAAAGAAACAACATATTCTAAAGCAATGTTAGATTAAACACACTATTGCTCCAGGCAAGAGAAGATGAAAAGAATAAAGTTCGAATTTAGTTGTGTATACTTTTATAGGACTTGGTACTTGGAAGAGAAGGCTTCGCCAAATGAGAGCGGATGTCCAGCTACCAGCATAAAAGTCAAAGTCTCACATTGTTAGACCTTGTGGCTTGACAACAAGCATGATGGTGATGATGGGCAAAAGAATATTTTTCGAGGGGCTGGCTGCATGGAAAAAGGGGCTACGAATTTATAAAAGAGTTTTACTCTACTTTCGAAGATAGCAGTTAACTAATGTTAACTGCTCAGCTATCAGTTTTTAAAAGACAAAATATGGGTTCGGCAATGAAATGCCAGTGCATTTTTTAAAATTTATTGAGGTATACATGACATATAATACTACATTAGTTTCAGGTGTACAACATACGATTCAACATTTATATACATCATGAAATGGTCACCACAGCAAGTCTTGTTACTATCTGTTACCTCGCAAAGTTAATACAACATAGGGGCACTGGGGTGGCTTAGTTGGTTTAACATCTGACTTCAGCTTGGCTCATGATCTCACAGTGTGTGAGTTTGCTCCCCACCTTGTGCTGTCTGCTGTCAGCACAATGCCCACTTCAGATCCTCTGTCTCCCTCCCTCTCTCCCTCTCTGCCCCTCCCCTGCTCACTCGCTCTCTCAAAAATAAGTAAATATAAAGAAAAAAACAAAGTTAATACAATTATTGACTCTATTTCCCACCAATGTATTTTAAAAGCACCATTTGCATAAGGAGAAAACTTTCAAAACTCTTTGTGCCAGCCCATCAAACACTAGCTTTAAAGTATACAATGACTCTTTTCCTGGCCAAGACAAATGTACAAAGATCGTGAGTAAAAAGAATAAACCAGAGAATACAATTCTTGGATTAATGAGCAGAGACCGGTTCCAGGATATGAGTTGTTACATTAAAGCATTTGTTTGAAAACATGTGTTCCCGGGATAACGATGGGAGCGGTCCAGATCAGAGCGTCTTGCCAGCGAGTCACGGGCCCCTGCATTGCCACCCCACTCATTTTAATGCCTCCTCTAGTCCCTTCTCAGATACACAATGAAAAGGAGAAAGAACACTGGAATGCTGCTAGAACCCTTCATAGTCAGGGTAAAGAAAAATTACAGAAATGCAAACTGGTGCAGCCACTCTGGAGAACGGTGTGGAGGTTCCCCAAAAAAATGAAAATGGAACTACCGTATGACCTAGCAATAGCACTGCTGGGAATGTACCCAAGAGGTACAGGAGTGCTGATGCATAGGGGCACATGTACCCCGATGTTTATAGCAGTACTTTCGACTATAGCCAAATCATGGAAAGAGACTAAGTGTCCATCAACTGACGAATGGATAAAGAAGATGTGGCATATATATTTACAACGGACTACTATGCAGCAATGAGGAAGAAAGAAATCTGGCCATGTGTAGCAACATGGATGGAACTGGAGGGTATTATGCTAAGTGAAAAAAGTCAGTCAGAGAATATTTCCATGCATAGGTGGATTTTGAGAGACCTAGCAGAAAACCACGGGGGAAGGGAAGAGGGGGAGAAAAAAAACCACGGCGGGGCGGGGGAGACAAAACATAAGAGACTCTTAAATACTAAGAACAAACTGTGGGTTGAGGGGGATATGGGAGGGGGGAGAGAGGGGTGACAGGTACTGAGGAGGGCACTTGTTGGGATGAGCACTAGGTGTTGTATGGAAACCAATTTGACAATAAATTGATTAAAAAAAAAGAAAAATTACAATCCTTATTTTCATGAGAGGGTTAGATCTCAACAAGATAATTTTCCTTCAAGTGGAAAAAGGGGCTACGAATTTATAAAAGAGTTTTACTCTTCTTTGGAAGATAGCAGTTAACTAATGTGGTTATAGCTGTGTAAATACATACATTATACATAAATACAGACATATACATGTGCACTATGTGTATAATTCATCATATTATATAATTAATCTTTATGATTTAAAATAATAAATGCATATCTGTATATATACATATATATATATGGACATATATAAAGCATATATAAAATAAAAATAATTAAAATATTAAAATTTTGATATTTTAATAATTAAAATTATTAAATATTAATATTGCTAAAGTATTAAAAATAATTAGTGAACCACAAGATATTGAAACTGAAGGCTCTGATTGAAAAAAAAATCTTGCCCTTAGGCATCTTCAGTTTAACAAACGCTTGTGAGGACTCATTAAATGCTTGGCTGATTCCCGACTCTAGTCCCATCGAGAAGCAAATAAGACAGGCATGGAACTACAGTGGCATCATCAATGGCAGAGGAATGTTCGGGACTCTATGTGACCACAGAGGAAAAACATGTAGCCTAATGTGATATCAGGAAGTCTTCTTGGTGGCGGTGACGCCTTGAAAAAACTGAGTCATGACAGGCATTATTCATGCTGCGTGAGGGTGAGGGCTGAGAGGCTGGGAGAGTAACGGGTTATGGACAGTGAACAGGGAGCTATAAAAATTTTAGCAACCCTGGAATATCTGTAAAGGTGACTGCAGATGAGGCTGGAAGGAAAAGCAGCATCTAGATTACAAGGACCAGATGCACCTTGTTTTAAAAACTGAACTTTTGGGGCATGTGGGTGGCTCAGTTGGTTAAGCGTCCGACTTCAATTCAGGTCATGATCTCATGGTCTGTGAGTTCGAGCCCGACGTCGGGCTCTGTGCTGACAGCTCAGAGCCTGGAGCCTGCTTCGGATTCTGCGTCTCCCTCTCTCTCTACTCCTCCCCTGCTCATGCCTCTGTCTGTCTGTCTCTCTCTCTCAAAAGTAAATAAACATTTAAAAAATTTTTGAAAAAAAGACTGAATTTTCTCTTTTGCGACTGCTTATATTTGCATTTTAGATTATTTGGTCTAGCTGTAGTATGAAAGATTTAAGTGGACAAATAACGGAAGCTGAAAGATGAGTTACAAGGTTAATGCAAGCAAGCAATGGAATCCTGTCAACTAGAGTCATGGCAGTTGGGACAGAGAGAAGGGATAGAGTCTTTGATTATTTTGATGATAAAACATAGATTCTGATGACTGATTGGAGAAGGAGTAGAAGAAAGAATTGAGACTGACCCCCAGCTTTCTTGCTTGGTGATTAAGAAGAAATTGATATTTGTTAGGGAGTGATGAGTTCGAGTAAGAACATTCAAGGAAGGAAAACTTCTAAGTTCAGATGTATGATCTGCTTTGAAGTATCTGTCAGAGATTCGGATAGAAATATCCAGCAGATGCTGGATGCACGGATCTGAAGTTCAGGAGAGACTTCAAGATGGAAAACAAAGAAAAAGAAAGCTACCGAGAAGGTCCAAGAATATTACTGGTAGTAAAAAGTAAAATAATGCATAAGACATGAGGTTGCCAAAAATAACAACAACGACAAACACCATTTGCAGCACATCAATTCCACAAAGGTACATGAAGGGACAAAAGAGTGCCCTTGAGGGACAAGGAAGGAAAAATTAGTTAGGAAGAAATATAGCCAACACAAATTGGTATCAAAGAAACCAAGAGAAGAGTAGTTTGTAAAGAAGGTATGGTCCAGAGTGGCAAAAGTGTCAGAGAAGTCAGTAGAGATGTTGGATTCACAGCCTCCCGTACTAGGAAGGCTGGCCATATGGCACCTGTATTTAATGCAGCTAGTAGGAAACTAACATGGTCAAAGTACAATGGGCAAGAATGATTTCGGGTTTCAGAATCACACAAAGCTTGATTTGATTTGTCGTTCCACCACTTATAAGGATGGTAAATCACCCTCTGAGCCTTAGTTTACAACATTAGCGAAGTTAAAATGAAATAACGATAGCAAGGTGTCAGCATGGTCAGGTTCTAGTGAGACCTCTTCCAGGGTTATAATAGTGTCTTTTGGATATGTCTTTGCATGGTGGAGAGATAGATCTCTCTCTTCCTCTTTCTCTCTCTCTCTCTTTCTCTCTGCCTCTCTTCCTGTTCATATAAGAAGATAGTCCTATCAAATTAGGGACCCACCCTTTGACCTCACTTAACTTTAATTACCTCCTTATAGGCTCTGTCTCCAAATACAGCCACTTGGGGGTTAGGGCTTCAATGTGTGAATTTGGTGGAGGACACTATTTGGTCCATAGTATAGTCATTCAGATGACTGATAGAAAGGGAATGGATATTCCAGTCAAGTCACCCTCACAACTTATTCTTGGATAAGAATAAACATGGATAGAGGTATTCTTGTATACCCTCCCCCACTTGCCTCTGCCTTATCCAGCCTAATTTCCCTTCACTCCTGCTTTTCCCAGAAATAATGCTATGGAATTAGTAAAGAGAATAAAAATTTTTAAATTGTATTATTTTCCTAAAAGAGAAAGAGCATATATCCTTCCCTTCCTTCAAATAACTCATGCATTAATTTTCCTTTTTAGGATATCACACCTTTTTTTTTTTTTTAATAAAAGCCAGGACCTTGAGCCCTCCCTGCATTGAATAAATGTAGTTGTAATGTGTGAGTTGTGTGAAAGAAAGATTCCCCACCTGGGAGGCAGGAAACTTGGATTCTAGGCTCAGTTCTACTGTAAATTTTCTGCAGCACCTTGGTTAATATATTTAAATCTTGAAGCTTGTTTTCTCAAATGTAAAATGACTGGGTTGGATTTAATAGTCTTAAACTTTGTTCTATTCATAATGTTATATAAATTCTAACAATATTAAAAAGTTGCTAAGTTTCAAAACACTTAGCTTCTGTAGTTTCCAACTCAAGAATGTCTATTAGAGTTGGATAACCCTAGTTTGTGATTTTCCATGGTAATAAATAAGTATATACTGTGATATTGGCCCTTATGCAATGCATTCTCTAAATAGAACAGAAGCAAAGAGTTTCCCTTATAACTTCGAATTAGTGCACAAGGTTGCTTTCTACATATGACAGCACAGTAACTGTTAACCTAGAGCTTACCACTAGAGGGCAATACAGTAACGTAGATTCTTTAGTACTTTGGTATTTTATCCTATGGTGGATCACCTGTAAACATGATGTAATTGAATCTCTGAGCACTGCCAGTATTATGGGATATCATTGCAAATACAAACTAAAAGAATAAAAACTTTAAAAAATTAATGCAACTGGAAATTATTTAATACCAGCACGATAAATTTAGACATTTTGACAGATTATGAACAAGGCCGAATGCATGAATGTAAACCCAAATAATGGATTCTTTCCTTTTTATCTAGGTGTCTGACCACACAGTATAGGACAGCTTACATTCAGTTCCTTTTAGAGGATGTTGAAGGGGCCTTGATCTTTTCACTGAGCAGGGTGCCTGTGTCCTCTACATGTGACAGCCCTTCTGGGCCTGCAGGCCTACCTTCCTCCCCTTGATTGCATCCCACCAAAGCAGATAACCCATAGCCTGACCAAACTATGAGGTAGCTGCACACAAAAGTTCTACACAAATGTCACCAGGGATGGCTGGTTGCACCAACAAGGTTCTCCCATTCTGAAATTTAAATCTAGACCTATGGAGAGTCAGTCAGTTGACTGCAGGAATATACATATGAGAAGAAACTAAAGAGTGATGATCTTGGAAGCCTGCTGCTGAGTGGCTACTAGGAAGGATCCAGGTTGAACCTTGAATCTTTCCTGTTTCCAAATAACATTTCCTATTTTCTAGAGGCTGTTCCTTGCTTCCTTTGAGATTTCACTCCACTTCTTTCTCTCCCTTCCTCCCTCCCTCTTCTCTCTCTTCCTCTTTCCCTTCTCTTTCCTCTGTATATGTCTTTCTCTATTTTTACACTTAGACTTTTTTTAATTACCTGAGTTAGGCTAATTGGGTACCTTTTCCTTTCCCTGAAAAAGGAACTTAAAGAAACATCTACAGTAACTCTAATGCCATTGCTAACTGGTTTTCTTTTTGCACATGGTACCTAACATGTTATTATATTACAACTCTCCAAGCGTGTCCTTGAACTACAAAGGAGTCATAAGTTTGTCACATGCTTGCTAAGAAAAACTACAATTAAAAGTACACATTTTGGGGGCACCTGGGTGGCTCATTCAGTTGTGTGTCCAACTCTTGATTTCAGCCCAGGTCGTGATCTCAGGGTCCTGAGATCCAGCCCTGCCCCCAGCTCCGTGCTAGGCATGGAGCCTGTTTGAGGTTCTCTCTCTATCCCTCCCCTGCTCGATCTCTCTCTCTAAAAAAAAATTAAAATAAAAATAACAAAAATATATTTTCAAACAGATTGTTCTTATCTTTATAAAAGAATTATAGTTTTCTACAAATACTGAGATGTTTGACATTAAAAACTTTGAGCAGCAGACTGTGTTGCAGGTTGCAGGGTATCCAAACTGTAAGCCTGTTCTAGTCACTGAGACATGTAGGATTTGAAGACCACAGAACCCTGGAATTTCTCAGTATCATGCTGGTCTACACTCAACCTCTAGCAATTCATCAAAGTTATCATTCAAATGTTCCTACCAGTAGAAGCTCTAGTGGCTTCTACTCCAGTTAAGTAAATCTCAGCTGTGACCATCACAATCCACCTGTGAATGTCTGAATTCACCTCTCTCCACATCTCAGGGTGGCAGTTTGTTCCACAAGTTCAGTTCTCTGATGGGCCATGAAAAGCCATTGAATTTTAGTTTGTTCAGCTTTTTTCTTCTTGTAAGGATGACAGTGATGACTTCCAAGCTTTCTCCATGTCAAAACTAAAACTACAAGTTCAAAGATGACTTACTGACCTTTACCATGCACTTGGCACTGTGAAACCTGTTTGATAAGCATCCATGTCTTTAATTCTCCCAAGAGCATTATGGCTTTCTGCTGCAACCTCCATACTACCACAATGCTTCCTTGTTGCAACCAGCGGCAGACCCCTGGGTGAGTCCTCCTCATTGTGTGAGGATTTTAGTTCCTTGTACGTCAGTTTCTCCTGTTGTAACTTCCAGAAATTTCAAAATCCATGTAGGTGATTCTTCCAATATTCCAGACTCTCAGTCCCTTGACCTCCCTGCTCTCCATAGTTGACTATGTCCCTCATGCGATCTCAGTTCCCTACCTGCATGGTCATATCAATGGCAGATTTGCCATCACAGATATGAACCTCTCCATGATCTCAATTTCAAAATTGAATTTTTCTACCACTACCTCTTATCTCCACAGCTCAATCCCTCTAGTTCTTCTGCCCTCCAAAACACTTCAATGACAACAGATACACCATCTCTTAATAATATTTTTTACTGTTCCTTGCTGCCTTCATCATCCATGCTCTTCTACATCCATGGTCCATCATTATAATTACACTCTTGCCTAGTGCCGGGGTCCTTGTTCCATGAATCTAGGGGTCCACGAAGGAGGACGAAAGGAAATGAGAGAGTCTCGAGAAAAGTGTAGTTTAATGACCAAGCAATCTGGCGTCTACTGGCGTCCTCTTGATTCTGGCGTCCTCGCCCTGCTGGTCTGTGTCTTTATTTAAAAGGTAGTTTTATCTCTTTAACAATAATCCATTTCTACCAGCAAGGTGGCAAACCTTAATCCTGTATGTTGGTTTCAGGATAAATTTAGGGTGGGGGGAGAGAGCAGGGTGTTTCCTTAAGGTCTTATAAATCCATCAAGGCATTGTGCTCCAGGTCCTTCCCCTTTACATTCCTTGGGGCCAAGGAAAGTAGCTCAAGAAATCCAAGCCCGCCATTTTGGCTAGCTGGAGCTTTGCTTTAACCACTTTTCTACACAGGGAAGGGTCTCAACCTGTGAGCCCAAAACGACTCCCAACAGCCTAGAGCTTCAAGTCGCATGCCTTCTTCATTATATTCTCTTCATACAACTATCACTCTGGTTAAATCCAGCTCTGCCTAATCCTAACCCTATACCTGTGAAGCCAAACATGACTAAAGATAAATATTCAACCACTTTGACTGGTCTTAAGTCAAATATGTGTCCACTAGCACTTTGTACTACCTGGAAATCCAACAACTCGCTAGTACATTTTCTCTTCCATTCCCCTAAACTCTTCTTCATAGATGTTGAATCCTCAGACCATCAACACATCACCTGTCCCCTTACTCTCAACTCACAACCATACTTCTGATTTCTATTTCAGGGGGAAAAAAAAGCTATCAGGAGAAAACTTCCATGCTCTCTTAGAACCATCGCCACCCACTTATCCTGCACCTGTGCCCACGTTCTCTGCCTTTATTCCTGTTATCGTTAATCTTGTATCTAAATAAGACCAGCCTTCCCATGTGTACACCAGATTCTTTCTCTCTTACGTTCTCCACCATACCTTTTCTGACACTACTGATTTTTCCTTCTCTAAGGATTATTCTCATCAACATACAAACATGCTGTAAATGCTCCTATCTTTAAAAAGTATATATTTAGTACCGATCCTACTAGCTACTATCCCACTTCTTGGGCCGATTTTTCTATAAAACCTCTTGATATTGTCTTTATTTGTCTGAAATTACACACACATGCACACACATGTGCGTGTGCACGCACACACACACGATCTTCATCACAATACAGTTAGGAGCCAATTCTCCATGGGTCACTCCCATTTCTGCACATTTTATGAGCATAAGCACACACTGGCTTTGCTCCAGACTATATTTTCATGGATATTTATATGCTGATCAGTTCTAGAAATTAGTGATGGAATCTACCTCCAGAACAAAGGGCAGGCATACTTGCTGGTAAGTTTGTAAAAATTGGATTTCCTCGGGATGAGCACTAGGTGTTGTATGGAAACCAATTTGAGAATAAAAAGTTAAAAAAAAATTGGATTCCCTAAGTTCAGTGTTTCTCTCCTGTAATGAAACCTACCACATATGTAGGCACCAATCTGGACCCAACACACTGGCCCGGTGGAACTCTGGGCAAAGAGAACTAACGCAAACATGCTGCTTGCTGTGCTCTGAGTAATAAAATCCTTTGTCTCTGACCCAAAAGTTGTGCCTTTCTGCCATCATCAAAACTGTGGCAGGCTAACTAGGGAGCTTGCAAATAGGTAAGATCTCATATTTTTCACAGTTCTTCGCAAACACTGTACAACTGTTCCAAAATGCCCCAAGTAAATTCTAGCAGTTTCTATCTGTGATTCTTAGAATCCCTAAATTTACTAAGGATATTCCATTTAGTTATCCCCTAATTCTATGTATTTGGCAATAGATAAAAGACTTGATTTTTTGCCAAAGTTTATATTTAACCTAAGGGGCCAGGTAAATCCTAAGCAATGTGTTGAGGCACAGATGGAAGCCATTCCTACTGGACAAGCCAGGGAAGTATTCAGGCTGCTCACTGGACCTTAGTGAAAAGGGTAATTGTACACTGATTTGGTGCTTGTCCCTGAAGTGGCTAAAGACATCTTGTCCTCACTCTTCTCCATTCTAGGTGGCATCCCCCCATCGTCCCTTACTAGCCTGTGATCTCTTTTATCTAGTCTAGGGACAGGAAAAGTTTGCTTTGCTAGTTTAAAGCTGAGTCCCTCCAAGAAGTTACCACATTTGTTTGCTGCTTTACACTTTACTCGAAGCAGTAAGGACTGACACTGATTGGGTGAAAGAGAAATTCTCAGAGATAAATAATCATGACTTATTTAGGGTGGTCTCTGTTAGCACAAATAGCATCTAGTTCCTAGAGCTAACACATTGCTTACCACTCCCCTAGGAGAACAATCTCGCCATTCACTGGCCCTGAACATGACATGGCCCTGGACACCTGGACAGGAAAATGGCAGTAGCATGGAAGACAGACCCATCCCTACACCTGATTGAGGGAAAACGAGACAGAACCAGATGTCCCACCACATTTGGACAGCCATGAAATAGCACCCCACCCACTTCTACCATAGTAATACAATAGAGACACTCTATATGAGTGTGTCATTCTTCCAACAGATATTTAATTAACATTAGTTGTGATGTCTGATTAAGAATTTTAATACAAGGCAAGAGCAAACTGGGGAAACACAGAATTCTATTTTGATGTAATATTTGATTAGATATGTTATCTTTCATTATCAAAGCTCTTCATCCATTTTAGTTAAGCGTATTTATACAAAATGAAAAGATAATTAAGCATTGAAATCTTTTGATCTTTCCAAAAGTAATCTATGGCAGCTTTTTTAATAATGGATTCTTCAGTTAGCTTAAATTTATTACATTAAAACTATAATTTATAATTCACACATGTTAATTCAAACCTGAGAAATTAGAAAAACATACTGAGTTCGAAGCAACAAGATAATCATATTTCCCCATCTCAAAAGTAGCTGCAATGTGGCCCCAAGCTTACCCATTATTTTTCCCTCACATAAAACTACCTTTTTCCTCATTTCACTAGGCTCTCAAACCTTGCCAGAGGAAAGATTCTAAAAATTAATCTAACTTTAATTTAGTGATATTGCATCACAAATCAAAAAGACAGCTCTGTCTTTGTGTCTGGTTAACGATCTTACATGGTGATCAGTAGAAACGATTCTAAGAATACTTCAAGACACTTACTGCTAGCAAAGTAACTATTTTGTTTAAGTTAGGAAATTCTGAAAGACATTTAATAAAATAACTATTAATTCAACTCATCTGTTCAGTTAAAAGCATATATTTTTATCTTGACTTGATCAGGAACAATGGTAATCAATAGAAGAGTGATTTAGTCTTAATAGAGACTAGAGAGACAAATCTAAAACTATCTCCAAAAGTTACTTCCACTGGACACCTGGGCTTGATAGAGGGAAATCTTAACAGAAATTGGGAATTTCTTCCATTCTAATTACATTTTTAGGAAATGGCTTGTGGAAATACATGCATCTTCAGAATGGATTTTTTTTTTCCTTTTTATTTAAACCAATATGATCAAGTCAAACATTCTAATTTGCAGTGGATGATATAAAACTTAACTACTTTAATTTTATTTTTGTGAACCTCCTAATGTTACATATTTTCTTCAAGTTCTAAGGCTCTGTAAATATTTTTAAACTCAGACAGCTTGGTTTTAGATGAACCCTGGTTTTCAGAAATTTCCACCTAAGGAATGGAAGAAACTAAAGTAACAGATTCAAAAAATAAGGAAATGAGCAAGTCTCCAGAAGCCTACCCATGGTGAAGAACAAATATCAGGTAACAGGTCAGTGGCTCTAAGTCCCCCAGTAGAAGAGTCCAAGGGGAGACAGGAGTAGTCTGAAGTCAATGAGGCACTTGGAAATTTTCAGAGAATTATGCTTGGAATAGTGGTTGAAAGTATGAACTCGACAAATCCAGCAGGCCTGAGCTCAAATCCTGGCTTCACCAGTTAGTAACTAGATACTCTTGGGTCAGCTACTGACCTCAGAGCTTCAGTTTTTTCAAAATCTAAACGGAGATAGGCATCTGGGTGGCTCAGTCAGTTAAGTGTCTGAGCTCAGGTCATGCCTTTGGCTCAGGTCAAGATCTCGTGGTTCATGAGTTCAAGCCCATCATCAGGCTCTCTGCTGTCAATGCAGAGCCTGCTTTGGATCCTCTCTCTTTCTCTCTCTCTCTCTCTCTCCTCCCTTCCCTCCTCTCAAAAATAAATAAATATTTTTAAAATATAAATGAAGATGATCACAATACTTCTCTCCTAGGGTTGTTACCAGGAACAATGAACAATGATCCACATAATACGCTTAGCAGAAGGCCTGGCCATAAATCAGCACCTGCAGCTGAGGAGTGGTGTTGAGAAGAGGGAAGCTGGTAATTAGGAACCGATTTGCTATCTTAAGGAATAAAAAAGACAGAGTAAAAACCCATAAATGTGGGGTCAGGCTGTCCACTGCACAATTGGGAGTTGGTTCATTGACTACCTGCATTAAAATAAAAAAGCACATTTTCTCATTTTACACAAATATGACTTGGAAATGCAACCTAGTAGTTGTTACATATATAAATTTGTCCAACCCACTTTCTGGTTATATTCACATCATTACTTCAAAAATTTATTTTCTAGATTATGTCTCATAATCACATGGTTTCTAGAATGTGACTGAAGAATTAATATGAGTCATCTTTTCTAACAGCCCTAACTATATAATAATGTCTTTAAATATTGCTTTGTCTAAGTTAAGCAGACTTCCTTTCCAAGGGTCACAACCTCTTCCTCTGCCAAAGACCTGAACATTTTCTCATTAGATCCTTAATTCTCTGCAGACTGCCCAGCATGACCATGAGATTTAATAACTTCTCATCTAGAAAGACAGCCACATGCCTTTGTCCACACTGATTAGGCTGAGCTCAGCATCACAATTTGCAAAATGCCCCTCTTTTATCTTCTATGAGTGACAACTCCCCTTTACTCTCTTATCCTCCAACTTGCAACATCGATATGGAAAATAATTAAATGATTAATTAGCTGCAGGCACTTGACATTCTGATGCAAACCATAGCTCTGTTTTGCCTTGAAGAACATTTTAAATGTTTCTATTTTAAGAGGCTCACATTTTACTTCCTTCCTCCCAGATTCTTTAATTATTTCTCAGATCTTTAATTACATGAGTCAAAATAAATTGATCGTTATATAAACCAAGTATATAAACTTGTCTTCACGGTGACAGCTTCAAATAGTTTTAAGGTCACCTATTTTAAAAATATGAGTTCTGGGGTGCCTGGGTGGCTCAGTCGGTTGGGCGGCCGACTTCAGCTCAGGTCATGATCTCGCAGTCTGTGAGTTCGAGCCCCACGTCGGGCTCTGTGCTGATGGCTCAGAGCCTGGAACCTGCTTCCGATTCTGTGTCTCCCTCTCTCTCTGCCCTTCCCCTGTTCATGCTGTGCCTCTATGTCTCTCAAAAAAAAAATAAATAAACATTAAAAAAAAAAATTTTTAAATATGAGTTCTTTTCAATTAAAAATTCTTAAATATTTTTAAATCTATCCCAATTCAAATTTGATATCATAGTACACATACTGAATTCTAGGTATAACACTCAGTAGCTTTTGTACTCCCAAAACCAGTGTATAATTGTCTCTTCATTTGCCATTAGTTTTAAGATGTGTTGCCAATTTCAAGAGCAGTAATTGAACTAGAAAACAAAATCGAATAGAGACTCTGCTTGTTATGTTTTCCACAAAATCCCCAAAGCCCAGGAAGTATTGTTAAATTAATAAATCATTATTAAAGCATTGATGTGAGTCACAGAAAGACCAAACCTCTTTCAATGTGATGAAAACTATACATTTGGAATCACATCAAAGGCAGAGACACTTCAGATCCTATCTAAGAAAAACACCTGGCAGAACTGATAACTATCAAAGTTTAGAATTATTTCCTTAAAAAATTCTCAAATTTTTTCAAGAAATTCTCTGTAATTCTTTGTAAGCATGGAACTCTACCAGTGCACCCAGGTGGCTCAGTTCGTTAAGTATCCAACTCCTGATCTTGGCTCAGGTCATGATCTCACAGTTTGTGGGTTGGAGCCCCACGTCAGGTTCTGTGCTGGCCTCAAAGCCTGCTTGGGATTCTGTCTCTCCCTCTCTCTCTGCCCCTTCTCCTCTGCACATGCATCTCCCTCTCTCTCTCAAAATAAATAAATAAACTTTAAAATACGGAACTCTACCACTACTGTATGTTTTACATCTACAATTTTAAAAGGTATAACTGAAAAGCATACTATAAAGTGGTTAGTAGCGAGAAAAATACTAATCAGCAAACTGCTAATTGAGCTCACAGTCTCCTACTCCCTGACCGCTTGGCCTGATGAATCCAAACCTCCCACCAGCGGCAGGCTCTTGCTTCATGGATACAGTTTTGAAAATGAAAGGCCATATAGTTCAGAGCATGGGTTTAGGGCCAGAGCAAACTTGGTTTCAAATCCCAGCTGGGCCACCTGCTATAGCTGTATGACCTAGAGCAAGTGATGTAACTCTCTAATCTCAGCTCTCTCACCTTGAAATTGGGAAAAGCAGCACCTATTTACAAACTGCTTACAATACCATGAGGCACACAGCACAGGCTCCAACACAATAGCCGTTATCATTATGATTATTATATGACATGTATCCACTGTCATTTCAAGTTTAAGGGTTCTTTAACTGTAAGAACTAACTTCTTACTATTTTGTGTGCACGTAGTCATATGCTCACACTCTCACACGTCTGATAATTATGAGCACCACCCTCCCCGGTTCCCTGGTTCTGTCAGCTCTACCCGAGTTACAGGGCTGCAGGGAAGGAGACGGGAAGGGAGGAAGTCGGCCTGGTGGCAGTCAGGAAATGTAGTTCACATTAGTAACTAGTCAAAAGCCAAATCTGTATAATCACATTGGACCATTTCCTATCTTGATTTTTAATATCACTGCCTGAGTAATATAGGGCAACTGATTTTTTTCCCCTCTATCTTTACAACAGTTTAGTTCAGAGGTGAGAGGAAATGAAAAGGGTTGTTTGTCAGGAAATAAGTTCTCTGTATCCAGCTGAGAACACGCACTCAACAAAGCTGTTTATGTAGCAATATACCCAAGTAGTATCACAAACGTAAGTCACAGTTGTAGGTAATGCGATGACAAACTTGGAACGCATAAAACTTCTGGATGAATCTCAACTAGTCTCCTTCATAGGTGGCACATGGTCCCAATCCCCTGAGCTAAGTTTAATAAAAGTTTCACATGTAGGCCAATGATTCATAGGATAGTCTAGATCTCTGTGCTTTCAGCATGGCATAGATACCACAAAGTTAATTTTCTTCAAGGGCAGAACCTTTAAAGAATCTTACTAGTGAAACTTCTCTGTAGATCATTTCACCACCAAACACTACATGGCAAAATAATTTCATAAAAATAAAAATTATGACTTGCTTTTTTAACATTTTCTGTTCAGTATAACCTATTATATTATACTGAACTAAAACCACTGGAAGTCTAGAACAATATTTGGTTTGCTATGTTGTAAAAAGAAAGTCAATTCTCTGAATATAAGCATATCTTGATCTCAAAATATGCCATTCGTGTTTAAGAAAGTGTAATTCATGGATTTAAATTTAAAATTTAAACATTAAAATTTAAAATTATTTGGAAATAATTTGGAGTTGCTTGAAATTATTCCAAATAAATTTGGAAATTATTAACCTGGACTTTAAGTATAAACCAAATTAACAGCTGCATTGTAGAAATAAAACTATTTGCAAATGGACCCAGAGAAAATACAGTGTTAACATTTCTGAAACACTGAAAAAGCATCAGTTAATAGTAAATACAGTCTTTATCTAACTATGTTAGTCATAAAGAAAAATAGAATTTGCATAGCAATTATTCCTTAAGTTTTAGAAGATAAGGGGCACCTGGGTGGCTCAGTTGATTAAGCGGCCGACTTCAGCTCAGGTCATGATCTCACAGTCTGTGAGTTCGAGCCCCGCATCGGGCTCTGTGCTGACGGCTCAGAGCCTGGAGCCTGCTTCAGATTCTGTATCTCCCTCTCTCTGTGCCCTTCTCCTGCTCATACTCTGTCTCTGTGTCTCTCAAAAATAAATAAACATTAAAAATTAAATCTAGAAGATAAGCTTTTAGCTGGGAAGCGCTATCTTAGATAATCAGTGAGATGGTGGGATTTTCAAAACAGCATTTAGTTATCAAACTTAGCTGTGAATTGGGTAAAACATTTTTTCCTATATTGGAATTATTTTCTTAGGATCTATTACTGGTGTGGAATTTCTAGCTCAAAAAATTAGGGCTTGTAATACATGCCACCAAGCTGCCTCCAAACTGGCTACGTGTTTGCCCTTCCGTTAGTAGGGCAGTATGAGGTGTTTTCTTTTCTCTATCATCATTTTCAACACTGGATTCTATCAGATTTTAAAAGTGAATTTACCAGGTAGAGAGTGACATCACCCTGCTCAATTTTAATTATGAGCACAACCCTCCCCAGTTCCCTGGTTCTGTGAGCGCTACCCAAGTGTGGGGAAGGAGATGGGAAGGGAGGAAGTCAGTTAAACAGTCTAGTTAAACATTAAACATTTCTAGATGTTTCTTAACCATTTATAGTCCTCCTTTTCCAAATTACCTATTTATCTCCTTTGCTCATTAATCAATTGGCATGTTCTTAGTTATCTGATTTTTCTCTGCAAAAACTCTTTATACTTTAAAAATTTTAAGGACATATTGGTCAATATTTTACCAATTTGTCATTTGCCCTTCAACTTTCTTTCTCTTGTGTTTTCCTTAATAAGTTTTAAATTTTCACATGGTTTAATCCTTTAAACTTTTTTTTTGTTTTATGGTACTTTTTTGCACTTATGTTTAAGAAGGTCTTCCCACTCTGAGATAAGAAATTGCCATGTTTTCCTCCAAACTTATGGTTTAATTTCTTTAATGTTTTGAAAGAGGTTTATGGAGGTATAACTGACATAACAATCAACTGCACAAGTTTAAAGTGTGCAATTTGATAAATTTTGACAAGCACATACACATAGGAAGCCATCACCCAGTCAAGATAAGGAACACATCTATCACCCACCAGTGACATTGTGATCTGTTTAGTCTTCATCCCTGTTTCGAGGATTTGGTCCTCATCCCCAGTTGGCATAAAGCTCGTAAAATCTTTGGAATTTCCCAAGTGCATAGAAGATATAGGTGTCTTTTGTTATGTTAATGAGGTGGTTTTGGAAATCGCCTAAGGAGGGGGATTGTTGCCAGGAAAACCAACCTTGTAATTAGAGGTTTGGAACTTTCAATCCCACCCCTCTGAGTTTCAGGGAGTCCAAAGGGGCTAGAGATTGAATCAACCACCAACGGTCAATGATGTGATCAATCATGCCTGTGTAATGAGGCCTCCATAAAAACTCAAAAGGAGGATGTTGGAAAGCTTTCCCGTTGATGAACACATGAAGGTGCTGGGGAGTAGTATGTTTAGAAAGGGCAAGGGAGCTCTGCACCCCTTCCACATGCCAGACCCTATGCATCTCTTGCATCTGGTTGTTTCTGACTTACATCCTCCTTTTTTTTTTTTTAAATAAACCAGTGATCTACTAAGTAAAATGTTTCTCTGAGTTCCATGAGCTACTTCAGTCAATGAATAGAACCTGAGGAGGGAGTCATGGGAACCTCTGATTTAGAAGCAGTCAGAAGTATGGGTAACAACCTGGGCTTGTGACTAGCATCTGAAGTTGGTGGTGGGGGGGGAGGGTGGAGGCAGGTATGTAGGACTGATCCCTTCACCTGCGGGATATGACATTATCTTGGAGTAGGTAGACTCAGAATTGAGTTAAATTGCAGAACACCCATCTAGTGTCCCTAGAATTGCCTGTTGGTGTGGGGGAAGTCCACCCCACATACATGTTGGAAATGAGCAACTGAATCATTTACCACCTTACAGCATTGCTATGTAGATTAAGTGAAATGACGTACGTAAAGCATTTTTGTACACTTTCGCCTGACATACAAAACACAATAATTTTGAGTTGTAATTGTCATTACTTCCAGACCCTGGTGTGGTGGCTTAAAGCACATGTACAGAGTAAGACAGTCACAAGTTAAACATAAGTGACAATGAAGTTGGGTTGTTACCCATGAAAGAATGGCTGCATGGCCAACAAGAAGCTTGTCAAGTGGCATTAGCTTATGACTTAGTAAATTATACAATCTATTCTTTTATTTTGGTAAGTCTTGATTTGCTAGTGTGTCAAGAGTAAGTCATTTCCTTGGAAAGACTAACATTAACTAGGTTTACAAGTAACTGATGCAGAAGAGAGCCAATGTGTGAGTTGTAATAATAATTACAAGTGCCACATGGGTTGGATCCCTAGTCAATGTAGCCAGAACTTCTTCCTGTAGATTGTCCCTGCACTATGAGAGACTGATTATAAAAAGAAACAACAGGCAGATCATATGTAAAAATTGAACTTTGACCCACAACCTGCAGTAATCTACCCAGGAGACCAATCTCCTTATCTGCATTAAACAACCCGGGAAGCCAGCCTGCTATAAGTCAAATGTGTGGGAAGCCAGATTGCCATCTCTGGTGACAATCCAGGAAGCTGAACAATAACTCTGTAACAATCAGCCCCAGATGATCAGGACTTGATTAATAACTGACAGCTTCAAACGTAGGACCAACCAGAGAAAACCAAATACGCACCATAACCAATCACAGAGAATGCCCCAATTCTGCTTAGCCTGCCTACAGCTTTCTTCTGCAAACAGCCTCCAATCAGGGCATACTAGAAGCCTTACTTTTTTCCTACCATTCAGCCGTTCTACTCTTCTGTTTGCCTTCGAGTCTACCAAAGAACAAATGGTGGCTGATCCCTTTGCTATAGCAAGGTCAGAATAAACAGCCTTTGCTTTTCTCATCTGATTGGTCTTGGTTTATTTCCACACCTGTATGGGTAAGCCAGGCTGTGCCACCCACAGAGAGACCTGCCATGGATACTGGTTTCGTTTGGTAATTGCTCAGGAATCCAGCAAAAATTCTCCACTTTGTGTAAATTTTATTATTTTAACTGGGAGAACTTGGGACTGCTTGCTATTGACTCAATTCACTGTCATTTATTTGATGACAGTGGTAATGATGACAGTGATGGTGATGAGGACAAGGAGGAACAACAGGAATAATAGCATCTAACATTTATTGAACACTTGTGGTATGCTGGATCCTTTGCACTTTGGTTACACAATTAACTCATGGAATACCCCCAGAATTCTCAGAGTTCATCAGTCTCATCTGAGGACTTGTCAGAACCATAAATTCTCTGTCCCTTCCCCCCCCCTCCATCTACTGACTGGCACTCCAAGTGATTCTGCTGCCACTAAAGTTTAAGAGCTACAGGAATACCCCATGACTTCATTTTAATTCACTTCATTTTAAGAAAAGAACACTGATGCATGGGGCAGCTACATAACTTGCCCATATTCATGCATTTAGAAAGAGATTAAGGCTGGGTCCAAACCTGGACAATCCGATTCTCTATACTGCCTCTCTAACTATGAGGGAAAATATGAAAAGATTCTAATTTTCTTTTTCTACTTAGTCTACGTGGATACTATTCACTTCGTGAGATTTGTAATTAAAATGGCACAAGCATAAACATATGAAAAGAAAATACTCTGATATTAAAGATACTTTCCCCCCAGAACCCTAAAGAAGGGCCAGCCTTAGAGATTATATAAATTTTCAAGATCAACTACTTTTCCCAGTAACCACTTTTGCCTTAAGGCTATATAACAGTGAATTACCCAAAAACACAAACTGAGATCAGTCTCAAACAAATGAGATCACTTATGTGAAAATACTTTTTAAGGAATTATACAAATTCAAGTTACTGCCATTATTGTTAGCTAGACCCAATAACAGTATCTGTAAGTGATCTCTCTTGGTCTCTCTCTCTGCCCTGTGATTTAAGAAGTATCTACTCAATGCCAAAATGTTGGTCAATGTAGTGGGAGAAAGAAATCTGTCAAACCAGCTATTTGGTACTGTCTAGTCCAAAACAATGAGCAGATCATTTTCCATCCAGTTATTTTGGCAAGACGAGCTGCTTTGTTTTGACTAAGTAAATACTTTCTATGCCTTTTCTCACATTTCAGTCTCCATGAATCCTCCTTTGCCACCCTTGTTTCATGGAATTGTTCTTAGCTCGACCTTAGCTTACTCTTCCAAAATATTGTCTCACTTCTTTCTCTCTTTCGAACATGCTCTACCAACTCACTTTTCCTGGATGTTTTTCTTCATCCACCAATATAACAACCATGAGTGGACATGACAGTATTGTATAACCTGAGTTTTAAAAATTTCCTGCGCAGTGAAACTCTTTGTTATTTCCAAAGGGTTTCTCAAGGGCTCCACTACATAATAATAAAAAATAACAATAGCAATAACAACTACTACCTTTAATGAAGACCTGGAATGTTCCAAGATCTTCCAGTTCTCATTTCTACCCTGCCAGGTTGGACGGTGAAAGGATATATTCCTCTGAAAATAAATAATTTCTGTAAGACGTCCTGTCCATAAATAGTCCTTGGCTGACGTGAAAATGTTATAACACACTAAGAATCATTACCTTTGTGACTCCTAATTCTTGCTCTCAACCACCAATCCGAGTTTCAGATTATGGCCTCAGCTCTGGAATCACACATTCCATTCCCTGCCATGTAATCTTGGGCCTCTTAGGCCTCAGTTTTAGTGTCTATGAAATGTAGTGAGGATAAATTGAGATAATGCACATGTAACCAGCTTACTGATGCGTCTAAACGCAGTGGAATATACACATGAAAGCGTTTTCCTGTTCTCCATGTGCTGCCTCCACAGTGTGCTACAGCAAAACCCCTTTAACTTCATTTTGGAGATATCCCATTGATTTGGGGCCATTTGCAGGTATTAAAATTAAAAAGTCTCTTTTACAAAAATATTTGCAAATGACATCCAATAAATGGTTAGTATCCAAAATATATAAAGAACTTATACAACTCAAAACCAAAAAAAAATAGACCAAATAATTCAATTAAAATTGGGCAGAAGTCATGAACAGACATTCTTCAAAGAAGAAATACAGATGGGTAACAGACACATGAAACATGCTCAAAATTACTAATAATAAGGGAAATGCAAGTCAAAATCACTGTGAGATATCACCTCACAACTGTCAGAATGGCTAAAATCAGAAACGCAAGACAACAAGTGTTGATGAGGATGTGGAAGTAAAGGAACCCTCATACACTGTTGGGGGGAATGCAAACTGGTGCAGTCACTGTGGGAGAGAGTATGGAGTTTCCTCAAAAAAATTAGAAATAGAATTACCATATGATCCAGTAATTCCACTACTGAATACTTACTCAAAGAATAAGAAAACACTAATTTGAAAAGATATATGCACCTATATGTTTACTGCAGCATTATTTACAACAGCCAAATTATAAAAACAACCTAAGTGTCCATCGATAAATGAATGGATAAAGACGACACAGTTAATCTGTAATATATATATTACAATATATATGTATGTAACATATATATATTAACTGTGTCGTGTATATGCATACACACAATGGGATATTACTCAACCATAAAAACAAGTGAAATCTTGCCATTTGCAACAACATGAATGGATCTAGAGGGTATAATGATAAACGAAATAAGCCAGAGAAAGACAAATACCAAACGATTTCACTCATTTAAGAGACAAAACAAAGGGCGTCCCTGGGTAGTTCAGTCAGTTAAGTGTCTGACTCTTGATTTCAGCTCAGGTTTGTGAGATCAAGACCCGCACGGGGCTCTGTGTTGACAGTCCAGCGCCTGCTTGAGATTCTGTCTCTCCCCCTCTCTCTGCCCCTCCCCTCCTCATGCTCTGTCTCTCCCTCAGAACAAATAACTAAACTTAAAAAAAAAAAAAGAAACAAGACAAAGAAAGAAGAAAAGCCAACAACAAAAACAGACTCCTAAATAAAGAGAACACACTGATGGTTACCAGAGGGAAGGTGAGGGAGACAGGGGATGGGTGAAGTAAGTGAAGAGGATGATGAACACAATTGGGATGAGCAATGAGTAATGTACAGAACTGGCGAATCACCCTGTTGCATACCTGAAACTAACATAACACAGTATGTTAATTATACTGGAAATTTTTTTTAAGTTCCATCTAGTCTGGACCAATATAAAATTAGTCTCACATCAACTTGACTGCTCATTTCTTTCCCTGAAGTGTCATTTACAATCACTGGCTTTTAAAGTGGTCATTTTCCCTCCCCTATTCCATTTACTGTAAGACTGAGTTCCAAACAGTAAATGACTGTGTGTATTTAATGCTAAACAAAGTTATGCTGGACTCTGGTTTAGAAGTTCTGCATAAACATTCTAATCTGTGGTTCTAGTTTTTGCGTATGAAAATAAGACAAGGAATAACATGGTTTCTTCTGTACCTTGGGGAAGGAGAGGATAAGTCAAGAGCAGGCAAACTTTAGGAACACTCAATATTTGGTTCTAGACATGCATATACATGGTTTTAGACAAGAGCCATAAACATCCTGATTACTATCATGACATAATTGAATTCCATCTAGACCACCCAAGCATTTATTATTTTACTTGAGCTCATTCTAACATTTTATTTCATATTATTTCTTCTTTCACAAATCCCACTGACCTGAGGAGGAAACTCCGTCATCCACACTGCAGTTAACTCTGGTTCCAAAGGAGTGAGCAGAGGAGTCCCCTAGGAAGAGGACAGCTGACCCATCTATGTGCTAACCACCTGGATTTTCCACCTGGACAAGAACAAAATCAACGTGTATACCTTGCTTTATGCTTTATAACACACTTTCACATATATTAGCATTTTGCCATCTGGCTTATATGTCATCTCTATTTCCATTTTAGAAATGGGAAAACACTCAAATGTGTTTTGCCCACAGGGGCTTAGAACTGGAAATCAGAAATTTTAAATTAACATTATCTCCTTTTAACGGAAAGAGAAATGGAGACACAGAAAGAAGCAGTAAAGCTCAAATCACTGTGCAAATTAACAAGACTGGTGGAAGCAAAATCTGGACCTCCTTTCCAGCACATGTATACTTTTACCAACACACCACACCGAAAGTTCTGGGCTAATGGGGTCTTCTGTTGTCAGTTCTCAGCATTTGGGGGCGGGAAACCTGCAGAACACGTCCCAGAAATTTCCTGGGACCCCCAGTCTATTCCTCAGCGGAAAGAGACTCCCCCTAGAGCTAAGTGCTGTATGACCCATGGCTAACAACCCATAGATGATCTAATCAAATTTTAAGGTGGAAATTGCTAAAGGAGGGACTCTATAACCTGTGTATGAACAGAACTTTGGTATGTTTCTCAAGACGGCCCCAGGAAAGTGGTGTTTCTACATTCCTATGGACTCACTGATAAGACATCTCCAAGGCTGATGGGAAGCATTTCCTTTCAAAGTATTCACCACTGGGGCCATCCAAAGAGACAAGTCAGGCCTTTTGATAAGCAACTGAATGTCTGTATCTGGTCTTTGAAAAGATCCACAATATATTTTGCTTTCCACCTTAAGGAGTAGCTAGCTGTTCACCAGTACAAATTAGGCTTGCCACTCTAGTCCCATTGCCTGAGAACTTACCCCCTAACTTCCCAGTCTGTCATTGTAATAACCTCCAGAACCCCTAATAATAACTCATGACAAGCTTTTAAAAATTCCTTTTTTCTTGCATATGGAAGCAAAAGCTGTCAATTTCCATCACAACTTAAATGCTGAAACTTAGGTCTATTTTTGACAACACATTATTCTTTCTGGTTAGGGGAGCATTGTTTATCTGCTTTTGCCCATGGCTCTTTACCCATTTCCTGGGATGGAGGTGGGGGTTACTTCAGCCTGTCTCAGATGGCTCCCTCTACTTTAGGAGCAAAGTCATTTTCACAATAACCGTTGATGATAAGCCAGTGGGAAGCTGAGTGTTGAGTAATGGCATTTGACTGTTGATTTCAGCCAGTTTTTATTGTGAAGAGCAACCCCAATTTCAGAGTTCAAATTTGCCTTCAAAGTTTTTCTACATTCTACATTTTAAGTTTATTTATTTTGAGAGAGACAGAGAGACGGGCATGTGCAGGTGAGCAGGGAAGGTGAGGGGGGAGGGGGAGTGCGGAGAGAGACTCCCAAACAGGCTCCACACTTTCAGCATGGACTCTGACACGGGGCTGGAACTCATGAACCGTGAGATCATGACTTGAGCCAAAATCAAGAGCCAGTTGCTCAACCAACTGAGCCACCTAGGTACCCCTCCTACTGTATATTTTTATGGCTCGTTATTCAAATAAAATACACTATTTAATATCATAGAGATCAAAGAAAAAGTTATTTTTCCTACAGTCATTGACATGGAGTAGGTAAAGTCATTTATCTCACATATCTCATCAAAGACGTTTTCTCATAGTGTGCCTGCCATCGTATAAAAGTAATAATTACTTACAACTTAGTATAATAATCAAAATACAAAACACTCTATTTCCAGAATCAGTGTTTCCAATAGCATTTCCAATTTCCTATTATTTCCCTATTTCCTTTCATGACAATGATTTACAAATAAGAAAAAAGAAAAGAGATGTTTCACAAGAAAATACCATATAAAATAATTTATAAAACTAAATTTTTCAGATATTTTAAGTAAAAATTTAAGTAACACTCATCTAACTACAAAACAACCTTTTCTGAACATTAATGATTAACAATATCTTATCACCTATATTTACATAATAGACTGAGGTTCCTACAGTTTGTTTATGATAAGTTTTACTAGAGATCAATTATTAAACAGATTTCAAACTCACGCATTTATTTGTACACATATATTTTTTAAGCATTGATCCTATGTCAGGCACTGTTCTGACTCTGGGGATACAGCTGTGAACAAGTAGAAAAAATCCTCCCTCAGGAAGCTTACTCCATAGTAGGGTATTTTCTAATGTTGTCCTTTGTTTTTTTCATTTCTAGTTCCCTTATTCCAGTTTAAAGTCTCTCCAAAGCAGGCCTTCTAAGGGCCTTCCAGTGGGCTGGTTTGTTATACAACTCAAGAGGGCACACACACTCAAATGCCAATAAAATCTCCATAGCTACACAACACAGCACTTCTGTCAGTGGAGTCAAAGGTGGTACAACCCACCAGGAAGCATATGGAATAAATGCTACCTAATCCCTAGTACCAGAATGTGGTACCCATTTCCAAAATGGCTCTGAAAACTTTCACCTCATGGTATTCGTGCCCTCTCATCATGTTTTCACATGCCCAGCACATGCCCTGCTTTCACACTGAGTCAGGGTAGGTTTGTGTGACCAACAGAATATGGCAGAAGTCACATTGTATGACTTCCAATGCTACACAAAGGCACTGTAGCTTCTGCTTGGTTTCTTGAATTGCTCACTCTGGGAAGTCAGTGGCCATGCTGTGAGGACATTAAGCCGCCCTGTAGAGAAGCCCACATGGAGAGGAACTGAGGTCTCCCACCAACATCTGGGACTAAGCCCCCTGCAGTGGAATCTTCAGCCTCAGCCAAGCTTTCAAATGACTGTAGCCCCATCTAACACCTACCTGTAAGTTCATGAGGAACCTCAAGTCAGAACCACTCGGCCACGCTGCTCCTAAATTCTTGGCTCTCATTGCCTGTGAGAGATAATAAATGACTTTTTGTTGTTAAGCCATTGAGTTTTTGGAGAGAGTTTTACACAGCAATATATAACTAGTACAACAGGCTTAGTATCAGCCAAACTCTTGAAAGTGCCCAGGCACTACCGTCTTGTCCCATAAGGTACTTGTTGCAATATCCTCTTTCTAACCTCAGGAAATGCTCCCTGGAAGTTCATAAGCAGTTGATATAATAAACCGACAGAGGTTACTGTGTAAACCATTGCCAATATGTTAATAGTGTATATTTTCTCTACTAAGACATTTGTATTTTTAACAAATCCTTCAGGTTGACAAACATTAGGTGTTTTCCTATATAAATCACTGAGCTCGCCCCTCTGTGGGGCACACTGGTGAACAGAAAAGACTCTTCCTTTAAGCCCCTTATAAGATAACAAAGGAGACAAAAGGTAGGATACGATTTGAGGCAGATAGCATTTGGGCTAGGACTGGAAACAGGAAAAGAACTCTAAAAGAACCAAAGCGTATGAACTAAGGTCCATGACTGATGAGGATGATACCTGGGTAGATGACTGCAATTTTAAAATAACAATAATAATGAGTGCTCATCTATTGGGAGCCTATCCTATGCCAAGTACCAATGCATGATCTGATCTAATCTTGATGCCACAATCTGTGAAAGAGATATTATCTCCTTTTTAAGGTAAAGAAACAAAGGTTCTGAAAGATCAAGCCACTTTCCCAAGATCACCCAGATAGGAAATAGTGAAGTTGGATGCTGACCTCACATCTTTTTCATGTCGAAACCAACATAGCCTTCCCACTACACCACAACAAAAACAAGCAACCTTCCTAAAGACTCAGAACATATGCATGCATGATCCCTGTGTCTTCCAGGGCCACTTACACCACCAATCTTCCCTCCAAAAAAATGCCATTAGGATGTGTTGACAGCTTAGTTTTGATTTTAAAGAAGCCAGTTTGTCTTTAGACAAATCAATTCCAGAAGGAGAGTTTTGGAAAAATGCTGTGGTAACATAATGGATCTAAAAATTTCCAAGGGAGAGAAAGAAGCTGTCAGAGAAAACCCAAGGGGCTTTTTGGTGAAAACACATTTTCCTTATTGCTCATGTCTAAATCTTCTGTCTTCTCTTGACTATTCCAGGAGCCTGACTGAGTCAACCTCTGGCAAATTTAAGCACCGCCACATATATTTTTATATGGCATTATTCACTTTTCAACACTTGGCTTATATTCAGACAATTTAGCTCAAGTCATTGGGTAAAAAATTAGTAGGACTGCTTTTCTTCATTTATCTCCTACCTTTTTTTATAAAAGTACTTTTATTTATAGTTTGTATATAATAAAATACACAACTCTTATGTGGACAACTCAGTGGCATTTTACATATGTATGCATCTATTAATCTACCACCCAGATCAAGACGTAGAACATACCCATCACCCTGAAAAGTTTCCTCATGCCCTTCCAATCAATAACCACCATTATCACTATTTTGACTTCTATCACATCAATTGCTTTTCCCATTCCTCAAATTCATTTTAGTAAATTATATGTATTCTTTGGGCCTGGCTTCTTTTGTTCATTGTTTTTGCATTTCATTCACAGTGCTGTATGTATCCGCATTTTCTTTTATCATGGCTGAGTACTTCCATTGTACTTTTGTTAAGTAATAATGAGAAATTATTAGATCTACTTGGTCAATATCTGCGTTCATCTTTTCTATTATTACAAAACTTATATACAACAAACCAAACATACAAGACACATAACTTTATTATCTATAACCATCTCATCTTGCCCTGTTGTTCCTACTTTCACTGGCAGCAGAAACATATAAATGACAATTAAATATAACTTAATACCTTCTGGCTTAAAACAATGTGTATTGGTCCAAATTGATTTGGAGTGAATGTGAATTAAACTCAAAGGTCCAATCCCCAACAAGGGCTATATATGTCTTCCCAGGGTTGTGGCTGGATGAAGGGGAAGATGTTCCTGCCTTCAGGGCAGCAGGTGGTGGGGTTTCAGACAAGAATCACACTCAAGGTCTTTGCTGGTCTGTTGCCCACTGAGAATCTAGTCCTTTGGGTATTAGGATGCCACTTCCACTCACTGTAGCACTCACTAGTCCCTGCCAGAGCCTCTGGAAGGAGGTTCCTGCACTCAGCAATCTCCAGATCTCAACCTCAGCCCTATTTAGTCAGCCAGTTCTGTCACCACATCTGCATCTCCCTTGGGTCCCAAAAATTCTCAGCTGTCTTTGCTGTACTAAACCGTAGAAAGATGGGCTCTGAGGACTTCTTTCTGGCCCATCAACTTAGATTCCTCAGGTAGTCTTAAAGCGTCACCCGAGCAGCCCCATGCTCAGCATCATGTTGAACACAAGACTGCCCTACATGAATTAGGATTCTCCTATGAAACATTTGAGAAACTTTGAGTAAGTCCCTCACCAGGCATTTCCGAACCTTTCTGGGTGTTCCCTGCTGCCCCATGCCCAGCCCCATGCCAAGATTCGGCCCTTAGGAGGGAGCCAAATCATTCTTCTCTGACCTCTTTGCCCTGTTCTCCTACGTCTCCCTCTCCTTGGTAATGGGGTTGTACCATACTCATTTCATCTGCCTTCAAATACTGTAGTTTACAGAAGTGTTCTCAACTAACATTTTCAAAATATCACCCCCATATTCCTTTCATTTTTCTCATTTATCCATTCATTCACTTACGTGGCCAACATCATTCCATAAAGGAGTAGTCAGGATCAGTGCTATAGCGTTATATAGATGTGATGATTGGAGTAAATAAGAGAGGATTCTCTTCATTTATTGAACAACTATTTACTGAGTGCTTACTGGGGCTCATGTGCTTTAGCTTATAAGAAGGCCAGTTGGAGAAATCTGCTCTCTTCTCGTAAGAACCTGAGCCCAGAAGAGAAGGCAGTCACATTGAATAAGGAGTTAAGGTATATAACTGTGAGGGGCAAGGTGAGATGTGGGGTGCAGCTCAGGGCACACCCCACCTTCCATCTCCCTTACTTCCATTTCACTTTCTCCAATACCCCCACTCCTGCCCCCACAAACACTTTTCACATAACCATGCTGGAATCCCTTGCTTCAGCCATGGGAAATTCTTCCAGTCAAAGTAAGATGAGGAAGAATGACGATAAGAAGGGAGAGGCTGGTCTGTAGTCCCTGTAAGTGAGCTGGTTGGAACTCAGGGCAGTGAGAGAGGTCAGGAGGGAGAGACGACTTGCGAGGAGAAAGAGTTGAACACTGAGAATAGCCAAGAATCTCAGTCAGAAAGGTGAGGGAAGCAGAGAAGACAAATTTGTTTTCCTTTACAGCTCAGACTGGGCCAGCCTCCCTCCAGACACTTTGGGATTAGAAAAGAGGGAAATTTCTGTCCTTTCGGAATCGGGGAGGTGGTCCTTTACAACCCTATGAGTTTCTCCTTCTCTGAACTTTTCTTGTCAGAATTTACTATAAAAATTCTCACGTCATCTGTGAAACTCAGAAAGACAAAAGGATTTGGTGTTTTCACTCAATTTGCAAAAAATAGAGTAAGGTGGGAGATAAAAATTCAATGCGAAAGTTTAGACTAGTTAAATCAGAAGATACACTTATTCTTATCACTTAAAGAGGAAAGGAAAATAGACTTTCCTTTTATAGAATGTTCCCTCAGGGTGAAAATGTCCCTAAAGCAGAGAAAAAAAGCAGAGAATCGATTTTGATTAAGAGAAATTAAAAAGGCATTCTTTTAATCCTTGTCTCCGGATCCAATGAGCCTTGAAAATAATCCACTACACTGATAATCACCAGTTGAGTGAGACAGATGTTTTCTTGCCAGGCACCTTTAGACTAAATACCCCAGAGAGAGCAAAATGAATTGAAACAAGAAATGAAACCAGAGTTCTTTAAATTTCACGCTTTTTGTAGACAGAGTTTGGGAATCTGTGAAGACCTTTCCCCCACCCCCAAAAAGTTAACCACATAGACTGAGGGGTTGAGTCACCATAAATCAAAATAACCTTTAAAGCACACACTCAGCATGCAAAACCATAATTATCTCAAGTTGCATTCTTGCCAGCAAGTGGTTTTTGACCACAGAAATTGGAGCTGCTAAGGCTATCACCAAAGTGATCAACTTTTAAAAATCATCAATCAGAAATAAAATAATTCAAAATTTCAGGGCATTGATTTTTAACTTTTATTCTTAAAAATCTGGGGGGGGAGGAGTATGGCAATAATTTAGAGAAGATATAAAATAATATTCCTGTCTTTCGAATTAACCAGTCAGAATTACTTGCCATTTCTTCTTTTCCATTATTATTATTTACCTTATATTTCATTTTTCTAAATTTTAATCAAGAAGTATTTTGTTGTTAAAATAAAACAATCCATAAGTCCACTGGAGTTGTTACTAAAAAGAGTTTGATCATAAGGAATCAAGACATCTGCAGAAACCCAAGGGCAGAAATACAGTTGGCAGTGAGGAGGTGGGGGGCTGGGACACCAATAGGAACCAAGCAGGATTCTGTCTCCATCTCTCTCAGGCACTGACATTGATCCTCTAGTCAGATCCTTTCTACAGTCCCCCTTTCTTTCCACTGTGTAGGTCAACACACTTCCTTACTAATTAGCCACATGGCCCTGAAGGTCTGCTCAAAATGGCAGTTTCGCAGCAGAGTCCACATCAGCATGTAAGCCTAGCCAATTCAAACTTTGGTCCCAACTCAAAATTATGAGAAGGAATCTAACTGGCCAGCGAGGATCAAGTACGTATTTCAGGTCCACTCCAAACTGGGAGTGAGGAGAGTGTGCTGAGGGTCACATGACCTGCTGCCTGCTCAGCAGGGATCAGATTGCCCTGCAGGATGAAAGCCTGGGAAAGCCTGGGCAGGTGGAAAGAGCCCTGTGAAGGAAAGGTGATGGAGGAAGGGTTGGCAACGTCTCAGAGCACTTGTGTTACAACCAGGGTTTAGATGTTTCATGCTCCAAGAGAATGTTACCTGATGGTAAGAGGAGAGGAGAGCAGGGAAATGCCTTTTTAGTTTTTTTTTGTTTTTTTTTGTTTTGTTTTTTTGAGAGACAGAGAGAGAGAAGCAGAGAGTGAGAGCAAGAAAGAGGGGCAGAAAGAATCCCAAGCCTGTGCAGAATCTGATTCGGGGCTCGAACTCACAAACTATGAGATCGTGACATGAACAGAAACCAAGCATGGGATGCTTAACCTACTGAGCCACCCGGGTGCCCCTCTTTTTAAATAAATACTTCTTTTTATCCCTTAAAAGGGTATTATGTGTTGCCTCTCACAAAAATAGGCATTAAGCAGTGGGTACTGAAAAAATAAACAAAAGGCAAACTAAACTACATTTCAGGGGAATATGATCTGAGAATATCAGTGATTTTTCAGTTTACTTTTGTTTTCTGAATCTGTGTCAAAGGACTTAAACTTCTAATAGCTCTCCTCCAGATGACTTAATTTGATTGGTAATCTAGAAGAAGAGGATATAAATATTGTTGGGTATGTACTGGAACTGTATTTGAAGACTCACAACCACTTGGGTCTGCTTTCTACCAGTTAGTAACCTGGGGTTTAGGACTAGAGAGGGGACACTGCAGAGCCAAGATGGCAGTGATTGCTGAAGTCCCAAACTCAAGGACATATCCCAGCCTCAGCTCAGCCCATTCCTGCAGCAACCCAGCCACGGATGCCCGAGGTTTCTGTCTTTGATAATAGAAACACTTGCCTGATGAAATGTTGGCCCATTATTTTAAAGCTTTGGAAATATAATTTTATGTAGTCGGACTTCAAATGTTTATGGTGAAATCTGTCACTGGAACATTTAATCAGTATTTAACATCTACTCTGTGCCCAGCCCTGTGCCATGTGTTAAAGACACAGTCATGCCAGGCATAAGCTTATAACCTAGCAGGGACTACTATGTATTAGAATCTATAATTAGATGCCCGATTTGATACAAAGAACTTATGCTCTATATGACTTTGGTAGCTCTGCTGAATCCTCTTTGGGTTCTTTGTTGAATTCCCCAGAGGCCACTGCAGAAGAAAGGGATAAACTTAAGTATTTTTGCCATACAGTGACTAATATTGAGAGATACAGGAAAAGAGGTCTTTACTATGAAAAGAGAATGGGGCGAATTCACATTATTTTTCCCTTTCTCTTACCTCTTACAGCTTCTCCGGAGGGCAGGCCCATTCCCTATAACTGCACAACACACAGGAGGCTGAAACTCAGAGGAAGCCTCATCTTTCTGGACCAAGGAACAAGTAACCAGGACCTGGAACTGGGGAGTATGGCTGAAATCTCAAGAAGGGGTCTCCTAATTCTGTGTGTGAATTGACACGAGTCCCGGGATCTCCCTCAAGTTGCACATACATTTGTTACACCCAAAGAAGCAGAGCGAAGGCTTGAGTTATGGCATCAACTATGACCCAGTTCCAGACTAACCCTGGGTGGCCAGGGGCAGACCCTAAACTACGGAGCCTTTGAAGTCTGTGCTGACATTGGAACCACCACTGAAAGAAGGTGAGACAGAACTGGCAGTCTGAACCCCATGGGCTCATTGCCCGGTAAAACAAAATAAAGCAAAAAAAAAAAAAAAATTGACATTCTCCAGATGATTTTAACAGGACATCGAGTCTTGCCACATAATATTCGGAATGTCAGGGGTGAGATAGGGTGAGGTAAATGAAATGCTTGCTTGGGTGCCAAATTTAAAGGTGAGGGGAACCAAAAGACTCAGTGATCAAGATAAATGATATTTTAACACAGTATCTTAAAAAGTCAAAATTGATGCAAAAAATTCCATGATGAACAAAATGTCAAAATTATGATTAGAGACAGAATCAGTATTACTGATTTTTCCTTTTGTAGGGAGCTCTAATATGGCTCAACAGAGCCCCATTACTGATGCTAGAAGCAAGATGGAAAGGAGCCCCTTCGTGTAGTCTATATGTTCAGTATCCCAAAGTCGCAAACAGCACATAGAGGGATAGAAAGTAAATTCAGGCAGGCAAACAGAAGACATCCAGGACACCAGTATTGGTGACTCAAGTATTGCAGCAACCATGTATCACAAAAGTGGACAGGTGTACATCCGAACATGAGGATGTGTTGAAAGGGTTTACAAGAAGCAGTTAGACTCCCTTGCTCTACCCAGCAGGTTACCAGAGCTCCCAAGGAATTTAAATGAAGAAAATGGGGCTAAGGAACAAAATGCAGTTGATGAAGGAGAAGATTAAATTAAAATATGCATACTAAACCATGACGCTTCCACGAGCAAACTGGAATCTTCTTTCTTTCTTCACCCTGCTCTAAGAATACCAACAGAGGGGCGCCTAGGTGGCTCAGTCGGTTAAGTGGCCGACTTCAGCTCAGGTCATGATCTCACAGTTGGTGAGTTCGAGCCCTGCCTTGGGCTCTGTGCTGACGGCTCAGAGCCTGGAGCCTGCTTCAGATTCTGTATCTCCCTCTTTCTCTCCCTTCCCTTGCTTATGCTCTGTCTCTATGTCTCTCAAAAATAAAAAAAATAAAAACAAACAAACAAAAAACGCTAAGAATACCAACAGAGAGGCTTATCCAGCATTGACTTAGCTCCTATCCTCATTGGTAGACTGGATAATTCACCTTAGGAAGAACCAAAAATCCTAAACACCTGAAGATATTAAGTTCAGTGGTGGTAAAACATGTCTACAGATTATTTAGCATTTATCCCATCGAGAAGTAGAGTCTAATTTCCCTCCCTTTGAGCATGGGATGCCTTAGGGGCTCCCTCATAGTGACTACAATGTTATAGAAGTGACGCTGCAGGATTTCCAAGGCTACGTCAGAAGACGCTGTTCCTATGGCTTTCATCTCACTCTCCATCCTGAAGACGTGCCTTTGGAACCCTGAGGTGCCATGTAAAATGTCCATCTACTCTATAGCTGCCACAGTGGAGAGACCACAGCAAGATAGTGAAATGCCTGAAGAGTCCCAGGAGTTCTATTCTCCAGCTGTTTGAGTCTTCCTAGCCCAGGAGTCAGCTATGTGAGTGCAGAAGCTTCCAGAGGCCCCCATCTCCACACACTCTGACAGCAATCCTATGAGAACCCCTGAAGGAGAACCACCTATTTGAGTCCACTCAATCCCCAGAATCAGGAGAGGCAATAATAACATTTAAGTATTGCTGGGTTTTTGCCACCAAGTTTGGAGCAGTTTGTTATGAAGCAATTAAGTAATCAGAGCCCCAACATTTGGATTCTCCCAAACAACAATGTGTTTTCACCCAGTTATCCCACAGTTGCTTCCAAATGGCTATTTAGTCTTTACATGTAAATATGAATAACTTGTCACAAAGCACCTCAGGAAAGCTATTAAGGAAAAGGCAAAGACCAAAACAATCAGGAAAAAAGGAACTTTGAGCAAAAAGAGACAATGCAGGGAACAGAAGAAAACCTGAACATAAGTTTGAGAAAATCTACCCAAAAGTAGAATCAAAAGTTTTAAATATGCAAGAGAAAAAGACTTGAAAAGGCAGATAATCCATTCAAGAGGCCCAACATCTGATGGTAGAGAATGAATAAAGTACTGCTACATATAAAAGCATGGATGCATTTCATAAACAGAAGTTGAATTTAAAAAAAAAGACATAAAAAAGAACATACTGCGTGATTTCATTTACACAAAGTCAAAAACAGGCAAAATGAATCTATGGAGCTAAGGGTCAAGTAGTGGTTAGCTCTGAAGGGGTAATGACCAGCAAGGGCCAAGACATGCTGGTAAGTTTCTCTCTCTTGGTATGGGCATCAAGCTTATAGGTGTGTTCACCTCATGAACATTTGAGATGTTACACTTAGGAATTAGGCATTTTTCTGTGTATATGCTCTACCTTAATTAAAATCTCATTTTAAAAATTAAGGGATAAAATCAGTCCATGTATTGATATTTCAAGGCAAGACTAAAAAAAAAGACCAGGACCTAACTCATATAAATTCCCACTGACCATGTATAGGTCAATTTAAATTGAGTTTAAGAATAATAAATACAATGGAATAAAACATACCTAACATGTTAAGTCCATTCTAATAAAAAGCAGTTCTACTGATGACCCTGGATAATGATGGGAAACCAATTCATTACATTAAGTAAAGGGAAAGAATCAGGCCTGAATTCTACCATTCCTGTACAAATTAAACCTTAGAGGGACTGAGGAGTCGGTAATGAGATTTCTCTTTATAGATCACTGCAGGTAATCAATTATAAGGGATGACAGAACTAAATATCCTCACTTTGCAAGCCCTAATAAGTTAATGGAACAATGGTTACTAAGATCACAAAAAGGAAGACAATCATTCATTACGTGTCTCATGATGGGAGCACCCGCCACGACCTATAGGAAGGGCCTTGTTCAGGGGACTGAACCTGAAACTGAACAGATGTCTAAATACAGCTGCCAATCTCCAGAAACACAGCAGACAGAAGCTCATTAAACAACACCACAGGGATTCAATCAGCAAAATCCAGATTGTGGGCAACTCTACAGGACAAATAACCAGTTTTTCAATGAAAAAAAAAAAAAATACAAGGAAAAAAAGAAAGTGAGATGAAAAGAGAAGCCTGTCAGTTAAAAAAGACTTAAGAGTCCTATCAACCAGTTGTAATGCCTAGACCTTAGAGGAGTCATAACTTCCCCCTCAAAAAATGTAAAAGATAAATAAATTAATAATACATATAAACAAATGTATGAATGAGGCAATCAAAGAAGTTTAGACCTTGTGGGCTATTCGATGTTATTTATAAACTACTGCTCTTTTTTCAAGCATGATAATGGCATTGTGATTGTTTTAAAGTGTCTTTATCTTTCAGAGACACACGTGAAATTCAGATAAAATTTGCTTTGACATGACTGGCAAAGACGCGCAAAGAGGGTGCCATTATGAATGATATTCATATTTTTTCAGTATATATATTTTTTTAATGTTTATTTATTTTTGAGAGAGAGAGCATGAGCAGGGGAGGGGCAGAGAGAGAGGGAGTCACAGAACCCAAAGCAGGCTTCAGGCTCTGAGCTGTCAGCACAGAGCCCGATGTGGGGCTGGAATTCACGAACAGTAAGATCATGACCTGAGCCAAAGTCAGATGCTTAACTGACTGAGCCACCCAGGCGCCCCATGAATGATGCAGTATAAACCAAGAGTTGATGACTGTTGAGCAGGATGATGGACCCCAAGGGGCCATTATACTAGAATGTTCTATTTAATATAAAAGCCTTTTCACATCTCATGTATTATAACTGTTAAAAACAAACAAACAAACAAACACTGATTAATTTCCTAAATGTACGAGCCCCCAACTTGAGGGCTTTGGCACCAAATGTGAGCTTTCAAAGAATGGAAGAGGAAAGGCAAGAGGCCAAGAAGGGAAAGGAAACACAAGGTTCTGCATGATAGTCAATCTCCCTCCTCTCTTGGCCGATTACCACCAGGCACCATTATCTCAACAGAGTAGGTCAAGGCCAAAGCTCCCAGCAATCAATTGTGAGACTAAGTGTTTGCTAAATAAAATGTCTATAATTTTATTGTTAGTACTCATATTTGGTAAGCAGTTTTTATTTTTTATTTTAATAATGGCCTCAGACTTTTTAAGTTTCTTTCTCCAAAGTCCTGTGAGTGAAAAGCAGTAGAGCAATGCTGTGAACTGTGATAGTTGTATCTGTCTTTGTATCATGACTTCTAGCACCTTAAAGAAACTCCTCCTTGACTCCATGTGGCTACTGGTGACAAACTCAGTGTATGTCACAAGAGTGGTCATAAGATACAGATGCACCAGTTAGACATCCCTATGCATCTAACCATAGGAACTGATCGATCTTGGACCACACCCCAGAAAGAGTCACTTGGAATCTTTGCAGTTATAGGCATATGAGACCATTCTCTTTTCCATGGCTAAACTGGGAAGAAATGAGTCTAGGGCTTCCTGCGGCCTCCTTTTCCAAAATATGGAGAGAGTCTGCATACAGAATTAGGCTAAGTGAAGAGAGTATAGACTGTTTGAGATCCAGAATCTAATAATGACTGTAGCTTGATTTATCCCCAGACGTCAGAGTTACAGGAGCCAAAAAGTTTCTGTTATGGGTAAGCAAATTTTTTTTAATTTTTTAATGTTTGTTTGTTTTTGAGAGAGAGACAGACAGAGCGTGAGCAGGGAAGAGGCAGAGAGAGAGGGAGACACAGAATCTGAAGCAAGTTCCAGGCTCTGAGCTGTCAGCACAGCTCAAACTCACGAACCATGAGATCATGATCTGAACCAAAGTCGGAGGTTTAACCAATTGAGCCACCCAGGCGCCCCAAGGGTAAGTTAATTTAAATCAGGTTTTAACCACCTGGGGCCAAAGAACACCAACTAATGGAATTATTCCCTCTATCGAAGGATTCCCAGGCAACCATGCCACCTCTTAGAAATATCATCTCCTATCAAAATTAGAGGTCCTTGGAGGTTATTCTAATAGATTGGCACACATTATATTCCTCTGGGCTTTTCAATAGTCATTTACTGAATGGATAATCACTGAGTATCTACAATGTTCCAGTGTAGTAGACACCTATGTTTTGTCTACCCAGTAATCTTCTTTTTCTAGAAATTGCTGCTGCTCTTAGCTTGATCCACAATTGAATAGTTCAGGGTGGACAACTGACCCAAGGCAGCCAATGAGGGAAACCTAGAAAGTCCCTCAGACTTTTGAATTAGAGACCCAGAGAAAGATGGCCTTACTCCTCTTCAAGGGAGACAGTCATAAGACTAAAAACTCAGTAACTATCCATGGCCATATGGTTCCCATGTAGGGGACTAACGGTCACATAGAGAGAGGAGCAGAGAAAGTGACAGGGCGAGAACCTTGCCAACTTTTGTTATTCCGAACTCCTCCTGAACTCCAGCTACAACCCTGGCCTTGCTAAATTTGGGTTTTTCAACTTTTCCTGAGATTCTTTATTTTATGAAACCTAGCTCTAGTTGATAGCTATCATTCTTTTGTAACAGTTTAATGTTCTGGGACAGTGCCATGGTCTAAGGACATAACGTAACCAAACCACAAGATGGTTTGGTTACGTTCAAGATGCTTAAAGTATAATGTGAAGACAGGTATGAAAATGCAATTGACTTCAGAACAGAGTGATATACTCTGTGAAGTTGGTGAGCACAGGACACTACACAGCCCATGAAAGAGGCACTCAAAAAAGCTTTTCAGAAGCCATGCTACTGTGAGGACTGAAAGACTATGGAGAGGTAGACCAGCCTTAGCACTACTGGCGTTTGTGGGCCGATAATTCTCAGTTGTAGGGGGGCCGTCCTGTGACTTGTAGGATATTTAGCAGCATCCTTGGCCTCTACTCACTAGATGCCCGTCACACCACCACCACCAGCAGCCACACAAATCAAAAATGTCCACAGATACTGCCAAATGTCCCCCAGGGGGGCAAAAAATTATCATTTCTACCCAATGTCTTCATAATAACTATAGAGGGAGGGGTGAGCTGCATGAAAAGCAGCCAACATCAAAATAATGACTGCCTTATGGAATAACAATGTGATTTCCTCATAAAAGGTATCCTTTGTGGCCAAATGTTGACAGCTTGCTTGCAACTTAAATTCCTCAAGCAGTGCCTTGGAGCATGCCTTGGGAAATATGTTGACACATTCTTGTTTCTGTAGGATGAATCCCTTGGCCACCAACTCCTGCTGTGAACCACTTCCCTCTGAAGAGGCTTTTGTGCCTTTGCTGTAGATGATTAAAATTTCCCCATGGAGGAGTCCTGCTGTCCATTTACAAAAATAACATCAACGGCCCAATTTCCACGATCCTGAAGCATCATCATGGCAGCATGATTCTGGTTTGGGGTACAGCACAGAAATATTATGGAATGCCTCTATTTGTTTCTCAGAAATCACGGCCAAAGGCGACTCACACCAAATTCTGCAGTATTCTGTGAAATGTTTTCTGAGTTCTCTGAACATGCCAAACATAGTAAACCGGTTTCTTCAAAAATAGGGTACCTGATGCCAGGTAACATGAACTGGTATGATCACTTTTCATTCCTTCCAGTTAGGTATGAAAGGATTAACCATACTTCTTATGAAGTAGGCTTCCAGTTAGGTATGAAGGATTAACCATACTTCTTATGAAGTATTCTTGTATATTCCTTCGGTGCTGTGGTTTGCCTGAATGATCTGTCAATCAGAGAAAACAAAACCTACCTCAGGGGATTATAATAAAGATTAAAAGGTCACACACTGTACTTCACCGATTTGGAAAAGCACAGTTCCTCTGCATCTGAGCAGCTCAAGAGTGGGAGTGTATCTTAGAATCTCCAGCATCTAACCCCCCACCAGGAGGGAGCAGCCACAGTCTAGCTGGCACTGCCTGCACCTGCACCAACGTGTTGTTGATCCCGGTGACTCGACTGGCAACTCCTCAGCTTTCAGCGAACAGATCATTCCAGAACCATCTGACGAAGGAGTGTGGGTCTTGGTTGTTGTCTGAAAACCCCCAGCTGGTACTTAAAGGAAGCGCCACACCAAACCTTGCAGAAAAGGGGTCAGTGGTGTGGAAAAAATCCCGGAGGTCACAGGAGAGCACCTTTTAAGGAATGTTGTGTCATCTACATTCACACAGATGATGAAGAAAATGTCGGGTAGAGAAACAAGAACTTCAACAATTCTGAGTCAAAAAGGGATTCAATAGAATCTGAACGCAAAACAAAACAAACAAACAAAACAACCACAACCACCACAACAAAAATCTTTCAGCAATCCCTTAACCAACTGAATTTGTATTTTCCTACTTATACATGCAGAAGGGTGATCTATGATAAAAAAAAAAAAAAGAACATTTCGCTAAGTACAAAACAGCTGTTTCAATGTCTCTACAACAAAAATTCTACATTTAATTGCACACTTTTTCTTCCTTAGTGATGCATAAAATGCTGGTGTACCTCACATTTGTTTCAGATCTGAGGGAATACAACACAGAGAAGGCCAATCCTATGGCTCACACCTCGCTAGTTATCAACAGCCTGTAGATGTTGTTGCTAGGATTTCACAGCTGTCAAATCTGGGCGTATCAAGAGGCAACATCTGAGAATAGATCACAAATTTATTCTGTAAAAAAAAATCCACCAAATCAGGTGTGACGCAGATGATGCTTATATAATAGCTTAACCATCAAAGTCCTCTCTAAGCTATTGATTTCATGGTGAATTTGCATCCTCAAATAATAACTTAACTGCAAAGTGTAATTTCAATCCTATTCCCTCTTATACTCTTTCCCTCATTATCTTGTCCATGCAGCAGAGAGTCTAACAGCATCAGGAGACAGACAGAGCAAGAGAACTAGAAATGAAAGCCACTTTCACCCACTGGCTCACACATCTATAACAATCCTGTAGATTGTTAAGCTTCTAGTACTTTCGATTAAATCTCAATGGAATGTAAAGGAATTCAGAAGAAAGGAACAGCTTCTGAGTACAGAATTCCCCCAAACATGGCCCCACGTCAGGAAAGATACTCAAGGAATATAAACTAAAGAAGAAAAGAAAAGATCTAAAATTGCCAAATGTTCTGGGAAAAGAAGTTACATTTGTTGATATTTTTAATTGTATGAAAATACCTGTTATGGCCAAATGGATAAACAGACGTAGAGGAATGTATGTGGAACTTTTGTTCTATACAAACAGTAAAATATGAAGTCGTTTCCCTTCTGACAGACACAACTTCCACTTAATAGATGTTTACCTAAAGCAAAGCACATTTTTCATTCTTTTAGTGTTAAGCTTTCTTCCTACAAAACACTAAATAATTTTCCTCAAAACTTTCACAGAATTTAACAAGAATTTTGGTGGTTAATTCAGTCCCCTAATGTAATTTCCTGTCAAAAGTTACCATAGAATATATCAGCTCATTCTGCATCAAAATTATTCTATAGAGGAATTTTTCTGATAATAGGCATTTTCCAAAAACTAGTTCAAATGTAGGAGTGTCTATATAAATATTCTATCATATAATAATATATATTACAATATATGTATAAAAACACCCAGTAACCTTAATATGAATGCTTGCACTTGAATCCCTACAGGATTTTGTTCCCTGTAGTTCACAGGACCCCACCTACTCCGTTTCCTGTCCTATAAAGCTTGGAGATTGGCCTCTTCAAAAATGAACCTCTGAGCCATGTGTGTGTCATTGAGATGATTAACCATCAGAGGGCGGCAAAGCACCTCATAATACTTTTCCTTCAGTTTTTCGTTCACCAAGTTAGATCATGGAATGAGGCTGTCCGTTTGTTTCTCTTGTGAACCTTTTATTATATTAAGTAATGAAGTTACATTTTTTAAACCTGAAAATAAGAGGTATTCGGACATTTGCCATTGATTTTCCTAAAAGATATATCTGAGCACACCCCCAAATTTCTCCATATGAGTAATATTCCCATTTTTTAGCAGTGCTTAAGATCGATATGTTAGGAGCACCTGGGTGGTTCAGTGAGTTAAGTGTCTGACTCTTGGTTTCAGCTCAGGTCATGATCTCATGGTTCGTGAGTTCGAGTCCCACATCAGACTTCCACTAACAGCACAGAGCCTGCTTGGGGTTCTCTTTTTCCCTCTCTCTTTGTCCTTCCCCCACTCCCTGCCTATGTCTCTCTCTCAAAAATAAAAAAACTTTAAAAAAAGATTGACATATTAATGCAAGATGAAAGATAAAGACTTCTAGTCTTAACCAAGTAGCATATTAAATTAAACTGGGTGATTTTGGCTGAAGGATTCTTTGCAAGATTGATGTTCTATTATGTGAGTCTGAAAAGCAAGACAAAGGAGAATTGCTGGCGCCTCTGAAGTCCCTTCCGAGGCTTACATCAAAGGAAATGAAATGTATTCCTTAATCTAATTTGAGATTCTCTCTAAGTATAAAGTCGTTGCAAACCGAGGGACAATAACGAGCGAGATATGATGTGTCCGGAACACCGCTGCATAATTTTATTTGTGCTGCAAATAAATAACCACAAAACAAAGAATGCCTATTGATTATCCTAAAAAGAATGACAGACAGTAGTATTGTAGCACTGACTCTTTTTCATAGGATTTTAAATCATTCTCCTGGAATTAGAAGTCCTTCTAAACACAATGGTGATGAGAAAGCAGACGGCAGAGACTAATAAAAGCGACCAGGGAGGGCCAGGAGGGTGTGTGCTACATGCACAGAAAGGGAATAAAGCTGATCGCATTGTGCCGCGGCATCTGTTTCGGCTTCACACTGGTGTGGCGACGTGGACCACTTTGAAGGTTACAAAAGCGGAATTCAAAATCGCAACATCAGGGAGAACAGATGCTGCAGACCAGGGATGGGCATGAGATTATTGCGAACCTGATGAAAGATATGACAAGGCCCTTTTATTAAAAAAGAAAAAAAAGATTCCTGCCACCATAGTCGGCAGTTCACCGAGTGTTGTTAACCTGAGAACTAATGGAGGTGATGTGGCCGCCAGAGTTCGCAGAAATAGAAACTGCGAGGAGTAAGGGAGATGATTCATTTTCAGAAATACCAAATAAAAGCTGCGCTGTCTAGTAAACGGTGGGTTTACAACCTATTGGAAATATAGGTAAACCTCCCACCCCACATAATGGAGTCCCAAATCCTGAGACACTTCACTTGCCCTCTCTGATTAGTGGGGGCTTATATTCGCGGGTTTTGCAATGAGCATGCGCCAAAGAACGAAGAAGGGAAAGTCTCTGCATCACCTCGGGAAATGAACATTTGTTCCAGTCAGACTACGGTTTGCCTTACCTGGGCATAGGCAACCCCCGGTAAGGCTGTAACCTCTGCAATACTCAGCCAATGAGGAGTCAGGGGAGGGAATTTCCGCTAGGAGATAAATTGTCTGCTGTAACTGCCCAGAGTGTGTCTGTTCGTCTGACAGCTGCTCTTGGAAGAAGGTTGATTAAAGCCTCACCTCACTGTGCTCCAAGTCTTTGCGTCCCTCCTTTGATTGGGTCAGTGGGCTTATTTCTCACAAAACTAAGATAGCAGGAGATGAAACACGCAAGAGCAACAGGTAAAAATGTCTTGGCAAAAAGTTGGCAGCATGATCAGGCATCATTCCCGGGAAATAAATGGAATAACAAAACATATTTCTATAAGCCTCAGTTAGAGCGAATGCTGGAATTATTAGCAGCAACCCCCACCTTTTTCTTTTCTTTTTTAATTTTTAATTCTATTAATATGAATTTAAATTTTAATCAGATAAAAGACACAAGACAGGAAGTCAGAAACCTGTAGTTTCTTTTATGTGCTTGTTCTGTGATGGAGACAGGTAGTTTAACTTTGCTGACTCATGATTCCCACAGTGTAAAATAAGAGGGTTAGACTATACTACATCCTTCAAAAGCAGCCCGGGGAACGTCCTTCCTCTGAGTTTCTCCCAGTTCACGCTCTGTCTCCTACGTGAATAACCAGGGCATCAATAAGTCATGACTTTGATTGCAGGTTGCACAATTATTTGCTTAATTATTTTTAATATGATAAACATTGTTTGAAAACAAGTCCGAAGTTGGAAATAGACTAAATGCCCATGATAGGATATAATTTTTCATAATTATGATATATCAGGTGTCTATTTGAAATGACATAAATCATCCAGTGGCTTGGGGAAAATGACCATACTAGTTTAGTCACAGGGAGAAAAGGAAGCTGCAAAACAGAATGATCGCACTATTGGTTTTTGGTTTTTTTAAATGATACCAAAAAGCTAACAATGTTCATCTCTGGTTGGCAGGATCCGTTTATATTAAAAACAAAAGACTAAAGCACAAAAATAAAAAAATTAACAGCAATTGCTGATTTGTAGGACTGTGATTTGTGTGTGTGTGTGTGTGTGTGTATGCACTTTTCTACAATATAAACGATACAAACACAACCGATATCTTTTTGAAGATTCCAAAAAGTCCCACTTCTACTAAAGCCCATGCAAGACAGCCAAACTCAGAGTGCCCTTGGGTCATTTACAAGGATATCGGGCATTGTTTTCAAGCAGACATAACCTCTTCCTTTGGCTCACTGGCTATTTGGCATCCCAGCAAGAACAACCACCTTCCTGGTCACTGAGAGGATATGAATCAGGTCTCCAGGTTAATGGAACACAATGAGCGCTTGCCCCTGGAAACCCTGGTGAACCTGTCCCATGACCCGTCCGCTGCCTCACACACCAACGGAGGCCCCACCTGACTTTACCAGATGAGGGAACACGGACAAGTGGCAAATTCAAAAGGTAGTCTTGCAAGCGAAAGAAGAAAAAAGTATATAAAGTGTGATCTCAGTTTTTTATTTTAAAAACTTATAATAGTACTAACGTATGAAGGAAATTCACCAAAATGTCAGTCATGATTATCTCTGTGTGGTGGGACTATAAGTGCCACAAGTTTTCTTATTTTGCTGATCTCTGTTTTCTAAATATTTTACAATAAATATGTATTATTTTATTTTTTTAATAAAACGATTTAGAGTTATTTTGTCAGTTTAATCAAGCCAATAATTTGGGATCCCATGGTTATAAATACACTCATATTTGAGCCCATATTTATAATTATTTATAAGTAAGTATAAATTTATACTTATGAAATACAAGTAATAGCTCTCTAAAGTAATGAATGGTTACAGTATTGAGATTTTTACTAAATTTACTCAAGTGGCCCTGTGTTTAATGGTGGCCAGGTTTGTTTTTCACTACTGGCATACCGTCCGGGGTCTTTCCTGGAAGGAATGTTCCTCCTCCCTCATCCACTACGGATGGTGTTTTGGAGTAGTGGGGGCCCAGAGCTGATGGCCAAGAAAGAATTCTTGAGACGTCTTTGGTGCAAAAAAGGTGATTTTATTAAGGCAGAGGGACAGGCCCGTGGGCAGAAAGAGCTGCAATGGGTTGTGAAGAGCGACTGGTTATATACTGAGGAGCTGGGGGAAGTAAAGGCAAAAGGAAGGCCTTCAGAAGGACTTTCATATGCTAAAGAGGACTCAGAAGGTATCTGAGGCCTTGCTATTGTCAAGCTAAGGTTGTTTTCCCTCTAGCAAGGCATCAACCCCCTTCAAGAGGAGGGGGTTCCTGAAGAAATGTTGTACTCTATATTTCTCTGAAGTATTTGTCAGTGGGCGACAGGCTCTAAAAACATTTAATTTTGCCTGCCATTTCCTTCTTTGTTCCCCACAGCACTATGGAGGGAGGGTAAGGCTGGGGCTCCAGAAAACCGAGTCTATATGTTTCTGGAGATTAGGCTATTGATAAGACTGTCTTTTTCTTATAATTTACTAAGACATTTGTAAACTGATGGAGACCTCTGTCCTGCATGACGGTGATCACTATCAGTTAACCATTTGTTTTCCCTTTACCTTGGTTCTTAGGCAGCCAGGAGGGCCTGAGGAATGTCACACATATCCCACGGTAGGGGGGGGAGGGGAAGAGAGAGGGCGGGTTTGCAAGGTGTCAGCTTGCCTTCTGCTCCCTCATCACAAGGGAGACACTTTTCTCTGCAGTAGAGGCCCTACCTCTCCCATTCCTGCTGACTTTTATAAGCAAGGATCCGCCCTCGCCATTTCTACGTCCCAGCCCCCCAGCTTTCTAGTCCTTCCATGAAGGATACAGCAGCCTTCCCTGGTTACAGTGCAAGTCTCCAGAACGTTGTACGTTTGCACAAAGCTCCCGGATCAGCCTATTGGGAAGCTTTATGATTCTTCAGCATGACATAACGGGCTTGAGCCTCACCCCACCCTACATCCCCTTTGAGTCCCAAGGGCTCATTGCAGCTATACCTCTACCCCAACTTCTATGAAATGTTTCTACTCTGAATCTCTCTCAGGGCCAGGCATGACCAAGGGAGACTAGCAGTGGTCAGTAACTTCTCTGAGGCATTCTTTCATGAAGTAGGAACGGCTGACGCCTATCATGTGTAGCCCTGAATGGAGAAACAAATTAAACTAATAAATGAATGCATGCTTTGGGAAAGTGAGGACTCGCTTCCATGACCTTCTGGGGACAGGGCTTGAGCCTCTTTTTTCTAAGTCAGTGTCCCAGAGAGCAGAAGGACAAGCCATAGAGACATAATAGTTATCTTGTGATCACACACTTACCATTTGTTTTTAATGCTCATAGCTGTGCAAGGTAGGCTTTTATACCTTCATTTTACTGATATAGAAACTGAGGCTTGCAGAAGTTGAGACGTTCAACACAAGTCAGACTGCTGGCAAATGTTAGAGAGAAACTTAAATACAAGTCATTTGGCTTTGTACCAGATAGTCTCTGCTCCATCACTGTTTACTGCGGAAGTTATGTTAAATGTGGCCACCTGTGGCATTACCAACTGATCGTGTGTTTCAGGAGACTTGCTTCAGAAGGAAATAAGTGAATCCTGGGAGAATCCTACCTGGGCATGAGAGGTAGATAGGAGGTAATGTTTATCAATTTGTACTCACCTTGCACATTTTGAGTGAGGCCATTTTCTCTGTTTCAGGGTGTTCAGCATTCTTGATCCCTGTCCACTAAAATCTGATTGGGACTACCCAAAGTGCCTCCACACATTTTAAACACTCCTGGAGGGACTATGCTTTCCCCAGATGAGAACCTCTGATTTAAAAGCAGTGCCTGCATTGCTAATAGGTGACAACTGGAAACAATAATTATATCAATGGGAAAATAATTACTAGACAGGGCAGATAATTTGAACTGGGTCGACCTGGACTTGGTTGGAGTTTGTACTGAACATCAGATTTGATGGCTGATGTAATCAACAAGCTGGCAATAGGTTGGCTGCCAAGATAAATGCATTATGAGCCGAATGAGTGTTGTGTGATTTCATTAGAATGGAAAAAAAACAAATATCCACATCTTTGACGGACTATGTGTCTCTCTCAGCTGTCCCTCGAATTGGGGGATGATGAGTTCTTTAGTGTCCCAGACCCTCATTAATGTTAAATTCTTTCTAATTGGCAAAGGGAGCCATCGAGACAGTACTAACGGACCCTGGCAGAAGTGGCTGTGTCAGGTGCTGTAAATGAGAGACTCTGAGCAGCGACCTTTCAGAAAAGAGGCAGACAAGAATTAGAAGCCTCGATGACTCCCCCACCTCCATGGAAACGAGTAGTTTCTTTTACTAGCACACAATGCTTTCACACAGATACCATCTTCAAGGGCCATTTTCTCCTGGATGTTGTTAACAGATGAATGAGCTTTCCTGTTTGACTAGGAGAGGGGATTGTGTGCTAGACCCTTTGGGGAGACCCCTCCCATAAATCCAACTTATCTCCATCCATAGCTAACCATCTGAATCACACAAGCAGCTGGTGAAAAGGGCTTTGTGCGGTGCTGTTTTTCCCAGCACAAGCCTCGCCTGGTTCTCAGACAGCCAAACTGGGTGCCTTTCATTTTCTCTTGGATGGCTTTAGGGCTACAATTTGCTTTGCCCCGAGTAAAGATTACATGGCAAAAGCAGCTCTGATCCTATTCTACCCAGTTTGCTAGATGATATCTCACTCTTTAAAGAGCCCAGAAAAAAGGATTCCGAAATTCAAGCAGTCTGCTCTCTCTCACGGAAGGCACAATCATTTACCATAGCTATGACGGGGCACTTTCTAGGCTTATTCAGAGGGACTATACAGGTTTCAAGAAAGTATTTTGGTTCCATTTTTTTTCTGAGTCGCTGGAGAACTGAATTCTTTAAAAGCCCTGTGGTGTTGTGTAAAATTCTTTTCCCAAGAGAGGATACCGGATGCTCATATTATCTCTCTAAAACCTTGTTTCATAGGTAACAATTCCAGAGAACATATTTTTTGAGGTTCCTAAAATAGATTCAGATACATCCTTTAATCTCGGGAATCTTAAAATGTCAAGAGTCTAATTTATCAGGAAAAAACAATGACAGCTCACCACAAACCTTTCCCCAACCTAGTATCAGAGATTCTCAAATCTCTAATAATTTTAAATAACTATCTGTACTTGACCAAAATGACTCACCAGTAATAAATTATCTTATCTTCTTTATTGTTCAGTGTTCCCCGTATAAAAGCCTACATGATAGATTCCTTCCTGAGATAAGAGGTAGGATTCTTTTCTCTCTCTCTCTCTCTCTCTCCTTCTCCTACTGGATGGACAAGAAAGATAATGAAACCTGTGTATCCCTCAACTGTCTCTTGATTCTAAGATCAAGGTTAACTTTTATGCTCCAAAGAATGGTTTAAAATTAATCTCATTCAAATAGCTTAATATTTAAAAATCACTCTTACCCTTTAACTTCTTGTTTCTTAAATCTTTCTTTTCCTCTTGTTTTAGTGGTTTTACTAATTTGCTGCTTGAGATGTGTTCATGTAAGCTGCCTCCCCTCTGCTTTGGCTGTAGGTACGATATAAATATAGTGTTTAGGATTTTCTAAGATATTCCTAATCTCGTATTTATTCCTAATAGTTTATCTAGTTCTTAAAGCTAGAAGACTACCCAAGGTTGAAAAACCATGAGTTCCAATGTGGCAGTAAAATGTTCTCATAATCCTTGTATGCTAAAGCCTCACAGATGGGGAGGGTGGTGAGCTGGTTTGCCGTTGAACAGTTCATTCATCTGATGGATTTGACTCTGAACTCTACATTCTCTGTAACAGTTATTTCTTTCCCATTTTTTTTTTCATTTCACTACATCCTTCTCTTAAAGTAGGAACCCACCTCAGTACTTGGGCTTTTAAGGTCCCCATGAAGAATTCCAATAGCCCCTCCAAATAAAAAAAAAGAAAAAAGAAAAAAAGAAAGCAAGAAAATAGGAATGGAAGAGAACCCTTCTTACTAGCTTTTACTGAAGACTAAAATGTCACAATTAGAGGGGCCTAGGTGGCTCAGTTGGTTAAGAGTCTTCTTCTTGATTTCAGCTCAGCTTCATGATCTCAAGGTTGCAAAACTGGGCCCCACATCAAGCTCCAAACTGAGCACAGTGCCAGCTTAAGATTCTCTCCGTCTGCCCCTCCCCTGTTTGCATGCTCTCTCTCAAAACAAAATAACAAAAAACAAAAAACAAAAACAAAAAAACAAAAGAAAAGAAAAAAAAAGAAGAAAATGTCACTATTAGAGATCCATCCTTGGATTTAGAGATTCGTCTCACTTGAAAATTCAAGGAAAGGATGAATGCAAATGTGTCTTTAACCTTATGGAATTTATCCTTGTATACTAATGAGTTTATTGGATTCCTTTTCTGAGATCACATTTTGTTAGAAGGAAAGGGATTTAAAAAAATTAAAAACGCTGCAGATACAGAAGCTGCAGCAGGAGAGGGCCTCTGGGTGGCTCAGTCGGTTAAGCATCTGACTTCGGCTCAGGTCATGATCTCACAACTCATGGGTTTGAGCCCCCTGTTAGGCTCTGTGCTGACAGATAAGAGCCTAGAGCCTGCTTTGGATTCTGTGTGTGTCTCTCTTTCTGCCCCTCCTACACTTGTTTTCTCTCTCTCTCTCTCTCTCTCTCTCTTAAAAATAAATAAAACATTTTTTAAAAAAAGCTGGAGCAGGAAGAAACGTGGGAGTGCAAACAAGACTAAAAGGTAAGAAGGTCTGGCTCACCAGACAAAACCTTGATGATGGCATGGCCTTGACAAAGTGGAGGCTGTTCAGTGCTCACATTCATCCCATGACACCTCTCTGCAAACTGGGGAGGGCAGTGGACCTGTACAGGAGCAGGCTTTCAGCTCTGACGGCCAAGTCTTACAACAGGAAAATCTTACGAGTGTCTGGTTGAGATCATGTCAATTCTCAGAAGCTGAGTATCAGGAATGAGAATGGGCTGCTCCCATTTGAAAAGATATTTGTTTTGTTTTGTTTTGTTTTGTTTTGTGTTTAATGCAGAAACACCCAAATGTATAACCAAGCAGTGCCAAAAAAGCAACTAACCAGGAGGAGGATATCATGTAAAGTCTTATTTCTCTCTTTTTGTGCGAGCAATATATTCTGTGGAACTCTGCCCCTCTGTCAGGTTGCGAACAAAGGGAGAATTCTTCACTCCTGAGGCCATGTGGCAGGAGCAATTAGGTTGATGGGATTTGGTTTGAACTCTAGGCCAACACCTCTCAAAAGGACAAATGCAGGTTCCTTCCAGATGAGTGTTCCCACAGTACCACGAGTGGAAAATTGTTTTATGGCAAGAAAAAGCAGAATGATTTTAGCAACTGATGAAGCAATAGCTTGTAAGAGATTTAATTCCCACTAGGCCAATTTGTGTTCAGAGAGAGAACTGGTCAACCATGGAAGACTAATGGCAGTTCTAAAGTGTTGAGGTGTTCTTTTTACTTATTAAGAACACACCTCGTATACACTCCACCTTCATCTACTTAAAATATAATCTCCTCAAAGTTACATCTAGATGAGAAGTTTAAAATTTCAGGGCATCTGGGTGGCTCAGTTGGTTAAGCATCCAACTCTGGATTTCAGCTCAGGTCATGATCTCATGGTTCATGGGATTTAGCCCCAAGGAGCTGTCAGCACACAGCCTGCTTGGAATTCTGTCTCTCCCTCTCTCTCTGCTCCTCCCCCACTCACATTCTCTCCACCCCCCCATAAATAAACATTTTAAAAAATTTTAAAAGTTTAAAATTTCAAATATATATAAGGTCTCTGTGATCTTAGAAAGTTTAATGGCACATCAGAAATATGTAAATTTAGTAGCTTTCCTTTTTAGTTGAATCAATATTAAAATATTTAGAACGGATTGAAACTGCCATTGTTCATTGACTGTGTGTAGGACAGATGGGGAAATCAGTCTCTAAAGCCTCCATCTTCTTTGCTGCTGATAGAATCCTAATTTTGTTTGTTTGTTCATCCCTTCCCCATATGACTCAGAGGGTAAACCTGATTAGCCTAAACCCATAAAGGTTATTTTATTTCCCTTGCCAGTGATTAGTATAGGAGTGGGCATGTGGCCCAGATCTGGCCAATGAAATGGGAGGGGAAGTCTTCTGGGGACTTCTGGAAAAATATTTCCTCCATCTAAAAAAACAAACAGAAGTAAGAAAAAACAGCCACATTTTTCTACAGGATAATTTTGCGTCTGAAATGATAACTTTGAGACAAGGAGGAGAGATAATAGTGTCTACAATACCCTGAAAACACCAGAGCAGAGAGAAAGTATCTAGATGAATGAATTAGCCTATTCTACAGCATCTACTTTTGGACTTCTTGTTACATGAAATAATAAGTATACCTTAATAAGTATATTATTTAAGTCCATTTATCCAGTTTTTCTATTACTTGGAAGTGAAATAATTCTTTTTTTAAGTGTTATTTATTTACTTAGAGAGAGAAAGTAAGCAGAGGAGGGACAGAAAGACAGAGAGAAAGAGACAGAGAATCTCAAGCAGGCTCCACACTGACAGTGTGGAGCTGGAACTCACAAACTGTGAGATCATGACCTGAGCCAAAACCAAGAGCTGGACCCTTAACCAACTGAGCCACCCAGGTGCCCCGGAAGTGAAATAATTCTTAAAGGTTCGTCATACATACCCATAAGCATTTGAGTACAATTGCCTTAGTTAAAAAAATTACACCATGAAGTCAAGCATTTCAAATTTGTACTAATCTCAACACTCTAATCAGAAATTATTCAGCAATCTCTCCTTCGACTCAGTAAGGTAGAACCAGGAATGGAATTTACAGCAGATTTGTATTTCTGTATTATATACATGATTCTAAATATTAAGATAAATAAATCATTCTTGAATAACCTCACTCTTTTAAATTATTCCCTCATTTACTCATCTATAATCTGTGATTCATAGACTAGACAAAAATAAAATTTTAAAACTCTACAGCTACAGACTTTAAAGGTATGTTCTTTAGGTATGCGGATTAATCAAGAAGAGATAAAATGACATTTTCCATAACGATTTTAGATGAATAATGAAAAATGCACAGCCAGACTCACTGCAGTAGAGGAAACTAAATATTGAGCAGTTTGGTTTTTCTGTAACTGAAAGACAAGCTTAGTTAAGAGTGCAGAAGTGACATGCCGGGCAGTGACCACTTTGTGGCTTGATTAAAATTCCAGTTGGTCATACTTGGAACCTGGTGCTCACTCCACACCCTTTTCTTCTCACTCCCATTATAATTCGTTTATAATTCCCTGGTTTCAGAGTTATCTGCCTTCAGCTGCCAGGGAAAGTCCGTTTATATTTCTTGGGAGCAAAGCTTCAAGGTCACTTCCTACCATTAATTCCCTGTCAGCAAGTGTCACTCGGGGCATTTCCTGTTCCTACTCTCAATAGTGCTGAGGAAGAGAAATTCTCAAAGGTCTCTAATTTTCAGTTCCCCACAGCAGTTTGCAAATATGCGCTGGTATGCCATCCATTTCATTTAACCTTACCTATCTTGGTAGAAAGATGTCAACATGATTTCTCTACTCCAAATCAAGTATGTTCCTTGCTGAGACTCTATCTGTAAAATGGCCAGCGCAGTATTTTCTTCCATCTTTGGAAACAAACTACATTGAGTACAGATGGCTTAGAAGTCATTGCAAATAAATACTAGGTATGAATCCAGAATATCTGCCTTTCGCTGAATATCAAAATACAGTTGCTTTCATAATGTTTATTAGCTAAAATCAGCAGACCCTTTGTTCAATTGAAAACATTCAATTAAGTAAAAAAAATATTTTAATCATTGATGATGTTATAAAGAAGTAATAATCAGTTAATAAAATGACTGTTTTCCCTTTCTGATTAGATATGCAAGATCACAAGGCAAAACTTATTGAAAATTTCCAGGAAATGCATATTAAATTATAGAATGCTTTAAATATCTGATCTTATTGAACATATTTGATAAAGAGAAAAATCTTTTGATATTATTAATTTGATATTATTCAGAGATTAAAACTAAGTCTCTATTCTACAAGTGCTCAGAACATCTCATAACAGGGATTACCAGCTAATGTGTTTTCTTTTCTTTTCTTTTTTTTTTTTTTTTGGTTTATTTTTGAAAGCAGGAGAGACAAAGCATGAGTGGGGGAGGGTCAGAGAGAGAGAAGGAGACACAGAATCTGAAGCAGGCTCCAGGCTCTGAGCCATCAGCACAGAGCCCGACGCGGGGCTTAAACTCACAGACTGAGAGATCATGACCTGAGCCGCAGTCGGATGCTTAACCGACTGAGCTACCCAGGCGCCCCTAGTGTTTTATTTTCATTCAAAGCTGATTTGTTTAAGTACTAAATTAAGCTATATATTTTTTTTCACACTCTACCTGTGTGAAGACTCAGATGAGGAAAACTACAAAATACCAAGGAAGAATATAAAAGGCTAGTTAAGTACACAGAGGGAAACATGATGTTCCCGAATGGGAACATTTTCCAAAGGAAATTTGACAAAACGATTCTAAAATTTATCATAAAAACTAAACTGTCACAAATAGCCAAGCAAATTCTGAAGCACTAGTCAAAGAGAAGGAAGTCTTACCCTCATGCTTGAAGTTATATAATGAAGTTACCATAGTTCAATCACTCTGGTCATTGTATGAGAAGAAACAAATGGATTCAAAATAGAAAGAAGACTCAGAAAATGCATAAACCATCAAAAACCATTCTGCACATCACACAGCAAAAGAAAGTCCAGATGCAAGAGGGAGTTAAATGTAAAATTGCATCCATGAAAGAAGTGGGAGGAAACATGGGTGAAAGTATTTGATCTTGAGGCCCAGAAGCTTTTCTGGGCATAAAAGCACCAGAAGAAAACATAAAGAAAAAACAAACAAACAAACAAACAAAAAAACCTGGTATACGTGCCTGAATAAGAATATAAATCTTTCCATTAAAAAAAAAATCCTGACCAAAGTAAGAAGGCAGACAACTGTGAAATCTTTTTACAATGTTTGATAAAAGGAGTTCTAGGTTTAACAGAGAGAGATCACTCAAATCATTTAGGATTGATTCCATGCCCCCACCCCAATAGAAATGTGAACAAAAGTCACGAATTATATAAACGGCCATAAATATGGAAAATAAACCTCCACCTCAGTGATACTCAAATAAACACAAATTAAAACAACCACAATACAGAACCAATATTAGAACCATCTAATATTCAGAGTGATTGTACAGCTGTTAGACGTAATCTTAGCCAGTCACAAAAATGTGTGTCCTGTGAATTAAAAGCAGGAAAAATGCACATGAAAAAGTATATTACAAAACAGGTGTGCTGAATGCTTGTAATTACAGCAGTCCCTGCCATTACCAGCGGGGGATACCTTCCAAGACCCCCAGTGGATACTTGAATCCGTGGATGGTACTGACATGTTTGTATACTATGCCTTTTCCTATATATACATAACTATGATAACATTTAATTATAAATTCGTAAAGGATTAACAACAACTAACAATAAAATAGAACAAGCATAACAATATAGTGTAGTAAGAGTCATGTGAACATGGTCTCTCTCTCTCTCTCTCAAAATAGCCTACTGTACTGTGCTCACCCATCCTGTGACGCTGTGAGAGTGTAACATGCCCACGAGATGAGATAACCTGACGTGAATGACGTGGGCATTGTGACGTAGCAGATACCTAAAACCGTGGAGTGTGAATCCGCAGATAATGGGGGGACTAATGTATTCAAAATTACATGCTTATGTGTAAATATATGCATAGAAAGTGACTTGAAGTCTCATGGGATTTTCTCTATAAGTTATGGGATCCTAGGCTATTTTAACTTTCTTTTAAATTTTTTTAATGTTTTTTTAATTTATTTTTGAGAGACATAGAGACAGAGTGTGAGCAGGGGAAGGGCAGAGAGAGGGAGACACAGAATCCGAAGCAGGCTCCAGACTCTGAGCCATCAGCACAGAGCCCGACGTGGGGCTCAAACTCACAGACTGCGAGATCATGACGTGAGCTGAAGTCAGTCACTCAACCAACTGAGCCACCCAGGTGCCCCTTACCTTTCTTTTAAAAAAAAATAAGTTTCTTTTTATGCTTTTCTGTATTTGTCTTTTACTTTATTAATCAAAAGAGAGAAACCACAAATGCCTCCTTTTCCCCCGCCCCGTGGAGTCTGATTTCACTCTCCCAGGAGCGGCCACTTGAGGATACTTCTGCTCAGAACTGCCTGATTCAGACCCAGATCTGAAAAAAAAAAAAATCTCTGTTCCCAGCGTTCCTCCCAGGGTTCAACTTCCCCCAGCTTTAGGTCCCTCCCTGAGCACATACAGTGAGAACTAATCAAAGTCCTTCTGTAAAATGTGAGACTTGTCAACTTTACGAAAACTAAGCAGTAAAATTGGACACAGAAGCTAAATATAGGGAGTGCTAACATCCCATTTAAAATTACTTTGGTCCCTGGGATGAGGGCACCACTACATGATTAACACAGAACTTTACCCGATGGCTGATGTTATTCCTACATTTTTCAAATGCTTTTACTCAGACCTTTTCAAAATAAACCGTAGAATTGGGCTTTATGTGCTTATATGGCAAGGTTGCTCCCTGTGATACCGTCACAAGGCTAAAGCATAAAATCTAGTTAAGAGTTCTTGCCAAAACATGAATCAGTTGCAGCAGAATATTCTGAGCTCTGTTCTTCTTTTTTTCCATTCTCTAATATTTCTTCACATCGCAGCCCAAACAATCGCTCATAATTGAACTGAGCGAAGGAGCAGCTCTGGCAGGAAATATACTTGGCAAGGCTCCCACAGCTCTTCATTGTCTCCCACACCGAGCAATTACATCAGTTCCTTCCATTTCCAGAGGAAGAATGGATTTTGCACAGCAACAGATGAAAATAAGAGGAAGGAGGTGGCTTATTTACATATTCCAAATCAGGTTAATGTAGAATTTTTTTATGGGAAAAGGAAATGCCGTAAAGAATTGAATAGTCATTGAACAAATCTGCTTTCGCTTCCTTCGGGATCTACACCATATGCCGACCACAACCTCTGCTCACCGGTTACTCATGTCTGCTGAAAACCTCCAGGTTGAAAGGGAAATCTAGTCAACAAGTATGATATATTCCAGAGTCTAGAAGCTTGAAGAGAAGTTAAATGCCAACCATGTTTGAGAATGTAAAAATGTATCATCGTGGAGTTCTTCAGCATCTGCTATTTACTGGGTAGATTCACTGCAAATCCCAGTTCAGAGAAGGATTTACAGTCTAACCGTGTACACCAAGAGAGCATAAGATTAGGGGTGTCTTTGCGTTGTTTGGCTTCGGCTCAGCTGGATGACAAAGCATCATGGTCAACTGGTTGCATCCTGAGGATGAACATCTTATCAGTTCACAGGCACGTCAGGGGCCAGGTGCCCTATCCACTTAGGGGCTACCGGCTCAAGAGAGCTTAGCTCCAACCTAGACTTATCCATTGACCCTGATCATCCTTTCCCCTGCTACTGGTTTGCTCCCTCTCAACAGCCTGGAATTCATCACAGTTTTCTAGGAAAGGATGGTTAGGTTGAGGGGCCAGTTCTCACAAACTCAGAAAGTGCTGGAGCCATGCAAAATCTACCATCCAGCCTCCCATTGAGACCAGTTAAGAGAGCCAAGGTCTCCATAGGAGTGTCTCAGCCATTCACCAGCAATGAGGACCTCTTTGGATGCTTAGAAGACAGTAGACTTCCCTTTTTCCCATTTCCTAAATTCCTGACCTCTCACTCATTTCCCTTGGGCTAAAGCCCCAAAGTGCCATCAGAGAAGGAAAGATATAAGGTAAGCAGAAATTTGTGTCCATCACCCATCCCCAAAACCCTGCTCTGTGAAGCTGAGATGAGCCCCCTTGCGACCAGGGTGAGCCCATGACCGAGGGAGGCCAGAGAGTGAAAGGGGTCAAGGCTACACATGTCCTGCCCTGAGGACTGAGAGGACAGTTCCAAGATATTCATTCCTCCAGAGAATAAATCCTTGGGATGTGTCCTACACCAGAAAACCAATTCCCCAGGGTGCCAGATATGCTAAATCCTGGAAGGGAAAGAGTCAACCCCTGGTGCTGTGCTTACAAATGGATCTCTGTACAAAACCAGACATTTTAGAAATAATCAAAGTAGATACCTTGACCCTGCAGTTAGACATTGGCTCTTGCAGTCTCTTCAGCTGAAAACAATATTTTTTTCAAACACAGGAGACAGAAGCAAAATTAGAGAAAATCTGGGGAATTTGATCTGAGGATAAGGCCCAATCTATAAGTTTGGCCGATGGGCATGGTGGTTCTCTCCTTCCTCACCCTGGTTCGTCCATGTGCCAACATGCCAAGAGTATTCAGAAAGTATTGGCAGAGGAAACTCAGTAAAAATGACCCAATAAAGAAACAAGAATATGATTTCAACATTAATAATGAAAGCAGCACCATAAAAGGCAGGAGTCTCTTGTTTACAAGTGACAGATGCTCAACCAAAAGGGAGTTTGTAACTTAAGCCAAAAGGGGAATTTATCAGCTTACATAAATAGGCCACGGCTGTTTTTTTTAAAGGCTCAGGCACATCTAGATTCAGAGGCTTCAATAATATCATCTGGGTTTTGTCTGTTTCTTCATTTCTTGGCTTTTCCTCCTTCTCTACCTTGGCTTACTTCTGCAGACCTGTTCTCCCATGACTAGCAAAGGTGTTTATTGTAATGGTGTTGGTCATTCTTCTGTTCTGCAGCATCTGGAACTCCTCTCTCTGTTTAGGGAATTTCCAGCCTCATAAGTCTTGGTGGAACACGTGATCTCCCGTTGCAGAAGCTGCAAATGTCAGATGCTTGTCTTCCCAAACTGCTTTGCAGCTGGGGTTCAGACGTGTAACCCAGACGACACCAATCAAACACAGCCATCCTAAATTTGGAATCAGACACAGATAAAGCAAAGAAAGGGCAAAGGAAAAAAAAAAGAGCAAAAACTCTGAGGCCTCCCTGACAAGCTTGTGTTCCTAGGACAGTGGTGGCCACACTGCGGTGGTTTCTAGCATCCTCTTCTCATAGTGTCAGCTCTGGAGCCTGGAGGGTTTCATGCTCAGCTATGATGGCCATGCTGTCCTTGCCAGACCCATCCTGAGGCAATCTGGGGCCGTATTTCTGGTTGTCAAACATAGTACATGATACTCTGGCCATCCCAGCGATTCCTTCTGCTACCCACAAACCTATTTCTACTTAAATCGTCCAGAATGGGTTTCTATTGCTTGCACATAAGAAGCTGACTGCAAACAGCTGCCCCAGACTCACACTGACTCAGTTTAACAACTCCACTTGAAAAGGAGCTTCCCTAAGAGTGTCTATCAATCCAGGCGAGGATTCCTATCAATCTTTTGGGGACTACAAACCCACCTCTACCCCAGTCATGTTGCTAGAAGAATGAGACACCATGATTGGCCCAACCTGTGTGAAATATCCATTTCTGTGGCAAAGGACAGTGGACCTCCTGAAAGACAACCTCACAAGGATCCTACAGAATGGAGGAGGTAAACTCTCCCCAAAGGAAATCGATGCCCATGATAATCGCTTTCCTGTTATATAGAATTTTCCCTGCTCGTTTACCAGTCTTTTAAAACTGACAGACACCAAACTACAAAGAATTGAAAGAATAGGTCTTGTTTACCTCTTCAGAAGAATAAAATAGGATACCGTAAAGTTAAAAAAAAAAAAAAAAGGCAAGGAATAGGATAAGTAGGGGGGATCTTGTGGGCGGATTTTCTCAAAATAAGATAAACTATGTTTTCTTGTCTCCAAGCCTTGGAAAGTTTGTAGAAAAGACTTTCGGTAACATCTAGACAATATTAGGAAATCACTTCTAAACAAAATTCCCACCCTGCTCTCTTTTAATTATCTCCCCATTTCTGGTCACCTAGAACGTGGTGAGATTCTTTAGTCTATGGGAAGATGATTCTCCTGGTGGATGCTTGCCAGGAAACCAGTCTTCATTGAGGGGAAAAAAAAACAACTCCAATCATTACATAGCGGTCGCTGCACCCCAGAGAGCAGGAGCCCCACCACATGCTGAGTAGAGTCTTACATGTTGCCAGAACTCTTGGGAAGTAGGGCTCAGCTGAAGGCAGAAAGCCAGTTTAGAAGAAAAGTGAGAGAAAAGCAGGGCCAGAGGGAATAGGATAGAAAGAATGTTAGAGAATTAGAGGGGGTGGGGGGGACACGTACAAAATCTCATCAAGGTCAGCAAAACCCTAATATAAATAGTAACAGCTGTATGCCGAGTCCCTGCAGAAGGAGTCTGTGCGAGACATTTTCCATTTGGCTTTCCAGATCCACTCTCCATACTTCCCCACTTTGTTCGCTGACCGAGAAGTCCGAGCCGCGTGGACTGCATCTATCAGCTCTCTGCTGGCTTCCAGTTGGGTTCAGCCAGTGGGAGGCACCAGTGTAAGATAGAAAAGCAGGAAGAAAGCAAAGTCTGAAATTTTACTTTCCTGCTTCTCTCCCAGCAAGACGACAGCCCTCATCAGGAAGTCGTCTCTATGTGGCTACTTGTTCTGGGTTCTGCTCACTGCCCCTTCCCCAGGCCCTTTCAAGACAGGGTGGAAGGCACTCTTTTCTGTTCTAGCCCTAGTGCACTGCTCCGTCCCTTGTTGGTTTCCCTGAACCAACACCCACATAGTAACTAGTCCCTTTACACAGTGGTTTCTACACCCCTTAGTCACATCAGTTAAGTATTGCCATCAGTTTCCTGCTAGGTCTGTGACTGAAGCAAAATGAAAACATTCTCTGAAAGACCTGATGACTGACCACAATGTAGCTTAGAGTAGGTGGTGGGGGAAAAATGGATAAAGTCAAAGGCAGGAAGAGAACAAGCAGAACTGGAATGAGGGCACGGGACCTGTTGCATTCAGTTCAGACATGTTCTTGTACTGCATCCAAGTAGTGACGTCAAATATGTGAACGAGAGTGGATGTTTCATTTTGGGAGACGGAGGTTTAGGAATTCCTCACACGTAGGTAGCTAAGAAAACTAAGAAAGTAGGTAAAGTGGTTCAGGAAACAACAGGGTGAAAAGAGATTCTCAATATCATTTTTAAAAATCTAACAAAAGTCACAAAGAGCTAAATTTCAAATGGGGAAGATAGAAGACATTATCTTTTATTCACCAACTTTTATAACTGTAAATTTGAGATAATGTTTCTTTGAAGCCAGGAAGTGCCTTATCAGAAAAGTTCTGCTCTACTTAAATGTCAGCATACATTTCTACAGAGATCTCATCATTGCTGTCATCAAGGTGACAAAATGGCCCAGAGATAAAACTGACCTCCAGAGAGAAAGAATACTTTCTTGATTAGAAGCAACTTCTTTTGAGAAAGTAATTAGGAACTCAAAACTTTAAAAAATCCTAAATAATTCCACATAAATATACATGTCCTTTATAAACTTTCAGTCATATATTGTTTTTCTTGTAGTGTATAGTGAAACTACACATCCACATAAATGACAAAAGATGAATGAAACTGAGGTTGAAGGACATGAAACAAACTAGCAGGTGGCACTAAGAACAGGATTTGGTGAAAAATATCAAACAGGTTTTAGAAAATGTAAATGGATAAATAAAATATAATGTATCCATACAATGAAGTAGTTCTCTGCAACAAAAAGAAACCCACTGATGATATACTCAAAAACACTATGAATCAAAAGATTACGCTGCATGAAAGTAGCCAGAAACAAAAGAGACCATAGTGTATGATTCTATTTATATAAAGTACTAGAAATGGCAAACTAATCTGTAGTGACAAAACAAAGATTTCATTGGTTGCTGGAGTCAGGAATCAGACCAGGATAGACAGAAAAGAAAGCTGAGGGTATCATGGAATTATGCTGCATCTGGATTGTAGTAGTGGATTCATGAGTGTATACATTTGTCAAAATTCATCAGATTGGACACTTTAAGAGGACATTACTTATTGTACAAAACTTATACCTCCGCAAAGGTGATTAAAGAAAAAAAAATGAGAAATGCTGTGGGCAGCTGATGCATTCCCCAGAACACAGGTGTTTAATGGATAAAAGGGAATAGCCACTGACAAGGAGCCAGCAAGAAGGAGGAATAAGCCAGTAGAGATGTCACTCAAGTGTCAGGAGCAGGGCTTTAAAGAGGAAAGAGCTGACTGGTTGTCAGTGTGATTCTAAGAGAAGATCTTCAGGATCATGACTGAAGCTTATCCATTGGCTGCAACATTTGAGGAGAATGTTACAACCTTTGTCAGAGCAATTTCCAAACCGTGGGACTATGGACCCTATAGCTGCCTGGGAATCCACAGTGAAAAGGAAGGAGAGGACATGGAGGCAGAATGTAGAGAGACTTGTGTTTAGGCACCCTGGAGGAGAAAAGAAGGTAGAATAAGATATGACAGTAACCAGAGAGTGAACAGGGAAAGGGGGGGGGGATTTATTTATTATTATTTTTTTTTGCAATGGGAGAAACATGAGAATCTTTCTATGCAGAGGGAAATATATGAGTAGAGGGGAAGAGCTTCACCCTACAAGGAGTCAAGGAGAAGCAGGCCCCAGAAAGTTGAACTTGAATATGACAGCCTTCACCCCTCATGTAGAAGACGGGAAGAAAGTAAGGATGAGCAGATGTGTAGATAGATCTGAGAGAGGGAGATAAAGTTGAGACATTTTATACCTTATGACCTCAATTTTTTCAATAAGCTAAGGGTCATGGAAGTTTGATGTGAGGCACTGAAATAGGATAGAGTCTTAGGAGATTTTGAATAGTCAGAGAAAAAATGTAGGGGTATATTGAAATACTCTGAAGACAGAGGGGTATGATGCATGGCCTAAATTTTTTATAATTAAAGACCCATGGGGAGGAGTGTGGGGTGTCCACTAGCAGGAAGAAAATTCAATATAGATAAGATATAGATGAAGTTAGATAATATATAGATAACTAGGCTAAGGCAAAATAATGTGAACTCATCAGTTTCCTACCTTCTCCCCATCTACTCTCCTTCCCAGAAATTTATACTCATAGAAGAACCTGTGAAGTTTAGGGGAGGAGGGGATGGGGACGGAAATGCTCCAGTATCTTCCAGCACCAAGATGTGATCAAATAACATTATATATGACCTTGGCTAAAATAAAATAAGCTGGAAATTAGAATGCTAAACTTCGAATGCCATTTGGGCAGTAAACGTACACACACATGCAAGCACACACACGTAAGCAAACAGTGGTAACATACTACGTACTTTTTAAATTCAGTATATCTCAGTGAGCTGTCTTATTCTCTTGTAAAATTGCATGATATTTCATAGTCTTGATGTATCATTATTTCTTTCACCAGAGAGTTACTGATGGACAAATATATAGCTTGTATTAAGACTCATGCTTTTATAAACAATGATGATAAATAACATTGTATGTACGTTATTCTGCAGAGAAATGAATACATCTATAGAATGAATTCCTGGGAGTGGAATTGCTAAGCGAAAGGGCACGTGACTTACTATTTAATATCGTATCATTTTACACTCCCACAAGCAAAATATGAGTGCCTATTTCCTCACAACCTCTCTGAAATGGCATTTTGACAATTTTTTTTTTAAGTTTTATTTTATTTATTTTGAGAGAGAGACAGAGACTGCAAGTCGGGGAGGAGAAGAGAGGGAGGGAGAGGTAGAGAATCCCAAGCAGGCTCCTCACTGTCAGCACAGAACCCAACCCAGGGCTTAATTTCATGAACTGTGAGATCATGACCTGAGCCAAAATCAAGAGTCATATGCTTAACCGACTGAACCACCCAGACACGCCTAACAAAATTTCTATCTACACTATTCTGATAGGTTTTAAAATGACATCTCATAATTTTAAATTAATTGGCATATCTCTTAATCTGAGGGAGAGGGAGCATCTTTGTACACATTCAGGAGTCATTTGTGTTTCCTGTTCTGAGATCTGTCTATTCGTTGCTCTTGCCCATTCATTTTTCAACTAGAAAACTGTTTTTTTACTGATCTTAATAAATTCTTTTTACATATATATAGGTCCTCATTATTCATGAATTCCGTATTTGAAAAGTCACCCGCTTACTAAAATGTATTTGTAATCCCCAAGTCAATACTCAAGTGCTTCTGTGGTGATTCTCAGATCAGCACAGAGGGGCGAAAAGTGTGAGTCACCCGACATGCCTGCTCCCAGCCGAGGTCAAACAAGGCCTCGCTCTGCCTTCTTGTTTCAGCTCCCATTCTGTAAACTACAAAGTGTCCTTTTCATGGTCTCCTCCACACCACATTTTTCACATTTTTGAGTTTTTATTGGTGATTTGGCCATTTTAAATGGCCCCCTAACCATAGTGCTGACATGCTGCCTAGTCTTCCTAGGAGCAAGGGGGTTATGATGGGTTTTATTGGGAAAACATGTATGTTTGATAAGCTCTGTTCAGCCACAAGTTATAGTGCTATTGGCTATATTGCATAAGGTATCTTTAAACAGAAACATGCACAGAATGAGGTTATGTATGGGTTGGTTGACCAAAATGTTATGACGGAAGCTAACAGGAAACTACTCCTGTATTTCTCCCAAGAGCAATGGTTCAGCATTTGCTAATTCTGTATTTACAGTGACTTTGTAGAACACAACTAATGTAAATAAAGATAACCATTTGGGAAATTAACCCTCTGTTTGTGATATAAGTTGCAATCATTGTGCTCAGCCTGTCTGTTGTTTAATTTGGTTTCTTCGGCAAGGATATATGTGTTTTTTTTTCAAGTAGTCATATTTATGAGGTTTTGTTTACTATACATCTCCAGCTATTGTGGTTTAGTTAAAAGAAAAAGAAAAAGAATGAGCGGAATAAACACCTGAATCCAGGTGTTACCTGCCATCTGTCTGGGGAGCTCTGCCCAAGCAAAAACAAGCTATCCATCCACTCAAATAAAACCTACCTGATACAGAGGAAAAGAGAGATTATATGTCTACTACTTCAAAGGGAAGCAATTAGATTCCCAGAGGTGCTATTTCACTTTATCCTTGAAATATTTATTTGGGGATGACATGAGCCCATGGCTTCAGTTACAAAGAAATGCATGAAACTGGTCACTTCTATTGCTACAAAATTTGCAGCAGGAATATTGTTATACTTTGGGAGTCACATTAACCTTCACCCAACATAAGCTACAAAAGTTGCTTTGAGCAGTTATAATAAAACTTTCCCTTTAATCAGTTTTGACTGGGATCATCTCCAAAAGAATGAAGACATACCTTCTAGCAAAATGAGGACTATTTGGTCAATTACCAGCTAAGAATGTCCACAAGTTGTATTTAAATGAAGCTGAAAGTGACAAACTGACTCCACATTGGAAGTCACACTTCTAGCACCTCCGCTTGTCAAATGTCAGGTGATGGCTGATTTTCAGACTGACAGCAACACCCTGACACAATGACACCATGCAAAGCTTCTCCTTGCCCATTGTCCCCTTTGCCAGTAATTTGACTTCAGCAACAGATATGAATCTGTGACCTACATGCAAATAATTCCTGATGACACGCATACAGAACTGTAAAAGGAGGCTAAACAGAAGCATCTGATTTGTTAAGTGCTCAAGTTTACCACCACTAGGGCGGTAAGCAGGCCGTACCTGTCACAGCTGGTGAGCTGTAGTATGTATGACCTGTATAGTTACACCACTGAATTTTTAGTATTTTGGCGATTAACCCTGCATGTGTAATGTTAGTGCCCTGACTCTGCACCGGAAATGCTCGAGTCCTCCCTTCTAAGTAACCATTGGTTATTCCAGAATATACTTGTCTTCCATATGGAAGAAAAGAATTGTATTGTATCCATAGCCCCAAAATTTTATAGAAAAATTAGGTGATTTTGTTGTTGTCTTTTCAAAGAAGACCACTTTTTGAGGAAGCAGGGGTCATCGGAGGTGAAGTTGGGAAATAGGTTCTCTGCTCCCCCCAGTCCCCTTCTCTCTCTTCCTGCACTAGAATGAACCTGTGTCCCCATCTCCACCCAACACAAAATTCATGTATTGAAGCCCTAACCTCCAGTGTGACTATATTGGAGATGGGGCTTTTAGGAGGAAATTAAGGTTAAGTGACGTCATAAGGGTGAGGTCCTAATCCAAGAGGACTGGTGGCCTTATAAGAAGAGAAAGAACTCTTTTCCTCTGGCTGTCTCTCCACCCACATGCACTCAAAAAAGGCCACGTACCCCACATGGAGATGGTGGCCATCTGCAAGCCATGAGGGGAGGTCCCACCAGAACCTGACCATATTGGCACCCTGATCCTGGACTTCCATCCTCCAGAACTGTGAGAATACAAATGTCTGTTGTTCAAGTGTGGGATATTTTGTTATACCAGCCCAACTAAAACACTGCCTGCCCTTGACTTGGGCTTGGTGTTTTCATGCTGGTTCGGAACAGCATGTGTGTAGCCATGTGTTTCCCCACACTGTCCCCCATCCCTCCCTTAATAGCACCCACAGTCGTCACCTTTCCAACAACTTCCTTCTCTTCCCAATTCGTCAAAACCTTGCCTCTGACTTCTGTTCCCTTGGAGCAGACGACTGGATGATCCAATCAACTACTTCCTGTTTTAGTGTCAATGTCTGGTAATGATTTGACGACACATTCGTTTCTCCCTCGGATACCTCAGAGGCAGAGCAGGTATCCTGCAACCTGTCCATGTTCCCCTCCCAAATTTTGAGAAGGGCAGAACAAACCTGACAAACCTGAACTTACTCTGGATCTGCGCAGAGGAAGGGGGATGAAAAAGCACCACCCCCACTGAAGGTTAACCTCGAAGGCAATCTACCTCCTTCATAATCTTGCCCAGTACTTTTGGGAAACCACTCAGGTCTTTGGCTTCCTATTTAATAGTCACTCCAGCCTACCCTGTTGCCTCCATTGGTAACTTTATTACAATAATAATTTTTAAAAAGTTGAAAAGTGGGGCGCCTGGGTTGCTCAGTCGGTTAAGCAGCTGACTTCAGTTCAGGTCATGATCTCACGGTTCATGGGTTCGAGCCCCGCGTTGGGCTCTGTGCTGACAGCTCAGAGCCTGGAGCCTGCTTCGGATTCTGTGTCTCCCTCTCTCTCTGCCCTTCCCCTGCTCACGCTCTGCCTCTTTGTCTCTCAAAAATAAATAAATAAACATTAAAAAAATTAAAAAAAAAAGTTGAAAAGTGATCATCTCAGATGCTGAATTTGGTTGCCAGAAGAGATTTTAAGTCATTCAGAGCACCTTCCTATAGCTTGTCATTTTTATTTATCCATTTTTGTAAAGTTTATTTATTTTTGAGATAGAGAACACCAGCAGGGGAGGGACAGAGAGAGAGGGAGACAGAGGATTTGAGACAGGCTCCACGCTGACAGCAGAGAGCCCAATGTGGGGCTCTAATTCCCAAACCGTGAGATTATGACCTGCGCTGAAGTTGGACGCTCGACCAACTGAACCACCAAAAAGCTAGGTAGCATGGAAACTGGGAGAAAGACCTATAGCGGTCAGTGTCTCCCAGGTGCCCCTGATATCTTCATCCTCGAGCCCACACTGCTTCCCTGAACAGGTGTCTCTGCTTCTGCACCAGGAGTGTGGATGAGACCGAAGGTACGGTGATCACTTGCACCCCGCTTTGACCTTCTGACTTGATCTAAGGGGAAAAAACCGCTCCTCCTCTGATCGTCTTCAAAGAGCTTAGCATACACTTAGTGAAGCTGAGGTTTTAGGAAAACAAAGCCTGAAAGAGAACTGTCTCACTGACAACTTCTGCTTCCGGCCCAATAAAAAAAACTTTCTCTAAGCCAAAGGAACATCAAAAGGGTTGGTTACGCTCGGGGAAATTGGGAAACGGAAAATAGAGAGAAAGTAATATTTCCCCAAAGTACCCTGGTCCCCAAACAAAAGGTCCTGAATAGAAACATCTGATACAATTACAGACAAGTTCTTGCTGAATGTGATTAGGCAGCTCATGACAGCACCAGCCTGGGAAGAAGACTCACTCCCTACTTTGTTAATCATGTCCTATAAACCACTTCACCTCTCCGGAAATAATTTTGTCCATTTATGCATTCAGCAAACTTTTATATTCTCTGCAGGAATATTATAGCAAACTTTTTTATTCCCTGCAGGAATTTGGGGAGAGCGTGGTATAGGTCTTGAGGCTTAAAGACATGCCTTGACCTCAAGTTGCACATAGTCAGCAAATAAGCTCTAGGGTGTCACTGCAAGGACAAGACGTGCCCAAGATGCTAGGTGAGCACCAAGGAAGGGGACTTAACCTGGCCTGGAGGGGAGCAGTCTGAGCTGAGTCTTGCAGCAGTGGGCGATACGCAGGCCAAGGGTGCTAAAAGTGCGGAACTAAGGAGGCAACGCCATAAATAGGACCGAAGTATGAGGATCCTGGAGAGGTTGGCAGAGATCAAGTCCCAGTGCAGCTTGTATTGTCTCCTAACATCCTGAAAAGCTTTGGTGGAAGACGTTGTATGCTTAGGTTTGCTTTTCTGTTTTTTTAAGCAACTTAGCACAAATTTATTATCTTAAAGTTCTGCGGGTCAGAGACACAGGTCTCCCTGGGCTAAATTCGAGGTGTGTGCAGGCCTGAGTTCCCTTCTGGAAGCTCCAGAGGAGAATCTATTTCCTTGCCTTTTCCAGCTTCTAGAAACTGGCCGCATTCTTTAGTTTATGACCTCCTTCCTCCAGCTTCAAAGCTAGCAAAAGCAAGCCAGTCCTTCTCACATTCTCGCAGACTTTTTTATGGAGGTGAAATTCATGTGACATAAAATTAACCATTTTAAAGTATACAAGTCAGTGGCATTTAGTATACTCATAGTGTTGCACAACCACCGTTTATAACACGTTCTGGAACATTTTAATCACCTAAAAAGGAAACTCTGTACCCATCAATCAATCACTTCCCCCAGCTCCAGCTTCTGTAACCACCAATCTGTTTTCTGTCTCTCTAGATTTATCTGTTACGGATATTTCATATACATGGAATCATATAACATGTGACTTTTTGTGTCTGTCTTCTTTCACTTAGCATGTTTCTGAGGTTCATCCGTGCTGTGGCCTGTATCAGCACTTCATTCCTTATTCTGGCTGAATACTATTCCAGTCTATGACTACGCCACATTGTCTATCCATTCACTCTTCAATGAACATTTAGGTCGTTTCCACCTTTAGCTAATATGAATAGCGCTGCTGTAAACATTTGTGTACGAGTGTTTGTTTGAGTGCCTGTTTTCAGTTCTTTTACATACATACTAGGGAGCAGAATTGTTGGGTCACGTGGTAACCCCATGTTTAACATTTTAGGAAACCACCAACCCATTTTCCACAGTATCTTCACCATGTCACCTTCCTACCAACGACGGACGAGGGTTCCAATCTCCCGACATCCTTGCCAATGCTTGTTAATTTCTGTTTTTGTCAGTTTGTGTATGTGTGTATTCGGGTACGTATGTACGTATGTAATAGAGCTAACCTAGCAGGCATAAGATGGTGTTATTTTGGTTTCAACTTGCATTTCCTTAATGACTATTGATATTATCTTTTCTTTTTTTTTTTTTAATTTATTTACTTATTTTTAAGAGAGAGAAAAAGAGAGAGTAAGCATGAGCGGGAGGGGGCAGAGAGTGAGAGAGAGAGTGAGAGAGAGACAGGAAACAGAGAATCCCAAGCAGCTCTGCACTGTCAGAATAGAGCTCGACATGGGGCTCGATCCCACAACCCCAGGATCGTGACCTATGCCAAAAGGAAGAATCAGACACCCAATCAACTGAGCCACCCAGATTCTGTGGGTATCTTTCCAAAATTTGCTTTGTGAATAACTGAACTTGGAAGCTGTGTGAAAGATAGATTTAAAAGAAAGTGAAAAGAAGTTAAGAAAATGTGTTTTCCAGACTAAATCTGGTGAGGCCAGGAATAAAAGATGAGAGTAGGGAAAGGGAAAGAGAAATAAATTTAGACCAGCTAAGTGGGGGTTGGTGGACAGGGAGAAGTCAAATTGCCCCCACCATTCTCATCTGTAAAATGAAAGGGTGGGCCATGTGACGTGAAGTGCTGCCCGGCGAACATTCTTTCTCAGAGGGACTTTACCTTGCAAATATCAGAGGTTTAGGAGGTGAAATTTACTCAGGCCTTCTCAAAATTGATGTTGCACACGTATATTAACTGCTTATAAAAATAGGCCCTATGAGGGAGGGGGGAGAGGAGGTGATGGGCATTAAAAAGGGCACATGTTGGGATGAACACTGGGTGTTATATGTAAACCAATTTGAAAATAAACTATTATAAAATTTAAAAAAAAATAGGCCCTTCACTGCAGCAACAGATGAGACACAGATAAAATTTAAACGGAAACAATTATTTAAAACTTAATTGTTAATTAATTTAGGTAATTAATCTAAACCAAGGTAGCCCCTAAATATCAGTCGTTGTGTTATAGACAGCATTCCACAATTCAAGAGCCAAGGATTTAACACTCTGATAAATCCTATTGCCCTATCAAAAGGGGAATATGGATTCTAATGGAAATTATTTTTTAAGGTCTACCAAATGGAAATAAGTCAATGTTCCAATTCCCAGTTCAAGGCATAGAAGTTTTATTCTAAAATAGCATAATTCCCTGAGAAGACAGGCATGCGTACATCAGGATTAACAGATTTTATAGTTTACAATTCTCTTAATTTGAGATCTGGCCTTCTCTATTTTTACAAAAACCTACCCAAGTTGGCACATTTTAAAATTTAGACCTAATTTGATTAGATCCCAAAGAGTTTTATTAAGAACACTCTTCGAAGCTATAAATGAATCAACAGAAAACTGTTTTTTATACAAGCCTTCTCTTAAAACTTTAGGAATGAATCAAATTCATAAATAAATTTAAGTGGTATAATCCCAACAAGCAGGAACTGTACGCACTTACAAAAGGTAAAAGTAACAATATTATTATGTGTGTTAATGCCAAATAAAAACAGTTTGTGCTAAGGTGCACACGTGAGACTATGTGCTAAAACCCACCAATCACTGTAAAACAGTCTTTTTTTAAAAGACTGATGAATCCTTTAGTTTTATTATCACTAGGTCGTTAAGACAGCAAAAGAATGGAAGAATTTCGCCCTTCATAAGCTATATTAAAACGTCTTTCATTTTCTCAAGTGCTTTTCTCCCATTTATTCACAATTATTCATCACTTCTTTCTCTGAGCTTAGTCACCTTGGAGGCACACATTCCATTCAACCATTAAATTGAATTACCATCTTACCAAGTAATTTATATTCTCTCCATCTTATTCCTAATAGGATATAAAATGTACATTTTTCTAGGACTCGACCTGATCATAAAACCGTTTCCACTGAGGGTTCACAGAGAGGCCATAACCAAAGCTAAAGGTTAAACCGTGAGGTTTGTGAGGAAAGGAATTAGAGGAAACGTCTTCTTCCCTTGATGTTGTCGTCCACAGCTCATATACCTGGAGCATTTTCACCCCCATTGGCCCTGCTGGGATTAAGGCCTGCCTCAGGTCCTGATCCAGTTCTATAGGAATAAGCAAGCATTATAACTTCTGATCCTCCTTTTCTTCCCATCTACCAATTCCTTTGTGTAGGATATTAGGGAACTAGAAAATGTTCCTCTTTGTCTCTAGTAATAGTTTCCATCTTCAAGTCTATTTTGTCTCATCTTAATATAGATACTGCAGTTCTCTTATGGTTGCTGCTTGCATGGAATAGATTTTTCCATCTGTGGTGTAATAAAAAATAAATATTCGGTCTCTATCCCAAGTCCCAGGCACAGAACTCCTAAAACCCTTGGAATTTACTGTCTTTGGTATGTTAATGAGATGGTGATTCAGGTGGGGAGAGGGGCATAAATAGCTTAAGAATGCCAGAAAAACCAACCATTGATTAGAGTGTTGGAACTTCCAGCCCTAACCTCCAATCTCTGGGGAGGGTAGAGGAGCTGGAGATTGAACCCAATTATCTGATGGCCAATGATTTAATCTGCCACAACTACTTAATGAAATCTCCATTAAAAAATGCTGGGGGGGGGGCCGGCGCCTAGGTGGCTCAGTTGGTTAAGCGGCCTACTTCGGCTCAGGTCATGATCTCATGGTTTGTGAGTTTGAGCCCCGCATTGGGCTCTGTGCTGATGACTCGGAGCCTGGAGCCTGCTTCAGATTCTGTATCTCCCTCTCTCTGTGCCCTTCCCCTGCTCAAAATCTGTCTCTATGTCTCTCAAAACTAAATAAATGTTAAAAAAAATTTAAAAAAAAATGCTAGGGTATCTGAGTGGCTCAGTTGGTTAAGCATCTGACTTCAGCTCAGGTCACGAGCTCATAGTTTGTGGGTTCAAGTCCCAGGTCAGGCTCTATGCTGACAGTTCAGAGCCTGGAACCTGCTTCAGATTCTGTGTCTCCCCCTCTCTCTTCCCCTCCTCCACTCATACCCTGTCTCTCAAAAATAAATAAACTTTAAGAAAAATAAAAAACTTAAATCATAGGGCTTGGAGAGCTTCTGAGTAGGTAGGCACATCCATGTGCCAGGAAGTGGTACACTCTGACTCCATGAAAAACAGAGGCTCCTGTGCTTGAAACCCTTCCCACTCACTCTATGTACCTCTTCATCTAGTGGTTCATTTGTTTCCTTTAAAATCAATAGTAACAGTAAGTAGAGCACTTTCTTGAATTCTGTATGTTGTTCTAGTGAATTATGGAATCTGAGGTAGTGGGGTGCTTGTCATTGGAACCCCCAAATTTGTTGTCATCTGGGAAGAAGGGTAAGTTGCTTGGGAACCCCATTTGTGTGTTTAAAGTAGAAACAGTCTTATGGGACTAATCCCTTTAAATTGTGGGGTCTAACACTAACACCAGGTAGACAGCATCAGAGTAGGACTGAGTTGGTAGACATCCAGTTGATGTGAGAGAATTGAACTGGAGTGGAAAAACAACACAGATTTGGGGTCCAAAAAAATTCACACCATCGTTTGATTTCGACCTGGTCGTATCTTTGACACTAAAGCATGAATCTTGAAGATGACAGATAATTGGATCTTGTTTTCTATCAGTCTGACTGTCACTACCTTTCAATCGGATTGTTTTATTCCTTCACATTTAATATTATTATTGATAGAGTTGGATTGATGTATTATTTTACTTTATAGTTTCTTTATGTCTTATGTCATTTGTGTTCTTCTGTTTTTCCTCTATTGTGTTTCTCTGTAGTAAATAGGCATTTTCTTGTATATGATTTTATCCTTTAATAAGTTTTGGATTATTTTTGAGTAACTTTTTTTTAGTGTTTGCTCTAGAATCAATAATAACTTGTTAGAATCTACTTCAGATATACACTAACTCAACTCCTATAATGTATAGAAACATTGCAGTAATATACTCCCATTCCCATCCCCTAACTTTTGTGTTATTGTTGTTGGAAATATTAAAGCTATGTATGTTATAAGCCCAAAGATTACAGTGCTATAGTTATTATTTTGTATAATCTTATGTCTAAGAGATAAAAGGGGAAAAATATATTTATGGAAGTTTTTTTAAGTTTATTTATTTATTTTGAGAAAGAAATAGAGAGAGCACAAATGGGGAAGGGGCAGAGAGAGAAAGAGAGAGAATCTCAAGCAGGCTCCACACTGTCAGCCCAGCGTCCGACCCAGGGCTGGAACTCATAAACCTTGAGATCATGACCTGAGCTGAAAAAAAGAGTCAGATGTTTAACTGACTAAGCCACCCAGGTGCCCCTATTTATAGTTTTTTAATGTTAATTGTTTTATTTACCATTTCTGGTTCTCTTTATTTCTACATGGGGATTTGAGTTACCATCCGATTTCATTTTCTTAATCCAATAATTTCCCTTCCTCCTCTACTTTGTGTTCTTGTCAAATATATTACACCTATATGTTATAGGTTCACCAATACAATTTCATAGATATTGTTCTACGAGATTTTTAAATCAGTTAAGAAATATATAATTATACTTTCTTTTATACCTACCTGAATAATTATCTTTTTTTTTTTTAATATGAATTCCTGTTACTCTCTGGTTTAATTTCTTTTCAGCATCAAGAACTTCCTTTAGTATTTCTTACAAGCTAAGCCTGCTATTCAGCTAGGAACGAATTATCTCATCTTTTGTTTATCTGGATATTCTTTATTTTACCTTCATTTTTGAAAGATAGTTTTTCCAGATATAGGACTCTTGGCTGGAAAAGTTTTTCTTTCCATACGTTAACAAGTTACCCCACTTTCTTCCAGACTCTGTTGCTTCTGACAAAAAAAAATTAGCCATTAACCTTATTGGGATTCACTTGTACACATAGTCATTTTTCTCTTGCTGCTTTTAAGATTTTCTCTTTCTCTTTGACTATGATGTATCTGAGTGTGGATATCTTCGTGTTTAAATTTCCTGGAGTTCACTGAGCTTTCTAAAGAGTAAACTAATGTTTGGTTTTGTTTTGCTTTATCAAATTTGGGGAATTTCAGCCATTATTTCCTTCAATGTTTCACCTGACTCTTCTCTCTTCTTCTAGTATCCCCATTTCATCAATCCTATAATTAAACATTAATTATACAACTAATGTTATCTCACATTTTCTAAGACTTCATTTTTAATCATTTTTTTCTGTTCCTCAGTTTGTATAATCTCTATTGATCTACATTCAAGCCTGTTGATTTTTTTCTCCTACCAGCAAAAATTTTCTGTTGAATCCCTCTAGCGGATTTCTATAAGAATAGTTCTTCCATCACTTCCTGCTAGCTTCTTTTCCTAAACTTGGCAACTCAGTTCTGCCTTTCAGAAGTGACCCAAGCTTGAACCCCAATTACTCCCTCCTGAGAGATTTCAGGACCTTGTCTCTACCAAATTTCATGGAAGTTTGGTCAGCATCTTTGGAGTCATTCTATATCTACTATCTGCAAAGCAAATGCCATTATTCCTATTTTAAATAAACAAGAAAATTTACTGCTCAGAATTGAGCAGTAGTTTCTTTAGAAAACGAAGGACTACAATGAGGATCTTCAGAATTTTAACCAAACCAGTTATTGGGTTTATAAAAGAATCACCTAGGGGCTCCTGGGTGGCTCAGTCAGTTGAGTTTCTGACTTCAACTTACGACTCATGGTTTGTGAGTTCGAGCCCCACGTCAGGCTCTGTGCGGACAATCCAGAGTCTGGAGTCTGCTTTGGGTTCCGTGTCTCCCTCTCTTTCTGCCCCTTCCCTGCTCACACTGTGTCTCTGTCTCTCTCTCACTTTCTCAAAAATAAATAAACATTTAAACATTTTTTTAAAAAAGAATCACCTAGAGATTTGTTAAAAATTCAGATTCCTGGCTCTAGTCATTCTGATTCAAAACAATTGAGGTAAAATTCAGGAATCTAATTGTTAATAGCACTTCAGATGATTCTAGTATAAAGAATCTGAGAACAGTAATATAATGGACAACCAGTTACCTGTTCAAAAGCAGTAGGGAGAGAACAACAACCTAGCCAGGCAAATTCAAGCATGGGAAATGAAAAGAAGAGAAAGCATCCTAATTAGAGAGATTGTCAGTAGTCTGAAGGCAGAGCAAAGACTCCAAGCTAGGACTTAGTGGCCAAATAGTTCTTACTCTTTATAGGAACTACAAAAGAACATTATCTTAATAAAAACATTACCCTGAATATGACTAACTTTCCCAACTCCAAATAATTTTAAAGAAAATTTTAACATTTAGAATATTTTAAGCCTTTCGCAGAAATGAGAGTTTCAGGGAGGGGTGCCTGGGTGGCTCATTCAGTTAAGTGTCTGACCTTGACTCAGGTCATGATCTCACTGTGAGTTCAAGCCTCGCATGGGGCTCTGTGCTGACAGCTCAGAGCCTGGACCCTGCTTCAGATTCTGTGTCTCCCTCTTTCTGCCCCTCCCCTGCTCTCTCTTTCTCTCTCTCCCTCAAAAATAAATAAACATTAAAAAATTAAAAACAAAAAGAAATGAGAGTTTCAAAGCAGTGTCTACAGATCACACCTGGAGTTGGATGATTTCCCAGAATATTAGCTTTTTAAAGTATTATACTCCATCTTACTCCAATAAGGGTTGAGATTATTTCTGTAATTTATTTTGGTACATAAATTTACCAAGTGTCTGTTACAACAGGCTTTTTAATGTAAGCAAATAGAACATGGCCCTGCTCTCAATAACTCAAACAGAAAGATGAATACATTGATTCAAACACAGTCTGTGGAACCAGGCAGCCCTAGGTCTATGTCCCAGCAACTTTCCTTATTAAGGTGAAATCCTGGACTGATTATTTGACTTCTTCTATTCTCAGTTTCTTCATACCACAGAGAAAACAACACTGTCTACCTCACTGGATTTTGTGAGAGTTAAAGAGTCTAATTCTCAAAACATTATAGACATGACTATCCTCCAAATTTATAGTGAACATGAGACAAAGAGTTGTTTAACTCATTAATGAGGAAGCCAGCAGAACAACAAAGCTGATTCAAAGGGGTATGAGAGAGGCTTGTACACATAATAAAATGAAAGAAAGTCTTGGAATAAGATTGTTAAATGATTTATAAAACTAGTTACTATTTAATAGGGTAACAAAACAGAAGTTATCTTTTCCATACAGATTATTTGCATCTCTACCATTTAAAAATTATTTGAAACATATCAGTCTGCTAGAAATTTTCATCTGATTCCATCTGGGCCTGCATCAAGAGTAAATAGAAAGTCAAACAAAGATGTATTCCTAGACAATTAGATAATCCTTGAATGGTCCTGTCAGACAATATTACAGCATGGTAAGACATGCAGTCATCGTTTTGCCTCATTTCCAAGTTTTGAATAATTTTTCTTCATACACATTTAGCACAGAGCTTTCTAAATAATTAGTGCTGAAAATATGATAGCATATTTATTATTTCTGTCTTTATAACCCAGCTCTGCTGCATACTAGCTGGCTGATCTTGGACATTGCTCTCTCTTCGCTTTAGTTTTCTCAACTACAAAATGAGAATACTATCTCCCAGGGCCATCGTGAAGACTAAGTAAGGATTTAATACGTGCATAACACTTAGCGTCTGGCACATACTAATCACTACATAAGTGAAAGTGAATGCTTTCATTCCCCAAGTCATTTGGTGTCACACTACAGCCAACATTTTCACAATAGAAGGAAATAAAAGGAGGAAAAAATACTGCTGTGATGTCAAGAGGGTGGGCACAGCTGGTTGGAGGATGCCTAAAGACCTTTTGCAGCTTGAACTTGGACTGAAGAACAAACTATTTATAGCTGGGCTGGGAAACCAGCTTACCCCTACCTCAAACGTTATTAAAAAGAACACATTCCAGGGTTCGGAAAGCAGGATAAATTTTATACTCTCGTTTGTCTAGTTTTTGCTCTCATCCTGACACCATAGTAATACACAACACACTTTCACAGGTTACCACACGTACAGCCTGATGTTTTTAGACCAAATCTAGGCCTACGTGTCCATGACATCTTTCCCTGGGGATGAAAACATTCATTATTTTTTTTACTAAGACCAGCTTCCCCAACATGTTTGACGGCCGTATTTGATGTGGAAATAGAAAGCAAACGGCATCACCCACCAAACACTCTGTACAATCACAGCCTGTAGAGTTATTTTCATCTTTTCCCCTCTGTGCAAGGAGCATCTGAAATGTGTATAGGGAAGACTAATCATTATCTTCTCAGCAATCTTCTCCTGCTGCTGGTACATGGGGGAACATACTTTGGACCAACGATCAGCTTATGCTGGTGTAAATGAGATATGCATCTGAACTTTTCCATGAGTCATTATATGAAGGATAAAGAGCATAATTATAAATACCCAGAACCCAGAGACCGTCCGGCTATTTTTTTTTAAACATGAGTATTAATGGAAATAGCATTGAAGGTAGCTCTGGGGGGGGCACAAATTACTGGGCAGCCACCTGGAATGTGTCTCTCTCCTCCCAGAGAGAGGGATCAATCAACCAATTTCAGATCATCTGTATGTTATAGAGAAAAGCAAAGGAGTAGTCATGTCCCAGGTCATGTTTCCTAAGTTGTGGATGCAGCGTCTCTGAAGCCTGAGAGTGTAGCACACTGTGACTGTCACAGAAGATGTGCATTTTAATAAGCATACAGTTAGAATGGGATGGGATATAATGTGTCATCCTTTAGCCAACGATTAGTGTTAAAACAACTTTCGTGGCCTTTCTGGAAGTGATTCATTCTTCCCGACTTATTTGTTGAGCTATTCATTTATTGATTTACTCTCTAATAACTATATTACCAATTTCAGATCATCTGTATGTTCTAGAAAAAAGCAAAGGAGTAGTCAAAAGCTCTGCATAATTCTGCCACCTAAATATTATTCTACCAATTTTTTTAAAATTTTTTTAAATGTTTATTTAATTTTGAGAGAGGGAGAGTGACAGAGCATGAGGTTGGGGTAGAGCCAGAGAGAGAAGGGGACACAGAATCCAAAGAAGGCTCCAGGCTCTGAGCTGTCAGCACACGAACCATTAACCAGGAGATCATGACCCAAACCAAAGTCAGATGCTTAATGACTGAGCCACCCCGGCCCTCCCAACATATTTTTATTTGATGTACTTCTAGTGTCTTTTCTTGAAGGAGACAGAAAGAAACCATACCTTTGTACATTTTTGTACACATTTGTAACGTGGCTGACAGGTAAGTTTTGTCCCAGTTGTCTAAGTCTGCACAACAAACCATCTCCAAACTTAGTGGCTTTAAAAACAGCAACATTTATGCTGCTCACAAATCTAGGAGCTTACAGTTTGTGCAGGAGGTGATGGGGACAGCTTGTCTCTCCTCCACCCTGTGTCAGCCAGGCAGCTCAGAGGCTGGGAACAGCATCATCCAAAGCCTCTCTCACTTGTACACCGGTGCCTCGCCTGGAAGAGCTGAGCTGGACAGCCCATTGTCCTTGGGTGTCTCTTGTTTTCTATGTGCTCTGTCCTCATGGTGTCTCCAGCATGGTAAGTTTTTTTTTTAATGTTTATTTTTGAGGGAGGGAGAGAGAGCATGAGCAGGAGAGGGGCAGAGAGAGAGGGAGACAGAAGATCTCAAGTGGGCTCTGTGCTGACAGCAGAGAGAGTTCAATGTGGGGTTCAAACTCATGACCAGTGAGATCATAACCTAAGCCAAAGTCAGATGCTTAACTGACTGAGCCACCCAGGCGCCCCTCCAGCATGGTAGCTTTGGGTGAGAGGGACTTCGTACGTGTCAGTTTAGGGTTCCCAAGTCCTGTGTACAGCTGGGGGTGGATAATATCACCTTATGACTTAGCCTTGGAAGAATGCAGCATCGCTTCTACCACATTCTATTTCTTTAAAACAAGTCACTAGAGCCAAACCATATTCATGAGGAGCAAAAACTGGAATTCACCTTCGTGGAGGAAGTATCAGAGAGTGTCTGAACACGTTTTAACCCCCCTGGGGAACTTAGCAACTAAATGGATAGTTGACTCAATAAATAGGGAAGGGTGAACCACTTCTGAGAAAGGTTACAAAAATCTTTTAACACTAATCATCTATTTCCTCTGTGTGACATTATATAGCCCATCTCTTTGGTGAAATATACCTATTAAAGAAAACATATACTTTTTATGGCAATAAACATTTGTTGGCTAAAGGAATTTAGCAAGTCATGAGTGTCTTTCTATATCAATGAATATTTTTATGGTGTAATTTTAAGGGTCACACTGTCGATATATCATAATTTATGTAATCAATTTCCATATAATCAAGAGATACTAGACTATTTACTTTGTTTTATCAACAACTCTATGATTAACACCCTAGAACGGTAGTCTCTATTTGCTTTTGATAAACTCATGAACACAGAATTTCTGGGTGAAAGGGATGTATATTTTTAAGGTTTTGCATAGCTACTACAAAAAATGTCCTAGATTTTTTTTTTAGTAGACTTTAGTTTTTAGAAGAGTTGTAGCTTCAGAAAATTTAGCAGAAGATACAAAGATTTCCCATGCATAGCTTTCCCTACTATTGGCATCCCCTACAAGAGTGGTACCTTTGTTACAATCCATGTACCTACACTGACATATCATTTTCAGGGTACACAGTTTACATTGTAAATTGGTGTTGCACAGTCTATGGGTTTGGAAAATGTATAATAATACATATCATTATGAAAACACCAAAGTATTTTCAAAGTAAAATGACATATATCCACCATTATAATATCAGACACATAGTTTTGCTGCCCTAAAAATTATGTGCTCTGCCTAATCTCCTTCTCTCCCTGGTAGCCCCTGGCAAACACTCATCTTTTTACTGTCTCCATAGTTTCGGCTCTTCCAGAATGTCATATAATTGGAATCGAACAGTATTTAGCCTTTTCAGATTGGCTTCTTTCACATGGTAATAGGTATTAAAGATTCCTCCATGTCTTCTTATGGCCTGATAGCTCATTTCTTTCTAGTACTAAAAACATTCTGTTGTCTGGATGGACCACGGTTTATTTATTCGTCACCTACTGAGGGACATCTTGGTGGCTTCCAAGTTTTGGCAATTGTGAATAAAGCTGCTGTAAATATCTGTGTGTAGGCTTTTATGTGAACATAAATTCTCATCTTCTTTGGCTAGATACCAAGGAGTATGATTCTTGTATAATAGGCCCATGTTTAATTTTGTAAAAAAACACCAAACTATCTTTTAAAGTGGTTATATTATTTTGCATTTCCACCAGCGATGAATAAGAGTTCCTGTTGCTTCACACCCTCAGAAGCATTTGGTGGTGTTGGCGTTCTGGATTTGGGTCATTCTAATGGATCTGTTATGGTATCTCCTTGTTATTTTAATTTGCATGTCCCTGGTGGTATATGACGTGGGGCATCTTGTCATATGCTTATTTGTCATCTGTATATCTTCTTTGTCAAGGTCATTGGCCCATTTTTTAATTAGTTTCTTTGTTTTTTTACTGTTGAGTTTTGAGACTTCTTTTCATATTTTGGATAACAGTCCTTTGGCAAAGGTGTCTTTTGCAAATATTTCCTCCCAATCTGTGCCTTCTCTTTTTATTCACTTGGCAGTGCCTTTCGCAAGTCAGAAATTTGTAATTTTAATGAAATCCAGGTTATCGATTATATTTTTTTCATGGATAGTATCTTTGTGGTTGTATCTAAAAAGTCTTCTCCAAACCCAGGGTCATCAGATTTTCTGTTATCTTCTCAAAGTTTTATAGTTTTGCATTTTACATTTAGGTCTGTGAGCCAATTTGAGTTAATGTTTATGAAGGGTGTATCTTCTGTGTCTAAATTAATGTGATGATGACCATTTAGTTGTTTCAGCTCCATTTGCTGAGAAGCCTATTTTTTTCTCCATCATATTCCTGCTGCTCCTTTGCCAAAGATCAGTTGGCTGTATTTTTGCAGGGCTATTTCTGAGCTTTCTATTTTATTCCACTCATCTCTCTGTCTATTCTTTCACCAATACTACTCTGTCTTGATCACTACAGCTTTCTATTATTTTTGAAGTAGTGTCAGTTCCCCAACTTTGTTCTTGTTTCTCAATATTGAGTTGGCTGTTCTGAGTCTTTTGCCTATCCATATGAACTTTAGAATAAGTTTATTGATCTCTATGTAATAACTTGATGAAATTTTGCTTGGGAATGTATTGAATCTATAGATCAAGTTGGAAAGAACGTACACCTTGACAATATTGAGATTTCCTATCCACAAACATGGAGCATAGCTGAATTTATTTAGTTCTTCTAATCTCTTTCATCACAATATTATAGCTTTCCTCCTATAAATCTTACACATATTTTGTTAGATTTATACCTAAGTATTTTATATTTTGGAATGTTAATATAAATAACATATATATAATATAAATGGTACTGTGTTTTTCATTTCAAATTTCACTTGTTCATTGCTGGTATAAAGGAAAGGAATTGACTTTTGCATATTAACCTGGTAAACATGCTATAATCACATATTAGTTTCAGGATTTTTATTGTTGTTGATTCTCTCAGAGTTTCTCCACAACCGTATCATCTGCAAACAGTTTCATTTTTTCCTCCTAGTCTGTATACATTTTATTTCCTTTCCTTGTCTTATTGTATTAGCTAGCATTTCCAGTGTACTATTGAAAAGCAGTGGTAAAAGCAGACATCTTTGCCTTATCCCTGATCTTAGAAAGCTTTGAGTTTCTCACCTTTAAATGTGACAGTAGAAATAGGATTTTTGTAGATATTCTTTCTCGAGTTGACAAAATTCCCCTTTGAGTGTTTTTATCATGACTGGGTATTGAATTTTGTCATATGCTTTCCCTAAATCTATTGATATTATCATATGGGTTACATTAATTGACTTTTCAATGATGAACCAGCCTTGCATACATGGGATAAATCCCACCTGGATTTGGCATATAATTGTTTATGTACATTGCTGGGTTTGATTTACTAATATTTTACTGAGGGTGTTTGCATCTGTGTTTATGAGAGATATTGGTCTATAGTCTTCTTTTTTTGTAATTCCTTTGTTTAGTTTTGATATTAGAGTAATGTTGGCTTCATAGAATGAATTAAGAAATATCCCCTGTGCTTATATCTTCAGAAAGAAATTGTAGAGAATTGGTGTAATTTCTTCCTTAAATGTTTGATAGAATTCACCACCTAGACTAGACTAAATTCTAGTCTCAGGTAACCCACCTGAGACTAGTGCTTTCTGCTTTAGAAAATTATTAATTATTGATTCAATTTCTTTAGTAAATATAGGCCTATTCAGATAGTCTATTTCTTCTTGTGTGAGTTTTGGCAACTTATGTCGTTTCAAGAATTGGTTCATTTAGGTTATCAAAAATGTTAGCATAGAGTTGTTCATAGTATTCCTTTATTATCCTTTTAATACAGGATCTGTGTTATGTCCCCTCTTTCATTTTTGTAATTTATGTTGTCTCTCTCCTTTTTTCTTGATTAGCCTGACTGAAGTTATATCAATTTTCCTTATCTTTTCAAAGAATCAGCATGTTGTTCCATTGTTCTTATTATTTGGACAAAACTGTTATCTGTTAGATAATTTAAGAATAAAAAAATAAGTTTTTAGTTTACTTTCACTTATTCCTTCTTTGAATCTCTTCCTTCAGAATCCCAAGTTTCTGATCTATATCATTTTTCTTCTCTCTAAAGAACTTTTTTTTTAATTTTTTTTAATGTTTATTTTTGAGAGAGAGAGAGACAGAGACAGGGTGCGAGCGGCAGAGAGGCAGAGAGAGGAAGACACAGAATCTGAAGCAGACTCCCGACGTGGGGCTGGAACTCATGAACTGGGAGATCATGACCTGAACCGAAGTCGGACACCTAACCGACTGAGACACTCAGGTGCCCCTAAAGAACTTTTAACATTTCTTGCAAGGCAAGTCAACTGGCAATAAATTCCCTCAAATTTTGTTCGTCTGAGGAAGTCTTTATTTCTCTCTCACTCTTATAGGATAAATTAACAGAATTCTAGGTTGGAGTTTTTTTTTTTGCTCTCAGCAATTTAAATATTTTACTCCAGTCTCTTCTTATTTATATCATTTCTGAGAAGTCAAATATAATTTTATCTTTACTGCTCTATAGATAAAGTATTTTCCCCTCTGGCTTCTTTCAATATTTTTCCTGATTAATTTTTGCTTTTCTATAATTTGAAAATGATATGTCTATAGTTTGGGGATGTTTGTTTGTGGCTTTTTTGTTTGTTTTGTATTTATCTTGCTTGATGTTCACTGAGTTTCCTGGATCTATGGTTTTGTCTCTGACAGTTTGGGCAAATTCTCAGTCATTATTATTTTAAATATTTCTTCTGTTTCTTTGTCTTTTCTCCTCTGACATTCCCACCATGCATATGCTACACCTTTTGTACTTGGCCCACAGTTCTTGGATATTCTGTTCTGTTTTTCTCAGTCAGTCTTTGTTCTCTTTGCTTTTTGGGTTTTAGGCATTCTATTGATATAGGCTCAAGCTCTGAGATTCTTTTCTCACCTATGTCCAATCTAGTAATAACCCTGTTAAAGGTATTCTTTGTTCCTGTTATAGTGGTGTTTTGTTTATTTGTTTGTTTGTTTGTTTTTTATCACTACTATTTCTTTTTCGTTCTTTCTTAGAATCTCCATGTCTTTGCTTACACTGCCCTTCTGAACTTACATGCTGTGTATTTTACCCATTTGAATTCTTTGCATATTAATCACAGTTTTTGTTTTGTTTTGTTTTGTTGAATTCCCAGTGTGATCATTCCAACATCTTTGCCATGTCTGAGTCTGGTTCTGATGCTTGTTCTGTCTCTTTAAACTGTATTTTGCCTTTTGGTAGGTCTTAAAATATTTTCTTGATAGCCTAGTATGAGTTACTGGATAAAAGGAACTGTTGTAAATAGGCCTTTACTAACGTACGAGGGAAGAGGAAGCTTTCTATAGTCCTATAATTAGATCTCAGGGTAATGTTTGCTTGGGTTACAATTCTAACCTGACATGTAATGCAAAAACTGAAAAAAATGCAATTTAAAAATAACCTAGGAACACAGACCCATGTCAAAGAGATGTGTGGTATAATAGTATTTTATATCAGTTGTGCTTCTCAGTCTAGCATTATTTCATTTCTTTTCCCATTAACTGCCTTGGACAGGAATTGCTATGGACAATTTTTAAAATTGTGTATTATAATTTCTCTTATTTACAATTAAATAATTACCAAATATATAGGATTTTATCCTGTGTCTCTCAATCTACTTCCAACTTTGGAATGGATTCCTTCCTATTGATCTATTTCTGATTTTGTTTAAAATTATGACCCATTTTTCATATGCAGTGTAAGTGGCTTTTGTTGGAACTGGAAATTGTGCTTCCCAATCCCAGCTTTCCTCTAGCTCTGCTTTCAATTAAAGTTCAATTTCACTCCATTGTTGGCCATATTATGAGATGCATTATATAAAATCTAATTTGCATATACTGAAACATTAGAAGCACACCAGAGGCACTTTTTAGTTATTTAAATTCTAAAATTATTCCTTTATCCCACATCTGGTGGAATCATGTAATGTTCACTTTTTCTTAACCTCTGAGATTCCCCTGTGAGCTGTTAGCATTAGATGAAATCATCCTCAAAGGCTTTGAGAACTTTTTCAAAGAGTCATACCTCTAGCATCATGCTTGTTTGTTTTATCCACACATAAAAACGTTCATATTCATATGAACAACTTAACTTTACTTATTTCTATGAACACCATGGCATTATATTTAAGAAAGTGAGAAGGATCCATGACTTCCTTGGATCTCTCTCTCTCTCTTCTCTCTCTCTCTCTCTCTCTCTCACACACACACACACACACACACACACACACACACACACACACCAGATATAAAATAGTAAATATTCTAATACGATTATGACCTCTGTTGTTGTACAAAGCAGAAATCCAACATAATCTAGCTTGAACCTAGAGACTCTAACAATAAGCAACATCATTAGGCCTCAGCCTCAACCTCTCCTCTCCTTTTCTTCATTCTTGCACAGACATTTGTCTCTATGGGGACAGGATGGTCAGTAGCACCTTTGGCCTGCCAGCTCAATGACAACAGTGAGAAAGACCATTTCTTCCTGAAGAATCTCAATGAAATTTCTAGACTGGACTGCACTGGACTGACTTGAATTAGGTGATCTCCCTGAACCAACCACTATGGCCCAGAGAGTGCACTCCCTGAACAAGCCAGGTTGTGTGTAGCTCTCAGATCCAGGCCCATCCAAATACTTGGACAGAGAGCTGAGGAGGGGTAGTCCCCAGTGGAAAAATGAAACTGACTCCCAGAAAATGGTGGTGTATTATGGGCAGATACACAAAATAAATATCCGTTACACTCCCTAGATAGTTTGGAGAGTCAGACATCCTCAAAAACCGGATCTGACTCTTAGCCTTCTTATTCATCTACTGTGCTCAAATAAACCAAATGATTCAGTCAGCAAATCAGGTCAGTGAGAAATATTTGAAAACTTGCACTGTGTTGAAATACAAACTCAAAACATTTCTCCTCCCAAAGAGTATGCTGTCCCTGTTGTCATCGTATATACTAATACAGTAACTTGCTATAGTCATCACAGTGATAAGAAGACCAGCACCAATGAAACAGAAGGGTTAGTAATTCCAGTTAAAGTTAAAGTAGCATATTTATCTCATCTTCCAAAGTCTACTAAAATTACAGTAAAAAAAATTTTTAAGCATAAACTCACCAGTACAAAGAGAATCGTAGAAGAGATGACAGCAAAAGGATTTTGGAAAGGTGAAAACTCATCCAGCAGTGGACACGGGACCCAGAAGCAAGTCAAATCAAAGCAGAATGGATGAGAGGTTAGGAGCACCCAGTGGAGTTCAGGTGGGTCTGAAAGCAGAAGAATCTGATAAAAGTTAGTCAGAGGAGTAGAGAGATGTACCGACCTGCCTTCCAAGCCAGAGAAGCATGGAGACTAAACTTACAGTACTCAGGTAGAAGACTAGAGGGGTAGTCACCAGAGAGGTGAGAGGAAGGAGACTGAATATGGAGACCCGAAGCATTGCTGAATGTAGGAATACAGTTCTGAAAACATGTGGGCCTTACTAGAGATCTATACTAAAAGGTGAATCCCCAGCTCCCTTCTCCTGAAGATTTTTAAATTTGATTTTTTTAAATGCAGATATAGTTGACATAACATTGTGTGACCTTCAGGTGTACAAGATATTGATTCGATACATTTATATATTAGGATTACTACCATAAATTTGATCCTGGATTTCCAGGTTATTATGAAGGTATAGTTGTTGAGATAGAAGAATTGAATGCATTTTATTAACACTTTGTTAGCTTTACTTAAAATTTTTATGTTTACAGAGATATAGCATGTGGGTCTCCGTTAATATTCTCGCTTCAGGTCCAACAAACAAAATTCAAAACAAACAAACAGGAAGAAGGAATCTTGAGGAACACAGACACTGTAGGGAACAGATAAAAACAAACAACAAAAAGCCTCACTATAAATTATATTTGAGGATGTCCATCAACAGATGAATGGATAAAGAAGATGTGGTATATATATATATATATATATATATACAATGGAGTATTACTCGGCAATCAAAAAGAATGAAATCTTGCCATTTGCAACTACGTGGAAGGAACTAGAGGGTATTATGATAAGTGAAACTAGTCAGAGAAAGACAAATATCATATGACTTCATTCATATGTTGAATATAAGATACAAAACAGATGAACATAAGGGAACGGAAGCAAAAATAATGTAAAAACAAGGAGGGGGACAAAACCTAAGAGACTCTTAAATACAGAGAACAAATTGAGGGTTGTTGGAGGGGTTGCAGGCAGGTGGATGGGCTAAATGGGTAAGAGGCATTAAGGAAGAAACTCGTTGGGATGAGCACTGGGTGTTATACATAGCAGATTAATCACTAGAATTTACTCCTGAAATAATTATTGCACTATATACAAACTAACTTAGATGTAAATTTAAAAATTGGTAAATAAATAAATAAAATAGAAAAAAACGGTATTTGAGGAGAAAGAGGTAGGAGGAGATACTGCTAAAAGATCTAATAGAACTCCATCCCCTCCCAGTGACTCTGCTTCTCTCCTGACCTACACAGTATCATTGGCTTGAGTGAACAGGGCTCCTTCAGAGTTTCTCGTGTTCTGTCTAAGAACATCCCTTTTTTAAGAGGTTCTACATGTTCCCATTGACACCACCTTCCCTACTGCCATGGGAGGGTTCCATAAAGTTCTGTGAGCTCATAGCAGAAAGTGCCCCTCCTTCCCCCATTCCACTACCATTAGGCCTGAGTCTGTGTCCCTTCATGACTGAGAAAAGTAACAATACCAGCAAAACTCCTCCATTCTCTACTTCTTCTCTGAAAATTCCCGTAACTTTCTGGTCCTCAAAAAGAAAAGGCTTATCCTAACACCATAGGTTCCTATATGCCCAATGTAAGTGGTGGCTGCTTGTCTCCCACACCCCACATGCCAAAGAGCCTGGAGGAAAGAAGGGTCACCCCTCTGCTTCTCATCACCATTTCCATCTGTTCATCCTTCTAATAGCCCTCAGTTTCTCTGAAGCTCAATTATACACACTCTATTATCTACCATCTTTATTAGATTCTCTACATCTCTGGATCGCTTCTCATTCCATGAGGATTCTGTCATTTAGCTTGTGGTCACTTTCTTCCCCACTACTTCAGTTAGAACACTTGGCAATGTCAACGCGTAGATGACCAATCTAATATCTTGTCTGTTCACTTCCTTGAACTGCCCTCCTCCAATGATCCTTTCTCCAGCCCACCTACTCCCTGAGTCCTTCATTCCAACTTTGCATATGTGATCAGCATTTTCCAGCATTTGTGATCAATAACCCCACATGGGCCTTCAGGGCTGATTTGCAGGACCAAAATATCTTCTTGTTCCTTTTTCACTCCTACTTTTCTAGATTAATATTTTATACCTTCTCCTTTGTCCTCAATCATTCAACATCTCTATCACCATCCTGCCCTTCAGTTGATGTCCTTGCTTCTTATTTCATCAAATAAATAGACATAGTTAGGGGTTCCTGAGTGACTCAGTCAGTTAAGCATCTGACTTCAGCTCAGATCATGATCTCTTGGTGTATAGTTTGAGCCCGCCTCAGGCTCTGTGCTTTCAGAGCCTGCTTCAGATCCACTCTCTCCCCCTCTCTCTGCCCTTACTACACTCTCACACACATTCTCTCTCTCTCTCAAAAAATAAACATAAAAAAAATAAAAATAGACATAGTCAGAAGAGAACTTCCACATACTACTACCACCAAATCTCCTAGTCTACCCTGCGTCTGTACTCTTACACTCTGCCTTTACTCCCATTATAAATGAAAGACTGGTCCTAGCTCTAGTCCAACACCAGCACCTTCACTGTTTGCTGTATTCTACCACTACCCCCAGCTACTCAAGAACAGTTGGAATATAATTGCCCTCTCCCTTACACTGCATCCATCAATTTTTCTTCTCAAGTGGATCATTCCTATTGGTACTGCAATTAATAAGGAGGAGGAGGGGGGCACCTGGGTGGCTCAGTTGGTGAAGTGGCTGACTTCAGCTCAGGTCGTGATCGAGTGGTTTATGGGTTCGAGCCCCACATTGAGTTGGCAGCTCAGAGCCTGGAGCCTGCTTCATATTTTCTCGCTCGCTCTCTCTCTCTCTCTCAAAAATAAACAATTTTTAAAAAGAAGAAGGAAGAGGAGGAGGTCAAAGAGATACCATACTTGAACTCTATCTACTCTCCCTATCACTGCATTATTCTGCCACCCTTTCAGTGAAACCACAAAAGAACGTCTGTAGTACCTGTACCCAGTTCCTCTGTTTCATTCCCCCTTGAATCCACTGCAATCAGACCTTAGCCCTTATCACTCAGTCAGAATGGATTGTTCTGTGTCAATGCAATAGTTAATCCTCAGTCTTCATTTTACTCAGTTGTGTAGCAGTATTTGACATACTGAATTGCTTCTTCCCTCCAGAAACACTCTCTTTTTTTGGTTTCTAGGATAACACTCCCAGTTTTCCTCCTGCCTAGCCAACCAAGCATCACCAGCCTCCTGTGCTCCTTCTTCCTCACCTTCTCAAACTCTGAATGTGGGAGTAGACTGAGACTCAGTCCTTGGAGCTCATTTCTTTCCTTTTTTTTTTTTTTTTTTTGAAAGTCATGAGACAGTGCACTACTGATTTATATCTTTAGCCCAGACTTTCTTTTGAAATCCAGACTCATATACACAACTGCCTCCTTGATAAATGGACTTGGATCTCTAATTTGTATCTCTAACTGAACATGACTAAAACTGAATTTTTAAATTTCCCTCCCAACCTGGCTCTTCTTACATCATCCTCATAACTGTAAATAGCAACAATGCTCTTTCTGTACTTGGTCCTAAAACCTTGGATTCATTCTTGAATCCTCAATTTGAAATTCTGTCCAGAATCTGGCCATTTCTTACTCAGGTCTGAGTCACCATTACCTCTCACCTGTATTATTGCAAAAGCTTCCTAACTATTCCATCTTCCACTGTGGCCCTCCTGTTTGCCCATTCTCCATAGGGCAGCCAGAGTGATAATTTAAATGTGTAAGTCACATCATAACTTCCCTCTGCTCAAAATCCTCTGTGATCTCCACGCCTGCTCCCTTTCTGACTTCGCCTCTGGTTTCTCTCTCCCTTAAGGGCTCTGGACACACTAGCCTCCTTGGTTTTTCCTAAACTTTCCATATTTCTGCTTCCAGGCCTTTGTATTTTCCATTTCCTCTGCCTGAAAAGCTCTTCCCCATATCACGCCTTACTGTCTCACTTCTTTCTAGTCTGTTCACATGTGTATTGAAGCCTTTCCTGACCCTCCCATGTAGCCCTGCATGGGACTCTCATCCACCCTTTCTTCTAGTTTGGTTTTTTTTCATGGACTTATACCTGACTGACACATTGAATATGTTATTGGGTGTGAACTCCTTGAGCACAGAGATTTTATCTGTTTATTCACTGCCAACTATACAGAGCCTAGAAAAATACCTGGGACATAATAATGGGTGCTCAGTATTTGTTGAATGTATGATGGAATGAAAATAACTTGAAAAACAAGGACAGAAGTCTATAAAAGAGAGGAGTAAGAAACAAAACCAAAGTTCTCTTGTAAATTAAAATACAACAGATGGAAATAGGATCTATTAGACAGGTTTGAAGATAAAGCAGAAAAAATTCTCCCAGAAAATTTAAGAGAAAGTCAAGGAGACAGAAAATAGAAGACAAAAGATAACAAAATTGAAGGATTGGAATAAGGGGGAAAATACCCCAATTCTGAGAATTCTACAAAGTAAGATAAAAGAAATAATCGAAGAAATAATTCAATAAATTTCCCAGAACCAAGGGACATGTGTTTCCAGATTAATGTTCATACCAAGGGAATCCAAAATTACAAAACACTCATGTAAAGATATTGGGCTATATCATACAAATATATATATTTACCATTAGACCAAGCAACCTCACTCTAGGACTTTATCCAAAAGAGATACTTGCAAATATGCCAAATGACATATGCACAGGGTTATTTGTTATAGCGTTATCTGTGTAATAACGAAATACTGAAAACAATCCAGATATCAATCAATACGAGAATGATTGCACAAACTCTGTTTTAAGTTTTAAGTAGAATTTTTGAGCAATAAAAGAAATGTGACTATAAATGGAATACTAGATAATATTAAGGCATTATTATTTATTTTTACAGAGGTAATAATGACACAGTATGTTTAAAAACTTATCTCTTAGAGATGCACATTGAAGGACTTATGGGTGAAATAATAGATGCCATGTATTATCTTTAAAATATTTCAGAAAAAAATTAAAAAGAAAGAGATGGATGAAATAAGCCTGGAAAATGTTTATAATTGTTTAACATATATGATGAAACAATATTGTATGCAAGTAGTCATTACAGTATTCTCTTTACTTTTTATTATATTTGGAAATTACTATAATAAAAAATTTATTTCAAACCTAATTGGTTTTTTATTAATATTATTAATGTACATTAGCCAGAAATTAGTATGTACTGGAGACAAAATGAAAGTCCTAAAAACTGAGAGAGAGGGCAGGAGAGAGAGAATAGGTCATGTAAAAAGGACCACGAATTATAATGGCACTGGACCATTTACACACTAAACCTGACCTCAGACAATGAAAAAGAGCCTTCAAAATTCTGTGGAACCAACTCAAAATATGGGAGAAAGTAGCTGTAATCATATGACTAACAAGAGACTTGTATACAAAATATTAAAAGAACTTTTACAATTCAACAATAAAAAGACAAATAATACAATTAAATTGTCAGCAAAAAAAATTTGAATAGGCATTTCTCCAAAAAGAAACCCACCAAATACACAAATTGCCAATAGACACATGAAAAGATACACAACATCATTAATCACTAGGGGATGCAAATCAAAACAACACCTAGATATCACTTCACATCCACTGAGATGGCTACATATATATATAAAATTTTAAAAAGACAGACAATTACAAGTATTTACAAGGCTGTGGAGAAGTTAGAACCCTCCTACATCATTGGCAGGACTGTAAAATGGTGCAGCCTCTTTGGAAAACAGTTTGGTAGTTCCTCAGACTGTTAAACACAGAGTTACTATATGACCCACAATTCTACTCTTAGGTATACATGCAAGAGAATAGAAGACATTCATCCACATAAAAATGTATTCTGCAATTGTCCATAACAACATTATTTGATTCTTTTTCTTTAATGTTTATTTATTTATTTTGCGAGAGTGAGAGAACATGAGCAGGGGAGGGGCAGAGAGAGAGGGAAAGAAAGAGAGACCTAAACAGTCTTTGCACTGTCAGCGTAGAACCTGATACAAGGCTTAATCCCACAAACCATAAGATCATGACCTGAGCCAAAATCAAGAGTTGGATGCTTAACCAACTGAGCCACCCAGACACCCCAGTAGCATTATTTATAATAGCCAAAAAGTGGAAACAATCCAAATGTTCATTAACTGATAAATGAATAAGAAAAAGCTGCTCTAGTCTTACAAAAGGATTTTATTTAGCCACAAAAAGGAAAGAAGTATTGAGACAAGAACATGAATGAATCTTTAAAGCATTTTGCTAAGTGAAAGAAGCCAGTCACAATAAGCACGTATTATATACTTCCATTTACATGAAATGCCCAGAATAGGCAAATGCACACAAACAGAAAGATGATTTGTGGTTGCTAGGGACTTGGGGAAGTGGGAGATGACTACAAATGATTCGAGGTTTCTTTTGAGGGTAGCAAAAATACTCAGGATTAGATAGTGGTCATGATTGCAAATATTTGTGAATATACTAAAAACCACTCAACTGCATACTTCAAATGGATTAATTTCATGGTGTGTGAATTACACCTCAGTAGAGTTGTTATTTAAACTACTGTGAAGATGTGACCATGGGTCATGATACTGGGTGCAGTCTGTGACTTAATCAGTTGGCATCTACTCTTTGTCTTATTTGCTGATTAACCAAACGTCATTAAAGATGTTCAAGCAGTCTCCTCAATTTAATAATCCAGAAATTCTTGGCTGTTTTGGATTTTCAATCTTCCCAACTGAAACAGTAAAAATGCTTTCTGAGTTCGTAGTAATGACTAAAAATCCAAGTTCATAGACAGCCTATTCTTGACTCACCTACGTAAAATTATTTTGAGTTGGAGAACAGAGAAAATTGAAAAACTGTCCAAACTAATGCTCAAGGGGTTAAGATAAAGAGATAGAGAGAGAGAGTCAATCTGTGATTTAAAAATTTTTTTTAATGTTTATTTATTTTTGAGAGACATAGAGGCACAGTGTGAACAGGGGAAGGGCAGAGAGAGGGAGACACAGAATTGGAAGCAGGCTCCAGGCTCTGAGCCATCAGCACAGAGCCTGACGTGGGGCTCGAACTCACAGACTGAGATCGTGACCCGAGCTGAAGTCGGCCGCCCAACCGACTGAGCCACCCAGGCGCCCCCAATCTGTGATTTAGAGCAATGGTTACACCAAGACATGATGAGCAACCAACCACAGAGTTTGTTTTGGTATCTCTTACAGTGATGTGCAGTTTGCATGATCTCTGCCTGATGAAAATGGTTTGAATCAGTGATCATATCACAGAGAACACAGTTCAATGTTGGTTTTACTCTACTTCACTTTCTGAGCGTGAACTTGAATCCTTAGACGCTAAGTTCATGAAGATAATACTCATTCAGGTGAATTATTGTAACTGTCATCGCAAAAGCTAACAAACTTATCTGGACGAAATAACAGCAATTGAAGACATAGATTATTGATGAAACTGAAAAGCATGACATCAAACTTGTCATTGTTTATAAAAGTTTATCACTTACCTGAATAAGAATCATATGAAAAAGAAGAATTTAAAGATCAGACTATGCTCTCTCAAGTCTAGGATTCCAATTTTTGTGGTAGGATCCAGTTGATTGATGGAAGTGAATGACGAAGGGGTTAGACCTCATCTCTCTCAATGGGGCTTTGTGGGCATGAAGACTCCAGAACATAATGCCTGTGGCTGAGGACTGCACTCATCACTCCCTTGCAGATCTTGAAGGGTAACCCCAGACTTCCCTTTGGAAACATTCATTTGGAAAGGCTTAAGAAAAACAACAACAAAAAAAATGCAAAGTAAGGATGTAAATATAAGGCCACACCTTGCTGGAAATGCTTGTCTCCTGCAAAAGATGAATGCACGTGAACTACATGCATGCAGGGATGGATGCAAACGCCAACGCAGGGCACACGTGGCGATGGCAGTGTCTGTGAGCACCTGTGTAAGACAACACACCAGGGCAGGAATTCGGCTGTATGATTTTCTGAGATTGTTGGTAGAATGCCCATCCTAAGTTCCTACGAAATCTTTTGTGGTTTTGTCTTTGTTGTAACCTTTCCTAAAAAGTACTCTAACATTTGTCATTGTTGTGGTTTTTATGCATGCTGTGAATTGCTTATTTTCATTTTCCTTTCTTTTTAACCACGATGGTTGGAATCAGTTTTCAATGAGTGCTTAGTAAATACCATTAATAATAAATTTCTTTGAGATCAACAGGCCTAACTAGTTAATCATTGATTAGGACTATTGATGTATATCAAGGGAAAATTCCTTTTTACCTAAGATGCTTTTGAGTGGTACAACTCCTATCTACTGATACAGAAAGATGAGTTGATGGGGCCAACAATGAGCATATTACTCAGCATGCAGTCCAACTTCAAGTCTCCCACTTCTTTGTTCTTGCTGTGTATATGTGAGCATAACACCTAAAACCAGTTTGTTGCTACCATTCGATACAGATAATTTACCTATACATTTATCTACTTACCAAGTAAAACCATGAAAAATGATATACTTAAAGAGCTTTTAGGAAAAAAAAGACTTCTAGAGGGTAATTTTCAAAAATCCTCTATATTCTGATGCCAACTAACTAATAGTTAAAGTAATCATGCCGAACTCATTATAAGCCATTTTTATTTGTAGTCTTCTCAAATGTTTGTCACTAGAAAGCTAATCTTGGTTACACTGTGCTACAGGGTAAAATAGCCTGTAAGCTCCAGCTGTTGGATTTTAAGTTAAGATTCTCACCTACGAAATGAGAGTAAGATTTTTTTTTTACTAACTAAATTTGAAAATAATATTCTCTCTTTTTAAAGATTATTTTATTTTATTTAAGTTTATTTATTTTGGGGGAGGGAAGGGGCAGAGAGAATCTTAAGCAGGCTCTGTGCTGTTCATGCAGAGCCCGAAGCAGGACTCCATCCTAGGACCCTGGGATCATGACCTTAGCTGAAATCAAGAGTTGGATGTTTAACCAATGGAGTCACCCAGGTGCCCCTAAAAATTTTTAAAGCCTTAATTAGACCTGTTCAAAAACCATTTTAAAGATCAGCCTTACAACAGACAGCAGGTTCATTCAGGACGAGTCTCTGATTCCAGACCCAGGATTCTTTTGTGGCTTTGGCCAAATGGAAACATCATGCCTTCCAGTCCTTCCAAATTTCAACTGTTTCCTTCGGGAATAGTTTTCTGATGGAAAGTGATTAGTAATAACGGCTATTCTGTATTTAGATCCTCTCATCCATTGTCACCCATTCCCATTCCTTTCATTTTGAGTAATACACATTTGTATTACTCAGCGACATAGGAGTATATCATTGATATATCATCCCATATGATGTACAGGAATATATTTGAAATCACTGCCAGCTCAAGCTGATGATCAATGGATGCCAAGGGTCAAAGCTAGTCGTTTTCAACCGCTGTGTTCAAAGTGTGGCCACTTTTTCCTTTTGAATGTCTTACTATAGTACATTAATATGGGAGTTGTTCAAAGTGTTTGCTCTTTTTCAACATGTTCCTGACTCAAATCACAATGGAGATATTAAAAAAAAAAAAAACTAAAGGGAATAAAGACGGCAGTGGGTGTTGGTTTATATGTATTTTCACTTTCATCAGTGGGAGGTATAGAGATTGAAAAGAAGTTTAGTTTAAGTATTGAAAAGAAGTTTAATTTAGGTTTAATTAAGGAAGAGGTGAAATTTTTGTTTTATATTTGGTCACAACGAGAAAAAAATAAGTTAGAAATAATAGTTTTGAAGGTATGTTACTTCAAAAATAATCCAGTTTCTCACTAACTCTGTAGCTTTACCCCTGGATAACTATGAAAGGTCAAAAGGGATGTGGTTTGTTTTTAAAGAACAAGTTTATCATTTACCTTTATGAACACTATTAAAATGTTACATTTGTGTTTTGCACATTCTTACCAAGAGAAAGTATCCTATGACTTTGGTACACTGCACAGAAGATCAGTTACTTCAGGGACGCCTGGGGGGCTCAGGCAGTTAAACTTCTGACTTTGGCTCAGGTCATGATCTCACAGTTCAAGCCCGCATGGGGCTCTGTGCTGACAGCTCAGAGCCTGGATCCTGCTTCAGATTCTGTCTCCCTCTCTCTCTGCCCCTCCCTGCTCATGCTCTGTCTCTTTTTCTCTCAAAAATAAATAAACATTAAAAAAAAGAAGAAGAAGAGGAAGAGGATCAGTTATTTCAGGGTGTGTGGTGGCTCAGTCTGCTGAGCATCTGACTCTTGAATTTGGCTCAGGTTATGATCTCAGGGTTGAAGGACTGAACCCCATGTTGGGATCTGTGTCAAGTGTGGAGCTTACTTAAGAATCTCTCTCTCTCCCTCGACCCCTTCCCTTATTCATGTGCTTTCTCTCTCTCAAATAAAATTTTTAGAAAGATCAGTTATTTTAATTATTTTGAGATCTGTTAATTATACTAGAGAAAGTTGTCTCAAAGCATTGTTTATAAATTACCACTTATAAACTAAACCCTGTGACATTTAATAAAGTTGTTATTCAGCAGAGGTTAACATTTAATAATGTTTGTACGGGTAGGGAGAACCTACACATTTGAACCTTACACATTTTTGTTTTACGGCCTAAAATTAGAAAAATGATTTTGCTTATGATATTTTATATGCTATTTTACAAAGATATTACTAATTTCTACCTATAAAAATGTTTCCATATAAACACTTGTTTTATATAATAATTATATTCACCAAACTAAGTATTTTCAATAAAATACTATGGTTTAGATATTTTCAAAAATTCTGAGAGAAAATGATTTTCAACCTAGAATTCTACAAGAAGCCAAACTATCAATCAATTGCAAGGGTAGGATTGAGACATTTTGGAACATGCAAGCTCTCAAAACGTTCATTATTCATGCAACCTTTCTTGGGAAGTTATCAAAGAATATGTTCTAAGAAAATGAGGGAGCAAACCAAGAAAAAGGGAAGTGTAAATCCGTCAAGTAGGGTGATCCAACCAGAAGAGAGATGAAGAGTCCAAGGTGATGCTAAATCCAAGGGCAATAGTCCCAGAGAAGAGCCACAGGGACCCAAGACTCCAGGAGCTATCCTCTAAGGACTGGTGGTACTGATGGACAGCCTGATAGGTACTACCTATTAAGAGAAGATCTATGTCTCTGGAAGACAGTCTGAGAATAAGTACGAAAAAACACAGCCTGGGGGTGCTCAGTTGGTTGAGCATCAAACTCTTGATTTCAGCTCAGGTCTCGATCTCACGGTTCATGGGTTCAAGCCTTACATCAGGCTTTCCTTGGGATTCTCTCCCTCCCTCTCTCTCTGCCCCTCTCCTACTTGTGCACAGGCGTGCACTCTCTCTCAAAATATATAAACAAACATTTTTAAAAAAGAAAACACACAGCAAAAAAAAATATTTGGGAAGGATTTTTCTTGAACACTACAAAAAACGATAATGTAGAATCCAAAAACAAAACAAGAGGAATGACAAAACAAAAAACGACTCAAATACAGAGAACACACTGGCGGTTGCCAGAAGGGAGGGCCAAAAGAGATAAAATGATTGAGAGGTACAAACTTTCAATTATAAAATAAATGAGTCCTGGAGATGAAAAGGACAGCCTAGGGAATATAGTTGGTACTATTATAATAATTATAGTGACAGATGGTGATTACACTTATCGTGGTGAGCACTGAGTAGTGTGGAGAAATGTCAAATCACTATGCTGTACCTCTGAAACTAATACAACATTGTGTTAACATATTATTCTTCAATTTAAAAAATTATTAGCTCCAAGAGAAAACAAAGTTATACAAAATAAGAAGTGTAATCATAGAACATTAGGTGACTTTGCTGTTAATAAATTTTACATGAAAATAATCATATAAGCAATGAATACTGAACTATTATATAAATACATGGGGGAAGAGGGGAGGGGAAACTGTGAGTGTGTGAATACCTGCGTGTGTAATACCTGCAATACCCTAGGCCTGTTTGAGAGGGAGCTATCAGAACTCCATCGTCTTCTGTAAATGAGAAGTCACTAGAAAATAGCTAACACTGCATAAACCAAAACTCTCAATAGAGTTATGTTCTTAAAAAAAAATTTTAAGTTTATTTATTTATTTTGAGAGAGAGAGAGAGAGAGAGAGAGAGAGAGAGAGAGGGAGAGAGAGAGCAATCAGGGGAGGGGTAGAGAGGGATGCCTCTAGTCATGTTCTTCAAAAAGATGGAGGCAAACTCCAAAAGTAATAGCTAAGAAAGTTGAAAATGTTTGCCTCTGTGAAGCAGAATTAAGGTGAGGAGTGCTATATTTTTATAATAAACATTGTGGAACTGTTTGACTTTGAAAATATAACTTGGATTAAAATATAAAATTTTGGGGGACACCTGGGTGGCCCAGTTGGTTAAGCGACCAACTCTTGATTTCAGCTCAGGTCATGATTTCACAGTTCTTGGGATCGAGCCCCGCATGTGGCTCTGTGCTGACAGCCAGGAGCCTGCTTGGGATTCTCTCTCTCCTCTCTCTCTCTGGCCCTCCCGCATTCATGCAATGCTCTCCTCTCTCTCTCAAAATAAATAAACTTTAAAAAAATATATAATTTTTATAAGAGAAATATAAAAGTATACATACTCAATTCTAGCTGCTATTCGGTATTCAAATCTACACAAAGAAAGAAAAATCTTAAAACACAGGCTTGTAATAACTTGAATATAAAGTCTTTAAGAAGTTGTAATTAACTTTTGGGGATGATCAGTGACTCCTTCCAAAATCTGATGCAGATCAAGATTTCTCTACCCAGAAAAGTGGACTCGAAATACCAGAAAGTTCACAGATTTCCCAAAGTTCATTCATAAATCTTCAGGATACCCACATATTGCAATTTAAGAACCCTTCATTTAGAGACGATAATAAATATGCCAATATAATGTCGAAGCCTTGAAATGGGCCACGTGAAAAGGGTTTTGTTACACCTGAGTGGTATTTATAAAGGTGGCTGTGATTACAGGCAGGGGTTGAACCACTGCATCTTCCATACAGGTCTACTGTTCCAAGTAGATTTCAAATAACATCAGACTTTAAGCTTCTGAAATTACTTCCTGCTCTCAGTGGTTTTAAGACCAGAGGGCGGTGTTTCTCTCACATATTAAATAGATCTCTGTTTCGAAACGAAAAGAAAGCAAGCTTGGGAGATTCGATTGCACAGAATCTCCACACGTTTCCTGTCTATTAGCAATGCTTTGTTTAGTTGGAAAGGGTAGGTCCACAGTTTCATCTTCTGGACCCAATTTGGCCATAAAAGATTAAAGAAACCAAAAACAGATTCTTTTCGCATTAAAAATGATGAAGTCTCCATGGAATTTGGTATATGAATGTTTGCACTTAGCATAGAAAGTCTTCAAAACAACTACTGAGGCAAACCAGAATTGGCTAAGAAAGCATATTTTCCAGATTTCGTGTCATTTGGGTCCATTTTAGGGTTTTCGAGACATGTTATAGAAGACATGCACAGAAAAAAAAAAAAAAAACCTAAATGAAGAAGGCTGAGGTAAAGTACTAGTTTGCAGTGACTGAACCCGTGAGTTTTCACAGTTGTACAATGAATATCTGTTGAGTAAGACTTAACACCAATCACTCCCTTTAGTAATCTGTGATTCACAGGCAGCTGGCTGCCAAATTAAAAGGATGCCAAATAACATTAGTTACAAAATGCAGAAGAAAATTTAAGTTGCTCTTTTTTTCATGTTGGCAGGCCTCCCTACCTGAAGGAAATTAATAAGATTTTGCCAGACGCTGACACAAAAGAAAAGAAGCCTTATTTATTTTTCAGCCTTTTGAGAACTGGTCAATTGCAAAGCTATCTCTCCTCCCCATATATATGTATTTTTTAATCATAAAAAGCTACTTCGGAACGTGCTCGTTTTCCCTATTTGGACCTTTGTTCAATTGAATTTCACCAAAGCCCTCTCTGTTTCTTTGCTCTTTCCAAAAAAGGACCTCGTGAACAAGAATATTTGATACAGTTACTTTTCACTATCAGTTATGACGCTTGCCTTATGTGTTTTCTACATTAAATGAAAATAAACAAAGAATCATTAAAAAAATTTTAATGAGAATTAAGAATAAAATTTGGAAAAAAAATATGTATTAATCACATGCAGTGAATCATATGGAAATGATAAAAGATATACCAAGTAGTTCAACCCTTCGGACATGATTTCTCTAACAGCAGTTTAGAGGAGAGGTCTTTAAGAGTCCCCGTTGCCTATAATCACCATGACCATCAGAATCATGGGTCAGTACCCAAACACGCCATCTCACAGTGCACCTGGCCTTAGCGGGAGGCAAAGTAGAAGTGCACTTTTTATTCTATCAGATATTTTTTTTTACTGACCTATTTTGCTACCCAGAACAGAACAGTTTAAAAGGGACTATTTAACAATACTTTTTAAATAGTGAGGAACGGCAATTAGAAAAGTAGATGAAATTTTTCACTAAGTCAGAAGCTCTATTAGTATTAATGTCATTAACATTCACTAACCACCAAAGTTTTCCCCTACTTGTCTTATTTACTGGTGTTCTAACTGGAAGATGGATGGGCCTATCAATCTTTAGAGTGAGCACTTTCGCCTGGATGGCATGACCAAATATATAAATCTACTTCATCTCTGCAATCCCAATGCTTCAGAGTCTTGCCTGATTCCTCTTTACTTCAAATATTTAGGAGACCCAACCACGCGCACCTGGAACAAGTCAAGAACTCCATTTACATTTCTCGTCTTTCAAGACTCTTTCCTTGATTGCCCTGCAAGGGTACAGCTGAAGTTCTTGGTTGCCTACACTAAACCCTAATTGCATCCGAGTACTTCCTCCAAAAAGCCAAAGGCTTCACCAACCTTCCATGGCAATCTCATCCCCAATACTGTTAATTGGCTTAGAACTAGTCCTGTGATGCAGTTTTGGCCACTCACTCACCAACAGAAGGAAAGATACAGTCTTAAAAAGAAATGCAGGAGAGGGGCCAACATGGTGGAAAGAAGGAATACCCACTGCTGGTCTCAAGTGACTCTTAATCTGAGAGGGACTGAGACTGAGAAACTCTCAATCGCAGGGATATACAGGAAGAGGAGTTGGAGGCTACAGGAAAGAGAACGCAAAATCCAGAGCATCTGGGACACTGAGTGAGTGCAATCTGGGAGAAAGAAAGAGAACCTCGGAGGTGCAGACTGCGGGGAGTGGGCTCCAGGCCCTGGGCCCCTTCCTCCGAAAGACAAGGGGAAGAGAAAGAGCAGCAGGTAAAGTACCTCAAACCCAGGTGGAAAGGGAGCTTATCATCCAGTCCCTATCCGCAAGGCTTTTTGGAGAGAGGGTCATTGCTCACGGTGGAGCTGGCAGAGCTTTCTTCACTCCGGAGCCAGCGACGCTGTCCCAGCTCATGACACGGAGAGGCGCGCGCCATCGCTGGATCAGTGCTGAGTCAGAGACATAATTTGGGTGGGGAAGGCTGATCGTGCAGGGTCTCATGACCACCAGCAGGTCGTGCTGCTCCTGCACCCTGACCAAGTCCAGGACGGACACAGAGGAGGGTTCAGAGACTCCAGGTCCGTGAAGAGAGGCTAGAGGACGCCATTGTGGTCGCACCGGTGCTGAGTCAGAGACTCAATTTACATAAGGCGTGACGGTCAGAGGGAGTTAAAGGAACTCAGATGAGCTTGGGGGCACGATCGCCCAGAAAACTGAACCAGGCTGGTAACCTGGATAGAGTTGAGGACGGAAACTGAGGAGTGATCTGAGACTGTCGGGGCTGGGAGGGCGCCATTGTGGTCGTGCCTTCCCACAAAGCCAAATCCTAAGACTCCACCCCCCAGCAGAGGAGGTGGGACCAGCCTACAGCAGGCCATGCCCCTCCTCATGTGGGAGACGCCCTTCTGCAGGAGTGGTAGCTGTGGAGACACAAATACTGCAGCATTGCATGGATTAATTCTAGGTCAATTCTTCGGTTTTAGATATATTCTTCCTCTTCTCCTTCCTATCTCTCCCCACCTCTAAACCTGTCACCTGGGGGTTTTGGCTTGCTTAAACAGACATTTAACCCACTCTCTCAATGCATGTTCTACACCTCACTCTTTAATTTCCTATCTCCCTGTATGGAACAGTCAGACCACATAGTGCATTTGGGCAAAATCTAACTTCATTTCTCTTTCCTCGCATCCTTCCTTATTCTGATTTCTCTCTTGGTGGATCAAGTCTTCTAATCTCTCTACCTGGTCAAAGTTCAATTTCTTCTTCTGCCCACACCTGTCCCTACTCTATGTATGCTCTGCCATCAGCAGAGCCCACATCCCATCACTATCGTGTAGCTGGTACGTCTGGTTGCATGCTTCCAGAGAGTCATTTGTTAATCTTTTTTATGTTTGGATTTGTTTGTCTGTATTATTGGTCAGTAAGGTTGTGAGTTTGTGTTTCCTGTTTGTCAGTCTGACCCTTTTCCTTTCCAGGGAGAAATAGGAAATAAACCAATACACACATTGCCAAAATGACCAAATGGAAGAACTCCCCTCAAAACACTGTACAGGAAATAGTGACAGCACAAGAAATGATGAAAGCAGACATAAGCAACTTAACAGAACAAGAATACAGAATGATAAACATAAAAATACTCGCAGGGCTTGAAAAAAGCATAGAAGAAAGCAGGGGGACCCTAGAGGCAGAGATCAAGGTCTTAAAAAACGATCTACAGGAATTAAAACATGCTTTAAATGAGAGGCAAAACAAATTGGAGGCAGCCACAGCACGGATCGAAGAGGCAGAAGAGAGAATAGGGGAATTAGGAGATAAAATTACAGAAAAGGAGGAAGCAGAGAAAAAGAGAGAGAAACTGATTCTGGAACAAGAAAGGAGAATTCGAGAGCTGAGCGATGCAATCAAACGGAATAACATCCGTATTATAGGAATTCCAGAGGAAGAAGAGAGAGAGAAAGGAATTGAAGGGGTTCTTGAACAAATCATCAATGAGAACTTCCCCAACATGAAGAAGAAAATGGGCATTGAAGTCCAAGAGGCACAGAGAACTCCTCTCAGATGTAACCCGAATAGGCCCTTAGCAAGACACATCATAGTGAAGCTGGGAAAATACAAAGAGAGAATCCTGAAAGAAGCTAGGGATAAACGGGCCTTGACTTACAAAGGCAGACACATTAGGGTAGTAGCGGACTTATCCACAGAAACTTGGCAAGCCAGAAAGGAATGGCAGGAAATCTTCAATGCGATGAACAGGAAGGACATGCAGCCAAGAATCCTTTACCCGGCCAGCCTGTCATTCAAAATGGATGGAGGGATAAAGGTCTTTCCAAACAAACAAAAACTGAAGGAATACATCACAAATAAACCAATCTTACAAGAGATCCTGAGGGGGACTCTATGAAGGAAAGGTTGCAAGGAACACAGAGCACCAGAGACATCCTTACAAACATGAAACCTACAGACAACACCTTGACTCTAAACCCACATTTTTCAATATTAATGCTGAATGTAAATAGACTAAATGCTCCAATTAAAAGACACAGGGTAACAGAATGGATTAGAAAACAAGACCCATCTATCTGCTGTCTTCAAGAGACCCATTTTAAACCTGAGGACACCTTCAGACTGAAAGTGAGGGGATGGAGAACTATCTACCATGCTACAGGAACTCAGAAGAAAGCTGGAGTAGCCACACTTATATCGGACAAACTGGACTTCAAAGGAAAAGATGTAATAAGAGATGAAGAAGGGCATTATATAATAATCACAGGGACTATCCAGCAGGAAGAGCTAACAACTATAAATATCTTCGCGCTGAATTCTGGGGCACCCAAATTTGTCAAGCAACTAATTACAAACGTAAGCTATCTTATTGATAAAAATGTGCTAGTTGTAGGAGACCTTAATACCCCACTCACAGTGCTGGACAGATCCACTAAACAGAGAATCAGCATGGAAACAATGGACCTGAATGACATGTTGGAACAGATGGTCCTGACAGATATCTTCAGGGCCATTCATCCAGAAGCAAAGGAATTTACATTCTTTTCAAATGCGCATGGTACATTTTCCAAGACAGACCACATTTTGGGGCACAAGGAAGCGCTGAATAAGTATAAAAAAATTGAGACCATACCATGCACAATTTCAGACCACAATGTTTTGAAACTTGAAATCAACCACAGGAAAAAGTCTGGGAAACCCCCACAAACATGGAGGCTAAAGAAATATGGAGGCTACTAAAAGATGAATGGGTCAACCAAGTAATCAGAGAAGAAATTAAAAAAATACATGGAAACAAATGAAAATGAAAATACGACAATCCAAATGCTTTGGGATGCGGCAAAGGCAATCCTGAGAGGGAAATATATTGCAATCAAGGCCCATCTCAAGAAACAAGAAAAATTCCTAACACAAATTCTAACAGCACGCCTAAAGGAACTAGAAGCAGAACAGCTAAGACAGCCCAAACCTAGCAGAAAGAGAGAAATAACAAAGATTAGGGCACAAATTAATCATATGGAAACAGAAAAAGTAGTGGAACAGATCAATGAAGCCAAGAGCTGGTTCTTTGAAAAAATAAACAAAATTGATAAACCTCTAGCCAGGCTCCTCAAAAAGAAAAGAGAGAGAAACCAAATCAATAAAATCACGAACGAAAATGGAGTGATTACAACCAATCCCTCAGAAAAACAAGCAATCATCAGAGAATATTATGAAAAACTCTATGCCATCAAATTGAACAACCTGGAAGAAGAGACAAATTCCTAAACGGCCACATGCTACCAAAATTCAAACGGGAAGAAATAATAAACTTGAACAGACCCATAACTAGTGAAGAAATTGAATCAGTTATCAAAAATCTCCCAGCAAATAAAAGTCCAGGGCCAGATGGCTTCCCTGCGGAATTTTACCAGACATTTAAAAGAGAGTTAATAACTATCCTCCTCAAGCTGTTCCAAAAAATTGAGACGGAAAGAAAGCTCCCGGACTCATTCTATGAAGCCAGCATCACTTTGATTCCCAAACCAGATAGAGACCAAGCAAAAAAAAGAGAACTACAGGCCAATATCCTTGATGAACATGGATGCAAAAATTCTTAACAAGATATTAGCAAATCGAATCCAACAGCATATAAAAAGAATTATCCACCACGATCAAGCAGGATTCATCCCTGGGTTGCAGGGATGGTTCAACCTTCGTAAATCAATCAGCGTGATACATCACATTAACAAAAGAAAAGATAAGAACCATATGATCCTGTCGATTGATGCAGAAAAAGCATTTAACAAAGTACAGCATCTCTTCTTAATAAAAACTCTCGAGAAAGTCGGGAGAGAAGGAACATACTTAGGCATCATAAAAGCCATTTATGAAAAGCCCATGGCTAATATCATCCTCAATGGGGAAAAACTGAGAGCCTTCCCCCTGAGATCAGGAACACGACAGGGGTGTCCACTCTCACCACTGCTATTTAACATAGTGTTGGAGGTCCTTGCTTCAGCAATCAGACAAGAAAGCAAAATAAAAGACATCAGGATAGGCAAGGATGAAGTCAAATTTTCACTTTTTGCAGATGACATGATACTTTACATGGAAAACACAACAGAATCCACTGAAAGCCTACTAGAACTGATCCATGAATTTGGCAAAGTTGCAGGATACAAAATCAACGTACAGAAATCAGTTGCATTCCTTTACACCAACAATGAAGCAATAGAAAGAGAAATAAAGAAGCGAATCCCATTCACAATTGCACCAAAAACCATCAAATACCTAGGAATAAACCTAACCAAAGATGTAAAAGACCTTTACGTGGAAAACTATAAAAAACTTATGAAGGAAATTGAGGAAGACACAAGGAAATGGAAAAACATCCATGCTCATGGATCAGAAGAGTAAATATCATTAAAATGGCAATACTACCCAAAGCAATCTACACATTCAATGCAATCCCAATCAAAATTGCACCAGCATTCTTCTCAAAGCTAGAGCAAACAATCCTAAAATTTGTATGCAACCACAAAAGACCCCGAATAGCCAAAGTAATACTGAAGAATAAAACCAAAGCGGAAGGCATCACAATCCCAGATTTTAACCTCTACTACAAAGCGGTAGTCATCAAGACAGCATGGTATTGGCACAAGAACAGACACATAGACCAATGGAATAGAATAGAGAACCCAGAAATGGACCCACAAGCATATAGCCATCTAATCTTTGACAAAGCAGGAAAGAGTATACAATGGAAAAAAGACAGCCTCTTTAACAAATGGTGCTGGGAGAACTGGACAGCAACATGCAGAAGAATGAAACAAGACCACTTCCTTACACCACTCACAAAAATAAACTCTAAATGGATGAAGGATCTGAATGTGAGACAGGAAACCATCAAAATCCTAGAGAAGAAAGCAGGAAAAAACCTCTTTGACCTGAGCCGCAGCAATTTCCTATGTGACACATCTCCAAAGGCGAGGGAATTAAAAGCAAAAATGAACTATTGGGACCTCATCAAGATAAAAAGCTTCTGCACGGCAAAAGAAACAACCAACAAAACTAATAGACAACCGACGGAATGGGAAAGGAATTGCAAATGACATATCGGATAAAGGACTAGTATCTAAAATCTATAAAGAACTTACCAAACTCCACACCCGAAAAACAAATAATCCAGTGAAGAAATGGGCGGATGATATGAATAGACACTATTCCAAAGAGGACATTCAGATGGCCAACAGACACAGGAAACAATGCTCAAAGTCACTCATCATCAGGGAAACACAAATCAAAACCACACTGAGATACCACCTTACACCGGTTCGAGTGGCTAAAATGAATAAATCAGGAAAATATAGATGCTGGCGGGATGTGGAGAAGCAGGCACCCTCCTACACTGTTGGTGGGAATGCAAACTGGTGCAGCCACTCTGGAAAACGGTGTGGAGGTTCCTCAAAAAAATGAAAAGAGAGCTACCCTATGACTCAGCAATAGCACTGCTAGGAATCTACCCAAGAGACACAGGAATGCTGATGCATAGGGGCACATGTACCCCGATGTTCATAGCAACACTTTGGACAATAGCCAAATCATGGAAAGAGACCAAGTGCCCATCAACTGATGAATGGATGAAGAAGATGTGGTACATATATACAATGGACTACTACATGGCAATGAGAAAAAATGAAATCTGGCCATGCATAACAATATGGATGGAACTGGAGGGTATTATGTTAAGTGAAATAAGTCAGTCAGAAAAAGACAGATACCATATATTTCCACGAATAGGTGGACTTTGTGAGACTAAGCAAAAACCAGGGGGAGGGGAAGAGAGGAAAGGAAAAAAAGACACAGAGAGGGAGGGAGATAAAACATAAGAGACTCTCAAAGACTAAGAACAATCTGGGGGTGAGGGCTGGGAGGGAGGTGAGGGAGGGGGGAGAGGGGGCGACGAGCATTAAAGAGGGCACATGTTGGGATGATCACTGGGTGTTATATGTAAACCAATTTGAAAATAAACTATTATAAAATAATAAAAAAAAGAAAAGAAATGCAGAAAAAATAAAAAAGATCCATACTTTCTCTGGGAATATTGTCCTATCTGGAGGGGATACTGAGGATTGTTGTCACCTCTCATTACCAGCCAAAAGATAAAATTGATCCTCAGTGGCTGGTAGGGCCAAGGGGGTCACACAGAAGCAAAGGCAGAGCCCAACAGATTATGCCTGAAACCTGCCCTCCTTCAAGACGACCTATAATTTGAATTAATGAATCCCTTATTTTTCCAGAGAATTGGGTGCAGGTTTTCTGATCCTTTCAGCAAAAGCAGGCTAACAGTATTCAGAGGATAAATCCAAAGGAGCTTCACCTGGAGGATATTCCTTTCAGTCTCTGCTCTTTTCTTTGCTAATATTCTCCTAATTCTCTTTCCCCGGATATAATAAATAGTTTAAAAAGATCAAAGGGAGAAACATCCAGACCAGAACACTCATAAAATTTCCCTCATATCACCTGAAAGAGGCCAGGTTTCCTGAAAAGATGTTAAGGTATATATTTGGGGAAAGTTTGGAAACTAATTTATAACTACGGAGTAATCTTGTGGCCAATAACCCATTTGTGTTGGGTTTAAAGAAAAACGTGACAATTCTTACAACAAACAAACCATCCAGAAGTCATAGAAATAAGGATAAAGTAGGGAGGTATAAAATGAAAAAAAAAATAGCAAATGTAACACAAGGATATAGTTCTCCTATTAAGCCAAAAGAACTTAATACAATTTGCTTGAAATATTTTACCTCTAAACAAATCATATTTTATTTTATTTTATTTTTATTATTTTTTATAATAGTTTATTTTCAAATTGGTTTACATATAACACCCAGTGTTCATCCCAACACGTGCCCTCTTTAATGTCCATCACCCCCTCTCCCCCCTCCCTCACCTCCCTCCCCTCCCTCACGCTCAGATTGTTCTTAGTCTTTGAGAGTCTCTTATGTTTTATCTCCCTCCCTCTCTGTGTCTTTTTTTCCTTTCCCCTCTTCCCCTCCCTCTGGTTTTTGCTTAGTCTCACAAAGTCCACCTATTCGTGGAAACATATGGTATCTGTCTTTTTCTGAATGACTCATTTCACTTAACATAATACCCTCCAGTTCCATCCATGTTGCTACACATGGCCAGATTTCATTTTTTCTCATTGCCATGTAGTAGTCCATTGTATATATGTGCCACAACTTCTTTATCCATTCGTCAGTTGATGGGCACTTGGTCTGCTTCCATGATTTGGCTATTGTCGAAAGTGCTGCTATGAAAAAGTGGGCGGAAGATATGAATAGACACTTCTCCAAAGAGGACATTCAGATGGCCAACAGACACATGAAACAATGCTCAAAGTCACTCATCATCAGGGAAACACAAATCAAAACTACACTGAGATACCACCTTACACCGGTTCGAGTGGCTAAAATGAATAAATCAGGAAACTATAGATGCTGGCGGGGATGTGGAGAAGCAGGCACCCTTCTACACTGTTGGTGGGAATGCAAACTGGTGCAGCCACTCTGGAAAACGGCGTGGAGATTCCTCAAAAAAAAAAACAAATCATATTTTAAAATTACCAATGGATAAGGGCAAAAAACAACTTCATTGCCAGTTGTGTATCATCAGCATTAAAATACACAACTCATACTTCTATGAATAGGCTCCTGAACACTGTAGACGTGTCTACAGAGAGCTAGATCTCCCCAACTCACACGGACAATAGGTTTTTTAAATGAACTATAAACATGGAGCAGAGGCCCACAGTCAGAGGCAGTGTCAGGCAGCCGTGGCCTCCAGCCCATTGCCAGGACAACACTCAACTCATCAAGTGAGGAATAGGGGACTGTGATCCCACAAGCTCCCTGCACCTCTCGGAACATCTGGGTGAGTGTCATTCTGGTTGTTTTTTTTTTTTTTTTTCAAACAGACAAAATTGACTCTTCAGATGGAATTGATAGAAAGTAAAAGACTGAGTCTAATGTGGTAAGAAGCTGTTAAAAGATTAGTATTGGCTTTGGGTGGAAAAACAATTATGTGGAATTACATACACATCTGCCACACACCCAGCAAACTATCAGAGAAGCCAGACTTTCCTCACATTTTACTTCTTGGACCCTTTTCAACTTTCAAATAGAATCCAGCGCTCTCGTTATTGCTTACATGCATTTTCTTTAAATAAACGCAGAACAAACTTAGAAAGCCTGATATTGTTTCCTATAGAAATTTTTTCCCCAACCACTTCCCCAGCAGGAAATAAAAGTCTACCCTCTACTTCTGTAGTGCTTTATAGTTTTCAAAATTCTTTAACGGATGTTCATTTGACAAAGAGCATTCATTCATTTGCATTATTTCATTTGGTAAAAAACAACAAGCTTAAGCTTCTTACAGCTCTGCTTAGAGCAATTCTACAAAGATAAAAGGGCACGCATTTATGTTTCCTGTCTCATTCATTCATTCATTCAATAAGTATTTATTGTCTACGAGGTGCCAGGCGCTGTTGTAAACACTGGGAATACAGCAGTGGGAGAAAGAAATGGACAAAACCCTTGTCCTCGTGGTTCTTCCATCCTCAGAAACACGATGTAACTGTTTTACATATATCTAGTTAGTTATGGGCCCATCAATAGCAAATAGCTTAGTTTTTCTGTTGCATTATAGAAGGAGATTTAAATAATTATTTGAAGGAGCAAGACCCCAAACCTAATACACGGAGATAGAGTACTGCTTAACAGTAGGAGGAAAGTTCATTAATTTATGAAGGAAAAAAAAAATCAGGCTCCTTTGATGTATTTCTCAAGTGAGGGAGTGGATTTTCCACATACCATAAATCCAGCAAAGAACAATGAACATCACAGTACTTCTCATATCCATTCATCACACACAGATTCACTGTGTGCAGGGCATATTACATTTATTTTCACTTGAATACTTACATCGACTCTTAGAGGTTAAAATTATCTGTATTTTCCAGATTAAAGCACACACACACACATACACATCTTGAAGAAATGAAGTAATGAGACTGAAGTCAAAATTGTTGTGAGGTCTCAGTAAGTCAATAGCTATGACACACTTAAAACAGTGCCCAAGAAACAGTGAGCATTAGAGAAATACTATGTATAACTATTATTCACCAGATTCAAAGATGAGAGAACTAAGGCCCAGAGAAGTAACTGGTCTAAGGTGCAAGGCTGGTTGGTAATCACCTCCTTTCCCAGAGTGACTGACAAGGAACCTGGGCCTGATCTCCTCCATCTTGAGGTCATGTCCAGTCCATCCTACACACCATGACATTAGACAGTCACCAATTAGAGGACTGTTTCTCTATGTTTAAACACATTTGACTCGGGTAATAGAAATCAAGTAGGTAATATAACACCACGAGTCATAAGCCTAACCACCTACTACTGTAGAATGGGAAAACAGGGTTCTGATAATACTGGACATAAACTGCTCCTTTTATGGGGGGAGGGACAAGGTTGCAATGACAGTCTGGGGGAGAGGGAAATCCCCCCCTGGGGAGCTAGGGCAAGGCCAAGGGCACCCAAAGCCTGGGAAACATCAAAGACAAACATGCCTGCTTTGTGATTTGCCTGGGGGTTTCGCTTTTCTTTAACTTACCGCACCTATTTCCTGAACAGGAGGTGAAAACGAGGAGAAAACCTCACATCTCCTGATGGCTCTGGCCCCTGTTAGTGCACACACACCTGCATGTATGGAAGGGTGTAGGCAATGGGGCACAGCTGAGGCAGAGGAGAAAGGAAGAGAAATAAGAGTTCTCTCTTTAGGAGAAAAACCTGTCCTTTTGTAGGTCGAGTCAAGTTAAGTAATCTAAAAAATTTTACTTGAGCATTCTTCCTACCCCTGTACGGCTCCACACTACACAACTTCTGTCAAAATTGCTGATCCTGCAAGAGTTCCATTCTCGCAGGTTCCCTTTATTATTATTTTTTAATGATTATTTATTTTTTGAGAGAGAAAGCGCACACATGGGGGGTGGCAGAGAGAGGGGGACAGAGGATCCCAAGCAGGCTCTGTGCTGACAGCAGAAAGCCCGACGTGGGGCTCAAACTCACAAACTCCGAGATGATGACCTGAGCTGAAGTCGAATGCTTAACTGACTGAGCCTCCCGGGTGCCCCCTCCCGGGTTCCCTTTAGTTACTAAAACACTTACCCAGTGTAATGGCATGGCGGTCAGTTAGCATTATTACTTCTTTAGACTGACCCTGCTGGATATCGTAAAGGAACTTTTTGGGTGAAGTCCTGTAGTCTAAGGGCATCTCTTTCAAGGCTGGGCAATAGGGTTTTCACAAGATGCTCCAAGAACAGAGTATGTCTATGTGTACAGAAGCCTCTGTGCTGCCGCCGTCCCTTCCATAGGGCCCGTAGAAAGCTCTTCCTTATCCGTTGCTGGCTCTGGTGGTTACAGATGGAAATTATGGGAAACTGAGCAGACTCTTGCTGCCTCCCCAGAGGCTGTCAGAACCCCTTCATACCAGAAGGGACGTTAGAGCTGTCAGCTGGTCTCCTGGAGGTCCCTACAGATTGTGGATCAAAGTCCTATCTTCATAGGTGGTCTGACCATTGTCCCTTGGCGTGTGCAGTCTCTCGTCTTCACACTGCAGACTCAGACCCTCTCCTGCTTCTGCCTGCAGCCTTTTTTCTGTTGCCCTGAAAGCTGCATGCTACATAAGCTCCAGCTTTAGTTACAGATCCCAAAAGGGCCTAGAAAGCCAAGTGCCTGTGGCAAGCAGCTCTGACCTGTAGTATTATTCATCAAGGACCTGGTTGCAAAGGCAATCCTTACACTTCTAGAAAGGAATCTCACTGACGGGCCAGAGACAATCATCTGACGTCATGTGGGATAGATTTACTGGTAAAAAGGCGAACAATAAGGGGATTATCAAATCTTCTTAGTCCGTTACTTCAAAGATGCAGGGGCACCTTGGTGGCTCAGTTAGTTAAGCATCTGACCTCGGCTCAGGTCATGATCTCACAGTTCGTGATTTGATCCCCACATTGGGCTCTGTGCTGACGGCTCAGATCCTGGAGCCTGCTTCAGTTTCTGTGTCTCCCTCTCTCTCTGCCCCTCCCCACCCCTGCTCACACTATTTCTATTTCTCAAAACTAAATAAACATTTTTTTAAACATTTTTTAAAAGATGCAAAAGTAACCAGCATCCTTCAAATGCTAAAAGCATATAAAAGAGTTTAAAAGCCTTTGTTGCCCTCTGTCTCATAAGTGCATCCATGGGTCCAGGGAAGCTTTTGAACTCTTGAGAGGACTGTGTCTGGCTAAGTATCCTCTGGGAATCTGAGGTGACAGATGCACTGAGACCTCCTCAAGAACCATTCTCCTCCAAGAGCCAGGAATCACAGAATAACAGAGCCCGGGGAGGTAACCTTGGCTGAGACACGCAAGTCACGCTGGTCGTCGAGTTCAAGAGGAGGTCAAGAGCCATGCAGTGCACACCACCCAATTACAGTCTATTTGTAGAAAGCATAATGTGTATTTTCGTTAAAGGACGACCATATGCTGAGGAGAATTGAGTTGGCAGCCTTGGTGTTTAAAGGATCCATATCATAAACAAAGTACGTGCAAAAGGAAAATTTTATAAATAAGTATTTGACTCCAAGGGAGATGGGCTGAGATGACAGATGAAAACGAACTCTGTGTAGCATTTAGTTAGGTCAGAGTGCCCAAGGTGACAGAAAAGTCACACAGCTTTCTTCAATGGACAAGCCCTGAAAAATGAGCCCCTCCGCGAGCAATTCATTTACTTTCCAGCCGACCACAAACTTACCCAGTAAGCCATGAAATTGTGTCTGGAGGCAAACTGTGGCAGAGCCCAGGAAGACAGTTTATCACGTTTTGGAGAGGCCTTCAAAAATTAAATAGAGGAAAGACGCTCCATGAAAAACTAGATACCTCATTGTGGAGCGAGTCTCATCAGACTAAGAAAACAGCACCACTGAACTTTCTATTGATAGGAAAAAGATTGAAAGGAGGATTATCTGAAAGGATCTCTGGGGGCACCTGGGTGGCTCCATCGGTTAAGCATTTGACTTCAGCTCAGGTCACAATCTCACAGTCTGTGAGTTTGAGCCTCATATCGTGCTCTGTGCTGACAGCCCAGAGCCTAGAGTCTGCTTCGGATTCTATGCGTCCCTCTCTCTTCCCCTCCCCGGTTTATTCTCTCTCTCTTTGTCTCTCTCTAAAAAGTAAATAAACATTAAAAAAAAGTTTTTTTAATTACACAGGCCAGTCACAGCGTTTGGTTTACTTGACATCCAGTTGCCTCGAATTCATAGCATTAAAAGGAATTTTTATGGAGTCATCACTGACTTTTTTTATTCATCCAACAAAAATTTTCTGCAGACTCTGTATCAGGCCCAGAGCTAGAAGTTATACGAGTCTGTGCCCTTGAGAACTCTCACAAGGAAGTGCTTGCAGGTGTCGACCATTTGCACTGGGGTTGGTTACATACACATGCAAAGCCTGAAACTTTATAACTAACTGTACTTGGCTTTGTTACTGTTGTGAACCAGGGACTACAGCAGTGTCCAATCTAGGTCGACTCCCCCTTCTCCAGTTGACATCGTCTGGAGACATTTTTGGTGTCACATCTGGGGGTGATCGTGGAATCAGGTGAGGAGAACCCAGGGATGCCGCTAACCATCCTACCATGCATAGGACAGGACGGCCCCAACAACAAAGAGTTCTATTGTCCAAAATGTCGATAGTGCTGAGGTTGAGAACCCTTGTACCAAAAATGTAAAGAAAACCCTGTACCAAAAATCAAAGAGGCAACTAGCAGATAAGTAAGTCTTGGAAACCCAATGCACGGTACAGTGATTATAGACAACAGAACAGTATTATAAACATTTAACTTGCTAAGAGACTAGACCTTCATTTTTCCCGACACTGAAGATATGATAATTATATGACGTGATAGACACGTTAGGTCATGCTACAACAGCGATCATACTGCAACATAAATGTATCAAATCTATATGTCATACACCTCAAACTTACACACTGTTGTGCGGCAAATATAACTCAATTTTTAAGAATCAGAGATGACCAAAAAGCTCTCATGTGAGGGCACCTCTCAGACTCCTCAAGGAAAAGGCCTGTGTAAAATTGAAAAAAATAAACCGCAGCACTGATAAGGAAGTAAACAAAGCATATGCAGCAAGATAAAATCAAGTTTAAAATACTCCTTTAATCTGCAGTGTTGGCAAATTAATCTAATTACCGGGAATTTTGCAAATGCTGTCAGTGGTGCTGGTGTGCCGGAAGGAGGAAGATTCAATTTCCAGCCTCCCACAGAAATTCTCTTAAGAAAATCTGCTAGTTAGCCATCCTTGCGTGCTACAGAGCTGAGGTTCTAGAATAAGAAACTGCTTCATCCAAGATAAAACATTCCTGCCAAACCTGAGGCGGACAGGATGCCGTGTTCTGGAATACCCGTCCTAGCTTAAAGATTAAATACACATGCAGAGACCAGGCCTCCGGAGGAATGAGATGGCGACACTTTCCTGGCTGCACAACTCCTGGTGTGGGCTGCTCTTGGGCTTCTAAGGAATTCCAAAGAGGGGTCCTTTCCCCAAAATACTCCTACCTAACCCTAAGGGAGAGGAAGCATTCATTCTCCAATAGAACCAAGGAAGTAAAATACATGGAATAGCACCAGAAGGTCTGTGTTCAAATTCAGCCCTACCGTTTGTTAGCCTTGTGGTCTGGATATATTACTTAACCTCTCGCTGCCTCAGCTTTATCATGTGTAAAATGAGGGATAACACACCTCATTGGACCCCTGGGAGGATGAAATAAATTCACTTGCACTTAGAATAATTCCTTGAACACAAAAAGAACGGTATAAACCTTAGCTATTCTTATTAGAGTGTGAACCATTGGAGAACGGTTAAACTCCCAAGTGGTTTTACTTTGGTTTGATGGCAATATTTATTTATTTTTTTAAAGTAGGCTTCACACCCAGCATGGAGCCCAATGTGGGGTTTGAACTCATGACCCTGAGATGAAGAGCTGAGCTGAGATCAAGGGTCTGATGCTTAACCTACTGAGCCGCCCAAGTGCACCCCTGATGTCACTATTTTACTCAAGGAGCTCCCTCATCAGTGTTGATACAAAGTTGAACTTTTGCCAAGTCACTAGATTATCCGAGAACTTTCTCAAGTTTATTTAGAGTTATAAGGGAAGTCTCACAGAAATGAGAAACATACTGAGAACATTTAAATGTTTTTTGAAAGCGTTTTGGTCAATATGGAGAAAAGGAACTGACAAAGGTTCACCTGGGGTTGGGGCACACGAGTGAGGTGCGAAGAGAAGAACAAATAACAAAATGGTTTCTCACTTTCATCGAGATTTCTTCTTTGATACATTTGTTAATTTTTATTTCTACTTTTTATTGAATAAAGCGCCCCAGTCCAAGTGTATGGCATGACGCATTTACAGATGCATAACTGCTCTGAACCACCAGATCCAGAGCTGGAAGGAACATTTCTAGAATCCTGGAGGGTCCACTTGCCGCCTCCTAATCCCAAAAGAGGATTAAGCCACTCTCCAACTTCTATCACTATCAAGCAGTTTTGTGAGTTCTTGCACTTCGTAAAAAGGTATCTTTCTATGTTTTTCTTTCTGAGAGTTCTATTGTTTTCCCTTTCATACTTAAGTCTATGATTAATTTCAAATACATTTTTGTGTGTATATAATGAACTACGGGGCAAGTTACTTTATATTCCATTTGATTCATTACTATTGATTGAAAACACTGTCATTTCCCCTCCTGAGTTGCAGAGGTACCTTTATTATAAACCAATTGACCTCTACGTAAGAGTCTGTTTCTGGACTTTCTAATAGGCTCTCTGTGTTCCTTTGGTATATTTGATTATCCTTTGTTAGTACCATACTGAACTAATTATGGTAGTTTTATGGTTTTATAGTTTCGTAAGCTTTAAGATTCGGTGGTATACGAGTCCTCTAATTCTGTTCTTCAAATTGTTTTAAGATTCTAGGCATTTCCATATAAATTGTCTTTTATTTTTTAATTGTTTATTTAGTTTTGAGAGAGAGAGAGCCAGCAGGGGAGGGGCAGAGAGAGAGGGAGACACAGAATCGAAGAAGGCTCCAAGCTCTGAGCTGTCAGGGCAGAGCCCAATATGGGGCTCAAACTCATGAACGGTGAGATAATGACTTAAGCTAAAGTCAGACACTTAACAGACTGAGACACCCAGGTGCCCTGAATTTTAAATGCAATGTGGATATTTCTACCAAAAGAAAAATAACACTTTTCTGGGATTTTTTTTTAATTTTTATTTTAGAGAGAGCACACACACATCCGAGGAGAGAGGGGCTGACGGAGAGAGAGAAAATCGTACTTAAACCAGCATGGAGCTTGATGCTGGGCTCAATGTCATGACCCTGGGGTCATGACCTAAGCTGAAATCAAGAGTTGGATGCTCAACCAACTGAGCCGCCAAAGCGAAACAACTTTTAATTTTGTTGATTTTCTCTATTTACAATTGCTTTCTATTTACTGATTCTACTTTTATCTTTATGATTTTGTTACTTTTATTATTGTTGGGTTTAATTTGCTATTTTTTGTCAAACACTTTTGATAAACAGAAGCTTTGATCATTAATTTTCAACCTTTCTTTTTTCTAATAATTTATTTATAGCAATAGATCTAAGCACTGCTTTAGCTACATTGGGCATGTTTTGATATAGCATGTTTTCAGTATCATTCACTTCAAAATATTTTCTTAATTTTTACTGTCGTTTCTTCTTTGACTCATAAGCTTATTAGAAATATGTTGCCTAATTTCTAAACAATTAGAGGTTTTCATTCTGCTGATATCTACCTTTCTGTTTTTGAAGACAGAATCTATATTTCTTTTTTTGTTTCCAGTCTAATTCAGAGAATTATTTTAATTATTTTAAACCTTTCTAATTGGTTGAAACTTGGTTTTGGAGGGCACCTGGGGGGTTCAGTCGGTTAAGCTTCAGACTTCGGCTCAGTTCCTGATTTCACAGCTTATGGCTTCGAGCCCCACATCAGGTTCTGTGCTGACAGCTCAGAGCCTGGAGCCTGCTTCAGATCTGTGTCTCCCTCTCTCTCTGCCCCTCCCTCACTCACCCTGCCTCTCTCTCAAAAAAAAAAAAGTAAATAAATAAACATTAAAAATTTAAAAAGAAGAGGAAAGAAACTTGGTTTTTGTTCCAGCATCTGATCTATTTTAGTTCTAATTTTAGCATCATGTATCCGACAGTTGGGAACACTGTTTTTTTTTTTTTTTGGTCTTATTTTATCAGCTACTGAGAGAGGCATTTTGAAATCTACACCTATGACTGTGTATTTATATAGTTCTTTTATTTTTGTTTCATATATTTTAAGTATACATTATTAGATAGGTACACATTTACAATTACGATTTCCTATTGAATTGACCTTTGCATGATTATGAAATATCCTCTTTATATCCCTGGTTACCTTGTCTTAAATGTACTTGGAGAACCATAGCCATACCAGCTTTCTCTTTGTTAGTATTAGTATACCTTTACCATCCTTTTACTCCCACCCTATCTGCGTCCTCATATTTAGTGTATAAATTACAAACAGTAAATATTTGGGATCATTTTTTAAATCTGGTCTGCCAATTTTGGTGTCTTAATCACAGTATTTAGTCCATTAACATTTAATGTAATTACTAACATATTTGGGTATAAGTTTACTATCCTGCTTTTTGTTTCTATTTAACCTTCTGGTTTTTATCTCCTTTTTTCCTACTTTCTAAACTTCTGTTTCATCAACTATTTTTCAGTAATCCACTTTATCTTTTCTGTTGGCTTTTAATTAAGCATTATCATATTACGCTTTCAGTGGTCACCCTAAAGATTATAATATGCATCTCATTATTGACTAAGCACTTAAATCGGCACTTTCACCACTTTATCAGTAGTGCAAAACAGTTTAACTCCACGTACCCTTCTCCTGGTTTTGTGCTATTGTGTTCGGGTATTTTTCTCTCACAAATGTTATAAACCTCATAAGACATTACTATTATTGCTGTTAAGTTGCAAATATTTTTCCACATTTACCCTCAGTTACCCTTCCTGGGGATCTTCTTTCCTTCCTGAAGATTCTTATTTTACTCTGAATAATTTCCTTTAAGATTTCTTCTACTTAAGTTCTGTGAGTTACAACTTTGCTCAACCTTTAGTTGTCTGGAAATGTCTTTAATCTGCCATAATTTTTGAAGGATTTTTTTTTTTTCAGAATATAGAACTTTAGGTTGGCAGGGTTTTTTTTTTCCTTCAGCACTTTAAAAATATTACTCCACGGACTCCTACGTCCATAATTTTTGTTGTAATACTAACTATTTGTCTTAGTGTTGCTCTTTGAAGAATATCTAGTCTGAAGCATATATGTTTCTTACTTGTCTACATTTTCCATTTCCATCACCACATAATATAAGCTTCTTGATGGCAGGGGCTATTTGTGACTTGTTCATTCTTAGCATCTAAAATTGTCCCTGGGACCTCTATATTTAATGCATAAATTTGTAAAGGATTTATAAATGAGCAAATTATGTAAGTATAGTGTAATGCCTAACAAAAGTAGCTACTTAGCAGAGTGAACGAATGAAGCCATTGTCCCTTGACAAAATCCATATTCTTATTTCTTTTTTTTAATGTTTATTTATTGAGAGAGAGAGAGAGAGAGAGAGAGAGGGAGAGAGAGAGAAAGAGAGAGAGAGAGAGAGAGAGAGAGAGAATGAACAGGGGAGGGGCAGAGAGAGAGGAGACCCAGAATCTGAAGCAAGGTCCAGGTTCTGAGCTGTCAGCACAGAGCCTGACATGGGGCTCAAAATCATGAACTGTAAAATCAGGACCTGGGCCAAAGTTGGATGCTTAACTGACTGAGCCACCCAGGCGCCCCCAAACTCTTATTTCTAAGAGTCATTCAGACTGTTGTACAGACCTCCTACTCAAATTAAATTTCACCACTGCATAAATATTTTCTTATCTACATTAATAACTTTGATAAACTCTACTTGCATATTGTATCTCCAGATAATAACATCTGAAAATAAGATATTATTAGAAGTAAAATTCTTTTTAGGTTACTTATTATATTAAAGATGAGCAAAACCAAAATGTGTTCTTTTGGAATTAGCTTTTAGATAAATTGACTTCATAATGTAATTTCCAAAGGATGGAGATTTATTAGACACAGAGATTAAAGGATGTTATGGTGGTTTTAAGCTAATAAAGATGAGGCTCATTCTCAGAAAGCATCAGTCTTAACAACCAGCAGAGCCAGGCTTACAAATAGATGAAACTTCTCCTCTTTGCCAAAGTAAAGAAATAAATTGGTTTTGCATATTAGTCTCAGCTATTTTTTGTAAACAAGAACATTAGACCTTCTTGTCTGTTAACAAATGGCATTTCATCTAAGTGATTACTTAATGACTTCTAGGTTTCTTTGTATCACTTTACAACACAGAAGGCAAGCCTTTGAAACTCAGATGTTTATCTAACCTCTCCTTCTTCAATGGAAGGATAAAACAGGCTGTTCCTTAGTCAGTGCAAACAATCGCTATGCTATATCCAATAGAGGCATAGAAAAGAGTGGCGAAATGAAAAACTGACCATTTATCTCTGAGGCACCTACATGATCTTTGGATAACCCACACCAGGAACTTCTCTAACAATGGGAAGAGTTGAGTCTTCACTATCTATATTTTGAAACATCCATCTGGGACCAGGCGTTCTTGAAATCAGGAATAGCAGTGGGTATGTTATTTGTCTGTTCAACAAATATTTGTTGTATACCTAATACATGCTTAGGTGCTTGGGAGAGACCGGTGAAAACAATAGTCAAAGTCAGGACGGTTAAGCAGCTCATGTTCAGTGAGAGAGCCTGAGAAGAGTGACGGAGCCAGGAGAGTGAGCAAGGGCTACGATCAGGAAAGGGCAGGATGAAAAGCTGGCAAGAGTGAGACGCCCAGGGCCTGGCGAATGGTGATGGGGCAGAGATGGTGGGGAGCAGTGAGGAACTGAGAGCATTCATAGTGAGGCAAGAGATTTTCTAGAAACTAGGAACACGGAGATATCAGAACTTTCTGACTGTGAACACATTTCCCAGTGTGATGGATGCCAGAGGTTAACAAGCACCCGTAACCAGAACTATTCTTACAGAAGCTCTTAGGAAATTCCCATAGAACTACTGTTAGTGATAATTATTTCTTATCAGTATCTGCTAATATGATAATTGCTATAACTATCGTCACATGCTTGCTCTGTAACAGGCATTATACTCTGGGGCTGTGGAGGCTGCCTCACCTCATGCTCTACTAACCTAATGGAATGGGCATATTTTTATAATTTTTTAAAATATTTATTTATTTTTGAGAGACAGAACGAGGCAGAGCATGAATGGGGGAGGAGCAGAGTGAGGAGGTAGGGGGGACACAGAATCCAAAGCAGACTCCAGGCTCTGAGCTGTCAGCACTGAGCCTGACGTGGGGCTTGAACTCATGGACCATGAGATCATGACCTGATCCATATCATAGAATGGCCACAAAGACTTGGAGAGGAAAATTTGCTCAACCTCACAGAACTAATAAATTGTGGAACCACAGTATTAACAGGGGCCTGGTAGATGCCAGAACTATCGTGTTTGGTAGGGGTCAGTATATGCGACTGAATATCCAGAATTATTTATCAAATATGTATCCAGCACCCACCATGGGCCAAAAATTGCTCCAAAATTAAAGAACAAAGGGGCCTTACATACATCTAATCTTCTTATTTTAAGTGTGAAAAAACTGAGGCTTTCAGAAGTTGAGGGAATTTATAATAAAGTAACATCCTATTTTTGTCAACTATGAATGGGAGACAAGAGCTGAAAAGAACAGAAAGGAATTATAGATATAGGGATTTTTTTTAATGTTTCTTTATTTTTGAGAGACAGAGAGAGAGAGAGACAGAGAGAGAGAGCAGGGGAGGGGCAGAGAGAGAGGGAGACATAGAATCTGAACCAGACTCCGGGCTCTGAGCTGTCAGCATGGAGCCCAATGCGGGGGTTGAACTCACCAATCAGGAGATCATGGCTTGAGCCTAAGTTGGACGAATAACCAATTGAGCACTCAGGTGCCCCTATGGATTTTTATTTATTTTTTTTATTTTTTAAAACGTTTATTTATTTTTGAGAGACATAGAGACAGAGTATGAGCAGGTGAAGGGCAGAGAGAGCGGGAGACACAGAATCGGAAGCAGGCTCCAGGCTCTGAGCTGTCAGCACAGACCCCGACGTGGGGCTCGAACTCACAGACCATGAGATCATGACCTGAGCCGAAGTCGGCCGCTTAACCAACTGAGCCACCCAGGTGCTCCTGGATTTTTATTTTAAAACATTCAGGGGGAACCTGGGTAGGGTCAGTCGGTTGAATGTCCAACTTCAGCTCAGGTCACGATCTCACTGTTTGTGGGCTTGAGCACCGCTTCAGGCTGTGTGCTGACAGTGCAGAGTCTGCTTGGGATTCTCTCTCTCCCTCTCTGCCCCTCCCCACTTGCTCTCTCTCTCTCTCAAAATAAATAAACTTAAGAAAGGAAAACATTTAGGTGGCGACATCACCATGACAGTGCAGTAGAAGACCTCAGCCACTGCCCCCCACAAAGATCAAAAATGTCATAGCTATCCGCAAACCAAAATAACTCTGGCAGAGCTCCGGAATTCATTTCAGAAACCGTAGCAACACAGTAGAACAAAAGATTGAGAATAACTGCATGTAAAGGGAAGGAAGAACAGCTTCGTTTTGGCTATATCATTTCATGGCCCTCACGCCAAGGCCAGCGCTGTTCTGTTCCGGAGACAGAATGCCCGAGCTAGAGAAAGTTCTTTTGCTGGGAAAGGGAAAGCGGATGGTCGACCAGCTTCTACAGTCTTTCCAGATACCAGCTTCCCTTTCACTCCCCCTAGAGACCAGCGAAGCTAGACGGAGAGAGACAGTCGGGAACAAGGAAGAGAAAGGGCTGTCAGTGTCAGCCATGCAACAGGAGTTTCCCAATGACCTGCTTTGCTGACGAGCCCTGCAGCTTTTGCCACTGAAAACAAGCAATGGCAAGCACAGTCGCCATACCTCCCCTGCAGATTTTACTGGGTTTTCATCCCCCGGCTATGTGCCAGCCACCTGATTCCTCTTCACTCCCTAGCCTGCCCCACCCCCAGCAGAGCCTAGGATCCCCAGTGACAACCCCCAACTTCCGCAGCTATAGAAGTACAAAATGCAAGGCTACAGTCCCTCTGGCGGGCCTTCGTTCACGAGTGCATGCTTGAAGCTAGCCGCTCTGGCTGTGCGCCCGCACACCCTTGCCCTGACTCCCAACTCCAGCCTCCCCTGCTGTACTCATGCCCATGGGGAGATCCCGTGGCCACGGAGCGCGAAAGGAGAGTCAATGCCCTTGCGGCTGTTCCCGGACCTGGAAGGAGGCCTCACCTGTCACCGGCCTCCACTACTGGGCTTGCTTACAACTAATTCTGCACCTGCACCCTGCTGACCAAGTCCCATCCCCGGCCTACACTGCCGCGTGTGCAGTGCCAAGAACCCAAGGCCATGGTGCATACCTCCAGCTTTCAGTGTGCCCAATGCAGAATAAGAAAGGAAGACAAAACCATCTTTGTTTGCTGATGACATAATCTTGTACATAAAAAACCCTAAAAACCTCCACCAAAAACTGTTAGACTAAAGACATTCAGTAAAGTTTCAGGATATAATATGAACATACAAAAGTCAGTTGCATTTCTACACACTAACAAAGAACTCTCTGAAAAAGGAATAAAGAAAACAATCCCATTTACAACAGCACCAAAAGCAATACAATCCTTAGGAATAAATTTAAGAGAGGAACTGTAAGACAGAAACTATTAGACATTAATGAAAGAAATTGAAGAAGACACAAACAAATGGAAAGATATCTCACGTTCATGGATCAGAAGAATTAACGTTGTTAAAATGTCCATGCTACCAGGGCGCCTGGCTGGCTAGGTCACTTAAGCGTCCGACTCTTGATCTCAGTTCAGGTCTTGATCTCAGGGTCATGGGTTCGGGCCCCACGTTGGGCTCTACACTGGGTATGAAGACTACTTTAAAAAAAATGCCCATATTACCAAAAGCAATTTACAGATTCAGTGTATCCTTATGGAAATTCCAAGAGTAGTTTTCACAGAAAAAGAAATAGTGATCCTAAAATACACATGAGACCAAAGACCCCAAAGAGACAATGCAATCCTAAGAAAGAAGAACAAAGCTGGAGGCATCGCATTTCCTGATTTCAAATGTACCACAAAGCTGTAGTAATCAAAACAATATGTTTGGTACTGGCATAAAGCCAGATACGCAGACTTAAAAACCAGAATCGAGAGCCCAGAAATAAACCCTTGCATATCAGGTCAGCTAATACTTGGCACAGGAAGCAAGAATATCCAACCGAGAAGGGCTCGTTTCCTCAGTAAATGGTGCTGGGAAAACTGGGTGTTCACATGCAAAAGACTGAAATTGGACCCTTATCTCCCATAACTTGATGAAAATGAAAGATAAAGCCTTAAACTATAAGACCTAGAAGAAAACAGGAAACAACTCCCTGACATTGGTCTTGGCAATAATGGTTTTGATATGACACCGAACGCACAAGCAACAAAAGCAAAACCTCAGCAATTCCTGAGTGGAATTACATTGAGCTAAAAAGTTTCTGCAGAGCAAAAGAAACAAATAACAAATGAAAAAGGAGCCTACGGAGGGTCAGAGAAAGGGCAGAAAATATTTGTCAATCATATATCTAATAATGGGTTCATTTCCAAAATATATAAGGAACTCAAACAACTCCGAAGCAAAAATAAACAGACCAATTAAAAAATGGTCAAAGACCAAGTCATGGAGTCGCTGCCCAACGAGGAGTCAGAAGCCTCCTCCTTGATCTTCCTTCCCAAGGCTCCATCCCCACGCCCACCTTCTGCCATGTTCCTACTGTTTCCACCGAGGAAAAGGAATCCTATAGAATATCCACTATCCACAACCTCCACTGTTTTGACCTCTTTTTTTTTTTTAATTTTTTTTATGTTTATTTATTTTGGAGAGAGAGAGACAGACAGCACGGGCAGGGGAGGGGCAGAGAGAGGGGGAGACAGAATCCAAAGCAGGCTCCAGGCTCTGAGCTGTCAGCAAAGAGCCCACTGTGGGACTTGAACTCATGAATGTGAGATCATGACCTGAGCTGAAGTCAGACACTTAACCAACTGAGCCACCCAGGCGCCCCTCTTTTGACCTCTTTACTGATGCAAGTAATGGTGATGATCTGCTTCCTACTGGCACTGAGGATTTTACCCTCAGAATTCAACAGAGAGGGGCGCCTGGGTGGCTCAGTTAGTTAAGCCACCAACTTGATTTCAGCTCAGGTCACGATCTCAAAGTCCTGGGATAGAGTTCCTTGTTAGCTCTGCGCTGGGTGTGGAGCCTGCTTGGAATTCTCTCTCTGTGTATCTCTCTCTCAGTAAATAAATAAACATTTTAAAATAAATATTAAAAAGGAATTCAACAGAGGAACAACAGGAAGACCCTTAGTACTGCCTAAGGGATTCCTGATGATTACGGTACGAAGAAACTAGTGAAGGCGTTTAAGAAATTTGCCTGCAATGGTACTGTAAGTGAGCTTCAGAATACGGAGAAGTAATTTGGCTACAGGGTGACCAGTGCAAGAATATATGCCAGTTCCTCCCTCTTAGAGATTGGACTGGCTAAAGATGACCAGCTGAAGTTTCATGGGTTTTAAGTGCTTTTGGCTCCCTGAAGCTTAAGTGAGGATTTCCTTGCAATGAGTAGAATTTCCTTTCTATCCCATGTCACAAGTTTAAAAACCTCACAGCTTGTATAATGTAACCATTTGGGGTCCGCTTTTAACTTGGACTAGAGTAACTCCTTCATCCAATAAACTGAAAAGAGCCATGCTGTCTAGTCTTGAAGTCCCTCATTTAAACAGAGGTCAAGCAGTAGACGCCTGGTCGTGTCTGGCCTGAAACCAAGCAGTAACGTGGTGTTTCAGTCAAGTCCAAAGCCCCACGATCACATCTGGCTATGTCTGGCCAGAAGCTCATCAGCTCTCCCTCTTCAGAGTTCCCTGACCTAAGAGAATGTCACCACCTGAACAGCCTGTGGTAGGGCTGGGAGGACGGGATGAGGTAAGACATCAATGGCAGTCATTCTGCTAAGAGGGAGTCCTTGTAGTCAAAGAAAGATCCCTGGTGTCTCCAACCTGACTGTGGACAGGCTTAGAGGAGCCATCTTCTCTCTAGTGAGGTGTGACAGGACATCTGGCTTGCCACCAAGGTCTTTTTGACCAGACATATCCCTAGCTAATCAACGTCCAAACACCAGAACGTGAGGCCAACCTTCTATCAGACTTAAACGTTTGACAAGGAACACATTTCAAACTGATGCATGAGCCGTGTAGCTGACCGCAGACCTTGCAACTTACTAGCAACAGCTGCCCAATGTCATGCGAAGGAACACACTGCGTTTTGGTTTAGTTTTTCTTTCAGTTTTAATGTTATGTAATGTATTTAAACCCTAACTTAAACAAAACTTGTTTGCAGAAACAAAAAATTAAATTAAATTAAAACATGGCCAGAGAAATAGAGTGTGGAAAAAAGGGAACACTGGAGTACTGTTGGAAGGAATGTAAATCGGCGCAGCCACTATGGAAAACAGTAACCAAAAATTAAAAATAGAACTACCATATGCTCCAGCAATTCCACCTCTAGGTATATATAACCTCAGGAAATGAAACTACTATCTCAAAGAGAAATCTGCACTCCCATGTTTATGACAGCATTATTCACAATAGCCATGATATGGAAATAAACCAAGTGTCTATCAACAGATGAATGGATAAAGATGTGAGAGATAGTGATGTATAGACATACACGTAACTGGATATTAGTCAGCCATGAGAAAGTAGGAAATCCTGCCATTTGTGATAACATGGATGAACCTTGAGGGTAATTATGCTAAGTGACATAAGTGAGACAGAGAAAGACAAATACCGTATGATCTCACTTACATGTGGAATCTAAAACACATTGAACTCATGAAAACAGAGTTGGATGGTAGTTGCCAAGGGCCAAGAGGTTGGGGAAATGGAGAGATGTTGGTCAGGGTATATGCTTTGAGTTATAAGATGAATAAATTTCAGGGATCTAAGGTACAACATGGTCACTGAGCTAACAATACTGTATTGTGTACTTGGAAGTTGCTCTGACAGAAGAATCTTGATGTTCTCACCATAATGACAAAATGGTACTTATCATGGAAGACATTTTACAATATGTATGTGTTTCAAACCATCACACTGAATACCTTAAACTTCTACAATTTTATATGTCAGTGAATAAATTCTGGAGATCTAAGGTACAACATGATAATTATAGTTAACAATACTGTATTTTTATGGAAAGTTTCTAAGAGAGGGAATCTTAAATGTTCTCACCATACACACACACACACACAAAGACAATTGTGTGAGGTGACAGAAATGTTAACTAATTCTACTGTGGTGATTATCTTGCAATATATAAGTGTATCAAATCAACACACTGTGTACCTTAAACTTACACAATGCTATTATTTAAATTATATCTCAGTAAAGCTGGAAGGAAAACATTTAAAAGATCAGACATGTAAACATTCCTTAAAAGTTACCGCCTCTTCTGTTCAGTTAGTTACTTAGAACGAATATGAATTAAAGGAAAATTTGAATCAAGGAAAAGTTAAGTGGCATTAACTTTTCCTCCCCACCAAAACCTGCTTCCAGGGTGAAGTCTGTGGTTTCTATGCCTTTTTGTCTTTGCATTTTCACAGTACGCTGTTAGGTACCTTTCCTGGAATTATCCTTCAATGTGTTTGTAATGACTGTTCATAGACTGCTTGGAGACTGGTCTAATTAAATATGGCAACTGAAAGAAGCAGAACCTCCCCAACAAAGGACATGCGGCTTTTAAGTGGAGTCTGGGAGACTGTAAGCATTTTGCACTTTGGCCCACCAAAACCTTGGAATTTGCCATTACAATGGCACCACTGGAGATGTATTCACTGAATTAACATCTGGGTATGGTTATCAGTTTGTTTTCATCTGGAATATTCATTTTTAAAGTTTGGCTCAAGCTTCCCATTTATTTTTCAGAAGGTATATAAGGTTCCAAATACTTTAAGCAACCCGGGGCAGGCATCAACCTGGCTCAATTCTTGGAAAGGACTCGAAACAGAAAAACCCCTGCGAACAAAGTCACATTCACATAATTGGGGCAGATTGCTGTGGGGCAGGGGATCAGGTTGACGCTAATTACTTAGCAAGGGCGTTCTTTATAGAACCCACAAAGGTAGACTTGAATCCAGTTCCAAGAATCCTCTATGATTTCTGTCATGTAGCCTGACTAACAAGCCATGATTTATGGGAGGGCTCCAGCCACTATGATTCTTATCTTCAGCCAGTAAGAACCAACGCTCATGAGAATGAACAGCCATTTTCAAAATATATTTCATAGAAAGTTGATAGGAAATTAATATGGAAAAAAAATCACTTTAAAAAATGTCTTGCAGGCAAATAGGTTTGGCAAATTCCAAGTAAAATTGAAGGTAAAGAAGTTGTCTATGACAACATTTTAGAATGTTCAACGGTCTATTGCGCCTCTCCAAACTTATTTGATGCTAAGCTCCTCCCCCGCCCCCGAGTATCCTTCTCTTTCCCTTGCAGTGTGTCTGTCCCCCTATTTCAGGGCCAATCACCATACAATCTAAAATTCAGCTTTTTCATATCCAAAATAGCATAACACTTATTTTTATGGGTTTAATATGAGGATTGACTAAAAGTTTATATACATATGTATTGCCTTGCAAGTGACAAAGTATACAAATGGCTGTTTTCAGGCCTGGGCATGTCTGGTGATAAAGACTAATATGTATATGTCTCTTCACACCTTTTGCTCTGTTTAAACATATCTGTAGCCCTTCACAGCTTAAAAGCATGAATAGCCTATCTTTCTTGGGCACCCCCATCTCTGATTATGCTTTGACCTCTGGTTCTTACAATTCTATCCGTGGCCTCATCATTGCCTCTGTCCTACCCGATGCTCATATACACATATTCACAGATTTTCCCAAATGTGGAACTTGGGGAAACATAGGATTAAACAATGGTCAACAGATGTTACACATTTCATTTCAGCAGGATGTCTCAGAGCCTTAGTTATGTATGGTGTTATGCCCCTCCAAGAGGGATCTATAATTTACGGCATATTTTCCAAATTTATTTTACAATGGAACTCCACTTTTCTTGTAGTGTCAATGGGTCCCAACGGTCTACAGAACACACGTTTGGAAACGCTACTGTATAGGCTTGGTGAAAATCAAATGGCTCGACTGCTAAAGACAAGGAAAAGCTCAGAGACTATATTCCCAGTAATCTCATGCTCTCCTCTGATATTGACCAGAGGTTAGGACTGACATTTAAACATAAGTATGAAATTCTGGGAGCCAAATGTTCCTATAGCACCCAGTTTACTTACATTAGCATAAACACCGTTTTGATAATATCACAGCTAAAAAACTTCACAGACAGTAAAGTCTTGAGTAACATCAATTTTCCTGAATATATTGAGTTTTCTGGTTAATTCTGGTTAATTTAGGCTAAAAATATTTATAAAATCTATAGGTATGCTTTTGGATTTTGTCAATTCAGTAAGTAAACGCAATTGAAGCATTTTTAATGATTTGAGTTTTTTATTTGTGCAGAATGTTTATTATCCAGTGATTATAATAAAATCCTACATATGTAGAAGATTCTGGGGTTTTGTCTTGAATCTTTTCTGATCCACAACATATCCTAGAAGCTTTTCCTTTTTTTCCTCTATTTTTTGTTGTTGTTGTTGTTACATTACCAAAAGTTTGTTTTTGGACATATGCAGTATATCTTAGGGTTTCAGGAAGGCCAATAATTATCTTTACCCATTTTCTATTATTAATAATTATAACTTAAAATTTTTTTAAATTTTTATTTATTTTTTAGAGAGTAGGAGAAGGGGAGGGGCAGAGAGAGGAGGGGAAACAGAGAATCTGAAGCAGGCTCCATGCTGACAGCACAGAGCCCGATGTGGGGCTTGAACTCACAAACTGAGAGATCATGACCTGCGCCAAAGTCAGACGCTCAACAGACTGAACCACCAGGTGCCCCAATAATTATAACTTTTAAACTAACAACTTAATGGAAGCAATTTTCCATTCCAGAAACAATTCATATTCTATTATTAATAAAACTGCAACATTGATGGTCTTTTTAACGTGTAGCTGTCTACAACACAAGACCCTCCTCCTCTCTTACTCCACTCCAAAACCACAATCCTAGATGACGGGGACAGGCTAACTGCTGGTCCCAAGCTTGGTCAATCAGATTCCCTCATATTGGAATTTGGAAATGGAATATAAAAGTTTGAGTGCCTGCACTTCAAGGTAGTATTTTATTTTGGGTTAAGGGAGGCAAAAATTGCATGAGCCAATGAGAGCAAGTGATTTATCTATTATGACACAGATTCAACCACTGCAATAAAGACAAAAATAAAATGGCTTAAACAAGATAGAAGATCTTGTTTTTCTCTCCCAGGCAATAGATATGTTCTCTCCTAGGTAATAGTTGGAACAAAAAATTGTCTAGACTTGATACAGCAACACCTCATTTCTGGGGACCCAGGTTCCTTGGAATTTGTGGCCCATTCATCCTTGGGGTTGCGTGGCCCAAGATAGGTCCCTACCGTATCTATGCTCCAGAAGGAGGATGGAGTAAGGAACATGCCCCCTCCTGGGGTCACAAAGTTGCATACAACACTTCCACATCAAACCAGAAGTTGGTCACATGGCCACACCCAGTTGCAAGAGTGTCCAGAAAATATTATCATTAGCTGCAAGGCCATGTGTTCACCTCAACGCTAGGGGTCTGTTATTAAAAGAAAAAAGAATGGATGTTGGAGATTCTATGATTTCCCAGGTCCTGGACACCCATCTGTCCTTACTGTCACAGAAACTGAGTTCTATGAAATTCTGTAGCCTTTCAACAAGCCCTATTGTTTCTAGAGTTAGACTGACTTGGTTATTTTTCCTGCAACTGAAACAATGCAGTTAACAGCTATTGCATTTATTGAGCACTCACAGCGTGCCAAGGGCTTTATGTGGATTGTCTCCTTTAAACATCATAGCAATCCTATAAGGTAATTACTGTTCTTTCTCAGCTTTTACACCAGAGGGAAATAAGGCTTGGGAAGGTCTCACAGACAGCAAGTGACAGAGAATCATTTGAACCTGAATTTTAAGGCTGCCCCATGTTGCTGCTCTTCATCACCACCAAGGTCAGGCATGAACATGTGTACCTACAGGGTGAGCCCAGGGCATGGCTGGGGCCTGGGCCTGGGCCTGAACTGACTCAGTAAAATGAGGCAGGTACTGAGGAACCACATGCAGCAACGTGACCTGGGAAGAGTTTCGTGCCAGGAGGCAGATACTCAGTGTCTGGGGTGAGCAATTGAGTACCTTAACCTGAATTGTTGGGGGTGCCACTAGGCATGGCGATGATGGACCCTGGAGTGGGCAGGCAGGCTGGCAGGTGGACAGCAGTGGATAAGCTCATCAATAGGATTCCTAAGCACTGACATTAGGGCCCCTGAGGAGAGCCGTTACAGACCCCATGTTTGTGTCCTCCCTAAATTCATATATTGAAGCCCTACCCCCAGTGATGGTATTCAGAGATGGGCCTTTGGAAGGAAATTAGGTCATGAGGGTGTGGCCCTTGTGATGGGATTAGTGCCCTCTCAGAAGAGGCACAAGAGAGCTCGCCTCTTGCTCTCCACCAGGTGAAAATGTGAGGAAGCTGCTGTCTGCAAACCAGGGACAGGCCCTCACCAAGAACCCTTCGTGGCCTTCAGAATTGTGAGAACTAAGTGTCTGCTGTTCAAGGCACCTGATCTGTGGTAACTTGGTACAGCAGCCCAAGCAGCCTGAGACAAGGGCCTCAGTTGTGCCATGCCTGCTGGACAGACCTTTACTCCTGGGGAAAGGAAGGGCTCCACTTAACATGTTAGTGGCTAACATGCTGGTTAGCTAGTTAATTAGTTAGTTGGCACACTGACATCTGACTACTGAGAGAGGTCCGACCTGATGATTCCTTGCCTAGAAGCTTGTCTATCATGACACTTTCTGTCCTTGTGTGGCTCAAACAACATGGAAGCAGTGCTGCTGTTGGAGTTAAAGCAAGACAACTTCAACAAAGCAGCTCAGGAGGAGAAGGTGCTTTGGAGAAAAGGTCTTCCCCCTGGCTCTGACCAGTAAGCAGACAACATACACCCTGATTAATATCAGAGAAAAAAATGAACAATGTGCTTACCTTTTCATAGTAGAATAATTGGATGACTTTTGATGACATCTTGAGTTTGAGGAATGAAAGTTCCAGGAGTCACAGATTCTAGAGGTGGTACACCTGAGAACAATCACATGAATTGACCTAAAAGCTAAAATCCTGAAGCTTCCAGAGATGAGGCAACTTAGTTTCAAAGCATTCAGATTGTCAGTCTTCCTCCTGTATTATTTCTACCATTTGTCTGCTAGACTCAGAGGTTTCTTGCCTTTCCAGCTGCATACATGCCTCTAACAGCAGATGCCAGCTCTGTAAATTCAGAAATAAGTAACTTTTTCTTCTTTTAAATTTTTGTAATGTTTATTTTTTTTAGAGAGAGAGACAGAGCTTGAGCAGGGCAGGGGCAGAGAGAGAGGGAAACACAGAACCCAAAGCAGGATCCAGGCTCTGAGCTGTCAGCATAGAGCCCGACATGGGGTTCAAATTCATGAACCATGAGAACATGACTTGAGCCGAAGTTCAATACTTGACCAACAGAGCCACCCAGGTGCCCCATAAATAAGTGGCTTTTAGTAGAATTCTGGAATCATAGAAATCAGACTCCCCAGGATTTCCAACAAATCTTGGACTTAATATTTGCCACTGTGTCTTCCTGCCTGTAGAAGGGGTTCCAGGATGGGGTACGGAAGATATTTTCTTCTACTCTGTTCCCGACAAGCTAGAGAGATAGGAGAAGGTAAAAAGAGGCATACTCCTTTCACAAGTGGAATTAAGATCCTTGAGTAATTAGATCATAGGGGAAGTCTGGGATGCAAAAGATAATTAACAGAGGATAAAACCTCAGAGAATGAACTATGATAACTTCCATAGGGAGAGCCCAATCTAGGATACTACCAAGAGACAGAGAACTATTAAGATTTATTAATAACATTCATTAATAAGATTAATTTTTTATAAAACTTAGGTCACTAGTTCTCAACCTTGACTCTGCACATTAGCATTCCAATGCCCGGGCTGCAATTGAACCAATTAAGTAGAAGCTTCTGGGAGTGGAACCCAGCCCTCAGTTGTTTAAAAATCTCCCCAGCTGATTCCAACGTGCAACCAAAACCAAGAAGCACTGATTTGAGGAGGGTTCGAGAAAGAAAGCTTGAGAAGATCAGCACATGTTATTTGGATAATTAGGTAACTTTCATATTCAAGAGTTACTTGCGGAGGGGGGAGGGGATTGGGGTAGGGCTCCTGCATAGGTAGCTCTGTGGGTTAAGTGTCTGACTTCAGCTCAGGTCATGATTTCATGATTCCTGAGTTCTAGCCCGGCATTGGGCTCTGTGCCAATATGCTTGGAGCCTGGAGCCTGCTTTGGATTCTGTGTCTCCCTCTCTTTCTACCCCTCCTCTGCTCACACTCTATCTCTCTCACACACAAAATGAAATAAAACGCTTAAAAATAGAGAGTTGGGGAAGGTGGAAATATTCATCATCTCCAAGAGAGAGGTACAGGTACAGGTGAGACCTGGCAGACAGGAAGCAGCAGAAAAACAAGAGATCTAGGTCTCAGAAGTAAAAAGCTATTCAGTCCATGAGGTTTGTTTAAACAATGGAGGTTCTCAGCGGACCCAGACTGGTTGACTTCATCTCTTCCTCACTATGGTGCCTGCATACTACAGAATCTGAAGAAGTGTGTCAGACTGAATCACAGCTAGTAGAGACGGGCAAGAACCAACCTCAGAAGCAGATGAAGATTTTACACAGGCAGCTGAAAGGAGTAGGGACATGAAAATTTATGGAATATCCCACTACTATAGAGAAAGATGGGGCCTGAAGAAGGGGGCCCAATGATACTGTTGGTATTAAAGCTGGTAAGTTACTCAAGGTCTAGACTAGTCAAAAAATGAGAAAAAATGGCCAACAAGCACATGAAAAGATGCTCAAGACCACTAACCACTGGGGAAATGCAAATCAAAACTAAAAGGAGATCTCACCCCGCACCCATTAGGATGGTTACTATCAAAAACAAACAAAACAAAACAAGAGTTGGTGAGCATGTGGAGAAATGGTAACTCTTGCATACTGCAGGAAGGAATACAAAAGGTGCAGCAGCTTTGGAGACAGTGTGGATATTTCTCAAAATATTAAAACTAGTACTGTATGATCCAGCAATTCCACTTCTGGCTATATGCTCAAAAAATAAAAATTTAAAGGGTTTTGGAGAGTTGTTCGTACATCCATGTTCATAGCAGCACTACTCACAATAATCAAAAGGTGGAAACAATCCAAATGCCCATTGATGGATGAACAAATAAACGAAATGTGTTCTATACACACAGTAGAATATTATTCAGCCATAAAAAAATGAAGGAAATTCTGACACATGCCGCAACATGGATGAACTTTGAGGACATTACACTAAGTGAAATAACCCAATCATAAAAAGACCAACTTGTATGACCCCGCTTACCTGGTTAAAATGATAAATTTTGAGTTACATGTATTTTGCCACAGTGAAAAATAAGAATTACATATAACCAGATATTTTTAGGTTAGAAAAGCAAGCAGTAATATAGTTTATATAATAATGCAACTATTTTCAGCCAAGGAAGAGGAATAAACATTAGTATAATCTCTTATTTCTTGTTTTATTTGTGTGTATACATATTTATGTGTGTGAATGTATGTGTGCGTCTGTATATGTGTATGTATTTGTATGCATACCAAGAACCAGAGGGAAAATAAATAATATGAATAAAATGGGATGAAGGGAAGAGAGACTGAGACTTCTTGTGACACCGTTGTAGTAGTTTTTTGACTTTTGAATCAAGTAAATGTATTGCCTATTAAAAATTAAATTGTTAAAATAATAAATCTAAGGACAGGCGAAGCCTAGGACAGAGAAGAGGCAGGGGAGCAACGGTTGATCCTCTGCGGGCCTCTCGGGGCCTGGTATTTAATAGACACATCAACAGTGGCTTTATTCCAAGTGTCTGCGGTACCCATTTGTCTTAAGCTGAGACGAATGTGAGATTAAAGGGAAACTCTCCGAGGAGACCGGGTGCAAAGGCCTAAGAATTCCAGAGCTAGAGGCAGGGGAATGCCACCTGCCTGGGACTGCAAAAGGCCCAGCATCTTGCTAAGGATGGAGGAATCCATGGGACTAAGGGCCTAGAAGTGTTCCCATTGCATCTTACATATGAAGGGAACCACAGTCCCAGGAGGGAGTGAAGGCCATGTCACCCTGGAGGAGCAGGGAACACAGGACTCAAAGCAGAAAGAGCAAAAAATAAGCTTTAAAAACCAGGCAGGATTCAAAGAGGAAGAATCCTGGAGTGTCTCAAATGCCACTCTTTGGGAGAGGAGTTAATGTACGTTGGGGTCCTCTCTCCCCATGGTGAAATGTAGTGTCCCCAACTAACACCTTGATGCACCAGCTTTTTCCGTGGAGACTCAGTTTACAGCCTGTACTCTCCCTCTGGACCCCACCTCAGGTCGATCAGCACCCTGGCAGGCTTGAAACCAAGGATATCTTCTATAGTTCCCTCTCCTACCCCCAGGCAATGCTAATTCACCACTTTGGTCTTTGGTTGGCAAAGCAAAGTGGGTCTGGTTAGGGGACTGTTATTTTTCCTGGAAAACTGTTTCCGTGTAGTACACATTCTTGTTGGATACATTTCCAGAACCAGTATTGTTAGGTCAAAGTGTACGTGCATTTGGTTCTGACAGATATTGCCAAATTGTCTCCTAAAGAGGCCATTCAATTTTCACTCTTGGCAACAGTTCATTTTGAGGGTCTGCTCTATCATGTTCTTGCCAGCACTGTATACAATCAGACTTTTCTATATTTGCCAAACTACTTGGGGAGAATGTGATCTCATAACTCTTAAATTTGAGTAAAGTTAGCCATTTATATTTGTATTTATTTATCTATTTATTTAGAGTGTGTGTATGTTAACCTGGGAGAGGTAGAAAGAGAGGGAGAAAGAGAATCCCAAGGAGACTCCGTGCTGTCAGTGCAGAGCCCGACGTGGGGCTTGATCCCATGAACCATGAGACGACCTGAGCTGAAGTCAAGATTCAGACATTTAATCGACTGAGCCACTCAGGTGCCCCAGCCTTTTATATTCTAATGTGAATATATTTTCATGTCCATTAAGAACATTTTAGCCTTTGCTGTTATAATATTTTCCCCAGTTTGTCTTTTGACTTTGTGTTAATTTTTTTTTTTTTTTAATGGGCAAGCGTTTATCTGTCTTTCCTTCATGGTTCTTATATTTCGTATCTTGCTTAGAAAGACTTTCCCCACTCTAAAATTATATTTAAAAAAATTATCTCTTGGATTGTCATACTTTCCAGTTTTGGTTTTGGGAAGTTACCTTAGAATCTTATTTTTAGGTAAGGCAGGCCTCCACCAGTTATAATAATGAGAACATTTTATAAAACTGGGCTTATTTCTTGTATAGCTGTTCTCCCCAAGAAGTTATGGCTCTGGTTTCCACCTCTCTAGGGGAATTTTCAAGTATTTCTCATAATTGTAACCTAAAAATACATCTATAGAAATATTGCTACCAGAGCGCATATGCACAACTAAGTTTTTGTGCCTTGGGCAGCCTGCATTCTGTTCTGGCACCCAGACAGAGATTGTTTTTACAGTCTTAACAACTGTTTCCAGTAAACAGATTACACTGCGTGGGAGAACCAAATCTGAAAGGGGCCCCAGTTGAGCTTCCATTATTTGTCAATTATTAGCATGAAGGTACTTAAAGATTTCATGTGGCAGGTCATTAATACCATGGGCTAGAAGGTGTCCATTAAGGAAGAATTGTCCTAAAGGGTTTCATTCAGAAACATTAAGAAATGCTTCCAAAGCAATGGTTGCATCAACTTCAAAATAAGGCCAACTTTTAACTTGTCTACTTATGTGATTTGGAGAGTCTGCCAGAACTATTCTAGTCCCTACCTCAAGGAAGAATACTCCCAGTGTCTTATCCTTAGGGAACAAAACAGAAAGTATACTGGACATACTGCATCTTGGTGGTGAAAATTCCAGAATTCATGGTAGGAACACAACCCTCCATATAAATGTATTTCCAAGGATCTCCACCACCAATCAGTTCAAGAAATATTAATAAGGAGCAAAATGTTCTCTTTCATACTCTTCACTGTCCCCTGTACCTACCAGGGGCTGGACAGCAGTGAGGTGATCCTGCCAAAGGAACAGGAAACAGAAAATGGAAGACACCATGAAAGGCTATTGTTCCTCAAAGCCATGAGCTGTAGAGTCATTTGGTTCCTTCCCAACCTCTAGTCCATGAAGATGATGAAATATGGTTTCCACTTTCCAAAACACCCCACTTCTGCTCCTTCTGACTTTCAGATCCTCAAAACCATGTCTGCATGTGATCATACAGGTTTTTAATCACCAGCACCTGGAAACATAACGTTTCCCAAGCACGGTAATCAGATTCAGCAAATAAGAATGGAGGGTGCTCAGTTAACTTTGAATTTCAGATAAACAATGAATAATATTTAATATAAGAACATCCTATGTCATGTTTTGGACTCAGTGAAATAAGTCAGTCAGGGAAAGACAGATACCATATGTTTTCATGCATAGGTGGATTTTGAGACTTAGCAGAAAATCATGAGGGAGGAGAAGAGTGGAAAGAAAAAAAAAGCCACAGAGAGGGAGGGAGACAAAACATAAGAGACTCTTAAATACTAAAAACATACTGAGGGTTGATGGGGGGTATGAGAGAGGGGAGAGTGAGTGATGGGCACTGAGGAGGGCACTTGTTGGGATGAGCACTGAGTGTTGTATGGAAACCAATTTGACAATAAATTATTTAAAAATTTTTTCCATCATTATCGCAATTCAAATTTAGCTGATGTCCTATATTTTATATGACAACTCTACTCCCAAGGCAGCAACCTTAGAACAGCTATAATGAATAAAAATTCTTTCTCATAATCAGATAAAAATCTGTCTTCTCCCCATTGGTGGTCCTTCAGATATTTAAAGAAAGCTGAAGAATCACTAAAGTCAGACAGCTCAGGTTTAGTTTTGTTAGTTTGTGACCTTGGGCAGTTTCTTTAACCTCTCTGTTTTCCATCTCCAAAATGAGGTAATATTATCTGCCTTACAGGGAAACCATTATTATTGTAGCTCTGAAAAGCCCCAAATAATGTCGTTCCGCCTAGTCAAAATGGTGCTTGCAATCTGCCACAATTCTGAGTAATGTTAATGGAAACTTAAAGAAGACTGTTTTTACTAGGGTAAAACACTAAGATTGCTATTAACCTTTCCTAGGGGATGAAGGGGGATATCACTTAGAGAATGTTTAGAACAGTTAGAGAATGCTTAGCTGCTGATTACTCTCTATATATTCTGTATCTAGTCATCATGACACTGACTCCTAAGTCTGTTGACTCAAAACTACAAAGAGCATCTGCATAGTATTCACAGGTTTTAATAGTTATTTCTCAACTACAGTAACTGTGATCTTGAGAGAGACTATGTTCATCATAGAGAATAAAGGTTAGTTGTTGGAAAATAATTGTTGTCAGTCCATTGAATAGTTGAAGTGAATTTTTTCATCAAAGCTGTGCTAAGTAACCTATTAACTGTGATTTCACTGATCTGTTGTATCTGTGCAGATTCTCCTGCAAAAAGAAGTTTCTTTGGAATAATTAACTTGCATGAATTTATACTAGGCACACAAAAGAAAATCCTATTCTTCCATATTGTTATACCCATTTCCAGTAGGGTTCTGAGCCGCATCCTGGTCCCTTACCTGAAGCTGCCCACATTAAGATGTGCCACAGCGGAGCAGGACTTCCTCCTCTCTTGTGCTGGGCCTTATATTTCTAGTCATAAAGCTCAAGGTCATTTGACACATCACCAACGGACTTCCACTGCGCTGTCAACTACGACCACTTTTTGCTCTTCTATCTGCTATGGATAAATTTCTTATATTTTGCATTTGATTTCTTCATTCCTAAGTGTATAAAACTTGTTAAAATTAAAGCTTTGATTTGTAGGTTTCAATCTGCACATTTGGATTGTTTTTGTACTCTTCTAAATCTTTTTCTACCGTCTATTTATTTTTTGTTGTCATTGGTCACAAGGCAACATGCCTTTTTTAAAACCATATTTTGTTTTTAAAAATATTTTTTGATTTATAAACTCAAGCTTTGAGGCAGGATGACTGAGGAATTTTGGGTTTAAAAACTAAAAGAGACTCCCTCTACATAGCATTATATCAGAGGGAAGGGGTTTCTCTTAGCACCAGTTGCTTGGTAACTATCATTCAGGTCAATTAACAGACATGGGTGACCAGATGGCTAATTGCTCTTGTGTATCTACCTAACAGGGAGGCCATAAAAGGAAAGTAATAAAGATGATAGCAGATCTTTGCAATATTCTGAACTCAGTAGAAAGTAGATCAGCTTTATTTTGCATTTTCAAACATGTGTTCTAGAATCAGGTGATCATTTTTCCTTAATATTTTCCCACAAACCTGTTGGTAGGTACCCATCATATAATGAAGTTCTGGCATTTATAGTTCTATATATAGGTTTGGAACAGCTTTCTATCTGGCAGTGGGGAAGAAAAAGCACTTCTCTCCAAAAGCCATCCTTGATCTTAAGAGACCTAAGCACCACATACCAGAGTGAAGAGGCAATTATAAGCCAAGATCACTGATTCTTGGCACACAAGATGGATTCGTCCATCCAGTTGGAGCCATAATTCAGCTTAATCCTAAACAATGTTTATATATTATCCTCTAAAGCTAAGGATTTCCTTGCAAAGTTGAGCACAAATCAATCGTGCAGTTTGAATATAGATCACAATGTAAAAAGACCACATTCCTTGCTGTTTCCCAATTGTCTTTTTCTGCCTCTCTCTCTCCCTTTTTGCCTTTCTCTTTCTAATCTTTCCCTACATTTAGCTGTCAGGTAATTAATGTTTGTATGAACTAGGTGAATTCTATTTTTTAAAATATTTTACCTATTTGTTGGTAGGAGAAGCTGGATGGGGAATAATATATTTTTACTGTTTTTTTTTTAAGTTGCTAAAGTACTCAAATTAAGAACAGATAAAGTAAGAAACTGAATAATAGGACATGGGCCAAGACACGAACAATAACTCTAAGAAATAACCACTCACACAATAGCTTGGTATAATAGAAAGATGATAGGCTTTGGGTTCAACCAGAACTGGCTAGTAAACGTGGATTCCTCTACTTATTAACTAGGTGACTTTGAGCATGTAATTCTCAGAGCCTCAGCGCACTCCCCATTCCTTTCATACCACCATTATCTGCCAACAGCCTTTCGGGAATGGGAGGAGTCAAACTCTAGTTTTGGCTCTAGTATTCTTCTAGCTTTTACCTAGAAGTAATGAAAACTTCTAGGGAAGAAGAACAGCTCTTTCCCCTGAAAACTAATGTATGTGTTTGGTATGAAAAGTGCTATCTGGATTGCCTCTGGGTTAACAATAACTCAGAGACAAACTGGCTCATGCCTGCTGTGAAAAACTCTAGTGTTGCTTCAATATACATGACATTTCTTGGATAAACATTGGTTCGAAGTCCACAAAACAGTGCCTGCTCTTGAGGTGTTTTGTGCACTTCAGTTTTCTAGAGAATGCTATGAAGCCATTCCTCTGAATTTGAAAGTAATCTAACCAGCACCAAGCAAATGTCAAACCACACTGAGACATGTATACAAGGAGGGAGGGCCCATAAGACCATGTTTTATCTCTTACCAAACTTTCCCCCCTGCTTCACAAAAGAGTATGGGTCTTTTAAAATGCATATGCTGTAAATGTAAGATCCCTTGGGAAAAAACTTGAACGAAATACTAACTCTGACCAACTAGTTGATTCCTTGGAGCTCCTAGGCCGGCAGAGGAACATTTAGGTGCCAGTGACAAGCACATATTCCCAGCCATGAAACTTAGGTGTTCTCCAGTAGAGTGAATCTAATGTTTCCATGGAACAGCAAGCTAGAGCCTGCAGGGTTACAAAGGAAGGGGAGTTAAGAAGGAAATTGAGGCAAGGTAACATTTAAGCAAGAAGGAGTGAGGTCAGTTCTAGTGAGTTCCCAGCCTAGAGTCTTCACTCCATCAATCCTCTCATTGTATTTGAAGAATAGTTGTTCATTAACTTCTCTGTGCTTCTCCATTGTCCCTGTAGAGAGCCACTGATGCCCATTTGTCCTCTACCCTGTTTTTGTTGTTGAAAATGTCAGATTACACTCCTATGGCGTGGGATAGACAATCTCTGCTTGGATGTTTGTCTTATTATTTCCCAATATGACAGGTTACTTTTTAAGAAAGTGAAGATTCGGAGAAACATTCCTCTTCCAATCTAGATTACATTGAATCAGTAATTGAATTTTGATGTGTCATACTCTTCACGTATGATGAAAAAGACTTAGAGATTTTTTAGAGATTTTAAAACCTGCTTATTCATTACGTAAAGAAGTAAAGGGATTAGAATACAGCTTTTATGATTTAGTATGGTGGTACGCAGCCTTCAAAGATGGCCTTCAGTGATCACTGCCTGTTGGTAGTCATGCCCTTGAGTGTGGGCTGGACCTAGTGATTTGTTTCTAATAGAATACGGCAAAAGTAGATAGGATGTCATTTCTGTGCTTAGGTAATAAAGAGTGTGGTTTCACCGTGTTGGACTTTATTGTCCTTTTTAGCTTGTATACTTTGATGAAGCAGGCTGTCATGTTGGAGGGGCCCATGTGGCAACGAACTGAGGGTGGCCTCCAGCCTGGCAGCTAGCAAGGAATGGAGGCCCTTAGCCCAACAGTCCATGAGTGAACTTGACAACCAACTAACCAACCAATGAATGAACTTGAGAGTGGATCATGCCCAAAATGGACTGTGACCCCAGTGAATGAGGCCCCCGTGGGAACCTTGACTACAGTCACATAAGAGATCATGAAGCAGAGGACCCAGCTGAGACTCACCCAGATTCCCGATCACAGCAACTCTGAGATAGTTTGTTTGAAATCACCAAGTTGTAGGGCAATTGTTGTCCAGAAAAGGAAAGCAATATACGTATCATTCTATTTCTAGTTCTAAAGACTAAACTACAGATAAACAACTCAAGCGTCTTTGGCCTTTTTTAATTTAAATATGTAACTAGGGATACCAACCAGAAAGTTCAAAAATTTAAACCAAAATAAGTATTACTTACAAAATTTATCAGTGATTAATTCTGAGTAGTGGAGTTAGTGATTTTATTTTCTTCTTTGTACTTTTATGCATTTACTAAATTTTCTGCAGTTAACAAGCAAGCTTTATAATAGAAATTGGTAATGAAACATATCACTAAATGTGTAAGAGTCCCACTTCCAAAATGCAGTCAATATAGATCAAAGGAATGTACTAAATAAAATTCTTCACTGAATTAACTACCTTTTAAGCCTGGTTTGACAAAAGCAAAGGATTCTGACACTTATATATTGAACTGACATTTAAAAGATCCATTTTCAGAGTAGGATGAGAGCCAGAGTGAGCAAAGGAACATATGCATCAAAGTACCAACATAATTTGAAATATAGTTGAGTGATAGAATCAGGATAAACACCTAGGACCACCTTGTAAAGTCCTAAAGTCAAAATAAGTAAAAAATGAAGCAGGAAAATCTGAATGTACATTATTCCTTACATATCTTATTTAGGCATTTTTTGTTTAGGTCACATTATATAGGTCTCCGTACCTGAAATTAATTTTTGAAAAACATTTGCCTTGAAAATACTATACCATGACATGGTCGATGAAGAGTTACAATATTTATCTACATATACTTTCAATGAATTTATACAAAAGGCAGAATATTCAAAAGTTTAATTCAAGTAAGACATTTAGGTTACTTATCTGGCAGCAAGACGCATCAGGGCTCTGGTAACTAAGTGATGAATTAACTTTACAGGGGAACATATTATGCATCTTGTAGTGGTTGGAGGGAAAAGGGATGTTAAATATTAGCTATCTCAAATCAGACCATCTTACTCAGCCAATTTTAAAAGGTTGCTACTTTTTTTGGAACCAGATAATTTGATGAGACATGAAACAATGGAAAATTAGTCTAGTTATGGAACACAAGACATTTCCAACACTCCAGTTATTTTATGATGAAGTTTGCTGCTCTGGAAAATCCAGATGTGGTGTGACTTCCTGAGAGAGGTCACGATCATGTCTTCTGTATGAGGGTATCATCTTTAGAAAAGAATGCATAGGCCCTGACACAATGGTGACCTGTAGTGGAATGACTATTGGTCTCAGTATAAAAATATTTATCTACTCATTTTCTAGTTGTATAAGCTTGGACAAACCACCACCATTCTGGCTTCATTCGAATTATTCATTAAATGCAAATAATACTTACCTACTATTTCAATGACCATTGAGAACCTCGGTAAGTTATATATTTGTGTTAAGAGCTTTATAGACCAAAGTCGACATACGAATGTTAAGACTAAAAGAATCATTATGGGCATAATCAAGTATCTGAAGAAGCAAAAGTTTTCCCAGGAGAAACAACTCCAAATTAATCCATGATGAGATACGTAAATTTTTTAATGTTTATTTATATTTGAGAGAGAGAGAGAGAGAGAGAGAGAGCAGGAGAGGGGCAGAGAGAGAGAGGTGGAGACAGAATCTGAAGCAGGCTCCAGGTTCTGAGCTGTCAGCACAGAGTCCGACGTGGGGCTTGAACTCACGAGCCGTGAGATCATGACCTGAGCAGAAGTCAGATGCTCAACTGACTTAGCCACCCGGACGCGCCCATGATGAGATCCTGTATAGTTTTCATCTGAAGACATTGCTTCAAACCTATTCTATTTCCCTGAATTCACTGGTCAATTCCCAAATAGGTATATTGTGACTAAATTGTTGACCAGATCATATTTCCATGACTGCTTATTTTTGAAACAAACTTTTCTGTACTAGTAAATAAAAACACAATGATGTTATGTTTTTCTACTCTGGTCGGTCTTCCTTCTGAAAGGTTGTCTTGCTCCTTTCAGAAACCTATTCTTTATGCCAATCCATTTTTAATTCTTGCCTACAGCTGGACCTAACAAGTATGTATCAACATACTACATTCCTAAAGCCTGAGACTTTTGCCTTCTTGAAAAGCTACAGCCTCTCCCTCTCTCTCTCTCTCTCTCAATCTCTCTCTCACACTCACTCACACACACACACACACCCAGCCTACTTGGAGCTTTGAAGCATGACCTATCTCAGCTGAAAGGCAGGATCCTCCACCCATTCCTCAAATCTAAGAGGTGACTGTTATGTTCTCCATGCAGATTCTGCTATAAGCACAATAAAAATCAAGACGTGGAAGGGCTGAGACTAATTTTTAACGAAATGCTGAGGCCACCAAAATTCACATTCTTGCAACCCTTAGACAATGCGGCAAATATAAGTCACTCTTGGTCATATATGTGCTCGTGTGCACTCATTTGTACTGCTCTAGCCTCCTACTGCCCTGACTCAAACTCCACTCACAGTGTGCCTTCCTCCCAAACTCTTTCTTCTGGGTACCCTAAAACCTGATTCTGAAGTAAAAACCCAACCTCTGCCCACTGCTTTCTTCCATTGCACAAACCTTTTGGTCTTCCTGTTGTTTCAAATATGTACATATACCTATATTGATGTTGTTAAAGATAGATCTCATTCTAAGATTATATTGAGCCTTGCATAATTAGCTAATGATAAAACACATGCAAAAAATACCTTAGAAGAAATTAATATGCATATATTGGAAGGCTTTCCTCAAAAAACTTTTATTGATAGAAATATGTCATCAAAGAGGGCTGGAGACCACTGACATAGAGAAGTTAGAGTGTAAGGCCATGGGAACTCAATATCTTAGTCTTTGCCCTGGGGTAAAAGTGGTTATACTTTAGTAACATTCTAAATGAATGGTTTGTTTTTATGTGAGGATAACTTTTTTTTTTTTTAAACGTTTATTTTTGAGAGACAGAGCATGAGCAGAGGAAGGGCAGAGAGAGAGAGGCAGACACAAAATCTGAAGCAGGCTCCAGGCTCTGAGCCATCAGCACAGAGCCCGACGCGGGGCTCCAACCCACAGACCGTGAGATCATGACCTGAGCCGAAGTCGGCAGCCCAACCGACTGAGCCACCCAGGTGCCCCAAGGATAACTTTTGAAAGCTTCTTAATCTCTATTTTATTCTCATATCCTACGCGGTCTTTCAATTTCAAATACTGGAGTATAATAGAAGTGTGGTAAAACAAAACAAAATCGCTTTGAACACACTTTGCATATAATCTTAGCATGTCGGAAGCAGAAGGAATTCCCTATTTTTGTCGTCCTTCATCCTAACTAGATAGCCGACATTTCCACAGACTCTGAAATTACATAAAATCAACCAAAGGTTTAGAATTTGGTAGGTTGTGAGATTTTCGTCATATGCACTATATCTTGCACAAACAAGTTATCCATGACTCTATTCTCTTTTCAGCAGATTTTCATAAGCATCAAGTCAATCCCTAACATGACTGAAGGGAACTTATTAAAGACTTGAAGACAAAGTGTCCACCCTTGCTTTCTTTGTGGGACCCCCAAAGGTAAGTCACAGGCAAGTGGCAGTGTCATCGGATACACCCACGACAGCTTGGGCACTGGCACATGTCTTGTTGGGTGGTTAACTGATCACCCCATTTGACAATAAAGCACACGCATTTCAAAGCATCTGTTCAAAATAGGAGTAAATCATTGCACCTCATTATGGTTTCCCTTGTTGTAAATACTTAAAGCAAGTTTTACAAGGATTAAAAAAAAAAAAGCGAGCAACAGCCTTTCCCCGTCTCTCCTCCTTTTCATCTTTACAGGTCGATTCCTGACAGCCACAGAGCACCTCCCAAGCCCTTCCACCAGCATTTGCCATAAAAGGACCCAGATCTGATATTTGACCAGGCCCATCTAGTTCTGCACGGACATCGAAGAGGATGCTCCATTATTTCAAAAGAAGGTAGCAGTACATGAGAACGAAGATTTTTTAAGACAAAAAAAAAGCTACCCCATGGTTCCCTAGTGCTTAAGAACTGTTAAACAAACAAGGAGGCCATTAGACCAAGGTGGCTCTAATGCCTTAGTGGCCTAACTTTGTAAACCAAAATTTAAGCCTATAAATGCCTCAACGTTAAAAATCTAAATACCTTTGGGTGCCTGGGTGGCTCAGTTGGTGTAAGCGTCTGGCTTTGGCTGAGGTCATGATCTCATGGCTTGTGGGTTCGGGTCCCATGTTGGGCTCTGTGCTGACAACTCGGAGCCTGGAACTCCCTTCTGAGTTCTGTGTTTCCTTCTCTCTCTGTCCCTCCCTCCACTCGTGCTCTTTCTCAAAAATAAAATGCTAAAAAATTAAAAAAATCAAAATACCAAGGACAACCAATCACAAACAGCCAAATCGGGCTTAAGCTATACAGTCAGTCAATAATTCCCTTACTTTCCTTCAAAATTTCCTTTAAATAATTTCAATAATTATTAAATAATATCCTTACTTTCCTTCTTTCTTCCTTTCGTCTACTCTGTCTCTCCCAAGCTCCTGTCAGTGGAAAGCTCCCAAGCACTCCAAGTTTGGTGCTGATTCCAATACATTTTTGCTCAAATAAACTCCTACAATTTCTTTTAAAATCTTTATTTCTAAGAGAGTGAGAGTGCCCAAGCTGGGGAGGAGCAGAGAGGGAGAGAGAGAAACCCGAGTAGGTTCCACATTGTCAGCACAGAACCCAAAATGGGGCTAGAACTCACAAACTATGAGATCCTGACCTGAGCAGAAATCAAGAACCAGACACAACTGACTAAGCCACCAAGGCACCGCAAAACTCCTAAAAGTTTTAATAAAAATTCCTCAGTTGTGGCGCCTAGGTGGCTCAGTTAGTTAAGCATCTGACTCTTGGTTTTGGCTCAGGTCAGGATCTCATTGCTCCTGAGACAGAGCTCCATGTCGGACTCTGTGCTGACAGCTGGAAACGTACTAAGGATTCTTTCTGCCCCTCCCTTGCTCACACACTCTCTCAAAACAAACACAAAGAAAAATTTCGGTTTCTTTTAATAGAACCAAACTTTTAAGATATTTAGAGTTGATGGGGCGCCTGGGTGGCACAGTTAGTTACGTATCCAACTTCAGCTCAGGTCACGATCTCCTGGTTCGTGAGTTCGAGCCTTGCGTAGGGCTCTGCGCTGACAGATCAGAGCCTGAGCCCACTTCAGATTCTGTCTCCCTCTCCCTATCCCTCCCTTGCTCGCACTCCCTGTCTCTCAAAAATAAACATTAAAAAAAAAAAAAAAAAGATTTTTAGAGTTGAGATTCATGTCAATGTCATGTTTTTTTAAAGAAAAAGAAAATGAAAAAAGAGAAGAGCGAAAGGAAGGAGTGTGTAGGGGAAGAGGTGTGTCTGCTGCATTCCCTGAAATTTGTGGGAGGACTCTTCAGAAGTCAGCCCGAGGCTCCAAGATTAGTTCCAGAGGAAAACAAAGATCAGGCATCAAACTTTGAAAAGCTCTCCGTGAGGGCAACTGCCTATAAGTAGGAGCAGTTCCCTAAGAATTCTCTGAAGTATTTTAAACCACTTATCTTTCTTCAAAAGCTTACTTAACTTCTAAAAAAAAAAGAGAGAGAGCAAAATTCCCGGGTCTTTAACAGGGGTGGCATTCAAAGAGGCTGAGATAAAATCATTCCCTTAAATTTGTCTTTGAAGGAGAAATGTGATCACACGCAAATCACCGAAGGAATAAGACACTTTCTACCACTCTCAGATGACACTCTATAATCAAACCCATGAGTTGTAACACGTGATCTGTTAGGTTAGGATTACCCTTTTCCATCAAGGACTCCCACCCGAGACCCATGCTTGGAGAGAAAAGGAATGACTATCACTTAAAAGCGGCACCTGATTTCTGTCAATGGAGCCTCCAAGCTCTTCCCTGTTGGCCTCCGTGAACAAGGCCAAGCAGGGAAAACATTACTACTATGCGCTTGAGCCTCAACACCATTTGCTGAGATAAATTCACAGAGTTCTTGGGAGAGTCATGGCCTGTCTGCCATTCTTCTAATTATACTGGATGCCAATTCTGTATCCAGGAAAACTCAATCATTCGATTTTTAAATGTACACGGGCCAGAAGAATATCACTATGTTGCCTTAATAAAATCAGCACATCCCTTGGTTTTAATTCATGTCTTTTAGTGATTTGCTTATTAACGGTTTCCCGCTTGAAGAGACGATGGCAAGGAATCTGCAGCTTCAGGGAGACACAGGGGCTGGCACACGGTTGGAACTAAAAATATTTGTAAAATATTGAATATTTGTTAATATCATTTTTATTACATATTACGTTGTGTCCCTGTGTTCTGATGTCCCCCAAACTTACCCTGTCACACTACTAGTAAAAATACATCAGACATACAACCTTTATTCAAAACAAACGATAGAAAAAGTTCTTTAAATAATCAGGTATTCCATACGTTCAAGTGAATAGGTTTTATTAAATGCATACTAATATCTTTCTATAGTATGTGAGTATACATAATAAATTAAAATGTATATATTTATTAAATATAGATATAATACCAGAACATGATTATTTCAGATGAGAAATCAAAATAAACCCATTTTTAAGTATCTTTTGGTCACTCCAAATTGATATTGCTCATAAAAAAATACACGGATTTTCCCTGGGGAAAAAAATTAATTCCATAGCAATGTAGTTAAGGGACATGTTTTATTTCATAGCTTTCTGCAAGCAAAATTGCTTTGATACAAAATGAGTTCAATGATACAGGTGCTACTGTCCACTCAAGCAAAAGAAAACCTCACATTTATATGAATGCACTTTATAATTATATTCTTACAGTATAATAGGTCTAATATCCAGGACACCTCTGGCCTCATGTGAAGCGATGGCACAGAAATGCTGTAAGGTTCTCGAATATCATAGCACGGGCAAGTGCTTCAAGGAACTTCCTGGGAGTTCTCGGTCAGATACTGCTTACAGAACTGTGTGTGGATGTGTTCGTGTCTCTGCCCTCCACCTTGCGGTTTACATTTTCATCATCTCAAAATATATCCCCTGTGTGTGTCATTTGGCTTTTCAGAGTTTCTACGAAAGCAAGAGAATGTCATGAGGTATCCTTAACGTTGGCTGTGGCTGTCGTGCTGTGGCTACTGGAGAGGACAAGGACTTACCTGTAGGTACAGTCACCAATCCTAGTGTGTGCTCCACACGTTACGGTGCGGAAATGTTAGTGCATGTTAGACTCTCTCCTCCCGCCTCACATATGATGTGACTCTAACCCCCAGAATATCGGACAAGAAATTATACAGATAAAATAAAAAGACAAATACACAAATAAGGCCATCTGCAGAATTTTAAACTCGACTTCTTGCAATTATTTCACAATAATTTCTACATCATATTTTACATCTTTCAAACTTAAATAATAAACGCTCGAGGAAGGGCCGCGGTGGAACCAATTGCACTATCTCTTTGAGGGCTTGTCCAATTTGCTGGCAGGGGATTTCCTCTGGGGCGTGGGGATTTTGGAAGGTTTGGCTGTGGATGGCCGAGAACCTGCTCGGGGCGTAGGCCTGTGTGTCTGGGGGACAGTCTCCACGTCTGAGCACACGGACTGGATTTCCGAAATGTCAAAGTCTGATGCATCACTGCCTCGGCGGCTGCTGGCCCTGCTGCCAGCTTTGCTTCCGGCTCGGCTTCCTGGTCGGCTGGGAGTCTTCTTGGGATCTGAGGAGAGGGCACAGAGTTGAACTACCCTCATCCCCGGGTCCATCTGCAACACATTCTTGAAACCTAAGCCACCTTTTATCTCGACACTTTTTCTTGTCACCTAGCAGGCACCGGACACCTGCAGATTTGCGGCCTTTCTCCATTCCACTGGGGTCGGTAGCCTTACTCTAAGTCGATGTAATATATAAAAAGCTAGGTTTATAGATAAAAGGTAGGTTTGGGCTTAGACAGGATTCCATTTCCTACAAATGGACATAAGGAATATACCTAGAATTTAAGATCATGCTTTCTAAAGTTTAACATGTGTACCTAGGGATGTGTGCAGGGCAGACATGAGCAAAAGTCATGCCCAAGGATAAGTAACTAGAAGCACAGGGGAATTTAAAAGATAAGACTTGAAATTTTAAAGGACCTTCATGCTTGCCAAGCCCAGAACCCCAGGAACCAGGTTCACTATTCCGTGAAGAAATAGGACTATCCTGGGTGTGAAGCCCAGTCCAGTTGGGTTTTTCTAACCCACCCAAAATAGAGCCCAGGCAACTTGTAAGCAGGCAGAAGAGTCAAGAGCTTCCAACGTGAAGGAGTAGGATACTGCTCTAGCTTCTTATGCTCATCTTCCTTTGGTCCTTTCCAAAAGGGATTTTCTTGTCATTTATCCCCTACCTTTGTTGGAGGATGGGGCTGTGCGTCATTTTGGAAGAACACAGCACTGTCGACTGGTGATTTTATCCGTCATGAACAGGGACTTTCACCTTCGGATCATACCACAAAAAGCCAGCACAGAAAGAGACAAACCACACTTACCAGCAAACTGTGTTCGGACTCTGGCGGCTGCGGTGGTTATCAAGCCACTGTCTTCCCCAGAGTGGAAGCCTTTCCCTGATAAATACCCTGGAAGTCGAAGCTTGCTTCCTTGTATTGGTGTTCCCTGTGTTTAATCAGTGAAAGGACATATCAAGAAATCGCTCCTGTTCCACAATTTTCCACTGATACTGCGTTACAGTTTGGCGGAAGCCCCTGCACTGGGCCTCCTCAGGAGGGGGAGTGGGAGAGGCTTTTCGATTAGACGTGGCATGGGGTTCTCTCCACTCGCTTCTCCCTACTCTCTTCTTATTCTCTCCCTGAATTCAAAAGGAATTCATGTGGAAGAGAAAACACAGAAATAGAGCTCCCCAAAGGACAGCAAGGGGAAAAAAAGGCAAATTAAACCATGAGCACATTAGTATCTTTCAGGTTGTCAGTGAATATTACAGAGTTAGCAGAGTCTTGCCAGAAAGATGGGGAGTGCACGGTATAGGGAGAGAATGGGAGTCTGAAAGGCTGTGCTTGGATATTCTGGTGCCTCCAATGCTTTCAGGGAACCAGCCAGAAATAAACCGACAGAACAAGAAGTAAGTAAATGATGCCTCAACGCTCTTCATTTAAACAAACTGAACTGCAAAAAAGAGGTAGTGACATTTTATAACTTTGTAAGACATCACTTCATCTACTTCCATTTCCTTCTATGGTCTTTACGCAGGAGACATGTGGGCACCACTTAGGGAGAATTCTTTAAGAATTCTTATAGGAGTTCACAGAGAATGCCCAAAGCAATCACGACCACGAGATTTTATTCTAAGTCTAAAATCACTGCATTTTTTCCAGATCACTACAACATTCTGAAAATTTTCCCAAAGTTAAAAAAATAAGCAAATCTCCCAAGAAGGATAAGGGATGTCACTTGCCTCAATGAGCTCACAGGGAGCTGTTCAGAGGAAATGAACCTGTACAAATTAGGTGGGCATTTTTTTAATAAAACACTTTTTTCTCTAAAAAGAGAGTGAGCAAACAGGAGAGGCAGAGGGAGAGAGAATCTTAAGCAGGCTCCATGCTTAGTGCAGAGTCCAACGTGGGGCTTGATCCCACCACCCTGGAATCATGACCTGAGCTGAAATCAAGAGTAGGACACTCAACCAACTGAGCCACCCAGGCTCCTCAATGTGGGCATTTTTTTTTTAAAAATTAGTTTTTCTCTTATTAGTTGTAAATGTTTAATGAAGCATATGTAAGACTTTTTGATGTATTAGAATTGCAACTTAATGTAAATGTAATATTCAAAATTCATTTACATATGCATTCTATACATATGTTTCAGGACAGAATTTATATGTGATTTGTGTACATACAAAACTTAACTTTTCAGGGTGCCTGGGTGGCTCAGTCAGTTGAGCACTGACTCCTGATTTTGGCTCAGGTCATGCTCTCACAGTTTGTGAATTTGAGCCCCGTGTTGGGCTCCATGTTGACAGTGCAGCGCCTGCTTGGGGTTCTCTCTCTCTTTCTCTCTCAGCGCCTCCTCCACTCACTCTCTCACTCTAAAAATACACATTTAAAAAAACTTAACTTTTCAAAATACTTTCACCCATGTAAGGATAATTAATCCTCACACTCACCTAATCACAACTTTTCGACGAATGTGAAAACTGAGGGCCTGAGGAGGGCAGTGATCTGCCCAAGATCTGACCACTCTGATCAAGTTAAATTCCTAAGTTTAAAAGAATCTCAACAATCCACGAAAAAGTGAGGACCCTGAAATTATGAAACATATCACCCAAGGTGACAGAATTCATTGCCATGTAAAAGCAAATCATTCTTCTCGGAATGCCTCGATTTCTCTTATTTTACCGTCACTAACCCTACCTAGGACTCTTACAGACCCCTCCAGAGAGGTATACTTTAGTTGTTTTCTCTCTTCGGCTGTTTTGTCTAATGAGGCTATTTGAAATGCAACATAATTTTATATTAGTTGAAAGAACATACTTAAATTTTAATCTGGGGGAATCTCTAGTTTTAAAAAAATTGGAACATAGCAGCATAGCCCTAAATATTTAAAACAAATACGTTGCTTGAGGCTTCTTTAACTGTTCTCAGTTTTTGTTACACTAGATTCATCATCAGTGACAGGGTGGAAATGAGGGGCCAGGGAATGAGGAAGAATTGAAGAATGGGTTGTTTCTGCCTCGATTCTACCATTATCAGTAATGATATTTTCATCATTTCTATTTGAGTCATGAGAGTAATGAAATTTTCTCTGCTTACCTCTTATTATTGATGTATGGATTAAATAATAGATGAGAAAGTGTTTTGAAAGGCATATAGGGCTTTTTACAGGTACTATATCACTTTCATAAAAGGGTCTTGGCCTTCATTTCAAGCAAAGTTATTTAGGGACATCACTCCAATCATCATACTTCTAATCAAGTATGTGATCATTTGATACCTATGTGTGTGTTATTTTACAGAGAACTTTCTTTCAAATATGTGTGGTCGGTTTTCCCTTGAATGTAAATGACCTATGAGCTAATTTGGCCAATTTTATATGACCTAAATATCTTATCCCCATAAATCATGCCATATAAAAAAGCTGAAGTATGCTTAAATAATTATCATTAAAGTCTAATAAAGACACATAACCTATTGAAAATGCCAGATAACTTTTTGCATACCTAAGCCCCCAAGCCTCCCACTGATAACTAAAAGGCTTATGTTTTGCCCACCCAGTGTTCTTGAGCAGAAATAAATGTAGCATACATTCGGAAGGATCTTGCTCAGAGTGAACACTCCATAACATTCTTTTAAGTGATTCTCTTGCAAATGACATTGCCTCTCACTGTCACCTGAAGGGGGAATGTTGCATTTCTTGCTCAAATTATATCTAGAAGAACGAGCATACCATGAGCTTTAAAATAAACTTGACTGAACTCTAATACAATCTCCTGTATTTCGCTCTCCCAAGAGAGAAAAGACACTCTCATGTCTTCCCAAAACCACTGAGTTGTTTGTTTACTTCATAGAAGTCTGTAAAAAGACGTGGTAGTATCAAAAGTGCATGTGTTAAGGGAGAGGTAAAGCGATGTTAGTGGGTGACAGTTTCAGTTCAAGAAGACTGTTAGACTAGAATCTGGGCCTTACGATACCTCTGCAGACGGCATGGAAAAGTCTGGGCACTCTGCTGGTTTACAAGGAGTTGACATTTTGCTGTTTGTCAACCATGGTTTACCATAATTGCGAGTTAAAGGGTGGAGAATCTGTATGGAACAATGGCAAATCAAATGTAAAGGACAGCAGATAAAAAACAAACCACAGAAAGAGATATTCATAGCAAAGAGTAACGTTTCACAGTAAGAACGATAACGATTAAAAATAAGTGGAAAGATTGGATGGCAAATCATATATACCAAAAAAATAAATAAATAAAAATTTAAAAAATACAGCTTTATTTAAAAAGAAAAAACAATATGAAAGGCAACCAAAGCCCCTAAAGAGACAGTCTCCATATGGCCACGAGGCAAAAGCATACATGTAGATCTACGTTTTTAAATCCTTCACGTGTCACATTGTGAGAAGGGATACAAATGGAGAAGGCTGGTCCAACAAATGCTGGGGTCCCAAAACATTCAAAGGTATACTGTCACAGCGACCACCTGCGAGAAAGACCACCTTTCCCAACTGAGTCCTACCTTGGGTGTGCTGGCGGCGGGGACCTGCGGAGAGGCCGCCTGGCCGGCCTGGCTGGACAAAGACGTTGAGCGGTTGGGTGAAGCTCCTCGTGATGAAGGCCGCGATCTTCGGCCCCGGGGCCGGAAGGCTGCCATACCCTGACTGGCACCATCCGCTAAAATGAATTTCTCCCGAAGTTCCATGTTCGTCCTTCCTTTGGCTGGGTTACGGGACACACAGCGAGGCACACAAGCAAAAGAGGAAGGGGGGAGAAAAAAAGAGGTGTTCAATCGATTTACGGGAAGAACAACCAGCTGGCGCCACAGGTCATGTTGAGGATTTCAAGAACATCTTTTTGCCATGCCAACTCCAACTCAGCATAACAAAAAGTTAAATGCATTCCTTTACAATGCATTCCTTTTGGATACAAGTAAGTTTGGGAAAGAAAAAAAAATTGTGTGTTTATTCTAACACTAGACACCAGCAAAAATAACCACTATTAAAGAAAGAGTCAGCGTGAAAATGGAAAGCTCATGCTAAAATATTGTTAATCCACCAGCTACTGATGCCCACATGGTTTCATCGCCCTTTCCGCACACGGAGAAGACAAGCCAGTAAGGCGGGGACTGTGTCTTTTGCATGTACTACTGAGGTAAGGAGAATGCCAGCTTTTTAAACACTGGAATTAATTAAACAAGAGAATTACACAGAATGAGAGATGGCTTGTTAATCACGATGACAACATATAAACTCTCAGGTTTTTCACTTAAATGAGGCAAGTAGTATTTTTATTTTATGCCTTGAAAAACTCGGTTTAACCAACATGCAAATAACAAACACCAGACCCGAGGATAGGAGATATTCAGTGATGCAACACTCATACAAACACATATGCACACGGAGAACACTCCACAAGAACCCAATGAGCAACGTGTTAGCATGTGTTTGATCACTTACAGAACACCTATGTATGCAACACACTGGAAGTGTGTCAACGGTTCAGAATTTAAATTTGGAAGCACCAGCTCAGTTGGATATGAGTTAAGCCATACTCGATGGATGAAGCGTGTTATCTTAAAACAAATGATTAAAGCGAGAATGTAAAAGAAGGAAAGAGAAAAGGTAAGAGGGGAGAGGCAAAGAGAGGGGTTGCCAACCTATAGTAGGCTGAGTAGTAGTAATTGAAGAGTTTGATTCCGAACGTAACATTTTACTCCCATGATGATGAACTAGAAAAAATGACACAGGATACCAATCACATTAAAGAATACTGTTAGCAAGAGAAGAAACAAAGTACAGTAGTTGAATATGCAAAGGGTGCTCAGATCCGGCTTTTAGCACACATTTTAGAAGAAAAGTTGCATCAGGAAAGGAAGCACTCAGAGATTTGACTCCATAAGAAAAACGTATTTGGAAGACTTGGGCGCAGCCTCGATACCCTAAGCAACTCAACACTACACATTCTCATTTCTTTGTTTCATAAATGGAGGTACATTACTTTAGGCTGCATTTATTAAGAAAGGGAGTTTCGTTATTTCCCCCCTTTTGTGAGTGTATTATCCTGACTTGCAGAGAGCAGAGCTCCTTGTAGGGCTGTCTGACGGTTGAAGGCGCCCTTGGCAGAGCAGGGCTCACTCTGATACACCTGCGCACCCAGGTGCCGGCACTGAATTAACACAGAGGCCCCACTGGAAGAACCCTGGCCTCCCGAGAGGTAGCCTAGTAGTATTCACACAAACATTTGTTGTTGTTTGTTTAAGAGGATTAAAATGAGCTCGCAGGTTCAAGGAAGTCACAGAATTTTACTGTTTTCTTTTTTCAAAGAAAAATGGACCTACTAAGTAAAGGGGACCTGTCTAGAAACTGCAACCAAATGACCACTTTAAAGGTAAATCTGTTAAGAATTCCCAAACTGACCATGGGATCTGAAAGGTAAGGAAAATTAAAACATAATCAAGGACTCTGTGGCTGGTAGGTACGGAGTGAGCTCTACAGTATCGTATGTTTATATTTTTAATATAAGCTAATCTACCGCTTCAAAGTAAGAGTCAAGTTAGTAGTTGATGATTATATTTTAAATGTTTAGGTATTACTTTCCTCACCTCCCCCCAATTAAAAAAAAAAAACAAAAAAAAACTTTCACTTTTAAACTTTTACGGTCCATCATGTACAGTCTTCTTCACCTCAATTTCCTTTCATTCTGCTTTGCTATTTAATGACAGATGAACTCTTGTCCCTAGTTGGCGTGATTACTAATTTTGAAAACTGCATATGGGAGCACTTCATTATAAACATCTACGCTAGTATTTCCTGTCTATCACTCTCATATTTATCCAGAAGAAGTAAGAAAAAAAAAATGAGAAGAACATGGTTTACATGATTGCCTCAAGTTCTCTGGGAACTTTAGGCTGACAGAGACCGATGTGAAACATTCATTACTGTAATAAAATGACCGAAATTAGACCCGGCATGTTTTTGAGGCTGGGAAATAATACAAAATTGATATACTTTCATGATGTTATTATCTTGACATAGCATCTCCTTACCCCTGCAAGGATCGTTTTTCACCAAGAACTCATCAAGCGCCATCCATCCACCTCCAACACGAACCATTACAGTACTTCGTAGGATTCGAACAAGTCTTAGTTGCTGGGAGTCCCCAAACTGTGAAGATGAAAGACAGAACCTCTAATTGTCAACAGTAAGTCTAAACCTAAGGATGAGGTGCAGTCTGCAGTAGCTTAAGCAACCAACTTAAATTTCTTGCTTAGTTCACAGCGATTAGTAAAATCTCAGAAAAGGGGGTTTGAAACGGTCTGCGTTAGACTGCTGCATGCTGATTTAGCCCAAAGGAAACAGTTTGAAAAAGCTAACGAAGGTTATCAAGTATAATATTGAAGCTTTGTTCGAGAAATGATTTTTCTTTATGATAGAAACAACATTAGTAAGGCAGTAACTGAAAGATGTTTCTAGAAATTAAACACAGACATGAAAATAAGCACTGGCCCACCTGCCAGGGCTTATACAAAATAAGATTCTAAAGAAAATTTAGTGAACTCTGATTCTTCTTCATTAAAACTTCCTCTTATACTAAAACTGTTTTCCAGGATCTGCAGGAGCAATCTCCATAAGCTCATTCTGTTTTCTCTAAGAGCAGTTTTGACTTAGATAAAGCAGTAAATGAACATGACCAGCAAAAATGTCACAGCCACCTAAAATTTCTGGATCACTAACGATCTGGTAAACCAATCTGTTAATGGCCGGATCAGTGTGCCATTTTGGATTACTGTAATATTAGAACAGCCAGTGACACATTATTAATGATACAGCTTTCAAATCTAAAAGGCTTTCTCTTAAAGCTGTTTGTACCATAATTACTGACACCTAGACACAATTGTGTTCTTAGCCTTTCAATGGATTTCCAATCACTTGGATATACTACAAATTCTGCAAGTCTGGAATAAATGTCTAGACTACAGATAGGTTTTGATCACAAGATCTATTCTGAAAGCCCATGAGAAATAATTTTATACGTTTAAATCATTTCTAACAGGCTCATGTTCAGCTTGTAAAAATCACCATACTGAATTTCATGGTTGCCAACTCAACGGATACCATCGCAAAACGAACAGTCAAGTAAACGTAGTTTCTTTTAAAGGCAGGTAAGATGCAATTGTGACTTTAACTATTTGTCTGAACTCATGATGGATAAACAGAAAACTTCATTTTAAATAGAAACAATTTGCTGCTTTTCAATATGGTTTAACATTGAGTTTCAGGAATAGAACCTAAAATGAAGCCAACCCATGACCCTGAAACTCGAAAGGACCTGGAAAGCATGTAAAATGCGTTTTACATCAACCCTTCTTCTATTGCTATTTCTAAAATAGTCCATTTTCAAGCCTTGAGATTTAAACTTTCCTATAATTGAGCTGGTTCCTGAAACATAAATTAAAATTTTAAAATGAAAATATATATTTATTTTGTTAGAAAAAAATTTGGTGCTGCTAATAAGCAAAGGAAAAGGAAGGGATTTAAAGAAAATTACCCTTAAGAAACCAGATAGTTAGACCAAATACTTTCAATCCAAGATTATGTTCTAAACAAAAGGAAAATTACTACTTTTCAAGTCTATTAAGTATAATTTAAAATTTTATTTTGAGAAGGTATTTTCTAGACAACTAGCATTGCCTTCAGAATTTTTCTAATTTTCCTAACAGCCAAATCGTGACATAAGAATAAACTAATGTTGCTCTTTGTGTTTTCAGTAAATAAAAATCATTTAAAGTGAGCCTTTTTCTCATCCTTTCCACAAGTAAAAAACACTACCCCAACTGCTGACTCAGAATAAGAAGTGAACAGAACAGTAACTTTTTATATATTATAATCATTAATGCCAAGTTTTAAAGACATCAATTCAAAGGACGTGAAAATTTCTATTTGAAAAAATTATGTGCTTGCAATAAATGGGGATAAGAGGGAATTTGAAACTTAAGATACAATACGGCTTAACAACCGCGTGGCAGAATAATATCTAATATGATATGCTCTGGTATTACAAATAGCATGGTTCTTTCCAAAAGCATACAGGGAAAAACTCTTCTCCTTTGTTTAAATCAAAACACAAGTTCTCTTATCTCTAGTTCTAAAAACTGTGATCATGACACGGTGCCACTGGACAGTTGATACTGACTTCAATATGAAGTCAAAATGCGATAAAGCGTGGTTTAGGATTTCATATGAGGGACACGTTTCCTCACAAGGAATGATACTAGTTAAAACCTCCAGAGTTAAAATTTCTACTCAGAAGAGGCAAAGCCTAAAACTGGTGATTTTGGACAAACAGGACAATAGCTGCTTTGGAGAGAACACATTACTTGTGGCTGAGTGCCAGGGAGGCTTCTCACTACCCTGTCTTCACACGTCATTGCCCGATGCTGGTCCTTCTCTGGTTATTGGTTAAATACAGTGAGAGATGTGTGTAGAATCAAATTAGTGTTCCAACGAGTATTTGCATAAAATAAAATATACTGTTATAAACCGGAATTAAAAATTGCATTTGTAACACTGTGACCAGTCAAGCTATGATTTATTATCTGGTTTGCTTAAAAGTAATCTCCTCACTTGAGACACACGGCAAAAAGGAATCCTGGATCAAGGACCCTTCCAGCATTTACAGAAACACCACGCCAACCAACAATGTAGTAGCTAGGGCAACAGCATGGGAAAGACTGGCCATGGCAAGCTTTAATGGCTATGAATTAAAGTTAAAAAAAAAAAAATCATTGGGAACTTGAGAATACATTCCACTGGTTTATACCTGATTTCCCAGGAAGAACTGATAAAAAAAAATGAAAAATGGAAGAAAGACACAATTAGTTCAATAGAAAATTTTCTCTATGACTCTAGAACACATACACACGCACTCACAATCTTTCACACTCGGGGCTCCTGGATATAGTATCTAGTTTAGAAATGTGCAGGTACCCATGTGTCCAGACTTCAAACCAAACAAGCAGAAAATTTCCTACACGAGTCTTTTTGAAAAGCTTTGAGTTTCAAATTTAGGTTAGAGTTTCAAATTTAGGTTAGAAATTCAAATATGTAGATGAGTATTTTTCAATGTGGAAATATACAAATTAAAATTTAAAAAATTTCATTTGTAAGTAACATACTGTATCAGGGAAACTCAGCACATTTCCTGTCTAGCTACTACACATAAGAGATATCCCAAAAAAGAGGAAAAAAAGAGAGAGGAGTGACATAGTCACACTAGTCTTCAAATAATTGTTTTGAAGAAGATGGACTGAGCTTTTGAGACTTTGAATGAGAGGAAAAATAACTGCACAATGTTTTTTTTTCATTTTTCTAAAAACGAGTCAACATTTTTAACTTTATGGTTCTGGCCTGGAATAGCTTTGTTATTAGAAATATGAAAACTTACCTGTAATCATAATAAAATACATTATAAGTCACACGAAGCGAACTGAGTATGTGAGGTGTGTTTTCCTCCTTAAAGGTAATGTACACGTCAAAGATATGTCCTACTTTACAAAATGCAGGCTAACTTCATAGAATTTAAAATGACAGAAGTTGCAGTTTCATAGATCATTATATTGTGATGTGAGGTAAAAGTAATTAGCATCCCTGGAAAGCAATGCAGATCAAATTGTACACAAATTCCAATTTTTCTCCTTCAAGAAAACGAAGTCGTCATTTTGAAAACTCACCCTGTATTTGTTATCTCCGATCTGTTCGACTTGAAATCGCTTTGCACATTTACACTTAGCTACTTGCCTTGTCACCTGCCAAAAACAATGACGAAATGTCCACTTTAATGTTAACATTATACACTGCAGAATCCTTAAAACCTTGACAGGACAACTCAAAATGAAAGAAATAAAAACGGCTGCAGGGGTTGGGCAGGATATCTAGGCGGCACGCGCTGCTGTTGTTGTAGGCGGCGGGAAGATAATGAATACCTCATCCTCGATTTTGTCGGCATCGGTGACAGGTTTATATGCGTCCTTATTTGGATGAAGGGCTGCTACAAACTCATAGTAGTCAATGTATCCATCGCCGTCTCGGTCAAAGATGTCTGCAACTGCGCTCATCTCCAGGCGGCTGGTTGGAAACTCTAAAATTTTCGGAATAATAGTAAGCAGCATTACTCAGTTATAACTGACAAATAAAACTGTAAGGTAATGAAAACTGTACGTCGTGATGTTTGATACACGTACACATTGTGAAAGGAGTCCTCCCATCAAGTCAGTTAACACGTCCATCACCTCATATGTTTATTTTTTTTTTTTCTGAAAACTTAAGTTCTACTCAAAAAATTTCAATGACATAGTACAGTGTTATCAACTCTAGTCACCATGTTATACTTCAGATCCTTAGACCTTACTCACTGTGCAGTGAAAGTCTGTACCCTTGAACCAGGCTCTCCCTATTTCCCCGCACCCGCCCCCAGCCCCTGGCAACCACTCTTCTACTCTCCGTGAGTTTAACTCTGTATTTAAGTTCCACATATAAATGATAATTAAGATACTCTCAGAATAAGCCATAGTACATTCCCAATGAAAGTTTTTAAAACCCGCTATTTACAGTAACATTTGACAAAAAGATTTAAGCTTTAAAAAAAAAAGGAAGAGGTATAACATGTTAATTCTGCCTCAAGAGACACTTGTGTATTATTCTGATCTTAATGCAGCCAGGTAAACGATCGGGGTCATCAAATATATTAAAATCCTTTTAAGAAGCTGATTTACATCATAACAAATGAAACTACTATGTATGGGACCTACATTTATCTTTAATTACTACACCAGGATGGATCATTTGAAATTGCTATTTTTCTAGGTTGCAAACTATTTAATATCAGCAAGTTTCATATGGTTCAACTACCACTTTATTTAAGGAATATATGCATTTTATACATATGAATATATACATTCATATGATTGGATTAAACTTACTTTAAGAATTACTTCCAGTAACATCTTCCAGAGAAACCACATCCATATGACTAAACTATCAATAAGGTGACAAAGACCTTTAAGAATTTTTAAAGAGTTCCAATTTCCTACTAATGACAATGATGACATTGGTCAATGATGACAGAATGTCAATTAGCGCAAAAAAAAAAAAAAAGGAAGAGACTGACTTGCATTTATTGATTTCCCATTGTATGTCAGGCAGACAAACAATCTAAGTCAAATATTACTAACTTTATTATCCTAATGAGGACACAGCTGCAATGGAACAAGGAATATACTAATTGTGGCTACACAATTACAGAGTGTGCCTAACGCCAAACCAACCAACGAGCTGACCAAGGGCACTTTTCACTGAGGGCTGTGACTTCACAGCCAAGTTTAAAGGCGATGCTTTGGGGTGCCTGGGTGGCTCAGTCGGTTGAGCGGCCAACTTCAGCTCAGGTCATGATCTCATCGTCTGTGAGTTCGAGCCCTATGTTGGGCTCTGTGCTGATGGCTCAGAGCCTGGAGCCTGCTTCAGATTCTGTGTCTCCCTCTCTCTCTGCCCTTCCGTTGCTCACGCTCTGTCTCTATGTCTCTCAAAAATAAATAAAAACGTTAAAAAAAAATTTAAAGGTGATGCTTTATTGGTAACACAAGTTTAAAAACGGTGCTTATTTTCTTTAAAAAGTACATCATTTGCAGTCACTCCTCTTAGGACTTACTTGAAGAAAGAATTCCATCAATAAATTCTTGTCGGGTTATCTTCCCGTCCTGATCTTTATCAATCCTCCTGAAGAAGTCCATCACTCGCGATTTCTTATGATTCATCCACCTCATGTATTTTTTGCGCCAAATATCAAAATCAAAGTTTGCAAATTCCCTCAGCTGCAAAGGACAAAATTTTGGTTACTACAAGGCTTGGTTATATCTTATGCTTTATGAATAAAGTTATTTTTAATAATCTTATAGAAATGCACATATCCTTCCCACTTCAAAAAAGGTATGATCTTGCATAAAGAACTCAGAAACACTTTTTCTGTAATTTCACCATCAGTGAGTTTTCTTTACAAATAAAACAAATAAAGCTCCTCAAAAAGTAAAACTGAAAAATAAGCTTTTTTAAGTTTTTATTTATTTATTTTGGGACAAAGAGAGAGAGGAGAATAAGCCAGGGAGGGGCAGAGAGAGGGAGAAAGAGAATCCCAAGCAGATTCTGCACTGTCAGCACAGAGCCCAATGTGGGGCTTGAACTCACAAACTGTGAGATCAAGACCTGGGCCAAGATCAAAAGTTGGATGCTTAACTGAGCCCCCCAGGCGCTCCTCAAACTGAAAATTTCTGTTCCTGCCCATGTGACAAAGGTGGACTGCCCTGAGTAACACCACTAGAAAGTTCTCTGCCCACCGAGCACCAGGCCCAGCTCGGTTGCCTTTACCTCTGTTCTCTCACTGCTATTTGCCATCCTATGTCCATTAGGCTTCTAACAATTTCCCAGTTTCAGAATTTGAAACTCTAAATCTCAGATCACAGAGTAGAAATAACGAAAATACCTGAATTATAAATGGTTACATTTCCCAAGTAATACCAAGCAAACATATGCCAAACTGGATCTTTTCTTTTTAATTTTGTTTTTAAAGTATATTTATTTTGAGAGAGAGAGCAAGTGTGCAAGCAGGGGAGGGTCAGAGAGAGAGAGAGAATCCTCAGCAGGCTCTGTGCCACAGCACAGAGCCCAACATGGGGCTTGAACTCATGAACCATGAGATCATGACCTGAGCCGAGGTCCAGAGTCGGATGCTTAACGGACTGAGACCCCCAGGCGCCCCAAGCTGGATCTGATTCCTTTTCTTAAGGAGTCAGCTTCTGCTTATGTTAAAACAGTATAGTTGACCCTTGAACAACATGGTTTGAATTGTGTGGATCTGCTTACATACAGGTTTTTTACAAAATAAAAAAACATGTATTTTCTCTTCCTTGTGTTTTTTTCCTTGTGCTGTTCTCAATAACATTTCCCCTTTTCTAGTTTGATTATAAGAATACAGTATATAACACATATAACATACAAAATTTGTGGTTAACTGTTATCAGTAAGGATTCTGGTCAACAGTAGGCTACTAAGCAGTTAAGTTTTGGGGGAGTCAAACGTTATATGTAGATTTTTGACAATGCGGTGTGTGGAAGGGTGTTGGTGCCCCTAACCCCACGATGTTCAAGGGTCACTTGTAGTTTTTTACTATACTGATTCCCTAAAACCAGGCCCCATATATCAGGAGTGCTCAATATATGAGTCTTCTCACCTCTTCCAGTCTGTCCAAGGCATCATTCAGCTTCCTCCTTCTTTCCAGTGCGAGGAGCCAAACCTGTTGCCATTTGCTCACCAGTAAGTTGACCCTGGGATTCTTGGTTTCGATTTGTGTCTGTGATCCAGAGGGATATAAGCTTGATGCTGGGAAGCGCTTTCCTGTTAAAACACAACTTTAGTTAGGAGGACAGTTTCCAGGGCTCTGAAATATGTTAAGGCCGGGCCTTTATCGTTCCCAGCTAAGACTGAATCACCTTAATTATTTACAAATATCTTCCTTAGATGATGCATAATGTTCAAGTCCAAATCTGTCTTGCTTACCAGGGATCATATACTCTTTATATAAATTAGAGAAACATATCTTGACAGGGGCATTTAAATACTGGAAAGATCTTTATAACATTAGGTTTAAAAACATTTTCCAGCTTAAAATCCATGCCATTTCAAAGACCGTGAAGTACCCTGTGATCTTCTCGCTTGTTGAGGCATGATAAAAGAAACCTCCCAGGACAGTGAGACTTATCTTAGGATCAGCTACACAAACTCAGCCGCCCTTCTTAGAAAAAAAAGGCTGAAAGGAGGGCAGGTAAGGGCAGGAGACACTGGCCATTCATTAGCATCAGAGAAAGATACTTTACAAATTCCAGTCAAATATCCAAGTGTGTGTAAAATCCCAGCTCTCATCCAAATCCATTTCCCACTGAGATTGCATGTTTCCTGTGCATAGTCTCATACCCCAATTTCCTGCCTTACTAAAGTTTTCTCCCTCTTTTCTGGCTATTTTTACAAGTTTTTATAATGTCACAGAACAATTGTTTCAATGCATTTTCCTCAACTAACTGATTAAATGTGGCCTAGAAAAACTACTGGCCCAAAGTCATATAATATAGGAAGTGAGTGTCCAAGCTGGGATATGCCCAGAGTTCCTATCTCCTATGGAGCTATACAAAAATATCAATAGCCAGTATTTACTGAGCATTTGACTACATGCCAGGAAGTATGCTAATCACTTCATATACATTAGCTCATTTAATCCTCACCAGAATCCAATGAGGTTATAATTATTCCTTTATACACATGAGTAAATTGAGGGTCGGTGAGAGTTTAACTTGTCCAAGGTTATATTTCCTAGCTGGTAAGTATTAAGAAGAGCCAAGGATTCTGTCTCCAGAATTCTTAATCACATTGGTACCTTGCCCCCTTGTGCAATACAGTAACTAAAAGATCTGAAACCGTTTTTTCAAATTAAGGCACTATTCAGAAATACATCAAATGTACCACTATTTAGATATGAATTTTGCTTCTTTTAAATCTCTAAACCAGCTATTAGTGTTTTAGGTGTCACTTTGTGACACTCTTCTGTGGCGTCAAGGTAGTCTGAGAAGTAAGTAGAACCTTAAGTCACATGAACATGGGCAAAATCTATTGGATTGCTGGTCACTAATGAACAGTTAGGTCGTGAACTTACTTTATCCAGGTCATGGTCATTTCTGTTACACTCCACCTTAAGGTTACTCATGTAATAAAAGCAAATGGAGATGATGATTTCTGTTCTTGTTGCAAATTTTTTTCCAATTTCTTCTAGCTAAACTAAAAGATACCCTTCAAGCCAACAAAGTTACATATAAAGACTTGGATATATCTTTTGCTTTATCTTTAAATAAGCTGTTACAATATTTGAGCCCATGTATTCTTCAAAGGAAAACTTTTCTGATGAAGAGCTCATGGACAGAATCACATTTGCTCTAAAATTTCAAGCGACAACTCAAAACTAACTTCCTTGCTTCACCATATTCATTTTAAAGAAATTGGGGGTGCCTGGGTGGCTCAGCAGGTTGAGAGTCCGATTCCTCCTTTCAGCTCAGGTCCCGACCCCAGGGTTGTGGGACTGAGCCCCGCATCACACTCAGCGTGGAGCCTGCTTAGGATTCTCTTTCTCCCTCTGCCCCTCTCCCCACCTCGCACTCTCTCTCTCTCTCTCTCAAAAACCAAATAATAATAATTAAAGAGTTGGCCACTGCTTACTTCCTGCTCGTCCCTTATCCAGGACCGGAATATGGGACTGTAATGAGGCAGGATCGGCTGCTCTCCTCTTGTAGGTCTTGGTAACTTTATCCACATCAGGTTGTTTTCTGGTCATTTCCTCCATGAAGGTCTGAAATGTCAATGCCAATTAAATACAAGTGTACTAGAGAAAACTATCTTTAGAAGTGAACCAAAAACAAAAGGATATAAGGACCATGCTATTATTTCTGAAAAAAAGAAATAAACACGTTACATCTTTGAGGGAAAATAATGTAAGCCCGCATAACAAAGCATTTACTCACATGGAAAGAGAGAAATACAGAACGTTATACCTGGTAAGTAATGACAGCATTGTAACAGTAATTAGTTTTACTTTGAAGACCCACATGGGAGCAGCTTTTAATCAATATAACCTGTCTGGGTACCAACCAGGATCTTTGAGAGCTCCCAAGCTCTTTCTGAAGAACCTTAAAGTGAGCAGTTATCTGCAAAGCAACTAGTTAACTGGGTTGGTGCTTAGGACTTCTCTGCAGTACATTTCACTTCCATATTTGAAATATTTAAGACGGCTCTGATGTACAGTGACGTAAAGCATCCACATTAAATACGGATATATCTTAAATTGTCCTGCCAACACATATGCTATGCCGTGGTAGATAAAAGTTATTCATAGGTTAAAGTTCCCACTTAAGAGGTCTCACTATCTTGCCATTTCTTATCTCATCTCCTTCGGCTTACTGACTTAGAGATCCCTATATCTGGAATATGTGGCAAAGGCACAGATGGTGGTGAAAAGGGATGAAAAAAGAGGAGGGGTGTAAAAGTGAGAAGCAGAGTAACACATTTCTGGAGTATCTGTCCCATGGAGAGCTCTGATGACAGAGAACATGGCGTGAGGCACCTCAGGGCCATTATGGACATGGAAGGCTCAGACCTTTATTAAAATATAATAGCGATGTTAACTCTTAGCCAACTAAGCTGACCTTCAATGCTTCCCTTTGTAAACGTATATTCAACAGACTAACAAGCAAACAAATAAATCAGAGTTAATGTGAAGCCCATCATTTCAAAATTTAAAATAGATCAGGATAGAGAAGAAACATTTTTTTTTTTTAAAGAAAGATGTCCAGTTCTCCCAGCACCATTTGTTAAAGAGGCTGTCTTTTTTCCATTGGATACTCTTTCCTGCTTTGTCAAAGATTAGATGGCCATATGCTTGTGGGTCCATCTCTGGGTTCTCTATTCTATTCCATTGGTCTATGTGTCTGTTCTTGTGCCAATACCATGCTGTCTTGATGACTACCGCTTTGTAGCAGAGGTTAAAATCTGGGATTGTGATGCCTCCCGCTTTGGTTTTATTCTTCAGAATTACTTTGGTTATTCGGGGGTCTTTTGTGGTTCCAAACAAATTTTAGGATTGTTTGTTCTAGCTTTGAGAAGAATGCTGGTGCAATTTTGATTGGGATTGCATTGAATGTGTAGATTGCTCTGGATAGTATTGCCATTTTAACGATATTTATTCTTCTGATCCATGAGCACGGGATGTTTTTCCATTTCCTTGTGTCTTCCTCAATTTCCTTCATTAAGTTTTTTATAGCTTTCCACGTAAAGGTCTTTTACATCTTTGGTTAGGTTTACAATGGACTACTATGTGGCAATGAGAAAAAATGAAATCTGGCCATGCGTAACAATATGGATGGAACTGAAGGGTATTATGTTAAGTGAAATAAGTCAGTCAGAAAAAGACAGATACCATATGTTTCCACAAATAGGTGGACTTTGTGAGACTAAGCAAAAACCAGGGGGAAGGGAAGAGGGGAAAGGAAAAAAAGACACAGAGAGGGAGGGAGATAAAACATAAGAGACTCTCAAAGCCTAAGAACAAACTGGTGAGGGGGTGAGGGATGGGGAGAGGGGGTGATGGGCATTAAAGAGGGCACGTGTTGGGATGAACACTGGGTGTTATATGGAAACCAATTTGAAAATAAACTATTATTAAAAAAAAGAGGAAAAAAAAATAAAGCAAGATGATGCGTTGCCTTGTAGAAAGGATATATTTGAAATACTGGTGGTCATCGTGGGAGATGTTGAGCACCAGACAGTGGATTACACAAGCAGGGGGCGATAACGAAGGGGGCTTGCCAAAAGAGAGAACAGGATGGGACAGCGCTGAAGATGAAGGTAAGGAATTAGAAACGCAGGCGGAAAGACTTGAGGATGTGAAGGTAACGAGCACAAAGCAATCTTTTAAGTAGTATGGCGGCGAAATAAAGAACCAGTGGTTAGGATGGCATTTATTTTACCTGGTGCTCTGCAATGAGGGCTTTCACCTCTTCAATTTCCTGGGGGATGACTTCCTTGTCCTTATCACTAAGCGTGGTCTCGGCCCACTGCAGCCAAGCCAGCAAAGCTTCCAACAACTCCTGTTTAGCGATGAGCCCAGCCAGAGCACTTGCTAACCTCTGTTGATGCTGCTTTGCCCAGGCCAGCACCTGTTGGGGAAATAAGTTTCTCTGAATTTCTTCCATCTTAATTATTTAATTGATGTAAAACACACAAAATTTAAATGTAAATTAGGATCATCCTGGGCTGGACTCATAACACTTCCAGTCTTTCTAGATCACAGCCGTGGTATCGAGAACCAGCTTGCAGAGGACATGAGAGCCCTCTGTGATGTCTGTCTCCCTCATGAGTTTAGACATGGAGGTCAAACACATCCCAGGTTTCCTCCTGTTTTCCAATTCGAGTCAAATATGCATTCTCTGGGGACGCCTAGGTGGGTCAGCTGGGGAAGTGTCCAACTTGGGCTGAGGTCATGATCTTGTGGTTCATGGGTTCGAGCCCCTCATCAGGCTCACTGCTGTCACAGTGAGCCCCCTATGGATTCTCTGTCCCTCTATCTGCCACTCCCCTGCTCATGCTCTCTCAAAAATAAACAAACATTAAAAAAAATCAAATATTCATTCTCTGGAGGATCAAGTGTGCCTCTTCCATGTAACACTGAGTGGAAATAAAAACAGCTAAGATCTTAAAATACAGAATTCGGTTCATGCATACACCTCATTCCACAAGCATATACTCGTCTGAAATATAATGCAGTTGCTGGATTATTCCACAGAGACAATGCAAGTGGGACAAAAAGTAGTACAGTGAACCGGATATTTGCCTTTCCATGTTGCAGGAGAAGAGCTGCAAAACTATTTCAATTTTTAAAAATAAAAGTGGACTGCAGAGACAGGTAACACACAAAGGAAGGTATTTTAAAGAGCACTTTTCTTCGCAGAGGCCTCACGTTCCCACGTTTATAAATGCATCGCAGTCGCCGAAGTTTCCGCACCCCCAGTCCTCAAAGCTGCTGCTGCTCTAATGATGACCTGAGACACACTGACCTCCTCAAACCTGGCCCGGATGATGGTTATCCAGTGTTTAATGGTGGTGATGGAGTCAGGATGGCACATGGCCAAAACAGCATCGCCCATGCTGGTAGCTTTATTCAGTGCGGCTCTTTTCTCTTCCAGTTTCCTCATGAATTCCTAGAGCGGAAACAAAGACTTCGATTAGCTGTTGGCACTGGCTGAAAACAAAACTCCAGGGACGCGTATGTGACTGTCAGAGTTAAACAAATAAAGAAGAACTTCCACTGGTTTATTCACAGCTGGAAGAAATTCACTAATTGGGGCATTAAGAGAGGAGAAGGGGCAAAAATGGGAAATGAAGTACTTGTTAACAAGTATTTCAAAGTACGAGAATACGGTGACATCTCCTGCTTTATGAAGGATGTTATACAAAATATACACTCTTCTAAATCTGGATATATTATAATTATATTAATGGAAAATAGGACCAAGAGAGACAGTAATACCAGAGACAGAAATAATACTGATTGCAAAAAAATGTGTTCTAATAAAGAAGACGAGAAGGTTGTGTATTTAAAATAGCATGAACTGTGCCAGGAATGATGGGGATATGTACCAAAAAAGTGTCACGGAAGAGAGACGGCTCGGCAAGAGTGAGGGTGAGGGGGCCCAAATGTCCAGCAGGAAGGAGTCACATTGAGGCTGGCGGACGGCGGGGCGGGAGCCTGACCGCCAGACAGCCTGTGTGAGAAGAGTCCCTTTTGGAGGCCAGTAACAAACAGCCATTCTCTGCCCTGGAGGGGTGAATAAGCCTCGAGGAGCTTCGAGAAGCTTCTGAATCATCATTTTGCAAATGTCTTACACATACACCTGTACTTTCCACCATCGGAACTGTAATTCATAGATACACGGGTCACAGAACTCTGGAAGTGTGGTTACAAATGAGAACCTCGGTCTTAAAAAGGGCCACACGCTTCCATAACCTCCCAGGGAATGTCAAGCACCGGGACCCCCTTAGTCACGCTGACAAGGGGCTGCAGACACAGCCGACACTCAGTACTACTCATGCCATGTGATCAGGGTGATCACTTGAAATCGTGTTTTCTACAGTGTCTTGTTTTCCGGGTCTGTGACGCTGTCACATACCTCCTACTCGTGTTTTGCTGTTAAACTAATCTGTTTACGTAGATATCTACTGGAGGTTAAGGTCCACAATATCGGAAGACTGTGTCTTACTCAATTTTGAGTCTTTGTGATGGAATAAATGCTTTTTAACTTTTATTTACACATTTTTCCTGCTGTGGCGTCCAGGCTTGATGAACAATACACTCCAGTAACATGACCTACTTTTTAAATACCATGACCTACTTTTAAAAGTATTTTAATTTTCCCCAACATAGATCTACATTACTGGAAGGGAAAAAAAGAAAACTTCCCTTTTTTTGGAAGAGAAAACCAGAGGTCAGTGATGGCTGTGCTCTTGCAAGGACAGGTGATCTGACCGTGTACTTTTACATGACTCCTCACCTAGCAGAGCCAGCGTCCTGCCCAGAACGCCGAGACTGGACTAGCAACTCCCTGCTTGCATTCTGTGCTCTTCCAACCCTGAGTGCTAAGTGGTTTGTGCTCACCTGGCAAAGCTTGCCAGTTTTAGAAAGTGGACTATACTGAGAAGTCTCTAGTCCTGGGGCTAAGAAATTAAATACTGTTTTACTTTTATTTGGTTGGTTGGTGTGTAAAGGAAGCAGGAGATCAGAAAGAACGAAGGATGTTACTGCAAATTATTATTACTAAGCCCCCTTTGTAAAATTACATGTAATTTTACACTATTTAAAAATACTGGGGTGCCTGCGTGGCTCTACTGGTAAAGCATCCGACTCTTCATTTTAGCTCAGGTCATCATGTCATGGTTCGTGAGTTCAAGCCCTGTGTCGGACTCCACACTGGCAGTGGGGAGCCTGCCTAGGACCTGCCCTTGCCCTGCTTGCTCTCGCTCTCTCTCTAAAATAAATAATAAACTTTAAAAAACTAAAAAAAATTAAAAAATTTTAAATATAATTAGTTGTAAAAAACCAACAAACAAATAAACAAACAAACACTACCTCTGCCCTTGATGCCTGCCTCCTGATGTTTCTGGGGGTCCTTCTTGCTATGAGGGTGGAGACACCACAAATGGGCTCCTTTCTGTAAGGTGTTAGATATGCAGCCTGGGCTCCAAGAGGCTACTCTAAGACCAAAGTATGTTAGTGGAACTCGATGCTGGCTGATGGTCAGCCAACAGTAATGCAAGATAAAACATTGAACTGAATCAAAAATTCATAATAAATTTGCTGTAATCTTTCGACTCTTATATTCTAGCTTCAAATTTAAATGATTTAAGTAGCACTTCATTCATCCAGAAAATGTTAGATAAGCTTCCATCACTTTTGTTAATGACAAGGCAAGATTTCATTGCTATAGTAAGTCTCCACAAATGACGGAATCCATGTGACACCAGAACTAATGATGTACTTCCACCTTGACTATGAAAGAGGAGCTTATTCAGTGGTGTTAAACAGAATTTTTAAATGGAAATGTTGACATCAATATTGCATTTTGTGTTAACATTGCAAATTCCTAATTTTTTAAAGTCAAAGGTTAAAAAAAAACAAAACAAACATGTGTTAAGAGGTATTTGGACCACTCTCTGAAGGGTTTTGCTAGTTCTGTGCATTATGACAAAACAGAGGATGACCTGAACACTCAGTGGCCAGATTTTTACTTTGGTTACATATTTAATAGTGTATCTACTTACGGAATTCACTTTTAATTTATAATTTATACTACGGGCTACTTCTCAGAAGAATTTAAGTGGATCTCATTTAAACCCAGAATTGGCAGAGATTAAAATATAAAATTTGAACAAGTTATTAAAATTACTTGTCTTACTTATAAAGGTCAAAATTATTAACTTACAATTCTAAAGCTTTATAAATAACTTTATAAATGCCCAATGCTCCTTAAGGAAGTTTCATCTTTGAAATGCACATACAAGGGCAATGAAATTGAACAGTTTAGGTCAGGAGTCAAATAACTCCCTAGAAAACTCCCTGATTTTAGAATAACTACCCTCTTCATAAAGAAACCATGAAAAGATAGCTATACATATGTAAGGGCATGGAGACATACCTATGTAATCAAGGAAGACACAGGTAAATTCTCAACTCTACCAATATCTTTAATTACGTCTCAGAGGGAAATATTCATGCGGTTGCTATTAGGGTCATGAGTCTACTTGATTTTCTCGTTGAGTTTTACTGAACATTTATATAACGTACTTTATGCTGATCAATGAGAGTCCGAAGAGCATCCTCATCATCTGGGAGAGCGCCGTGGAAACGAAGGGTTTGCTCCGCCTCGGCCAGCCACTCCAGGAGGGCGTGCACCACCGAGTGAAATTCCTCAGCCTAATAGTTCCCAAACACACACGGACAGACAGACAGACACAGACCCCAGATAAGATCCCCAAATAGGCTTGTCAGTATAGATCTCTCCTCTCAATGAAAAAAAGTCTTAAGTTGATTAATGATATGCATTATTCCCATTAAAAAGATGAAGATATATGGTGCTCCATTTTACAAATGTAAGACCTCTAATATATCAAAAAGGCCTATATGAAGATTAATTCACCACTTGAACGATCTGATTTTAGATGCACGGCAGCCCACTGCACATTCAAGCTGAAAAATTACTAGAGCAGCACTTTTATGTGAAGATGAGGAAACCTCCCTCTGTGAGTAATTTAAATTCTTGGCAGGAAGACCGAGGCAAGGATGCTCTCAGAATCTCCTTTCCATGACTGTCCCAGTTAAGAAAAGAGGAGAGGAACAGTTCCTCACAAGAGCAGTTCTCATCGAGGCTTCCAAACCTTCTCACTACGCCCAGCTGCAATGTGCATGACTTTTACCTGACGCAGGGCTGCTTCCAGTCGTGTCTGCTTTGATATAGAAAGTGCACACACAGTCTCCCAGCGTGTGCTTAATTCCTGCATCTGGACTTTGACCCAGGAGGAGTCGTCTCGGCTGCCCTCTATGAGCTCTCGCGCTGAGCGTTTCAGGGCCTGCACGCTGCTGGTCCTCTTCCCCAGTTCTTTCTGGAAAGCCTAAAAGAGTGTATTTTTATAAAAAATTAATTTTAATGATAAAATCCAGCCTAAAACACACTGCTTGGAATATATGTACACATGACATCATGTACCAATCTCTGAGACCTACGGCTTAACGACCAGACTTTTCACAGGGTCTTTAGAAGCTGAGTACTGGCACGCTGCTCCCACCAGAGCACTGTTACGAACACGCTCTTGTATGAATGTGTTCCATCTTGTAACATTCTCCAGAGTGAACAAACCCGATATTTTTTAATGACACACTGGACTTAAACAACGGCAGCCATTCTTCTTTATTTCGGTTACACGAAAGAAGGCACCAAATTCTTTTTTTTCTATGATTCTTTAATATGGCGTCCCAATTCCTCTCGAACGATTACTGCAAGTGCCTAGAATGTGCTTGACTACTTCATTACTCTTAATTAATAAACACATCTAAAAGATTAATAAAGAAGCAAGCAGTCCTGGGCTGTCGCGTGGGGGTACTGGAGGTCATGGCAGGCAGTCTCACGGCGACTTGCCATGCAGTCTTCTTCTCTGTAACATGGCCTCAACTTCACAGTATCCTGACAGCTAACCTAGAATGTCAAATTTTAGAGGCCTAAATCTTCGTCATTTTGGAAAAAAAGCTTTCCCCCTCCTCTTGCCTAATTTTGATAAACTCTGAGGTGCCAGGAGTTAAACTGGCTTCTTTTGGCCACAGACTTAATCCAAGAAATGAGCCCAGGGTACTGCATTTCTGATCCAAGAGTCTGTATATGCAACTGTATCTTTCAAATATCTAACCTTATGTTTACTTATTTTTCTAAAAAATGATCACAAATGAACATCACTAATCACATTTTATAGTTTTGGCTATATCCATGAGTTTCTATTCTGATAATCAGATCATTCATAGAAGTGAGTCCATCTAATGTGGGACGAATTCTTTGCTTGATTTCACTCTAATAGTGTTAAATGTGACGAGCCTGCAGATAGACAGGCAGACACACAGACACAGACACACATCTATACGCAGGCATAGAAGATACAGGGTCTATATAATCTGTTTGTGATAGGATGAATCCAATAGTTCTGAGCAGACTTTCCAATGTACTTTGTATACTTAAGCCTGAGCCTTCCAATTGTATTACTAATGCTGAATGATTAACTCATTCTTGATGACCTTTAATATATAAAAAACCTGGCAAGTGCAGAAGGGAGTAAATATTTAGACAGTGAGTTTATACAAAAGGCATTTATGTAAAAAGTAACGTTTCGCTATTCATTACTCGTTGAATGAATGCCAGGGAATAAAAAAGTTTGTATTAATCATGCACAAAACATTTGTTTCAATACAGGCAAAGCAACACAACTTAAAATTTTTAATTTTAGTAGGCCTGATCACTGCCCTTCATTTATTCTTTGGTTTTTTGATAATACTCAAATGTAACAAACTCTCTCATAGACGTAGTGAGATAACAGACCCAGAAGAGGGAAAATAAATATGCAAAAGGACCAACTATTTAAGAGGAACAGGTAAGATCAAAAGAGGATAGCTAGGGAAGCATAAAGAACATTTTAAAATGAAATGAATTTTCTGAACTCAAAAATAATGAAGAGAAATACAACATGAATCATGTACAGGGCCGTATGATATCTGCATAGAAAGTCTATTCTGATATCACCACTTCACGTTAGTACTGTGACCTGCAAGGTTGTTTTCAAAGTTCTTTAGGTTGTAATACAACATTTTACTATAATTTAGGACCTTACACTCAGTATCAGCTGGATGTCTTGCATATTGCTTTTGATTGGCATAAAAATTCTGAAGACATTTCAGGAGACTGCAAGAAACTGCTTTTCTTGAAGTAATTACCAAATCCTTCACAGTGTATGCTGACATCTCATCAATTTCTAGAGTTCAAACTGTTTAAAACAGTTTTTAAGAACAGAAAAGCTGTTTTTATCAGTCTGTCTTGACCCCCAGAGATCATGTCACAAATCCATACACTTATGCCATGATTAAGTTCTGGGTCAAATGAATGACGAATTTGAAATTATATTCCATAATTATCTATGTGAATAATGAAAGACTGTAAAACATTCTTGGAGCACGTTTTAAAGCACCAGAGAATAAAATCACTTTCTAAGTTCTAAAATGTTTTAGATTTGGAAAATGAAAAAAGAAAAAATAATATCTCACTGATACTAAAGTACCTTTTCTGCATCACTTTTAAAGTTGGGTTCCTGATTCTGCTCAAATGTACACATATACCAATATTAAAGACTGGTATGTAGTATGATATACAGTCTCTAGTTTTTAAAAGACTAAGTTAAGGGGTTACATTTTCCTCTATACTCATGATAATCAAATGAGATCAATAAAATGTCTTGGATAATAATACCTTGTGATTATCGATCAGATTCATCACTAAATCAATGTCTCCATGGACTGGCTGGTCTTCTGCCAGCTGGGGTTCAACTCTGTATAGCCAATCAATGAGGGCCTGCAAGGCATCGGTGAATTGTCCAGAAAATAACAGGGCTTCCTCCAATTTGTTTTGTCTGAGGAAAAAGGAGGAAAAATCAATGTGAGTGATAAAAAAGACACCCTGCATATCCGAAAATCCAAAATCCATTTATGAAGCTTGAGAGCACTCAAAGAACAAATAATATATTGGTACTTACTGCTGTTTCTTTGCTTTCCTTAGAAAATGGCAAGACCTTTCTCAAATTTTCTTTTTTATTCCTTAAATACATAGCATGTGTTCCCAGAAAATTCCCTCATCATCACCTCTAGAAATAAATAGCCCTTTGGTTTCTTCATAAAAAAAATGCCTTAAAACTTTTTCATATATTTTTTAAATGTTTATTTATTTTGAGAGAGAGCATGCATGAACAGAGAGAGACAGAGAGAGAGAGAGAGAGAGAGAGAGAGAGAGAGAGAGAGGGAAGAATCTCAAGCAGGCTCCATGCCACCAGAGCAGAACCTGATACGGGGCCTGAACTCACAAACTGTGAGATCATGACCTGAGCCAAAATCAAGAGTCAGACGTTTAACTGACTAAGCCTCCTAGGCACTCCTAAAGTTCTTCTATATTTTAAATTATCATACAGTAAACTCGACTTTTCTGGGTGTACAGTTCTATGAATTATTAACACATGTATAGACTCATGTAACTATCATCATAATCAAGAAACAGAACAGTTTTGTCATCCCCCAAATCTCCCAAATGTTGCCTGTAGTCATAGTCTGCCCAACTCCATCCCCTGGCATTCATGTGTCTGTTTGTCATGAAATCATTTATATGACTTTGTAAAAAGCATATAACCTTTTGAAATTAAAGGTTTTAAACATTTTAAAAATGTTTATTTATTTTGAGACATATAGAGAGCACAAATGTGCAGGGGAGAAAGAGAATCCCAAGCAGACTCTGCTCTGTCAATGCCGGACGAAGGATTTGATCTCATGAACTGTGAGATCGTGACCTGAGCCGAAATCAAGAGTTGGACACTTAACCGACTGAGCCACCCAGGTTTGGAAAGCGTTTAAAAACCAACCCCAAAATTTCTATATTCCTTCCATATATTCTTTAGAATATGTTTTCATTTTCTTTTCTAATATAATTTTATTATTAGAATATAGTATTCTATTCAATCTTGACACTGGCAAAAGTAATTAGACCAAGGATCTATGAAATATTCGAAAACATTTCTAAGATGTATGATTCTTCTACTATTAGATATTTGAACTACCACTGGTGGAAGTGTAATGAGAAAGAATACTAGAAAGGGGTAGATGAAAGTTGGAAGGGAACACTGGGGTCATGGTGGTAGGACCTTGCACGACACATTAAGGAGCCTGTGTTTTGGCTCACGCTCAATATATAGTAAGTTCCTAAAAGGTATGAGGCAGGGCAATGACAAGATCTCACTTATTTTAAAAAAAGACCACTCCAGTAGTTACATGGAAATTAAACTAAGGAAAAGAACAGGAAGTCAGGTATGAGATGACAGCCTTGGAGAATGATACCACTTTTGAATGAAGTGAGTAGTTAAAAATAAATAAAAATGGACGACAAAGCCTTCTCAGTGTAGGCACTATGTAAGTGCAGCGTTAGAGAGGAGAAGTTCCCAGGCAAAGAAGGTATTTAAGGTCCCTAGAAAGTTCTACAAAGCATCACTACTGTATGTCCGAAAGAAGCCTACGAGGCAACCAAACTGCATTAAAGGACATTTTACCTTTCCACAGACTTTCCACAGATGGTATCCCATTTGTCTCTGAGTTCACTCAGCATGTCATCCAGTTTCAGGTTGTCATCAGCCAGGGAGGTTTTCTCCTTGAGAGAACGTCCCGTTCTGTTGGTGGTGTCATAGACAGAATGCTTGGCTCCAAGTGATTTTTGAAATTCCTATACATTTAACAAGAAAACAGTGTGCATTTCTACTTAGGACCAATGAATAGGTAACAGACATCACAAGAGGCGTCCCTAATAAATGAAATCTAAGCAGAGGAAGACATCAGCAAGTAGGTCAGATGGTGTCGTGCTGTCCTCTACACAGGAACACACCGGGGTGGAAAAGAATCCTTCTATTTTCAAGGTGAAGAACTAACTTATTTTTATCAGAAGCCAGGTGTATTTGAGAGTTCCTACTATTATGAGGAAAATAATTTCAAAGAACAACAAGTCTTGAATCTTTTGTAGCTATAAACCACAAATAGTATACTAGCTATAATAAAATGGAATTGCTAATCCGCTATTGAAAAACCCAAGGTTTTGGAGAGGAAAAAGTAGTAACACTCAATGAGTAACTTAAGGTCTATGTGGACTCAGAGTGACTCATACTGTGTAAATTTACTACGTGTTTTTTTGTTGTTGTTTGTTGATTTGTTTGTTTTTGTTGTGTTTTTTTGGTCAAACCGATCTGAGGTCACACATTTTGGATGTTTACAATGACGTTACATATAATTTTATATGTGAGCCAGGATGAGCGGCAAATAAGAACCACATCTCAAGATTCCTATGCTCTGACCTACTGCTCATTCAATTCGTACCACTTGGCAAGCCTACACCCCTCCTCCCCACCATGATGCCCTATGAAAGTCTCACAAGACCTACAGATTACATTTCCAGTATCGAATGGCTGTATTGCTAACGTGGCATCTCTACTTTCCTATTTTTCCACTGTTAACCCGCATGTTTGTGTACATAAATTTCTATGTGTGGGAAAGATGGGATTATATACTCTGTCTACACAACTCAATTATGAGCTTTTCTAGAATACGGACATTGTCTTTGCAGGCCTGTCTCATTATCATCTTACATTTTGTGTGTGTTTGTAAGTGGGTAAGAGAGTACTGCTATTGCATATACAATCTCAGAGATGGGAAGGAAGGTCAACTTACAAGCTCAGAATGTATCATCGAAACACTAACACAGTGATTCTAAATCCTGGGAGTACATTAGAATCACCCTAGACACTAAAATGCTATGCAAATGTATAATTTTCTAAAATAACCTTGGTTACCATTACCTAATGCATTTTTATTGCCTTTAAAACCCAGACACTTTAAGTGTCTTAATATGACTAAGATATTTATTTTGTCTTATGATAGGAGGCCACTACATCTGGGAATTTTTTTTTAGCAATAAACCCCATTACAATACCACACGACTTCTATAGTTTGTTGCCTGTAATTACTATTTTTTCTTGTTATTCTAAACAGAATGTTAGTTTTAGAATCAATAGTATTGACAGATTTTCTTCAAAAGAGCAGATACATAAAAAATGTTACAGCTGAATACACTCTTTAAAGACAGAAAGATTAACACTCTTTAAAGACAGAAAAATAGACAAAAGAGGAAAGAAAATACTTATTTTAAAATTGGCTTAATGTGCCTTGTACACTGATCTCAGACAAATGCTGACTTTGGCAACACGTCACACCAGGAAAAATGGAGGATCCAGCAGGGCTCCTCACATATTCTTATATCTCTAACTGTGTAAATACACAATATACTTTCATAAGACTCCATGACATGACATCTATGTTCAAGTTCAAACAGGCACTGTATTTTGAGAAGGAGCCTCTCATTCCTCCATCAGAGGGGAAGGAAGGAAGGTGCTGCTCACCCTCACTGTGCTGTCAGTACTGAACGTGGCAGCTCACGGGCAGAGGGTGCCCCCAGAACGAGCCACTCATATGCCCTCATCTAGTCAAAGAACAGTTTCCTTCAGTCATCCTAGGATTGTGACCTCCCAAGGTTACTGAGACCCAGCACGGAAGCTATTAATCGGTATGAATATGATGGCTAGAATTTTCTGATAATGATACACCTTACATCACCCCCTTTTTTTTCTCAGCTTTTAAAAAATTATCATGTTTCAAGCAATAATAGATAGACAGACAGATACTTAAAACTATAAAACTGTTTTTGCAGGAACCACTCTCCTTTTACCCATTACACTCACCCTGAGGGCTGATGATCACTTTATAACCAGAACGACAGACCCTAATTCAAAAAAATTGAGAAGGATGGGAGTGAAATGTTCTTTGAATGCAATGTGGTAGAAATATAAAATAATATGTTTCTACATCTTCTAGTCTATACAAAGAAGCCACTGACTATATATCTTTGAGGGTAAGGATAGAATTTCATATACCACACACACACACAACAAAATACCAGTTGGTGCAGAGGCAACCCATTTTCCCCAGTCAACTGTATGAAAGAATCTATATGAGAAAATTTATATACTTTTTGCTATAAAATTATCTTCTGCATAGCATTTGGACTATGGAAGAAATTACAAGACAAGGCAGATATGTGAAAAATTGAGATGCCAACATTTGAACCCCTCTAAATTTCCTATGTTTTAGATTGTACAACACTTCCAGTTTTAATTTTGTATATTTTCTTCTAACAATTAATCCTAGAATGATCGTGGGATGGCCAGCTGAGAGTAAAGACCAATGTGAAGGGCAGCTGGTTTTAAATTTAACGGATGTCCACAGGATAGCCTTTTTTTTTTATGATGAGTAAATACACAACCAAATAAGAACTTAAAAGTGATCTTGAGATACGGAATGACATATATGCTTTTCCTAATTATAGACCCACCTTATGCTGTGCAAGCTGTGTTTTTATCTTGTCTGGATCATTGGCGATTTCCAGCTCAGCATCCAAAGATTTCTCTGACTCCTCCAGCCATTCCATAAGTTTACTCCAAGCTTCGTGGAACTGTAAAATAAATGCACACCTCCGTCCAGAGAACTTTCTGGTATGCTCACTATATTTGAAATCTAGTATATTTTTAAAATATAAATTGATATTAATTATAATGTTTAAAATAATTAATTCAAACTTCCCCTAAAAAAGAAGAAAGTAGTAGCTTTATTGGATTCCAAATGTCTTACTAATAACTCTTGGCTCCTGTGGTCGTGCCCCCACGGTCACTTTGTCATAACTCATTCAAACATATAAACTTTAACAAAAATAGAAATAAGCCTAGAAACAGGGAACACCAGGGAGATTTTCCTTCCCTTTTTTTGTGCTAAGAAATCAACATAAACTCTCAAGAGAATGTGATTTGCCCACTGCTGTCGCTGACAGATCTAGGTTTACTTCTAAGGTGTTTAATTCCCATATTAAGCAACAGGAACTTTAAAAAGGGGGAGACAAAGGATAACAACCAAAAAATGCCGTAACATTCCTATTTAATACAAAGGGGAGTTCGGTATCTTTACTGCCACTATCAAAATCCTCAACTTAATGCCTGGGCCTCACTTACTTTATATGTAAGAGCACCCACGGCACTTGAACTCTAACAACATAGAATTGTCTTTGGCCTCTATGATCTTGCAATATTCTGGAGCTATGTATACTTGGCCTCAAGCACAGTCTCTTTTCTGTTTATCACAGAGAACTAATGGGTACTATTTTTGGATACCAAATTGTGAAATTGGTTAGAAATTTTTTCTCGTAATAAACTTAAGTGAACGGATACATAACAAATACAGAAGTAATCAAAATAAAATGTGTTTTATATCAAAGCACAGTAATAATGAACAATAACAATCAGCACAATAAGAGCACGGGATCACAAAGGTGACAGCCAGCGCCCGCTGAGATCACCTCATCACAAACCTGCTCTCCTGACCCCTCCTTCCCACAACTTCAATCAATTTCAATACAAAAATAGAGAGGCCAGAAGAGGCACATAAACTGCCATAGTCAGAGAACTACGATCAACAGCTGGGCCCCAAACGAAGACACAAGGATAATAATAAATAAAGAAACAGTCGAAGGTTTGGTCATCTTACCACAATTAACATAGGCTATCACAGATGGTAAGTTTAATGATACAAACGCACAGGTTCTAAGGCTGGTCCTGCTTTAAAAACTATTCTTAGGCCACATAAATAGAAGAAATGCTGTACTTTTGTACCGAAAAGCAGTAGAAAATCCTTACAGATTAAGCCAAATGAGAAGATAAAATTGACAACATGGAGAAAGGAGAAAGACTTGTATAAATTATGTGTTCTTAACTCAAGAAATGCCCATACTACAGAGGACCCTGCTGCACTGGTACAGAGAAGAATGCCAGGCTTACCATTAATACTGTCTTAAAAAAAACAAGAAGAGACCGATTCTGTTCCACAGTCTCACTGATAACATTGAATACATCATACATCCCACTCAAGAAGAAATAATACAGCATGTAATCCTACAACAATGCAATTTGTCATTTCTAAAGCTTTTAACAAATTTATGCTGAGAGCCTTCATCGCAGAAACATTTGACTCCCAGACATCTTTTATATCACCCAACTGAGCCTGGCTCTCCAAAAGAATGGACTCCAATGCCAATTACAGAAACATGGAACTGAATGGGGCCAAAAGACTCATTACAAAATTCAGCCTCAAAATTACAGTTTCTAGAAAAATTCAAAGATATATGCCAAACAAGGTGGGCAAATCTCTCTCTTCCTGGAGAGACATATAATTTTACCTCTTCTCTGTGTTTAGTCTAAGAATGGCATATTAACAGTAGGTGAAGAGAGTAAGCAGAGTTCTTTGTGAGATCCATGAGATTCTCTAGATTAAAAGAAAAAGGAAAAAAGCAGCCCTAAAGGGTTCAAACAATTCATTTAAAAGCAGGGTGGAACTGTATCAAAATACCAGAGAAGAAATGAGAGCTTCAGATTCAGAGAGGTGAGGAGTACCAAGCAGCTGAGACTCAGAATCAGCCCTTCCAGGAAGCTGTCTGGAGGGCCAATGTCTGCCTCTCAGCCCTGAGAGTGCGTGGACAAAGTCTGGCTTAGGACTAAACACAAGGTAGCGAGATGCTAAAGTCTGATGACTTACTCTGGCTATGAGAGTGGGGACTGCAAAGACAAAGGAAAAAAAACAAACAAACCCAGTAACAAAAAAACTTGAGCCTCTTTTAGGATCTTAATAACAGTGGGTCTGTGAAGCCAAGCTATAATCAGTCTTTTCAAGATTAGTCCCCAGGGCCGGAAGGTGCTGCTAGGGCAAAACGTGATGTCATGATTGAAACTTAGGCCCTTTTCGGAAATAAACACGTTGGCCTTGTGCCATGATTGTTACAACTCATAGAGCCTACGATAAAAGTACTTTAATAGCATCATATATATTTCAACACCTAGAACTGATTTATTGTTAAGTTCAGAGAGTTTTTACAAAGGTTTACCTGCTTGGCTCTTTTCCTTGCATCATCCAAAGATCTTCCTCTTTCTACTAACCGCTGAACCACTTTTTCCCACCGACTTTGTACGCTGATCAGGAGATTCTTAATTAGGACAACATCTTGTTTCTGACTGAAATACTTCAGGTGGGTCCCAGTTTTGTCCAGCTCTATTATCTGCTCACGGTGAGAATTCACTTCATTGGCGAAGACCTTTCCCAAAAAGAAGGGTGGAATTAGAAACACATAAAAAACTGTTCTGTCACAAAAGTGCTTCTGCAGGTGCCTGGGTGGCTCAGTCAGTTAAGCATCTGACTTCAGCTCAGGTGGTAACCTCACGGTTCGTGGGGTCAAGCCCCACATGAGGCTCTGTGCTGACAGCACGGAGCCTGGAGCCCGCTTCGGGTTCTGTGTCTCCCTCTCTCTCTGCCCAGCCCCTGCTCATGCTGTGTCTGTCTGTCTCTCTCACTCAAAAATAAATAATAAACATTAAAAAATAAAAAAAAAAGTGCTTCTGGTGTCATAAGCTGAAACCATTTTAAAGGACAGAATAAAGTTTCTAAACTACCAAATGCATACTTCTGACAGGAAAACAGTCCGTGGTCTAAAAGGTCTGAAATAAGAATACTATCCATCTGAGTTACATCATACCTTGTGTTCATCGATTTGAAACAAGACTGTGTCCAAGATAAGACTTGGCCGAGAAGCTACATTCAGGGTCTGCTCGGCCTGGGTTAGCCAGTTGATGAAGTCTTGGAGGGAATTGTGGAACTCCATTGCCAAGTTGAGGGCCTCTTCCAGTTTAGTCTGCAAAGGCAGATTATTTAGTACTTGATGATACTTAAGTGTCCCCCCCTCTCCCCTGTTTAACCACTCTCTGGCAGATTTCCTTCCCATCTACCCTTTATTTATACCTAATCTGTATTTCTCTATTACTTAAACAGTTTATGAATGTAATGGGCCTTCAGTAAAATAATGGCAAACCAAACCCCTCTTAGTTTAGTGAGAAGATCTCACTGCAGCTAAAAATAATCTGATATACACTAAAATTGTGACTGGAGGGCAATGAACCACAGAATGCAATTACTAAACAGACATCTTTTATATCTTTATATAAAAAGAAAACTTGACGTTCACATGATTAATCTGGGGGGGTCAAAATGCTGTGAAATATATACACATTATACTGTCAGAGAGGGCCTACGATCTAGTATTCCTAGCCTATCATTATTCTTATAGCATTAAACTGTGATATTTTTAATCCCTTTTCATGGACTTTTGTTATGGAAGTGCTTATTATATACACAATCATCTCACTCTCTTGACCTCCTTCTTTCCCTCCCACTACATACATAAGTAAGTGTGGTTAGAATTATTTAACAACCCAGAATTCGAGTGGCTCACAAATTTAAAAATATACCTAGCAACACTTGATCTATGATCAAGTTTACCGACTTGATCTGCTTTAACTCCATTCTCCTGTGTGAAAGAGAATACGATTTTCAACTGACCCCCATGAAACCACCAAATATGTACAAAGAAAATTTAAACACAGGGTCATTAAAAGTTCCACTGACAATTTTACTCAGAGATAAAGTAAATCCCATGAAATAAAACATTCATTCTATTACGTTAATTAAAGCACATACTTTCCTTTCATTGAGTTTGGTTTCCACCGATTCCCATTTTTCTTTCAAGTTATTTATGTCTTGGTCAATTGTCTCTGCAGATTTGGGGCATCTTGCAAGCATCTGCTGGCCTTTCTGCATCAGACTGTTGTATGTTTCTTCTTTAACATCAAAGGCAGCACAGATTTCCTACATCGAGATATCCCCCCAAGTTAAATCATTTTTAAGAGAATAAAATCTAAGAGTTCCTTTTCCAGGTCATCAATTCCCAAGCCCCTGAGCATATATTCACAGAATAACCCTGACACATTCAAATATTTCACTATATTGAAACAACACCTAAGCCTATGGACATATCCGTCTGCCAGAAACCTAAGAATGCTGCTATCACTGTCAACTCACTGCAGCATGCGAAAGTCGGCAAGTCACATTCTCAGTGTTACCAAGAAAGGTTTCACTGTGCAGTAACCCATCAGCTCTGAGACCCTGAAAAAGCAATTTAACTTCTCCGAGCCTTGGTTTCCTTCTCTGTAAAAGGGGCTTTCTAAGTCTCATCTCAGACTATCATACAGTGGCTGTAATAATTTTTGGTATAATTTGTTTCTGTGCTCAGAAGGCAAACAATGACTAGAAAGTGAAGGCTTAACACAGTAAGACATTTTAAGTTGCTCGTTTGGACTTTGGAATCACAAAAGACAAGCGTGTGGTACTACGAATATTACTCTCGTTTATAACATCTTTAAAGCTTTCAACTGGAATGCAATGTGTTTCTTCTACAGAGAATACAAAAATCTTATGAAAACAAATTCAGAATTTAGTATCAAAACAAGAGTTACATTCATGTCAAACTTAAGACCAGTTCTTCACAACCCCTACATGATGGTTATCCTAGCCAAATCACCAAATTCAAAATTGTTTACAACCAAGTGTGGTTTCAATAAGCTCTCACAGCAACATTGGACATCTGATCAAGAGTACAGGCTTGGATGTATAATGGCCCATTTCTTTTGCCCAATCCCCAAACACTTCTACTCTTATTTCCCAAGATACTAATTGTCACCGTTTGAATATTAAAAAAACTTTCTGATGCAAACTCACAAGTATAAAAGAGGATTCGTTTTCAAAATATGAAACAGACCGTTTTATCTTAGAACTTCTAAACCTGAATTATAACATAAATGAATAGGAAATGCCAATAAATCAAAGTCTAAATTCAATTTGCCAGTCCCCATTTCTGTGAAAGAAAGCCAGAGCCTCATGTTTCATTATTTTTTCCTCTTTTAAGAGTGGACAGTGCCACAGAATCTGGATGGGAACAGCCCACAGGCACAACGCTCCCAACTGCACAATTAACTAAACAGAAGCCTCCCTTATTCACAGATGGTACAGGTAGGAAGTTGAAGACACAGCCTTACCACCATTAAAGGAAACAAACGGGGGCGCCTGTGTGGTTCAGTCGGTTAAGCCCCTGACTCTTGGTTTCGGCTCAGGTCATGATCTCAAAGTTTGTTAAGTTTGAGCCCCGTGGCAGGCTCTGTGCTGCCGGTGCAAAGCCAGCTTGGGGTTCTGTCTCCTTCTCTCTTTGCTCCTCCCCCATTCACACACACACACTCTCTCTCTCTCTCTTAAAATAAATAAATTTAAGAAAAATAAAACAAAGAAACAAACAAGTAACTCTTGAACAGAACAAGAACATATTTCCCAGCCTTCCGTGAAACTAGGTGGGAGTATCACGCTTATAGCAATAATTTTTAAGTCAATTCTGACAGCTTTTGGGATTTTTCTTTTCACTGAAGGTACAACAGTTCATAATTTACACTTCATTTTATTACTATCCATACAAGTTCATCATTTTATGGGGAAAAATTAGCTTCTAAAAACTCTTTGTATACTGACACACTAATCTTTGAAATAAAGACTAAGTTCTGACTTGAAAAATTTAATCAATAAATGGTGTTGCTAGCACTTACACATAAAGATTTCGGCTGTAAAACTGTATACCCTTTAAACCTTCTCCCACAACTTATTGGTCACCAGGACCCAGACAAAACGGACAGGGTCTTTCTTAAGCTGAGGCTAGAGCTGTAGGAAATAATATACTTACCAGGTGGGCATTAAGCTGCTCCCTGGCTGTTTCTGGTAGCCCTCCCAGAGGTTTGGAGGCTAACAGATGACGCTCCGTGTCCGTCAGCCACTGCTGCAAATCCTCAATCTCACCATGGAACCCTTTGGCCTGGAGTGATACAGAGTTTTAAGTCTGGGCCATAAACACATTGTCACTTTTAAGCAGAAAACAAGGTTTAAACGACCCCAGTCTGCTAAGCCTCTCTCTGCGTTCTTAACAACAGGCAGGTGCAAGTGGATTTGCCCTGCCTTTCTTTGTCGGGAGAGCTCTGGCGGATAAGGCTATTACACTAAGAGCCAGAGGGCTGCCTTCTCATCTGCTTTGTTCTCTATCCCACTTATTTTTACTCCTCTCGTTAGGGTACACAAATTAAACAGGGGTCTGCAAACCAACGAAAGAATTCCATGTTATTTTGGCCTTGGAGGCCATCAAGAATCTATTCTCTCATTCACCTGGCGCAAGGCACCATCCAGCTGCTGCTTCCTTTGTTCTGTTTTTTCCAAAACATTTTGCCATCGTTGATTTAGAACCTCTAGCTTGTTCTGAAGGTTGCTTGCTTCTTCTCCTGCACTTGATTCAATTAGATCATTTCCTGCTTTATTAACGGCTTCCACTGTGGACTGATGGGCTAATACGTCATTTTGAAGCACCTGAAAATATGAAGAGAACACTATGTTTGCTAGCTCATAACATGTTAACAGTGCTTTTAATGCAACTGTTGTTATTTGCTGAAGATAGAACATATGGAAACAAAACCATCATCTACGTACCGTTTTAATACTAAGAAAGTGTTCAAATGGTGGACTTCTTTTCCCTTAACTGTGCAGCTTTCCTGGGTATACCTTTAGTCTACCTTGCAGTGATTATGGAAGAACGTTTCGCTAGTTCTTCTCATTAGAAGAACCTTTATGAAGGACATTAAATACCTGGCTATTATAATTAAAAGCTTCTAAAAGTTTTCATTTGATTCAAACTCATTTTGACTGAACTTAATTTTCAGGTCTTAAGTAAACAACTTAAAAAATATTTTTATTTCTATCTATCCATTTTCAAATATAAAATTATTACATTCTCAGATAGTGCCATGCTTTACACTTAACACTCGCAGAGAAAAAAAAATTACCATAGGATATTCTTTTAGCTTCTCTCATTGGAAAGGTGCTACACTTTGGGACGCCCTGACATTAAAGGAAAAGAGATTGCACTGGACAGCAGGAATACTCAGGTCCAGCAATCTAAAGTGTAGCTGTTCCTTTACTAGGAAATATACATTTGAAGTGTTCACTACAGATTTCAATAAATAATACCTTCCTTATATACAGTGAAAATGTAAGAATAGATCAATAATGCTTAAATATGCTAACATGGGACAAGAATGTTAAGTGCAAAAAGCAGCCACAAGGCTAAAAAATCTCTGAAATTATACTGAAAAGAATTACACTTTAAAGAACAAATAGAGCTTAGGAACAGACTCCTTTCAAGAAGACCGTGGTGGTGTTTTTAGAAACCAGAAGAAACCTTCCTCTCATGTTAGTAAGAGCCAACGATAACCTCTCCCTACATTCATTGACTCAGGGCTCACAAGAGGAGAGAAAAGGAACATCATGCATCATCCGAGGTAAGGCGTCCCCCATCTGGAGGGAAGTCCAGAACAGGGGGATTTTCAGTGAAGAGCACTAACCATCTGTGACAACTGCTTCCCTGACTACATGCACTCATCCTCCGAGGCACCTGTTAAGGAAGTGTTTTTGAAAGGCTCTAAAATCAACTGAGGAAACATTCCCTCCCTTCCTCTAGCAACTGTGCTCGTGATTTTAAGCCCTTTAACTTCTGACCTTTGAGAAATGGAGGAAGAAGGGATAAGGACACATCTCTAACTGCTCAAACGTGGATAAACAGAAATAAAAGATCCCTACCTCATGCCCTGCCAAAATAACTGGATCGTGGTGTCTCATTGTCCCACCTCTACTGGACTCTACAAAAATTTCTGTCACTGATGTATATTGCATTTAAGGACAACTGCTCAGTTGAGAATAACATTTTTTTTTTTGATGCAGAGTCAGTCTGACCAGTCATTATTACTCTTAGAAAGGTATAGAATAGACATTAAATAACAAAAAATATTAATAATGCAAAATAGGTCCTACCTGCCTCATCAGATATGACTGGGCAATGACTATAAATATAGACAGAACCAGGTAAGAGAAGGAGAGAAATTTAAATTAGGGTCCAGTTACCATGGGGAAAAGTGTCAAAGAAGGAAAACTACAGCAAGACTACTAAAAAACTCTTTATCATGACAGTAAAGTGCCAAAAACCTACCTTTCATTTTAAAGTGATAATAAATATGTAAAATTATTAAGCATTTTCTATTTGGTAATCAAGGAAAACTTATTTAAGGTCAGAATTTAGGACGTAACCTTAGGTAAGATGCCCTAATATTAATGTGAATCCTCAAGTTCTATGAAAGACTGTTGACTGTCAGGATAAACTCGACTGAGCATAACCTGTTATTCATTAAGCTTATTAACTTAAGAAATAGGGAATTTTCTTTTCATCTGAAAAAAAATCACTTATCTCACTTCTCCTGGCCAAGTCAATGGCTTTGGTCATTTGCACAAAGATTCTAACACCTGGGTTTCAGGATTTAGTTTTCTAGGCAAATAAACTTTATCGTAATAAGCTAGAATCCTGTTCCCAACCCCCACGAGATCTGCTCTGATGACCTAGGCTGGATATCATCTAAGCCTCGAAGATGCCTCCTGTTAACAGTTTGGTGCCCACTGAGTTAAGCTCCATGCTTTCCTTTTCCCTACACCCTCCAGGCTGTACAGAGATAGGGTATTTTCTATTAAGAATTGTCAACCAAGTGTCACAAAGATGACAACAACGGGTGCCGGGGTGGCTCAGTCGGTTGAGCATCTGACCTTCCATTTCAGCTCAGGTCATGATCTCACATTTGTGGGCTGGAGCCCCACATTGGCCTCTGGGCTGACAGTGTGGAGCCTACTTAGGATTCTCTCTCTCCCTCCTTTCTGCCCCTCCCCTGCTCTCTCTCTCAAAAATAACTGTAAAAAAAAAAAAAAAAACTTAAAAAAAAGAATTGTCAATCAAGTGTCACAAAAATGACAACAATAAAGTTGCTTTGTATGTATCTCAAGATACAATTAAAAATTTTAATTTAATTTAATTTTTCTTTTAAAGCTTTCAATCATGTTCAGGACACATAAAAACCCTTTTAAACATAATAAATACTGTTCAAAACTAATTCAGAAAGAAAAGGACTAAGGCACAGAAGGCCAAAGAGAAGTAAGAGAGACACGGAGAGTAAAGAACAAACCTCCAAAGAGTGACAGACGCACAGACAGGCAGGCAGACAGATGTTAGACATGCCAAACACACGGCACGTGACACACATGCCACTAAGGGCGACCAGAGAAAAAACATACACAGCAACTTTTAAAACTAGGCTGTGTCAATCCAGTGACAGGGATAATCAGGGATTTAAAGCAATGTTTGCCGTGCAGCCTGAAAATTTAGCCAGAAGTTTCCCATCCTTGCTGTCTTGGATAACTGCCCTCAACAATGAGGAAAAAAAATTGTTTATAATCTTTTCAAAAGTGTGTTTTAAGTAGTTTAGCCTTTGGTTACAAATGTCAAATACGACCCTGAGCTATCATCATCAACTTGAAAAATACATAAAGAGGAAACATACCAAAACAAAAATCTGAGGACACTAGAAACGCACAGAGAAGAAACACGACACGCAATCACAGCTACATACATGATGCTTGGCGAGTTCAATTTCAATGGCCTTAGGGTCTCCTCCCACAGGCTTCTGTTCACTCAGTAGGCCCTCGGTGTGTGTCAGCCAGGCCAGCAGCTCATCCAGGGCATGCTGGAACTGGCCCAGGGCTAACAGAGCACCCTCCAGCTTGTGCTATAGAGACAGTAGAGAGGAAGAAAACCCATATGAATTTGATATTATGAATGACATATATTTATAAAAATAACAAGAGCAAAAAAAAAATCAATTGTTGCACACCATATAATTCTGTAAGCACATCCAATAAAGCCCAATTATCATATCCTACATTTTATTTGACATTCCTTGTGGTTAAAAATGGCATGTTGAGAAGGAGGAAGAGTTCTGATAAACTGAGAATTTACGTAGGGGTTTCAAAGGTTTATGTACCTAATTACCTAATTTTATTTTTTAATAACGATTTTACCTTAATACATGAAATTGAACTTTTCTAACTTCTTAACAAAAGCCTTGGTGTTTACCTGTCTGTTGATAATTCTTTCATCCAGACTATCCCATATCAATTTCAGCTCCATTAATGGGTCCTGAACAGTGTGTTTGTCGCTCTCTTCTGTTACTTTCTTCAGCAAAAGCTCTGCTTGATGGTTCAGTCTCTCCATTTCTATCTGTTGTTGGTAGGCCTCTGACTTAAATTGCTATTTTTTTAAAAAAGAGATATATAAGGAAAATTTGTTCCAAATCAAAATTTTAAACAGATCCTACCTGCCTAATAAAATTTCTATGGATTCAATATTTATTTTAATTCATATTTCTTGTGGTCAGAGAGATGAAGAGGAAAAAAAATCTAACACAAAATAATTATAAATAAAAAAAGATGAGGGAAACATATTTTCCTTATTTAATGCTTCATAAATGCTGGAAAGATATTTCTATTTATAATTTCGACATCTCGCTTCTGTTCTCTATAGAAAAAAATTAAGAAATTTCCAGGTTAACCTTATTCCAATGCCTATATACAATCAATAAATAGCTTTGATACATTGATATATGAAATTCCCCAAAAAATATCTCTAAGAAACTCAGATGAATAATTCCTGCTCAAAAACAGTGCATCCACTGAACATTTTATGTTTTCTATAGCTGTGCTGTGTTCATTGCTATTTAGTTATTCCTATGCCTAACCTACTGCTGACTCTGAATAACATTATTTTTTCTCCTAGCGCTCACTAACGTGTATTTAATGATCTTGGCTTTGCCAACCAACACAGGTTAGAAAATGGTTGCTTATAGTAGGAAACTGTCCTTTCACAAAATATTTATTTTTAATCTGTAATGGTAGATCATTAAATACGTAAGTTATTAACAGCTGAAAAGTCCCTTTATTTTTTTCAAACATGAAAATAATAATTAAAAAATAACTAAGGTATCATGAGCATTTGCTTTTTTCTCAACAAACATATGAAAAAATAAGTTTATCCTCAGTTCAAGCAAAGGACACAAAAGTGAGACCAGTTAGAGAACTGTCCCGAGGTCCTTTGGTCAAGTAAGTAGATGCACTGGGATATAATCTCAAGACAACCTAATTTCAGAGAGAGCACTCATAAGCAGGCTGCTGCATGAAAACTATGGAGATACAGGCAAATATCCAAAAATATACACCTGTAAATGTACATAAAGTATATCATGTGTTTACGACATGGCCACGTGAAGAAAAAAAAATGCAATCTAATAATGGCAATGGTAATAATTTCTAAATGAAATATTCTATATCACACTTAGAGACGAAAATGCTACAATTTTAAAGCTAGATCATAACTGTATACAAAAATCTAGTAGAATTCACTGCAAATGGTGTGATGTCTCCTTGGATGGGGACTTGAAATTAGGGAGGAAACAGCTGATCTCACTTGGATGAATGATCATCAGCACAGAGGAATTCAAGGAGGAAACAGTCCAGCCATTTATATAGCTGGATGTCAAGAACCACAAGAGTAAAGATTACAGAGGAAAGCAGATAGAAAACAACAAACATTTTGGGAAATACTATTATACCATGGATGTTTCTTCAGCCTCTTACACTAAATGTTGTATGTGTATTGAGGACAATGATACAACACTGAATAATTAGGTTATAAAAATCCTTACTGTATGACCTACGTTGGTGTAAAATATACACCCACACACTCCCCTCCTTCCCCTCTTCAGTGTGCTCCCAACATAAGGATTTCTGAAAGGCTATAAATCAAATCTTAAAAGAAGTTGCCTCTGATACGTAACATTTTTGGGTGGCTTTTAAAAAGTCACCTTTTCGGTTATTGTTATTTTCTGTCTTTCCTATAATGAAGAGGTACTGATTTAATAAGAAGAAAACTAGCATTTTATATCATTTAATGAGCACTTATATGCTGCTTATTATGTAATTATGTTGTATCAAACCAGTTTCACAATCAAAATGTTAATACTTCAGTTACGTAAAATAAATCTGTGTCAAGAATCCCATGAACAAAGAACATAAAAATACAGTCTCTGATAAATTAACGAACCCCACACCTACCTTTAGCTCTTCAATCTGCTGCTTGACAGTTTCAAGATCTGTTCCAATTGGTGACATTGAAGCTAATTTACCACCTGCAATATCTACCCAGTCAAATATTGCCTGAAAAACACATTAGCCCATGAGTTACCAGTACATCCGAAACTGCTAGAACATTCCAAGTGTTACAGAAAAGTAGACCATAAACCTAAACAGAAATTAAGAGCCTAGTTTACAAATTAAAATGGTTCACCTCAATAAGAAAAAGCAATAATATAATGAAAAAGTTGTCCCAAATATGCAATAGGAGGGTTGTACCCTCCAATTCTGCATCCAAGTTTACAAAGGAAATTCTTTTCTGAATGGAATCTTAGGATATTAAGGACTTTCAGAAAAGTGCATTTGAAAAAGCTTTATAAATTCAGTCGCATGAAACAGACATAAGAAAGCACAGAGAATACTAAGAGGAAGATTATGTAAATATATTGGAAGAAAAAGATTTCACATCCATCTGTTTTTCCAAATAAAGCAAGAAGTTTATTGTTTAGCACTTGAGTAAAATATTTGGCCCCGTTAAACCCTTACACATTATTTAGATTAGCCTGAAAATCCCGTTCATACAACGATTAATATTATGACCATGATTGTGAATTACAACACAGACTATAGAATCTATTTTTCCTGTTCTTTTTAGGTAATATAAACATTTTAGAAAGGCACCACTCACATTTCTTTCAGATACTGAATACACAAAATTATTCTGGACTTTAATGAAGTTGCCATAACATATAGTAGGAGGAAGAATCTTGGAAACTATCTGCTATTTTCAGGTATCATTAATAAGCCCAATAACTTAAGCAGCAACCCGGGAAATAATTTTTTTTTTTTTTTTTTTACTTTATAGCCAAACCCCAAAATGCCTAGAGCTTCTGGACCTTTCAACATCTAAGTGGCCCTTCATTCCCACAGATGATGCTACTACCCTATAATGGGCCTTCTGTTTCTAGCAGGGGTAATGAGAGAGTAAAACTCATGGTGCCTAGGGGCGCCTGCACAGCTCAGTCGGTTAAGTCTCTGACTCTTGATTTCTGCTCTGATCATGATCTCACAGTTCGTGGATTTGTGCCCCACATCAGGCTCTGCACTGACGGCACGAAGCCTGCTTGGAATTCTCTGTTTCCCTCTCTCTCTGCCCTCCCCCCGCTTGAGTATTCTCTCTCTTTCCTCTCTCTCTCTCTCTCTCAAAAATAAATAAACATTAAAAATTTTAAAAAAGGAAGGTCACAGAGCCTAGCCAGTGACCTCTGTGGCTAATGGCTCCTGAGGTCAAAAGGCTGCAAATGGTGACAGTGCCATCTCTAATCACGGAAGAGGGCACAGCTCAGTCACTGATTAACAATACGTACAAATCATGACTTGGTCACACAAACTGATGACTGGAGCCTGATTAGATCCTGGCCACTGAAACCTAACCAATAATTTAACTCTTTGGTTAAAAAGTGGGGGAAGGAGGAAATTTCTTACATAAGATATTATTTGTGGTGAATTTTTTCATATATTTCCAAAGTTAAAAACACTTTCAGCTGGCATGAAGCCTGGCTTGTGATATTTATTTTTACAAATATAGAGATGGAGTGGCGTAATAAAAAGGAAAAGATGTTCTCATCTGAGTTTTAAAAATAATATTCACTTGGTGTTATGGAAATACTCAGAAGGGCTTTTTCCATACGGTAGGAGGGTGGACAGATTCAACGCCGGCCAGCCTGTTAGCAAATGGAATAACGCTGAAGAAGGTAAGGAGAGAAATGTCCCTGAGCTGGCCTCAATCGACAAGACAATTTTCCACACACAAAAAAAGAAATTTTAAAAAATGGTTAATGAACTGACGGAGAACCCTTAAGGGGTGTGAAAAACAACCATGAAAAGGAATTATGTGGATGGAAAGGAAGAAAAACATTTGACACAACCGATTATGACCTCATGAAACAGAAATCTATTTTAGTTCAACGGGGAACACTGGCTTCAAATCAAATCTCCTTTACTTCTGACTTTAGTTAAACTCAGGAGTATTTTTAGATAGTGTTTACTCCTTTCATCTTACTCCACTCGACTTTAGAGCACAACTCCGATTCGGCTCCCGCTTCACTGTCTGGTGGGGAACCATCACAATTTTCCAAAAATGAAAATTTTTCTTTTCAAAGTGAATTGCACTATGTGTCCAAAAATGTTTTGAGATGTGTACATAAATCTACACGTATCTCCAGTGTCAGAAATAGCTTCCAAAAGGCAAAACATACACCGAAGCAGGTGAGCCTGCTGCATCCACATCTGCGGCCCTGGGCCGGTGCCAGCGTGTTTATAAACCCGCACACGCCAGCCAGCCCGATCCTCCTGCCAGCAGACGCGCCGGAACGCCCTTACCTGCAGTCCGTCCTGGTACTGAACGGCAGCCTGCATTGCCTCCTCGAGTTTGTCCACCCGGTCTTTCCAAGCCTTATTCAGAGAATCCCAGGCTGAATTTAACTACAATATAAATAACAGAACTCTTTTAGTGTCATTTATTAAGTTTGCAACTACTCCTGTCAAATACGCTTTTGTTAAACAAAATCTCTTTTAAAAAGGCATTCTGCTGAGAGTAGGAAATATGCTAGCCATACCTCATCTATACTCTTCTTGACAATGGGTTTATCAGGTTCCCCACATGCAGCGATGAGTTCAGAACCCAAGTTGATAACTATATCCAGCTCTTCCTGAAGTCCATCAATTTCTTCCTTTATGGCCTAGAATAAGAAATGACAGCCTTAGAGTTTTAAGCAAAAACACACTGGAACTAAAAAGATGAACACAAAGACATTAATTATTTCTAGGAAGTGGGATTATGATCCATTTTTTGTTTTCTTCTTTCTTGTTTCTACCTTTCTGCGATAAATTTTTTCAATAAGAAGAAACATTTTAAAGAAAAAACAGCATCCTTTGTAACAAACATCAAGTATTTATTCTAAAAACAATATTTAAAGAATTAATTCTACATAGAAAATACCAGAACAAGCTCCTTTAAATATTAATAACAATGAAAAGTGCTGAAATGTATTTTGTTTTTGAAACCAAATAGTTTGGGCAATATACGTTTACTTACGTATTTTTCTTTCTTTGTTTTTTAAGTTTTTTAAAATCTATTTTGAGAGAAAGAGAGAGAATGAGCAGGGGAGGGGCAGGAAGAGCGAGAGAGAGAGAAAATCTCAAGCAGGCTCTGTACTGTCAGTGCAGAGCCAGATAAGGGGCTCCAAGTCATGAACTCAGGGTTCATGACTTGAACCACAATCAGGAATCAGACACTCAACTGACTGAGCCACCTAGGTTCCCTGGCAATAAACATTTAAAATAGAGGCTAAGTAATCTACAAAAAAAAAAATTTTAAATCCCCATCCCCTACTCACACAACCAAAACCAACCTTGCAGATACAGAGAACAGATTGGCGGTTGCCAGAGGCAGGGGATGTGGATGGGAGAAATGGGTGAAGGGGGTCAAAAGGTACAAACTTCTAGTTGTTAAAAAAGAAGTCATTGAAAAGCAATGTATACCATGGTGACTGTAGTTAATAATAGTGTATTGTATATTTGAAAGTTACTTAGATCTTAAAAAAATAAAATAAGCGTAAGTAAAGCACAAGTTCAAAAACTTCTAACAAATTAATGTTAGTAGATTTAAGATAATCTAGCTCATTATGTCATTTCCCTAGGACTTATCACCTATGAAAAAAAAATAGGAGAAAAATGCAGTATACTACTTTTGTTTTCATCTTCTTGGTTAAATATATTTATTCACTCAAGAAACATTTAATAAGCATAAACCAAGCCCAGATTAGGCACTGGGGATACAAATAAAAATAAGAGCATTCCACCCAAGGGGCTCAAAGTCCATTAGGAAAAAAGGAGATACAATCAATGCTAAGTTATACTATGTGTAGAGTCCTTTGCATGAGGACAGCATTATGAGGACGCACACACACTTTCCTAAGTATGCAAGAGAAGATTTTTCATGAAGGGGTACAACCCAAATGACCCTCAAAGTTTGAGTGGGATTTGCCAGAAGGGTGGTAGGAAGAACATATGAGGGTGAGGAAACTAACGCGCAAAGATACAGAGACTAGATAGAGCTCAGAGAGTGCCAGGGGAAGCCACTATCTAATGCAGGAGCGGCACTCAACAGAACGGCTTTGGAAACACAGGCATGGGCTGTGCTGAGATGTAAAACACCAAAACGCTACTAACGGAAGTTTGGATTTCATCCCCTAGGCAGTGGATGCCTCCGAGCGGTTTTGAGCGGTGATACAGTAAGAGCAGATCTAGGGAGAGGACGAGGCTGGAAGTCTGGCAAGGAAAGAGACTCCGCAGGTAGGGATACCACCATGGATTATTTCAGAAGCCAAAAACGGAAGGAAAGGTCCTGAAATAAGGCAGGAGCAGTGGGGATGAAGAGAAACTTTAAAAATACATACTCTCTCAGTGAAATTTGTGGGTATAATCTATTTTTTACTATATCACTATGCATTCCACTTTCGGAACCAAATATAAACTTTAATAGAGTAATTCTGAATATTTACCAAAGGAATCTAAGTTTCATTATATGACAACTTATTATTTTTTTTAACTTTAAAGGAGATTTTCTGCTTACCTCTGCTGCTTCTTGCTGCTGTTTTACTACTGAGGGATCAATTCCCGGATCCTCCAGATCCCGGATGAAATCTTGCGTATCTTTAGTGGTTACGACCAACGACATGTGATCACACCAGAACTTTTCTGCTAATTCCATTACATCCAGTAGTTTGGCTTCCCTTTCTTCCACCAGTGTGTGTATGTTCTCCCAAATGAAAACCATTTGGTCAAGCTTATCCTGAACAGCTACGGCATAAAACAGTATCAAAAAGGCAGTATGTTAGCCTCATTTAAGCAATAAAGCAGAATGTTTTAGTTCACACAGAAATAGTGATTCAATTTGCTAAGTATAAACTGGACCCAATTTTGGTTGACAAAATTCTCACAGTCTAGTGAGAATCACTAGGCCCAATATAGCATATTCTAGACAAATACAAGATCTCAGGGTATCCTACTCCCGCTCCCTTCCCCTCCCTCCCAGGGAACCAAGGTTCTTTCTGACAAAAGTAGACGCTCAAAGGCAAGTGAGCTCAGACTAGACCTAAGTTTACCAAGTTTGAAGTTCACCAAGGCTGACCTTAATTCCAGAGAAAATGAAATAACCAGTTAAGCTCTCCAAATCAAGAATAACAATGTCTGTTCAGTCTCAGGAATATGACACCGTAGAATATGTATTTTGGGCTTGTCTCTAGAGTACCCTTATAAACTTCCACTACTCTATATATGTGCTCTTCCTTTTGACCCCCAGCTCTTACCTTTAAGATGGCTGGCTAAGGTCATGGTTGCCACTTATGTGGCTACAGGCTACCCATTCTACAGTGCCCATTATAAAAAGTAGTGTGTAATTAGTAATGAGAAAAACAAAACAAAACACTAGGTTTGTTCCTCAGCATCATGCTTCAAACAACTGTATTAAAAGCCCCAAAGAACACATGGCTTTTGCATAACGGCACACTTTATAACACAGGAAAACATTAACAAGGGATTTCTGTACATGGCTCTTCAACCCCAATGGTTAAAATCTGGCATTTTGTTATGCCATTGGACTATTTGTAAACAGCAGGAACATTTAGAATTATTTTAAAGGTAAAGTTCAATTGTTTCCTTATTCTGACATTATTACCTTTGGCAGATATGTCTTTGTCAGTGCCCTCAGATCTCGCAATCATTTCCTCTCCCCGCTTCTTAAGAGTTTCATACAATGGTTGTAGCTTCTCCATGTCTACTGACACATTCTTATTCTCACTGATCTGCTCCTTAATCTTCTCGACCTCAGCTGAGATGGAAGGCGGCTGCCTCAAACGCTCCACGATGCGTTCCAGGCTCTCAAGGATCTGGTCTATCTTGTCGTGGAACTAAAAGTGAATAAAAGGGTCATTTACGGGGGGAAAAGACCTGGGATACCAAATGTGGTATTTAAATGAAAAAAAAACAACCCACCTCTAATTAATGTCACAATCAAGAATTAAATCTTAGTTCCTTTGTTAACATACCCACCCAAATGAGGGTATTCATTAAGAAACAGTACACATTTAAAAAAAGAGAGAAACAGCATATGCTAAAATGCAATTGGACTAGCTCACATCAGCATCTTACCTATTGCCTCATTTTATCACAATTCAAATTAATTTTAAAAATTAAGTCCCAATAAGCTGTTTTTCTATCAAAACTGTTTTATTTATCTTTACTCATTATCTTGACATCCTAAAAACAGTTATATTATTAAATGTAAAGTTCATGAACATTTTTTATTAGAATACATAAATTTCTCAAGTCAGAATTTCCTGAATTGAAAAACGTTAAAAAAAGTGAGACTAAACAAAAACCTCCCTGATAGAACAGAAGTTTGAATTCCATTCATGGTCAAACACAAAATCAGAGTCATGAAAGAACTTTAAAGTTTTGTCTGCAAAGGCACCATGGACAATAAAGCAAAGTTATAAAACTTTGATCAGTCATGGATTTTACACGACCCTCAGTATTAAAGGAGTCACCACTCAGGATTACAGAAAATGGCCCACCCCACTGTCAGTGTATTTAGTCACGAAAGCCCAGCCCTGCAGATGCAAAATCTGTAGGTTATTTCAAATTCAACTTCTTGAAAACAGTTATTTTCAAAAAAAAGAAAAACATGAATTTCCAACTCTATATTTTTTCCTTCTTATTCAGTCTACACAGGCTTTCTTCTTATTGCCTTCTTGAGAGCATCTCATCAATAACGATAATAGCATTTTCTGGGGCGCCTGGGTGGCTCGGTCAAGTTAAGCACCTGACTTTGGCTCAGGTCATGATCTTGCAGTTCATGGGTTTGAGCCCCGCATCAGGCTCTGTGCTGAGAGGTCAGAGCCTAGAGCCTGCTTTGGATTCTGTGTCTCCCTCTCTGCCTAACCCTGCTCGTGCTCTGTCTCTATCTTTCTTTCTCTTTCTCAAAGATAAAGAAACATTAAAAAATAAATAAATAATAATTGCACTTTCTTTAATGTCTCCCAGTGGCAAATACTCCTTTCTACTTTAGATAGACACTTTAATTAAATATTTGGACAGTGATGTCAACTGTATGTTTTTGAAGGCATTGAAAATTATTTTGTATTGTGTCTGCAAGTGGGCAGGGAAATAAAACGACTGGACCAAGCAAATACCACCTCTGAAAAGCAAAAACATCAATACTCAGATTTAATGCAGTGAAATAATTCTGGTTGAAATTTAATCAGGAGATCCAAGGAACTGTTTTTCCATGCTCTGCCATTTAGAAGAACTCAATCGTATTTCTGGTATAAATGATTACCTGAGTGGACTGAGAAATAGCTTCATCCAACGCCACCGCTCGCTTTTTGACGTCTTCTTTAATTTGACTGTAAAGGGTGTCAGCTGCCACGTACTTCTCTTGGATAGAAAAGCCTTCCCCTGGGCTCAATTCCAGTAACTGTGGCCCAGTTTTGTTCATCTTATCTATATGAGGCTTGTGTTCGGCTATCAACTCTCGCAGTTGCTATAACAAACCAAACGGCTTCTCAGTATCTCAGGGTCACACTTCCATAGTACAGCTGTCTACATGCCCAACGCATCCAGCTGGCAAGGAACTCCAAACACCCTTCCCATCACAAGGCATTTAACATGGGACAGCTCATACTGCTCCTTGCCAGCAAGAGATGCCCCTGACACAAGGAATAAACAACAGTCTGGTCATGTCAAAGTCTCTTTAAGGGTACGTACAAAACTGCTCATTGAGTTAAGTAATGAAGCCCAGTTCATTATGCATTTCCTATCAAGAGGAGTACACTTTGACAAGCGCCATATTACATAAAGAATTATGAACTCACTATGTCCCTGACCTATAGAGATTAAGCCATAACTCCTGGTGTCCCTTTCTGTACACTCATGATATATGCAAAAATTCTTTAAAAGGGAGGAAATAAGAAAAGGGAGGAAAGAAAAGGAAATAAGTTCAGCAGAAGGCATACATAATGCCGAGAGAAAAAGTGAAGAGGCTATAAGCCCACAAGGCACTTCAGTTATACATACATATTCAAACCAATATAAAATGTGCACATACATATTACATTACATATACCTAAGTATAAATCCATTCTATGTACATCTGTGTTATGAAGAATATATACATTTGATAAATTCATCTGTATTGTAAAATGTTAAAGACTAATCAATCTATCAGCCATGGCTATATACTATGCATTATTGGTAAAGAGTGTTTAAAGAAAAATATATGACACGTGAAATAGTTGCATAACGTCATCTAATCAATAGATACAATGATATTTATACCAATGAGTGGGTGTGTAATGGAGCCCCATTTCTTCTAGGGAGACAAATAAACCTGGAATGTCTACACTCCATAGAACCCAGGGCCTCCACTATGCAGTTTTTCATGTGCCAGACCCGAAGCTACATCCATCTTTGCTTCTGGGTCTTTTAGGCGAGCCTCCCTGCAGCATCGACAAACTTTCCATTTGTACCACAGTAGTGATTAGGATCCTTAATCAGGACCTCCTTGTCCTCACCGGAAGGTGTAACTCTAAACTATTTGCTACCTAGCCCCTAACAAAAATTCCTCTGAGAGAAGTAATATTCAGGAAAGACAGTCTAGAGAGAAGCTACCAATCTTCTCCTGTAAACATTTTCATTTCTATCATTCATCAAGAAAAATCGCCAAGAGAGCAACAGATCTAGATATTTACTGAAAGTGCTCACTAAAATCAATCATGTAAGTTATTTTGAAAATTATTAAAAATTTCACATTTTTAATTGGCACATTACATCATTTACAATGATGTATTTTTGAATACAATGCTATTTTTGAAGTTTTTCTGAAGGTGGTCTTCAAACTCTTGAAAAACACCTAGAGACATAAATTCCATTAAAAGAGAAAGAAGGGGGTGGTCCTAATCTAACATGCTGCTCACAAGGGTGTCTGTGACCTAGCTCCTGAGTGGTCCAGACTGAGAGCTTCTTATTCTTGTTTCATATTCTTAGATCATATACTCATGCTTCCTTAAGGAATGGAGGTAATAATGGTAATAACAGCTAGTAAATGATCTCACAAAAAAGCAGTGTATTACACACGTTCTGGTTTCAGTACTCTACAGAGCATGTTGGTAAATCAGGCTTACACTTGGAGTTGTCAAGAGACTCTCAGGTAAAATGAGAGACCTCTGCTGAGATTTCCTGAGCTGCCTAGCAGCTAGGTAGATCTCATTTGTGTAGCACCACCATGAAAATCCTTCGTTTGGTAAGTAGTGACCATTCCTTTTTTGAATGGCCTACTTGGTGTATGCGTGGAGTGTGGAAAAAGGGACCAATAGGAGCTGTCTTCTGCCTATAGGTAACAAAATGATTTTTGGCAACATACTGTCATAAGGGTCGAGTCACACTAGAGATACTCAGTGTGACCTCAACGTTATGTACCGTATAATAACTGACTCTTGGAGCCATGTTTCATTCCTAGTTAGAATGAACTAGAAGATCTTCCCAGATACAGCTGAGATTGAGGTTGTGGAGCTGCAGAAGAAAGGGTGCTCTAGAAAGCTGTAAATATTATGAATAATTTAGCTGAATAATTTGAAGCCTCCACTACAAAGTTTTAGGTTCCTTTATATGTAAAACTGTAAATTTGAGAGCTGAAAGGTTATGTTAAAAAGGGAAAATTAACTGCATTTCGAAATTCAATAATAATTCAATAATAACCCCATTCCATTATTTGATGTTATGACAGAAACACAGCTTTTCAAATCTCACCTCAGAATTGAAGAAATCCATGGAATGTTTTATATTAAAACTTATTCAGTGGATAGGCATCAGGATTTCCGCCAAAAATAAACCTTCGTACTAAAATTAAATTCAATTCTACATAATTTCTAGGACTTTCTCCTGCTGATTTAGATAGAACTTAAAAATGTTTCCATTTTGCATTAAAGTGTTCACTAAAGCCCTTCTAAACAAATACTTCGGGATATTCTTCAGTGCCAGTACTTAAAAAAAGTAAACAAACTAAATAAGTGCATCGCATTCTTCAAACAATGATGTAATAACGCTGAGCTAAACTTTTCATGGGTCCACACACGCGCACACACATGATTCGTCTCTGAGTACATCTTCCATAGATCTGGGAGTCAGCAACTAGGTTCACAAGTCCATAACAGCAAGAACTCCAGAGTTTTTCTGAGCCTCTCGAACTCTCTCTCTCATTCAAATCCTTACAAAATTTTAACCTATGTTAATATTTAAGTAGCTGCTAAAAGGAGGGCTTCATAATGCCATTTTATTTGTGTCCAAAACATGATATATTTGTAGATGTAAATATATTCTCTAGCTTAATCATATATGCTTACAGGAGCAAAAAGAAAAAAAAAGCAAAAGAATTCCATGCACATAAGGTGAAAAAGAAGGGGGGAAATAACTCGTCTTTGCACTTTTAGCGTTTTTCCTTCTCATTAAGCTAGCTTTTACATTATTTGTGTTTTGGACATATTGTTATGCTGTCAATTTCCTCCGAGCTCAATGGCCTTGTCAGTATGATGCCGCTTTGATATATTCCTACTATTTGCTTATATTCTAGATGTCTCCAAACAATACGTATTAAGTATAAAACCTAGTTGGCATATGTAAATTAAAAGCGATTGAATAAGCATCAATTCAAAGTACTTCAAAAACCTTATTCCTCTAACATTTAAAAATGGGCACTTTGCTTTTATACCAGGATGGCCTACACTTCATGCTATGCTAGGAAAGCTGGGATGTAACAGTGACATACACTATGTGGCCTCCCCACATGCAACACAGGTGAGCAGTATGAGGTAAGCAGTCATGCAGACCAGAATACAACATTGCTCAAACCCCCTAAATAATGGAAAACCTCTAACTGCATTAAAAACACATTCCCAGTGCCCAATTTGGCAGCACATATACTAAAAAAACAGCATAAAAACCATGGTTCTCTTTTAATGGGGAATCCAATATTCCCTTTAATACCACACTTACCCGGTGCTCTTCCTGCTGTTGTCTTAGAGTTTCATATTCGAGGGCTGGGGCAGGAAGCTGAGAGATGATTCTTTGTGTTTCTGTCAGCCATGGCCAAAGTTCTTCATATGTTTCCCAGAACTGGTTAACCAGGGACTGTGCTCGTTCCAGCTGTAGATACCTCTCTGAGTTTATCTGGCAGATGGCATCATAGTTCTTCAATACCTTATCCAGTTTTTTCTAGAAAATAAGAATGAAATGTGCTTAGCTGGCTAAGCAGGCCAAATGGCACACATACTCCAGAATGTTTTTTCTAGTACTACATGCCTAGTGCAAAGCAGGCACTCACAAATGTATGTTAAATGAAGAAATCTAACCTATTAGGGGTGCCTGGGTGGCTCAGTTGGTTAATCATCCAACTCTTGATTTCAGCTCAGGTCATGATCTCCCGGTGTTTGGGATCAAGCCCTGCATCAGGCTCTGCACTGACAGTGTGGAACCTGTTTGGGATTCTCTCTTTCCTTCTCTCTCTCTGCCCCTCCCCTGCTCACATGCTCCTGCTCTCCTGCCCTCTCTCAATAATAAATAAATTAATTAAAAATTTGAAAACTTATTTAGATTATAACTATTTCTTTGTATAAAAGCTCATTTTAAATTTTAAAAAGACCCTTAAGGGGGGACCTGGCTGGCTTGGTTGTTATAGCATATGACTCCTCATATTAAGGTTGTAAGTTCAAGCCTAACGTTGTGTATATAGAGTACTTAAAAATAAAATATTAAAAAAAGATCCTTCAGGTTTATCCATAGTTTTGCATAAGGCAGGATTTCCTTCCTTTTTAAGGCTGAATAACAATCCATTACATGGATTATTGTGTGTTCTAACCACAACAAAAAAAATTTCACATATATATGTAAAAATAGCAAAAATGTGGAAACATCTTAAAAGTACAACTGGAGATTAAGATACATTCGCACAATGGATTTTTATGTTGTCATAAAAAAACATGGGATTTAATGACAGAGAACTACCCCCCCAAAAAAATATTAGGTGACAAAACCCAAAATATGAATAAAGAAACGGGGGCACCTAGGTGGCTCAGTCAGTTAAGTGGCCGACTTCGGCTCAGGTCATGATCTCGTGGTCTGTGAGTTCGAGCCCCGAGTTGGGCTCTGTGCTGATAGCTCAGAGCCTGGAGCCTGCTTCATGTTCTGTGTCTCCCTCTCTCTCTGCCCCTCCCCCACTCATGCTCTGTCTCTCTCTCTCTCTCTGTCTCAAAAATAAATAAATATTAAAAAAAAAAAAAAAAGAAACAGCCTCAGGTTTTTATGAGTAAGACAATAAGCTCTCCAAACACAATAAGCCAAATTCTTCAACTATGCTTCTAGGTCTTGTAGGCCTTCTGGGCTAGAAAACAAGTCTCCTATGAGTCTAGCAACATGAACATTACTTTCTGGCCAAAAATGAAGACTGCCTCTCACAAATGAAATTGTAAGAGGAGATGCTAGTCAACAAAATTAATTGCATATATTAGAATCAGAGTAGAAGGTTATACTCTCCACTGTACTTTGTGGGGTGGTCACGGTGATCTAGACTACAGTATAAATTTACATCATAAACTAATAGCAGAAGATAAAGCACAACTGTAATCTAATAAACCACAGAATGACACAGAAAATATTTCATGACGATCCGTATTTTTCAAGTCAGAATCTTTGCAAAAATAATAAAGGAAAGATTAAATTATGAATGAGTAAATGGCCAGAACAAATAAAAGTTGTAGTGTCAATATATAGTTACTTTCTATTACTTTGTCCGTGGTACAGCTTAAAACCAATGCATACTATTTAAAGTGTAATCTTGGGCAAAGACATTTGCATAATTATTTTGCTATGGGATAGTTTCCTATCAGAATAGTTACTATGCAGTAATTTCTTTACTCTGCTCACATGTCTGAATGTAAAATGAACTAAACACTTTCACTTGTGGCTGGTTTTCCATCAATTTAAAGGTTATTAAAAGTACATAAACACTTTCTTAATTTTCAGTTTTTTTTTCCTGTACAGCCCACTAAAATTTTATACAGAATGGATTTCAGCATTAGAGAGAACCACATATTTGAAGCATACAGACAACAAGGTGACATGTAGTGATAATTCATAGTGATAATAATGGCAATAATACAGCTAACATTAACTGAATGTTTAATATGTGCCAGCTATTCAAGGATACCAATGTTAATAGTTTTAGTGTCTATTAAAAAAACTGTCCCCAGGGTGATTCCTTTAAGGAATATTCCTTTTATTGTTACTCTGTAAGCTTGAAAAATGTCTTATTTAAAATTCATGATTTAGATGTCTAAATGGCAGCTGTGGATAAAGAAAATGTGCTAGGACAGCACTCGACACATGCCATTTATTCAAGGGTCTCAGCAGCAGCCACACAGACAAGATTGTACCTTCATTGATTGCTTTTCCTCTTCGCTGCATGTGGTCATGATTTTATGTCCAGATTTCACTAGTTCATCAATAATATCCTTGTGTCTCAAAATCTCCATGGTGAATTTCTGTGATTTACCAGAACAAAGATTAAAAAAAAAGAGAGAGAGAGAGGCTGTATGACTAAAATGAAAACAATTAGGCAAAGCAGTTAAAAATACCAAGTTACACTCGAAGGGTCTTGTGGAGCAAATCATGCAATCACATAGTCTAGATTGGAGCACATTAACAAGTAATTCTGATATAATTGGAAATGTACTTCTTCACCTTTTGAAGCTGCAGCTGAGCAGAGGTCTGGTCTTGCTCAAGCCTGATATCACCCAGAGACATCAATTTCTTTTCGGTTTCAGTAATCCAGGATAACTCAGCATCAGCTGCTTGGTCAAACTAAACAAAAGATGAATAATTAGGTCAGTAAGTTCCTGTAACTGGTGCCAGAAAAAGACCTAACTAACATTTCTTTTAAATGTCCTAATTACACAAGTGGAAAATTTGAGCTTATCTCTTTATGGCATCCTGAAATAATTCATGATAATGACTCAAGTTAAAAGAAAGGAAAGGTTCCCAAAGAATAATTAAACACAAGCTCTTAAAACATGTTGAATTTGTAACATGGCATTAATTATTCTAGGACAGCTAATTCTGTTACCTTCTTTTTGGTAGTGGTAAGAATTTCCTCCTTAAGAGTACTATCCAAATTAAACAGCTAGGAAAGTAGGTATCATCTTTCAATCACTGCATCCATCACTTTGATCCATATGAAATACAGGCAACACTATGACACTCAAGTATAAGATTCCTAGCAAAACTAATAAATATTCCCATTTAATACCATACTATGTGTGTATAAATGTATGTGCAAAGTATGACTGTGTATGTAGAGTACATCTTCAAATGTCTCATGTATAATTTTTCCACATCTCACTTAATAATACGCTTCCAAGAGCATTCTTAAATGTTTTAAGGTTTTATTTTCCCGATCTTAACAATAATTCATGGTAGAAATTCATAAAGTACAGAAAAATATACAGAAGAAAATTAAAACCTGGAGTTAATACTGTTGGTATTTTAGTGAATTTTATTCCAGAAGTTGGAAAAGATTTATAAAAGTCTGGGATAATACTGTATAAACAGTTTCATATCCTGCTCTTTCATTTATTATGAACATTTCCTATGTCATAGTCTTTGAAATGTGAATTTTTAAATAACATCATTGTATTCTAGCATACCTGGATATTTTCATTCAGGCTCACTGCATAATTTGCTATTACAGAAATAGACCTGTAATAAATAAAGGTCTCTGTTGGCATCTCCAATTAGTTCCTCAGGGCAGATTCCTAGAAGTTGACTACCAAGTCAAAGAGCATGAACTTTTCAATACCTTTCATGAGACAAAACCCAATGCCTTCTAGGACCAAACAGTTATCATAAATGAGCAAAGTGGGCAAGTGCTCCCACAAGCACCAGTGGTAAGTGGTAACTAACAACGACCTTAGTTGGAAGATTTACTGGAAAACAGACATTGTGAGCACTCAAGTCCAGTACTGTCGGAAATTTTACTTTTTCAAGATAACCTGGAAATGCAGATGAGGGCAAGGGATATGTAAGTGAGGAGAGAGAAGGGTAGAGGTAAGATACTAGATTAGAAAATAATTCACACTTTTAAAACACCCTGCAACACAATGCAGACTCACGGGAAGATGGAGATGTGCTTTCCCTGTTTCTAAAACTCCCCAGACACACGACACACACATAAGATCATGAAAGGAGACAGAATACAGCACAACTGCTGTGGACCTTGGCGCCTGGGAAGCAACACAGTGGTGAGTTCTCTGGGTTTTCTTCTTGCCTCACATGTCCTAGACTGGACACTGGAGAAAATACAACCCAGAAACACCAAGCGGCACAGACAAAACCCCAAGAGAAGTCTGCTCCCTCAGCCAAATGACCAGGAAAGGGGCACCCTAACAAGACACAGAACTTCTAAACAATAACCACTCTGTCTACACACCACAGAAAAAAACTGTGGTCCCACCCACACTCATGCCAAGAAACGCCTACGTTTTCACCCTCATGAGCCTATGTATCAAGGTGCTGGCACTGCTGCCAGGGTGATGGCAGAGAAGGCCAAGTAGGGGGCTGGTACTTTCGGTGCCATTGGCCAGTAACAAGACTCCTGCCCACAGTGTTGGTGGAGATCATGTGGGGAGCCCCCTCAGGCAGTAAAGAATTGCCCCTCCCTGTCTCCTCTGGGGTGGTTCAGAGAAGGCCTGGCGGAGAGTCAGGATTTTCGCCATGGCTCAGTGATTAATGTAGCCACCTGTATTCACCAAGGTGCTGGAAAAGACTGCTCAGACAGCTGGAGGTCCAACCCTCATTCCGAGCCAGCAGAGATGAGGAGTACCCCCGTTAGGTGTCACGAGAGCCTGAGTGGGGAACCCGGACCTCTGCTTGCACCTGGCAGCACCCAGCTTCTTCTACCAGACTGGCGCCTGAGGAGGCCAGACCAAACGGAAAGTTTAATTAAGACCCAAAACTCCTAAGTTAGCAGCAAGAACCAAGAAGGCCTCCAAATTGAACTAAACAAAGATCACCACTGGATGCCAATACCTAGATGACAGAAATGTTAGTAGTATGTGATAAAATTTGAAAGGAACAACGATAAAAATGCTTCACTGAGCAATTTCAAACACTGTTGAAATGAATATGAAAAATCAGAAGGCCTTAGCAACAAAATACTCTCAGTGAAGAAAGGGGATATTTAAAGAACCAAACAGAAATTTTAGAACTGAAATATATAATAACAAATAAGGTCAGAGGATAAGATTAGTGAAGGGCACAGAGGAAAGAATCGGTGAAGCGAAAGACAGAACAACAGAAATTACCCAATCTGAGTATTAGAAAATAGATTGGAGAGAAAAAAAAAAAAAATCAATAGAGCCTCAGGGACCTGTGGAACTATAATAAAAGGTCTAACATTCCTGTTGCTGGAGTCCCAGAAGGAGAAGAGAAAGAGACTGTAACTAAAATAAATACTGAAACATTCTAAAAATGATAAAATTACCGAAATTCAGAAACAATTTATGGTCGCCCGGAGTTAAGGAGGGGGCAGAGGTGGGAGGCTCTAAAAGGGAGACAGGAGGTCAGCTTACGGTGATGAAATGTTCTGTATCTTGACTACATCCATCCTGCCTGTGATGCTGTACTATAATTGTGCAAAATGTCACCACTGGAGAAAATGGGTAAAGGGTACAATGCGACCGCCTCTATCTTATTTCTTACAATTGCATGTGAATCTACAAGTATCTTTAATAAAAGTTAATTAAAAACAACAACAACAAAAGGTCCGTGTGGATAATCTCTGGGTGAGCTCCTGTTCACATTTTCTCTTTTAGGTACATGCTGCCCAAGTGCCCTTCAGGTGGGATGTACTCATCACCACAGGGTATAATTTATTTTTTAATAGTATTTGCCAAGCTTATCCATGGACTTCCCTTAGTTATTAGGAAACAATCGGTCAGCACCATCCTGGCACAGACTATGAATAGCTCTGATTAGGGGTCATGTTAGGTTTTCAATCCCACAAAGAATAACAAATCATAGAAGTAAAAAATACAAAATAATATTATAAATTATTACAGTTTTTCCCCTATATATCATGAACCCATGTGTTTTCACCTTTCCCAAATAATGAATGAGTAAATAAATACCGAAGCTATCTGCAGGTCAATTGCTTTCAGTCAACAGTTCAGAGAGAAGAAAGATTGAGATAATGAGGTAAATAATGGGCCCCACCCAGGAATATAATAGAGGTAAAAATAATAGTCTTATATTTACCTTCAAAAACTCAATTGCATAAGGACATGAAGGAGAAGATAGGGCTTAACAGAGCTTTCCCTAACAACCTGTAGAACTGCTACCTGAACAAAATCTGAAGAGAAACCAACATCTACCAAGAAAAACCAAACCAAACCAAACCAAACAAACAACAAAAAAACCCGAGGCAAAATCAGTCTGCTTTAAGATCAACAGAGTACCTAGGCAGTGGATCGGAACACATCTGCCACACTGGACTGTCCTTCAAGTGTCACAAATTTAAGAGGACCAATGATATGCTGAAGTTGTTCCCAACAGAAATTCAGAGTTTTAGTCCACAGAGTGGACTCCGTTATAAGGGCAGTACTTTTAAAATGACTGTGTGTACACTGATACTTTCAATTATTCATTTTTCCTATATTTCCCATAACTCTATACATTATTTTCTTTAGCAAAGCCACATTTTTCATAAAACTTATTGAAAACGCTCCTGGTTTGCAGACAGTAGTGTTAATAAATGTTTTTTCCCCCATTGATTCATTACTTTTTCTGCTATTGGCACAAACCAGAACAAAGTAGCTTCCAAAAAAGAATCCTGAGAGACCCTATGAAAAAATCCTATCTTAATCTGGTTCAATAATTTTTATGATGTTACTTAGTTTTACAGGGAATGAGTCATTAGCAATTATTCATTGATGTGAAAAAGAAAAAAAAAAAAACCTCAGGGCACCTGGCTAGCTCAGTTGGTAGAGTTGTGACTCTTGATCTGGGGGGTTGCAAGTTTGATCCCCACATTGGGAGTAGAGATTATTTAAAAGAAAAATCTTAAAAAAAGAAAAAGAAAGGAAAAAAAATGTCAACTAATTCAGCAGCTTTGGATGTAGAAAAAGAAGAGCCTTCACGATTAGATTACTTGCTTTCAAGATACATACAATGAAACTTCAAGGTAAAACTTTATTATGTGATTCTCTTAATGAGTATGAAACTGGGCAGAACAGTCCAGGCCTTTGTATCTGAGTGAAGTGCTGCAAGAAACCTGAATAAAATTTAACAGTAATGACTTTTTTCCTCTACTGGTCCCTGAATAAATAAAGTGACAAACCACCCTGCTTGTTTGTGATTGGGCTATTTTCAGCACTTATATGACAGTCGTAATAAATAAAGTCAGGCTGTTAGTGTTAATATTAGTTTAAATCTATTTCTCTCTCTCTTAAAAAAAAAAAAAAGGATCCAGTGAAAACCAGTATGATGATACCATCTAAGCTGCCAAAATGGAAAGCTGAAACTCAAACACTGTTTCTCCAACCAAGGCAAATATTTGCTCTGCTAAAAGAAAACAAAACTTCAAGCAGAAATTTCCCTTCTGTCTTTGGAGATTTTTTTTTTATTAAATTAGCAAATATTTATTTTTCAGCAACGAATGGAATAGCCACAGGGTCTTCATTAAGCAATTTACAGGGAAGCAAATCATTTTATTTACGCCTATGAACTTTCAAATGACTATATGTGTACATTTCTAACGGACCATAAAAGCTTGTTTATTTTACAATGTGAACAATATGGAGAACAAATATACTAGACCAAATTTTAATAAACTTGTTTACTCTTCACTCAAGTAGCAGAAATTGACTTCAAATAAATTGTAGATAATCTTACCATCCATAATTGTATTCTAGGAAATATTTTACAAGGTTTTATCAGTGGAATCTAACCATTGACCTAATGTAACCCTTAGTATAGTTGAACTAGTATTTCAGAATTTCGAACAAGACTGTGAAAGACATTTTTTTAAGATTTTGATTATTAAAAAGTTTTTTTTTCAATGTTTATTTATTTTTGAGAGACAGAGAGAAACAGAGCACGAACTGGGGAGGGGCAGAGAGAGAGAGGAGAGAAGGGAGACAGAATCTGTAGCAGGCTCCAGGCTCTGAGCTGTCAGCACAGAGCCTGACGTGGGTCTTGAACTCACGAACTGTGAGATTATGACCTGAGCCGAAGGCAGACGCTTAATCAATTGAGCCACCCAGGCACGCCTAAAGATTTTATTTTTTCAGTAACTGCTATACCCAAAGTGGGGCTCAAGCTCAGAACTCTGAGAGGGAGTCCCATACTCTACCAATTGAGCCAGCCAGGCGTCCTAATAGTGAAAGACATTTTAAGTGACTATCTCTATTCCTGACGAACAGTCTAAAACAATGATGGCCAGCATTTTACTGAACACACTTAGTGCTTCACACGCAGTATCTCCTCTAATCGTGACAACAACGGCATAATCTGAGTATTACCATCTACTCCATTTACAGTTGAGAAAACTGAGGCAGAGAAAAGTTACCTGATTTACCAGCGATTACCCAGCTAAGACTCAAACCAAGGTGGTCTGACCTCAGAGAATGCACTGCTAGTTGCCATATCACTGGTGCTTGTATACAGTTTGGGATTCAAGAACTCAAAATACTCATGAAATTTCACCAAAAATGGCTCAGATATCACAACAGTCAATAAATAGCAGGTTTTAACTTCTTATTTAAACATTTCTCCAAACTCTGACAAACTGCTTTTCTATTTATCTGGAGAGTTTCTCTTAAGTGGAAATAGAGGTTTAAGAAAGGCAAAATGAGAAGTGAACCTTAACTTTGGGGACATCCTTTTACTCCCTTCCCCCAGCTGAGGATCTTATCACTTTGTTTTGATTAGCATTTCCTTCCATTTTGCTTTGCATTATTCATAACATAGCCCATGGTTTTCCACCCCCAACACCTGGAGGGTCTAAACTAATCTCACTTCCATGGGGGAGGTTTCCTACTAGTTTTTTGAAAGAAATAGTGTTATTTTCCTCCAAGGCTAATTCCTAATGACCCAATGAGTTGCTTATTTTAACTGCACCCAAATCACCAACCTATGTGCCTTTAATATAAAAGAATCATTATGGCCACTCAAATAAGCCAAGCAATTAGAACTGCTGAAGAGTGTCTGAGATTCCCAGACCCAGTGAAATACATACATTTTAGCAACTTCTGACAATTGTGCATATTTATAGGAGGCAAAGGACAATGAACTGCTCTGAGGTTTAAACAACCACAGTGGTGTGAATTCAGGCTACCAGTCTGCACATCTTTTAAGTGAAAGTGCCTTCCCCTATTTCCACATGGCTTGTTTGGTTCAATTTGGAATTAGAGAAAGAAAGCAACAAAAAGAAAGCAACAAAAAGATGTTACTTCATGCAGGTTAACAGGCAAAAGTACGTACAGTTTCTATCTCAGATGATGGCACATACTGTGAGAAGGAGGCAACTGTTTTGTTTTGTTTTGTTTGTAAGGCTTACCATCACTGTTTACTAAAGCTGCCTTGTTCTCCCTAGATTTTTCCTAAAAGTAATGAATGGGCCTAATTCTTATAAAAAAGAATACTGTCTTCAGAACGTCAGTGCTTGCCAATCTGTAGACTCAGATGCATACAAGTCCTCACTCATTCGTCCATAATGGAGGCAGTTTGGTTATTTTTCAAATAGCAATAAATACTACTCAAATTTATATAGGGTTCTTCATAGGCCTCTGTGATTTCAAAATTCAGTGACACATATTTTCAAAACTTTTAGTATGATATAGGGTTACCATAAAAAAATCTTACCACATCAAATCACAACTTTTCTAAAAACTGTATTTATCCAGGGTGGTTATAAAGTCATGGCAATTGACAGACATCTGCATGCTCCCTTCCCTGTCCTTTTCAAGCTAATTCTTTTCCATATTTTCCTGGATATCTTTCTTCTTTTTTTATTTTTTTAAAGTGGGCTCCAATGTGGGACTTAAACGCATGACCCTGAGATCAAGACCCAAGCTGAGATCAAAAGTCAGCTGCTTAACTAACTGAGCTACCCAGGCGTCCCCGCACAACTTTCTTGTCGATGTTTGGAAGCCGATATACTCTACAATAGTGGCCTGACTCACAAAGTGGCCTGATTCACAAAGCAGGTTATAACATTGTAAAGGAGTCAGATCTATATATAAACAACCTTAATGCTGGGCAAAAGGTGAAACATCTTAATAGAAATTTACTTGGAAACAAAACATGGTTATTTAAAAATCTCATTTAGCCAGGTTACTAAGAATCAAAGCATTAAATCTATAAATATAAAAATTATCACTTCACGTTCAAGACATATGTCTCCCCCTGCCAACCTGCGGGTGTGGGTATGTTGAAGGTAGGGACCTGGAAAGGAGGAGCTGTTAGGAAAACAAATTGTATGTGACTACAGGTGTGTCTGAAAAGATGGGACGGCAGTCAGATCATGTCCACTGTTTTCGATGGAGAAGAGACACAGAATGGTGCCTGGTCTGTTTATACACCATAAAACAGTACAAAGTATGTGGCTAACATCCAGGTCTCAAGATATTTTTGGACCGTCTCTTCTATACTGCACAGACGTATTAATATTGTGCAAACAGAAAACAAATACTTTAGTACCAAACTGTACCCTGGTGCTAATTGCAAACACTTATAAGTGTTTATTAGCCCCTTTATAAACTTGAAAATTATGAGTTTAGAAACCATTCTTTTGGGTAAAATCTCAATCCCTGCCAAACCAGAAAAACAGGTACCGAATTTGTTTTAAAACTCTCCCAGAGAGTGATATTTCAGGATCCTGTCAGCGCTGCACTCTCATGACTCACGGTCCTTGCAGTTGGAGATGCTCTGTTACAGACTTCCATTCTGCTGGAATAATGGCACCTTTCTTCAGATTGCTGAAGGAGCTTAGAGAAAACTGACTCACCACTCACAATTTTTCCTCTCGACATAATTTGTAAGGAGGCATTATAGTGAGGTGGAATGGAGATCTGGGTTAGATCTGGGTCCAACTCTTCCATGCGCTACCTGCTGGGAGCACAGGCAAGTACCTTTACTGCCCAGGTTCCTGCCACTTGAAACTGTGTCTCCTGAGCCTAACTGGACGATTTATTTTTTCGACGGCTTAAGTACATTTTACTCATCTTTATTGCTGGAGCCATTTCATTGGACAGACTTGCAGGCATTTCAAAGTAACGCACATGTGAATACAGATTAAGTACATGTGAACAACCAGAAAATATTAATGGCAGCAGTATTAGCTGCTACTATTACTACCAGTATTATTGGTAGTAAGACACTGCTACTAAACATGTTCTCTTCCAGAAGGAAGACTGGAAGGGTAGAGATCATATTATTTACACACTCTTTCTTTCATGTATTTTTCTGTATTCTTTCAGAAAATCTTAACATTTTCTGTAATGACTGTGTCTCTCCTTTTTTTTCATTTTTTAAAATAATTTATTGTCAAATTGGTTTCCATATAATACCCAGGGCAATGAGAAAGAATGTGTCTCTCTCTTTCTGCCCCTCCCCTGCTTACACCCTGTCTCTCTCTCAAAAATAAATAAACATTAAAAAAAAAAATCCAAGCTCAGCCTGTCATCTTGCCCTTCTTATGGTCTTATTTCACCAAACTAACCATCCGCAGTCAACTTCTCAAGAAAAACCGTACTTCAGGAGTACAGAATACTAGTCTTGCTATTTAGGGAAATCTTCAGTGCCAAGTCTGAAATGTGGATCTAAGTTTTGGTGAAAAAAAATCCAGTATTTTCATACAGTTGAATAAGCTTCACAAATAAATGCATTTATCCTCCTGTAATAATAAGGCATACAAACTGTGCCAAACTTTGAAAAACAGAAGTCATGCAAATACATTCCTCAGGCATGAATGCTCTCCCTCGCAAACATTTCTAGGGCAGGCCTTTCGCTATCGTTGTATTTCATCGGCTTTCGTGATTCTAGAGCATAGCCCTGAAGCGAGGAGAGAGCGTTATGCCACATAAATTATAATACACAACTATATAAATTACACTTTTACGGCCACCTCAGAGAATGAATTTTGGATGCTCCCACACGATCTGCTTGGTGTGTGTTTCTGGCGTTCGGCATGTATTACTAAAGGCTCAGTTATGTGCTGCCAGAGCTCGGCTCTAAAGTACCCTGCGTTAGCACACTAACCCTATCCCAGAAAGTCTGCACTAAGAGTCTGATGACTTAATGTAAACAGTCTGAGATCGTCAATAAAAGTTAACCAAAAGACGTATTATACATTTCTGTTACCAGGACCCCCCCCCCCCCCCCCCCACTCACTGCCCAAAGTTTTCTCAGGGAGCTGTGGTGAGGGCTAGGTGAGTGCCTATAAAACTCTCTAGAACTCTAAATTCTGCGTGAATTGCAGAAAGGTCAGAAAACAACCATTTCCCTCCCCCCCTTCTGTCATCTCCAGAAAAAAACTGCAACATTACTAACACGACTGTTTCCTTTTTAGAAAGACTACAGCCTCTCTTTGCCATCGCTGTATGTAAATGAACAGTCAGCACGGACTTACATGATAACTCAAAATATTTACTCACATAAAGATTAGACTTAGCCAAGGCATAAAATTAGCATTAGCAATTCACATATATAGAAGCGAAAAGCACTTTGTTTGGAAAGCGGGGCTGATCTTCCCAGTGACTGATCTGGTGAGGGTATAAGTCTGGGCTACAATGAGGCAGATGGCCGCTAACAATGTACAGATTAGCCTTGCCCTGCCTGGCACTCAGATGTCGAAGTAACCCGAAATCTTTTCAAATCCCTCCTTTCATTTCTGAAGCATAACAAATGAATGGAAACACTATTAACAGGCATCTTTGTTCAGGTAAAGGCTCTGAGAACAACAGGGGAAAATTTATTGCCTAGACAACAAACTGCTTGCCCCTACCTGCTGTGATCTCAGAATGGCGGCATCGATCTCCTCCACCTTCTGAGTGATGGTGTCGCTCACTAATCGGTAGCGGTCATTGTCCTCGGCCACCATTTTTTCAAGTCCTTCCCTCGCCCTCCATGGTACCAGCTCCAGTAAAGCACTGCTCACTTCATTAAGGGAGTCCAATAAGGCTTTGCTGTTCTTAGCTTCCTGTTTCAGTTCCTGAAAACAGAATTCAGAAAAGATACAAATCTGTGGGTAATGCTTGAGAGTTGGAAAGGGTCTTCCTTTAACTGTCCTCGGGGCTCAAGTCCTTTGCAGGCCAATTAGGCCAGGCAGTGGTCCCTGAGTTTCAGTTAACTTCTAGAAACCTTTGCTATTTAGAGCTATTTTGTAAAAAGGAAAGTGTTTCCTGAGGAGTTCCAAAGAACAATTCGTTTGTCAACATGGCAAAGATTTTATCTTTGAACTTTAATATAAATGTTTAAAATTTGGGAAACGAAACCAAGCAACTTAACATGCATTACTCTTTGCTTTCTGGTAACCTCTAAGTCATTAGGTCCCAGAAAAATAAAATAAAGAGTAAAGTCCAAGCCAGAACTCAGTGACCCTCAAAATGAGAACACACTGGCTTTAAATCATCCCTGTTGAATCATTATAGGCTCAGTGAGCCTGACCTCCCCAACTCCCTTTCACCCACATGCGATCATACTTCAGGGATGATAAAAACAGAGGCTATCTCTGAAAAGAAAATCAGCATGACAGAATACTACTTCTGCAATAAAGTAGAAAAGCTACCTCATGCTATCTTAAATAAATGCTGTTATTCTAAGCAAATCCTGTGTATCTCTGAAACAATGATTTTCTTTTTTGTTCTTTCTGTTTTCATCATTCTGTCCCTTGTGTAATAAACTACACTCCCAACCATAAGACTGGAAACAAATTATAAATGCAAGGCTTTCTTTCATCTCTGGGCTCTTCAAAGTTTTACACGATTGGTCTGCTGCCAATTTCTATTGGGTCCCCACCCGTCAAGGCTTCCTTCAGCATATTAGTAATGACACGAGACTATCACCCTAAAAGATAAAACGGATCCCAAATGCATAAATCAGAGCCTACTTTTTGTCTCGCTTGGGCTTGGCTTGCTGCTTCTCCTGTCAGAACCTGAGTTTCATACGAAAGTAATTCCACCTCCACTTTGTCCAGCCAGGTGCACAGCTCTTCACGCGTGGAGTGCAGGCGCCTGGCAAGCTGCAGGGCCTGGTCCAGGGTCTTGGCTACATCCGTGCTCAATTTAGTAATGTCTTTGTACCTTGCTTTAATGGCTTCCAATTTATCTTGAATGATTAAAACTTCATCACCTAAAATTTCAAAGGCATGGTGTTATATCTCGAGAAAGGAAAGGAATGAAAAGGGAGAAGGAGGGTTTCTTCAGATAGTATCGTACACCGGTGAGATTTTCTGAGGGGGAGGGGTGAGACACTTTTCCAAAGATGATCTGACGCAAGAGAAGTCTTTTTCTAGGTTTTAATCCTTCCCGGGATTTCTGGTGAATCTAAACAGCTCTGAAAATGCCAATGTAAAACCAGAAAGGGCTACGGTGCCTTCAGTTCTATGAAAGCACTACCTTTGCAACTAACCATATGGTGTTTTCAGACTTCATGCACGGGAGCTCAAAACTGCTTGGGTTCCAATACTGACTGTGCGGCTTGTTACCATGCACAAGATCCTTAACCTCTCTGTGCTCTTGGTCACTCATCCTTACACAGGGATAACAGAATCTACCTCATAAGGCTGTGACAAAAATTCAACAAGTTTATCTTTGCAAAGCGTTTAGACCAGTGCCTGGCATATGTGTACGTATGCGTGTGCATCTGTGTGTACGTGGTACATATGAATGGGTTGTGCATGTATATATATTAAAAATAATAAACTCATCTGCACTACTCCAATAGGTCCTTGCTCACCTCTACCTCATTTTTGGACACACAGAGAAGTTGCGTCCTGGGCTTCAGAGTCATGGGTCAAGGTTCTAGATGCTCTATCGAACTCCTCCAACTCATAATGAATGTTACTTGCCCATAGGACAATACAGATGCTGAAATGGACACAGGTACAGTAAAACTTTCCTATGGCCACAGGAATTACTGAAACGAGTTAGTCTGTTTTCTTAGTGAGTGTAAGCATAGAGAAATGAGGTGTGTGTGTATAGCCGCAGAATGTGTCACTGAACGCAAACTAACTTAACATTTTAAAAACTGGTCTACAACCTGCGTACTCATGCAGAGCAACGGCCTCCCACAAGTGGAAAAGGAACGTAACTCCGCTGCGGGCTTCTCTGACCATGTCCTGCGCCACAGTGCTTTGTGCTATGAGTAATACACACAACTTCCATCAGGAACTAAAGTGAGATCATGAGAAAAAAAGTGAGCTCATATCCCAAAACCCCCTTGGATCAATCTTCAAAGCATTCTACAGAGTAAAGTCTTGGAGTGGCCTCAGAATTATAAAGGATTTTGTTTTTCCCTTACCCCTAAAATATTTAGAAAGCAATGCAGAAGTGCTAAGCGCACGATGATCTGAAAGATTCTCACCTGTTGTTTGTTTCAGCAGTTCTAAACCGTTTAGTAATGCCTGATCTACATTTTGTTTTCTGAGTAGGATGTCCTCTTGCAGAACCTAAGACACAGGTACGATTTTTATGTTGGGGGGAAAAATCACAATTAGCTTTGGTTAATCTTACAGAACTCTGTGTTTCATAGAGACTTAAGTCGACACCTCCCACTGTCAACTATTCATCCCTGTTCCCTTGCTTTCCCCTCCTCCTTAAAGCATCGTGGCCCATGCCTCATGTTCATCTACCCTAATTCACACACTCTCTCCTTTTCAGAAAATGGCATACATGAAGATATTGGACTACCAGTTAATTATGGGTCTTCATGTACGACAATAAAATAACAAAGGAAAAGGAGGAATCTGGCTCTTGGATAAATTCAGTCTCTTTTTAAAGTGACTCCATTAGAAGCAATCTATATACACAGGCAAAGTCTTTTTTGAGTATAGCAGTTCACTTAAATCATAAGAACATAAAATAATCCAGAAATGAGAAAGACTGAGAAAATAATGACAACTGAAATGAAAATAAAATAAAATAAAATAAAATAAAATAAAATAAAATAAAATAAAATAAAATAAAATAAAATGAAATGAAATGAATAAAAATACCCGAAGTTCAGACTGCTGCTTCCATAACCCCTCAGGGCTGTAATCCTGGACTGAGAGCCTGCTCAGTTTGTCATGCACTTCATTCAGCCAATTCATCAGCTCAACTTCATCTTCCCCAAAAATCTTAGCATTACATAAGGCCTGCTGGAGGAGTTCAGACCTGCTGTGACTTTTCTCTTGAATCTCAATGTACCACACTTGAGAGGAGTCTAGTTTATTTTGCACCATATCTTTATCCTCCCTGGAGCTCAAAACCTTTAAGGATTGGCCAATGCTAACAGCCTGATGTAAATGTTTATTGTGATTGATGATGTCATCTTCTAAGGCCTAAAATAAAGTTTAAGAAAAGAGAAACAAAAAGGATGGACAAATGCAAATGAAAACATAAATCGAACAAAAGAATGACATTTGAAATGGGCTTAGTTTACAATTATGCATAGCACAATAGTACATAACTCAAATTTATGACATAAAACCACAAAGGAAATGGGAAACTGAATCTTACTTATGTGCAATGGGTATCTTACTTTGTGCTGTGCAATTTGTTCCTCAAGTTTAGACGCTTGGGTTCCTATGGGCTCACAGTTCGCCAGCTTCTTTTCTATGGTTGTAAGCCACTCATTCAATGGTTCTAGGGTTTCATGAAATTGCTGTGCTACCACTGAGATACCTTCCAACTGACGATTCCTATAAATGTGCCAAGATAAAGGTCATTTAGGGATGAAGAATGTGTGAAATAGTCAACAAACCTCTTTACTCATGCTCCTGCGTTCTAAACATTTTTTGTGGAAAACAACTAAGATTAAAATTAAGATCTCTCACATTTAAAGGACATGTTAAAATAGTTGTTGTATTAAATAAAATTAAAGGTGAAGCACAGACCAACCCCACGTAGCTAGATCTCATGAAATCTTAAGAAATCTTGTTACAACACAGTAATAGCTATGTAATGATAATAATAGTAATGTTATACTAGCCATAGCAGCAATAATAATGATAATAATGACAAAAAAAACCCGACTCATTGAACACATATTCTGTGTCAAGTCTCTGTTCTAAGTGTTTTATATATTAACTAACTTTGGTCAGTTACTGTGACTTCCTTAATCAACTGGTCAAAACTGAATTCAAATTTTGAAGACCACCCTTAGCTTCCCCCACAGTGGAATGAATAGTGACTCCTACTGAAGTAGTGTGTCAGGTCTATTCACTCCCGCTCCAATCCCCGCCAAAAAGAAAGTACAGTGTCAGATATATTTCCCAAATATTTATGGATTCAAATATCATGAAAGAGGATTTCTTCAGACTTTTACTTATTTGAATACACTTTTATATAGTTTGAAATGCTTTTAGAAGACACATTAGTTCTTCAGTTAAAATGGTACCACGTAAGTGAGAATCTACCTTCCCCCCATCCTCAGTTTTCACCTAGGGCAAGATATTGTGCTGGTCTCTATACAGAGTACCTGACTCGGTGCCAGATACTGGGGCCAAGAGTTGTTGTTGTAACTTTTTATCATGTTAAATTCTTAGGGAATTGCATGATTTAAGAAATTCGCTTTCTATGGAAACCAAAAGAATCCTAGAAAATTGGCACATGCTACTGAATATAATTTCTGTATATATCATAAACTACACGTTTATATATCTCTTAAAACTTTCAGATGAAACATATTTGATCTTTAAAAAAATGAATACAATTATTATTTTTGACTTCTGAATTATTACTATAATTCTTTTTTTCCATTTTTTTAAAATTTTATTTTAGAAAGAGAGCACACGCATGTAAGTAGGAGAGAGGCGCAGAGAGAGAGAGAGAGAGAGAGAGAGAGAGAGAGAGAGAGAATCTCAAGCAGGCTCCACGCTCAGCATAGAGCCCGATGTGGGGCTTGATCCCACAACCCTGGGATCATGACCTGAGCTGAAATCAAGAGTTGGACGTTCAACCAACTCAGCTACTCAGATGCTCCAGATTCTTTTTTTCTAAATTCAAATATCCAATCATCTAGAATCAGTGAAAATAAACTATTTTGTCACTAAGTTTAGTTTACTGTGATGCAAACTGTGAGTAACTTTATTAGTCAGCATATAAACCCTAATATGACCACTATCCTTCTATTTAATACCACTGTGAGGAAGGGTTAGGCAAAGAAAGCCATTATGGTAGTAAAGCAGGGATCTAGACACTTATTTTTTAAAAGTACTGAGAGTATCTCCGATGGCAGCCAAGGTTTAATGTCCTGGTAATTACACAAATGGAATAATCTCCTAGAACAAGACTAAAGGACATGAAGCTTTTAGGCTCCTTAGGAGCATCTCATTCTATGGTCCTACAACCATAATTAATTCTACTCCAGTATTCAAGATTAGACAAATCCTTTTCTCGTCACCATCGTAGTTCCAAAGAAGGTAGCAATTTATGGAGATAGTCATTCTGTTCAGTGGTTCATCTATTTTCAACCCAACCAGTCTATGTGGCTATGGTTCCACTCCAGTGTGGCTACTACTCAACACCGGTCAATGTGATCCCAACGTGGAGAATGAAAAACTGTAATTCAGAAACATGCTGAGTGCAAAAGTCCAGCAGGCCATGCTCCAGATCCCTTAGCCTTCATGAACATGACGGCCTCCTCCTACCTACTTCGTTTCCTAGCTAACTCCTACTCCTCTAAAGCATAGCTTAGCTGTCACTTCTCTGCCCCGAGACTGGTTTCCTCCTATTACATGCTTCCATAGCACCCTCTATTTTTGCCCTGAAACGTCACATTTGCCATTACTTTCCAATGGTTCTAAAACACAAGGTTAGACTGTACCCTGAGGACAGAAATGATCTGTCAAGCTCACCTCTAAAGCCCAGGCCTAGCTCCGTGCCTGATGCACAGTGGGCAGGCAGTAACTGTGTAATTAATAAATAAATGAATTACTCCTGAGCGAATTATCTTTCTAAAACCAAGAGCTGAAATATATCCGGTGACTACCAGACTTTACCGGGGGGGAGGGAAGAGAGTGGCACCGCAGCCCTTGCTACCTGTTCACATACACGATAAACATAGGAAAATGACAGTTTGAAGAAAAGCATTATCAAAATGCAAAAATATCAGCGATGAAAGACTTTGCTACTCCTTCAAAAGACCAGAAGTATGTAAGTTACCGTGTTTCAGCTTTATTAAGCAATGCCTCCCATCTACTGTCCAAGAGACTCAGCTGCTTCAAAATCTTCACTTTGTCTGCAGGTTCTGCTGTTGTGGCAATTTTTTCTCCTTCGCGTTTGATTACCTCCACAGTTGACTTGCGGTCATCCAGCAATCTTTGGAGAAGCTTGACACAGAACATTAAATACCGGAAGCAAAAGGGGGGGAGGAGGGACAAAGGAATAATCGTGTTAATGTCATGGAAAACACAGTCTAAGTACTTTTGATATGTGACAAAAAATATACATTCTGTATAGATTCACGTAAAAAGAAGTAGGATTTTAAAAATAACTCATTTTGTTTAGTGATTCACTACGATCATGTCAGACACTGTGACGGGGGCTTTTCATAGCAGATAAAACTAAGATCGGTTAGACCGACGAGCCACTCACTATTAATTTTTAATATAAAATAATGGGGTAGAGGTGCTGCTTCAGGATAAGGCCCCTGAACAATAAGTGTAAAATCCCCATTATTGTAATGAAATGGGAATACCCTAAACCTTCAACAATCACCTGTCCTTTTGAGACAAGTAAGATTATTATAAATCATCACTGTTTGCAAAACCTCTCCCCATGTTAAACAAACCATTATAGAGAGGGAAGCTGAGACTCCCAACTTCACAAGCTAGTGAGGCTAAATCTAGAGACTCCTGCCTTCCTTTACTAGGTGGGACTGGCTCCTAAAATCCTTCATTAGGATGGAAACTAAAATAAGAGGCTTTAAGTATCATGTCCAAAATGAACAGAGAACGGAACAACTCAGCAATCCCCAAAGCTGGTAAAATAAGACTAGTATTTCAGAATTTAGCAGCAGAAAAAAAAATTCCATTTAATTTTAAGTAAATATTTCAGAAAACTCAGAATGGAATGTTCAAAAGACGTAGCCAGAACCCAGGATTACTCTGCTCTCATCTAATCAAAACAATTATTTCACGAGCGAGTGGTATGCACAGGCACTGGTCAACAGCAGTGAGGAAGTCGCAGGTATGTAAAGACTTCAGGGATTCCTTATTCTGACCCTGACAGATAGTTGAGGATTAAAGAAATGTACAGCTACCTAGAGGTAACAAGCAAAGACAGCACCCTCTCACTTTCATTTGGAGACCACCAAATCAGGTGGTCAGAGGAACCAACATGTTTAAAAAGAAGGAGAAGAAATGCAAACTCTCTTGACTCAGGCTAAAGTCATTAGAAAATGCACAGACCACAGGTGATTGAGGCAGTAAAGAGAACACATTAAGTGGATTACTTCTGATAAACTTTAACAGCAAAGCCTCTAGCAATTAAGAAAGCAAAATCAACAAACAGGTCTTGTTGGCTAAACATAGTTCGTTAACTTTGGGAAAATAACAAAGGTTTAAATTAAATAGGGAATGGTAGCAATTATATTATTATATATAATATTATACATTCTTATTTATTACATACTTATTCTTTATTAATCTATTACATATTATGTATTCTATATTATCTAAAAATCATTTTCTATAATTATGTTGTTTCTTTAATCCTTATCTCCAAATCTAATAGGTTAATACTAGAGTCTTCAAAGAATTTTTAGAAATAGTACTGAATGTCAAAACTAAATTAAGCCGCTTAATCCATTCCTTTCCTCTTAAGATTCCACACAGGAAAAACCTCACCAAGGTGCTGTGTGCTAGGTCCCTCCCATGTGCCATTTCAAGTCATGGCTGACAAATTAGTACTGAAAATGTCACTAAATGCTTCCTAACTGACCATCACCATCTGGAGCACAAAATGTTTTTTATATGTTATCATCCCTTTAACAAGTGTGTCTTTCTTTCCAACTTGATCTTGTGTTAGTAGTGTCAAAAGACACAACACATATCTTAGCGTATACGAACCAACTACTTGCTTCTTTAGTACAGGCTGAGCCACAAGAAACTGCCTGTATTTCACGCATAAAAAGGAGTGAGATATACAGGGTTCTCATTATGGAATGAGTAAGTCACAGAGATAAAAGGCACAGCATAGGGAATATAGTCAATGGCACTGGAACAGCACTGTCTGCTGATAGGCAGTACCTACACTGTGGGGGAACACAGCATAAAATATAAACTGGCTGAATCACCCTGTATTCTACACTTGTAACTACTGTTACCCTGCGTGTCAACTATACTTTTAAAAAAAAAAAAAAGAATTTCATACAGATCACTCTGCTATATAAGGAAATGATGACATTTCTGTCCAAGTTACCTTTTCAGTGAGCGAAATCTTCCTTGACTCCTCTATTTGAAAGTGCATACATACGCACCCCAACCCTACTCCAGCACTTCCTATCCATCCTTTCTTGGTCACTTCCTGATTCTCATCTCCCATCCTTGCTTTATTTATCACTTGCTAACTTATCACAATGTACTTACTTTGTTTACTGTCTCTCCCTCTTCCTCCCTGTGCACTAAACCTTAAACTCAATGAGGAACTTGCATCTTTTCTATTCAGTGATATTCTATTTAGACCTGAAACAATGTCTGAATCCTGGCAGATGTTCAGTATGTATTTGCTGAATGCCTAAAAAATAGTATCTAGAGCATCAACAACCAGGCAACTTAATATCCTACAATACAAAAGGAGTCCCGAGGAATATTTTTACTCTCATCGCTATGATTTGACACAAAACACAATACAAAAGCATCACGAACTCACCTTTTGCTCTTGTATCTGGGCCTTCACCACTTTGAACTCAGCGGATGGGGGCTTCTGGTTGGCCACGAGCTCCTCGGTGTCCGCCATCCAGCTGAGCAGGGACTCCAGGGCATCCTGGAAGCGGCCGCAGTGCAGCAGCGCCTCCTGCAGCTGGGCCGCGCGTTGAGCTACCTGCAGAGTTCCCGTCGTGACACCTTATTTACCGCTTTCCTAGAAAATGCAGTTTGCCCACCAGCCACCACTTTTCATGCTCGTCTTCCCATCTGGTCACAAATTTTCTTTTCTGGGGCATCTGGGTAACTTGGTCAGTTAAGCCTCCGACTCTTGATTTCAAGTCAGGTCATGATCTCACAGTCCACAGGTTCGAGCCCCACAGTAGGCTCTGCACTGACAGTTCTGTCTCCCTCTCTCACCGCCTCTCCCTCTCTTTCTTTCTCAAAAGAATACATAAATAAACATAAAAAATGTTTTTTCATTTCCTTTTCACTTGAAATGTGCCCAAAGCATTGACAGTGGGCAGGACGCGGTGGTGGAAAGGAGTCAAAGTTTAGCAAGTAAGCCGGGAAGAAAAGGTGACCATCCCGAAGAGTAATGTAAAAGACAGAATCTTTGAGATTTTGGAAATACCCAATACATTTACGATTAGCAATGGATAATTCAAATATTTTAAGGTTACTGAAAGAAACAATGCCTTAGTCATTTTTACCATTATCCTTTGGCTTCATATTTTATTTCCCACTGATGAATATTTTAAGAGACTACCTTAAAAAAAAAAAAACTTCTAGTAGAGAGAAACGGATTTATATTTTGCTAGGAAAAATGCCTGTGAAGTATCCAGTTAAATTCTGCTAGCTCCAAGTCCTACAGGCCTTCTGGACAAACCAGGGCCTTGTATTCTAGTAAACAGAGCCTCTGTGTCCTACATAGAGATATCCTATCACCCTTCTCACAGATCTTTTCCTTCAGGACTGAAAAAGTAGTTGGCAAGATGCTTTAAGCACTATGGAATATATTTGCACCTGACACTACATTCCAATTGTGTTTGAAGAGCACTACAACACAAATCAGGCTTTAAAGAATGATAAATGTGGTTCAGAGATCTGGGCACAATTGCGTAAGATCTCAAAGCAGAGAAAACTACAAGAACAAAAACCATCTCCCCCAGATAAGCACGGCCGCCCCCTAACAATGTCCTGATAATTTACATCATGCAAAGGGATGCCATTGTGTTCCAGAATGATCTTCTTAAGATACCAGAGCATTATTTTTCCAGTGTTTTGCCTCATGGGCATTTAGAAAAAAGTGGGATCTACATCTTATAAATGAAATACCATTTAGAGTTAATAGTCTATAGTGAGAGTGGTAAACCCTTAGTCCAGGACCGACAGACAGACACAGTGACTTTCGCTTGCACAGTGTCACCTATCATACAGTGTAAAATTAGTTGCTGATATTTGAAAATTCAGTTTCACAGAAAAAAATGAGATTTCCAGGTTCCTTTGAAAGTAAGCAAACCATTTGGCAACAGTGAACATAGATCCCTACATGGAATGATTTGCTGGAGCTAAATACCGGCTGTACCTTTGAAGATGTGTGTGCTCGCTCAACACAAGGTCATGAATCACGGGCCACCTGCCATCACACTGGCACTACTGTGCCTCTATCAAAGTCAAGATAATGGCAGGGAGAGGTCCTATGTCACCCAGCTTGCTTCTTTCATTTATGCTGCCCGCTGAACCCTCGCAGGCATCCGAGTTTGGGCTGCCGAGTTTATAGCAGTGTAAAAAAGTAGGCATGTTTAGGAAAGTGTAGCTACTATAAATATGATTAGTCGCAACAATGCTAGAGAATAATAATCAACAGAAACGACAACGAAGGGAAAGAAGAAATTACCTTCTTATTGAGAGTCTTCCACCGTGCATTGACTTCTTCCAGGTCATGCTCCAGACCCTGGGTGCTGGTGCTTTTAGCAGCACTCTGAATGAGGCCCTGACCTAACCAGTTTACATCCTGCTGTTTAACCTGCAAAGGTTCAATCTCTTCTTTTTGGAATACCTGCAGTTGGAAGAGCAATAATTTATATAAGTTATCTTATCTAACAACCACCAAATAGAAAACATCTGTTCAATTATCAGATATCGGTTATTAGAGTTAAAAAGAATTTTTGTTGTCTATTCATATGTGACAGCTACCTTATGAATAACAGTAAGAAACTAAACTCAATATAAATTTTTAATATTATCAAAACCACTCAGGAATTTTAAATGATACTCTAAGTACCTTTAATCGGAATTTCTATAAAACCAAGAAAAGAGTCTGTGTCCTCTCTCTACTGCTTCATTAGCATAAACTAGATATTTTCTATCATTCCAATATAACTCTAGTAAAAAAGGTATGGAAATGCAAAGGAGCGAAATGATAAGATGGGCCCCGATCAGACTTCCTGGGCCTGGACCTTTACAAGCTCCTCTAAGGCTACCTGCTGCTGGCTGACAACTGAAGTGTGAGACTCAAACTGGAAAAGAAGATAACGGACAAGACGATGAGGAGAGCCGAGAGGCCAATCTATAGCTTGCCGGAGGGACCCAAATACAGATGTAGGAAAAGAAAAGATTTAGGCAGGCACAGCAATAGAATGAATGGATCCTTACCCATCCAGCCCCCTCAGTGCCTATGGAGATGCCAAAGGATTTGCAAGAGCACAGAGACCTCGCCCCTCAGACGTGCTCACACATGTGGCCAGAACAACTCCGGTGACTCTGTGATCACTGCCTGCACTGCTGGCCATTTTCCCGCCCTCTCCCTCTGACTCTCTTACAGTCCTCCGGTGCCCGAACCTGGCAAAAAATCCTACACATTAGAGTAAAATGCAAGTCCCATGAAAGCAGAAATTTCTGTCTTCCTTATAGTCGTTCTATGTCCTGGACCTGCAGTACCCAGCATGTAATATGTACCCAATAATTATTTGCCGAATGAGTATCCGTATTGAAATATATTTACATCTCGGGGTGGATGACATTAGCCCCACAAAAGATAATACTGCTAATATATCAGCTCTTTCATTGACATACAAATGTTTAAAATATAGGGCTTAAGGGATTCCGTAAAGAAAAAGAGATTAATTTAACTAAGGAAAGGAAGTTTCAGCCAGATACTAAGGCAAGACTGAGTTTGGGGTTTGAGTCACTATACTACAGGGCACCATATAATACACCAATAGTCCAAGTCAATGAACGGTTACCAGAATATATGGAAACATTAAAAAGGCAAATAACAAAATAATACTTAAGAAAAAATTACATAGTATGGAAAATAATTTTACACAGTATGGAAAATAATGGAGAGGCTACAAGAAGAACTCTCTAGACTCTGGCCTAAAGCATGGCACACAAGATAGTCCTGTGCTATTGCATGTATGAGTACATTTAGGAATAGCAAACAAATAAATGATCATTTCCCTTAGAAGTCTCCTCTCTGCTAAAAGTCCAAATTTCTTCTTGTATATAAAATCCTTATAGACAATTTTCATGCTGCTAATTGTTTGTATATAGCAGTGCTGAATATAAAAAGTCAATTACACATAACCAAAGAAATAAGAACTCCTCAAATCACAGAGAAAAAAAAAAAAGCTTTCATAATGTTGTGGCAAGGTGGTAAAAACAGAATTTGGTACTGAGATTCTACTTCTTTTCTATACCACTTTCTAAGTTAACTACTTCTAGGGACTAATAGCTCTGGATGTGTTTTACTACTTACAAAAAAAGAAGGAGGGGGTGGAGTAAGAAAGCTGCTACATTATTATTCCAGGAATTTGTCTGGTATATAAGGATTCAGGGAAAAGTTCTACATTTCCTCTCAGATACTGCTCAGGACCAAAAAAACCCACAATAAACAAAAAACCTAAGATAACGTTCTAGTAAACTGCCTTAACCTCTGATCTTGGTTTTAAAGAAATCAGTTTTAGGGCTGCATATTAGAGTAGGTCTGGGTGAGTCTGTCATAATTTTCTAATGTGCTACAAAAAATAACCTGAGGGCTAAAGAAGAGAACTACTAAAGAGTCTATATATTCCTAAGAGCTTAATTACTTCCTACAAATAGACTACAAAATCCCTTACATAAAAAAAAAAGTACTTTTAAGCTTTTCAACTAGTACGTCATCTCACGCAAGCTCGAGGAAAAGGTAACGCTGACTACAGCAATTATCTCAAAGGCTGGGAAGAGAAACGTTTCTGACACTGTCCAAATTCCTTATCTCTCAGTGGTAACAAATACCTAAGAAGAGGGACTTTCCCCCTAATCTAACCCGTAAGTACACAAACAAGAAGCTTAAAATAAAATAAAATTACCTCTGAGGCAAAGTTTACCAGAAGAGCTTCATAAAAATACCAAAATAGCTGAACTTCAATCTGAGTGGGAAGAAAAAAATTACAGGCTTGACAAACAGCCTCTACTTATGACAAGGCTGCACCCTTTACTTTCTTACCTCATTCACCACTCAAAAAAAGTTAGGAGCCGTAATGACTGCAAAATACAGCACAGCTTCTCTACTTCCACGGCCAGAGCTACCGAGAGAAGATTCTCAGCACGTTTTAAATGTCCTTAATTTGAGTACACTACTTCACAGACCACAACAAGAAAATACTGTGTGTTTGTACCTTCGTGACTAGGCCAGCTCCACCTTAATAAATCCAACAGAACTACCCTTAAACGGCAGGGTCTCAAACCACAATTGGTGTAAAAGAGTCATGTTCACAGAAATTCACAGAGGAAGCACTCTAAATGCAGGGAAACAGCCTAGCACCTGCACAAGCAACAGTAGGAGTCTGACAGCTGGGAATAATCATTCTAAAAACAAATGGTCCCTAATTAAGCTGTTACAATGATCAACTTATCAATACCTGGCATCTTGGGGGGCAGTAGGCAAGTTCCCAAAATAAAAGACTGGATTTGATCATTATTATAGAAACACTCGTGACCACTTTAAAAACAAGCCACCAACTACCAGCACTGCAGAGTCTCACGTACCCCGTGAATTACCTGAGCTGACTGAAAGCCATTACAGACTGTGTCCAATATTCCTGCCTGGGCCCTTGCTTTTCTGGGAGCTGGCTGCCTTCTTACTGGTATGAATTTCGGGGAACACTTCACATGGACCACCTCCATCTCCTGGGCAGAAAGGGGCGCCTCCGCGTCCTCTTTAGATGTGACGTTGGATCCTTCCAAATCGCCTGGCGTCAACTGAGTCACGTTTACTAAACTCGTGCTACCACAATCTGCATCATTTCCCTCCACATCTGTGAGAGAGAGATGTAAATCCTCAGAGGAATCTTCCAGAAATTCCCTACTTTGTGCTGCGATTTGGTATTCTCCTGATCCACAGGTGTTCCTGTCTTCTCCAGTGTTAGAAACACACGGGCTTTCTCCATCTCCTGACACAATCACCGGACCGCAGTTCACAGTGCTCTCGTTCTGCAGACAGCAGTTTTCACTATGGCTTTCCCTTTGACCATTTGCACCTTTTGTTTCCTCTAATGGAGGAACATCATGCAAAACCATTTTGAAATTTTCATTAGGGTAGGCACTTCTACATGAAAGCAATGGGATTTTCTGCTCACTAATGGAATAAACAGAAAAAAATGGCCGGTATTGCTCTGCCATATGAATATCTTCAGCAGAAGATAAGCTTCTCATTCGTGACTGGTCTCCGGTTAAAATGCCCTGTTTTTCTTCCCTCTCTGCTGGAGGGCTACATAAACCAGAGTCATCCTCCTCCGACGTTAGAGAATTCGTACCCCATCTGCACTTGCTGGCCTTGGGAACAGCATCTGACAGATCAGTAGGTTCAACAAAAGAGCTTTCACTTTTGTTTGCATAATCCATAAAATTGGCTGGGACAAACATTCGCCATGACCGTCTATGTTCTTTCTTTTCTGCATGGGATTTGGCTTTGGGTAATCCGGTGGTTCGAATGATATCGCTATTTAGTTTGAGCGCATCAAAGATCATCTTTTCATCTAGTTTGTTAGCTTCACGACCTCTCAGCTCAAACACACTGGAAGAAGCAAGGGCACCGTTAGAGCATAGAGAACTAACATCCAGTGTTCTGTGACTGTAGGGTAAAGTCCGATCTGTAAAATGCCTGGAAGAGAGGCTACCCTTTGAACCAGAGTCTATCTGTTCATTCAGTCTAACAGTATCATAGATGGACCGCTGTGGGACATAACAGTCTTCGATATTTAGGTCCTCCTCTTCTTCACCTTTCCCTACACATGGAGGATTCTGACGTAAACAGTCCGGTCTGCTGAGTGGCTTCCCCATTTTGTAGACAGTTAGAACAAATATTGCAGCTCTTGACACAGAAAATAAGAAATAAGGTAAAGCATCTTGCAAAAAAGTATACTTCTGGACAAAACTACGAAGTGTCGTCAGCATGAAGACACACGCTCAAACAATATAGATCGTGATATATGAGGTGTTTAAGGTCATCATCAGTGCATCAGTCTTAAATGAAACTATCCTTTTACCTGGTTGTTTTTAAAACGATTCTAAAAAAATAAAGTGCATTGAGAACACAGAACAGAAATCTCCTTTCTCCCCCTTCCTCGGTCCCCCCCAAGTTCCCTTACACACACCCAAAACACAGAAACACACACACACACACAGACACACAGTTAACAGTGGCTCAAACACTCAAAACATTCCACTGTCAGTCCATTTCCCTTTTTAGTCTAATTTTGCTTCTGAGATTTCCAGGTTACAATTTCCAAATGAGCAAGCATTTTAACAGGCTGAATGTTAATATCGGCAGAACTCTGGTTAACTGTAATCCACTTAAAGAAGGCTTGAAAAACTCCATCTCCTTTATAAATAAACCATGCTTCAGAAACTTAAAAGACAAACAGAGGGACCATGTATCGTTCAGGTCAAGGCACAAAAATAAATCCTCAGAGAAAAATAAGTTGTCAAATGCTGTTAAGAAAGTTAAAATTTTCTTTTACTTTTTTTGGGTGTAGCTATAAATAATCTTGATTCAAAAGGCAGTTTTTCTTCCCATATTAAGCTTCTTCGAGGCTACCCAAAGGAAAAAAAAAAAAATAGACTTTTGGACAGCCAAACCTGGACAATCCAGCAACCGTTTAAAGTAAACAGTCAGAAAGCATGGTGTGCTATAAACTTCCCGTTTAAAATAATACTACTAATAAAAAAAGGCATTTCCAAAGAGTCTTATCTGATCTTCCTTAAGGCTTATTCCACCTGAGGAAACTGCAGCAAAGAAGAGCTCCGGGTTTCCTCTAAGGCACAAGCAGCGTAATTCACATTCAGCTGAAAACCGAGACTACTCTAACCTTTGAAACTGACCAATTGTGGCCGCGGTTTGGCTTTCATTTTAGCTACAGCTGTAGAGAGGCAGAGGCAGAGGCAGAGGTGGCCGGTGGAGGAGGCAAGAAAGGAACTCCAGCAGGGACGTCCTGCGCGGTCCCCAGCTCCTCAGGGCAGTACGATCCCCGGCAGGCATCCTCCCGAGCCAGGGAGCTTCCAGCAACGCCCTCTCTCTTCAAGCAACAGCTGCTACGTCCCTTCGCCGAGCAGAGCTCCGGGCATGCAGCTCGCTCTCTCTTCGCTGCTACGCCCTCCCGCGACTTAACTTCGCCGTCATCTTTTCTTTGACTCCTGGACTCCTCTCGGGAGCCTGCTGGCTGTTTCAGGGGGAGGTACCTAGAGGCCGAGCGGCCGCAATGCAATAGCTCGGTGGTGACATCAGCGCACATCAGACCCAGTCATGGAGCTGGGGAGAGGGGCGGCTCGGGTTCAAAGATCGCCGAAATCCCACCAACTACGGAGTTCAACATGGAGAGAGATCCCAAAGGCTTGCAGAGGCGGAACCTGACACCAGGGGCTCCCCGGAGGTATCCTTTCGTCAAGGCCGGTCGCCGCGCTCATTTGAATATGAAATAGCAGGGGTAGAAAGGGCTACACAGGCCCCCAGCTTTCAGTTGAAACCACACCCTCATACGCTGCAGTTGCAGACTGTTTAAATAGTATTTGCGATGCAAAGTGCTGATCACTTTGGGTCCAATGTTGAGTCATTCCTTTTTAAAGCCCAAGTTCAAGTCTAACTGTTCTCCAGAGTAAATTATTCCTGTGAGCACAGCCCTGAGCACCGCTGACATGAATATCAGTAGTTACTAATAACCCTACGTGGTCCCCTGGAGCTTAATGCAAGGCCCAGGCAAAGATCAAGGGCAGTCAGTGACTCAGGGTATTTAATAAACAAAATCACTTCCACAGATTGTTATCTATTGAACACTCTTTAAAAACACTGAAAATAAATTCAGCAAGGCAAACCTTAACCTCTGTGAGAAAAATTAATAGTTTTATTGAAATAAAATAAAATCTATTCTTTATTTTACAAAATAAACACTACTGGAGAAGCAGATAGAGTTACAAAATAAAGGTAGATTGTTTTTTCTCAGTCTCACAAAATAATAATCATTTGAACATAGTGATGCGGCAGGGAACTTTTACACTTTTAATGATAACAAAATCATTATTATTCCAAATATGAAATATTATTATGCCAAAATTATTTTTTATAAACTTAAGTATTAAATCTTGAAAAAAATTCTATCTACAACTGGAACTCTATATGTAATAACACCCATTCAACAATTCCTTGATGCAATTCAGTATGTGGCCATTATTAAGTTGGGAAAAGAAAAAAATATATACATATATAGTCATCTATAAAGAAAACTATGTATAGAAACACCTATCAATATCACAGTATCAATGCCCATTTTTTGTAGTCAAGAAGAGAAATATTTCAACAAGCACTTGATCCTACTGTACTTAAGCACAGAGGCTATTCTGAGATGCTAATAAGATTTTTTTAAAAGTGCATAGTTTCCTTGTTTCAACAGTGGATTGATTGGGCATGAGGATGAGAATCAGGAGAAACCACGGGTTTTGTTCCCAACCGTCACTGTACTGACACGTAAGACTAGAAAGCTGCATATCCATAGCAATAATAACATTAAAGTTTCCATGAAAGGTGGATGAGTACCTTTCCCTAAACATTCTGAGATCCTCACAGAACTTTTCCCGAGAATGGCCCTAAATCACCTTAAACTCTAATGTTGGATTAAGAGCACAATATTATTTTGGCTTTACATAAAGCTACGAAGAGCAACATGTAACCTTCAGAGTTGAGATGGATCGTGTATTTTTTATTACATTTTAAAACTACATATGTAATTCGTTACAAGTGCAAGCATTCATCAAAAAGTGCTCACTATCTACCAAACACCACAGTAAACACTGGCACAACACTGGTGCACAGAGATGCGGCACCCCTGTCCTTACACACCTTACGGTACAGTGGAGAAATTGGATGGGAAAATGGGCACAGTATACATTTCAGAAGTAAGGAGTGCTATGGAAAAACGCCCTTTGGTGATTATGTTTAAGTACATGCCATTTATTTAATAACAGAATTCTTATTTTATTAAACTAATTTCAACTAATCCTACAAATGATGAGCCTAATAATTCTGATTCAAGTTAAAATTTTAACTATATAATAAAAATATTATATTGGTATTTATGACAAGTATATAGATACATATGTGTGTTTATAAAGATAGAGATTATATAGATATATCTTTGTTACTTAAAATCACATTCCAAAGATGTATCTGGATAACTAAAGAACTCTTACATTTAGAGCAAAACTAGACTGGCTTATCTCTTCCTCTCTGATTTATACAGCTACTTTAAATGTTAAAGTCTCTGATATTAAGAAAATTAAGATATATTAAACTGTTAAATATGAATCATTGTATCTAGTCTCTCACATTTTCATAAGAGAGAAATATACAATGAATAAAATGAGCCGGTTTTCTGAAAAATAGTCAACACTATCATTTCATACCCATAGAAGTCATGTTAAATGTCCCCCAAATGTGACTTTACTTACTTTCTGTTGCCTACCAGATGTGATCTAGCTACAGTAACTTTAAGGGCAGATGATTTTGAAAAAGCACTCAAATTCCAACTGCAAAATAAGCAAAGTAGTACCACTTTTTCATTTTATTTTCCTAAAGTTAAATTAAGTCTTTGAAAAGTGTAAGTACTGAAAAATCTTACCATTAAGTGCAACAAATCTATTTCATAGAAAAGCTAAAGGCTAATTTTATCAGCTGAAACATGGAGCTTTTAGAGCTGAAAGACTGGCAATATTAAGAAATTCAATGTGCAGTAAGTGGAAAACGTGTGAGTAAATGCAATATTATCCATGAAAACTGACAAAAGTATTTTCCTGCCCAAAAGCTAGCTTCTGAAATCTGGATCAGAAAGCAAACAAGAAACACGTGGTTTGTTGGGTTTTTGTTTGTTTTGTTTTTTGTTTTTTGCCACGATACAAAAAATAAGCTTAGGGACAACAATTTCTGTTCTTTCTCAAACAGATACACCATTAGATAATGAAAAATGAAAGAATCCCATGTTTTTAGTTTTTAAACTAACAAACTTCTTCACATAAATGACTAAAGGATGTTTGAGGATATTTACCAGATGGATATGCAACAGCTCTTTACTTCAGTGGAAATAGTTTATATTTAAAATAAAGTAGGATATGCAAATCGCACCACAAAGGAAACAACTTTAGAAACACTTAACAGATTTACTGTCTGATCTTGACAGGAATTCATTTTGATGTGAATGTCAGCTAATAGCTTTAATAGGGACTTGCTATTTTTCCTGTTGAGTTATGAAAATATGGTTTTTTCCTCTATCTTTAATAACGGTTTTCAGAGGACAGTAGATAAAAAAATTCTACCTAACATAAAATGATTCTATATGTAACATTAATTAAAATATATGCATATGTGCACTATAACTTCTAAAAGGTAAAGTTTTTTTAAAAGCCATCCAGTAAGCAGAAACCAAAGCACCTGCTAACGATCCCATTCAACTTCCTTCAGAAAGCCAAAAACCACACAAAACCTGAAAACATTTTTCATACTAAAACACTACCAAAGAAATAAAGTAGTGTTGAAATTAAAGCAGCTAAAGGCAAGTGAGGAACGGGCTATGTGAGCACAGAGATTTTCTCAGGGTATCCTGGTTTCTGGACAGCTCCACAAGCTCTTCCCTCAACTTCCATTCGCAAGCTTTTACCTCTCCGAGACATAGTTTTATGAATGATTGTGGACCTAGGCAATCATTTATAAAACATTTACAGGTCAATTTTTATGAACAAGAAACCAATGTATAATTTTATAATGACAAAGCAAATTCTCTCTCACACACACATAGACACACCTGCACCTTTAAGCAACTCTCCACATTAATAAATCAGGTAGATCACCTTCTATCTAAGGAACGCCTATGATAATGACAGTAGATGCTACAGTTTGGTGCTCTTGGGGGATCACTTTAAAATGGTAATATAGGTTTATCCCGTCAACATCAAGACAACCAAAAAAAGATAAAGAGAACCCCACCCCCCTGCCGTATAAAATCTCTGGCTAAAACTGCCTTCAGAACAACCTACTGTAATTTCTCGATCTTAAAGCAATAGAAGAGAGGACCATGCAGCATGAGAGTGACAGCGTTAGTTAGCAAAAAGGAAGAAGAGAACTCACATTGCCACGTTGTCTTTAGTCACCCCTTTAAGAGCAGTATATCCTTATGTCTGATGTACAAAGGAGGGTACCCCTGCATTGTGCTAGTGAGAAGATGAGGTATTACTGATACCACACAGTAGATCAGCTCCAGCTCTTTGTAGGGTGATTATGGTGGTCTCTGCTTGGGTAGGACTTCTTCTTACCCAGCACGTGTGACATTCTTTCTTCCTAAAATCTTAAATGCCATGCTGATGTAGCTGATTAAATAATGTGACCTTCCCATAAGGTCCGTGCAGCCAGTTATGGTTTCTATAGTGAGAATATTTTCATTTTAAAAATACCAGAGGAAAGCATCATGCAAGTGCCTTGCTAATATACTCTAATTAACAGTTCAGTCAAGTAAGATTTTTTCCCCTGAGAAAAACTTCTCATGCAGCAGCTTTATTTAATATCCTCCTGTTCTCAACAAAAATGAGGAACGATTCGGCATGGACCTCTACATAACGACATGGGCACCCCCTTTAAAACCTCTGTGTTAAAGCGGACCTTTGAATAAGTTTATCTCTAAAACTATGGTGATATCACAGAGGTTGTTTTAGGATCTTTTCATAAATATCTTAGGAAGATATTTGGAGAGTGATTTATTTCAGCAATACTATTTACAAATAAGGATCAAACTGCCTGGTTTCTCTAGTCTCATGATAACTGGCATTTTTAGCTCACCCACTATTCAAATGAAGGCACCTGGGTTAAACAATGACTTCACCTGGACCAGAGAACGTGCATCACAGCAAACTGGGCAGGTGTTCTATGGTTTCAGCTTGGCTTAAAAATTCTTCACTCCCAAAATGCCTGAGGTCATTATCTCACGGTTTGTGAGTTCAAACCCTGCATCAGGTTCTGTGTTGACAGTGTGGAGCCTGCTTGGGATTCTCTCTCTCCCTCTCTCTCTCACCCTCCCCCTTTCTCTCTATCGAATAAATTTAAAAAAAATTTTGGGGGGGGGTGCACCTGGCTGGCTCAGTTGGTTAAGCATTCTACTTGGGCTCAGGTCATGATCTCATGGTTTGTGGGTTCGAGCCCCACATTGGGCTTGCTGCAGTTAGCACAGGGTCTGCTTGGGATCCTCTGTCCCCCTCTCAGTCCCTCCCCAACTAGTGCATGTGCATAGTCTCTCTCTTTCTCTTTCTCTAAAATAAAGATTAAACAAATTCTTTGCTCTATGTAATACTTTCAATTTTGAAAATAAAAAGAAATTGGTTTAGAGAGATTTATGCCAGTGATATGTTCATTGTGGGGACAAACTGAATTATAATTTGGGGCAGCCACAGAGTGGCCAGAAATAAACAGTAAGCAGGTTCTGAGGTAGACCTTTTACCACGGCCTAGATAGAGGTGGGAGGGGTGTATATGCTCATTGAAACATCAAGTTTCTTTGATCTTCACTGGAACTGTGTCAGTTCAATACAGTGATAGTGATTACTTCATGATGATCAGGAGATCTGACTGGCTGTTGATGACATCACAGGAACTGCCGGGACATGTGTCTTTGATAAATAAAAACGTGGAAATATTAATATTACTTAATAACGTCATTTAGATTTGAAGATAATCTTAAGCTAGTAATCTTTACCAGGAGGTAGGGATGGGAGAACACCAAAGGGAAATTTTCCCTTCTGCCTAGGAATTGATGACAGTGTGCATAGAATTTAATGTAATATAGAGAAGAATAAGTAGAAAAATGATACTTTAGTTATCAACAGTAATAGAAAACCCCTCACACTGCATACATTTTAGTTCAATGACTAATATTTAGAAGTCAGAAAACATATGGTAAACAGAACTCACACAATCAAAATAGTTTAAAGACTTTAAGTTAACACAAAAGGTAATATTTTCAAAGACTTGGAATAGCTTTCACTGACAGTGAATTAGGACATTTGGTTGAGAATAGCATTTGTTTTTAATTATTATGTTTGGGTTGATATCTTAGACATGAATTAATTTTGAACTTTCAAGGTTTTTAACTGCTATTTCTTAGGATAATTTTTAGAAAAAAAAAATGGAAGCAGAGAAGTCTGCCTTATCTAGTTTAAATAATCCATTACCCTCCCGGCGAATAGAAGACACCTCCTACTGAGTAACTGGGTAATAGCTACAAAGTTTTAGTCATATTCCAAACGTGATATTATGGAAAATTATTATAGGATTTTATCCGTGATTAGGTTCAACTAAAGCTACCAGATAGGGTAATGTCAAACTAAATTACATATTCAAAGTCTATAATAAAAATAGACCCAGTACTTCAGTTCTCTTATGTTTTATTTTTAGAAATTATAAAAATGAATAGCTATTTTTAGCAAACTATTAGTTTTTCACTTAATACAGATTATTCTACTTAATTTTTTTTAATTTTCCTAAAACATTATGTCAAAACTAATGTTCAACCAAAGCCTCGCTGTCCAACAAAAACTAAATTAGGATCTGAATTGTACACAGATCAATCGACCACCTTAATCAAGAAAGACACAATCGGGAAGACCATGAACTGTCTGCTCCCTTTTCTGCAGCAGCGGTGGTGGTCACCACCACCACCACCAGCAGCACGGCATCCACGCGTCACGTTCTGAGGTAAGCTCACACACATTTATTTCATGTTTCTCACCGCAGCCAGTTTTATAGAACACTTTCATTAAGTATTTGGTTTGAAATGAACAATGGTTACTTAACTCACCCAAATTAGGCTACCGCAGAGGTGACTTAAAATTTCCCCAGAGAAAGTATCGGATGTGCATCAAGATGAGTCAAAGTGACACAAAACTCTGCATTATTTCCACCAAAACATCCACACTGTGACACTTACTACCTGTGTGACCTCGGGCAAGTCACCTAACCCCTGGCTCTCAGCTTCCCTGAAGGGGATCATAATAATAGCATCCATGTTTCAGGACTGTTAACAGAACTAAAGACAGAATTTAGAATAATGTTTAACACATAGTAAGCCCTCCATAAATGTTAATTGTTGTAACTGCTTTTTTTTTTTTAAACATACACACATATACAAATAAACAGAATTAGTGACTGTATATGAGACCATCTTTATTTACCATAACAACATTCTTGTTATTTTTTCCCCCTCTGTTCCTGGAATATACTAAATGCAGATGATGTGTCCACTTGGAAACTTCTTTTTGAGTCCTTGGGTCTCAAGACACTGAAGTTATGTCAAGATGTCCTTTATTGTTAAATTGCATTAAAATCAATCAACTCCTTCCAAAGTAATCAGAAAAGAGACAACACAGCAGGCTAAGTGGTTTATTTTAGAAGAAATGACCACTTTGTTTCTCCTCACAATCAAACAGAACAATCTCTGTAACATTAATGGTAATGACGCTTCAGTGCTTTTCAGCTTGCAAAACATTTTCCACGCAGTGGTGAGAGCGCTCCTCCCACCTTGCTTTTTCTTACTTTTGAAAGAATTCTCTGCGTGGAGAGCCCGATTTTTCACTGCTTGGGAATGCAAAGAAGGAGGTATCGACAAGCAGCAGCACCAATATTATTACTTTTGCCTATTTTCTTATAAGTAGTTGAAGTTGTGAAGAAAAATGAAAGCCTACTCTTTTTCTCTACACAAATTCACAGAAAAATCCAGAAAAATGTTAAGTTTCACGAAGGCACTGAACATGCTTCAATTTCATTAGGAAGAAGACTACTTGATTGCTGTCATTTAAGCATTCGGATTTTTTCAGGGTTCTATAGAAAACTCCAGGGACTCACCCAGCAAGCTCTCCCTCAGGTCTTTGATGCAGCAATGGCCACAGAACTTTTTCTTTTTTAAGTGTATTTATTTTGAGAGAGAGAGAGAGAGAGATACAGCATGAGCAGGAGAGGGGTAGTAAAAGAGGGAGAGACAGAATCCCAAGCAGGCTCTGCACTGTCAGCGCAGAGCCCAACATGGGGCTCGATCCCATGAAAGCTGAGATCATGAACTGAGCAGAAATCAAGAGTTGGACGCTTAGCTGACTGAGCTGTCCAGGCGCCCCAGAAAGTTGTTTTTCCAAGAGTGAATTCTCTCATAGGAAATCTCTATTTCATAAAGCAGATATAGGAAGTTTGAAAGAATAATTAAGGAAGTCAAGTCAACTGCAAGATAGCTTTTGTGAAAATTATTAAGGGAAACCTCACTAAAATGGGAAGTTCAGCAGAGGGAGCTCTTGTGCCCTGAGGACCACTCAGTCCTCAACTGCAAATCCCACAGGAAGAATCAGACCTCGCACGTGGATACTACTCTACCACAGGGCAGGTGGGAGGAAGAGGAGCTTACCACCTCCACCCTGACCCCCACAACAGTCCGAGCCAAGGAGAGACAGTCACGAGTCAGCCAGTGAGAAGCCGCTACACTTTCAAACCCCAGTTTACTCCAGTAGACTTTTTGTTGAAAACCGCCTCCTCAACTTCTAGTCTTCCTCCATACAAGAATGTTCCTCCCCTTTGTTCTCCAGACTTGCTTATGGGTTTGCCTCCGCATGCTTGTCTCCCGTTGCAATTCTCTGCTATTCTTGAATAGGTCTATTTTTTGCTGGTAAATAACTGGCAGTTTTATCTTTTAAGGTTAGCACTTCCTTTACCTTCAGAAATAAAGATCTATACAGAATCACAGATTTTTAAGCCCTGAAGGAACTGGGCCTTAAATGCATTTTATAAACACCAAAAGACCATAATAGTAACAAGAAGTTATTTTTCAAAAGTCGGTCACCTAAATAATGTTATTAAAGATGAGCAAAGGAAACACTATGCCAAAGACAACAACACAGAATTTGATAGTCCGTCTGATTCATATTCATTTCTCAGGGGAAACAATTTATAGTTTTGTGAGTTCTATATTTATTTGGTCTTACTTTATCCTTTACGTGCTAACAGTGGGAATTACTGTCATACCGGTCTTTATTGCAAAGTAAAACATACGTCGTGAATAGAACAAGACCCACGCCAACCCCAAAGATTCGTATAGGTCCCATGCAGTCCCGATACTTAGGACCTCCTCTGTGCTGGGTTGAACCCTGTCTTTGTCCACTGTGGAAATGCAACTTCTGCTCTTTCAAACATAAATGGGGTCAGATCCAGTGACTCTGACTGGGGCCCGCCATTTTTATCTAATGTTCCACTTACTAAGCATCACTCAGTGCTATCGAGTGGCACATATTTCTTGGCACTGAGGAGCTTGTAGTCCAATCAAAAATAATTTTTCCCTAACCCTCTGGAGCGTGAGCCCAAGATCTTTGTTTTATAAAACCAGGATTACGACATGGAACTCCACTCTGCCTTTACAAATATGAACTTCTGGAAGGAAAAGTTTACAAAAGAAATTAAATTAAGAAGGATAAGAAGACTATAAAAAGGGAAAGAGCAGGAAAAGACTATAATTCACCATCTAAACAAAATGCTGGGAGACAAACATGAACAGAACGAGCTTTTTGTGTTACAGACTGGCCTCTGCAGCAGTTCAAAACATGGCCCTGCTCACGCCAGATGTCAGTTGTAAATGACATCAGAGGCAGACTCTACAATGTTAGTTTCAGGCTTGCCTAAAACTTTCCGGCACCCTTTGACCTCTTGATATTATCTCAGGTTTTATTCCATGAGGGCCCAAATCCTAGTAAGTTTGGAAATCACCACATGCCTGGATATTACCCCCATATATGCTCCTTCAGGATCAAACACTACATGACCGCCATCTTACAAGGTTCTACGAAATAGGCAATCTCCTTCCTATGCCAATTACAAATTTATTTTAATAAATAAAAATAAAAGTTTATTTTCCTACCAAAAAAATAATAAAGATATGAAATAAAATTTTCTTTAAAAATGAAAATTTTTAAATTAAAGAAGAAATAAAAGTGAAGAATTCCCTACCTTGAACACATTAAGCTGTTGGTTAATGGTCTCTGTCTCCATCCCAACAGGGCCTTGAGACTCTTCATGCTCTTCAGCCTTCTGAAGCAGAGTAGAGAATTCCTTCAGTTTGCTGTAGAATTCTTCAAGACGCTCAACTGTCCCTTCAACTTGTTCTTCTCGGGCTTGTGCTCGGTCCAGTAACTTGTTGCATTGCTTGCTTAAAGCTTCCAAGTCCCTTTTGATTCCAACCAGATCAGGAGAGGATTCTTCCATGGCCAGCATCCTCTTGCAGGTTTTATTAGCATTGTCGTTGCTTGCTATGAGGGCTTCTAGTTTCTTCAGAAAGGCTTTAATATCTTCCTTTTGCTTTTGCAATGTTTCTACATCTCTGCCCACTGGGGCCATGCTATCTAGCTCATCATCGAACTCTGCAAACTGAGAAAACATTTCTCGGATGGTATTCTGGAAATGCCCAATGCCCTGAAGCTTGGTTTCTAAGAATGAACACCTTTCATCAAATTGCTGGCTCAGTGTGCCGTGCTCTTGAGCTAAGCTTTCTGCTTGTAATAAAACATCAGAGGTTCCCTTTGAGTCTGAGGCTTCTACCACAAGGTCTTGCGCAAGCCCTCTGACCAACTCTACCTGCTGTTCCAAGGTCTGAAGTGTCTTCTGCTGGGTCTGCAGCACGGTCAGGTGTTTGTTACTGTAGGCCTGGGGTCCTAAGGAATCATGGACTTCTAGCTGTTCCTTTGCACACTGAAGCTGCCTTTTAGCTTCTTTGGAAACTTCTTGAAATTCTTTAAACTTCTGGGCCATGTTCTCGAGAGAGGATTTCTTACTGTGAAGTTGTTCGGTGACCATGTCTACCTTCTGGATCAGTGATTTATTCTCATCTGTAACAGCCTCTTTATCTACCTCGCAGACACTGAGCAAGCTATTGGCTGCGTTGTTTAGCAGTTCCACCATCCCAAAGTGTTGGTTCACTTCCTTCTGCAGAGACTTTAACTTGGCAATAGAATTCTCGGTTTCAGCAGGGTCCAAGCAAAATTTTATTTCCTCCAGGTTATTTTGACATTTGTCTATCCACGGGCGGAGAGTCTCTACATGCTCTCTATACTTGAGGGCTTTTTCCAGTGAATCTTTCACCTTGTCTTCTCGTTCTTTCACCTGCTTATTAAATCCATCCCAGTTGGTTTTAATAGTGTTAAGCTGTAACTGTAAGGCTGCCTTCTCAGACCCTTGTGTTTTTAACAAGAGATTTTCACCTTCCGCGATGGTTTTTTCATAAATATTAGACTGAGCAGACAAAGTTTTGCTAAAGTCTTTCTGATCTTTAATTAAGGACTCCAAGACATCGAGTTTGGCTGAGATGGGGGGAGACTTGTTTTGCTCTTCTTTCTTTGTATCCAGCCAAGCCTGAAAATCGCGAGACATTTGCTGAAACTGGTGAGAGCTCGCACAGGCTGACTGAAGGTGCTGAACATGATTCTCTAAAAATGAAATCACAGACATGTTAATTTTACATCAAAATGTAATTTCGTCTACAAAAAGCCAAGAGAAAGACCACCAAATAAATGTACAGAACTGTCTAAAAGGAGAGGCTGTTAGCACTGAGTGTAAGAACTACAAGTGAGTGCAAGTCGTCAACGTGGAGGCTGGGCAGGAGCAGAAGGCCGGCACCACAGTGAGGAAAGAGACTGTCGAGGCTGGGTCCTGGAGCCACCTCCATTCCAGTAGGAGGAAGTGCTAACTGTTGGAAGTTCTCGGTTGTTCTGATAAATAACCCATCTCATGTAAAATGGGACTTTTCCACTTCCGTGATCTGTATCTGTCACAGAGGCACCACGTAGCCCCCGGGGTCTGCAGGGGTTAGGGTTCCAGCTCGGCCTCTCGAAGAGCTGGAAGACCCTGACAGATGAATAAACCCCCTGCGCCTCACATCCCCAGCTGTAAACTGGCAAAATCAACAGAAGCTGTCGTGGCAATTCAACGGTAGTACTTGTGAAGTTCTTAGCTTAGTGCCTGTCACATGAAAGTGGTCCTAACAGTAATAATCACCACCGTCCTAGCTAATATCCGTTACCACCATCCGGTCAAAATAAAGGAGTAAGTCTGATATGGTTGCTATGATCAATAAACAAACCCAATCAATTAAAAAAGTACAAACTGAGTATATACTAGTTGCAAGACACTTAGTGTTACTTTGCAAACAGAGCAAAGAGAGCAGTCCAGTGCAGGCCGTTCTCAAGTGCAGCAACCCACCACTGCCGCCTCTGACACACCAGTGTCACATCTGTCACGCAATTATGGCCACGGTAGGGGAGAGAGAAACAGAGTGCCAAACGCTTCTCTTTCACACATTTCTCAAGAAAAGCTTTTGGAGGCAGAATGAAACAAAGTAACTGCAGATGAGAAAATGATGCAAAGCCTTTTTAATAACTGTATTCATCTGTCTTTCTGGTGCAGGGAAACTGTCACAAGGCAAAAACGTTTCCATCTTTTAAAAACCATGCTGAAATACCTGAAATTTCAACAGGCCTTCGTTAAATGGATTTTTGCCAGTTACGTGCGCAGAATTTCCCTGACGCTGCATGTGCACGTGAACACAGAACCACTCTGCACTCAAGTGAGCGGCCCCTTCTCCAGCTACACTTTCGGTGAGGGCGGATCTTTTTAGGGTCCTAGCTTCTGGCAACAGCCTGGAAATAGGCAAAACCTGATCTCCATTTCCAGGAAATAAACATACTAAAAAGAAGACAGACGAACCTGCTTTCTGTTCAATATCCTTAAATGATTTTATGATGCCTTCTAGTTGCCTGCTAAGTTCTGCTTTCAAGTACTCTTCTTTAACCAGGGCTGACAATTCCTCACAGAGGGCCTGGGCCACCTTTATCTGCCTCATTTCCTGCTCCAGTTCCTGCTTCATTTTTTGGGCTGCTTCCAACTGCAGGTTCATAGCATCAGGGTGCGTGCTCACGGCTGCACTGCTGCTGAGTTTATTATCCACGTCACTCAGCTTATCAGAAAGGCTTCTCAGCAGGCTTTGATACTGTGTGCTCTTCACAATGGCTTGGTCGATCCAGTCACATCTGTCACTCAATTGTCCTGTTAGGCTGTCCCACTTTTGGGTCACAGCTGCCAGTTGCTCTTTCACAATCCCATGGAAAGAGGGGTGTTCACCGGGTCTGCTCAAAATGCTCTGTCCGGCGGCAGTTAGCTGTTCATATTGAGGCTTCCGAGTATCAAACTCTTGCAGCAGAATCTAAGGCAAAGAGGTAACGAGGGTAAATAAACATACAAGTTAGTGGGATAATTATGGAAAACGGAGCTTTAAGTTTCTAAATAGACATTAAGTGGTATTTATTTATCTAGTTTTTACTTCTGTTTTTTAGTTTCTGTTTTCCTAGTTTTTATTTCAAGGGCAGGGCAATTATCTTAAAGTAATCCGAAGAGCAGTGGTGCATCACAGAGATAACATTTTGTATAAAATAACATCCCTCAAAGGGGAAGAGAAAAGAGAGTAAATATGGCAGTCTGGGCAAAATGAACAAAAACCCTGCGTACAAATTTTCACATACGAAGACAAGCACTGCTATTGGATGAGTTCATACCACACAAATACCAAATTTGTATTTTCCTACTTGTAGTTTTCTCTTTGTAGGATATTTTAAATGCTTTACAGCATTCGGCACCGAGGAAATGTTGAGTGATAACAATGTTAGAATACATTAACATTGACTTACAAAGGCTCTTTTAAATAAAAGATTTATTGACATTTATAGTCTCTGGTATAAAAATTTTACCCAATAAATCGTGTTGCTCAGAATGTGTAAGCGCAACACTGACTCTCATTAAAAAATGAGTGATCCGAAACTTCCCTTTCTATGTTAATTTTTTAAATGTTTATTTATTTTGAGAGAGCACACACACCATGTGTGTGAGCGAGGGGGGCGGGGCGGGGGGGACAGGGAAGGACAGAGCGAGAGAGAGGGAGAGACAGAATCCCAAGCAGGCTCCGTGCTGACAGCACAGTCTGACTGGGGTTTGATCCCACAAACTGTGATATCATGACCTCAGCCCAAATCAAGAGTCAGACATCTAAGCAACTGAGACACCCAGGCACCCCGTAAATTTTAGTACAGTATTTTATCTATCTTAGGGAGACTACCAAGACTAGGGGCAATTACTTCTCCCCAAATGTTTATTTCTATCTTTTGTTTTCACTCACTTCAGAGTAAGAACATTCATAAACTAGGACATGTTGACTTTCAACTCCCAAGACTGATTTGTATTTTCAAAGTACGGGATTAGCCGCACTGCTCAAACACCACTACTCGTGCAGGAGGAGATCTATCTGGAATCACAATGGAGGATCTTCTATTACATCTCACTTAAGTTTCATGGATTTTTTTTTCTCCTTGTGGATTTATCAGCTTTGTAATTAGACTGCTCTAACTCACTCTGTTTCAAGGTTCCCTCTCTGTTTTGCTTACTCTTTCTCCTCTTTTTATTCGGTCTTTCTATCCCTCAGGGCTGTATTGCATGAGTTTTACAAGTTTCATTATCTTCTACCACAATCTAAATGAATAAAACCTCAAAGGAGTAATTTCTAAACAATAAAAAGTATATACTAGCTTCTCATAAAAATGTAATTACTTATACGATCATGTTAATATTTCAAAGAAGGCCCTTTTTAACAGGGTCTGCACAAACCACAAGATGACTGAAATGATCAAGGGACTTGACCCACTCATGGGATCAGGAGACTGATGCCTCCTGGCTTTGGTTCTTTGGGGGTTTCCCACTAACCTCAGGATATTATCTTATGGGCATGTGAAACATTACAAATATACTCCAAAGCAGCTTAAGTACATACTGTGCAAAGCTAATGTATTTATAATGAAAACATTTGGCTTATTAAGTCATATAACGCTCACCTGCACCTGCTGCCTTTGTGTGTTGAGCATATTTGGGTCAATTGACAAGGGCCCAAGAACACTGACCATCAGTTCTTTTTCCACAAGCCACTGTTTTAATTGAGCCTCTACAGTCTGGAATTGGGTTAGATTATTAGAGGATTCTTCCAGTTTTTGTTGTCTATCAACTGTTAATTGATTGAGTTCTTGCCACTTAGAATCTAAAAGAAAAAGAGAAAAGATCAAGCAGGCGTTTGGTTTTTATACATTAACATCACTACATGTATGAAACCTGCAGGATAGGACTCAGAACGATATACACTGGCTATCATTCCATCTTTGTAACTCTTCTTACACAGTTGATTAAAGCCTAATCTAAAGGTTAATGGCATTTAAGGATACAGATTTTATGGTCCTAGTGCTGTGTATCAACCGAAGTATATGAAAAATAAACTTGGATCTGACCTTAGAAGATAACGTAGGTAATATGGAATATTCCATAAAGCAAACAGGATCCAGAGAGCCCTCATATCTTCTAGAGGTCCTATACAGTCTGTTATTCAACTATAACTGCCTTACTAGAATAATGAACATTAATTCTTTCCTTTCATAGCAAATCTTCAATGATCGGTTCGGGGCAAATAACTCCCACATTTGTAAATCCATGCCCATTCTCTTTTATTCAAATCCCCACTAACAATCACCTGCTTGAAAGTTACACTAGGAAATCTCACCAACCCTTTACACTTCACATTTAAAAAAAATCACTTTTTATTCCCATCAAAACGGGTAGATTTTTCTGATTTTAGATTTCTTCAAAGGGTTATTCTCTCTTCCATGTCACTGAGATGCAACAATTCAGAATGTTCTCTCATGACTCTTCTATCTCCTGATCATAAAAACAAACCCATCCTTTACATTCCTAGTGCCTGACTCCATGTTGGTCCTCTTCATGTTGTTGACACTAGCGGTTCTAAACCCGGTTGTATTAGAATCACCAGGTTGCTCGGCCCCGTCCCCAAAATTTCCGATTCAGGAGGTCTGAAGTGTGGCCTGAAATTCTGCATTTCTAGAAAGTTCCCAGGTGACACTAATGCCGCTGCTCCCAGGAGGACACCTCTGAAAACTACAGTCCTAGACTACTAGTCTTCCCATGGATTTCCTTGTAGTTAGTGTATTTCAGCTGCAACTCCTTTGGTTCTAAAATAATGTCCCTAAAAAAAAATCACTTAAACATGTCATTTCTGTGCTCCTTTCCTTCAATAACTAACTCCTCACCACCTAGATGATAAAATCTGAAGACTTGTGCCTCACATTCAAGGCTTCCCACAAACTGGCCCTAGTCTACTAATATTAGAGGGTCTGCACTCTGAGATGCAACCTCTAACCTAGCCCTGTTTATCCTACCATTACCATCCAAACAGGCTTCTGCTTCCATAAGCCTCATACCTAACACAGCCCTGTTTCTTCTCCGTATACCCCACCTCTGTCTTTCCGTCACAATTCCACTGGACCCTCCCCCTCTGCGAGGAAGTCTTTCAAGTTGTTCCCACCCTCACACAGTATGCTCCCGGAAGCCAAGAGTTACTGACCAGCATTTGAACACATTAGTCACTCAATAAACAGTTACCCATGGGCATGATTAGTTGACCTGACAGATGTTTTCACCAGAACAGTGCAATAAATGGCTGCTTTTAATTGAACCCAGTCCCTAAAACCTTACCTAATAGCATAATTCTATATGGCATGTTCCAATCAAACACAATCTTACAACAAAAAAATGCAATTCAAATGATGAATTGAGAGGGAGAAATATCGAAGTCTTATCGGGAAGATTTTTTGAAATATGCATTTCTCACTCTCACCCCCATTCTAAAATGTCTTGATAATACTGTCCTAATTAATTCTGATACCCCAGGTGACAGCCACTGAATTAGGGACAAATTAATTATAATGCAACAGGACTCTGTAGCTGGATTAAATATAAATATATTAAGTATAGTTTTGAACATTAAGATCCCTTAAAATAACTTTTTGAAACTAAAACATATTTATAGATTTTTATATTTATCATAGCATATCTGACTCTAATGGAAGGACAGTATTTGGCTAAACATAATGGAACAACTGAAAGTAAAAGAATTCTTATTATAATCATAGTAAACACACAGCACTTACTATGTGCCAGGTACAGCTTGTCTGAGCTGTACACACATTAACTCATTGAATTCTCCAAACAATACTATGCAGTAGGGAAAATTAGTACCATTGTCTTACGCTCATTTTCCTTATCATTATAATAGTGAAATGGGCTGATAAGATAATAGTGCTTGTGAAGAAAGTTCCACGTTTAGGAGAAACAGTTTCTATGGGGACAGGATAGAGATGGAAGGATAACTCTGGATAAAGAGTGAAAACCACCAGATTTCTGTGGGGAGCTACTTTTTAACCCTGACTGGGGAAGAGAAGAACACAGAGTAGGGGCCAAACGAGTCCCAGAAGAAACTTCAGGAAGAAGAAGGGGGCCTGTCTTTTCCAGACAAAAAAAAAGAAAAAAAAAATCAAGTAAAAACCAGTAATGAAAACATGTTACTCAATGCACAGCATTTTATTTCCCAGTATCTACCCTCTTCATCAAAATACCCTTAGTTACGGTGTTTAGAAAGAAAAGTACAAGATATGCCAAGTCTCAGTACAACATAATTTGAAATGACATTTTTAAGTATGCAACATTTTAAACATGAAACATTAAGGCAAATTCAAAAGTAAACCGAGGCTGTTGGATAAACATTTTCTGATAAAGACTGTGATTAAAAAATGACTGTGCTTCTTTCTATTGGTGAACTCTGGTATAAGTAACATAACATACCAATTTCTGTCAACATCTGTTTCCATTTGGGGGCCTCAGGAGTATCCGGGTTCTCCTCCAACAGCTCTGTCAATTTGTCTTTCAACTCCTGCACTTTGTTTACATTTTGCTTCAATTCTGCCTCAAATGACTAACAAGGGGAAAAAACCATGTTAAAGTATGTCAACATCAAAAGACAAAAACACAATTACAACAGATGAAAATATCCACTGTTGGGTGCTGAAGTAGGTGAGAACCGGAATTCAGCAGGCAATTACTCTCCTTTCCTCTTTTTAACCAATCTTCAACTATCTGATAAAGGAATTCCAAAGAGGAACACTACTGTGGAGAAAATTACTCTAGACCCCAATACCTATGAATAATTTCATATTATTCTCAAACAAATCCCTTTGGAAAAAAGGAAGATGGCATCAATAATATTGTAACCGAGAAGAAAATCAGACTGGATAAAAGCTTCCAGGTTTGAGAATCTACCAGTGAATCAATGCTTTTCTGGATAACACGGATAATACATTATAGAATTCAAATATAGGTAGTCATATCTATAGACATTTTTTTGCCATAATTGCCACAACGTAAAATCATTTCCCCAGTCTTGACAGTTGCAGAAAGAACTGCCATCTATTAAAGAAAGGGAAAGTGTAAGCTACCCTATTTTATGCTGGACAGAACAAATCCCTAATACACCTACATAAATCTTTTCTAATAGTTGGCTGGTTAAAATCCCAGACTTAACGTGATTTAAAGGTGGCAAAGTTGGGACGCCTGGTGGGCTCAGCATTAGACTCTTGATCATTGTAGGTGGTAGGTTGAGCCCTATTTTGGGTGTAGAGATTACATAAAAAGAAAATCTTTAATGTTTTATTTTTTGAGAGACAGAGAGAGACAGAGCTTGAGTAGGGGAGGGGCAGAGAGAAGGAGTCACAGAATCTGGTCACAGAATCTGAAGAAGGCTCTAGGCTCCCTGAGCTGTCAGCACAGAGCCTGACATGGGGCTGAACCCACTAACCATGAGATCATGACCTGAGTCAAACTAAGACGCTTAACTGACTGAGCCACCCAGGCGCCCCTAAAAATAAAATCTTCAAAGAAAAAAAGGTGGCAAAGTTACCTCCAACAGTTCACTCATCTTTATAATGTCTGTGTGCAAAACAGATTCCTATTATCATCACTTTCTACAGAAAAGCATATTAAACAAAACTGGCCAAACATTTGCTGAAGGTTATAGAGCTAGAAATCACAACAGGGGTCCTGACCACCAGGGCTCTGATCTGAATGCTAGTCTGTTCTCTTTTTAGGTCTTCAATAAATGTATCCACAGAATATACCTTATTCTGCTCAACTTGAGTCTTCACAGCTTCCGTATCTGTAGGTGTCGGTGCCTGATGCCATTTTGTTGCAGTTTTGTTCATCTTCTGTAGCCACTGCATCATTGCGCTGGATTCTTCCTGAGCCTTTTGCAATTTGGAGAGTTTGCTATTCAGTTCAGCTATTTTGTCCTTAAGTAAGAGGCCAAGATCTTCATAACCATGGCTTATGTCAGTCATATCCTTTTTAATGGATGTTAACCCTAAAAGAAAAAAAATAAAATCAGAAGGACACGTTTTCAGGACAATTTAGAGTTAGAACTCTAGAAATAAAAGTTTATTTTACATTATATTCCCTGGTATTTTCTCCATATGAAGCCTACTATGATAAAATCATAGAATTTTTAGGACTAAAGGTTAAATTTCTTTAAAAGTTTTCAGAATTCTTTTATAATACTTTTATAATACTTAATTTAATGGCAAACAATTTAGGGACATTGCATAATACCAAATCATGAAATGCTGTGTATTAGTTTCTTAGGAATCAAACTCAAGGAAATAGCTCAAAGAATTTTATTCCAAGTGACGAAATATCTTAAATTATTTAACCAAAAAGAAGGAAATGTAACCAAATACCAAACCAAACTACCAGATTTCACTAACTTCAAATGAAGAAAATTGCATGGAATGTTAATTAATATATTTATGGAGAAATGACTAATGATAGTAAATAATACCATTTTAAGTCAAGAATGAAATTTCGATATAACTACTGTTCATCTTTAAAGACTTTCTCTCAGAAAAAGAAAAAAACAAAACCAAAGTTACTGTAACTAATAATGCACTTAAAGTTACTATTCACCTTTATTTGCCAAAATCTCTTGAGTATCTGTGGCTGTTCCTTCACCATTTAATATTACTCCACCTGCAAAAACATTAACACTGAAGTAGTCATAGATTTCAATGGTATTTCTACACATTAACAGCAGATGGCATTAACTCAAACCCCATAAGCAGGAGTCATTTACAAATGTTATTACTTATTTGCAAATGTAAAGTACTGATTCAATTTCTAAATCAAATAAAGGTTTAAGAACCTTTCTGGTCTATAAAATTCAAAAGTGGTAACATGATCACCTTAAATACTAGAGTGTCAAAAGGTTTAGATTAATACATTAATCATTAGATATTAATTATAAAACCAATTTTGTGATAAAATTACTTTATTGCTGATTTCAGTGATAATGTCCTTGAAGCTCAAAAATTGCTCACTATGTAAGTGTGTCACATGAAGCATAAGTGACTGACAGATAAATCCTTACTTAAGGATTTGAAAACTGTGTGGTACAGTTACACAGTGTTATTACAGGTTTAATGGAAGTGGAATGAGGCACAAAGACATGAAAAGTTAAAAGTAAAACAAACACACAAACCCAATTACTAAAACCCACATCATATGTCAACACAGAGAGAGAAGAACACAGTGGTTGGAAATGCCTGGGCTTTGGTGTATGACTCACCTGAATTTAAATCCCAGTCCCACTAATTACTAGCTGGGTGAGTGGACAAATTAATCACCACCCCCACAGTACTGGTAGAGATAATAATACCTAATTTGCAAGATCACTGTAGGTATTAAAGACAGTTAACTGACTGCCTAGCAAATAGGAACTACTCAGTAAGTAGTAATTATTATTCCTCTTTAATTATATAAACATCTGGCCTTGGTTCCTTTTTAAAAATAAGCAGAGTATTAAAACACTCAATTACACTTTCTCATGTGAGTATGCATCGGCTACCTGTCTAAAACACAGAGACATTTCCCCAAATTAGCCACACGAGAACAAGATGAAAACAATTAATATTTAAGTATCTAAATCTTAAGCTAAGTTTTGTCTCTTAAAAAAAAAATCACACACTGGCATTTCGGTTGAAAGTGAATATGTCCCGATGATGCTCAAAACTGAGTCTTACCATGCTTGTTAGTTATCAAGAGTAGGAAAAAAACTTTTTTTACCTATTGCAAATATAAAGTGGACATGAAGAACTAAAAAAAAACAGTAGAATTCCTTTTCTAAAAAAAAACAAAACACTTGACATTTCAGGAAATGCGATTAGAAGAGAAAGGAGAGGTCATCACACCATATATAACATAAGTGCGGCCTGAAATGGGGTTAATAGAGCAGAATAAATGGCTGAGAGAGGCCCAGCAGGAACATGAGTCTCACAAGAGGGGCAGCTGGGTGGCTGGGAGGGACAGATAAACCACAGAGCATATTCAGAGATTCTCAGAATAAAGATACAAGATCTGCCTTCATCTATTCTTGGATTAAAACAAAACAAAACAAAACAAACACACTGATTTTAACAACATAAATACGTTTTAAACTTAAAAGCATATCCACGGCTTAAATTGACTGTAGAATCATTACTTATACATGACTCTCCCCATCTGTTATGTGGCTCAGTCATGACTGCAATTTAGATATACTGGCTAACACATTATATGATTGTTTTCTGTACAAAATAAAGTAGGTAGGGATTTTTTATTTATTTTTTTAATTTTATTATTTATTTATTTTGAGCGAGACAGAGACAGCACAAGCCGAGGAGGGGCAGAGAGAGACAAGGAGAGTAAGAATCCCAAGCAGGCCCCACCCATCAATGTGGAGCCAGACATGGGGCCTGAACCCATGAACCTGAGCTAGAACCAAGAGTCAGTCGCTTAACCAAATGAACCACCCAGGCACTCCTAGATGGGAATTTAATTTTTTTAAAAAGGAGAGATTCACTCAAAAGAACTGCTTTCTTCCTTCTCCTCTCCTTGCCCAAGAGACCAGACCCATTTATCAAATATTCAAAGAGAATTTGAGTGTCTGCATTAATTAAGGTAAAAAACAAATTGGAATCTGCTCTTTCCACTTCCCCCATCAAAGCTCCCTATTCTTACCTTATCAATCTGGCTACACTTTAACTGTAGCCTCTAAGAAAATAAATAGAAGAGATTTGAAATTTGACTAGTACAGATACTCCTCCATGTGGGGAACATACATTTAGTGCCTGTATACACGTGCCATCTTTCTTGTCACTTTCCTTTTGTATTTCTGAGGTTACTTTAGGCATTGATTTAAAAACTAAGGCAAATAAAAGTAACAGGGGTGGATCCAGTTCTTAGGGGTTTTGCCATGGGTGTAAGGAAAGCACATACCTGATTTGACTGCTGCTATTGCCTTTGCAGGGGTAGTGACTGCACTGATTAGGTTACATAGTGAGATCCCACTGTTGTTTACTTTCTGAATCTCCGGTGTCTTTGAACTCCACTTCTCTTGTAATTTCTTGAGATACAAAAACACATTATTTTCCAGTCTTCATAATAGTTTCAAAGTTACACATTATAATTCAATTTCTTAAACATATCGTAAAGCAATGTGGACTGTGGGTCCTGATTCATGGGGGCATGGATGGAAAAAAAGGCACCATCCCTATGTGATGGTTAACACTGGGCCCGGGTGACTGTTAACACGGTTAGCGGTGAGGAGTGGGGTATGGTCCATCCTGCATTCTGCTCCTAGCCACAGTGCATCAGACTATTTCTAGCTGCCATGGGTTCCAAAGTAACTGTCAACTGTCAGTCTGAAAACTGTACTCGGTATCGGCCAAGTCACAAGAAGGAAGGTACTAGAAACAATTTTTAAAAAATGGGAATTCAGAATTCTATTTAATAGTGAGTTTTAATAATCAAAATTTCAATGAATTTTTAAAAACATACACCTTCACAAAGTTAGAGTTGGGAAAATTGCCATAGGGGGTTGTAAGTTTTAGGATTTGAATCACTAGGGATTCACATACTGGTTACAGTGATGTATCTGAGCTCGAGTTAATTGCTGAGTTGAAGAGCAGGGTCTTTTACATAACATTATGAGAAATGGTATAAAAACTAAAGCTAAGTAGATATTCGGTCGGGAAGGAAACCTGGGTGCTAGAACAGTCAGCCACTCACTAATCTCTTTCAAAAATCAAATTAAGTCAAAGCTTATGCTTTTTCTCAAAAGGATCAGAGCTATGTCATGATTTCCAAGTATCACCAAAATATTCTGAACATAAATGGGGATCTAACTTAATATGATATTAGATAAAAGGAAACCACTAACAGGCTTCTAACCTCTCATGACTCACACAGGCAAGTAAGAGATTAGTATTAGATAATGATTCACCTTAGTTTCTTCCAAAGATTTTCCTAAATCCTCTGCACCGAAAGAAGGCTGCACAATAGGAACCTTTTCCGTTGTTTCTTTTATCCACGACTTCAATGACTTAACAAGGACTTGGAAAGCATCCATCTGTTCTTGACAAGAAGATATAGCTTCTTTTCTAGATAACAAAAATTATTGAAGAGTTTAAGCCACAGACAGAAAATACTCCAAAGAAATAATTAATCAATTATTATTCTTGTATCAAACTTACTATTAAGAAAAAAAAAATCTTCCCCCATGCACACTCTAACTCTTGATAAGAGGAGGAAAGTTCTCATAGATCCTAGTGAAATCAGCTAAATAACTTTTTCCTCAGGCACACTCCATAGATATAGATAGGAGCAGAAATCTGTAACCCACATGATAATGGCACTCTATAATGCTACATAAACTCTAAGGCTATATAAACAGTTTTAACATTATTTAAATTCAGCATACTTTGATCCGTCCACTTTATATGGTGCTTAATGCCAGCTCGAGGCACAGAACCAGCAGGGAAACATTTAAAAATCACTGACATGAGGAAAACATCCTGCCACCTAGTGGTTTCTATGCGACACTACAGTCATTCTAGAGGATGGATAAACCAGGTGCTCCCGAGAATAGATTTAACTCTCCAAGCATGAGGGGAGCCCTGGTTACAAGAATGTTAATGACTACCTTCCCCAAAGATACTCGGAACACTCTACAGTGAACTATATGGATCTTTCTGTACACTAAGCACCTCGGAGAAAGGGCACACGCCTGGGAATGAACAGGTGTGAGGACAGTCCCATTTAGTAAGTGGATGACCTGTGGATGACATGTGTGCATGTGCATATATGTGGAAGAGCGACACGGAAGAGTCCACTGAAGCTAGACTAATTACTGGTGACTACCTGGTTTTAAAACTGGTCTTTTCTGAAAGAACAAACAACCTAGATTTGACCTAGGAAAATCAAGAATACTGCTTCTGTACAATGTGAATTAAATATTACATGACAAGATAAAAAATGTAGCTCTGGAAGCAGTGTACATAGCATTCAAAAGTTTCAGGGTAGAGAATTCTGAAGAAATAAAGAATAGGTAACAGATAACTGTGTTCCATCTTTGTGGGTTCTTTAGCAAAACCAGATGTAGATTCTAAACTAACATGAGATAGAAATATGTAAAAGTCTAGGCACAAGGTTTATTTCTGCACAGCTTTTTAGCTCAACTTAGGTTCATTTTCTTATTTCTTGTTTGTTCAGAGAATAATTCTTTCTACAACTCTTTAAAAGGTAAACTATTTTACATTTTTAAAAAAAGGCCATCAAGAACTATATTGAAATTGCGCATAACTTCTGAATTGAGCCCAAAAAACAAAGGAGTCATAAGCTATCTTTCAAGGTTATTTCTGCTTTTGCAAATAAAGTGTCCTATTTGCCAAAAGCTTCAGAGACTATAGTGAGTTTAGATTATTTTCAGTAAAACACCACTATTTTTCTACATAATGCTCTCTGCTTTTAGGAAAGAAGTGCCAAATTTCCTTCCTATAAACAAAAATGCACTTAATTTTAATAGCAAAAAAAAAAAGTATCAATATAAAAGCACTTATAAAGTAGCCCTAGGCTTTTTCTCAAGTTTTATTTCAGGTATCGACCTAAGCAAAGAAAAATAATTCATTCTTTAAGAATCAAGTAGACTAAAATCCAATTTCTTAAGGAGTGCTTACTTTTGTTTGACGGAATCCTCCATTTCCTTGAATTTCTTTGACAAATTATTTGTTTTTTCAAAAACCAGAGCCTTATCACCTGGCAAGCCATGGCTGGATATCTCCTTCAAAAGACTGTGCAAAACTTCAAGATCTTTCTTGTGTTCTAAGAATTCAGAAGTTGATTCCTACAAAGGATTTAGATATTTAAATATAATATAAGATGTTGCTAGATCTTCAGATAGCGTTCTACCAAGAGGTATGTATGGGGCCAGAATGGCTCTACTCAGAATTTCACAGAAGAATGATCCTGCCTGTAGGCTGTTTGAAAGAGAACACGGTAAATGTATTTAATTTAAAAATGTACTCTTTATACTCTCTTTGTGGGTTCTGGTATATAAGATATTTTTATTATCTTTAATATGTGCAAAGTGTGTATATGAGAAATGGTGTTCATTCTAATCAGTGAGCAAAAGTTTTAAGGAGAAGGTGGGGTTTGGGATTTTTTAAAGGATGGAAGCATAGATCCTTACTAATCTATCAGCAATTAAAATGATGACTGTGAATTACAAGCCTGCCAATACATGTATGAACTGGTCTTAAACGTTAATACACTTGTTCAACCTCGTGATTACTCAGGAAGACATACCTGCATATATTGAGACAATTCAGTAACATCTTTTCCTGGCACATCTGTGTCAGTAAGAGCCTGAGTTTTTGTCTCTAAAAATGTTTGGAGCTTTTCTGAGAGGTTCTCAAAGAGTTCTACTTTGGTTTTTAGCTCCTCCATTTTGGCAAGTTTTTCTTTGTGTTTATGACTTGCTTCTGAAAACCGAACAGACAAGTCTTTCATCTTGGCCTGCAGCGAGGATGCAGTGGATGGATCTGATGTCTCCGTAAACTTCTTCACTTTTTCATTCATGGCATTTATACTGCTCTGGCGACCTGCAATATCCTGTTCCAACATCTGAAATGAACCACATCATGCACAGGTTTTATAATGATGTTTACAAATACCGTCACGGAGTGTTAAAAACATTACTATTCATAACAACAGGAGCCTGAACCACCTGTGACGGAGGCAAGTTAACTGTTGGGACTGACTGACAAGTCTGATCCGTCCCTTGAGGAACACAATCCCAAATCTCTTCAAGGGAGAATGGAGAACAGCTGGCAAGTTGCCTGAGCAGGGCAGGAGGCGGCTGCTCCTCAGCAGCCCCTGGGATCTACGGGAGCCCAGGGATTATCCATGGTCCTCATGGCTAGACATTGAAAGGCTAGACAACAACAAGACTGATCTGATTAACCTCATGTGCAGCTGGCAGAAGCTGTGACACACATGATGTGCAAGCCCTCCGTAATGAATTACACTCGTGAGAAAGTATATAAAGCTCTCTCTATACTTCTTCACAGAAAACCTGTTCTGACACACGTGTCTTGGTGCAAGCAATGCTGTGCACAGTTATACTCAGAAAACCCCTTTTTCTAGATCCTTAAATTGATCTTAAATCTACCCCTCCTTGGGACTTTTTAAACTGTTTTTTTCCCCATCTAAAAGTGTTTTTTTTTTTTTTTCTTTTTAAATGTCACTTACAATGTTTTTGCTGATCACGTCCTGAAGAGCAGCAGAGTTTAAGGGCAGTTGGCCTTGTTCTTTCAGAGAACTTTCCACACGTCCCATCCAGTCCAGCATCTCGTCCAGGCCATCCTGCACACTCAGTGAGCGGGTCAAGGTTATCTGGAGTTTTTCATTTCGTTCATTAACAGACTTGGACAGATCGTCGTATCTCCCAACAATGTCATCTAGTCCAAAGAGATCAGGAAATGTTAACCACAAAGCTCTCTTTGCCCTTTTCAAAAATACACTAAGGTGAGTCACAAAAACTTCCATCCCAAAATTGGAAAAAGGAAAAAGTTTAAATGACAAATTCAAATGCATAATCAGAGCGCCATCTAACAACTTAAAAAAAAGAAGGAAAGGATCTCAGTGGAATATAAATAACCAAATTCCTTTTCAAAAAATAGTTCACATATAGGTCATCTGCATTTGAAAAGAGATTTTTGGATGCATAAATATTTGAATTGTCCCAGAGAAAGTCAAGTGGTCTAAACAGCTGATCTCTGGAATAAACACTGGTTCTCAACCTGACATTTCAAATTAGTCACACTTGATAACTACATGGGGGAAAAAGGTGACAGTCATACACAGCTATTCTCAAGAAACAATACACAGCTATAAAAAGATTTATCAAGAATTAACCCTCACATATAAAAAACTATCTCTGTCATGTGCACATAGGCATTCTCCCTCTCTTCCTCCCCGCCAACTCTCTCTCTCACACACCCACATGCACACACACACACACACGCACTTATATACACAAATTAAGCTTTTGTCACCCTTCGTATCCCAAGCAAAGTACTCAAACGCACAGAAATTGACAGATGCAAACATAATGAGAAAATAAATATATATAATCAGAAAACAGATAATGGAAATTCACTTAAAATAAGGAAGGTTGAGGTTATACTTCTAAAATATAAATAGAAGGGATCTGCAAAGTTTAATAGCAGACAAAGGGGAAAAATAAATGTTAACAGCTTGACCTATCTCAGATGAGGTTAACCTTCTCTTCAATTAAGATGCTAAAAAAAAGCCCATCCTAGCCAATTTTTCACTCAAATATAAAGTTCTGTTTAACATCCTACATTCTGTACCGCAGACCAATGAAAAGTTCAAAGAACAATGATTTTAAATGTATTAATCTCTCTCTCTCGAATAATCAATTTTCACTTACTGTCCAGTAATTTGAAAGTATTTTAATTATTCCTGAATGCTTTAGTTGGATACATTTTATGTTCAGTTAGCAGAAAACTTTGACCTGAAACCTTTCTCTAAAAGTGAAATATTTTACACATTGTGTTTGGTACATAGAACATTATATAAGCAATATTTCTCTTTGTTTTAATATACAACGAGAAAACAGTTTGACGAATTTACACCAAATTGAGAGGTTAAGTTTAAAGAGACCATCATGCTCCTGCCACAGAACATGATGAAGCCCCGAGAATGTGGGGGCGGGGCTGGGGGGCCCATTGGAGAGTGCACTGAATATGTACCAAGACTATCAGCAGACACAACAAGCAGCAAGTTCAAATACAAGCCCGTCTTTGAAAGTCACAAGAGAAGACACTCTGAATGGCAGATAGTGGTTGATTAGCAGGTGAACTCCTTCTCAAACAGGTGACGCTGTGCATCAGCAGGGAACACTGGCAATATGTCTAGCTTTGCTAAGTGATTTCTCATGCAAAGTCAGCTATTTTAATAAACACAACTTGAATGTTACTATATTTGTATTTCTTAGTGATCAAACACTGTCACTGAAGTAAATTCTTGCTTTTCCTAGTGAATATCGTTTTAGAAAATGTTACAAAATGAAATCTATTATAGAATGTTATTTTTTTAAGTGGTTGATTTTCTTAGAGGTCACATAGGTCTTCGAGAAATTCCTCTATATCTTAAATATATTTTCACATATTCCCAAAAACTTATACCAGATAAAAGTTTTAAATCTGAAAATAGTGTATAATATGTGGAGTTCTAAGCTAACAAAAATGAGACTATGTACACTTAACAGTGGGAAAAATGTCAAAACGCCTCTGCAAATAACAGCCACACATATAACATAGTCTTTCTTTCTTCTCCAAATCTCTATGCCCAAGTCTTTAAAGCAGTGGTTGCATATGTGGGACGTCAAAACAGTACACTGGCATATAGGAACAACATGTTAGAACTTCCGTTCATATTTTTTATCTTCTACTTTAAAATTTTATGTTTTTGTGTTTTATAATTATACGTAATGTGGAAAGACAGTAACGTGTATGTAACTCATAAATACACATGCATATATGAGGGTATACGCTGAAAGTTATTTGCTAGAGATGTACAATCAAAAAAGAGTAGACATTTTTAAGAATTAAAAAAATAAGTTTTCCTTTACAGAGTAGTTTTAGAAAAGCAAAGTTTCAGCCTTCTCTTCATCTAAAATTTCTGCTCAGATTTTAATTCACACTTTCTTTGGTGTGAAAACACAGGTCCAATCACCTTAGAAAACATTAAGTTTTTTTTATTTCACACATAGAAATATATAATAACCTCAAACCACACATTAAACAGTAAGCAAAGCAGTAAAGTCAAAGCAAAACATACAGTAAGACAGCAAGCATTTATTGATACCCCGCTGTGCATTACTACAAACTAAACACGATGAGTGGATACGAAGAATAATAGCTCTTTTCTCAAGAAATGCTGACTCTGACTGAGAGGGCACAAAAGCACCAATATAACTGGATACAAGTTTCCTGTATCACCAAAGAATTGGGGCAACTAGAACCCTGTGAGACCCTTCAAAAGCTTCCAGAAAATAGAGGGGTGGAAACGTTGGTTTAAAGCACATCTCTTCGCCTATGCTCCTGCTGTCAACAAAGACCCCTCCAATGAGTCCCTTTTAGCTACAGGATTAGAGTCTAGCTCTGCCCAATGCCATCGACCAAAAGTATCTGAAGTTCTATTTCCTGTGGTACATATTACATAGACTTTTTGTTACAATTTCTAAAAATAAAACTAAACTTTAAACATACTCCTCTCAAAGTACAAAACCCCCACTCCCAAAATACCTGCCAAAAAAAGCCATGCTTTCTCCCAGATTGAGAAGCACCATTTCACGGTGAAAGGCCATAAACAACACAATATACACTAGTGAACGTGTTCTCCATACAGGATTTACCCGGGAGAAAGCGAGCAAGGAAATCAACACTCACCCAGCGTTTTCTGGATATCATTCTTGGCTGGAAGTAAAGATCCTCTGGCATCTAAAAGGACTTCAGCCGTTTTCTTCAGTTTCTCTACAGCCACCTGCTGACTTGATATCTGTCCTTGCAGAGCCTGGAGGATTGAATGCCTCGATTATACCCAGAAGGACTAAATGATATTTTTCCAGTATAAAAAAATTGCTTACAGTAAAAAGTTAAATGGGACAAAATAATCTTTTCATCAGTACAAACTTACTCCAGAGTCCTTAGAATAAGACCAGTTAAGTGGTGTTAGCAAAGATATCAGCAAGTCAGGATAATACAGATTCAGTCTTGAAATTAACCCTCGAGCTTATGTTCATGATACTTGGCCTGATTCCTGATCTTGCAACGCTCTACCCCTAGCCTGACATCCCCGTTAGTCTTTGAGGCTTCAGAGAAAGCCCTCACTAACCAACCACCAGAAGACAACAACAAAAATCAACCTGACCGACAAAAAACCTTTGGGACTACTTTTGAGTCCAAGTAAGGAAACAAAGATTTCCATTTCAATACAAAGTCATGTTGATTTCTGTTTATTCAACAAAAGTTACTTAACATCTAACAATCCAAAATATCTTGCTACATTTGTGAAGATCCTAACAACAAGAACAACAAACCAAACAAACCAAACAGACACAAAGCTCACCCACAGGGATCTTACAGTCTATATCGGAGAGTGGTAAGTGCTCCTGGCAACTGAGAGGAGGAGTGACTGGGGAGGGGACGGAGAGCCTCCTCCATGGTGGTGAGACTGAGGTAGGCCCTGAAGAAAGCTGGACTGAGGCATGCAGGAGTGGAGAGGGGTAATGGTTCCCTGCAGAGTGAACAAAGATGGAGACGGAAAGATCCTAAGAGAGAAAGGGGAGGGTCCCAACCAGTTAGAGACTGTGTACGGATGAAAAAACAGTGCTAGCGCTGGAAAGGCCTTCAAATGTCTACTAAGGAGTTTGCATTTTACCCTACAGCAATGGAGAGTTATTCAAGGCTTTTGAGGAGGGGCTGACATGCTCACAGCTGTCTTATGAGAAGGCTAAATTTGTAGCACTGTGTGGGATAAATTAAATGGGTAAGAAATGAAGGAGAGACACCAGTTAGGGGCAACTTCAGCAGTAGAAAGGCCCTGTTCTGGACTGGGAAGGTAGAAACGGAGTAGGGGAGGGTCCACAACACTTGATAACTGGTTATCTAACACTGTGCTATGTTATGTGATATGGTAGCCACTAAACTACAAAGGGCTTTTTAAATTTAAAATGAATTGAAATCAAATAAAATTAAAAATTCAATTGCTCAGATGTACTAGCCACAATTCAAGTACTAAGTAGCCACGGGTGAGAAGTGGTTACCATAATGGAGAGATCATAGAATATTTCCACCGTCAAAGAATGTTCTATCAGACATCGCTGTTCGAGGGGGCAGGACCAAGGGAAAAACAAGACAAGTATCCATAGTTTTTGAGCCTAGGTAATTAATGGAATTCGTAAGCAGAAGTGGGAGCAAAAGAGAGTCTGTTTGTGAATTTTTGACTTCAAAGTGCTCTTAGGACCCTCATATAGAAAAAAAAAGAAAACCAACCCAGGGCGCCTGGGTGGCTCCGTTGGTTAATCATCCGACTCTCGATTTCTCAGGTCATGAACTCGCAGTTTGTGGGATCAAGCCCTCCACCAGGCTCTGCACTGACGGCATGGAACCTGCTTGGGAGTCTTCCTATCTCTCTGCCCCTTCCCCACTTGCACACTCTCTCAAAATAAACATTACAAAAGAATTAAAAAAAAAAAAAAGAAAAAAACCCCAGTAACGTTGGAAAGGGAGTTGACTCTGAACACAGGCTGGAACTAGACATAAAGCACAGGAAGCCAAGACCCACTCTGAGACTGCTACAGGGGAAAGCAAGAAACACCAGAGAAGGAAGCCATATGGAATCACAGAGAATTCTTCTACATAAATGGTGAGAAGGGAAAAAAGCAGAGATATCATCAGGGAGATGGAAATGGGCCTGGAACAATTCTGTCCCCAAAGGTTATAGGAAGAGAGAAAGTGGAAAAGGTGACCAATGTCACCTGCTTCAGAAAAGATACTGTAACCTTGAACCTGCCATTTCTCTAAGCAGACGCAGCTCAACAGCTAGGACAAAGAGAGAAGAAGTAGAGGCAAGAACCTCAGAGAAGTCTTCCAGAAGTTTGGCCTTGCATTCCTAACACCACTGACATAGCTGTGTCCAAATGGGCCGACTGTACACATGGGCCCCATGCTTGGCTTTCATTTCACTGGAGCTACTCGAGCTCCTCTTCCAGTCTCACGTTTGGATTTCAAATTCAAATTCCCCTATGTCCAACTACAGATGAACTCATCCCTGGCCATGGGCCCAGGTTTCCAACTGCCTCTTGATCATTTCCATCTGGGTGTAAACAGTCACCACAGAGTCAGGACGCTAAATCTGAACTCATCATCTCATCCCCTACACCTGCACTTCTGGTGGTGCGTCTGGTGACCCAAGTAGTAACTCTGAGGCTCCTCCTAGACTCTCCCTCAATCCTCCTTTTCACGGGCAAATCCACCACCAGGCCCTGACAACTTTACCTGCTTCGTGGTGGTTTTTCTTGTTTGTTTATTTTGTTTATTTGTTTTAAATCAGACCTCTGTTCTGTATTTCTGGATTACTGTAGGATAATCTCTCACTCAACTCCAAAAAGCAGCCTAACACTGCTCCCTGTCTCCATTCTCTCCCCTGACATAGCCTCCCCAATGTGTTCTATCTAAAATAATGACTCTATCGCTCCTCTCTTTAAAATCCCTCAGTAGCTTCCCTATGCCTTTATTAAAAATACAGACTTGGGGGCGCCTGAGTGGCTCAGTCGGTTGGGCGGCCGACTTTGGCTCAGGTCATGATCTCGCAGTCTGTGAGTTCGAGCCCCGCGTTGGGCTCTGTGCTGACGGCTCAGAGCCTGGAGCCTGCTTCAGATTCTGTGTCTCCCTCTCTCTCTGCCCTTCCCTTGCTCACTCTATGTCTCTCAAAAATAGAAAAATAAATAAATAAAATAAAAAAATAAAAAATACAGACTTGAATATACTCTCGAAGGTCCAATGAAATCTATTCCTTAATTCTATCTTCAATCTCATCTTCCACCTCCTGTTCCAGAAATGTCCAACAACACAGCTATTTCTTAGCTCTCTGCTCGAGCTGCACCCAATGTTTAACATCTCTACATACTAACCTTCTCATGCAACCTGCCCCCCATTATCCTGAGCCTGGCTCTTACTCACCCTTTAATAGTCAGCTGGTAACCCTCCTAACTTTCTCTTCACCCCCAGCTCTAAGTACTCCCTGCAGAGGCTCCCATATGCCCTGTGAATATTACTGGGTTTGTCTCTTCTCTTAAACTGTAACCTCCTTGAAAACTAGGAATTCATTCTATTCAGCTTCCTTTTATTGCTACCTACACAAAGCGTGGCACATAACAGGCCCTAGAAAAAAGTTTCGAGAATAAGTAAATGAATGAAAAGTAAATAAATAAAAATATCAGGTGTAAGATCCAAAAAGATCCTCTTCTGTTTGAGCCTTCATTTCAGACTAAAACAAATGTCTATAGACAAGCACAAAAATGTCCTCCACTAATTTTTATATTCAAGAAAACTTAAATGACATACAGGCAGTACATATATGTCAAAAGGCCCACTAAGCTGTAGTCGACATGGAGTTTGTGATCTGTATACCAGATCCTAACGCTGTCCGAAGAGGCCAAAGAATCTCTGTCAGATGGGTATGTCTAGGAAATTCTTCCAGACGTTTGGTTACAGAAAGTATAAAAAATTTCCCAAGACAGGAACTTTACCTAGAACCAGACTGAATTCTAAGACACAGCTTGCTTGCACTGCATGCTTATTTAAGAGATGGAATAAGGTCATGGATACCTCCAAAAATGTAATTTTTAGAATGTGAGTTCTCTAAGGGGAGACGGTTGGGTTTCAACATCTTTGTGTCTTCACAAAACCTAAGAGTGGGCATAAATGCCTACCCAATAAACATATGTAAAGTTTTACAAAAACATCCAACACCAAAGATGGCCCCACCTAACATCCTAAAACTTAGAAACAGATTACAGAAGAAGCATTTTTTTTTCTTCCCCTCTCCTTTTCCAAACATCCCGTGCCTTTTCCCTGCATAATTATGTTCAGAAGAGTCAACAGTTTTTAATTCCTAACATGTATTGGGTTATAATTTAATGATAGCAGTGGTTTATAAACTGAAAATTAAAATAGTCAAAACTACATATGTAGTTTTTAATGGGTCTCAATGACATCGAAACACGAAAGAGCATCGATGACAAGAAATACTGGAAGGTTATGACCGTGGGCCCCTCGCCTGGACCAGAGAAGTGTGAAGTTGGTAAAGGACACTTGTCCAGGGCACAGAAGATTCCTGACGTGACACGACCCTGAGATCGGTGCAAGCCTAGAAGATCCTGTCAGGCTGCAGGACCTAGCTGCACACCTACTCCAAACCTGGGCCTCTCAGCGGTCCCCAAATCCTGTCTTTCGGCCCCTCGTATGGGACTAAACTTTTGTTCGGTCCATGGATTTTCCTGGAAGCAGATGTGAGGAGGTCATTAGAGCTCAGTGGTATCAGAGTGTGGACAGCTCAGCTAACGGTCATTTGAGTAATAATGCTCGTGACAGTGTGCTATTGGGAGAATTATTTCACATGAACCCACTTGGGTACACCCAAATCACATTATCTGTCCAATAGAATACGTTAGTATTGCAAATGCAGAGGAAGTGAAATGTGTTAGTCTTATGTGTTTATGTTACTGATGAAGAAAAATAATTTTACATGTTAATAAAAATGAAAGAAATGGAGACTACCCAATCCCCATAAAAACTTATTCTTTGTACATGCTGAGATCATCTGTGAGGAAAATATGAACGTATGCCAAGAACAACTTTAATCGTACATTTAATTTTTTAAATTATGCTGTGGCTTAATTAGAATTCATTCTCCTTTGAGACGTTGCCCTCCTCTTTACTATTTTTTTGCCTGCCTTCTGACTAGACGAATCTTCTTCCACAGAACATACCAAGTACGTTTTCCTGTTTTAGAATTAATCCATATCTCAGTTTAACTTAAAAGCCATAGCATTCTTTGGGGGGGTTTTCTTTCTCTTTTTGCTCCAGTTATAAAAAAAAAATTACTTTCATATAGTATGTAATCAGTTTCCTGATAGAGACCTAACTTGAAATGTGTTGTTTTTATTTTATATACTTTCCTATACTAAAAATAGCTTTTTTAAAAAAATATTTTATTTCTTTTTGAGAGAACGTGAGCAGGGTAGGAGCAGAGGGAGGGACAAAAGATCTAAAGTGGACTCCTCACTGACAGCTGATGTGGGGTTTGAACTCATGAACGGTGAGTTCATGACCTAAGCTCAAGTCAGACACCCAACCTTTTGAGCCATACTGGCTTTTGACACACAATCAAGTGAGACCTGAAAACTTAATTAGGACAGATTTGTTCTAGTGTTTGTGGGAAAGAAAGAAAGAGAGAAAGAGAAAGAGAGAGAGAGAGAGAGAGACGGAGGGAGGGAGGGAGAGAGGGAGAGAGAGAAAGAAAGAAAGGAAGAAAGAAAGGAAGAAAGAAAGAAAGGAAGGAAGGAAGGAAGGAAGGAAGGAAGGAAGGAGGGAGGGAGGGAAGGAGGGGAGGGAGGGAGGAAGGAAGGAAAGGAAGGAAAAAAAGGAAGGAAAGGAAGGAAGGGAGGGAGGAAGGGAAGGAGAGGGAGGAAGGGAAGGAGAGGGAGGAAGGGAAGGAGAGGGAGGAAGGGAAGGAGAGGGAGGAAGGGAAGGAGAGGGAGGAAGGGAGGAAGGGAGGAAGGAAGGGAGGGAGGGAGGGAGGGAGGAAGGGAGGGAGGGAGGAAGGGAAGGAGAGGGAGGAAGGGAAGGAGAGGGAGGAAGGGAGGAAGGGAGGAAGGAAGGGAGGGAGGGAGGGAGGGAGGAAGGGAGGGAGGGAGGAAGGAAGGAAGGGAGGAAGGGAGGAAGGAAGGAAGGAAGGAAGGAAGGAAGGAAGGAAGGAAGGGAGGGAGGAAGGAAGGGAGGGAGGAAGGGAGGAAGGGAGGGAAGAAAGGAGGGTAGAAGCAAAGAGGCCCAGGGCAGATAGTGCACATCCACAGGAAGGAAACAACCCCGGGGAGGCTGCGGCACTGCAGGGACGCCAAGCTGGAACTGAACCTCTGCCTGGTGCTTGACGTGACCCTGTGTAAGGAGAGAAGCAGCGCCCTCCACTCTCCTCTCCTCAGACAGCTCACCTCCCTCCTCTCATACCATGCTGCCCATTCCTGTCTCTGCCTGGCCTCAACCTGCCACATTTCACTCGAGGGTATGACTTCCAGCCAGAAGCTGCTGGTCTCAGGCCATAACTAACGTTAGAGCACCTGTTTCCCTAAACAGCACAATAATGACTTTTTGATTCTATAACTAACAGAGGCAACTGAATTCTGAAAGAAACTTAACTGGCAATATAGTGTTTACTTTCTAGCTACACCAGCAAGAAATAACTGCCACTCACCTGCTAAAAGGAAAGACAAAACAGATTTATGAAATGAAACTTTCAAATTCAAAATTATCAGTCACATGGAACGGGAGAAAAATACTTCAAAAATTATCTTGCTACATTAAGATTTCAAAATAGGCTTCCGGGTGCATGGGTGGTTCAGTCGCTTGAGCCTCCAGCTCTTGATTTCAGCTCAGGTCATGATCTCCCAGTTCGTGAGTTCAAGCCCCATATTGGGCTCTGTGCTGACAGCATGAAGCCTGCTGGGGATTCTCTCCTTCTCCTGGCCCCTCTCTTGCTTGTGTGCTCACTCACTCTCTCTCTCTCTTAAATAAACTTAAAAATTTTTAAAAAATGAATAATATATGCATTAAATTTAAGATACTCTTCCATTGTGGGTATCCCAAGACTTCTCCAATTATTCAGTCTGACACCAAGCCTACATTTTTGAAGAGCAGGTAGACTTCTTGAGAACTGTGCTAGGTAATAACTGAAATTTATGTCTCTAAGAATTACGGGATACTCAACAGGAACACCAGTCCTGGCCCTCAGACCCCAGAGGGGACAGCGATATCCATTCTCCCTTTTTACCTGTTCATTCTTGAACAAGCATTTACCAAGTACCCACTTTGGGCCATGTACTCTTCTAGGTGCTGGGGAGGCAACAATGAGAAAAACTGAGAAAAACACACCTGCCTTCATGGAACCTACTTGCAACGAACAAAATAAAGAAGTATAGAGATAAACAAGTGGCCAGGGCAATACCGGTTTTTCTTTAGGGAGGAGGGAAGAGTGGGATGTAAGCCATAACAACAACGTCCGACAGTTGAACAATAGTGGCAAAAACAATCTCATTAGAAAGAGGAATGATGTGGACGGTGAATTAGAGTCGCACCTCCCTTTGAAAAGGTAAGTACTTTTCCCATCCTTCATTCCCCTCCCCTACGTGAAACCATCACACAAGTGTGGGGAAGTGGACGGCTTTCGGTATGACAACAGAAGGGTTGATCTCTCACTTTTCTCTCTCTCTCTCTCTCTCTTACCTTGGTCTCTTCTAATTGCCTTTGCAGATTTTTAGGGTCCACAGCGATGGGTTCGGATAAGTGTTTGCTTGCTGTGGCCTCACAGGCCTGGAGCCCAGAAAGAAGTCCACGTGAGGCATCTTCGTAGTGTTGGTATTTATCCACCAGGTCTTTAAGATTATTCCCGAGGACATTGCACTAAAACAAAAAAAATCAGAAGAGAAACAGGGTGGGGGATTAAAATCCCACTGTCTTTGTATGTATTAAGAACCTTAGGACCCATGAGTAATGCAACTTGGAAAACACCAGACTTCAACCAAAGTTAGTGAAGCCTACAGGACTGAGATTTTCTCCTTTATATGCAGAACCATCTTCCAAAAGTAACAATAAAAACAAAGAGATAGTCCTAGATTTATACCAATTCAAAACCATAATTACGAGAGCTGGGTCTTACCCCAGAACGAAGGATTTAGAAATGAATCACCAGAGGAGGCTAATCTAACCAGGATGCATTCCCGAGGAGTTTTATACACCGTGTGTACAGCCATGTATTTGATGGAAAGGTTTTCAAAGTGCTTATAATAAATCACTCGCATGTTACATGAGACCGATGTTGCACAAGGAGGGCAAATAATCTAGATCAGAATGAAGCAAAGGCCAATAATCAGTGATGCTCTTCAAACCATCTGTGCAACTTGGCCAGTCTGCTCAGCTTATACTGTAAACAGGGAAATGTTCTTAGTTTTGTTTTGTTTTTCAACAGAACTCTTTTGCTTGTCCACAAGAAGAAGAGAAGCTGAAACAGTCTGTTAGCCATTAAGTATTAAAATAGCGCACTGATCAAAGAGATCTGCAAAACAAACAAGTGTCCCATCTGTGAAGGGAAGTCACCTCCCAAGCCTGAGAGGATGCAAATGAGCAAGCCATGCTTTGGGCTCGGAATCAAAACAGAAACGCCACCTGGTGGTCAAATCGGATACTGGCGTTCTAGAGTACAGGCTGCTTGTAAAGTGCCTCTCAAAACACCAAATAGGTGTAACTTCAGGCTCCTAATCTTTACACACGTTTGCAGAAGTAAGGCACATGCATAAGAAAGAGGAATGAGGACAAAACCACTTTATTTCCTCTGCTTCAGATCTTAGATTTCTCGCTTCTAATTCCAAAACAAAAGTTAAGAGGGACAGGGTGAAAACACTAGTTACAGGCTGATCTTCCCTTAACCATATAATTACCTTGGAGTAGAGAGACCTGAAGCGATCGGTAGCATGATCCAATTTGCTCTGGACTTCTCTGTGGGTTGCAGAAGTATCGATATTGTCCTGGTCAGCCTTGCTACTGCCACTTCTCCTGCTGCAAGACTTGGCCGCTTCTAACACTCTGTTGCCAGAAATCGTGATGTACCTCAAGTCCCCTTTGTGAGAAATGACGTCTTCTGAGAAACTCTTCTGCCGCTTCAGTTTGGTCATTAAACCACTGAGGTCGTCGGCACCTGCTTCCAGGTTTTCCAGTTCTTGTTCCGACTGCTGCAGCCAGTGTTCGAACTCACTGTAGTCCGTGTCAAACTTTTCTAATTCTTCCTGCAGAGAATGCGTTAACTTCATTTTCTTCTCCGACTCGGCCAGTGCGGTCTCATAATGTGTTTTCAGTTCCTTCATGTTCTTCTGCAGTTTCTCTTTTTCCTCAGGAGAGAGATAGTGACCCTGTTTCTCAAGCAAGGCTTGTGCAGACTGAGTGGCCATGAGGACTGCTTGGTGCTGAGAGACGATCTTCTCATGTTGGGCCTGCATGGAAACAAACCAGCCATAAGGTCAGAGCAGCGAGGGGGTCACGCTGAGGTGTCGTGAGCCCCGGACCGACAGACTTAAGTGATCCACGGGCTGACAGCTTGCTTCTCATTAACCTCGTCAAGGCACGCGGTATGTCCCTGGTGCTGGTGCATTTCAGAAGACATGCTCTGACCACTCTAACCTCATTTCTGAGAAGGTTTTCCAATCTTCTCTAGAAAGTACTTAGATAATCACGTAGGACAAGCACTGTTTTTGAGAAGTTTGGAAAAAATCTAAAGAACTTCTCTTCCACTTCTAAAACAAGCAGCTGCAATATGATCTCATTTTACTCACTGCTTCCTCACAATCACCTTAAAGGGACTGCTAATGTCTTCGGCTAATTATTGAGCAGATAAATACAACATTTTTATTAAGAAATGATCCTGAAAAGACATTTAAAACTTTTTTTTTTAACATTTATTCATTTTTGAGAGAGACAGAGTGCGAATGGGGGAGGAGCAGAGAGAGAGGGAGACACAGAATCTGAAGCAGGCTCCAGGCTCTGAGCTGTCAGCATGGAGCCTGACGTGGGGCTCGAACTCACGAACTGTGAGATCATGACTTAAGCTGAAGTCAGACACTTAACCGACTGAGCCACCCAGGCGCCCCCTGAAAAGACATTTAACATGGAAAACGAGAATTTGTTCCTTTTAAAGCCTAAAAATCCCATGACAACAATTAAGCGAGAACAAGATACATTCAGAGGAGCCCAATGAAAGCAAAAAGAAGAGCCCTGGGCGGCTCAGTCGGTTAAGCACCCAACTTCGGCTCAGGTCATGATCTCGCGGTCTGTGAGTTCAAGCCCCACATGGGGCTCTGTGCTGACAGCTCAGAGCCTGGAGTCAGCCTCGGATTCTGTGTCTCCCTCTCTCTCTGCCCCTGCCCCTGCCCCGCTCATGCTCGTCTGTCTCTCTCAAAAACAAACATTAAAAAAAAAAAAGAAAGAAAGAAAGCAAAGAGAATGCTGGAGCTACTTAGCTTCTCTGGGCCTCAGCTTCCTGCGTGGGGAGAATGGAGACAATTACCCCTGCACGTCACGGGTTTGCTGAAAGGAGTACGTGAGGTCACACATGTACAATACTTGCTGGCGAGCCTGGCATGTGTCAGGAGCTAAATCCACTCTGAAGGCAGAGAGAAGAACTTCCCACAGGCGTGCCGCACACAGGTCAGAGGTGTGCTGCACCCAGGTCACAGGTGTGCAGAGCTACGGCTCCCACAGCCTTCAGGGCAGCTGGGTGGGCATCCGGTGACTGGAATCCCTTTCTCTCCAGCCACAGCAGCTTCTTCCGTTCACCCCAATATGCCATATAAATGTGGCAAAACAGAGAAGAATCCCTTTGGGTCATTTGCCACATCTCTCATAATGGTTAATAGGGAGCCAAAGGGCCTGATAACATTGCCTCCGAGCTCTTTTACTCCTTGGCTGTCTCCCACTCTACTCGAGGCACACCAGTCTCTCATGTACCATCTCCGCCCCCACCTTGTTAGGGACGTTAGGACCCTGTCCTCCAGTTGTGCTAATGGTTCTTCTCGCAGGTATCTGCCTGGCAACCCCCTCTCTCTCCGACACGTCCCCTCTAAGTCTTCACACAAATCTCACCCTCTCACGCGGCCTACTCAGAACATCCTATTTAATGCTCCCCCACCTGGACCCAACTCAGCAAAACCTCACCGTCTTCTAACATCCCATACTGCATACCACTGAGTTATTGTCTGCCCTATCGTCCTCACTCTCCCAGTGTGCAAACGCCATTACGGGGAATTTCGTTTACTCGATGGGAAACCCCAAGGACCTAGAGCAGGGCTGGCAACATGGACTAAATAAGAATAACTATATGCTATGAAGGAGACAGGACCAAGAAGCACCACTGTAGGGCAACTGTTCACTTACAAGTCTCATCCCCATTAGCCAGCTACAAACAGACACGTTAATCTTTGTGTTCTCACTGTCCCTAACAAAGCCGGCCACGCTGTGGGCACAAGATAAATACCTGTGTCTGAAGAACGGTTCTCCCTCACACTGTGTCTTTGGCATTTGAAATGTAACCACATACCCTCCAGTGGGTCTTCTGCACATAGTAGGTTAGATAGACATATAAAACACCTTAGAAATTATCTGATCCACCCCCTTCCTTTCACAGGTGAGGAGACTCGGGATGAAGAAATGCCATGGCCGAGGACATGTGGCACAACTAGAAAGAGCCAGAAACAGGCCCGTGGTCCCTCTCTTCACTCTGCCAAGACATCGGGAATTCCTACAGCACTTTCAGAGTCCCGTATTCTTCGAAGCAAAAAGATGAGAAGGCAAACCTCATGCAGTGAGGCGTCTGCATGTCTCAATCCACCCACCTGCATTTGTCACTCCGTGCATCAAGTTACTAACCTTTCCTGACTTCTATGTAACAGACTCGTAAGGAAGGAGTTCATTAGATTTTTCATTTTAAGAAATAATTATACCAAGGTTCTGTAACAGCCCCTGGAAACTATGAATACAGTAAATACTTCTACTTTTTCTTCTGGTTTAGTTTAGATTTCCTGTAATATAAAAACCTCCTGGACAGCATTCTATTCCAAAGACTCCAAAGATAAGGACATGGAGGAAAACACACAAAACTGCAAAAGTGCCTCAAAGTCCAGTCATCTGACTACAAAAGTCAAATGCTGAAATAAAATGATCAATTGTGTGACACTGTGAAAAAGGTTTTTCCAAAGTTGCCTTTGGTCTGTAGCAGCATTACTGTTCACTTCAAGTCCCACGCACACCCTGAATTTTTAGAAGGCTTTTCACTCCTCTTCTCAGCAACACCCTGGACTGTAGAGATGAGCCAAGGCTCGGGGAGAATGTGAGAGGGCTCAAGAGTGCACAGTGAGCTGGTCAGCAAACATGGAGTAGAACTTAGCAGAGCAACTGAGCTCATGGCCGGCCTAGTTTTAAATCCAAACTCCATCCCTCACCAGGTGTGTAAATTTGGGCAAGTGACTTCCTTTTGTAAAGTTACAGTCTCCCCGCCTGTGAACTGAGGACAGGATATAGCCTCAGAGGGAGCTGGGCGGACTAAATGTGTTGAGATGGAAAAAACTAAGAAGAGTACTTGGCCCACTGTAACTGCTCTATAAATACCAGCTTATTATTATTTCCTATCAATTCCTTAGAAGTCTGCTTCACTTAGAAGAATGACATAGCTAATGCCTTATTTCTCATCGTTTTTGAGTTACCTAGAATTCTCACAGTAACTTACATTTGACATGATGAACCTAGAAAGTGGGACTTTACTCTCAATGGTCATTAAGGGTTTTTTTAATGTTTATTTATTTATTTTGAGAGAGAGAGAGAAGACGAGAGCAAGGAAGTGGGAGAGGCAGAGAGAGAGGGAGAGAGAGAATCCCAAGCAGGCTCCATGCTGTCAGCACAGAGCTGACATAGAGCTCAACCTCACTAATCGTGAGATCATGACCTGAGCTGAAATCAAGAGTCGGATGTTTAACCAACTGAGCCACCCAGGTGCCCTGGTCATTAAAGTTTTGAAAGATAACTCAGATGCCCCTCTCTTTAATAGACCCAAAAAACATAATTTGACAGTATCACTACGTTTACAACAACCCACCTTAACTTTCTGGTACTGCTGGTTCAGATTCTCCTCTGTGGTTCCAGCTTGTCCATCAACGTCGGTTTCCAGCAGGTTCCCATTAACTTCATCCTCTTCTCCAATCGCCGACTTGCCATCGCCTTCTTGAAAATGAGTCCCGTTCTGTTCAATCACCTGTCTCTGTTTTATCGCTGCCCTTCCTGAATCTCTGTCCACATGTGACAACCAGTCCAAAAGGTTTTCTATTTGGGTTTTGCTCTCTTCCAGCTGCTTCACAGCTGCAACCTGGGCAGAGAAAGCTCACAGTAGGTATTCTGAATACAGGCTGAGGCACTAGTTTTAAGATCATTTAACACCAGAGTGGGGATACTAAAGGCTGACACACACTGAAAACTGAACACACTGAAAAACCTTCAAGCAACAGGCCATTACTTACAAGTTTCCACTGTCCTTAAAATTTTAACTATAATTGATGAGTCCTCATACATTTCCCAGGTAGAAAGTCATAGAATCCCACTTCAAATTTTTTAAAAAGTTTAACAAAAGTTAAAACAAGTTAAATTCTTCAATTTTCTATAGTATGTAGCCAATTGTATAACTGCAAACCCAGAATTCTAGTCACTGGTACTAAACATTGCTTACTGCTGCCTGAGAGCACTTAAAAATTCAGGTAGCTGTTACACCAATTGTTTTTGACAAAGCAACAGTGTACCATATATCTGAATAAAGACCTTTTCAGTTTCTTCTTTGATTGCTGTGGTCACAACTTTATCCAGCTCCTTTTTTGACTGTTCTGCCTTTAGATTAAGCTGTTCGCACTTTAACTTGGCTTCATTAAGCTTCTGCTCAATCAAAGCCTTATCTTCTCGGGACAGCTTTTCACCGTTCTCTTTCAAGAAGTTCTCTGTATTTTTCACGATTTCTGCCAAAGCCTGTGCACTTCCTTGCATATCTTTCTGTAATTCCTTAAAACACCAAAGAAAAAAAATCTTATTAAATGATTATCTATTTAATTCTTCCAGAGTTGTCATTCTAAAAGAGGGTGTGAGCAAAGGAGAACCTAGCACGGATAGCTTGAAAAAGCATAGTCGATTTGAGTTGGTTTCCTAAATCACGGTATTTAATATAATGTGACATCTCAAACGGCATTAAAGAAAGATGTGAGATTTTCATATTTCAGAAGGGGATATGGTTTATAAAACACTGAAAATAATGAATTGAATAATATAATCTATACAAATTTGCAAACAGCAGGTATTTTTACATTAAGTGAGCACAGTTATAAGAGCTTTTAAATACATGGTAATATTATTTATTCAATTTCTAAACACTTATTATTTTCTTAAAAAGTTTATTTTTCAGTGAGTAAGAGAGGCAGTGTGCACACATGTGCATGCCTGAGCCAGGGAGGAGCAGAGAGAGAGCTAGAGAGAGAATCTGAAGCAGGCTCCACACTGTCAGCACTGAGTCCAATGTGGGGCTCGAACTCACAAACTGTGAGATCATGACCTGAGCCGAAATCAAGAATCGGACACTTAACTGAGCCACCCAAGCACCCCTACATTTATTTTAATATCTGTCTCTACTCAGGATAAAAACAAAGTAGTTCTCCCAGTGAACTAAGATTAAGTTCTCTAAGACCCCAGAGCTCTCTAAAATGCAATATTTGCTTCTTTGCCCCAGCTGTTATAGTTTCTCTCAGTCTCGATTTATCTCTTTCTCCTTTACTTTGCATTTTTGTTCTGCATATTACACGGTGTTTGAACTTCCCTATTATTTTTCCATATTTTTAATTTCAGCCTCATCAAATTCTAACAAGTATTTGATCATGAGCTCATGGGTTGGGAGTTTGAGTCCTGCATCAGACTCCATACTGACAGAATGGAGCCCGCTTGGGATCCTCTCTCTGCCCCTCTGCTTATGGCCTCTCTCTCTCTTTCAAAAAAAAATAAATAAAACTTGAAAAAAAAAAAAAGACGTATTTGAACTGAAAAAGATACTGCTTATTAAGTTAAACGAATCCAAGTTTTAACTCATCACACAAGGTAATTTCATTAGCAACCTTCTTTATATCTCCTCCCCTCAGTATCTCACCAAAACCAGTCAAGAAAATTACCTGGCTTTCTTGAAGTTGGAAATGTAACTCTTAGAATAAACTTTAAAGCTCAAGCATGGGGCCATTTACGTACGTCTTGGCTCAGAAAAGTTAAGATGATTTGGTAATAACAGTAATCAAACTTAACAGCAACACAGACCTGCTGATGCAAAACCAAATTTTACCTCCTGCTTGGACTGGTACTTCTTCAACTCAACTGTGCCGTCTCCAATCACAAAGGCTTCTTGGTGACCGATCAGGCGGTTTTCAGTTTGGGTGAGGAGATCACATATCCCTTGGAGTTTCTCTTTGTACTCCTGCTGACGCTCTGCCACAATCTAAAGTGGGGCAAAATCAAAGCATCTTAAATGTGTGGCCATGAACTCAGTATTGTGATTACTCCTAACTAGAACACATTTTGCAAATTCTAATCACAAAAGTAGAACATATCTTGCAAGATTTTCTAAGTATGCTGTAAACATGATAGCAGTGGGGTAACAAATTGAGCAAGGTGACACAGAGAGTGAAAGCATGTCCCATATACAAAGGAGGAGATCATGTGTGGATGAAACTGCTCAACAGAATACTGGCCATGCATATGTGTAAGAGATGGAACCTCTGACCGACAGGAAGAAACATTCCATTTCCTTAAGCTCTTGAAACCTGCGATACACACAATTAATTCTGCAAAAGGATATCAAAACAGAAGTTAGTTGTGATTTGTCTGTGAACATATTTAATATGTGTATATAGGTTATCATGCTAAAGACAACACCTAGGAGCTTCAAGAAACAATAAAAGCATTTCATGCAATATTTTTACTTAATCACTATGCCTAATTCCATCCCCACCCCTTTGCTCATTATTGTTATTAGATGTAGCACTCTAATATAATTCACTAAATTAAGAGATTTAGTAAGTCAATACTAATACTCGCATTCTCATTTTCCTATTACTTATACACTGGTTTTTCATCTTCTAGCCACTTATCGTGTTTCCTAGGAGCCTAATACATACAGAGCAAGTACTAAGTATTTTATATTTGTTCTTGTATCGATGCTCACAATCCTACCAGGCAAATACTGTGATTATTTCCAGTTTACCACCAAGAAAACGGTGGTTGAGCAGCTTGCCCTCGATCGCACACGTCTGAGTACGGCGTGGACGTGCTGGGCAGTCTGACTGCGCAGCCCACACTCTGCACTGCTGTGCCATACTGCCTCCCAGAGGAAAAAGATACCTGAACCATAAGCTTCTTTATGCATATATTCATCAATTTATCGAATTTCTGAGTACATCCATATTTCCTACTCCTGGAAAAAAAAAATAAGACTCCCACTTGAAAACAGTAGTTTCAGGGAGTCAAAAATGAAAATAAACTACCTATAGCATTATTAGGGAAAACAACATCGTTGTATACTCTAGGACCTCTACATTACACCCCGTCCACTAACTGCCTCTCTACAAAATCTTTCCTATCGTGCCATGATCCCTAGGTGCCCTCCTTACAGGTTTCACACGGAAGAAGTAAAAACAAAGAATGCCAACTCGACAATGAAAGGCAAACCTTCTGATGATCAAGATCTTGTTCTAGCTGTAATTGAGTCTCTAAACGTTCCACCTGGGTAGTTACTGATTCCTGTACATCAAGAAAACACTTCTGAGTTGTATTTAAGAGCCTCAGCAGTTGTCTGCTTTGGTTGGGAGACAGGTCTTGTGCATATTCCGAAATGAAGAACTGTACATCAAAAGCGGTGGTCTCCAGCTGCACTTTGGTAGGTCCAAGGTCTTTTAACACATTCTGTGAGCAAAAGAGTACAAGGTACAAAATGGGAGCTAGGCCATAATATAAAGTTTATATCAATAATATTTTAAAAATACGTTTCTTATATCAGAGACTAAAAGTTTTATTGACATTTTTCACGATTCGTTTAGTCAAAAATCTATCCATCGCCTAGTAACAGACAGTAATGATAAAATTATTTCAATACTATGGTAATTAGTATTATATGGAAAGACAATCCTTCTAAGAACATTTTAATCTTGCCTGCCACATCTCATTTAAAATGTAACTCAACAAAAGCAAAGACCCAACTTACAGACACTTGGCATGTTAAAGGGGGGAATCGACATTAAAATATTACTTGCTAATATTAACAATATCCATGTAATTATGGTTGCTCATAAACAAGCCAATGAGGAATTTGAGACATAAATTCAAGGAGCTAGAATTTCAGTTTTCTGACTCACTAGCCAGGAGCCTAAGCATCATTCATGAGGCATGCTATTCAACTTAAGAACTTAGGGAGAAAAAAACCATGACAAAAGTGACCAGTACATAAATACTACTTATACTATGATGTATTTATAAGAATAATTAAGGGGGCGCCTGGGTAGTTCAGTGGGTTAAGAATAATTTAACTATTATGTATTTATGTGACTAATAAATAAAAACAAATCTCAAGATGTCATTGGTGGAAAGAGAGAGGTAAGGCAGTTGGGACAGCATCAGAAAGACATCCACAAAGTTGTGACTATTTTCTGGTTGTGTCTATAACCATAAGTGTGTGTGATACAAACATCTCTTAGAGACAAAGAAAGTAATCATTTCAGACTTAGCAGTCATGTTTTTTCTACATATTTATTTTATTTTTTACATTTTTCTTAATGTTTATTTATTTATTTTGAGAAGTGAGGGGAGGAGGGGAAGAGAGATAGGGAGAGAGAGAATCCCAAGCAGGCTCTTCACTGTCAGTACAGAGCCCGACACAGGTCTCAAACTCACAAACTGTAAGATCATAACCTGAGCCGAATTCCAGAGTTGGATGCTCAACTGACTGAACTACCCAGGTGTCCCTACACGTTTGTTATTTTAAATCTGGAAGTTTTTCATAAGAGACTCTCAAAGACTAAGAACAAACTGAGGGATGAGGGGGGTGTGGGAGGGGGGAGAGTGGGTGACAGGCACAGAGAAGGGCACTTGTTGGGATGAGCACTGGGTGTCATATGGGAACCAATTTGACAATAAATTATTTTTAAAAATCTGGAAGTTTTTAATAAAACATAAATTAAAAAAAAAAGGGGTGCCTGGGTGGCTCAGTCACTTGAGCATCCAACCATGGCTCAGGTCATGATCTCACAGTTTGAATCTGCACGGGGCTCTGTGCTGACGGCTCAGAGCCTGGAGCCTGCTTCAGATTCCGTGTCTCCCTCTCTCTCTGCCTCTCCCCTGCTCATGCTGTTTCTCTCTCTCAAAAATAAACATTAAAAAAAAATTTTAATCTGAAGGTTTTTCAATGTACTTCATCTCCTTTATTTTGATACTTGCCTTGAGAAACTCCAAGCTTTTCTTCACATGTTCACTATCCTGAACATTCACAATCTCAATATCCTTCACAGATTTGCTCTTCTCTGATATCCAGTGTGAGAACGACTCAAGTTTCTGCAGAAATTCTTCATGGGAAACCGCTAGTTTAGACTAAAAAATAAAATTTCGTGTTCATTTCTGTCACTCCCCAAATTTTGAATTCCTACAAAAAATGGTTCTACCTCAATGGCTAACAGTGTGAAAATAAAAGACTTCATCTTATGACTAAATTTTCAAACAATCAAAATGCTCTTCAAAACTCAAATTCTGACTCAGCATCTCTATGCCTACCATTTCAGAGTCAATCGCAAGCATGACGCGTTTCATCCTTTCTGAAGACACACTGCTGAGGGAAGAGAAAGCAGTCTGCAAACTTTGGTGGCCTTTACTCAATTCCTCAAGCTGTTCTCTGGGGAAGTCACTGGGAAGAGACTTTAAAAATTCTTCTGCCAACTTCATGTCTTTTCTTAAAATAACAGCAATTGGAGCCAATCCCAATTCAAATGTCTGCAAAAAATATATATCCCAGAACTATTCAGTGAAGACATAAATATAACAATTATTCTAAATGTAATGGCACATTTGTAATGGCATATATAGCATATTACATACTTAGAATATAATAAAGAAATAAAATAAGCACAATGTTATTTTTTCCAAATTAACAACAGCTAACTACCATCCATAATAGGCAGCAGATAGTTCTTACCTCTAACTGTTTAAGCTGGTTCCTCAAAGCTTCCAGACTATTATCTAGAGACTCCTCATTGGCTAACGGGGGCTTCATATCTTGAAGTAAAGCCAAATACTCTTGCATTTTTGATGTGTGCTGCAAACACTGCTGTAACTCATTGGAAAACTAAACACAAATTTGGACATGTTAAGTCAATAGGCTTTCTGTAGTTTTTCAAAGCAAATAAAACGAATAGGATTATTCCCAAATGCTTCATGCAGCTACTGCCATTTGAAATGCAAACTCAACTTACTTGTTCCATTGAGCTATCTCCAGAAGTCACTCCTTTTGACCCTGAAATACTTTCCAGATGGTCTGGGATATCACTGCATAGCTCCCGCAGCTTCTCGTCGCTCAGCAATGCTGACGCACACCCCGTCAGGTTTTCTAGCCTCGTATCTTTTAGGTTTTGTAAATTATGGGAACAGTGGTTTCCTTCTTTGCTTTTAAGATCATCAAGAATGTGTGACTTTTCATCCACCATCTCAGGAGCAGTGGATGATTTTTGATTCAGGTCTCTGACCTGTCCGACTTTCTCTGAGTATGTGTCAGCGAGCAGCTTGTAGAAAATATTTTCAAGTTGCAATGGAAGTACTTTAGACGTAATACCTCTATTCTCTAGCTCACACTCCATCTGGGTTAATTCTTTCATCAATTCAAATGCTCCAGTAATTTTCTGGCTATACTGATTCTGTTTAAGTATATTAAGGAGAAACTCAGACTTAAGATTGGCAATACAGAATGGATCATCTCTACTCTCTGCTTTTAGTTCTGGTGAGTTATTCATGGGAGAGACTCTAGAACAGTCACCAATTTTAGAGTCACTAGATGCTTCTTTTGCCAACTGTGATGTGCTTACTCTTTTAATTAAGCTATGAATTAAAATTTCAGTGTCTGCACAGACTGAAGATTCTCCAACCTCTTGAGGATTCATAGGACCTTCTTCCAATGTACTTGCTACATCTTCAACAAATACTTGAGATGACTCAGGAATGTGAACCTCCTTTTCTTGGAGTCCTAGAGACAAGGCTTGTTCTTTTTGCTGCTGTAGCTCAATTATTTCCATCTTACTGTGGATTTCTGAAAATAAGTCGTCTGTGCTTAAAGGGTTACTAGAGCTATCATTTCTTATTACATTTGTGCAGAGTTCTGGTGACTCAAAATAAGTATTTTCCCCAAAGTCTTCCACATTTTTAGGAGGAAAGATTGAAAGTGTGCTTTCATTCGTTTCTGGTGTGAAGTGACCAATTTTTGTTCCCCCTTTTGAGGCACTTTCTTTAGCACAAAGATCATTCTGTTTGTCCATCGCATTTAGAGGTGAGACTTCCTGGGTAAGAGCTGTCTTCTCTTTTGCATTATTTATTTCAAATTGTATGTCTTCCTTCACGGCAGGGGAAGCCATGAGAACACAGCTTGGCATATCTTCATTTGGTTTCAATAGATCTTTTGCTTTTACATCTTTAGCACAATGTTTTAAATAAGTGAACAGGTCAGACTCTGTCTCAGGTCCATCAGTGAATGAATCTTTCTCAGTACCTGTATTTCCTTCAGACAATGGAATGCCTGAAGGAATGTCATCACTGATCACTTTGGAAACTGAGGAGTCAAATATTTCTTCAAGATTCTCAAACTGAACGGGACTTTTGCTAACCACTGTTTGCAGATTGTTCGGTTCATCTGTAAGAGCTGCAGTTACTTTTTTCAGGCTTCCTTTTGGATTATGTTCTTCACTATCTGTGAGTCGCGGAAATGGAAACTGATCGCTAACTAAATCAAGATTCTTTCTTGTACTTTCACTAGGCAAAGGTCTAAGAAACCCACTCTCTTCTAGGCCTTCTCTAAGCATTTCTCCTTTACCTGAGCACATTTTATGAATGGATGTTTCATCTGCTATTAATATACCGTTAGGGTCACCGTTCTTTTGAACTAGGCCTCTTTCAAGTATTTGATGATCTTTGGCAGTTACACAGGCTATGGATGACAGATGGCTTTCCTCAGTAGGTTCTCCCATTAAATCAGGCTCAGAACAAATGATTTCATCAAAAGGGGAGGAGACGTGAAGTGTCACATTCTCAAAATAATCTTCACCTTTCACAGATTCGATAGACTCTGGCCCTGGAATCAACTCAAACTTTACATTCATGGGATGCTTATCTGCTTCAGAAGTTGAACAGGTATTAGTATTATGTAAAACACCTACGGAGCCAGAGGTGTTTTCTGATTCAGTGTCTTTAGTGATAGGCAGCAATATATCCTTAAGAGCCATCTCATGATTCAACAAATCTTCTTTGGTTTTTCCAACAATCTCAGTTGTGTATTCTGGAAGGCTGCTTCTTTCAGTAACTAAGCTGTTTTTGCTAGTTGATTCTAGTTGTAAAACATTTACACTTTGCTGTTTTTCTGAAGAACTATAGTTGTGCACTTTATCCGGAAGAATCATTTTATTAATACTTTGATTTTCGTGATCATTTTCCTTTTCACTTACTGTGGTGGCACACAGTTGGATATTTGTACTTGCAGCCTCATCCTGGTACAGGGGCTTTTCGCTTTCACCTTCTACTCCTTCTTCATCATCGCCGTCATCATCATCATCAGAATCGTCATCGTCATCCTGATCATGACTGTCACATCCATAATACCCATAACTTTCTTCACTCTGCACAGAATCTAAATGTTCAGTATCAGATTTAAATTCTTGTCCAGCTATCTGTTCTTCTTTTCTCCTCCAACACCCAGTGTCGTCAAATGTTAGAGAAGCACTGACACTCTCTTTTCCCTCTACGATTTCATAATCAGTCAATGAGTCACACTCATCACCTTCGAGGCTATTTGAGCTTTCCCCTTCTGATACTGTCTCCAGCAACTGTCCATTGCCCTCGTCTGAGCCAGCTGAATTTGAGTGTATTCGTTCACCAGAATCAAATTCAGGTTTCTCAGTACCTATGAGAAAACCCTGAAAAGACTGTGTGTCCTCCCTCGCACTTAAGCTATCAAACAGTGTTCCCTGGGTCACCACAGAATTTTCATTCTCTTTTGAAACATCATAAACAACATCAGCAGGAGGAGCAGCCCCTTCATTTTCCTCTTGCAGCGTGGCATAGTCCTCAGGCTGTAGACAGTCACAATCGTCCCCTTCAAGAAACAGAGAATCATGGTCATCATCTTCAAACAAGGGGATATCGTAAAAATCGTCATCACTATCAGTGTCTGTTTCTGTCACACTCTGCTGATCATCCAGTGGTGACGTCTCATAGTCACCAGCGCTGACAGTTTCTTCAAGCAGCAATGCACCACAGATACGAGTTGGGCTGGCATTACCAGCGTCACCCTGTGGAGTTGTGGCACAGGAGTACTCTTCCATCTGGGACTCGTGTTTCCTATCTTCAGGTGTCTGCTGAGAAGCAGCATGCAGTTCTTCATCTTCACCATAAGTATCTGAATTATATTTATCATTGTGAGGTTGTACCTGAGCATCACAGTCACCTGTATTTAAAGGATTTCGTTGAGAGTGTTCTCCCTGTAAACTGATATTGATAGCTGCAATTCCCAGAAACTGGTCTTGAAACTTTTCTCCCATTCTCTGACCCGATAACATGGTTTGGTCACTGAATGACAAAGTAGAGTCTTTATGTTTATTTCCATTGTTCTCTGTGGTATGTAAATCATTAAGACTTTCCTGATCAATCCTCGATTTATCATGACTTAGCAAGGCACTCAGCCTGGGAGAATAGTTAAAGATTGTCAAATCCCTACTTATATTATTATCTTCATTCTCGTTTTCATTCAAATCACTGGTTCTACTAGTTTTTGATTTCATAATAGGATTTATTATCAAATCACTTGCAAAGTTTAGAATATGTTTAGAATGGCTACATTCATCTGCATTTTCATTTATTCCAATTTGACTTTGGTTTTCACAGTTTTTAAGTATGTTTTCAGAATCTTGTCTAGGCATGCTAACTGCTTCAAGTCCAGGCTGTGTTAAACACGATACAGAATTGGGAACATGCACACTGGATGAATGCTTAACTTTATGATCAGTTGCTCTCATACTTGCCAGGTTTTCTGACTGATGAAATTCACTACTGGTCATGTTATTTCCCATTTCATTAAACTCTTCATCTGTGGCATTCTTTCTCTCTTCAGGGATTTCTTTATGCTTAGGTTCTCTGCAATAACATTTATCAAAACTAGTAGGTGAAGCTACACTGTCATCCCTTCTTCTACTTGGAGCATTACTCAGACATACACCAGGGAGTCCTAAGACATCAAGACATTCTTTTGTGGGCGTGTCCTCACACTCTGCACTACAGCCTTCCAGGAGCATACCAACAGCCTCATTCAAGTCTCCATCGTAGAGCAAAAGCCTCTGCCCTGTGTTTGCATCCATGTAGCTATTTATCATCAAATAAGACAGAAATAACTTTTTCGTTTGTTCTGAGCTCTGAGTTGTCACTGGCTCTTCTCCACCAAAAACATCCTCTTCTTGCCTGTAATCATGGATAGTAGATGGTTGGAATTTACAAAAAGAGAGCCATCTTCTGGTATTTTTACAAGCTTCTAAATCTCCCAAATCTGGCATTTTATCAGGCAGTATTATACTTTTCAAAATTGATGCCGTGTTATTATCTATAATTCCCAGCTGCTTAGCAACATCCAAACCAATGACTTGAGAAGTTTCTGGAATATAAAGAGCAGCTATTTTCTGCCTACCATTCAGGATTTTGTATGCCAATTCATTTGTAATCAATTCTTGCTGCAAGGAAGAAGACGTAGGAAATATTTCACCAGAGTGAGGCCAGATGAGTCCCACATAGCCTCGCTGAGCCTCTAGTACCAAAAGAGCACTGCTCGAAGTTATTAGATCACACTGGACAGCTTCATCCACAGTTAAACGTTTAGCAGGGTTTGAGTGGATGATTCCACCTGTTTGAACCTGATACGTGAGAATACTGTTAGCCGTGTCTCTGTCAATCACCCCTTCTGTCAAAGCTTCTTCAACAGTCATTCTCTGACCAGAGTTGCAATTGATCAGACCTCCAGAAAGAAGCTGTGCGCCTAATAACCTAAACATGGTTTCCCGGTCTATGAGACCTTCATGAGCCGCCCTTAAAATGCTGATGTTTCTTCCACATTTTAATGTTATTCTGCCTCCTTCTTGAGGTCTCACAGGTAGAAGCCGCATCCCAGTGTTTTCCTGTAAAATACTTCTTTGTATAATATCTACTAAAGACACCTTCTCAGCGGTGCAGGGGTCAATAAGATCCTTACACATATTTTGTCTCTCCAGGACTTTAGAAAATAATGCTGAGGAAACCAAGTTCTGTTGGAAAGCCTTCTGTAGGGTCAACTGTTCTCCGGTGGCTGGAATAACTAGAATGCCTGTGGAAAGTAGTATCTCGAGCACTCTGATGGCCATGGATTCTGATATCATGCCTTGAGCCAAAGCTTCTAGCACTGGAATCGTGGTAGATGACACGGTAGAAATGATCTCCTTTGCTTGATTTAGTTCTTTGAGTTGGCATAAAACCTGTTCGTCAACAAGGCCATGACTTTGGGCATCTTGGAGGTCAAAACATTTTCTTAATTTTGGTGAAATTAGACCAGAAATCATTAGCTGTGTCTCAAGCAACCTGATTCCTGTGTCATAGTCAATAAAGCCTCTTAAAACTGCCTGAAAGACTGACAGGACTTCTCCAGTTGTCTCATCAATGGTGCCTGCAATCACTTTAGCCAGCTGAAAGGAAAACACAAAATTCTCAGGTCAGTCTGTGACCCAAGGGCGGGCAGAATTTCATGAAACTTAGTTTGCATTTTTTAAAATAAATAATACACTTCGACATGAAAATCCTCTACTTACCAAGGCGCAGCAATGCTGTGAATGTTAGGCAGCTCAAATGCACAAGTGATCTATGTCAGTGATCTATTCAACAGCACAGGATGTGATAAAAGCTTTGAAAACAACATGCATCTGTGAATTGAAAACTTAATATTGTGTACATTAACGAGGTTAGTGAGGACACAAAAGAGTAAATGATAAGAGTGAGAAAACAGAACACATACCTAAGAAGGCAAATCATGCTCTCTGCAACTGGGTGAGATTAGTCGACTGACATGAAAGACAGTATCAAACCCCATGCTACTGATGTTTACAGCATACAGACCTTATTCGCAGACGGTAAAAATGAACCAGAAAAATTGTTACATACCCCCAAAATGTGACAAGTAGTGTGTACAATATTCCAGGGAGTAAGGGAATTGAATATGAAGACAACTTTTTCAATACTGAATATCGTGTTGAAAATTGTCAATACGTATTGTCACGTTTCAAAAGTTAAGGACAGGTTTCTGTTACACTGTAAGAAGATGCTAGGGCATCCTCACTATAGCGAATGGCCCAGTGTTGCTCAAATAAATCTCATGGTTATCTCTAAAACTCAAGCAAGTTCATAACACTCCAATGGCATCTTTAAAGATGACTCAAGGCTACTTTATATATAGCAAAATACCTAATAAAGCAGAAGAATGACTTTTAAAGAGAAGAGTTAGAAAAATGAATGATTCTTTTCTTTTACCATGCAAGGTAGTGATTAAGATGTCACAGAAATTGATGACGGCAAGTGTAGGACTGGATTTAATACACAACACTGAAATCTCTAAATAGTTAGATAAACTCCATCCATGTTTTTTCCATGTACACAAATTCAAGGTTACTTCTTCCTCACCAACGTATATTTCTACAACCATGCAGTAAGGCTAAGAATCTTGAAAGTGCATCAATGTTTTAAATAAATTATATTACCTTCTCCTCTCCCTTTGTTTCTCCTAAGGTTTGTGATTCTTGTAGTTGTTTCAGAGATTCAGTGAAGAATGAATTATAACTTTCTTGAAGAGATTTCACTTGTTTTTCCAATTCATTTCTTTCTTCATCTGTCATTCTAAAATAACCAGAAAGTAAGAAAAGAGGAATACAAGACTTTAAGTGATAAAGATGACAGATTAGGCTCAATGATTTTGCAAATTTTCTAAATAAGCACATGGTCATAAAATAAACCCTCAGATACAGATTGCTCAAGTCCCAGAATGACTGTGTTTGAAAATTAAGGATGACCCTTACACACCCAGGAATCCTTCTCTTGCCTGAGAAACAGGCCGGAGGAAAAAACATGAATTAATAGATCGGCATTTCTCTAACATATACACATTTCTAAAATAACAACTGCTGTTATCCGACAGAGGGAAAGATCCTACTGTTAGTTCCAACACAGAAGTGGGACAGAAAGATACCGTTACTCAAGATGAAACTTGTTCTGATTAAAGATAAAAGATTTACAAGGAGATTGACCTGATTTTCTAAGGTACAATAGAAAGTCATTGTGGAATGATCGTGGGGATAGCCCCCAAAAGGATTTAAGAAAAGGGTAGATTTCCTCCCTGCCTGAGGCACTAGCCAAAATATGTGAAATGCCTTGTTTGAAAAAGTAGGACCAAACTATGAGAAATCAGGTTGCTGGAAGTCTCAGCAAAGAAAGTGAACAATATGCTCACACATAGTTTCCAAAAAGTAAAGTCTCAGAGAATACTAGTTAGCATTACTCTTGCCTTGGAATCTTTACTACTCACTAGCTACTGATCTTTAGTCTCTCTGAGCTCACTTTCTTTTTACTAATATATGGGAATAATAGGTATATTTCAGGACTTTGGTAAACATTAGAAGCGAATAAAAGTGACAATTGCTAAGTTTATAGTTGGATGTTATTATATTAAGTAAATTTCTAATTGACTTCCATTTTTTAAATCTCAACTAAAATTTATCAGCTTTTGCTTTGTTGAACAAAGACCACTTCTCTATTTTGGATAAAAGCGCTAATAAAACCAACATACTTGTCTCCATGTTTTGCCAAAAACAGCTGCATGGTTTGAAGTGCTTCAGATAATTGTTCCTTCTTGGTTGATATTTCTTCGCTGGAAATCTGCAAGGTTAAGACAACATACTCAAACTCTCCGCTCATCAAGACTAGAAAAGAGTAATTTTTAAAAATCAATCAAGTTTTAATTAAGAACCAAATGAGAGGTCTACTTTCTGGGTGGCCCAAGTCAATATCCAATCAGTGATTATCAGTGTACAGGCCTGAAGAAGAAGAGTACTTTATTTAGAATGCCAATTAAGGAAAGTCTCTCTCTCTAGCCAAAATGCCATCATTCTCATGAGGCAGTAATACTATGACATTATATGGTTCTCACATTTGTCACAGCTCAACAGTGAATAAAGGTGGCCTTAACATCCCAGGTGGCCAGAGGTTCTTCACTGGCCCAACTTCATCCTTGCATCAAAAAGATACATGAACACAGAGCACTACTCTCAAAGAGGATCTTCTTTCCCCCATGCTCCTGTATACCCTGCTTCTTTTGAAACAATTATGGTGAAAGCATTAATCTGTTGATCTCCAGACCAAGATGAAATATTTTCGATTTCTAAAACTTGCAAAATTCATCTGTGACAAAGGAATCACATTTATCTACCTGTTTGAGGAAAAGCAAGAGGTTGTAATACTTTTTCCCAGTCATGCAGTGTATTACTTCCAAATACTTTATTTCAGAAACGGACTGCCATTCTTTTAAATGAGTAGAAATGAGAGGAAATGATGGGCAAATGAAAAGTCTATTTCCTCTCATGTACTTCATTCAGAACGAAGTCAACTTAAAGTTTATTTTTCATGACTACACGGAATCATGAGGCCATACTGGTTTTTAATACACACATTTGTTATTCACATCAAACTTCCTTAAATTTCACTTGACAGAAAGGCAATCTTTATTAGAGATGTATAATTTAGGGCATGGTCTGCATTTAAAAAGTATCTGTCCACTAGGTTTGGGTCTAAAACGAATTTAGTAAAGTTCTGGGAAATTTAAAACTGCAGAGAGAAAAATACCTAGGTTTATCATCCACATTTCTCAAAAGAAACTTGTTCTCCCAAGAAATCCTTGCTAAGGCTTATGTTCATATTTTAGTTCTTTCCCTATCTGATAGGGGGAAAAGAAGAAAATATTTTAAACTAAATATTTGCATAAAGTTACTTTGAAGGTTTGGGGTTTCAAACACTAAATGTAATTGCTTGCCAATTTCTGATTTCTTCCACACTAACATGAAATGCAGTATTTAAGACTATGAGCTAATGTGGCTTTATTTCAGTTGAATACTAATCCAAGTGCATACTCAGAGCTGTCTACTTCTCTAAGGGGGAACCCCAGATAAGTTACATGTGCCCTCATATCATAGGCAAAATCAGACAAGACACTGAAGTTTTCTATTTAATTATGTCAGTAATGTCGGTTTCATCTGATGACAACTGAACACTGATACAAAGCTAGAAGAGGAAGCTAATTATGATAGCCCCATAATTTCCTAGAGCCAGGCAGTAGCAGGAGAGCAAGTTGAGAAAAATGCTGCTTAACTTAGTGGAAACATTTTTTTTTTAATACAGCCTCAATTCCAGTGTCAACGCCAGCAGCATCAACACTGGACCTTGGCTATCGATGCCCTGAGAGCTTCACGTGGCACCGTCCGACAGACATCACGGAGCACTAACGTCTCACGAGCTGCAGCTATCCAACTAAAGCCTAGCAGCTGGGGAACAAATACAGCCCACAGCACAGAAGAATTCATTTAGGTACGGGAAAGAATACAATTTCCGGTGATTGACTAGAGAACACTTCTTCGTAAAATACAAAGCACAACTAAATTAAATCCTCAAAAATGCTCATATCCTAGTTTGTGTCTCTGTTGTTCCTGAACTTTTTTGTTGACCTTTGTGAGAACAAGATCGTATCTTTATGATAAGGAGTGCATGGATGTACTCTGGGCACAAAATAGGGTAACTCTGCTCCTTAGTGACTCTCTTCACTATAATCAAGAGGCAGCTGTAACCATTAGGAGAAGCACTAATAGTAAGGCTAATATAGTTTAAACTTTGAAATCACAAACATTTTTTCTGCTACATACTGTGATTCCTTGGGCACGTTGACCTCTCTGGCCCTCATTATAATTGCCTATAAAAATGGGGAAAATTAAGGCGAAGAACTGAAGTGGTTTTTTAGGTTGACTGCATCAACTCAGTAAATTCTACCCACTATTATTATTACTAAACCAAAACCTCAGTGAATACCTTTTGCTTAGAGAAGGGAGATTTCCCAGCCTTCTCGTCATCTCTCAATGTCTTGGTGATATTTGATACCCATTTCTGTAATTCTTTGGCTTTTTCAACATGCTCTTTCTTTTCTTCTTCCAGTGACTTCTGACAAGTGTGAGTGGTTAAAAAAAAAAAAAAGATATATTCCAATAAATGACTGAGCTATGAAACTGACCTCTTCACAGAAAACAAGAATGTAGAAATATGTTTTCATCACACGCAGGTTACTGAGTATTTTATTCATTCACTTAATCATGTTTATCACATCACATAGCAGATGTACTTCCAAAATATTTATGGTAGCAAAGGAAGCTGTGACATTCTATAATCATCAGTCTCAACTCCCAGCTGGTCTATCAATATGACAAATAAACTCAATTTTATTCATGAAGCACTAGAAGATCTTTGAATTGCTGCTGCCTTTGCATTAGCATTACAATCACAATTGTCTTGACAGAAAAGTATCAAACAACTGAAACCTGAAAAAGGTGTGAATGTGTACATACATATGAAAAATACACAGAATGAACAAAAATCTTTCCCCCTCTTTCAACACACAATAATGCTATTTTGAATGACAGAGTCTACCTGGAAATGGGAGATTGTCATAAACATTAAATACGTAAAGAAAGTTACAACACATAGAAAAACTAAAAATGGTTTCACTTTTCAAGGCCCCTCTGAAACACTATAGCCTCAGGGAAGCAGGAACAAATTTACATCTTTCTCTTTGATTCCATGGTGCTTTTTGAGGTGCTCTTTCAATGAGTGTAATGATCATTTAATAAATGGGAGCCCTAACCTCAGGCTGGATCTATTCAGTGATGAGGAATTCTGAAGAAAAGATGCTATGAACTTGCTGGAGTTCATCAAGTTTATCCCATATTCTACATAAAATATCTTTTTGGGGGAGTAGGCAAGATTAAAAAAAAAAAAAACCTAACCTAAAAGCTAAAGGAAATCATTATGAAGAAGAGTAAATATTTTATGAATTTCAATTTAAAAATTATCTCTCTTCTGAACAGTCAGCTATTTCCAACCCTCAAAAAATAAACAGTGCTTTGAGTATGTGACATAGTTGCTAGACTGTCTATTTAACTGATATCATCATGCTCTGGACAGATCACATGAAGTGGACAGCATCGAACCCCATGCACGGTTATTTAAACATGTGCTATTACGAAGAATAGTAAAGGCTAGAAATTCCCGTCATCAAAGGTTCAGATACTTCCAAGAGTTTAAGTCCTGTGTGGAAATCAAAATCGGCTTTTTCTAAAGCTTCTTTGTATGTCAACTTTCTTTTTGTTTGAGGGCATATTATATTTCTGACATGGGACTTTTGATCTTTGAGTTTTGTAGCAATGAAAACATCTATAATACCTACTTGCAGAGCCTCTTCCAGTGACAGCCGGGAATGAACCTGGGGCTCGATCAACCCCCCGGTCAAGTACTGGAATTCCAAACATCTGATTCCCATGTCCTTACTTATGATATTTGCATTCACAGCCTCCACCACTGACATCACTTTGTTAGTGACGGGATGGCCAATCCCTGTGATTACTAAGTCACACTGTCGCAGCTGCTGGGCAAACCCCTCATCAACAAGGCCTCTGTGTAAAGCTTCTGCCACCCGGTACTTTTTGCCAGTGAGAGGATCAATTATGCCCCCTGTGCTGACTTGGGCTTCAAGGCATCTGAGGGCAGTAATCCGGTCAACCAAATTTCTGCGGGAGGCCTTTAGGACAGAGATCCTTTCCCCACTAGTGGTCAGCCAGTACCCCGCAATAGGACTGTGCAAATCCTTCTTGGGAACCAGCCGGCTCAACAAGGAATCGGCAAGTTCTGTGAGTGTGAGGAGCCCTTCCTGGTACTTTTTGACCAAAGTTTTGTCAACTATTCCCTGCTCGATAGCCTCATTAATGTTGAACTGTAATCCTGTTTTAGTATCGGTGAGCATATGAGAAGGATGCCCATAAGATTCAAAAAACGTGGCTTCCTTCCACTGATACTGTTGCCCTGAAAGCTCAAGATATGTACTTTTGTCAATAAGGTTTCTCTGGAAAGCCTCATATGCAGTCAGTTCTGCTCCTGTTTTAATATCTACTACAGAAATCCTATGGGTCTTCTCTACATTGAGATTGGAAATGTTCCTCTCCCCGAATGGAAACAGAAAGCACTGGCAATCTACATCAAACACACACATTCGCAGGAGTTCTGAGTAATAGAGGGCTTGCTTGTTATTGGGATTAGGAAAAACTCTTGTGTTGCTGGATGGCTCGTGCAAAAATTGTAGTATGGCATTATTTAACAAGCCTTGCTGCACAGCAACTTCTGGAGGAACGCGGATGCCTCTCACAGGGTCAATGACGCCCCCACTGGCAATCTGGGCCTCCAACATATGTTTACCTTTTTGTCTGTCAAGCATTCTATTTTCCATAGCTTGGAACACTGACAATGTCTTAGAAGAATATGAATAACCCAGGGCTGCCTTCTCTGCCTCAAGGAGTCTAATTTTGAATTCAGGGTCAATAACTCCTTCAAGGATTGAGTCTTCGACAGAGTATGTCTGACCTGAAATGGGATCGATTATAAAACCTGTTGCGGCCTGAGCTTCTAAAAATGCTAAAGCCATCATTTTGTCTATTATTATTTTCTTGGCTGCCGAGGCAAACGAAATCTTTTCTTTTGTGGATTCTAGATAAAGCCCTGCAATTGAGGTGGCTCTCGTCAAAAACTTGCTGAGAGTTTTCTGAACTTCACCAACGGTCTTGAGACCAAGTCGCAGCTGCTCTACTGTTTTCATGTCCAAAAGCTTAGCTTCGACCAACTGCCTGGCGGTCACGGTGCGTCGGAGACCTTGGAATTTAAATTCATCATCCCTAACTGAACATGTGTGATCACCATCCAAATTCTGGAAGGTCTCTCGTTCTGAGCCTTTCTTAATAAAATCTCTCTGGAGTCCACCAGATGCTCTGCACCCTTCCAGCGTCCATTCTTCAGCACTGGGACCTGGGTTCTTTTCTTGTTTTAATGTGGTGACTTCTGTGTGCATATCATACTGCTTGCTCTTAGCTATCTGTAACAGGAATTCATGAGACGTTAAAAGCCATCTAAAGAACGTAATGTCACTTTACCCATCCTTAATCCAAATATACTTTCTACAATAACAAAAATAAAAGAAGAGAATTTTCAAAACAAAGAGGGTTCAGGGACAAGTAATATATTATCTTGAGAGTGTGAGGTTTACTTGGATGACAATTAAGGTATTAAAATGTTATGTTTAGGGACACCTGGCTGGTTCAGTCAGTAGAGTGTTTGACTCTTGATATTGAGGTTTTAAGTTCCAGACCCACGTTGCATATAGAGATTACTTAAAAATAAAAATCTTTAAAAAATGGTATGTTTAAAAAAGATGAAATTTGTCCCCAGAAATCTGTTAGAAATTAAAGTGAACTTCTTGGTTTTTCTAGCTTAAAAAAAATAAATTCTCCAGGGGCACCTGGTGGCTCAGTCAGTTAAGCGTCTGACTCTTGGTTTTGGCTCAGGTCATGACCTCATGGTTCATGAGACTGAGCCCTGGGTCAGGCTCTGTGCTGATAGTGTGAAGCCCAATTGAGATTCTCTCTCTCTTTCTCTGCCCCTCTCCTGCTCATACACAAGTGCAGTCGCTCGCTCTCTCTCTCTCAAAACAAACAAACAAAAAAAGCTCATCAGAATATAATACCATAGAAGTCAAAATATAAGTATTACATCTGTGTATTTGATCTCAAACATTTAAAAATTAAAGAATTATAATTGGTAGTAAAGATTCAGGTCAATCATTATAAAATGATAGCATTATTTTCTGCCAGAACTACCAAGAGCCTATCTCACTGAACGTTATTAAAAAATTTAGTCTAGGGGCGCCTGGGTGGCTCTGTCGGTTAAGCATGGAACTTTGGCTCAGGTCATGATATCGCGGTCTGTGAGTTCGAGCCCCATGTCAGGCTCTGTGCTGACAGCTCAGAGCCTGGAGCCTGCTTCAGATTCTGTGTCTCCCTGTCTCTCTGCCCCTTCCCTACTCACGCTTTGTCTCTCTCTCCAAAATAAACAAACATTAAAAAAAAATTTTTTTTTAATTTAGTCTAGCAGAGAAAGAAAACAAGAGAGGAAACTTGACATGAGGGAGCTGATGAGATCTCAGAATCTAGAATATACCTCCAAGGGGGCCAAAAGCTTCGCCAGGTCCACTTCACATTTGTCATCCTGATACCTAACCGGTGGCCTAGAATTGTACAGAGCTTGATCTCTTATCTTCTCGATTTCTGATAGTTTTGTAATAGGGTTTGCCTCATCGAAAGTTATCTGTAATTCGGTGCTTGTCTGAGAAAAATACTCAGAGTAACACTGTTGGCTTTTCTCTTTCTCAAGCGGAGCCCCTGACGGCCAGAACTGGACTTCCTTTGGTATTTGGTCAACAACCCGATGTTGCCATTTTTCTTCTGATTGCTGTGATTCTTGCGTCCTTCTCAGCAGAGGAGATCTGGTTGCTGGGCGAAGCTGCCCTGTGTTCCTAGAGGACAGGTCTCCGGTGTGCTGACACTCCTTCGCTGCCGTCTCAAAACCCGGTTTAAAGGTACAGTCTTTGGCTGGGTTCTTTTTTTGGATTTCACACTGGAGCAAAACTAACTGATGCTCCTGTTCCTTTATCTGTTGATCCATCTTTTGCTTCAGGCGTTCAACTTCACGCTTCTGGGCTACCAGCTCATCTTCAAGTTTCCGACACTTCTGGTAATGATTTGCTTCCACATTCTGCCCCCGTTGCATTTGCTCACGATATTGCTGAAGCTGTCTTTCGAGTTCTCTAATGTTTGTCTCACACAGCTTAGCGTTCTCTTGAGCCCTGCAGTTTTCTTGTTGAAGAGACACGAAGTCAAGCTGGATGCCCGAGATGTCATTTTCAGTGATAACTTTGGAGTCCATTAACTTTTCCATCTTTTTCCGAAACTCCTCTGCAGAGCGTTTGAACTTGTCAGATTCCTCCTGAAACAGAAGCATCTTTCTGTGGGTCATCTGCTCCTCTATGGTCTTTAAGTGCAGCTCGTCTTGTACCTTTTTCAACCTGTTATTTAACTCCTGCACCTGAGCCTGCTGCAGCTGTACCTTCTGCTCCCCGCGTCGCTTCTCCTCTTTGGAAGCGGTCAGCTCCGCACTCAGGTTTCTGACTTCCTTCTCGGTATTCTGGATGATAATGTTCTGCTGGTCACACTTATGCTTGAATTCACTGACTAAATTTTGACTTTTGGCTAGGTCTTCTTCAAGGCATTTAATTTTTCTATGGAAATCCTGTTCTGTTTTTGTCTGCTTATGCAAGTGTTCATTTGTGTTGCGTAGCTGATCTTTAAAACCATCCGCCTGAATTTTCAGGGCCTCACATCTTTGCTGGATAGCTTGTTTCTCTAAAACCACGTTCGCCGATTCCGCCTGAATTCTCTGCATCATTAACTTGGTTTCATTATTCTGCCTCGTGAGCTCATCGACCTTTTGTTTTAGCGTTTCTGCACACTCATTACTTTTCTTCAATTCTTCATTAAGCTTCTGGATTTTATCATTATTTTCTTTCTCAGCTTTAATGTTTTGAAGCAACTGTGCATGGCTTTTCTCAAACTGTTCTTTTAGATGATCCGACTTTCTCTGGCAAATTCGTACTCTTTCATTAGAGGATTCCTTCTCAGCCTGAAAAGAATTCACTTGTGAATTTAAATGCTGAATATCTCTCTCAGCTACGGCATGGGCCCTAGTGATCTTGTCTACTTCCCTTTGCAGTTTCCCTTTTTCCTGTTGAAGAGATTCTAATTCCAGTTCATAACTGTGCTTTATTTTCTTAAGATCATTAGCTTCCTGAATGACCTCTTCAGCTTTGTCTGAGGTTTGGTTCAACTGTCTACTCAGTTCTCTGAGCTGTTGAGAATACCCTTCCTCCACCTGATCCTTCCTTTCCAACTCTAACTTAAGGCACTTCAGTGCATTATTTGTTTCATCCAGCTTTTCTTTTAGCAAACGAGCCTTTTCCTCAGATGAAGTTTTTTCAAGCTGAAGGGCATTAAGTTCGTACTTCAGCTCTCTCATGTCTTTTTCAGCCTTTCTGTTGGCGACAGTTAGCTCATCTACCTGCTGTTTGAGTTCTTCTGTTTTGTGTTTGTCTGCTGTTCCCCTGTACGACGTAGCCTGTGAGACCGCACAGGTAGGCGACGTGTTTTCTCTACACGAATACTGAATTTCAGTTATCCTTCTTCTTGCCTCCAGTTCAATTTTCTGCTTTTCTTTCAACTGTTCCTCTGCTATCTGTTTTTGAAATACTAGGTCTTTTTCCATCTGCTTTATCAGCTTCAAGAGTTCCTCCTCGTTGTCTCTCTTTTTTCTCAATTCTTCCATCAACTTATTCTTTTGCTGTTCCAGGTCACTGAGACTCGAATCTTTTCTTTTGAGATGATCTTCCAGGGTTCTCCTTGTGAAGGTGTTCTCCTCTAACTGGTTCCGGAAGTTCAGGAGGTTTTCTTCCACTGCTGCCCTCTTGGCCTCGGCCTCCAGGGTGAGCCTTCGCACCCGCTCCAGCTCCCGTTCGGCAGCCTCCTTCTCCCTCACGATGGTCTCTAGCTCCCTGCGGTACTGCTTGGCCTCACTCTCGGCCCTGATTTTCTGCAGAGCAATGTCTTCCACATTTCTCTGCTGCTTTCTCAGTTCATTTTCCGCAGCCTCCTTGACCTTTGGAAGTTCTTCCTCTGCTCGAGACTTTTGTTTCTTTAGTTCGGCTACCATTCTCTCCAATTCACTTATCTTTCCCGTGAGTTTGCTATTCTCAATCATTGTTGCCTTCTGACGCTGAAGCAGATCTGAATATGCCCCATGTTCAGAAGTCTCCTTACACTTTTTAATCTACAAGAGACATTTAAAAGTGTCAAAGTGTTCTATTCAAATTTATCTGTAAAAATCTGAAGCGATGCTCGTAAAAGTACTTATAAAAACAAGAGAAACAAAATGCAGAACAAGCACTATCACCACCACCACCACGACCACCACCACGACCACCACCACTTTCCAGAGAGGAAGCTTCAGAAAGTCGGCAATGGGAAAAGAGAAAAAAACCCTGCAGGTCAGGTTTGCTAAACCAAAGAACCTCTTTTTGTCTCTCAGGAATAATTTTGTTTTAAAAACTAACTAGGCTCGAGATTTTACAGCGAGGAAGGGGCCTTACAAAACATATAGCATGACCCCAACCTTTTACAGATGAGGACACTGAAGTGCAGGAGGGTCAAATACTTTTGAAAACTCACACCACAGGTGAATGAAGAAGTGGGAAGTAAAACTCAAAACGGCGCCCTTTCTGCTTTCACTTACAACATAGTCTTACAAGGTAAGAACATAAAGTAACAGAACGACAATTAAAAATTTAGTTTTCAATGCATAGCCCAGTGGAAACTTAAAATGATATTTACATCTCCCTGTTTTATGGTTAAAGAAACAAAATATGGAATTTTGGTCCTACTTTAAAGAGTCAGACCAAGAAATAATACCCAACATGGGGAAGGAGGAAAATTATGTAAAAACTTGTGATTTCTGAAGTCGAAGTCCTCAGTTGTTTATACTTGCCATGTTATGACAACTGTAATAATCAGAGTTGCTAGTGCAAAGGCAGCTTTAATCCCTGGGGACTTTAGAAAAGTTGTGCTTCACATACTCACAGATTTTGTTGTTGTTGTTAATGACATGTCTCGTATGAATCCACCTCGACAAGTACCTTTAGATACTCCATAAATATAAAGATATTTGTTAAATATAAACGCTTTTAAAAACATAATTAGGGAGTCAGCTCCGATGTATAGAATAAAATAAAACAGTTTTATTTTTCAATTGATAAAAGAATCAGTCTCAGCTAGGAGGAATACATTCTGCATTGGCTACAGGACTACATGATCAGGGCTAGTATATAATTTCAATGTAATTCCTCTTTATTAATACCATAAGACTGCTAGTTTCATACCATTGACTCAAAATTATCAGAATTAGAAACACTTTAAACAGGAGTAGAGAAATTATTCTAGATAGTAGATTTTTTTTTCTTTGAGAGGCTTTGGTGAATCTTAAGAATTTAATTTGTATCATAGACCATACATCTTACTCCACTTCTTCTAATTTTTTGATGTCCAATAATTTTGACAAGAATATCAGTTGTTCCCTTTGCTAACCTAAATATGGTTTCTCAGAATAAGAATTCATATAAAAACAAATCTCATTACAACCTGCAATAATTAGTGCTCTATTTTATTTCATTATCAGGGTCAACTCCCAGTGACAATGAAACATTTTATCTGCTTAAATATCAAATTTCCAATATTTTTTGATATGATTTCTAATTGGGTTTTTCTTAATTCCTTATCAAACTCCTTTAAAACTAAACTATTGCTAAGAGGTTTTGAGGTGCTTTTTTTCGTCCGTCGTGTTCTGAGGTTAGAAAAATGAAAATTTTTTCAGAAAAAAATTTTTGTTTTTGGACCCTGATTACCTTAATTACAGTCATTTTAGTGACCGGTAATAATCTCACACTGCCTAGATAACTCTGAATTTTTTAGCAAATACTACAAAAATTATTAGAAATAACTTAATCCTATTGTTGATTTGCTTTCTCTTAGATCTCAAACTTACTCATATAAAAATAGCTTTCTCTAAATGTTCCCCAAGGAAATATGCTGTCCCTTTAGTCTCATCAATTAATGCCTGATATGTTTTCCTCTCAACACGGATTAGATAATCTCTTTATCCATCTGATATCTATTATAGATACTCTACTAACTTTTCTCCAGTTTGGTTTCATCTTTTGAAATTAACTTGTATCCCTCTTTGATTTTATGTTTCTTATTAAAAAACTCTGCTCTCAGACCAAGACATTCAATATAAGTCTTCACAGACTGTGTCCTGGGTCTGAAAACCAAGCTACGTACCTTTTATAAGACATTCCGTAAATATGATCATTTAGTGGTAAATTTTTAATCAGGAATGTTTTCTATCTATTTTGAGTTACAGTCCCTGCATGGTCCTCCATAAACTATATAGTTTTCACTTTCAATCCAATATGAGTCTTTTACATTTCAAAGGATGACAAGCCTAATTTGTATATTATCTCAGCCTTTCTGAAATATCTTTAGGTTCTGTCAACTTCTAATATTATACCTCATCAGATAAACTGAGCAAAGTGGCTCATACATGTGCAAATCGGATATATGCTATTAAGAAAGGAGAAGGACTGATATTTAACTACTAAATATAAAATCTAAAAGATCTACGTATCATTTTAAGTGTATTCGTATCTCTCAAAAACTAAAAATGTAAAAAAAAGTTATAGATGTTCTTTCACAGCTGAGAGATGTATACCAATGATATGAATTGCCACAAATATTCTGGTTCTCCTTTCTAAGTGAAAAAGGAATCTAGTTATAGAGACTTGCAATTAGCTATGTTAGTGATTTAGTTGCAGAAAACTGTTAACTCTGAACAGACTAAAATAGTAGAAAATAAGAAAGTAACATCTAGTAGATATTGACCACTGTTTCGATTCTCTCATTATATAATGTTAACACTAAGTACAATCATCTTCAGAATTATCAACAGTCTAATTTAAAATGGCTAATGCCTCACAATTTACTTATTTTAGCATTTTGTCTACTATTTTGTCTGTTCTGAAGTTAGGCAGAGAAAGCATATTAAGGTAATAAAGCATAGCATAATCCCTTCAAAATAGATACAACAGCCTTTTACGACAACGTATTTTCATAGAAAACTCCACGCTCTATTTCTGAATATATTTTGCAAATGTAGAATAAAAACACAGAAATGATACTTAGTCTTTTTACCATACACCATGGATTTTCTGGGAACAATAAAAGCAAACAAAAAACTCCACAGTTCTTAAAAAGTAGTATCATTTTGTACAGAAACCTGCTTCTTCTAAATTAATGTCTTTTATGTTTTAAATCCCTAAAGATGTAAATTACTTTAAAACGCATAAAACAAATGTGTTTAAGTAGTATTTCTGTAGACATCTTGACAGTAGCAACTATACTTCAAAGAAGTATACCTCTCAAATGTGAGAAAAAAATGAAAAAAAAATTCTGCCAAACTGCCAACCCTCCACAATTTAAATAGAGTCATGTAAGACACTGACTCTAATAATATTAGCATCTTAGAGTAAAAATCAACAATGTTTTCCCTTTTTGAGAGAATCTTAAAAACAAACCAAAAAATCCTAGGCCTCTACTCTTTCTCATTGTGATGTTCTAATTAAATAATTACTTATCAACCATGTAAACTTTTTTTTTGTTTTCCCAAACATATTGCAGTTTCTTTTAGTTAGCTCTTCATAGTTAATGGTTACCTCCTCTTCTTCCAGTCTCTTTAACGAATCACCAGCAAATTTAATATATTGTGTCATGAGGGTGACCAGAGCAGTGTATCGGGTCCTTAGGTCCATGAACTGCAAAAAATGAAATAAATAATAAAAACACAATCTCCAGTGGCTCTAAATGAGCTTAATGAATGTTGATTAATAATCATAACATTAACTAGCCTTTGTGACAGTAATATACACAATAAGTAGACAGGAATGAGCTTCTTACCACAGCGCAAACCATACTAAAAGACAATTCTCCTCTAAATGTAATGTTGAAGTACATTTATTATTCTCTGTAATTAACACTCAATCTTAAATAAAGCTTTTCAAAGGATTTTCTAGAACCCTTAATAAAATGCATTGTTTTAGGTAGAGAGTTTCTTTTTTGGGACAAGGAAAGAAGTTCTGGAAATGGGCAGTGGTCAAGTTCACACAACACTGTGAATATATTGAACATCATTGAACTGTACACTTAAAAGAGGTTAAAATGGTACATTTCCTATTATATAAATTCTACCACAATACAAATAGATAATTATAATTCTTTCAGTATTATTTCTCTCTTTTATATCCCCTCCTTTCTCTCTTGTGCTTTTACTACCTCTTGAATAATGAGATCTGCTGAGCTCTGCATTCTTCGGCGTTTCATCGGAGATTTTTGCTGTGAATCTACCATGGCTCGGTAGGTCATTGTCTGTAATTCATAGTCCTGTGTAATGGAGTCAACAAGATTACATTATTTAAAGCAAAGCATTAATGCTTCATTCTACGGTGACTCGGTGACTCGACACAGAGAAACGGAACCTAGTTTCACTGAGCAACATTAAGAAATTACTACCAAACTACATTTTTAGGAATCTGTCTAATCCTGGGATGTTTCCAAGGTGGTAATAAAAGTAAGAAACATTGAGAGTGGTCAGAAAAGTTTCCTAAGTCTCTTTAGAAGCTCATGGGAACATTTAGTTACAATATGCTAGTTATATTCAGCCTCCCTTTCCTCTGGTTAGGCCAGGACCAGTAGGTCTGATGGCTAAAGCCCAGGCATTGTCAACAGCATGGAAACTGTCTCCTAAGAAAGTCAAGCTCTTCCAGGGAATACTTTAGCAATGTTAAAGAAGAGAGACAGAGACAGAGACAGAGGCAGAGACAGTGACGGAGAGGGAGAGAGAAAAGGAGAGGGAGAACATACACAAAATCATAAGAAACCAATTTCAGAGTGATGAATTTATTCTGGTGTGTCGTGGGTGATGTGATTGGGAGAGAATGAACAAACCCGAAGCTGACATGTGCCTCACATGTCACAAAGAATTATTAGGTAACTGTCACAGGGTTCAAATGAAGATTCTGTTTTTACATTTTAACACAATGAAAACACTTGCAGAGGCTTTTTTTTTTTCAGTATTTTGTTGAATCACATGCCGGAACATGAAACTTGACCCGAGTGACAATCTTCTTACCTTCACTGTAGTTGAGTACTGCTCTGCATATTTTTGACACTCATCCATTTTGCTCTGTTTCATTTCTATTTCGGACACCAGCATCTGCAAACACACAGAGTTTAGAAGAAAAAGATCATGGAACTCTATGCTACTTAACTACTTAAGATGCTCAGGAACTAAGAAATAACCAATACCTTTAATAATAAAGCTCCTTAGTCCTTAGTACTTCAAATGGAATAAGGCAAATTACAAACTTCTAGATTAAGCCACATAAGTGAACCACCCTCAGAGGGCTTCCAAAACAGAAATTACTAAATTCCACAGGAATTATCCAAAAGCGGACTTGAAGGCCTTGACCTCCACCTATTCCTAATCAAAATGGAGCTGGACACTACTGTCCCCTCAAGATGGAACAAAAATCTCAACAAATTCAATTCTCTGTCAAATGTGGCTGTTTAATTTTCTACCACCAGCCATTTTTATTTATTTAGGATCCTGCAAAACTACTGTGGCCACCAAAGTACAAAGAGATTTCCATACTAATGATTAAATGACATTTCTTATGAGTAAATGATTAAATTTGAACACTGTCCCAACATGCTATTTCCTTATTCCTATATTTTCAAAAATAGCTTCTAAGAAATCAAAGTATGTGATGTATATAAGTCTGGATTATAGGATTTTAATATTTTTAATTTACTCCTTACCTCCATCCGAATGGTTGCTGGCTTTTTCTTTTAACAAGGTAAAGGAGGATAAGGGTCATGACTCACCAAATGCAGGCATAACCTTTGTAGAAGGAACTGTTTTTACATACCTTCTGTTGATTCAACTGTGTGGCTAGAGTTTTACTATTTTCAGGCTGATTTTCCTGAATCCTTCTCTGGGTAGTTTCAACTTGCTGGATCCAATCATCTAAAGGATGATAAGTATCTCTGTAGTATTTCAGTGATTTGCCAATGCCTTCTAAGTCCCGTAACCTAAGAGAATAAAAACAAGGTCATCACAGTTTCCAGCAGTAATCCATTAAGAGGGTGGAAGGTACAGACAGGAGAGATGGAATAACTGTACTACAATGCACTAAGTACAACAGTAGAGGTATGTGTAAAGAATTCAAGGCCCATCTCCAAGGGACTCACTCCATACTGGCTTAGGTTGAATACAAATATTTTGCCCTGGAGTTGTGCAAATTAGTAATTCTGATTTTTCTAGGTTCAGGCCCAACAGACTAAAGCTAAAAATCAAGAAAATTGGAAACTTAACCATAATTATCATCAATCGGCATGTCTTAAATACCCAAACCATGCAGCCAACGGAGTTCACTTTTAAAATAATGACCAGGAGCGCTTGGGTGGCTCAGTTGGTTAAGCGGCCGACTTCAGCTCAGGTCATGATCTCACGGTCTGTGAGTTCGAGCCCCGCGTCGGGCCCTGTGCTGACGGCTCAGAGCCTGGACCCTGCTTCAGATTCTGTATCTCCCTCTCTCTCTGCCCTTCTCTTGCTCACGCTCTGTCTCTATGTCTCTCAAAAATAAAAGTTAAAAAAAATAAAATAAAATAAAATAATGACCAAGCATTTCAAAGGATGGTTCAACATGGACTCAGAGAGTACTTTTAGGAGCTGTGAGGAAAAAAAACCCCTCAGTTTCTATGATTTCAAAACCACTACATTAAACCTACATAACACGTATTTTACAGAGATTAGATAACATATATTTGGACACAATTTTACTTCTCAAGACTGGCACTGTATTCTAAAAGCACTTTATCTGCATTAATATAAATATTAAAATGAATATAAACGACACTATTCGATCTCCTTTAAGATGAGCCCTAAAACCATCCCATGTCCTTTCTCCTTTTTATTTCAGTCACTGGGTGAATGATTTCCACTTTCTTGTATTCTGAATTAAAATGAACTTCAGGTCATTTCAATTGCTTTACACTTCTTAGGTCTAGAAGAGATTGCTCTATACAGCCTTCTCAAACACATGATCCATGTTCTTAGCTAAGTTTGGGTTATTTGAATATTGTACATTGGTAATTACTTAGAGAACTATGTATTTTTTTTTCCCTTCAGAAAAAGCAATTAGACTTACTATACAAATGCCAGAGTATATCAACAATTTTAACAACATAGAGTTAAGGGGCGCCTGGGTGCTTCAGATGGCTCAGCATCAATTCTTGATTTTGGCTCAGTCATGACCTCATGAATTTGAGCCCCTCATCGGGCTCTCTGCTGCCAGTAGAGAGCCTGCTTGGTATTCTCTCTGTCTCTCTCTCTCTCTCTCTCCTACTCTCTCCCCGTCCCCCACTCTCCCTCTCTCTCACACTCTCTTTCTCAAAATAAACATTTAAAAAAAATTTTTTTTAATTAAAAAAACAGAGTTGAAAAACATTTATTTTGAAGTTAACTGTCTTGCTAAAGTCCACCATAACAAAAAGAAATATAATTAGATAGAGCCCTTGAAATTAATCAAGTTAACTATATAGAGAAGGCAATTTTGTGAAATTAACTATATATGGAAGTTTTTAAAAAAATCTAGTAACTTTAGATTTTACTTAGAATACAAGGATAAACATTACATCTGTGCTGAAGCTGAACACAAGAGGATACTAACCTGTTGTCAATCTGAACGTGAATATTTTGCCACCTTTCAACTAATTGATCGGCTTTTTCTTTGTGCCAGTCAAAATCAAGGTCCCGTTCTTTATAGGTTTTAAACATTTCATCACTGATGGCTTTAGCTTTCTGCAACTCATCCTCTAACGCATGGAATACCTCTCTCTTTTCATCAACTTCAGATCTCCATTGCTAAAATACATTAATAGGTGAAAGTTATAAAACTTTGTCAACCAATCACTAGGTAAACACATTATTTACCTAATTTTACAATTTATGCACAAATGACCGATATAAAGTAAGATAAAGGAAAGACTATCTTTCATATACAAAAATAACAATAGGTTGAACCATATGAAATTATCAATATTTGACTGCACTTTGATCTTAAAAAAAGCAATTTTATAAAGTTCAGTCTAAAAGAATTTCCATATTAATAAAACAAAATTAAGCAAGTCTATTTCTTAAACATCTACTAATCTCATAGTTTAAAAATGAATACTTGCATTAAAAATCAATGAGACCATATTTCATTACTTTGCAATAATTTTATACCCATGCTTTATACATACAAATACCAACACAAATGAGTACAATTACACATCTACTTCCTTTCTTGAATTAATTCCTCTACTACATCCCTGATGTCTTAAAATAACTGCCTCCCTCCGCAAGAGAATTTACTAAAAATAATTTAATTTTTAACTTCAATTCCTTTTACTGACATGAATTGATTATAAAAAGCTATTATCAAAAAGATGCAAATTTCAAATGAGAAAAACTCTTCGCAAACAAAAAATGACTCATTTACACTAAGCTATGGCTATATAGAGATGCGAAATGAAATGAATATAAATATATTCAAGTTAAGATATTTACTAGTTGATGTTTGAAGATCTAGGTGATGGAGAAATACTTTTAAAGTATCATAAAACAGAAGTGAGACACATACCTTTAAAGTACTTATTAGATTCTCAATATTATTCTTGTCAGCTATAACTGCTTCTTCTTCACACAATTTAGTTTCATAGAGTTTTACAAGGGCTTCTGCTGCTTGAGTGTTTTTTAACACCAAATTAACAGTTTTCAGTCTAAAAAAAGAATGCGACAACAGCCTCCTATTAGTAAATGTTTATTTTCCAATAGTGCACTCCTGAAGCACCATAACAATGCACGATACATGTCCTTCAGCTTGCAGCCCTGATACATTTACTACGAGATTAACATTCAGCTAACTCTCTTCTTAATGGATGGTGTGTGTTCTTACGCTCTGCCCCGCAAACGCTTTTTTGCAAAAGATTCCAACATAAGGTGGTCTTCTTTCAAACCTTATCTAGACCAAGCTTGAGAGGAACCCCCTATGGGCTACAACGGATGCGGGATTAAAACTACGGGCAACATGTGTAAACACCACACCTTGGCCCTAATCTCTGAGGCACATTTCCTTTCAACAGGAAGCTTAATAAATCCATGAAAATATTTCATATATTTGTTATTAAGAGAAAAAAACCAATGTTTACATTCATAAAAATGAATGTTTTCAAATGAACAGCATGTGTATATATAACTAGAACAGTTGTATGAAGCAAATTTATTATCAGACAGAGGGTACAGGTGCGCCTGGGTGGCTCAGTAGGTTGGACGTCTGAGTTTTGGTTTCTTCTCAGGACATGACCTTGTGGTTTCATGGGTTCAAGACCCACAGTGGGATCTGTGCTGGCAGTACGAAGCCTGCTTGGGATTCTCTCTCTCCTTCTCTCTCTCTGCCCCTCCCCCACTCACACCAACTCTCTCTCTCAAAATAAACAAACTTTTAAAAAATATAAATAAATGAAAAGACAGAGGCTACATACTTATCTATGTAAGTGGAAGACATAGAATAGACTTGGTTCATGTTCTGAATGACCACACCGAGCTCAGACCGCAGGGTAGGAACTGATGCAGAGGTTGCTGCTTGACTGAAAAATTCTTCACATTTATTTGTGATTGTTGCCAAATCATCTTTAAGTCGCTCCAGCTCTTTCTTTAGTTTCTATATAACAGAGAATAAACATAGGTATTGGGCTATCACTCCGAATGAGGCATCTTACTTAAAATGGTTTAAAAACACAATTTACAAATTCACACCATCTACAATGACTTAAAAAGCTACGTATTCTTTACTTTTTCTTTATCATGGAAACTAAGTCACAGCATTCAAATCTTATAATCAGCAATTCCCTTACTGCCCACCTCCTTGGCCACAAACATCTAACTTAGTGCTTCTGCATTCAGCAGGTAGTCAACAAACATTTAATGACTTTCACTATGACAAGTCCACTGAGAGGGTACACATTTCTGCATTTACCTGAGTCAAATATAGAACTGAGTTACAGAATCCTGGTTCACAATCAGCAATAAACACATAATCAGATCTCACGACGTGCCCAGTGGGCAGAGCTGAGCACACAAAGTCACCGCAGTCTGACAACGAAGGCCACTGAGACAGTTATTTACCTTAATTCTACCCCACACACTTACAAATCTCACCTCCTGCTCAGTGATTCTGAACACACTTTCATGCAAATCGTCTCTTTCCAGTGGAGTGCGGATCTGTCTAATCAACCGATCTTCACAACTCTCTAACTGAAGTCTAATGTTTCGAACTTCAGAGATGTAGAGGTTATACACGGATTCCTCTTGCTCCTCTGTGAAAGTAAACGTAATGTTTAGAAAACACCTTCTTTTCTGTCTTCCGGTTGCTGCCGTTCATGTTTTAATGCGGTGGTTTTACTACTAGTGAAACACAGCTGGTCAAACTAATGTTACCAGTCATCACCGTAATCCCACCCTAAGGATATAAATCTTGAAACAGAGGACATTACAATTTATGAACATGTAACAAATTTCCCTAAAAGTGCCAATTTCTGATTTTTTTTGAATGTTTTATTTATTTTTGAGAGACAGAGACAGAGTGCAAGTGCAGGGAGGGGCAGAGAGAGAGGGAGACACAGAATGTGAGGCAGGCTCCAGGCTCTGAGCTGTCAGCACAGAGCCCAATGCGGGGCTCAAACTCACAATCATGACCTGAGCCAAATTCGGATACTTAACCGAATGAGCCACCCAGGCACCTTGCCAATTTCTGATATGATGTCCAAGGAAAGTAAATATATTATGCTGTTTTATGATCACAAAAATGTGAATTATATTAGCTGCAGATTAATTTTTTTTAATTAAAAATACAAAGTAGGTAAAGAATTTGTTAATGTTTTAAAATTTTTAAAAATAGATTACTAGTAAAGTCTTTGTTGCTAGGTAATATCAAAAGGGTTCAGAATAAAATTTATATTTAACAAAAGTTAACTACACAAAACCTTTTCCTCTAACCCCTGTATAAAATCCAGTTTTGGTTATGGGAAACCTCTGTACCTTCCTCTCAATTTTACTATAAATCTAAAACTTCTCTAAAGGATAAAGTCTTTAAAAAACCAAATCCAGATTTGTTACATGGAAAAATAACTGAATCTTCTCAAAAACTAAAAGACCATTCTGAACATTACATTACACAATTGTGAAAACGCTGAAAAGGAGATGTGGTTAAGAACTCACCATTTGTCGTATCATGTGGTTAGCATCTTTAATTGATCATTTAGAAATAAATGAATCCCTCCTTGAATCTTCCTACCTCAAACATAATTGAATGTTCTGTGTCTGATAGGTAGCCATTGTGTCTACCTATCACAGGCTGAGTAACGTAACACTCCTAAAATCAAGATTCCCACTGACAACAGAAAACAGCCTGATGTAAACACCTATGGGGGGAAAAAAACAAGGATTCCCATACTTTACCTCTTTCTGCCGATTTAAGAAGTTCTTGATAATACTGCTTACAGACATTAACCTCCTTTTCCAGTTGTGTTATATCTGAGCCCGAAAATATTTGGGACTCCTGGCTATCTTCCAGAAAGTCTTCAAAACGAGACTGCAGGTTACTCAGAACTTGTTGATGTTCACCAGGTAACATTGTCTTTATCTAAAGAAGACCAGTGATCCATGTAATCAAGTGATTATGGTAGTAACAGCTAAATTTAAAAGGGCTGGTTCTTAAGTTAGGGGCTCCTGGTATATGTCAGTGAAGAACCATATGAAATTAATGTCATTCTTAACTAACATTTTTGAGTTTTAAAAGGCGAGGAAAAACAAGATTATAAAACATCAAAAGATGAAATCACACTATACGCATCTCTGTTAAGTCCAAACACTATATGCTGTCTCCCTATCAAGATGTAGTAAGCACTGAATGACATACGTGATCTCCAGATTTCCCCAGTTCTTAGAACGTGCCCTGTATACAGCAGGTGTGTAACGAATAATCACTAAATGGATGAATATTAGCACGGATTTGTTGGACTCCATCCTATCCTGGAACAAACACAAAATTCTACCCCTCATGATAATGTGGCCCCCATTTTTTGACAGATCAAGCTGATGTGTAGATTTATACTTACTGAAGCCACATTGCTAGCTCGAATTCTATCAATTTCATTGATGAGGTAATGCCAGGACACTACACTCTTCATGTTTATGTGAGACTCGTGCCAAAGAGTCAGGACATTCTGATACTGTTGCTCAATTCTGAAATATATGAAAAAAAACACTTGACTAAGTCTTTTTGGCTCCTCTGAAAACATGCTACAATTTTTTCTTTCTGCTTGTGAACTATCCCGTGTTTATTAGTTCTAGATCCTTCTGATCCTATGGGCCTGGACAAAGTATTGATTGTTTCTTCAACCTTCAGAGTCTCCAAACCCAGCTCTATGTTTTTAGTGAACACATACACACCTGTTTGCAAAGTCAACTGCTTCTTTGTTTGGTGGAGGGACTGTGAAGCACACGGACGGGACCATAGCCTCATTCCCAGTGGGGCTAATGACCTTCCATTTCGCACGGTGAGAGTTGTTGGCCAAAACACATTCATCATCTTTGTAAATGGTTATCTGGTTTTAAATGAAGAAAAGAATAACCCGATGAGGTCACTATCAACTAACTCTTTATCATACCCAATCTTGGAATGTGTTTTGTTTTTTGAGGTAGAAAACTTTACCTCTAGAGCAAGCAATATGACCTCATTTTTAAAGTATTAAGAATAGGGGCACCTGGGTGGCTCAGTCAGTTAAGCATCTGACTCTTGATTTTAGCTCTGGTCATGATCCCATGGTTGATGGGTTCAAGCCCCATGTAGGGCTCTGCGCTGACACCACAGAGCCTACTTGGGATTCCTTCCCTGCCCCTCCCCTGCTCACCCCCCCCCCCTCTAATAAATTAACTTCAAATAAATAAATAAATAAATAAATAAATAAATAAATAAATAAAAGAATAAAGCCAGAAACTGGTCTATTTCTAGAATACCTCAATTTGTCTGTAGTCACAAATAGCTTTGATTGGAATAGAAGTTTTGAGTGGACAGTCAGGATTCCTTGGCTTCAGCTGAATTATTGTTTTTGCTCTCCCCATCAGGCTTGCTACTGTGCTTTTGTACTGCAGAAGTTCTTCTTTCTCTTCCTAAGTTATAAAAAAGACAAATATTAAAAAGTAAAAGACTTGTACTCTCCCTTCTTTTAGGGCTTTACACAAATAAAATTTCATTGCAAAAGTCTCTGACCACCTGATTTAAACATTCAAGCCCTCCCTGGTCCTTCTGGCATCCCTTTTTCCTTGTTTTTTTTTTTGGGTTGTTTTTTCCTCTTTAGCATTTACCACTATTCTACCTATATTTTACTCATTTATCATGTTTACTGTCTGCTCCCCCTCTCACATGGAAGCACCAGGAGGGTGGGGATTCTTGCCTGTTCTCTTCACTGCTCTATCTCTAGTACTTAAAACACTGTCTACTGTATACAAAGTGCTTATAGTCATTTGTGAAGTGAATGACTAAGCACACAAACACATATACACACAAAGAGAAGACTATCAAACATGTACTTAAAATATCAAGGCAATCACATGAGAAACACTTTTGTTGTATTTGTTACCAAAAAACAATAAAACTGAATGTTTAAATGCCTGATGGCAGGAAGTGGAAATGGCAACCGAACCAATAAAATATAAAATTCTGCACACGTAACAACACGACAAAATACTAATCTACTCCCAATTCACATGACTGAGGAAATGCACAGGTTCTTGGACTGGTACCATTGACTCCTGAACCAGGTCTTCCAGCTTGTGAATGCTGCTTGATCTGTCACAGCTGTACTTCCGCTGAATGGCGTCCTTGAGATTCTTCAAGTAATCAGTAGCTTCTTTGGCATCATTGAAAAACTATAAAAAGATGAAAACCAGCAGTTCAAGTATATTCAATGCCAGTCAAGCACAGAGTTGTCAAGTCCAAGTACCAGAGCCCCGTGGACCCCTCATGAGTGAGGAGACAATAAAATCACAAGACGACTTGATAGTCACACCCCTCCTTTTTACCCAAACAACCACTTTTGAATTTGGATAATTGTCAGCGAATGCTAAGTGTCTCAAGTTTGTATCTGTATTGTGGTTTGGCCCTATATTATTCTGGGTAAAGTTCTGTTTTATTTGAGGGTCCAAATAACTTATGAGTAGGAGTGAAATTCCAATATTTTAAAATTCCTGAAGAATGAAAAAAAAAGAGCTCTCTGTAATGATTCTTTGTAATGAAATATTTCCTTGTAAAAAGCATTTATAAAATAAGGATTTTCTGACATTTTAAAAGGCTTTTAACTCTTAAAGGTTTTCCTCCTTAATAGAATGCTTCAATCTATCCTATAGGATATGTCCTATAGGATATAAAGCATATATCCCATATATCCAAAAAAGAAAATATTTCAGTTTCTTTCTCGTGCACATTACATACGTGTCCTTAATAAATACGGAGACACTTTCTATAAATCTGCCCAAATCACGAAACCATGTCTGCACGCTGTGATCCCTTCATGTACCTCAAAATACGCAGTGTTTTCCTTGATGTGCTGCTCCACACACTGGCACAGCTGTAAGACCCAGCTCCACTGTGTCTGCATTGCCGCTCGGTAGGCCTTGAAGATAAAAATCACAGCTGTTGTAACTGGCTGGAGAGTAATGACGTACACACACGACAAAGCTTTTAAAGGATTAGAAACTGAGGGGCGCCCAGGTGGCTCAGTCACTTAAGGGTCCGACTTTGGCTCAGGTCATGATCTCTCGGTTCATGAGTTTGAGCCCCACGTCGAGCTCTGTGCTGACAGCTCAGAGCCTGGAGCCTGCTTCAGATTCTGTGTCTCCCTCTCTCTCTCTGCCCCTCCCCTGCTCATGCTCTATCTCTCTCAAAAATGAATAAATGTTTAAAAAAGAAAATAGGTGATGAGATTGTTTTAACAGAGTAAGACTTGAAAATTAGGGTAGTGACATGTCTCTCTAATAGAAGAGCTCTCACTTGCACAAAGTCAGTCCTAAATTTTTAAAATAAAAATTTTAAAATGCACATAAAAAGATGGTTCTGTAGTTTTCTCGTGTTTCTGTTTCTAAAACTAGGCCAGAAGTTCTTGGGGTGAGGGGAGTGACTTACATATTTGTTTATGCCAGAGAAAGGTTTGGGTAGAGTGAGGAGAGAGAGTGCAATCCTTTATCACTGTAATTCTGGAACTATAATTATTATAGGACTAGGAATTTTTATTACACTTGAATTTTTAATATAAAGCGAATCTCTCGTGAGAGCAAAAACGTAACAGAACACCTACTTCGTAAAGAAAACATAGAACACTCTTTCATATTTAAGATGCAATTCACTGATTTCCAGAAGAGGGCGATCTAGATACTTTAATGACTCTTAAGTAAGCCTGTCATTCTTCCCCTTCTGGAAAAACTCATGTCCGCTGAGCTGTGCTCCGGCAGGCTTTCTGAATGGAATATACAATGTAGGAATGGAAATCTGGCAACATCTCCCACTCATATTACCTGCGCCCTCAAATTAAGCTACTTTGAGCAAATTGGCTATAAAAGGCATCATTGTAAGTTGTTAGATTATTAGTTTCATTTTCACATAAACATATGAAAAACTGTTGATAATTAACTAAATATTACCCATGTGCCCGCAAGACATTGGATAGGCCAAGGGAATCATAAAGATGACTCAAGCTTAATTTTATCCCTCAAGAAACTTTTAGTTAATTAGATTAGCATTTCTACAGAAAAGTAATCAGGTTCACGTTCACATTACCCAGTCCCATTAAAATCCTTAGCCTGTAATCCTCTTTCCTAACAGCTTTCATCTCTACCTTGAAGAACACTGTTTTTTGTTTACCGTCATACAAAAACATATCCAAACCCTTCGTTATTCTAATTTGCTTTCCCTAGTGCTCTTCTAGCTCTTTAATTTCCTAGATGGCATTTCATGTGCATGCAAGACTCTAATTTTCTTTTTTTTTTTTAAATGTTTATTTATTTATTTTAGAAAGAAAGAAAGAGCAAGACAGCACAAGTGGGAAAAGGGTAGAGAGACAGAAGGAAGCACAGAATCTGAAGCAGGCTCCAGGCTCTGAGCTGTCAGCACAGAGGCCAATGTGAGGCTTGAACCCACAAACTGTGAGAACATGAGCCAAAGTCAGATGCTTAACCAACTGAGCCACCCAGATGCCCAAGTCTCCATTTTTCTATGAAGAAGGTCAAATATAACATTTCCAAAACTTCCTATTGAGGCCTAAAATTTCACTCATCTTTTGTTTTCTGGCAATTTCAGTGAACAAAGACCATCAGAGTCCTCTGCTCACCCGTGAGAGTTGAAGCATGTCACATTGTACGCTTGTCCATGTTTGATGCTCCTCTCTCTTCCTTAATACCCCTTTACTTTTAGAAAGTCACTAATTCCAACTAGTATATATTAGGACTAAACCGTAAACACACTACCACTACCACACGGGAAACCTGATAAATCCCATACCAATTCTCCATTTCTGGATTTGAAATGCGTGCGCTATGTCATGAGGCTCTGACAGATTGTTGTTCTAATATATCTCACAAAACCAGATCATGAATAAATTATTAAGTTAAATAATAATGGCAAATGCTCCCTGGGAAGACAGGTAACCAGAGCTGTACTAAGTAGTAAGAGTAGGTTATTTGCCTCATTCTTACCACAACGCTATGGGTTAGAAGGATCGCCCCCATTTTGGTGAGGGAGGCTAAGTCGGGTTACACGGCTTGCACACTACCACAGTCAGGGAGAAATAAAAAAAGTTTGTAAAGTCAAGAACCTCCATATTTACTATAAGACATGTCTTCAGCCATGGAGTTGGCAAAGGTACCTTTATTCTAAGTGATGGGTGAGTGACACAGAGAAAGCAAGAGTGCTAAAGACGAGAAGCACTATGATTTGTCAGAAACATTATTTTTGAGCCATGTTGTACTATAAGTTTGATAGTTTGTATTTTTTAATTTATCAGCAATAAAAGAATCTGAAGAGTGACGATCAAATGTCAATATTCGACCATGACCATTACACCTCCTGACTTACCTCAATCGTCAGTCTAGCTGGGTGATTTTCCAAAAGTAGCTGTTCTGCTATCTCCTGAACTGATTTAATATTTTCTTCCTTTTGATCGAGTTCTCTCATTAATTCCTAATATAAGGAAGAATTAAGAAGTGAGGTCAGAAAAAGACTTGCACCTGAGATAAAACCTTGGCATTCAATGACAAGGGCCGGACTCACAGCATGGTAATCTTTTTTCCGAGCTATGTTGGTATTTCTTTCACTCCAGTCATAGGCGACTTCCTCCTCTTCTTTTTCATTCAACCAAATAAGTTCATTAGTTGCACGAGTAACAAAATTATGGAGTGTATCAAGGTGCCGTTCCTGATTCCTGGATGTATTCTTCACAAGAAAAATCATTATAAGAATCATGTCTTTGCCAAATAGAGATAAGGGAAATAGAAAGTTAAAAACAACAAAACTTACCAAGAGTTTTGCATACTGACTCTCTAATCGGTGTAACTTTTCTGCGTACGTTAGTTTAAGAGGTGCCGTCATTTGGATCTATAACATGGGATAAAGAGAAATCGAGGTCAGAGATCTTAAGGAATTACGACTCATACTTTCTTATTTGGTAACAGGGTCTTTATAAAAAAAAGGCAAAATGACAGCTAGCTAAAATGAAATATATACAGATTTTAAATTCATATACCTCACTGATTTTAGCTTCTTTAAGGCTAGACTCAAATTCTTCAATAGCTCGGTGAACATTTTTATGATTCTCTAAATGGCTTTCAACACTTGGCAAATCGGATCCCCATTCAGTGCGGTCCAGCTGCACCTTTACACAGAAGGATACTAGAGTTAAAAAAGAAACGGAGAGCAATAAAGACTGAAACTTTCAGGTAAAGTCGACATTTTTATTACCTGCATCTCATCAACCCAATTCAAAAGGTCCTGAACAAATTTCATGTTGATTTCCTCTTCTGTTAAATTCTGATCCAGCAAAGAAGACTTCAGAAGGGGCTTTCGGATCTGCATCAGTTTCAGAGTTTGTAATGAACTGGTCTCTCCTCCTGAACTGAAACTTGGAACTAATCCTCCTGATGGGAAACCAGGTGTATAAGCTGGAGTGACAGATGGAGTCAGGCGGGAAGTCAGACCTGATGACAGGCCTGATGTCACACTAGAAGGGGTCAAGGAAGGCGTTAAACCCTGGGTCAGCCCTGAGTTCAGACTGGGGTTTAAGGTCTGTGCAAATCCTGAGTTCAAACTTTGAGTAATTCCTGATATCATGAGTTTTGTCTGTTCCGTCGTCAGCAGGCGCCCTTTGCTGTACACCGAGGAACATTCATTCCTTAAGGCCATAACTTCATCACGTAGTTTTGCAACCCTGGAAAGAAAATCAAAAGAGAGAAACTATAATGCAAAAGGCATTTTCACAAAGTGTGAACTCTAATGCCAACTATGAACATTAGTTACTTAACAGTAATGTATCAATATTGGCTCATCAATTGAAACAACAGAATCACCCTAATTAAAGATATTACTAATTGTTAAAGGGCGGTATAAAGGGGCATATGGAAACTCTGTATTTTTCAATCAATTTTTCTGTAAACCTGAAAATATCTCCAAAAACTAGTCTATTTAACAAATGTCATGGGGCACCTGGGTGGCTCAGTCAGTTAAATGTGTGACTTGACTTTGGCTCAGGTCGTGATCTCAGTCTTGAGATGGACCCCTGGGATGGGCTCCATGGCAGGTGTGGAGCCTGCTTAAGAGTCTCTCTAACTCTCTCCTTTTCCCCCTCTCCCTACCTGCACGTGCTCACTCTCTTTCAAAAACAAAAAGTCGTTGTAATCATATTGACAAATGTCGCATCACAATTTTTTTCACTGAACTTTATGCACTATGCTTATAAGCACTTTCCATACCATCACACAGTCTTTATGTTGAATATAATTACTGCACTATAATGTGATCATTCTATTATTTGACATGTAGGATATTTACAAATTTTGTTACTATAGAATATTTCTGATATGAACAAAAAGTCTTTTCTATATTTATTTATATTTTTTCCATATTTAAAATTATTACAAATTCCTAAAAATGAAATTACTAGGTCAAAACATCATTTACAATTTTTCCTTGATATGTATCTCGTATATATATATGTATATATATATTTATAATATATATAGTCTACAACCTGAAAGCGTTCCATCCCTATCCCTAAACCCGCTTTTCAGAGATACAGAATTTTATACCATTTATATTTTTTTCCCAACATTTTGTTATAAACATTTTCATAATAGGATAAACCGATAACTTAAAAATGAGTTAAAAGGGATCCTTTTCTTATATTTTCCTTTTTTCAAATGTCATACAAATATTTTAACCATAAGTATGTTAGTTACTACAGTATTCAATATTGTATACACTATAAAATATTTTTATATTACTTATCTTTGAAAAACAAATACCTATTTAACATCTCAAAATATATCTGAATTAAGGCAACACACATCTTCAACTGAAAAGAGCATAAGAAATAGATTTCATTTCTGCATTCCCATCACAAGCGCCCATGAAGTGATGACACAGAAGGATGAGGGGTGAGTATGTGGCAGTCTTACCTCTGTACCAACTGATCTGCCTGGTAGTATTTTCCATCAATAAGAATCTGTACATCGATCACATGCTGGCGTAAAAGGTTCTCACATTCGAGTATATACCCGGCAATTTCTGCTTCATTCTGAAATTGTACTCCTGATTCTAATCTTTTAGAATCCTGTATTTTAAAAGAACTCAGTATTAATTCTATGAACGAAGTTTCAAAATTAGCCTCAAATATGAAACTCAAAATATTGGAATGCAAAACTACTTATTAGGTCTTCTCTGTTTTCTCTTTCACTTCAAAAATATGGTTTCTCTTTGCTCACTGTTCCTCAAGAGACCAAACAATGATCACAATATTTAACAAACCTTAAGTTTCAGTAGAAAACAATACCGAGAATCAACTAAATGTTACATAAAATTTTTTAGTTCATCCAAAGGTACAGACCCCTCCACCACAATCCCAATGGCTCCTGAAATTAACTTACAGACTGGAGAGCATTTCGGGCAAGTATCAGTTTGTCTTCACAGATGACACTGTCCCTTTGAACTCGGTTGGCAATCTGCTGCAACATTTCCAACCTAAAAGAAGGGACAAAATAAATTAAAGTCTCTCCTTTTGAAGTCCAGAGTTTTACCACCCCTGAAAAACACTTTCTCACCAAAAGCAAAACACAACCCTAAAACGATGATTCGATACCTGTGTCCATCAAAGGATTCATTGCCGAAGCTAATGCAGGAGTTGATCAAAGTTGGACCGCAATTAACCGAGAGAAAGTTTTCATTGGAATCAAGACTGGTTCGAGTGCTAGTAGTGTTACTAAACACAGAATCACTGCTACGGTAGCTGTAACTACTACTGTGCATTTTTATTCCTGAAACGATGTTCTTTCTTTGACCATTAGAAGTAGACTAAAAAGTAGAAGGTCTGCTAGAAGCTCTACTTCTAACGGTGAAAACCACAGCTAAATGTTACAGCTTTAATAGCTCCTTAAATATGCTCCAACTTGCATATTCAACATACAGCAAATAACATGCTGGTAACTATTCAAAAGAATCTCGCCTAAAGCCACGCGTTTGCTAGCTGAGGTTTGCCTTTTGTTGCCTGCATGAAAACTCTACAAGTATGGACAAGGCAGGCTCATCAGGGCGTCACTGAAAAAGATTTGCCAAATATTTTCATCAAGAGTCATCCAATTGCAGCCACCTAAAAAACAACTCAGATGCCTCTCACTGAAGCCCAGGTACAATTAGTAAAGGTTATTGAGCAATACCAATCACCAGCTTAAAAATACAAATATTCAATCACAGTCTGACTTTTGTAAAGGGCCAGGTCAGTCTGTACCGGCTAAAAGCTGGTACTTATAAGCACATATAAACAAGGGAGTTTGATGAGAAACAAAGTACATTTCCATTTTCACCGCCATGTCATTTGTTTATTAGGTTAAATTAAGTGGAAAATTATCCATTTGCCTTTTTTTTTTTTTACATGATGTGCTCTTATGTTACCTAATCTTACTACTGTTACTTCATATTTTTAAAAGCCAAAGCAGTAGGGGAGTGTGGATGGCTCCATTGTTGAACTTCCCACTTCGGCTCAGGTCCCAATCTCACAGTTTGTGGGTTCGAGCCCCACATCATGCTGACAATGCAGAGCCTGCTTGGGATTCTCTTCTTCTCTCTTTCTGCCCCTCCCCAACTCATGCTTTCTCCCTCTCTCTCTCTCTCTCTCTCTCTCTCTCTCTCTCTCTCTCAAAGTAAATGAATAAACTTTTAAAAAAGATAGATAAATAAATAAATAAAGCCAAAGCACTAAAGCAGAGTATCAATGCAATGCTTGCAAATTCAACTTGTCTGTGCTAGTTTTTCCTTTCTACAGGTTACTACGTGGCAAAAGAACATGGGTTCTTTCTCACCTATCTTTTACACACTCTCAAGCCACATGGTTATTACTTGCGATTAATAGTTAATGCCAAAAAACTTGCATCAAGAAAAATGAAGGCATTTATCCAACCAAGCTCCTTGAACATTTTCATACTTCCAACACTACAGAGCAAAACTGTTGCTTCTCCACTCTAACGGTAGATATTTTTCTTTTCAGATGGCAAGAAAGGGGAAATTTGAGAGTATCATATCGAATAGTCAGTAAATAGAAAAGCTCAAAATAATAATAGCATGGCATTTATTAAGCAATTATTATGTGCCAGGAAATTAACTGATCATTTTATATGCATGACTTCATCTGATACTCCTAAGCACCCAATGTGGTAGGTACTATTACGTCATGTTTACAAATGAGGAAACTGAGGTTTAGAGAGGTTAATGAACTTGTCTAAGATTACACAGCTTGCAAGTTAAGCTAAAAATCTAATCCGGGACTGATTAGCTCCTGGACCTTGAATTCTTAACCACTGCATTAAAATCTGGCTACTATTCTGACAACTAAAAATCTACTCTGTATCTTTTCTGAGACATACTTTTCCATTACTTCAGATGATTAGCTTAGTGTATAATTTTAATCACTCACAATTATCTCCTCCATAAAAGGTCCATCCGGGTATTTCAAGCTCATTTTGGATCTAGATCCAGTTATGCAGATAGAATAATACACTTTAACAGGAGTGTAATCAGTAATTTAATAAGTGACTGACAAGTTAGACTTGCTCTCATATCTTCAATGCATTATTCTTTCCTATTTCAACAACGTGGGAGTCATGTGTGGGGCACGAAGAACCTGAGTACACTAGGCGCCTCCATGTGTCCCAGGCACTGTGTTAAGCACTGGTAACACAAAAGAGAGCAAAATCAAGTCTGTCTCCACATTCCTGGGGCTTATAACTGTGGACAGGCAGCCCTTACTCAAACAATTACAGAAATAAATATAAAATTACAACTGAGATATGAAGGAACAATACATGTAAACATGGGAGTTATAACCAAGACATCTGAACCAGCCTGAAAGACCACAGAAAGTTTCATGAGGAAGTAACACTGAAGCCGGGATCTGAGATTGATCAGGAGTGAAGAGAGACAGGGAGGATCAAAGAGACTTCCCTGCCAAAGGAACAGATGGTGCAAAGATCCTGTGTATGGAGGAGGGCGGGACCTTGGCACATCAGGGCTCCTGAGAGACAGCCAGTGTGGCTGCGCGGCAGGAAGCAAGGAGGGTGTGGAGTGAGAAGGCCAGAGAGGTGCGCAGGACCCACGGGCCTCTACTGTGAGGCCCAGCCCCTACGGGGTTCACAGCTCCCCTCCCCAGCGCCACAGGTCAGGCTGTGAGGGGAGTACTAAAAAGGAGACAAATCCACTCAACAAAGATCTCCTAAGGACTAAGCAGTGCTTTCCCAGGCAACTGGGTGAAATGAGAGAGAGAATGGTAGAGAGTCAGTGAGGATTTCATGGAATAAATGCATTTGTAGAAGTGGAAATTTGAACCAGCATATCCTGAGTGTTCTCTAAATGCCACTTCACTGCCCTTTCAATGGAGACAGACGAGAGTCTGGCTTTCATTGCCCCTCAGAAGAAGGGTCTTGGCAAAAAAAAAAACAAGAAATGAAGTTAATTATTGACTTACATACGGATCCATGCCCTGAGGACTTAAATGGGAAATGCCCACAGGTCACTGAGACTATTAGAGGAGGCTTCGCACACCAACCCAGCCTCTCACATCCTATTTAAACATCACTGATTTATGCTTCAAATCTCTTGAAAGACTTTCTGAATAAGAAAATGGGAGAATCAGAAAGACTAAGTGACTTATCCAATGTCATACAGCCCAGGAAATGAAAAATATAAATGTTGGTCCTAGGTCTGCCTGGCTCCAAAACTTAAGTTCTTTCCGTGAGAACAAAGAGACACCTCCCCACGTCCAACCTGATACCCACTGCAGAAAACATCTCCAGCCTACCTTTCTACTTCTGGTCGAAGTGCCTTCTCCCTCTCGAGCATGGCAATAATGAGTTTCCCCCATTCTTTTTCTATGTCATTTGGATGATACCCTTGAAGTAGTTTGATGCGTCCAAATTCTATCCAAATCTTGAGAAAACAAAAAATTTAATATCAAGGAAGGGTATATAAAAAAAAAAATAAAGATTACTGCTTGACAAACAAAGGAAATTCCTGCTTACCTCTAATAATTTATATAGACGTTTAATTTTTGATTTTTCTGTCTCCTTTGGTGGAATTTCTGTTTCTTTAAACTGTAAATACTGATTATAAAGTGCCTAGAATGAAAGGGAAAATAAATGAAGGCCCAAACTTCAAAGATCGATTTTCCTTACTGCACAGTGTTACCACTTCAAATGCCACTTACTGTGTTATATGCATTTAGTAGAATTCCTTAATAAAACTGACACTCAAGGACAATACTGATTCCCAGCTAGTTGGTGACTAGGTTACAGTACGTGAGATTTGACAAGGGTGTAATTACTGACGTGAGCCATGATTCACCATGTGCCATGCAGGGATCTGGATAACAAGCCGAGTGGTGTTTCATGCGGCTCCAACTAAAAATCTCTCATCGTACAAACAAGAAAACACATCTTTTAAAAGATTCACTTTTCAAATGCTTCACTTTAGCTTTTAGTTTTTGGAAAAATAATCTGAGGCAATTCCCAAAAGGAAAAAAATGTTCTCTTCTGTATAATGGATTTCTCCCTGAAAACAGAATTCTCATCACATAGGTAGAGCTAAATCTTCGTTCCAATGTCCTACTGGAATGATCCAATGCTCCATTATAGTACTTAAACTTGTTGGCCAAGTTAAACAGATCTTTTAATAAACAAACATAGATGCTATTAGCTGCAGCTATTATTACAGAAGTTTAAACTATATAATTAAATTATCTACTTTGTAGATACCAATTTGAAAATATCTTAAATATATTAAAAAGGACCTTCATAAAAATTATATAGATAAAACATACCACCATTAATAAGTACATACAAATTATTTCTTTTGAATTCATGTTGTTTTTCTAAAAAAATTCCCTATAAATCTTCAGGCAGCCACATTTCTGAAGGATTCAATTCGATGTTTTGCTGGTGAATGAAATGATTGGCATTTCCCCATGATGTTTTCACCCACGTATCATGTGCTATCCTAGGCACCAGCAAGTAATTTGTGTAGCCACTCAAACCTCTTCCAAAACTTTAAGAATGTGCATTAATCAGAGACCAATACAAATTTACCCAAGTGTCTGGACCACAGGAAACCATATGGAAATAAGCTGAACTTGAAATCTGAAAGTTGCTTTGAACTCAAAATGCACTTTTTCAGGACATCCACTAGAAAATAAGCTCAGGATGCCGTTATGAGCCAACCACCATTCCTGGCAGATGCGGTGAAAGAAGGGGGACATCTCTCTGGCCCTGGAGAGTTTTGCATCCACAAAGGGAGACATCATCACACACACAACTTCAGAACACTTAAAAAGCATCATATCAACACACTCCAAGAAACTTCGTGCCAAGGATAAACTCCCCATGGCAATGTGAATAAAAACTGTTCCACAGATGTTCCATACGGATGCGTGAACACGATGAATAACTTTAACAGAACCCACCCTGGGTGATTACAGTTTTTGCAATTCCAGTTTGATCAAAAAACAAAGCCTATAATTCAAGGAATTAAGACTTAATTGTTAATATTCACATTATTCATTTCTTAAAGTAGATCACTTTATTACAAATTCGAATATACAAAAGGAAATGATACTCGTCAGTAAGTTTACATATCTCTAATTCTTTTGTATTTCTACAATGTCTTTGCCTCAAAGAGTTGGACCTGTTTTTAGATAGCAGCAAATGTCTTACTAAATGAATTCATTTACCCTGGAAGTCAGGTGTGTATTTCGGATTTCAAGGTGAAATAGAGTATGTGCTTCTTGCTTTACAAAAAGAAGCCTCTACAGCAATTTTTAACAGGGTTTAACCACAGGCACAATCCCAACCACAGTTAAACTTGTACCAGCTTCCCAGAGCCCCTCCTGCCTCAGCCATCTGGTGGGCTCCAAGCATTCCCCATGCACCAAAAACGATTTGGCAAGGTCAGTTCCAGGGTCCCTCAAATTGTATCTTCTAACTCTCAACAACTCAAAGCTAAGGACTATAAATTTCTTTAAGGTGTTATTGCTATTATGTTTTAATTATTAACGTTTACCTCCATTTTCTCTGAGTGATAGGAGATGAATAAATTTAAAAGTTGCCTATCTGTTAGTGGTTTGCCAAGGGCAATTTTTCTTGAACTTCTGAAATTATGGAACTATTATAACATTATTTAAAAGTTTAATAATAAACTCAATCCTTTGTAACTTCTACAGTGACACAGACCTTAAGTTCTACAGGATTATTAGGAAATGTTCTCTCAGACATCGTGGTCACATGGTGTCTAATCCACTGAATGAGGTAGTTCACCATATTCTGGTACTCGATCCATTTGACTTCAACATCCTGGAACAATAAAATGACAGAAAAGATCCACGTCAGGTAATAACATTCATATCTGACACAACTTAGTCAAAGGTCATTCTGCGAATTTATATGTGCTTAAGCTGGTCAATCAGAACCAGCTCAATGTTATCTCACTTTTCACCCAGTCCCACATAAACAGCTTTGAAAACAGGCTACCAACATTTGACAACGAAGACTGGCCTAATGAGTGCCACTCCTGATCCAGAGATGGGTGCTGCCTGGGGCAATGTTAAGAAGGCTTCTGAGGCTGCAGCCAAATGCAGAAGGAAGAAACACGGTGACCATTTTGGGGTTTTTCCAGGCACCCAGGATGAGGGAGCAAGAGAGCACAAGCAGGTTGGCTGCCATGTTCACCAACCTTTCTAGATCTAAATCCATTCTATATCTGAAGCTCAATGATCTATAGAGTATGTAGGAAAGTAGACAGGAATAAAAACTATAGGAAGTGTATATGGTAGGATTACTCATTAAGCAAACCTTTTCTAAAAATGGAGAATACTGGAAGGCTGTCACCTGCTATGTTCAAAGTATTTGACGAGTGCTTATTCCATCTAAAGCATTATGCCATGTGTTGTAATAAGAATTTAATACTTTAAGACATAATACCTTTTATCAAAGAGTTACTGTCTAGACGGGGAGGCAGGAGAGTCATAATATAAACAGTTAAGCAAAATGAAAAGCAGTAGTTAACTAACTGTTGAAATAACTGAAACAGGTAGCACAGGGTAAAGGCTGAGATAAGAATCAGGTCATCACACATGTGCCTCAAAACAATCACCAAGAGATTCTTGGGAGAGGAAGCTCCTGAGCAGTTCTGCAACAATGAGTGTTGGGGAGGAGGAAGAGATAAAATATAGGGATCCCCAAGTGGGCAGGACGCTGAACTAGAAATGCCCTGGCCACCAGCAAACAGTCTGTGTTGAAACGCTGTAGCTAAAAAAAGTAGGCACGTAGAATTAATATATGCAGAATTTTCAATGTCAGAATATCTACACTGGACTTCACCTGACGAGTCATACGTAATCACTGAACCTTTTCAAGTCAAAGACAATCTGGTGACAGTGTCCAGTGCTGATGGGAAGAGAAAAACAACGGAGACAGCAAAGTGTAGAAAAGCTGTCATCCTGGTAAGGAGTAAGAGTCAGGAAAGCTCAACACTGAACTGCTGGCAGACGTGACAGCAGAAGATGAGCATGGGAGCGAGTCACTCAGGGATCAGAAGAGGATAAACCTCTGAGAGAAAGAAAAGGGAAAAGAGACTGCAAATAAGTCCAGAAACAAGAATACACAGAGGTGAAAAAGATGAGCTCCAAAATCTTCAGAGTAAATTAGGAAAAAAAGGTATCTGCAAGGGAAAGGGGAGAAGCCCAGGGTGAAGGGCTTATCCTCTAACACACATCTGACGGTTTTCCGTTCTCTTCCAGAAATGCCTCCGTATGTGTTTGTATGACAAAATGCACGGTTGAACTGAGTTACACAAACGTTTGGGAGACAGCGGACTAATGAGGACCCCGAAGCTCTCTGTACCGCACTGCACTCTGCTTATGAAGTAGCTTGCTAATTAGGCAAAATCAAACAACCTTCCTCTAGATATCACCTTTAAATAAGAAAAACAACTCCTAGCCAACTCATTTCATGAGATTATCAGAGTTAATAACATTGACATTGATCTAAGAGGTGAAATATTCTGCAGATACAGAAGGATCTCAAACAGAGCAAATATAAACCAGCAGCAAGTTAAAAAGGAAACACTCCAAACTTCAGTGGTTTAGAGTTTTTATTTATAAAATAATATGTAACCCTAAATAGCCTACTTTATGACACAGAACAAATTTTTTTGAGTTATACTTTAATCAGAATGCTAGAATAGTCTCATGAAAATGCAAGCAGCGCTGGTTCATTAAATAGCATCTTAACTCAAATTCTTTAAAGAATATTTGACATTTACATACTGTAAAAAGCTCTACCAAAGAATTCAGTTAACTGGTCATTAGCTGGTCATTACTGAACCAGCAGCTTCTAGTATGGAAAAATCAATACTCACATTTGCACCAATACCTTCGCCACCTTCAGGGACTTTGGGAAATGCATCATAGAGAGATGACACATAAGTTATTACTGATTTTTCATCAGGTGAGGAGACATCAACATCTAAAAGCAGCCACATAAATTATTTCAAAATGTTGACAGATTACTTTTGATCAGACTTTCATGCCGGTCTACATGTAGTCAGAACAACTCACCTTCAGGATCCAGAAGTCTTATAACTCCAATTTTTTCTGCTACATAGAAAGCGTGCTCTAAATTTGCAAGGTTGCTTTGAACAGCAACAGTATTCATGTCTATCAGGTCCGGCCTACGAAAAAATTCACTGTAATTAGTTAAGTTTTCTCATGTGCCAATTCAACATTACATGTACCTGTTTATCTATTTACATAACATTTCTGCAAATACTAATATTAAGCCTGTGTTGAAATACAGAGATTTTCATCAAATATTTAACAATGCTTACTTCTCTCAGAAATTTTTGTGTGCTGGGGTGCCTGGGTGGCTCAGTCAGTTAAGTGTCCAACTCCTGATTTTGGCTCCGGCCATAATCTCACAGTTCTTGAGTTCGAGCCCCACATCGGGCTCTGAGCTGGCAGTGCAGACCTGCCTGGGATTCTCTCTCTCTGCCCCCCTCCGCTTGTTTGTGCACCCTCTCGAAATAAATAAATAAACTTAAAAAAAAAAATGATTCGCTCTGTGCCCCTCCCCCAAATGTGCTTTCTCTCTCTCTCTCTCAATAAAAAAAAAAAAGAAAATTTTTGTGTGCCATATCTTCTTATGTTTTAAGAAGATATCCAAGTGTAGCAAGGAAATAATAAAAAGTTGGTAATTTTAATGAAGTCTACAAATTCCTCATAATCTTAAACTCTACTATTCCAACAGCATCCTTCCAATCCAACTAGCATCCTCTCGGTTTCTCCCCAAACACAAAGGTTTATGATGAATTCAATGCTGCTTCCATGGCATCCACTGCCCAGTGGACAGGATGTCATTTCCTGTGATTGCGGTCTTCTCACTGATCACTCATCTCTGCCAGCACTATCATCCTTTGTGACGCCCTCGCTAATCCCAACCTTCACTTTTCTCTGCGTCGCCTGAACTCTTTACACTCCTGGGCCTGTGCTAGTCACTTTGGCCTTTAGAAAAATCATATACTTCCCTGCTCTATTAATTCACTGTATAACGTGCATGCACATCTTGCTTCTCACAACTGGCTAACTCTAAGTGACCAAGAAACATATATTAATAAACTTTTGTATTTTATCCTTCTGCTGAGACCAAGAGTGATACAGAATTAGCAGACACTCCATAAATATCTAGCGGTAAACTGGTAAGTAGGTTGGTTAATTAGTAATTTGAATCATAAATGAAAGACTAAAATAAGCACTAGTTTATATCTTTACAAGCATCATATGTGCATGCTTGTGTACACACATACATATTCTCGTACACCAGACTCCAACCCTTTCTAGTTTGTGAGTCTTGCATGTTATACTAAACCACAGGGATACTTTAAAGCTATCTGTCTATATACAAAACAGGGAAAGGGAAAGACTTCCCAAATACTCCTTGTATAGACAGCGGCAAAATGTTGGAAACTTAACACAAGGTCAAAAGCCAGTCAGGAAATGTTCATTTCAAAAGCAAAGCATTAAAAGAATGCAAAAACAAACGTGGAAACAGTAAAAGCTCAAAAAGAGTGGTACCCACCCTCAAAATCACTGAGTAAGAACCCGCTTATCACATTATAAGGCTGGCTCTCAACAATGTCCACAGACGTGCTGGTTTGCTCAGAATAGTCATTTGGGAACTGCAGAATGAGTGGGAGGGCTCCAAGGTCATGGAGAAGGACTGAAATGCAAATTATTTTGACTACTACTTGGAAAGCTGTTTACATGAAAAGCTCTTCATTTAGGAAGGTAAACAACAATCTGTAGTCTTCTTTTTATCTGATGAGAAAGCAGACCTCCAAAGAAATCTACCTACAGCTTTACAGCACTTTGAAAGTGCTCAGAACCTTGAAATGTAGCTGCCATGACATACCTACCTACCTACTTCCTGGGAAATTACTAGGAAATTCGCTAATGTTTTTCATCTGCACCAACACGATTACTTACAAATGATCTACATTCATTATAGGAACAATAAATCCGCTGACAATAATGGAGGTAAATGACATACCTCTAAAAATAACATTTTTCACTCCCGTAGCAGCATTTTAAAGAATCTGCCAACTTCAAGATTACTAAACAGGTGAATTTAAGTCTAGACGAAATCAAATATCTAAAGTTCGAAAAACTGTTTTGCTTCCATAAAGTTCACACATTTTGAAGAAATAAAAACCAGCCTTTCTGGGTTTGCCAAATCTCCCAACAAGAAAGGGCATGTTGTTAAACGAACCCTGCCATTAGCAAGAAAGTAAACACTGAGTAATCCCAGAGGGAATGAACGAAGTCATTGAAGAACCAAGTTTTCGACTAAGAGAATAAAACATAAAACTTCCTTCAGAATGACATAGTCATTTCAGCACAAAGGCAGCTGTATAATACACTGAGTTTGGATAAGTCACCTCTTTATCATGATATTTAACACTTTAATGGGATAAAAAAACGAAGAACTAAGTTTGGATAAGTCACCTCTTTATCACGATATTTAACACTTTAATGGGATAAAAAAACGAAGTGGTATTTCTCCATTAAAAGACTGCAGTAGACAAAATGAATTAAGCAAAAAGTGAAAAAAGAAATTATAAAACCACTATGAAAAATGCAACAGCCTGAAAGGTTTCAAACTCCTATCCCTCCCCAAGTTCATCTCCTAACCATTCGGTCATTTTCAGTCTTCCACTCTGCCTCTCCTCTAGCTGTTTGGAGCTTCCAGAAGAGGCTTGTGCTGTGACCTAGCTATCTTCCTTCTTCTTTACAGTCTCACTGGGTCATACAACCTTTTAAATCTTAGGTATTTTCCACCTACAGGTTTGTATTTTCACTCCAAAGGTTTCATTTCAGTTTAAGATCTCCTTTTGGTGGAACTTTAATAGGAAATTTCGTTCCCATCGTAGGTTTGACTAGCCCAAGTCTACAGTATATTTTATTTTATTTCTATTTTTTATTATTTTTTAATTATTATAATAGTTTATTTTCAAATTGGTTTACATATAACACCCAGTGTTCATCCCAACACGTGCCCTCTTTAATGTCCATCACCCCCTCTCCCCCCTCCCTCACCTCCCTCACCCTCAGATTGTTCTTAGTCTTTGAGAGTCTCTTATGTTTTATCTCCCTCCCTCTCTGTGTCTTTTTTTCCTTTCCCCTCTTCCCCTCCCCATGGTTTTTGCTTAGTCTCACAAAGTCCACCTATTCGTGGAAACATATGGTATCTGTCTTTTTCTGACTGACTTATTTCACTTAACATAATACCCTCCAGTTCCATCCATGTTGCTACACATGGCCAGATTTCATTTTTCTCATTGCCATGTAGTAGTCCATTGTACATATGTGCCACAACTTCTTTATCCATTCGTCAGTTGATGGGCACTTGGTCTACAAGGCAGCAACCGTGCTCCTATATTGCATTAATTTTTCTAATTTCCCTACTTTCTGCAAACATTTCAAAATCGAATAATGTAATACTCTGTCACTGAAAATAATATCTATTGGTCTTTTATGGGAAAAGGGCCATTCTAACTCTTAACTTGTGTGATTATTCTGGGATAATGTAATCTTTTCTGATTGATTCAATCTTCATAGAAAGCACTTTTTAAAGCATATATTTTTATCTTACTTTTTTCCCCATAAATGATTAAAAAGAGCTTACAAAGAAAAACACAAGAAGATATCACAAATTAGGGTGGCTCAGTCAGTTAAACATCCCACTCAGGTCACGATCTCACAGTTCGTGAGTTGTGAGCCCACCATTGGCCTCTTTGCTATCAATCAGAACAGATCCTGCTTTGGATCCTCTGTCTTCGTCTCTCTGTCCCTCCCCAACTTGTGCTCTCTGTCTCTCAAAAATAAACATAAAACAAATTTTTAAAAAAGAAGATAACCACAAATTACAGAGTGTGAGTATAAAATCAAGATAAGACCATAAGATGAAACTGAAATTAAAGCCAAAAGTACAAACCACTTATATGCATGCTTAGTACCCGTAGTTTGTTAAAAAAAAATCTGTGGGACCAAAAGGTAACAAAGTGCCTACTGCCGTAACAGAAAATAATTTTGGATGAAAGTTATGTTCATCTTTCATACAACACTCATGTTAAAAGAGCATTCTCTCTAGGCAAAAAAGATATACAATAGGCTACACACACACGTACAAAACTATACACATATACACGTATATGTATATGGGCATTTATACACACACACACACATATAGACAGACATGTATTTTATATATATTACCACTCACATTAACAGAGAGCCAAACTAACAGAACATTAAAACTATATAAGAAATTTTTTGGTACAGGCATCCCAAAGTAACTTCCCAGTCCTCATATACTTTATTAATATCTTAGCTCACATGAAAATTAGATCGGATTCTGAGAGAAAATCTGACTTATGCAGTGTTACAAATGGGTGAAGATTAGTACAAGAAACTACCTCAGACTTCCACATTATATCACGCCAAACACTGAACTGCTCGACTACAAGGAACATGAAACCAAGTCAGAATACTTAGACTTAGAAATAGCCATTGGAACATCCTTGAAGAGACGGTGATAAAAATGAGTTAAGAGAAGAGAGTATTTCTTCAGACACAAGATTAAAAATTCCAAACCAAAAGGACGATAATGGCTGAAAGGCCATTTAGTATTAGTAGTCAGAATCCAAAACTAATATTAGTAGTCAGAATCCAAATCTAATATTAGTAGTCAGAATCCAAATCAGGATGTTTCTCAAAGTATGCAAAATTTATTTAAATTCATAGCGTTTATTGGGTTGCACTAACTCTCAATCGGCACTCAATCATTATTTATCATGTGGGTACAGATGTTAAGTTTTGGCTACCCAGGATCTGAACCCTCTTGAGAAATTTTCCCTTTTAGGAATCATGACAGAAAGAGACGAGTGGAGTCCATTTCCCGAAACAAAAACACATTGGGTTTTCTGTCTCTTTTCTTTGCTCAGGAAATGTCCACTGCATACCTCGCCCCCACACATGACATGACCTGATAAACTCAGATTCTTCTGTAAGTCTTGCTTTTCCACATTTCCGGATGTTGTCTACTATCCTCATGTGTGTATTTGCCACAGCTCGTTATAACTCTGCACTTGTCTGTCTCCCACAGTGGACAGCAGGCTTCCTGAAGGCACAGCCTGTGTTTTACCATGTATCTTCAATATCTAGCATAATGTTCACCAGATGAATGTTTGAAAAATGAGTAAATTATAAAGAAATGAATAAGCTTTGAGGACTGAAAGGTACCATTTGGCACCTGGTTCAAATTTCTGAAGACATTCTCCATCCCAGGTTTTGCTCCTTTACTTTTTGTTAATTTCTACAAACTAAGCTACTGTCCCTAGATTCTAATCAGGATTTCACACCCTTATCAAAATCCAAATGGAACAGGACACGATATCATAGCTTCTCCATAAACTAAACAAACACATATCTTTTTGAGGTATCCTAAAGGCTTTCTCTGCTAAAAACGATCTGGAAAACAGGCATGCAGTGAAAACAACAAGCAAAGGATAAGTTACAAAGTTTCAAAAAGTGTAATTATCACCCTGAATTGACAGATGAAAAAACTTAAGCTTGAAAAGATCAAGTAATTTGAAGACTGCAAGCTGACAAGGGCAGTCAGCGTTTGAACCCAGGTGTGTCTCTGTACAAAGCCTGAGCAATTTGCTGCATGGGGTTGGTATTATAAACTGAAAACTAATTAAATTGTAACATCCAATATGTAGCTGAAAAATCAAGATAAAGAAAAGACATAAGAATTTGTGGGCAAAGTGGGGAAAGTGATAATGATGATGGTAATATAAGAAACACAAGTGAATGTGTCAGTGTGCATACTGGCATATTCAGAAAAATAAATTATATGAAATAAGATGTAATTCCAGATTGTCACTCAAATAGTACTCATCGATATATACCTGTAACAGTGTTTTCCACACTTGGAATGGTGCTAGGGCCCTACTCCAGACTGACAGATATAGACAAAGGCCTGGTCATGTGTATTTTAACAAGGTTCTTCTCTCCTACCCCCAGGTGATCCTTATCAGGCAAATCTGGGAACTAAATCATCTTAAAATTCTCCTTGCCTCTAATATATTTTTCAGTTTCTTTCAAAATCACCCATATTCTGCACTGGCAAAAAAAAAAAAATCTACAATACTATCAGATAGTCATGTAACAAGACAAACACCAACATGCCTACTGCCTTAGACTCCCAGTAGAAGACAGCAAACCTTTTCCCTCTTTTCCAGGGTTGATTTTTATTGTTCATATCAAGAGGAAAATAACATGGTTAGGATGGGGTGGGGAGTCACATTTCATATTGGCCCAACTCTGGAATACACTGTAAAATGACGACTCTGGAGAAGACAGCATTTGGTGACAGACTGTCTCATCGAAATCGAAATCGCTTCAATAAACTCTGGGATATGAGATACCTGATCATTTGAAAGGACAGTGAGCAACAATTTTCTTTCTCGCACAAAAAAAACAAAAGTAGAATGATTATTGCCAGGGTATGGGGGGTGGGATGGTGGTGACCATTTAGCAACAACGTATTAACATACCAAATGGTCAATGTTATGTTATGTATACTTAACCACAGTTTTTCAAACTTTAAAAAACTTTTAAAGGACTGTTTTTACATCTTTGAGCGAAAAGGCTCTCGAGGTAGAAAGGAGTGACAGGGTTGTGACTCAGGTGTCCTGTGATTTAGTCCTGACTTGTTCTCTGACAGAACGTGCCTCCAGAAACCTGGGTCTCGGGTTTCTCATTTCTCCTACAAAAAATGAAAATCAAGAAACAGAGAAAATCAGAAACTACAGGAATCATCTAGAATTCCGGGGAGCGTGTTGAGATGTGTGTGGGGATGGGAAAAAGACATTTTGGGCTGCTACAGCCATAAGGTCTGAAAAAGTCTACTGATTTGCCCGAGGTCTCAGGAGAAGATTCATGAGGAAGTACCTGTGAAACGAAGTATAAACCACAATATACGCAGGTTAGTAAAAAGCATCCCCCGTATGTAATCAATGTAATGAAAATGTCAGAGCACTTTGGTGATGCTAATTCTAAATAATTCTTCCCAGTCAACAAACTAGCAAGTTTTCTCATTCACTCAATATTTAATAAGCACCTACTATGCGCTGGGCAGTGAGGCACTAAGAATATAGGCCCTGTGTATACGGAGAGCTCAGAGTTCCAAACGGAGTTCAGGAGTAAACCACGAGAAACCCTGGTTGGAAAGAGCACCCTGAGCACCAAGGCAGAGGGGGAAAGGCCTGCACGTGTTTGGGCCTGGAGGGCACGTGAGAACAAGGAGATCACTGCCTGGGAGGGGAGCCAACAGCAGGGGGACACATGGTGAGAGATGCCTGGATGGATGCAAGGGCCAAGATGATGCAGAATCTCATGAACTTCTTGTTTTTATGTTTATTTTTGAGAGAGAGAGAGAGAGAGAGAGAGAGAGCATGGGCACACAGGGAGGGAGCAGAGAGAGAGGGAGACAGAGAATCCAAAGCAGCACAGAGCCTGATGCAGGACTTGAACTCATGAACCATGAGATCATGACCTGAGCTGAAATCGGACATTTAAGCGACTGAGTCACCCAGAGGCCTCAAATCTCACAAACTTCTCAAAGAATTTTGATTTTTCTAAGAACTAATGCAGTGAAATGCATTAAGCAGGATGACAGGGCTAGCTGATCAGATCTGAGGCTAGATGGGGAAGAAATCTCAAGTGGTGAAAGTATTCCCACAGGAGCCAGGTAGGGAACCACAATGACTGCAGAAGAACGTGGCCACAGCGGAGAGAAGTAGACAGGGCAGGAGATATTTCGAAGGTCAAATCCATAGACCTTAGGGTTGTGGGCATGGATGAGAGTCAACACAGAGAGAAAAGAAAGTCGACAAACAACCATGAAAAGCTCCCGACATGTACTGGCCATGTGGTTGAGTCTACAAATGGAACTGAGCAGGAAGAGTCCAAGAAACAGGAGGAAAACCAAGGCAGTGTGGAGCCATAAAAGCCGAAGAAAAATGGTTAGTATTTCAAGAAGAGAAGAATGGTCAGTAGGGTCAAATGCAGAGAAGAAAAATGAGGCCTGAAAACCATCCACCGGATTTAGCCCCATGGAAGTCATTCGTGACCTTAAATAGAAGAGCTTTGGTGGATTATGGGGCCAGAGGCCAGTAGAGAGTGAGGCGAGGAATAAATATGGAGTGAAGAAATGAAAGTGGAGGGTACAGACTACTCTTTTGACAAGTCTGGCCTTTAAGGAAAGGAATGATGTAAGGGAAAAAAGCATGGAGTTAAGAGAAATTTTGTTTGTTGTTTTATTAGCAAAGAGGCTTCAGCGTGCTTCCAACTCAAAGAGAAAGATCTGTTGAGAGAAAAGTTTAGTGTAACGAGAAAGAAGGTTTCTGAGACAACTGTAGAAACGGGATCCAGAGCACAGGAGGAGGGATACAGGCCTTGGAGAAGTGGAGAGAGGAATTCCTCTGTCAAACAGCAGCAAAGCCGGGTTGGGATGGATGCAAACGAAGGCAGGTCTGTATCTTTGGTAGCAAAGAGAAAGACATTTCACTGGCTGGTGTCAATATTCTCTGAAAGCAGGAGTGCAGGCCATCAGCTGATAGCAGGGGAAGAACAGGCAGTATGAGGGAGAGAAGGGGTGAATTAACGCGGATAGGAAAAGACTGCTGCTACCAACCAGTTGGAGCTAGTAAGCACGCCATCACAGTGAAACCCATCACCTGCAGAATGACTTTTTTGGTGTGCTTCACTGCTTGAGCACATGCACAGACAAAGCAGGTGGCTGGGCGCGTACAGGCTCAGGCTTTGCTGTTAAACTAGTGTGTACTCAGCAGCATGCAAGGAACTGAAAAGGATTATGTGGAAATTAAGAAAAAAAACAACCACCTCCATTTACCTAGAAATCAGCCTTAAAACAGCGTCTGTACTCCGGCACACGACGCAACTACGCACACACAGATGCGTGAAGCCACATGTGTCACTCAACATTTGTTCTCCGACAGATCACACTATAACAATACGCATTCAATACGCCTCACTTCTCCTACGGCCCTTCAGCAGTTACCGTAACAAATTCCCATAGATGACTGTTTGGATTAGATCATGTTCAGGCTTACCATGTTCTTACTGTTCTTATTGGTGCAAAAAGTAGCTCACCTCGGCCCCCTCCCCTTGGTGGAAAAAAAAAAAAAAAAAAGACCTGTAATATGTTCTTCGCCTCTCCCCAGCAAATAAATACGAACATGCAAGAGACCCACCCACAGTTTCATAAGTGGGTGTAGATATTCCTTTATGCTCATATTTGGGCACATATTGTACAAAAGAAACAAAGCCACAAAGGTAAATTTTCTCTGTTCTCAGAACTAGATGCTTCAATTTATTTCAAATTTTCTTCCTATTTTTTTCTATGAAATGACTCTATGCCAACAAGACAGAAATCAAAGAATGAAAAATGCTACGATTTATAGCGAGCTTTGTTAGTACTTCAAGATTGGAATCTACCACTGGAAATTAAAAGATACCTAAGGAGTTACGAGTCTCAATTCACAACGAACGATTAACCTCATAACAGCCTCATACACTTTAACAAATCCAGACAATAGTACTGATTTTGATAGAAAATTAATTCTTTTAATACCTATATTTTAGTGAACTTATGTAAACCTTACTCGCTAGGGGATAAATTTGCCCCCAAACGGGGGATAAGTAAGCTTATATTTTACTCCGATAGAAAATATTAAATCACTTCACATCACAAAATAACGTAAGAATATGAATCTGAAAATAGTCAAAATAAAGACATATTGCAACAAAACAGATGGACCTATCAAAGAAACACAGATGGACAAAAGGTATGTCAGCTACTCTTGCAACGTAAATCTTGCTGTTACAGAAAGGAAAGAGAATGCCGAAGGGAGCAGGGTGAAGGAAGCACAGGTCAGGTTTCAAAGGGGAGTATTTCAGCAAAGCTCAGCTTCTCCTGAGCTTCACGGTCACGTGCCCTGTTATTAGTGGGTGGGCAGCAGGAAGGGAAGGAATCTGATGTTTACTACATACTTCCTAAATCTCTGGCATTGTGGCACACACTCTCATATGGTACCTCAAGACAGCCCCCACTGCTGGCATGCTAACTTCTTAAATGATCACATCACTCTGAAATTTGCCTACTTATTTGGTCACCTTTCCCCTAACTCTTAACACATACATGCTGAGACTAATAGCTTGCACACCTGAGGAAACATAAGCCTGCAATTTCAGCTCCAGCACGTACCTTAAAAGCTGGGAAAAAAATTATATGAATAAAAAGGGTAAATTGAAAAAGAATAGAGGGCACCTGGCTGGTTCAGTCAGTAGAGTGTCTGACTCTTGATTTCGGATCAGGTCATGATCTCATGGTTCATGCGTTCTAGCCCCGTGTCAGGCTCTGCGCTGCTGGGATTCTCCCTCTCTCTCTCTGTCCCACTCCCACTGTGTGCACTTGCATGCTCATGCTCTCTCTCAAAATGAATAAACAAACTTAAAAACCAGAATAGAAAAAATGAATGGAGCTTAGATCTGCTAGGATGCAATTAACAAATAATGGAATGTTTCTTTCCTAAAGGCATCATGGAGGGGAAACAGTACAGAAGAGTATTTCAATGCAACTCTTCTGGCAGACAATTCAGATATAGGTCTTAAAATTTTAAATGTGCTACCCTTTGACCTAGAAATTCTATGTCTAGGAACCTGTCAAACCAACACATTCACACATCCGCACAAAGACACATTCAAAGTCCAATGCAACACTTTTCAATAGCGAAAAACGTAAAGTCCATCAATATAATGCTCTTAAGCAAATTATGTTACATCCATATATCAGAACACTCTGCAGCTCTGCATTTTAGAAGAATACGGTAAACCCATTTTCTGCTGATAGGGAAAGACATCCAAAATAAATTAAGGAGAGAGAAAAGTGTGAAAAAGAGAGAAAGAAAGAAAAGAAAGAAAAAAATGACATATGCCATTCTCTCAACTGTGTTTTAGAAAAGATAAAAATAATGTTCAAGATTAGGTGCTTACATAAATTGTAACTCAACAAAGCTGACCCCCTCCCCCCACAAAAACAGGTGTTTGCTGTATATGCACAGAACATTTCGGAAAGAATATGAAAGAAACTTAACATTTGCCTCTAGGGAAGGGGACTGGATATCTGGGGAAAGAAATCACATTTCAACGCATATGCTTTTATTCTATTTGAATATTTTACTACGTTAATGTATTACATTTTCTGTTAGTTGCTGCTTGTTTATATAAAAGTCACAGATGTAAGTAAAAGTAGGGTTGTGACGAGGAAATACCTACAGGAGAACCTGCTATAAAATTTGCCAGGCTTTCACGGTGAGCTCTCAGAATTCAACTGTGTTGAGTTTATTTGATAAGGTAAATAAGCAATTTGATTTTGCCTCACAAACTGAAATACTTGCAAATTTTCCAAAATTAATAACCTTCAGGGCTCTGTGTCTCTGCCTACCCTAAGGCCACACACGCACCAGAGCCCATAGTTGTGCGTATGCACATACATATACACACCCTCAGACTCCTGGGTTCTTCAGCCTAAGGGCAGACATGGTTCTGAAGAAAAAAAAAATCACCTCATCAACACTCATCCAACTTCCTATGGGAACATTTCAAACCCTAAAGGGCCTCCTCCCTGTATTAAACCAGTCCAATCCAGTTTAGCTTGTAAGGTGTGACTGGATCCAAGCATGTGGCTGAATCACCGGCCTCCAGGTCAGACTATTAAACAAGATGATTCTGACCACAGCCTTACAGTCTAATCTTCCCAATTACAGCATCTTTAAGCATTTAATGTAATGAAATATGATGGTCCCATTAAGTTCTATTTCAAAATGCAAACAATGAACAAAATAATTGCTATCCAACCACACACTCAGACAAGTGAAAAGCTTCTGGCTGCCTAATTAGAAAATATTTAAATGGCGTGCTCCTGAATACAATCTATCCTAAGAGAGTGGAGTCCTACTTGGGTAACGTATGTGAAACATGCTTGTGAAAGAATGCCAGGGGCCTCGGAAGAAAATTCAAACCAGTGAACGGCATAAATTAGAAACAAGACTAGGACAAACAGAAACTAGTAAGCAGAATCTCTCTGCAAAACACACTATCCGCCTACCATGTGAGTCTTGACATACTCCTACCTTGCCATCCTACACCTTAGGCTTTCACCTGGCCCTAGCGCACAGGCTGCACTGTTCCTTCTGGCCTGTGGGTGCACATTCATGTTCATGCCTGCTCAGGCAGACATGTTTTCACAGTGAGTACTGCTGTTTTGGAACTTGGCTTCCATCAATGTTCTAGGGCAGTTATCTGCGTGCAGTGACTGATAAAGCAGGACAAGTCAGGGGCTGAATTTAGGCTAGAAGTCAGAGTTTTATTTCTTTCAAAAAGGAACAAAAAACAATTTTACTGTGATAATTGAGCACACTCGTAAATAAGAGCACAGAAAAATCAGCTGAACGGTCTGTCGTAACACCCACTATGAAAAACGTGTGCCACTGACGGGAATTTTAGTCCTCTGTATCCAAACTCTACGAGAGTGATTAATCTACTGGAGTTTGGAATCCCAGTGGCTGCTGATTCTCAGTTAATTCTCCTTCTCTTGCTTTTAAGCTACTTACTCATCAAATGCTTTTGTGACATCCTTTTGATCTAAGTCCATCAAATCCAGTCTTCCTTGTTATTCTTTTGAATGAAAACCAAGGTTAGGGGCAATAGTGAGACCTATTTATTTAAGATCTCTTACCAGTTGTGGTTTTCAGTGAAAAGATTTTAATATGCTCTCAAGAAAATTTAAACTATACAAACAAAACAAGCACAAACTAGTACAGATATATGGTAGTTTTATTATTTGAATTCTTTCCGTTGAAAACTGAACATAACAAACAGATGTTCCTAGAAGGAATTAGGAACAGAATTTCCTAAAATAGAATTAATAGAAAACCATAATGTATGTACCATTAACCTATTTATTTATTTTTAAGTGATGGATAGTTGACATACAATGTTATATTAGTTTCAGGCGTATGACACAGTGATTCCACAATCCTATATATTACACGATGCTCACAACGAGGAGCAATGAGCATAGTTACCATCTGAATCATTGATCTATTACCTAGAACCTAGAGAGCTATCCTTTGTAATCTATTCCACTAAATCACATTACTTTATCGTTCTTATTACCCATTGCACAATCCAGGCTCTTCACCTTCTTGCGGATAATATGACATACCCCAAACTACAGAATAGTTTATTTGTGGTTTTGCTCTCACTTATGCTAAGTGTTTTAATGTTCTCTTATTATCTACAATTTTCCTCACTACATTATGAGTTGCTGCTAATGCTATTTTCATTGATGGCTAATTCTAAGTTATGCAACTCATGTCCCTCACTAATTTCTTACAAGGGACAAAGATCTTAGTTGGCATTTGTATATATACTATTCATTTAGTCATTTCTTAAATTCATCGAGAATTCTCATGTATCTTTGCTGAGTATTTAGTTTTCAACACTGCCCTAGCTCAGTTGCTCAGATCGACAGTTCCATTTCTTGATATCTAGTTTATCTGCAGGGCATTATGATAAGTAGTTACAAAGAGGCATACGAAGACTTGAGACTCCTAAACTGTCGCCTCCATTATTTAAAAGGTATGTCATGTTGAGTACATTAGTTTCCCTGCTGAGCTCCAGTTTCTTCATTACTTTAAGAATTTGATCATTTAATACACAGATAAAAATGGAAATAATGTCATCTATTCCACAGGACTGTGATTGTTTTAAAAGCTACCATATATAAAAACAGCTAACACAGAAATTAATACATGGTCAACAGTCTGCACATATTTCTTGGGTACCTTCAATGTGACAGTTACTTTCTTTTTAACTTCAGGGATGGTTTTTATTGTGTAACGTTTATAAACTACTCTTACTATAAAAATTTCTCTTTATTTTTATGTCATGTTAGTCAAGTACTGCTTACCGGGGTTACCAAACATTCTCTCCACTTCAAAAATCATATTCTATGTGGGAGCACTAATAAAAATATAGTAAACATCCAAACTAATACACTTAAGTTTTGACAGTATTGACAGCAATACAAAATCTGAAGGATGCTATTCTTCTGTCCCCATTTCAGATCAATATTTCTAAATCTTCAGGAGATATGTACACAAAAATCTGACCGGATCATTTATTACAAATAACATTGGTTTACTTTTAAATGGGAAACAGGGGGCATAGGGGTGCATGGGTGGCTCAGTTAAGCATCTGACTCTTGATTTCAACTCAGGTCATGATTTCATGGTTCATGAGATTGAGCCCCACATGTGAAGCCTGCTTGGGATTATCTCTCTCTCTCTCTGTCTCTATGCCCCTTGCCCACTCACGCGCACTCTCTCTCTCTCTCTCTCTCAAAATAAATAAAACCTTAAAATAACCTAAATTATTTCAACCTAAAATAGTTGAAATGACAAATAGTACCCATTTTCCTTGCAATCCCCAGAGAGGCCTTTCATATTCTCGCTAGCGCATGCAAACTGCTTCGTGCGCAACACCACATCCCTCCTTCCGTCCACTCCCGGAATCTCAAGGTTCTCTCCTGTTAAGCCCTCACTCCCTCTTAAGAGCCTTCTCAACCAAGTACTCCACACAGTTAGAATCGAAATTTAGTAGGAACAAAACCCATGTAATACCTCATATCATTTTTATTTCATAAGTCAAATGAAACTCATATATATAAAAAAAAAACTTTCTTTGTAGAAATAGACCCCCCCCAACCCCAATTAAATGGATATGTTTCCACAGCAAGTCCAAAAACATCACAAAATTTAGGGGAATAATTATCAAGTAAAGACAACTATAAATTAGGCACTACTCTCTAAATGTGACTAGTGCTGTCCAATATCCAAAAATCTGCTTATACTGATTTTTCAATTGTTTATAACTATCTCTTTCCCCTTTAGAGTATTTTAAGCCATTCAAGAGTGGAAACTATGTGTAGTTCAACCCCACCTGTTTAATTCTTATACATGCTAGGAGAAAAGTACTCGATTATTTTTTAAGTAAAAAGAAAAGCCCAAGGACTTTTTAGCTAAAAATATAGTTCTACACGTGAAAAGTTTCTTCCAGTGAAAAAGGTCACAGTAGTATTTTATGAGACACATGATGATGAACTTAACCAACAAAGAAATCTCTTGAGCACTTAAACCTGATACTCAGTATTTTTACCATGAATTCCAACAAAGTAAAACAAAGCCAACCAGGAGATCAAAGTTAAAACTAAACGATTTTCTTTTTTTTTTTAAGTTTATTTATTTACTTTGAGAGAAAGAGAGAGAGCGAGCACGTACGTATGCACACGTGAGAGCGTGGGGAGGGGGCAGAGAGAGAGAGGGAGATAGAGAGAATCCCAAGCAGGCTCCAAACCGCCATTGTGGAGTTTGACATGGGGCTCGATCCCATGAACCATGAGATCATGACCTGAGCAAGAATCAGAAGTCAGATGTTTAACCAAATGAGCCACCCGGGTGCCCTTTTTTTTTTTTTTAAAGATTTTAAGTAATCTCTACACCCAACGTGGGCTTGAACTCACAACCCCAAGATCAAGAGTAGCATGCGTCGCTGAGTGAGCCAGCCAGATGCTCCAGTAAAGCTAAACAATTTTCTAAAACGATCATTCTGCCAAATTAAAAGTTCAAGGCAAATAATATTCACAAGATCCAAATTCTCTCCTAAGTAATATGAGCTCTTTAATATTAAACTTCCCCAGGAAATTTCAGCATTTCTGACACATACGTAGGAGGAAAATGCATAGCATGTATACACTGATTTGTAGTTACACTCTTTCACAAGTATTGAAGAGACGGTGTCTAGAGACCATTGTTTTTAAAAGTCAATTATTTTAGAATAATAGCTTCTAAATGCTTTGTTTCTATTTAAAACACTTCCAAGAGAAAAGAGCACACACTCAAAGGTGCCTGATGACATAAATCCTTCAGGTATAACAATCCAAGTATTTTTTTATAAAGGCCAAGATCTTATCGTATAAAATATGTCCAATTATGCATCCTTTCTGATGGCCTCATGTTTTAAGTCACATAAGAAGTGCAGTGCGATGACTGAAATGTCTGCACCGACTAAACCCTCTTGGCACTCTGTTACTCAAGGAGATCTGCTTCTTTATTTTCCACAAATGTAGGCGAGTTGATTCTGATTTTTCTGATTAACCAGGCAAACTATCCCCATCTCTACAAAAATGTCATTCCATAAAGGAAGCAGACTATTACACTGTTATAAAGGGGCTCTAGGTGTGGATGCATGGGAGATTCATTCCAGATTTATTGACGTTAAAATTTCCAAAATAGAAAAGAGGGAAAGAGAAAAAGATCTCTCCCCTTTTTAAAAAAGAGAGAAAGAGAGAAAGAGAAAAAGGTCCCCTGGAGAGTGAAAAGAAAAAAAGAAAGAGAAAGGAGACGGACAGGGAGAATGGGATTTTATTTTTTTTTCTTAAAAAATTTTTTTTGAACGTTTATTTATTTTTGAGACAGAGAGTGAGCAGAAGGGCAGAGAGAGAGAGAGAGAGAGAGACAGAGCATGAGTGGGGGAGGGGCAGAGAGAGAGGGAGAGACAGAATCCGAAGTCGGCTCCAGGCGCTGAGCTGTCAGCACAGAGCCCAATGCGGGGCTCGAACTCACAGACCTCGAGATCATGACCTGAGCCGAAGTCGGCCACTTAACCAACTGAGCCACCCAGGTGCCCCGAGAATGGGATTTTAAATCAAGCAGACCGAGATTAAAATCTCAGCTCTATGACGTATTAGCAGTGTGACCTTGGCAAACCCAAGGTTCCTCATCTGTAAAAGTGGAAGAGTAACAGTCCCTGTTTGTGGGACTGCTGGGAGAGATGAATGGGATAACATATGGAGGGCAATGACTGGAACACCCCACATGTAGAAAGTCATCAAAATGTTAACTAGTCTATATAATGTTATTATATAGGATAATTATTACTGTTGTCAAATTAATTTGTTAGTCTAATGATTTATAGCTTAAGCTTACTCTATTTAGGAAGATGGTTCTTCAACAACATGGTATTTTTTCAAAACTAACAAAAGTAACTGAGATCAAGAAATAGATTGTTTTCAGTAAATATTTTCTGGGGATGTAGCTCCTGAGAAGACAATAAAAGCAGAGAGTCAAAAGCCAGAGGCCCCAGGTCTGAGCCTCAAAGCTGCCTCTTGCTCTGTGTGACTGTAGTTACTGAGTGCCCCAGTTTCCATCTGTTAACTGGGGAGATAATATTCCTAGAGGGATGTTCTAAGAACTAAACAAATCAGTATATGTAAAAACTGTTTAGGATAGAGTCTGGCAATTTACAGTAAGTGCTTACGTCAGTGTTGACTGGGATTTAGTTGTTAATAATTCTCACCAGAAAACTGTTTATGACCCCAAAGTTGGCCACTTTTGAACCCAGCTACTCAGCAGAGTAAATGGCGTAGGAGACTGTAATTTGCCCATGTGTGAGCTCTAAGTCTGAACTAAACCCTTACCCTACAACTCATCAGTTCTCCTTACCCTACAACTCATCAGTTCTCCGTATGTACAATCGTGCTCATTCACTTGAAGATGCTACATATCAGAGGTTACTGTCTGCCAAGTTACTAGTAAAACCCAAAGACATTCTATAGCTATGTGTGTCTGTGTGTATGCACCAAGCTAAAAGTGATGAACTCTCAGTGGTAGGAATGTGATGTTTCTACTTGTACTTGGTCTGTATTTTCTAACTTTCTGCCATGCACATGTATTGCTTCTGTAATAATAAAAGGTTATTTTAAAATCTGGAAATGGAAGAAACACTTCTCATATTTGTCTAAGGAAAAAGATCCCACAAATTCCATACCTGTATTTATGAATGATGGCATTAAACAGTTTTCCGTCTCTCCAGCAGGTAGTGAAATTTTCACACCGTATTCCAGCATAACCCTCTGTTGCCTGCTGTGTCCACAGTAGCAGTCTCTCCTTCGCAGACATATCCTCTGACTCTCCGGTAACATGGATATCAGATATCTAAACACAACAGGAAGTGTTAAAAATTAGGAAGAAAGCCAGCTCAGACTGAGAACCTACTATGTGCCACTTCATACGTGTTATTTTACTTAGTCCTCATAACTCTCACTGGAAAGCTAAAAATATTTTTCCCATTTTACATACAAGGAAGCTGAGTTTCAAAGAGGTTCATGGATAGAAAAGGAGGATTTAACCTAAACATCTAATGTTTTTATTATGCCAAAATGTCACAGCGTTGAGAATTCTACATTCCTCTTTACTAATCAGATCTGTAAAATAATCCAAACAAAGGTTTTGCCAACTTCAAATGGATCCAGAGTAAAACCTACAAATTAGTCTACATCACCACCTGCAGAGCAGGATTTGACCCGACAAGTATTTGTGTAAAGAACAATGAAGGAAACTAGTACCCTCTCCGATTAACTACATTACATAACAATTTGACCTAAAGTCTCTTTAATTTTCTCATAAGTCCTTGGCTCAGCCAACTCAACAGGATATCTTTATTAACTGCCTTTTCCCTATACTTTTTGGTTTTCTTTAATTTTCTAAAAGTCTCTTCCGTAAATAAAACAGGTCACCAGTTCACATGAGTTACATTTTCTTAAGAACCTCTCTAATAAGGTTCTACTTAATCTGCTGATAATGATATTAAGGCACACAGTGATTTTACCAGGGGTCACACAGTGACTCCAAAGCTGGGATTAACACCAACAAACAACTGTTCCCTCCATCAGTACAGGACCCAAAGCCAAGGGATCAAGAAGCCAGGCGGGAAGCCAGGATCAGGATGAGTAAATAAAGAATTGGAAGCAATATATAAGGGAGGCACGAGTCATTTTGTAACAGGAAAAAAATCACTAAAGTCATGAGGTTGGCTTCTAGTCCTGGCCGCTACTCCCACAGCTTTGAATAATACATTTCATGGCTGTGAGTCAACTTCCTCATCTATAAAATGAGGAGGTAGGAAGGAGAAGCAGATCATGTTCAACTTTTGTCAGTCTAAAGTCTTACCCAGAGACTGTAAATACAACATAGAAGTCAGAGGTCAGAAGAGCTAGACTCAAGCAACTGAAAGTAGAAAATGTTACAATCCCAGACTGAAGAAAGCCTTTGACGTGCAGCAGTGCTAGGCTCAGACAGGAAGCCCTTTATTCTTCCCAGCTGCCACAAGAGCTGGAGGCCAGGCCAACCAGGGACCTGGTGCAGGCTGCAGCAGCAAAAGCCCACGCCAGGCCTGGCAGCCCCTAACACCACCACCTGGACGTGACAACGGGAGCCACACACACCCTTTCTCCAGTATTCTGCACAGGCTGCTGTGCCCTGCAGAGCTCACTCTAAGCCACAGTCTGAGACATGCTCCTTGTCAAATGATTTAAAAGATGAGCTCAGGGGGCGCCTGGGTGGCTCAGCAGGTTAAGTGTCTGACTCTTGTTTTTTGGCTCAGGTCATGATCTCATGGTTCGTGAGTTTGAGCCCGTCTGGCTCTGTGCTGACAGTATGGAGCCTGCTTGGGATTCTCTCTCTCCTTCTTCCTCTGCCCCTCCCTCGTTCGATCTCTCTCTCTCTCTAAAATTAATTAATTAACTAAATTAATTAATTAACAAAAACAGAAAGAAAGATGAGCTTAGGATCTCAATTTAATCATCTTTTCTAAGAACCTGTGCTAATCTCCACAGCATGAAAAGAACTATGTGCATGCATGAACACATTATATGGTATATACAGGAGGAATTTCTTTTTTTTTAATGTGGGAAAAAAAGAGCAGAAAAATCACCAATATTATTCCACCCAACTTCCAACTGTTACTCTGATCTGAAATTATGCTAGAGAGCCCTTCTGGCACATTCCAGGAATTTAAATTCCATCTCCGCCACTTATGTGCAAGTTGCTCAACTGCTTTAAGACCATCCTCTGACTTATAAAGTAACGATGGCAGTAGTTATTACGGTGTGTCATGAGAATTCCACACACAGTGTAAAGTCAGCAACTTTACTGCTGTGGTTATTACTCTTTGACAAAGGGAAAAGCAAAAACTTGGCTTTATTATTCTCCCAATTCTCCTCTGTAAAGAAAAGCAAAAAGGTTTTTTATTTTTTAATGTTTATTCATTTATTTTGAGAGAGAGAAAGAGAATGAGTGTCGAGTGGGGAGGGGCAGAGAGAGAGGGAGAGAGAGAATCCCAAGCAGGCTATGCACTGCCAGCACAGAGCCCAACGTGGGCCTCGAACTCACGAACCATGAGATCATGACCTGAACCAAAATCATGAGGTACCCCGAGAAGTAAAAAGTTTTTAAATTTGCTGCCTCACACAAATCAACATCTATAAAAACAAGGGTTCAGAGAAACAAATCTAGGCAACTACGAACACGAAAGTTGTGCCTCCAAGCAAAATCTCACAATGGGCTTCTCTTAGTCTTTACAAATTATAAAATCAACTGCTTCTGGGAACCCTCACAACATGGGCGCTGGGAGCTACGTGGGTGGTAACTACAACTATATAAAGAAAAAGGAAGACGGCTAGAGAAAGGGGGGACTATTTTCTGCTGGTCACGAAGGTTCCAACCAGTCCAGTCACAGAGTCACCTATTCACAAGGGAAGTCAGCAAATTTCAAATACAAGGTAAGTTTAATAGGTTCGAATGCTGCTCAGCATTTTACCCCAGAAAGGATATAAAAGGGGGAGTTCTGAGGTCAAAACGATCTAAGTATCAACCAGGAGAAAACAGTACAGTCTAATTAAATAAATTTCCAATGGATGAATTTCACACTGTTGCTCCCACACACTACTTCAGACTACTACACATGCATACGCTATTTAAAAAGCTGTGATTTTCAAATGTATATTCAAATATTATGAACCAAACTTTAACATAATCGAAGACTACTAATACATTGACTCATTTTCAGCTTTTCCTGCCATCCGATTAGCTGAGTATTATTCCTACAGGGAAACTCAAGGTGTTCTTTAAAATGTTCTGTTACCAGTAACTACTACCTCTCTTGAGTATATCAAATTCTTCATGACACTGTGCAACCAAAACCAAAATGAAAAATAAGTTAAACTCTAAAAATTATGTCTGCAGTTGTCATTGATGACCCCTGATTTCAAATGTGTGCATTCAGCAAAACAGTCAGAATCCTCCATCAGTGAAAGGTCAGGTGTGATTCCAGGGAGTAATCAAGCTTCCTCCCTTCAGATCCTGGAAGCAATACAGAGATAGAGGTTTCCATTCATGCTGCCTGGGTTCAGATTCCAACTCCAAAGAGTTAATGGGATTACAACCCAGAGACATTCACATCATTTCTCTAAAATCTGTTTTCCACATTTAAAAAATGTAAATGGTGACAGAATTTCTACCTCTTTGAGTGGGTCTAAAGATTCTGTAAAATAAATCCACATCAAATGCTTAACACCGTGCCTGGCATACAAATGTTAGCTTCTCCCACCACAATTTTATTGGCGACATTTGCCGCTTAAAGTTTCTCACCAACAATCTGTCAGCTCGCACCTAAAGCAAACAAAATCCTTTGCACCAGAGTTCCTTTTGGAAACTTGAAGCCCTCATGCCTCACATCTAGGTCATTGCTGGCTACCACCCAAATTGAAGCTCTTCCTGTCACTGAGCCTCCCGAGCCTGTATTTCATCCCTGCCTCATTTCTCATCATCCCTGCCACCAGTCTCAAGCTTTCCAGAAATATCTATTCCATGGTAAACAAAGTCTCCTACATCTTGAGTACCTTCATCTTCTACCATTTTACTGAATTAGGTCTCCCCCTCTTACTCTGGGTCAAGTCCCGCATACCACCAGGCAGGGCAAGCGTATTCTAATCCCCAATGATGCAAAAACGATAGTTTTTAAACCGTGACCCATAGGTAAAAAGACCTCATTTTTACACCTTAGGCCACTCACTCTTGCGCCACCACCTTCTTCTCCTTAAAAATGATCCCTGTGGGTAGAAGATTGGCTAGATGAGCGATGGGCATTAAGGAGGGCAGTTGTGAGGAGCACTGGGTGTTGTATGTAAGTGAATCACTGAATTCCACTCCTGAAACCAAGACTGCACTGTATATTAACTAAAATTTAAATTAAAAAAAAAAACGATCCCCGCATCCCCCAAAGATCTAACACCTAGCTCAGTGTGTACCTGTCTCCATGCTGTGCCACGTCCTCACAGTCCTTCTTCTCTCCACTTCATCTGTTCACACAACTATTGCTTCATCCTGGTCCTCATCATCTTACACCAGAACTAGCCCACCTCCAATATATTTAACTTCCAATAGTGATTTCCTGTTCTACCGCCTCCATTCCCTAACCCTAGTTAAACCACTTACCTGGCTTCATCGACATCTCACATTCCTTGATCTGCCCCATTATGTCCCACTCTTTGAGCCCTCTTCTATCTTTACCTCCTTCTCTGGCTGGCCTATTCCACGTGATCCATCACTTCGACCAATTTCTCCAACTCCCTCATACCCTTCTCCTTGCCCTGCAAGCCCCCAGCCAAACCCCAATGCTGGTCAAGTCAGCTGGACATCTCCCCTACTCTTGCCCTGTGCTATCAAGCTCTACTGGAAAACCACAGGTGCACGTGGAATGCTGCCACCACAAGTTCCAGGTCCGTAATCCAGCTAAGCGCTCCAGGAAACCTGGCACTTTTTCTTGGTGTCCTAATTGGCCCATTTTTCCATCCCTCACAATATCTCTTTCAATATTTGCATCTTCTACCATTTGCATGAGACTCCCTACCACACTACCTCCTTGTTTATGCTTAGTGTTCACTTCTTCATCTCCTCCTTTATCGAGAAAAATAGCAGCATGAGTTAGAACACCCTCACTTCCCTGTCCTGTCACCAACAAACTTGGCTTTTGCGTGACCTGCTTTCCTCCTACGTTTAGAATCCTTCCACCTCCTGCCTCCTGGGGGTTCTCACTTATCAATCATCCCCTCCACATCTGGGTCTTTGCTCCCGGTATTCAAAAATGTTCATCTTGTGGCACTGGGTGGCTCAGTCAGTTAAGCATCTGACTCTTGATTTCGGTTTAGGTCATGATCTCACATTTCATGAGCTTGAGCCCCCCATCAGGTTCTGCACTGACAATGCAGAGCCTGCTTGGGATTCTCTCTCTCTCTCCCTCTCTCTCTGCCCCTCCCCTGCTCACTCCCTCTCATTCAAAATAAACATTAAAAAATAAAAAATAACTAAAATGCCCATCTCTTCCATCATGAAACAAAAACAAATAAGATTTATAAACTGAATTCCCTCTTTACTTATCACTGTCTCTCTCTTCCCAGTAAAGCAACTGAAAAAAAAAAACCGTCTGTATATTTAAATACACTTTATTTTTACACTTTTCAGTTTTATTTATTATCTTCACTCTTTAACCTGTTGTGATTTGGCTTCCATCCCAATCACTCCACTAAAACTAGGCAGCAGTGACCAGACAAGAAAGTGAGGAAGGTTCCTGCTCATGACTCGATTTTCCCAGAAGAAAAAGGAAATCAGATAGTGAAATGTAACTGGAGAAATGGTAAGCACAAAAGGAGGGAGGTCATGTGGGACCTGAAGAGCTGAAAGGTGCTGTGAGCAATCATCTACTACCTTCTCTTCCACAGACTCGCTTAATCAATAAGCACTCACGAATGTGTGCTTATACCACGACTAGGTGTACACACAACCACAAAAAACATCACACAGAAGAGCTCAAGGGTTGCTTTCTAATCGGTCCGTTCTCTACTGCTGATCTGTCTGAGGCATCTGTCACTGGCAGTCTCTCCTCCTTGACTTCCTTGATGTCATTCCATCTCAGTTTCCTTCCTGCATCCCTGGCCATTCCTTCTCAGTTTGCAGTCGAGGCTCCTCTGCTACCCTTCCTTTAGTGCTGTTCCCAAGCTCAGTCCTCAGCCCCCCTCTTCTCACTCCCCCTGGATAATCTCATCTTCTACCATGGTTTCAACTGAACCCCCCCCCACGCACACACACTAATGACTCTGGGATCCCCATGTTGCTCCCAAACCTTACCTCCGAACCCAAGACCCATAAATTCCAACTCCCTAATGAACACTTCTGTCAAAACAGTAAAACTAACCATATATTGAGCACTTCAATGAGCCAGACAGTGTGCTGAAGCACTTCCCAAATATTATCTCGTCATCATAAGATACAATCTCATTTTACAAATGATAATGAAGCACAAAGTGGTTACGTGACTTGCTCAAGTGCACACAAACTCCTAACAGGTAGAAGTAATATTTGAACTTGCATCTACCTGGCTCTACTGTGCTTTATCTCACCACCTCTTCAAACTCACTGTAGAGAAAGCTGAATTTCTCTTCCTCCATCCTGCTCTTCCTCCTGTATCTGTATCTCAGAGGATGGCCCGTCCCTTACCCAGTTGCTCCAAAATCTAAAACCCTGAATTCATTCTCCATGCCTTTATCTCCGTCTATACTTACCTTCAGTTGGTCACACAGTCCTATGCAGCCTCTTCTCGCCTCCCTCCCCTTCAACACTCACCCCAAAAAACTCCTCACGCTCCAGCCACACCAAACCACTTCCTGTTCCTTCAAGAAGACATTTCCACAGGACACTATGCATTTATATATGCTACTGCTCACCTACAGAATGCCCTCACCAGCTGTCACCCCACCCCACCCCTTCACTCATCCATCTCTTTGAGGAAACCCCAGCTGATTCCACCTCCAGGGTCTGTGAGAGATGTCCCACCATCCTGTGTTTCCACAGCGGCGCACACACTGCCATAATAGCACGTGTTGTGTGGTATTATCTGTTGATGTATCTTCTCTCCCTCTATCACGTGAGAAAACATACACAAAATAACAGTGCCTTATTCATTTTAGTATTACACTGTCCAACTCTGTCACTGCTTGGCACATAATAGACAGTAAATGCCCATGAACATATAACTTTGTGACTGAGTTAGGCACCTTTGGAATTTAAATTATTTCACCCAGGCAACCAGGATATCTTTGATCACTTCTGCTTTATCATATACTTCTAGGTCCCACACAGGAAGGAGAGGCTTTGTTACCTACACTGAATGTGCAAACTCCACCAACAAAACTGATGCACCCATAAAAATGTCACTCAATCATTTTTGTAGGTTTTTGCTTACACTCTACACAATAAAAATGACACATTTGACAACATTTTCCAACAAATTCATTTTGGCACTGTATAAAAATAACCTAAATCTAGTATTCTCCAAGTTCAAGGAGAGTATGATGGGAGGAGGGTGACATGTTTGAATTAAAATGTCTTTATATCGCAAGTCCAAGTGAATGCCAATGTCAACCTTACAGTCTCTTTTAAGACAAAAATATTGTAAGTCTAGAAGGTATGGGGCTTGGCAAAGCTTCCACCTTCTTCTAGAAGTGAGTCTCACTACTAGAAATTTGAAGTTCGTATTAACTGTCAGGTTTTGGTCTGGCTTTCCACTTTACCTACAATCAAAATCATTCTTTTGGCTTATTTTCTTTAATTTTTTCAAGTAAGCAACTTCACTGGCCCTTTTTTCTGGTTATTTGCTTTGCATGTGAAATTTCAGTAAATAGTTTTCACTTCAATTACAGAGGGAATGTTATTTCCTCCCCGTAAAGCCCAGAATGTGATGGTGCCATGACACGGCTGGCTAGAGCAAGAAAGAGTAGTTTGCCTTCTACCACCATTCTATTTGTGTATATTCCTCTCCCAAGACAGTTCAAACCGAAAATTGGAAATCTACAACGTTTTTATGTGAAGCACAAGTATTTTCCAGAGCCCTGACAAAAGCTGGTTTACAGAAAACAGTTCCAGGCTTTAAAAATACACAACATAAGGCATTCTCAAAAACGGCACGGTCATGTTATTAGACAGTGGATTCTCCAAATGCGAATTATAAAAGTATTGTTCCTACTGGTGAATCTCAGAAAAACCTAACTGTTTGGATAGGAAGTCCTCAAATCCATTTGAATTAGAAATACGCCTGCTGGCTATATATTTTAGCACAATTATTTTAAGCCATTTAGGGCATTAAAGAAGAATCCAGATACCAAGTATATGAAGTCATTTTCATAGTTCAGGATCCTGAGCCTTGAGAATAAAGAAGTCACCATTTCTGTTTTATCTTTTCACTCCATATAAGATCAAAAACTGAAATTAAAAAACCAAAAACCTCAGCCTAAAAAAAATGCTACTAACAAAACAAAAACTCTCAGACTCTTTCCTATATTCACACCTCTTCTTCCCACATAACTTCTACCCTGACACACAACACTAATATTTTACTACAGAATTTCCTTTCCTCCTCTTGGCAGATCTGAGACAACATACAATGATTGAAACATTAATAAATGGAACTAAAAAAAAGGTGCAAGGGGTTACAGGAGAAGTCTCTAGACAGGGAAGGGGGTGGGGTGCAGACAGAATTCAAACACAAGAAAGAAAGCCTGACCCAAATGCACACAGTTCTAACTGTGCAAGAACCAGGCACGTGCCTGCTCAGGGATGAGCGTTGTTTCATGGCGCACATCTGACCGCGTGTCTCATAGAGCACTATCAGGTAATCTGAACGACAGTCTCACCAAACAGCTCAGAGACACAATACACACCCAAAAATAAATGGACTGTTTGCTTCTGCAAATGGAGCCAAAGAAACCAATGCTAGAATTCTCAAAACATAAAAGCATGAGTTGCTCCAACACTCATGAAACCTCCTCCTGTGTGTTGACTCCTCATGCCACTCAAACTCATGCATCTGCTAGTTTCCCGAATCCCTAGGGAAGACATGAGCATCTAGTAATGTGGATATATTAGCTATCCAAGATTGTTTTCAGAGGAGAGGAGGGTCTCATACACCCTGTTTTCTCTCTTTTCCCACTACAAACTATTGAGCAGTGATAACTACTATCCTTGGTCTGGACCATCACCTCTAGTCTCCAATGTCGATACCAACGACATCTTTTAAGACACAGTCATGAAACACCTGGAATAATATTGGACTCAAGCAAGCTTCCACCTCCTTCTGGAACTAAAACTAAGCCTCGGTGTCTGGATTAGTAATAATCTTCTAACTAGTCACATTGCACCAAGTCTTGGCTTACTTTCAAATGCCATTTCAGATTGTTCTTGACTCCTCAGCCACAGTATGTCCAGTTCAGCCTTGGGTGCTCTCTCTAGACTCGAGCCATCCCCTTCCTATTCTCTGATCAAACCATCTGAACTTCAAACCATCTGAACCACATGCTCCCTCTCTCCTAGGGTCCTCTGTTCAGGCTACTACTCCACTTGGAACATTCTCCTTATACTCTGCCCAACGTGACACAGATAAGGTGCTCAATATCTGCTGAATAAATGGAGGAAGAGAAAATTGACTGCAAGATCAGAAACATGTTTCATGTGTTTTTATTTGAGATGAGTTCTAAACTGTGATGTCATGTAAGACTTGTCATTTTATAAAGTAAAATGTCTCCCATTAAGCTCACTTTCCAATAATAATAGAATGCCCTGACCACTGGACAAAAGTACCCAGCAGCAAGCTCAAGCCCAGAGACTACTCAGTGAGAACCCAACATTAAGTAGTGAAACTAAGCTTTATCTAAATCATTTTTCTAAAACAATTCCATAAACTTGACACAACAGATTACCTCGAAATGTCTTTCCAATGAAAGAAAACATAACCCATCTCACGGCACACTCTGATTCATTCACGGCTTGTCGCTAGATGACCCACTTACTGCTACATGAATTGCAACAGCCTCACTGTGTCGGTCAGCTGAGGCCATCAATGTGAGAGTCCTCTGGGCAAAGTCAATGCCATTAGACAACAGGGCGACAGGAACACCCTATTTTTACAGATGTTGTCACGGTTCTGGCACGCACTAAGAACACAAGAACAGCCAGCTTGCAAAGCTGAGTTGGATACTCCCTAAAAGATTCACTTAAAAAAAAATACATGTATTTCATTCTTCTATACAAGGCAAATCATGCAACGTTTATTTTTTTATTTTTTAAATAATTGCAAATTATTGAAAAGATTAAAAAGTTTAATCAAATTTACTACTTAAATAATTTATGTGTAACAGTGGAAAAGGCAACAATTCTGAAGTAAAAAGAACAAGGATATTTAGCTTAGAGAAAGCTACAACTAAGGAATCAGGGGAACTCAAACTGAAAGGACCCAACGGCACCTGGCGGATTCCTTCCCTCACTTGTGCGCAAGCTGAGGCTACAAGAAGTAAAGTGACTTGACCTGCATCTCCCATGCTAGTAAAAGGCCTAGGGGTATGGACTTCAGTCTCCAAAATTCCAATTGAGAATCTGCAAGAACTTTCTCCTTCACATTTAGAAGAGAAATCTATCCTTACAACTCACACTAATTTTCCTTCCGGGTCAGTAGCCACAGTGGGTGCTTCCTTTCAGTGTACCTTCTGCTGGGAAAACGGCTGGGCGCACATAGGTCACAAAAAGGGGACCCCCTACCTTTGCTTAACCCCTGACGTCCCTTTCACTGGAGCTTCTCAGTCTCTATGCTGGCAAAGTAGCTGATACAGAAAACACTATACATGTTCAGAGGAAGCTACACCCCTGGACCTCTCACATAAACTGAAGGTCAGGTGCACAGGAATTTTCCTCACTAAACACAACACTTTAACTGACAGCCTTTCCCCCACAGAATGGCAGGTTTCCCTCTGGCATCATGTTCTCTTCTTCTCTCATACCAGAGCTACTACCAATAATGTCTCTGAAATGTATGTGTACTGAGGAGTCAATAACCAATATGAGCTCCAAGAACTGGTTCATCCCAGGGATTCTTTCTGTTCCATCAGGTTGACAAAATTTTAAACTCATTACAGAGTAAGAGGAATATTCTGTCTGACAAATAACAGGTATCCAATAAATATTTACTTAAAATATAGTGAGAGGATGAGCAGAGTTGGGGAGATGGAAGGAGGCAATCTACTCTGCTTACGCAGAATGCTTCACGTCCATAGGAAAGAAAGAAATGCCCTGTTACAAATTTGGAAAACACACAGCTTTTCTACTCAGCAGATGGTTACAAGATGTTTCCTCTTTTCCATAGCAGCAGAAGACAGTAATAAGATAGAAGTTATCAAGTACTTAACTATGAGTTAAGTAAGTCCTTTTCACATATTTTACCTCATTTAATGCTCAAAACACACCACTCTGTTTCGCAGATGTGGAAAATATGACCGGAGTTAAATTTCAGTCTTCTGATTCAAGATTTCGTAAGTTCCCTTTCCTCTGCTCCTCCAAATCCTTACCAACTCCCTACAACATTCCAGAAAAAGCGATACCTACTGGTGAACCATCTCATTTTATAAAAGCAAAAACTGGCTTAAGGGACACAGCAAATACAGAAATGTTCAAATGTTCTTCCTTGCAGAACACAAAACAGAGTTTTGTGGTTCACAGCGCTGGACACAAGAGTGGTATCAAAGGAAATTCGATTGCTTCAAATATTTCTGTTAAGAGTTTATACTCTATTTGAGAGAGTTCGGGAATGAATAAGAAGGAAAGCTGCAGGTTGGAAAAAATGGATCTCAAAATTCTTCTACCCCCAGAGTTTCTTAACATAATTATTTCACAAGTAAAAGTACAACAGTGACAGGACGACTGCTCAGAGCTATGGAAGGTGGTGACCTGTGTTCGATTCCTAACCCCACCACATACTAGCCCTGTGGCCTTTCTGGGCCTCAGTTTCCTCTCATGTAAAGTATCTCTTCGTAGAGATGTTGAGAGTCTAACATGACACACATGCAGGGTTCTGAACAGCACCTGCCCCACAGTGAGCAGAGGTAACTGCATGCCAGGTGGGGACTATTGCTTAAACTCTTTTATTCACGCTACTCGACACTGTAGTCAGACAAAAGCAAATCCCATATTGAGTTTGTCAACACAGGCAAATATTTCCAAGCCAAGATGTTTGCTTCCAAAGACAACCTCTTCGAAGATGTTTTAACTATTTTGGCAAAAACAAATGTAATCAACACATTTTTAGTCAGTGCTTCCAAGTTTCAAAAATGTGTGAAAATGCTCCACAAAATATTTTTAACAGCATAGATGGCACAAATATTTTGAAAATTCTATCTGGCTATAACTGTCTCTCTAAAAGGAAGAGTTAAATAAAGGATAAAAACAAAAAGTTGATAAAGTGCATGTACTAATATTCTAAATTAATGCCTACCTTTAGCAAGTGCTCATTTATTTCTTAATCAAATATGGGGGAAACTCTATTCTTCTTGTACAGCAAAAGTTTAAAATTTTTGCATGTCCTTCATTTAACTGAAAAGATCAAGGCATCGTAATATTGAAAAAGACCCAAATTCTATGCAACTATTTTATAACTATATTTTCACACACTGGTTTATGAAATCCAAATAACAGTTAACAATGGTAAACATTCCAAAAATTAATGCCTTCTCATTATAAAAGATGAAATGGTTCAGAAAGAAATGAATTTGTCAACTGTAAACCAAATGACCTTTGTTTGAAAAATCAATAGACCAAAGCTATCATATAAAAGGAAAAGCATTTAGATTTTATCCTAGTGCTTGAACTCTAAGTAAGAATTCTGTAGTCTAAGATTCATTAAAGACTTGGTCAGAGAAAATAATATTAAATAATTATATTTCAGCAAGTTTGAACGTTAATGTATTCTTCTAACGATCTGAGATGGTTCTCAATTTTTTAAGTACAAAAGTCAATTAAAAATAAAACTCTTCATTATGTAGAGACTGATAATATAATTTGTACAATATCCACACTCCTTATTTCTCATCTTTTTCTCCTTGGCTTCTTTCCTTGGTTACTGAACTATATGTTGGCAATCCACCAAAAGATTAAAAGGAACATGAGAAGAGTTTGGTTTTCATTAGTTACTATGGCTATACAATATGGTGGGAAGTTAAAGTTCTTCATGATTAACATCCCAGAGGCCTAAGTTTATAGTCACAGACCCTGCCATTTGTTCTACACAAACAATGGGATATACTGCACACAGAAAAGAGCTATATTTTATTTCTCTCAGAGTGCCTTGTTTGGGTTCAATATATAACAGGTATATAATAAGTGCTTGATAGAAAAATAAAAGAACATGGAGGAAAGGGTGAAAATACTAAATAAACAAAAAGGTACATGGATATATATATGAATGCATAGATTTAGGGGCGCCTGGGTGGCTCAGTTGGTTAAGCGTCCGACTTCGGCTCAGGTCATGATCTCACAGTTCGTGGGTTCGAGCTGCCTCTGGCAGCTCAGAGCCTGGAGCCTGTTTAGCATTCTGTGTCTCCCTCTCTCCCCCTGGCCTTCCCCTACTCATGCTCTGTCTCTGTCTCTCAAAAATAAATAAATAAATAATTTTTAAAAAATGAATGCACAGATTTAATTTAAAAGTGAAAGAGAGGTATATGGGAAAAGGTAGGTAACTCATATCAGGTTAAGAGTTCAGCTTAGCAGGTATATGGGTGACGGTAAAGCTCTTTCACTTACTGGTTGAGTGACCTAAACAAGTTATTTAACTTTCTTGAGACTCAGTTTCCTACTGTGTAAAATGGAGCTAAAAACAACCATTCCACAGGCTTGCTCTGATGATTAAATATCATAACAGTGGAGTGTCTGGCATATAGTAGGACTCAACAAATACCATTATTATTAATAGTAGTATCATGATCTAGTCCAATATTCTCCTTTTCTAGAAAATGAAACGGAACTCAAAGAAATGAAAAAAGTTGTCCAAATGGTACAGCTGTCTGGGGCAAAGCCTGACTAGAACTCACACCTCCTGCCTCCTGGGCCCATAATCTACACGCTTATCAGAGAACCTACACTGAGGGGCACCTGAGTGGCTCAGTCAATCAAGCGTCCAATTTCGGCTTAAGTCATGATCTCCCGGTTCGTGAGTTCAAGCCCTACATCAGACCTGCTGCTGTCAGCCTGTCAGCACAGAGCCCCCTTTGGATCCTCCGTCCTCCTTTCTCTGCCCCTCCCCCACTGGTACTCTCCCAAAAATAAATAAATATTATTTTTTAAAAAAGAAAAAGAAAAGAAAAACTACATTGAGAAGAGAACAAGATGCAAATGCTAAGCTAGGGTGATGCTGGTTCCCAAAATTTAGTATTTTTAAGAAACATGTTTTTAAGAAGCATGTGTCTTAAAATATATGCCACGTTCTCTTATGTCCCACCAGAAGATACTCTGATCAAGTTGACTCAGGGGTAAGGTGCTTCCCATAAGCATTCCAGATAATTCTACTGCAGGGACCCTGGAGTTACACTTAGAGAAACAGTGCTATAGAAATCAGAAGAGTAACGAGCTCCCTATCCACCGTCTTGGCCATTAGAATCATACCCTAGTCTATTACATTAGAATCACTGGGGTGATATGCAGGTCCTGTTTGTTTTTTTTTTAATTTTTTTAATGTTTTATTTATTTTTAAGAGAGACAGAGTGTGAGTGGGGGAGGGGCAGAGAGAGAAGGAAACAGAATCTGAAGCAGGCTCCAGTCTACAAACTATCTGCACAGAGCCCGGCACAAGGCTCGAGCCCATAAACTGCAAGATCATGACCTGAGCCGAAGTCGGACGCTTAACTGACTGAGCCACCCAGGTGCCCCCAGTCACCTGTATTTTATAAAAGCTCCTGAGGTGACACCTACATGTGGTCATGTAGATATCCAATGGCCTATAAACAGAGAAAACAACCATCTTTGCTGAGATCAATGCAACCAGACTGGAATGGGATCTGTGAAACTAGAGAAGTAAGAATGCTTTGTGGGAAAACCGCAAGGGCAAAGGTAGGAGACCTTGTCACAAGGTACGGGAAGCATGTGAGTCTTACACAAATAAGAAATCCCTGAAGGTGACTGCAATGAGCTCATTCCTCCCTGTTCCCAAACATGACCTGCCTTTTCCGCCACTGTTTATAACACTCATCCTTCACGGATAAACATCAGCTCCGATAAACATCAACCCCTGCTCTGACCTCACAGCAATATTCTTCAGCGCGCTGACAGTTAATCAAAGTAGGCTGCTGAGTACTTCAACTCAGCTACTGCCATTCACTGTGTTGCCTTAAGGACATTATGTAACCTTAGTTTTGAATTCTTCATTCTATAACCGAACTGTCAATTCTGCCTATTCATACAGTTGTTAGGATCATCAAAAGACACAATGTGTCTAAAATCCTTTTTCCAATTCCAAAACAACACACAAATCTAAGATACTCCTTTTTTTTTTATTTTCACTCCTGATCCGAGGCAAGATGTCACATATTTTATTCGGTAGGCACTCAAGGGGCGGCTGGCTGAGCCATCTCCACAGAACCCCTGTGCCTGGAGCAGCACTCTAGGTCAGCACAGGATGGCAAGCATTGAAAGGGGAGATAGGCTGGTCACCTATACTAAGAATGATAAACTTCACGGGACCAGGGAAGTTAAAGTCAGAGGCCTGCACTAAGTCAAACGATAAGAAAAGTTCAGAGATTGGTACACTATTCTACTTAGAGGTTAAAGTCATCAACCTCAATCCTGCAGACAAATGACCAAGAGAAAGAGTGGATCCAACAGGGAAGGTCTGAAAAAGATCCTGAAGGATTGGATAAAAGGAATGCTGGCTAACCAGTCATTTCTGAGCTGTAATGCTAATAAAGGGGCTGGGAGCTCTCATTTGCATTTAATTCTCCAATAAAAAAGGAGAGTCCAATGCAAGATAAATAGTTCTGTGCACAGTTCTAACCAAAGGTAGTTAAGCAAACAGAATCAAACACCTCCAAGGTAACGGCAAGACTGTCCTAAGAGGAGTACCTCAGATGTCTGTTCGGACCCTTTGTAAGGCCTAGAGTAAAGAGTCTTTTTCTGGACTGCAGGAGAGTAAGACATCAAACTCCTCAGACAAATAAGGACTATTGCATTTGCATATAAAGCTTTGGTAAGTACTTTCATATCACAATTATTTAACAGAGCTAACTGGCAGGTTTGTACCTTCTTTTCACATATATTTACTACTGAGGTTTCAAAAATCTTTAGATATTCCAATTAGAAAGGTAAAATCCTTGGCATGAGGATAATACAGGCGGGAAAAGAAGGTTTGTGTACCACTTAGGAAAGAGACTTTCAGAATTTCCATTACTGAAAAAGTGTAAGGCTTACAAGAAGCCAAATTATACAAAAAACAGCTGGAAAACATGGAGCAAAGTAAGAGGTTGCATTAGTAAACACGGAACAGCTAAGTCATTTCCTTTTGCACTGACACGGACTATATGTTTTCTTTCGAAACGTAACCACTGAAAAAATGCAAATATAAGGGATGACATAACACTGGCAGGGTGTGGTGATGTCTGTGAACCGGAACACCTTCGGAGAATTCAGCAGCTAAGGGCCAAAATGATCCTGCACACTGACCCCCATAAAACTTCATCCTATCACTGTGCCAATGATCTCTGCTGACCTGGCCAAGACTGTTTATCATCACACACTCCATTTATGTCCGGAGTTTGTGTTAAAAGACAAAGTTAGAAGTAGCTTAAAGAAAAAGCCATCAAATCGCAACTCGTAACATGTAGAAGCTATTTGGGTAATGCACGTCTCAAGCAAGTACATAAATTTTACTTACATTTAAATTTAAGTAAATGTACATTTTACACTTACATTAACATTTTAAAGACCAGTGAAAACCCCAGAGAAGTCATTTTGTCTAAAGCTAAATATCAGTGTTAGGAAAGAAGATCTCAACTTCCTGCCAGTTGGTGTCATACTAAAATACCTATAACGTGCTGCCCAAATGATTTCCGATTTTAGATGGGGACTGAGGAACAACTCAGGTAACAAAGAGACAAAAGATTTGGGTGACTGCATCTGTGCTACTCACCCCAACACACACACACACACACACACACACACACACACACACACACACACACATATTTAAAGGAAGCCTATGAGTGTTCCTGTGATTGAAAACTGACAGAGAACCAGAACGGACTTCTCCAAACTTCTCAGTCAGCAAGCCAGCACTGGCTGAAAACTGTACTGTGTTCTCTCTACATCTGTCATGAGGCTATTGTCCTCTCATGACTATTTTCGCATTCAATTTTGCCTACAAGTTTCCAAAGGCTATTCCATAGGAGAAGTCAAGAAATGTGAACTAGAGAACTTCAGACGATGCGCATTCTCTTAAAGTGATGCTTTTTTAAGTCTTCCAACAATGACAAAAACGTACAGGGGTTTCAAGTATGATCAAAGAATGTGGATATCACAGAAAATAAAAACCGTAATAATCAAACCTGAGATTACAAATAGTAAAGTGCACCAAGAACTCTCCAACTTCCACACGAGCTAATACGAAAATCACTTAAAACAGACGAGTTACGGAACCTCCCTCGGATTAGGAGCACCGGGAGTACTTATTTACACCTTCAACTCAGACTCTGCCCTTCACTTACCTCCTTCCCATCTGTGTCCTTGGAAGCAGAGGACACAATAGTACAGAGGGAATGACATCTCTTTTTTTCAAAGTGAAAACTGTCTGTTTCACGAGGGCAGAATCTCTCAGTGTTTTGCTTTTCTTGAACACTGCTATAATCTTTTGATGGGTCTTCAGAAAGCCCAGTTTTTTCAGATGATCTCTCTGTACCATAGCGAATGGAACTTAAGCTGGCTGCCTTTCGTAAAGAGAAAACATCAGCTTTCCTTTGGAATGTTATTTCTCTCCTGTTGACATCCTCTAAATGTTCTTTCCTCTTTGCACAACATGGAGTGCTGTCCTTTTCTGGAATCCTTTCGTCCAGATCACTAACTTTTACTTCTGTTTCACTGTCTTCAGCAGGAGAAGTGTCTGCATGGTAAGACTGACTGCTCTCGGCACTCGGCAGAAGTTTCTGTTTAATACCGTCAACTACATCTTCTGTCCCCTCTTGCTGAATACCACCTTCCGGTGTGAGGTTTGGGGCAGCAGATCCCTCCCGCACCGGTCCCCTGAGTAAAACAGCCGGCTGTTCTCTTGAGAGCGGAATGCTGCTCTTCTTCTTGTCTTCATTGTCCTGGTTTGGCTCTACTACGGTGTTCCCTACAATTGTCTTGATCGCCTTTCTTCTGAAATATTTTCTTCTGGGAGAGTATTTTTCAGGGCTCAAAGGAGTTTTGGCAGGATCTAAATACTGTTCTTCTTTCTCAGCTCTTACACATCCGCAGACATTCCCCATTTGTTTGCAGGAAATCACAGTTCCACAGATTCACTCATTTCAAAATCCAGGGCTTACTTAGATCTTCTGCATTAAGTCTGAAAGTCCCACTCTGCCTCTAATTCCTCAGACTTTGTAACCATCTTCTTCAGCACGAGGCCATTTTGCTTATGAGAAAAGCACACGCAAGAAATGCCATGGCGTCTTGCCCAGCTGGGTCCCTGTGTCTCATTAGACACCGTGGCTTATTTCTGGCCACCAATCCTTTCAGACAAACATTACTGCTCGCTGTAAAATTACAACGCTGCTGAGCTTTCAAGCCAAAGCCTCAGCTTTATCACACAAGAAGACTCTGACCCTCACTCTAACTTTCGATTTTCAGAAATGCAGTTACACTACCAAAGTTTGCATTAACCTTTGAAACTATTGGTGGTTCAACAAATCTGAGAGCAAACAGAAGGCAAATACCAACCAGGAGTCATTTAGCAAAATGCCTTTCAAATTTAGTTTCAGAGAGTCTCTACCATATAATTTTTTTCTTAAGAAACACCAACTAATCTTGGCACTTGCCAAAAAAAACAAAAAGGCTCAAAAATCTCTGTAAATTATACTCAGACTTCTAAAAAACATCAGCCATCGGAAAAAAAAAACCAGGGTGATCCAATAGCTGAAGGAAAGATAATAAAGGCTAAATTCCTATAATACTCAATTAAAATTATTCTAAAAGCAATGTTATAAAACGGTTTCTAATATTTTTCATATTACACACATTCTTCATATTTCATATTACATTTTCATAGAACATAAATTTCCAAGCCATTTTCCTTATGTGATCATTAGTATTTTCACATAAACAAATTGATAAATTTATGATTTAAAGCATAAAATTCTTAGCCAAAAGAAATACATGAATGCGTTGCTTTTACATGAATGAAGGCACTTAAACTTCGTATAGAACTTCTGTAATTGTACTCTAGTTAAATATTAAATATTATGCAATTTTACTAGGGTCTTGCTGTAAAAACAGTAAGTCAGTATTGAGCCTGATTATCTAAGGTGTGCATATTTCTCATACTGAGTCATAGATGTGGTAAAAATAAAATTAGTATGGCATGACTAGACTTACACGTAAGCAGATATCATCTGACTAATTAGAAAAAAATTGCCATTCTCTAGGTATAGACTGATCAAAAGATGGAACTCATTATATTTTTCTAAATAAGAATATTCAACTAAACGGTCAAGTTAGCAACGTTGCCGATGCTTGTCAACAATAGGCCTGCGTGATGAGGTTTTCCTTAGTGACTCAAAGAGACAATCAAACAATCTCCAATGGCAAAACTGAATATCCTAGGAGACAAACTGGCAAAAATGAAGGCTCAGATGTGGGTTTATTTTTAATTTGATTTTTAATGTCTTCATTGGCAATGGAACATTATTCGAGAGAATTTAAAAGTATAATGGCTGGAATTTGCACTGGCAAGATAAAGGCGCAGCCCGGGATGTGCCTGCCACCGCCCTTCCTCCTAGTCCTGCCGGTCCGAACGACTGCCCGTTTCCAGGCCGCTGCACGCTGCTCCCTCTCCCAGAAGTGGCCCAACCTTGGTCTCTGCCTGGAAGCTAGCATTCGTCCTGCAAAGCATCTCTAATCTACATCAGTAAAAATTCCCCTTACTCTCTAACATCTTCCCGATCCTTCCACAACACTCCCTCCCCTGCATTCCTACTTTTATTTACACTGCACTGAACTCATCACCAATAGATTATATTTATCAACAGTCCCCCAACAGACAGAATGACATACTTTGTTATCTGACTCTGTTATGCTCCTGAATCTAGCATATAGCAGCTACTGATAGAGGGTTACTGGGTTCATAATGCTTACCTTCAGATGGCCTGACTGGAAAAGAGATTCAACTTGTGATACTCATGATAAACATATTTTTAATAATAAATTGATCTTCAGAAGTTACTTCCCTTATTTACGCAAAGTATGGAGACAAAAACAAAACAAAAAAAAAACACCAAAAATCTTCAGTCACTCTAAGTGAGGACGATCACCACTGCTCTAAATAGCATTTTATCTTGGCATAACCAGAAAATCATTCTAGTCTTGAGTTATCAAAGTACTATGAAAAGTTCTTTCATTTAAATAAGAAGAAGTGTGCTCCACTTTAAACAGATCAGGGTCTAATTTTTAAATACCGGTGAGAATTTAACAGTCATAATATCCTGTAGTTTGGGTCCTAAAATGCACTGGACTCCATAACATACGCCATCGATCATCAGGATTGTATTAGAAGTAGTTGTGTGGCTGGTCTTCCTTTTTCTTCCAATGACAAAACACTGAGTTTCTTAATATATAATGCTTTTTTAAAAAGTTTGTTTATTTATTTTTCGGAGAAAGAGAGACAGAGATCAAGCGTGTGCAAGCACGAGCAGTGGAGGGGCAGAGAGAGAGGGAGACGGAATCCCAAGCAGGCTCTGTGCTGTGCTGTGTTAACATTCATGTTAGCACAGAGCCTGATGCGGGGCTCGAACCCACAAACCGCAAGATCGTGACCTGGGCAGAAACCGAGTTGGACGCTTAACCAACTGAGCCACCCAGTCTCCCCAATATGTAATTCTTTTTGAATCACATTTTGCTTTAAATTTCTTCAGACAGAAGGGTCTATATAGACTGCTTCTAATTCCCAACCATTTTCTCACATCTTGGTCTGTCATTTTCTGGTTTCCGCTCCTGGTCGCTCGGGAGTGTTTTCTCCAAGGTCTCCAAAGTCTTCCTTCTAGATAAAACTATCACTTGGTCTTCATTTTCTTATTTCAAACTGCTCATCACTCCTTTCTACTTCAAATTCTCTTCCACTGGCTTCAGCAATACTAGATTTTCTTGTTGTTTTCATCCATCTCTCCAAATGTTTCTTTCTGTTTCCTCAGATGGATCTTCTTCCTCCTGCACCCAAATCATGGGCCTTCCCCAAACTTCTGTCCTTAGCTCTCAGGTTTTTTCTCCATGTATTCAAGAGGATCCTCTTGAATCCTCTGAAGATCCCTTGTCTCCAACAGACTCAGTGACCACTTTTTTACTGATCACTCCAAGTGTGTCACCTGTAGCTGACTTCCTGCCTCTGCCCATAGACCTCCAACTGCTCAGTGCACAGATGCACAGGACACCCACCATGCCACCCAACCCACCCGGGAGGTCATTCATTCTCCCTTGACCATCACTCTGTTTCTTTCAGTCGTCTACTGGTTTACTGTTTGCTTTAACTCTCAGGCAGAAGGGTTCAGAGTCATCTTTAATCCCTCTCCTTCACCCTTTGTACTCTGCTACCAAGTCCATTCCTTTCTTCTTTCAAAATGCCATCCCTTGGATTCAATTCTTCATCCCCATCTGAGTCCTGACTTTTATCACTCCACTCTGAGATCACCACCTCAGCTTCTAAGCTTATATCTCCCTAACTACAGACTCTACTCATTTCAATTTATTTCATGTAGATTTGGTTTCCTAAAACAGTACTTTTCAAGTTCAGAATGGTTAAGTGACGCACCCAATGTCATCAACTGCCATAAGTAAGAGTCGATGGTGACACTTAGCACTGCCTCCTGCCACAGCCTGAGTGCTTTCCTAGTGCCCCACAGTGTTCTTGCGCTAACATTCAAACTCCAGCCACAGTCTGTCTCCCAACTTTGTCAGTAATGATGGGATGGGCTCCCTGTCCCAATAGGCCTTTAGTCTTCCTATGCAGGGTTCCTGCTGTCTCAACCCTACTCTAAGTTCTGGGACCTGATCTACCCGGGACTAAATAAAGGATCCTCAGGGGCACCTGGGTGGCTCAGTCAGTTAAGTGTCCGACTCCGGCTCAGATTATGATCTCACGGTTTGTGAGTTCGAGCCTCACGTTGGGCTCTGTGCTGACAGCTCAGAACCTGGAGCCTGCTTCAGATTCTGTGTCTCACTCTCTCTCTGCCCCTCCCCTTCTCGTACTCTCTCTTCCTCAAAAATAAACATTTAAAAGAATTTTAAAAATAATAATTAAAGGATCCCTGAGAATGCTGAGGAACTTCACATGAAATGTGCTTTTCAGCCAGTTCTACTTAGTCTACCCAATTCTAGAAACAAGGTCATGGCTCTGTGCCCAAATCCTTACCTTGGTTCAGTGCTCAGTCCCCTAGTCCCCTAAGGTAGGGGTGCTCTAATAACGGGGACCCTCAGATCTTTAGGGTCTTGCCTCCAGGTCCTGCTACTGGATCTCCTTGACAGCAATAACCCTGCTGTGGGAACGTTCACCTGTATTAGCTACCCTGTAGTTGGGCTGGTGACGCCTAGTTACCTGGGTCTTCTCCAATGTCCTACCACTGTAATTTTGTTCACCTGCCTGTTCAGGTCCTGGAAACTACCTCGACTCTAATTCCTATAGCTCTCCATACACATTTATCCTGCTCCCAAATGAACCCCAGATACAGTGTTTTCCACTATACCCTTACAAACCTTAAATCCCAGTAAAATTTGCACAAATTAAGAAATAAGTATTACTCCACCTATGATTTGGTTCAAAGCCGCAGCTCCTTCCTGAAGCTGGCAAACTACTTCTTCCTCTTTTAGGGTCCAACTGAACAGAAGTCAATCAGTATGACTTGCCACCTGCCTGCTATGGGTCAGGCTCTGGGCTGCACACAGAATACTGCATCAGCAGGAAAATGGTTCATAAACTAAAGCAAGTTTCAGAGTTAGGATTCACCTTAAATCAAATAAAGATGATTTGTTTTTCCAAAACAAAAAATCAAAATGAGCCCTCAATGAGCACAGATTTATTAGATTAATCATAGTTAATAAATCTGCATTGACCCTCCTCAAATCCAGTTTGAGAAAGCACAGCTGTACACAAAATACAGATTCTTCTAATTCATGAGATCTCTTTATGAGAATTATACTGCCATCTAGTGTCTATCGACGGGAAAAAGGAGTCTGTAGAGCTGAGGAACCATAATACCAGTAAAAAACCATTCTAAGGATGGAATCATAAAATTTTTATGCATCTAAATCAAGTACTACTGCCCAGTAAATAAAAGAAACATGTCTGCATTCAGTAAAAAGAATCTGTGTCTTCCAACACTGAGAACTGAAACCACTTAAAAGCAGAAGTTAAAATCAAAATGGCTGCATTAACGCTTCAGCAAGGTTCAATTTTAAACTAAGTAACCTTTTTCCTCACTTCCATAAACCTCCCCTTCTCCCTTCTTAGCCTTTTGCTTCAGGAACTCATAACCACTGAGAAAACATGATGAACTCGGCTGAACTTGAACTTGGCTCGTAGTAGGTACACAATTCTTGTGGAAACCAGCTGGTTCCTGTATTTCCCTATAAAACCCTGGAGCCCCCTTCCTCCAAGTGGGCTTGTAGTTTTGAAGGCCTTAGCCTGCTGCAGTCTTCGGCGCGGCAAAGCAAAAAAGCTCTTGTTCCTCTTTACACCCAAACTCTCGTCCTCGCTATATGTATTTTGGCTCCAGAGCACAGAGGTCATTTTTCCACAAAAGGGTTACAAGCGTCATTTTAAAACATTTAAGCTCATCAATACCAGGAAACAAGGTGCATAATTTTTCTTCATATGAACCACCTGAAAATCAGCAATGAGAGGCTAAAAGAAATGATAACTAAGAAAAATTAAGCTTACCTGAAAGTGCAAAATTATTGTCCATATTAATCCCAAAGTTAATTTGGGATTTCCATCTGTTATGTCATCATTTCTAATATTCACTAATTTCACCTGTTATACAGGAAGAAGAAATAAAACAAACTTTTTCAAATCAGCACACAAATTATCTTTACCTACATAAAATCAATTCTAAATTACGTAAAAAAGCTGAGTGACCTAAACACCAGTAAATCCTCAAAATATTGTCTTACTCCCTTATCTACTCATTTTAGATTGCGAATTATAGTCACCACAAAGAAAAAAAAACAGGTGTTACTCTGGTTTTTCTTCTAGAACAAGTATTATAAGTAATCACTTCTCAATTGAAAAATACTATTCGAGTCGAGAATTCTTAAATACTTGAGATATTAAAATTAGATACGGTTTTATCACTTGAAAATAAGCTTTATTTTACTCTTACCATTAAATACTGTTCTGAACCATAAAATAATTTAATGACTTTCTCATACTCTTGTCATAAAGTGGGGGAAAAAAACTAGCATCATTTTTCTATTTATCTGCCATAAATTGTTACCAAGATAAATAAATATATAAGTCACTAGATATTTGGAAGGCTGCTCAAATATAAAAAAAATAGTTATAAAAATACTCAGATTTAAAGTTTATTAACTATCAAATTATGCATTTTCAGGTAAACAAATTTAGTAATGATACCTATCACTTATATCCTGGATAAAGATAATTAAATATCGTAACTCAAACACAATAATAACTAACATCTCACTTTGCCCATCACTGGCCAAAACACTAACAAAAACACTTCAGACAAGGAAACGTAATTAACCATCAGTCCTTCTGAAACCTTCCATTAGAATTAAGAATAATAAGGTAAATAGGGGCGCCTGAGTGGCTCAGTCGGTTAAGCATCCCTCTTGATCTTGGCTCAGATCATGATATTACAGTTTGTGAGTTCAAGCCCCTCATCCTGCTCTGAGCTGATGGTGCAGAGCCTGCTTGGGATTCTGTCTCTCGTTCTCTACAGCTCCCACCCCAACTTGTGCTCTCTTGCTCGCTCAAAATAAACTTTTAAAATATTTTTTAAAAAGAATGATTAGGTAAATGAAAATAACATTTAACATATTTAAGCACGGAGTATATGAGTTTTAAAAAATGAATCACTTTAATGTTCCTAATAAATAAATAAAATGAATTAAAAAATGGTGTTTACCTCTCCCCATTTCCCTCCCTTTTTTTCTTATTCCATTAACAAGCTAAATTGTTGCCACCTCTGACTCCTCATTGTTCACAGTAATTTTTCATTCTCCTGATTTTCTTTCTTTTTTTCTACCTCTTGAAAAATTACCAATACTTTGGCTTCCACCAGTATAATACCACAATTCCACCCAATCAAGATAATATCCAATATAGTTTTCATTCTTTAACCATGACTTCTTCCAAAACCTCAAGCTACTTGGAGACTGCTGTCAAAAATGTTGTTTTCTTTTTAACTCCTTTTAATTACCCAATACTATCTATTTATGAAAAACAAAATATTGTCTTACCACTATTAAAAATGCTTACACTAAGTTTTTTGAAAGGAGTCCATAAACTATTTTTTATAAAAATAATTTTATAAACTAAGTATTAATAATAGAGCATTGCCCCACTACTAAGAACTGTTCATAGGCATTCTTAACATTCTGTTGCTACTAAAATGTCATTAACTTCCTAGGCAAAGCATTCCAATTCTAACCGAAGGAAAATCAGCAGCTCTTATTCAGATGGAAATGCAGCCACTTATAATTCCTCTGGGCTTACACCTAGAATTAACTTCCTTTTCTTTGGAGCAAATGTTTGAACATATTTTTAAATATTTGTCTGTCAAAAGCACAGATTTAATTATTATAACTGACAAATTTAACCTTTTCACCCCACGACAGGTTTCTATATAGATGTACCCCATCACATATGTTTATATTATTATAGTCTTTGAAAAACATCATACCTGGCGTCTTTTCAAATAGTCAAGTGCAATTTGTACATTCTGTAGTCTGTGAAAACGCATCCGACCTTTTTCTCTAGGCTAAGAATAGAAAAATGCAGGGTATAAAAAAACACTATATTTTCTGATACAACTGACCATGCTAAATACACTTATGATAAATATACTCTATAACTATACTTTATGCTCATCTTAACATAGCAAAAACAGGATTTACTATTTGGGTAAACCCATTAGATTTTTTAAAGATACTTTTAATTACTCTGTATTATCTGAAGTTGAATTTAAACAAATAGGGATTTCTCCAAATACATTTAAAATGTTTTTATTCCATTATGTTTTATTTAAACAAAAGGAAAAGAGAAAATACAATAGAACATACAGACTTTGTATAGTCATTATACTACAATTCTAGCCTATTAGCTTTGGATGCACAGAAAGAATTAAATACCATTCCCCATTTTGCCTTCATTTAATAAAGTCTATTGTCAAGCGGGTTTTTATAATTACATACGTACGGCATGTTAATGAAAATGAGGTAAATAAAGTAGCATGCAGTTAGTATAAAAATCACCAAGAAGGAGAAAGATGGAGTTTTACTTAGCCATGATAGAGGAAGAGAGAAAAGCAATTAAAGCCATATATTTCCTCTTTATTTTATTTTAGCTTTTTCACAAAATCAGTTGGACTCTAATAGCTTTACTGCTTAGGGATGGACATGACTGTTTACTGTCTCAGGAAAACTGACAAAGCATAATTCTTTTCCTTGGTGCCGTTTTCCTTGAGAAATGTAACAAGTTAGCAGACGGAAAACATAAGAAGATAGAGTTGAGAAGATGCTTAACAAAAATACAAAGAATGGAGTTGAAATTTTTCACATAAAATCTTCCCAAAGGAAGAAAAGAAAAAAAAAACTGACAGCTTAGCTTCTCAAATATGAATAGGTTATTGAAGCCAAAGGCACCATAATGAAAAGACAGCAAAGTACAGAATAGAAAAATAGGTTCTATATAAACAGGTAGAAATAATGTTGGTAAATTCACCCAATGGATCCAAAAAAAAGCATAATTTTCAAATCAGGGGCATTTGGGATGCAGATGACAAAAGAAGCATTATCTGTCTTGCAAAGGTGGGCTGAAGTCAACTAAGTGTCATGAAGATGAAACAGCTCGATAGATTCTACCAGGACTCCAGATTTTAAAATTTTCCCCCTTCTAAATAAAAATAAGACATAGAAAATACGTAAAGAATGTCCATCAAATACCTCTTGCCAGTATGATTTAAAGCATAAATTTAAATAGGAAATAAATTTCCCTAAGTCCCTTCAAAGCAACAGTTGCCATATTTGGAATATAAATTTGAGAAGTGGAACAAATTTGCATAAAAATTAGCAGACTACTTGTCAAGATTTCCATATTTATGTAAAATGCATATAAAATTCTTTAGCTAAAATGACATCATATAATTCAATCACATGTGTTCAATTACCATGCACTGCACAGTAATGTCTAAATAAATTTAAAGAGAAAATATTTCCTTTGTCCAATTTTTTTGGTACACACACGTCGACCTCACTGTGGGTTTTGGTCCTTTCTATAATTTTCTAAAAAGGAGCCTGAACCCGTGGGTTACTTCTCTATCACGTTAGCTCTCACCACACTGTAATGGCTAGGTTAGTCGAGTTATGGGGGCCGACACCTACCCCCTTATCCTCATCCTCCACATCCTCATGCTGTTCATATTCGCATGCTTCTGTTGCACTCACCAATCGTAAGGTCTTCAAAAAATCTCGCTCCCTTGGCTAATGAATATAACAGACAGAAGATAGGACAGCAAAGACACAAGACAGACCAGAAATGAAAAGAAGAGCATGAACAGAACATAATGAAGGAGAACAAGTAACCAAGAAGGGGAAGTAATGTTCACAAAAAAGGAAATGACACCTGTGGAATGGGTTAGACCATTTTCCAGAAAGCAATGTTTATTTCCTTGCTATTTGTGAGTCTTTTAATATGTGGTTATATTATGCATCCAACCTCTGCTAAGCAAAAAAACCCAAAGGTAAAAAAGAAGCAAGAACAAAAATAGTAGTTTAATTATAGAACTGATTACAGAAGCAAAGTAGTCAAAGGGCTTCAATCTCCCAAATTCACATCATTTGAAGTCTGAAAATGATTAGGAATCTAACCAGAACTGTTGTTTTTTTCCAGGCAAAATTCACAGCTCAAAAGGCGAATGTTGCAAAAATCTGAACAGTCTCTACCAACACACTGGTCCTATGTAGACAGGATTACATGTTCTTCAAACTAAATTAAAAAATTTAAAACTTACCAAGGTATCTCCCGAAAGAACCTCTAAAAGAGAGATTAAGTTGTGTCCATCCCTTAAGTCTTCATAGAGATCATTCACATGTTTTCGAACCTACACAAAGAAAAGCAATTTCACTTTGGGGCCTAGACACTCAAACAAGGACAAGTAGAAAACATTCCTCGTACAGTGTTCATTCTTGGAGTAATATTTTCATTTTGATTTTCTCATTACTTAAAAACTAAATTTAAAATTAAAAAACTAAAACTAAAAAAAAAAAAAGTAAATTTCATATAAGTAATTCCTAAAGAGAGACAGAATTGTTATCTTTTTAACTTACTAGACTTACTATAAATAAGCTTGGACACCTACATGGGGTTACAATTTTTTAAATACAGGCAACGGCAATAACCTTATTCATGATTCCTGATATAACAGCCAGAGCCACCTTAGCAAGACAACAAGTTTTTACCCCTCCCCGAACCCAAGTCAGTCTTCCTATTCTTTGTGCCACTAGACTCAAGGTACCAGAGATACACATTCCATTCTTTAAAAATCCCAGAAATATAAGCTAGGTGAAGGGCCCATGAGACTCTATATTCTTACTATTTTTGAAATTTCCTTAGAGTCTATACTTATTTCAAAAAAACGTATTTTTTGAAATTCATGTATGTCAAGTTAGAAGACCTCTGCCCAAACTTCTGAACAACACAAATCCTCTTGTGACAGGAGGTTTTTATAGCCACATTAACACTAGCACAAAGTTAACAATCTATAATAGCTTCTTCCTCCATTCCACAGGCCTGATTTAAGCTGGTGACTTTAGAGCACAAACCACCAAAGATTTCCCAAAAGCTTTGTTCAGTCTGCCAAGTAGGGATATCTCCCGTAAATACTTGGCCTGCTGTGAGGCTTGTGCTAGAGAGACAAATGTCAAAGCAGGCTATTAAAATGGCTGTTCCACAGCGGGTTGGCACGCTTCCATTTTCTCACCTTTAAGGATTCCAGACTGCATTACTTTGTGCTGATCTCATTAAAGGAGGCAAGGAAGTGAGCTAGAGGCAGAGACCAGAATCCCACCTTCATCACACACAGGGCACGAGCCCTATTTGCTTGCCAGCTGGTATAGTAAACTCTCAAACGTTTTGTCTATAGGAGTCAAACTTCTCTGCACTTACAAAATGTCAAAGTGAATATACAGCACAAAATAATAAAAAGATCTATAATACGATCAAAACTATTTGAGTACATAAAAGCAAAAAAAGGGCTAACGTAAACTGGAAACAAACCTTGATGATTGTTTTTCATCCTAAAAAACTTTAAATACTAATACATTTTATTATCTTAGTTGACTATATACATGTTCTGCAGTTTCTTTTATTTGTGCCAGAAAATACTTTTGATTAACGGAGAAAAAATTCCCTTAAGAGTTTCATATTAAACTTACTAGTCCCTATGTGTTTTTGCCTAAATCACAGAACTCTTCAATATTAAACTACCTATCTATGGATCGTTAACCACAAATAATGTAAGTATAATACTTAGACTCAATAGCTCTAAATAACTGCTAATATCAATAATACCTATAAAGTGGCCAGTAACACTGAAAGTGAGTCATATTACTTTAAGTGTCCCCATCTTTACAGACTGACATTTTATTTTGATTTCCTAATTCCCGAGAAATATCAGCTGAATCTTTGGTGTCACAAGAGAATGATAAAACAGCAATAAAATATAGCTTAAAAAACAGTTTAGTTTCCTAAAAGAAAAAAAAAGTGCATGACATATTTTAGGCGGGTCTAATTTAGAAAATCTATACATATCCAAAAACAGTTATGAAGTGATTATCTCTTCCACGTGAATGCTTACCTTGGGATACCACTAAACGACAATGCCCTCAAGTTCTCAATTACATTTCACAGATGAATCAATTTTCAAGAGTATTTTCAGGAACACACTTACTACATGCACGACACATACACATGCAGATAAGCAACTTAGCGAAATGAGTACTAAAATTTACTTTTCTTTTTTTTAATTTTACTTAAGTTTATTTATTTATTTTGAGAGAGAAAGAGGGAGGGAGAGAGAATCCCAAGCAGGCTCCTCACTGTCAGCGCAGAGCCTAATGCAGGGCTCAAACCCACGAAACAAGAGATCATGACCTGAGCCGAAACCAAGAGTCAAAAGCTCAACTGACAGTCACCCAGGCACCCCTACTGCTTACTTTTCTACTCACATATTAGAGGAGTGCAAAAATTCCCTTAGGCGCATTCCAGACTATGAACTTAATTTATAAGGCTAAGGGCCTACTTAAACACAAGACAGGGGAGCCAGCTTATAAATTTCTGCACATCAATGCATCTAAATCTATGTACTTCTCTGTGCATCTCCAGTGTAACCAGAAAGCAGCCTACCTGTAAAAGAGCCTGAACCTAAAAGAGATCAGATTTATATAAACAATACTATGTAGTTCCTGATCCTGGCTTAATCTCTCAAGATAAATGACTTTACTGGACAGGTCCGACGTTCTCAGGCGCGCGATCAGGATGTGGCCTGCCGTGACAGTCACTAACACATAGTGCGGAGAATCCCATGCTCTCTGGTCCACTGGACCCGCCCACGCCTGCCAAAGCCACATTTCAATCCACATCCACTTCCTTTGTCATTCTCACTCCCAGACAGTTAAAGATGAAGTGTGATTCCGAACACTTATTTCATCGGAAGGCAATTTCACAACTTGCATTTTGCCAAATCAAACTAAACCTTCTTTGTAACATCAGGGGCAACTTCCAAAATCAGGTGTCCTTTTTCATCATCATATTTATGCCAACAGTAAAGAAAAATTAAATTAGATATGTGTAGAGAAGGATAATAGTATTATGCCATGCAAAACCAAGTTAGGAAAAAAGAAAACATGCAATAAGGGAAAAAAGTATGAGGAAGTCTGCTTTTTAGTCTTGCTTCTGCCACAGGTCTCACAAACTATACCAGCTGCCTATCCTCTCTAGGCTTCAATTTTCTCATCTACAAAATAAACTTGGAACACAAGGCCTCTAGTCCAAACTTAGAGAATAAAAATTCTATGATCTGAAAAGAAAACTATCATACTTAAGAAGCAACGTCAACTTAAAAGAAAACAGGTAAAATGGAAAGCTGTTCCTTAAGTCTTATGGCTTAATTTCTTAAGAATTTTAGGAGAGAACACAGAAATAGACTAATTTAACTTCTGTAATACTTAAAAAAATCCTGAGGCTGTACAATGTAATACTGCCTATGTTTCCTGCCTCCGGTGATTATTCTGAAGGTTCACAGAAATACTATTTATTAAAAAATGCTACATGACTGCAAGATACCATAATCATCATCTTTATCATCCTATGTGAAACACCTGTTACCATTATTAACAATAATAAATACAGGGACAGTTAGCTGGCTCGTTCAGAAGAGCATATAAGACTCCTGATCTCCAGGTTGTGGGTTCGAGTCCCACATTGGGTGTAGAGATTATTTAAAATTAAAATCTTAAGGAAAAAAGGAGTTATGATATAAGAAGAATAACAAATACAAATACATACACAGTGAATTATTCCTAGATACCTAAGGCCATCTGCGGGCAAGTGCTTGTATTTGCTCATTTTCCTGACCACCAAAGAATGCGATGAAAGAGAATGTTAATTATCTATTAAAAATCAGCACATCTGCATTATGGGGAACAAGGGGTTGTGGATGAAATGAGTGGAAGTAATTGGGATTCTCCAGAAATATCTGATCCAGTGACCAATTTATGAAGGAAAAAAGGAATTAAATAGTTAAACTGACACAGAAAAGCTTTTTATTTTGTCCTAAGCCTGAGTCACAGACATTTGGCCTGGTAACTTTCCTTCACAGATGACTATACTAACTGCCAGCAGTCTTAACCTTCCGCTTCAATTTTTAATAAAACGCTCTTTCTTCTCATTTTGGAAATCTTCCCCCGCGGGGCAAAAAACTGTCTGAATAAATCGTGCTACGGGAAGTGATGAGCAAAGTGAAAGCATTATGAGATACTCTGGGATTAAATTATGTAACTTGAATTACATAATAAGGATGAAGCATCATTTTCTGTATTTCAAACAATTCTAGAATTTTGCAGCGCTTTTTAAAAGGTGTGGACTGCGTTGCATCTGCAGTTCACCCCTAGAGGGCACTAATCTTTTGCTTAAGAAGAGTATCCCAAGGAAGGAAAATAAAATACAAAATGGAGGGGAGGGCATACAGGGAGAGAGATTATAAACAAGGTGATAGTGATGATGACATATGTAATACTGCAATCATTTTTGAGATACATCTATATAACCTGCCAGGTCCATATCATTTAAGTGACTTAACTGATCAAAAATATCACTTTGAAAATTTTATTTTGTTAACTTTTAATTGTTTGGTTTTTCGTTGGCTAAATCAAACACAACTTTGAAGAGAAGATCATCACCTAGCTGCTTATTTAAATATGTTTAAGGCGGACGTTTTCAAAAGTCTGATTTTTGTAGTGATTGTTGTTAATCTAGAAAAATTCCACAAGAATGTTACTCCCCATATTTAAATTTACAGTTACCATGTAGCTGCAGTTCAGTCCAAGTCACTAAGTATTTACTGAGCATCCATTATATGCCAGGGTGTCATTTAACTACTAAGGGTACAAAGATGAATAATAAGAGAGTGCCACCTCTTGAAGCCTGCAGACTGAGCTGATGGAAATGTAGAAAAGAGCTTCGTGTTCCAAGGGGAGGGAAGAGCAAGAACAAAGAACAACGGGCAAGCAAGCACACAACTGTGCTGTGAGCTCCAAGGAAGGAAAGCAGCCTGTGAAATGAGTGAGGTGAGAGGCGGCGCGTGAGGTCGGAAAAGGTGGCCGGAAGACGTGGAAGGGCAGCTGTGCATGCCCCTTTAGGAAGAAGCTCAGACCTTTCCTGACCAAAGACAACCACAGCAGCCTCTTAAGCAGAACAAGGACCCAACCTCTGACCAATACAAAAGCTTCCTTGTAAAGTATTATCTTGAACAAAAAATAAAGTAAAATAGAGTATTATCTTAAATAAACCCAAATCACAGATAAAGCTGTCGAGGACCAAATCCATACAAAATAATGAGGAAAGACCGCTCAGAAAAAAGCAGAGAGAGCATACTGTCAGTAAATCTTGGGTAAAATGCACACATCCCAGCACAGCAAGGAGCAAAACAGCAGCCACAAGAAGCATCCAAAGTCCTCTCTTAAAGAAGCCCTACATCCAAAGGATACAGTATTCTGGAAAACAACTAGCTATCTTTAGAAAGAACATAAATAATAAAAGAAGGCTTGTCCCAAATAAGATCGCCTCACAGCCTACTAATTGGGTGAAGAGAAGGAGGACAGTCAGCTTGAGTGAAAACTATGAATTAAAATGTTTTTCAATGCAATTTTTTTTTACTTCAAACCAATACGCTCATGAAAAATAAGCTACCACATTCTATTGGGAGTGCTCCCTAGAAATTCTAGTTCAAAAAATAAATAAAAATAGGGGAGAGGAGCAAACATAAAATAAAAATAAAATAAAATAAAATAAAATAAAATAAAATGAATCAACATTATTACCTTACCAATTACTGATGAGTAACTGATGCTTTTATAATACACAGAAATGTTTAAAAACAATATATTTTCTTGAGTAATTATGAGACAGGAAAATCAAAGGGACCTCATAAAAGAAAGAGATGGCTTTTTGCCTTTGCTTCTTTTCATGCTTCTGTCCTCACTAAGACCCTGCACGCCCCTCTTAGACATGCTTTATTGTATATCCTCTTAATAAAGGTCAAGGAGTTAATGATTTCTTTGGAGTCATCCAACCAATAGATAACATCTAAGGAGTGACCAGCGAAGTCTCAAGAACTGACTCCAAGGCCACGACCCCTGGTTCCCGGGCATTAGTGACTTTCAGAGGACACTAGAGCACTCGTCCTTGTTGGACAAGCTCCTGGATGCCTGAGAGGACACATATGCCAGACCACCAACCTCAGTTAAAGACTCCAGACCCCCTGCCCGGGGATGCCTGGCTGGCTCAGTCAGTGCATCATGCCACTCTTGATCTCTGGGTTGTAGGTTTGCGGCCTGCGATGGGTATAAAGATGATTTTAAAATAAAATCTTTAAAAAACAAAAAGCTCCAGACCCCTAAGCTAAGAAGAGACTCCTGCTCCTTTTCCTTTCCTCCTCTCGCAGCCACTCGTCTGTAGCTGTTCTATGTCGACCATAAACTCGGCTCTTCCTTGCTGTCAGCTTATGGCTCATGTTTGATTTCCATCCTGTGAGAAGCCAAAGATCCTCTTGGCTGGTCCTGCAGGGACTCCTCTGGGTCCTCAGACCGGCCAGCCTACAACAGTTAGTTGCTTTATCTGATCAGTTTTCTTTACTCCAGTACTATTTCTTCAAGAGTTGTGAAAGAATAGAAGCTACAGCTTACATTCTACCTAAATTACCATAAATTCTAAATTGGTGTAAGCAAGAATAATGGGAAAATATCCTTGTCTGCTATGATAGGAGGGGGGGGTCATGCTTTTTTTTCAATCAATACATTAGGTCAGCATTAAGGCCATACATAATTCATGTTCTTTACTGTTTTATAAAACTATAAAATAAAGATATTTATCATGCATCTTAAGGTATTAATGAATAAAATAAGAAAGAGTTTAAAACAAATCACTGTTGGTCCTGGACAGTACAAATAATCTGTCTTCTTCATGTTGGACCCAATTAGTTCTTTGACAAAGAAGATTTCTCTTTTAAACTTTCAGGTTGATAATCTATAATCAACTTTAAAAACAAAAGCAAAAAGGTCTTCTCTAGTCTTTTGCTAAAAGGTAGAACATTAGATAATTAAATAAAATAAAAGCATTTACTTTACGAATAGACATTTTTAATATTTGGGAACAGTTTAGTCTTCACCTATGGATTTTCTATTTTCTCTTCTGCACAGTTTCACTATTACCATAGGAATCTTTTCAAAAGGCTCCTTCAATCTAAAAACTTTTAAAAGCATGTAACTATTTTCTATAAAAATCTGTTTTGGCTTTGGGATAGTTGCTTCTGGTCTGGTTCAGTTTGGGTTTGAGTCCTCTACATTTCCTTCTAGTTCTTCCCTCTAAGGGAAGATACGGAAAAAAATCTATTTTTGTGTGTATTTCCCCATGAGCCTGCAGGTCTCTGATCGCTTGCAGAGCTATACAGTTCTTGTACTGAGCAATTACAAATAATGTCACTGAAGGAGAAAAATAAATTCAAAAATCAATTACTCTACTTACTTTTTTGTATCTGTCCACTGTTTTTTGGAGTTAATTTTTATTAAAGATGTGAGCTAGACAACCTCTGTACTATACTGTCAGGCCAATGAACACCAATTTATAAAGATACCAGCATTATCCATTCCATGTAGTCTTTAAATGGAGTAGGGAAAGGATGGGGTGTGTTATTTTAGCTGACACTAAAGAATGTTTCTATCCAGTATTCTGTCACCAAGGGTAAAATTCAGTGATGCTTGGCAGGAGGATATGGATGTCACCTTTTATTAGTTTTTCAAATATCCTCCCAGCTCATTACTTATATATATCTTTCTTTAAACCATTTATGACTTCAAAAAATCATGGTAAAAACTATTCTATCAAGAGCAGCTTTCAATAATAACAGAGGGAAAAGAGAAGGAACCAGTCACTAGCATTTTCCTTTTAAACTCTGCACCCAACATGGGACTCGAACTCACAAATCCCAGATAAAGAGTTGCTTGCTCTACCAACTGAGGCAGCCCTCATCACTGGCATTTTTATGCTTGCTTCTTTCTGGTTCACATTCTCACAATTTGGGCAAAAGAAAGAAAAAGCTGAGAAAAGTGGGGAGGGTCATAATCACAATACTTCAAATGAATAATTAATAAGCTAGTTAATGAGACTAAATTTTTTTCATTAGAAACTAAATTTTGATGTAAATAAGTGACAACAATAATCATTTAATAAGACAAATCATGGGGCGCCTGGGTGGCTCAGTCGGTTGAGCGTCTGACTTCGGCTCAGGTCATGATCTCGCAGTCCGTGGGTTCGAGCCTCGCATCAGGCTCTGTGCTGACAGCTCAGAGCCTGGAGCCTATTCCGGATTCTGTGTCTCCCTCTCTCTCTGCCCCTCCCCTGCTCATGCTCTGTCTCTCTCTGTCTCAAAAATAATAAACATTAAAAAAAAAATTAAAAAAAAAAGACAAATCATGACAACTGACCAGAATACTATTAATAGCTATGTACTACGTGAGTTCATGCCAACTCCTAAAAAACGTAACTAGACATCGATTACACCTGTTTAACCTTGATAGTCTGTAACTACAGCATTGAAGTCCTATCCCTTACCACCAACATTTTGAACAGATTGCATTGTATTTTCAAATTACAGCTTCAACTGAAAAAGTTTTGAAACAGAATTGTGCATATTTTTCAGTAAAAATCAGGAATTTTTTTAAACAGTTAATTCCTTTTATTTAAATTACGGTCATAACCAAAATTTACAACTGTTTAAAAAATGTGTATTTTTTCAATAAACCCCCACTGAGGGACTCTGATAAGGTTATACCAATATCATAAGCCAGGATCAGATTAATTACTAGAAAATGGTGATGCATTCAGGTAAATACATTCAGTTCCCATATGAAAATGAAGACAACTCCTGGGATATAGAAACCTATCAGTCATTTGCCCCTTAATGCCAAGTCACTTCATCTGACTGATTTTCTTCTTAACACCCATTACCAATTTCAGAGAAACCTCACACAGTTGATGATTAGATGGAATAACTTTTTTGGGGGGAGGGGATGGGCAGGGAATCTGAAGGAAGCACTGTAGTGCCAGGCATGGTAGGATTCCAGAGTAAGAGCTTTTAACACTAAGAAGGCAGCAGGAGAACTCTGGGCAGCTGGTGAGTGGGGACAGAAGAGTCCAGGAAAGAGATACAGAAAAGTGACAAATAAAAATGTCAGCTACTTCACAATTCTGATTACAGTGCTTGTTGCAGCACCTGCTTACTGAATACTTTTGAGTTGAATCATCTCCTTTGGGGCATTTGTCAAATGCCCTATAGAGTGTCAATGGCTGACATGTTACACAGTAATTCAACAATTAAATAGATACTTGTCCCCAAAAAAGAACTATCCTCTCTCCTTGTGGCACCATTTAAAATACCTTTCACAACTGGACCACTTTCTAATACCATACACAAAAATAAACTCAAAATGGATTAAGGACTTAAATGTGAAAGATTGAAACCATAAAAATCCTAGAAGAAAGCACAGCCAGTAATTCCTCTGACATTGGACATAGTAACATTTTTCTAGATCTGTCTCCTCAGGCAAAGGAAAGAAAAGCAAAAATAAATTTTGGGACTACATCAAAATAAAAAACTTCTGCACAGGAAATGAAATTATCAACAAAACTCAAAGGCAACCTACTAAATGGCTGAATATATTTTCAAATGGTGTATCTAATAAAGAGTTAGTATCCAAAATATATAAATGCCCCCCCAAAAAATAATCCAACTAAAAATGGGCAGAAAACATGAACATTTTTCCAAAGACACACAGATGGCCAACAGACACATGAAAAGACGCTGAAAAGACTCATCATCAGGGAAATGCAAAACAAAACCACAATGAGTTATCACTGCACACCTGTCAGAATGGCTAAAATCAAAAACACAAGAAACAACAAGTATTGAAGATGGAAAGAAAAAAGAACCCTCACGCACTATTGGAGATTCAAACTGGTGCAGCCACTGAGAAAACAACACAGAAGTTCCTCAAAAAATTAAAAATAAAATTACCATATGATCCAGTGAACTACTGGGTGTTCACCCAAAGAATACAAAAGCACTAATTCAAAAAGACATGCACCCCCGATTTGTTCTGCAGCATTACTTATAATAGCCAAATCATGGATGCAGCCCAAGTGTCCAATGATAGATAAATGGGTAAAGAACACGGGGTGTATGTGTACACACACACACACACACACACACAATGGAATATTATTTATCCATAAAAAGAATGAAATCTTGCCATTTGCAACAACATGGATGGAACTAGACAGTATGATGCTAAATGCAATAAGTCAGCAGAGAAAGACAAATACCATATGATTTCACTCATATTTGCAATTTAAGAAACAAACAAACAAAAAACAAGAAACAATGCAAAGAACAGACTCTCAACTACAGAGAACACACTGATGGTTACCAGACGGGGGGGTGGGTGGGGCATGGGTGAAACAGGTGATGGGGATCAAAGAGTACATTCATCTTGCTGAGCACTGAGTAATGTATAGAATTGCCAAATCACTATATTGTATGTCTGAAACTAATATAACACTATGTTAACTATATTGGAATTTAAAACCTAGTAACAAATAAAAATTTAAAAAAAATACCTTTTACAACACAGTTGTTTATAGAAAAAAATAGAAACTATCTCAGCATACACACAAAAAACGGAGAATCAGCTGAGCCTTCACAAGGAACTTCATCTTACATCATGGATGATGTCTAGCACGCTTCTGCCAGTCCTCAACCAAACAGTGAGCCACTTGCTGGAATGCTTGTAACAGGAGTCAGGCTCTAGGCTGGGGGGAAGCAAGGCCCTCATAGAGAAGGGTGAGTGCCGGGCAAGTAATGAATTCCACCTGTGGAGAAGGGTCCAGAGAAGGCGGAGCCGGCAAGTGCAGATATCTCCTGGTCACACCATTCTGGTACTTCCCTTTCGGAGCACTGGACTACCAAGGGAGGCCGTCACACAAGTGGGTGCTTCATCTCTTTTTAAGTATCAAGGGCTGGAAAATCTACGGGGTCTCTCAGTAGCTTCTTTTATAGTTTTTTTTTTAAATGTCTATTTATTTTCTTTCTTTTTTTTTTAATGTTTATTTATTTCTGAGAGACTGAGACAGAGCATGAGTGGGGGAGGAGCAGAGACGGAGGGAGACACAGAATCCAAAGCAGGCTCCAGGCTCTGAGCTGTCAGCACAGAGCCCGGTGTGGGGCTCCAACTCACAAGCTGTGAGATCATGACCTGAGCTCAAGTCAGATGCTTAACTGACTGAGCCACCCAGGCGCCCCTATTTCTTTATGAGGAAGCAAACAGGGTAGAGGCTGAAAGAGAGAGTGAGAGATAGAGAGAGAGAGAGAGGGAGGAGAGAGAATCCCAAGCAGGCTCCATGCTGTCAGCGCAGAGCCCGATGCAGGACTAGAATCCAAAACCAAGAGATCATGATCCCAACCAAAACCAAAAGTCGGACACCTAACTGACTTAGCCACCCAGGGGCCCCTATTTTATTGTTTTAAGGTCTGTATGATACTCTGATACTCTCTGATACTTTATACATCGACTAATTCACTCTTCTTTAAACCTAAGCCCATTTCCTCAAATCCTTACAAACAAACCACTGAGAACAACTGGTTGTATCCTCTGTATTAAACCTTTGAAATAACTCTGGATTATGATCAAGACAACTGTCACAGGGAGATGAACACTAAAACTATTTTTAAAGACACCCCTAGATGATGAGATTCCGCTATCTTTGCTACAATCCATGCTAATGCTTAACACCTCTTCCCTGTTAAAAAAAAGCTTCCTTAAATCCAGATGAAATTCCAACTCTCCAGTACCATGATGTATATTTCCAAAATAAAAACGCTGTAAACCATATTTAGGAAACAGGTAATTTTGGACAGAGTTATAAACACAGCTTTATTCTATTAGTTACCTAATAAAATAATTTTGACAGAGGTTCTATAAACTGTTGTTAAAATTAATCCCTATAACAGAATTATACCTTCTGTGGGAAGACTGAAGCTCTCAAAGATGTCTTTAATTTCTTCAAATTGATCACTTCTTAAATGACTCTACAATTTTGCCAAATTTCCAGATTCCATTTACTCAACCAAGGCCTGTGCACCACAAATACTCAACAGCTAATCCTCTCAGCTGTTTGCGACCAGAGGAGATGCTGTATTTATGCCTCATACTGGAGCCTCAAATCCGAGTGTAAGTGATTTTCTCTCCAGCCTCAGTTCTGAGCACTCTTCTCTCTTTTAAGCTGACAAGCTTCACCAAGAGTAGGCTTGAGCCAAGTAACACCTAGCAGATCGGAGGCCACATGTGCAAAGATGAACCACAATACACAGCTATGGGTATACTGCCAGACATACAGGCCAGTGCCTGAACGAGAGAGTTTTCCTTCCAATCCCAAAGGCGGAGAGAATGTGAAAAGAAAACTGATGTTTGAGGTCACATTCTTGAAACGACCACTGTCATATCTCTCTGCTCACACTCACGGTATTCCCTCCACCCTACAATGCTGCTCTGTTCCCACTCCTCTTCTGGCTATTGAAATCTTACTTTTCCCTTCAAGATCAAACTGTAAAGCTACCCAGACTAACAAAGCTTCTCTTCTGCACTCATATATTCCGTGGTTTATTCCAGGACGCCAAGAATCGTTTTCCTTACAGAATAGTTTTATGTACATGATGTACTCAAACATACGCCCCTTAAAAGGACAGGGCCCTATCTTAGGTCCTCATTGCAAATGTGTCACGCTTTGCACGGTACTTTTCATATGGTAAATATTCAAAGACAGTTTGTTCAGTAAATAAAAGATTAGTCATTTGCACTTTGCTTGTGAACATAGCTATGCCCTCAGCTGTGGGCCCCTGAATGCCTGCCCAGTTATAAGAAGAAAAGAGCAACTCAGAAAATAGATTTAAGAACTCTGTTGGGTCACTTCCTAGGAAGGGATCCGTCTTTGCCCCCAGGCCTATCATGGCATCTACGAGAGTTAGTATCTGGCATCATGTCCTATCACATAGTTGGCGCTAAATAAATGCTGAATTATTAACACGCAGAGAAGAAATGTTCGTTTCGGCATGTGAACCATCTAAGTATTTCCTGTACCCACCTAAATTAGATTGGTGTTCTGATAAATCAGATATCAGGATTTAAAGACTAATCTTATAACAAAATGTTTTAAATAAAAATAGACATATAGATCACTGAAAAATAATAGAAAGTCCTGAAAGAGACCCACATATTTATGGTTTTTGACAAAAGAACAAAAGCAATTCACTGTTGAGTCTTTCCAAAATGATACTGGGAAATTCAATATCCACATGCAAAAAGAACCTTTTCCTAGAAATGGATCAGAGACCTAAATGTGAGAGCTAAAAACTATACAACTGTTAGAGGAAAACACAAGAGTAAATCTTTGTGACCTTGGGTTAGGCAAAATTTACTTACATATAGCACCAAGGGCGTAAGTGGTAAAAGAAAGCCCAATAATAAAAGGACATATAACCCAATTTAAAAAATAGTCAAAGATCTGAATAGACATTTTTCCAAAGAAGAAACACAAATAAGCAATAAATGTGTGGAAAGAGGCTCAACATCATTAGAGAAATACAAATCACTATCACATGAGATAGCATTTTGCACCCACTAGGATAGTTAAAATCAGAAAGAAAAAAAAAAAAACAGTAAGTACTAGAAAAGATTTAGAGAAATTGGAACTCCCCCTTCCCCAGATGGCTAGGGAAAATATAAAACAGTACAACTCTGGAAAATAGTTTGTCATTCCCTAAAATGTTAAACCAGATTTACCATATGATCCAGCAATTCCATTCCTAAATAAACATCCAAAAGAACTGAAAACATATATCCATACAAAAACTTGCATGTTTATGTTTACAGCAGCATTACTCCTAATAGCCAAAAGGTGGAAACAATCTAAATGATGCTCAAATGTTAGATGGATAAACAAAATATATACATCCTTAGAATGCAAATACTACTCGACAATAAGAAGGAATGAAAATACATGCTACAACATGGATGAACCTCAAGCACATTGTACTAAGTGCAAGAAGCCAGACAAAAAGGACACATATTATATGATTCTATTTTTGTGAAATACCCAGAAAATGTGAATCTTATTGATAGAAAATAGATAGTAGTTGCCTAGGGCCAGGGGGAATGGGGCACAAAGGGCAGAGAGTTACAAGTTTCTTTTAGGGGTGATAGAAATGTTGTAAAATTTTAATTGTGTTAAGAGCTGCATAATTCTGTGTTTATTAAAAATTGTTCAATTAAAGGGGCACCTGAGTGGCTCAGTCGGTTAAGTGTCTAATTTCAGCTCAGGTCATGGTCTCAAGGTTCCTGAGTTTGAGCCTCGAGTTGGGCTCTAAATTGACAGCTCAGAGCCTGCTTTGGATTCTATGTCTCCTTCTCTCTCTGCCCCTCCTGACTCGCACTCTGTCTCTCTTTCAAAAATAAATAAACATTTAAAAAAAAAATTTTAATCGTTCAATTAAAAATAAATAGTTCAATTATACAAATAAAATCAATGAATTCCATGTGTAAATTATATCTCAAGAAAACCTGTTCTTAAATATTTTAATCACACTTTGAGTTATTGAATGGCAGCAATGTTTGCACGTAAGAAATGTTTAGCTCACCACAATTCAACAAGAATTAATAATAGTGCCCAGAATTTAGGACAGGATGTTAGATTGTTCTAATACATCAGTACACACAGCTGAGATACGTTTTAAAAAGATGCGTGATTTGTACTTATTGAAAAATATTTCTAAATATAATCAATACTTAAATAAAAAAGACAAATCATAATACTAATAAAGCTGGAAAAGCTGTCAATGCCAATGACTATAAAACCTTTACACCAAAAAGGAGGTACATATTAAAAGAGGAAAAAGCAAATAGAATAGTCATAAAGGATGAATTTGAATGACATAAGCAACATTTCATCTGCTCTATCAGTATTACTCCCTGAACTTGCTATTTGAAGTGGCATCTGCAATGGGCATTATCTTTCATGACTGTCTTGACTCAAAGAGGATAATCACAGAAATAAAATTTTGCCTCAGTAAAGCATTACGCTGAGCTGGCCTTTTCAATACCATTTTTTAAAATAAATCAAAGAGAGAAGCTCATTCAGAAAAGCAGCTATGGTATAAAATTACATTCATAGAACCATAGCCGGCCTTACGTAAAGGAAAGGAATGCTACCTTCATAAAGGGATTCAGGGGAAACACAGGTTGCCACATCTCACCACTAAAGGGAATGTATACAAAAATTTCCCCCAAATATATGTAAAACCTTTCCGTGAGAGAGAACCAACAAACAATTTCTACAAAAACCAAACAGTAAATATTTTTGGCTTTAAGGATCATACGATGTGATAACACAAAAGTGAATGGAGCAGCTGGAGTCAATACAACTTTATTTATAAACACCAAATTGGAAATTTCATACAATATTTATGTATGTGTCCCAAAATATTTTTATTCTTTGGATTTGTTTTCAGTTCTTTAAAAATGCAAAAATAATTCTTACCTCATTAGCTGTACCAAAAAACAGGCCATGGCCAGATTTGGCCCTGAGGCTGTAGACAGCTTGCAGAACTCTATGCCCTCCCCCACTGAGAGTTCCAGGTTGAAATGCAAACACCTTTAGGAATAGTGGCCCGTTAATCATTATCAGTCCCTCACTCTAGGAAAGAAGAGGAATCCTACAAATGCCTTCTCTTGCTGTAGCAAATTAAGCATTGAAACAATGGTTTCTACAAAATAACATTATCTTGCTCTTTTCTAATAAAAGCAATACATGTCTTTGCAAAAAAAAAAAAAATGGAAAACAGTTAAGACTAAAGGAGCTATCCTACAATGGAGAAGGGAAAAAAAAAAAAAAAAGAAAAGGTAAGTATACAGGCAAACAGCTCAATGTCTACTAAGACGGGGAGGTGAAAGGGAGGTAGAGAATAAAAACAGTTGAGCTCTATAGATAATAGTAGCCCATGCTCTTACTGTATAATAAATTACCTGGTAGACTTCCTTCAACTCATTTTCTGCCTTCAACTCAAGAGTCCTAAAATTTTCAAATGGGGAAAACTGAAAAAGAATATGCTCGAAAAGAAATGTATGAAATAAAAATTGCATCACGTAAAAATAAAAAAAAAGGAGGGGTGCCTGTGTTGGCTCAGTCAGTTAAGCTTCTGACTTCAGCTCAGGTCATGATCTCGAGGTCTGTAGGTTCGAGCCCCACATTGGGCTCTGTGCTGACAGCTCATAGCCTCGAGCCTGCTTCAGATTCTGTGTCTCCCTCTCTCTCTCTCTCTCTCTCTCTCTCTCTCTCTCTCTCTCTCTGCCCCTTCCCAGCTCACACTCTGTCTCTCAAAAATGAATAAACTGTAAAAATATTTTTTAATGAAATTAAAGGAAATCAAAGTATTTGACAAGAAAAGTTTTCTAAAAAGGACAAAATAGTTTCTTCCCATATTTAAGAGCTGCCATATATGGTTTCTATCATTCTGGCCCAAGATAAGTAGGTAGGAGTCACAGTAAGCAAATTTTAGACAATGAAAAAAACAGCTCAGTTACAACCCAAGTGGACCAAAAGTATTAAGTTGTCCATTAATTAGAAAATCAGTGACCCATAAGAAAGGCTGTGAGAAAATATTCCTGCAATGACATCCAAATTAACTAGATCCTGTCCAAATCTGGGATTCTAATTAAATAAAAATTAATTACATTTGCTTAAAAGCAGTCACTTTAAAACTCCTGCAGGATTTCCCAAAGGGATGTTAGTAGATACTAACATCTTTTCTTTTTAACAATGTTTCTTTTTAACATTTTTTTAACATTCTTTTTATCAAAGAATCCATGACCAAGTGAATTTGTGAAACACTGAATTAACAGGGTTCTTTACCACAGAAGTTCTCAGTCTTTAATATGCTAATCTATACCATAAATCTCTTCAACCAGGGAGTGCTGCTTTGCAATTCTTTTGGCAATGGAAACTTTTTTTTTTTCCACCAGGACATCTCACACCATCACATTGGTGTTCCTGGAAATCTGATTTGAAAAACGCTCCTCTGCAAAAAAGTATGTTTTTATTTGATCTTGTCAACTCCAGAAAATTAATTTTTAAATCCAGCAAGAAAAGTATCAAGAACGAACAATATGAAATTAAGTTTACAAGACAAAAGCTTGGAACTTAATAACCTGGATTAAACATCAAAATTGCTCTACTATATACAACGCTCAGTGTTAAAAAGCCACAGACCCAAGATGGAGTCGCTTAGGCCAGGAGAAGTCACAATACTGGTGCTTAATACCTAACCTAATTGCAATTTCAACCTCCACAACAAATGAAATCTGAACTGGTCAGTCAGGAATTTTCTGGTCAGCACCAATGAGGTAATTTGTCACAAAGGCCCTCTGTATCCCCCAAAGGAAGATGAGGTAATGTAAGGGCAAATCCGGACTGACTCCATTTTGTTTAAGGGCAAACTGAGACTGACTCCATTTTGTTCTGTGTCCTCCACCTTGAGTCCTCAGTGCCTGCGCAGAAGCTTAAAACCTGCAACTTCCCGGTTCCAAAAGAACCACGCCCGGTGACCTATGTAACAGGACTCTGACCCTTCCTCAGCCAATCGGCTAGGGTCACGACCATCACCCCTCCCACTACCTTAGACCCCTTTAAAACTCTTGTGCCTTTGGAACACTCTCTGGACCCACTGCTGCGACAGTGCAGGTAGGAGACTGAGCTCGAGCTAGCTCGAATAAAGGCTCTTTGTTCTTACATCGGACTCGGCTCCCTAGTGGTTTTTGGGGTTCCTGAATTCTGGGCATAAAAGTAATCTACCTAACAAGAACCCCCAGTCCTTCCCCCTAAGGGAAGGTGACCTTGCCTGGAACAGTCTTTCTTTTGCTAATAACTTCCTTGCCCCACTCTCCTTCCTATAAAAACTTTCCATTTTATATGACTCCTCAGAGCTCCCCTCTACTTGCTAGACAGGATGCTGCCAATTCGTGAACTGCTTAATAAAGCCAATTAGATCTTCAAATTCAGTCAGCTGAATTTTTCTTCCTTAACATCAATAAAGTCAAAGTGTCTGCAAACACAGTTTCTTAAGTTGAAGTTGATACTAAATAAAAATTAAACGTTTTAAACATTTGGGACTGTGAAAATAAAAACGTGGAGTTGAGAGACCAAAAAGGAGACCTGTCACACCCTAATACTCGTGATCAACTGCAGCCCCAACAGGAAGAGACATACCTTGCAAGTCATTATTACTTTTGCTACTGCTTTACTACCCCAGCAGGAGGAAGAAAAGGTTTCCTCTCCCCACAGCAACAAGCAATAGCCCAGCCAATGAGAAACCATCACATCTCAGCCAATGAAAAGCCACTGTACTTGCAACTCCCAGTTTACTCCAAGGGACTTTTTGTTTATAACAGCCCTTCCAACTCACCCCTTTCCCCCATAAAATAGTGTTCCTCTCCTCTGTTCTCTGGACTTACCTATGATTTTCCCTCTTTTATTTTAAGTAGCTTGCTTGTACCATATTACAATTCTCTGCTGAATAAACCCATTTTTGCTTGAAAATAACTGGCAGTTTTATTTTTTTAAGATTAAGAGAAACAATAATAAATCATGAAATAAAAGGATAGAACCCAAACTCATTAACTCAGGACAAGAGATCTACAGGAAACATTAATACATTTAGAACTTGTCAGAGCAATTATATTTATCTTTCTGGTATAACTGTACTTATATCTAAGAAATGGGATTTATACACTGTTCAAGAATTCAGCAAGTAGTACTAATTTTTGGAGATTTTAACATATTGGGGGGCTTTTTGCTTGTTTGTTTAAGAATACTAGAAAGCTGCCAATGCTCTTACAGAAAACATAAGTGCCAGATTCTCTGCTCAAGCAAACACAAGCTGTGTTGCATTTGTGGCTCTGTGAATTATTTTATCTAGGCAAACTCAACCAGTGATGTGATGGCTCATGAATAATACATTTAGCTGCCAAATACGCATAGCATCTCACTTCAAAGTGTCATGCCCATGGGAGAGGGGGAAAAAAGGTGTTAGAGTGGGCCTTTGCCAGACCATGAAAAATACATTATTTAGAATTTGCCATTTAACTGGCATCCATTATTTTAATATTACTATAAAACCACCACAGCTGTTCATTTTAGGCAGTGTCCTCTTGTCAATACAGGCAACATTAGGACCCAATCCCATGAAAATGCAAACATCAGGACCATATCTGCCACTGCTATGGAAGAAGGACAAACCTGATGTTTTCGGATGATCTTACAAGTCTATACACATAAAGAGGGCACTATTCTCTCTGTTTTCCAGATGAGCCAACAATGGCATAGAAAAAGTCATGGTCACATCTCAAGTAAAGTCAAGGGAAGATGTGAGTCTAAGCAGCTCAGCCCAAAGCCTGTACTCTCAGCCACCACGCTTTCCTGGGTTCTAAGGGATGGTGATGATAGATGCTATAAAAAGTAGGTACAGGTTAGGAAAACTAAGCCGGAGCACATTCCAGGCATGACCAACTTACTTCCATCCTGGCCTCCTACCCGCAACTGACTCTTTTTCTTGAATGTGTCTGACATCCCACCAGGGATTTACCGTCCAACAGGATGGCCAGGGTGCTCTATCATTCACGGGCTGTGGGGAAGTAGGCTCCCACCAGCCTTTCCCAGCAGGCTTCGCTCCTGACCCTGGCTGAGGCCAACTGCCCTGAGAGTCCAAGATGGAACATGAACACTTTCAAAAACAGTGCCTTAGGAGGATACATACATGCACTGGGGCCTGGGGTTTAAAAAAAAAAAAAAAAAGAGGGTGATTCTAAGGGATAAATGAAGATTTGGAGTGAGGTTTAAGCTTAAATCGATTTGGAGGGGAGGGGAGGGGAGGGAACCTCTCTCCCCTCTAGTGTATTAAGTCTCCTTGATATCAGGACCTGAGCTCTTAACTTAAGTCAAACAGGATATGCATTAAATAAGATCTAGCGGACTAGCCTGAGAACAAGCGGCATTACCACATATTTCAGCCATATAGGGAAATGCAGGGCTCTAAAAATGACTTATAAAAGTCCCCATTCATATGTTAAGGACTCTGTACAAATGTAGAATCAAAAACTAATCTTTTTTTAATTTTTATTTATTTTTGAGAGAGTGAGACAGAGTGCAAGTGGAGAAGGCACAGAGAGAGAGAGACACACAGAATCCAAAGCAGGCTCCAGGTTCTGAGCTATCAGCACAGAGTGGGACGCGGGGCTCAAACCAAGAACCGTGAGATCATGACCTGAACCGAAGTCGGATGCTTAATCAACTGATGCACCCAGGCGCCCCTCAAAAACTGATCTTTTAATGAATACCATGGTCTCCCTAAATTTTATTTGAAAACCAGTAGTACATTTCCGTGGAGTTTTATTGAGTGACAAAGAAGAGTACCTGAACAATTTTGATAAGAAATTCTTGATGCAAACATCAGTGTCAGAATATATTAGCAGGGTAAATCAATAGTCCAGTGCCTTCGGGCATTTATTGCAGTGTGCAACAGAAGTATGCAATAGTTTTCCCAGCTCCAACAATTTCCCTCTGAAGTCACCCCCTTTCCCTTTTTTCACAAAACAGAATTTCTTTTATATTATATAAGATCAAATAGTTAGAGTGTATGAACAGTCCAACCTGACCTACTGCTACCTTTGACACCCTGACCACTTTCATTATCAAGTTATTCAAATTCTCAACCCTCTCTGATTATTGACTTCTATCTCCTTTGCTACTTGTCTTGCTCTGTCAGCCCCTTTGATAAGCTAGTTCCTGAATTCTCCCTCGGATTTGCAGTTATAGCAAATCTTGAGTATGGCCTGGAAACAGGGTTTCCTACTGGAGTCTATGGAAATATCTCAGACCTACATAGAAACTTAACTACATCTGCATGATGGCGTCAGGACACACAACCCCAAAATACGGCACCTTGGCATACTGAATACTTTAAGGTAAAGGGATATGGAAAACACCAAGTCCTGGAAGGATTCTCGGACTCCCCAGACCTCCTTCTGCCCTGAAGCAGGTCATAAGACGTTCATGTGAGAGGTTCCCTCCCTGTACCAGAAGGAAAAGAGCATCCTTATCTCTAACAACATAGGAACACTGAAATGGACTGGACAACTAAGCCTTGCTAAGTTTCCCTTCAGTTTATTACCCTTAGCTCATACCCTTTTGTCCTATATTTTTCTATGACTTTCCACTCTTCATCAAATCTCATATAAAAACACTCAGGTTTATCCATTTTTTTCTGGTCATTTCTATATGAAAGTTTCTATATCCCAAAACTTTTATTAAATACATTTGTACGCTTTTCTCTTATTAAACTGTTTTTTGTTGTACAGTCCAACCAAAAATCTAGAACGAGAGAAGGTAAAAAGGGTTTTTTTCTCCCCTACATGCAGTAAGTCTGCAGAGAATCTACTAATTTTGTTATTAGAGAATTTCCAAGGTATCTAGTTCTAGCCAGTATCCTTCTAAATTCTGAATTAATCAAAATAATAGTGGATAAGTATAGCAAAGCTAATTAGTACTTTTAGATAAATTAATCTCATCTATGAATACGGGTAAACTTCACACCTAGCCACAAATAGAAAAACTGAATTACACAGTGGAAATGACATGAAAAGGTATCAGAACATGCAAAGTCTGGCCCTGTTTGGAACCTCGGCTTTTACACCACCAATGAAATAGATCTTTTTAGCTTTGAAAGAAGAAAGTGATCATAAATTTATTTTTCCTCCAGGTAACTTTCTCATTCCTACCCAAAGCAATCTTGTCATTTTCCCCATTATAGTAGTTACTACACTACACTATACTATACTATACTATAAACTGGGGGAAAGTTTCATTTGGCTTTACATTCATTCATTAAGCAACAAATTCCTCAGTATGCTCTAAGGAAAACAGCAGTGTAACAGAGACTGTATCAGGTTCCGGGATATACTATTTCATAAGCTCTGTCCTCATGCGGCTTATTAGTACCAAATAACAAGCCAAACCTTCTGCTTTAATCTACCGACTACAGGATGCATATACTTCTTCTGATGTGAAGGCCCATACAATACAATTGAGAATGTTAGCACCACTGGGGCCCGGGATGTCTTAGTCAAGTGTCCAAGTTCAGCTCAGGCCATGATCTTGCAGTTAGTGAGTTCGAGTCCCACATCAAGCTCTACAGTCACAGTGTGGAGTCTGCTTGGGATTCTGTCTCTTCTCTTTCTCTCTTCCTCTCTCTCTCTACCCCTCCCTCACTCTCATTCCCTGTCTCTCGAAATAAATAAACTTAAGAAATTAAAAAAAGAAAAACAGAATGTCAGCACCACTAATCAGAGTGTAATTTTTTTCTTCTTCAAAAATGCCTGAGTCAATACCCTTCTCCAAGTAAAACAATCACTTTCAGGAATGCTGTTTGGGTTCTTTCTATTCTTTTATCTATATCTCTAAATTCTTGTAAAGTATATTGATTAGAGAAGAATGCAAATAAAAATTTATGGTCATATAAAGAGGCCAAGTCATAATAGCAAAGACTTAAAGTATGTAGGGATATGGCTGGCAGAAATCAGAACCAAGTAAAGTGTAATATATCCCAACATCCTGCTTTTTTCCCTACTTCTGTCTTCATTTCCTCTTGATCATTCCTTACTTCTGTGTCATTGGGCTGTGGCATGATGTATGGTATGATATCGTTTTTCTGTACAGACAGGAGCCAGGACTAGAAAGGTCACTCCTGACACATTCTAGCTATTTCCTGCTGGGCAGGTAACTTAGCCTCCCTGAACCCATTTTCCTCACTGGTAAAAACAAGGATTAAATCAGATCATGTATGTTATGTATCCAGCCCAGGATCTGGCACATGGTAAGCATTCAATAAAAGATAGCAATGGAGACAGAATAATGATAATAATGAATAAAGAAATCAAAAAGAAGGAAACTTGCTATTGATCACAAGATAGAATTAAAATTATCTGATGAAACTGAGTAAAATTTTGGTGTTCTTAATTTGAAAAGGTAGTCCACTATATTCTCGACAAACACTAAAATCACTTATAAGTATTTAAATGACTCTGGCAGGAAAAAGTCTGTCTTCTTGTCATAAAATAACTTTAAGTTCAAAAGGCATTTTGCTATTAATTCATCTTCCATTCTATCCAAATAAACCACTGTTCTGTATTCTTCAAAAATGTTCACGTCATAGAAGTCTGTAAAATGGCCATACAACTGTTCCCAGAAGAGATTAAAGAGACATGACAACTAAATGCAATACCTAGGGTAGTCTACTTTTAATTTTTTGAGGAACCTCCATACTGTTTTCCAGCGTGGCTGCACCAGAATGCAAACTGGTGCAAAAGAGTTCCCCTTTCTCTGCATCCTTGCCAATATCTGACGATTTTACTACTAGTAGGTATTTATCCAAAGGATACAAAAATCCTGATTCGAAGGGGCACATGCACCCCTATATTTATAGCAGCACTATCAACAATAGCCAAAATACGGAATGATCCCAAATATCCACTGACTGACGAATGGGGTAAAGAAGACGTGGTCCATACATACAATGGAACACTACTTGGCAATGAAAAAGAATGAAATCTTGCCATTTGCAGCAATGTGGATGGAACTAGAGGGTATTATGCTAAGCAAAATTAGTCCAAGAAAGATACATATCATATGATTTCACTCAGATGTGGAATTTAAGAAGCAAAACAGATGAACATAGGGGAAGGGAAGGAAAAATAAGAAAAACGGAGAGAGAGGCAGATCATAAGAAACTGTAAAATACAGAGAATAAACCGAGGGCTGCTGGAGGGAAGGTGGGTGGTGGGATGAGTTAAATGGGTGATGGGTATTAAGGAGGGCACTTGCTGGGATGAGCACTGGGTGTCATATGTGAGAGATGATTCCTGAAGCAGAGACTACACTGTATGTTAATTAACTTGAATTTAAATTTTAAAAAATAATAATAAATATTTGTAGGGGAATGGATCGATTAATTAATTAATTAATTAATTAAATACCTAACCATGAACCAGATCCTCTTCTGGAAGGAAAATGGTACAAAAAGATCAACCAACAAAACTGGAATATAAACAATAAAGTATCGTTCCATTGTAAATGTATGAAGTTGATAACCGTGAAAGAATATTCCTATTCTTGGGAAATGGATGAAGTAGTTAGAGGTAAAGGGTGATGGTTTATATAATTTAGCTTCCAAGTCATTCAGAACTTAAAAGTATAGATATACATTTACATACATACACACACACACACACACACGCACAATGTGAGGGAAATGATAGCAAAGTGGGTAAATGTTAGCAAGAGCATACAGTGGTCATTGTCCTATTTTTATTTTTGCAACTTTTTAAAACTTAAAATTATTTCCAAACAAATAGCTTAAAATATAAAAATAAATCTCTGGTCTATCCCTAATAATTAGTACTTCACATAATCTGTCATCTAAGTCATTTGAATATATCTTCCTGGTCTTGGAAAGGATCTTAGATACCACCTAGTTCACCCTCCAACCAAAACACGAATCATTTCTAATCCGTCTCTGATAGACTGTAACTAAATCCCCATGAGATTTTGGTGGAAATTTGTTAATGGCTGGGGAGTGAAGCCATGGCTAATTGCTATCAGATTGTTAGAGTTGTCCATACATGCATTAGGCTGTGGTGACCCCAAAGAAACCATCTCCTAATCCCTGGAAACTGTGAATGTTGCCTTATTTGGAGATGAGTCTTCACAAATGTGCTAAGAATTTTGTGATGGGGAGGTGATCCTGGCTTGTCCCAGTGGGCCCTAAATCTAACTACAAGTGTTCTTATGAAAAGAGAGGCAGAGAGAAACAGGATAACACAGAACAGAAGGAGGCAATATGACCACATAGGCAGATGAGAATAACGTGACCACAAGACAAGGAAGGCCAGCAACCAGTAGAAGCTGAAAGAAGCAAAGCACAGATTCCTTCCTAGAGCCTCTGAGGAGAGCATGGCTTTGTTAGCACCTTGATTTCAGCCCAGTTAAACCGATTTCAGGCTTCTAACCTCCAGGACTGTGAAGGAATAGGTTATATTGTTTTAAGACACCAAGTTTGTGTAATTTGTTAGAGCAGCCTTAGGAAACTATAATAATATACCTTTGGATCAAAACATTTATTTGACTATATAACCACTTTAAATCTTCCAACCTGAAATTATCCAGCAATTATCTTTTTAAATAAACCCAAAACTGTACTCTTTCTTATAGGACCGTCCTACCAATATCTGAAAAGACCCATCACGTTTCTCCTTGATCCTGTCTTCTCAAAGCTAACTTCCCCATTGTTTCTATCATTCCTCATCCGAGAGATGGTTTCCAGGCCTTAACCATCATGACTTCCTCCTTATAGACACTTTACCTTTGACTGTCTCTTAAAATACACTGTCCATGAACTAAACAAAATACCCTGGATGTGGCCTAATCAGCGAACAGTATGAAACAGCTGTATCCTCTCAGCTCTATTAAGACAGCCTAAGTCTATAGAGACTGCATTCAGGTACAGCACTGTTATAAATCTTAGGTCAACAACCCCCCTGGGTCTTAGCACATGAATTAATACTATACTAGACCTTCTGTATCCTACAGGTGAACATTTCAGCCTTTGCAATACAGAACTTTACATCTTTCACTGTTGAACTTTGTCTTTTTTATAAGACTAGAGATCTAGCTTTTTTGATCTATTACATTGAGCATTCCTCCCATCTACAGATCTGAACGGTGGGCCTTCTTTGACTTCAAGTATCTGCTACCAGGCAGATTTATTAAATTAAGAGTCCCCTGGGGTAAGCCAGTAGTCATCTTTCTGTAGGCCCACTTCAATATAGAGTTATGTGAACATACAGTCAGTCGTGTCATAAAATTCACAACAGTTACATTTAGTTCCTTAAATTCTGTGTATAAAATGCAAGACTCTCCCTAAAATGCCAGTTACATTATGTCACTCTTGTCCTCAAAATCTTCCAACATTTGGCTAACCAATCACATCTGTTTCTTACCTGGCTTCCTTATTTTCTATCCAACCTGATCTCCTTCCAGCAAATCCTAGCAATTCAGTACATCAGACTCACAGTGTTCCTACCCACCCCCCACCCCCGCTCTTCTGCACTCAGCTTAAGTCAACTTCCTGCTGGCACAGGCTCTGACTACTCAGAGGCACCCCAAGCCTCCCATATCTGGTCTCTTAAAACCCTTAGAGTTTACCAGTCCTGGCACACTTAATCCTATGATGCCCTGCCTAACTTTAACAGTTTAAATATTTAATGGTTTTACACGCATGGACATACTTAGTATCTCCAACAAAATAGCTGTACGGGGGCACCTGTTTGGCTCCATTGATAGAGCACGTGACTCTTGATCTCAGGGTCCTGAGGTCAAGCCCCACAATGGGTATAGAGCTTACTTAAAAAAAAAAAATAGCTGCATGAAAACAGGATAGTTCCTAAACTGTATTTCAAATACTGCTCTGACTATACTACTATTATAAATAGTATATTTACTATTTATATACACATATACATATAATATGTATATATTATTATATATTGTATACATATAACTATATATGTATATATATTATATAATATGTATATAACAGTATATTATAAATAGTATAGCACTGACTACTACTTTTCAGCACTACTGAAAGTAAACATAGTGTTAATCTGGACTCTTTTCTTAATGAGGAATTTATCACCAAGGTATCATCATTCTTTGTGATGAGAAGACATTCAGAATTTCTCAATCCCAAGCTATATTCATCTACATGGAACCGCTTCATACTCTTCTATGTATCTCTTACTATCTTGAAATCAACAATCTCTTCACATTTGTAGGTCCTGATTTACTTCTCAATTCTACACGTTGGGCCTTTAACCAGACATTTCCCCAAAAAGCCTTCAAACCTTCTTCTCTACTGTTAATCTCTTATACCACAACTGAAATAATTTAAATGTCAAGTCATATTTGTAGAGAAATCATACAAATGTCCAAATGTAAGCTCAGCTTCTCCTTCAGCTTTAATCATGCGTCTCTAAATTCATCCTTAAGAATTCAGTGTAGCCAAGACAGCAAAACATCTGTAGTGAGGCATATTGGGATGCATTTTTCACTTCCCCCTTAGACTGCTGTCTAACCTACGGAAAATTATGTAAGCTGTCTTAGCCTTATTCTCCACACAGTCCTAAATATTACTAGGTGTATGACCTTGGGAAATTATGGAAATTCCCTGTGCGTCAGTTTCAACATCTGTAACAGGGGGATAAAAATTGTGAGGCCAGACTATAAGGAAAGTCGTGAGAATTAAATAAACTAAGACACAAGAGTGACAGATTCTGGCACATGGCTACCTCTCAAGTACTATTAGCAGCTATTATTAAATATTGGTCTTAATATTGTAAAGTACCTAGCATACAGGCTCAATAAAACATAGGTATTGGGGCGGTGGGGTGGCTCAGTAGGTTAAGCATCCAACTCTTGATTTCCGCTGAGGTCATGATCTCATGGTTCATGAAACTGAGCTCCATATCAGGCTCTGCCCTGGGATTCTCTCTCTTCCTTTCTGTCTGCCCCTCCCTGGCTCAGCGTGCACTCCCTCTCTCCCTCTGTCAAAATAAATAAACTTAAAAACATAGCTATTATTTTCTAAACTATATTAGAATACTTGCTGGTTATGTCAAATGAAACTGATGATTAACTGAAATATTTATCCATTTGTCTATCACAGGGGTTCTTGAAATATGGCCCCAGTTTAGCAGCATCAGTATGTTATTAGAAACACAAATTCCTGGAACTTCTTACAAATGGAAATTTTTATGCCTTATCTCCCAATCTAGTGAATCAGAAACTCTTTGGGTAAGACCCAGTAATCTATTTTAACAAGTCCTCCAAGTGAGTCTGAAGCAACTGAAGTTTAAGAACCACTAATATAATCCTAAGATCCTTAAAAAATATATATATTATTTGCAGATTTTAAGAACCAAAACACTGCCTTATACTTTCAGAAGATGTATTTATCATTAGCCCTTTATGAAGTCAATGCTTCAAATATTCTCCCATCTCATCTGTGCCCACAGATGTAAAATCACTCAAGAAGTATGGAATGGTCAAGTACACACATTAGAGCATATTAGAGCTTTTTCTCTGTTCTCTAAAAGTTACCCCTGTGTTCTCAGGATGGGGATTTACATTTCCTTCCAGCTACCAAATCAGAAAAGAAACAATGGTGTAACTGATTCAGTATGGCCATGAAGTTGTTGACTTCAAAATGTGAGCAAAGGATATCCATGCTATGAGTAAATGAAGGCTTCCAAAGACATGATGGAACAGAGATAAAAACTGGACAGTCGGCTGGGTGTCTCCCATGTGGTAACCAAGCGGGTTAATACCAAATAGGGTGTGGTGCAATATTGGAATCCAGGGCCTCTTCCTCTCCAAATGCATTTATGTATCAATGAATTAAAATTTAGACCAAATATTCTACTATACACTGTTAAGGAATAAATTTACAGTATAGCTAACCAGTACCGAGGAATGTATCTATACTATGAACTGCCAGTTAGGTAGATCTGAGGTAAGGAAATCCCCTTATATGAACTTCTTCAGACTCCAATGTTCTAAATATTGTTCAGCCCTTCAACCATTTATTTCTCTTCAATACAGCCTCTCAGCCACAGCTCAAGTTCTTATTCTGGGTCCAAGGGAATTTTCTGATCTTTGGTAACTGCTGAAGTACCTCAGAAAAATGGGCCCTCTTGGTGGCTCAGTCGGTTAAGCGCCCAGCTCTTTATTTTGGCTCAGGTCATGATCTCATGAATCACGAGATGAAGCTCCTGGTCTGGCTCTGCACTGACAACTCAGAGCCTGCTCAGTATTTTCTCCCTCCCTCTTTCTCTGCCCCTCCCTATCTCGCAGGCACACATGCACATGCGTTTTCTCTCTCTAAAAATAAATAAACAAAAAACAAACAGACAAATGGCTGTTTTCCTTCTTTCTTGTTTTCCCCAGAGAAAGGCAAAAGCTAAATCACAGGTACTTAAATCTTAGGTACCATTTTTTATTTTATTGTCTTGTTGGTTTCTAGATGGCAAGACAGAATTGCATGTGATCAGTAATAAAAAAACTGAAAAGTGATATAAGACCTTCTAATTTATAAACTTCCATAGGTAAACTAGACATTAAAAAATACTGTAAATAATAAAAGACTGTCATCGATTTTATGTTTTAGAACAATTCTCTGGCTAAAATTTAGCTAAGTGAAGTCACAAACACTTTTGATAACAGCTCGTGTTTTTTAATACTATAATTAAAATTATGCTAAGAACAATACATAAATGTTACCTACACCAGTAGTTTACCTCGAAATCCAATTTGCAAGGTAAACAATCCCGTCTACTCAGGGTGTGAAGAGACTGGCAGAGGGAACAGACTTGAATGTGTCACCTGGATTTTATTATTAAAAGTATTCTGAAGAATAATGACTCAAAAGGAAAACACTCTTGCCAGAACAATCGGTTTAAGGACAGGCTTAGTCCTACAACTGAAATATTGGAACACTAAAATTTAAATATATGTAGAAAAATGCCAGTCATCTGTTCGCAGCAAATGGAAGTTTTAATTAAGCAATCTATTTACTTTAAACAAATGTAATTTTAGCTCTGATGAATATAAAACAAGGCTATATTATTTTTAATATAGTTTTTTCTCCAAAAAAAATCCTAACCAAATATTTTAAGGAAAAAGATGTTTACACATATGGATATAATAGTAACTCAATCAATCATTTATAAACTCCACATTGTTTACTTTTCTCAATCATATAAACTTTTAAGAATTGACCATGCCAGAATCATACCCTAAGCACTGGGTATATGCTATTTTGCAGCTGCATAAACCATAACTTCTAAATCACAGGGAGTAATTATAAGCAGTTAAAACTACAGGTAGAAAAAAGTAAACACAACCTCATAGCCAAGGGGGTCCTGCCGGCAGATCTGCAACATCTCACAGCGCACAAGGAAATCAAACCTGACACAGCCCCTCACTCTAATTCATATTCTCATCTCAAGACTTCTAGTGCAGCTCTCTCCATAGAAGTGGGCATGGCAAGCTTTCTCTTCTGTAAATGAAGGAAGCAAATCGGAGGATGTGGAAGATGTCCTTCAGTTGTGAATCTAAGTGAAATTACAACTGAGGCGTAAAAACGGCCAACCTTTCAGAAGTATGGTTGTCGTGGATTCCCTTTCTGTGGGAAGAGTATGCGGGAGTATGCGGGGAAGAGGTTTAAGAGGAATAGAAAAGACCTTTGGGCCCAAGGTCAACCCACAAATGACTGGGGCATAGGGAATAGGGAGAAGGGGAGAGGAGAGGAGAGCTAACAGGATTACTTCAAATAAGTAATTCTTCAGTGTCCCAGCAGACTCTAAGGCAAAAGGCAAGAGGCCAATCTATGTCCTCAACAGATTCTGAACCTAAACCCCAGCTTTTTCTAAAATGAATAAACTAAAAGGGAAAGTACTTGAGGCAAGAAAAGGGATTTGGATGAGGGAGGCAGAAGGGTTCCAGAGGCCACTTATACAATGTGCCAATTAACAAGATGCTTTATGCTTAAATGGATTATCTCCTTTAACTCTTCACACTAATCTATCACAGCCACCATTTTACAGATGAGAACCTAAGAAGGTTAAGGTCACACAAATAAAAAACTGCAAAGCCTGGACACAACCCCCTGTCTGTCTGGCCTCTGTTGCCTCCCATCTTTGGTTTACATGTCACAGACTAGTAACTTTGAAGGAGACATTCTTCTTTCAAAAGTAATTTGGTCTAAGTTAGCAGAATATATGAGTTATCAACTGAGAAGAAAAACTCAGTAAAGGAAAGTCTGTTCCAGGACTAAACCTCTCAATCACCTCACTGCCCAAACAAGCACAATTACCAAGGACAGTTCTCCCTGGAGGCAAAACTGTGGTGGGGAGAACAGAGTAAAATAAAATAAATAAAATAATAACTTAGGGCAAAATTTTAAGAATTATTTCAGAAGATGGAGAATAAGTCCCTAGCTGGAGGCAGCACTCCCAAGCAGCTGAGCCAAAGGCCAAGTCTCCAGACTCTGAGCCCCACAGGGCCATCCCAAGGCACAACTCTGGGGCTGTGATAGAGCCCTCTCAGTGCACAAGACAGCCGTTCCTGCCCTCTCTTCCCCATTTAACCACCTCCCCCACCTCTTCTTCTCTCTTTTCTTCTATAACTCCCCATTATCATCCTCCCTTCCCCATGGTTTAAGGACTACTTGTGACTACAGTTAAAAGTGACAAAACAGGGCATCTGGATGGCTCAGTCAGTTTAGCACCAGACTTCTGCTCAGGTCAAGATCTCGCGGTTTGTGAATTCGAGCCCCACATCAGGCTCTGTGCTGACGGCTCAGAGCCTAGAGCCTGTTTTGGATGCTGTGTCTTCTTCTCTCTCTGCCCCTCTCCCATTCGTGCTCTCTCTGTCTCAAAAATAAATAAACATTAAAAAAAGTGACGAAACCTAAAGAAGGCACATAGAATTATCCAATTATCCAAATGATTTCATTCCCAGTTTTTTCTCCTTACCTGCTTTTACTTTATTGACCCCTTTGTCGTGGTCATCCTTTCCCATGATCCCATTTTATTAAAAACTCTGTAAATAACATACTTCTCATTCATTAAAAAGAAATATGGTAAGGCAAAAAAGATACGGGCTCTACTACTCTCCTTTCTCTATTTCTCCCTTGAAGATGTTCAACATTTCAAGTGAAGAATATTTCAAGTGAAAAATTTCAATACAGAAAAAATATTCCTTCCTAATATGAAAATTTTTCACATAAATTCATATACTTACTTTATATTTCCCACAACTGGATTACAGCCAAATGGCTACCAAGAGAAAAGCATCCAGCATTTTTTTTTTTTTAGTGAGACAAAAGAGGCCGACCACATAGTACAACACTCCTCAACCGTTGCTTGAGTGAAATGTGGACAAGACCCATGAAGGCCGCCCTTTCTCTGGTTACCTAATAACAACACAAACCTTAACAGCCTGGTGCTTCTGTTTGAGGATATTTGATTATTTTTCTTCCCTTGAGGTTAAAGCAATAACTGCAGATATGAAAGAATCAAAGATTAAAAACTATATTCTCACATATTTGAGTTTTGTGTCAGAAATCTCAGTGCACAATTCTTAAGATTATGAGGGAAGACTACTCTGAGCTGATACTAGAGCAAATCAGAACAAGACTGTAAGCCACTGACAGGGGGAGTTAGCCAAGACTGTGTAGTCTCACTTTCCCCCACCCCCTAAAATGAATTCTCATTTAATAAGAGTTAATTTTAAATTCTGGCCCTATAACATACTTCAAAAAAAACAAGTAAAGTAATCTGATTGCAACCCTAATCAGCTGGATTGACATCTAGCTAATAGCTGTTGAACATAAAATAATGTGTTTTCCCCTTTCTTACTGTGTTGCAGCACAAGTAAGCCTTAAATCTTAAGATTTGTCATTTTATTAAAAAAAAAAAGAGGTCACATATTCCAGGTAAATCAGGCTTTTAACCCTTGCTGTCTGATTCTGAAGGCTATGTGTCATAACCACTAAATTAAACCACCTTGGGCAGTTGCTGGAAGAATTAAATGATTTAATGTATGCAACATATATTACACACAGTGAGAATACTCTTGCCAGACACTGTGATGAGTCCTAGGAGCAAATAATACAGCCTTTGTCTTCTAGCAGCTCAAATGGTGTTTTGACATTTTTAGCAATGGAAGTCTCCTTTTACTCAACCATTCAATTTTGAACTACTTATAAGATGAATGGCCCAATCCAACATGCCTGGCACACAGCAGGCACTCAATAAATACCTATCCAGGCCCATGCTATGGTTTCTACGGGACCTGTGCTTCTACTTCTACTTCTCTCTGGCATCCACGGCGAGCAGTTGTAACATGATTACCAACCTGGAAGCATCGCAGCTACGCTCGAGAAGATGCAGGACAACCCTCTGTGCCCACCAACATACCCAACCCCACGCAGCCAACACTACAAAGGTTGCTAGGGCATCAGCCACTAAAAAGGAAACTCTTCATCAAAAGCTTTGCTTCCCTTGGATTCACCTCAGAAATGGAGAAATCCTGTCAGAGTCTTTAGCTCCAAAGTTCCATACTTTAGTCTCATTATCAGCCCATCTCTGCCCTAGCCTGTGGAAGAGTCCCACTCACACTTCTTTGTGTGTGACAGACAAAAGCTGGAAAGAGGGTAGGTAAACTGCTGGTATCCTTTGTTAGTACTCACAATAAATTTCCTCACAACATCATCATAAAGCAAAGTGTCCCAACCTTTTATCTCTTGCCAACACAACAAAGAATTCAGCTCCCAGCAGGAACAGAAATGATTCTCTCTCTCGTGCTCATTTTTTTTTTAAAGAAAGTCTCAGTTGGAGAGTGGGTGACATGACCTCCCTGAAGGACATATCAGAATTTGGGAAAAGAATTTTGACAATGGGCAGTGAGACAGAGGGGACTAAAACATCCCTCAGGTAATTTTGATACGCTCGTTGATACGCTCGTTGAAATAAGAATCACTTTTATAGAAGGCTATTAGATGCTAGTCCATTAGGGGTACTACTTTGCTACATGATGCTTTAAATACAATTAGTATAGTCGCTGAAGAATGTAACCACATTTAAAAAAATGTTTTTTGTGTGAGAGAACTCTTTCTAAGTCTCAGACTTAAAACATTACCTGTAGCACTTTCGACAATAGCCAAATCATGGAAAGAGACCAAGTGCCCATCAACTGACGAGTGGATAAAGAAGATGTGGTACATATATACAATGGACTACTACGTGGCAATGAGAAAAAATGAAATCTGGCCATGTGTAGCAACATGGATGGAACTGGAGGGTATTATGTTAAGTGAAATAAGTCAGTTAGAAAAAGACAGATACCATATGTTTCCATGAATAGGTGGACTTTGTGAGACTAAGCAAAAACCAGGGGGAGGGGAAGAGGGGAAAGAAAAAAAAGACACAGAGAGGGAGGGAGATAAAACATAAGAGACTCTCAAAGACTAAGAACAAACTGAGGGTGAGGGGGATGAGGGAGGGGGGAGAGGGGGTGATGGGCATTAAAAAGGGCACATGTTGGGATGAACACTGGGTGTTATATGTAAACCAATTTGAAAATAAACTATTATAAAATTTAAAAAAAAACAAAAAACAAAAAAAAAAAAACATTACCTGTTTCCAACTTCAGGACTGTCCATAAGAGGGGGAAAAAAGTTACTAATAGTTCACTGTGAAGTTATACAAGTGCTTTAGCTCAGATTTGTAGGATGGGATCCAATAACTCCATGACATCGTATGCAAATTTTGCGTGCATGTGTATTTTTCTGGACAGCTTATATCGGATCCTCAAAGTGTCCCATAGCACACAAATAAGTATTAATTTGAGAACCACAACTATTTACTACACAGAGAAATACAGACATTAAGCACCAATATCTGGGTCATACTAATACAAGAAGTAAAAATAAATCTAGACTTCAGTCTCTATAATCCATCTTTATTCTCATGTAACTAACCTTCTGCCATCCACATAAATCTGAGGCCAGAACCTGGTCTGAATCTTGAGAGAGACAAAAATCTTACTGAAGAGTTACAATTTTTCCATGTCCTAACACATAAATATTTACATACTTCTTAAACTGCTGAGATTTTTTTTTTAGAGTCCAATAATAATAGGTTTTCCTAATGTCACAGAATGCACTATAATCACTGGGTACTTATTTTCTCGCCTTCATCACTACCTACAGGCCACACACCAGATAATCATAGATGCCTAAAATGCATGTGAAATGCTCTGGAATTTAAACTTTCAAGTTAATATTGAGAAGTTATGCTTCAGGGACACCTGGGTGGCTCAGTCGGTTAAACGTCTGACTTTGGCTCAGGTCACAATCTCATATTTATGGGTTCAAGTCCCGTATTGGGCTCTGTGCTGACAGCTCAGAGCCTGGAGTCTGCTTTGGATTCTGTGTCTCCCTCTCTCTCTGTCCCTCCCCTACCCACACTCTGTCTCTGTTTCTCTCTCAAAAATAAATAAACATAAAAAAAATAATAAAAAAAAGAAAAGCTATGCTTCAGAGCTACATAATACATTACTGCACAATAAATTAAGGAAAGCAAAACAATTCCAAGATGTGAAAATAATATTAACTGACCTTCATGAGATGCTGATTTATCCATTTTGTAAACGTTTTCTTTTGAACTTTGTCCCGTTCATCTGGAAGGGGGAAAAAAGATACGAAATGAAGTTGGTAAAAACTATGACTTTAATTGTGATTATGCAAGGTGTTCAAAAAATACTGGTTAGTACATTTGAATTTTACAGTTAAATTCTGGCAACTGACAGCAATCTGTAAGAAAGTTAGAGAACCATTTGTCCTACTGGTCTCTGTCCAGTGTTGTATTTGTCAGTGCTGCTCCGTTAAACAAATCCCTCTGTGCATTCTGTTACATACGCTCCATCACAACTACCACTACCAGGAAGCTGTCTCACAAAAACCTTACTAGCTTCAGGTGAGTCCTTGCACTGAACTTCCCAAAGCGCGTGGCTGCATATTACATCCCATCTGGTCTTCCAACAAAGAGGGAGAGTAGGTTAGTGTCATTCCCATCTCACAGAAGAGGAAACCAACACTTAAGAGAGGTTAAACCATGAATATTCAGCAAAACGTTTAATCTGTGATAAAAGGCAGGATTTACATTCAGGTCTGTTGGCTGAAATAAACTCTGGTTTAATGACTAACCACAGTGCTACTCTCCTAGACTCCCAGTTTTGAATTGTTTGGTAAAAAAGAACACCCCAACTAGATCCTCAGTATAGACAGTGATCCGGCCTGGTTAACACAGACATGGTACACAGAAGGGTGAGGGAAGGCTTTTTATGATTTAAGGAGAAAAACACTGGAAAACTGTGGTTCTTCAAGTAATTATTTCAAAAGAGAACCATAATCTTCCAATACCCAGAAGTGACATTCAAAACTATACTATCTTCTTCCTTCCTGGTTCTAGGCAGCAATTCTCTACATTCTTGTTTTCCTTCTTGCTCCTTTTTGCATCTGGGATAGCACTTTCCTCTTCCTTGGTGGTCTTCTCGCCTTCTCCACCACAGTCTGCAGCTCTCCATTCTTTCCCTAGGGGTAGGCCATGTCTCACTCTCTTCCTCCTCATTCTTCATCCCTGAGTGCCCTTAAACTATTTTAATGGAACTGAAGTGCCTTTGAAAACATCTGATCTACTTATTAAAAGTATTTATGGACACTGTGAAGGGGACTGGATTCAGATGGCTGGGTAGTAATATCCTGAACTCACCTTCTCTCACAGACACACCAAATCTACAGCCTCGTGTGGATGAACCCCCTCTTTAAAAGACCTGAAAACTAGCTTAATATCTCCCCTACAATGAAGGACATAAGACCCACACTGAGAGAGGTAGGAGGGGCAGAGACATGGTCGCAGTGGTACAATAACACACAACGGGCAGCAATCTCACAAACACGGAGCGTCTCCCTGACTCGCAAAGTATTCGTGTTCCGCATCAGACATCACAGCCTTTGGGACCTGCACCAGAGAGATGTGCCCCCAGACCATCTGACTTTGAAAAACAACAGGGCTTATATCCAAGAGACCGAAAGACTGTGGGAAACAGAGAATGTCTACCCTTAAAGGACCCACTCACTCAGCCACCCAGCACAAAAGCAGCGATTGAAAAAGCACCGAGACCACATGAGAAGATTCATTAACTCATCTTAAAGCTTCTGCTGGAGGTGCAGGGGCATACTGAAAATGTCTCTGGATATGGAGGTACTAAGTGCTAGTTTTGCACTCTCACACCAGTTTGCTGGCACCAGCATTGGCAGACACCATTTCTGTGCTCCCTCCATCTTGCTCATCCCACTGGGCTTGCCCCGACCTCACACAACCTCTGTGTACCCCCCACCACCCTCCCCTCACCACAGCCCCACTTCAGCTGCATTTTTATTAAGTTTATTTACTATTACTATTTTTTTAGTAATCTCTACATCCAACATGAAGCTCAAAACCACGACCCTGAGATCAAGAGTCACTCTTCCAACTGAGGCAGCCAAGTGCCCTGTGGCAGAGCTCCACTTCAGCTGGCAGGCAGACTTGTACCACTGCAGGCTTTCCCAAAACACTATGAAGGTGGTGGGCTTGCCCCAGCCCTAGGCTCCCCTTTGACTCTGCTGAAGCCAATGGGCACACACAGTCCATACAGGGATGACCCCTTAAGCACTTGTCTCTGGTTGCCAGTGTGGACTGCATTGTTGGGCTCCATGAAACTAAAACTATAAAAGAGATAGTTACTGGCAACCTACCACCCCCAGGGCAAAAGCACAAACATTAGACTGAAACACACCCCCAGTCTTCTTGTGAAAAAGGCCTGCTTACTGGTCTTGGAGCATTAACCAGAGGGGCAGGCTTCAGGTTTACCATATGGCTAGAAACCACAGGGGAGTTCTCAGGCATTATAGTCCAGAAGGTACCATCTTTGTACTCTCCCAGACAGGGAGGCTTGCTATGGCTCACAGGGACCTCCCAGACAGGAGCATATACACTTATCTGGAGCCCTGAGTTTTGCAACTGTTGCCAAAAGGACATCGCTAAATCATGTGGTCTGCAGGCCCAGCAGAAGTTACGACTATGGTCCCACAGGACTATCTATATTTGCATACTTTAAAAGGTGCTGCCTGAGGGTCTGGTTTCCAATCAGCTGGAAAATAAATGCTGGCTGAGATCCCTCTTTTTGGAACACTGACAGGAAGTCACACAATCTCAACAACTGGGACCTGTTAAGAATAAAGCAGGCTGCTTAAATAATCACAAAAGTTTGAGACACAACCAAGAGCTAGGGCAAGGTTGAACGATAACGTTCATTGCCTACACAAAACCACTCCTTCAAGACTGGGAGAGGTAAATGATTTGCGTGATATATAGAAATGAACACAGAGAGAAAAGCAAAATGAGGGAACAGAGGAATATGTTCCAAGCAAAAGTACAAGATAAGACCCCAGGAAAAAATCTTAATGCACGGAGATAAGTAACTTACATGATAAAGAGTTCGAGTAATGGTCATTAAGATACTCACAGAACTTGAGAGAAGAACAGATGAACTTCAACAAAGATAAAAAAAATATATATATATATAAGAAAATAGAATTCACAGAGCTGATGAATATAACAACTGAAATGAAAAATACATCAGAGGGGTTCAACAGCAAATTAGATGAAGCAGAAGAAGAAATCAGTGATCTGGAAAACAGGGCAGTAGAACTCACCCAAAAACAAAGCAAAATAGGAAAAAAGAATTTTAAAAAGTGGAGACAGCTTAAGGGATCTATAAAATAACAACAGTACTATAACATTTACATTATTGGAATCCCAGAAGGAGGAAAGAAAGAGAAAGGAGCCAAAAACTTTTTTGAAGAAGTAATGGCTGAAAATTTCCCTAACCTAAGGAAGGAAAGAGACATCCAAGTCCAGGAAGTACAGAAAGTTCCAAATAAGATGAATCCAAAGAAACCCACACCAAGAAATGTTGTAATTAAAATGTCAAAAGTTAAAGAAAAAGAGAGAATCTTAAAAGCAGCAAGAGAAAGACAACTTGCTACATACAAGGGAAAACGTTGCGGGCCAGAGGGAGTGGCATGATATATTCAAAGTGCTGAAAGGAAAAACTTCCAACCAAGAATACTCTACCCAGCAAGTTTATCATTCAGAATTGAAAGAGACAAAGAGTTTTCTAGAGAGGCAAAAGCTAAAGGTATTCATCACCACTGAAGTGTCCTTCCAAGAAACTTCTTCAAGCTGAAAAGAAAAGGCACTAAATGGCAAGAAGAAAACATAGGAAAGTAAAAATTGTGCTGGGGGGCGCCTGGGTGGCTCAGTCGGTTAAGCGGCCGAATTCAGCTCAGGTCATGATCTCATGGTCTGTGAGTTCGAGCCCCGCATCAGGCTCTGTGCTGATGGCTCAGAGCCCGGAGCCTGCTTCGGATTCTGTGTCTCCCTCTCTCTCTGCCCTTCTCCTGCTCACGTTCTGTCTCTATGTCTCTCAAAAATAAATAAATGTTAAAAAACATTTAAAAAAAATTGTGCTGGGAAAGCAAATATATAATAAAAGTAGTGGATTTACCACTCATAATTCTAGTATGAAGCTTAAAAGAAAAAGTAGTAAAATTAACTATAGCTACAATACAAGTTAAGGAACAAACAAAAATATGTAAAATATAGTATCGAGAACACAAAACATGAGGGTGGGGAGAAAGTAAAAAGGTATAGTTTTTACAATGTCCTCAAACTTAAGGTTTGAAAAAAACTTGTAAGTCTTTACAATGTCCTCAATTTAACATTGATAGTAACACTGTTGTATACAAATAATGAAACAGGTGAACCTCGTGGTGACCACAAAGCAAAAACTTATAGTAGATATATAAAAGATAATGACAAAGGAAACTATATAACATTAAACAAAAGTCATCAAATTACAAGATAAGAAACCAAAAGATGAAAGGAATAGAGGGGAACTACAAATATAGTAAACAACTAACAAAATGACAATAAGTACATACCTATCAATAGTTGATTTAAATATAAATGGACTAAATTCTCCAATCAAAAGACAGAGAAGCTGAATGGATTTAAAAAACAAGACTTATCTATACACTGCATACAAGAGACTCACTTCAGATCTAGGGACACATACAAACTCAAAGTGAAGGTATGGAAAACACAGTCTGTGCAAATAGAAATGAAAAGAAAGCTGCTCTAGCTATATTTATATCAGACAAACTAGACTTTAAAACAAAGACCTTATAAGAGACAAAGGTCATTACGTAATGATAAAAGGCCCATCCATCAAGAGAATATAACACTTATAAATATTCGTGCACCCAACATAGGAGCATCTAAATATATAAAGCAAATATTAATAAGACCTAAAAGGAGAAATTGAAAGCATTACAATAATAGTCTGGGACTTTAACACCCCACTAATATCAATGGATAGATCATCCAGACCATCCAGACAGAAAATTAATAAGGAAACACTGGCCTTAATTGATACAGGAGACCAGATGGATATAATACATATATACAGAATATTCTACCCAAAAGAAGCAGAATACACATTCTTCTGAAGTACACATGGAACATTCTCCAGGATAGATCAAATGTTAGACCAAAAAACAAGTCTCGACAAACTTAAAGAGATTAAAAATCATATCAAGCATCTTCTTTAACCACAACGGTATGAAACTAGCAATTAATTACAAGAGCAGAAGTGGAAAAATCTTAAGTACATGGAGGTTAAACAACATGCTACCAAACAAACAATAGGTCAATGACAACAACAACAACAACAAAAATCAAAGGGGTAATCAAAAAGTATCTTGAGACAAATGAAAATGGAAATACGACATTCCAAAATGTATGGGATACAGCAAAAGCAATTCTATAAGGAAAGTTCACAGCAATGCAGGCCTGTCTCAAGAAACAAAGAATATATCAAATAAACAATCTAACTTTACACCTAAAGGAACTAGAAAATAAAAGCAAACAAAGCCCAAAGTTAGTAGAAGGAAGAAAAAATAAAGATCAGAGTGGAAAATACTTCCTCAACTTATAATGGAGTTATATCCTGATAACACCATCAGAAATTGAAAATATCATAGGTTGGTAACATATACATTACACCAAACCTATGTAACATCACGGCTTAGCTTAGCTTACCTTAAACACGCTCAGAACACTTCTTAGCCTACCACTGGGCAAAACCATTAACACAAAGACTATTTTATAGTAAGTGTTGATTCATGTAATTTATTGAACACTGTACTGAAAATGAGAAACATACTGGTTTTAAGTACAACAGTTGTTTACCTTTGTGATGACATATCTGACTGAGAGCTACAACCGACAATGCCCAGCATTATGAGAGAGTATATGTACCACATATCACAAACTCAGAAAAAGACCAAAATTCAGGGCGCCTGGGTGGCTCAGTCGGTTGAGCGTCTGACTTGCAGTTTGTGGGTTCAAGCCCCAGGTCAGGCTCTGTGCTGAGAGCTCAGAGCCTGGAGCCTGCTTCAGATTCTGTGTCTCCCTCTGTCTCTGCTCCTTCCTCCCTCAAAGATAAATAAATATTAAGAAAATTTAAAAAAAGAAAAAAGAAAAAAAGAAAAAGACCAAAATTCAAAGTATGGTTCCTAATGAATGCATATCACTTTCACACTATAGTAAAGTCAAAAAATTATAAGTTGTACCATAATATGTCAAAGATCATCTGTAAATGAAATAGAAACTAAAAAAAATAATAAATAATATAAAAGATCAATGAAATTAAGAGCTGGTTCTTTAAAAAGATAAAATTGACAAACTTTTACCTAGACTCACCAAGAAAAAAAGAGAGAGAGCTCAAACAAATAAAATTAGAAATGAAAGAGAAGTTGTAAATAATACAAAGAATCATTAAAGGACTACTATAAACAAATTATACATCAACAGGTTAACCTAAAATGGATAAATTCCCATACAATTTTCCAAGATCAAATTACGAAGAAACAGAAAATCTGAATAAATTACTACTAAGGAGATTGAATCGGTAATCAAAAAAGTCCCAACAAACAAAAGTCCAAGACCACACAGCTTTCAGTGTTGATTATGTTAGCTGTGGGTTTGACATATGTGGCCTTTATTATATTGAGGTATGTTCCCTTTATATCCACTTTATTGAGTTTTTATCATAACGGATATTGAAATTTCTCAAATGCTTTTTTTCTCATCTATTAAAATGATATAATTTTTATCCTCCATTTTGTTAATGTGTTGTTGATTTTTTTTTTTTGAGAGAGAGAGAGCTGGGGGAGGGGTAGAGGGATAGAGAGAGAAAGAATCTTAAGCAGGCTTTATGCTCAGAAAGGAGTCCAACACAGGACATGACCCTGGTATCATGACCTGAGCTGAAATCAAGAGTCATATACTCAACCAACTGAGGCATCCCTGCGCCCCTCATTTTGACTAATTTGTGAATGTTGAACCACCCATGCATCCTCAGAATAAATCTCACTTGATTAAGATGTATGATCCTTTTAAAGTATCATTGAATTCGGTTTGCTAATAATTTTGGGATCTATGTTAATCAGTGATATTGGCCTGTAATTTTCTTTTTCATGGTATCCTGATCTGGTTTTGGTATCCAAGTAATGCTGGCCTTGGATACCAAGTAATGCTGTTTCCTCCTCTTCAATTTTCAGAAATAATTTGAGGATAACTACTAAATCTTTTTTTTTTTAAAGTTTATTTATTTTTGAGAGACATAGAGACAGAGCATGATCAGGGGAAGGGCAGAGAGAGAGGGAAATAAAGAATCCGAAGCAGGATCCAGGCTCTCTGAGCCGACAGCACAGAGCCCGACGCGGGGCTCGAGATCACGACCTGAGCCGAAGTCGGCCGCCCAACCAACTGAGCCACCCAGGCGCCCCCTAAATCTTTGAATGTTTGGTAGAATTCACAGATAACCAAAAGCACATGAAAAGACATTCAACATCACTAATTATCTGGGAAATGCAAATCAAAGCCACAATAAGATATCACTGCATATCTGTTAAAATGGCTGTTACCAAAAGACAAGAAATAAGTGTTGAAAAGAATATGGAGAAAAGGGAACTCTCATGCTATGTGTTGGGAATATAAATTGGTACAGCCACTAAGGAAAATAGTATGGAGATACCTCAAAAAAATTAAAAACAGGACTACCCTATGATCTAGCTATTCCACTTCTGGGTATTTATTCAGAGAAAATGAAAATACTAAATTCTCAATGTAAAATCTCTAGGCACAACTCTCCCTAAGAACAATGCTATCAATAATTGTTAACCAACATTATCACTCACAAAATATGTATTAATTCTTCTGTTGCCCCTTTTGGGGTATCATCTATACCTCACTCACCTTTGCCCACCCCACAGTAGATGCCATAATGCTTTTATGCACTCAACAAATAAATATGCCCATAATGTGAATTATGTTTCAAAATGGACAATCAAGCTCAAGATAATATAAGGTAACTGATTATATACATATATCCTTACATACACTAAGGAAATGAAGCAATAATGGCATCTTAAATGTCCTTCGGCCTTGCCATTACTAAAAAGTTCAGAATGAACCTGAATAAGGCAAGAACAAAGAAAAAGAAGCAACCTACTAGTCTTACTTACTAATAAAATGCAGATTCTATACATCTCTCATTTACTCATCCATTCCAACATCTATCAGGACATACGATGAGCTCGGTGTCACAGTGGTACTTGACCACCATACTGACAGAGCACTGGCCCTTGCTCTCTGGAGAACATCATCAAGAGAGGGCACCTGGCATGAAGGCAAAGTGATGAGGATACCAACTGAGCAAATGATGTGGCACTCACCACGTAAGCAAGCACAAACGAGAGAAAGACCAACCCTGCCCAGGGTAGTCACGTGGAGCTCGAAGGAGAACAAGCAGATTAGCAAGAGAGAAGCCAGCCATGTGTCAAAACCCAAGTGTTGTGATTCCCTCCAGAGTTGTTTCCACTATCCCGACACACTGTCATCTTTCAGAGGGACGTGCTGAACACATCTCAGTCACAGACTGGGTGCTGAGGAATCTGGCCCTGCTGTGCCAGTGAACTTTGGACCAGTGAATGCAAACAACAAAACCTCTGCACCAAAGTCTAGCACTCCTATCACTTTTTCGGCAGTGCTTTTCCAAGCCTCCAGCAAAAAGAAAACAGAGTATGAGGGGGAAAAAATTACTTCTTAGTAATATCCACATTATTCCCATCCAATTTATAACCTAGGACCCTAATGTTAAATCATCAAGAAAATCATTAATGTGTATTATTAATTAAAAATCTTCATAATTCGAGGACAGCTTCCCTATCACGTTACAGAATATGTGATAAAAGCGTTCCTGTAACTCTACTCCAAAATTTTATTGATTTATTGAATCATCATGTAATAATACAAACTCTAACAAATTTACTCAGTCTCATTAAATTTAATAATATTATGCATATTATATAAACTCTTTTCCTCTTGGCACATAACAGTTAATAAAATACATTTCTTATTTTCTAAATTAATAAAAAGTAGTCCTATATTTTAAGGAATGTAAAGAAGTAGAACAGATGTTCTAAAAACTAATCACGTGTTTCTTATCTACATGATATATCAAGATTTGTGATTTAATCAAATAACTTCCCTCCCAGTACAGACGAGAGATTCACTTAAATAATATATAACTCTAAAAAGGTTATTTTGACTGCTGAGGTTTGGTTGTGGTGGTTTTTGCTAGAGGCTCAGAAACTGCTGAAAATTAAGGTGAGAGCTAAATATCTGGCCGGTAACGCTGAGGTAATACCTGGGGATTCTGAACCACAACTAAAGTACATGAGTAAGGGAAGAAGACCAAAGCTAACTAAGTAATACACACAATTTGTAAATTCTGATACTGTTTTCTAACAGTAATGACCTAAATCTTTTCTTTTAAACTCTAATAAACCTAGATGACTCCATTCAAGTGTATCAAGATTCTTTAACACTAGGAACCTCCCACAGTGCTACAGTAAGGAGCAAAAAGGTAATGTCGACTTTAAGGGCCTCAACTTTCCTCAGGAAAGCAACTTACAATCAGAGAATAATTTAAGTCTGGGGAGAATGTGATTTGCCACTTTCCATAAGCATTATTTCAAAAGGGAGTTATTACTAAAGGGAGTATTCCAGATTACACCATCTAATTTTCCAATTACAAGTCTCATAATGGTTCTTTATTTCATTTCAGTAAGGGATGTCTAACTTTGAGATTTATATTTAGGGTCATGTTGCTATGACAACAAAAAGGGAAAACCATTTCTGAGATTTTAACTGATTTTACTGGTTTTACATACTATCCAGTTATTTTTCTGAATGAATTCTTATAACATTCCTCTCCTGGAAAACTATTTCATTTACAGAGTAAGTACTAAGTAAAAATATACATCTATGATCACATTATAAAGTAAAACCTGGCTGAAAATATGTAATGACACAGAATGAAAAGAATAAGAGAATTTGGAAAAAAAAAAAACAAATGTCCAAAAAGAGCAGTGATTATTATTACAAACTACACTGCCTAGTTTTCAGTAAAATCCAGTCAACATTAAATCCACTTAGTATCATATGCAAAATAAATATTAAAAAAATTTAAACACATATCCTATGACAATGATACTGTGAAAAATCGCTCCAGGGAGCCTCGGAAGCTGCTATGTGAGCCTGGCCAGGTTTCTGAAGGGTCCCCACAGTCTGCTAAACTCCAGCCACACAAACCAACACAGGTAATGCAACTTTCCTTTCTCAGTTCTGAAAACATGAAAGTGGTATTACAGGTGAAACTACTAACCCATACAGCACATCAGCCCCACCAGCTTTGCGTTCCAGTCTTGATCATTTTTCACGAGCTGCCCCATCATTCTGCGAGAAATCTGTCCAACAGTTCCCTAAACTTTTCGTACAAGCTCTGATGTGTCAGAGTCCTGTTAACTTTCTATGTAGAAAGGAAAACACTGACTAGACACTCCCACTTGCAGCTGAAAACTAGTCAACTCCCCCTTTTAAACAAACATTAGCAAAGCCAGCCTCCTGCACTATTCTGTACATAATATATACAACTATTAATTTTTAAAAAGCCAAATTACCTATTTTTTCTTTTAATTTTAAGCTGTTCCCATGAAGTCCCTTAAAAAGAGAGTTTTGATTTCCTAAGTTTTTTTGCACTGAGGCAAACCAATAGGATGTTACATTTCACTGCTGAACTAGCTCATCACATTCTCTGACACGCCAGGCAGAATTCCCCTGGAATAAAAAACAACAGCCAGCCTAACTTGTTTAGCTCATCCCTGAAATGCATGCTATGAAGGTGATTTCAGAAACTCAACTTTATATTCTGGACACGTTTCCTTGAGGGGGAATTCCAACAGCAAATATTTGTGTACATTTCACAAATATTTTCACTTTAATCACAATTCTTTAAGCTGGATGGTACCTCTTCATTTTAAAGATATAAAAACCAGGGCACCTGGGTAGCTCAGTTGGTTGAGCATCCAACTTTGGCTCAGGTCATGATCTCACAGTGTGAGTTCAAGTCCCACATTGGGCTCTTCACTGACAGTGCGGGGCCTGCTTGGGATTCTCTCCCTCTCTCTCTGCCCCTCCTCCACTTGTGCTGCCCCTCCTCCACTTGTGCTGTGTGTGTGTCTCTCTCTCTCAAAATAAATGTATAAACTTAAGTTTAATAATAAGGTTAGGTTAAATTTAATAAACTTAAGTTTATTTATTTTGAGAGACAGGGTCAGAGAGAGGGAGAGAGAGAATCCCAAGCTCTACACTCCCAGTGCAGAGCCCAACAAAGGGCTTGAACCCATGAAACCACAAAATCATGACCTGAGCTGAAACCAAGAGTCAGATGTTCAACCAACTGAGTCACTTCGGTGCCCCAATAAATAAACTTTAAAATATATATACACGTATATATTATATATTATATGTTATATATGTGTATATATATTATATACTATATGTTATATATATTATTTATTATGTGTTACATATATTATTACTTATATTACATATATTATTTTATATATAACATATATATATAAAACATGGTTTGGGGAGATTAAGAAATCAGCCTAAGAGGATCTTAAATGTGATCCAAAACCCACTTCTTTTCTATGTCATCAAACAACAGAACCCCTAATCTAATAATGCAGGGGAAAACAAGAGATCTCCCTCAAATCTATGAGACCTTTGCTTCTGAGCATGAATGAAAAAATGTCAAGAAGTGAGAACCCCTGGGGTGCTTGGCTGGTCCTAAGTTCAAGCTCCATGTCAGGTGCAGAGATTACTAAAATAAATAAATAAATAAAATTTTAAAAAGAAATGAGAAACTCTATTCTAAAGAGGTAACAGACCAAGCATCTTCGATACTCCTATTTGTCTGAAACATTAAACAAACAGACCTACCTGAACAGAAACTGTACAAACTGTAACTCAAAAAAAACAAACAATAACAAAAAGATCACTAGTTATTTTCGGCAATAGAGAGCTAGCAAATTTGCTCATGCTCAGAGAAAAGAAACTGCAATAGTTGCCAATATGCTTTGAAATATCCATATATAATCTTCAACTCTATTCTCAATATATCATAAATGAAAAAAATATCAATTTCTGCAGAGAAGTTTAAAGTATCGGCTTAGTAGGTATCCTTCACTTCATTTCTCTCCCTTTCTAATTGTCTGTTTTATCAGAGCCTCCGTCTCCCCTATAGAATAACCTGAGCCTACCCATTTCTCTGAAAGAGGATTATAATAGTGGCAACATGGGAACACTTACTATTTGCCAGGTATTAATTTCGGCAACATAAGTACAATACACGTATATACTGCATATTATCCTCACAACAATTCTTTGAGATAATGCCTATTTATAAAAGAAGAAACAGAAGCTTAGAGGTTAAACAACTTGCCCAGGATCATACAGCTACTAAGGCAGGGAACAGGAAGAGGGTGCAGTCTGCAAAAGCATATTCAGTACTATAATTTCACACTTGGAAAACAAAGTGCTAACTGTTTAGTAAGTTAACAACAAAAAGTAAAAAATGAGGCTTGGACAAATCCTCAGTGGTGAAGGTACACAAAAGATGTTCTACAGGTCAGTCAGTCTCAAGAGTACAGGAAGGCTAACCGCGATGCTTTACCAACAGGTCACATCAGAATTTAGGGCAAGGATGAGTTTTCCATTCATTAATAAGGTTCAGATGTGAATTTTAAAAGAAGATTGGGCAACACTTTGCAAAAGGCTCTATCTTTAAAAAAAGAAAGAAAAGATGAAATGCTGGAGTCGTGTGGAAAAAAGCTGGGGGAGGGGGGAATAAGGAGACGGATCTAGTCAGTTTCCCCACCACTGCCCAGAAATAGTTCTGCAGTATAATACAGTAAAAATAGCACGGCAAAAGCTCTAAGATTTCTATCATGATAGAAGGAAAACTGGCTGGAATAAATACTTGGAATCAGTGAAAAGACCAGCTCCTGAAACTCCTGACAGTGTCCAGTGGATGACCAGGGAGCTGCCTAAGAATGGAATGCATGTCGCCACCCCTCCCCCTACCCAGTCCCACCTCTGACCCTGTGAGCAGGCAGCCGCACCCAATCACCACCTGGGGGCTCTGCCCCTCATTCTCCTAACAATTCCCTTACTCACTGGATGTGACCCTCACCTACACAGCCCTAGCCAACATCACCTGTGACTGGAGGTTGTAAGAGGAAGGGAGTCCCTATTCCCACTTTAGTTGAAAAATCTCATCAAATATTCCCAGAGAAATATCATTATGGTTTATTTCTCTGAGTACACAGCTAAAACTAATCCAACTTTCCCCCACTGTGCTGTGCGCCCCAACTCTGTAGGACTACAGACCTACAGGAAGATACGTAACATCTCTCACCTTAGCCACAACACTGCCCCCGCCCCTGTTTTGTTAAAAGCAAGATTCTTATTAGGAAAATTTCACCAAAATCATGCCATTAAATTATTCATCTTAAAAAAAAAAAAAACAACTTACAAACAGTATAGGACTCCATAGGTGAAAGTATACCAATGTTATTTCCCAATAATTACTTAGCTTAGTCACTACTGCGAAGTCCCATATACTCCAAGCCTATACCTGATCTCCCAATTACAAGTACTGTTCTGCTTCTGTTGTAGTTACTTTCATATGACTGGGAATTTAAATTCCCAATGTTGATGGATTTCTCAGCTTTTGTTTTTACAACTATTATCTGTTAAGATCTAAATCTAAAGGAAATTGACATTATTTTCTGTTGCAGTCCCTCCTGATGACGGCATAATCGGTCTACTGCTTCTGTGCTAGATAGTAAGTATGATTAAAAACCATATTTAAAAAGGATTATTGGCATATCTAAATTACAATCTTTATAAAGAAGCTCTTTACATTTTCAAAAATCCTTAATCCTTCTGCCAAGAAAATGAACATAGCTTAAAAAGGAGATATTTCAAGATAAGCATGGAACTGACAACACATCTCAAACATACAGCTATGATAAATTCAGAATGCTATCTGGCAGTACAGGAAGGAATTATACAATATTAGAAATGAGAATGAAAACAAATTTTTATGATTTTATTTTTTTAAAGATTTCATTTTTTAATGTTTATTTATATTTGAAAGAGAGAGAAAGAGAGAGAGAAAGAGAGAGTGTGTGAGTGGGGGTGGAGTAGAGAGAGCCAGAGACAGAATCTGAAGCAGGCTCCAGGCTCTGAGCTGTCAGCAGAGAGCCCGATGTGGGGCTCAAACTCACGAGCCCTCAGATCAGGACCTGAGCCAAAGTCAGATGCTTAACTGACTGAGCCACCCAGACACCCCTAAAAAAGATTTTATTTTTAAGTAATGGGTGCTCGAACTTACAACCCCAAGATCAAGAATCACATGCTCTACCAACTGAACCAGCCAGGTGCCCTGACAATGAGAAAATTTTTTAATCAAATGAAACCATCAGAAGAAAATACAGAAAATTGTGTTTTAAAAATAATTGGGTAGGAAAAGTGTTTCAAAACAAGTTCCAAAACCCCTGGAATATAACGAACACATAAAGGCAGACAACGGGTACCTGGCTGGGTGGCTCAGTCAGTTAAGCTTCTGACTGCAGCTCAGGTCACAATCTTGCAGTGTGTGAGTTTAAGCCTCATGTCGAGCTCTGTGCTGACAGCTCAGAGCCCACAGCCTGCTTCAGATTTTGTGTTTCCCTCTCTCTGCCCCTCCTGCACTTGTGCTCTGTCTTCCTCTTTCAAAAGTAAATAAACATTAAAAAAATTGTTTAAAGACAAAAATTTTTTTAAAGGCAGACAAATTTGACAAAACACTGAAATAACAGTGACACTATAAATGATGCTTAAAAGAAAGCATGACTCAGAGAAAATGTATGCTACACATGTAATACACACCAATATCCAAAATATATGAATAACTTCTATTAATCAGTAGGAAAAAAGACAGTCCCTTTCCTATTACAAATGATTTGAACATCCAATTCAAAAGAGAAGGAACGTAAATGGCAAATAAGGACAGAGAGGGGCACTTGGCCAGCTCAGTCAGTGGAACATGCGACTCGCTCTCTGGGGTCATGCCCACGTTGGGTGTAGAGATTACTTAAAAAATTTAAAAACTTAAAAAAAAAAGACACGGGGAAATGGCCAACCACCCCTCCAATCAGGAAATGCATGTGAAGCAAATGATTTCCTATCAGCATAATTTATAATAACTAATGCAGAAAAACAGGTAGTCCCCAACAACACTGGTGAAAGTATGTACTGGCAAAAACTTTTTGATAGATATTTGTCAGTATACATTATAAATTAAAGTGAATGTAACTTCCTGAATTTCCAACAATTCCACTTGTAGGAAATTTAAATCAATATGTGCTTATACGTGATTAGCACACCAGAATGTTTACTGTAGCAAAATATTTGAAACTATTTAAATGTCAATCAATAGGAGGCTAGATGAATTATATGTTACCCATCCTACAGATTAATAATGGAAACCTTGCACATAATGACATAAAAAAAGATTCCAAAAATATATATATATATATATATATATAAGACGCCCATCAAGTTGGAAAGAGCAGTTTCATCAGAACAGAGTAGAAGCTGGAAGGACTGGGAATCGGTATGATATACTGCGTATTTCATTCTGCATATTTCTATACTGAGGGTTTGAATCTTTCACAAAGAAAATGCATCTGTGTATTACATGAAATAGTAACTGTGAGAAAAAAGGTGTTTCAAGTTCTTTTATTTATTTATGTATTCAATACTCTGGCAGGCTCTATAGAAGATACAGAAAAAAGACTAAGACACAGGCCAGACTACCCTACCCCCACTCAGATCTGAATAAAGAGCTAAACACATCAGGTATGGTTAGGGTCCTCTTAGGCTGCTGGCTGCAGAAGGAAAGGGAGAGCAAGGGAGAGCGGGGAAGGGAAAAAGGAAGGGTACCGAAGGAGAGAGGGGGGTAAGAGGTTGGGAGAAGAGGCGGAGGCTCAACTGGTGATGTCTGTTCCGAGGATGACTGTCCAGGATGGGATACAAAGTGATGACGCTGTACACAGTCTCTGCAAGGAGAATGGATAACTGAGAATATACTAAAAAATTACCAAGCTCAGAGGGCGTCCTTGTTTGAAGTTTAAAGGCCACAGAACAAAATATAGGAATCGTTCCACTCTCCTTTGCCAGGAATCCAGAAGCCGGACAAGGATAGAAAGTGCTAAGTAAGCTGAGGCACAGAGGATGTAGAACAACAGAGGCCGTCAATCTCTCCACACAAATGCTTTGGTGTATATCCCCTCTCCGGCTGCCACCACTCCCCACAATCAATGACCAGACCCCATACTATCCTGCCAGCGCAGTGGCTGTGGGCTGAGGAGCCACAGTATCAGTGGCCAGGAACAAAAAAGTACTGGGTTCTGCTCGGAAGGATTTACTGGTATCTGTTCTCATAAGTGGCCAAAAACTGGAATATAAAACACAGACAATTTGACTTTAACCTGATTTCTCCTACCTGAGCACACTAAAAACATGAACATAAAGAACCTTCTAATTATGGTCACACCACTAGAACATTTAAGAATTGTATATGTTCTAACTGCTGTCATTCTGAGCCACAGTTAAGGGTAGAAAGTTTTGTTTTGTTTTGTTTTGTAGGCTTCATTTCTAATGTGGGGCTTGAACTCAGGACCCTGAGATTGAGAGTCACATGTTCTACTGACTGAGCCAGCCAGGCTCCCCAAGCGTAGATAGTTTCTGCAATTCTTTATCTGTGTTACATGACTTAAGGAAATTAGAGTTCTTTTAGAGTTTTCAATATTTGCCTTTCTTTCAGATTCAAAGGTCTAGTTAATAACATATCCCAGGGGTGGCTGGTGGCACAGTTAAGCATCCGACTCTTGATTTCAGCTCAGGTCAAGATCTCATGGTCATGAGATCAAGCCCCACATGGGGCTCAGCACTGAACACAGAGCCTGGTTACGATTCTCTCCCCCTCTCTTTGTCCCTCCCTCCTTTATGAGTGCATGTTCTTTCTCTCAAAAAAAACAAACAAACAAACAAACAAACCAAATATATATATATATATATATCTCCCAAAGTGCATAGTTATTATATAAATTGACAAAACAAAGTAAATAAACATCATTTCCACATTATTTATATATGAGAAAAATCCACCAAGATTATGAATACCTGAGATGATGCAGGGTTTTAAAGTCCTTAGTTTTGAAAACTTTTACAATTATAACTACCATATGGAAGGAAAACAGAATCAATCACTCACTTTAAAATTCAAATTAATCCAAGATAGCCTCAAAAATTATCAAAGACCTCCAATACCTCAGAGAAAAATATAAACAAATGATAATGAATGCATATAGTGTCTCAAATTTCTTTCAGATTGTATGACTTGTTGATTTCTGAAAGAATATTTCTTCTTTCCTTTATGTTTCTTTCTGTCCCAACCAATACCTTATTTAGATAATATATGCCTATGTAAATTTGTTTTTAATGTTTATTTAGAGAGGGGGAAGGAGTGCAGGGGAGGGGAAGAGAGAGAAGGAGAGAGGGAATCCCAAGCAGGCTCCGTGCAGTCAGGGAAGAACCCAATGCAGGATTCGAACTCACAAACTGGGAGATCATGATCTGAGCTGGAATCAACAGTAGGATGCTTAACTGACTAAGCCATCCAGGCACTCCCATTTTTTTAAAAATGTCTGTCTGTCTTTTGTTTGTTTATGTTGAAAGAGAGAGAAAGAGAGCCTATGTAAGTTCATTAATTAATTAGGTGCCTCTAGACTTTAAGACATAGCTCCATTTGGTTGGCTATGAAGACAAGGATAAAAGAGCTACACAAACATGAGTCCAAATCCTGTCATCAACACTGGCTAATAATTTCAGATTGGGAAAATGATGTAACTTCTGTTAAATCAAGTTTTGTCATCTTGAAAATCGAGTGACTGTCCTCAGGTACCTTATAGATACCAAGTACATAGTATTAATACACGCACTAAGTAAGATGAGAATAGTATAAATATGATACGGTAGACCTCAACAAATACTGCTGGCTTCCAAGTCATTTTAATTCAATTAGTAAGTATGTACTAAGCACCTACAACAAATGTCAAGTGTCAAATTCATGCCCAAGTTACTATGCAATGCGCTATGGAATTTCACGTCATCTCACAAATACTACTGTATTTATGTTTCATGACCTTCATTTTAGTCATTAAAAATAAGTATCAAAGAATTTAATCTACTCCAAGGTTTCTCTAAGCAAGGAAGCAGCAGAGCTGGGATTTGACCCAGAATTTCAAATGCCCTTTCTACTTTTTCCTACTAGGAATAAGACACAGGGTGACTCAAACCCATATACTTTCTAGAATCAAGGGACTTAAGATAAATAGGTGCTTTAATTTCCTATCATATCAATTCCAGAAAAAGAAAAAACAAAATGAAACGTCTTCAGCTACTGAAGAAACTATCCCTTCAGTAAATAAAATGCATAAAATTTCTCTATATGGCAAACTAGAAAGAGAGAAATCCTTAATTCTTCTCAAGGTGACAGAGTAAATCAATGCAAGGGACAAAAATAACTTGGGAGTTCCTGTGTCTCTCTGGGAATAGATGGCGGGTTATTGCACAATAGGACATTTTTATTCTGTTTACCTAGAATATAATCAGTCTTTCTTGATAAGTATTGGCTGATATCATGAAAATGTCACAGTAGCCCAAGGAACAAAACCAAATATAACTTAATACGTGGTCTAATATTCACGTAACAAATTTCCTTCTTCATGAAAGAGAGTGACCTAAAATTCCTTTTTTTTTTTAAACAGAGGATAGTTGACATCTAAAAGTCTTATTAACTTACTTTATACAGTTGTGATCTCTTTTAATTTGACCATGGATTTGAGTATTTTTTCAGGTTGTGAGGCTACATTTCTCAAGTCAAAGGAAACTAGAGAGTGATTCACAGGCACAATACTATTCACTCCTTTAATACAAGGCCAGCCACTGGGTGAGTCATCGGCGGGGATAAAGGGTGGGGAACACCCAAGACAACTACTCTGAACCACTGGAAAAAAGTGTCAGCCCAGGCGTGTTTTACAATGAAATTACCTCCCACCCAAAGTTTTGTGTTTAAATGTAGTTTCCAGCTTGTGGGGCATCTGCTTCAGTTACAGCATCACCACACATGCCCCAGTGGGCTTCAGAAGCCATGCAGCCGGTGACCTAAATTCATCCCAGAAGGGCTGTGGCAGCACCACCACCACGCACCCCCCTCCCCGCAGCCACACCCATGAGCGCAGATGAGCAAAAGAAAAGAAGCACATAGTAAGAAGCTTCTGGAGTGCCAGGAGACTTCTCCCTGAGGCTTAATTCCTCTTGGGTGGGGGAAAGATCTTCAAACTTGTTTTAGCCAGAGATGCACTCTGCCAGCCAAAGCTTACCCAGAACACAACAGGTAAAAAGGAATGAGATGAAATAGCTCTGACTGAAGTGACAGGAGAAAAGAGCTTCTCCTTAAATTACCCCCTAGAGAACAGCACTTTCTACTCCGCAGCTTTCTATAGGACTCTTGTCTTGCCCACCTGCTTTTTTTCCTTGAACATAAAATTCTGAAGTAGATATTCTTCTCATTTTCTACTTTATTTTCTACTATAAGAACAGTGATCTCAAACTTTCTAATTCCATGACTCTCCTACCTATCTTCATAAGAAAGTAACATGTCACACTCTAGTCCCCTAAAAAGAAAAGAAAAAAGAAAATATATGTAAGAAAAGAATAGTTAATGCAGTTTTTTTTGTTTCCACATGTATTAATGAGTTCATAAATGATGTAACGAAAATCAGGGCTAGCAGAGCAAAGGAGAAGCTGAGTAAGGATGTGCCAATAGTAACAGATGCATGTAAGGAAGTTTTGCTAATAGCTAATTCTGTGTGGTAAAATAGGTACCCTGAAGTAGTGCTGATGGGAAATTCTAGTGGCAATTGGGCAAATCTGATAAAGAAGCTTTTAAAATGTTGATAATGTTCATGTGTTCTGACATAGTAAATATGACGCTTGACATTTCTAGAACACTTTACTGTATGCCAGACCCTGTCCTAAACATTTTGTATCTTCACAGTGGAGGTCTATTATTATTCTTAAATTACAGATGAGGCAATGAGAAGTAATCTGTTCAAGGTCAGAGAATTGATAAATGGAGATTCTGGTACTCAAACCAAGGCAGTCAGCCCCACAATCCATACCCATAACTTCTGATGCTATACTGCCTCTGGGATACAGTCTAGAGGATCCAAAATTGAGAACACCACTTATATAAGAAAATATTCATTTCAACATTAAGTACAATTTTTGTCTGATAATACTCAGTATTTATAAAGGTATTATTATTACCTATTAATAGAAAAACTGAAAAATAATCTAAATATCCAAGGATAGAAAAATGATCAAGTCATTTATGGTATAGCCACAAAATGATTATGCATTCATTAAATAAATACTGAAGAGTTTCAGTGACATGAAAATGCCTATTTACAACATCAATATTTTCTTCCAATTTTCTTCAAGACACAATTGAAAGGGAAGGTTGCACAGCAGGTGTTCTTGTGAGATTTTTGTTTTGAGAACTCTTCAATTTTTATAATTTTTTAAATGTCTCATACCTTCCTCACTGCTACTGGTGTCATTCTGAATATGTGTAGCTAACTCTCAACTACCAGACTCAGGCAGCCATTTAAAATACAGAGGAATTTTTCCCAGGAGACCAGCTACCAGGTTCCCTCAGAGAACAGGGCACCACCATGTGGTCCATAAGCTAAAAACCAACTGGGCATTCAGCAACCTCTGCCTGGTTACTTAAATGGAATTTGTAAACTAAAATTTATTTCAACAATAAAGTAATTTCAAGGCCCCTAAGGCCAGAGGTATGACTCAGGGATCTGCTCCAGCCCAAACTTATTCCAAAAGAAAAAGTGGAGGGAGGGCGTAGAGAAACTGTTAGTTTAAACCTCAGACACCAACTGACACCTAGTGACTAAAAGACTCAAAGATTAAAAAATACACAAATTCAGTCTTCTTTCTTTTTAATATATAAATCTCTATAACTAAATAGGTAATGGCTTGAATTGCATCTCCTACAAAGCTTATATTTACATGCCCCTAACATCTCACTAGAGCCCCTACCATTTCCAAACCCACTCTCTTTTTTTTCTTAATGGGCCACGCTTTTTTCAGAAGGTAGCATTCCATTAATTCAACAAGCATCTCTTGAGACCAACTAAGTGCCAGGCGAGTGCTACGCACAGGCAATACAAAATGGAATGAGTCATACAAATCGCCTCGCTCCAGTGGGAAAGAGATTGGGAAGCCAAACTTCAAAACCACCTGACAAGTTACAACAGAACTGTGGAAATGAGTTTAGTCAACTTTTTCATTTCTTTTAAATAATTTTTTGTTTATTGACTTATTTTGAGGGGGGAGGGGCAGAGAGAGAGAGGGGGAGAGAGAGAATCTCAAGCAGGTTCCACACTGTCCGCGCAGAGCCAGATGTGGGGCTTGAACTCATGAAACATGAGATCATGACCTGAGCTACAATCAAGAGTCGCACACTTACCCGAATGAGCCACCCAGGCACCCCTTAGCCAATTTTTTTAAATTGAGGTTTAACTAATAAAATCAAACAAGTAAATATTAAGTGTTCAGTTCAAAGAGTTTTGACAATTGTTTGCATCCTATACCCAGCACCCAAAACAAGATCTAGAACATTTCCATCCCCCTTGTGGTGTTTTGCAGTCACCGTCATATTCCCTCACCCAAGCAATCTGCTTTCTGTCACTTATAGATTAGTTTTGCTTTTTCAAAACTGTCATATAAACAGATTGTATCTGAGTCTAGCTTCTTTCACTCAGCATAATATTTTTTTACATTTCTCCATGTTGTGGTGATTTGCTCTTGCGATCACGGGGAGGGATTTCGTTAAATGGATGTTTATTCATTCACCCGCTGATGGATGCTGGGGACTTTCCAATATGATAGCAATTTATGCTACTACAAAAAGTGCTGAGTTTAATCCATTGTGTTTCATCCCTTTGATTAATATTTCTGTGTTATTAATGTAGGGGGCAGAGAAGGTGGAGAGTATAAGGAAAAAATGAATAGGGTATGCAAAGAAAATACATAAGGGAGAGAAGACAAATTTGTAGGAGAATTAAGGTGAATTGGCATGGATAAAGTATGTGATGCGTCCGGAAGAATCATGGATGGTTAGACCAGAAGAAAAGGTCTGTAAAAATATGCCACGCTAAGGAATGGGTAACTCCATCAGCAAGGCAACAGAGAACAGTAAACAGAATTTTCAAATGGCTACATTGAAGAGTCTTTTCCTTTCAGCCTTACTGAGGCAGTATAGAACGCACCAACTTTGAAGGCAGAAAGACCTGGCCTCAAATCCCCACTCTGCTACTAACTCTGTGGGCAGAAGCAAGGTAATAAAACTCCCTAAGATTTGTTTTACAGATAAAGAAATGGAGAAAATACCACGCGTTTCAAAGACTTGTAGAGATGCTGGGAAAAAGAATAATGAATGTTACGCAGCTAAGAGAAGACATAAAATGGTAGCTCCTCGTAATGCTGTCTGATGGATTTAAGTGCACGCATCTCAAACATTTACAGGAATCTACGTGACAGCAACATCAACAGCAGAAGCATCCTTGATGGCTTCTGCTAATCTCACACTATTTCAGTGACTGCAGATTTATCAGTGAGATCTCTGGTAACCCATTTTCGAATGAAGTTAACCAATTTTCTCAGGAGAAGATTTTTAAGGAAGATGTAAAAGAATGAGCACAAGCTAACAAAATGAGGTTTGGAAGCAGCAATGGAAAATGTATCACAGCTACACGTTCAACTAGACACTAGTTCATAGGTTACTGCTACCCTAAAGAAACAAGTCTGATTGTCCAGTTACAGTAATGATCCTACAGTAGAGCCAGTTAAATGCTCCCTAGCTTTGCCCTGGGGCAAAAAAGATAGTAATGCTTCTTAAAACAGAACTTCCTGTTGAGGCACCTGGGAGGCTCAGTCAGGTAAGTATCCAACTCTTAGTTTCAGCTCAGGTCATGATCTCATGGTTTGTGAGGTCAGGCTCCACGCTGACAGTGCAGAGCCTGTTTGGGATTCTCTCTCTCTCTCTCTCTCTCTCTCTCTCTGCCTCACCTGCTCACATGCACTCCCCCCCATTCAAGAATAAATAAATTAAAAAAACAGACCTTTCTGTTTACAAAAACCATTTCAGAAATCCACTTAATACTACTGATTTTACAAAAGAAATTAAGACTATTTCAGCAAAAGGGATGAGAAAGAAACTGAAATATTATACAGTGATACATGCCACCCCAAATGACCTCTGGTGGAAGCATAACAACTTTGATGAACTGAAACTCTTTAAAGGAAATTAATCCAGCAGAGGAAATAGCTAACTTTTTTTTTTTGTGCAGATAATGACCTTTTAAAAAGTATAAATGAAATACACTGACACTCATACTAAAGGTAAATTTTTATTTGACTTTGCACAATTTTTTTAAATTCTGTTTCTGCAGATGGGGTCTGAACCACTCATTCTTTTTAGAGTCTGTGCTCTTCACTAAGAGATCCAGACTTAATTTACTTTAGCATGTCGTCTGCCGCAGGGCCTGGAGCAGAAATGTGCTCAGCGGATTCTCACTACAGACCATCTCCTCTATCACCGGTTTCTCTCTCCTGGCAGCCTCATGAATACTTATTAGCTAACTATATGTGACATCTAAGATGGCTTAATTATAGCAACTGAAGATAGAGATAGCCCTTGAGAAGACCAAAGAGCTATGTAAATATGACCACCAAACTCAAAATGTTACATATATTAGCTATGGATTCAAACAAACTAACTGAGCCGTGAATATTTTGGTGTGATACAAGAAATGACCTCATAGTTCCAAGATAAATTTCTAAGACCTAATATATACACATACATATATAGTTTTGTTTAATTTTATCGGGGAAGAGACAGAGAGAGTACTCACGTGTGGAGGAGAGGGGCAGCGGGAGAGAAAGAATCTTAAGCAGGCTCCATGCTGAGCAACACAGCACTCGATCCCACGACCTCAGGATCATGAACTGAGCTGAGAGTTGGGACACTCAACCAACTAAGCCACCCAGGTGCCCTTCAAAGACCTAAAAATATTTTCTAACAAACTACACATAGATAAAGTATTTAAATTAAAACACGTGTTCTTTATTTCATAAGTCCTGGATAATTTCAGCTAATTATAAGTTATTTAGAAGTTAGGTACTTTGCAGAATCAGAAATGGATCAGACAGGAAATTGGATTATCTTTTCTATTTCACTGGCTTATAGCAATATAATTGGATTATCTTTTCTATTTCACTGGCTTATAGCAATGCCACCTAATGCCCCCTTTTTTTTTTTTTCCCCAGCCTCAAAGTGTGTCCCAGAGCTATAGAAAATACCCAGAAGAGCAGGTTCTGTAAGCACAGAGGACTGCTGAGAGGGGCACACGATACAGGGATATTATGAGATATGACAGAAGTATATAAAATATAGCTTCTACCATCAAAGAAAACTAACAGAGGAAATAAAGCAAAAAAACAGATATCTGACACAAAATGGTAAGCTTCTCGACCCCATGTAGCACGGGAACTGAGAGCACAGGACCAGTGTGATCGTGAGCACTCATGACAGACTTGCAGACATGTAGGAAGAGCCATCCACACTCAGGAGAAGGAACGAGAGCAAAAGGAGACAGAAGGGGATGGGCCTAACGTGAGATGAGGAAACCAGTATCTGTGAGATGAGGAAACTGGTATCTGAAAAATCACACGCACTCCAGAGTCTGCCGAGGGTTTTCACGTGATCATCCCACTTTATATTCACACACATTTTGTGAAGAAGATACTTATTCACATTTAAAGATGAAAAAACTAAGGTACTAACAGATCAGAGTGATTTAAACATCACCTAAGTGGTAAGTAGGACTTGAACACAGGTCTTTGGATTACAAAGTCCCATAGTCCTGCTAAACATCAGCAGCAAAGAGACGGATTTCAGTGATGTCAAATTTAAGAAGACTAGAATTTTCACACAACTTAAAAGCCAAGCCAGTGTAGTAAGATAACATTTTGAAAATTACTTATATACCTTCTTTTGCCTTTTGGCATAAAGTGTTCATCAGCCTTAAAAAAAAAAAAAAAAAAGGTTACAGAAGGGCTCCTGAGTGGTTCAGTCAGTTAAGCACCCAGCTCTTGGTTTCCGCTGAGGTCATGGTCTCAGGGTTCATAGGATCAAGATCTGTGTGGGGCACTACAGCACAGAGCCTGCTTGGGATTCTCTCTCTCCTTCTCTCTCTCGCCTTCCCCTCACCCCCAAAATAAATAACCCTTAAAACAAAAATTACAGAAATGCTACAAAAAGATGAATAACCACTTCTGACTTACAAAAATAGGATCATCCAGCGACACTGTGTAACTTTGCTAGCCATGCTCTCTGTTTATCTAGACAGAGTCTGACAAACTGCTTTGTTCTTCCCCCTATCCCTACCTCCTTTTAATCAGGGACCTCATGTGGCTCACAGAATTCCCCTCCCGCGTAGAAAAGATACCCCCTTCTGGCTGAAACGGCAGAGCCACCTGACTAGTTGAAAGGAACATTTGGTACAGGGATATGTGGGATATGAAATAGGTATACTGTGGGAGAGAAGATAAAGAGGCTAGACCAATTCCTACTGCCGAGACTTAGGCTCTAAGAAAAAGAAGTTCATTCACAGTAACAAGTGATGTGGAATGCAGAGGAGGCTCTTGGCCCCGCTCTGTATTCGGTACCCTGTGAAGGGGGGCCACTTTTGGTTCTACTTAGAATAGACCAGACACAGAAGTACCTGTGAATCTGGCTGGGCACTGGCCAGAGGGGTCATCCCTGGCACGAAGAAGAGACTCTGTAGCAAGGACTGGAGGTGAATCAGGTGAATCAGGAACAACTGAAGATCCCAGACAGACTTTAGACAGTTTGTAGCACCAGCAGAACTAAGGTGACATCAAGTAAATGATGGGCATGGACTAAGCCACAAGAATGGGCTCCAAGTTCACGGTTTGTTGAGTTGGGAACTGGTGGTGCCAGGCATCAGGCAGGAAAGAGGCATCGCCCAGGAGGCAGAGGTAACAAAAAGTAAGATAAAGACACTGGTAAGTGCAGGTATTTTATGGGGAAACCCTTGTTTCCCCATAAAGGGGTTACAGAAGCCACATCTCTACTTCTAGGTGCCCAGATATAAAGAGAAGGAGGGAGGCTACTCCCTAGAATAAGCATTTTTACCCAGTAGAGTCAGAACAATAGAGATTGTTCAGATGACCACATGGGACTAAGCTTTACAACAGATTCAACTCTAGTAATGTTCTCGACTAATCAGAAACAGTAGAAGTCATGAAGACAGCCAGAGACGCTACTAAAATTAAAGAAAATTTTTTCTTGACATTTCAAAGTTTAATCATGAATTAAATCTTTCAACTCTACCGCAACAGGGCAGACAATTTGCTTTACACAGAGCACAACAAAGAGTCATGCTATTTTCCCAGGAGAGTATTAAGACAAAAGTTTTATAAGCAACTGTATGTGGTATGGGGATGAATCACTGGCTCGAAGCTAGTTCGGTCTTGCACAAGAAATGACTAAATTAATTCAGACTATTTCAATTTAAAACAAGGGAAAAAAATCCCTGGGGAGGTGGCGGTGGGGAACCACACCTTGAGAAAAATGGAACCTCAAACACTGCAACTTTGAACTACTGAGAAACAGTGACTGACAGCCCCCACTATGTCTATACTAGAAATGGGATTGTTCTTTTTCAGGAAAGGCTTTGAGAATTTAAGCTAAAACAGTGACAGTCTGTACACAGCTGTGTGCAGTCTGCTAGTAAACATCAGATGTCCCTACAAACCCAAGTGTTTATAACAATAAGGAAGGAATGGCTAAAAGGCATATGTGAACACAGATGTAAATCAAAACATTCTGAAGCGTACTGTGTATTTTCTAACCATTTTCTGTCTATGCTGCATCATATAATGCGGCCCAAGTTCTGGCAAACTAAATGGTTCTTTTCAAAATAACAGTGTGTAGCAAAGACTGTTGACGACTCTCGCCACAATCCCTACTAAGAGAAAGCCTGATTTCAATGGGGTCACATGGCTGTCTAGAATAAAACCTATACTTCCCAGCTTTACTTTCAGCAAGAGCGGCCAAATGAAAAAACTCTGGTCAGTGAAATAAAAGCAGAAGTATCATATGGCAACTCGTATGGCATCCCCTGGGGCCTGGTGAACTCCTTCTGCCTTCTTCCCTCTTTCCTCCTGTCTACAGGCCGAGAAGCCAAACTGATGGGAGAAGTCCACGCAGTCATCTGGGGCCATGAGGCTGTTTTGGGAACAAGGTAAAAGGACTCTAAGTCCTTGATGATGGTGGTATTCATGAGCATTTGTATTAACGAGCATTGATGAGACAGAGCTTAGCCAGCCCTGGACTAACACCTGCTGTACTTCCTTTACATGAGAGAGAAGTAAACTTCATTCCAAGTCAGGGTTGTTTCAATTTGCAAAATAGGGTTATTACTAAACAATATAATCCTAACCAAATACAGTGTTTTTCAGCAAACCTGCTACTGAGTTCTTTAAAGTGTCTAATTTCTGAGAAGAGAAATAGATAGCATGTATAAAGTACAAAGTGAAGAATTAGTATGATCATGTATACCATGTATCCTCCTCTCTGAAACAAACAGATACCCTAATTTTTAGCTACATGCATGGTCACCAGTCTTCCTTGAGTTAGCTATGGCCATGTCCTGGCTAACTTCTGGTCAAAGAATGTGAGAAGTGACTGTGCTGTGTCAGGGGTACCCTTAAAGAGAAAGGCAGTGACTTTTTCTGTACGTCCTCAGTCCAGATGGCTGGAATACAGATTCGGTGGCCAAGCATCTAAGAACCATGTGAGGGTAACAATCTAGGATGGCAAAGCAAAATGACAGAAGGAACCTTGTTCCAGTTACTACTGCTGGGTAACAAACCACTCCAAAGCTTAACTACGCAGAACAATCATTTCATTATGCTCAGGAATCCTATAGGTCAGAAATGCAACCCAGTACGAGGGGACATCTTGTCTCTGTTCCACAATGTCTGAGCCTCAGCTGGTAAGACTCAGCAGACAGAATGGCTGGCTGTTGGGGGCTAGAATCATTTGGCAGCATCTTCACGTCTGTAGAGGACCTGATTGGGGGCAGTCAGCCAGATCGCTCACGGGCAGCCTCCACACTGGTCTCACAGGAGTGACCTCAGGGTAGTCAAACTGCTTTTGTAGTAACTCAGGGCTCTGAAAGCAAGTGTCCCAGAGGACAAGCCAGAAGCTGTATCACCTCTCCTGACCTAACTTCAGGAAGTCATGCAGCATCACTAAGCCCACATTCTACCGGTTCTAAGTGAGTCAAGTGTCCAACCAGATTTGAGAGGAGAAGACAAAGAGACTCCACAACCTTTCAATGGGAAAAGCAGCTAAGAAACTAAACACACATTTCACCACCATCACAGTCTGTGAGCATCATACTAGCCCTGGCCAAACTCATGGGCCTGAGCTGCTGACCAGCCTGGACTTCCCCACTAACGTAGAATTGAAAGGGATCATTTTTTGAGCCACTGTTAATCGTGGGTCTCTGCAGCAAATTAAAAAAAAACCCACTAAGCACCCCAATATTTAGAAATAGATCATCAAACACAAGTAGCAATAACGTCTATCTCAAAAAACTAATTTTGCAACTAAGGGAATGACCTTGTAGTTACAATTCATTTTCTGTTATCAGCTGTTGGCGTATCTTCTTCAGTCAATATTATTAATGAAAATAGAAACCCCTAATACACTACAATCCAGTCATTAGCATGCTGCCAACTTCCTTTCCTGGTTTGGTGCATTATGGGGTTTCTGAGCCCAGACAATAAAGATGCTGACATAGCCAAGAAACTGCAGCCTGAAAAACAATGAGTTCCAGATGCATGCACTGTGCAAATGTGACTAAACTGGCCCCAGAGCTTTTCCAATCACAGCTACTCCCCCAAAGACCCTACTCTAGGCCAAGTAAAGCATTCATTCCACCTGCCTTTCTTGTCATGCATTTATAACTAAGCAAAGAGAATCTAACAGTTTTACAGGATCATTTCATATTCTAATAGTCTAACATACACTAGATATATCATCCTTTTATTTTTTTTTAATTAACAAAAAATAGAATTTCCACATCTTCGAATCCACTCAAAACAAAGCATATAAAAGGATCACTGGTTCCTTCATTCCTCCCCCACTGCATGACCTGAGGGAAGCTACTTACTCTCCCCGAGGCCTAGTCACATAGGTCTATAACATGGAACCAACTGCCAAAAAATGCCACAAGGATTAAATACAGGACCCAGCATAAGGCAGATATTCAGTGTCTGTTAGATCCACTTTGGTTCAAGGACCACTAACTCACTAAATGGCCATGCATACCACCTAAGGTCTCCCCAGCTTCCTTTCGAGATCACAAAATATTCTGACTTGCAAAAGGTTGTATGAGACTGTGCCAGGGTTCCAGTAACAGAGCGTCCAGGCAACATGCGCTGAGACAGAAAAACCACAGGTTTCCTTTGACAGAACGGCACTATGACCAGACCATTTCATGCGCTGGTGTTGCTGGAGGAGACAGACTACATCCCCAAGAGAAAGCTGACAGATCTGTATTCTCTATACTGTCTTTGTCAACCACAGGCAGGACCAACAGAATGCTGTTTCATCTGCAGACGGCATGGTCCCCGATGGGTCCATGCCAGTGCTCTCTCCTGGAGACGCTGGAGACAGCACGGCGGTCAGGCAATGCGAACGGTGTTTTTTCCAACAGGGCTTGGGGTTCATCTTTCTCACAGGTTTTCACCTATATTTAGCAAGTGATATTAAGAGCAGTGTTTGAGGTTTATGAAACATAAGTCTATTCCCTATTTAAAGGAGACCTCACCTGCAAGATGGATCTCTAAATATTTAGCTTCCTAGGAAAGGTCTGAACATCACTTTTTTAAAGAAGCTTTTGTTACATAAAAATTACTAAAAAGTATTGAGAAGAGAATAATACACTGCCATAGATCCATCGCAGAATTTAAACGATTACCAACTCACAGACAGCCTTGGTCCATCTTTATCCATCTGTATATCTATAACCACTCCTTCCCGCTATGAATTATTTTGAAGTAACTCTCAGACAGCAAGCATATCATGTCACCCATGAATATTTCTGCGTGTGCCTCCAAACAGTAAAATCTTCCTTAATATCATGAAATAAGAGTTCAACTTTCCCTAAGGATCTTTTAATTTCTTTTCACAGTTTTTTGTTGGATATAGGATCTCAATGACTTGAATACATTGCAGCTGACTGATATGTCTCCTTACTCTCAATCTATAGGTTCCCTCCTACTCCCTCTATTTCCTTACAATTTACTTGTTGAAGTGGGCAGATCATTTGCCCTATAGTTACCCAGTTGGAATTTTGGTGATTGCATCCTCAATTTACCAGTTAGCACATTCCTAATGTTTGCTATGAACTGGAAGTTAGATCTAACTCCTTGATAAGAGTCAAGTATATAAAATCTGGCTGTCTCTTTTTTTAGCAGCCATGAAGGATCATTGCCTTGAAGGCATTAGGCATAAAATAGAAGCATTCCAACTCTGTCGTTCATTTTTCTTTTTTTTTAATGTTTATTTACTTTTGACAGAGAGACAGAGTATGAGCAGGGGAGGGGCAGAGAAAGAAGGAGACAGAGTATGAAGCAGGCTCCAGGCCCTGAGCTGTCAGCACAGAGCCCGATGTGGGGCTTGAACTCAAAAACCACGAGATCATGACACCCAACCGACTGAGCCATCCAGGCGCCCCCATTTTTGATTTTAAGGCTAAACTATTTCAAGACACTTGTTGGGATGAGCATTGGGTGTTATACATAAGGGATGAATCACTGGAAGCTACTCCTGAAATCATTATTGCACTACATGCTAACTTGGATGTAATTTTTTTAAATTTTTTAAATAAAATAAATTAAATAAACTTAAACTTGATACATAGGGAAAAAATAAAAATAAAAGCTAAACTATTTCTGTAAAGAGAATTTTTTTTCTATTAAATATTTGTTTACTCTCAGGTATAGGTACAAGTTCATACACATAAATGCTTGATACTTTCGCTTTATTTCAAGTTTCCAAATTGGTTCCAAGTTGGTTCCTAAAACTTTCCAGGATAAGGTGGCTGCTAGACAAAAAAGGGGGGAGATTAAGAAGGGAAGCTTTGTATTTCTAAATTTCTAGATTTTGATAAGCCATGTTTTGAAACAAAGAGAACATAGGAAAAGCTTAACAGGGAGGAGGATGCTCTATTCTGCCCATGACAAGTAAAACAGTTGGCTATTCTAGTCTAAATTCACCTTATATTTTAGCTTTTCAGTTCTCGTATAAATTCTTTGCTTTATAGTTAGTAAATCTCTCCGGTAGACCAGATGCTAATTGCTAGAGAAAAACCTGACAAAACTTGGGGAAAAAAAACTACAAGATTTTTTGCCTTTTTGAAAATAATATGTTGGCTTTTCCTTTTCCCTATATGTGATAGGTTAAAAAAAAAATACTCTGCAGGAAGGGTAGAATCATGTTTAAAAAAATATTATTATTATTATGTATATATAAATGGAAAACTTAAAAATGTGAATACATAGTTTCACACGATTTATGACAAAACATGGGAAGAATATACAATAAACTGTTAATACTAGTTACCGTGGGAAGGGTGCCTGGGTGGCTTAGTCGGTTAAGCCTCTGACTTGATTTCAGCTCAGGTCATGATCTCACAGTTTGTGAGCTTGAGCCCTGAGTCATGCTCTGTACTGAGAGCACAGACCTACTTGGGATTCTCTCCTTCTCCCTCTCTTTCTCTCTATCCCTCCCCCTCTTTCTCTCTCAACTAGTAAACATTTAGAAACAAAATACTAGTTACTGTGGGAAAGGCAGAGTGGGGAGAAAGGAAAACAACTTTGTATTGGTCAGCTTGTTACAACAAATTTGCTTTCCTAACTTGGAAGCTGACGATAGATAGCTACAATATATGGGTTAAACAATTTTCAGAGTCCAAGAATGACAGGAGGTTTGTTTACTCCTAGATAGCAAAAGACAGTCCATAATATGAAAACGCAGCAATAAAGAGACAAAGTAGGATTATAGTGCCTTCTGAGCTGAGAACTGCTGATGGACTGATTCCTGAAAAGCGACAAAAGACTACAAAATCACTCCATAAGCCAACAGTGACGCAAGACAGGATAACTGATAAGCTAGTTAAGCTTTTATTTTGCACAAGAGAAGGAAGAACTGACTCTCTTTTTAAGAAGGGACCCTATATATCAAAAAGGTGTGTACCATAGTTTTGATATTTTTGTGTTTGCTTTCTTAAATAACATGACAATGTTTTAAATCACTAAATTGTTTGGTATTCAAGTAAGATTTTTCTTTTTTAATTTTTAAGAAATAAAGCACTTCAGGGGCACATGGGTGGCTCAGCCAGTTGAGCATCCTCTGACTCTTGATTTTGGCTCAGGTCAGGATCTCAGTTTGTGGGATTGAGCTCCATGTCGGGCTCTATGCTGGCAGTGTGGAGACTGCTTGGGATTCTCTCTCTCCCTCCCTCTCTGTCCCTGCCCTGTTTCCACACACACACCTTCACACGCATACTCTCTCCCTCTCCCTCCCACTCAAAATAAAAATAAAATAAACATTAAAGAAAGAAAGGAAGCAAGCAAGCAAGCAAGCAAGCAAGCACTTCATGGCTATTGGCTCAGCCAGAAAGCCCATCACTGGCTTTGAATCTCTGAAGTAGAGAAGATTAAGAAAAGATGACAAAAAGGAAGTCAGAAGCCACACTGCAAGGGAGGTCATACTAGCTAGCCTCCAGCTGTCTTCCTGGCTCAGTATCCAGAAGGAGTTGGAAAATGGCTACAGATTATGGCCTTGAATATTGCTTTCAGTTGTGATATAACAGATTCAAAAGGAACCTTACTTTAACAGAAAAAAAATCAAGTGAACAGTGATTCTGAAATTTTAAACATAAAAATTTTCAATGAAAAGGCACCACATAAACACCACATAAAATCCGGCAAATAGAGCCACAAAAAATAGAATTCAAATATAAATTAATCCAAAATCTATCTACCAGCTAAATAAATGCCAGTATAATACGAACTACAACTACTTCTTTAAGGAAAAAAAAATCAATTACAATGATTTCAAGACGATGAATGAAATCACAAGATGGTTCTCCTACATACAGGGAGCATCACATCCAATGCTGTCCATAAACCAGGCCTTCCTGGACCCCTGGTCTTCCCATCACATCAACAATTTTTCACTGAAGGACCAACTCTTATAGCAGCCATGGTGATAACAGTTAGGTCCTGAGAACCAATCTGTCCTTTTCCATAGAAAACAAAAGTAGAAGAAATAAAGACAGAAGCTAGTTACATGAGATCCCATATTATAGGATTCCCATTTATTTGAAATGACTAGAACTGGCAAATTCCTAAGGACAGAAAGTATATTCACGGTTGCCTCAGGATTAGAGCAGATGGAGAAAACAGGGAGTGACTGATAAAGGATATGGGGTTTCTTTTCAAGGTGATAAAAAATATTCTAACTTGATTATGGTAATGGTTGCACAATTCTGTGAAGATTCTAAAAACCACTTTAACCGGATGAATTGCAGGATATGTGAATTTATATCTCGATAAAGCAATTACAAAAAACAAAACAAAACAAAAAAGAACTAGAGGGTAGTTGTCTATAAACATGTTCCTTACAGAAATTAAGACAGAATAATCATGGTTAAAATGAAATTTTTGACTATAGAAGGATGACACTTCCGAACAAGACCGCACAAAGGGGATGTATTGATGAGTTCAGTACATATAGGACGGCCAACTTTGTCCTAATTTCTTATACAGAAAAAGTGACAGGCTCTTGTTTTTAAAACACAAGGATAGAAACATTCCCTAAATTCAAGTAAAATCCATCATAATCCGTGAAGACATTCAATCACAATATATTACAAACTTACTTACAGATACTATATTTGCAATTTTTTAGCTTTTTGTTTTGAAACAATGGGACTTACAAAAAAGTTACAAAAATAGTACAGAGAATTCCAATATATCCTTTCATTAACATTCTCCAAATTGCAAGATCATTCACCATCATAACATTAGCAACACACTCTTCCTGCCTACAATGATGTCAGAGAGAGGCAAAAAAATTTTTAAAGAAATACTCCATTTCCATCAATTACCACCTTTCTTGGAGGCAGGGGGAGACAAAGAAATTGGCATAGTCCTTAATGGCAACAAACTCTTTCAATGGCTCTCCCTGGTCAATTACTAAATGAGAATTCCAATTGCACAAGTAGATCTAATGTAGCTGTCAAATACTGATCAGAAGATCTTTGGGAGTAGGTATTACAATCTGGCAGGAGACTAGGGCAAACATAATACTTGTTTGTATGCAAAATCATCCTGGCACCAAATCTACTGCCTTTATAACCATGTAGTATGTAAGTATATAAAATCAACACTGCACTCCTTAAACTTCCACCATGTTTTATGCTGATTTTATCTTAATAAACCTGGAAATAATCATTTGTACAATTTTTTTAAATTTTTTTTTAACATTTACTTATTTTTGAGACAGAGAGACAAAGTGTGAGCAGAAGGGCAGAGAGAGAGGGAGACACAGAATCCAAAGCAGGCTCCAGGCTCTGAGCCATCAGCACAGAGCCGATGCAGGGCTCGAACTCACAGACTGCGAGATCATGACCTGAGCCGAAGTCGGCCGCTCAACCGACTGAGCCACCCAGGCGCCCTTGTACAATTTTTTTTAAATATAGATGGCTAGGTTTCACCCTAAAAGATTCATACATGCCTGCATTAGGGTGCTGACATGTTAACCCCTGGTTAAAAACCTATGAAAAAACTAAGTTTGAACCCTACAATTGTGCTTAAACTTCCTTCTGACAACTCAGAAAAGGATTAATCGGGTTTTCACTCAATGACACATCAAATCGAGAAATAAGATCTTCCACCAAAATCATTTTTCACCCAATAATTATATACAGTATCTTGACTTATGAACATGAACATAGCTTTTGCTTCCAGTATTCATGTGCTATTATTTAATGCGCCTTACAGGTGCGCATCGAAAACCACAAAATTTCTATTAGTGAGGCAGTATTCTACCTACTCATGGCACAGACGTCAACCTTGAGCAACAGTGTAGAAATTTTAAAGGAGACTCACATATTCGAAAATGAAAAGGGGCTTGGGAAACCATGCTGTGTTGGCCTGCCCGCCTTCTCCTAGCCCCAACAAAGATAGGCTTTAAAACCTGCTCCTCCACACTCTAGCACCAGAGTGCTATCTGCAAACTTCGAATACACTTCTCTCCACTCACAGTTCACATCACATTCCTTCATACTATTTATGTGTGCACATCCATATACCTCTCCTGATTACACTTCTTTAAAGACAGGAATCCTGCCTTAACTCCTTTGTTCCCCTTCCTTCAGGGTCATTCACAGTTTCATTTAAGAGACAAGCAATGATAGGGCACTTGGGTGGCCCAGTCAGTTAAGCGTCCGACTCGACTCTTGATCTTTGACTCAGGTCATGATCTTATGGTTTATGAATTCAAGCCCAACATCGGGCTCTTCACTGACTATGCAGAGCCTGCTTGGGATTCTCTCTCTCTCCCTCTCTACCACTCACATTCTCTCTCTCTCAAGATAAATAAACTTTTTTAAAAAAGGAAAATAACCTTTAAAAAAAGACAAGCAATAATAATAATAGTCATGCAATAAATGTCTGCTTAACAAAACACTATAAAACAGTTGCACAACTATTTTCTTCTTACCTCTTTTTTTTTTTTTTACCCCTTACATATTTTTAGGTCAAAACCAAAAAAAAAAAGTGAATTCTTTTTCTTGATTAGTTCACTGCAGTCATTCAACAAGCACTTATTTTAACACCCACTATGTACTGTACCACAGTTAAAACAAATTTATGAAAATAACACATTTACAGAAAGTAGTTCCTCCTCATTTATCCCTAGGGATTGGGCATCTATGGCCATATGTTCTCATTTTCTCCTAACATATACCAGGCATGTTAGCATAAGCATTAATTTATGCTTCATTTCTCTGATCATTTCCTAATATATGAAAATGCTGCTTCTCTCTGCTTGGATCAAGTCTCTAGCTTTTCCCTTTGATCCATTAACTGAGAAACAGAGAAAGAAAGGGAGAAAGGGAGAGAGAAAAAGCAAAGGGGTCATCTACCATTTACCTCCAGAAATACAGGTTCAACCTAACAGGGAACTCCACTGCTTTATCATCTATATTTTTTACCTTCAAGAATGTACTCAGATTAAGTACATAGTTAACCTAAGGTTTGCAAATACTTTTGCTATCTAGCATGTAAGTATCACTCTAATAAAATTGAACACCATAAACTTACAGATTAATAATAATCCAACCCAACCAAAGTTTGACTTCAATTATAAGAAGTCTCCAGCCAAAATCTAACCACCCATTCCTGAGTTTCCTTTCTAATAACCAAAACCTCTTCCCACCATGTATACATGCAGGTATGCATGCCACACACAGTCCCAGATGTTTTGAGGAAGACATCTATCTGGTTCAACCACTTCTACCTGGACAGGAGCCTCTGTGAACATCACTGCCCAGTTTTCCTGCGCTCTCCAGTGGCTGAACTGAAAAATGCAAGTCACCAACAAGCAAAGCAACAAGCACATTTTCCAAGACTATTTTTGGTCAAACTACTTAATAGCAAATAACATTTGCTATTCTGGCTGGCAGCCTTTTCTTCTACCTCCTTTGGTCTCTGTCAATATTCTGTAACTTCTAGTGCCCCATTCACATGCTGGTTGGCCTTTGATGCCCCATCTGCACCAGCAGCCTGAGATCCCCTAGCTGCAGGTCAGGCCTCTTGTTTCAAGTCCAGCTACCTCACTATTCGTGGTACTATATGGAAGAATGACCTTGTTTCAGTTATCTTTGTATTCCCAACAATAAGCACAGAGATGATATTCAAACAGTTATGTAAAGAAGGAAGAAAGTTAGGAAAAGTAAGGTAGAAAGGGTGTTAAAAAGGAGGTAGCCAAAGGAAGAAGGAAAAGACACTAATTTCAGACCCGGCAAATCTACACATGCCTGCCACTAGCTGGCTATATAAGCAGGGACAGCTTATTCACCAGGCTCGGTTTCATCGCCTGTTAGATTACCGGACTACAGTCTGTGACCTCTAAGACTCCGTGACCTGTACATTCTATTATCTCATTGTCTTATACAAATGCTCATCATGCTAGTGAAGGTCAGTCACCATGGGAAACACCCATTTTCAAGGAGATTTTTAAAAGCAAAGCCTCTCCCTCCTGCACTTCTTTCACAACTCTGTAGATGTTATTTCCCCCCTGATTTTATGCTGCAAAATATTTTTAGTTTCAATAGATGTGGACGTGGAAATCAATAATGGAGAACTTGTATTATTTTCAAATTATGAATTTGGTAAGAATTATGGTACATTATTTGTAAAATTATGGAAAGAAGTCACTGCAGGAAGATGTTAGGTAAGAACTGGATCTACCGAATTCTGATCAACCATTCGGTAGAAGTAACATAGGAAACACATACGTGCTAGGACATCATAGAGGGGAATGTGACAGAATAAAGGTACGTGCAGTAGTCAAGATATAAAAAACTGATTTGGGGTCAGAGTCTTGAGGCACAGGTAATGAGAGGCAGCAGAAACGAATATCTGCCTAGAGAGTAGTGATGTGGTGATGGTGGAGAAGTAAGAATTATAGTATCTGACAGAAAGCTTGATGCCCGCCAAGCGGACCCAAGTTAAAGAATTACTAGTGTCTGGAAGAACCTGCAAGGATTTGAGTGAGACTAAAATTCTCGGTCCCTGACAACTACGAGCAGCAAACTTTCCAGGAGCGGAGCTACAACGGCCTCCTCTTCAACCTTCCTAAGCAAGAGAAAAGCCATCAATTCCTCCAAAAAATATCTACACTCTAAATATTCTAGAACCACCTGAATAATATTTCCTCTCAAGACTTGGCAAATATGATTTGGGGTTCACTGCGTTTACATGAACTCCATGTGGGCAAAGAAAAGCTGAGCAAAACTATTCGTCTGACTCAGCTGTGCGCAAGCACAACTTCTTACACCACAATTTCGTGAGACCAAGAACCCCAATCCATCCATGCTAACTGTGGAAGTTGAACCTCATTTCCCAAAGATACGTTAACCAAAATATGGCCACCCATTTTGTTAAAAGTTACTTGGCTTGAATCTTTAAGTCAAAAACAATGCAATTTCTACGATAAAGTATGAAGAACATTTTCTTACAGAACAAAAGTGCCTGGCCATTGTTGCCTTTTCACAAAGATCACTCATTCACTGACAATGTCTCTTACAATCATTCTTTCAACAAACACTCACTGAGTACCTGCTTTGTGCCAGGTACCAACCAGGCAGAGATGGAGCTCGGAAATCCTGGCTATCAAGCATCGCCAGCTTTCTACAACTTGCAGTCTCCCATCTCAGCCACAGAAGGCGTTTCTCTGCAATTGTTGTAGCACCTTTAATAGTCCACATTATACAGGGGAATCCCAATTCTCTTAATCGAGAAGCACAAGCGGACTACTAGTGTTTTGGAAATCTACTGAGTCAGTGGTTTTTCTTCTATTTTAATGCAGGTGATGTCCTTAAGCTACTCATAAACAAGACAGTAAGGAAAACCTATTATTACTACAACAAGCAGCTGCACCTTGTCAGTAATCAGTAAATTTTCTCAAACCAAAACAGGTTTGGTTTAAATTTGGTTCGGTTTAAATACTGACTCTATCTTATAAGTTCCCAGGTTTAAGGATCAAGTAAGACCAAATGACTATGTACCTAGCATCCTTTCATACAACTAATGCCCTATCAGTCACCAAATCATTCTTTCATCATTCATTGTTGAAAATTAATGTTGATTAAAAACCTGCTTTATGAGCTGGAGACACAAAGAGCCGTTCCATTTCGAACTAAATTCTAGCAGAAAAAGAGAAACAATGAGCAATAACAATAAACATAACAAATAAGTATGTATGGCAGATGGCAAAAGTGATGATAGCTAGGGAAACAAGGAGAGAAGGTACAAGAGAGTGTACAGGGTCAGAGCAGGGAAGGAGGAAAGTGTAAGTTGAAAAAAAAAAAAATGACCTGAGAGTCCTCACTGGAAAGATGACATTAATAAGACTTGAACAAGATGGAGTCAGCCAGGCAGATTATCTGGGAGAATGACATTCAAGGCAGAGGTACTAGCCATTACAAGGCCCTAAGACAGGGTGTGACTGGTGCATTTAAGCAAGATCAAAGAGGCCATTGTTCTCTAGAAGGAAGAGACTGAGGTGGGGGAGAGCATTAAGTGATGAGGTCAGAGAGGTAAAAGGATCATAGAAGTCATTTCAAAGACCTTTAATTTGACTCTTCCTGAAATGAAAAGCCACTGGAGGGAATTTTGGTAGAAGAATAACAGATCTGACTTATGTTTTAAAAGATCCCTATAGCTTTTATATTGGGGGAAAGAAAAACTTTCCAAGACAGAGTAAGTGCTTATCCCTGAGGTAGAAAAAATTAATGCCATCTAGAATAGCCACCACAATGCTGAAGGATAACAAACTAGGAGGACTGATACTACTCAACTTCAAGATTTACTATAAAGCTCGAGTAATCAAGACAGTGTGGTATTGGCAAAAGAACAAAGAGATCAATGGAAAAGAATAGAGAGCCCAGAAATAGACCAACACAAATAGAGCCAAATGATCTTTGACAAAGAAGCAAAGGCAATTCACCAGAGAAAGGATAATCTTTTCAACAAATGGTGCTGGAACAACTGGACATTCACATGTAAAGAAAAATGAATCTAGGCACAGACCTTTCACTGAAATTAACTCAAAATGGATCACTGACTGAAATGTAAAATGTACAAATATAAAAATTTACAAGATAGCAGAAAAAATTTAGGTGACTTTGTATTTGTTGGTGACTTTTAAAATACAATAGCAATAACACATTCCATGAAAAAGAAGTGATAAATTGGACTTTACTAAAATTAAAAACTTCTGCAATAGACACTGCTCAGGAAATGAAAACACAAGCTACAGATCAAAAGAAAATACTTGCAAAACACAGATCTGAAAAAGGACTATTATCCAAACTATACAAAGAACAGTTAAAGCTCAACAACAAGGGGTGCCCTGGTGGCTCAATCAGTTGAGTATTCATCTCTTGATCACGGTCGTGGGATCAAGCCCCATGTCAGGCTCAGTGCGGAGTGCAGAACACAGCCTGCTTGCGACTCTCTCTCTCCTTCTGCCCCCCTCCCACTTGTGCATGAGCAGGAGTGCACTCTCTCTCTCTCTCTCTCTTTCAAAATAAATAAACTAAAAAAAACCTCACTCAACAAAAATAAGAAAACAACCTAACTGAAAAGTGGGCAAAGATCTGAAGACATCTCACTGAAGAATATATCCAAATGGCAAATAAGCATATGAAAAACAGTTCCACATTTTATGTCATTAGGGAATTGCAAATTGAAACAACAATGAAATAGCACTAAACACCCAAATTTAAAACAACTGACAACTTCGAATGCTGACAAGGATGTCGAGCAACAGAAACCCTCATTCATTGCTGACAGAAATGCAAAACAGTACAGCCACTTTGGAAGTCAGTTTAGCAGTTTCTTACAAAGCTAAACATAGTCTTACCATATAGTCCATTAACATCATCATAGATATTTACTCAAATGAATTGAAAACTTATGTCCACACAACAATCTGAAAATCCATGTTTATAGCAACTTTATTCATAATTGACAAATTGGAAGCAATCAAGACATCCTTCAGTAGATGGATGAATACACTATGGTATTCATACATTGGAATATTCAGTGTTAATTAAAAAATGGATAAAGGAGGGGCGCCTGGGTGGCTCAGTCGGTTAGGCGGCCGACTTCAGCTCAGGTCAAGATCTCACGGTCTGTGAGTTCAAGCCCCGCGTCGGGCTCTGTGCTGACGGCTCGGAGCCTGGAGCCTGCTTCGGATTCTGTGTCTCCCTCTCTCTCTGCCCTTCCCTTGCTCACTCTCTGTCTCTATGTCTCTCAAAAATAAAATTTTTAAAAAAAGCTAAAAAAATGGATAAAGGAGGTATAAATTTATTTTTAAAATGTTTAATGTTAACAAAAAAAAAATAAAGAAAAAGAAACTATGAGCTATTAAGCCACAATTAGATATGGAGAAACCTTAACAGCATACTGCTAAGTCTAAGATGCTAGTATGGAAAGGCCACATACTGTAAGGTTCCAACTATTAGACATTCTGGAAAAAGCAAAACTGCAGTGACAGGATCAGTGGTTTCCAGAGGCTAAGGAAAGGGAGGAAAAGGGGGGGGAAAAGTGGATCATGTTATTCTTAGGGCAGTGAAGTTCATCTGTATGATACTGTAAAGGTAGATATTAGACATTACACATTTGTCAAAACCCAAAGAACTGTACCACAACCCAACGTAAACTATGGATTTTAGTTAATAATAATCATCAATATTAGTTCATTAATTTTAATCAAGGTACCACACTACTGCAAAATGTTACTTTAACAAGAAGGAAAACCATGGAGGAGAAGAGGTGTATGGGAACTCTGTAGTTTATGCTCAATTTTTTGTAAACTTAAAACTATTCTACAAGTCTGTTAATAAAAAAATTATTCCTATCCTCAAAACTCTTATTCTCTCATTACTTTATTATACATATCCTGCCCACTTCCAAAATGGAGTTAAGATGACACACAGAAAAACGGTAATAGAAATGGAAATAAAATATCAAAAGCCATGTCTAAGGAAAGCAATACAATTATACTAACACTTCAGCTAAAGAGTTACTTTCAATATTCTTTTGCTTATTTCCTTCCATCAAACACCATTATATTTTCTCATTGCTCCATGATTCTGCCCTTCATAGCACCTATTCCGATTATAATTTACCAGCATGATTTCATCAATGTCTGTCCTCACATTAGATTCCTCAAAAGTACATAAAGAAGTTAAGTAATGCAATAGAAACCAGGAAGTTATAAATTCAGTAAAGAAAACAAAGTTTAGAGAAGTTAAATAATGAAAGCTCCCAGCTTAAAAATGGCACAGCCAGGATTTCAAAACCCAACTGACTTCAAGGCCTCATGGTCTTGGCATTACACCATAAAGTATGATATAATTTCTACACTGTAAGTTATCTTCAAGCTGTCAAAAGTAGTGATTCAATAAACATAACTCAGTGGTTCAGCTGAAAATCAGCCTAACTCAATCAAAAAAGATCACAATTGCTCCTAACTGCAAACCCTATTAACAGATTAAAACCCAGAGTGTGAGATGCCCTATTTTACTCTACACATCTGCTCAGAGCTCAGGTATACTGCTTATAGAACACAACTCTGCCATGCTCTCTTTATTTGAGTCCTGCAAAATAATAAGGGTTTCAAAAGATGAACTAGAATTTCCCCAGACTTGTTTTTGTTACACCATCAACATGAGACTAGCAGTAAAACATGCTGCCTTCAAAAATGTAAACAAATAACCAGCCCTTTGGAAAAAGGGAAAGCTCTATTTATAAAAGTATCTTTTCTGGACAATTTACACACAGGTCTTAGAGCTACCACATCCCAAAATAGCTTGTCATTTAAAAAAAAAAAAAACCTGTGACCACACAATTATCAGGAGATATCTTAACTACATTCCTGTTAGATAACAAAATCTCTTCAAAACGGAATAGAGTTATAAACATTACCTAAGAAAACTGGGTATTACTTTCGAAGTTCATAAATTCTTTCACAAAGGGCCCCCAATTTAGTCTAATGCTAATCCTCGCACTGGTATGTGACTAAAATTGTCTGCAAAGAGCAGTTGTCCAACTGACATTCTGGCTCTGTCTGTAATGTAATAGTTAAAGAATGTGGTGTCATTTAAGGAGACACTATAATTTTCTGTATTGAATGTAGACTATTAAAATGTTTATAAACCAGTAAGCAATAAAAATTATTACTTCGAACAATTCTAAATGTTCAAATAATCACCAAATGAATACAAAAACTTGGATCAAAACAGTCAGGTGTATGTTTGGTTTTTCAGTATTTATGGGCAAAATGCTAAGATTCCATTTTCCTATCCAAAAAATGAGACCTATCTGTATACTGCCGGCCATGAACACAAACTGCACATACGAACCACACCTACAGGACAAAACTGCAACAAGTAAACAGGAGCCACTAATAGTTTCAGGATCATAGGTCCCTTTAGGAACATGATAAAATCTGACTAATTACTTTCAAATGTACACAGTACATGTACATGAAGGCAAACTTTTACCTACAAATGTAGGGAGTACCTGACTTTTAATCTCAGTTTAAAATCTTCTAGCCTGGAGGAAAAGCCCAATGCAAGATTTCTAGACTTGTACTATGGCTCGTAGGACACTGGGATAGCGGCTTCTACATAAAGTGTTAATACTGCGGGTGAGAAAACAGAAGATTAAGAGTGCCACTAACAAAATTCACTCTGAACGAGAAACTACAATGGAAGCAGGGAAGGGTTACACTCTACCATGTAGGGTCCAGGCTCTTTAAATATTAAGTCTGGGGAAAAAGGTGACCTATCAAAATCTCAATGTTTAAAGTAGATATAATTTCTGACTTTTTAAAGCCAATTTCTGTTACATAAGTACTTTATCATTTGGTAAGACCAAATGTCAAATTTATGCATTAAAAAATAGAGCAAATTTTCAATCTAATATCTGAATTATTTCATGTGATTGAAAATAGGAATAAAAAATAATACATAAGTTATATGTTAGCTAAACCAGAGTAAGTCTCTTAAACTGACATTTTTATTGCAGTGATACTCTCTGTACTAGCAGAGCACAGGGTAGGAGCCTGCACGGCAGAAACAGCACTCCACTTTGAGTCAAATGATCTTCAGTCTATTCCTTCAACTGCAACTGATTAGCCATGTGACTTTGATCAAATCATTACCTTTCAGCATCTCAATTCTAAAAAAAATAATAAAATTGAGGGAATGAACTATATGATCTTTAACAATCTTAATCATATTTGAATTTATGCGCATATCCAAAGTAAACGATGAGAGTCAAAGTCAGTCAGCAGAAGAACAATTAGAATTACAAGTAACTTTGTTACACGCTGCCCTACAATAACATTTCAAATATGAACTAGTTCCCTCAGAAAGGCTGGCCCATACCTAGTTAGGTCCACTCGGTCACTACAGTATCCAGCATCCAGGGTGACTCCCGATAATCTACACCTTCTGTCATTCACACCCTTATGTAGTCTCATCTCACACTGTACCAGGGCTGTCTGTGTGACCGACTGCATACGGTCCAAGCTTAGGTCAGAAACAGAAGACTCTTGCTCATGAGTGCCCACTCTCTCCCTCTTGTTCTCGGGTCTCTGGCTCTGAGGAAAGCAAGCTGCCATGCTGTGAGCATGTTGCAGCTTCTGGCCAACGGCAAGCAAAGAACTGAGGCTGGCCAAACAGCACATGAGAGAGTCTGGAAGCAGATTCTCTCTGCCCCACACCGAGCCTTGAGATGACTGCAACAGCTCGTCTGCCACCCACTGGGACACCCTGGGCCAGAAACACCCAGCAAAGCCATTCCAGATCCTGTCCCTCAGAATTGTACGATAGTAACATGTGTGGTTTTAAACTACTAGCTTTGGGGGTAATTTGTTATACAGCAACAGATAACTGCTACAGTATATTTTTATTTTTTGAGCCTCTTAGCCTCTATATGCGATAGGTCACAAGATTTATTTAATTCTTCTTTCACTCTATCTCTTATATAATCAACTCTCACACACACTTTTCATTTTCTCTACAACAATCCAAATGTAGATCCATTATAACTTACTGTATAAATACCATGGCAGCCTATTCAGTCTATACACCTCCGAATCAAGGATCCCAAATTTGAATACATACAAGTATATACAGGAGATATTCAGACAGTGCCAATGAGTTAGAGTGCACCAAGTATAAATGGACCAATACAAGGTAACATAGACGTGGGAAATACTGGTGAATATTAGAATGGGTAAGCCATCTTCCCCTCAGCTCCTGCCGACGGTTGCCCTTTGAGGATGTGGGCCCAGTGTTACAAGATGGTCTCTTTTTTTGAGAGGATCCTGAACTCTGGATTTTTAAGTGAAATTTCCCAATTTTTAAATACTTATTTAAAAACTTTACTGTAGTACATGGGACAAAACATACCCACAGTCTAGATCCAGCCTTCGAACCACCAATTTCCAACCTCACTCTAGATTTACCTTTCTAGAATTTCTCTTTGATCTTGATTCCCCTGCTCAAAACCTCCAGTGAATACCCATGACCTATTTAACTGAGACTAAACTATTTAACCTGGCATTCACATACCTCTTCAGTAAGACTGCCACTTACCTTTCCACCATCTTGCCTCTATGGGAATATTCCATTACAGCAGACTAGTCTACCCAGCACCCTCAGGAAAAGCCTTTATTTCTCACTTGTGATATTCCAGCCAACTGCCCCATCAGCACCTTACCCATATCTTAAAATCAAACCAAATGTCACTTCCTGTGGCAAAGCTTCTCTTATTGCTATGCCATCTTCTCAAGTCCTAAACAAGGAACCTCAAGATAACCATTTACTCATTAGTCACGTATCAGTTCAGTGACTTTTTTACTACCATCGGGAATATTTATTTGAACTTGAGATATTAATTTATCTTTTCAAACATTTATATTGTTTACTAACTATTCCATAATACTCTATGATACATTGACTTCAGTTCACTCAAAAACCTTAGCAGTGAAAAGTCCTCATCTACTGTACTCTGTGCTAGAGATTATACAAAGATGACATATAATCTCTGACTTCAAGGAGCTTTCAGATGCCTGGGAAAGCAAGATGCAAAAAGTTTCCACAATATAGTATGACAAGTGATGAGCAAAAGAAGAGGCAATGGTAACTGAGCAGTTCTACAAAGGAGAGAAAGAACTACAGGGAACAGGTTACAACTGAGCTGGAGTAGGAAGGGTAAGTGGTTCACCAAAATAAAGAACGTCTCTCAACACTCTTCAGCCAAGAGGGATCCTCTAAATGACTCAGGCAGTCACTGTCAACTGTGTATAACTGCATTTACTGTCAGCATAATTCACAACTAACATAATTTAAAGCTGCTTTCTTTACTTAACCTTAAATGTCTTCTCTCTAAGCAAAAGTCTGGCCATCATAATTGTGCACAGAATAGGCACCAGTCAGTATTTCACTTATTAACTAAAAACAGAAAGTTTTATAAGATATAATTCCAAAATAGCAGCATTACCCTTAAAAATAGATGACAAAATATTTCAAAGGGCCAGTGGTCAGATCTTGTTTTCTAATACCAGTCTCCAATCAAAGACACCAAGGCTTCTTGGAGAAATGGTTGACTCTAGGCAAGGGTAGGGAACACACAAAACAAGCCTGGAACATCTTGTAACGTCAGAAAAGTAAGAAAGTGCTCAAAAAACAAAGTGATGGGGGCATGTCAAAGACACACAGGGAGCACCTGGGTGGTTCAGTCAGTTGAGCGTCGGACTCTTGATTTCGGCTCAGGTCATGATCTCAAGGTTTGCAAGATCGAGCCCCATGTTGGGCTCTGCACTGACAGGGTGGAGCCTGCTTAGGATTCGCTCTCCATCTCTCTCTGCCCCTCCCCTGGTCACGCACACACACTCTCTCTCTCTCTCTCTTTTGTTCTCTCAAAATAAACAAGTAAACATTTTGTTAAATGTTAAAAAAAAAAAAAAAAAAAAAAAGACACACAGGAACCAGCCTGCAAGAACTCCTAATGGCCAATGCTGGAATAATTTGAGAAACAAGGCAAGTAACAGAATTTTGGATTATAACCTAAAGTATAAAATAAATATCCACAAGTCCATACTGATATAAATGACTAAAGGAATAAAAAGATAAACTGGGGAGAAGAGACAAATTTTCCTCACAGAAGAACCCCAAACAGTTTACGTAGATACTCCCCTCTCAAGGATGTGAAGCTAAACTCCTCATCCTGTGTGTACAGGCTACACTTAGTAACTTGCTTCCAAAGAACAGAGTATGTAAAGATGATGGAAGGAAGAAAACCGGCCAACATGACCTCAGTGAGGTAAGCAAGGTTAACACCACAGAAAGTCATGCTTCAAGTGTATGCCCTTGATATGATGTGGTTAAGAAGGGCACTTCACCTCTGCGGTCCTTCTTACAAAAACCTGTAATTGCAAGCCACAAGAAGGACATCAGACAAATGCAAATTGAAGGACATTCTACAAAATATCCAAACAGTACTCCTCGAACTGTCAAGGTCATCAAAATAGAACTACCCTACAATCCAGCAATTGCACTACTAGGTATTTATCCAAAGGACACAAAAATGCTGATTTGAAGGGGCACATGCACCCCAGTGTTTATAGCAATGCTATCAATAGTCAAATTATGGAAACAGCCCAAATGTCCATAATGGATTTAGAATGGATAAAGAAGAGGTGGTATGTATACACAATAGAATACTACTTGACAGAAAAAGAATGAAATCTTGCCATTTGCCAACAACGTGGATGGAACCAGAACATATTATGCCAAGTGAAATAAATCAGAGAAAGACAGATATCATGATTGTATTCATATGTGGAATTTGAAAAACACAGCAGATGACCATAGAGGAAGGGAAAGAAAAATAAGACAAAAACAGAGAAGGAGGCAAACCATAAAAGACTCTTAAATACAGAGAACAAACGAAGGGTTGATGGAGGGGAGGTAGATAGTGGGATGGGCTAAATGCGTGATGGGCATTAGAGGGCACTTGTTGGGATGAGCCCTGGGTGTCATACGTAAGAGATGACATCACTGGGTTCTACTCCTGAAACCAAGACTATACTGTATATTAACTAACTAGAATTTAAATTTAAAAATAAATAATAAAAAAACACACTTATAAAGTCTAAGAAAATGTCACAGACCAGAGAAAACTAAAGAGACAAGACAACTAATTATAATGTGGTATCCTGGATATGATCCTGAATTAGAAAAAGGATATTAAGGAAAAACTAATGAAATACAAGTCAAGTATGGAGTTTAATTAAAGGTAGTACGTACCGAGGTTAGTTAGTTTTGGCAAATGTACGTACTACCAAGATGCTAACAACAGAGAAACCTGGGCACAGGGTATTCAGGAACTATCTGCACTGTCCTACAACTTTTCTACAACTTAAAAACTTCTAAAAAGTTTTTAAATTTTTTAAAATTTCAAAGAGGTTACCTATTTTTAAAAATTGTTCTGAATAAAAACAAGACTCCGGACCTAAGCTTTATACTAAAAATATTTTTTAAGTTGACAAATTCTACACGTAAATTATTCATTTTTATTTTTTAAATCTTTAAAAAAAAATGTCTTGCTCACCAAACCTCCTTTATCACATCTAGGGATTTTATTGTGTATAGCATCACAACACAAACGGTCTACTTAAAAACCGCAGTCAAATCAAGACTTGAGGTCTTCTACATACAAAGCAGAAAGAGAGTTTTGAGGAGACAGACACCATGACGGGTTGATTTGAAACTTTTAACAATTATACTAGTGGATACATATGCAAATACTGTTTGGGCACCCTAACAGGGCTCATCATGCCTTATAAATTAATTCACTAGAAATTAATAAAGAATGTTGCTCATGTCCATGCTAAGATGAAAATGCCTATCTTTATTGTGTACTGTTCTTTCCTTGGTAGTGGTTCCTAAGGCTTTACTTGAATTAACCTTGCTTTCTCTATGCAAATACTAAATGGCATGTAATTAAACTCAGAAATGTAAGGAAGTATAAACAAGGAAATACAAGCCATTTATGCCTTGAGATGCAACAAACAGGAAGCCCTGCTTACTGCCCAAACTCTGAACTAATTGAAAAATGAGATAAAAATGGATAACAGAGATAAGTTTTAAGAGAAACAATGTAGATAGGTGGATAACACAGGAGAAGAAAGCAAGTAAAAGACCAATATGTCCCCTTTATTGCCAATAAAACTCAATTGGAGAACATTACTTATTACAGACAAGGAGGTAGGTCCAAATACTGAGACTCATTAACAGACTTGCTGTCCCAGTCACAGGCAGTATGATACACAGATGGGACAGCATGTCCCTAGAAAACTTAAAGGCATGGTGAACAGGCTGAGCTAGGGGCGGCTTGTTCATAAGAGACAGAGGAAGAAGTAGTGGGTCACATAGGCCTGCTTTCTCATTTCAAACTCACCAATCAGACGAAATCCCCTCTACTCTCGTGAAATGGTACAGGAAGGTACATTTTCTCCTGAAAATCTACACTGATGGAATCTCCATCACAGAAATGAGGAATAAGCATCCCCCTCCACAAGAGTGAAACAACCAACATTTATTTAGTTGCATCATGTTAGGTACTATATAAAATACTTAAAAATGCAAAAGAAAGCCTAACAAAATTTAAATATGCATATACCTTGGGTTCAGTATTCCACTGTTGCAAATTTATTCTATGTATGTACAAGCACCAAAGCTTGAATAGATCTAAGAAGTACTTGAATTCCAAGGAACTGGATTCCAAGGAACCAGGAGATTTTCATTTATCTCTGTCGCCCCTAATCAACACCACGAATTTTGAACACAAAAATAAAACAAAATTGTCCAAGGCAGTATCGCTGTGCAGAATTGAGGCAGGAATACAACAAAAGGATTACAGATCTGAGTCTTCCGTATTTTTTATTTTGTTCTTACTTAGTTTCCTTACACCTGAAGGAAGCTGAGCACCTGTGGGTCCCAACATCTGTCTATACCCACATATCAACATTATCATTCTACAACCCTATCACGGTATTAGAGCTAACTCTCTGAGAAATCACCTTCCCATCCTTGAGACCCATCTCGGTACCTGTGACACGTGAGTTAAAGTAAATAAGTGTGTGTGGGGGGGGGGGGGGGAGCGCACGTGCATGCGCGCGTGCACGCGCGAGGGCATCTCAAACTTTGTAAAAACAAAACTAAACAAGAGTCTGCTTCCAGGACATGATTCATTCCCCCACCTCCAAGCCTTAGATTATGACAAGACGCAGCCCTTATAATTATCATGTTCACCCCATTTTTTAAAGATCCCTCACACTTGACAAATGTGGGCTTGTTCTACTAGCAGACAGGAAACCTGACTTCTTCAGAATTGAACACTAACCTTGTCTGACCTTGTTCCAGAGTTTAAGTTCCTGATCAGTCCACAATGAGAGCCAAAGACCTACTTACTGATCTCTGTGTGTTCATCACCAAGCCCTGTAGTTCCTGATTATTCCTCCCCTTGAAATCAGGCTCCTAATAGTCCACTCCTGCTACATTTTTAACCCAAGATGTCCCTAAGAATAATGATGTGTCCTATGCATTGATAGCAAAACCATGGATAATGGGAAAGAAAATCACTCATCACTTGAATGTGTGCCGTGGGTTGCCTTTTTAAAACTCATACCCTTGACGATCAGACAGCAACTGCCATAACCACAGATGGCTGAGAAAATGGGTTCAGAAATACTTTATGGGTATCAGAATATTCATGAGAAAATAGCCTAAATTCTCAACTTCGAGGTCAGATAGAAATCCTGACTATTAGGAACAGGACCACTCATTGAATTTGAATTACCATGTGCCAGGCAGTATTCCAAGCAATCTACATGTAATAACCCATTTCATCACAATAACTCTATGAAATAGGTACAATTACTACTCCCATCTTATAAATGGCGACATGAGGCACCAGGATGTTTAAGCTATCAGAGCATGAGATGGTACAATGGACTCTGCATTTGCGCGTGTACAGTGAAACTTGCCTAAGGTAAATGCACCTGGAATGAACAATATTCTATGAACAAGAATTAAGTATGTGCCTACTTATTATCATCTTTGTTTTTACTTCAGATGAGTAAACCGATGCTCAGGGAGATATAGTAGTTTAACCAAGGCCACTTAAACCAAGACTAGACTTGGAAGTACAGGATCTCTAAAACAAACTAGACTAAATATTTTGCATTCCTAGACACTGGAGAAATGATACAAAATAGCTTGAGGTATTTTATGAACTGAAGTACTTCATTATCTAAGACAGGCTGCAATTCTCACCAGGGTTAGCATGGAAAAATATGAAACACTGTAACATACACCACAAAAGATAACATTAGACTTCCAACATTTCAGAATTAAAATCAAAGCTAACAGAGAAGAATACTAATTACTCATGGATTTTTTTTATCATCATATTTGGGGATTATTAATGATTCAATAAATGCCACTTTGTTTTAAAAAAAAAGAAGCATGGCTATTAAGGGATTCTAACTGGAATGGTTTAATAACTTGCTTTGTACAAGTGAGTACTATAATATTAACTTGATAAAATGATTATTAGGAAAGAAAAAAGACAACTTTCAGGAAATATACACTCTCTTAAAAATGAAACTCTAAACATTTAAATTTAATTTTGACAGTTATAAAAAGAAATGCTCTATTTCTCTATTTAAATTCTTCATCATCAAATATTTTTAAAAGGAAAAGCATATGAAATAATTGTGTACAATACACTATTAGTTGGTATCTAGCTCTTGAAAAAAAGGACTAGAGACTATTTGCACAATCAAGAGAAACTCTGTGTATAGTGACTGTCGGGCAATGTGAAGAGTTAAGAAATTTAAGTTCTGTCATTCAAACATGGAATCTACTTTTTTTCAAGTGTTAACAGAGTCAAGGTATTTTTCAATGTCAATATACATTTCTGTAACACTCTGTTCCAGTGAAATGATGGATGCACTATAACGTATTTAACCGATTTCCCAATATTAAACAGTTCTACTTGTTTCCAATTTTTTGTCATTATTACATATAGTGCTATAAACAATACCCTTGTTAGCCCTTTGTGGACGCTTATTTTCCCTTGTAGTAAATTCTTACAAGTGAAATTTTAGTCAATATGAATACATATATATTCCTGTAAAAAGACTGTATCATTTTTAGTATTAGCAGAAATATTATTTGAAATGAAACACGTTTTGATCTAATTTTTAAGTATTTGTATTTTATAACCATATATACACAGAAATGTATATATCTGTGTGTATTTGTATGCATATATACATACACAGCACACAAATATATCTCCATTATATAAACAGTATCTGTTTAAATACTATGCTTATTTTATTTATTTATTTATTTATTTTGCTATGGTAAAAAAATTGTGTAAAATAAAATTTACCATCTTAGCCATTTTTAAGTATAAGTTCACTAGCATTAAGTATATTCCCATTGTTGTACAACCAATCTCCAGAACGTTTTCATCTTGCAAAACTGAAACTCTGTACCCACTAAAGGCCCATTCTGTTCCTGCCCCCACCTCCACCTCCACCTGCCATTCCTGGCAACTGCCATTCTACTTTCTGTTTCTATGAATTTCACTAATCTAGACACTACATATGTTACCGTACAGTATTTATCTTTTTGTGATTGGCTGATTTCACTTAGCATAATGTCCTCAAGATCCACCTATGCTGTAGGTGTCGGAATTTCCTGCCTTGTTAAGGCTCAGAAATAGTCCACTGCGTGTACAGATATTTTGTTTCTCCACTCGCCCATCAATGGACATCTGGGTTGCTTCCACCTCCTGGCTAGTATGAATAGTGCTGCTATGTAAAATACTGTGCTTATTTACAAATATTCATAAACAGTAAAATCCTGTATTAGGAGTCCTTGGCACAAAGAATTCCAATTATTTCATTAAGAGGAGCCGGTAATTCCACTTTACATGGCTTACACTTCACCCTATGGAAGCAGGGGGTAAGGAAGGGTAGAGAAAGAGACAGAAAGTCTACCTACCCCTTCCACCTCTCAGCCCCCAGAGTTCTCATACTGAGCATGGAACTCTTCCTTGCCTGACCTCAAAAGGTATCAGGCTTCAGCCTCTACCAGATGGAGTTCTAGCCATCCACCTCCAGTCAGAGACACTCCCTCATTTCTCTGCATGCACAAGCTGCTCTGTGGGTGTTCAGATCACACTTCTTGGAGACTGTCCTGTTACTCTTCCTGGCCATGCTTTTACTTACTAACACTGGGAATCCATTATTTCTCCAGAGCTGGTTTTTCTGAAATTAAAAAAAATTTTGTTTTTGTCCAATCCCTATGATTCCTCCCTTACAGTTGCTACCTACTATGATACACAGTAGTTGCTATGATGCTCATTTTACGAAGAGAAAACTGAGGTTCAGAATGCATTAGTCATTTACCCAATCTCACAAAATTTGAATAAGCCACACCAAATTTGGAACTCAAGTCCATAAAATTTAAAGCTTATAGTCTTTTCACTATTTCATGCTACATCTTACAAATTCTCTTGTTAATTCTGTTGCTAACATCTACGGCAGATAAAAACCATTATTCTCAAAACATCACATTTACACACTTTGGACACTTCCTCATTTAGAAATCTACAGAGAACACACACCTTTCTCCTCTTTTTTGGGCTCCCTCTAAGAATACGTCATCACTAACTAAATATATCTGCCCTGTGTATTTACTTTCATTTGTTCAGAAAGAAACTACAGTGTGCTAGTTAGTAAGCTGGAAACAAAACATGTTTCATTACCTTATTTTCTAAATTACTTGTTAACTTAAAACATAGCATTAACCACGCTTCTGGGTGAAGGAATCTGTAACTCCACATTTCTATTTATTTTATAAACAAATAAACAGAAATAGGTTTGTAGTAGTCCAAGAAACCTAAAAGTACCCAAAGCTTACAATAAGACCAAGTAAAAGAAAGCAGCCAGATACTTTTCAACAAAAGAAATGCCCATTTCCCTGCCCCTGGCCGACAGTACCAAAGGTACTTTAATCAGAAGCTGCCCAACAGGAATGCTACTTATTAGAGAGTAATAATCAACCTAATGAATTCTTCCACACTTGGAAAGTTTAAGGTGAGAGATAAGAAGCAGAGGCACCTAGAATGAAAAAGAAAAATGATTCTAGGCCAAGACAGCAAGAGAACTGAAGTAGCAAATGCCAAGGCTGCCTTAGATCCAAGGCTACGGTGTATCCTCGCACTAAATCCTTTATCCTTTTCCAGGAGTCTGAGTGAAACTCTGTCCCCTGAAACCAAGGAAAACTGGTACAAATAAGGTGCAGTAACTGATGCACTATTTTATATATGCTGGAGGAGACGGCAATCAGGGAAACATATGAATGTTGCTGGGAAGCATGGAGAGACAACGGGAGAAGGTAAAGGGCCCCATAGTATCAGATTTGAACAGTGAGTATCAGTAATAAATTTATGATTTATCAAATAGACATCTATATCCTCGCTATTTCTATTAAAAGGACCTAGAAACAATGATGACCAGGGAGCAATAAGCACACCTAGTGTCCAGATCTTGACTGTGAAATACAAAGCCCCGTTTAAATAAACCAGAACTCCTTAGAGAAATAATTGATTCCAGATCTGGGGCAGGAAAAGCACAAAGTGAGCCTGAAACATCTCATTATTCCAAAAAGCAAAGAAATGCTTAAAGATTAATAAGAGCATAGTAAAAAAGACACAGACGCCGACTTCAAGGAGCTGCCACCAGCTCAACTCTGGACAATTTAAGCATCAAAAGAATAGCAATGGCAATGGATTCTAACACACTGAATAAAAAAGGAATCTATGAGTCAACTGTGAAGTTTAAAAACAAAAAACGGGGAGCGGGGGAAGGAGAGAGCAGGGGATGAAGGAAACCTATTCTTTACAGAAGAATGCCAGCTACTAAATGACAAAGAAATGACCATTTTTACTCGTAGGTAACTGATTCAGGCAAGGCTCGAGGATCCTAATCATCCATCGGGTAAAAGCTATTGGGGAAGAGGATGTGCACAAACTACTCACAGATAATGCATTAATTACAAGAGAGAAAAAGTACCCAAAAAGGATATTGTTACAATGGCGATCTGGAAGATAACACCTTAATTAAGTGATCAGATTTAATGGGATATCCTGGCATATACCTCCTGATATAATCCAATAAGAAATACACACGATCACCTCTAAAACATTTTTGCCAAAAATGTTTAACCTGAATCCAATCATTAAGGAAATGATAAAAAAAAAAAAAAGAAAAAGAAAAAAATTAATAACCCCAGACTGTGGGACATTCTGTAAAACTATTGATAAGTAGGTGCCTTTTCTAGAATAAATGAGACTAAAGACATACACTAACCAATTCAACATATGATCCTTATTTGGATCTTGGGAGTCCTAAGCAGTAGAAAAGAATCAGACAGCTAAAGGTTGGAGAAATCCAGGTAATAAGATTATAGACAAGTTTCTTAGGGATGAAAATGGTACCACAATTATGTTACAGAATGTCCTTATTCTGAGGACATACATACATAATTATTTGGGGACAAAGTATCATGACATATAAATTTAATTTTTAATGATTCAGTAAAAATTAAAAATAAGGAGACAGCACACCAAATGTTAGCAATCAGAGACCTAGATGAAGGGTATACACAATATACATTCTTTCAATTTTTCTACGGATTTTGAGTTTTTCAAAATAAAACAATCGAGGGAAAGCAGCCTACCCACAAAGAACTCTTAACAACCAAAAGAGGTTCGGAGATAGAACACTGTGCTTTGAAGAGAAGAAAAATATTTGCAGGGGCGCCTCAGTTGATTAAGCATCTGAGTCTTGATTTGGGCTCAGGTCATGATTTCATGATTCATGAAATCAAGCCCCACATCAGGTTCTGGGCTGACAGTGCAGAGCCTGCTTCGGATTCTCTCTCTCTACCTCTCTGCTTCTCTCTCTCAAAATAAATAAATAAACTTCAAAAACAAAAAACCATTTGCGAAAAGAAAAAGAAAGTTTCTGGTTAGTGTAAACATTAAAAATCTGGCTTATTTTCATTTCAGCAAATACATCCCAATTTCAGACCAGCTTTCTAAATTTAAGTGAATGTGCAGTGAAGAATGTACACATTGCCCCTGAGACAGAAGTAATAATAAGTAATGCTAAGTAAAATACCAAAAAAAATTGTATTTTTATTAAAAGTTCCTTAAGATACTGTACCAATTCCCTAAAGGTCTTAAAATGAACTATTACATTATAGAGTTTATACTTTAAATGTACAGTGAAAGAATCGATAGGAGTTGTACTCTCTAGAAGTTTTCTTTGTGACATCTGGTTGAGGTACACATGAGATTGAGAAAAGAGAATGTTTAAAAATCCTAATACAGTCAATGACTGATTTAAGGATAATAATCCAAGCTCTTTCGGTTGAAACCAACACAGTGTTTTTAAGGTTTCTAAACTAAACATTTTATTTTAATACAGGCTGTCAACCTGCATTGCAGCAGAAGACTTTAAATAACTTTTCCAAATTTAACTTTCAGTCCTACTAATTACAGCATGATCCTCCACCAAAGAACACCAAACACGAGCTATTGCCAGGTCTCTGCAGACGTTACATACACGAAGCAATCTGACTGAAATTCGGAGTTGACATGCAAAATGGAATCATTATGACACTCTAAGACCTTTCACTCTCTCTCTGTATTTCACTTATAATCGCATTATTTGTTTCTAATTGAATTGATCAAATTGAACCAACAGCTTACCTCCCCTCTCTCCTGAAAACACACTACATTGACAGTAATTGGATTTTTTTGTAGGATACACCCCAAAAAACAAGGAGAAAGGAAAAGGAGTTGTTTAAAAAAAAAACATGTGGGAGCTAGAAAGCAAACGAACTGGCGGCACGTGAACTAGCAGACGGAGACCTGAGTCCTGAGCCAGTCCTGAGGAAAGCTGAGAGGAGGAATCTGATTCACATCTTGAAACCCTCACAAACCACACCAGAAATTCACGGTACCAGGTAACCTTGGAAGTTCAGGTGGAGGCGGGCCTTGAAACAGAAAAGCAAGGTGTAAGAAGCAGATTTCCCTCCCTCAGATGATTTCCCAACCCCCAGAGGGTGAGATTTATTGTCTGCAGAGAGTGAACCAGAGAAGGGGTCTCTAATCTGCTTGACAAGAGACACAGATAAAACAGGAGACTAAGTATGAGTTCATATACTAAAAAAGAACAGCCTCCAACCATTCTCTGCCCACTCAGTTCCTTCAGCTGGAGTTGAAAGCATTATTCTCTGAGGAATCTGAGCAGCCCGTGAGAGAGGACCTTGAGAAACTGATAGCAAGGTTCCCCCCAACGCAATGGCCCAGGCAGATTATTCCACGGTAAAGGCCAAGACTGACAAGTCTACTACACAGCCAGAGCTTCCAGTCAGCCCTTAAATGTGAGTAAGCAGGCAGCCAAGGAAAACTTGAGGAAAGCCTTGAATATAAAAGAAGGGGTTAAAACAAATAATAGATTTTTAAAAATTAACTTAGAGCAGAGGCGCCTGGGTGGCTCAGTCAGTTGAGCTTCCCACTCTTGATTTTGGCTCAGGTTGTGATCCAAGGGTCATGGGGTCGAGCCCCATTTGCAACAACATGTATGAACCTTGAAAGCATTATGCCAAGTAAAATAAGACAAGGAAAGGCAAATACTGTATGATCTTACTTATATGTGGAGTCTAAAATAACCTAACTCAACAGAAACAGAGAGTAGACTGATGGTTGCGAGGGGGCTGAGGAAATGGAGAGACATTGGTCAAAAGGTTACAAACCTTCAATATAAAAATGAATAAGTTCAAGGGACCTAATGTGCAGCATGGTGGCTATAGCTAATGCTCTATTTCATATTTGAGGGTTGCTAAGAGAGTAAATTTTAAATGTCATCACAAAAAAGAAAATGCTATGTGAACTGAAGGATGTGTTAACTAACCTTATTGTAGTAATCACTTTATAATATGTACATATATCAAATCATCCTACTGTATACCTTAAACTCACACAAGGGTATATGTCAATTTTATCCCAATAAAGATCAGAGCGGGGGGTCAAGGGGGAGGGAATTCATAAAATATGAATTCTTGGAAATAAAAGAAAAATTCAGTGGAAGGATTGGAATGTCAAACTGAGGAAATCACTTAGAAACCAAAACAAGAGGGAAAAATTATAGAAAATAAAAGAGACAAGCAGAGGACCTACAAATAACAGAACAGGGGAACCTGAGAAAAGGAAACAAAAAACTTTGCAAAATTCCTTTTGCCTCGTTGCACCTGAGATTGCAAGATGCAAGCTCTACTGGAGCCGTCCAAGGATATCTGGCCAGAGTCCTCGTTCTTACTACGTCTGCTCACACTAGCACACTCTGATCCAGAAATATAACTCAATATGTGCCGCCGGTGTTCCATCAGTATGCGAAGTACATAGGTCTCTGTAAGGTAGCTTAAGTGAATTTCCTTGAATGGGTCCTCCAAGAGACCTACTTTAACTGCAGATATCCAAGATACCTGCCTTAGTGCTAACTCACTGCACATCAAATAAAAATACTTCAATTGTAAGTGTTCTAACGTGAAAGAACAACTTCCCAAAATTAAAAGATGTAAATCTCCACACTGATGGGACAATCAAGTGTGTATCTCGATGGATGAAAAGAGACCCACATCACAGCATACCATCGTGAAATTTCAGCATATTGCAGAAAAAGATCCTGGAACAGTAGTTCTCAACCTGGGCTGCATATTTGAATTACCTAGGGAGCTTTACAGAATTACCATGTTTTGGCTCCCCTCCAGACCAACTATCTCAAAATTTCTCATACTAAGATTTGGCTGAAGTTCCCAAATGATTCTAAAGTACAGCCAAGATTGAGAATCACTGTCCTAAATTTGCCCAGAAACTAAGGAAAATCGGAGAGAGAGAAGGAGGGAGAACAATTTTGAGATTTTTTTAACAGCAATAAAAAGTCCAAAAGAAAACAGGTCAGCACTTTCAAAATTCTGAAGGAAAATTTATTCTCAATCTAGACGTTAGCAATTAAGTGTAAGCACATGAAAAACTTCTCCAGAAAACATGTCTCACAAGATTATGTTCCCTGCCTCTTTCCTGAGGCTACTACTTGAGAAGGTAGTTCACCAAAACAAGGTTGTAAACCAAGAAAGACGAAGCAAACAAGGAACTAACACAGGGGACAGGCCAATGGTATCCCCAGAATGATGGATGCATGTCCCAGTGATAGAGGGCAACGAATCCAGAATGGATTCCCACAACTGTGTGGGGATAATATCCAAAAAGATAAAATACCTCATGTACTTGAATATATCAAGAGAAAATTTTAACAACTGCAGGACAATCTGGGGATGGATTTGTGATAAGTCCCTAGAAAACTAAGCAAAGAAGCAAAATAATTATTAACTCCAGAGAACACAAAAAGTTATACAAGAAAAGTCATCATATTTTACTCAGTGCCTCAGTGTGAATAGCATTTACTAAATGCAATAATGTGAACACACAACACTGAGCTGGACAAAAGAATGACGCAACTACACTGGAGGACAGGAGACGGAGTGTGATGTGTCTGATGTTAGAAGAGAGCAGAGTGGGTTAAAGGCTCACCTTCCACAGAAAGAACCCAATAGACAATGCATAAAACGAACAAAACAGTGAGGCAATCTAAAAATCTGTTATTTAATGATACAATTCAAATCCCAAAAGAGACACAAGTCTGAAGTACTTGTGCCTAGGTGCAAATAATAGTTGGGGTGATGGGCATAAATGGTTATGGAAGGGACTACTGGCCTTGTAATAAATTTTACAGAACTATTTCACTTTTAAATTACATGAATGTCCATTTAAAAACAGATCCAAAAAAAAATCAGACTAAATTATAAAAAAAGCAGTCTATAAGCAAGATATATCTTCATTTGCATAACAAAAATAGAACATGTCTATAGACAGCATATTTTTTTGAAAAAACAATATAAACATTTCATTTAAAGACATGTAAGTAACCATCAGTAAAACGAAAACATGATTCCAAATGGCATTAAGGACAAGGGAAGAAAAGGGAAGAACTCTGGAGTTGAAACTATTCATTTTCCTTACAAATCCTTCTGTACTGTTTGATTTTGCAACCATGTGCATATATTATCATGTTTAAATAAAGAATGTATTTTAAAATGTATTCCAAAAAAAGGTTTTTTTGATACTTTGCTATATTTACTGACGTTAACTGTAAAAGTTAACGCTGTCGATATAATTCTAATTCATTTTTCTAATATATAGTAATACTGCCCAATTATAAAATCACTTATTTATTCATTATAATATTGACAGATATTTAGGTGATTTCCAAAGTTTCTCTATTAAAAGCAACAGTAGGATTTGAAAAAAACATCTGTATCTACTTGTACACATGTAAGATTTTCATCTGCTCAGTTGTCTTCAAACATTTTTGTCCTGTGTGCCCCAAAGAATTTTAACTCCTTACACATTTTCTAAAACTCAACTCCAGACTTTATTTGGATTTCACTAGTTTTTTCATAAAGTCCTCTTTTCGTCCAGAACCACATCCAGAGTATAACAATGCATTTATTTAGTTGTCCTATCTCCCTATTTCAAGGGCTATTTTTCAGTTATACTTGGGAGAAGCTTGTTTAAGGAATGTCAATTGCTAAACTTAAGCAAATCATTTTACTCACTGAGACTCCCACTTCCTTTGCTGTAAAGTGAGAAAATACCATTACTGAGAATATCTAATAAAATTATGATATAAAAAGGCCCTAAAAACTTTGCTTTCTATATTGGGAGTATGTATTTGCTTAATATATATTATTCACAAGCTAAACATGTATCAGAAATGTTCTCTTCTTACAAAATGTTCAGATAAAAATTAAAACCCTTCTGGGGTGCCTGGGTAGCTCGGCTAGTTAAACAGCTGACTCCTGATTTCGCCTCAGGTCATGATCTCAGGTCATGATCTCACAGTTCATGAGTTCGAGCCCAACATCGGGCTCTGAGCTGATGGTGACTAGCCTGCTTGGGAGTCTCTCTCTCCCCCTATCTCTCTCTCTGCTCTTCCCCTACTTGTATGCACGTGCTCTCTCTCTCTCTCTTTACTCTCTAAACAAAAATAAATAAACTTAAAAAAAAAACTAATACCCTCCTTTTCCTCTAGAACATACAACTTCATCTTCATAATTACATGGAAAAACCAAAGACTCCTGACATATTCATAAATGGCTTGTACAAATAAAATTGTTGAGAAACTCTTGGGAAAAACAATCATAACAGTAAGTGAAAAGAAATGACATGAAACTTACTAAGTATTCTAATCTTAATGGCATGTCACATAATGAATCTAAAGGGAGAAACTAAAGCTGATTCCTAATTTTTTTTAATCTTTTCTTAATGTTTTTTATTTTTGAGAGAGACAGAGCACAAGCCAGGGAGGGGCGGAGAGAGAAGGAGACACAGAATCCAAAGCAGGCTCTAGGCTCTGAACTGTTAGCACAGAGCCCCACGCAGGGCTCGAACTAATGAACTGCGAGATCATGACCTGAGCCGAAGTCAGATGTTTAACCAACTAAACCACTCAGGGGCCCTGCTGATTTCTAATTTCTTAATACTACTCTCATTTTTACTTATTTTTTGTTTTTTCATTAATCTATTTATATTTTATATTTACAGAATAATGAGAAGACAGGTTTGAAAACAGCATTCTAAGTACAATGAATCATGACATGAACTAAATGACACAATAATGAAAAATAAAAGGATTACATTTTCTGATGTCCATAGACTATGAGCAAAAAAGTTCTTAAATTTATGGATTCAAGTACCATCTGTCTTAAAACTTTTGGGAAAAAACATTTAAATAAATCTTTTAAATTTGGTAAGAGGAACAAATTCAGCAAATATCACTTAAAGTGATATGTCTATAGGCATGTCTACAAGCAGGTAAGATTTTAATTTTTTTTTTTAATATTTAATTACTTTTGACAGAGAGACAGAGTGTGAGCGCGGGAGGGGTAGAGAGAAAGGGAGACAGAATCTGAAGCAGGCTCCAGGCCCTGAGCTCTCAACACAGAGGTTGACACGGGGCTCGAACCCACAAACCATGAGATCATGACCCGAGCCAAAGTCGGTGCTTAAACGACTGAGCCACCCAGACGCCCCAAGATTTTGATAAATATTTTTGTTTGGACTTTAATACCATTAGTTTTCTGACAAACTCAGAACATCCTAGTAACACTTAACCACTGAAATATATACCAAACGTTGACTCTTTACTGCTAGTTAGACTCTAAGGACCTCAAGACAAAGACATCTTTTAGGCCACACATGAGCTCATGGGAACATACTAACTTATCTCAGCACATTGCCCTGCTTTTTAGGAGCAAGACCTTTCCCCTGCTCTACACACACAACACCCATTGATATCCATGGGAGCCTGATGCAGGGAAAGGGCACCATGTGGCCTCCTCTAGAGAAAAAAATTTATATCTGCTTTTGAATGTGGTTCGCCACCTGGCCCCAAGCCAAGCCAATATAAACATCGCCATTCATGGCGTATTGGATATTTCCTTGTCTTCAGTGAATTCCCGACTTTTGAAAAGGTCAAAATTCAATTTGAAAAGAGGAAAATCATTATACTTAGGAAGGTCCAAGGCATAGTAAGAATATCATACAGTACAATACTGACAAATGATCCAAAATATTGCAGCTGACATGAAAATCTATGTAATACTAGCTGCCATGGGGGGGGGGTGGAGAAGGGGGTTATTATGTGCTAAGCACTAAGCTAATTGCTTTACAATCATCCCATTTCATTCTCAAAAAATCCTACATGTGGATATTGTCCATATATTGCAGGTAAGGAAAATAAAACTCCAGTAAATTGGCAGACCAAGGTCATAAAACCCTGGAGCTCTTAAAATACCACGGCGTATTTACCACAGACTCTAGAACACGGACAACGATATTAACTATTAGAAAGAGCCTATTCCTTTGGAAATCACTTTTAAAATTCATCCCACAATCTTAGTTGATACTTTGCTTTGCTTTCCAAAGGAGGCTTGTTGAAAATTTCCTTAATCTCTATAACAGCAACACTACTGCTTAAAGACAGCTTCAGTCTCTTAAGTGTTCAGGAGACTGCAAAATATAATAAAGGATGTACAAGATAGTCTTGGACTGAATCTGAGCGCTACCATCTTTTATTTAAATTCATCACTGCTGTTTTCTTTTGATATTACCAAATGTTAACCAACCATTTTCCTGACTACCAGAGGCAGAACTCCCTTTCCATGGATCTTACAAGCAGACCAAGCTAGCCAGCAAGTCCACACTCATTCTAACACAGCGAGAGTTCAAACATTGTTTAAGAGTATACCAAGATGTCACCCTCCTCTTATTAAAGCTTTAAGGCAACTCCTTAGCATGCAGTACCACAGCAATTTCTGTGATTCATGGGGAATCTGGATAGCACAGATACAATTTCTCTGTAACCCACTCTCCTCAAATGGGAATCATGGTGTAGGAAACAAAGGCAAGGTTTTCCTACCACATGAATGCAAAGAGCAGAAGCCAAGGGCCATGATTCCATTTTACTGAATCCCCTAAAGTCTCGAATATCAAACACATGACCAAATTTAATCTTCAAATTATTACAATTAAGTTGTTTTCTTCAGGGCATGAATCTGAACATCTTTAAATTAGATTTCATTCATGAAATCAAGTTAGCAAGATACAGGCTACACTAATGTATGTATACTGAGTAAGTAAGTAGCAAAAATGCCAAGGGCTCGAACTATAATAATTTTTTATCTTAAAGATTAAACAGATGGTAATTAGATATAGATCATCTGTGACTCTGCAATCTGAAGGAGTTAGAAAATGTCCAAATTCTCAACACCAGGTTAGTGCAATTACTTTTAAATTCAGTTCTGCAAAAATGGGTCATTGAACAAGATGAAAAGTAAATGTTAAAAAAAAAAAACTTTAAGGTAGTTATGGCACTAGTTACACAGAAAACAAAGATAACTGTTTTGGCACCAGTGAAATTTCTCATTAATATACCAATTTAAAAACAAGATACATGAAATATTGTATTGCTTACTCCAAAAATATTCTCAATATCCTGGGGCTTTAAAATATATATCAATCTCTCCTGACAATTAAAATTTGAGAAGGAAAAATACTGATTTTCCTGAAATCCACTACAATAGTACATTTCTCAAAAACATACCACAGAAGACACAGTGACCACACTGAAGTAGCTCCATTAAACACATTCTCACAAAGGAGAGGACTGTAACTGTATTAAAACAAATACAGATCCTCTACAGATCTTGTTACAGCAAGCCTTTTAATCTAATGATAATAATCAGTAGACCCTTACAAATAAAAATACTTCTTCCCCATGACTGATTCATAACTATTAGAATCAACAACTTTTGCTACTGTATTTCTGTAGGTGAAAACTAAATTTTGATTTCTACCTTAATGTGCTCTATAGTCCCTTTTTACTTTTTCTTTGTGCAATACTTTTCCCAGCAATATTTAACATTGTTAATTTTTTTCCAAGTTTTGTGATCCTGAAAATCTTATTATCTTGGGGTAGGCAAAAACTTCTTAAATAGGGCATCAAAAGCATGAATCGCAAAAGAAAAAAGCAGATAAACTGGACTTCATGAAAATAAAAACAAAAGTTGCTCTTCAAAATGGTCTCTGGCATCCCCACTTCCATATACACCATGGCTTCTCCTGTAGCTTTTCTGGGGGGAGAGGGGGAATGAATGCACTAGTCTTCCATCGAGCACAAATATCCAATCCCCTTGGCAATTGCATTTTTCCCACTGGATGTTAATAAACTGACATTCTGGTTTATACATCAGTGTCCTGAGACTGCATTTACCTGGAACGGGTCAGTCTTCCTGAGTGGAGAAACCTAAAAAAACTAAAACCCAAATCCTGGGCTACAGCAACTTCATCCAAATAACACTTCAATAACTGCTAGGCTACCCATTCAAACTCCAGGAAAGCCTCCTATTTTTTTATCTGTAACAAACTGTACTTTGGCAAACCAGTACTCTGTTTAAGAAATCAGACTACCCATTTCAAACTCCAGGAAAGCCTCCTATTTTTTTATCTGTAACAAACTGTACTTTGGCAAACCAGTACTCTGTTTAAGAAATCAATTGAAATTTCCTACATAGATTTTTTTTCCCCAAAGATACAAACAGTTTGCTTCATTCTAGTGGAATAGTTGATTTTTTAAATATACTTTTAAATTATTATTTTTTTTTAATTTTAGAGAGAGTACCAGTGGGGGAGAGGGGCAGAGAGAGAATCTCAAGCAGGCTCCATGCTCAATGTGGAACCCAACAGAGGGCTCAATCCCACGACCCTGGGATCATGACCTGAGCTGAAATCAAGAGTTGGACACTCAACCAATTGAGCCACTCAGGCACTGCAACTTTTTTAATTACTTCACATTTACAGAAAAGTTGCAAAAATACTAAAAGAATTTCTTTTTTTTTTAATTTTTTTAATGTTTATTTATTTTCGAGACAGAGAGAGACAGAGCATGAGTGGGGGAGGGGCAGACAGAGAGGGAGACACAGAACGTGAAGCAGGCTCCAGGCTCTGAGCTGTCAGCACGGAGCCCGACGTGGGGCTCAAACTCACTGACCGCGAGATCATGACCTGAACCGAAGTTGGATGCTCAACCAACTGAGCCACCCAGGTGCCCCTAAAAGCATTTCTGTATACTCTTCACTCACACTACCTAACATTTTACCATATTTGCTTTGTTTCTTCCTATCTATATCTACACCTACATAATCTATACCTTTATATACATATGTGTATGTGTGTGTATAAAATCTTTAAACCATTTGAGAGGAAGGTACAGGCATGATTTCCCCTTACTTTTAAATACTTCAGTGTCAATATCCTAAGAACAAAGATATGTAATAGTTAACTTCGATACTAAATGCTCCAGCAAGTCTGAGAACAAAAGGAAGAGAAATGAACAGTTTGAAATGAAAACAAAGAAAACCAGAGTCATAAATTAACAAAATCTGATACAGTCAAGAAAAAAAAAAAACCCTTACAATGCAGGTTTGCCATTATTATATAGGAAAAAAAATAATGGACAAGGAAGTAGGAAAAAAATGGTCCATCATTTACCTAATATCTTGTGATCATTTCCTAAATTAAATAATGAAATTATACACAACTGCTTCTAATCAGCATTTGTTTAGCACAGAAAACTATGGACCATGCAGTAGTGGTTACGAGAATCAGCATGAAACATCATTCTATTTATTAATGTTACTCTAATTAAGCTCACTTCACATAACCAGGAAAAAAAAAAATATCCTATAGTATGTTTCCCTTAGTATGCTTCATTTGAGAGGTTTAAAAAAATGAACCACTGATATTTTTAAAATTAGCAGATGGAGCACAATCTAATAATAGAAACTGGACATTTTCTACCACCTGCTGGCGGTCTGTGTTTATTAGTCAGTGATAAGGATTTCAGTAATTTCCGAATAATGGTGAGTTGGCAGATTTGTCGCATGAGGCCTACCACGATGGCAGATGCCAGACTGTGATGTGGGTCCCCTGGCGCTGTGTAGCCTTCTCTATCACCCACCGCTCTCTGTGGCTGCCTGCGATGTCAAATTACTCAGCATCTGGTGGCAAACGGAACAGCTGGGAGGCGGGACTGTGTGAGGACTACCCACGCAATTGGCCCTCTCCTCCCAAATCTCCCCACCCTCTCTTGAAAGGCACTAATCCCTCTTTTGCCCCCAGATTTACTCCTTTATACTCTCCCTTAAGCTCCATGATACCATACCACCCCAAATTCCTTCATTCTCTCCTCCTCCAAGTCAGTCCCATCAGTCACCAAGTATTCCTGGAATGGGACTGGCCTCAGGGAACAAACCTCAACTGCCCCTCCCTGAGTGAAACATAACTTCTGGATGGCTCCATCCATCTTTTCCCATGGAGGTCTGAGGGTGCACTCTGAAAGGAGTCTACAAATCTTTCAATTCAATATTAAACAAGCCTGTTGCACATTTGGGTGGTAGCATAAATTAAATTTTAAAATATTGCCCCTTTTAATTAATTTATTACATAATAAAAATCAGAAACCCAACAAACTAGAGCCTCCAGTATACTATCTTCATAGCTCTACTTGAAAGAAAAAAATGCAAATAATTAAAGTATAAATTGACTGTTGGTTGGTGTCAGCAACCTCTCTCCCATCTTCCCCTTGGACAGCTGGTAAAACCACAGTAAATGTTCCCAGTGATGACTCACTCTGTGGCAAATTCTTAAAGCCTCAGTTAGGTCTAATACTCTGAACTAAGACTGGAAAAGAGACAGATTTTAGATAGACTTTCAATTCCAAGAGTTTAACTTTTAAAAATCTTTTTCAGGGGCACCTGGGTGGCTCAGTTGGTTAAGTGTCTGACTCCAGCTCAGGTCATGATCTTGCCGTTCACGAGTTTGAGCCCTGCATCAGGCTCTGTGCTGACATCTCGCAGCCTGGAGTCTGCTTCTGACTCTGTGTCTCCCTCTCTCTCTGCACCACCCCCTGCTCACACTCTGTGTGTCTCTCTCTGTCAAAAATAAATTAAAAAAATTTTTTTTAATTTTTAAAATCATTTTTCTGCTTTCTTTTCACATAACAAATTTCATGAACCATTAAATTTTACAAACTTCTAGGAATTTCAAATATAGCATTTTTATTTATCAATATTACTTTACTCTCTTGTATGTGTTTCTCCCAGTTGTACTTACTGTTAGGTTATAGAAAACAAAAGAATGACAACATAAATATTCAGAAAACAGCTAAAGTGTGTATGTCTGCTAAAAGAGATACAATGTTAACATCATATTTCCATATAACATGATTTTGCCCCCCCAGACACTGTGGCATCTTCTTAGTAACAGATTATAATGTCTGTTATTCATAATCATGCAACTCTAAACATCCTAATTTGCATTCAGTGATAGGTAAAAGTCTATGTAAAAAATCCTGTTTTCCTATCTTTTAAGAACCTAATAATTTATAATTCCCATTCAGAAATATATGATCATTGCATATAATGTTAAAGCAGAAGAGAACATTAAAAGTAACTTAATACAGGGGTGCCTGGGTGGCTCAGTCGATTAAGTATCCTACTTTGGCTCAGGTCATAATTTCACAGTTCGGTGTTCAAGCCCCATGTCAGGCTTCGTGCTTTGAGCCCGTTTTGGATTCTGTGTCTCCCTCTCTCTCTGTCCTTCCACCCCCAGGCCCTCCATTCATCCTCTCTCTCTCCTTCAAAAATAAACATTAAACAAAATTAAAAATAAAAAAATAAAAGTAACTTAATACAACCCCCCTCACCAGATACACGTAACTACTACCAAAACCAAAAAAAAAAAAAAAAAGAAGTTGTTAAGTGATTTACCCAAGGCCTTACAGTGAAGAAATAGTCCAAGTATCCTGAACCTACATGTTTTATTCCTCTGGCTACATCATATTGTCTTCATTAAAAAGAAACAAGAGACAGGCTCCCCTCAGGCTGGAAAGCCTCAGGTTTACAAGGGACCCTGTCCAACTTTCCCCTGCAGATGCTGGGAGAGAAAGCCCCAACCTGGGAGACAAGCAGGAAGCATTAGGCCCTTAGTAGGGTTTAAAACAGGAAGCCAAGTCTCAGCTGACCCCAGAGAGGGATCTAGAGAAAAGCCAGCTCTTCTCCCCATGCTACCAGACGTAAACAGGTCATGCATCCAGGTTTCAACTTTTCTGAAGGGAACTAGGAGATATACTCTTCCCACAGCAACCACAGGAGGTTGTAAAACCAAGACACCTTGGCTTCCTAACAGCAGTTAAGGAAACATGCTAGGTGGTACTGAAACCCCATCTAAAAATAAACTTTAAAACAAATTAATTTGTTAATTAGATACTGTTGTTCTTTTTAAATGTGGGGGGGGGGGGCGGGGGCAGAGGGAGCCTGAGTGTTCTACAAGCTGATAATGAAACTGTGTCAATTTCATTTTCCCTTCGGCCAAGTAAACATAGTGAGGGACCTGTCAAAGATCTTCCTCCTTTTCAACAACTCAGAATCTGAGATGTCAGTGTCAGGGCTGTGCTGAAAACAGAAGAAAGCATTCACCTGTCTACTAACGACGTGATGAGGAATATGAACTCCTTGGTAAGCAAACAACAAACATGCTGCACTGCTTAATGATTCTGGTAACTGATGGGAGTCTAACAAAAATTCTTAGCAGATGTGGGAGGCATACCTTTTTAACAGTGTATTTAACTTTAAATTAGGCTTTTCAATTGCTTGTTTGAAACTATTTTTAGTCTTTTATAAATTTACCTGTTTTAATGTTTTACCTGCTTAAGAAAAAGTAGATCATAACTTTTTTTTTTAATTTTTTTTGACGTTTATTTATTTTTGAGAAACATAGAGACAGAACGTGAGCAGGGGAAGGGCAGAGAGAAAGGGAGATAGAGAACTGAAGCAGGCTCCAGGCTCTGATAAGCCATCAGCACAGAGCCCGACGTGGAGCTCGAACTCACAGACCGTGAGATCATGACCTGAGCTGAAGTTGGCCACTTAACCAACTGAGCCACCCAGGTGCCCCAAATCATAACTAATTCTAATTAAGATGAGAATTTACCAGTGAGTCTAAATTAAATTTTTTTCAGAAAAAAAAATCTAAAAGTAGAAGAAACTATAAACTTGAAACATAAACTATGTTCCACAAAAGGAGAAAACATCCTGAGATAGGCCCTATAAAAGGCAAAAATTTTCAAAGGGCAGATCTAAACTAGTATCTACTTGCCAAAAAAAAAAAAACAACTTTTAATATTCTAAAACATGTATGTGAAACGAAGTGGATTAATGTTTTTTTTTAAAGGTTTGTTTTATTTATTTTTGAGACAGAGCATGAGTGGGGCAGGGGCAGAGAGAGAGAGGGAGACACAGAATCCGAAGCAGGCTCCAGGCTCTGAGCCATCAGCACAGAGCCCGACGCGGGGCTCGAACTCACGGACCGTGAGATCATGACCTGAGCCGAAGTCGGACGCTCAACCGACTGAGCCACCCAGGCGCCCCTAAAGTGGATTAATGTTTTAAGTATGACACATTATCAAAAGCCCAAAATATGCCATTAACAGTGGATTGAGTCACAGGTTTATCTTCAAACCTGAGAATAATAGATATTTACACAACCCTTGCTGTAACTATACTCATTTCATTTAAGCTATTTATTTATGAAGCAAATATTTTTAAAATTCTGTTTTAATATATTTAATTCTTATGCTACTTAATACATTTGCCTAAATGAGCTACAAATACTAAAAAATCCCAGTTCTTTTATCCTCCATCAACCAATCTTTTACCAGATTACAAGTAGAATAAATGATATCAATATCTTTCATTACTCATTTTTAAAAACTACTGAGCCTAGGGGCACCTGGGTGGCTCAACTGGTTAAGCATCTGACTCTTTGACTTCAGCTCAGGTCATGATCTCACAGTTTGTGAGTTCCAACCCCACATCAGCTCAGCGCTGACAGCACAGAGCCTGTTTATGATTCTCTCTCCCCCTCTCTCTCTGCCCCTCTCCCCTTCTCTCTTTCTCAAAATAAAAAAATAAACAACTTTAAAAAAATAAAAATTACTGAGCATAAACATGCTTTTTGTATCAACTCAACATAAGTTGATTCCCAAAGAGAAAATGACTTAAGAATGTGAATGCAATAACTGTGATGGTTCCAACACACAAATGAAATTAGCCATTATTATTTCTTATACAAATGAATAAGTTCATATAGGGAAAGTATGCTTCTACAGGACTTCATTTTTAAAGTATAACATTCAAGTATGTGAAAAATGAGCAAAGACAATGAGCTATTTTACTTTGCTATATTTTATTTTTACTAATACACAAGGTATTTCTATATGAAATACGATGCTGTGTCTCACTAAAGAAACAAAAAGCAAAAAGCACTCTGATCAAAATCCTTCCACGAACGGAAGGATTGAGAGAATGACAGAATGCTTCTATTTGGGGATGTCACTGCATTAAAAATTAGCAGAGACCATCCTGGCGACAGAAATAGCACCTGCTGCTAACAGTCCTTCAGAGCAGGATTTGACCTCCTAGTAAGTCTATGACAGACCACAGAAAATAGTTATTAATCGAAGCTTATCTCTTCAACCCTGTTTGCAACACAGCAGTTTCTCCAACAGCGTTTGTCACAACAATACTTAGAGCTGTGCTTTCAGAGAAAGAAAACCTAACTGCACCATACAACAGAAGTATCAAAAGCAAACCCTGAAAAACAGAAAATAAATTCTCTACTCTTAAGACATTTGCCAGCCGATGAGAGGACTGGACTCCAAAGCTGATTCTGGAAATATATTTTGGTCAAGGTGTCTCCTATCTTAGAAGTGTAATTGCTCACTAGAAATACTACTGAACAAAAATAGAGGCAAAGCATATGCTGAGGTGTTTTATTTATTTGTTCGCTGGTACATTCACTGCAAAGATAATCTGAAGTTACTTGTAAGATTATAGCCAGAGATCGTAAATGAGAAATGGGACTGTGGTAAAGACAGCGTAGTGTAGGTGGGGGATGAGGCCGCACAGCCTCCACAGCCAAACATCCTGCATGGGAATCACAGCCCTGCTACTCCCTACAATCCCTGTGTCATCTCGGGAGGGTCACTTACCCTCTCTGTGCACCCATCTCCCCATCTGTACAGTGAGGATGATGACACTTAGCTCCCGAGGCCATTATGCAGATTAACTGAACACACATAAAGCATTTACAACAGTACCTGGCAAGTAAGGAATTTCATAGAAATGTTGGCATAAAAGGGAGAGGTGGGGAGGAGAATAAGGTAGGGATAGAAAATGGATCCATAAATAAGGCCAGTGCACACAGCCCCTTATAACATTATATGACTTGTTTTCATCTTAGCCATAGTTTTACCCATTACCCCAAGGTATAAAAACTCAAAGCTAAAATTTGGGTATTTAATACCCATTACATTTTTTACCGGACAAGACATCCTTAGTAGATGGGGTCTCCGCTAGCCAAATTAATTAAGCATTGTGTTTACCCGTCATGAGTTCGCCAAGTCTGACCAATTCGGGAAATTTTTATAGCACAGTGGAAGCGTTTCACTTTGAAAACTGGGTGAAAGGTCTGTGCATATGCCTTTAAAAACAATCGCCACAAAGGGGAAGAGAAGATACCCCTGAAGCCCAAACCCCGGCACCTCTGCTCTCCCAAGCGTAGGGCCTGAGGCCATTTCAGAGGACAACGGGAGTGGAAATGAGGTTAAACTGAACAGCTAATCCTGAAAGTAAATTATAAAATACCGGTAGCATCTGATTTCCCACTTTTTCCAATTTAAACACTTCAGCCAACGATGGCCCAAACAGCATTTTCAATTATATTTCAATTTAAAAAAAAAAACACTCTGCAAAATTAAATAAAATGTAGTATAATCTACTCTTATCAATATCTGCTAAATCTAGATAGATACGGACATTTAGGCCACAGTGATTATTCCATATAACTTAGGTATTTGATACCTAAGTTTACGGCCACATTCCCCTGCTCTGCACAAAGTTAGGATTAAGTAATTTATTTAACTTTCCTTTCTCCCTCTGCTTTCTATAACAACTTAGGGTTTCAAACAATAAAATGTCTATTCGGGGAATCCCTGAGTTTTGACCAAAGGGCAACTTTAAGGTAGGAAAAGAAATAATACAAAGGAATACGCCCCCAATCTCATTAACGTCACAGGCCCACCCCTCTCTCCCGGAAACAGCCTGCGGACTTAGTTCCAGTTTTATACCCCTTTTTTATGAATTCAGTTCCATAACACGACATGAACCCAAAGTCACAGGGTGTAAGGTGTTAATGAACTGACAAAAATTTACGAACCTTGGGAAACTGCTTACTTGATATTTTTCAGCTTCCTGTAAAAATCAACCTGATGCAAAAAGTCATTTGATACTCCCTCAGAAGAACAGGAGACCTGTGTTTCTAGAGTTCCTTTATTATACATGTCCCACTTTGCAAGGAGAGGAGGCTGCACCACTTTACAGACTCAGGCAAGTATGTGGAGTTAGCAGGGCACCCAAGAGCTATGGCATGTGTAAGGACACTTATCTTCGTCCCTCAAGTATTATTATAGGCCTACGGTTCAACTGCATAGCAACAGCACTCTATGATAATTGCTCTGCTTGCTCATTATAAGCATCCTGGCAGTTTATTAACAGGCCTTATCTATGAAAAGGAATCGCCTATTCTCTTGCAGGGCTGTGGTGGCGGCAGTAAGCAGGAAACACTCAGTTTGCTTCGAAGGTCCAAGTCTGATCAATCTATGCCTCCTTTAATTTCAAATTTCATATACTTTAAGTAGAAAGAGAAACTGTTCTTTTTTTAAGTTTATTTATTTATTTTTGAGGGGTGGGAGAGAAGCAGAGAGAGACAGGGGGAGAGAGAGAATCCCAAGCAGGCTCTACACTGTTAGCACAGAGCCCAAGGCAGGACTGGACCCACAAATCTTGAGATCATGACCTGAGCTGAAGTCAAGAGTCGGACAACTAACCAACTGAGCCACCCAGGCTCCCAAGAAACTGTTTTTGTTTCTTTGTTTTTAATGTTTATTCATTTTGGGGAGACAAAGAGAGACAGAGAGTGAGTGGGGGAGGGGCAGAGAGCGGGAGACACAGAAGCCCAAACAGGCTCCAGGCTCTGGGCTGTCAGCACAGAGCCTGATGTAGGGATTAACTTCAAGAACCATGAGATCATGATCTGGGCTAAAGTCGGACGCTGAACAGACTGAGCCACCCAGGTGCCCTGAAAACTGTTTTAAATAACACTTCTTTTTGCTTTTTTTATATACTCTCCAGGGTCTTTCTACTGTATATCAAGTGTTGCTTCTCAGCAATAATGTTCATATTAAAATTTTTTAATTCTCTCCTATCAAGATCTTTGTGGTCTCTGCTCACTTTTAATTCCACACTATTCTAAAAACCAAGTACCAATGCATCCTTGTGAGACCCTGTGCAGAGGAACTCATCACCAAGCAATGTCCAGACTTCTGACCCATGGAAATTGAGATAATAAATGGGTGTTGTTTTAAGCCACTTAAGGAAAAAAAAAAAGGACAAGGAATTAAATAGATATTGAAGAAAAAGAGGGAAAAAAAAGAAGCCTAAAAAGTACTTCTTATAGGAAAATTTCAAAGAGGGCTATTACTTTTCACTTTGGCATCTCCCTTTCTAAAGATACTTCTCTTCAAGTAACCTTGCTGATCTAATCATCTCCTTGGAGGAAGAATTTATTTTTAAAGGCAACTTCGCAGTTTAAACCACCTGAGAAAATAGCATAGTCTAAGAGAATCTAAGAGCCGTTTGATTTTATTTTCCCTTTCAGAAGAAAACAAATTATATTGTTTATATCGCAGGTTGGATATCTGAAAAACAATTTGAGAAAATAAGACTTTTGATGGTGTACTGTGAGATAAACATTTGGTTTTATTTTTTTTTCAACAGCAATAGTATTTTATCACTCAACTCTATGGCAAGAAGTGAAGTCATATTTCCTGTGACTATTTGCCCCCATTTTTACTCAAAACGGCATAATACAAATTAGCCAAACTTATCATATTTTATTTTTTATTAAATCATACTTTTGTGTTAAAGAACACCATGATGATTTTTCTAAAGGTTAGTGGACAGCACCTCTGATCTCCACTAAGATCAACTAATATAGGAAAAGCTGTGCTATCTGGTCTTTCACCAAAACTTCTAAATTTCTGTGGCAGGCAGAATAAAAGTCCCCCAATAATACTCACATCTTAATCCTGCAGAACCTGTGAATATGTTATTTTACATGGCAAAAAGGACTGTGCCATTATGATTAAGTTAAGGACCCTGAGGTAAGGAGACATTCTGGGATCACCCGGCAGGGTCCAACGTAATCACAAGAGTTCTCATAAGAAGGAAGCAGGAAGATCAGAGTGAGAGAAGGTGCGACAAAGAAACAGAAGTGTAAGTGATGTGGCCATGAGCCAAGGAATGAGGGCAGTTTCTAGAAGCCAGAAAAGGCAAGGGAACAGATTCTCTCCCCTACAACATCTAGAATAGTTTTGCTGATAGTCTGATTTTAACCCCTAAGACCCATTTTGGACTTCTGACCTCTAGAACTGTAGTATACCAAATCTGTATTATTTAAGCTACTACATCTGTGGTAATGTATTACAGAGCAGTAGGAAACTAATACAACTTCCTTCCAGGGCAAACTGTCAAAAAAAAATGTTTTTTAATATGAGAATCATGCTATTATGAAAGGAAGGGCCAGAGGGAGGAAAGAGCAGGAAAACAAGGTTTCTACCTTCTAAAGGTTCAGTGAAGGACACACTACCATGAGTGTTTTTGTCTTTTAATGGATCACTCTGCGGCACCAAGAGAAGTCACAAGACAAACCAAATGGGGCAACAGTCATTAGCCTTTTCAATACTAAATACCCCTTTTACTCCATCTTGTGCCCCACCCTTCGTGAGTCCCATGACCTCAAGAGTATATCATCTCCCAAACGAACTACATTTAATAAATAATAATTTTCCTTTTTAATTAGATATACTGTACTGTCAAGCAGATATGGTGATCGACATAAAATTCAGAGTAAATTAATATAGCCTCTGCCAAAAACAAAGCAACTTGATAATCTGGTCAACCTTATTTGGGATGTTTCTGGAATGCAGACAAGGATTGTCTAATCCTAATCCCAAGGATTTCAAGTACTCCGATGTATAACCACCTATGCAGAGCAATATCACTACCTTTTAGTGAATTGCATATTTTCTGAAGGAACCAGTTCCCACCAGCTCCCCCAACCTGTTTCTGACTGCTGAATAAGAAAGCTTTTACTCTAATGATAATACAATACACATTTAGCATTGGATCTGACCCTGGGTCATCATCCAATTAATACTTGTCTCTTTTCTTCTTTTACACCCCCCTCATTGCCTTTTCCATCTTCAGAATGAAATACTACAGCAAATCCTAGATGACATGTGTATCAACATAACAAAAACATTTCTTTCAAACCAATTCAGAAATCTCACATTCCTAATCTCCAGAATTCAGCTGTCAGCACCAAAAACATTATTCTGATACGCTTCATCACTCCTGAAAATAATTCACAACGTCCACCAGAAGTACAAGTGAGCTCTGAAATGGCCAAAACAACATTGACCAGAGACAAGGAAGAGACGGAAAACTGGGAAAAACCACAAAGTGAAACATTACTCACTAAACACTCCAGGGGAGACTGTACATTCGTCAAAAAGGTCTGCAGAAAAACAGCTCAATGAATTACCACATTACTACTTGTAACTTAAAGGTTCTAGAAGCTATATAGCAATTTCTTATAATTCTACTATGTCTCATAAATTTAGGAGTATCATTTTTATTTACTGAAATTATATAAAACAGCATGTATTAATTCTTAATTATAATAAAGAAAAAATATTTTATTGGGCCCCTTCATCCTTATTTGAACTCAGGGTTTAATAATAATGTCTCTAACAATACAATCAGAAATGCCTTTTTAACAAGTGTCAATTCTTTAAGGCAACATTAGGAAATAGCTTCATATACGCAAAAGGTCAAGAAATCTTTATACATGCTTCATTAAGACATGTAAAACATTAACAGGTGCTAAAACAGTATTTATGGAGCCCTGCTGTGTGTCAGGCACTCTGGAAGGGCTGGGTCACTATTGTGATGAACAAAATGGATACTGTCCTTGCCTTCAATGTTTACAAGCCATTGTTAGTCTTTATGAACTGCCTATTGAAGTCTCTGTTGTTTTTCTGCTGAAGAGAGTGTCTCTTTTCTTGTCGATTTAAATAAGCATATTTATTTATATAAACATACCATATAGTAAGGATAGTAACACTTTGTCATAAATAAAAATTCAAATAAAATCTAAGCAATTATTTAAACAAGTCAAAAGATAATTCTGAGGCATAAGTAATTTACTTCAAATTTATCATACGTACCACTGCCTCACATTGAAGAATATCTTTACCCTTGGGGCACTTGGGTGGCTTAGTCGGTTAAGCATCCACCTCTTGGTTTTAGCTCAGGTCATGATCTCTTGGTTTGTGAGTTTGAGACCCACGTGGGCCTTCACACTGACAGTAGGGAGCTTGCTTGGGATTCTCTCTCCCTCTCTCTCTGCCCCACCCCTGCTTATTCGTGCGCTCTATCAAAATAAACTTGAAGAAAAGTCGTATCTTTATTTTCAAGAGATAGTTTGCAAGATGGTTAAGAGCACAGGCTTTTGAGAGAGGTAGCCTAGTTTTGAATCCCAGCTCTACCACTTTCGCCAACTTCTATTTGGGCATGTTCTTTAACCTCTATCTGGCTCAACCTTATCTACTGCAAAATGGAGATAATGCAAGCACCTAATTCATACGGTTACTTTGAGGATGATGTAATGCACACAAAACACTTAGACTATGCCCAGCGGATACGTGTTCACTAAGTATTACCTATTTTCAGTAGTATGTTAGTGGCAGCTCATAACAGCTTGAGTGAGAGCTGATTGTTGAATTTTCAGGATTTTTTTAGCCAATTTTTAAATATAGACATCATTAAAAATTAAATTACGTAAAGCTACACTTAAATAAACTGCACTTAAATAAACTACATTAACAAAAAATAAATTAAAAAATAATAAATATTCAAAACTCATCACTGACTACATCTTAGTATTATCTATGATCCTGCATTTATTTGCCTCTATTTCATCCACTGTATGTATACAAGCGTGTGCTACTGCGCAGCTCTTTCTAGTCTGCAGTCAGTGATCTCAATCTGGTAGCTTGAAATCGACCATGGTCAAAGTATTTACACTATGGAAAAAGAGCAAATGCTATAAATCAAGACTTTTTTTTTTTTTTTTTACTGGTTGTTGAATATTTATCAGTACACCACTGCCGGCTTTTCGAGAGATTATTATAGTAAGTCATCTTTAATTTCTTTTTCACAGGAAAAAAAGGGTGGCAAATCAAAATGTTAGTTATCTCTAGTCTACCTCTTATCCCTGCTGGTACTATGTACGCAAACTTGATTGCCACACTCAGGTTCCTTTTCAAAACTGTCCCTAAAGGACCACATGTCTTTGTCTGTAACTGCACCAGACAGGGTCCTTGCCTTTTCTGTACTACCAAAGCCAGAGAGATTCAGTATTCTTTAAAAATAACAAGGCTAATCTGCCATGATTCACCATGAAGGCCACCTTAAGGAGATAAAAGCTAAGTGCCAAACTGTCATCAGATATAGTCCACACGTCTCTTAAAATTGTTTTGACCTTCTGACATTACTTAGCAACTCAAGTCAATATCAAACAAGCCCACAGTCAGTCTAAATGAAACACAAATATTATCTTTCAAACTAACGGTCAAGTACTCAACTGCCCATTGCATGTCATATGTTAGGACCTAATGCAATATATATATACATAATGTGTTCCAAGAGACCAACTAAATGTTTTGATTTATGTCAAAAGTGTGGCAATGTTTACAGAATGGAGCTTGCCAAGGAAACAGGTTGACTGGGCCCTTGAGACTTACCCTACTTGGTCAGGACCAGAGAGAAGGGGAAGTACTGCACATGCATCTATCGGGGTGCCTAAGTGGCACAAGGACTCTTAGGGCAGCATGATTAAGTGGAAAAAGCATTAAACTAGAAATCGGAATATCTGGGCTCCAGTTCCAACTCTGGTGCTAACTAGTACTATGAGCTCAATATTTCTGAGCTTAATTCTCAGACATAAATTGCAAGAGCTAAATTACACAGTCTCAGCTCTATGATTCTGATCTACTGCTCTGAATAAAAGTGCTGTCACTATAAAAAGAATCTTTTCTCTCTGCCCGGCCTACTATGGCAAAATAGTTTTATTAAGCTGACTCAAATTTAAATACCACATAAACAGAAACATTTACATTTAATGTAAAAATATCAAAATCTTGTATGTATCATGTCTTAATTTTCCACCTACACAACTTTTACATTTTTAGGGTTATACCAACACAAAGACAAATGCATGAACGAAGACCATACTTTTTTCCTTTCTGTAGCCTTCACCAAGCTGAGTTCCATCCAACTTCCATCCAACAGAAAAAACTTAATAAATATGGATAAATTTATTAGCCTTAAAGAGGCTAATAAAGAGGAGCTTCTACTTCTGAGCATCATAAAGTAACAGGGGCTGGATTTACTCTTCCACTTTACAAAACTATTTTTGCCTTTAAAAAGAAAGATAAGGGGGACCTGGGTGGCTCAGTCAGTTAAGCGCCCAACTTCGGCTCAGGTCATGATCTCATGGTCCATGAGTTCGAGCTCCACATCAGGCTCTGTGCTGATAGCTCACAGCCTGGAGCCTGCTTTAGACTCAGAGAGAGAGAGAGAGAGAGAGAGAGAGAGAGAGAGAGGGAGAGAGTGTGTGTGTGTGTCTCAATTTCTTTCTCTCAAAAATAAATAAACATTTTTTAAAAATTAAAAGAGATAAAATTTATGAAACTGCACTTTTTGGACATTAGGCAATGAGCAGAACAGATGACAATGATCTCTGAAAAAAGGGAAACAAAACAAGGTGAGCCCTACTATCATCCCAGCTTACTGACTAGAGTGAGTTTCCAGGCTACAATGTGTGTGTGTAGATCAGGGGGTTACAGCTAGGGATGGGAAGAGAAAGGGGAGAGCCAGAAGTCTCCTTCAGTTAAGCAGACAGGGTTAAACTGAATAGGTTAAGACAACCAGAATTTGAAGGGCAGAGAACCAGAAAAAACTGCACAAGGGCAAACTCTAGAGATATGCAAGCAATTGTTTCTTTGACTACTGTGTACACTATGCATACAGAAACTAACAGAAATCAGGTAATGAACCAGCAGAAAGCAAGAGGCAGAACACAAAATGGAACTGCCTGCGTAGTGGGGAAAATCATCCCTACACTAAAGCATGCTCTGGTCCTGTCTAACGAAACCTTAAAAACAACCCTTGACAAGATCGCTTTATTCTAAGTATTTAACTGTATCACAAAACAAAACTCAGAAACACTTAAAACAACACATTCAAAAAATTTCAGCACCCGGAGCACCTGGGTAGCTCAGTCAGTTAAGCAACTGACTTTTGATTTCGGCTCAGGTCATTATCTCACGGTTTGTGAGATCAAGATCTGTGTCAGGTTCTGCACTGACAGAAGGAAGCCTGCTTGGGATTCTTTCTCTCCCTCTCTCTTTCTGCCCCTCCCCAACTCCCACTCTCTCTCATTCTCTCGAGATAAACAAATATTTTTTAAAAAGAAAAAAAAATGACACCTATATTAAAAATTACCAAGCATGTAAGGAAGCTGTGAAATAAAATCTATAATGAGGAGGAAGAGTAATCAAAGAAACAGATCTAGAAAGACAATAACAGAAGTAGTAGACAAAGATACTAAAATAGCTATTATTAATATACTTCATATGCCCAAAAAGATAGAGGAAAGCATATTAAGGAAACTCACAGAAGACAGAGAAGAAATTTAAAAAGACCCAAACTAAACTTCTAGAGATGAAAAATACACTGGGTTGGATTAACAGATTAGACACTGTAAAAGAAAAGATTAGTGAACCTGAAGGCAATAACTCTAGTTAATTAGGTTAAGAAACTGAATTCACAAAATCTTAAAAGTTCAAAACTCTCCATGGAATTTCATTCACTCAACCACTTAAGAAACAAAATAATTCATGAGTATCTAAAATATCCCAAGTATCATGATAAGCACTGGAAAGAGTTAAAGATTTAAATTAAAAAATATTTTCCACAGTTTCCCAACTTAGTTTCGCAAACTTCAAGTTTTCAGTATTCCCTTATTTGATGATCTTATAAACAAATATGCATTTTGTTTTCCTTAATCTCCCCACTGTATTTCCATATCATTATTTACTATCAGGTACTAAAGTAAGTATATTATAATGATGGGGTTAGTTTATATTCCAATCCAAAGAAAAAGAAATTGTTCTATAGTAGGGCTCTACCATAACTTCTTTATTCCTACTTGTTAGAGAAATAAAACTATATGAAATAAGCCATGGAACATAGGACATACTAGCTTCACCAGGTAAAGGATATACAAAAGTGTCTCATAAGATACTTTATTCCCACTGAATATATTGTCCCTTAATTGTTCTAGAATTCATCTTGCTGTTTTTCCCTTATAGACTGAGATTTCCTAAAGGAAAGCAACATCATCCTTTTCACTTTTGTGTATGTCATGGGCACCCCATATTATTAAATAAATGAATGAAAAATTAAATCAGATTATAAACAAAACAAACAGGAACTCTGGCTAAGGACCCTACTTCTTAGAGACCATTATTACATTTCTCTGCCCTATTCAACTCAGGGCCTTCTCGCCCCAGTGGATTCTGCCTAAGAAGACAGCCTGCAAGTGTACAATCAAATCAAATGCTGAAAATGATAGCTGAGGTCGTAATGAACCACCACAGCCATAAACAACCACACAAACCATAAGTCTGTGAATTGTTTATGAAAGTACCAGATGGTCTGTGAAGACAATGTCACTTAATACTCACAATGTTGCTTATAAATTATACCTGTTGGGATCCCATGGATGAGGCTTTTCTCAAAAACCAGTACTGTTTCATCATATACAAGCAAATATTTGATAATTTTCTTCTTTGAAACTTTCTACTTTATTTGTAATGGTATTTATGTTTATTACAGAAGTAATAGATACTTTTTTCAACAGTAAATATCTTGATTTTTACCTGTTGCAAAGATTCTAAAATCGTGGTGGGTCAAAGAGTAAATGTGACTTCGGCAGAAATCTCCCTTCCCCAAAGATGGTAACAAGCCACATGTTATAAGCAATGCATGAGAGTAGTGTTTCCCTACATTCTTGCCAGTACTGGATGTTATACTATACTAAATGCTTTTGGAAGTTGATGATAGGAGTACAAGTCATTACTAACTTTAAAAACATATACTATTTCTAGTTTTCTAAAATCCTTAAACTTCTCCACAGACTTGCCTGCTGTCAAAAATCTGCCAGTTGTCTTGAATTAACCAATAAGCACTGCTATAGAAACTCACTTGTAAGTTCCAAACAACCAACTTATAACACGTTTTCTCTTAAAAATGCTATTTAAGTAAAAATGAGCTATATTTTTAATTTAAAAAATAGTAAACAAAATTACTGATGTTATCTAGAATAATTAAAATATTAGATCTATTTTCTAAAAGTTTGATAAATACACACAATCGGAGTGTTCCTATTGGAAATACACTTTCCAGATTACATCCCTCCCAACCATATGCCTACCTGCTGTTATAGAGGGAACTGAGGAGACTGGGACCCTGAGAAGAAATGCATATGAGCAGGGAAGGAGTTGGAGGTGAAAGTATTTAAGGAAGCCCAAAAGATGAGGAATGCAGTCAGGTCACCATTCATCTAAAAACCCCTATCTCCCAACTTGCTAGAAATACCAAAAGATAACTTCTCTTTTTTCTCTACTCTTTCCTTCTCCATAGCCTTGCCTCACACACATACCATATGCCCATTTGAGGTGTGAGTAAACTTTCCATCCCTTCCACTGCCACTCCTACCTACCTTCTAAATGTATAAGAATTCAGGCCACATACCATCATATTCTCCTCTTTTCAGTCCTGATCCGTGCAGAAGGGAAGGGTATGATTCCACCCAATCCTCAGAATGCAGGCCACAGGGAAGGAGTAAAGTACGGGTATGTTCAGTGGCCCAGATACAACCTTCCTAGAGCCTGAATCTGGTAGTTAACTAGGAAACAGCCAAACACCCACATGCTTATCAAAAAGCTGCAGCCAAATGGTTACTGGACCTTTCAAGATGGAGGAATATTTTAATTACATATTATAATTCCAATTTATATTAAGCCCAATCTATTTCATTAAGCCCCAGAACACTCATGAGCCAGTTGCATTACTGACCTGACACTGTTCCCTAAAATATAAACATCAGGGGCACCTGGCTGCCTCAGTTCATGAAGCATGTGACTCTTGATCTCGGGGTTGTGAGTTCAAGCCCTGCACTGGGTGTAGAGATTACTTAAATAAATAAAAACTTTAAAATAAAAACAAACATCAAATCCAACACTGAAAACTCAGTATTCTTCTCGCTGCATGTCAAGAATAACACAGCCACTATGACTTCTGCTATTGTCTCGCTTCCTACACTCATTTCCTTACTAATTCTCTAGCCAGCCATGGCTTTTTCATTAAGTGACTAGATATACCCAATGAAAGCATCCCTTCCACATACCAGCAAGTAAAGAAGGAGACCAGGCAATGTGGAGAACCGGAAATCAGGAGACCCCAGTTTAGATCTTGCTTTTCCCTTTGCTGGTTCCATTTCCCTGACTTCAGTTTGCTCGAGTATAAAATAAAAGGACATAAAATGAGCACTCTCGATGTTTCTATCTTTTCCAAACATCAGCCATAAGCCATGGTACTTCTCAAAGGTGGGCAGGTAGGAAAGTACAGTCAGGGTTAGATACAGAACTATCCAATGGCTCTGTTCCCTTGGGAGGTAGGGGAGTCCGAGGGAAGAGAAAAACAAATCTAAACAGTGTGAACAATCCCCCAGAATGAAGGTGCTTCAAAACTGAACACCACAATCTGTAGTCCTGAGGCTGTAGCCCCATCTCAGACTAAAAAAAATGGCCAGCCAGGACCTATTTGTCCACATCCATTTACTAAAGTGAAGAATCATAAGACCATGAAAGAAATCTTCCATTCAACCAGAAATGGAAGAAGGAGGCTCAAAGGAAACAACATTCGGGCCTTTCCTTAAAATCACACATGGTTATCATTTAACTAAACCCAAAAGAAACACAGACCTAGACATGTCAGAACAATGCATAGTGACAGGACAGATGACAATTTTAAAACTTCCAAAAAGAGATCATTTACACACATCTGAACTCACCAAGTTTACGTATCATTAATTCATGTGATGAGAATGAAAAAACTTTTAAAATTCTGAATTTCTTCCAATGTTCTACTCCAATCAATGTTACAGATAAACCTAATCTTCCAAAGCACTGCTTAACTCAGTACCATTCATAACAATACAGTCTTGAAAACTAGCACAGGTAATGAAATACACATGCAATCAATGATTTTTAACATATATCAAAAACCCTGAAGGAATTTAAAAAAGGTTTTCAGGGGTGCCTGGCTGGCTCAGTCAGTAGAGCATGTGACTCTTAATCTCAGGGTCATGAGTTCAAGCCCCTATTGGGCTTTGTGACTACTAAAAAAAAAAAAAAAAAGTTTCAAAAAGACTCAATAATAGTTTCTGAAAAAAATAAAAACCATGAATATTATTATCATCCCAAAAATTAAAAATGAGACAGATGTCATACACAATAAATGGAAAATATATCCGAAAGTGATGCCAAGGATAAACAGATTTTAGCAGTATAATATGAAACATTCACAACTCAACAAAAACATAAAAGATCACTAATTTCTTATATCTATCACCTTAAGGATCTAACATACTTGCTGGCACACAAAAACACTGAATAAGTGTTTTCTAAATGAATAAATGATGTTATCAATTCATTGAAGCAAGTATTATAGGATGATAAGAAACCTTGGCAATCATTCATTTTAATTTATAAACCCATCCAAATCTAGTTAGCATAAGATTCAGGAATGGAAACCTGATTATTAGTCATTGCTTCCTTTATTGTTGTATTTCTAAAATTCAGAGTAATTACAATTTTTAAGCTAGATATATAATTCAAGAATCCACTCAATCATAAAGTAGGCAGTTCCTTAGAAATAGCTAATTGTGGGGCACCTGGGTGGCTCAGTCGGTTAAGTGGCCGACTTCAGTTCAGGTCATGATCTCATGGTCTGTGAGTTCAAGTCCCGCATCGGGCTCTGTGCTGATGGCTCAGAACCTGGAGCCTGCTTCGGATTCTGTGTCTGCCTCTCTCACTGCCCTTTCCCTGCTCACTCTGCTCTCAAAAATAAACAAACATTTAAAATAATTAAAAAAAAAGAAATAGCTAATTGTTAAATGGCTTATATAATCTATGACTGATTATTTTGAAAATTTGTATTTCTGAAGTTTGTAATTAGGTCAAAAGATATCACTGTAATAATATTAGCCAAATTCTACTAGGATACAAAACTGCTTAAAAGGTTTCATGACACTGTTTATCCCACTACATAACGGAATACATGCATCAGTCATTAAAAATGTTTTGAAATAATATTTAATAGCATTAGAAAATGCCATGATATATTAAGTGAATAATCAGGATACAGAGCTTTACACACAGTGGTCCAAATTTTTAAAATTCTGTATTAAGGAGAAAAGAGAAATGGAAAAAGAGAAGGAAATATGTCAGACCATTACATATTTGGATAATGGAACTACGTATTATTTTTATTCATATTTTGTTTATTTCTTTATTTTCCAGAAATGTTAGCGCGTTGTATCAGATTTATCTTCTCACATTCCCCCAAGTACTTACACAGTTCTTCCTTTTCCATTAAGTAACACAGAAATTACACCTTTAGTGAATAGGACAGTTTTTCTGCCTAAATGTTAATCCTTGTAATTTTAAGAGCTGCTTCTATTAACAATGGAAATAAAGGATAACAGAATTTTTCCCTGAAGGAACTAAATCTTCAACAGTCAGGAATAGAATCTCTCACTAAAATTGACGGATTATAGGGGCGCCTGGGTGGCTCAGTCGATTAAGCATCTGACTTTGGCTCAGGTCATGATCTCACTGTTGGTGAGTTCGAGCCCCGCATCCGGCTCAGTGCTGACAGCTCGGAGCCTGGAGCTGCTTCAGATGCTGTGTCTCCCTCTCTCTCTGCCCCTCCCCTGCTCGCACCCTGTCTCTCAAAAATCAATAAACGTTAAAAAAAATTGATGGACTATGGATAGCCCAAAATCATGTTTAAAAAAAATGTTTATGGATTATGGATAGCCCAAATCTACATTACATAAAAAGTTAACCAAAGCACCTGGGTGGCTCAGTCTGTTAAACATCCAACTTCAGCTCAGGTCACAATCTCATGGTTCATGAGTTCAAACCCCACATCAGGCTCCATGATAACAGTGCAGAGCCTGCTTGGGATTCTCGGTCTCTCCCTCCCTCTCTCTCTCTCTCTCTCTCTCTGCCCATTCCCCACTCATGCTTTCTCTCCCTTTCAAAATAAATAAATTAAAGAAAAGAAGTAAACCATACTTCTCTCCTTCCTAAACATGGACATCTACCAATCCCAGGACATATTCAATGGCTATGCACTCAAACAGTGAATATTCACCTCTTATCAGATATATTATTTATAATCTACACTATTAATAATAACTTTGTGTATAAAGATGGGCCATAATTATCTATACTATAGTGCTCTTCCTGACCAGCTATCAGAGGATCAAGATTCTAGTCTCCAGTCAGCCACTGAGTCAATGCAATCAGAGGAGCCTGTTTTCCTTGGCTATAAAATAAGGGCACTGGCTTTTATGCTACTTGTCTGAGAGAGTTGTTATTTGAATCATATTATATTATACGTGTACAGATATGACAAACACATAAGATACTATAGTTATTATGATCATCAGCTTAATTCAGCGTTTCTTACACCAAGTTAAGAGTGTCCCAAACTTTACATTTGCTGAGCCACACCTTAGAGTCATTTCTCACTTTTAAGTCCTCAGATTTGATAATATATGTGATATTAGCAGAGTTCTTAAAAATAGAGGATAAAATTTTTGACTTAATACTGATACCTAAAAATGAAATGTATCTGGTTTAAAGTATTGATTAAATCATTCTGACAATACTTTTCCTACAATGCAGAGTGCATGAAACACGAGGCCGCACTGTCCAGATGAAATGGTAAGGTGGAGAAAGCCCTCTGCTGACACCACCCACCCCTCACAAACAGCACGAAGTCTTCTCCCCTTATTGAAATTCGGCTTTCCTCAAACAGCCAACCTTGCTAGTAAAACCCTGGAAGGTTCACATTACTCCTCTTTTGTGGTGCTCGCTTACAATGCGTAGGTAGGGCTGGTCCACGTTCCTCACCAAGACTGTGCTCTTTGGGAGGCTACAGTCCTATGTTCCTCTTTCTTCTGCAGACCTTAGTTCCTCTGCACATTTTTTAAGCATATGATCAATAAATATTTAGAATTAAACTACATATTCCAGGGGTGCCTGGGTGGCTGAGTCAGTTAAGCATCCAATTCTTGATTTCGGCTCAGGTCACGATCTCACTGTTCATGAGTTCGAGCCCCACATCGGGCTCTGCGCTGACCGCATGGAGCCTGCTTGAGATTCTCTCCCTCTCCCTTTCTTTCTGCACCTCCCCTGCCCTCTCTGTCTCTCTCCCTCTCAAAATAAATAAATAAACTTTGCAGGGACGGAAGATCACAAAATGAAACACCAAATACTCCTTTCATCATTCACCTTTTTCCCCTAGCAAAGGTAGTCGATGGAGTCCCAGCATTCATAAAGGTTCAGTGTGTGGCTCTTCTAAAATACAATGAAAGAAAAATCAGGTAATCTTGTTCTACCTCTTAACTCACATGATTTTAAAACTCAAACATGATCACTTAGGTAAAAGCACTATCTTCAGTCTAAGAGACAAGTATAAAACTTTGTGTTTTTAGATACTATATACCCAGGCTATAATCAAATCTCCAAACAAGAACTTGCTAAGAAATTAAAACTAACAATTATCTATGTACCTCTACTTCTGATTACATTTTATACAAGTAATCCAATATCCTAAGAGTTGGACTTTCATATGTTTTGCAGGACATGGACTACTAATTTCAGTTTATCCTTAAAATAGAACAGTTCAACTAATTTTAGACTCAAGTGCTATAAAGCATCATAGCTGTCAACCAACTGGATACCTGAATCACAGCAGCAGCATATGCAGATATACTGAGCAAACTGTCAGATAGCTGAACTCTGAGACACCACATGCAATCATCTGAAGTAGCTACAATATTCAATTCATGTACCCAAAACAAAACAGTACTTAAAAATAACATGATCGTATGAAAGGAAATAATCAGGGCCTTATTTTATTTAAATAATATCTATGATATGCAAAGGTTTAAAAGTGTCAAAAGGAGATAACTGTATAAAAAGTTATTAACCATTTGAAAAATACACATCTAATAAAAGACTACTATCTAAAACATACAAAGAATTCTTAAAACTCAACAGTAAGAAAACAATCCAATTAAAAAGTGGACAAAAGATCAGAATAGACACTTCACCAAAAGAGATATACAGATGGCAAATAAGCATATGAAAAGATGTTTCACATCATATGTCATTAGGGAACTGCAAATTAAAACAATTCAATACCATTTCACACCTGTTAGAATGATTAAAATCTAAAATACTGACAATACCGAATGCTGGTGAGGATGCGGAACAACAGGAACTCTCATTCACTGCTGGTGGAAATTCACAAGGGTACGGCCACTTTGGAAGACCATCGAGAGTGCGTTATAAGGTAACAAAGTCTTACCATACGATTCAAAAGCTGTACTCCTAGGTATTTACCCAAATGAGTTGGAAACTTATGTCCATATAAGACTCTGCTCACAAATGTTTATACCAGTTTTATTCATAACTGACAAAAGCAGGATGTCCTTCAATAGATGAGAGGATAAACTGTGGTACATCCAAATAATGGAATATTATTCACCAATAAAAAGAAATAAGCTATTAAGCCATGAAGGGACATGGGGGAACCTTAATTGCCTATTTTCAAGGTAAAGAATCCAGTGTGAAAAGGCTATAAACTACATGATTCCAACTATATAACCTTCTAGAAAAGGCAAAACTATGGAGACTAAAAAGATCAGTGACTGCCACAGGTTCAAGGCTGGAGGAGGATGAATAGGTAGAATGCAGAGTATTTGGGGGCAGCGAAACAATTCTGTATGACACTGTGATGGTAGACACATAATACATGCATTTGTCAAATCCCACACAACAGTACCACATAGTGAACCCTAATGTAAACTATGGATCTTCATTAGTAATACATCAATATTAGTTTATCAATTATAACAAAAGTACCACACCAGTGCAAGATATCAAAAGGGGAAACCGTGAGGGGCGAGGAAGGAGTATATGGAACCCTCTGTACTTTCTGCACAACTTTTTTATAAATCTAAAAGTGCTTTCAAAGTAGTCTATTCACTCCAAAAAATAAAATTAAATTAAAAAAGGTTACTGGCCTAGTAGGAGCCAGAGGACTTGAGTCATCTATGTGATCTCCACTGCTAAAAATACTTCATATGTACTACTTTATCCCACCTTCGCTGAGCCAGTGAGGTAGACCTGATGCATCATACCTCACCAGGTTAATAACGGTAGTATAAAATTAGCCACCAAGTAATAGTATTTCATGCCAAGAACCAAGATACATATAGTTACACTGGCATGGCCAGCATGGAGAACTGTAACACTGCAAAATAAGGGCATGTTTTAATTCACTGAGACAATAGTATCTTTGTGTAATGCCTTTAATACCAGGATTCACTGGGAAATATTTTCACCCACTAGAGAAAAATCAAGACTTTGTCAATTCTCTTTGACGATTCTTTCCAGGAAACATTTCAGGCATGTATCAAGGCAGCCACATTTACTGGTGACATTTACAAAACTTAATTCTTTTCAAAATCTCAACCTAAATACACACTGAAAATGCTCATCTTAAAATTTTATTTTCCTTTCATGGATATCTAATTATTAGAATTTATAATCCAGCTAAGATATAACAGTTCAAGCTCCAAAGTCTATTTAACACTTGAATTGAAATAAATCTCTATCAATTTTTAAGCTATTAATTTTAATTTCATGCACCCACTTAACACATCTCAAGCAGTTCTAGTATTAATCAAAATCATAATCCTAATAAAAAATTTTTCATTAAAAACAATTTCTGCAACATTTACCAGTCAATGCAATGAAACTCCAAATATACAGTTTATGTCAAATACACACTTTATGTTCAAATGCCATGGCCACCTCTGACGGCAATATCATCAGGAAAATTAACTTCTCTAAGCTTCGATTTCCGTATGGGTAAAATGGCAGTAGTTGTAGCCAAGATAAAAGAGTTATGAGAATTAGAAATGATACATATATAATTCATTTGCAATAGCCACCACTGTCTGGCATATAAGTGGGTAGGCATATAAATGGTAGCTATTATTTTTACTATTTTCAGTTAGAAATTAAAAGCTTGGCCCATAAATTCAAGGATGGCTTATAACTTACAAGATCATATAACTACTGAGCTTCTTATATACCAAACAAAACCGATTACAAATCTGAAGATTATATAGGGGGAAAAAAACCTTTTTGAAATAAAACCAAACTTTAAAAATAACTGAAATATATTAAAAGATTTGTTTTTAATCATTTACAATTACTTCTACAAAGGATCTTAAACCAATAATATACTTACTCAAAGAAAACAAATTTGGTGCTCTAAGATACTACAAATCCTGCTGAGAGGATTCTCAAGATTGATAAGCCATTACTTACGGAGCCCTACATTAAATGGAACATTTTTAGGTCACACTACTTGCTGTATTCCCAAGGTCAAGCAAAACAGCATTCATACCATTTCATTACCAAAGAAGGTCTAATAATGATTAATATTAAAATTTTGTTTCGGGGCACGTGGGTGACTCAGTCGGTTAAGCGTCCAACTTCAGCTCAGGTCATGATCTCACAGTTCGTGAGTTCCAGCCCTGCATTGGGGTCTCTGCTCTCAGCGCAAAACCTGCTTCAGACCCTTTGTCTCCCTCTCTCTGACCCTTTCTTGCACGCTCACTCTCTCTCAAAAACAAACTTTTTTTTTAACTGTTTCAGGGTCACCGGGGTGGCTCAACTGGTTAAGCGACCAACTCCTGATTTCGGTTCAGGTCATGATCCCAGGTCATAGGATTGAGCCCTGCATAGGGCTCTACACTGTCCGCACATGGAACCTACTTGGGATTCTCTCTCTCTCTCTCTCTCTCTCTCTCTCTCTCTCTCTCTCTCTCTCTCCCCCCTCTGCCCCTCCCCCACTTACTCTCTCTCCTCTCTCTCAAAATAGATAAACTTAAAAAAATTGTTTCGAAAATCTATTTTCTAATTAACACACTACACATTTTTTTACACAAATTAAAAAGAAAATACTCCAGGCTTATACTAAAGATAACTTCAACAATGGAAACTGTTGCACCTCTTTCTGGTCCCACACACAGAACCAACCAGTTAGCCATCCTGTCAATTTCTATAATTTCTCTTGAATCTGCCTTCCATTCCAACCACCATAATTATACAGTGGCCTGTCTCCCTACTGTCACCAAAGTTATCTCTCTAAAAGCTGTTCTCACTGGTAACATCTTAGTGAAGATCATCAGGGTTCCCTTCCCAACCCACAGAATAAAGCCACACTTGATCCTCAGTGAGGCATTCAACAACTTTTCGATCTGGCCCAACATAACCCTCCATATTCACCCGCTTCCGATTTCCTACAACTTCTTCACATTCCCATCTCGAAAACTTACTGTGCACTTCCGCCAAACATTCAAAATGGATTCTATGGTTATACTAATGAAACAGAATAGTCACACTAGGGGCGGCTGGGTGGCTCAGTCGGTTGGGCGGCCGACTTCAGCTCAGGTCATGATCTCGCAGTCTGTGAGTTTGAGCCCCGCGTCGGGCTCTGTGCTGACGGCTCAGAGCCTGGAGCCTGCTTCAGATTCTGTATCTCCCTCTCTCTCTCTGTCCGTCCCCTGCTCATACTCTGTCTCTATGTCTCTCAAAAATAAATAAACTTTAAAAAAAAAAGAATAGTCACACTAGTCTTTCCTCTTGGAGCTTTTCTCCCTAGTACCTTCGCCTCACAGGGTAAAATCCCATTCGACCCCAAGTACAAAGCTTTCCCCAACACCCAACACAAGCAGAATTATTTGCTTCCTCTTCTGAGAGAGCCAAGAGTAGGCTGAAAAATAAGAGCAAATAAAATTGCATTAAAGAAATAAACCAAAAAATAGGGGCATCTGGGTGGCTCAGTCAGTTAAGCATTCGACTTCAGTCCAGGTGGTGATTTTGAGCCCCACGTAGGGCTCTGTGCTGACAGCTCAGAGCCTGGGGCCAGCTTCAGATTCTGTATCTCCCCCTCTCTCTGCCCCTCCCCCACTCACATTCTCTCTTTCAAAAATGAATAAATGTTTTTAAAAAAATTTTTTAATAAAAACAGAAATAAACCAAAAAATAAATAAATCTTTATTTGATCTGTTATAGAAATGAGATGATGTATTTCAGCAGATAGCTTCCTGAAATTCCTTTTTGGAAGTAGGTAGCATATGATTCCCTAATTTACTAAGAGCTAAGAAAAGGACACAAAAGTCTTTCTTTTTCAAAAGCCATTATAGACAGAAAAGCCCCATGTAATAGAAGCAGCCAAGTTTCTTTTTAATTAATAAGAAATACTAAACGTTCTAAACTACAAATCCTCTCACTCAGTTTGTCCATCAGACATAAACGGTCAGATAATCTTACACATTCTTATACTCAGTTGTGGAACTAGAACAGAAAGGAACACCTGACAGCCTAGATACTCTCCATCTTTCTGTCACCTCTATAGCTTCAGATGTTTTTACAATCTTCAATTTCACAAAGACACTCTGGTCCAACAGTCTGGCTCTCCAAAGAGCCAGGCTCCTGGGTACACATGACCCAAATGCACAAACACAGAAGTTTCTTTGCCTGGCTACAGATTAACTGTAAGACAATAAATTGTTCCCACTGGCTCTCCTTACATGTCATTTATTACCTAAAAAATCACCACTGAGCCAAATAATAAGCACCTCCAAATTGTTCAAATAAAAAATTTTCGAAAGCATAAAGCTTTTTTAAAGACCCTGAGTAAATAAATGTTGAGAGATCTACAAAAGTCTAAGTCAAAACAAATAAACTAAAGGAGCATCGTTCTAATATTTTGGGTTCAATGTTAAATTCACTAACAATATCTAATAACTGCTTACATTCCTAGACTGATATGTGTTCCTTATGGTGGGAGGCAATGAATAAATTCTTTGGCCAATTTAAATCCTAATTATTTGGTAAGAAATTACTTTCAAATCCATGTTGTATCATTAAAAAGCATTCCACTGAGTCGTCGTGGAAATCCTCACAGATTTCAGCAGAGCTCTCAGATATTCTCTCAAACTTTAGCAAAAGCAAATATATTGTGTTATAATCGTTAATATATGTCTAAACTTTAAGTTTCCCATTTCAGGGCAGATACTTTACTCTCTGTGTGCCAGACACTGCTGGTTGCAAACTCTATATCCATTTTTCCCTTGTTCTTTAACCAATACAACTTCAACTGTGTTCAAACGGGTGCTTTCCTAGTCTGCTATGCAGAGAGCAGTGGCTCCTTTAGTAGTTCTGGCCAAGGAGATACTAGTGAAAGTTGCCATGTGGGCTTCTAAAAAAGCTCTTTAAAAGGAGGCTGACTCAACTAGTTTGCACCTTTTGTCCTTTGTCCTTCCACTTCTTCCTCCATATGGAAGTAAGACACAAGGGGTGGAAAAGGAGCAGCCATCTTGTGATGACAGAAGGACCACATGATACACAAGTGGCTAAGCAGCAACATAGAAGTCCAGGTCCTACTGGCAAATCGAGGTACCCTTCAACCCTGGTCTGCCTACCTGCCTACCATGACCTCACAAAGAAACACTATCATCTGTTTTCTGTTACAAACAATCAAATACAATCCTAACTAACACTTATTACCAGATTAACCCTATTTCATTCATTAAAGGAAAAGAAAAAGCCCAGATTAATACCGTTATAACTAGCTACAATGTAATACTATCATGATTCAGCACAGTTGAAGTTCACTTATTACACAACTGACTATTCTGTTAAGCCGTGAGCAGAGCATGAGCAGATGAAATGTGAAATCAAGGTTTTGCAGAATCCTAGAATTCAAATGAAAACCACTGAGCAAGATCATCAAAGACTACACAGTATGAAGGGAAGTTAGGTTCTTGGAAACCTTTACACTCCAACTTTCAAATCAGATGGCACCAGAGTAGTTTACACAGCAAAAAGACAGCATTTTTGCCAACCACACATCTATGCAGGCTATAAAACTGAGCTTGAAATGAAAACTATAGGTGCAGTGGCTCTCAGTCACCAAGCACAAAAGCAGAATTGCATAGCCCTGAAAGAAGGGACTAAACCAATTCATGAAAAACAAAAAATTTTGTCTTTTTTTCCTAAGTAATCAAGGATGATTTTTTAGTGATGTTATAGACAAGTAATGAATCTGGCACACGACTTTCATAGACAATGACAATGAAACATTTTTTACGGTTGTGTGGGGATAAATGATTAATTTACAGATCAATGGGAAAACATCCATTTTGTTGGACCAAAATACTCTAAGTCTAAACTGTGTAATATAAGACTTACTGGGTTCATATTAATGTCATTTTCACACTTAACATCCTTTTCAAAAGGTGACAATGTTGAGAAAATTAAATCTTTCAATGACAGAGTTAAATAGCAAAATTTCACGGATTAAAGTGACAGCTAATTAATATTAATAATATAAAAACATATAATTAATTATAATAGTATATAGGTTAGTTTCCTTACACTGACCAAAAAAAAAAAACCCACACAAGAGGGATCGTTCTATCCTTTTATGCTAAGCTACTAAACATGTTTGTATTACATGGTAAATACACTAGATAATCTAACATATATATAAAAGAAAGCCACTGACAACGGGCAATTTCTAGCATAAACAATAAAAGTAAATATGTTTTCTTTGTAAATAAATGCCTTTACTCACCCTGACTGTGCCGTTAGCTGAAGTAATGTGATGTTTTTTTAATCAGGTGACTTGAATATTCTGACTCTGAGTAGGTTTTTATAAGTAAGAGGACTAGAATATGAATGTAAGCACTGCACTCTTCTCTGCAGCAAATAGCTCTGTGTTATTCTAATTCAGCAAACAGTTGCCTATTTTTATTCAGAAGTAAAGGACCAAAGCAAGACATAAGAATAGGCCACACCGTAAGTAGTTTGGGCTCACTCACTTGCCACTACTGGGTTTTCTGCAAAGGACTAGGCTGGAAGTCCTTGCAAGGCCATCTGAGGACTAAGCCTAACAAAACTCTCAGCTTCTAAATCCAATACCCATAATTGCTGACAGTATAGATTATTACAACTCTACGTTTCTGACAACGGACAAATTTTGAATTTGTTCCAGCTGACTCCACCACTTACGCTATTCAACAGCTGGGGCATATGATAACTCGGCAACCTGATAATACTGTAGCCGAATGCAAACTCATTCTGTAACCAAGGAACTCGGGCAGAAATAAAAGTCAAAATAACCTCTCTTAAGTTCAAATGGGAATGTGAAATGTTTGAACAATGCATGATTTCAGAAAATGGGCAACTGTACTTTGAAAGTTTACTGAGCTGTCACTCCCTATTCAAAGCCTACAATTCTTTCCTGATTAGATCAGCCCCCATAGCAAGTCATTGGGATCATAAGCACCGTAGTGAAGTCATCGTATTGGATACTGATGGGAAATCATAACTGGTTTCAAAACACATTGGGAAACAATGAGTTTTCCAGGTCTCCAGCCTTTCATATAATACACTAGCCAATACTCTTACTTTCCTTTCCAAAACTAAATGAAACCTAGAACATCTATAAAGCCAAGTACAAATTGATGACCTCAGCATTTTAAAACCACAAAGAAAATGAAGGAAACAACCCTTACTTTTTCTGTGAAATTTTGGACTACATGTTTGAAAAAGTATACGTTTAAGTGCAATACTGATCATTAGGTCATAATTAAAATGAATTGTTGTGAGAACTGCGATGGCCTTTAGATCTTTAATTTTCTTTTACTTCCAAAGGCAAATAGAAACAAGCTTTTAAATAAGTCAATTTCCTCAAGACAAGTCATATCAGCCCTTCAGTTATTGTTTTCAAAGTCACCTGAAAACAGCCACGTATCAGAGGCAAAACTCGATGAGACAAAAATTCGTACTATAGTTTTTTTCAAAAGTAGAAAATATATATGCTTTAGAACTTTCCAACTTTTTTTTTTTGGATTTTAAAGAGCACAGGTGTGTGTCTTCAATAAGGTTTACTAGTTTATATTGCAGTGTTTAACGTTCTGGAGACAACTAATTAAGAAAGACATAAACATGAGTATATTACACACGCGCACAGACATAAAAGCTACCAATGTGCTTTCGCCTAAAATACCACTGCACTTGCTCAGTGGCAGTATTATACACAATAGAGTCTTGGCACAAAGGAATTCTGATTGTGCTGTTTACAAAATTCTACATGGAGTAAAAGAATGTCAATAATAAAACGCATTCTAGAAAGGGATAAAAAATGTTTCTGGGTCGGTTTTGAGCTTTTTGGAGATTTGGAATTTAATTATTCAGTTCAGGATTTTATATTTCTACTTTCTACTAATAGAAAACTATTAATGCAGGCCATTTTTAACCATATAATGCCCATTCGGATTTACAGAAATTGAGCTTCTTAACCCCAAAGCCAATATTCGAAAGATGTAAAGCCATCTGAATCCAAGATATGAATCAGACCACTATTCACTATTAAGATATTAAGACTCTGTGAGCTAACCTTGGGTGTGCAGTGTTTTGGTCTCCTTACTGTGTCTCTTGTCTGTATACACTGAAAAATGATTTCCAGAAACAAAAAGACCCTTTAAGCAAAGATGGTGCATTTAAGATCAAAATAAACAATACTAAACAATACTAAAATATGAAAAATTTATCAGGTTGGCACAGAATTTCCCCAACATAAAGTACAGGTAAAAAAAAAAAAAATCTCAAAATATAGTGCTTTACATTTAAGAGAGTCGCTGACTTAAGTCTTTCATCCATCACACAAATAATTTTTATGAAACAGAAGAACAGGTATATAGTCACGAACCATAAACTTTTTTCAAATAAAATCATTCTAAGAAAAATTATTTGGTGATGCTCTCAGTGGTGAAACTGTCCATCTATTTAAGAACCGCAGAACCTTTTGTATAGGGTTAACCAATACCCCATGCAAACCAAGAGCAGCAATGCCTTGGTAATTCCATGGAGAATTAATCGGTACCCACCCTACTAGAAGAATTATGATTATGCACAGTACTTAAGAGCTTTTACCAGGGAAAGAAATGTGCTCGGAACCCAAACCCCTTCCCCCCACTCCACAGCCTATCAAAGGGCGTCTCCGGACCATCGCCCACCCCACCACCCTCTGTGAGTCAGGGTTACTGAATCCAAAAAGACCTGGTCCATTCCCAAGACTGGTCCAGACACCTGTTTACCTATGCCCAAGCAGTAGTGGCTCTGGTTAAGCAAAGATAACGGTTACCCGGCTGGTGCGTGCCAAGCCCCGCAGCCCAAGCACTGGGGACCACATACCTTTGTACCTCTCCAGGACATCCTCATAGGCCTGGAGGTACTCCTGCTCCTCCACGTACAGGTAAGCAGCTGGCGAGAGGTACCCCGCCATGCCGAAGTTTATCTAAGCGATGACTGGCCAATTCCCCTTTCCCCCTCCTAACCCCGGGAGAGTCTCGTTGTCAGCAAGACGCAGCCTTGGGAACTGGAAAAGCGGAAGGAGCGGCAGGCTAGTGGAGAGCGCTGAAGCCGGAGACGCAGAGCCCGGGGTGCGAGGGGGCGGTGGGCGCCGGAGCCGGCAGAGGAAACGCCCAGGCCCCCCGGCTGGCTGCGGGTGCCAAGCCGCCGCTCCGGGGAGCCAGAGTCCCTCTCAGGTTTCAGCAGCAGCAAATCTCGGCGAGCCCGGGGGCGGCGACAAGCAGCGCCACACCACGCTGTGGAGCCTGGGGCACGGCGGGGAGAGGCGAAGGGCGGCAGGCGCCGGGACCCTCTGCGGCCAACGCGGTGGCCGCCCTGGCCCTGCGATGGGCGGCTGCTCCGGGCCGGGCCGAGGCCGCGGCGGCGGTGCGAGAAGACTGGCGCGCTGCCTCCGCCCGGGATGCTGCGCGGCGCATCTGCGGCATTTCCTGGCCGCCGCGCCGCAGACACTCGCCCGCGCTCCCGGAGAGAGGGAGGGGGGAGGGCGGAGGGCGGAGGGCGGAAGGGAGGGGGCAAGCGCGGCGGTCAGCGCCCGGGCTGGCTGGGCTCCGACCCCGGCGCGGCTCGGCCCCTCCCTCCCAGGCAGCGCCGGGCGCCCCGGGGCCCCCTCCCCGGCCCGCCCACCTAGGTCGGTCTTGCTGCCAAGCACGCCCACCCCCGGACACTGGCTGGCCAGCCCGGATCCCCAAGGGTGAGGTTTCTATTTGGGACCTACAACAGGTGCCTGGGAAACAAAGCCGCAGATCTCGGTCACAGACGAGCGCAGGACACCCGCCCCCCCAATCCCCCACACTGAGCAGTCGGCGACTCTCCCCGGGGAAGGGGTGAAGGAGAGGAAGGTGGAAAATACTCTTCAACCCGGCCTATGGCACAGAGGGACTCAGGTCACTTAGTGGCAGCAGCACGGGACGGGGCAAGGGAGACCAGGGGTTCCTGCCCTGGGCACATCTCGGGGGCCGGGCGGCGCGGCCTCTGCAGGTGGCCCAGCACGTCAGGGCCTGACAGCCTGGAAGCTACTGCGCTTGCGCGGCCGGCGGACCAGCCCTCGGTCCCTCCCTTCCGCCCCCCAGAGCCGGTCGGCGCATCTGCCGCTGTGCTCCTAGGAGGCTGCCACAGCCAGTCAGTTCACAAGGCTCCCAGCCTACTTTGTCCCCTCCCTTCCTCTCTCTACCCATTATTCATTCCATACAGTACTGAATTTGAGTAAAATGGATACAATTCTCTTAACTTTGGCATGTCATATACTAAAGCGGTGAGTTTTAAGGGCCCACTGGTGGAACCAGTTGGTACTCAGACATGTACATGGATGTGTTTAAGACTACTGATTGAAGTCGGGCTGCCTGGATGGCATCCTGCCTCCTTTCTAACCGTGTGCCGCGTCCAAGTTTCTTATCCTCTCTGAACCTCTCTTCAGTAAAATAGGGATAATAGTACCTACCTTATAAAGTTTAGCTTTATACGTGTTAGCTATTATTAATAGATAAATCAACTCATTGTTGACCATGTGACTTATGACAGCTTCACCTTTTGCCCACATCTTCCCTCCCTATTTCTTGCTTTCCTATGTCCTGACCTTTTGTCCTTCATACTTTTTTTCTTTCCCTTTCAGTGTTGCGAATCTGGACCATTTTCCATTAATTCTTAGATGGGAATGAGTACTCCTGAAAAACAGTATACTCTAGAAAAAGACTTATTTGAGCTATAATTGGAAATCTTTACTTCTTCAGAGCAGCTGGCCTACTTTTGTTATTCCAAACAAAGCAAGACTGTATCTCGCCTTTCTATCCTGACCACTGGCTTATAATCTGAGTTTGAGCTCATGTCCCACCAAACACTTAGGATCATTAGTTTTCTTGCAACTTGGTATGCATTTATGTACACATTAGTTCATGAAGTAATATGCACACGTTATCTGTGACACCTTAATGAAAGAGCAGTTAGATTCCTGAGATTTGTTCCATTTACATAGCATACAGGTACATAGATCTCTCAAAACTGTTTTGTGTCCTTCACAATGAGTAGGGTCTTTGAGGGTACAGTCTGAGTCTTCATCAGAGACTGAAACCCAGTAGCACTCCATTTTGTGAATATAATTGGTGTGCTCTTAATTGATTTTAACTCTGTTTAAGGAGCCAGTCAAAATGAATAGCAGCAGCATTTGGGCTTTTCTATAAAAACAGCCTTTGCCCCATGCATTCTTGGAATGGTAATTTTGGGTCAACCTGCCAATAATAAAATATTCCATATGGAAGCAGCAGTTAAGCACAGCAGTTAAAGAGACTGGCCTCTGGAGTCAAGAATGTTTGAATTCATATCATAGATCCACCACTTACTAGTTGTATAATCTTAGGAAGAGTCTCTCTCTATCTTGGCCGATTTCTGGACTGAAAAATGAAGAAAATAATTATACCTACTTCATAAGATTTTTGGGAGACTAAATGAGATAATGTAGTAACTGCCTGGAAGAGCATCTGGCCATCAACAAACTCGTTTATACAGCATTTGCCATGTGCCAAGGAATTTACAAAATGTTTTACACTCACTACACTATTTACTCGCCGCAGCTAATAACCCTTTGATAGAGACAAAGGAGCTGAGAAAAATTCAGGAAATTGCCGAAGTCAATACAACTAATGATAGAGGGAGAATTAAAATCCAAGTTTACCTGAGTCCAAAGTCTGACTCTGCTTAGATCCTTCAGTTTCAACTTCAAAGAATTTACATGGGACAAAATTCATTTTTTATGTTTTTTTTTTAATGTTTATTCATATTTGAGAGAGAAAGAGGGAGCGCACGAACAGGGGAGGGGCAGAGAGAGACACAGAATTGCAAAGCAGGCTCCAGGCTCCGAGCTGTCAGCACAGAGTCCGACACAGGGCTAGAACCCACAAACTGTGAGGTCATGACCTGAGCTGAAGTCAGATACTTAACCAACTGAGCCACCCAGGCGCCCCAAAAATCCATATTTTAAAACAGCACTGTCACCAACAAACCATGTACCTTTACAGGCACTTCAAGACTAAAACACCCAACTTACAAAACCCCATAACTAAGAACAGCAATCTGTATTGTTCTTATGTAAAAGTCATTTATACCATGGATATCACAAACCCCCATTCCTCACACTTTGTCATCTTATTCTCATATTGATCCTGTGAAAGAAAGGAAAGGTATACAGTCTCAGGTTTTAAAATGAGAAAACTACAACAAATACAAAAGCACTTATAAAATCATGAAGTGTCAGATTTGCGATACCATCACCATTAAGACTCTCCCAAATGTGAACCTGATTATGTCACTGCACTGCTGAAAAATCTTTCAAGAATTTCCCCACCCTTTACAGCACGAAGAGTCCAATCTCCTCAGCATTGTACGCAAGCACTTCTATAGTTTCTGCTATTCCCTACCAAACTCCATGCTTTACTACGCATATTACTTGAACTTTCCATTTATCATATTTTCCCACTTTTTTTAGGTGCTCGAATCTGATTTCTAGATTGCCTTGAAGTTTCCATTTAAATACATCTCCCTACCTTTGTTCTTGTGGTACCATCCCTCTGAGGTGACTTCCCAGTTCCCCTATTTCCATCAAGCTCTTCAAATCTCACCTCAAGTGGCACTTCCCCTCAGAAGCCTCTCAGGAACCTCCCATGCCTCCCCTCTCTGTCCAGATTAGTTAGACTCTCCTCTAGATTCTTTTCATATCAGGTACTTACAGCCATTACAACTGGTCTCTCACACCGTGCTCGAAGTATCTGACAACACGTCCAGCTCGCACACTGGACAAAAACTTCCTTAAACGCAACAGTATGTGCTTTTCTTCATTTTACTACAGGACTCGATAAATTTTTATTAAATGTGAATAAATTATGGTATCCCACAGACCGTATGGTCTTTTTGACTCCAGTCATTTTCATGTTCAATTCTATTTTTATGACTTTAAAAACAAAAATATTGGACTGCTGATTCCTTTATTACTAAGTAATAAGCACTATGGACATCCTCATACCATTTCTGAACCTCGTCCCATCTCTTCCTAGGGAAGAATTTCAAAGAGGGGGTGAGTTTTGGGCAGTATGAGAATGTCTAATAAAGTTAAGAGTCAAACTCTTTTAATGGTATGTTTTCAAACTCCCCACAGCATCAAATTCCCTCATCTTATCTTCACACGGGGTGATAAGCGGTGAATGTAACACATAATATATCTGAATTTCATATTTTAGCCACATTATTATTAAACAGATATTTGAAGACCGGCCTCCAAGTCTCTGGTCCCAAGGTATGATTATTACGATTTGTGTAGAAAACAGCCAACTTACCAATATTTATTTTAAATACAGTAGCACATTTCCATAGTAGGTCTGCTTACTCTGTTTGTAATTTTGTTTTGTTTTTGATTAATATCTTAAAAGTATGTAACTTGAGGGGCACCTGGGTGGTTCATTCAGTTGAGCGGCTGACTTCAGCTCAGGTCATGATCTCACGATTCATGGGTTCGAGCCCTGTGGTGGGCTCTGTGCTGACACCTCAGACCCTGAAGCCTCCTTCAGATTCTCTGTCTCCTCTCTCTGCGCCCCCCCCCACTCATGCTCTGTCTCTCTCTCAAAAATTAATAAACATTAAAAAGTTTTTTTAAAGTATGTAAGTTTGAAGCCTCAAGTACATTAATAACCACTAACTTCACACCTATCCCCACAAATAACTCAACGAACATTTTACAAGTAAGACATGGCCCCTGCCCTCAAAGAGTCTGCAGTCTACCGACATGGGCAACTACTTGTCCACTGCATCCCACCGGAACTGCCAGTTCTTCCATTTCTTCCCCACCCGCAGGGTACAATGACAGTCCCCCCAACTTCTCCTGACTTCCTGCCTAGTAGTCTTCCTCAGCTTATATAATGCCGTTCCCCTTGACAAACACTTGATCCGTTCTGCTCTCATAACCCCTTCCTGCACTAATGAAAGCAAAATATCCACTTCTGCCACCACTCAAAACCTTCAAGCCAGAAGCACCTCTTCCTTCCACAAAAATGCACAGAACACAGGTATCCTGTTCTGATGGGCCAGGCTTTCCACAAAAGCCCAACCACCGACAACTTCTCTCAGTACCCTCCTTTCACCTATCTTCCCTTTCTGCACAGCCAAAGATAGGGTGCAGCCACTGTCTCCTCCTCTCCATGCCCCAGACCTGCATGTAGTTGGGGGGGCGGGGTGCAAGGAGTCAGGCCTCAGTGACTAAACATTTTTTAGTACTTGAGGAGGACGGTGAGAGCTAGGTCTCTCCCAGCTCTCCCAAGCCACCCTGCTTACTCTCACTTGGCTCCTGAACAGTCTCCCTCCTGGATCTTCCCTCCTCCTAACATTTCCTGGCTTCACCCCGCCTCTCAAAGGCCTGCAAGGGACCGGCCAGCATATCACAACAGAAGCCAGAAGAAGCTCAAGGCTGTTGCCCCAGAAACCCAGACTAGAGAATGGCTGGCTGGGTGCTGTTTGTTTTCCCGTAATCAGAAAATCTCACTGGGGGGACCAGAGGGGGAGTCTCTGCTGCTGTCATGGCTGGGATCCGGGCTATTCCCCACCAGCCCCCTCAGAGGAAGATAAAGTACCAACTTTGCATTATAGTGGGAGGCAAAAGAAACTGGGTGGGGACCCCCACCCCCGGGAGTGGAAAGGACAGGAGGCCAGATCCACTGGCTGCAGAAACTAGCTTTGAAAAAAACCTGACCTTTGGCCTTTGCAAGAGCCCCAAAAGACTTAGTCCATCCCACCCATTACCATTTCTGAGAGAGAGAGAAAGAGAAAAAGAGAGAGAGAGAGAGAGAGAGAGGGAGAAAGAAAGAGAGAGAAAGAGAGAGAGAGAGAACAATCCTAGGGAACTGAGGAACAATCATCCCAGGAAGCAAGTCTCATGCACAGAACACAGAAGAAAAAAACCACACTAGCACTGCAAGGTTGGAGGACTGGTTTCCTCAGTGTTCTCAGTTTTCAGCTGGGTAAAACAAGCCATCCCTTCAGGTTCGACTTTTATGGCCAATGCAAGGGAACACCGGTAACAGAACAGAAACGTTAGCACCTCCCATAAATTAATTAATCAGGAATGCATGATGGCTACAGCCTGAAAAGCACCAGGGACAGAAAGCTGCTATGGACACATGATGCTGACAGAGATGCTACATTTAAAAAAAAAATGGCATCCAAGTTGCTGAAATATCCTCTACAATCCTGGGTACCAAAAAACCAGGAATCTACCCCCGTTAAATCTGCGTAGCTCGGTGTCCCTGGGCAAAAATGGAAAAGAGGGCGGCTTTTTCACAGCTTCTAGCAAATGCACTAAGAATCACATAAGTTAATACTTTCAGAATGGCAGAGAAGCTACAGCGTGTAAATAGAAAAGTTTAATGCAGATGTCTGTAAATATCCCCTTGCATTTCAAAGGTATCAATTCATCCAACCAGAAGACAGGGCCAAACAGCTTAGTCACCAGCAGGCTGGGCGAACTGCTTTCTCGATATAAATCGGGCATAAAGTAAACACGGTCATCCTCCTCCCCCACCTAGAGCACCAATGTCCGCCCGGTGCATCAGCTCCCAGCTGCCCGGGGGGTAAATGGGTGAATTTCCCAACTCTCGTCCTGGCTCCATCCCCTCCTCAGATGCGCTTACCTGCTATCCTAAGCACTGCCCTCTCAGCGGGGTCCAGCACCGAGCCCCCGTGAATCTTTCTTTTTGATCTCTCATGTTTGGGCAAATTCCAGGGTAAGGTGTCTCCCGGCGCTGGAGATGCCGAGCCGGATTTCTGGCTGAAATCATCTTCATCGGAAAAATCCGCAGAGGAAGACATAGAGCAGCGATAGGACGCGTTCCCGGAACTCTACAGAGGATGACACAGAAAAAAGCATTAGCAGCAAAACACTCACATATGCTCATCGATTTCAACAGCCCCCTCCCTGCCCCCAAACCGAGTCTGGCATCCTGCACCATTCTCAAAGCTGAGGGGAAACACAAACAAGAAATGAAACCCAGGGCTCACCATCTTCTCTCGTCGGCGTCTGCGACGGCAGAAACAAAACCCAGGTGGTCCCGATACATGGGAGATTTGCCCAGAAGTGTGTGGCCTGCGGTCCGGCCACCGGCTCACAAATGACTGGCCCAACAATGAAGCCAGAATCAACAGCCTTCCTGTTACAAATCTATAGTATTTGGCTCCCCCACCAGGACAGGAGAAACATTTTCCATTACTAGACTGCTGGTGAATTCATTAATGCAACTAACTCGAAGTTTCAAAAACAAAGCACAAATGCAGGATGTTGAGTCCCGATTCCTTTCCGTTTCAGGTCGCCTCGCCACTGGAGTCTCCTTTCTGAAGAGTTGTAAACCCCTTGTCCTCTTATTTAATTTTCTTCAGGAGATTGAAGCAGGTTCCCAGAAAGGAGCAAGGAGGGAGGAAGGGCAGATTCTGAGAAGAGCTTTTCTTAAGACTGGGGAGAACACAAAAGGCTGTTTTCAGAAGCCCAAGACAGCTCCAATAAACAAACATCTGAACCCAGTTGAGAGTTCTTCAGATGATTTAAACTTCTAGCAAAGTAACAGTTGCCAATAATGTAAATGAGGATGATGCAGCGCAGTGACAGGAAACAGCTCTTCTCAGCTCCTGGTCATTACACAGTGAAATGAGAAACAGGATGCTTCTACCAAAGCCCTTGGTCTGAAGGCTGTCCTCCCTGCATCCAGCAGGAACAAATCTGCCGGATCACATCTTGCACCAAAGGGTTCTATCTTCCATACAGGGAAAAGGCATGGAATCTTTTCCTGCCTTCTTTACTGAGGTAGGTTTGTGATTATGTAGAGAGCCACCGGCGGACTGTGGAAATAAGGATGTTATCTGAGCTGTGAACAGAGATATAAATAAAATACCGAAGGGAAACCTGCACTTTCCCATTTAGAACTCCACTTTGCTAAATAAGTAAGGCTCGTTATAAAGATGGCAAACTGATGCAACTCGAATGCCTGAAACGGATCTTGCAGTCACAGATTCCTAAGAAGCAAGTTGCAGACAGGAACCAGTGAGGCATACTCCAATTTGAGCAAAAACACTGGGCTGCTCACAAAAGCAGTGGCGACTGCAGCAAAACGGGCTGTGCGAGCAACATCCCAAAGCACTCGCTCACGCCTGTGAAACAAACTATAAGTGAATCAGGACTATTAATCTTGCCTCCGTCTATTCAGGCATGTTGCTACACATGGTCAACACCACCATTTTAAAAGTACACATAATATTTCCCACCAAGTAAAGTGTCTAAGATTTATCTTTTGCCCTTTTCTTTCCAAAGAAGTGGTCCCTCGTTTTATTTGACCTGAAATTTCATCACCTTGGCTAATTTATTTATTTAGATTTTTGTGTGTTTTCCTCATGGCAATAATGTATGAGGCAAACATGAGGTAAATAAATAAAATTGATTTTCTATATTGTAGCTAGAGTCCACAGAGAGTTGTGAGTGGTATTAAGTCAGTCACAGAAGGCCATTATCAACCTAATTTATTTTCCATGCTTTTCTGAAAATTCATCTTGCGCTCTCTGATGTCGTGTTGTTGGCTAGATCTGTGGAAAAGGGTGACATTCTTAAAGACTTTCAAAAGGGTATTGGGTTTCTTTGGTTGCCTTGTCTTCCTTAAAATGGCTTCCTACCTGTCCTTACTTAAGGTCATCCTTTATCTGTGAGATTATATTTCTTGTTATTGCCTACACAATTTCAGTGACTATAGTAATTTGATTGTTTATCTTTACAGACAGACCTAGGGAGTAACTGTTAAAGAACTGCTCCTTTCCAAAAACCACTGGTTATTGATTTTTGTAGATAGAGTAATTTTTTTTAATGGCCAGAGTCTCAGCTGATTGAACAGCAAAATGTGATTTATGCCATGACATAAACACCATTAATCACACATAGCCAGATGGGAACAGTTACTACCCCTGGACCCAAGGGTGTTGACTGGGGCAGCCTCTAATCTGGTAGTGTCACTGGTAAACAGATAAGAGAGAAAAGGAAGAAAAGACCATCAGCGACACTTCTTTCAGCAAAATATCACATGAAAATATAGACACAGACACACAGACTGAGGGAAGTCATGCATATTTATATTTGGTAAGGTCTCCCAGGCTACATAATAAAAGCATTTTAAGAAAATATTAGGTTTTTTTTACACAATAATTTCCATAAACACTTTTTAAAATGTGAGTAAACTATACAAAATTAGGCCCATTTGAACGTTGAAACTTGAGAACGGATTTAAATGAAGCCGCTTTGAAGGTAATCGATCCTATAAAACTGTTCTATTCTTTATTGATTTGAAACGACTTGATTCATGTCAGTATCTTGGAGGATGGAGGGAAAAGTTGTAAGAATACAGTTCCTGGGGTGCCTGGATGGCTCTGTCGGTTAAGCGTCCAGCTCTTGATTTTGGCTCAGGTCATGATTTCACAGTTTGTGAGACAGAGACCCACTGACAGCATGTAGCCTGCTTGGGATTCTCTCTCTCCCTCTTCCTCTGCGCCTCTCTCACTCATGCACTCTCTCTCTCAAAATAAAATGATTAAACTTAAAAAAAAAAGAATACAGTTCTCTTTTCTTTTGGGAAAAGCTAACGTTTGTTCTCTAGCACAAAATCCATAGCCTCACATTCAATGTAGGGCTTGCAAGGAAACAAAGGAAGAGGGCTCTTGTTACCAGCAAAAGCCCCAAGATCTTATCTCTTGTTGCCTAAGGTTTGGTTCCTATTAAAATATAAATATCTGTGTCTGTGAATAAGAGATTTGATCATTACAGTATATCCATACAATGAACTATACTGCAGCAATTAAACAAAAATGTTACCCATCTACATTAAGATTCCTTTAAAAAATGTGTGTGTGTGTGTGTGTGTGTAGGTGGATAGATAGACAGATAGATAGGTGATTGATAAATTGGTAAACAGAGGATAGGTAGATAAGAAACTACCAGTGTGTAAACAATGGTTTCTCAAAGCATTGACTAATATTATAAATGGATTTAATTTTATTCTTTATAATTTTTTAATCCAAAACAAATACACAAAAATATTACTAAAAAGAAAGCTACTATGCCAAGAGTCAGAGAAAATAGCAAAGACCCTAAGAAGAAGTAACTAGTTAGCCAGTGCTTTTAACTCAGGGTTCACAGGCACCCCTGAAAAGCTGAAGAAATCTATGCAAACATCTCTCTAAAACACATGGGCAAATATACAAAAACTCTGCATATGATTTTATGGAGTTCACTGACCCAATGACTCCAGATTAAGGACCCAATTTTCACCTTCATCTGTCATCACCATTTGGCGTTTCTGTGGAGTACAAGAGAAATAGGAAAGCACTATGGAGTGTGCAGGAGAAGAAGAAAGAGTAATTAGGAGGGTGAAGACAAAGTTGGCTTAGGTTATAATATTTTAACATTTGGCCTTTTTTTTTTTTTAATAAAGGACTGTGAACCACGTCTGGACTGATGTTGAGTCTCTAACTAAAAACACCAGGTTGTGAGAAATCTAAACAGCCTGTATTATGTCTTATTACAACCTAGTTATTAAGGCAGTCTTAACAATTGAATTAGATCACCAAAACTCTAAAATGACTTTCCTAACAGCCAGCGAATTCACATGGTATAAAAACAACCCAAATCTCTTAAGGCCAAGATAATTACAGAATGCAACATTTTTAGAAGGGGGTCTAAACAATAACTTCTCTAATTGAAACCCCGGTGGGGGATCTGAGATAAGTACAATGGAACTGCCTAAATTGGAAGCTGCCCAGCCTTAGCGCCCTGATCCGCAGGGAAGTGCCAGGAAATTGTCTCTGCACTAGACTTCTCTAAATCCAATAGCGAAACAAGTGCATAGATAAGGGTTTGTAAAAAAGCCGGACTTTTAGGATCCCAGAGACTGGAAAAGTAACTTCCACAAATCTGCATACCTATATTTTAGGCACGCTTCTGCAAATATATTTCCAAAAGTTTACCAAAAGATTAAAAACCAAAACACATAAACAATTAGAAAAATGCAGATTGTGGGGCATTCTACAAAATAACTCTCCTGTACTCTTCATAAATGGTCAATGTCAAGAAATATACACACCAAACAAACAGAGCATGTTCTAAATTTAGAAATAAATGCATACCAACAAATTTGTGAACATTTATGGGATTCTATACTTTTGTTTTAAGCTAAAAAGACATGTTAGGGACAACTGGGAACATCTGAACATGGATTATGAATTGTTTATTAGATAATAATTGTTTATTTTCTAAGGTGTGATAATGATATTGTGATTATATAGGGAAGCATCCTTATCCTGGGACACTTTATCCTTATCTTCCAGGGTGAAGAAACTCATGATGTCTGCATTTATTTTCAGTTGTTGTTTTTAACTTTTTTTTTTAGCGTTATTATTTAATTTTTGAGAGACATAGAGACAGAGCACGAACAAGGGAAGGGCAGAGAGAGAGGGAGACACAGAATCCGAAGCAGGCTCCAGGCTCTGAGCCGCCAGCACAGAGCCCGACGCGGGGCTCAAACTCACAGACCGCGAGATCATGACCTGAGCCGAAGTCGGACACTCAACCGACTGAGCCACCCAGGTGCCCCCAATTGTTGTTTTTAAAAAGCAGAGAGAACTGGTAAATACAGCAATAGGTTATTGCCTAGTAGGTTATCTGCCCTCCCCTGCTCACATGCAAGCATTCTCTCTCTCTCTCTCTCTCTCTCTCAAAATAAATAAATAAATAAACTTAAAAAAAGAACATTAAAAAAAAAAGAATAAGTATTCACTATACTACTCTTTCAACTTTTCTATACATTTGAATATTTTCAAAATGAAGGGTTGGGCAGCAGGGGAGGTACACATAAGCAAGACCTTTCTCAGTTTCTCTGAGTGCTGCTTAACCGAGGCCCATTCTCACAACATCGAGATCCCCAGACTGCAAGTACACAGTGATGGTGTTCATCCCAGTAATTTTTCATAGCATTTCTTGATATATACACTTTGAGAAGCACCAAAGCAGTGGCCTATGTCAACAAGACATCAGAGAAAGGTGATGTGCTTGCCTTAGTCCTAAGTATAGTTTCAGATGAAAGGATATAAAAGAGGCTTCACTGTATTTCATTTAATATACAGTCCACTGAACACAAAGTTGGTTCGATATCACATTTTTAAAAAATATTTTACATAAACAAAATGAAAGACATCAAAACTTTAAAAACATGAAGGTCTGGGGCACCTGGGTGGCTCAGTTGGTTAAGCGTCCGACTCTTGATATCGGCTCGGATCTTGATCTCAGATCATGAGTTCAAGCCCCATTTTAAAAATAATAATGATAAAATTAAATTTAATGAAATTTAATGAAATTAAAATCATGAAGATCTAATTTTGTTTAAAATCCCATTGATTAGGTAAATATATAGTAAGGCCCAAGACAACTTATATGCTAGTTTTTTATTGGGCAATAAGTCAAAAAAGCAAGGGCCCATTATCTGACATTATAGGTCCTATAGAAAACAATTTCTACTACAAATAAACAGATATTGATGAAAACAGTTAAGGAAAATATAAGACAGTGTATTTAAACCCTTGAAGACAAAATGAGTTATGATAAACTGTGGAGCCTATGTGCTTGTTTTAAATTTTTTAAAACCTAGTTGAACAATTCAAGTACTATTTCATCAAATAGTTTTTAATTAGCCTCCCAACTGGAAACAACTTTTAAACAGTAAGAGGGAGGGAGCTTCTGGTTTGACGAAACATCAGCTATCTCTCACTCTTTCCTTTTAGGGGAGATGTGCAGAGTCCTTGACTGGGAGGGGGAAGAAGAGCCTAAGTAGAGTTAGGGAGAAAGAGAGATCAGAAGGAAGGGAAGCTAGAAAGTTCTTAGGTCTCACTCCAGGGAGGTGATTTTGGGCAAAGAGTTAAGGAAGTCAAAGGTTTCTTTCTAGGTGGACAGGGCAAGTTCATCAGCCTCTGAAAGAAGACCACTGGAATTCAGGACACAAACTCTTCCTAGAAATATTGTGAATTAAGAGTGTTCCTTGGTATTATGTTTCTGGGGAAACTGAGCTCACACAACATCATTTCCTCTAGCTGTGTAGGAACTTTACAAGATAAGCATCAAAGACTCATGGGAGGAGCATGGCTTAGATTCTAGGCAGTCTTGGCTTTGTACTAAAACATTCTCCAAGACTTCCTTCCTTTCAGTGTAACTGTCGTGTTCTAACTATACACATCATTTATTGAATGACCATAGTTAGGGACTATACTAAGCATTTTCATTCACTATCTTATTTAATACTCACTGCAACCCAAGAAAGAAACAGATGTTTAGAGACGTTAAGTAACTTGTCCACAGTCATTCCATCAGTACAAAGTAGGGCCAGGATTTCCATCTGGGTCCTTTGACCCCAAAGCCTGTGCTCTCAGCCATGTGTTATTAAACGCCCTAAAATGTGTCTTAGATACTGGGAGGAACATCTTAACATACAGTCCTCAAAGGTCTTACCATGCATTTGGGGAGCCCAAAAAAAGCAGACTTGTTCTGTGCTCAATACTAAGCCCAATGGATGGAAATGATGAGAGACAGTTGTCAGTTCACAACAAAGAAAAACCATACAAAAATATACAACCCTTAAAAGTAGAAAGGACTCAGAGCACCTGGGTGGTTCAATCGGTTAAACATCTGGCTTCAGCTCAGGTTATGATCTCACAGTTCATGGGTTCGAGCCCCACATTAGGCTCTGCACTGACCACTCAGAGCCTGGAGCCTGCTTCATATTCTGTCTCTCTCTCTCTGCCCCTCACCCGCTTGCATTTTCTCTCTCTCTCTCTCTCTCTCTCTCTCTCTCTCTCTCTCTCTCTTTCTCTCAAAAATAAATAAATAAACATTTTTTAAAAAATCAAAAAAAAAAGTGGAAAAGACTGCTTTGTATGGTACAGAGCACCTTGCTACTCTAAGGGACCAAGTCTGTGCTGAGGGCAACAGTAAGTTTGCTCTGGTCTCTCCCAACTCTAACATTCTTTGGTCCTAGGTATTCTGATACCACCACAAATCTTCTCCCCAAAAAAAGATTACAAAAGAAGAAAATTTATATTAGGTATCAAATACCAAATTTTTCTAAAATTATAAAAATATTTTAAAAATAGCACAGACACTTTTTTTGCAAGTCCAGTTTAATTCATTCATATTTAAATTATAGAAATAAAGACATCAAGAATTAGTCTCCATGTGAGCATCTGTAGGTAGTCTTTGCAAACTGAGAAAGGACATTTCAAATAATTTGCCTAAAGGGAAAGCAAATGCAACACTGAAAATAGCCCCACATAACAGAAACACATTAGAAAGACATACTCAAATGCCAAAAATATCTTGACCGTGTAGGTGTGCCTGGGTGGCTCTGTTGGTTAAGCCTCCAACTCTTGATTTCGGCTCAGGTCATGATCTCATGGTTTATGAGTTCGAGCCCCACATCAGGCTCTGTGCTGTCAGCACAGATTCTCTTGGGATTGAGATTGGGATTGGGATTCTTGGGATTCTCTCTCCCCTTCTCTCTCTGCCCCTCCCTTGCTCGTGCACACTCTCTTTCACTCTCTCCAAATAAACAAACATTTTAAAAAACTTTAAGGAGGATTACAGTTTAAAAAACAGTAAGAAAACCAGAGAGGAGAGGACAAAACAAAGGAAAGGGCTATCAAAATATCTCAGTTAAATTAGTATCAAACAGAAGTAGAGGACTCTCTGTTCCTGCTGACATCCAAGTGCTGATCTCATTCTGCTCCATCCCCAAGAACTCTGGTTAACATTTCGAATGCCCAGGAAATGGAAGTGAACTGCATGACTTGGTAAATGCTGGCTAATGATCTCCATGAATCTGGCAGGACCACCCACCCATCACTACTGCTGCTGACTCCCACTGTTGTTTGCTCCTGCCCCTCTCCGTGGTCAAATCTGCTACCAAATGTTTCTCCTACCTTTGTCTAGGTTATGGAAGAGGTTTTGATTCCAAATGCTTTCAATAGCCAGGATAGAGCTCTGACTTCTGTTAAAAAGAAGATGTGGGCTATGATTACACACGTGGGGCCCTAAGATATAAGCATAGGATATTTGCAAAGACCAAACCCCAACTACTATCTATGCTGACTAATTATAAAGTTCAAGATATGTGCATATTATGTCAAAGACTGAATGCTGGGTAAAAGCTATATGACCTTGGGAAAACTGCTTGGCCTCTTTGTGCTTTGGTTTTCTCAACTGAGAAATGGGAAAGATAACAGCGCATAAGACATAAAGTTGTTGGAGAAGAATAAAATAATATATGAAAAGGGCTTATAGCAATGCCCAACACGGAGAAAGCATTAAGTAAATTTTAGCATTAAGTGATGTTACCTAATCACATTGGCATGATCCTGGCGTGGATGACTAACTCCAGTTAAGCCAATATGATTGTTATTTCAGGGAATTTAAAGCAACAAAGAGAGACAGAGACGGAAGTTATTGGAATTAGGTCACATTGGTAACAGCTCTCAGTAGACGAGGTCCATGTAGTTCCCATCCATTCTTCCTATCCCTTCCCAAGCTTGGTTGTTGAAACTTCAGTTCTTTGAGATATCTTTGTATCTTTCCTTTCCTCTTTTTTTCTTTTAAATTAATTGTCTTCATGGTTGGAAACAACAACAAAAACTCAGACAAACACATTAGTATTAAAAGAAAAAGCAATTTATATGTATTCAATTCTTCCCTATAGAAACATAAGCAAGGTTATGTCTTTATACCTTCATTTTCACTACCTGTCTTCATTAATGAGACATCAGAAAATTGCTTTCGATAATAGCTTTTACATAGTCATTCTCTCACTTCAAACAGTTATTGCTTAAATTAAGTGGAAAAATTACTTTCCTTTAAAAAAAAGTGCCTTATTATTCCACTGAATCCAAGTACATAACATTTTAAGTACTTGGCACTTCCACTGTCCCTTTCTGAGAAAAACAAGACTTGATTCAGGTATGTTAAGTGAAAATGATCCTGCTACCATAAGCCACATCTGATTGGAACCATGGATCACTGAGCATAAGGAGGCCCACTGCATCTGAGCTAACTTGGTGGAAAACTTTGCCCAGCTGGGATGTTTCATACTGGATGGTGATAGTCCAGTCCAATCGCAGCCTCTCTTCTGGGCAACAAATGCCAAGTACATTCCAAATGTCCTTAACTAGTGTTTGGATTTTCCCAAAGATGCACTGTACATCCCACTCTTAGAACACCTGAGATCCATCTGGAACAGCTGTGTGGTTCAAAGCCCCTACATCTGCACTAAGGGCTACCTCAGATTTCATTTTCTTTTTGTAATAGATGTCTCTTTCAGAAAGTAATCTGGGCCTGTCCCTTCTTTGCTTTATCCCTAGGGGAAGCTATGTGTCATGGCAGGGAGCAGAAACAGCCTGCAAGAACACTTGGCTGTTGAAATCGGGGTTATAGATAAGGGTAGAAGGTTCTGGAGAAAATAACTTGCCCCAGCCTAAAAAGAGGTGGGCTGCAAGGAACATCTGTGGATCCTGGAGCGGGGGACTTCTTGAATTCCAGAAGATAAACCATAAAGCGATGGCTGCCTGGTATGTCTAGGGGTACCAACCCTATGGTGCACCTTTCAAAAGATCCTTGTGTCCTGAGAGTAACCCAGAAACAGCCTAAAGGGCCCAAAGGGGCAGTCTCATCACAGGGGTATGTCACCATAACCTAGAATCACAAATATTCTCTCCTATTCATTGACACTTTGGCATCTTCTAAGAACCCAGAACATTAACACAACTCCATGATGGATGAAGCAAGGAGCATCCAACCCAGCATAATGGGACAGCGGGAGTCAAAAACCTAAGTTGAGATGAAAAAGGGAGAGAGAGAGAGAGAGAGAGAAAGTGATATATCTTACATCAGAGTTTATAGATTCACACTCACAGCGTGGGCATGACTGTTTCATGTTTACTTGGGAGTGGGCTCCTCATGAGTATCTGCTGAATGGATCCACTGGCTTGTAGCTTGGCTTCAGCAGCTGGGTCCCATGTGAGTACAGAGTCAAAGAGGAAGCTCTGCCAACTAGGGCTACAAATGTCCTGAGTATCTAACTGTCTGCCCCACTCTCTCTCTGTCTCTCTCTCTCTCTCTCTCTCTCACACACACACAGCCCAGCAACAAGATCACCACAGCAGCTGCCTCCTCCTATATATTCTTCTTCCTCCAGCATCGTTTTTCTTTTTAAGCCTACTTTGAATTACTCTAGAACCACAGTAGAATGGAATACACTTGTTCGCTTACTTCTTTATTGCCACCTTATTCCAAAGCAGGTATTAAGGTAACTAACAAAATTGTGGGGAAAGGAGAAAAGGATGTTGAGATCTACCAGCTATTTAACCAATGCCCCAGAATGAGAAGTAGGAAAAGTGTAAGAAAAGTTTAGGAAGGTTACAGTGGAAGTGACAGCAGGTGAGGCTGGGCAAGCAGGTGGAACAGTGATACAGTGCTGCTTAAAACATAAAAACAGCAAGACCCATATTTTTCTGACTTCTAATTGTCTGTAACAGGCAAACTGGTAAACTGTTCCCACTGTACTTATAAAGCGAATTCATCCATTCTTTTACAGTGTTCACTCTGGGGCTCTCGTATCAGTTATAACTCTGTGCTCTGGGTCTGCAAGCCCACCACTCTCCTCTTTAACCAAACTGTACACCTATGATTTGTGTGAATTCCAATCCCCTGACCTTCCTCCCTCCCTGAGGTTGTTTTTTCTTCCCTTTCTTGACTGGGGCTTTCCGAGCCATTCTGATAGCTTCCTCCAAAAATAACTTAAAACCTAGAAGAGTTTTTAAAAATGCATATCCACGTCCAGAAAACAAGATGATGAATTCTACCAGAAACACACGCACACTATGGAATAAACAGAGAGCTGTTCCCTCGTGCCCTACTTCATTTCCTCCTGCTGCATCTGTATCCACAACACAGGAACTAGCTGGAAAGCTGGCAGTGAAGAATCCAGGTACCTTCAAAACTCTATTCAGTGAAAATCATTGTTTGCTGGTGTGATGGCTAATTTATATGTCACCTTGGCCAGACCATGGGTGTGAGTTGGTCTCAGCCACACAGCTGTAGGCTGTAAGAACAAAGACGAAGGTTTCCCATAAATGAAGGAATTTTCCTCAAGACTACAACACAGGAAACTTGCCTGAGTGTCTAGCCTGTAACATCAACTCTTATCTGAATTTCTATCTTGACAACCTGCCCTACAGATTTCTGATTTGCCAGCCACACAAACACATGAGCCAATTCCTTAAAATAAATCTGCATGTATATCTGTCCTACTGGTTCTGTTTCTCTGGAGAATACTAACTAATACAACTGGCTTCAATATTACTTTATAAGAGTTTTATATATTTTAAAATTTTAGGGAATAGAAACACATGATTATTCACATTTTACACTTTAATGGAAAGAAAGAAAATACAGAACTTTTATCAGGCCAAGTTAGGCCACAGTGGTCTTCCAATTCTATTATTCATCACCCATACTACCATTAGAAAGTTATTTAACCTCTCCAAGTTTCCCAGATTCTAAATGTAGATAATCATAGCTTCTTCATTAATGTTAGGCAGTATAAAATGAGAAAATGGGGGGCGCCTGGGTGGCTCACTTGGTTAAGCATCCAACTCTTGGTTTCAGCTCAGGTCATGATCTCATGGTTCTTGAGTTCGAGCCCCATTTCAGGCTCCCCGCTTGACAGCACAGAGCCTGCTTGGGATTCTCTCTGTCCCTCTCTCTCTGCTCCTCACCCGTACACTGACACATGTGCTTTCTAGCTGTCTCTCAAAAACAAACATTTTTTAAAAATGAGATGATGTATGTAGAGCATCTAACATGACGCCTGCCTAGCATATAACACTCAATATATTTTATAGCATTTCACTCTAAGAGGAAAAGATAAAATGAAAACAAAGTAAAAAGTACTCAGAATAGCAATGATTATAGTTACATTATCAAAAAGTATACCATTTTGAGGACTTGAAAAAAAAATTTCCACCATCATTGGGAAATAATTTACATTGATCACTATATGTGTAAGGCATACAGTATGATGCTTTGATTATCAGATAGTGTGAAATGACTACCACAATAGGTTCAACATCCATCTTCTTATACAGATACAATAGGGCCATTTGGGTGGCTCAGTCAGTTAAGTGCCTGACTTTGGACTTCGAAGGTTCAAGCCCCGTGAAGAACTCTGTGCTGACAGCTCAGAGCCTGAAGCCTGCTTCAGATTCTGTGTCTCCCTCTCTCTTTGCCTCTCCCACACTTGCATTCTGTCTTTCTCTCTCTCAAAAATAAATAAACATTTTTTAAAAACCTCAGATACAATAAAAAGAAAAAAAGAATAAAGGGGGAAAATTGTCTCCTTCTCATAAGAACTCTTAGAATTTACTTTGTTGGGGCGCCTGGGTGGCTCAGTCGGTTAAGCGTCCAACTTCGGCTCAGGTCATGATCTCACAGTTTGTGAGTTCAAGCCCCACATTGGGCTCCGTGCTGACAGCTCAGAGCCTGGAGACTGCTTCGGATTCTGTGTCTCCCTATCTCTCTCTCTCTTTGCCCCTTCTCCTGTTTGTGCTCTGTCTCTCTCTCTCAAAAATAAATAAACACTAAAAAAAAATAAAAAAAAAAAGAATTTACTTTCTTAACAACTTTTCTATGTATCATACAGTGGCGTTAGCTATAGTCATCACCTTGTATATTATATCCCTAATACTTATTTATCTTATAATTAAATTTTAACTTTTGATCATCTTCCTCTAATTCCCCCTCACTCCATCCATGATCTCTGGTAACCATAAGCCTGATGTATTTTTCTGAGTTTGGGCTTTTTTTGTTTTGGGGGGTTTTGTTTGGTTTGGTTTTTTAATTTTGTTTTTTAAGGTTTTTCCATTTTTGAGAGACGGAGGGAGGCAAAGCATGAGAAGAGGAGGAGCAGAAAGAGAGGGAGACATAGAATCTGAAGCAGGTTCCAGGCTCTGCACTGACGGGCTGACAGTAATGAGCCTGATGTGAGACTCAAACCCACAAATCATGAGATTATAACCTGAGCCAAGTTGGATGCTTAACCAACTAAGCCACCCAGGTGCTCCTGAGTTTGGGGTGTGGGTGTTTATGTGTGTGATTAGATTCCACATATAACTGAGATCATACAGTATTTGTTATTCTCTGACTTATTTCATTTAGCATAATGCCTTCAAGGCCCATCCACATTGTCACAAATGGTAGGATTTTCCTCATTTTTATGGATGAATGTTCCATTGTATATACATACCATAATTTCTTTATCCATTCATCCACCAATGGACACTTAGTTCTTTTTGATGCCTTAGCTACTGTAAATAGCACTGCTAGGAACACAGAGGAGCAGATAAATTTTTTTTTTGAGTTAGTGTTTTCATTACTTTTGGATATATTCCCAGAAGTGGAATTGTTGGATCATATGGTAGTTCTATTTTTAATTTTTTGAGGATCCCCCATACTGTTTTCCATAGTGGCTGCACCAGTTTACAATTCCACCAACAGTGCACAAGTGTTCCCTTTCCTCCACACCCACATCAGCATTAATCATCTCATCTTTTTGATGATGGCCATTCTAACAGGCCTGAGGTTTTAATTAGCATTTCCCTGCTGACTAATGATGTTGAGCACGTTTTCATGTACCTTTTGGCCTTCTGAGAAATGTCTACTCAGATCCTTTGCCTGTTTCTTAATCGGGTTATATGGGGGAGGGGTTTGATTTCAGTTTTTTGTGTTGTTGGGTTTTTTTTTTGGAGGCACAAGTTTTTGGGGGTTTTTTGGGGTTTTTTTGTTGTTGGGGATTGTTTCATTTTGCAATTGAGTTGTAGTACTTTGCATGTTTTGTATATTTACTCCTTGTGAGATATATGGTCTGCAAATAGTTTTTCCCAGTCCATAAGTTGTTTTTACTTTGTTGGTGGTTTATTTTGCTGCACAGGAGCTTTCTAGTTTGAGGTAGCCCCACTTGATTATTTTTATTTTGTTGCTTGTGCTTTAGGTGTCATCCGAAAAATCATTACCAACCCATGTCAAGGAGTTTTATTCCTATGTTTACTTCTAGGAGTTTCATTGTTTCAGGTCTTACATTTAAATCTTTAATCCATTTTGAGTTAATTTTTGTGAGTGGTGTAAGACATGGGTTCAGTTTCATTCTTGAAATGTAAATATCCAGTTTACATATAAATATCCAGCACAACTTATTAAAGAGGCTATCTTTTCCCCACTGAGGTTGGTTTTTTGTTTGTTTGTTTGTTTGTTTGTTTGTTTTTAAGTAGGCTCCACACCTAGCATGGAGCCCAATGCAGGGCTCCCGCTCGAACTCACAACCCTGAGATCAAGACCTCAGCTGAGATCAAGAGTCAGACCCTGAACCTTCTGAGACACCAGGGGCCCCATCTTCACTTAGTATTCTTGGCTCCCTTGTAAAACATTAGTTGACTATATATGCGTGGGTTTATGAGCTTTCTATTCTGTTCCACTTGTCTATTTGTCTGTTTTATGCCACTACCAGACTGTTTTGATGACTATAGCTTACAGTATAGCTTGAAATCAGGAGATGTGATACATTCTGCTTTGCTTTTCTTTCCCAGGATTTCTTTGGCTATTTGGGGTCTTTTGTGGTTCCATATAAATTTTAGAAGTGTTTTTTCTACTTCTGTAAAAACAGTATTGACGTTTTAATAATATTAATTTTTTCAAACCCACAAACACAGCATACCTCTCCATTTATTTGTGTCTACTCTGATTTCTTTCATCAATGTCTTATGATTTGCTATGTAGAGATCTTTTACGTCCTTAAACTGATTCCTATTTTATTATGTTTGATGCTACTGTAAATGGGATCAATTGATTTCTTTTTCAGAAATTTTGTTAATATATAGAAATGCTACTGATTTCTGTATGTTAATTTTGAATCCTGAAATTTTACTGAAATTGTTGATCAGATGTAACCACTTTTTTGGTTGAGTCTTTAGGATTTTCTATACATAAAATGATGTTGTCTGCAAATAAAGAAAATTTAATTCTTCCTTCTGATTCTGATACTTTTTTTTTTCCTTGAGCAACTGCTTTAGCAAAGACTTCCAATACTATGTTGAATGCAAGTGGCCAGAGTGGTCACTCTTGTCTTGTTCCTGATCTTAGACGAAAACCTTTCATCCTTTTACTAGTATGTTACATACACAGCCTTATTATATTGAGATATGTTCTTTCTATGCCTAATTTCTTAAGAGCTTTTTATCATGAACAGATGTTGAATTTTATCAAATGCTTTTTCTAAATCCATTGAGATAATCATATAATTCTTTTCTTTCATCCTATTACTGTGATTTATCACAATAATTAATTTGTCTATGTTGAACCATCCTTGAATCCCAGGGATAAATCCCTCCTGATCACAGTGAATAATCCTTTTAATGTGTTGTATTCAGTTTGCTACTATGTTATTGAGAGTATTTGCATCTGGATTCATCAGGGATACTGGCTTATGGATCTCCTTTCTAGTAGTGTCTTTTTCTGGTATTGGTATCAGGATAATTCTGGCACTGTAAAATGAGTTTGGGATTGTTTTCCACCCCTCTTCCATTTTTGGAAGAGTTTAAGATAGATTTTTGTTAATCCTCCTTTAAATGTCTGCTTAGGGGCACCTGGGTGGCTCAGGTGGTTGAGCATCCAATTTCGGCTCAGGTCATGATCTAACAATTCATGGGTTTGTGCTGACAGCTCAGAGCCTGGAGCCTGCTTCAAATTCTGTGTCTGCCTCTCTCTCTTCCCCTCCCCCACTCACGCTCTGTCTCTCTCTCTCTCTCAAAAATAAATCAATATTAAAAAATTTTTTAAAAAGAAAAAAATGTCTGCTGAAATTTAGCCGTGAAGGCATCTGGTACTGAGCTTTTCTTCACTGGGAGATTTTTTATTCCTGATTTTATCTCCTTTCAAACCCACAAACACAGGATACCTCTCCATTTATTTGTGTCTACTCTGATTTCTTTCATCAATGTCTTATGACTAGTATTTGGTCTATTCATACTTCTCTTTCTTCCTGATTCATTCTTTTCTTTTTTTTATTTTTTTTTAACTTTTTTTTTTTTTTAATTTTTGAGACATAAGAGACAGAGCGTGAGCAGGAGAAGGGCAGAGAGAGAAGGAGACGCAGAATCCCAAGCAGGCTCCAGGCTCTGAGCTGTCAGCACAGAGCCCGATGCGGGGCTCAAACTCATAGACCGAGAGATCATGATCTGAGCCGAAGTCGGCCGCTCAACCGACTGAGCCACCCAGGCGCCCCTTCCTGATTCATTCTTGGTAAGTTGTATGTTTCTAAGTATTTTTCCACTTCTTATATGTTGTCCAGTTCATAGCATATAGTTGTTCATACTAGCATCTTATGATCCTTTGAATTTCTGAGATGTCAGTTGTAATGTCTACTTTTTAATTTATAATTTTGCTGATTGAGGCCGTCTCTTTTTTCCTTGGTAAGTCTAGCTAAAGGTTTGTCAGTTTTGTTTACCTTTTCAAAGAACCAACTCTGAGTTTGGTTAATTTTTTCTATTGTTTTTCTATCCCCTATTTTATTTATTTTTGCTCTACTCTTTATTATTTCTTTTCTTCTGCTAATTTTGGGATCATTTTTTTCCTTCTTCTAGCTCCCTAAAGCATAAAGTTAGATTGTTTATTTAGGAGCTTTCTTGCTTCTTAAGGCAGTTTCTTGTTGCTATCGACTTTTCCCTTAGAACTGCTTTTGCTGCATCCTATAAGGTCTGGTGTGTTGTGTTTCCGTTTTTGTTAGTCTCAAGAAACTTTTTCTTTTTTGTAAACAGAGGTTTATTATAAATGTTTCGGTGAAGACACAAGACTGGGTACAAAATGTGGTACAGCTGCCCATGAAAACCAGGGTCATAGCCATTGCACTTTCCCAAAAATCTGCTCCCCCTGCCTTCATCACTTCCTGCAGGCATTGTTGCCACCTGGAAGTTCCACCCCTGTGCACTGCAGGGCAGTAACCCAGGTCACAGGGGTACCTAAGCGAGGTCTGGAAAAGGCTTTCAGTGTCAGGAAAGCACTAGAGCCACTAGAGCAAAAGCCAGAAGAGCCACATCAGGTTAAGAAGTTTTTCCTCTTCCTCATTTATTGAGAGTTTGTGTGTGTGTGGGGGGGGTGGTTCCTAACAATGAACAAATTTTCTGTCCTTCATTAAAAAGATCACATGAGTTTTTCCTCCTCCCTTTTCTCTTAACACAGCCAGACACACGAGAAGGTACTCTAATCATAAGCCACACTGCATCCCGGGTGTTTTTTAACGCCCTGGGATGCTGTTTGCTGTTATTTATGACTTCAACAGCTTTGCTATTTTTTTAGAGAAGATGCTAAGCTGCTGTGACAGAAATGCGGAGGCTTTAATAAGCCAGGTATCCACCTCTCCACTGGATCACTGGGTCCTGCGGCCCACTCCTAGGGCGTGACTGCATCCCTGTGACTCGCCTCGGGGGGCGGAGCTCACAGTCTTAGTCTCATCTCATTGGCTGGAACTTAGTGACCTTGCGGCGCAGTGCAGGATGCAGGCGCAGGATGGTGAGCCGCGCCTCTCAGCTGGGAGTTTTACTATCTAAAGGAAAGGGGGTTGCCTGTCCTCTTCAGTGGTGTGCCGACTTTGCCCATTTTGTGTCGCTGATCCTTAGGATTGTTTCCTCATTTCTGCTCTTTATTATTTCCTTCCTTCTGCTTCCTTTAGATTTGCTTTTTTTCTTTCTTTCTTTCTTTCTTTCTTTCTTTCTTTCTTTCTTTCTTTCTTTCTTTCTTTCTTTCTTTCTTTCTCTTTCTTGGGCTGAGCACTGAAGTCATTTTATTTTACATCTCTTTTGTTTTTAAACACGTTTGGGGAAAGGAGGTTTCCTCTAGTCAGAGGGATATTTCAAAGATTTAACTGGTGCGAGGGGAATACCAGCCAGAATGGATTCTGGCAGAGGGAGAGGGTTCTATTGTTTACCTGCGGGTTTGGAAATGCAGCAGCCTGCAGCATTGCCTCTGTGTGTCTGCCTTCTCTCTAGCTGTCCTCCCAGAGGTGCTCTGGCTGCCTCCCACAGGTGGCCGCGGGGCTGTTAAGGTCTAAATATTTCACACCCCGCATTGGATTTTCTAACGCTTGAGTCAGTTAGGGTGCACTCTCCAGCCTCCATCATCTAGGGGGCGTTCAGCTGTCTTTTATTAAGTGCTGATTTCTAGTGCACTTGCCGTGTGTTCGGAGAACAAGGGCGGTACCACACAGATTCTGTGTCATTTTCGGCCATTTCCCTTATCACTGAACACGTGGTCAATCTCATGGGTGTTCCAGGATGGAAAGACTGGATGGTGAGCACATGGGCTCAGTCTTCAAGAAACTTTTTATTACCCTTTAATTTCTTCTTTCATCTATTGACTGTTCAGAAGAGTGTTAACCTGTGTTTGTGAGTTTTCCAGTTTTCCTCTTGTTACTGACCTCCTGCTACTGAAATCTATATAGACTTCATGCCATTTAGGTCAGACAAGATACCACTACCATTGTCATCTTCTAACTGTTTTCTGGTTGTTTTATTTTATAGATTTATTGTTCCTGGTTTCTTAGCCTGCTGTGTGTGTGTGTGTGTGTGTGTGTGTGTGTGTGTGTGTGTGTTGATATCTTTGGTATTGGTATGCTTTGATTTCTCTTTACCATATTCTTTTGTATAATTATTATAAAATTTTCCCTTGTGGTTACTATAAGCTTACATAAAATATCTTAAATTTGTTAACACATTATTCTAAACTGATAATCTTCTCTCCCTCACATTTTAAGTTATTGCTTTTATAACTGACCTGCTTTTTACATCATGTAACTAATAACAAATTATTGTATTTATAGATACTTTTGCTATTTTCATTTTTCTTCCTTTTAACCTAAAGTTGCGAGTTACACACTGTTACTCCCATGTTGCAGAATCTATGACTATATATTTACCATTACAGTGAGATTTACACAACCTTTTTGTGTTTTTATGTTAATTAGCATTCTTTTAATTCAAAGAGCTCCCTTTGCCATTTCTTGTAAGGCAGGTCAAGCAGCAATGAACTTCCTCAGCTTTTGTTTGTTTGGGAAAGTCTTTATCCTTCCTCATTTCTGAAGAACAGCTTCAGAACAGAATTCTGGTTGACAGTTATTTTCTTTCAATATTTTGCACATGTCATCCCATTCTTTCCTGGCCTAAAAAGTTTCTGTTGAGAAATCTACCAATTATCTTATGGGGGTTCCTTTGCATGTAACTTCTCTCTTTTCTCTTGCTCCTCATAAAATTCTTTGTCTTCCACTTTTGACCATTTAATTATAATGGGGCTCAGTGTAGGCCTATTCAGGTTCAATCTATGTGGGCTCCTTCGGGCCTTGTAGATCCGGGTGTCCTTCTCTCCTCCACAGATTTGAGAAGTTTTCAGGCATTATTGCTTTAAATATATTTTCTGCCCCTTTCCCTTTCTCTTCTGGAATTCCCATAATGCAAATATTGTTTCTTCTCACTGTGTCCTGTATATAATTCCAGTCATCTTTCTTCACTTTTTTCTTTTTGCCTTTTAACTGGGTAGTTCTTTGTTCTGCATAGTCTGCATCTGCTTTCGAAACTCTCTATTGAATTCTTCTGTACAGTTTTTTTTAAATTTCCAACTCTAAGATTTATGTTTGGCTTTTTTTTTTTTATTGTGATGGTTGCTATTTCCATCAAACTTATTTTGCTTGTGCAGTTTTCCTTATTTCATGTAGTTATCTATCTGAATTTTCTTGTAGCTCACTAAATTTCCTTAAGAGGATTATTCTAAATTCTTTGACAGTTCATAAATCTCCATTTTTTAAAATTTTTATTTATTTACTTTTTAAGTAAGCTCTATGCCCAACATAGGGCTTGAACTCACAACCTGAGATCAAAAGTTGCATGCCCTACCTTCTGAGCCAAGTACCCCATACCGACAGACATCCCATAAATCTCCATTTCTTTAGGGTCAGCTATTAAAGTTTTATTTGTGGTGGTATCATATTTACTTAATTTTTCATGATCCTTCATCCATTACATTGGAATATTTGAATAATGGGGCTCTCCTTTCAGACTTTACAGATTTGCTTTGGGAGAAACAGTTCTTCACCAGTCAGCTCAATTTAGGTTGCTGGGTGTGTCTGCTGGTAATGTCTTTCTTTGGACAGAAGAGACCTACTATTATGGTCTATTTTTGGGCAAGGCAACTGTTCAAGCTCTGAGGATGGAGATGGGAGAGTGTGCCACAGGCTGAGAACAGTTGGATAGGGCTGCTGGCTTGGTTCCCTCCCTAAATGAGGCTGTAGGAGGGGCTCCAATGTTGCCTGAATTCTCTACTGAAGCCTGCTAGGTGGTCAGAACTGGAGATTATATTCAGTCATAGATGAGGCTATAAACTGACTTCTTTGCCCTTATGGGGTAGCAGGACAGAACCCAGGGTCTGTGCCACTAATTGGGGGCCTGAATCATGCCTGGGTGGACACTGAATTCCGTGGTCAAGTGAGGCCAGTGGTTTCACTCTACAGACAAGGAAAGTCACGGGCTGTGCTCTCTGTTCAAGTGTCACTGTATATGGGACTGCTATATGGGCTTTACAGCTTCCCAAATGCTCTGGTTAGGTTCCCTGGTCAGACAGGCACGATTGGGACTATGAGTTCAATTCCCTGCCCAGGCACTGCAGGGGAAGCCACTTGAAAACCAGTAAAGCTCTTTGTGATCTTAACTCCAGCTGACCTGTTCAAGTTCCCTAGCTGAACAGGGCCACTGGCTTTACTCTGCCAACCATCAGCTCTGTGTGCCTTTCTCTCAGTTCAAGTGCCACTGGCCTACAGAGTTTCCAAGAACTGTCTCCAGCCCTTCTGATCCCATGAGACAGAAAGACACTCTCCAAGTGGGTGACTCAGCACCTTGCCTGGGTGTGTGCAAGCTGGGCTCTAGAGCCAGCAAAACTTATCATTTGAAAATCGGAATCAGGCAGATCTGGGGCCACGCTTCAGCTCCACTGCCTGGGCAGGAGGGGACAGGGCCGCTCTGAGCTACTCTGTTTCCCAGATAAGCTCTCCAGGTAGCAGGGGCTGAGAGCTACCCTTAGTCTTGGCTATGAATTAATCCCCCTACCTGTGCAGTAGCACAAGAACGCCAAAACCGGTACTGACTTTGCTCTGGGGATGGTCTGCTCTGCTCACCACTGGGCTACACAGCCTCCAGGAGTTGTTGCTAGCCCTTACGGTCAGATGGAGCTGGAAGGCACTCTCCATAGTGGGTGGGGTGGCTCAGCACCTTGCCTGGCCATGTGCCAACTGAGCCCTAAGGCTGGCAAAACTCCTCATTTGAGGTTCTGAATCCGTCGGATGCGTACTCAGCCGGGTTCCCTGGTCAGAGTACAAGTCCAGCTTGGTTCTGCAGATGAGCCAAACTGCTGGCTGGGATTACTACTTTGGCACTACAGGTATTAAGTCAGTCTGCTACGATCTATGTGCTCGCTGTGGCAAACCCTTTCCCCTTCTCCATCAGTCAGATTCCTAATGGTTGCAGATTCCCCTGCAGTCTCTGTGGCGCAAGATCAGAGTAGGCACTCCTACAAAATGACCCACAATGCTGGGAGAGGCTGGTTGGCCCCCTGGGTTTTCTTTCCCGCTGGAGAGACCAAAGGTTCAGAGCAGACCAATCCACATGGTACTGTACGGACCTGGGAGAGTAGTCAATTCTTTTACACTTCTAATGTGTCTGTCTTGGTCCCTGAGGTGTAGGGGGGCTTCAACCTCACCCCTGTGTCCTAGTATTCTCTCAGGGGTGTCTTGTTCTAAAATATATGTTAGTAGTTCTTCTTGTGAGATGGAACAAAGTCAGGAATGACCTAGATCATCATCTTGGTGATATCACCCTGAAAAAAAAAATTCACCTCCCTTCATATCACCTACACACTGATGCCTAAAATTCCAGTAATAATGATTCATTCTTTGGGTTTAAAGCTTTTTATTTCTAATCAAACTTCTCATAGATATAAAACAGTAAGTGATATCAGTCATTTATACTTTAGTGTGAATAAGGTCATCAGACTACATCTTGAAGAAATTTTTTTTTAATTTTTTTAAGTTTATTTATTTGTTTTGAGAAAAGGAGAGAGCACACAAAATCAAGAGATGGACACTTAAACGACTGAGGCACCTAGGCACTCCCGGAAGAAATATTCTGATCAAAGGAAGAGAGGGGAGCGTGGGTGGCTCAATTGTTAAGCATCTGACTTTAGCTCAGGTTGTGATCTCATGGTTTGTGAGTTCAAGTCCCACATCAGGTGAGCTCAAGACCTGCTTTGGGTGAACACAGGCCCTACTTGGGGTGAACACAAACCCCACTTCAGATAAGCCCTGCTTCTCTCTCTCTCTCTCTCTCTCTCTCTCTCTCTCTCTCCCCTCTCTCCCCCTTTGCCCCTCTTGGGATTCTTTCTGTTTTTCCCCCTCACTTACATGCACCCTCTCTCTCTCTTTCAAAAAAAAAAAAAGAAAAAAGAAAGGAGAGGAGAAGGAAGAGGGAACACTGGCACTCTTAGAGGTAAAGCAAGTTAAGCTTTGCCCACCTTACAATTTTTCCTAGAGCCAGTCTATCACAGTACAGAGATGCAGAGAGCCAAACAGTCTCTGTACTAACAGAAATCCAGCCTGGCCCTAATTCAGAAAACTACTCAAGGGAAATACTGTGTAAAATGCAACAATCTGCTCCTCTGTCTCCCTACTTCAGAGTAGAGGCTCATCATCACCTCTCTGCTGAGTCACGGAGGCAAATGATGGCCTTATCTTCTCACCTGCCTTCCTCGTTCTCCAGGGAGAACTTAATCTTTCATGGGATCCGATGGAGTCAGAAGATCTACCAAAACTGGTGCCATAATGTCTGAAATTCTCCCATTAGAGATTCACTCTTCAGTGTTCCTCTCCTTGTGACAGGCTTGTAAAATACACATACTTACAGGAGGGAAAATAAAGAACTGACGTCTGGAGTCGGACAGAACAATGTGCCTCCTGGTCCCGCTTCGCCACTTATTAGCTCTATGACTATGGACTTATTAGCCCTTTGAAGTTTGGGTTCTCTAATGTATAAAGAAAATCTACCTCCTAGAATTGCCGTTAGGATTAAGTGAGCTACTGCCCATTGCCTAGCACGACGCATGGCTCACAGGAAGTGCTTAAGAAATGCCAGCCGCTGTTACTGTCCTTAACTAGGAACAATAAAAATGCTATCGTCGTAAAACCTCTGTGTCTTTATAACTTCTTTTCTTGTACAGTTTCACTTATTTATGGTTATCTCTGGAAGTACGCAGCTGATAATGTCTCCAACCGTTTTTAATAGGATTTAAAAACAGGAAACAATGGTAGTCATTTGTTTATAAAAAGCAGGGTTCTGTTTCAGAAGAAGCTATTTTTCGCTTCCCTAGTATCCTGAGATGGCTGCATCTCAGACTTCCTCATTCTTTTGCTCCAATAAGCAGACAAGTTTGCCCGGAGTCATGGAGATTACACGTATTCTAGAAATAAACTTAAGAAATCTCTGTTGCCTGCTTAATACTCCCATAAATTCCAAAGACGATTAGTTTTTTTTAATGTGAAATGTCTAGGTTTTCTAAATTAATTGTAAACATGGGGAGGGAGTCAGTTAATTTTATAAAATATATAAGTATTCATGTTTTTAATTTATAGAAATAAAAAAACTTGACAAGCTCAGCTGAACATGGCATATAAACAGGGAAACAATATAGCATAAAAGACAGTATTCAACCTGGAGGTCCCCCCTCCAGCTGTGACTCTGAAGGTTTCAGGACATATGATGTGTGGCTTCTTGGGTCATTTTTCTGGGCCTTGCTTCCTTAAAGTGACAGCTCAGGCTGGATGACTTGAGTTTTTTTAATGCCCAAATTCCATTATCTTTAAAGTTTTGCCTTCAAACTTACACAGAGCCTGTTTATATAATAAATTTATCCGAACTAAGTTTAAAATCTAAGGGATTAGAGATAGCATGTACCAAGTATCACATGTAAGAAAGAAAGTAGGGGTGCTTGGGTGGCTCAGTCAATCAGGCGTCTGACTCTTGATTTCAGATCAGGTCATAATCTCATGGTTCATGAGATTGAGCCCTGTGTTGGGTTCTGCACTGAGATGGGGTAGCCGGCTTGGGCTTCTCTCTCTCTGCCCCTCCCCTGCTCATGCTCTCCCCTCTTTCTTTCAAAATAAATAAACATTATAAAAAGAAGAAGAAAGAAAACAAAAAATATCCTCTCGTAATCCTATAACTCATATATCCCTCTAAAAGGTATATTTTGGACTACAACATTTTTTAATTTTTAGTTACCAAAAACAATAAATAAAAATAATAAATAAAATAACTTAATGACCACAATTGCTCTTTCATTAACTTATCTGGATTTTTTTGTCACAAATATCTTCTCTATCTGACATTTTATGTTCAATAATAACAAAACATTATACCAATTCAAAAGCTGATTTGGCTTAACTGAAATGACAAATATGTGCTGAAATTTGACACTTGAAAATCAGTGAGTCACTAGAGTATTTCTCAATACCCTATATGAGAATGAATTCTGTCTGCAGGAAACAAAGGTGCTGTGTCATCTGCTTGAAGGGTAAGAGATGAGGAGCAGCTGGCTCAGTGTGCTGCGCGGCCCTACAGAGAAATGAAATTATACTGGAAATGTTAAAAGTTATGTCTTGACCCCCTAGTCGGCGGTGGGGGGAGAATGAACCAGAATGATCACATTTTTTAACCCATGATGGCCCTAGGGATAGAAGCTAGAACTTTGAGGATACAAAGAGCTCTGACCTAAGAGAACCCATTAAGGGGAACCACTTTAGTCACAAAAATAAGACAAGGGTTTCCCAGATATATTGCAGACTTGACATCCTAACATGCCTTCCTACTATACAATACGTCAAAATGCTAGATAAAATAACAATATATATTTTTAATGCATCAGTGAGGTGGCAAGAAAGTTAAGGAAACCCTCAGAAGCCAGATGAAGATGCGAAAACACAAAAACAGAGATGATCCACTGATCTGGGAGACCTGAAGGTTCACTTTGATGGCCAAGGGCAAGGACAGAAGACAAAGAAGGAAGGCTGATCAGAACATTCACATATAAAGCCAGGAGAAGTATGAATTAGAAAAACTAAACAAAATACCCTGAAGGAGCAAGGACACTTGTCTGTCTGAGGCCTGAAGCTGAACACAACAGGGAAAACATTTTCATAACCACAAGCTGGTTCTCATGTGTGTTTTGTGGCCAATTACAGCACCTATGCAGTACGAGAAGCTCTGATGCTAGGAGTTTACTTTTAGATTTCCCACAGTCACTAAGGCCTGGCAAAAATAAAAGAAGATCCTCTCTGGAGAAATGTGCCTTCAATCGAAGGCTCAAAAACTACCAGGAAATTCAAGCAAAAGAAAGCTCATGATAAAAAGTTGCAAAGCGGGGAAAGGTAGGATGTGTGAAATGGGTGGAGTCAAAAGGGACAAACTTCCAGTTATAAAGTAAGTCATAATGATGTAATATAAAGCATAGCAACTATAGTTAATAATACTGTATTGCATTCATCGCACAAAAATATTGTCACTCTAGAAGTAGGTGAGGGGTGTTTAAATTAGACTCACTGTGATGATCGTTTTGCAATATATACAAATATTGACTCATTATGTCGTACAACTCAAACCAATATAATGTTGTATGTCAATTATACCTCTTCTTTTTTTTTTTAAGTTGCTAAACAGTGCTCCTAGGTGGCTTAGTCAGTTGAGCGTCCAACTTTGGCTCAGATCATGATCTCATGGTTCATGAGTTCCAGCCGTGCTGAGAGCACAGAGCCTGCGTTGGATCCTCTGTCTCCCTCCCTCTCTGCCCCTCCCCTGTTCACGTGCATTCTCTCTCTCTCTCTCTCAAAAATAAATAAACCTTTAAAAATAAATAGGGGCTCAGTCGGTTAAGTGTCTGACTTTGGCTCAGGTCATGAGCTCACAGTTCATGGGCTCAAGCCCCTCATCAGGCTCTGTGCTGACAGCTCAGAGCCTGAAGCCTGTTTCGGATTCTGTGTCTTCCTCTCTCTCTGACCCACCCTACTCACTCTCTGTCTCTCTCTCTCACTCTCAAAAAAATAAATAAATAAACATTAACAAATTTTAAATAAATAAAAATTAAAAAATAAAAGTTGCAAAACATAATGAAACGAGGCCCAACTGGTGAGACTACAAGAACAACACACAGACACAAACTCATAGACAAAAACCTCAGGTATATTATCAGATAGTAAATATAAAATAAGTGTATTTTATCCATATAAAGAAAGGAGAAAAGACATTAAAAATAAGAGTTAGGTATAAGAGATTACCAAAATAACAAAGCAATGAAAAATATAATAATTTAAGGTAAAACCCAGTGGACGGAAATATATAAAGAACTCCCACAAATCAATAAGAGAAACATTAATAACCAAATGAGGAAAGGGGCAAATGAAATGGACATTTTGTAGGAGAGGGAACGCGTACAGCTAAAATAAGCATATGAAAAGATGTTTGGCGTCATAAGTGATCAGAGTAAAGCAAATCAAACCCACAATGAGATAACACATTACATGAATTCAATTGGCAAAAATGTTTCAAGTCTAATATCACCATGTGCAAAAAAAAAACCAAAAAACAAACATGGCTCCTCCTGCTCCCTTACCCAAGGTAGATGCAAGTATAAGTGGTACAAGTACTTTGAAAACCAGTCTGACATTATTTCCTACAGTTTAACTTTCATGGATGCCCTATGATGTGGTACTTCTGCTAAGCATATATCCAAGAAAAACCTACACATGCAGTGCAAATGGCACACGCAAGAAAACGTGGAGTAGCACTTAAGTGAGTAAAGGCCTGGACACAAATGCCATCTACAAGAGTGAATGAACAAACTGGCACATTCACACGAAAGTCGAAACGAATACACTTCAGTGGCGTGCAACAGCATGGCTGAACACTGGCAAGGCAATGTTAAGTGAAAGTGAATCCAAATAATTACATAATGTATCATCATCTTTCTTATTAAGTTCAAAACAACTAAAAATTTTAAATATGAATTTTTTAAGAATACATAGAGACACAAACTCTGCAAAAAGGTGAACAAGAGAATGATATAAATGTTTCAGAATGATGGCTACCTTGAGTACTGAGAATCATGTGGCTGGAGAGACCATATGGTTACACAGAGATGAGATCCTAGCCAAGATCCTAGCTTTTGTTTTCAATGATGGGTTGTGGGTACCAGATAGATAGATAGATAGATAGATACAGAGACAGATAGATAATGGATGGATGGATGGATGGATGGATGGATGGATGGATGGATGGGTGGATGGAGGGAGGGAGGGATGGATGGATAGGTAGGTAGGCAGGTAGACAGACAGGCAAACCAGGCCAGGCAAGCAGCCAGTGGTAAGAATGTGTCAGGTATCAATCATCTTACTTTGTTTTCACCCCTCTTTATGACTACCATCATTCCACCAAAAACCCTGTCAATCATAACTACATTTGTGAGGCATTTTATAGCTCATAAAACCTTGTCAAAATATTATCTTGCTGAATCTCTGGAACAATCCTATGAGGTGTATATATTGCTGTTATTCTCATTCTAAATCTGAGAAAACGACAGCTCAAAGAGATGAATGATTGTTCTAGCTTAAATCTAGGTCTTAAAACTTCTAGTTCTTTATCCTTTCCTACATGAGCCTGAAGAATACTTGTCCTTTCTAATCATTCTCACCTCCCACTCCAAATCAAGTGACATTGAAAAGATCTCAAAGAAATAATAAAATTAACCCTCCAAATCGCGGAAGGCAGATACCAAAATTAACGTGTTTGAAGGAGACGATTCCTCAGATTAGAGGATACCCATCCCAAGCACCTGAAGGTCATACGAAAGGCCTGGTTATCTCTACTAACACCTTCTAAACGACTCCTCACAGAGCTTACATTTGGAACCCGAGCCAGAGCTTTTACAGGGTCCTAGGACAGTTTTAGAGGTTCTTCCCATATCACATCAGACTTACGATTAGATACGTTTTACATATTTTTTCATCAACTGTTTGAAAGAGCTTTATTATTTTAATGAATTTTGTTAAGATAACTTTCTGAATTGATTTTAAATTTCATTTATTTACAATTATATAAAAGTTGAATTACAGCTGCCAGTTGAAATAATGACTTATTTTGTGGTCATTTAATTGAAGTCTGTTTAAGTTCAAGCTCCAAACCTTCTTAGAATCAATAATATATTTAAGTCTGTCAGACTACAAAAGGACTAGAATCTAAGGGAGAGACCCTGGCCTTCTGGGTCTGCACCTAAGGCTCCAGACCATTGGTGTGGATGACTTCACTGAGATCCCTTCCTCAAGCTGCTGAGATCTCTGCACAGGTGGGCTCTCCCTCCTCTTTCATCCTTGGCTACTGCCCCAAATTCAAGCCCCATGGGCAACTCTCCTCTCAAAGACTATCATCCTCCTATCTATACCTCCTCCACCACTGGTCTCCCTGCCAACTTGTCTAAATGCCCTTTGGAACCTCCATTTCACAGTCAACAAACTTCACCTTCTCACAGAAAGTACCAACTGCATTGCTTGCCTTACCTTAATCATTTATTAAGCGCCCACTCTGCACGCCCCTGCATTCCTCCACCAGAGGCTTCTTCTCCCGTGTGTCTCATCAAAAGCCTGCCCCTCTCTTACATCCCGGCATCATCCAATGCCACTCCCTTCTCCTTTCTGAATTGTCCAACCTTTGGCCACACCCCCTCATTCACTAAGGACTTTGGCATCTGACTCATTGCTTGTCTCCACATTGAGTGTCGTCATCATCTAGGAAGATTTCCACATCATTCGGATGAGCCATCTAACACCTCGATCATAAAGATTCCTAACCTTCTGAACTCAAATAATCTTCACACTCCTCTTCTGACCTATGGCCCCATTCTGGATGACAACATCACTTGGAACTGAACCAACTCTGAAACTTCTCATTCTAATCCAACAAGATGACCTCAAATTTCTAGCTAATCTTCTCACTACTTTTCAGGTTAATCAGACCTCCAACCCTCTTTTTCATCGTCAGATCCACTACTGCCCTTATGATTTCCTGTTCTTCTTCATCTTCCTCATCTCATGATGTGTCATTTCAAGCATTCTCTTGACATCAGTATCCTAGCCACCTTCTCCAGAGCTAACAATTCCATCCTCCATGTTGAATAAACCAAAATGTTCACCTCAACTCCTAAACCGAATTGCAGAAACCGCTTTGAAAACATCATCCGACCCGTTTGATTCCCTCGACAATGTACAAATTTCTAATGTCAAATTCTGCCATCAGCACTATTTATATTTAACAACCTGCATCAATCCCAAAATGTCTCTATTTCTGCTCTTACCCAGAGAAGGCCTCCCTTTCCTCTTATCCAAACATCTCAAAAGTCTCCTATCTTAAGAAAGACCTTTCTGAATCCTACATCCTCTCTAGCTTACTGCCTAAATTCCTCGTTCCCTTCTTAGGTAATCTACAAATGCTTTCTCCATGTCCTGATCTTCCATTCATTTTGAAGTTTACTTTCATTTTTATCAAAGTAAGACAGGCCCATAATCTAAGAAGCAAATAATGCTAAAAAGCATTTGGCTTAAAAGCCTTCTATGCAGATACATGTTTCTGTCACTGATACAAATCTCTGATGAAATGTAACTTTATCAAAAACCGTTCCCTAAGTATTCAATATAAAACTGCCCCCCCCACTTACCTCAAGCCTTTTTTTCATACCATTTATCATTTCCTAACATAGTATATATTTAGCTATTTATTATCTCTCTCTCCTTTTAAGAATTTTTTAGCTCTATTTTTATAAGATCCATGTCACAGAGCAGACATGTAATAAATATATTTAGTGGGATTAATGAAGATACATTATAATTATAATAAGATATTAAACTAAAACTTTTTTGTTTTGTTTTAGCTGATGCCCCAAAGGCCAGGAATGATACATAAGTACCCCTATCATTCAATCCTAAAGGGATCCTAAAGAAAAATGCTAGAACAGCACAACTAAAAATATGCCCATGGAATGATGCCAGTCTGAGAACTACTTTACCAGTTTGCTACAAGGTAAACACAGAAATCAAGAGTATTTACAAACTCTTTGAATAATTTGACATTGCTCTGGAAATGTAAATGGTCAGTAGACTTGCCTTGCTGAACAGACCATTTCAGGCTCTGCTGAATTCATGTGGTAAGTCACCCGTGACATAAGCAGACAATCAGCCATGCATTAAAGGACCATATGTCGATCTTCAGTGTATTGAAAATCAAAAAAAAAAAATCTTCCCCACAAATGTGTGAAAAATATTTTGCTAGAGCATCTAGGAAAGCCATGTTAAGTCACTGTAATATGAATTAGAGCAATTAGAGTCCATCTTCCATCTAAGACAAGTAGACAAAACCAGAAACCAAGAGAGATTGCTTTGGGGGAAGCTAGTGAAGCCTCGAGCATTTCCTCCTGGAACAGGGGTTGGTGTGCTTACCCTACACCTTATAATAAGAAAGAGTACAAGGAGATCTCCCGAAGGACTAAACATGTCTCCCCGGGATTACAGAATATATGACTACAATACAACTCTCACCAAGAGAATCTAAAGGTGAAGACTGTAGCTGGAGTAAAAGAGCTGCCCGGGATTGAGCTGATCATCCTGACAAAGGCACAAGCTTTTGGGGTACATAATATGGGTCCCAAGAGAGAGGAACCAAAAGAGAGGCCTCCTATTCAAGGGGATCCTATCCAAAAGACTTTGTGGATAAAAGAAGGGACCAAATAGAGGAGGTGAATTATCAGAAGCTCAGGGAACCAAAGCAGAAAACACAAGCGAAGGCAAGATTTTTCTCACATGAAGGGAACTGCAACACAGGCAGAGTGTATCGATGACTGACCTTAACTACATAGGCTGTCCCCTAATCCCCTCTTCTCCTTGGGCCAATCCTAGAACAGTCAGGAGCAACAACTGGACAGTACCAGAGAAAATGAAAAAGAAAAAGAGAAGCCAACCATGTCCTTTGCCACTTCCCGATTCTGGCTCAGGCTGAGGGAAAAGAGGAATAATAACTTCAAATAGGAGTTGTGATCATACACAAGACGAGACTGGGGTTATGCTATTACTAAACTGTGCTAAAATCTTCAATGCTTTAATTAAACACAGAAGCCTTCCATTTTGGCAGAAATGTGAAACCTGTCTTACATTTTTTCAAAGAAGCAGAGAGTGATTTAAATGAGATTGGGAAGAAGGAATAAGTTTGATTTTTCTTTCCATTCCAATCAATAAACAGATTATACACAAAATGGTGGTCTTGGGCTCTCTTCCCTCTCCTCCTAAATGTAACCACTTTGAAATCTTTGGTTCTTACCGCATTTGCCTTTATAGTTCTACATGTTTGTAGAACAACATGCATATAGTGGTATCTCTCAATTCATTAATTTTATTTTTTTTAACTTTTATTTGTTTATTTTGAGAAAGAGAGCAGAGAGGGAGAGAGAGAAATCACAAGCAGGCTCCATGCTTACAGTGCAGAGCCTGACTGGAGGCTTGATCTCAGGAACTGTGAGATTATGATCTGCACCAAAATCAAAAGTTGGACACTTAACCAACTGAGCCACCCAGATGCCCCTAGGTTCATTAATTTTAGATATTATCTATGAGTTCCTACTATGGTAGACAAATTTATACCTTTCTTACATAACTTTTGCTTAAATCCACATTCAGTGCTTTCATGATTAATTTCATGTTGATATTATTCACTGTTTAATCAAGTGCATATCATGATTAAATTTCCTTTTTTATTCAAACTTCCATTTTTCTTACAGTTAATAATTGCCTCATTTCTTTCTATTTTCTTGATTTTAATCTCTATGATTTCCAGTTTGTCTATAAGATTTGCCCCAAGGCCCCAGCTCTGGAGCTGGCGTACCAAGGCAGGACGGGGAGGGAAGGATCAGGCCCAACCGGACACTAGGGAGGCTCAGGGGAACTACTGGGGACCTGGTGAGGGCATCACAGCAGACCTGCCCCCTTGGCACTGGAGGACGGTGCCCAGAGGAGACTCTCCTGGACCCAATGAACCCAATTCCTCTGCCATCCAGGAAGGCAGTGACCACGCTGAGGTAGGAGAGCAGGCAACGCTCTAATTTGGCATCTTTCTCATCTGGAGCCACACAGGCTTCAAAGATGTGCCAGGTCTCTGCCTGGGCTGCCGTCCACAACAACCATCCCAGGAAAGCGTGGTTCACCTGGTGTTCTGACTATGCGTTCCACCTTCTGATGCCTACCAGGAGCGGTGTACGACTCCTCTCAATGTAGATTTTCCATATGGCCAAATCTGTTCCCTTGTTATTCCTGTAGAAATCTCGTCAGGAGCCCTCCCAGCCTCTCATCTCGGTCAACTGTTACCTAGCTCTGCTGCACCGATTCAAGTTTTGGACCATCTTCTGTGTCATTCTACAGATTCTCTTCACCTCTTTCCTGTGTTAATCCCCACTTTCTTAGATCCCACATCTTTTTCTTTCTTGTTCTATTACATCATCTGAGAGAACACAACTTCTAGCAGTCAAGTAAGAAAAGATTCACTTAATATAAATTTTGTGAATCCCTGCAACCATGACAATGTCATTATCCTCACGTTTTACTGACAGCTTGGGCTTAACATTCTGGATTGGAAGTCAGTTTCTCTCAGAATTTCAGCAATTCTCTGCTATCTTAAAGCTTCTGATATTTTTCTAAAGTCCAATAACATTCTGTTTTCTTATTCTCTTAAATCAGCTCTGAGGAATAGTTTATATACAATAAATATACCCATTTTAAGTCATTCTGTGTGCTGAGGTCTTCTTCCCTTCCACCTTCCCTCCCTTCTCCTTCCCCCATCCCCTCTCTCTATCCTTCCCTCTCCCTCTCAGCTTCTATAGGATTATCTTACTATCCCTAGTGTCCTACAATCATACACTAATGTGCCTTAGCATAATGTCTTTTACTCATTCATTGTGTTAAGCACTCAGTTGGTCTTTTTTTAAAGTTTATTTATTTAAGAAATCTCTACACCCAACGTGGGGCTCAAACTCATGACCCTGAGACCAAGAGTCACATGTTCAAATGAGGGAATCAGCCAGGCACCCTCACTTGTACGTCTTTTTAATCTAAAGACTCACATCCTTCAGTTCTGAGAACTTTTGTTGTTATTTTATTTCTTTGACAATTTTCTCCTCACCAGTTTTCTCTTCTTTCTTTTTTCAGATGTGGGACCATCTGGAACCATTCTATAAAGTTCTTATCTTTTCTCTCCAATTGTCTATCTACTTTCTGAAAGATTTCACCAACTATAAGCTTCATTAGAGTGGGTGAGCTATCATTTTTAGTTTCTTTTTTTTTTTATCTTAGGGAGAGAGAGAGTGCAAGTGGGAGAAGAGGGGTGGGGGAGGGAGAGGGATAGAGAGAGAGAGAGACGGAGAGAGAGAGAGAATCTTAAACAGGCTCCACATTCCGCAGAACCTGACATGGGGCTCAATCCCAAGACCCTGGGATCATGATCCAAGCCAAAATCAAGAGTCGGACACTCAACCAACTGAGCAGCCAGACATCCCTCATTTTTTACTTCTAAGGGCTCTTTCCTATGCTTTGCTCCTTAGAATTTTTTAATTCCATATTGTTTTCATTTCATGAATGTCTCAGGAAAAACTGCCCAAGACTTGGAAATGGGCAAAAGAGAATATTAGGTGTCCTTTCAATGGAGTGTTGAGTGCTGCCTAGCAAACCCTCTGGGGATTCTAATTCTACAGGAGTGGGCACCTTTGATTGCCTTTCTATTGACTAAACCAGTGGCTGTCCCCCTTCATAATGCATGAATCAGTAGCACTTGGAGGGCTTGCTAAAATAGTCTGCTGGACTCCACTCCCAGAATTTCTGATTCAGTTGACCAGAACAAAGAACAAGCTCCCAGATGATTCTGATGCTGTTGGACTACTTTGAGAACCACTAGACCAAGCTATTTATAACTCTGTAAGAGTAAAGGTAAGATATAATAAAACAAATGAGTCTTTTTTTTTTTTAATGTTTAGTTTTAAGAGAGAGAGGGAGATACAGAGCATGAGTGGGGTAGAGGCAGAGAGAGAGGGAGACATAGAATCCGAAGCAGGCACCAGACTCTACACTGGCAACACAGAGTCTGACGCAGGGCTCGAACTCACGAACCATGAGATCATGACCTGAGCCGAAGTCAGACACTCAGTTGACTTAGCCACCCAGGCGCCCCTTAAACAAATGATTCTTGTCCATAGAAATGCAAATGAATTTTGTCCAGTGATCCAATTGATTTAATTTCCACCCAGCAAAAATAACAACCCCAATATTACATATTATTCGCAAGTAAAATATTAATCTGTTTTGCATTTATTAGCAAATTCACTTCCGCAGTCTTGACTAATTATATATCTCCTTCGGACTGTCCTTTGAATTGATCTTATTATCTGTCACACTCCTTTACTACATGCTCAATTTATATTTATGGAGGGTCATGTTTTTAATTCCTTAATTATATTTAAGTAGATATAATATCTTCTCTTACCCTTTTCAGTATGTTAAGAATTTTCTTTATCTCCCTATATATTATCACTATCTCCTCTGAGTTCCTCTTTTTATCTGTTAATCTGGGGTTTTTGTTTTCTCTCCTTTATGTTGGAGGCTTTCTTCAATATCTGGTGATGGTTAGCCATCCATTCACATTCAGGACTGAGATACTAAAAAGCTCACTGAAAACTGGAAACATGATTTAGGTTTGTCCAACTAGTGGGCTTCGCCAAAGCATGACTTGATGAAGTCTGTCAACAGGTAGGATTCATTCCGAGCAATAAGGTAGCAGTTGACTTTGTCATAGGTTATCTGCTAAAGTCTGTCTTCCTCAGTGTCGTGTGATCTCTTCAGAGAAGGGTCTTCTAGTCTCCACCCTAGGAACTATGAGCCTGGATGCTGGCATTCTGGAATGAAGTGAGGCTCCTGAGGTGTAGAAGTGTTATCAGATTTACCCACCCCACACCTCACTCTCGCCTTCTTCAATGCCTATTATTCCCAAGTCCATAGTCTCTCTGATCCCATTTCTTCAGAAATTATACTTTTCATCTCCTGTAGGAGTGAGGAAGAAAGTATGTGAATGAGTAACAAATGTGTCTAGTCAAAATGCTCCTTATAGAGACTTTCAAACATTTCCTACATGCGGTCCTCACCTCATTTCCACCTGAAACAAAACAAGGTGGTTCCTATTCCTGTCCATGTCTGGGGTGCTGGGAAGAGGGCAATGGTAAGATTCTCTGTACCTAACAGAGGCTAGGTATCTAACCTTGGCTAAGTCATTTACATTTCTCCATTTGCTTTCATCTTCATGTACTGTGGTTCAAGGTTACAAATGTCTCTCACTGTATTCAAAGATTGACTTTGTCTCTCAGTTTCTTGTTATTCTGGAGTGGTTTTGCAAGAAGAATCAGGAATTGAAATCCATCTACTTGCCACCTTGAAATCAAAAGTCCCAGGTACTCTTTAATATACTGAAATCTAGTTTCTGCCCAACATTAAATATCAACGTCTTCCCGTCAAAAACACTTATGCCCTCTTTGTTGCTGCTTAAAATTCAGAGTACAAATTCAGTCTTCACCCTTCTTAATTCCTTGGCAATATTTTACATCATTACCATTCCTTTCTCGGAATTCAGTCTTCTCTTGGCTTCTGTGACACCATTCTCCTCTGGTTTTCTTCTCTGGTTGTGTCTTCTGTTTGTTTCATCCTAATGGATTTCTTTTCTACCATTTAACCCTCACATACCACACATACAGAATCCAACATATCTTCCCCCTCCTCTACACCACACCCTGTTCCTCTTATCTTGCTTTATTCCCACTTTAGTGAGGTTCCAGAATCTATCCATTTCCTAAAGCTAGACACCAACTAAAAGATTTTTCCCTTTTCCTCACCCCACACATTATTTGTTACCAAGTTATATTTATTCTAATCCTTTGTGGCTCTCAAATTAATTCCTCTTTTCACCTACACTATTACTATCTTAATTCAAGCCCGAATCATTTCTTACTTGGACCAAAGCATTAATCTTCCTGGCGCTAACTCTGTACCCTTCCAATCCAAATGGTACACTAGCACTAATCTTTCTAAAATGGAATTCTCAACACAACCGTTCCTTACTCACTGTCCTCAGGGGCCCTCGATGCCAAAAGACAAAGTTCCAAATTTCTTAGCATGACAAACAAGGCCCTTTGTGTCCTTACCCATTCCCAGCCTCGAAGTCTCTACCAGCTTCATTAGCAACTATTTCTATCTAGTTCCCCAAAAGGAACAGAGCTCTCTTATGCTGTTCCTTCAGGACCTGCTGCTCCCTCTGCTTGGAAAGCTTTTCCCTAATTTCTTCAACGGTGCTTCAGTACTCAGCTCAGCACCGCACTTCCTCCAGGAAGCCCTCTCTGAACCTCCTATTTTGAGACAAGTGACTCTCTATCACACTACATTGTAACCATCTGTTTGTCCCCTTCCACAAGACTATAACATCCTTTAAGTCAGAGACCTTATGTTATTCACCTCCATATCTCCAACACATCTGGAACCCTATCCCATACCTAGGTTGTATATAAGTACAATAAGTATAATAGTAAACAGATAGAGCATCCACTATCTGTCATGTACTGTTCTGAGCACCTTAAAAAGATGAATCAGCACAGTAACATTACGAAGTTATGACCCCAATTCTAGATTTGAGGAATCTGAGCCACAGCGAAGCTGAAAGACTCACAGTACCCAAAGGCAGTGAGGCAATATGTGTTAGAGCCAGAATTTACTCTCACACAGGCTGTGTGGTTCCAGAATACACACTCTTGGCTATTCCATCATACTGTTTATATTTGCAGAAAGGTTAAGTCTCAGCTCAAGCAAAACTAAATTAGGCCCAACCTATTAATAAACCAGGTGCTCTTATAAAATGTGACTTAAAAAAAGTTTTTAATTTCTGTTCCCATGATAAGTAACTTTCAAAAGAGTATCAAGAATGGTTGTTTTGGATGTGTAAAATACAATCCAACTTGGTATTTGCCACAAAAATTTAGCCTATGATTTCCCATTCTTCTATTCCTCCTCAGTCTGATTTCTCACCTTACACCTTTCTCCAATTCCATGGTGGCTAAACAATAACTATTCAGGGAAAAAAGCAGACCAGAGATTCATTATTAAAAATTTATTGAAATTCCACAATGCCCTAGGGCTAAGGGTTAGAACACAGAGCACAGTCTCCTTCTCCTCAGAGGGCATAATTCTTCTCATTATTAAAATCAGAACATGAGACAGAACCACTATAAAGAAATGACTTTGGAAAAAATAATTTTAGTATGCTTCTAAGAAAGCAGTACGATTCTATTTTTCTACTTATCTGGCTCCACAATTAGAGATATTTTAAAACATCAACTAATAAAATACTTCTACAGTGCCTTGTAATAGAAAACACCTCTTACTCAAAGTTATGTATACCTAGGAAAATAAAAAGAACCAGCGACAATAACTGAGAATATAAAGAAAACAATAAGTAACTGCCAAAAGAATCAGACAATGTCTGCTATCCCATTTACTCATCTTCCCACCCCAGCTCCCATCTTCAAACTACCAGTTTATCTGTATATTACAAAAGGAACCATCTAAGTTTTTAGGAGCAGGCCATGGGCCACAGAATTCTAAAATTCTCCAACCATACTCAGTCTTTTACTCCTAAAAAATAGACTCCTAAAAATAGTGCAGCTCAAAAGAAGATCAACAATCAGATATATATTTAATCCAAGTGGTTTTTCTTCATTGGTGAAAATCACAAATTTCTCTAATTTGTCATCAGTGGAAGAAATCAAGTCTGACGATAGTTCACACTTTATTAAATGGGAGGCTAATATTCTGTTTTGCAGAGAAAAAAAGAAAGGAAGGAAGGAAAGAAGGAAGGAAGGAAGGAAGGAAGGAAGGAAGGAAGGAAGGAAGGAAGGAAGGAAGGAAGAAAAGAGAAAAGAAAGTAAAAAAGTAAAGAAAAGAAAAGAAAGAAAAAGAAAAAGAAAAACAAAACAGGACCAAGCAAAAGGATGGAACATGGTGCCAAGAATCTTGACTAATGACCTTCTGACATCTCTTCTTTAAACTCGAGAGAGCTGAATGAACACATGACACTCCACTTTGAAGTATATGGTCAGCTTGAATGTTGAATGTGTGATTTTTGCCCTTCTGAACTCCTGGGACAACGAATCATACTAAATAATGTTTAACCTTCTTGGAATGCAGAAAAGGCTGAAATTGATATGTCACAACTGATTATAATCACAGTTCAAGAGACATGGCTACTCTGATAGCTAAGAAAAAGGAGCTCATTTTCAACATTTATGCTGGCTATTTAAAAATAATTTTTCTGCAGCTGCAAGTGATAAAAATTCATAGCATGAAAGCACATGCCCTATAAGGACCCATTGCTTCTTAAAGATCCATGCCTAGCTGTCCAGTTTCTGCAAAAGTAACGAGTAATTATTTGTTTGCATTTAGCAAAGCAGCTAAAAATTATAATCTGTTCTCAATTATCCATGCCTATTTCTAACAGGGCTAATATATAAGGAAAAGTCACAGATAATTCTAAAGCACCCTGATTAAAATAGTTTCAAGCTTTCTTACGTAAGCTTTAAACAGAACTAGAAATGTGGAAATCATCGGCTTGCCTCTCAATTTAAACAATGGAAAAGTAGAAGAATGAGCAGCAAAATGAAAGTAAAGAATCTACTTCAGAAAAACCATCTCCTGAACAGAAAGTCACATAATGGAATGCAATGTCAATATTAAAGATTAACAAAAATCGATCAGGCAGTTCAATAGCTTGCATTTCCACCATCATCAAAATTTCATGAGCTCTGTAATAAGCCAGAAGTACAATTTGCTGGAATAAAGTAATACTGCACTGGAAGAATTCTGTTTACCAAGAAAAAGTTTTAAGACGAGGTATCATTTAGAGTTTCACCAAGACAAAGTCAAGCAATGTGATGGCATGTTGCCTTTTTGGTCAGTTTTGTTTTAAAAATGATTCTATTTTCAAATCAATAAATCGACAAAGAATAAAAATAGCTATCTCAGACAAAATCAGTTTTTTGATATTAAAATGAAAGAATATGCCTACATAATTCTTCACCTGTCTTATATTATTTGTTCAAGTTTTAAATAATAGAACACTTTAATACCATTCACCAACATGCTATTATAAAATTTTCTGAGCAAAAAGATGACAAATAAGCAATAGTCCTTTGTTAAAAGAAAAAAGAGGGGCGCCTGGGTGGCTCGGTCGGTTAAGTGTCCGACTTCAGCTCAGGTCATGATCTCACAGTCTGTGAGTTCAAGCCCTGCGTCGGGCTCTGTGCTGACGGCTCAGAGCCTGGAGCCTGCTTCAGATTCTGTGTCTCCCTCTCTCTCTCTGAACCTCTCCCACTCATGCTTTGTCTCTCCTGCTCTCAAAAATAAATAAAAACATAAAAAAAAATTTTTTTAAAGAAAAAAGAAATAAAAAGCCTCAAAAGATGGTCATAGGAATATTTCCCCCTTCTGTCTTTCTAAAAACCTTCTAACAGTAAAGTATCAAAAATATGGAAATGTTATTAACAAAAATTTAGGCTCACTGTATGGAAAACAAAAGTCACAAGAGAGACTCAATGAGGCAAAGTGGCAATGATATAGATTTCAAACAAATGTGCTTCATTTTTTTTAATGTCTCAGATTTGTTAGTATAAGAACTACCATTCACGCATTATCCACCTTCATCAACACCGAGTGTTGGTCAGCGTTGTTGGGACTACATTCCTATGCATGTTTCCTCCTCCACCCCTGTGCATTTCCAATGAATCCCAGAGATCTTAATATTTCATTACTATTTTAGTACATCTCTCTAAAAGATATGGACTACTTTTAACGAAATCACAATACCATTACCAATCTCAAACATTAATATAAGTTTCCTAATACCCTCAAATATCTCATTAGTCCCCAATTTTCTGAAGAATTCTTCTTTTACTTTTCATTTGTTTATCCAAACAAGGCCTATAGATTACATTTAGTTGATATGTCTCTTAAATCTCTTTTAATATATAGATTTACCCCTCCTGCTTTTTATCTTACAGTTTGTTTGTTGAAGACACTGGAGTGTTTATCCTAAGATTTCCTACAATCTGGATTTTATTAACTTTATCTTCAACAAATCGTTCAACATATTCCTTGGTCCTCTGTATTTTCTGTAAATCTTTCATTAGAAATAGTAGTTTGATCTGATGTAGGTTCAGTATTTTTCGCAAGAATATTTCTTAAGTGTTATATAAGGCACCCATAATGTGTGGATGCCACTCTTGTGGGGATTACCAGTCACTGCTGATCAATGTCTCAGTTCATTATTTCATTAGGGTCTGCAAAATGGTGACACTGGAATTTCATCACACTTTCTTCCCCCAACAGCTATCTGATTTACTGTAGAGAATAATTCTTATAGCAAAGACAGGATTAATGCTTGATTCCTATCCCTTTACCATTTTTCCAAAAAATGACTTGGTTCATTTAACATTCTCTAACGGTCATTAATCAGGCAGGGTTTTATTAATATCATAAATTCATGGATTCTAAATATATTGATGTGTGTCGATCCACTGTGATCAGTATTCTTATTGATCAGGCAGCAGCAACTTCTCTAAGTCAACTCCTGGTCCTTCTGGCAAGACCTCAGTAATCTGGGATGATTCCTTGTTTTCTGATTTGACGGGATGTGCCATTTTCACTTGATATTTCTTGTTCCAAATCTGGATCAGCCATTTCTCCAAGGCTGCTGAGGATGTCCCAACCGGGTCCCCTCCACCCAGCCAGTCCACTCCCAGCTGTTGCTGCTGCTGACAGCTAATGGCTCACAGCTGCTCCTTCTTCACAGAACTCCCCCAGGACTAAACCCAGCTTTCTTGTACCTCCACCTTGGTAGCCAATGGTCAGTAACTAACTGAAGTGGGGGATTAAAAGGTCACTTCCAGTTGAGACTAATTCTGGAGTGCAATTTGTGCATCAAATTCCAATGTTGGAAAGACTGAAACTAGCTTCCAGCCAAGCCTTTGTCCTTGCTTATTAGCTTTTGCTTTCTGGCCTGTCCTGCTTCCTTTATTCTCCTCCTGAGAGCTGTCCTTCAATAATCACTTTCACAAGAATGTCCCCTCTGCAGGATCTGCTTGAAAAACCCTACCATCAGTTTGTTTACATAAGAAATGATTTCAGGATACTATAATATGGGCATTACTACTGGATTGGTCATTGTCTCTAGACCTGTTCAGTGGATGGAGCCAGGAAAAACTTTTTTTTAATGAAAAAATTCATTACAAGTTCAAACTGATATTTCCAATTCAATTTTAGGATTATAGGAATTTACCTCTCTGATGTTATACTTGCATCTCTTCTCTCTCCCACTGAACATCAACACAGCTATTTGCTAAATAAAGTTCCTCAAGTTTTTTTGATACAGAACACAAATGAAACCAATCATGAAATAATACAATCTTTTAAATTCACACCAAGTTTACATTGTTTTAGATCAATATTGCTTATTCTAGTATGTTTTAATTTATTTCCAAATGATCATACAGTAGCTTTTAAAACTTCAACTAAGAATTTACATTCTAAGTAGTTTCTCTTTTTTTTAAGAGTAATGATACCAACTGTCACTTCACTTATATGAAATATGTCTTGCCATCTGATATTCTATCCACGGTCACGCCCACACGGCGTACAAGGACATGTCCTGTAATTACCTCTTATTTACCTTGTGCCTCTCATACTTCGTGATAATTTTATTTAAAATAAGCTAAATGTAGGGGCGCCTGGGTGGCTCAGTCGGTTAGGCGGCCGACTTCAGCTCAGGTCATGATCTCGCGGTCTGTGGGTTCGAGCCCTGCGTTGGGCTCTGTGCTGATGACTCGGAGCCTGGAGCCTGCTTTGGATTCTGTGTCCTCCTCTCTCTCTGCCTTTCCCTTGCTCACCTGTCTCTATGTCTCTCAAAAAATAAAATAAAAACGCTAAAAATAAAATAAAATAAAATAAGCTAAATGTATATCCCTTCTGATGTTCTCACCATTCGAGTCCTTATTCCATTAACCTTTATTATAATTCTTCTGCCTCCTTGCCTGCAGTTGCTGTTTAAACTCTATTTCCTTTTAATTGTGGTAAAACACACCACACATGAAATTTTTCATCTTAACCTGTTTTTAGTGTAGAGTTCAGCAGTTTTAGGTACATTCACACTGTGGTGCAACCATCACCACCGTCCACCTCCAGAACTCTTTTCATCTTGCAAAACTAAGACTCTATACTGATTAGACAACTCCCCATCCTCTCTTCCCTTCAGGCTATGGCAACCACCATTCTACTTTCTGTCACTGTGATTTCACTACTCTAGGTATTTCACAGAAGTATAATCATACAGTATGGATTCTTTTTTGTCACTGGCTTTTTTATGTCCACGAGTTTCATCTATATTGTGGCATGTGTCAGAATTTCCTTCCTTTTGAAAGCTAATATTCCACTTAGCTTAGTTGACCCTTGAACAACACGGGAGTTAGGGGCACCAACCTCCCACGCAGTTGAAATCCATGTATAACTTTTGACTCCCCAAAAACTTAACTACTAATAACCTATTGTTGGCCAGAAGCCTTACCAATAAAAAACAACTGCTTAACATATATTTTGTATGTTGTATCTACTATATACTGTATTCTTACAATAATACCTAACTTTTTAAAATTTTTTCAGTATTTCTGTGCTATAGGTTTGTCTGAAAATTTTTTCAAATTGTCACAATTGACCAAAAAACTTTCCAGTATATTCACTGAAAACAATCCACATATAAGTGGACCTGTGCACTTCAAACCCATGTTGTTCAAGGGTCAGCTATATGTATATATCACATTTTGCTTACTTATTCATCTGCCAGTGGACACTTGGGTTGCTTCCACCTTTTCACTAGTATAAATAATGCTACCATGAACATTGATAAACACGTATCTCTTTGAGACCCTGCTTTCAATTCTTTTGGTTATATATCCAGAAGTGGGACTGCTGGATCCTATGGTAATTCTGTTTCAAATTTCTTTTTGAGCGTTTTTATTTTATTTTTGAGAGACACAGAGACAGAGCGTGAGCAAGGGAAGGGCAGAGAGAGTGGGAGACACAGAATCTGAAGCAGGCTCCAGGCTCTGAACCGTCAGCACAGAGCCCGAAATAGGGCTCGAACTCACAGACCGTGAGAGCATGACCTGAGCTGAAGTCGGCCACTTAACCAACTGAGCCACCCAGGCACCCCTGTTTTAAATTTTTTGAGGAATTGCCATACTGCTTCCCATAGCAGCTGCTCCATTTTACATTTCCAGTAATAATGCACAAGAATATATCAACCTTATTTTTAATACCAAATTAGTATCTACTCTTCGTTCACCCTAGTGTTGCTCAGCTGCACATAGTGGGGGTCGATGCTGATAAGTCAGTGACATTCCCTGGCACCAGAGTCAATTACCTACATTACCATATGATAGTTGAGCAGGATGTGTGAAGCTGAGGCATGAACTAGGTAGTATTAGACTAAAGCAGACCTGCCAATACATTGGTGCCCTAGGGCGGCCACTACAGGCAATGCAAACTGAACAGGCTTTCAAGGATATATAACTAACATGCCCTGGGACTGAGAAAATGAATAATTCCTCCAGTCTACTGGAATCCATAGTCCTGTCCCTGAAATTTCTCACCTAATTCCCCAAGTGTTGTCTAAGTTAGAGCTCACCCAAACAGATTACAGGGATAAGGGACGTCTGCTTGTATCTAGACCTATGATTTTGGTTAGCCCCTTACTCTCTGAGACTTGGTTTTGTCAGATTGGGTTACAATGTATGCCCTACTCGGTGCACAAGTTGGTTGTTCAGATTAAATAAGCTAATGAATGTGAACATGCTTTTACAAAATATGAAGTACTACTACCTACTGCAAAGCAATAATTTTCCAAACATTACTGTCATTTCCAGAACTGACCTCTCATCTCCCAAGGCAAAAACTAAGCTCTCTTTGGATATGTTTTATTTCCATAGTTTGATTTTCTTGAACCACACTCATCACCTTGCACCGGTTGGTGGGGGGTGGGGGGGCACTACTGAGAGAAATCAAACAGATCCTTGCTACTCACCGGGAGGTGGTCTGGAGGAGTGCAACAAAAGTGATACGTAGAAAAACTGAGAAAAAGAGAACAGGCCCAGAGAGATGGAACCATGAGCTGAGAAAACAAACAGCTTTTTGATTCCAAGTACAATTAACTTGCTACTTTTAGAGTTATCTAACAATGGAAGATGTTGTCATTCAAAGAACTGGAGCAAAGGAGAATCTTGCATTAGGAGAACCTCTGAATCAGCTACGCTCTAAGATTCCCCCAAAACATTTTGATTTCACTAGGGCTGATAGCAACACAGTAGCAGGTGGGCCAAGCTTCACCCCCTTCACAAACAATACAAACAGAGAAGGACCTTCTATTGTAACCCATGGGATTGAGGACAAAGATCAAAGAGTCACCTCAGGCAAAGAGGGCTTTTAAATGCCAAACAATTCCAAAGGAAGCTACTGTAGTGTGTCCTTTAAAATAAAGGAACTTATACCCACCCACATTCCCAGTACAATTTAAAGACTGTTCTCATTAGAAGTAATAAACTAGACCCTCTTTGAAGGGGCTTTCTTTTCAGTCCTTTGATCCACAGTTGTACATGAAAACTTGTAAAGTGTAAGTGGCTATCTAACAGAGACTATCTGACGTCTTGAGTTTTCTTCAAGTGTCTTTGCTTGAGCTTCAAGAATTAAAAGTTTTTAAGACAACAGGTGACCCGGAGTAAAAGAAAGACTTAAAAAGAATGGCAACAGGCCTTGCTGTCATCAAAATGCTGACCTAGAAAAGAATCACGAGTTAGAAAGATACACTTATTTTTCCCCAAGGAAAGCACATGAATCCCTTCACCAAGTTAATCTTGGCTTCGTTAATTGTTTGAGAAATTAAACTCTACCTGTTTGAGCCCTGTTCATTCAACATAGTCCACCTACGCAGCATGCTTCTGCGCACCAGTTATTCTTATACCTGTTGTGAGCAAATTTATAGTACATGAAATCTTTTGTAAGATACCGTAAGGGAGGCATAGCAATACATAGCAGACTTAATACGTTGCATGGGCATAATTCACTAAGTCCTTTTGAGGCAGTTAGCAAAAGAAATTTGACTTTATTAATTCAATTCACTCTCTAGAACTCCAAAGAGAAAAAGAAAACAAACATTTCCTTTAGAAGCTTCGTACTTGCAATTAATTAAGCCAAAGGAAGGTATGACCTGTACAGTCAAGCCTTCCACAGAAAGGGAAGTGTGTCCTAAGGTTATGCAAATAAAGCTGCCTGGTCCTACATATTTGAAAAGGAAAGGGAAGACCATTTAATAATTTAAGCAGGAAAGGAACAGGGAAACATCTTACTATATTTTCAGTGAGATGAAGGATGTGTGGTTAATCCTTTCCACACTGCAGTCAGCTCCCAACTACAAAGATGACCTGAAATCCTGTTAATACTAATTTTTTAAAAATGAAAACTATGCAATGTTCCAAAATATCTTTCAGCCTTACAATGACCTAAGCTGCAATCGGAAAAGCAGAAAATCTCCCCAAGGCTGGAAACCAAAATCCAACAACAGAAGGCTGAAGTCAAGGAAGCGGTTTAGTAGGAGAAGGAGCAGGAAAGAGTCATCAGTAGCTTTGGGAAATCCCTTTCTGCTTTCCGTAGTTTCTACCTGAGTTGCCTTTTCTTGGTCAAAAATGAATATCCTTCAATGAAATTCAAGGGCCCTAAACCCATCTCTCCTTAAGGTATCTGTATTTATGTGTGTATATATATTACAAAGGTTCATTTTTCTGTGTCACTGAAAATAACACATGTATTCAGATGTGTGTACTTTTTTTCTACCCCCTGCCCCATCTCTGGCAATCACCAATCTATCTCTGCATCTATATTTCTGGTTTTTTTAAAGTATTTTTTAAATGTTTATTTATTTATTTTGAGAGAGAAAATGCATGCATATGCCTGCGCATGAGCAGGGGAGGAGCAGAGAGAGAGGGAGACAGAGAATCCCAAGCAGGCTCCGTGCTGTCAGTGAGGAGCCCGACGTGGAGCTTGTGAGATCATGAGCTGAACCCAAACCAAGAGTCTGATGCTTAGACGCTTAACTGACTAAGCCATCCAGGTGCCCCTTTTTTAAAGTTTCAAGTTTAAGTATTTTCTACACCCTGTCTGGGACTCGAACTCACAACCCCAAGATCAAGAGTCATATGCTCTCCCAAATGAGTCAGCCAGGCGCCCCTGCATCTATTTCTGAGGGAAGAGCTGGAAGTTATAAAGCAACCTTAGTCCTCTTCCCAACCTCTCAAAACTGGAGAACCCCAAAGCTCAGTCGTCAGTCCTCCTCTCCATTCATTTCTTGGGTCATCCCATCCAGTCTAGTGAATTTGTTAACATTTCTGTACTCATGACCCCCAATCCAGGCTCATGTTTTTCATGAAATTCAGACACTAGGATTTCTAACAGATATTTTCTAACTTAACATATCCAAATCAGAAATTTGATTTCCACCCATCAGCCCAAACCTGCTTCTTCTTCAATGTTCATCATTTCGGAAACCTCGACCACCAATTGTCTGTGCTAAGCCCACCTGCCCTCTAATTCCTGAGTGAAAATTATTATGATAGGAGGAGAAAGGAGTCAGTAGGCAGAGAGGGAAAGACTAGGGCCTGAGGTCACTGGGTGGGGAAAAACACCTATTTTGGAACAATGCTGGGAGGGAGCCGCTGACCACAGCAAGCCCCCTCAGGCAAAAGGTTCCTCTTAAGAATGTAACAGACCCCACCTATTCCCCCTCAGGTTTCCCCTGGGGAATTTGACAAAAGACCTAAGTATGGCCATAGACCGCCCCTCATACACTGGAAACGAGCCAATCAGAAATGGACAACTCGGCACCTCGAGCTATCCAGCCAATAAGGGTAGAACCTGAGAAGGAACAAGGAGGAAGGGAAGGGAAAGGGCTGGCCAGAACCTTATAAAACAAGGACCATTGCCTATAGTACTCTGGCACTAGCTTTTGAATGTCCCCTCTCTGAAAGAGAGCTTTCCTACTATTCCTCCTTCCTAATCTTGTATTCTAATAAACTTTTGCCTGCTGCTCATTTCGTGCCCACCTCTCTTTCTTCAAAGTGGCGAGACAAATAATCCCATGTATTGTGGTAAAAAAAATCCTCCAACATTATAAGGCTCAATACCTCAGTTACTTGCAGTGCAAGCCTCACTGGCCAAAGCTTTGCCAGCAGGGGGAGCAAGCTACAGCTTGGGCTGGGACCTGGGAACACCAGCGATTTTTAACCAGATATTCTTGCACCTCCAGGAGAAAGTCTCATAAATTCTAAGTCACAAGGAAACGGAGGCGATGTTGTTGTAGTTACAAAAAATAAGAAGCAGCGAAATGTAACAAGAAAGGACTCAGAGAGCCTGGTTATTTGCAAGCACTCTAAAATTTTCATTTCTCCTCATCCCACCCCCAACACAAACACATAAATACCTCCTAGAGCTGAGCGTTGTTACACATTAACAGGTTCCTGCGAGAGGGCAAGAGAGAGAAAGACTCTTACTACTCTCTACCACAAAAAGAGAGATTCAGTAAAATGCATGAAGAAAATGAGGTTTAGAGTTTCTCTATAGTTTTTGATACCATTTCTAACACCTATGCAGGTAGGGACACTGAGACTCAAAGTGATTAAAACACATGAGGAGGGTTCATTAGGATAAACATCGAGCACTAAAAATAGGATCATGTGAATTTCTCCCTTCTCCAGTCAGGGTGTTTAGGTTTAAATCTTAGTTCTGTTACCTACCAGTCCTGTGACCTTGACAAGATTGCCCCTCTGGAAAGTGAGCACCTACCCCAGAGCACACTGGGAAGGTTAAGAAAGAAAAAACAGGGAAGCCAGGAGAACAAAGCCCACTGTTGCCCACATGGTAGTAAGCCAGCACTCGGTGGTAAGCACACCAGAAATGTGAGAGCTCATTATTGTGTGTTGTCATGAAGATGAGGAGGTTTAAGACCTCTAGGATTTCGACACAAACAAAGGCTTTGTAATGTCAAAATACTAAAGAAAAAAATGGAGATCTGGAGCTAAGTATCTTTTCTGCTCCAAAGTGGTAGGAAATTTCTAAGTACTCCAGTGACATGTCTTAACATGAGTCCCAAGACATATTTAACTAAAAGAAAAATCTGGATAAATTTTTAGCTAACTCACCCTTAGAAACATTCCAAAGGAGTGAGATAAAATGCACATATATTATTAATTAAGTTTATATTAGTGATCTCTATTACAAATTCATATAGGCACATTTGAGTATAAATTATAGATTCAGAGGGGCATCTGGCTGGCTCAGTTGGTTAAGCATCTGACTTCAGCTCAGGTCATAATCTCAGTTTCTGACTTTGAGCTTCACTTTGGGCTCTGTGCTGGCTGACAGCTCGGAGTCTGGAGCCTGCTTCTGATTCTGTGTCTCCCTCTCTCTCTGCCCTCCCCTGCTTGTACCGTGTCTCTCTATCTCTCTCAAAAATAAATAAACATTAAAAAAATTTTTTAAATTATAGATTCAGAAAAATAGGTGAGAGAATCCAAGAATGCTAAAGTATAATGCATTCCATGTGGCCTGTGGCCCACTTCATCAAGAGGCTGGTCCCGATGCAAGTTGGCTGAAACTGCACCATCCATCACATTTTCTGATCCATCTCCTTTGATGTGAGAATCAAATGCAAAAGAAAAAAGTAAATTTCCTTACAACTTAAAGCCCACTGATAAGTCCTTGAGACAGGCAGAGTGACCTTCCCTTAGGAACTCAACTGCCTCGATGTTAATACTTTGCTAAGGGCAAAAGGCAATCTTAGCTTAATATTATCCTGACCTCCAGGATCCTGTAAGTCTCCTTAACATATAAAAATATCTTTGGAAACTTTATTTATCTCAACCTCCCCCCACCCCCAAGATATATGTCAGCAATCATCCTCCAGGCATATGGCCCACTGATATACACCTGAAGGGTCTCATGCCTGAGGTTTTACTAGAGTCATAAATGACCTACCTCCTCCTAACAGTAGCTAGCCCCCTCAAGTCCTGGAAACCTTGCTTCCAAATTCCTTAGGGACTTACGCTATCCCTAGCCCCCTCCCAACTTGCAAGTGTATAATCCATTGCTCTTCACAACCCCAGGGCAGCTCTTCAGCCCACAAGGCCTGTCCCTGTGCTTTAATAAAACCACCTCTTTGCACCAAAGATGTCTCAAGAATTATTTCTTTACCTTTTGCTCTGAACCCCAGTATTTCCACATCATCCTTCACAGCCACATCCTATTTCAGCCTTTCTCACTCTTAGGGCTGTTTTTATTCATATGGCTACTAGAAATGCCTAGAGTGCTTCAGATAAAGCCATTCAAATAATCCTGAATCACTGCAGCTGATTTATTTTTATTCCATCTCCAAGACACAACCGGAGTTGACTCGTTGGAAACCTGTGATTTTCTCCAGATGTTTAAGTTAGAAAAGGGACAGGCTTTGGGCGCATGTTGAATAGGGTGGCTCTAGCAAGAACTACTGACTGCACCTATAACCAAATCCGCAAGAGGGCACAAGGCCTCAGCTCAAGTCCACACATGGCAATAAAAACATGGACATGTCAGCAGAGGCCATAAGTTTCCAGAAGGCTGAACAGGAATCATGGGAGATAAGGCACCAAACTCGCCAACTCTAACAATTTCCAATCTCTAAAATGACCCTGGAGAGGTGCCTGAGTGGCTCAGTCAGTTAAGTGTCCAACTCCTGATTTTTTTTTTAAGTTTATTTATTTTGAGACAGAGAGAGACAGAGCATGAGCGGGGGAGGGGCAGAGAGAGAGGGAGACACAGAATCCAAAGCAGGCTCCAGGCTCTGAGCTGTCAGCACAGAGCCCGAGGTTCGGGGCTCGAACTCATGGACTGTGAGATCATGACCTGAGCCGAAGTCGGACGCTCAACCGACTGAGCCACCCAGGCGCCCCCCAACTCCTGATTTTGGCTCAGGTCATGATCTCACAGTTCGTGGGTTCAAGCCCCATGTCCGGCTCTGCGCTGACAGTGCACAGTCTGCTTGGGATTCTCTCTCTCCCTCTCTGCCCCTCCCCAACTCGTGCACTCACTCTCTCTCTCAAAATAAACAAACATTAAAAAAATTTTTAAAGTTAAGTGACCCTAGGAGCTGCAGATAGATAGAGGAGGTGAGCTTTATCTGCCCCAAAGAACACTCTCCAGAATTTGGTTTTTTTGCCCTAAACAACTGAGTAGCTTCCACTGCTATTTCCTGCCTCTGATTTCTCTCCCTTCCAATTCCTTCTGAAGAAGTGAGAGTGAAGGTCATTACCGGATTCCCCAGAAGCAGTGACCACCGGATGCTAGCAGAGCGTCACCTGTTAGACCCAAGTTTGGGGCCCTAATTATCATACCTATAGTACTGCAGTACTTACCTGCCCCCTGTCCTGCTCCCCAGGGACTCACCAAACTCATGTTTTATCTTCCTAAAGTTGTGCTTCAATCATGCTACGTACCTCTTCTAGTTAGATCTCCACGAAGCACAGAAAATGAAGTTTAAACACAGCGCTGTCTGGAATGTGTTCCAGCCCCAGCCTCTTTTCCAGCTCTACCTTGTACTTGTCTCACATAAATCCCCACATCCAGTCCAAGCGTTCTCAGTACTTCTACTCATTCCACTTATCATATCTAACATCTGCTGCTTAGTCAATTCCTGCCACTATTTTGTGTTTTTTTTATTTTTATTTATTTTTGAGAGAGAGAGAAAGCACAAGTGGGGGAGGGGTAGAGAGAGGGAGACACAGAATCTGAAGCAGGCTCCAGGCTCCGAGATGTCAGTGCAGAACCTGACGCAGAGGTCGAACTCACGAACCGTGAGATCACCACCTGAGCTGAAATCAGATGCTTAACCGACTGAGCCACCTACCAGTATTTTAGAGCCCAAACTGACCCCACCACTTCTGTGAAGTAGTTATTCCTTGACCACTCTAGGGGCCGTGTGGACGCTCTCTGCTCTCTGAATTCCTATACTGCATAAGATATAAACATCATTCATTCCTGTATTCATTAAAATGCATTCCGATGCCATTTGCCAGGAGATATTCTAGACACATTACATAGCCCCCAAATAAGTCAAGATGTAGGAGGGAAAGGAAGTGAAGAAATTACCATTTATTGTTTATTCTAAGCAGGTGATTGTGCCATGTATTTCCATAGGTCGGTTCAGTTCATCCGCGCAATTCATTGAGGTAGCTACGCTTTACAATAAGAAATCTGAGTCTTGAAGAGTTAAACAGCTGACAAAGATTACCTGATCTGTTTTTTGTTTTGTTTTTTCCTTCCCACTGTCCCTGTCCCCTCTCAGACTCTCTGCCCACCTCTCCCTTGCTCTCTCCTGGGATACTGATCTCTGTACTTTGCATCGTCCAAGTCCCTTTGCCCTCTGGTTTCTAGTTAGGTTAGGTCAATGGAAACCTATAACCTATATCCACTCCCCCTGCTTCCTTCCTGACTCACTGGGTTCTGGCTGTGGCTTCACTTCTCCGTCCCACTTCCTGTGAAAGGTTCTTTCATGCCCCCAGCAAGTCTCATCAGGATGCAGGAAGACCAGAGCCAGCTGCTGCCTCTTCAGGCTACGAGTACTAGGTAGGCAGGCTCCCCCGGAAGGTTAGCAAAGTACCTTAGCACTGCCCACACCTCTGTAAACAGTCCTTTCATTAAATTCACTTCAGTTAAACTCTCTTATTGTGCTCCTTGTTTCCTGCCAGATACACAGAGAAGAACTTGAACCCATGTCCCTCTTACTACAGAGGCTGACTTTTTTTAAAAAAGATTTTTATTTTTAAGTAATTTCTACACCTAACATGAGGCTCAAACGCACAATCCCGAGATCAAGAGTCGCATGCTCCACTGACAGCCAGTCAGGTGCCCCGCGCCTGACTTTCTCACTCGGTTAACTGCTATGCAGACCTGCAAAAAATGCTGAGGATCAAAACTGAAGGCATCTCACTGTGATAGGAAGGACCAGAAAAGACTTTTCTGAACAAGTTGCTGGATCACGGGTGAATCTTAAGAGGTGAATTGTAATTCACCAGGCAAACAAAGAGGGAACAGGCATTCAACGACAAAGTGGATACCAATTTCAAAGTCACAGAGGAATATGTCTTATTACCCAAGCCAGTCATGTACAGTGCTCATGAGAGAATAATGGTGGTCGAGGATTTTGAAACTGTGATGACACTCACTTATCCAACCTGAACCTGAAATCTACCGAGGATGTTAGAAGTGACAAAGAATTTGCCAGATTCTGATCAAGAAAAGCAATGTGCCTATTCCCTACCTTCAACAGACGCCCATCACAGAAGATAAACTCAACTATTTAGCACAACATACAATCCCTTGATGATCTGGCCCTGCCTGACCCAAACGGTCTCATCCACTGTTACCACCTGCAGCTGTTCCCTGACTACCCCACACCTAGTCACACCTGTGCTTTTGTTTTGTTTTTTTTTTTAAATTCTTTTTAATGTTTATTTATTTTTGAGAGACATAGAGGCACAGCATGAACAGGGGAAGGGCAGAGAGAGAAGGAGACACAGAATCGGAAGTAGGCTCCAGGCTCTGAGCCGTCAGCACAGAGCCCGACGTGGGGCTCAAACTCACAGACCGCGAGATCATGACCTGAGCTGAAGTCGGCCGCCCAACCGACTGAGCCACCCAGGCGCCCCACACCTGTGCTTTTGTACATATTCTTCTCGTCAGTGATATAAACTCCTCTGTCAGGATTCATCTCACGGATCTGCTTCTCTGTAAATACTGCGGGCCCTCCAAGATGCTCAAGATGCTTCCATGGTACCTTGTTCTTAACTCTACAATAGCATTTCCGTAACCCGGACGTGCATGGTATTCACTGGTTTGCATGCTGGCCATGGACTCAGCTGTGCATTCCTAGAGGCCATGTACTATAGGAAAGTGCAGATTACGGAGGTTAGTGCTTGGGCTCTAGAAGCAGGCTGCCCAGATCCAAATCCTAGACTCGGTTGCAAACAGCTAGGAAAAGGCAGGCATGTTATTTATCCTCTTTGAGTCACAGTTTCATTATCCATAAAATGCAAATAATAACATCTACTTCATAGGGCTGTTAAGTGAGTCCTACTATACAGTAAGCCCTCAATAACTGTTAGTTATTCGGGTGCCCAGGTGGCTCAGTCGGTCAACTGTCCTACTTAGGCTCGGGTCACGATCCTGCGGTTCACGAGTTTGAGCCCCGCCATGCATCTGGCTCTGTGCTGTCAGCATGGGGCCTGCTTCAGATCCTGTCTCCCCCTCTCAGCCCCTCCCTGGCTCACATACGTACTCCTTCTTCCTCTCTCAGAAATAAATAAACATTAAAAAAATAACTTTTAGTTATTCAAATAACTATTTACTTGAATAAATAAATAACTGTGCATCCCTTATTTCCAAGTAAATAAGCTTATGTTTGTTGAGAGTGAATAAATTTTCCTACCACTTCATATTAGATGCCACGTAGATACCAAATAGCTTGTTTCATTAAGTCATGAAAAGAAGACTCTCATTTCTAAATATGTGCTTATTTTACAATTAGTTAAAGACAAACAGGACCTTTTCTGTAAAGGAACTTAGCTTCTTGCCACTGTTGTCGGCCTGCTCACTAAGTTGGACATTCTCTGGGCCTTCTAGCAATCTCTGCATGTGCCTGCAATGCAGTTACCTCCACGGAAGGGCAGTTCACTTTAATTATGTACAAAATCTTATTATCAAGTCAAATCTTGATGGTTCTCCTAGCTTGGCAAGAGGAATGATACAAATAGGCTCCCCCCAATATAGGAACGAACCACAGGGAAACTTCTTTTAATGCTAAAGCAATGTAAAATTATTACAGTTATGAAGTATTTCTTATAAAGTTCTAAAGTGATGGAGCACCTGGGTGGCTTAATCAGTTAAGCATCCGACTTCAGTTCTGGTCATGATCTTATGGTTCGTGAGTTCAAGCCCGGCGTCGGACTCTGTGCTGACAGCTCAGAGCCAGGAGCCTGCTTCAGATTCCATGTCTCCCTCTCTCTCTCTGGCCCTCCCCTGCTTGCTCTGACTCTCTCCCTCCCAAAAATACCAAACATTTTAAAAAAAGTTTTTTAAAGAAAGTTTTAAAGTAACATTTTCTAAGTTCCAAATCCTTAGCTGTCACAGTCTTGGTCAAAAGTCCATGTGTGAGAACCGGAACCAAGAAAAAATATCAGAGCACATAGAACAACGGGGTCAAGAGGTGGAGATGGGCTCCCACGTGAGCACGTTTCCTAGATAAGGGAGCCCTGCAGCCAACAGAGACACAGAGCACGTGGTTAGAAGAGAGCAACGCTGCTTGCCGCTGTGGACACAAATGAAGGCCACACCAGAGAAGGCTAGCACCCTTACCATCACCAGAGACAGCGCAGGCCTTAGTGGCTCAAGGGCCTCCTCCTGGAGAGGCTCAGCTTCCGCCCCACACTCCAGTCCCACCTTTCCCTGCACCGCTGCTCTTCTGCTGGCCGTTGCCCCTCTGCTCCAACTCCATCCATGTATTATTGTCCCTCAGCCTGTCGAGTCTGCGGCGCCTGCTCTAACTCTAGACCCTGGCTCAGCATCCACCAGTTTTTAAATCACTCCATCTGCAGTGACAAACTCTGGCCTCTTTGACAACTCTCTGGCCCAGTGCTTTCTGTGAAACCACACTCCCTGGAATTCATAGCACTTGCTGAGGAAGACAAGACAGCCACCTGATTAGTTAATCTGGCAATTTTCTCAAACTAAAAGAAGAACCGTGCCACGTATTTAATAATCTTATAAAAGTTCTCTACTTACAGGCCTTCTGGTTGAAGCACCTTGAACGGAGTGATAGAATTCCGGCTGGACTCGGCTATTTTTCTTGATTCTTCGTTTCCTCACTGAAATTTCTTGCTCACTCTGATGGTGAACTTCCACCACGGGCTTGGCTTCTTCCAGGCGAGCAGCTGCGGCCGCGGCAGCTCGTCTTCTAAGATGCCGAGGGCTTGCGCGGAACCCCTGTGGCAGAAAACAAACCCAAACAGATCCAGATTTGTATTGAGTTAGTTTGGTGATTCTCTGGGGTAGTTATACAAAGGGCTCTGAAAGCCACCAAGCTCACGGCGGTCATTTGCATTCCCAAAGGGAGCATGTACGTAGAAGGAGGCTCAACCCGCAAGCTTGCGTGTTCTGTAAAGCACCTCAGGGCCTCAGGGCCCACAGTTACTCTATGTTAATAAGTGCTTTTAGGGGCACCTGGGTGGCTAAGTCGGTTAAGCATCCAACTCTTGATTTCATTTCAGGTCGTGATCTCACAGTTTGTGGGATCAAGCCCCACATCAGGTTCCACGCTGATAGTGAGGAGTGTGCTTGGGATTCTCTCTCTCCCTCTCTCTGTCCCTACCCCCCTCTCAAAATAAATAAACATCAAAAAAAAAAAAAGAAAGAAAGAAATGGTTTTAATTCAGTAAAGTCAGTTTAGAAATAAACCCAGTAAGTGAGTACATTGCTTTACTTATGCGTATGTAAGTCAGACTGCATGTGAAGAAAGCTATTTCCACTCAGGCATGAAGCGTGGTAAAGGAGTAGGACTGAATACTGTGACACGGCCAAGTGTCACTCTATATTCCTCAGAGCAGACTCTGAAGGTAAGAAAGCAGGAATGTAAAACAACATTGCAAAAAACCATAAAGATTTAAAACTGAATGGAAGCAATGCAGTAAAGCAAAGAGTACAAGTTCAGCTAAACCATATTACGCATCTGGAGTATAGAACGTTGGAAAATACCAAAGAATTACATAAAATGGTCTCTGTCCTCATGTAGCTTACAATTTACTGAAGAGCAGAAGTTCATGTACACACTGGCATGTGTACTTAAGAGTTAAAGTGGGCAACTGAGGACACTCAGTGCTAGCAGATCTCAGAGAAGGAATCAATGAATGAAGCTGAAAATAGTCTATATTTGGCTTAGTTGTGTGGGTGGCATTTGAAGAATGAATAGAATTTACATTCCAGGCAAGGGAAACAACATAAGGAATGAATGAGTAAGTAAAATGATGGATGGATGGATAACATATTTATGCGGCTATAGGAAACACGATTTCATGATGTACCTGGATGACCATATGAGCTAGGCACCAAGTGTGGTGGGAGACTAGAGGGTAGGGGTGTTAAATGCTTCGAGGAGGGCTTCGTTGAGGTTGCAGGTCTTCTGATTTTTAAAAGATGTATAAAAAATACTTAAAGACTGCAGTAAAAGCATAAAAGATGGAGGGTAAGAATTTCAGGAGGAGAAGCAGTATGGGATACTGAAAGATTAATACGTATGGGGGATTCCCACTGAGGGACATGGGAGAAGATCTGGGGTATGATCATGGAGACCCTGAACACCAGGCTGAAGGACATGAAGAAGGAAAAAAATGACAAGAGTAGGGTGTGACCCACAGAGTCAAAAGAAGCACTGAGGTCATCAGAAATCAGTAAGGAGAAAACGCAAATGGATTTGGCAAAACACATTAGCCTGTTCTCATCCCTTCTCTGTGTGCAAGCTCAGCTGGGTCCTCTTCTGCCCAAAATAGTCCCAGAAGATCCCTCCAGTTTCCACATAATCCAAGAGACACTACAGCAGCTAGCAGAGAGGAGGATTGAGAAGACGGAGCTGGGCCAATCACTAAAATGCCTTCTAGATCAGAATTAAGACCAAACAGTCAGAATCAACAATCACGTAGGCTGCCTTTATAATATGCAGGTTCGTGGACACCCTTCACACACACGCGCACACACACACACAGAACAAAGGAGCACATGCATGCACTGTCTCTCCCCTTTCCTTTCTTCTTTCCTAATTAGACTCTCTATGGGTGAGGCCAAGAGCATCAGTTTTGGGTTTTGGTTTGTTTGTTTGTTTTGTCATTCTCCTTCTTCTCTTCTATTTTTATTGACATATAGTTGACACACACCGTTACATTAGTTTCAAGTGCGCAAAGACTTTATGCTTTTAACAAGCTCCTCTGATAATTTTTCTGTACTTTGAAGTTTGAGAACCTCTAGGAGTCAGAGCTCAGTCTCACCACAAGGTGGCACTAACCTCCAGATCCTCTGCATTCTTTCTGGCTCAGAAATGAGTGCACTGGTAGAATTAACAAAGTATTTGCTAATATTTCTGTCTTAGTGGGTGAGTGAGTATATTTCTTTGGTAAGAATGTAGATCCTCCTCTTATGTTCCTATGAGTAATAAGCAACCAAATTTTGCTTAAGCTGTATTATTACCAATACTTCTTGCTGGCCTACAAATTTTAAAAACGCTTGGGAAAAAAGCACCATCAAAGTCCCATAATGTGACTCCCTCAAAATTTAAGATTAAAACATGTTGATGCAGGGGTGCCTGGGTGTCCCAGTCGGTTAAGCAGCAGACTCTTGATTTTGGCTCAGGTCATGAAGTCATGTCTTTGTGAGTTCAATCCCCACATCGGGCTGGGTTCTTCACTAACCATGCAGAGTCTGCTTGGGATTCTCTCTCTCTCTCTGTGTGTTCCTCCCCCACTCACTATCTCTGTCTCTCTCAAAATAAATACATAAACTTTAATTAAAAAAAAAACATGTTGGACGTTGGTGCAGTCATTCCGGATAGCAATAATTCAATAAATCTGCATCCGTGTATCTACTCTAGAGAAATTCTAACAAGTACGAAGGTATTTTAAGTATCATATTACTTGCGAAAATAAAAATTAGAAAAAATTTAAAGCATCCTTCCTTAAATTTCAGTAATTTTCTTTACACCTTCACACTCTTTTAAAGATCTGAGCACCACCATGTAGGTTTCTGTGATTTCTATTATAGCCAAATACACGTGCACTATTTTTAAATAACTCTTTATAAGCACTACAGTATATAGTACACAGACAGCAGCCAGACTCACTGCGTTCAAATACTGCCTCTGTCACTTGAGAGTTACTTAGCCATTTCTTCATCTATAAAACAGTGATTAAAACTAGAACTTATTTCATAGGGCAGTTGAGTAGAACAAATGAATTAATATATGCACTTAGAAGAGCATCTGGCATATAGTGATACCTAAGCGTTGGCTATGATTATGTATTTCACTTGTGTGAATAAAAGATATTCTTGAAGACAAAAGTACGTCATTAATCAGATGTAAAAAGGAAATAGAATCACACCACAGGTGTGCCTTGCTGCCCGCCACGCATGAGGCTCTGCTGAGATACCAATCACTCTTAATCATTAGAGGAGAGTTCTTTTCTCCAGAGAATCTGGCGCACTTAATCTCTAGTGAGTCAAACTATCTGCCCTTAAATATGCCTGTGTAGGCATGCAAATTTCTTCTCTGTGCCTCCATTTCTTCATCTGTCAAATACATATAATAATAACTCTCTCATGGAGTTATGATGGTGTTTAAATGAGATAATCCATATTGGCGACTCACAACAGTACAAATAATACTATTAATCAATAAATTATCACATTATTATAATTATCATATTATTATTACTATATCCTTTCCTAGATGTTGCAGCAGCAATTCACACACCATCAGGTCACAGTTATGACTACAAACACATAAGCAACATGAAGTCATCACTGGGCAATCGCCCTAACGATTTTCCTAAACCAGTGCATAGAATTATAGGTCCTAGGTTTATTAGATTTGCTTGTCCTAAATACTATGAGAAATAAGATTTTGTTAATAATATTAAAAAATATTTTAAAACAGTAGGCTTTTACAGATGTTAACAGGAGTTGATGATGTCAGTATAAAGTCCATTTTTCTCTATTCACTTGATCTTGCCTGGATAGCCTTTAACCAGTAGGTGATAAACACTTCGAAGTCTCTCATTTTTAGACCACCCCAATTTATCAGCACCTTTTGGGTAACAGCTTCTTGAGATATGCAGTCTTGATACAGAGTGCTCCAGATCCTGCTCTCGATGTTGCCTCTTAATCACCTGTACTTAATAGGTAGGCTCATGGCCAGGGCTCAACCAATTAATGTTTCTCTGCTTGGACAATGAATATTAAATGGAGGGATGGAAAGCCTAAAAAAAAAATCAGTAGGAATTCATCAGTCTAGTGGCTACGCCAAACCTTCTGAAGCTGCCTGGGTTGATCTGTTCCAATCATTAGTCTTGCCTGTGAGTTCAATGATATATTTGTAATAAATTCCCTTTTGGCATACATCAGATTCAGTTGCCTGCAAACAAAAAACCCCAGTGCATACTCTTCTGTTGTGCTTTTAGATGACTGCTATTTCCCTTGAAGGCTGTATTCTGACTAACCCAGGTTAGTTGTGTAGATGGGCATAAAAATGGAAGAGACGGGGTGCCTGCGTGGCTCAGTCGTTAAGTGGCCGACTTCGGCTCAGGTCATGATCTCACCGTCTGTGAGTTCGAGCCCCACGTCAGGCTCTGTGCTGACAGCTCAGGGCCTGGAGCCTGCTTCAAATTCTGTACCTCCCTCTCTCTCTGCCCTTCCCCTACTCGTGCTCTGTCTCTATGTCTCTCGAAAATAAATAAATGTTAAAAAAAAAAATGGAAGAGACATTACCAGCAATAATTTATTAACACCACTTAGGTGATAAGCCTATTGTATCTACTTCCTAAGTAAGCAAACAGGCTTATCAGGGCTAAGTAATCTACATAAGGCAAAAACTTGCAATTAGAAAAGCCCAGATCAAAATTCAGGTCTATCCAACTCCAACTCAACATCAATGTCCTTAGCACTCTGCTATGAAGCACACCTCACACACAGGGCAGTAATGGATTCAGAGAAAGGGTTCTATATATATATATAATCACAGGACTGGGCACCAAGGAATGCTCAGCCATATATGCAGGTTGATTAAAACAAAAAGAAAGCCCATAAACAATTCAGATAACTGGAGAAAAATTGAAAAAATTAAAATTTTCAGGTAAGAATTACTGTTAGATAAGATCAAACTACCATCTAGTTTACTGATGAAGCATCTGAACAAACGGAAACTTAACACATTGAATCACTGAGCATTTAAATAGAATTGCTTTTGGGGCGCCTGGGTGGCTCAGTCAGTTGGATGCCCAACTTTGGCTCAGGTCATGATCTCCCGGTCCGTGAGTTCGAGCCCACGTCTCTCTGCTGACGGCTTGGAGCTCAGAGCCTGGAACCTGCTTCAGATTCTATGTCTCCCTCTCTCTGTGTCCCTCCCATGCCTACGCTCTGTCTCTCTCTCTCTCTCTCCCTCTCAAAAATAAAATAAACATTAAAAAAATTTTTAAATAGAATTGCTTTTGAGGGGCTGGAAGTAAAAAGGTTGCCTCCTCTGTCAAACACAGACAAATAAATATCAAATCATTCTGAACAACCAAGAAATTTATCCGTGGTCTTAGAGAACAAAGCTGCACGTCTACAAACCAGAAGAAAGTCCCATGGAAGACAGAAACTGCACAGAGTTTGTGGGAGAAAAGAGCTGCAGCCAGAGGAGGGAGCCCTTACCATAGTGGGGATAATGACAGAGAAGGAGGAAAGAAAAAGCATGGTGGGGGGCGGGGGGCAAAACACACACAGGGGACTGCATAAGAACTATTCCCCAAAACCTTTGACAGGGAAAAAGGAGACGGTTACAATACCACCAGCTTTCTATAAACAGCAGTTTTCTATAAACAGATTCCAAAGTTTGGGAGGTCTGTGACATTGCCAGGTTCACCCCTGGGAACCTAAGCAGTGCTCTGGATCCCCAGGGTCACTCAGGGAGAAGCGGTTCCCCTGTTTGTAGTGCCATTGGTAGAGTTGATACAGCCTCTCTGCAGGCAAAGGACCCTGAAGGCATCCAACTGTCCCGTTCACCAGTACAGGGACAAACACACCAGCTGAAGGCAGCAGTCCTTGGTGCCAGCTGTGTGTTGCAATTTACCATAAACTCTGACCCACTGCGTGTTCGCACAGCTGTCTTCTGCAACAAGCCAGCACCCAACGCAACGCAGAGATCCTCCCCCCAGAAGATCAGTGCGGGTCCACGCCATAAGGGTCTCTAAAGTGTAGGGTTTTGAAACACAGTTGTGCCTGAATTAAAAACGCACAGGAGTCCTGCGCCATCTGGCAGGTGGAAAGCTTCACACAGGGTGAAAGCAGTGAACTGACTGAAACCAGGAACACAGGTGGGGTCACTGTGAGGGCTTACTGAAGAGGGGTGGCCACTTATTTCCCCGCTCCCAAGACCAGAGAACTGGGTAAAACCATTTTCTCTCCTACCCTCCAGCTTGATCCACCTCAGTGAGCTAACCAGCACCCCCAAGTGGAGAAGGGAGCTGCTACACCAAGTCCTGCCCCCTTGCACCCTGCAGGCACATCTCCAAAAGAGCAACTGCACATAATAATCAGAGCAGCAGACTCCTCTCCCAGAAGACCAGCATAAACCCCTCACCCACACCAAGTGTACTGATGATAGAGTGCTGCAAAGCTTCAGTTCGAGGGGAAACAGGATCTAGCGTCCTTTGGGCTTTTTTGTTTGTTTCTTTCTTTGTTTTTACATTTTTGTCTTTATTTTTGTTTTGTTTGCTTGTTTGATACAGAAAGAGCAATCATTTTATTTTATTTTTTTAATTTTCTTTCTTTCTACCGTTTTTTCTATCAAGTTTCTCATAACAAGCACACCAAAACATATTTCTAGCTTCTGATACATATTTCATTTTATTTTTTAAATTTTTTTCTCCGATTTTTTTAATTTTTATTTGGTTTTATTCTTTTTCTTCTTCTTTCCCTCCAAAATAACAAGACGGAGGGATTTGCCCCGAAAGAAAAAACAGGAAAAAATGACAGCCAGAGATTTAATCAATGCAGATTTAAATAAGATGTCTGAACTAGAATTTAAAACAAAAATGATAAGGCTACTGACTGGGCTTGAAAAAAGCACAGAAGATACTAGAGAATCCTTTACTGCATAGATAAAAGAACTAATATCCATGGGGCGCCTGGGTGGCTCAGTCGGTTAAGCGGCCGACTTCGGCTCAGGTCACGATCTCATGGTCTGTGAGTTCGAGCCCCACATCGGGCTCTGTGCTGATGGCTCATCAGAGCCTGGAGCCTGCTTCGGATTCTGTGTCTCCCTCTCTCTCTGCCCTTCCCTTGCTCATGCTCTATCTCTATGTCTCTCAAAAATAAATAAACGTTAAAAAAATTTAAAAAAAAAAGAACTAATATCCAGTCAGGCCAAAATTAAAATTTATATAACTGAGATGCAAGCCCAAAAGGAGGCCATAAAAACCAGGGTGGACGAAGCAGAGGCGCAGATCAGTGACATAGAAGATACAATTATGGAAAATAATGAAGCTGAAAAGAAGAGGAAAACAAAGGTCATGGACCACGAAGGCAGACTTAGAGAACTCAGTGACACACTAAAACATAGTAGCATTTGTATTACAGGAGTCCCAGAAAATGAAGAGAGAGAAAAGGGGGCAGAAGGCTTATTCAAACAAATTATAGCTGAAAACTTCCCTAATCTGGGGAAGGACATAGACATCAAAATCCAAGAAGCACAGAGAACCCCCACTGAATTCAACAAAAGCAGATCACCACCAAGGCATATCATAGTCAAATTCGCAAAATACAAAGACAAGGAAAGAATCCTGAAAGCAGCAAAGGAAAAAAGTCCTTAACCTGTAAAGAAAGACATATCAAGTTCACAGCAGATCTGTCACAGAAACATGGCAGGCCAGAAAGGAGTGGCAGAAATAGACAATGTGCTGAATGGAAAAAATATGGAGCCAAGAATTATTTACCCAGCGAGGCTATCATTCAGAATAGAAGGAGAGATAAAAACGTTCCCAGACAAATAAAAACTAAAGGAGTTTGTGACCACTACACCAGACTTGCAAGAAATTTTAAGATGGACTCTTTATGAGTGGAAGAAAAAAAATAAGTAAAAAAAAGACCAAAGCAACAAAAACTAGAAAGGACCAGAGAACAACACCAGAAACACCAACTCTACAGGTAACACAATGACACTAAATTCATATCCATCAAAATAACTCCTAATGTATATGGACTAAATGCCCCAATCAAAAGACATAGCGTATCAGAATGGATAAAAACCAAGATCCATTTATATGCTGCCCACAAGATACTCGTGTTAGTCCTAAATACACCTGCAGATTGAAAATAAGGGAATGGAGAACCATCTATCAATGCTAAAGGACATGAAAAGAAAGCTGGAGTAGCCATACTTGTATCAGAAAGACTAGATTTTAAACCAAAGACTGTAATGAGAGATGAAGAAGGGCACCATATCATAATAAAGGGGTCTATCCAAGAAGATCTAACAATTGTAAATATATATGCCCCCAACTTGAGGAAACCCAAATCTATAAATAAATAACAAACATAAAGAAACTCATTGATAACAATACAATAATAGTAGGGGAATTTAACACCCCACTTATAGCAACAGATAGAACTTCTAGGCAGAATAGCAACAAGGAAACAATGGCTTTGAATAACACACTGGACCAGATAGACTTAACAGATATATTCAGAACATTCCATCCTAAAGCAGCAGAATACACATTCTTTTCCAGTGCACATGGAAAATTTTCCAGAAGAAGTCACAAAGTGGGTCACAAGTCAGCCCTCAACAAGTACAAAAACACTGTCATACCATGCATATTTTCAGACTACAACACTATCAAACTTGAAGTCAACTCAAGAAAAAAACTTGGAAAGATCACAAATACTTGAAGGTCAAAGAACATCCTACTAAAGAATGAATGGGTTAACCAGAAGTTAAAGAAAAAAATAAAAATAAAAAATACATGGAAGCAAGTGAAAATGAAAACACAACAGTGCAAACTCTTTGGGATGCAGCAAAGATAGTCCTAAGAGGGAAGTATACTGCCATTCGGGCCTATCTCAAGACGTAAAAAAGGGTCCAGTTACACAACTTAACCTTATACCTAAAGGAGCTAGAAAAGAAACAGTAAATAAAGCCTAAATCCAGCCAAAAACTGGAAATAATAAAGGTTAGAGCAGAAATAAATGATACAGAAACCAACAAATGAAGAAACAAAAAACCGGTAGAACAGATCAATGAAACTAAGAGCTGGTTCCTTGAAAGAATAAACAAAATTGATAAACCCCTAGCCAGATTTATCAGAAAGAAAAGGGAGAGGATCCAAATAGACAAAATCACAAACAAAAAAGGAGAGATCACTACCAATACCACAGAATATGAACAATTATAAGAGAATACTATGAAAAATTATATGCCAACAAACTGGGCAAACCATAAGAAATGGACAAAAAATCCTAGAAACTCAAAAACTACCAAAATGGAAAAACAGGAAGAAATAGAAATTTTGAACAGACCCATAACCAGCAAACAAATTGAATCAGTAATCAAAAATCTCCCAACAAATAAGAGTCTTCAGCCAAATGGCTTCCAAGGGGAATTTTACCAGACATTTAAATAAGAGTTAATGCCTATTCTTCTCAAACTGTTCCAAAAAAATAGTAATGGAAGGAAAACTTCCAAATTAATTCTATGAAGCCAGCATTACCTTGATTCTAAAACCAAAGACCCCACTAAAAAGGAGAATTACAGGCCAATATCCCCAATGAACATGGATGCAAATAAATCTCAATAAAATACTAGCATATCAAATTCAAAAAGGACATTAAAAGAATTATTCACCATGATCAAGTGGGACTTATTCCTGGGCTGCAGGGCTGGCTCGATATTTGCAAATAAATCACCATGATACACCACATTAATAAAGAAAGGATAAGAACCACATGATCTTGTCAATGAATAGATGCAGAAAAAGCATTAGACAAATTACACCATCCATTCTTAATAGAAACCCTCAACAAAGTAGAGATAAATGGGACATACCTCAACATCATAAAGATTCATATATGAAAGACCCACAGCTAATGTCATCCTCAATGGGGAGAACCTGAGAGTCAATCCTCTCTGGTCAGAAACAAGACAAGGATGTCCATTCTCACCATTACTCTTTAACATAGTATTGGAAGTTTTAGCCTTAGCAATGAGACAACAAAAGCAAATAAAGGTCATCCAAATCAGCAAGGTGGAAGTCAAACTTTTAGTATTTGCTGATGACATGATAGTCAACATAGAAAACCCAAACGACTCCACCCGAAAACATTGCTAGAACTGACACATGAATTCAACAAAGTCGCAGGATATAAAATCAACATGCAGAAATCTGTGGCATTTCTATACACCAACAATGAAGCAGCAGAAAAATAAATCAAGGAGTTGATCTTGTTTATAATTGTACGAAAAACAGTAAGATACCTAGATACCTAAACCTAACTAAAGAGGTAAAAGATCTGAAATCTGAAAACTATAGAAAACTTATGAAAGAAACTGAAGAGAACACAAGGAAATAGAAACACATTCCATGCTCATGGACTTGAAGAACAAACATTGTTAAAATGTCTATACTACCCAAAGCAATCCACACATTTAATGCAATCTCTATCAAAACACCACCAGCATTTTTCGCAGAGCTAAACAAACAGCCCTAAAATATGTATGGAACCACAAAAGATCCTGAATAACCAAAACAATCCTGAATAAGAAAAACAAAACCGGAGGCATCATGATTCTGGATTTCAAGCTATATTACAAAGCTATAGTCATCAAGACAGTACAGTACTGGCACAAAAACAAAGACATAGATCAATGGAAGAAAACAGAAAACCCAGATTTGGACTCACAACAATCTTCAACAAAGCAGGAAAGAATATCCAATGGAAAAAAGACAGCCTCTTAATAAATGGTGATGGAAAACTGGACAGCAACATGCAAAAGAATGGACCTAGGCCACTTTCTTATACCATACACAAAAATAAGTTCACAATGAATGAAAGACCTAAATGTGAGACAGAAAACATCAAAATCCTAGAGGAGAACACAGTCAGCAACCTCTTTGACCTCAGCCTGAGCAACTTCTTACTACACACATCTCTGAAGATAAGGGAAACAAAATCAAACAAGAACTATTAGGACTTCATCAGGATAAAATGAAAAGGAAACAATCAATAAAACAAAAAGGAAGACTACAGAATAGGAGAAGATATTTGCAAAAGACAAATTTGATAAAGAGTTAGTATCTAAAAATCTATGAAGAACTTATAAAACTCAACACCCAAAAAACAAATAATCCAGCTTTGAAATGGGCAAAAGACATAAACAGACACTTTACCAAGGATGACATCCATATGACTAAGAGACACATGAAAAGACGGTACACATCACTCAACATCAAGGAAATACAAATCAAAACTCAAAAAGAGACCACCTCACGCCTGTTAGAATAGCTAAAATTAACACCAGAAGAAATAACAGATGTTGGTAAGAATGTATAAAAAGGAGAACACTCTTGCACTATTGGTGGGAATGCAAAGTGGTGCAGCCACTCTGGAGAACAGTATGAAGGTTCCTCAGAAAACTAAAATACAACTACCCTACAATCCAGCAATTGCACTATTAGGTATTTACTCAAAGGATACAAAAAATACAGATTCAAAGGATTACATGACCACGATGTCCACAGCAGCATTATTAACAACAAAGTGTGGAAAGAGCCCAAATGTCCATCGACTGATGGATGGATAAAGAAGACGTGGCACACATGTGGGATATTACTAAATAATGAAATCTTGCCAGTCACACCAACATGGATGGAGCTAGAAGGAATATGTTAAGCAAGGTAAGTCAGACTGAGAAAGACAAATACCATATGATTTCACTCATATGTGGAATTTAAGAAACAAAACAGATGAGGGGCACATGGGTGGTTAAGTCGGTTGAGTGACCAACTTTGGCTCAGGTCATGATCTCACAGTTCGTGAGTTCGAGCCCCACATCAGGTTCGCTGCTGTCAGCACAGAGCCCACTTCAGATCCTCTGTCCCTCCCCTACGTGCGCTCTCTCAAAAATAAATAAACACTAAATAAAAGAAACAAAACAAAAGGACATATGGGATGAGGAGGGAAGAGCAGAGAGGGAAACAAACCACAAGAGACTCTAAATGATAGAGAACAAACTGAGGGTGGATGGAAGGGAGTGGGTGAGGTATGGACTAAATGAATGATGGGTATTAAGGAGAACACTAGTTGTGATAAGCACTGAGTGTTGTATGTAAGTGGTAAATCACTGAATTCTATTCCTGAAGCCAGTATTTTACTATATGTTAGCTACCTAAATTAAAATTTAAAAAGTTTTTTAAATAAACAATAAAATAAACAGAATTGCTTTTGTGTTACTGCTATACCTGAGATCACCAAGGGTGAGGTTAAGTATACACAATACAAATTGACCATATACAAATATTATGATACTCAATAAGTTGATATTTTCATAGTACATAATAATACCTCATAAAAACTGTATGATTCTCTTCATCCAAGGCTAGAAATAAAGTGTATAGCACTTTATCGATGGGTCCATGGATAAAATTCTAGGCAAATGAAGAGGATAGCTTATGAACTTGGATGGGGGAAAATCATGTCTGTATTTTCACTGACTGCTACTTGAAATTTAGCGTATCACTCAATTATGACTCAATTATCAATGTAGGCTATAAGCCTGATATTATTAGCAGTAATGGTGACTTTTGCTACCAAAAGGAATCAAATATATTTACATGTTTAATTATAGTCACTACAGGTATTTTGAAATACCATTTATAATCATCATTACTTCAAAACCAAAGTAGTCAACATACCTGCCACTAGAACTTATTATTTAATGTATTAATAAAGAAGTACATATACTGCTCTGTCCAAATGTTTTTAATAATTTATAATGATCTTTCAATATAATTGGATTCCTTTATAATTATATATACACACACACACATACATACATACATTCATGTAATGTTATGCCTTTAAAAACATTCTGAGACTGAGTCCCTGGACTTCACTAGACTGCCAAAGAGGTTTATGGCATAAAACAGGTCCAGAATACAGAAAATCTCAGAAATGAGTTTATGACAGAGACTGTTAGCTGCTTACCAAAACCCATGCTTACCTCTTTTTCTTGAACACAAGCTAAGCTATACATTTCCCAGCCTCCCTTGCACTTAGGTAAGGCCAACAGGTAGAACTAAGTTCTAGCCAATGAAATACAAACATAAGTAATATATGCTATTTTTTTAAATTTTGTCTTAACATTTATTTAGTTTTGAGAGACAGAGAGACACAGAGCATGAGCAAGGGAAGGGCAGACTGAGAGGGAGATGCAGAATCCAAAGCAGGCCCCAGGCTCTAAGCTGTCAGCACAGAGCCTGACAGAGCCCCATGTCTGGAACCACGAGATCATGACCTGAGCCAAAGTTAGACGCTTAACTGACTGAGTCACCCAGGCACCCCATATGCTATATATTTTTTTAAGCAGATTTCACACCCAGCAAGGAGCCCAATGCAGGGCTTGAACTCACTACCCTAAGATCAAGACCTGAGCTAAGATCAAGAGTTGAACACTTAATTGACCAAGCCACCCAAGCACCCCAATGGATGCCATTTCTGGACCTAGTCCATGAATACTTCCCACAGCCATTTCTGCATACTCTTCTCTCCTGGCTGAGATGACCTTCAGAGCAGATTTGAAAGTCACATATTGAAGACAGTAGTGACTTTATCAGCCTGGAACCCTGAATACCTGCGTGGAGGAAGCCACTTTGCAACCTCTTTGCCCACTACACCCTTATACGGGTGACAAATATATTTCTATTCTGTTTGAGCTATTAAAGTGTATACTTGCTATGGAAGTAATTCAGTGGTTCTTAAACTTTATCAAGAATCAGAACCACCAGGAAGACTGATTAAAATACCAAGTGCTGGTCCCCAGCCCCGGATCTTTCAATTCAGTAAATCTGGGATGCAGCCTGAGAATTTGCATTTCTTTTTTTTTTTTTTTTAATGTTTATTTTTGAGAAAGAGAGACAGAGACAGAGACAGAGTACGAGAAGGGGAGTGGCAGAAAGAGAGAGGGAGACACAGAATCCGAAGCAGGCTCCAGGCTCTAAAATGTCAGCACAGATTCCGATGCAGGGCTGTAACCCACAAACCATGAGATCATGACCTAAGCTGAAGTCGGAAGCTTAACCAACTGAGTCACCCAGGTGCCCCGAGAATTTGCATATCTAACAAATCTTCAGGCAATGCTGATGCTGCCATCCATGACTACACTCTGAGAATCCCTGCTCTAATACCAGCTCCTGCCCCTTGCTGTGTCATTAGTGAGGGATGTTGGTCATAATAACACTGTTCCCTATTGCACTATGTGCAGTGGGACCTTCAAGATTAAAGCAACTTTGTCATTTGTGGTTTTAATAATTCTACATTAAAAGAATGGCCATGGAAGCCACTCTATAAGCTAGATAAGAAATAATATATCTAGGGCTATATTTCTGTTTTCAGAGAATGTATTCTCTGACAAATAAGGGATAATGGAGCAAAATATTACCTTTTTAAACTCTTATTTTCTAATAATCATTCTTTGGTATAGATCGCCAGTTTCTAGAGGTATGATGATAGCAAAAAGTCAATTTTAATCTTTAAAAGTCTACGGAATTGAACACCTATTTTAGATAAGGTTTCCCAGATTCCCAGGTACTACAGTGTTTCTTTTATACTGACTATAGTCTATCAAATGGTTATTAGTTCCTGCTAATTAGACGCTCTGATTGGGGACAGAGAGCCTTGATGATTTTTCCAATTGCGAGTGAATTATAAATGCAATTTGGTAAACAGAAATCTTTTAAAATATCTTACTGAGGTCAATCATTCCCTTCTTGGACCTATGCCCCACCCCCAGTTCCTGCTGCCTGGGAAAGCACGTTTTGTACCATGGCATCCACCCCTCTTGGTCATGGTTGCTGGATCTTGATACTTGGGCTATGTACCTCTCTTGAGAGTTTGACAGAAAAATACAAGAGCCTGGGCCGCTTAGCACAGAAGTTAAAACTGAAAAAAAAAAAAAGTCATTTGTAGACCACTGCTGAAATTCTAATATGTATATGCATAGCCTAGGATTCTTCTTTCTTAATATTTTTTATTTTAGAGAGAGAGGGGGAAAGGGACAGAGGGAGAGAGAAAGAACATCTTAAGTAGGCTCCATGCTCAGTGTGAAGCCTGACTGAGGGCTCAATCCCATAACCATGGGATCATGACCTGAGCCAGAACCAACAGTCGGACACGCAACAGACTGAATCACCAAGGAACCCCCAGGATTCTTATTAAAATGTAGATTGAGACCTGAGATTCTGAGTTTCTAACAAGCTCCCAAGCTTCCAATGCTGCTGGTCTGCAGAGCAAACTATGAGTAACAAGGATGTAGAAGGCCTGATGGAAGCTCTGTGGCTCTTGTCTAGGCTGACAGTAACAGGGCATGGAAACCATGTTGAGGAGAGAAAAATCAATTGATAATTGAAGGAAAGCCTGCAGCCAATGGAGTAGTTCTAAGTCCCACCTTTGGCATCACTATGGTGAGGAGTGAGGCCTTGAAACCACCACCAGATCTCCACACATCCCTGCGAAGCCAGGCCCAGCTATGAATGTTTTTCTTAAATTCCATTAAATGACACGTATATCCTTACAACATGCCCTAAAATACAGTAGGTCTCTGATTCTGCACCCAAATGAGCCTAAGACACAAAACAGGCCTCCATAGTTGGGGCAAGGAAGAGAAGAAAAGGAGACTTTGAGGTTGAAACTACTGGAAATATGTCTCCTTTAAGGAGCTTAAAGTGCTTTTTAACTATAACTGTTAGATTAACTTAAGCAGGGATCATAGGGTACACTCAGAAAACAATGATATTCTTTCTCCCTGCTGTCTTTCAAATCTAGGATGAAGAGTTAGTTTTCTCCCAATGCTACACAGAATTTTGAATGGACTCTATAATTTTTCTGGTCATTCTCAGATAATTAAAAAGTCCTCTAGCCACTTGAGTCACAAAACCCGTGCCATTTCAATGAGGTCATATCATTCTTCCTGGTTTCCTCTTACACAGAGTTTAAAGTGACTCCAGGCTTTTTTTCCCAAGAGATCCATAAGAAATTCTCATGTATCCTTTGCCCCAACACATTCTTGGAAAGTAGGCTATTCCCAATGCTGCCAACTCTGCTCACTCCACCATTAGAGCAGCCCACCAGCCATGGTCTCTGGTCCCTGGAAATTATCCCACGTGGTCTGGCACCAGCCTCGGCACATAGACTCTGAGGACACGAGTCAAGCGTTCCCCATGGTCTATGGTCTCCCTAAAGTCACTCTCACTGGGCTCAAGAGGGCTTAGGGCAAGATGCGGGTGCACTGCTAAGCAATTTTCCAGACTCTAATCCTGAGCTACCCAATACAGCAGCTACTGGCCACACGTGGCTATCTGCATTTTAAATTTTAATTAAAATTAAACTACAAATTCAGTTCCTCAGGCATACTAGCCACATTCCAGTTGTTCACTATCACATGTGGCTAGCGATATTGGATGATGCGGATAGGATTTTTCCATTATCACAGAAGGTTCTATTAATAGCACTGCTCTAACCCCTCATAACTTGATCCTCAGCCTTTATCCATTTAGCTCAAAACTGGTGATGGGTGATCATAAATGGCAACATAGGCTAACTGCTGAGGCGAGCGACACAAAATCTCAGTACACCAACACAATAAAAGCTTGTTTCACTCACAGATCAGCACGCAAGATGGGTGCTCTGCTCCACGGAGTCATTTAGGGCACAAGGCACCTTCCATGTTGTGACTCTGGACCCACAACGTCCTCTCCACTCTGCTAGTTTGTGGAGAAAGCGCGGGGATTCTGTGGGAGGGCTGCAAAGGGCCAGGCCTATAAATGGCACACATCATTTCTCCTTACATCTCATTAACTAGAACTCAGTTACGTGGCCATCACTTAACTGCAAGGAAAAGTAAAAAATGTATTTAGGTCATGTGCCCAGAAAAAGAGCACAGATCTTGGTGAGCAACAGCAAACTGCCACAGAGCTTGTGGTAAAACTCATTTTATACTACTCCTTTGCAAGTGCTGCAGAGGGGTCTAGCTCTTCTCTCTGGCAATGCGAGCCTTACCTACTACACCTCTCCGGCCAAACTTGGGCCAAAAGAGTTCCATTTACTCTTATTACATAGCTAAACATAATTTGAGCCCCATTTATTTAACTTTTTCCCAACATTGTTCAACTGTTAACGACATCCAACTTTAATTCTTTTTTTCCCCAACTTTAATTCTTTACAGTTGCATAAATAATAATAATTTATAGTTATCGGGCACTTCCTTATTTGTCAAACACTGTGCATGCACGATCTCATTATTTCTTATAATATGCCCAAGAGGTAAATACTATTTTGATGCCCATTTTACAGATAAGAAAACGGACACTTAGTATCTACTCTAGGGTTGAAACCCAGGCAACCTGACCCATGTTCTCTATCAGGGGTGACAACTTATAGCCAAATCTGACCCACCCTTTCTGCACAGTTTTACTGGAATACTGCAATGCCCACTCATGTACATATTGTCTATGGCTACTTCTGTGCTGCAAAACCAGAGGTGAATAGTTGCAAAAGAGTCTCGAAGTCAAAACCCTTTATTATTAAGGGTTTTATCCTACAAGGTCTTGAGCACTCTGCTTCTATCACAGAGAAAAAAGTAATTTTGACTTGATGTTTTAGTCCGCTAATCTGCTCTCCATCAACAACCTGGTCTGTGAAATAGGTTAGTCTCATTTCCCTCTGACAGCCACGTCTACCCCATCTGCTTGTGGTTTCATACGCAGATTAAACAACATCTGTTATGTCGTTTCATCAAACATATAAAATACTACCCAAGGATGCACTTGCATATCTTTCTAATAAAGATTATGTCTATTCCCTGATATTTTTTATATTCTGACTACAACTACCAAACAAAAGGTTTATACAAATTTATCAACCCTGCTGCTTTTGGTACAACAGTTTTCGATCCTTCGCCCTTCCAACCTCCTGCTTTAGTTTTTGGAGATAAAGCCATCAACAAAGAGTGACAGTGAATTTTGTGGGCAGTAAGGCAAGGCTTACTCCACTGAAACTCCCTATACTCATTTTTCTCTTAGATTCATCAACGTCATGTGTTGTTTCTTTTTTTTTACCAAAATAAACCCTAAAAAGAAGTATCTTAACTTTTTTTTTAATGTTTTTATTTTATTATTTTTGAGAGACATAGAGACAGAGTATGAGCAGGGGAAGGGCAGAGAGAGAGGGAGATACAGAATCTGAAGCAGGCTCCAGGCTCTGAGCTGTCAGCACAGAGCCTGATGCAGGGCTCTAACTCACAGACGGTGAGATCATGACCTGAGCCGAAGTCGGCCGCCTAACCAACTGAGCCACCCAGGTGCCCCTATCTTAACTTTTAAGAGACTCTCAGGGTATGAAACCCACCTTGCACTGGTATTAAAATCAAGTTAAAAGCAGGATAGAAACTGCACCCACCACAGCAGAACTATAAGAAGAACGGTTTTGAGGATGCTGTGGGGCACCACCCAAATCCCGTGCTTGTGAGCCAGATGCACATTTCCTCAGGCGCGGGAGTGACAGCAGCTCCTGGCTTTTAGCAGGATCCCATGGTGGAAACTGCTTGCCTTCAGCTTGAAAGTTGGTTGCTTAGCCTAGAGTCAGCCCCCTCTCTCAGGACCAATGCTGGTCCGTGGAAAGGTGAGTGCTCGCCTCAGTTAGGGACATTTCTGCAGGGCCTCTCAGCTCCAGAACTTGTGGGAGCAGCCGAGGTCTCTGCTGCACACGCATCACAACCCCACTTCTCTGTCTGACCATCCTGCTTCCCTCCATCCCTTTAAGTGTTGTTCCAAGGGCACTCCCCAGTCAATCTCCTGCACATAATCTCCAAGTCTCTCTCTAGGAAGCTGACATGCAACAAACATGAGACTGATTTCCTAAACAGTGCCATCAATAACTTATGAGCCATATTTAACATTCACTGATAACAAAGAATCAGCACTAAAGAGCTTCCCAGAAGACAGCAAATCTATCAATACAAAAAACGAGAGTAACAGCAAAGTCTCAGGCAGTGTATACATCAAAAACAGGTAGCAACACAATGCAGAAGCAGCAGTCATTGGGAAGTGAAGGGGGAGCAGACAGAGTCCTACAGAGAAGCAGAAGCTCCACTCAAAGCTAAGGAGGGCAAGCGAGGAAGGCTGCCTGGGAAACAGGAGCAGTCGATGCAATCTGCTCTTGCTGCACCAGAGCTCAGCTCAGCGCCTCTTGGCAACGAGGCTCCAGCCCTGGGCACAGGCGGTCATGCGCAATGACAGGCTCTATAAATAGCAGAGCAACCAGCAAATCATAACCAAGCCTTCATAATTGCAGAGCAAGGGGTCCTATGGATGATTCTTTAAATGCGAGCACAATCTGTTTGCATGCAGCTCTCTTCCGAGCTACCCACTCAGAGACATTATCACTAACAGCATGTCTACGCAACAAAAAGAGTCACAGTTTAAAACATGATTATGTCAGAGACAATGTCCTTTTCAAGATAAGAAGCAAAGAAATATAAAACAAGGAATCATGTTTTATGAGGTGTTTACAGCTTCCCAGTTGCAAATGCTAAGAACCCAGATACCACCCAAACAGCAAGATTTCTTTTTTTTTAATATTTTTTAATGTTTATTTATTTTTGAGAGAGAGAGAGCAGCAGAGGGGTAGAGAGAGGGGGACAGAGGATCCAAAGCAAGCTCTGTGCTGACAGCAGAGAGCAAAATGTGGGGTTCGAACTCATGAACCACAAGATCATGACCTGAGCTGAAGCTGGAGGTTTAACTGACTAAGCCACCGAGGTGCTCCCCAAACAGCAAGACTTCTGAATTGGTAGTCACACTATGCAAAGACCATTACTCACACCAAGCGAAGGCCACAGGCCAGTTATAAAAAAGAAAGCAGCATAAAGGGGCATGGGGAGAGAAAAAGGAGCCACGGGGAAAGCACAGGAGGAAAGGCAAGGGAGACTGGTGAGGCTGTGCAGACAATAGGTGCAGGAGAAAATGGGGGGGGAGGGCAGGAAAAGGGTGAAGATAGGGAAGGAAAGAAAGAAAACAAGAGACAAAGAAGGGGGGGAAGTATGCTAATTTGCAACAGGTCACAGCAAAGTCCTAACATGGTCACTAAGTTTTCAAAGCCATCTTGAATACCATTATAAAATCAAACCCTTTAAGAGTATTTAGTCAATTTATCAGACTGTGCATCAGAAACAACTCAAGACCCAAGAGAGGACAAAGTGAAGACCTAACCGTATATGCAAGATGAAGAGCTAACACTCTAAACCAAGGAAGAATGGGTGGTTAAACCAATGTTACAACTTCAGCTATATCAATGGCACCCCCAACCAGCTATTCTCAAGTAATAGCTTAAAAGTCAACAACGATCCTAATAAAGTATCATTTGTATGAGAAATTCTGAAATTGAGGCTGATTCTATCATGACTCAGACTGATTCAGTTACAAGATGGATGGGGTCTCACTAGACCAAGGGCCAGACAGGTAAGGAGGGCATAGAAAGCCAGACCTGAGAAGGGTTATGAGTATAGGAACAGGCAAGAACCAGCAGGTTGACACAACCTTGAGAGCTTCAGGCATCAAATACTCAAAAGGTAGGCAGACACTTGGTGATTGGTTCAGGCAGAGGACCTGGGCAGCCATAATGGGTAAAGGCCCCAAGACCGATAACAGTCCTCACTGTTGCCAGTCTCCCTTCCACACTGAACTTTTTCTTTTTTTAAGTTTCTTCATTTTTGGGAGTATGAGGGAGAGAGAGAGAACGAGTGGAGGAGGGAGAGAGAGAGAGAATCCCAAGCAGGGGGCTAGAACCTGAGAACTGTGAGATCATGACCTGAGCCGAAATCAGAAGTCAGTTGTTTAACTGACTGAGCCACCCAGGTGCCTCACACTGCACGCCTTGCCTTGGATCTAGCAAATAAAAGGCATTAGGCCTTCAGCTGTCAAATGTTCTGATTACTCAGTGCCTACTTTCTATAGGTTGTTAAATATTTGATTTGACATCAACCCTGCCAATGTATAAAGTTAACAAAAGTTATTCAGGCTTTTGGGTTCGAGTTCAGGGCAGGATTTCAAGTCCCAAAGGTGAGCGCTATAGACTACAACAGTAAAGTGGGGTAGTCTATGAACCCCCAAGCCAGAAGTGGCAAGATGGACCTCTGCCAAGCTCACCAGCAAGCCTCAGGCACAATGCCTGTGAAGCAAGCCTAAAAACACAATGGGCAGAGGCTTCCAGCACACACTGCTCTGATCAGAAATGTCTCAGAAACACTGACAGCCCCCACTGAGGACGCACAGAACAGGAAGGACTGGCCATTTCTGCTCCCAGTCTGAAAGCTGAACCTTTGCCCCGACGATACTAATTGAATGTGTATTTGGTCTGTGTTCAAGTCTTAAATGCTTTTCTGGCAGTGCATGCCCTCTCAAAATCTGCTTACTCTCAAGACATACTTATCAGTAAGAAAAAAAAAAAAAACATTTTCATGACCTAAAACCTTCTGATAATTTATACTAAGTAAAGAGAAAGAGAAGAAGGAGCAGAGAGAGCTAACAGGACGAAGGTCCAAACAAAGACAGTTAATCAGAGGATTATGAGAAATGTTTGTGGCTGGTCCATTTTGAGGGTAGCTATGACATCTTTTACTGCTTATTTCTGCTCTGTCTTTGACATGTATCACATGGACATAAGCAAAATCTGTTAGAGGTCACCTTGTACTGGCGCTTTTTCCCAAGGTGATGTAGTCGCTAAAAGCTTTAAAGAGATTGTATTACCATCTCTTGCAGATATTCAGGTAACAGCTATGAACTTGTTTTAACCTAGATCGTAGGATCCTGTTGACTTTTCCCAGTCGATTGATTTGAGTGGTGTTTGTTTCAACGTGGCTTCCTCACAGTATTTATTACAGTCTGACTTGTCTAAAATGTATTTCTGATATAAAGGCAGCGACGAGCTTCACTGCCCTTTGTATCCTTCTTTGTTCCTACTTATATATATGGCACAAGTAGATTCTCAATGTTTTGGGTTTGATCTTCCTTTTTTAATGATGTATTTGTCTAAAAATTTTAGAAAAGAACAAATTGGAAACTTGAACCTACTAAAAAGAGTTCATACCACATTCTTTCTGACCTATATAAATAAATGTGCCTGTTTTATATCTTTTTTTTTTTTTTTTTTTTTTTAATGTTTATTTATTTTTGAGAGACATAGAGACAGAGTATGAGCAGGGGAAGGGCAGAGAGAGAGACACACACAGAATCTGAAGCAGGCTCCAGGCTCTGAGCCGACAGCACAGAGCCTGACGTGGGGCTCGAACTCACAGACTGTGAGATCATGACCTGAGCTGAAGTCGGCCACTTAACCAACTGAGCCACCCAGGCGCCCCTGTTTTATATCTTTAAACACACCCCTCCAGAGTAGTAACTGCAAAGTTAGTAAACAGCATCCTGTTTACTACGCTTGCACAGATACCTACAGATGTACGAAAAAGTTTTAACAGAAATAGGATCTTGCTATATATACATACATATTGTTTTATACTTTGCTCTTTTCATTTAACAATAATATAGATATAGATTTAAAATTATACAGGGGCACCTGGGTGGCTCAGTCAGTTAAGCGTTCAACTTCAGCTCAAGTCATGATCCCACAGTTTGTGAGTTTGAGCCCCACATCAGGCTCTGTGCTGACAGCTCGGAGCCTGGAGCTGCTTCAGAGTCTGTGTCCCGCTCTCTCTTTTCCTCTCCCTGCTCACACTCTGTCTCTCCGTCTCAAAAATAAATTAAAAAAAAAACATTAAAAAAATAAAATTATACAGATGGCATATTGTTTTTAACAACTGATTTTCTAGTATATGGGTGTACAATACTTTAGTTAACTATTCTACTGACTAAAATTTGGGGTATTTCTGTTCGTTTCTATTATAAACAGTTCAATAAACAAGACACATATGTATCTTTAACTATATCTCTACTTAGAAATGGAATTGGCAGGGGGTGCCTGGGTGGCTCAGTTGGTTAAGAATCCTGTCTGACTCTTGATTTTGGCCCAGGTCATGACCTCACAGTCCACTGGTTCAAGCCCCTTATTGGGATCTGCACAGTCAGCACTTGGGATTCTCTCTCTTCTCTCTCTTTCTCTGCCCCTCCCCCACATGCACGTGAGCACTCTCTCTCGATTTCAAAATAAACATTTTTTTTTAAAGAAAGAAATGAAATTGCCAGAAAAATCATATTGCAAACATACTACCAGATTTGTCTCTAAAAATGTAAAACCATTTTGGGGCACTTGGTGGCTCAGTCGGTTAAGCATCCCACTTTGCCTTCGGTCATAATCTCACAGTTCATGATCTTGAGCCCTGTGTCAGGCTCTGTGCTTATAGCTCAGAGCCTGGAGCCTGCTTCCGATCCTGTGTCTCCCTCTCTCTCTGCCTCTCCCCTGCTCACGCTCTCTCTCTCCCCAAAATAAACAAAACATTTTTTAAAAACTTAAAAATGTAGAACCATTTCTAGCAACACTAGGAAAGTGCCTGTCTAACCCTGTCCCTATCAACACTGGATAGTATCAATCATTTTATTTGTTGCCAGTCTGATGAGTAAAAAGCTAGTCTTAATTTGCATTTTTTATTAATAAGGTTGGAAATCCTTTCAGATGTTTATAAGCCATTTTTTTGTTGTTTTCTTTGAATTATCTGTTCACATCATCTGCTAATAATTTTTTCTAGAAGTTGTATGTATTTGGCCATATTGATTTTGTGGAAGGTTTTTATATAATATGAATATAACTACTTGCTGCATATGCAGCAGGTATGTTTGACTAGGTTGCAAACTGTCTTTTAATCTTCTTGTATAGAAGTATACAATTCCTTTATTCAAAACTGACGATCTTTTCCTTTATGAGTTCTAAATTTTGTTTTTTCTTAGGAAGTTTTTCCCATTTGCCCAATTATAAAATGTTCTTCCAAAATCTTCTATTCCTTAAGTCTTCTAAATGTACATTTACAATCCATCTAGAATTAATATCATATTTTTAATCCATCTGAAATTAACTTTTTAAAAAATTTTTTGAAGTTTATTTTTATTTTTGAGGGGGGAAGGGGTAGAGAGAGATGGGGGAACAGTATCTGAAGCAGGTGCCAGGCTCTGAGCTCTCAGCACAGAGCGTGATGTGGGACTCGAACTCAAAAACCGTGACATCATGACCTGAGCTGAAGTCGGAGCTTCCCACGTGCCCCCATTTGAAATTAACTTTTGCCTATAGCATGAGGTAGAGACTAATTTTATTTCCTTCCTTTAAGTGAGTAACATCCATTAAACGAAATCTTCTTTCTACAGAGTTTTATTCATTTTTTTAAATTTTTTAAAATGTGTTCATCTTTTATTATAGAAAATTTCAAAATATAAAAAAGAATAAAGAACTCTAGGTACCCACCACCCAGCTTTAAGAACTATCATATCAAACCATTCCTACTGATTTAAAATGATATTTTCTGGGGGCACTTGGGTGGTTCAGTTGGTTAAGCATCTGACTCTTGATTTCTGCTCAAGTCATAATCTTACAGTTTACAGGATCAAGCTCTGTGTCAGCGCAGAGCCTATTTGGGATTCTCTCTCTTCCTCTCTCTACCCATCTCTCACTTGCATGCTCTCTTTCTCTCTCAAAACAAACAAATAAACCTTTTTTAAAAATATTTCAAATGCCATTTTTATCATTTACTAAACTTCTATATATATTTGGATATGTATCTGAACACTCTGTTGTACTTTAATCAGTGTGGTTATTTTTATAATGATACATAAACACGAAATTTTTTATAGAAACAATACAAATTGTATATTGCGTTGTAGAATTGTAGAAACAATACAAATTGTACATTATACTGCGTTGTATATTGCGTTGTAGAATTGTAGAAACAATACAAATTGTACATTATACTGTGTTATAATGAAATAAAAAATATAGTAAAATACAGGCCAACTACGTTAACAAATAGATCCAAAAATACAGTGATTCAAACAAGATAGAAATTCATTTTTCTCGTGGCTGGTTCACAGTTGATAGGTGGCTCTAATCCAGGAGGTCGTGCAAGGAGCCAGGATCCTTCCCCTCTCTGCTCTACGTTCCCCTCAGGTATGCCTTGTCCACACATTTGAAGCACACCACACAATTCCTTTCCAGGCACAGAAAGGAAGAAAGGGACTGTGGGAGATAAGCGGCTCTGTTTTAAGGACTTGACCTAGAATGTGCATACATCACTTTTGCTTATATCCAATTGGCCAGCACTTAACAGAACTCCCAGAGAGGCTGAGAAATGGAGGCTCTAGCTGTTTCGCCCTATGCCCACTCATAACTATAGAGTATTTGTATCACAAAAATAGGGGAAGATTGAAATTGGAGGAAAAATTCACAGTCTCTACTATAAAAGTGAGTGTAAAAAATTTTGTACCACAGAGTTTGATCATCTTTAAAGGCACTTAAATGACTTGTCAAATTTAGAAATAAATTATGCTGTTTTATATTATAGAAAGACAAGAAGTCCAAAATTCCAAAATTGCTAACTTTTTGGTCTGCAGTTGCTTCAGCGATGACAAGAGACCATTGGCAGCAGATATTTTCAAACAAACCAAACAAATAAAGGTGGTAGTTGAATAATGGGCAGGAAAGGAATAGCTCTTTTAAATCTGTGAAATATAAAGAGTGTTTTGAAAATGGATATTTGAATATATTTCTACTAACATATGATTTTGCTCCCCTAAAAAAAAAGGAAATTCATTATCTAGAAAAGCTAATTTACAGTTTTTAAAATTTGAAAAGAGTTCTTTACTCAGTTTAAAAACCATCCAAATGAAGATTTTCAGTGAGTTTTGGAATCCTGTTTAAAAATATAAAATCAGGGGCGCCTGGGTGGCTCAGTCGGTTGGGCGACCGACTTCGGCTCAGGTCATGATCTTGCGGTCTGTGAGTTCGAGCCCCGCGTCGGGCTCTGTGTTGACAGCTCAGAGCCTGGAGCCTGCTTCCGATTCTGTGTCTCCCTCTCTCTCTGCCCTTCCCCTGTTCACGCTGTGCCTCTATGTCTCTCAAAAATAAATAAACATTTAAAAAAAAAATATATATATATATAAAATCAATTTCTTCAGATTAGTTCATAAGAAAACCAACTGACATTAAGAAAAATGAAAATTTACTACCAAATTTTATTTTTAAACAATTTTGCATAATCGATGAATTAAGATTGATTGTCATAAGAGCAGTCATCAATGCATTTTTTCCATCTGAATATTTAAGTTATCTTTTCACAGCTACGACAATGGCTAAAACCAAATATCAAAATAAATGGAGCTTAAAATAACCAGTATTGGGGCGCCTGGGTGGCTCAGTCGGTTAAGCGGCCGACTTCGGCTCAGGTCACGATCTCACGGTCTGTGGGTTTGAGCCCCACATCGGGCTCTGTGCTGATGGCTCATCAGAGCCTGGAGCCTGCTTTGGATTCTGTGTCTCCCTCTCTCTCTGCCCTTCCCCTGCTCATGCTCTATCTCTATGTCTCTCAAAAATAAATAAACGTTAAAAAAAATTAAAAAAAAAAAATAACCAGTATTTGAATTTCAAAATCACAGTGTTAAGCAAAGATTTTTTTAAGGGTAAGCATGTTTAACTATGTTTTTCTCAGAGTGAAATCTGTTATAACACATTAATATGGGGATATAGTATATAATTTAGAAATAAATACATATATATGTTGAACGTGCATGGTGGTATTTTACTGGTGGGATATACAATCAAAACCATAGGGGACTGCTGGCAAAAAGCAGACTTCAATTATTTGTGTATTTGTCTTTAACATATAAAAGAGGAAGAAAAGTCTAAATAGACCAGTAATCATAGAAGGTACTGAAGAGGGTAAAAGAAAGCTCTAACATGAAAAATGGTTCTAGGCACAAAGACATTACACACATAGCTCTCATTTAATGCCAACTACACAGCACTGAATAATTATACTACAGTTTGTTTCTCAATTAACTTCCTCAAAAATATACACACACATATATATATGTACATTATATTACAGTATATATAACTATGTATCTTATAGATCCCTTTCTATATATATGCATATATTATATAATATTGTGACATATAATAACACAATATTATATTGTATATTACATAATACTATTATATAATCCTATATACTATATATTAATTATATATTATATTACATATATAACATGCATATACATATACATATATCCCTTTACACACATACATATATATGTGTATGTCTGTATTTAAGGAAATCATATTATATATATCCCTTTGAAAATATACATATAAGTTTCTATTGCCATTAACAATTAAATTCCTGTGTTTCCCATATGCTGTATGCCAGCATAGCTCTCAGACAATAAAGGGACTCCAAGCTAACAAATACGAGTGCACTTTACCACAAATCCCCCAAAGAGCATGTTTTTGTATATTAAGCATATGCTGCAACATGTAATGATCACTCCACTCTAGCCCGTCTTTAATTAAAGTTCTGGCTAAAAATTCTGACTCACAACTATTGACAAAAAAGTGTGCCAGTGATACCTCTAGCCCTGTATGCCAAAGAGAAACAAAGGAAGTAGGATACACTGAGCGACAGAGTAAGTTTTACATTGGCTCAAGGCAACCTCAAAGAAACCACTGCAAAAATAGGAGGACAAAGATTTGAAACTAACGGCAACTTCATGGATATCCTTGGCAGAAAAACTGACCAACATTTTGATGAACTAGAGCTAGAAGAATGGCTAAGAGAAATAGTTCATTCCACAGAATCTGAAGAGAAGAGGGGAATGATTGCCAACTCACATTGGCAGGAAACACATCCCAACAGCACTGATTCAGTTAGCACTGCCATTTCCAGGAGTGGGAAAGGGATACGCATGCATCGTCAAGTTCTATCGAAGCTTACAACAGATAATTATTACTCAAAGTATTCCACGAAACAGAAGATGAAAAATGTCTTAATTTATTTTAAAATTCTACCAGAGCCTAAAAATAAACCTTGATAAATTCAAGAGAAGCAACTGCAGACCAATCTAACATCTGAAGATAAAGATAAATAAAACCCTACCAAAACATTGGCAGTGAGTTAAAATACTGATAACTCAAGACTAAATAGAGTTTATTCCAGTTATTAGAGGCTGACCCAACAACAGGAAACCCATGTCCCCCAGACTAAGTCTGACCTGTGAGCCATAGTGAAAGATTTCCCAAAGTAACTAAGGATCTCCACGGATTTGCTGAGGAATTTGAAATAGCGTTTCAAACTTACAAGCAGGTTTCTCAGATTTCTACCAGATGGTTCACATGCTCATTGGTGAAGGTCAAGCCCATCAACTGGATGAAAACAGCTAACTGGGTTGATCCTGAAAAATCTCTAGAATTGCAGATAGGAACCCAATCCCCTGGCTTGTTATATAATGAGGCTCAGGCAATCACTAAGTGACTTCACCTGGCATTCCCTAGGGCTTTCTCAAATCCGGTTCATTGGAATAAGAGTCACTGAGGGGCACCTGGGTGGCTCAGTTGGTTGGACGTCCAACTCTTGATTTCAGTACAAGTCAGGATCTCATGGTTTGTAGTTTCGAGCTTGGGATTCTCTCTCCCTCTCTCTCTGCCCCCCTCCCCCCCAGCTTTGCACTCTCTCTCTCTCTCTCTCACTCTCTCTCTCTCAAAATAAATAAAACCTAAAAAATAAAATACTCTGCTCATTAAAAAAAAAGTCAATGAGGGGTGCCTGGGTGGCTCAGTTGGTTAAATGTCTGATTCTTGTTTTCGGCTCAGGTCATGATCTCACAGTTTGTGAGTTTGAGTTCAAGCCCCACATCCAGCACTGTGCTGACAGTGCAGTGCCTGCTTGGGATTCTTTCTCTCTGACCCTCCCCTGCTGGCTCTCTCACTCTCTCTCTCTCTCAAAAAATAAATGAAAAAAAAAGTCAATAAGCCCTTGCATTATTATTACTATTATTATTATAGCTGTAGTTTTTAAAGTGTTTTCAAGAAAAATTCTGGCCTTCCTATAGATGTCAAATCCATTCAGGTAGCCTTCATCAATGTTCATCAATATGCTGAACCAAGACCTTCCACTTCTTTTTTTTTAATTTTTTTTTAATGTTTATTTATTTTTGAGACAGAGAGAGACACAGCATGAGTGGGGGAGGAGCAGAGAAAGAGGGAGACACAGAATCCAAAGCAGGCTCCAGGCTCTAAGCTGTCAGCACAGAGCCCGACGCGGGGCTCGAACTCATGGACCGCAAGATCATGACCTGAGCGGAAGTCGGACGCTCAATGGACTGAGCCACCCAGGCGCCCCAGACCTTCCACTTCTAGTTAAAAGTACTGGGATGGAATGGTAAACCATGTCCGCTCCAGCTTTTTAATTTAGTAAGTCAGCTCACCCACACCTAGGTGATTCAACTAAAAGGAAAACCACTAAAATCCTTAATTTTCAGCTCCAACAAATGGAGGCCCCTAAACAAATCAAAACCCCTCCTGGTTTTTTTCATTACTGCAAAAAGCCAGGACACTGGAAAAAGGATTGTTTCAAAACTCAAGCACACCAGGTCCCTTTAGCCTCTACACAGCCTTTCAGTGCCCTCCCAATGAAGGGACCCTGAGTGACCACAGAGGCTTTTCTCAACCCCTCCTCTTACTCGGCTTGGAAAAACAACTCTCCAGATGGGGAATGAATCTTAGCGACACCAGAGCTACACTCTAGGTATTCAACTTCACTGCTATTAAAAAGCCCCTGCTTCCAAGTACTATAACAGTTCTCAGTTCCTCTGCCCCTGTTCATTTATTGGGCCAAGATTTCTGAGAGAAATATCGTGCCAGAATTTCTTCCTCCTGAGAGGGGTAAGTAATTCTAGAATTTGAGAGTAGCAACCAAAATAGCCAGGCAGGTGAATCAAATGACCCTCAAACACCTTTTGTGTGTTCCACCTCGGACAACACTACACCTAACTTTAAAGGTACTGTTTGTCCCTATTGGATCAGCCACAAGGCATCAAGTCCACAACAGATTATAAGACTCAGGTCCTTATTACCCTCTGTACTCATACCGCTTGTCACCCTATTGTCCCAAATACCCAAACTTTGTCAGCAGAGAAAGAGAGGGAGAGAGAGAGGATCCCGAGCAGTCTCAGCACTGTTAGCGTGGAACCCAATGCGGGGTTCAATCTCATAAACCAAGAGATCATGACCTGAGCCCAAATCAAGAGTCGGCCGCTTAACCGAGCCAACCACCCAAGCGCCTCAAAAAATCTTTTTTAATGTTTTATTTATTTTTGAGAGAGACAGCATAACCGGGGTAGGGACAGAGAGAGAGGGGAACAGAGGATCTGAAGCGGGCTCTGCGCTGACAGCTGTGAGTCCAATGCAGGGCTCAGACTCAGGAACTGTGAGATCATGACCCGAGCCAAAGTCAGAAGCTCAACTAACTGAGCCAGATGCCCCAGTGTTAAAACTTAAAGGGACACAACGTCTCCAAGGAAAAATTACAGTTTCCTCAAACTCAGGTTTGATATTTGTGGCACCAGATAGAACAAGTCTTTTCCAGGAACTGAAGCAGATAACAGCTGAAGGAGACCACTTTCCCAAGAGCCATTTCGACTGGCATCATGAACTTCCCAAAATGAAGAAGAAAAACAAAACAAACCTGACCCTATTATTTGGGAAGATCAAGGTGACTTAGCTTTAAAGCCATAAAGGAAAACATGATAAATACCCCTGCCCTTGAACATCAACTTTCTTTTTCTTTTCTCTCCTGAAAACCCTGCCAACCTTCTTCCCTCTTTTGTCAATAATGCCTTCATGACTGCCTGACTCGGACAAGTTGCTTCCTGATAATGCTAACTTTTCATGGCCTACCAAAAGTTCTTATTTAGAAGACAAAAATGATAAATATTATGCTGAGTATACTACTGCAATTCCTTTTGAAGTAGGTGTGCTTTGGAGTAGCTCATGACTTTGAAATACTATGGGAAACGGTGAGGCTTCCTCAATTCCAGTGGGGACAAAATTCAAACTGGCCTTTATGCCCAGGAATTACTAGGTATTATCAAGGTCCCTGGGCATTCCAAATTGATTCTTTGGACACTAAAGGAAACAACCTCATAGATATTTCCATGGAGAACTCTGCTCTCAAAGGAATCAATGACCAAATCTCTGTCATGGACCTAAGGGATGCTCGTCCAAATGATAATCTAGAAGAGCTGACTACAGATATCCAATAATCAACCAAGAGAAGAAAAACAACACTGGAAATCTAATAACCATTGGTTTGATTTAAAAAAGAAAGAAAATAAAGAAAAGAAAACTCTGGCTTTGACCAAATAATAATCTAGGCCCACCAGAGACTCTAAAATTTCTATTACTGACTACTAAACAGGAATTTAATCATTTGTCTACTGATGAAATGATAACCTTTATTAACCAATACTGGTTGGTGAAATATTAAGGCCACAAAGAGTGCCTACTTTACTTGCCACCCTCTGCCCAAAATATGACTCAAGGAAATCTGTACTCCCTGCCCCCAGACACCTTAAATTGCCCAATAAACCATTTGAGGTTTGGCAGATAGATTTTATACACCTTGCCCTGTCTCGTGGATATAAATATGTCTTGCCAATGGCTTGTATGTTTTAAAATATCATTTCTACCTGGGGAATGCCTCAAACTTTATAACCAGGGAACTCACTTCACCAACCAAATGCTTCAACAAGCCTGTACCATGTGGCTAGTCTTACTTTCACCCTCAATCCTCGGGGTTAGTAGAACACACTACAGCATTATTAAGACTCAACTGGTGAAATCTGTAGACTCTCCATATATGCTACCCAAACGCAATGCCATTAGTCCTTCTGAATCTCAGGTCTACCATTTTTGGAACCCATCAACTCTCAGCCTTTAAGATAATCCCAGGATGCCCAATGCAGTTGGGTCATGCTTCTTTTGACCCATAGCTGGTTAAGGGGGGATACACTTCAATATCATTAAGGCCTATTTGTTTCTATTGAGAATAACCATGCTTTAGCAGAATAGTCTCTCAAAAGCATGTTCCCTAGAGACAAACCCAAAACCTCACAGATTGCAGCCTGGAGATTTCAGCTATTGGACAACATATCTTCACAAAGACTCTTCTCAACCATGTTGCAAAGGAACCAATGCTTGCGCTGCCAAATCCCAAAGAAAAGACTCTTGAATCCATTTGTCACATCTAAAGAAAGCACCAAACCCTAATTGGACCTGCACAACAAGTGGCGACCTGAAAATAAAGATTTCTAGGAATTGAAGCAAGTAATAGCTGAAGGAGACCACTTTTCCAAGATGATTGGATCAAGCCTGTATACTTTTTTCTCACTATTATATTTTACTGTATTTCTTCCCTCTCCTTCTTAGCCCAATCTATCACAAAGGGGAGAAACATTGCTGTCTGTTGGATCTGCCACCAGTAACTCTGATCTGTTAATGTTGGAGATCCCTCAGTCTTCTATCTGTTCCCCTGCATCTAAGGGAAATATAAACGAGCTAATTCCACTTTGTGAGGCTTTTAGAAAAGACTCCTTTAAGCTGGGATAGTTTCCTGCAGAATGTCTGCTCTTCATCTTGTTCTGTATTATCATTTGTAAGCTTTATACCTGTTGACTGTCAAAATTTTGTAGAAAAGACATGCCAAATAGGGTGATATTAGCTTGGTGCTTCAAGAAGATCTCGAATGCTTAAGATACAAACCGCAGATGGTAGATGCCTGAGAATTCTCCTTTCTACCCTTCCCTGTTATTGAAATATGGCCTCAAAGATTTCAGTCTGCACACTTTCCCTATAACAATCAAGAAAGGTCCTTCTTGGCACTGAGGGATGAAACCACTTTAGTGTTCAAAACCACTATATACAAAAATCCCAACTCTTGATTAGCAATGCTTTCGAGTAAAGATCTTGACCAAAAGGGGAAATGTGAAAATAAATAAAGGAAACTTCATTAAAAATGGAGTCGAGAAACCCTGAAAGGAGAACTCTCATGCATTACTACCCACCTTAAGAAGCATACCTCACATATCCCAACAGGAGAAAGCTTACTTAACCTATCCCAGCAGAAAGAAGAAAAAACTTGCCCAGCAACAGCCCAGCCAATGAGAAGCTGCCTTCAGCCTGTGAGAAGCCATAATAGCCCCTCTGGCTTCCTACTTTCCCCTATAAAAGCAAGCCCCTCTCTCCTGTTCTCTAGACGTGCTGTGGTTTGCTTGTCCTTAAATGCCATTCTCTGCTATTCCCAAAAAAAGCTTATTTTGCTGGTAAAAGAGCTGGCTCTTTTTTTTTTAAGGTCAACATGCTTTAAGAGGATGGCCGACATAATTTATATTATTTCATCTCAGCTTTGGCCATCTAAGGTTTCTACTAATATTCTTTTATGATGGAGGAAATTTGATGAAAGCAATAAATTAAACATATCTAGAGAGGAAAACATTTTTAGCACCAAATGTACAAAATCATCTTTTCTCGTTTTTAAACATGTCACTTATTTTAATTTAGCCATCAGAAGTATAAGCTATTTCCACAGTGCAAGAAAGGTCTCTCATTTCACCTGTGTACCCTAAAACGTTCCTAAATAACTTCTCATTCATAGTATAAAAAAATTTTTTTAATAAAAAAAAAGGTAAGCTAAAATGAGAGGCTATGTTCCTGCATGATGGAAAGGGACTTGATTCTGCTTACCTCTTTTGTAGTTAGAACACTTCCAATAAAGGAGTGAAAACTACATTTCCACAAGAATTGTGGGAAAGACATGCAAAGAAGCTACCAAGTACTATAAGTGGTCGTTTGAGTTTAAAGAAAAATCTAAAGTACAAATGCTTGCTTAAAAAATTTAGTTAATTTTATGAGATAGGAGAAGGTACGGATTACAACATTCTATTTCAGGCCGAACTTTGATTGAATTGACTAACATATTTGTGCCTGCTTTTTTTCATAGGGATTAAGGATCATCGATTTGGGCACCTTAATGGTTGGCTAATTTTAAAAGCTGTCTTGGCACAGTAATGCTGGGCCAACAGGTCACAAAAAACATACCAAAATAGCATTAAACAGGAAGGATGTCACTTTCCCATCTAGATCCTGCAGAGACTGGCAGAGCCAGCAGTCGCGAGTCAAAGTTCACCTACCCTTCTCAGAGATGGCAGGAAAGGAGAAAGGCATCGACCTGCACCCTAGTGGTGGGGGGTGGGAAGGAGCGGGGTACAAAGTCTAGGACAGAGAAACAAGAGAAAATTCTTCTGCTTAGGATGTAGAGAGACCAAGAGAAAAACAGAAGTGTTAAAGAATAAAAGAGACAGAGGGCCTGGACCAAGAGGTCTGGCCTGACCCTTGACAGAGCCCTGGCCCTCTCCTTCACCTGCCCTCTCCCCCCAGTTTTGGAGCATTCAGCTAAACCTTACACCGCTAGAATTTTTACTGGGATACGGTGTGCATTTATTTCAAGCAAAGGCAGAAGCAGCGGTCTCTCCGTTGTGTACCTTTTGGGGAGGAGACACACCTCCCTGGGAAGGACACTCCAGCTGGAGAAACCGTAAGATCTATTCCCCTTGGTTTGTCTCCACCACCTCCATTCCCCACTCCCTAAAGGAAGACAGAAACGAACTCTGTGGGATAGGAATGAAGGCACTCATACTGACTTAAGGGTAAGAATCAGCCTTCTTACATCTCAGTTGATAAAACCAAATTGTCTCACCAAAAGGAAAAACACTTCTGAAATAAGGTTACGAAATCAGCAAATTTATACTGTCCCTGTCAAACAATTTTTCCTTATGCTAAACTCTTGAAAAAGATTAATTTTAACTCTTAATGTAATTCAGTGGTAAGCAGAGACATATATGTAAATTTTCTCCAAAACTGTCCCACTCTCCCTACACAATTCAGCATAACTACACATAACTTAGTACACTGCTAAGAAAGAGAAAACTAAAACGTAAAATATCTACCTAGAGATAAAGAATAAAGAATGCCTAAGTACATGAAGGTCTACCTTGGGCAGGTAGCATCAGTGGAGCAGTAAGATAAGGGTAACAATATTTATATATTCATGAATAACTTCTGTGGCTAAAGTGCGTCCAAAAAATTCTAAATCCTCCCGTTGTCATCCAAACACAGATTGCCAATTAAAATTTTTCTAGCTGCTCAAGATGGAAAAACATTCAGGCTAAACATAATCTCATGCTCTATATTTATGCTTTCCAGGTGGAGGCACCATGGAAAGAGCTTTAATTTCCCTCAAACCCCTCAACTTAATCCTCTGTTTTCGGGTCATCTCATCTCCCAATGGATCTATTTTTAGCATCTCTTATTATTCCCGTTCATCCTCTTATCTCTACTATCATCATTTCCTGAAGCAGGACCAAATTTCCTGATGCAAGGAAAATACACACAAGTTTCCTGATACAAAAGGTGGATTACTATAAAGCTACCAGAGGAATTTTAGACTTTTATAGCCTTGAAAAACATCTTTCTGATTTATTCTGATATACACCTTCTGGGGAAGCAGATTTAGAAAGGTGTGCTGCCAGAAAAGCATCTGCACTGTGAGCATAAATCAGTGTAAGTTAAATTCACTCTGAATGAAAGCATTATGCTTACTTTTCATCCAGTGCAAGTGGATTATTCAGAACCCACCTTTTAGCATCTGGCACATAGTGCTGAAGTCATTTAGTCATTTGCCATTTATCTTTCTTTTTCTCCACTTTTACTTGGGCTTTATTCATTCAGTAATGCAACTAGTATTTTTTGAACCCTTCTATGTGCACAGCACTGTACTAAGCACTAAAAACAAAAACGAATAGACACTGCACCCTCAGGAACAACCAGTCCAAAGGAGAACACAGACTTAAAAGCAAGTGATGCAATGAAGGGGACATGAAGAAGTATGCTCAGGAGACATGATGGGGCAATGGAGGAGGTGGTCTGCTCATGGCGGGGGTAGGGGAGGATCCGCTATGTAAGAAAAGCCAGGGTCACAGCTGCAAAAGTGAGCAAGTGTTCAACAAGGTCAAGGGCAAGAAAACGCCCACTGGTCAGAGAAAGGAGAATGCATAACAGCACTGAAAATAAATGATGAGCCAGGAGTCTAGAAACGGGATCAGAAATTTAAATAAAGCATTCTTCCATTTTTCCTTTACTCACTCCAAGGTAGGTGGTTGGTGGCCCTGATGTTTTGGGTTTTTTTTTTTTTTTAAAGAAGGCTAGAGACCCCCCCTCAGGTTTTTGAGTGGAAAGCTTATTAAACCTGTTTAAATGAGTCAGTGGGAAGACACACTCTCCTCGATCCAGTACAGCTATGCTTCACCTCAGATGTAAGTACACTTGGAGAACTTAACACAGAAGACACAAGCGACACAAAACATAAAGTACCAGCACCCAAGATTCTGTCATGAACATATTCATGATTCTGTTATTAAAATGCAAATATGTGATATATGCAGGGTCATATAACATAAACTGTATCAGTTCAGAGTAGGTAACTTCAGCAGGCACTGGCATCAGAATAGGATGGAAAAGAGGAGAAGGTAAAAGGGAGAATTACTTAAAGACGTAAGTACAATAATTATGGGATTAAAGGCCACCAGAGACACACTGCCTATTTCCGTTTGGTTTGGATCAGCTTTTCTCAACCAGCCCAGCTAATGCAGAAGAAAACATCATTTTCTGAGTCATTCTGGATCCATTTAATAAACTAATCTCCCAGTATATGATACCAAACTAGCACCAGTACCAGAGAATCTCCTAAAGGGATGCCACCAAATTTTAAGAAGCAAAAACCAGACAAAACAACAGAAACCTAGAAAGGCTGATGTAAAATGCTATAGGAACTATTCCAGAGTCCAGAAAAAAAAAAAAAAAAAAAACAGGAGAAACCTAAAAACATTATGAAGCAAACACAGCATTGAAATAGAACCCTGACATAGGTTACCCAAAAAGAGAAAACTTCAGACCAATCTCACCTACAAAGATTAATGCAAAAATCATAATGAAAATATCATCAAGAATCAGCAGCCCATTGAAAGAACACATGATGAAGGGGGATTTAGTAGAGAAATTCAAGAAGAGTCTAGTGTTAGTTAGAAAAATCCATTATTACATTTCATAGGTCTACAAAGAAAAACCACACAATCATCCCCATTGGCACAGAAAAAGCACTGGGGCAAAGGGATATGGAAAACAATCTGGATCAAAACATTCAATAAAACAGGAATAGATGAGTCACAGTCTGGGTCCTTTCAGCAAAGCAGAAAGCTCATCAGTTCATCAGCAAGCTCAACAGAGGGGATTGAATAAAGGGAATTGGTGAAACAGGTGTTGGAGGACTGGAAGAGCAAAAGGAGGACACTGAGCTAACCTAGTATAATAAATGCAGCTGCCATACATAAGTTAGAGGTGAGGATGGGAAAAGATTAGGTTACATGAATGTGGGAGCTCAAAGGAGAGGCTCCACAAAGCTGGAGCTCGGATGGTGAGAGGGGCACACTGCTCAGGTGCCATTAGTTCCTCAGGAGCTCAGAGGAGGAAATTGCCTCTGAGTTGGGGCTCATTCCTCTGAAGAGGGATCACTGCCTGGCTTCGGCTGTTATCTATGAGGGGAAGTAATGAAGCTGGTTCTAGAGAAAAACCTGGAGGCTGAGGTGAGCTACCTTTACTAGGGCACCTCTGACAGAAACAAGAGATAGGAAGCACTTCTCCTCTCCCTCCTACCAACTTCCAGTCTCCCTCTAGTGCCCCCTATTGACAGATCTAATAGGAAGCAGCTGTCAAAGGCATCTGGGAAATGTAGTCAACAGAGTCTTGGACCCTGACTCCAGGGACTATAGTATGTAAGGTCAAGGTGGAGCTGAAAGAAAAGAAAATAAATTACCAACACGGATGGATAGTCCTGAAACATAATAAAATGTATTTATTTCAACCCAATACCCAGCTTATGCTTACCAGGGAAATACCAAATATTGTCAGCAAAGTCAGGCACTGGAAAAGGATACCTACTGTCATTACTATTATTTAACATTTTACTGGATGTCCTAGCCAATATAAACATACGAATGAAATAAATAATAAATGCACAATAGGAAAAGAGGATGTACAATAATCTCTACTTGCAGATGATATGTTTGGGGTTTTTGTTTTGTTAAGATTTTATTTTTAGTGCTCGCTTTGGCAGCACATATACTAAAGATTTTATTTTTAAGTAATCTTTACACCCAAGGGGGCTCAAACTTACAGCTCCAAGATTAAAAGCTGCATATTCTACTGACTGAGCCAGCCAGGCACCCCCAGATGATATGTTTGTATACCTGAAAAACCCAAGAGATGCCACTGAAAAGTATTACAAACAGTAAAATAAGTAAGCAGATTATAAGGTTAAGATAATGAAACCAACAGTTTTCATATATAGAAACTACAAACCGAAGATATAATGAAAAAAGACCCACTTTTAATCACAACCAAAGAGATAAAATACTAGACACAATCTTAGCAACAAATATGGGGAAAATACATGAAACAGACTTTTCCACAAAAGAAGAGTTTAAAATAGGAAGCACAGGGGTGCCTGGCCGGTTCAGTCAGTTGAGCGTCCCACTCTTGACCTCGGCTCAGGTCATGAACTCACAGTTCATGAGTTTGACCCCTGTGTGGGCTCTGCACTGACATCATGGAACCTGCTTGGAATTCTCTCTTTCTCCCTCTCTCTCTGCCCCTTCCTCATTCATGTTCCCTCTCTCAAAATAAATAAACTAAAAAATAAAATAGAAAAGCATATCAATTATTAAATGGAAAAACTCAAAATCACAAAGACTCAGTTCTCCTTTAACAAAATTTACATTGGTCTCCTTTAACAAAATAACATGGTCTCATTAAAAATACTAACTTTTTTCTTAGAATTAGACAACCTTATTCTAATATTCTAATATAAAAGATGAGAAAATAAAAATAGCAAAGCAAGGGGTGACTGGGTGGCTCAGTAGGTTAAGTATCCAAGTCTTGAACTCCAGTCAGGTCACAATCTCATGGTTAGTGAGATCGAGCCCCACACTGCACTGACAGCACAGAGCCTGCTTGCGATTCCCTTTCCTCCCCGCCCACCTCTGCTTTTTCCCAGTTCAAGCTCTCTCTCTCTCTTTCTGTCTCTCTCTCAAAATAAATAAACTTAAAAAAAAATAGCCAAGCAAAAGAGCATCCCAGTAAGAAAGGACATATTACGAAGCCTCATTAATTAAAACAAACCATTACGGAAGGCCATATAATAATATTTATCGAAATTGAAATATATAAACCTTTGACCCCATAATTCTCCTTCTGGAGGTTCAGCTTATAAATAACATTTGCACACATATGAAATGACTACGGTTTTACATTTAAATATGGTTTGTAATAAAAGGTTAGAAAATTCCCAAATGTCATAAATAGGGGGATGGTTAACTAAATTATATTCTGTATCCAATGGGATACTATGCACCTATAAAATGAATTAGAACACTCTATAGAAAGCTCTCTAAGATACATTAAGTGGATAAAACAAGATGCACAACAGTGTATATGACACAATACTATGCATATTAAAAAATGAGAAAAACAAAATATATTTTTATTTTCTTGTAAAAAGAAAAATAATAAAGGATTCACAATAAACTAAGAACAGCAGTAATCTAGGATTTCCTTATATATGAGGAACAAGAATGGCACAAAGAGGGGTGCCTGGGTGGCTCAGTTGGTTAAGCAGCCGACTTCAGCTCAGGTCATGATCTCACGGTCTGTGAGTTCAAGCCCCACGTCGTGCTCTGTGCTGACAGCTCAGAGCCTGGAGCCTGCTTCAGATTCTGTATCTCCCTCTCTCTGTGCCCTTCCCCTGTTCATGCTCTGTCTCTCTGTCTCTCAAAAATAAATAAACGTTAAAAAAAATTAAAAAAAAAAGAATGGCACAAAGAATTCTCACTGATATATTTTTATTTTATATGTTTTAATTTTTGAATCATGTGAATGTTTTACCTATGCAAAAATAAAACAAAAATTAAAATAAATAAGCAATAACAGCAAATACTGCCTAACTAAATCTTTAAGTTCTACAGAGAAGAGATACCAGCATACAAAAGGTTTTTCCTGTTACCTTTTTCCATTCCCCCAGTCCCATTACCAAAATCCCATGTGCAGAGCCAGAAAAAAAAAAAAAACAAATAATAACAAACCCCATTTACCCTTTGATTCTATGCACAAGTATAGCAACTCTCAGGAAAATGAAGGGATGGCCAAAGAAGAGAAAAAAGAAAACATCAACACTAACTTCAATGAATGACAAATTTCTTCATGAATGATACATCACTATAAGATAAAGGAAGGAGAGGGAGTTCCACAAAGGCAAAGGTAGGTCTTACTCAACCTGATTTTATTCCACTTAAGCTTCTGACAGAAAGCCGTCTCTCAGTCAGTTGAGTTCACTCTTCTGGTAAGACCAAGCCCTTCAGAATTAATGGCCCAGAGTAAACTGCCCTCCAGGCTCTGATGGTTCCTGGCTGGATGAGGAAAACAGGGAAGGGAAGTGGTGATGGTTTCAGAACCTCTGGCCTCATCTCATAAATCTTGGTACCCAGTCCAGGAGCCTATGCCATTTCTTGCTTTTGCAGGGCTCTGATTTGGGGATCTATTAAGTAGTTGCAGCAAAGGTATTAATTAGCTAGATTTCAGCTGCTAGAAGGGTTTAAAGCAAGAGTTAACAACATTGAAGGGGTAGCTTGAAGGAAACCCAGGCACATCTTCCTTCCCTTTTACAGGTGGCCTCTCATCTGTACCGAATGGTTTTGTGAAATCACAAAAGAAATAAAATGTGCAAAGTCACATTAAGAGACTTAGGTTTCAGGCCTAGAAACCAAAATATAAGATTAAAAAATCCTTAGTTGTAGCTCCCCTTTTGTATACAATTTTAAAGGACAGAGTTCCAGAATTCCATACATTTTCCTTGCTTTTGCTTTTTTCCCACATGTAATAAAAGACTACAGATGGGCTTAAAGTTGGTGAGCATCCATTTGAGGCTAAGAATCAACTCTTGCCTCATGTGATGATGTTTTATATCTTTGCCTGAAGTTCATTAGCTGCAAAAAAAACTAATTTCCTTATCACCATCTTTAGTATTTCCAATGTTCATTCATGTATATAAAAAAAATCTAAAAAAAGCAATAAAATATCCAAATAATTGTACAAATGCTGCTGAAGAAAGACGTTAATATTGCTGACACTGGTTACAGCCAGGCCTTTCTCAAAATATTCCTTTGTCGAGATTGACTGACATAATCCGAAACCCTGGCATCAAAACCTGTTTAGCAATGGCATTAATATACTATATGAAAGGGAAGGTTATACACACAGTCAGAAATCTGAAAAGGCAAAGCAATCCCTTCTATTGTGGAATTCAAATTTCAGACACTTCCTGCTGCCTCCCTGTCAGTCTTTCATAACCTGGAATGAATTAAGATGAAGTGATTATCCTCTAATTATATCTAGCTGCATTCTTCAGTATGGAAATGACATTCTGATGGGAGGTGAGGATAGAAGTTTGGGAAAGAAAGGCAAAAGGGATTTTAGAAGCTGAGGAGAATTTAGGAGTAGGACAAGCCCCGTGAGACCCTAAAGAAGTGTTCCGAGAAGCCAAGAAACAGGCACCCAGAGGAGCAGAAGAATGAGAAAGAGGGAAGAGGGAAAGCAACAGAACCAAATTTCAACTACTCTGTGTTTTCTCAAATATGCCCTAGTGACTCCAATTAGTTTGCCCACTTAAGCCCACTCATCCATTCATCGAACATTTACCAAACATCAAATATTCAACAAAGAGTAAGTACCCATTCTGTGCCACAGGCCACACAAGGCTGTGGAGACAAGATAAAAACTACAGTTGACTCTTGAATAACATAGGTTTGAACAGCGCAGGTACACACGCAGATTTTTTTTTTTAAGTTTTTCTTTCCATTCCAGTTAGTTAATACAGTGTAACATTAGTTTCAGGTATACACAATGATTTAAACACTTCCATAGGACCCCCGGTGCTCGTCACAAGTGCACTCCTGATCCCCATTGCCTATTTCACCCATTCCCCCACCTCCCTCCCCTCTGGTAACTATCACTTTGTTCTGTATAGTTAAGAGTCTTATTTCTACTTCTTTTTTTTTTTTTTTAATGTTTATTTTTGAGAGAGACAGAGTGCAAGCAGGGGAAGAGCAGAGAGAAAGGGAGACAGAATCTGAAGCAGGATCCAGGCTCCAAGCTGTTAGCACAGAGGCCAAAGCAGGCCTTGAACTCATGAACCAGGAGATCATGACCTGAGCTTAAGTAGACACTCAACCAAACGAATCACCAGGTGCCCCAAGAGTCTGTTTCTTGGTTTGCATTTCCTCTCTCTTTTCCCCCCCTTTGTTCATTTGTTTTGTTTTTAACTCTGCTAACAGTGCAATAAAAGGTAAACTGCAAGCCAGAGCCAAGGAGACTAGATAAGACTATTTTAAGAGCCAGTTCCTACACCGTCTCTGGCTTATGAGGTTTACATTTGTCACATTGCATTTTATTTCATTCAAGGCTACTCGTCTTCTCTGTTACTGGTTTTACCAAGTGACTATACAATTTATCCTCCAAACACATACATTTTTAAGAGTGAATGGGAGCACTAATCAGGCGGGATATTAAAGCAACAGGCATAAACTCAAATTTTCCACGGCAAAGGAGGTGATAAAATCTCTCCATCACTGGGGGTTATTAGCCCAACACATATTTTGATCCTAGAAAAACGGCAACTCTTGACTTCCTGTTTACTTTTTGGGGGTTTTTAATTACTTTTTGGTATATTCTGAGTTTACAAACTCTAGCACGTTGGCTGTAAACGGTTCGTCTCAGCAGGAGGCCACGTTATGAATTTGTTGATCAACAGCCCACCAGCAGTCTCACTGGGGCACTCATATAGTCTCCGTTATCAAAATGGAAAGATCATCCTTTTTGTGACTATCTCAGACTGGTTGCCTTCTGCAAACGAGGATGCCTCCAGGCTGGCCCTTCCAAGGCCAGTTAACATGCACTCAGGAAACATAATGTGAATATTAATCTTAAAAAGCATAATTAGGAAACTATATTTTCTTACAGAAAAAAATATTATGGCATATTCCAAGGCCAAATATTGATACCCACTAAAAGACTTTGTTACCATTTCTTTTTTTTCCTACTGTTTCCTTTGAACAATATAGATAACAAAGAGTTACCAAATATATCTAAAAAGAAATTTTTTTTTTTTTTAGTTTCCTGGATTATTCCCATACACTCTCGCTATCAGTTTGGCAGTATCTCTCTGTTTTTCTAAGCTACACACACTAGTTCGGCTTTAATTAAAAGGCCCGTTGCCATAGTTTCTCAGAGAATAGCTCAAGGCATGCTTGAGTCCATTATTTTCTTGAGGTTTCTAGAGAAATTATAATGTAGCAGTAGCCAGCCAAAATTTCCTAATTTTACCTCCCACCCAGTACAGCATATGATTCAGACATATAGCTAGATATTCTAAATATTTTAAAAGAGCCTAAACAACTAGGAATGTCATTTAAAATTCAGCCATTGGTTTCTTCTGTTCTGCCACATCAGTGTTGTAACCAGCAGACTATAGTTCAGTCAAAGAGCAGACCAAGGGGGAATTCAGCCCCTCAGCCTGCATCTGACTGCATCTGTGGAAAGCACCAGCACGTTTTTCTTTCTAATAATAATGGACAAAATGCACTGTATTTACAACTTACAATAATCATATTGCTTCATATACCCTAGTAACTCAGAAATATAAATTCCAATATGCTTGAAAATGGAACTCTCAGAAAATAGACTAAATATTGGAAATTCACTTCTTTAAGAATTTCAAAAATTAAAAAGTGGAGCTCAGAGATCTATATTTCTTAAAGCTAAAACTTGATTCCATCTGAATCCCACCTTTTTTTCAGATGGCAGTTATCACTGTCTCTAAGTCCTAAAGAGCAAGCTCACTAGTTACTCTGAGCTTTCGAGGTTAAAGAATGTGATTTAACATGGACCTCTATGAATCTTAGAAAAGGCAAATGCCAGTGCAGCTTGTTCGAATTCAGCCCCACTCCTTTGCTGCTGGGTAGCTATGAGCATGGACTATGCAGGTAAAAGGACTGGGGTTGGAATTTCAACTCTGGGAACAACTTCTGTATGACCTTGGGCAAATGATGATTAAATGAGATAGGACATATGTAAAGATAGGAAAGCTCTCAGGAAATGACAGCAATTATCATTTCCCCATCTCTAACTCAGAAGTAATCTCCGGGGCAGGATGTGGGGAAGGAGGAGATCTAACTATTTCCAGAAGAGCCTAAAATCACCCTGCTCTCTTTGACTATCAATTTAAGAGCCAATATAAACTACTTGATTACTGATTTTCTTCAACTCAAATATTACATAGATCCTTTGGCTTCCTCATTCTCTATCACTAAGCTTCCTTATACAAGATGGACAGATTCTAAAAAGTATTTGAGAAATAGTAGGGCCATATTTCCAACCAGGATCATAAGAATATAAAAAATTCCCTACGCACGTTAGGTTTGTAGGTACTTGCTAATGAAAAATGCATGGTGTGAATGAATGAAGTTTCCATTCATCACAGCTATGTGTCCCTTTATGTTTCAATCAATAGGTTTATATATTTAAAAAACCACATACAGTATACTATTTTCATGGATCCTCAGAACATCCTGCAAAACGAACAGGTAGTGCTACTTCTGGGTGATCAGAAGACAAAGTAAGCTTTAGCAATATGAAGTGATTTACCCAAGAGAAGCTGAAGAACAGGACTTATCCTTGGGTCTTTTAACAACTAAATTGGGATCATTTCCACTAAACCGCTTGACTTCTCCCGCAGCCCTATCACTGCAGCATGGTAATAACAAGCTGAGACATGTCGCCCCAGGGAGTTTTTGTAGCCCCACATATTTGCTGAATATGTACGTCTTCACTGTTAAACAAACTTGGAGCACAGTAGCATCCATGCTGCAAGGAAAAGACGTGAGCTAGAATTGCCAGTTGTACACTATGAACTGGGAACAACTTTATGAATTACTATCTCTCCAGGCATTACAGGTAATATACAGGAAGTTATCTACAACATCTCACACCTGAACCATAGCGGGAATTAAAGCTCAACTCACCCTGACAAAGGTACTACCCAGGACAAATTTTCTACCTGACAAAGATTTCTGAAAATGATCCCAATCCTAACTAGACAAGGATACCTGGTCATCTTACTGCGGGACTTCTTTTTTTCCTTTTTTAATTTCTTTTATTATTATTATTATTTTATTTTAGAGAGAGAGTGCAAGCAGGGGAGAGGGGCAGAGGGAATGAGAGAAAGAATCTTAAGTGGCCCCACACTCAACGTGGAGCCCACACAGGGCTAGATCCCATGACCTTGGGATCATGACCTGAGCCAAAATCAAGAGTCAGGTGCTCAACTGATTAACCCATCCAGGCACCCCAATACAGTAGGATTTCTTAACTAGGGTCTATCTCTGTCCTAGGAATTCATACTTGAGCATTAAGAGGGCCTCCACGGTCACTTGAAAACATATGCAAATGTGTATGTCTATGTACCCCTAATATTTCTAGAAATATAGACCATAGATTTCATCAGACTCTCACAATGTCTCCCAAAAGTTGAGCTCCCACAAGGGGACTTCAGAACAGTAGAAATAGACCTCATTATAAACTATTTATTAAACTTTTAAGTTTCTTTTTGCATTGCAAATTTCTGTTATATTGCATCACTTTTAAAAAGCTAGACAGCTTTGGGGCACCTGACTGGCTTGGTTGGTTAAGCACCCAACTCTTGATTTTGACTCAGGTCACGACCTCACGGTTCATGGGATCAAGCCCCGAACTGGGCTCCGTACTGACGGTGTGAAGCCTGCTTGGGATTCTCTCTCCTGCCCCTCTCCCCATTTGTTGTCTCTCTCACAAAAAAGGAAATAAAACTTAAAAACAAAGAAAAAAGAAAAAAGCTAGATAGTTTCACCAAGTCTTCTCAAATATATTTGGGATTCTTTTGGGATGCCCTTTAGCAGCTTTTAAAACAAGAGGCAGTTAGCTCACGCTACATCAGTCTGAAATGCTTGAAAACGCCTGCCTCCTCCTCCATACAGTTCACTGCAGAACGGGTAGTGGCAGGAATTTACTTATTTGACATTTGTTAATGATCCTCTAGAGTTGGTCAGTTAGTTATTGAAAGCTTGTTAATGGTCTACTGCCTAATTCTTAATGTGAGAATTCTATTCTCTGTGTAAATAAATTCAATAACATGATAAAATATATATTGTTTTCTCCAAAATTTGCAGGTAGTTCTTTAATCTCAATCTGTTTAGTTTCCAAAAATTAGAAGGAAATCTAGAAAATACATCAATCTGGAGAATGATGAGATTGATCAGAAAAGAAACTTTTCCAAATGAAAACATATTAAGGTTAACAGATGAATTGTACAATCATTCTGTATAATGATTAAATAAATTGAATCTTCAGTGTTACATGAGTTATATGTAGCAATACATACTTCATCTTAGATGATAAAATTCTACAAGATTTTCCAAAAAGTAAATATAATAAAAAAGAGAAAAGCAACAGGCTTAAGGTGGAAAGAGGATAGACAAAATAAAAACATATCAGGGTTCTGGGTACAGTAAAGTAGAATAAGCATATGTCTCCCATTGAGTATAACTATATGACTGAACAGAATGCATGGAGCAACTAGCTAGCTATCTGTGAATTCTGAAAAGTCACTAGTAACTAGTAGCTAGTAAGGACTTGAAATAAAATGGCCAGAACTTGAAGTATCACCAAACCAATTGTGAGTTTGCCATTTTTGGTCTCCAGTACCCCCAGACTAAATCCAATGCAGACGCACAGCCTGAAACCCAGAGCTAGGTAATGAAGCTCAGACAGAAAGAACTCCAAAAGAAGACCCCTTATTCTGACTTGAAGAGTGAGAAATAAGTGCAGAAATCCCCCCATTTTTTCTCCTAAGCCCCAGCCCTCAAGCAGTCCCACTGGCAGTGACATTAGAAGTCTCAAAAGGATAGGAACCAAAACTCTTAGAAGGAAAGCCTTCCTCTCTGATCCCAAGAAAGTGGGGTCAACTCTCACCACTTTATATTCTCTCTGTCTTCCTGCCACATAGCCCAGATGCAAGCACAGTCACAGACGTGTGCAACAAAACAAGATAACGAAAGCCTCAACTTTCTGATTAGACAGAAAATAAAAGATATCTGAAAGCACTGCCAACTATACAGAAAGACAAAGGACTAAAGGGAGATACTATTAAGCCAACAAATTAGACAATTTAGATGAAATGAACAAATTCCTGGAAAGATACAAATGATCAAACTGACTCAAGAAGAAATAGAAAATTCGAATAGGCATATAAAAAGTAAAGAAATTGAATATTTAATTTTAAATTGATAACTTAAAATATTCCCACAGAGAAAACACCAGCCTCACATGGCTTCACTGATGAACTCTACTAATTTTTTAAAGAATACCAATAATTCATATAAAATAAAGAAAAACTCAAAATGGATCATAGACTACATGTAAGAATCGGAACTCTAAAATTTCCAGAAAAAAAATAGCAGAACATTCTCATGACCCTGGTGGAGGCAAAGAGTTCTTAGATATGATACCATAAGGGAAAATAATTGATAAATTAAACAATGAAAAAAGTTAAAATTTTACACTTAAAAAGACAGCACTAAGTAAATGGAAAGGCAGACTATAAGAAAACATTCACGAATTTTATGTGTTAAAGGACTTATATACAGAATATGTAAAGAACTTTTATAACAAGAAAACACAGAATCCAGCTTAAAAATGGGCACGGATCAACCCTGGTATGAGTCCACTCTGTGTAGCTATTCTCTAGAGCAGTATCCTTCATCTCCCTCCACCTTTTCTCCTACCTGTGTGTGCCACCACCCCATGAAAGGTTCAGGGGATATGGACAAAGCCCCAGAACTATCTTTTCAGGTATGAACTAAAAGCTGACAAAAATTATCACTTTAAGGTGGATAACGATGAAAATGAACACGAGTTATCTTTAAGAATGGTCAGTTTAGAGACCGGTGCAAAAGATGAATTGTACAATCATATATTTGATAAGGCATTAATATCCAAAATATATAAAGAACTCAAACAACTCAAGAGAAAGAAAACAACCCAATTAAAAAACAGGCAGATCTGAATAGAGAGTTTTCTTTTCTTGTACCTACGATCCCATTTATATTGTGGAATCTATAACAAAACAAAGCAAAAAACCAAACTCATAAATGCAGAGAACAGATTGTGGTTGCCAGAGGAGGAGAGTGGAGGATAAGCGAAATACATGAAGGAGTCAAAAGATACAAACTTACAGTTATAAAATAAATAAGCCAAGGAGAATTCATATACAACCTGGGGACTATGGTTGATAATACTGTATTGTATATTTGAAAGTCGCTCTGAGAGTGAATCTCAAAAGTTCTCATCATAAGAAAAAAACTTTGTAAATATGTGTGGTGATGGATCTTAATTGGACTTATTATGGTGATCATTTCACAATATATATAAATACTGAATCATTATGTTGTACACCTGAAACTAATATGCTGTATGTCAATTATCTCTCAATTTAAAAAAATCAAATTAAGGGGCTCCTGGGTGACTCAGATGATTAAGCATCTGACTCTTGATCTCAGCACAGGTCTTGATCTCGGGGTCATGAGTTCAAGCCCCACAATGGGCTCTGTGCTTGGCATAAAGCCTACTTAAAAATAAAAAATAAAAGGTACCCGTGTGGCTCAGTCAGTTAAGCGTCCGACTTTGGCTCAGGTAATGATCTCACAGTTTGTGGCTTCCAGCCCATGCCAGGCTCTTTGCTGACAGCTCAGAGCCTAGAGCCCACTTCGAATTCTGTGTCTCCCTCTCTCTGCCCCTCCCCCGCTCATGCTCTGTCTCTCTCTCTCAAAAAATAAATAGACATTAAATAAATAAATAATAAAATCAAGTTAGGTCATTAATCTGTTCTTCTATACAACTGATTTATTTTGAGAATGTTATATAAATGTTTGATTCTTATACGGAGGATATGAACCCACTGTTCACTATTTTTGTTAAATCCTATAGCCTTTCACCTTTTCATTGGTATGTTTCCTTCATTTATATGTATGTGATAACAAATATATCTGATCTTCAGTCTAAAAAAAAAGAGAAATTGTACAATGTTGACACAGAGACAATGAATTATGAAGGCATCCTAATTAAAGTAACACTGGCAACTTTGAAAATGTCTAGACAGTCAATGATTTCCCTCGGGGGCTTTGAAATAACACCACCTGTGGTCTTTTGGTTGAGCTGCGATTCAGGGCTGTGCATTTTTATGGATAGCACTTAGTAGTAAGGAGCAAGATGCAGAGTCAGCTGATGAAGAGGAGGATATGAAACTCCTACATATACCTGGAAAGCGATCTGCCCCTGGAAGGGGTAGTAGAGTTCCACAGAAAATAGCAAAACTTGTTGCTAATGAAGATGATGATATGGTGGGAAGGAGGAGGAGGAAGATGATGATAATGATGATGATTTTGATGAGAGAGTTAAAGGGAAAACCCCAGTAAAGAAATCTATAAAATATTCCATCCAAAAATGCACAGAAATCAAACCAAGACCATTAAAACCAAGACTCAAGACCATTAAAACCAAGATCAAAAAGTTAAGACACCTTCAAAAAAACAAGAAAAAAAAATCTTAAAACACAGAAAGGACCTAGTTCCACAGAAGACATTAAATAATGCAAAATGCAAACAAGTTCAGAAAAAGGTGGTTATCTTCCCAAAGCGGAAACCGAGGTCATCAGTTATGTGAAGAATTGCTCTGGATGACTGGCCGGCCAGGTGGCATATTCCAGATTTCTGGCAGTGGAGGAAATCTATTTTTTTTAATGTTTATTTATTTTTGAGAGATGGTGAGCACCAGTCAGGGAGGGGCTGAGAGAAGGGGTTAGAGAGGATCTGAAGCAGGCTTTGCACTGACAGCAGCCCCATGCTGGGCTTGGACTCAGGATCCGTGAGATCGTGACCTGAGCCAGTCAGCCGCTTAACTGACTGAGTCACCCAGGCCCCCCTGAGGAAGACTCTTTTTAATAAACTAAAGTTTGTTAAAATTCTCCCATCTTATTTCACTGCTGTGAAAATTTCCATCTGACTGTCCTTTTTATAATGCTTTTCCTGCTATGTCTGATAAATGTAGTCCAGTTTCCATTGTCAAGGCTGTGTTGTCTAAAATGCCTGTTTAATGTATTTCTTTTAAGTAGGCTTCACACCCAGTGCAGAGCCCAATGTGGGGCCTGAACCTAAAACCCTGAGATCAAGACCAAGCCAAGATCAAGAGTTGGATGCCTAACCGACTGAGCTACTCAGACGCCCCCAAAATGCCTGTTTAATTTTTAAAGGTGGAACTCCAGCTTTGGTTGGTCTTAAGTATGTATGCAATGTTACAACAAGACATTGTAGTAATGGTGGTCAGACAAATGGAAATGGTGGGAAACAAAAATACACATGTGAAATAAACTCAATATTTTAATAAAATAATAAAAATAAAAAAGGCCGGGGCGCCTGGGTGGCTCAGACAGTTGAGCGTCCAACTCTTGATTTTGGTTCAGGTCATGATCCCACTACATGGGCCTTTGTGCTGACAGCACAGAGACTCCTTGGGATTCTCTCTCCCTCTCTCTACCCCTCCTCTGCTCTCACTCTCTCTCTCTCAAAACAAATAAATACACTTTAAAAAATAATACAAAATAAAATAAAAATGGCCAAAGATTTGAACCATATGAACATGAAAAGATGCTCTAAATCATTAGTCATCAGAGAAATGCAAACTAAATTTACAGAATACCCACTAGAATGGCTATAATTAAAAAGACAGACAATAATAAGTACTGCCAAGGATGTGAAAAAACTAGAACACTCATACATTGCTAGTGAGAATATCAAATTGTACAGCCACTTTGGAAAACAGTTTGACAATTTCTTTTAAAAACGCAACATAAATTTATCATATAAATAAGCTATTCTACTCCTAGGTATCTACCTAAGATAAATGAAAACATATGTCTACACAAAGATTTTAAGCAAATATTCATAGCAGCATTATTTATAAACAGCTAAAAACTGGGGGGAAATCCAATGTCCATTAACCAGTGAATGGATAAACAAAGTGCAGTATATTCATAGAATAGAATGCTAATCAGCAACAAAAATGAACAACGAAGTACTGATATATGCTATAACATGGATGAACCTAAAAAAGATTAAGCTACATGAAAGAAGCCAGATGCAAAAAGACTATATATTATATGATTCTACTTATATTCAATGTCCAGAAAAGGCAAATCTATAGATACTGAGAGTATATCAGAGGTTTTATGGGGTGAGGGGTGGGTTGGGGCGCCTAGGTTGGTTGAGTGTCCAACTTCGGCTCAGGTAGTGATCTCGTGGTTCATGAGTCCCACGTCAGGCTCGATGCTGTCAGTGCAGAGTCTGCTTCAGATCCCCTGTCCTCTTCTCTCTCTGCACCTCCTCTGTGCGCGCGCACTCTCTCTCTCAAAAATAAACATTAAAAAAAAAAAAAAGAACCACTATAGAGTGAGGGTGAGAACAGGAATTAAATGCAAACAGGTATGAGAAATCTTTCTCAGGTGATGGAAAATATTCTAAAACTGGAAATTGTATGTCAAAAACTGTTGAAAAATTAATCCAGGGCTAGAAATTTCAGGTGGAAGTGATTTACATGTATATGAAATCTGAGATATTGGAATAGACTATCCAGGGAAAACAACAGAAAAAGCTTAAAATGATTGCTTTGAGGAAGGTAGTAAATAAGCAAACCAGAGAGAAATCAAGATTACCTATGGTAGACTGCAAATGTGGCCACGTTACTTTCAATTCTCTGCATCAGGATTCTATTTCCCCTATCCTTGTGACCTGCCATGGCCAAAACAATGTGTGAACAGAGGCACTACAAAGTTTAGAGCCTTGACTTCAAGAGGCCTCACTTATTCCACATCTTGAACCCAAATCTAGCCACAAGTGAACCAACTTGGGTTGCCTTGCTGGAAAAGGAGAGACCTGTTGAGGAAAACTGAATTCGCCTGAGGCTGACAAAAGACACAGGATTTCCAGCTGCAATGAGCCAAGCCTAAGTCAGACCAGAACAACTGCCCAGCCAGGCACAGCCCAAACTGTCAATCTCTGTTTCCTAGGCATAGAAAGAGAAAAGGAGTCGATGAGATTGACTCAGGTCTGGGAATTGTCAAAGTCGCTGGTGGCAGAGCAAGTCATTGCAAGAGCAAAGTGAGAGTAACAGTGAAAACTTCTTTATACAGTTGATTAAGGGTCTATAGTGAGCAGAAAGGCAAGTGAAGTTAACTCAGATAGGCTGAAAGCTAAGAGAGATTTAGACTAGAGGTCCTGATGAAAGTAAGGCAGAAACTCAGTAGGAGTGCGTGATGAGGTGCAGAGAAAGGAGTTGTGTAGCCAGAGATATTTCAGAATTCAGGATCTGGGAGTTACAGCAGTACTAAGACATGATGAAATATGCTCAGGATGGAAAAACTGAAGGCTATCAATAGATATTTGTCTATTTCATCTTGGTTGTCAAGTCGTATAGAATAAAATTGTATAGAATATTCTCTGTCTTTTAATGTCAGTGGGTTCTACAGTTACAAACTCTCTTCCATATATCATATCAGTGATTTTTGTTTTTCTCTTGATTAGTCTAGCTAGACATTTAAACACTTTGTTGATATCTTCAAAGAACCAACTTTAACTTTATTTTCTTTGTTGAATGTTTTTCTCTATTTCTTCAATGTCTGATCTTTATTGTTTCCTTCCTTCAACTTTGTGTTTACTTTGCCCTTTTTATCTCCTAGCTTCTTAAAGTTGAAAATTTGTTAAATTTATATCTTTCTTCTTTTTTAATATAAGCAGTTAAAGCTATATGTTTTCCTCTACCCACTGCTTTGGTTGCATCCCACTATTTTGAGATGTTGTGTTTTCATTATCATTTAGTTTCAAATATTTTATGGCCCAGAACATAGTCTGTCTTTATGAATGATTCATGTGAGTATGATGTTCTACAAGTATCAGTTAGGTGATGATAGTTGATGGAGTTAGTAAGATCACCTATATCTTTATTGATTTACTATATGGATAATCCATCAACTGCTGAAAAAAGAATGTTAAAATCATCAAGTACAATTACAAAATTGTCTTTTTCTCCCTCTATTTTTTTTTAAGATTTTTTTTTTAAATAATCTCTACACCCACTGTGGGACTTGAACTTACAACTCCGAGATCAAGAGTCACATGCTCTACTGACTGAGCCACCCAGGTGACCCTATTTCTCACTCTAAATTTGGTAATTATTATTCCATGCATTTTTGAGGCTCTGTCATTAGATACATATATATTTATGATTATGTCTCATAGAACTTTTATCTGTTTTATCATTATGGAATATCCCTCTTTATCTATCTCTATTTGCCTTACTACTTAGTTCATCTGATATTAATATGGCCACTTTGACCTTCTTTTGATTATCATATGCATCATTTATTTTTTCCATCCATTCACTCTCAGTCTAGTTGGGTCTTTAAGTACATCTCTTATAAACAGCATATAGTCAGGTCTTACTATGTATCCATTCAGATAATCTGTCTCTTAACTGGAGTGTTTAGCCTATTAGTATTTAAGGCAACTATTAATATGGATTTAGGTCTACTATTGTATATTTTATTTTCAGCCTTTCACCCCTCTGTGTTTTTGTTCCTTCGTTCCTTCATTCCTTCCTTCTTTGGATCATTTGGATATCTTTTAGAATTCAATGTGGGTTTATCTATTGGATTTGCTTAATTTTTTTTGGTCGCTCTGTGAATTATAATGTGCATCCTTAACTTTTCATTCTACTTAGAGTTAATATCCCACTTAATATAAAATGTAGAAATGTTACAATCATATAGGGAGGCCATTTACTCCCCTGCACTGGTCTACACCTTACTGTCAAATCTCTGCATATACATCATACATCCCACAAGACAATGTTACAATTTGTGCTCTAAACAATTATATGTATTTCAAAGAAATTAAAAGGAATGAAATAGTATTATACATTTACCTTGATATTTGGTAGTTCTGATCTGATGCTCTTTATTCAAATTTACCAACACATTTCTCAAAATTAGTTGAACAGAGACTACCAAACCACAACATTTGGCCCTCATCTGGCATGAATGCATAAATTACACATTAAAACTGCCCTAATCTTTTCTCTTAAGATCATGACGGTTAAAACAATACCACTTGGTACCAATGTGATTACAAACAAAACATAAAATTCAGGCACTGGAACTGAGTGACAATACTAGTGATAAGGTATATTGATTACAAGACAATGCAGAATATACTTACATTGACTTTTCATACTATCAACTGGAGTAAAAACATTAAATATTAAAATCTTTGTTCAAAACTTCCACATCAAAGTATGCAAATTCCTTCAATAACAAATAAAAATGTCTGGGAATATTTTCAATCCATTTTTAAAAGTGCCTGAATCTGTATTTTCAAAGTAAACACATGATGTTAACTAAGGCATAACTGTGAATATATCTGAAATAAAAAATGAAAATCATTTAAAAAAATGAAACCCATCTATTGCTCTTTAAGTAAAAGGAATATTTGGAAATACAGGAATATTTGGAAAGTTACAGAATCCATAAAATTGAGAGTTAAACTGACTTTAGAAAACATCAAATATTTAATCATTTAGCAAATATTTACTGAGCTTTATTCTTTTTTTTAATGTTTTTTAACATTTATTTATTTTTGAGAGATAGAGACAGAGCATGAGCAGGGGAAGGGCAGAGAGAGAGGGAGACACAGAATCAGAAGAAGGCTCCAGGCTCTGAGCCATCAGCACAGAGCCCGACGCGGGGCTTGAACTCACAGACCGTGAGATGAGCCTGATGCGGGGCTCAAACTCACAGACCATGAGATCATGACCTGAGCTGAAGTCAGCCACTTAACCGACTGAGCCACCCAGGCGCCCCAACTGATTATTCTGTGCCAGGCACTGAGCTAAGAACTAGGGACTTAGACTACCCTCAAGATATTCAAAATCTTGCTGAAGAGACAAACAAAAAACTCAATTACTATTACAAAGAGGGAGCTAGGAAAGTTTCTCTAAGTAATGACTTGTGAACTAGGTTTCGAAGTAAAGTCAGGAGTTAGCCTTTTGTGCCTGAGTATTTTTGTTTTTGTTGGCAATGAGAGGAATAGAAGAGAAAGAGAGGCTTTCTCAGTTGGAAATAACATGGACAAAAACAATAATCCTAAAAGGTCATGGTCTGTTTCAAGAATTTACAAATAGTTAGAATAGAACCATCACAAGGACATCAGGATAGGGATCATTTTGATGTTATATTATGAAAGCTCAATTTGGGACGCACCTGGGTGGCTCAGTCGGTTAACCATCTGATTTCACTTCCGGTCCTGATCTCACAGTTCGTGAGTTTGAGCTCCTCATCGGGCTCTGTGCTGACAGTGCGGAGCCTGGAGACTGCTTTAGATTCTGCGTCTCCCTCTCTCTCTGCTTTTCTCTCCCTCTCTCTCAAAAATAAATAAACATGAAGGAAGGAAGGAAGGAAGGGAGGAAGGGATGGAGGGAGGGAGGGAGAGAGAAAGAAAGAAAGCTGAACTTGGGGCTCCTAACTGGCTCAGTCCGTGGAGCATCCAACTCTTGGTCTCAGGGTTGTAAGTTTGAGAGACACGTTGGGTGCATAAATTACTTAAAAATAAAAAATAAATCTAAAAAAAAAAATGTTGAACTTAATTACCTTGTAGGAAGTGAGAAGCCACTGAAAGATTTTAAACAGAGGAGGAATAATGCTTACCCAACCTTTCTCCCTTGACTACCTCTACTACAGAAGCTAGGAAAAATAAAAGCTCATATCCCAAGCTTCCCTTTCAGATGCACTATGACACAGTTCTGACCAGTGAAGTGCAAGAAAAAAATTAAGGGTTCTGGCAAAAATTTTGATCCTGATGAACATCCTTCCTGCACCTTCCTCTCCCTTCCTTGAATTTGGGCATGATGTCTGGAGCCGTGCCAGCCATCCTGCAACCATGAGCCTCAAGCAAAGGCTGCAGCATCTCCAGACTTAGTGCTCTGAGAGAATACAAATATCTGTTTACTAATAATCCATTTTTATGTTGGGATTACTTGAATATGAATGTCTCCCTGACTGAAAAAATAATTTAAGAATTTCTATTTGAGAACGATTCTTATTAAATATAGTGTGCATGGACTGGGGATGAGGAGGCAGGGAGGCTGGTCTGGAGGCTTATTCTAGGGCCTGAACTAAGGTAACCATAGTGTATATAGTAAGGGAGGCAGACTCCACAGATATTTAAAAGAGAACAGGATAGACAGGAATGGGTCTGTCATATCTTCCAGATTTAGGTTAAAGCAGCTGTAGAGGGTAGGGGTGAGGGTATTGCCACTCTCCAAAACAGTGGCAGTTAGGGTTTGAGACTGATGAGTTCACCGTTCAGTTTGAGATACCTATGGTACTTCCACGTGAAAATGAGGGAAACGCCATTGACTGTGTGTATCTGGAGGTCAGGATTGAAGTCTGAATTTGAGATATAGATTTCAGAGTAACCATTATATGTGGGTAAACTAAAACAGTAAGTATAGTTAGATCCTGCAAGGAGAGTTTGAATAGGGTGGGCAAAACTGAGGCCCCACACATCTGTGAAGATAAAAAAGTAGGTTAGTGGTGGCTTAGGGTTGGGGATGGAGGATGGAAGTAGGAAGGGGGAGTGGGGAGTGACTGCTTACAGGTATGGAGTTTCTTCCAAGGATAAGAAAAGTGTTCTAAAATTAAACCGTGTGATTGTTGCACAGCCTTGCAGATATACAAAAATCCAATGGCTGAAATATTTGATTTAACAATTTGGAAATCATTGATGAGCTAGCAATGAGTGATTTTTTTTTATTTATTTATTTTAAGAGAGAATGAGAGCATGAGCAGGAGAGGGGCAGAGAGAGCAATAGAGAGAGAATCCCAAGCAGGCTCCATTCTCAGCACGCAGAGCCCATTGCAGGGGCTCCGTCTCACGACCATGATATCATGACCATGAGATTATGACCTGAGCTGAAATCAAGAGTCAGGTGCTTGACCATCTGAACCACCCAGGTGCCGCAAGAGTGAGTGATTTTTAGTAGCACTGGCAGAAGCCAGATTACACAAATTTGAGGTATAAATGAGAGGTGAGGAACAGAAGGTGACAAAGAATCTTTTTCAGGAAACTTTTCTTGCCAGGAGAAGAGCTGGTGGTATAGGGAGGTTTGTACTGTTTTCAAAAGGCAGCACAGGGGCTACTGGGTCACAGTTAAGTGATCGATTTCAGTTCAGGTCATGATCTCATGGTTGGAGAGATCGAACCCAGTGCTGGGCTCCCTTGTGCTGAGCATGAAGTCTGCTTGGGATTCTCTCTCTCCCTCTCTCTCTCTCTGTTCCCCCCTCGCTCATATTCTCTCTCTCCCTCAAAATAAATAAATAAACTTTTTTTAAAAAGGCAGTACAAATGATGCTTATGTGTTAAGGAAAGGAGCAAAAGATGGTAACAGATGATTCATGGACCAGCATCCCCCAAGAGCTAGGAAGAAAGGGAACTCACAACATAAGCATGAAACGCTAGAAAGGAGGACAGATGGGCTTTCTATTGGACTAGGAGGAAAGTTTAAGACACACTTAGTTTGTAGGGGCCAAAAAGTTTATTGCTTGATGGCACTGATGTTCTCTGTGAGTTAGGAGGAGACAAAAGTCACAGGCCATGGGTGAAGGAGTAGGCTTGAGGATTTGAGGACATAAACACTTAAAATAATTGCTATGGGAGACATATTTGCAAGGAAGAAGTTGAAAAGCAGAACACATTTTGAATACTTTGAAAAACGGTAATATATTTCAAAACCTGGTCAAAATGGGCTTGTACATTACAAATTACCTGCAAATTTATTACTTTGCATTAGGATTTGTAATGACCACACTGAACACATGAGCGGGATGGCACAAACCCCCGGACATATGGTATCTGCAGCCAAAATACAACCCAGTGATACTTGAGCACTGGACCTGAAAAACGTGTTATCCTGCAAAAGCACAGCTTCTGGGTGACCAGAAAAGCCCATACCCACTCATTTTCACAGGTCTTCTGCACAGTGGACATAACTCTCCATTCTCCCTGAGAGTGCCAAAAAAAAAAGAGTAATAGGGCTATTTTGCTATAGTTGCTGGGAAAGAAATCAAAAAGTGATGTTTTTGCTTCTCTAGAGAGGGCTCATAGCGGGTGCCTGCCTAAAGCGTTCATATAAAATAATTTTATGTCAAAGGCCTTTGCCAACTGTCAACTAGTACGCAAAAAATATTTTTATTGTAGCTGGCACCCACTTATATTTCTACCTCTATATTTCTTTTTGCAATCTCAGGAACCCTTTTTTCTAATCATATTAGCATATCCCATGCTCTGAAAAGAGGCGCATGCCTTCCTCAATCTTTGCCTATCCTCATGTGTTCTGCCGGGGGATTGCTCTCATTTCCTCTCCGTCTGGCCAGATACTACCCGATCTGCACGCTTCCGCAGAAATATCACCGCCTCCTGGAAGGCCTTTCTGATCACCTTAGCTAGAAGCAGTCATTTCACCACAACAATTCCAACCATTCCTTTTCTATACATAATTTGTTACTTGTTGTTTTTGTTAATTATCTTCGCCTGCCTAAATCTCCTTGAAGGTAGGAGTCATGTTTTACACGATGCCTAGTAGCATGATGCTTTCCACATGGCAGAAACACGGTCTGTTACTTCCAGAAGGGGCTTTGGAGATCATCTTCATGTTACCAGCAAACGCCAAGTCTAAGTCTCAGAGATACTAAGACACTTGACCAAGATCACCCACTTAGTAGCACAGCTGGAACCCCCAATCAGGATTTTGAACTCTATGCCTATATTCCTTTCTTTAAACTAATACTTGTTAGCCTGGTTCTATTTTATAATCCAAATCTCAAAAAGGAGTCATTCTTGAGCCTGAAGATTAGACAAAGATTCAAACTTTCTCTGGAAAAGCTTTTGTTTCAACTTTCATCTAGACTGCATTTAATTGGCTTGGATTGCACACACACACAAAAGTGGGTTTCTATTTTTTCTCCTTTTTTCTTTTAGCATTCTGTTTGGTTGCCATGTAGCTAATATAAGGAAAAATTATATGGTAGTGGTGACTCTGGCATAATAAAGCTCTGTGAACAGGGTGAATTTGTCTTTTTTACAAATGTAATGGCTGTGCTTGTACACCCTGGCCTTTGATGCTCTTGCCACATTCGTGATTCATAGTTGGAAACAGCACAGCAGTTCAGTTACCGTAACAGAAGAAACCAGCAACTATAAAATTTCAGCACTGATATTGGAAATGACCTAGAAGTAATGGTCAAGGGCAGGGCTATACCTCAGACCTTTTGTTAACCCTGCTATCTAACATCACACTTTGTACAGAACAAAAAAGTAAATGTATTTATTTTGAAAATAATTGACTGAAGCTAGATTAATACTATATTATGTGTAGACTTCAATTTATGACTCATTTAATTAGTATAAATTAATTTAGACCTAGAATTTAATTCCAGGCAAAGAATTTATTTATAAAGATAATCCAATTTAAAAGAGAGCTAAATAATAAACTATCATTTTCTCTAATTCACTAAATTGGATAATTCTCAATGAAATATGCAAATTTAACAAGAAGATGAAATATAGTTATTTTGCTGACTATTCTTGCACGGTTTGGTAAAGGGATGCTCTGAGAACATAATGAGGCCAAGAGAGTTTCTGTGGACTATCTTTTCATCTACAATAACTTGGATAACCATTGGAAGAGCCTAAAGGATTTACCTAGTTCAATTTTGTAAGAAATGTCCAGTAAAAATTCACTCAACTTAGCTTGTCTCTTTCATTGAGTGTTGGGCATATTATTCTCTGAGCTATGAGTGACACAGTTAAACACCATAGGGCAGACAAAATCTAGCCAGGGAGTTCTTGTCTTACTCAGTCCTTATCTTGCTATGTGACTCTTTGAGAACTGCTTAACTTGAGTTAACTCTTTTGGTTCCTTTACCTGAAATGGGAAGTGAAGATATTTATTCAAAGCCTGATAGACACACAACACACTCTTCCCCTTCCTTATATGAAACAAAGCTTCCCTTATTCCACTGAGCTGATGAATAGGGATCATTTACCACTGTTCACTCTGGGTATTCTCAAAGGGCATTATAATTGTCTTCATCCTACTGCAGTACTCCCAAGGCTCTTTGTTGAAATCTCATGGTACCTCAATTACCCATATCACTTTCTGAAATTTCCTTAAAATCAGAATTGTCACTGCCTGATTTTTACCACAGGAATCCAGTGTAACAGTTAACCATTGTGTAAAGTCACAGCATAAAACATTATAAATCCTCAGAAAAAGTACACTTCTTAGATGCCCAGATTGAACACTTGGTTTCTAAACTGTGTCCCAATTCAGTGTGAAATCGCTTCTCTTCATTAGCTATGAAAACAAAAAACTATACAAGTCCTTTATATTCAGACATAAAACACACATTTCTATCTATTTAATTGAGTCTTTATATGTCAGTAAGTTGGAGTTACAGTGTTCAGCCCTTGCTGGTTGGGTTAAGTTTACATTTTCATACTGTTGTTAAAATTTAGAGGACTATTGGGGCACCTGGGTGGCTCAGTCTGTTGAGCGTCTGACTTCAGCTGAGGTCATGACTTCTGGTTCATGAGTTCGAGCCCCACATCAGGCTCACTGCTGTCAGTGCAGAGCCTGCTTCAGATTCCTCTGTCCCCCTCTCTCAGCCCCTCCCCATCTTGCGTGTGCACGCCCACTCGCTCTCTCTCTCTCAAAAATAAATAAACATTTAAAAAATTTTTAGAGGACTATTAAGCCAATAAAGATGAATTTGCAAGGGTTTGTAGATGGCTACACTTCCAAAACATCTTATAAACATCTATATTATTTAGTTGTAGCTTCATGAGGAAGAAATTAGCTTCACATTGAATAAATGCATTTATTATGTACTTTGTGAGAAAAACAAAGCTGGAGCTCCTCGGATGAGGGATGTGACTTTCTTTACAAAGCAAAATGGGTCTTGATGTCATGGTTTTCCCCCCTGGACAAGTATGACTACCTGAGAAGGAACACCCTGAAATTTCCTGTCCAGTTGGACTCCTTCCTGGGCATATAGGTAGCAGAAGCAATATCCTCTGCCAAGTAAAAGAGCACAGGACTAACAAACTTCTTCACAAGTTCAAGGGCTTTCCCAAAGCTCTTTCACCTTTCAAAATGAGTCAGCATATCCTAAACTCATTTTCCTCATTTGACCACTATGGAAAAGCTGAAAGTGAGTTATCTACTTACAGAGATTGGAATGAGGAAGCCACTAACTTCTTAGCTCCATATGATTCTGACTGGTCAAAATTCATAACATTTTCTTAGAGAAATATTTTGCAGCAGCTACTGCTAAAAGGCAACAAGAATATCCATTATGCTACTCAAATTCTAATTTTTCGAAATGCTAAAATTCAAGAAATTCAAAGGCATTTCTCAAGGAGAAAATCCTACAAGAAATGGCATTTTGACAAAAAGGGAGGAAAAAAAATAATAATTCCCAATGTTCTCCTTAAGGGAAAATGTTTTATTTGTGGTAAGCATCAAACAGTGATGAAATGTGACACTCTTATGCACTTGGGATTATCACATAAAATAACATTCTTGGAGTAGTTTATCACAGAAACTTGGTACTGAAAGGCACACGGGTAGCCCATCGACAATTAAGTTAATATTGTATTTAATATCCTGAGAAAAAAAAAACATTCCAACCAAATCCATTTTGTTATAGTTCATGATTTACATTTTTCATACAAACCCCAGGACAATTTTTAAAAACTGGAAAGAGATTCGGCAAATGTTGAATTCCAAGCAACGTCCTGAGAATGTGCATTTTTTTTCTGCCCAACTCTGAGTTCTCTTTGCCACTTTATGAGAACCGGCACACACTGAGAAATTTTTTATTCATTCATAAATATTTATTAAGACCCACTATATACCAGGCAGTAGGGACACAGCGCTAAACAGGAGAGACATGGTTCATGTCCTCAAAGAATTCACAGGCTAGCAGATCAGGCAAATGTGAAGTATAGACAAGATGTCAGACTGCACTAGGAATCTTGTGAAAAGAGTTAAAGCATTAAACAACTACTCCCAGCTTTCCTCACCAAATGCAAGCACAGGACAGACGCTTAACTGAGAGATAATTAAATAAGACATAGTCCTATCGCATTTTTTTTCATTTGTGTTTTAGCTAAAATGCCTAATGGCAAATAAAATAATTCATAACAGGATTATTTTGTTTCTATCACTTATGTATATGGAGCTGGTAATCTCTTCTTAAAATCAAAATCCTAAATTTTGATGTTTGCACCCTGACCATTATTTATTTTTTGTCACATCTAAATGAGTGATTCTATTTAATGAATCAGATATTCAAAAATGTTACTTTATAATAGAGTTTGTTGTTTCCCTTAAGTTTGAATTAATTAGTTTAATTAAGACTTCATTTAAATTGTGCAAAGATTTTTATTTTTACACACTTTAATTCAATTTTATAAGATGAAATGGTAGCTACCCATGACTGAATATTTACTATGAACTAAGTGGGTTATGTTTTGTTTTGTTTTGTTTTTTTACATAATTACTTGTAAATTTCCCCTCCCACTGTAACCCTGCAAGGTACTATTTTACAGATGGGGAAAACCGAGATGCTGAGAAGTTAAGAGAGTTTTCCAGAACCACACAGCTAGTTAGTGTAAAGACAGGAATGGAACCTTTCGATTACCTGACCGGTTAATTTATTCTCTTAAGTATCCTAAATTCCTAAGTTCTCGCCCACCCTCCAGGGCTACCTGCAGTGGAATTACTCGCTGTGCAACATAATATGATGTTATAATAATTCAGTTAAAGCTCTCAAGCAACCAGAGTCCAAGAAAACACCTACGGTGCAATAAAACATCTGATTAACCAGTGAAACGAAATGTGAAATAACTTCTCAGGTAAATAGCAAGTAAATGGAGGGCATCTAACTATGAAGTCTTTGCTGAAATGAGTAAACCACAGCAAGCATTGTTACGGGTAACCTCCAAGCCTGGCTGTGTGAAGCTCTCCTTTAAAAAGAGGGGAAATTAGTCTCATATTAAGTGGGGGTTTTGGCTTGGAAATTCATAAAGGAATGCTCGTCCTGGGAGAGCTTGTGCTTTTGGTTTTGTCCTACCTGCAGTGGGGCTGGTCCGCATTCGGAGAGCAAAGACCAGCGCGCACACGATAAGATAAAGTCGGATCACTACCACCATCACTTTGCAAAAGGCATCAGATGGCCCCAATAAGACACGGGCAGCTTTATGAGTGAAAAAGAACGTACACTGGAAAGCCTAAAATGAAATGCATATGGATCAAATCGCTCTGCACTAACTTCCTAAGAGCTCTCCTCTGTCGTTGGCTCTCCAAGGGAACCACCACAGCCAGCTCACAGCTTCCACCGGCAAATTACAGATCGTAAACGAACTGCGATCCACCCCGTGGCCAAGTTCCCTAAGGTCTGTAGCGCTTTTAGGGGCCGTCTTTCCCCCTCTGGTACAGTGGCTCCACCACACAAGAAATCTGCTAACACCGTCGGTTCGGCGGGCACCGACGGTGGGGAATCGCTTAAAAAGAAACGTCACTTTAGGCTTGGGGGCAGCATGCTCGCCACTCAATGCCCTGCTGGTTTCTTAACACGCGTAAGATTAATATTGGTACTCAGGAAAGAGAACTTCTTCTGACCTTGAGCGTGCGCGCTAAATAAATTACCTCAGAACGAAAGTGGTGGGATCTCATAACAGCATCTGGGGAGAAAAGAGAAAAACGAGATTTCATTTAGCTCCTTGTTCTTCACCTGCCCAGTTACTAAGGACTTACCTGGGGGACAAGGGTCGGGAAGGCACATTCCTGACGCCTTAAATTCAGTGGGGACATACTATAGGGCGGGGAGGTTACTAGGCCATCGGTCTCTAGGTGAGTCCTCCGCGAGAAGTTTCAGGGAAAGTTCTGGGAGAGTTGGGGAGCCCCGAACTCTCCGTGCCTTACTTTCTTAGCCCCAGGCTACAGCGATGGATGCGTGAAGGGAGGCTGCCGCAGCCCCTGATTCCGCTCCGATTAGCCTCAGGGCTCTAGCAAACTGACACTAAGAGCTGGCGTCCGTGCCTCCTCCCCTCCCAGCTCTGGGCATCACCGTGGGTATCCCAACAGCGAAGACCGGAGGAAGGCGGTGAGGGCAAAAAGAGCAAGCAAGGCACGTTAAATACATAAAGGTACTCAGCTTGCGGAGTGGGCAGCGATGGGGGTAGGGACCGCAGCGCGGAAGGGAGCGACCCCGCTTCACTCTCCAAATCCGCTTACACGTTCCTCCTAGCCCGAAGAAAGCCGTCGCGGCGTGTCTTACCTCGGCTCCTGGAACGACCCGAAAAGACCGATTTCATCGGATGCCTCCCTTTCTGGAGCCTGCGGTGCCAGCAGCAAAAGAAGACGATGGTGGCGATGGTGCCCAGCAGAAGCAACAAGAGGAAGAGGGCACACTGGATGCTGTAGGGTCTCAGCAAGACGAGGAAAGCCGCGGCGATCATGGTGCGGGCGAGGCGGGGGCGGCTCGGCGGCGGGGCTGGAGGGCGGCGGCACAGACACCCGCGCCGGGCGCACCACGGAGCGGCGGGCACGGGCGAGCGCGGCTCAGCGCGTCATGCCCGGCGCTCGCGGCCCCGCGTCCAGCCCAATGGCTGCGCACCCCGCGCCAGCCGCGCTATGCGAGTGATCCAGGGCTGCGGGGAGCGCTTGCCATGACTCAGCAGACGGCGACGAGGCAGGCACTTGGCGGCGGGGAGCCTCCCCCCTCTCTCCCCAGGCGCCCCCGCCCGCGGCCGTGCGCAGCCCCCGGGCGCAGCCCCGCCAGGGACGCGGCGGGCTGGGAGGAGCAGCACTGCCGCCGCGGCCACCCGGGTTCCGCGCATCGTCTTGCGGCCGCCGCCGGCCTCGGCATCCCACAAGCGGGGCGCACGTGGGTCGGGGCGGGGACGCGGCGCCCGGGCTGCGGCGGCGGCGGCGGCGGCGGCGGCCCGCGGGGGGCGGGAATGGGGCGCCGCGGCGGGGGCTCGCCTGATGACATCACGGCCGGGCTGCGGCAACGCGGGCGCGCGGACATGGCTGCGGCGGCTTCGGCGGCGGCCGCGGGCTGCGCCCGGGCCTGAGCGCCCTGCGCCCTCCCGCTGGGCCGCCCGCCAGTCCGCGCGGTCCGCGGGTGCACAGATCGCGCCTCTCCGCTTCCCGACACCTGGGGCTTCCACCTATCCAGCCTCCCTGGGCCGAACTGCTGGGGAGCCCGGCGACAGGGGGCGCCAAGGAGCCAGGGGGAAAACCGCGAGGCGCTGGCGGGAGCCTGCAGGCGGTGCTACCCCCACCTCCCACCTCCCCGCGCCCCGCCCCGAGGTTGGGGCTTTGGAGGATGCAGCCGGGTGAGCTATTGCTTGCGGGGGGGTTCCTCGCACGCTGAAGCGTGAACACCGGGAAGGGCCTTCCCTGGGAATTGGGGTTTTCCAGGAAGGGGAGGACCACCCTCTCCAAGCCCCTCTAAAGTGGGAGCGCTCCCCAGTAGAACGCTCCCGTCTGCAGACGTGAACTGTGACACCCCCAAACTAGGTGCTATTTCGCTGCCGAGAAATGGGCACTTCCATGCGGTTACCGTCAAACCCTGACTCATTTAGTGCGTTTGGAGAGAGATTTAGGGATCTGGCAGATAAAGGAAGTTGGAGACTGGCTTGTAAATATTTTGAGGAGAAATATTTCAGGGAGTGTGAGGAAATAATGATCTTGTCACACTCAAAATGCACACATTCCCTCCGGCCCCCTCCCCTTTCTTGTAACCAGCAAAAAGTATATTGTTGATGCCGGGAGATTTTACAGTGGTCGCTGGTGCAATGCCAACGCAGAAGGTGTGGCGGGAGCGCTGCAGTGTGCCCTTCTGCGGACAGCCACTGCCACCTGGCCCGGACGCCGCTGCCGCAGCAGTCTGCGGCATCGTTCGGCCTTGGCCTGCCGGGCACTGTACCGCCTTAAGCTGCTCCCTAGGCAATGCAGGCATTTCCTGAGGGGGGGGTGGAGGACTGTTTTTAACTTGTTTTGTTTTATTTATCCGCATAAGACAACTGCAATTATAGTGACATGAAGTAACCTATTACTGCATTTGTGGAGTTTCTAATAACTACAAAGGTGGACTCTTACTTTGGAATATTTAAGACACTGAAGAAATTGTCATAAAAAAAGTAATTTGTAAAATTCTGAAAAGGATTTAAAAAATAGATGACAGTACTTAAGTTGTATTTGTGTGTAGGATCTCAAAATCAGTATTGTTTTCTAACTATACAAAATCAACAGTGCAACTCTGCATAAAAGCTTAACCATTGATGTTCTTAAAGCCTAGAACATGTTGCCATGTATAAGCATTAAAGGAAATCCCCAAAGGCATTGGCTAATGCATTTCCTAAATGCCAGATTCATAAACATGAGAAACCATGGGTTAAATGTTCTTATGTACAAGTTATTTCCTAAAACAAAATAAACAGTCAAGTTGCTGACATGTTGTATCACGTTCAGTCGTTTGGGTTGGAAGATGCAAGGACCTGGCTCGCAGACGCTGTATAAGGTGGGAATGTTGAATGTCACAGAAGAGGCTATGCTACAAGTCAGGATAGGCTTTAGAGGCCCTTGGCACTCGGGGTCTGACAGGTAGCACGGCCTCATGTTCACATGGCTCAGAGGGCTCCTGATACCGCAGCCCACTGCAGTGAGAGATTGTATTCCTGTCCGTCGTGCAGGAGTACTGAAGAGGATCCTGAGAGTCCACACTGTGTGGCACATCAGGAAAGGAAGAATTCTGTACTGCCTTGACTCCCAGTGGCCTGGTACAGTAATTTAAAACAACAACAAAACTGAACTAACTTTCTGCAAATACTGGAAGAAATGACTAATAGAATTTAGAAAGGTCAGTTTTACTTTATTTTTCTAAGTGACTAAAATTTGTGAGTGAGCTAAAATGGTCTATCCTTGAAACATGTCTAAGACCACAAACACAGCATAGTAACCAATTAGCTCCAAACTTTGCATTTTTTAACAACAAAAAGCAACTAAATAGCAATTACGGTTTTCTGAGCTATTACTTTAGCACAATTGCTATCATCCTGTGTCTTGCTGCAGCCATTTATAAGTTTCAAGTACACACAAGAACATCATTTATCTCTCTTGGCAGACAAATACTTCAACTGCCGTGCAGTAGGATTATAGATATTTCTTTTTAGATGCATTTGTGTCTGTTCTTTACATCAGTTATCTCAGGGATACTAATAATAAGGAAACCAAATCATTGAAAGAATTTAGTATTTTAGGTTCCATTGTTATTTTCTGACTTGCTAATTTATCATTTCCATCTCCAAATAATGGCATGTTATTAATTGCTTCTTTCTGTGTGTTTATGTGATGCTAATGCATTGTGGAATTTAATAAATATTAAATTAGCCAATCAATCCTTTTTGGAAGTTAATTTAATAGAATTCATATATTTTCTTTCTGCTAGGTTTTCATTACAAAGAATAATTGACATTGTATCAAGGTCACAAAAAAATTAAGGTTTGGCGGTAGGGATGGAGGAGGAAGGTCCTTGGTCAAATGTTTCATATGAAGAAATGAGCAATCAAGATGGAAAAGTATGTATAATGCTTTGACTTTTTATGATAGTGAGTTCACACAGTCACCCAAGAGAAGACAAATGAGTTGATAAAAATAGTTAAGAGTGTTTGGAGTCAGGTACATAGACGAAGACCTATTGCACAGCCCTTCTTCCCTTTGGATTCTCAACCAAATTGAGAACACACATGAGGAACCAAAAGGAAACAAAAATATTAATTTAATTCAGGGTAAAGTCAGATTGAAGAACATGGCTTAGATTCAAGGCCAAAAGCGGACATCTTATATCTTTTCTCCTAACTCTACATACCCTCCCAATCACAGCTGAAGAACTACAGGCCTTCCCAACACTAGGGCACTAGGATTCTACTTCTTACCAGGAGACGAGAGGCCAAAAAGAGCCTGACATTCTCCCACCCATGAGGCTTGCAGCATGAGTGAACAAGAGACAGGACCTTATGTGAGAAGGGGACCTTTCATACATCATCTGGAAGGCCCTCCCCAGATTCCCCCATCACTGAGTCACTCACCTCCCAAAGTAAAAGTGAGTAACGGGTTTTAATAAAGATAGAAGCTCTGCAGTACTTCTCTATGAGATGGGAAGCTGTGGCACAAATTCCTAATTCATGGGTCAGGAGAAGCATCAGGAAGAAAAGAAGGCTCCGCCCTAAGCTGTGTAGTGACCAACTTAGAGAAAAAGAGGAAATGAAGATGACTCAAGCTTTGAGCTAGGGTGGTAGGAACGGTTCTGTTGGAAAAGCTGACAAACTGAGCCTTAGACCCAGTGAAGCAGAGGCATCAGAATATCCATGTGAAATTATCCAGCAAGCCCATGGAAACATGGGTGGAAAAGTCAGAACAGAAGACAGACTGGGAGTCATGAACATGAATTGTAGTTGAGGTCATGATAGACAAAACGACTAAGAAAGAGGGAAGAACTGGACCAGCACTTTGTAGACGACTTTCATTTGTGGACTGGAGAAGAACCGCAGAAGGCAAGTCCATGGAAGCCCAAGTGGGAAGTGTTCCAATTTAGTGGCACACTAGAACAGAGGCACAAATGGGAGGGGAAGGCGTGCGAGGACTGAGGACTGGTGATGAGGTGACCTTCCAGAGAACTGACTCATTGTGGTGGGAGAGGCTAAAACCAGATATCAAAGTGTTGAAGAGGGAGTAGGAGGTGAATACAGGAGAGAGCCTCTGTCCACAATCTTTGGAGAAATTTAACCCTAAAACTTAAATTCTAACTCTAAAAGTTAATTCATCTAAAAGGGATAAATAGAGAAAGCTGCGATTAAAGACCGAATAATGGTTTTTTGGTTTTTGTTTGTTTTTTGTTTTGTTTTGTTTTTGCTTTTGTTTTTGTTCATTCAGGATGGGGTCCTTAAACAAGTTTCCAGGGAACTTAAGAAATGGAATCAACAGAAGGAGGGAAAATTGAAAGTTAAAGACAAGGGAGAAGAGGCATTCTTCTGGGGATGTGTGGTCTAGCTGTTTTTTTTAACATATTTGCAGTCTCCCCCTCCTCCATGGGTTCTTTCTGCTCTCTGGCTGCTTCTGACTCTGCAGTTAATGCTCACCCTGACTAGTTAGGGTGACTCCCTGCCCGTGGTCTCCTCCTCACCAACCCTGGCTACTACCACTCAGACTAGGGGAGTGATTTTTTTTAGGGAAAGATAGGAATGCCTTGGAATGTAGCCCAGGCTATCTGTAAGCTTTTATTACAGACTTAAGTAGAAGTGAGTATATTACCCAACCAATAATCACACAATGACATTACATTACCCCTTTGAAAACAAAAAGTGTAGGTAAGAATGGCTTTAGCAATAAATTCTTAGAAATGAATCATACTGAGTTTGGACCGGTAACCAACTTACTCGTAGGTGAAGCTTTAACCCCTCAGAATTTAATTAAATGGCATAGGGACGCCTGGGTGACTCAGTCAGTTGAGTGTCCGACTTTCGCTCAGGTCATAATCTCACAGTTTGTGTGTTCGAACCCCGTGTGGGGCTCTGTGCTGACAGCTCAGACCCTGGAGCCTGCTTTGGGTTCTGTGTCTCCCTCTCTCTCTGCCCCTCCCCCACTCATGCTCTGTCTCTCTCTGTCTCAAAAATAAATAAACATTTTTTAAAAATTAAAAAAATAATAATTTAAATGGCATAAAAGGAAAATTGAGAGGTATCTGAGGAAATGAGTTGTATAACCTATTTATTCCCAGATGATTTTTTGTGACAGAGTGAGACCAAACCTGTGCCAACAAAGCACAGACTCTTGTGTTGAAAGGTAAAGGAGCAGCATTATCTAGAAGAACCTACATCATCTAATGTAATCGTGGAGGCAATTTCCAGCCACCAGAATCAAGGGAACCATCATGGGGATGGGTCGCTATTGTCTTTTTTAAATTTGTGTTTTTGAAGGAAAAATAATTATTATTAGCAGTAATATCAAATATTATTTTCAGCAAATGGGAAAGGACTCATCTTGCCATAATAAAAACTTCTGAAATAACTTACAGGCCTCATTGTAAGAGAAAATATTTCAAGTGAATCATTCTAAATTGTTCTTGTAACATTTTAGAAATTTTAGAGTCTAATTAGGATTTATTGTCCTGTGGGTTACAGAATCTAGAATAATGCTATTGGGGTTTGGAGGGGAATGTTCTTTTTTGTGAACATTATAGATGTCTCAAAAAAGTCTACTGAATCTGAGAGTTTTAAAAAAAATGTCAGTGTAATTGAATTCATCTACTCTATAATGCTTTGCAGACACTTTTTGGAAAGTAATCGTTTATTATCCACAAGCAAATAGAATTCATTTATGTAGTTTCTAACATTGAGTGTGGGATTAGTCATGCAGCAAAATACTGAGTCATTTGGCCAGAAAATTTACTCATAGTTGTATGAACTGCCAATGGAAAATTTGAGAGCGGTTCATAAATCAAATTATAAAGCTCTTAGAGTTATAAATCACTGAGCAGCATTGTTCATTATGATTCAGAGAGTGTAAAATATTTCCACCATTTCTAAGTAAGGGCAATTTACAAAGCAAGTTTGAAAGCTGAAGTTAGTGCCTTCCAGTTCCAAGGTAAGGTTTGTCATATGCATTTGTAAGTAACATAGGAGGTTTATAGTTACATAGTAAATATAATATGAATAAAATCTTTTTTTGTTTATTTTTGAGCAAGTGAAAGAGAGAGAGAGAGAGAGAGGGAGAGAGAGAGGAAGCGGGAAGCAGGGGAGGGGCAGAAAAAGAGAGAGAGACAAAGAATCTGAAGCAGGCTCCAGGCTCTGAGTGGTAAGCACAGAGCCTGACTCAGGGTTTGAACTCAGGAACATGAGATCATGACCTGAGCCGAAGTCGGATACTTAACCAACTGACCTGAGCCATCCAGGTGCCCCGAGATGAATAAAATCTTAACTAATGTTTATGAATAAAATTCCGGATTATCTTCATGAAAGACAGGAACATTTAATAGCTAAATTTCCTCCATTTCTTATAATTTTTTGTACCATTTTTGCATTAAATATTTTGTCCTAATAGATATATATGCTAATTCATCAGCATGCTGATAGCCTGCAAGAATAATGTCCTAAGCAGAGGTAGCAAATATCCCAAGAAGAACAGAGAACTTTTTCTTTTTTTTAATTTTTAAATTTTATTTAAATCCAAGTTAGTTAACATATAGTATAGTATTGGTTTCAGAAGTAGAATTTAGTGATTCATCACTTACATATAATACCCAGTGCTCATCCAAACAACTGCCCAAATTGATCCCCATCACCCATTTAGCCCATCTCCCCACCCGCCTCCCCTCCAACAACCCTCAATTTGTTCTCTGTATTTAAGAGTCGCTTATGGTTTTCCTCCTTCACTTTTTATCTTATTTTTCCTCCCCTTCCCCTATGTTCATCTCTGTTGTTTCTTAAATTCCACATATATGTGAAATCATATGATATTTATCTTTATCTGACTGACTTGTTTCACTTAGCCTAATACACGTTAGAAGAAGAGATAACTTTAATGAGTAACTGATTAGTAAAAACTGTTTTCAATGACACACAATTCCAGAGGTTATTGAAATTATCCCAATATAATGACATCCTGCAGATATATAAAAAAAGAAAAGTATACCTTAAAATGTTTTGGTTAACCCCAAAACATTTTTTGGGGTAAAATAGGGAAACAAAACAGCAAACACACTATATTAGAATATTGTAAAGTTTGTATTTCAGTGAAGAAAGCCAAAAACCTAAAGCCTTCTTGCTGGTGCTATCTGCTCTAGGAATTCTTAACCTGGAATTGATAAATAGACTTCTAGGGTCCTGAAATTATATATAAAATGTGGGTCCCTTTGGGGGAACATAGTTCATAGTTTTCATCATGTTCTTAAAGAGTTATTAAGAAGGAAAGAGACACCAAGAGATAGAAAGAGAAAGGGAGGGAGGGAGGCAGAAAGGAAGGGGAGGGAGGCAAGAGAGAGAGGAAGGAAGAGAGAGGGAGAGAGAGAGAGAGAATCATCAGAACCATAGAGATACCAAGCTTCTGCAGTATCAAATGATTCTCTCGTTTCATCAACATTAGCATCACCTGGGTACCTCCCCTGAGACTGGGAGAAGCATCCTAAACAGTGTCAGTCTAGAATCAGCAGGGGAAACTCTCAACTCTTACCTATGAAAGTTCAGAGACATCTCCCAAATTCAGGCAAATGCTGCCCACCCTGACACTAACTGGAGACGATGTGTTGTGAGCGTCCTGTCCTCTTACAACTTTGAACAGGTTTGGAAAGAGACAAGTGAGTTCCCTAAGGTAACTTCCATGGAGGCGTCAGTTCTAACACTGAAAGGGAAGACTGGGTTAACTATCCAGGACCACTTCCATAGACCTCAGTCATGGAAAGAAGGGCTAACTTGATTCCTGAGGTGGTTCAGGCCAATTAAGGATCCCAATTTATGGCTAGATGTTTGGAGGGATAAGCCTATTCTGAGCCAAACACACTGGTCCTAAAATTTAGTCTTGAGCTCAGGGTCTGCCAGGATCTCCTTAGTCTTAAGGCTTAAACAAAAGGCAGAAGGACTTAGTATTAAGCTCCCCATAACTACTCCTGGACATCCTGGAAAATGTAGCAATTACTCTTATTAAATCCTGCCTCAGCCCACAATCTTTGAGGCTTTTCAACATTCATCCTTCTGTGGAAACTCGGTGACTGGTGCCCTCAATCCAACCAAGATAATCCTTCATTTGGTATGGAAGACCGCCTGTCCATACCAAGTGCTCAGCTCCATCTACTCATATATCTAGCTTCCCACACTCACCATACTTATGAAGCTTGACCCCCGTGCTCCCCAACATCACCATATTTTCAGAACCCTAGGCCCCAATGTCTCATCACAGTGATCCCATTCTGCCACATCCTGAGGCTGGTTCCTTCATCATTTGGCTTTCTCATTCCAGGGGACAGGCCCAGTTTCCAGGGGTGTTCTTATCTCTCGGTCTGGCTGGTTCTATTTCCTCCAAGTTCCCTTCTGACCCTCTAGGCTGTGAAGGGTTTAGTGGCACAACATTTACGTGTTCCACAGACTTTGAATCGACACCATTTCTTTTCTTTTTTTTTTTTTTAATGTTTTTATTTATTTTTGAGACAGAGAGAGACAGAGCACGAGTGGGGGAGGGGCAGAGAGAGAGGGAGACACAGAATCCGAAGCAGGCTCCAGGCTCTGAGCTGACAGCACAGAGCCCGACGCGGGGCTCGAACTCACAGACCGCGAGATCATGACCTGAGCCGAAGTCGGACGCTCAACCGACTGAGCCACTCAGGCGCCCCTAATCGACGCCATTTCTTAAGTGTCTCAGATTCCTCTGGGCCTAGTGAGCACTATTCTTTGCACAATTTCCTTATGTGGCTGTTCGAAATGAGGCAGGAATCCACCTTGAGAAGACACTACAGGATTGCAGTTAGTGTACCAGACCCCTTGCTGGTCTGCCTTCTGTGAGCTGTTGAAGTCTGGGTCTCAGCGCCTGGATTAAGGGACACGACCAGAGCACCCTGGGAGTTGGTTGGTGCAATCTTATTCACTTGTCCCTCTCACTCAAAGGACATGAGACAACATGTCCTGGGCTTTCTCCTTACTGAATCACTGTCCTGGGGTGGACAACCAAGGTGTTTTAGTAAGTAGCTGATACTTCTGCTAAACGTTTTTACATACGTTTACTCATTTAATCTTCACGGCAACAATGGATAGGTACTACTCATCTCTATTTTATAGATAAGGACCTTGAGGCAAAGTGATACAGAATTTCAATGAAGATTGCACAACCAGCAAGTGCCATAATGATCCTCCAGCAGGTCAAAAACCATACGGTTCCTGTCACATGCTTTTCATTTACACTGCCTCCCTGCCCACTGCAAACGCTCTCCTAAAGGATTTCCTCCCATTTAGGTTTGGGAAGCTACCCCTTCTCTCTTCTGACTGTCCTGAGGCTAACCCAGCCCACATGAACGAGGGCCGGCCAGATACTGCCGCAGTATGTCAGCTATTTCCCAGCGCACAAGAGATCTGCTCCTCCTCTTTGAGGGATTTGCCTAGATTACCTCCTCTATCCTTCAGTCTAGCAAGACTTCTTTTATTGAAAAGTTATAGATCCGTTCTTACCATTTCATTGTCCCATCACTATCACGAGGTTAAGTTCAACTCAGCACCTTCAGGAAGCTAAACAAGCTTGGGGGGCCAAGCAGAATACCACTTAGGAAAAAGACATCTATTAGAGACCATCTGTCTTTCATAAAAGGAATATCTCTAGGGGCACCTGTCTGGCTCAATGGGTGGAGTATACAACTCTTGGGTCTTGAATTTAAGCCCACATTGGCTGTGGAGACTACTTTAAAAAAGAGGGGGGGATTGCTCTAATAATTTTTCTTTATACTTTTAAATAAGATCATGGTTTGTCTCACATAGCATCATAGGCATCCAAGTTAATTAATTATGTTTCTTAATGCCTCCCCCACCACTGCAGCTTGTAGACCACCCCCCACCAAACACACACACACTACGTTTGTAATCTAAGCTTGTATGAAGAGGATCTGAGTCTTTTTTCTTCAATTAATAATAAAAATACTACGATTAATAAACTAAACTAAATAAAATAATAAAAACACTACTAATACACCTAACATATCAACTCATAATGAGGTACTGTTATTATCACCATTTCACAGAAGGGGAAACAGGCACAAAAATGTTACGTGGTTAGTAAGTATTTGATCTATGGTTATGGATCCAGACAGTTTGATTGATTCTAGGTCCTGTGTTTGTAACCACTTATGTGACCCTGCTTTATCATCTAACATATTTAGAAGAGATTCAGACTGGAACACTCTCTCAAATGATGTACATAGCAAGACTTTACCTCTACCAAAAAAATAAACAGAAAAAGGTATTTCACTAAGCTTTCTATCCTTTGATAGGAGGACGTTTGGTCTTCCGCCTCTTCCTGTGAATAGGGTGGACATTTTCTGAGGTTCTCTCTCCCCTTGACTGTTTGAGTAATTTCTCTACTGTAGAATCATGGATTCACAACATTGTCTCAAAATGCCACCACCACTGAGCCCCCTATTCCTCTCAGTCTTCAACACTCTTGAACCTTGAAGTTGACTTCCTCACTTTGAACTCACTGTACACGTCTATCCTTCCTTGCCCTTATATAGCTCTCTAGACTTCCACTGGATTGAGTAGATCCATTCCATTTCCTTGGGCTTCCTTCTTTGATCAATACTTGCATTGTCCACCCTTAACTAATTTCCTAGTCCTGACTTGCCCTATGGCTGTCCACACCCAGGTTTGGCAATACAGGTAACAGAGACAAGATGATCCTTTACATTTCCTTTCCTTTTTATTATTCTATGAATTTATTGATAGAAAATACTATAACTTATAAAGGCAAATGGATGTATTTTTCTAATGACCTATACATAGGAGGTAGAGAAATAACTTAGTAAAAAATGTGAAATGTAGGTGATCTTTTTTTTTTTTTAATGTTGTTTTAACATGGTATGAAAAAATGTTAGTATGAGAAAGTTATCGGTAGTAGATGAGGGGACAAACCACTTAAGGTGATTTATTAAGAAAATCATCTCAAGTATGTGACTCAGCACATTAATTATGTTTAGACCCCAACTTTTTAGACTACCAAAGTACAAAATTAATAGAGACATTGTAAATGTTAACCAGTTATTTCATTAACATATGATATTATTATAAGGTATAATGGGGCAGATATTTCAAAGACAAATTACTTTGTCCTTTCATGTTATAATTGATACACTAAATTAATATTTGAAAATTGAATCACTCCAGATTTTTATGCATAGACATTGATTCTTGCATCAGAATTATTACATTTTGTGAATTTTAGAAATTCGTCTAAAATTTAATGTTCTAGATGATTACTTAAAGCAAAAAGCATAATGATCTCATCTCGCCCTCAACTTTCAAGATGAATAGAATGTTCTGCATTAATCAAAAAAATGTGAAATGGAAAATGATTTACACGACTTACAGTTATTCTAAAATAGAACTTTTAATTGATTTACTTTCCTTTATGCTTAACACTGCATCTGTGTTTCTGATAAATGGGGAAAAGTCACATAAATACCGAGGATTCGTGGGGCTGCAGGGAAGATGGTAACAGAAAAATAGCCAAGGGAAAACTTCTTAGAAAAACTGATGTTTCTTTGAAAAGATTTTGGAGACCCTAGAACCACAAGAAGCCTTGTCCAGAGTCCCTTTAAGTTTTGCATATCCTTTCTTGTGCAAGCTTTCAGACAACTCCGTGCATGGCTACAGGCTTTTCATAGACAATCGATGGGAATAAGTGACATTGTAGAGGAATTAACGATTGTCTTCCACCTTTCGCAGCCTCTGATTTCTGTGCTAATTCCTCTCTGCTATCGAAGTCTTCTTTGTGAACACATCAAGAGGAAAGTAAGCCAGTCATCCTGTCTAACTGAAGGTAAGACAAAAGCTGGATCATTTAACATCTGGATCTCTTGCCAGGTCAGAAGCAACAGAGATACTCTAGTAGAGATGATGAAGCTAATGTGGGTGGCTAGTGTCTTAGTCCATTCAGGCTTCTATAACAGAATACCAGAGACTAGGTAACTTATATAGACAATAGTAATTTATTTCTCCCAGTTCTGGAGGCGGAAAGTCCAAGATCAGAGTGCCAACATGGTCATGTTCTAGTGAGACCCTCATCCCAGCTGCAGACTGCTGACATCTCACTTGGTAGAAGGGTTAAGGATCTCTCTGAAGCCGTTTTTATAATAGTACTAATTTCATTCATTTGGGGTCCCCCATCATAACCTGATCACCTCCCAAAGGCCCCATCACCTGATACTATGACCTAAACTGGGTAGGATTTCAAAATACAGATGGGGAGGGGATCTATGTGGAGGGCACCCATTCAGATCATAACAGCTGTGTGTAGGAAAACCAAGAGGAGCAATGCTGTACCTCAGGGCTAGTCATAATGGAAATGTTTACAGACATAGCCTCAAAGAGAGACGAAAGGAAATGGTTATTGCAATATGAAACGAGAAGTTCATATAGACAGGGCTACTGTAAAAGTCTGAGGTGACCCCACAGGAGAGGAGTCAAGAGGTTAAATTCTCCTTAACTCATTGTCCTCCTTCCCTCTGATCTCCTGCTTGGACACCCCATTGGCTAAATCCAACTGGGAAGAGGATAAGAAGCCCAAACAAGTCAGCTTCCTAATTTAGGCAGCAGAATAGAAATGGCTAGAGAAGGAATATGGAGGGATAAAAGGAGAATCTCCAGAACTTGTGTCTGAGCTAGACTACAGTCCTAAGAAGCAGGTCAAGACTTGTCTCTCAGGGAATGGGACTACAAGGCAGAAACTTAGGAAAGGAGGGCCCTTTAAGGGATTTAGTCAAGTGAAGAAAGCAAAAACATAGTTACTGGAGTTAACAGAATCTTTTGCAGAGGTGACTTGATGATTAGTTTCTAAGTTCTGCCTCTAGAGACCTTGTTTAACCTGCTTACAAGTTAGCAATTAGGAGTGGTTGCCAGGATTCACTAGGAACCTCAGTTCCCTCATCTGTAAAGTATGAATAATAATTGTACCCATCCTAGATAACTATGAGAATTAAATGAGATAGTAGAGGTAAAATGCTAGCACAGTACCTTATGTATAGTTAGCACTCAGTAAATGTTAGCTATATTTTTATTGTTATTAAGTGAAGAAGACAGGATTGGAAAAATCTGAGAACGTCACATAGGGCAGTATGAGGAGCAAAATTAATTCCTTTCCTGGATAATGGTTATATAGATGCCATTGCATGGTATCACTGCTTATTAGTTAAATTAGCTTTAGGAAAAGTATATCCACAAACTCTGGACCCGTAAGAATGTCTTTTTCTTTTCCCATCATGGAAAGTTAAAAATGCTTCAGGTCTCTAGTCCTTCAAACATACTTAACAATTCCTAGGCTCACACACAGTCTTCAGTCAAGCCTAAGTAATATGATTATAGTTTGGCAGTGATGCTGAATCATCCTAAAGTATATTGATCACCTTTTAAATCAGGATATTGCTGGAATAATTTGGAAACTGAAAATGGGTTAGATGTTCTTTGGAAATGGAAGGAGTAAAAAGAGTGAGTTGAAAAGCTCCCTAATGGACATTAGTAAAACCTAGTAATTTCTATGCAGAAGTCAAGAGCACCGTAATCAGAAAGTCATATAAGCACCAGTTTTGCTCATAGAGTGTTGTAGGTATTGCAGAAGAAGGCACCCAAATCATTTAAAGCCATTCTGATCTTGATTTCTATTCCTCTATCATATACATAATTTTCTGAAAATACTATGGATCTCCCTCCTCTATGTCCCACTTACTAGAGGCTGAGGTGGAGCTAGTAGCCCATTTCACAGGGAACATTAAACTCAGGTTAAATTCTGCACTGAATATTTAGAATTATGTTGGCACCATTTTTTGGCACTTTGAAACTCATTTAGAGGGAAGTCTTCAGTCCGTATTCTGACCTGGGTACTGCAAAGGACCTTTTATGTCTAAACATTCCAAAACTGATATGTATAGGAAACAATCCAGAACTTTTGAAAATTATGTAAGGGCAGCTAGGCTTTATTGTACTTGCCTTTCACAATTTTTGTTTAGTTCATAATAGAGAACTTATATTTCAATTCAAAGGCCAACGAGACACCTGAATTATATTTTGATATTCATTAATTTTTCTTAAATTTGGTGACTTTTGTTGATTACAATTTCCGAGGTGGGCTTTTGCCTTTTGGATTCCAGTATTAACGTATCAACTTATTAAAAGTAACCCTAAAGGCATTAAGAGTTTATATTTTTATTAACTTCATTTGCTTTCTTTAGTTTTAAAGCTCCCTTTTCTCTAGGTTTAATTTCATAGATACCAAGGTTTTCATAATTGGATGTTGCTTAAAACATTTTTTTTCATACTATGAGCTACCGTCTATTAGTGAGATGTGAAATCAATTTAATACGCTATGATCAGCACTTTTAAAAATAAAACAGAATATAGTAAATAGACTAGAAACTGAGAGAGTGCATCACATATAGTAAGGGTGAGAATATTTCATGCAATTCTGTTTTAATTTTGTGCGTGCATTTCCCTGATCAAAATGTAAAACCTCCAAAAAAGGTTGAAAGCCAATGACTTATATTATTCAACCAACCACATATCATCAGTATACTCATGGCTGTGCTTATGTTTAATTTCACATCCTACATGTACTATCTAGGGAATTAAAGAAATGCTTTCTTCTAGCAAAAAATAAAAAATAAAGAAGGGCAGATAACTACATGGAGAATTTTCTACTATCAGGAACTCAGAGCGTTTAATACATTACCAAATTCACAATATTCCTTCTGAACTTGCTAATTGGCAGGTGAAGTAAACGTTGAATCATCTGTTTGTAGATGGTGTAACGGAATATTGACCTGAAGTCTCCTGAAAAGTAGTTATTCTAAAAGAGGTTTGATATGTCCCTTATGGTTGGTCTGAAAAAATTGTGTGTTTTTGAAGAAACGTGAGGATTTACTCTTTAACTAAATCGTATTAGCAGGAGAAAATTTTATTACAGGTAAGGGTATTACAAAAGCAATGTTTTTATAAATTCATATTCTCCAATTTTCTTATTGTATTTACAACACATAACATAAAATTTACTATCTTAACCATTTTAAGGTATGTAATTCAGAGGCATTAAGTACATTCACAATGTTGTCTTAGACTCTTGGTCTAAAGTTCTTTCTTGTCCAGCAAGAAAACAGACGCAGGATTAAAATGCGAGAGATGGCTAATGTCCAGGAAAAGACAAGAGCCCCGATTAAAGGTCCTTTCTCCATTTTTATTAGGATCAGAAGACTTACAAACATGGTGATGGTTGTGCACTAAGAGACAACGAAACTGTGAACATTAACTCATGGATGTGAGGGGAAGGGTTTCTTGAAGATTTGTGGGGTTAGGGGTTTGGGTTAATCCTGGTGCCGGGCAGCTGGGCAGAAGGTTGTTTATAGCAGACATGAGGTACCATCTCTGTTTACCTAAAACTGGTCTAGGGGACAAGAAAGAGGGAGCAAGCTACTTCAGGGTCAACAAGGCACCTTTCTTTTGTTTATTAGCTCAGGGCAACTTCGCCCTGCAGCGGTCTATAGCCCTATTTACCTGTTTACCTAATGTGGTCCTTCCTTCCTGTGAAAGCAGCTTTCTGCAATAGTTAGGAGGCGCTTTCGCCCTAAATACCTAATCTTCTTTATTTCATATACCTTTGTTCTACATTGGGGCCTTTGCCCTACTCTCTCTATACTGGGGCCTTTGCCCCTCCCTCTCTAAAGCTATTCTTCTAATCTTGTCTACTCAAACTTGGGTGTGAGCAACCTATGGCTTTCTAACTCTTTATGCCTCCTTAACCCATTGGTACAAGTCTAGGAAATTCCTAAGCTTATTCTCCACACATTGTTGTGTGATGTCACCACCATCCATCTCCAGAACTCTTTTTATCTTGCAAAACTGAAAGTCTATACCCATTAAACATTAACTTCCCATTCCCCCTCCCTCCACCCTGGGGTTATCCTTAACCTCAGTGACCTCGGAGTCTGGCATTTGTCACTATCACTAAATGATACTGATACAGGTCTCTAACAGTTATATCTGGCAAAATTCAGTTTTATCAAATAATAACAATTTTGTTGGATCTTCCATGCTATGTATTATGTCTCTTAAGTACTGTTCTTAATTTATTAGTATTAATGTACAGTGAAATGAGGCACTGAGGAGAAAGAAGTTAAAGCAGCTGGCTTGTTCTGCAGGAAAAGAAATGAAGATGAAAGAAAAGCAGAAGACACAATTTAAACTGCATTTAAATATTATAACTGAGCCCCTATGGGGTTCAGCAAACTAATGTTCATCTGCCTACCACCTGTTTTTGTATAACCTGTAAGCTAAGAATGCTTCTTACATTTTTAAATCGTTAAAATAAAAAATCAAGATAAGAATAACATAACATGTGAAAATTATATAAAATTAAAGTTTCAGTGTTCATAGATAGTTTTATTGGAACATATCCATACTTACATGTTTACATATTATTACAGCTGCTTTCATGCTATGAAGACAGAGTTGAGTAGTTGTGACAGAAACTATATGAGGCAATCTCACTACTTTGTACTGCTGCTCAGTACCCCACAAATCACAGTAATGCAGTTACAATAAATTCACAGTGTTTTAGTGTCATGCGTATTGTCATACCATTGCATTTTACTTTATTTTCTGATTACCAGTACATGCCAATCAGGTCAAAAAAGAAAAAGAGAGAAAACTGTATCAGATTTTTTTTTCTTTTTGAGAGAGAGAGAGCAAATGGGGGAGGGGCAAAGCGAGAAAAAGAGAGAGAATCTTAAACAGGCTCCACTCAGTGCAGAGCCCTAAGTGGGGCTTGATCTAACCACTGTGAGATCATGACGTGAGCAGAAATCAAGAATCTGATGCTTAACCGACTGAGCCACCCAGGAGCTCCAAATATTACATGCTTTTTTTTTTTTTTTTTAATTTTCTTTCTAAATATTTATTTTTGAGAGAGAGAGAGAGAGAACAGGAGCAAGAGAGCGGCAAAGAGGAAGGGAGACAGAGGATCTAAAGTGGGCTCTGCTCTGACAGCAGTGAACCAGAGACAGGGTTTGAACTTAGGAACCGTGAGAACATGACCTGAACCAAAATCAGCCACTTAACTAACTGAGGCACCCAGGTGCCCCAGCCCTGGATATTTCATGTTTTTAAAGCAGAATCGGGTATGGATTATTTTGTTATCGAATTAGGCAGAGCACTGCATTTATGATACAGTGACACCATAGGTGTGCTCAAAGAACATGATATATGTCAACATTACCAAACTAAGCACTCATCACAATATTCACAATTGACAGGACAGCAACAGTCAGAAAAATTAGAAAATGTAAAATGAAATATCTCATCCCAGTAGAATTTCTTCACAAAAATAAGAAATGGGGGTGCTTGGCTGGCTCAGTCAATAGAGCATGCAGCTCTTGGTCTTGGAGTCATGTGTTTAAGCTCCGCATTTTGTATAGCACTTACTAAACAAACAAATGAAACAAAATGAGATGAAATGAAACAAAATGAAATGAAAATGCAACCAAAATAAGTTTCTGAGTGGTTAATTTGTTAGCCAAGCAAGGAAAACCATTTACAGATAGTGAGTTAATTAAATCATACCAGTAGCTGAAGACATGTGCCCAGAAAATAAACTTACTTAAGGCCATTAGACTTTCAGCAAAAAACAGTTGCTCAAAGAATTGAGAACATAGGAAACAACATAATAATTCATTTAAAAACAAGGCAAATGACTGAGTTTTTCTTGGCGCTTTATGAGTTCAACAGACGCTACTGGTATTGCTCAATTGTTCTTGTTTATTTGGGAGGAATTGGTGAATTTAGAGTGACTGACAAATTAGCTTCTATAAATAGTCTATGTGAAGCAATCACAGGAGAGAATATTTTCAAAGAAGTTGAGAAAACAATGATTCAGTACAACCTGAAATGGAATCTACTAAGATGTGTTACAACAGATGGTGGTAAAAATGAATGTGGAGCAGAAAAAGATTTAGTTGGACAAATTCAAAAAACTTGTGAAAATATAAGTGTTTAAAGTCTACTGTCATTCGTTTTAAAATTTATCAGCAGGTACTGTGCAGAAAATATTTTTAACTTGTTCCATGCTTTTTTAAATAGCTTTATTAAAATATTATTCACATATTATACACTTTACCCATTTGAAGTTTACAATTCAATATTTTTTATATATTCACAGAGCTGTGCAACCATCACCACAATCCAATTTTATTAATTTTATTTCTATTAAGAAATATTTTTGTTCTCTCTAAATGAAAGGACATTCTTATATGCATTAGCAATCATATCTCCTACCCAGCTCCAATCTCTTATCCCTAAGAAACCATTAATACATTTTCTGTCTCTATAAATTTGACTATTCTTGAGATTTCATATAAATAGAATCACATAATGTGTGATCTTTTGTGTCTTCTACTTTACATATTTCCAAGACTCATACATGTTGTAACATCAGAACTTTATTTCTTACTGTCTAATAATATTTCACTGTAGGGATATGCTACATTTTATCTATCTCTTCATGAGTTGATAGACATTTGGGTTTTTAGGTTTTTTTTGTGTTTTTTTTTTTTTACTTATAAGCTACTATGAATAATATAGCTATGCACATTTGCATACAAGCTTTTGTGTGACTATATGTTTTTATTTCTCTTGGGTATATACTTAGGGGTAGAACTGATGACTCAATGTTTAACTTTTGGGGGAATTGCCAGACTGTTTTCTAAAATGCCTGTACCATTTTACAATCCCATCAGCAGTGTATAAGGGTTCCAACTTCCCCTTTATTTTTACCAACACTTATTTGTTGTCTTTTTTGATTACACCCATCTTGGTGGGTATGAAATGATATCTCATCATAGTTTTTATGAGCATTTCTATAATGATTAATGCTATTGGGCATCTTGTTGTGTGATTTGGCTATTTGTATATCTTCCTTGAAGCAATAAACTGTTTAAATCCTTTGCCCATTAAAAAAAATGGGTAGTCTCTTTACTTTGCATTATAAGAGTTATATATGTATCCTGTATACAAGTCTCTTATGGGATCTATTTTCAAATATTTTCTTCCACTTTGTGGGTTGCCTTTTTTACTTTCTTGACTGTCTCATTTGTGAAGATAATGCTTTTGTTGTTATATTTATAAAATCATCGCCTAATTCAAGATCACAAAATTTACTCCTATGTTTGCTACTTTGAGTTTATAGTTTTAGTTCTTACATTTAGGTCTATGATCTAAATGTGAATTTTGAATTAATTTGTGTGTATTGTGTGAGGTAGGATGTGCTCTTTTGCATATGAATATTTAGTTGTTACAGCACCATTTGTTGCAAAGACTCTTCTTTCCTTCTTTAATTGTCTTTGCATCCTTGTCAAAAATCAATTGACCATAGATTTAAAGGCTTATTTCTGGACTCTCGGTTCTATTCTAATTATTTATATGTCCATCCTTATGTCAGTACCACACTTTTTTTTTTAAGTTTATTTATTTACTTTAAGACAGAGACCGCATGAATAGAGGAGGCGCAGAGAGAGAGGGAGACAGAGAATCCCAAGCAGGCTCCACACTGGCAGCATGGAGCCTGACCTGATCCTCAAACCCATGAGACCTTGAGATCATGACCTGAGCTGAATCCAAGAGACAGATGCTTAACTGACTGAGCCACTCAGGCACCCCAGTACCCCACTGACTCGATTACTGTAGTTTTGTAGTAAGATTTACAATTGGAAAGTGAGAGTATTCCAAGTTTCTCCTTTTTCAAGATTGTTTTGGCCATTCCCAATCTCTTGCATTTTCATATAAATTTTAAGATTACTTTGCCATTTCTGAAAATATCATTATCGTTATTGAACCAATAGTGTCAATGGTGAATTTCATTCTTGTGGACTTGACCATCCTTAGTTCCATGAATTTTTTCAGAAATAGAAGTTGAATATTCTTACTTGCCCTGCTGTACAGCATTTTGGTAACCTTACCAGTACTGAAGTTTCACTGCAAATGTTTGAGATCAGGGCCAAGATTGAAATTTTTGTGAATGAGAACTGCCCTCAACCACTCTTATGGAAGGCTAAGTGAATTTTGGAACACTGATCGGCTAATGGAAATTAGCTTTTGCTGCAGACTTGATAATATTTCTTAATGAATTCATTAACAACCTACAAAACAAAATTATAAGACAAAACATGTACTTATATGCAAAAAAGTCATTTCAATAACAACTAATATGTCACTCATAACTAATGTCTCCAGCTGCTTTATACACTTCCCCTGCTACCATAAGTGAAAACTAGAATTGAGATGTTCATCCCAATTCATATTTGCACCAGATGTATTTTTCCAGTTCAAACTACAGTTCCTGTATTGTGTTTCAGACTTCAATGAATACAAAGAAAATGCAAAGAAATGCAAAAACCTATTTCAAAATACATTTAATTGTGCAATGAGGAGATTCCACCTAACCTTTAATTGGAAGTAATTAAATGTTGTAATGGAATGGCACACTAAAGGGAAATATCAAAAGAATTTAATAAAATTCCATAAAATCTACTAGGAGATGAATATCCTCAATTAAAATTATTAGCTTATATTGGGAGGTATAAACTTTCTTGGTGATGATTGTGTTGCAGGATTTTTTTACCTCAATACCCAGGATTCCTTGTCTTGCCACTTTGAAGAATGAAGAAGTGGGACAAAAATAAAATGAGCAGCAGACAAAAGTTTATTAAAGTATAAGATTAGAAAGTAAGAATAGTATGAAGCTCTCTTTGCGGAGAGGGGGCCTTCAAAAGTGAATACCCAGCTACTATAGGCAAGGGACTTTATTTTGAAAGGTTTTGATCACCTCCCCTTTCCCTTCTCCCTGGTTCCTTCTCAGGTTCTACCCTTAATGGCTTGATAACTCTGGGTGTGGGGTTGTTCACTCCTGATTGGCCCCATTACATCATGTGAGGAGTCAGACTATGGTCATACTGTCTTACATATAACATAAGTTTTATGGTTTACTTATTTTAGTTAGGTATTTTGTTTACTTATTTTTGAGAGAGAGAGGGAGTGCACAGTGAGCAGGTGAAGGACAGAAAAAGAGAGATAGCATCCCAAACAGAAAGAGAGAGAGATAGAATGCCAAGCAGGCTCTATACTGTCAGAGCAGAGCCTGATGCAAGGTTTGAACCCATGAACTGTGAGATCATGACCTGAACTGAAATCAAGAGTTGGATGCTTCACCAACCGAGCCACCCAGGCACCCTTTAGTTAAGTATTTTGATTGTCGAATTCCTGAGGAGAACCTGAGGAGGAAGTAGGTGGTGTCTGTTACATTCTTAAGAGGAACCTTACACCTGAGGAGTTTGCTTGGGGTCAGACATTCCCAGAAGAAATGTTTTAAACTGTGTTTTTCCCCACTCAAGAACCTCAGGTCCTAACTTTTCCCTCTCTGCCTACTGAATCCTATATTTCCCTATCATAATTGTACAATATTGTGAATATACTAAAAAACAAGTGAACATACACTTGAAATGATGAAAATGGTGAATTTTATCTCAGTTAAGAAGATTATAAACTCATGGATTAATATCAGTATATAACAATAACTATTGGTGTAAAAGACATTTTCATATCTGGAATATATAAATCTCATTGTAGGTCAGCATTAACAAATGAACACCTGCAAATGATTTTGATGGTAGGGAAAACTTTGAATTCCAATTAAACAAGATCTTAGTTTTAAAAATTCTATTCTCATTAGAACTGTCTTACAAAAAGTTGTATCAATTATTATCGATATATTTTCAATTTTGTGAATAAAAATTTTGTGAAAATTTATTTTCTCTTTTGTTGTATAAGAACTAAATAATACCCTCAATTTTGCCTCTTGACCTGCAAAGCCTAAAATGTTTACTATGTGACCCTTTAACAGAAAATGTTTGTCAACCTTGCTCTTGGTTAATGATATTTGCTAGCAATGCAGTTTTTATCTATGGAATGCTCTTAATTGTATATCCTTGTTTTAGGATTGCTTATGGCAAACCTACCTAGAATCTATGGATACGCAAGCTATACAACTCTGAGATATAAAATGGAGATGTGTCACAACTTAAACACTCCCCACTGTGTCAGGTGACCCTCAAACCTTTAGAGGCCTCACTTATTCTAGACCACAGAGTACCTATATGATCTGAGAAGAGAGGACCTACGAAGCCAACAAAATGCCCTAGACTTCCCCCTACTTGACCTATGCCTCCTGATTGCTTGTATCATTGAAACAATTAATAAAGCTTGACGCTAAATAAGATCTCTGATATTTGTGAGTCAGATATGACAGCCCAGTCCCATGCGTGAGCTCTGATATTATTCATATATTTGAAAACGCAAAGTAAGTTTTCAAAGAGTCCCAACACCAAAGTTACACCAAAGAAAATCTTCCACCTCAAAACTCCAGATTTTCAGGGGGGAAAAAAACCTTTAACCAATTCTTATTGATTTCCTTTGGAATATTTTGGTCCTGATGAGATCTACTATTATTAATGCCTTTTACAACTTCGTCCCGTGAAATACTGTTTGCATAAATTTATAATGTTTCTACATTGGTTTTTAGACTCCTCATAACTGACTGTCAAGAAAAAAGTTGGAGAAATGGAAATTTTTTTTACACTATTTCATTTTATTAGTGACAACTCACTGCATATCAGTCACATCATGGAAACAAGACATCCTCTTGATGATGAAGTTGAAAGACTTTTGAATCAAATGAAAATGTGTACTAAATTGGTCAGTGGGAGAAAGATAAGAAGCATTTAGTAAAAGAACTACTTGAGTGGCTAGTGCCATTATGAAATATATAGTTGGTAAATACATTATGTATCCTTTTTTGTTTTTGTTTTTAAGGAAAAACATTAATGTTGGGGCTACGTCCAGAATAGCATCATCTACATGGGCATTCCCTCTTCCTACAATTTCAGGAAATATTTGATAACTACTTGAGAAAATGCAGAAGATCTTGCAAACAGATGACATTACCAATACCCAAGCTCTTAGAAAAGGAAAGAGGAAAAGGACAGAGACAATGGACTCAGAGAATGCAAATAGTGACATGGATAAAGGACAGGTTGGTGTTCTGTTACCTCAATGTCATTTTTGTATCTAGCTCTAGCATAATTCCATAATTCTTTTCATAATTTATTACTTTAGTACTTTTCCCTCTTCTATTAACTTACACTTCCTTTTCATTCTTTATTCAACTAAGGGAATACTCAAAAGTCATTTTACCTGCTTCTATATAATTATAACAAATTATGCCATTGTTCAAACTTTCCCTCATATTCTGAGAAATGAAAGAGCAGCAAACTGTCAGAAACTATTTTTCCTCTCAAAAAGTACTGAAGAAATTGCAATATCTTTTCTTTAAGATTTACTGTTTCTTTTCTTTCATAACTCCAATTTGTGGTCCATGTTCATCACTGGTTTGGTCTAGGATCCTTTCTTCCTTGTATTTGTTTATTCCTTTTTGATTGGAATTCCCCGCTCCCATACTCCTCTTATACTTTGGACAATCCATCAATGTGTTTATTCTGGATCCTTTTATATGTGTGTCTTTGTAATATATATATTTGTGTATGTGTTTGTAATACATGTAATGTTTTATGTGCATGTATTCTTATATAATTTTTTAAGTACATACTATACATTCTCATAGTTTAAAGTATTTTTTAGTCTTCCGGAGATGGTGTCTAGAGGCATTCAGGATGATCCGGCATTTGACACACTGTCTTAGGCATACAACACAGCCTCTAGCAAAACTAGGCTGTTCCAAAACGCTGGTAATGGAATTGTTTACCTTTATACTAAGAAAGTTAGTAAATCACCAAAATTTGCCTGTGGAGTGCACTTGGCCCATCTTTAAGGAGTTTGTGCTGTGAGACTTAAAGTTCTTAAGAGGTTCTCTAAAATGAGAAAACATGTCAGCAGGGCCCACGGTGGTTCCACATGTGTTAAATGTGTGCTTGACAGAATCAAGTGTGCTTACTTTATTGAGGAACTGAAAATCGTTGTGAAAGTGTTGAGGGCATAAGAAGAGTAAGAAAGCTAATTAAACAAATAGAGTCTTTCTGAGTTAAAAAAAATAAATCAAAAGGGTTAAATATACACTTCATATATATTTAAACATACATACACACATTTATATTTTTTTAAGGTGAACTATGACAAGTCTCCCTCATATCCCTGTCTCTCATCCACCCTGTTCCCACCTCCCACCCACCCACTGGAGGTAAACCACATTTATTGCTTTCTTATTTATTCTTCCAGTGTTTCTTCTTCAAATAAAGCAAATATAAACATAGGTATTTTTATCACCTCTTTTGTGCAAAAAAAAAGTATCTTACCAGACATGCTGCTTTGTAGTTTGTTTTACTTAATGTTTTTCTTTTTAAGGTTATTTATTTATTTTTATTTTTTTAATGTTTGTTTATTTTTGAGGCAGAGAGACAGAGCATGAGCGGGGGAGGGACAGAGAGAGAGGAAGAGAGAGAGAGAGGGAGACAAAATCCTTAGCAGGCTCCAGGCTCTGAGCTGTCAGCACAGAGCCCGATGTGGGGCTCAAACCCATGAACCATGAGATCATGACCTGAGCTAAAGTTGGACGTTTAACCGACTGAGCCACCCAGGCACCCCCATTTATTTTGAGAGAGAGAGACAGAGACAGAGAATGAGTAGGGGAGGGACAGAAAGAGGAGAGAGAGAATCCGAACCAGGCTCCATCATTTCAGCCCAGAATCCATAAATGCGGGGCTTGAACTCACGACTCTGAGATCATGACCTAAGCCAAAAGGAAGAGTCGGACACTTAACTGACTGCGCCACCCAGGCACCCCTTTATTTAATGTTTTTTGAGGATCTTTCCACTAGTATATAAAGAATTTTCTCTCTTTTTTTTAAATGTTTATTTCTTTTTGAGGGAGAGAAAGAGAGTGGGAGAGGGGCAGAGGGAAAGAGGGAGACAGAGGATCCAAAGCACAGAGTCTGATGTGGGGCTGGAACTTATGAACCATAAGATCATGACCTGAGCTGAAGTTGGATGTCTAACCAAGTGAGCTACCAGGTGCTCCAGAACTTTCTCCTTTTTGCAACTCCATATTATTCCACTGTGTCTATGTACCAGTAATTACTTACCAGTCTCCTATGATGGGTATGGCTTGTTTCCATCTTTTCCTTTTTGTAAATCACACTGCATTGTACAACCTTATGTATACATCATTTAGTAGTACATTGGTGTCACAATATATACCTCAATCTGTGTTAGATTTTTCAATGGACACTGTTTTTAACATCTATCTATATTGCTATTATACATCTGATCCATTGTATCTAACCACTGCATGGCACCCAATTTTACTTATCCTTTTCTCCAATAATGAATACCAAAATTTCCTGCAGCATTTTGCTACTACAAACAATGAAAAAAAAATGTCCTCATACTTGTCCTTAAGAAACAATGTGAGGGTTTCTTTGGAATAAACACATAGGAAGGGCAATTAATGGCTTATAATTTATATGTTTGTTTCTAGTTCATTTGACCAGATGGTATAAGATTACTTTTCAGAATGTCCACATTGGTCTACATGCCCAGAAGCAGTACATGAGAGGCTCCTATATTTGTACTTCCCTACCAACACGTAGCATTTATATTCATATTTCAAATTTTTGGCAATGACTAGAGAAAATGACATCGTTTTCAATTTATTGGTACAGATTTGGGGGACTCAGTAGTTCCTTGAGAAGTAAAAAAATGTCACATGATCTTGCAGGTCAGTGTTGTGATTTCTTCAGCAATTTGTTTTCTTCAAAAAGTTAATAGCTTTCCAAATTACATATTTCTCTTTGGTTCCATGGCTAGTAACTACACCCAGAGATCTTGGACCAGAGATTTGGTCATAAATAACCCTGAACACTCTCCTCTTTTATTATGGCATCTATGTTCGGCCTCTTTTCTCTCCAACTTATGGCAGTTATCTAATGGCCATGTGAAACAATAAGCTCAAAGGTAACACACTGAATTTGATGCCTACCATTGGGATAGATCTCAATAGATATCAAGAGAAGCTCTTGAGAAAGCCTTGATGTCACAGTCTTACCTCCTGTTATTTAGATATAGAAGTAATTGGCTTTTTCAAACCTCAAAGATTTAACATTACTGATTGTCAGCAAATTTAGATTGTAGGCTGCATTCAGGTGGAAGGGGGTGGAAGGAGAAAATCTTCCTCTCTGCAAACTGGCTAACTGACAAGAAGTCACTGGTACCAACATTTCTTCTTTTTCCAGGCTCAGGAAACACATAGTCTGCCTTCCGAAGTATTCCAGATGACAGTTTTACCAAATATGTCACAAGGTCTGACAAGAGTCAACAGCTTTCCAACATGTTATATGGACCACAACCTGGTCTCTAAATAATTCAAACATATGTCAGGTTTTGGATATCTTGCTTCTAGGTACCAAAATTTGTATTAGTTATGATGCAGGTTTCAAAGACTATAACAAAGACCCAAATATAACAGTGGCTTATGCATGATGGAGGTTTTCTTTCCTTTCACATAACAGCAAGGGCAGTCCAGGCTTACTATGGCAGCCCCACAAAGCTGGGGATCTCTCTTATCTTGCTGGTCTACCTTACTCAACACAGAACCTCTATCTCTGGATCCAAAGTAACTACTCCAGCTTCTACCATCATGCCTTCCTCTCTGACAACGGAAAAAGAAGAAAGGCAGTAGACATGCCCATTCCTTTTAAGGTCCTGATACAGTACTGGTACACATTGCTTCTACTCCTATCTTATTGATGGACACTTAGTCACATAGCCACGCTTGAGATGCATAGGAGCTGGGAGATGTAATCGTTAGCTGATAGCTGCCTGCCCAACTAAAAACCTATCAATGTAAGAAAAATGGGAGAACACATATGTGGAGAGAAGTAGCAGTCTCTGTCACTGTCCACTTTTCTATTGGGCTCTTATCTTGTCTGTTGGTTTTTTTTAGTCTATTCTAGAAGGTTTCCTGTTCTAATTGATTTGCACAAATACCATATCTATTGAAGAAATTTAGTCTCTTGTGGTTTTAGTTTTTGTAAATGTCTTTGTCTATCTGATATTTGTCTATTAACTTTATACTTTCCATTGATGCTTACAAATAGATTTGCTTTTACTTCTTTTCACTTCTTTCTTTTAGGAATTTTCTACAAATGGCAAGAACTAGACCACAGATTCTAATTTTTTCAAATTTCTCTCCATAGATCTATGGCACCCTTCAGTTTTCAAAAAATCTTTCATTTTTATTTAACTTAATCCATGATTTTTTTTTCCTTTAGGATTTATATTGCTAATGTGAGTACCTTAGCTACTTGCCTACATATGATAATAGTAATTTTCATTAGCTTTATATATATGTCACATACACACATATAATAATGATATATATGCACTTATACATATATATTTATAAAATAAGGAATGAGGTTGAATGTATACATTATAAATCATACAAAACTGTAATTGTATTTTCTATAACCAATCCTGTTGAGCTTTCATTTCTACAACCCTGCTTAATAAGAAAGAAAAAAGTTTATAATAGTTTATTTTCAAATTGGTTTACATATAACACCCAGTTCATCCCAACATGTGCCCTCTTTAATGCCCGTCACCCCCTTCCCCCCTCCCTCACCCCCCTCACCCTCAGTTTGTTCTTAGTCTTTGAGAGTCTCTTATGTTTTATCTCCCTCCCTCTCTGTGTCTTTTTTTTTAAGAAAGAAAAAAGTTTAAACTTGCTTATTCGCAGTCAATTACATTTAGATTTTTCTAGTTTTTAAAAGTCCCTTTGAACTATTAGTATAATTTTAGTCATTTCAAGATTTAAGCCTTGATGGATTGTAAAGCCTGACCCTCCAACATTTTGTATTTTTTTTCCTGGAAAGTGACCCAAGTTTTCAGGTCTTACATATCATCCCAGGAAGGATAACTGATCTTCTGGTAATATTCTAACTTTCCTGCTTGGTTCCTAAGTGTCTAGTAATATTATTATTGAGGTGCAGCCAATCCTTCCAGGTCTTTGGGGCTTCTGTTGGCACAGCAGCTAAAGTTTGCCATCCTGGCATCCACTGCCATACTCTTGTTTTTTTTGTTTTTCATCATGATAATTGTACTCTTTAATCTCCACCACCTATTTCACCCATCCCCCCCACCCACCTCCCCTCTGGTAACCATCAGTTTGTTCTCTACAGTTAAGAGTCAGTTTCTTGGCTTCTATCTCTCTTTTTCTTTACTTTGATCATTTGTTTTGTTTCTTAAGTTCCATCCATGTCATTGCAAATGGCAAGATTTCATTCTTTTTTATGGCTGAATCAAATTCCATCGTGTGTTTATGTACCACATTTTATTTATTTATTCGTCTATCAGTGGACACTTAGGCTGCTTCCATAATTCGACTCTTGTAAATAATGCTGCAGTAAATAGGAATGCATGTATCCCTTTGAATTAGTGTTTTTGTATGCTTTGGGTAAAAACCCGGTAGTGCGATTACTGGATCATGTGGTAGCTCTATTTTAAATTTTTTGAGGAAACTTCATACTAATTCCAGGGTGGCTGTTCTACAGTTGCATTCCCACCAACAGCACATGAGGGATCCTCTTTTTCACATCTTCACCAACACTTGTTGTTTCTTGTGTTTTTTATGTTAGCCATTCTGGCAGGTGTAAGGTAATGTCTTATTGTAGTTTCAATTTGCATTTCCATGATGATGAGTGATGTTGGGCATCTTTTCATGTGTTTGTTGGCCATCTGTATGTCTTCTTTGGAGAAATGTCTTTTCATGTCTTCTGCCCATTTTTAATTGGATTACTTCTTTTTGGAGTGTTGAGTTGTATAAATTCTTTTTTCTTTTATTATTATATTTTTTAGAGAGAGAGAAAGTGGGAGAGAGGGGTAGAGGAAGAGAGAGAGAGAGAGAGAAAGAGGGAGAGAGAATCTTAAGCAGGTTACATGTTCATTGTGGAGCCTGACATAGGGCTCAATTTTATGACCCTGGAATCATGACCTCAGCCAAAATCAAGAGTCAGATGCTCAACCGACTGAGCCACCCAGGTACTCCTATAAGTTCTTTATACATTTTGGATACTAACTCATTATTGAATATGTCATTTGCACATACCTTCTAGCATTTAGTGGGTTGCCTTTCATTTTGTTGATTGTTTCCTTCGGTGTGCAGAAACTTTTTTATTTTGATGTAGTCCCAATAGTTTGTTTTTGCTTTTATTTCCCTTGTCACAGGGGATATATCTAGAAAAGTGTTGCTATGGCTGATGTCAAAGAAATTACAGACTGTGCTGTCTTCCAGGATTTTTATGGTTTTAGGTCTCACATTTAGGTCTTTAATCTAATTCTGAGTTTATTTTCGTGTATGTCAAAAATGAGTGGCCTAGTCTCATCCTTTTGCATGTGGCTGTTCAACACCATTTGTTGAAGAGATCATCTTTTTTCCATTGTATATTCTTTCCTTCTTTGTCAAAGATTAATTGACCATATAATTGAGGGTTTATTTATGGGTTTTCTCTTCTATTCCATTGATGTATGTGCCTATTTTATTTCAGTTCCATACCGTTTTAATTACTACCACTTTGTAATAATAACTCGAAGTCTGGAATTGTGATAATTCCAGTTTTTATTTTTCATGACTGCTTTTGGAGCATTTGGGTAGCTCAGTCGTTTGAGCATCTGACTTTAGCTCAGGTCATGATCTCACGGTTCATGAGTTCGAGCCCCACATCAGGTGCACTGCTGTCAGTGCAGAGCCCACTTGGGATCCTCTGACCCCTCTCTCTGCCCCTCCCGTTTGCACTCACTCAAAAGTATATAAACAATTAAAAAAAAAGATTGCTTTGGCCATTCAAGGTCTTTTGTGGTTTCATACAGATTTTAGGATTATTTGTTCTAGTTCTTTAAAAAATGCTTTTGGCATTTTGATAGGGATTGCATTAAATCTGTAGATTACTTTGGGTAGTATGGACATTTTTGACAATGTTTATTTTTCCAACCCACGAGCATGGAATGTCTTTCCATTTGTCTGCATCATCTTGAATATCTTTCATCAGCGATTTTTATTTTTCAGAGTATAGAGAATATTATATACCTAGATATTTTATCGTTTTTGGTGCAGTTGTTGTATATGGGATTGTTTTCTTTTTTTCAATGTTTATTTTTGAGAGAGAAAAAGACAGAGTGTGAGCGGAGGAGGGTCAGAGAGAAAAGGAGACACAGAATCCGAAGCGGGCTTCAAGCTGTCAGCACAGAGCGCCAGGTAGGGCTTGAACCCACAAACCACGGGATAGTGGCCTGAGCTGAAGTCAGGAGCTCAGCTGACTGAGCCACCAAGGTGCCTCTTTGTTTTTATAAGTTTATTTATTTTGAAAGAGACGGAGAGAGCGCAAGTGGGATGAAGGATAAGCTCCACCCTGTCAGCACAGAACCTGACATAGGCTTGAACCCACAAAACCATGAGATCATGACCTGAGCTGAAATCAAGAGTCAGATGCTTAACTGACTGAGCCACCCAGCTACCTCTGGGATTGTTTTCTTAATTTCACTTTTTGCTGCTTCATTATTAGTGTATAGGAATGCAACAGATTTCTCTCCATTGATATTGTATCCTGTGACTTCATGAATTCATTTATCAGTTCTAGTAGTTTTTTGGTGGCCTTGAGAGTGTTCTATAAATAGTATCATGTCATCTGCAAATAGTGAGAGTTTTACTTCTTCCTTACCAATGTGGTTGCCTTTTCATTCTTTGTGTTGTCTAATTGCTGTGGCTAGAACTTCCAGTACTATGTTAAGTAAAAGTGGTGAGAGCAGATATCCTTGTCTTTTTCCTGACCTGAGGAGAAAAACTCTCAGTTTTTCACCATTGAATATGATCTTGGCTGTGTGTTTTTCATATATGGCCTTTATTATATTGGAGTTACCCTCTAGACCTATTTTCCAGAGGGTTTTTATCATGAATGGATGTTGTAAATTGTCAAATGCTTTTTCTGCATCTATTGAAATGATCCTATGGTTTTTAGCCTTTCTCTTATTGATGCGATGTATCATGTTGATTGTTTCATAAATATTAAACTACTCCTACATCCTGGGAATAAACCCACTTGATTGTGGTGAATTATTTTTTTAATGTATTGCTGGATTCAGCTTGTTAATATTTTGTTGAAGATTTTTGCATCTATATTCATGAAAAATACTGGCCTGTAGTTCTCTTTTTCTGTGGTGTCTTTATATGGCTTTGGAATCAGGGTAATACTGGCCTTGTAGCATGAATTTCATATTTCCTTTACTCTTCATTTTTTGGAATAGTTTGAGAAAAATAGGTATAAACTCTTCTTTAAACGTTTGGTAGAATTCACCTGTGAAGCCATCTGTTCCTGGACTCTTGTTTTTTGGGAGTTTTTAATTACTGATTCAATTTCATTCCCGGTAATTTGCCTAAACAGGCCAATTCTTGCTTTAGCTTTGGTAGGTTATATGTTTCTAGGAATTTATCCATTTCTTCTAGGTTGTCCAATTTGTTGGCATATAGGATTTCATAATATTCTATTACAGTTGTTTCTATTTCTGTGGTATTGGTTGATATTTCTCTTTAATTAGTGATGTTTTAATGTTTATTCATTTTTGAAAGAGAGAGATAGAGCACAAGCAGGGGAGGGGCAGAGGGAGAGGAAGATCACAGAATTCGCAGCAGGCTCCAGGCTCTGAGCTGTCAGCACAGAGTCTGAGGCGGGGTTCAGACTCACGAATCACAGAATCATGACCTGAGCCGAAGATGAATGCTTACCTAAATGATCCACCCAGATGCCCCTCATTAGTGATTTTGTTTATTTGGGTTCTCTCCTTTTTTTTGGTGAGTCTGGATAGAGGTTTATCAATTTGGTTGATCTTTTCAAAGAAACAGCTCCTGATTTCATTGATCTGTTCTATTGGGGTTTTTTTAGTTTCTATATCACTTATTTCTGTTCTAATCTTTATTATGTCCTTCCTTTTTCCTGGGTTTGGGTTTTTTCTGTTCTTTTTCTAGTTCCTTTAGTTGTAAGGTTAGGTTGCTTATTTGAGATTTTTCTTGCTTCTTGAGGTAGCCCTGTATTGCTATAAACTTCCCTCTTAACATCACTTTTGTTGCATCCCAAAGATTTCGGACCATTGCATTTTCATTTTCACTTGTTTTCATGTAACTTTTTATTTCTTCTTTGATTTCTTAGTTGACTCATTTATTAGTTAGTAGCATGTTATTTAACCTCTATGTATTTGTGCTCTCTCCAGATTTTTTCTTGTGGTTGATTTCTAGTTTCATAGCATTGTGGTCAGAAAAGATGCATGATATGATTTTGATTTTCTTTTTATTTTATTGGTATGACTTGTTTTGTGGCCTAATCTGTGTTCTATTCTGGAAAATATTCCACGTGCACTTGAAAAAAATGTGAATACTGCTATTTTAGTATAGAATGTTCTGAATATGTCTGTTAAATCCATCTAGTCCATTGTGTCATTCAAAGCCACCATTTCCTTGTTGATTTTCTGTTTGGATGCTCTGTCCATCAATGATGTAAGTGGGGTGTTACATTAGTTACAATAGTATTTCCCTACTATTATTCTATTTCTATTGATTATTTCCTTTATGTTTGCTATTAACCATTTTATATATTTGGGTGCCCTGATCTTGGGTCCATAAATATTTACAATTGTTGTATTCTCTTGTCGAATTGTCCCCATTATTATTATATAGTGTTCTTCTTTGACTCTTGTTACAGTTTTTGTCTTAAAATCCATTTTGTCCTATATAGGTATGCTACCCTGGCTTTCTTTTGACATCCATTTGCATGATAAATGTTTCTCCATCCCCTCACTTTCTTTTTTTTGTTATTGTTATTATTTTATAAGGGAAAGAGGGCACAAGTGACAGAGGGGCAGAGAGACGGGGAAGAGAGAGAGAGAAGTGTGTCTCACCTGAAGCAGGGTTCGAGCTCACTTGGATGTAGCGCTCCAGGTTCACCAGAAGCAGGGTTCACCCAATGTGGGATTCAAATTCATGAACCATGAAATCATGACCTGAGCCAGAATCAGATGCTTAACCGACTGAAACACCCAGGTGCCCTCTATCCTCTCACTTTCAATCCGCAGGGGTCTTTTGGTCTGAAGTGAGTCTTTTTTTTTTTTTTTTTTTTTTTTTCAAAAGAAGAATTTTTTTTTAATTTTTTGCTTTTTAAAAATGTTTATTTATTTATTTTGAGAGAGAGAAAGAGAGACAACAAGCAAGGTAGGGGCAGAGTGAGGTAGGGACAGAGAAAGAAGGAAACAGATAATCCCAAGCAGGCTCCAAGCCCAATTGACCTGAGCCAATAACAAGAGTCAGACACTTAACCACTGAGCTACCCACACACCCCTGAAATGAGTCTTTTGCAGGCATAAAGTAGATGAGTCTTTTTTGTATCCATTCTGTCACCCTATGTCTTTTGATTGGAGTGTTTAGTCCTTTTACATTCAAAGTAATGATTGTTATGTATTTATTGTCATTTTTTTTATTCTTTGTAGTTTTTCCTATAGATTTTCTCTGATCCTTTCTTCTCTTACTCTCTTTCATTGTTTGTTGGCTTCCTTTAGTGGTATACTTGGATTCCTTTCTCTTTATTCTTTGTATATCTACTGGTTTTTTATTTGCAGTTATCATTAGTTTTTTATATTACATCTTCTGCATAGTCTATATTAGACTGATGATTGCTTAAGTTTGAAACCAGTTTTTACTCCTCTCCTCACATTTTAGGTATATAGTGTCATATTCTACATCCTTTCATTTTATAATACCTTTGACTGGTTTTTACAGAAATACTTATTTTTACTGCTCTTGTACATTTTACTTTTTATTTTTTGTCTGAGAAACTTTATTTCTCCTTTTATTTTGTATGATAGCCTCTCTGGATAGAGTTTTCTTGGCTGCAGCCTTTTCCTTTTCAGGAGTTTGAATATATCATGCTGCTTCCTGCTGTCCTGCAAAGTTTCCACTGAAAAATCCACTGATAGCCTTATGGAGTTTCCCTTGTATGTAACTGTCTTCCTTTCTCTTGCTGCTTTAAAAGTTTTTCTTTATCATTACTTTTTGCCATTTTAATTACTATGTGTCTTGGTATGGACCGCCTTGGGTTGAATTTGGGGTTTTAGGGGGCATCTCTGTACCTCCTGGATGTGGATATCAGTTCCTTCCCCAGATTAGGGAAGTTTTCAGCTATTATTTCTTCAAATAAAAATTTCTGCCTCCTTTTCTCTTCTTCTTCTGAGATCTCTATCATGTGAATGGTATTATGCTTGATGGAATCACTGAGTTCCCTAAGACTATTCTCAATTTGAGCAAAAGAGAGGAAAGAAAAGTAGCTTTTCTTAGCAAAATTAGCTTTTGTTCAGCTTGGTTACTTTCTATTTCTTTATCTCCAGGTCATTAATTAATTACTCTAGTTCATCTAGCTTGCTATTTATTCCATCAAATGTATTTTAAATTTCAATTATTTTGGTCTTGATCTGATTGGTGTTTTATCTCTGTGTTAAAGGTCTCACTGATGTCCTGCTCTCTTTTCTCAAGTCCAGTGAGTATTTTTATGATCATTACTTTATTATTTTATCTATCTATTTATTTATTTTTAGAGAGATTGAAAGAGCATGAGTGGGGGAGAGGGACAGAGGGAGAAAGAGAGAGAATCCCAAGCAGGCTCCATGCTCAGTGCAGAATCTGACACAGGGCTTGTTCCTATGACCTTGGAATCATAACCTGAGCTGAAATCAAAAGTCAGATGCTCAACTGACTGAGCCACCCAGGCACCCCTGATCATTACTTTAAAATATTTATCAGCATATTACTTATATCCATTTTGCTTAGGTCTTTTGCTAGGATTTGTTCTTTTTCTTTCATTTGGGACATATTCTTGCATCTCCTCTTTTTGTTCAACTCTCTGTGTCTGTTTCTCTGTGTTAGGAAACTCAGCTACTTCTCTTGCTGTTAACAATAACAACCTTACAAAGAAGAGGCCATCTATTGCCCTTAGTGCAGTGTTCTCTATCGCCCAGGGCCTAGCACTTCAGGGAGTGTCTCCTATGTGTGTTGCATGTGCTCTGCCATTGAATCTTGACTTCTTCTTCCTTCAGTCCAGTTGTCTGCAAAGGCTCTCTTTGCCTACTGTGAGCATTGTTTGGTCCCAAGCAAGGGTGGGGCCCACCACCACCTTCTATAAGGTTCTGCCATTGTGTGGTCTCTGTGTCTACACACTGAACTATTTCTCTTTCACCCATTTCCTCAGCACTTACCTGTTTCCTGACCAGGACACAGGGACCATATGGATTCTCTAACTGCTTTGTAAGAACTCTGGAGAGTCTGACTGCTCTCTCTGGTTCAGTTGTCTAGATACTAATCTTGGCCATTTCAGATTGATGAGCCTGAGAGGCACTATGTTGACCTGATAGTAATGCTGGACATGATGCCTCTTTGGGGAGTTTTTAATGCACTGAGAAGGAGAGAGCCAACCCTGTTGCTCTAAGATTGCTCCTCATTTATCTGGATGTTTCTATCATGTACCCTTACCCCTGTGATCCATCTCCCTTTCCCTTAAATAGTGGAGTCAGGAAGAGCAAAGACACTTGAATCTGATTTCCTGCCATTCCAGCTTCTTATTCCCCAGGCTCCTTCTGGCACCAGAATGTCTCTTCCCTTCATGTAAAATGGGAACTTTCTTCATGTCATAACTTTATCCCTTCTATTCTAAAGTTTATTTTTAAAAACTTTATACTCCAGACTTTCAGGTTTGGATCTTTATAAATTCATTACCAAGGCAAATCTGGTAATTTGAGGAAAACGTTTTCTGTCTCAACACAGCCTGTGTTTTGCGACTCAAATGTCTATGTTTTCAGAGTATTATCTTTCTATCGACCTTAAAAATTATTTTTAAAACTAAAAGGAAAGCATGGATGCTTTGTTCTTAGTGAATCTTCTCTCTCTTTTCTCTGATGCAATAAACCCCAAAATTTCTAACAGTCTCAACAGAAAGGCTGTGAGTGAAAAGTTAGGGGGAAAATGGAGGGTGGCAATGAGTTACAAGGATTTGAGTGGCAATCTGATTGATCTTTCTCTATTATACTATCTTTCTACTTTATAGTCTTCACTGAAGTTAGACATAATGCTGATTTCTGCTATGTGAGAGATGTGTCCATGAAACTTTGATGTCTTCCTTTTTTCTGAGCTCCCCTAGAGAGGGGAAGACAAAGCTGAGGCAAGTTCACTAGGTAGGACAACTCCTTATCTGTATCAGGAAATGCCCAGGAGATGAGGGATTTGTGGACCTTATTATGTCCCTTCAGCACGCAATGCATGGGATAAACCATTAAAGTCACTTTGAAGCTTTTTTTGTTGTGCCTGCCTTGTATTTTAGAGAGACCCATATTCAGGAAATGCCTTTCTGCCTGGTGAGAGCTCCAGTGAGGATGAAGAGCCTTTAGCAGAATTGTCAAAGGAAGAATTGTGCACGAAAATAAAAAGCCTGAAACAGAAACTAACAAACACCCGGAAAGAAAACAGCCGACTTCGACAGTCTTTGGTCATGCTTCAAGGTAAACTTTGAGAAAATTGACATTTTTAGATGAAAGAGAAAATAAATGATGAGTGAAAATTATTGCAAATCAGCTGTCAAGAATAAAAAAGAAAATCTCTACCTTAGAGAAAAAAAAATCAAACATCCCTTTTTTAAAAATTTGTGATTTTATAAGCACTCTATTGAAGCCTTTAGTTTATAGCTTAGAAAATTTTAGATTATTCCTACAAAATACCAAATGTTGTATTCATTTAATAACATTCAGTGGATTTACTCTTGGTAAGCCCAAGAAAGAAAAGATTACTAAGACAGAACAAGTATGTTAAGGTGTTCATGATGTATTTATTGATCTCATTCCCCTCTGCTAGGGAAAGCACTAGAAAATGAGGCCTGTATGATCCATTATAGAATTACTTGGAATTAAAGATCCCATAAATTAAATTGTAGTTTTGCAATTGGGAAAAGTGGTTTGAGAAAATAATCATATTCCATTGAAGACTAATAAAGGAGAAAGATCCATCTTTGTAAATTAAAAACCACTTGGTATAATGCCTTCTGTATGATCCTATATTGTATTTAAGTATTTGTTTTTCAAAAATTATGCTTTCCATTTGCAGTTAAGCACCATGCACTATTTTTTGCTGCTGAAGATTTGGCAATCATATGCTATGCTGGGCAACATCTTGTAAAACAGTAAATACACAGAACATTTTGGAAATAAATCCCTCTGGCTTCTGTGTACAAAATAAGTGCAAATAACATGAGAAAGAAAGTGAGGAAGGACCACTCTCTAATGGTATTGCAGTCATCCATGCTAATGCTATGGCACCCTAGCCCAGGGTGACGCCATGGAAGTAAAGAGGATAGTTCCACATATTTTTGGAGGCAGTAATGATCAGAGACAGAACATGGTAATGAGCTCGACTGACAGAGTTATGGCTCACATGCTTTCCTAAGTATATTACTAAATTGAAGACTTCATAGATTTAGATAGAAACAGTCACAGCTTTAATATGTTTATTGCATCACCAAGCCCTTATCTCTTTATTTTTTCAACTTTAAATAACGAATTTTTGTAACTGATGATTTTCTCTGGGGAGGTTTTTGTGAATTTCAAAGAATAGATAATTCTTATTTTTATTTAATCTGTTCTAAGAACTTAGGGTATGATGAAAAGCTAGTTTATAAAGATAGCATAAGTTGCTGGTTTGAAGTATTGATTTTTGAGTTACAGACCTTAGTTTGAATCCCAACTCTGCTTATTAGCTATACAACTTCAGCCATGTCAGTTTCCTGGGCCCTCAGCCCCAGCTTCAATATTCTCATCTACAAAATGGGGATGAGGGAAATCTATCATGTCCTTACTGCTATGAAGATTTAAAGAGATCATTGGAAGAAATGCTTAAGCAGAGCACATGATAGGTGGTCAGTAATGGCATTTATTATTATTATTGTCTCTGTTTTTATCAACACCAGAACTTGACACATGAAAGCCCGAAAAGAAAGTTAGACCAATCTTTGTTATACATTTAGATGAGAAAATTCTAAATGAATGAGTAGCAAATGAGTGTCAATAGTATATGAAAAGAATCACTATGACCAGTTTCTTCTCTCTCCCACACTTTCAAATGCCATTTCATTTTCTTCTCCCTCTGCCAACTTCTCACACCTCCTCCCATATCCTCACTTTCAGGTGATGACTTTGCTTCTGACTTCATTGAGAAATTGGAGGATATGAAAAAGATTGTCATCTCCCTGCACGCATGCTTTATTTATTTTTTTATATTTTAAGCAAGCATCTCTGCCCAACTTGGAGCTTGAACTCATGACCTCAAGATCAAAAGTTGCATGTTTTACCAACCGAGCCAGCCAGGTGCCCTATCCCTGCACCCATGATTTATGCTTCACTTTCTCCTGTCACTCATGGTGACCTATACGCTTGTCTCACCAAAAGCAGTATCTATGTATGATACCATCTTCTTTTATCTAAGGACAGAGCTCCAGAGATTCTCCCTGCTCTCTGCTACGAGATAAGATTTTCTTTCTCTAATGAATCATTCCCATTAACATCAGACATTTCTCCCATTTAAAACAAAACAAAATCCCTTTCATGCCTTTTGCTTCTCCACCTTCCACCCATTTCTCTCCTTCCCTTTAGAGGAAGAACTCCCGAAATGACCTGACACTACACTCTGTTCAGTTTTCTCCCTTTTATTCTCTCTGAATCCACTTCAATTAGTTCCTTATCATTCTATTGTAACTTCTTTTCTCTTGATCAGTAATAACCTCCATATATAAGTTTGCTAGTAACAAAGTACCACAGATTGAATAGCTTAAATGAAAGAAATGTGTTGTCTCCCACATCTGGAGGCTAGGATTCCAAAATCAAGGTGTCACCAGGGCCACACTCCCACTAAAGGTGCCAGGTAAGTTCTCTCTCACAGTTTCTGGTTGCTCCTTGAATTGAGGCCACATAATGCCAGTCTTCCCATGGTGTTCTCCCTATGTACTTCTCTCTCACCGTATTTAAACTTCCCCCTTATTATGAGGAAACCAATCATACTGGGTCAGGGCCCACCCTAATGACCTCATTTAACTTACATACATCTGTAAAGACCCTACATCCAAGGAAGTTCACATTCTGAGGTACTGGGGGCTTAGGACTCCAAAGTTTCTTTTTTGAGGGGATACAACTCAACCCATAATGTTACATGTTGCTGACCTCAAAAATCATTTCTCAGTGATCATCTAACTGCCCTGTGAGAGCAAACTGGAAAGTGGTTATTTATCTCTTGCTCATTAATGTTCTTTAAAACTCTGTAGGGGGCACTTGTTGGGATGAGCACTGGGTATTGTATGGAAAACAATTTGCAATAAATTATATTTTAAAAAACGCTTTGAACTAAGAATCAGGGCTCTTTTTCAACTTATAAAGCCTACTAATTAAGAAAACAACAAGATATATATGCCATTTTAGACATTCAGAATGGCAAATGTGTATGTGCTATATGTGTATAAGCATTTGAAACTTATCTTGTAGACCACAACTGACCACCACCATAAGATATAAAAGGAAGGGGCACCTTGGTGACTCAGCTGGCTAAGCACCTGATTCTTGATTTTTGCTTAGGTCGTGATCTCATGGTTTGTGGGATTGAGTGCCACATTGGGCGCTGCACTGATGGCACTGAGCCCAATTTGGATTCTCTCTTTGCCTCTTTCTCTGCTACTCTCTTTCTCAAAATAAATAAATAAACATTAAGAAAGAAGATATAAAAGGAAAAAAGGTGATATATCTATTGTAAAGAAGGTATCTATCTTGTCATTATTTTTAGAAAATGAATGTCGAAAATGAATTGTAGAAAACTCAACTCTCGTAACTAATGAGATTACAGTAAAGAATGAAAAAATAGTTAAGTTTTGCCCCGATTTCTTTAAGTATGACATAAAGCTTAAGTGAAATATGTCACTCTCCTTTCTTTCTTAAAATCCTACTAAAAATAAACTTAAAATGCATAAAAGGAAGTAACAAGAAAACTTAAAAGAAGACCACAGCAGATAAAAGATGTCAATAAAATTTTAGAAACTGAAAAGCAGATGGCGATGAGTAGTGACTGAATAACTCTGTAGAAATCTGAAAACCCAGTGTCTGTGATGAGGGCGAGGTAGAGAAATTTGAAAGAAATAAGCCAAATCACACCACAGAACTATAAATGGTTTAGGAATTGTCCCTGCGAACGGGATTTTGATAGTGCTGGTAGTGCGCAAAGACCTACATGAAGGGGTCATTGAAAAGAGGAGTCACTGAAAGACCAAAACAAAGACCATCTGCGACCACAAAGTCACATATTCTTCCCATGCTGTCTGCAAGTACCATTCTTCAGTAGAGCAAAAGATGGAGGTTTTCTCTCAGGAGAGGTTGAACCAGAGCCATGAACTCAAGGACACTGGGCACAACTGAGGGAAGGAGATTATTTGAGGAAACCTAACAAACAAAGAAAAAAATAAGGTCAAAGGAAACAGACAATTCAGGGAGCAGAAAAAATCTACATGAAAGAAGAACAGGGTAATTTAAGAAATGAATATCCAAAGAACAAGGAGGAGAAACCTAGAAATTCAGTAAAATGGAAGTTAAAGTTAAGAAAATCTTGTAGATATTAGAGTAAGAAGACCAAGAAAAGGAAAATAGAAAAGACTGGGGAAAAAAAAAAGAATTAGTCCTGGAAGTTGAATGTTCAAAGACAAGAAGTTCTTTTCTTTTTAATTTTTAAAAAAATATTTTATTTATTTTTGAGATACAGAGAGAGACAGAAACAGAGTAAGCGCAGGGAAAGGGCAGAGAAAGAAGAAGACACAGAATCTGAAGCAGGCTCCAGGCTCTGAGTTGTCAGCACAGAGCCCAACACAGTACTCGAACCCACAAACCATTGGATCATGACCTGAGCCAAAGTTGGAGGCTTAACTGACAGAGCCACCCAAGTATCCCTTAATATTTTTAATGTTTACTTATATTTAAGAGACAGAGAGATAAAGATAAGAGTGCAAGCAGGGGAGGGGCAGAGAGAGAGGGAGGGAAACACAGAATCTGAAGTAGGCTCCAGGTTCCACACTATCAGCACAGATCTGGATGCAGGGCTTGAACTCATGAACTGTGAGATCATGACCTGAGCCAAAGTCAGTTGCTTAACTGACTGAGCCACCCAGGTGCCCTTAAAGGCAAGAAGTTCTAAAAGATAGATGAAAGAAGAGGGAGAAGCTAACTGAAGGACACAAATTTTTAGATTAAAAGATACTACCAAAAGCAAAAAGACTTGACCAAGTCCTAACATTTTGAACTTTTCGAACACAGAAGTAAAGGAAAGACCCAAAATCTTTCAGAGAGAATAAGCACATCCCAGGCTAAGGACTGGAAATCAGAATAGCATTGGCCTTTTCACCAACAACACTGGAAGCTCCAAGATAATTATGCAATGACTTCCAAATCTAGACTTCCATACCCAGTGAAATTATCAACCAAGTGTGAGGGTAGAATATAATTATACTTTCACACTTACAAAATCTTACTAATGTGCTTCCTATGATTTCTTTTTCAAAAGCTAATAGAGGATGCACTCCTCCCAAATGAGAGAGCAAATCTAGAAAAATAAAAACATGATATCCAGAAAACAGGTGGTCCAATTCTGGAGAGAGACAAGGAGGGGCTATAGAATGATAGTGAAGAGAAGCTCCAGGATGAAAAGTATACAGTGGCCTAGAAGCAGGTAGCCCAGATTGTTGGAGGTGTGGGGGGCTCCAGGGAAGAGAACTCCAAGAAAAATATGAAATTGATAGATGACATGATGTATCCAAATATAAATGAAAGGAGATTTTACATCTCAGATAGGAAGTTTAGAGATGTATAAGTGAGGGAAATAGTGTAAAATAATAATAATGTAATTATTAACTCTAGGGAAAAATGCTCTAAAGAAAAGGAATTTTGAATAATATTTACATCACTATAATAGTAAGCACAATATTTATTGAACTAAAAATTGTGTTACCACTATTGTGGGTTGATGAGAAGAGTGTGTATATGTTTGCATGTGCTTAGCAGGTATGTGTGTTTCTGTGTGGTTGGGGGAGGATTTGAAAGGGAGCAATATTGTCATATTACATAGCTGAAAATCGGTAAGTAGGGTTGCCTGGCTGGCTGATTCATAGATCATGTGACTCTTGATCTCGGGGTCATGAGTTCAAGCCCCACATTGCACATAGAGCTCACAAGAAAAAAATTAAGAAAAAATCAACAAAGAATTATATGGATCTGAAAAAAACAATAAATAGTTGTATATGCATATTATTATTTAAGACCATGAAGGTAAGGACCAGAAGAAGCAGGTAAATGGATTGGAAGTGGTGGTCTCTAAGACTGGTAATCAAGAGTGGTGAGCGACAAGGCAGAGGACTATGGTTATTCATTATAAGCCTTATTTTATTTCAAAACTGATCAGTAACTAGTACATAATAGGTGCTCAAATCTAGCAGCTATCATTTTTTTTAAAATCAGTAATTTTCTTACAGATCAAAAATTGCCAGTTATAGTCCTAGAAGAAAAAAATATCTAGGTACATTAATTACAAACAACTATAAAATATCTATTAACAACTCTAACAAGAAATGTGTGTGATCAATGAAGAAAAATAAAAATCTCACTGGAGGGGCTCCAGCGTGGCTCAGTCAGTTGAACGTACAGCTTTTGATTTCAGCTCAGGTCATGATCCCAGGGCCATGGGATTGGGCCCTGCATCGGGGCTCTGCATTGGACGTGGAGCCTGCTAAAGACTTTCTCTCTCTCCCTTTGCCCCTTTCCCCAGCTTGTGCTTTCTCTCTAAAATAAAAACAAAAGCAAAAAGAAAACAAAGCAAAGAAAAAAACACAAAACCTCACTGGAGTAATATACAAACCTAAATTAATGGAGAGGCTTGTCATATTCATTGATGAGAGGGAACGATGCCAATTCATCCCCAAATAACTAGTACTTTGAGTGGAATTCCAATAAAAATACAAATGATTTTTCGTTTCATTTTGTTTTTGGAAATTTGACAATGATTATTATAAAGGTAACCTGAAAAATTAAATAGGCAAAATCAATTAAGAACATTTTGAAAAAGAATATGAGTGTATAACCAATCAACATTAAATCATATAAATTTCCAATTATTAAAAATGACTTGCTAGAGCAAGATCAGCAGATCAATGGAACAGAATGCATACCCCCAAACAGAACCTCATATGTGATAAAGAAACTATCCTGAGGCCTAATGGCATAAAGGTAAAGAGTATGAATTTAGAGGGGCCAAACCACCTGGATTCAAACCCCAGCTCTGCCACCTACTAGCTATGTAACCATATGAAAGTTGTTTAACCACTCTGTGCCTCAGTTTCCCCATCCCAAAACTGGAAATAATAAAAGTACTTCGCCGGGTGACATGTGAAGCATTCAGAACAGAACCTGGCCATGTAAGTGTTTGCTATTCCAGGGTGTACTATCACAAGTCATCAGGGCCAGCTTCATGGACATGTGACCTGTGTAGTCCCTGACAACCCTGCTCTTAGGAAGGCCCCACATACTGGTTAAAAGTGCTGCGGTCACCATGTTAAAAATTTTAAGAAGTTTTCAACAAGGAGTGCTGCATTTTCATTTTTGCAATGGGCTTGGCAATTTATGTAGCAAGTCCTGCAAGTTAATCAGGAAAAAGATAAATTATTCAACAAATGGCACTGGGGAACCTGATATTCCAGTGTGTGTTGGGGGGAGGGGTAGGCAAGTTCAAGTTAGGCTCTCATTTCACACCTCGTGGCACACTAAAATCATAGCTATACAGTTTAAATAAAAATCCTATGTTCTGAATTTTGAGTGGGAAGTACTGGTTCAAACACATGATGAAATTTATCTTTAAAAATTAATAATATGTATTTTCTAATACTGTTTGTTCACTGAATAGGCCTAGAAACAAGAACTCAAGAGCAAAGAGTACCTATAGCACCTGGATATGGTCTTATAATAGCATTTCTTTCTAAAAGGAGCTAGGGTTCCTTGGAGAAATGGCTGATTCCAGAACTTGCACAGGAAATGTACAAAATGAGCCTCATTGGGAGCCTAGAACAGGAAATGTAGACGAAAATCTTCTCATACCCCAACCAAGGCAGTTAGCAAAGACTATGTGGACATGCCAACCAGAAGAGGCTCCCACTGGCCAAAGATGGGACAATTTGAGTATCAATAATAATGATAACCACAACAGGTTAACATGTATATTTAAGTGAGTGAGTTCATAATGGTATTTAAAAAAGAAAAAACTTAATGATCATCTGGAAACTGGCAAGTACAGATAAAAAATCAAGTATTTACCCTGTCATTATTATATGAAATGAACCTCAGCATAACCAAATAGTTGATGAGAGGAAATTTCCCTTTGTACAAGAATTCTAGCCAACAACTGAAGAAGAATTAATATCACCATTTTGCAACTCCTTATAATGTAATGAATATAAGTAGTGATCATCAGTGACAGCTTATGGGATCAAAAAACATTAACCATGCATTCTATCACTACCTGATAGAATTTAAAACACTACCTAAATCTTATCAAGACTTTAGATCTAATTACCAATTTAGACCAAATGCAGGAAACAGAATAAGAGAAATATGTTAAACACTACTCTGTAGATACAGTCAGCAAAATCCCACTGTGGGAAACCCTGTAAAACAAACAACCCAATTTCTTCAATTAATAAATTCCAAAGAAAAAACTAGGACAGAGAGGGAAAAAAAAACAACACTATAGTTTATAGAAGGACAGCAACTGATCGTAATATGCAGACCTTATTTGGATCCTGATTCAAATAAAGGAAAGGAAAAACAATGACGAGAAAATAAGAGGAATTTGGACATTTACTAGGTTTTTTATGATATTAAAGAACTATTGATTGTCACAATAGTGTTATGTTTATATTTTATATTTATGTAATATTTTTATATTTTAAGCATATATTTTTTTACCTTTAGAGATACATATGGAAATATTACTATTTACAGATAAATGAGATGCTGTCTGTGATTTGCTTGAAGTATTCTTGGGGATGGGGAGAAAGTGGATGGGGTTTTGTTTAAAGAGAACAAGACTGGCTGTGGGTCGAAACTGGGGGATGGATATATGGGAGTTTACAATTTGTGTTTATGTTTAAAACTATCCATTAGAAGTTAAAAAATTATATCGAGATGGAAAAAAGCTCATTTGTAAAAAGATACTTATATCATACAAAATATATGACTGTTTTACTGATCTGAATGGTGAATGACTTTCTATGCATAAAATAAATAATACACTGAGGAAAAGACTGGTACTTTACAATAAAAACTAAAAATGTGTGTATGCTTTCAAAATATCATGAAATTAAAAGATAAACACTCTAAGAAAAATGCTTGCAACTTATGACAAATAAAAGGTTAAAAAGCTTAACATATAAGGGAGTAAATAACAATAGCTAACACACTGTGCATATGATACATTAGGTATGCTTATAAGCACTTTACAAAAACTATGTAAATTATTAAAAATAGAAAAAGAATTAGAGGCGCCTGTCTGGCTCAGGTGGTAGAACATGCAACCTTTGATCTAAGGGTCATAAGTCTGAGCCCCACATTGGGTATAGAGATACATTGAAAAAAAGTACTGGGGCACCAGGGTGGTTAAGCAGCTGACTGTGGCTCAGGTCGTGTCTCATGGTTCACGAGTTCAAGCCCTGTGTTGGGCTCTGTACTGACAGTTCAGAGCCTAGAGCCTACCTCAAATTCTATCTCCCTCTCTATCCGCCCCTCCTGCACTTGCACTCTCTCTCTCTCTCTCTCAAAAAATAAATAAACATTAGAAAAAAATTTTAAGTACTAATATTTCATGGTCTAACAGATAATTCATAGAAGGTCAATCAATAAATAAGTACATATTTAACCACAATAATAAAATAATTACAATTTAAATTTTATTAACATTTCAACCTATCAAATAGTGAAGATTATTGTTAGTGATTAACACTTGTTGTTGATGGTAGGGTGAAACGCTGACTTCTTATATTGTTAGTAGGTGTGTAAGTTGGAAGAATCTTTCTGCAGAGCAATTCGGCAGTATTGGTTGTGGTTGGACAACATTTATATCTTTGACCCTTTTATTATACTTTCATGAATTAGTAGCATTGTTGTGATCAGAGATACATATAAAGATGTATGTGCTAGAGCAGGCCATAAGAGCTTTATTTGTAATAAAGAAAAATTGGAAGCAACTTAAATTTGAAAAAAGAGAGCGTTTAAATAAATCATAAAACAGCAACACCTCAGAATATTAGGGAACCATTAAAATCATGTTTTCAAGTGGAAAATAACCCATCAACAGGTGAATGAAAACTTTAATTGTGGAGTATCCACATAATAAAATATTAGCAATGAAAAGAAATGAATAACTGATACATACAACAACATGAATGAATCTCAAAACATTAAGCAGAGCAAAAAAAAAAAAAAAAAAGGAAGGCCAAAAAAACTGAGAATATACCATTTGAAACCATTTATATGTAATTCTAGAACAGGTAACATTTATCTCTGACCCAAGAAGTCAGATCACCAGTTGCCTCTAAGGTGAGTCCAGGGAATGACCTGGAAGGGACAAGAGGTAACTTTCTGGAAGGATGGAAATGTCTATATCTTGTTGGGTGTCCATTAGCTGGGTATATCACTTTGTCAAACTCATCCCCTTTTACCTACTTAATTTCTGCTCACACTTTGTGTAAGATCTTGCCTTTGAGTCTATGTAAATTAGACCTCAAAAGATCATATTTTCCAAGATGATTTAAAGAAATAGGCAAGTATTAAACTTACAGCTTTAATTGGAAAAAAGAACCATGACACAATGCTATGTATATAGTAGAGTCCTAGTTACATAAAAGAAAATCCATGGATATGGGTAGAGTTACACAGAAATGACAAGAAGGATACATTCCAATGAACATTATTAGGAAAAAATCAGTAAACATTTTTCAAACATCACTTTATAGCAAATTCCCTTTTTCTCTTTACATTCTAGCTGCCTTCTTGCAGTTCCTCAAATACAGAACTTAAATTTCCTTTGCCTCTGAGAAACTTCTCATTTCCTCCAGCTATTTAATCCCTCCTTAGCCTATGGTTCTCAGGTCAATCTTGACCTCCCCAGAGAAGCCCTCCATATGCCTCCCCTCCCCAGGCTGGGTCAAACATATTATGCCTCTCTTTTGTGACACTTAATAATTGTAACTTTTCATTTCTTTGCATGTAACTCAAGTTAGCCAAATTGCAAAGTTAAAGGCATTGTCCTCCAGATTACCACTTTTGCCTAAGACTTCTGATGCCAACTATAAGCTCAGACATTTTCCAAAAGCATCCTCAGGTCCAATAATTTGCTAGAGAAACTCACAACTCACTGAAACCTATTATACTCATAGTTACGTGTATTACAGGAAAATAATACAAATTAGAACCAGCCAAAGTTGGAAGACACACATAGGGCAGAGTCTGGGTGGTTTCCAAATGTGAGCTTCCATTGCCCTCAAGATGCATTACCCTCCTATCATTTATATGTTACAATATACATGGAACATTGTCCATCTAGGAAGCTCATCTGAACTCCAGTGTTCAGAGTTTTTATTGAAGGTTCATTATATAGGCATGATTAATTGATTGATTGGTTGATTACCTACATTGAACTCTGGTTTTCTTGCTGTGGTCTGCTTTCTGGCTGTGGTCTGCTTCTACACTAAAACTATTGGGTGTGATTGTCCACACCCTGAGATACACCTTAGCATAAACTACCAGGTGTGGGCTCTATCAGGTGCTCACTCTGAATAATAATGACATGCCTCTTGTCACTCAGGAAATTCCAAGGGTTTAGAAGCTACTTTTCAGGAACTAAGTGCTTAGGTGGAGGCCAGATCTCTCTTTAAGCAGGCCAAATCCTTTTTTTTTTAATTTTCTCAAGTTTATTTATTTTTGAGAGAGAGAGACAGAGCATGTGTGGGGGACGGGCAGAGAGAGAGGGAGACACAGAATCCAAAGCAGGCTCCAGGCTGTCAGCACAGAGCCCGACGAGGGGCTCAAACTCATGAACTGTGAGGTCATGACCTGAGCTGAAGTCGGAGGCTTAACCAACTAAGTCACCCAGATGCCCCAAAGCAGGCCAAATTCTTACTCCATACCATGGTCAAGTAAATAATGCCCCTCCCTCTCTTCTCTCCCCTTCAGTTCCAAAAGGCCAGGATCACATTTGATTTTGCTCCCAATCTTAACCTTAGCATATGATATGGTGGTTGGCAAAAGTTGACAATCTACATAGCATAGTTTATACCATGGAATTGCCTAACTCTAAATTTGAATCTTGGCTCTTCTTTTCACTAACTGGGTTGACCCTGGATGGGTTTTTTTAACCTTTCTCACTGCCTAATTGTCCTTATCTGTAAACTGGGGGTAATGACAATATCTGTCTCAGAGCACAATGAGGATTAAATGAATGAGCATCAAGTTCTCAGAATAGTGCCTGGCACAGGGTAAAAGCTAGATAAATGTTTATTATTGAATGCTCAATAAATAATGCTTATTGGATTAGTGTCTGGCACATGAGAGATGCCTAGTAAATATTAATTGAAAGAATATAAAGGATTTTCTTTAGTAGATTTTACTGTTTTTACTATTAATATGGTACCAGATGTATTGATTTGTACATATTATCAATATGCTGGTTTTCAGCTTTCAAATAAAATATTAGTCTAAAGATTACAGCTTAATAATGTGCTTAAGAAAAGTCCAAAAATGTTTCAGAATCTTTTTACTTCTCCAACTCCGAGCACCCTCAACCATAGAGTGGGAGCTAAATTAGGGTACAATGTGTCTTCCAACTCCAACAAAATGTTATTTGTCCTTAGGAAAACAAACTAGATATGACAACAGAGAAGACGATTTTACTTGGAGATATGAACCTTTGAAAGTGTAAGTTTTCATTTAAAAAGGAACAAAGAGAACATTCAGCTGATGATCAAAATTCATCCTTAATGTGTGAAAACGTAGTTTTGAATAGTGGCAATAGATTTTCATTAATTTGATGAAATTTGACTCCCTGGAAAATCATATACAAGGTTCATTGAAATGTTAATTTAATAAATTTAAATAGAAATGGTTTATTTTCCTGGTCACTTAAATTGGCCTGATGTGAGTATCAGGAAAGTGATTCATAATAGACTCAGTAATGTCTCTAAATGAGATTTAAGACTTTCAAATAATACTATTAGTGATTAGAAAAAAAAATCAACTCTTTAATTCATTTTAGTAATTTTATATTTAGTTATTTTAGTTATGAAGTAATGCATATATATATAAATAAAATAACAAATTTTTTAAGTTTATTTATTCATTTTTGAGAGAGAGACAGAGAAAGAAGGGAGAGACAGAGAATCCTAAGCAGGCTCCACCCTGTCAGCACAGAGCCCAACGTGGGGCTTGAACCCACAAATCATGAAATCATGACCTGAGCCAAAGTCAAGAATCAGACGCTTAACCGACTTAGCCACCCAGGCGCTCCCGATAACCAAATGTTTTTAAATTGATTTATTATTATTAAGCCATTGTTAAATTAAACAATAAGAAGTAAATATGTCCCAATCACTCTTCTTGCCATGTTTAGTTTCCAAAAGCAGAAAGTGTTAACGATTTGTCCCACCTATTTCTATACACACAATATAATATGTATATACCAGAATAAAATATAAAAATACATGCCCCTGCTATTCAAAGTATTTGTAAAGTGTCACTTTTTCTTGCTATTTTAGTGCTGCCACAGGCAGTCACCCAGTTTGAAGAATTGGTTGGTATGGCAGAGGCCCTACTTAAGGGAGGAGGAACCATGTCTACATCTGCGTCCACGCTCTGGAGAGCAACAAACAACTCCTCACCAGATTCGTTTGCCTCAACGTGCAGTAATTCTAATTCTAATTCCAGTTCACCAATATCCTTGAAAGCTGAAGAAGAGCATCATACTGATGAGAAACAGGTCAGTTAGAATACGTGCCCTATCTATTTCTGGGAAACAGTAAATACAAAAAATTAAAATAAGACTACAAAATGATGGCGCATCTGGCTGGCTTCGTCCATGGAGTGTGCAACTTTTGATCTCAGAGTTGTGGGCTTAAGTCCCGTGCTGGGTATAGAGATTACTCAAAAATCAAATCTAAAAAAAAAGACTACAAAATAATCATTGTTTTATAAGATAACTTTAGGTAACCTTAGGTCATGGTCATAATGTTGCAATTACATAAAACAATTTTTTTACAATAAATCAAAACAAGATTTGTTTCACAGATATCCGGTTTAGAAAACTAACATCAAATTGTGGTTAATGACAAGGTTATTAAATTGGAAAACTCTTTTTTTTAAGGTTATTTATTTATTTTGAGAGAGAGAGGGGCGCCTGGGTGTCTCAGTTGGTTAAGCAGCGGACTTCGGCTCAGGTCATGATCTCGCGGTCTGTGAGTTCGAGCCCTTCGTCTGGCTCTCTGCTGAAAGCTTGGAGCCTGGAGCCTGCTTCAGATTCTGTGTCTCCCTCTCTCTCTGCCCTTCTGCTCATGCTCTGTCTCTATGTCTCAAAAATAAATAAACGTTTAAAAAAATTATTTTGAGAGAGAGAGAGGAAAAAAAGAGAAATGTAAGCTGGGGAGGGGCAGAGAGAAAGAGAGACAGAGAATCCCAAGCAGCACAGAGCCTGATACAGGGCTTGAACTCACAAACCACGAGATCATGACCTGAACTAAAGTTAGCGGCTTAACCTACTGAGCCACCCAGATGCCGTAGAAAACTCTTAAACCAGTTCTAGTTAACTATACATTAAAGATTACAAAATTATATCATTGAGAGAAGGTAAATTTCAGCCTCTGCATGTTGGATAAACATAATTCTTTTCCTACTTCCTCAATTTCTTTTAATCAAGAAACAGAGGCAGAAAAGACAAGAGTTTCATTAGAATGAGGTATCAGCTTTGAAAATATGCCTTCCAGAGCAATAATTAAATACCAATCTAACATTTAGAATATTTGAATCTTGGTATATCAATTTCCTTTTGCTGTATAACAGATGACCAGAAAATCAGCGATATATAATATTACAAATGTGTTATCTCAGAGTCCTATAGATCAAAAGTGTGGTAAAATCAAGGAGTCAGCAGGTGCATTCCTTTCTGGAGGCTCTATGGAGAATCTGTTTCCTGCTCATTTAGGTTATATCAGAGAATTCAGTTTCTTGTGGTTGCTGAAAGGGGTTCCCCTTTTCTTTGCTGACTATACACTGGAGTCAGCACTGGATTCCCACTTCTATGGGCAACCCTATTCCTTGGTTTGTAGTCCACTCCACCACCTTCAAAGCCAGCCATGGCAGGCAAAGCCCCTCTTACTCTTCCACTCTGTCCTCCTTCTTCTGTATTTTTTTCTTAATGTTCAGAGAGAGAGGGAGAGAGAGAATCCCAAGCAGGCTCTGCACTGTCAACGCATGACCTGAACCAAAATCAAGAGCTGGACGCTAAACCGAATGAGCCACCCAGGTGCCCCCTGCATCTTTTTTCTGACCCATTCTTCTCCCTCTTTATTCTGCATTTAAGGGCTCTGTGACAAAATTGGGCCCATTTGGATAATCCAGGCTAATTTTCTTATCCTAAGAAAATCCTAAGGTCCTTTAGTCACCCCTACAAAGTTGTTTTTCTCTTATAAGGTAACATATTCACAGACTCCAGGGATGGGGATACCTTCAATGGGCCATTTTTCTGCCTACCACACTTAGTAGGAGGTGTTGGGGATGGGACTCATCCTTAAACCATCAAATCCAGATCACATCCAAGAATTTGTATGTACTCTGGGACAAACACCGTATAAATATCGGGAGTTATATCAAAGATGACATTGAACTCTAACGCTTGAAATGTAAAATATATATTAAAAGTAAATGCATCACCTTAAAGAATGTTGATTTTGTTTTCTAGTGTGTCTTAACTCAATCAGTAATATATTTCTGCAGATATTTTCCTTTTCTTTGTCCAGTTTCAATTATTATTTTGTATTTTTTAGTTCAAGATTGAAAAGTGGCAGATTGCCCGTTGTAACAAGAGCAAGCCTCAGAAGTTTATTAATGATTTAATGCAAGTACTTTACACGAATGAATACATGGCCACACACAGCCTGACGGGGGCAAAGTCCTCTACTTCGAGGGACAAAGCTGTAAAACCAGCTATGAATCAGAATGAAGTTCAAGAAATCATAGGTGATAATATAATTGTATTACATTGTCACACTAATTTGAAATTATTTTATCATTCAAGGTTAAGCCCTTCTTTCATGGTCTTTTTGTTGTTTATTTTTCTATGAAAGAAAAATCTCAAGATAGCCTAAACTAATCCTCTTATTAAATATGGTAAATTTTGTAGAAACAATTCACATTAAAGCAGTTATTAAAATAAAACTAAATTTTATTTCACTGACATGTTTGAATTCATTAAATTCATAGCTTTAGAAAAATGCATTTCAAAATCCTTTCAAACAAAGTTTCAAGTAGCAGTTTATATCTTATTTTCTCTTTCTTATCTTGGTTTTAGATCCCTTATCTTTTATTCTAGAAAAATAGAGGCTAATTTCCTTCTTATGGCCTTTAAGTTAATGAATCTCCTCAAATACAATAATCTAGATTATCAAATGATTTTTTTTGCAAGTATCGAACAAATTTAGGAAACCACTGAATCTGAGCTCTCTGTGTTTTAATATACCATTTCTTAGCTGGAAAAAGGATCGGTCAGAATCTATTTGTTTCAACTATTGCTGGGAATGGATAAAAATAAATTCCTAACATTTTGGAGCAAGGGAATCTAGAGTTCAGAGCAAGTAGCAAGGTTAAAGTTGAATGGCGTCATAGGAAGACAAATATGTATGCTTTCAGTTTATAACATAGACCTTCCATATCTCTTGCTTTGCTGTGAAAATCCTCCCTATATATTCATCTATTTAAATATCTCATGGGTGTTTGGGCTGCCTTTGGAAAATGGAGACAAAAGTATAACGTGGATTGCTTGATGTTTTATCTCAGTTCATACCTTAAGATGCAAAGGCCTCAGAAAGTATTTTTGGGTGTTTATTGTTCTTGTTGTTTACAGGAGTCACAAAACAGTTATTTCCCAACACAGACGATGTTTCAATTAGGAGAATGATAGGGCAAAAGCTAAACAACTGTACCAAGAAGCCAAATTTAAGCAAAAATCTGAACTCTCAGGATATTAAGTAGATCCTTTTGGTAAGTCCTCTCGATCCTCACAATCCTCTCAGTGGGGCAAGAAGATGTAATACTTATATCCCTGGCATAGCATTCAGTGAACACTCTTCTAGAGAATACTAGTGGCCTGTGAAATGCTAATAGGTATTCATGGGGGTGAAGATGAGGATGGGGAAGGGGATTTCAATTTGGGAAATGCTAAGTTCAGATACAGATTTTCCTTTCACAGAACCTCTCAGAGTATTTTATACTCTTTAATATGCCCAAGTGCACCAGAAATCTCTAAAAAGGCAATAGAGTAGGCGTGTTTTTCAAATGTGTTTTACTCAGAAACTTCTTTCTTTCTTTTTTTTTTTTTTTTTCCACAGAATGTATGTTAACTTGTGAGTGGGGTAGAAAGGAGCCAAAGGAGGGACACTTGATAGTTTAGGAATTGTTTCTCTAGAACAGGGGAGACACAGACCCTGGGGAGATCTCTGAGGTACATCAATGGGACTGCACTTACAACTCCAAACAGTGGTTCTTGTACCGATTGCTGGCTGGAAGTCCTGAGGGGTCCCCTCTGCCATGCTTCCTTCTGCTTCTGCCTGTTTTTACATCTTTAAATGAGTTGTTATAGTTTGTATTTGTTTGATAAGATTTTTACCAAGATGTTTCTACTATACTAAGAAGAACAATCCTTGCTAGTGAGTTTTGAAAGAGATACACTTCATGGTCAAGCCCTGCCCTTAGGCAGTGGAAGTTTGTGTTTGCTTTAGCAACCCAGTGTCCCGGCTGGTTCACTTATGTTCAGCCTTCCTCTCTGTTATTTTGATGGAAAATATTTGGGGAAAAATGCATTACTGTGTTTTTCATATTTTTTGATAAACAGAGGTATGTGGCGAATATGTGAGAGCAGGTTTTTCTTCCATTTACTTGACTTCTATCTTTGACTTTGACTTTACTTGTTCTCTAACTCGAGCCACCTTTGACCCCATTTTATTTTGCCTTTATTTTCCAACTCTGTTTTAAATGGGCTAGGGTCCATGTGTAGTGCAGTAATTCTCCCCACTCCACTCACCCTCCCCCCTTTGCTGACTACCACCCCCACGGCCCTTGACCGTCCCTTACTATTCTGCTGTGTAACGAAGCCTAGTTCTGATGAGGGTCAACAATAGTTTCTTTTCCTTAAAAACAAAACAAAGAAACAAAAAACCACTTCTAACAACTGCAGGGGGGTTTCCTTCCCTTGGCTCATCCATACTGGTAGAATGACTTGCAGATTTGTAAAAGATAGGATATTTATGTCCTTCTTCTAATGAAAAATTTCAGTAGACTTGTGAATCTCACAACTTCCCAGTCAGGAGATAATTGCTTAAATGAGCCCTTAGAACTGCTCGTTTTGACATAAGGCTATCCAGTCATCCAGGTAGCTAAGTTCCCTTGCTAAATGCCATGTAACCAGAACTGCAAGGGTCTGCTATTATGGCTACCTTTTGGAGCACACAGTTATACTTCAGAGCCCTGCAAAGTATTTCACTATCCCAACTCCTGCCTTTTTAATGCCTCAGCCTGCCAAGGGTAGGCTTAAAACTCAACTCTGACTGTCAGTCAGCAAAGTGTTAAAGAAATGAAAGCTAAAAGGGTTTTATATCAATTTTGCTTGTACTCACAACCCAGTAGTAGTGTTATTAATCACCTGACTATGGCATTGATTAAAATAGAGAAAAGGAACAAATCTTTTCCTAAGAACACAGCATAATCTGGTGCCTTCTGGGCCTGAGCCTCACTTTGCTGACAAGTTGCTTGGAATAGAAATGTGTATATTTTGAATCAGAGGTGGAGATTAACCCTAGAATGGAAAAAAAAATTTTTTTAATTGGCAGTATGTTTCATTTGAAGTATAACTAAATTCAAATTATTTCAAAAGACTGAGAAAACATGCTGGGAAAGACAAGGTCACAGCAAACTTAATTTAGCCATGCCTCATGAATTAGTCCGATATAGCACCACCTAGTGGAATGTTGCAGTGTTTTTCTCTTCTTGCTCATGTAACAGGAAGGAGCCTAAAGATGACTGCACTTACTCAGGCAAGCCATACTCCCTCCTCACTCCGCCCCCAAAAGTATTCTTTGGAAAAATAACTTTCTTTGCATCACTATTAGCAAGGCAATATGCACTGCAAAATCATGTAGCTTCTACAAATTCCTGTGCATCCACAAAGCCCAGGAACCCCCACCCATGGGCCCTCTGGTAGACCATGGCCTCCACCCAATACTGAGTGCAGGGTTGCCAATGGTGGCTTGGATTTGAAACAACTGTTTACCTGCTAAGATTTATTTCTGAGAGGATAAGCACTAAATAAAGCCCACCATTCTTCCCTTTTTATCTTTTCTCACTCACTGCTATGACTGCCCTCAAGTTGCCTGCGGCTTACGCTTTGTGAAGAGCTTTATGTTGCCAACCTTTCTGGCCTTCCTCCGTTTTTTGTTTCTTTTTATAGGAACTAAAGCAAATAAGAATTACAGAATATTAGACTATCGCCTCTATAACATCCCACTAAATGGCCAAACAGCCTTCTCCTGAAATTTCCAAAGCTGCCTCAGCCTGTATAATCTCCACAATAATAGGACATATGCATACATTATAACTTAAAGATGATCCAGTACAGCAGGGCTCAAATAGGATGGGAGGGATTTTTGTCCCCTGCCCCCCAACTGGGGATATTTGAAAATGTCTGGAGATATACATGATTGGCACAACTGGATGATACTACTGGCATCTAGTGGATGGAGCCACAGATGCTGCTAAAAATCCTACAAGGATTAGGATGGCCTCCCTCACAACAAAACATTACCTAACCCAAAATATCAGTTGTGCCAAGTTGAAGAAATCCTGGTCTAAAATGATTTCCTTACTTTGTAGATAACTAAACTAAAGCCTAAAAATTTAAGTGAATTGCCAAGATTATATGATTAGTAACTATTAGAGAACCAACACGAACATATAGTTGTTTGTATTTTTTGAAGAACCTTTTTTTAATCAATTTTTTTTATTTAAGGGTAGACCCAAAATGTTATATTACAAGTGTACAACATAGCAATTAAACAAGTTTATATATTATGCGATGCCTACCCTAAGGGTAGCTACCCTCACCCTCTGTCACGCTACAACGTTATTACACCACCACTAACTATATTCCTTATGCTGTGCCTTTTATTTCCATACTTATTCATTCATTTCCATACTTATTTCATACTTGTTCCATAACTGGAAGCCTGTATCTCCCAATCCCCTTCACCAACTTTGCCCCTTTTCCCTACTCTTCCCTCTGGCAACCATCGATTTGTTCTCTGTATTTGCAGATATAATTCTGCTTTTGTTCATTCGTTTTTTTAAGATTCCGCATATGAGAGAAATCATATGGTATTTGTATTTCTCAGCCTGACTCATTTCACTTAGCATAATATTCTCTAGGTCCATCCACGTTGTCACAAATGGCATGATTTCGTCCTTTTATGGCTGCGTAATACTCCACTGTGTGTGTGTGTGTGCGTGTGTGTGGGTGAGCGCACACTATATCTTCCTTATCCATTCGTCTGTTGGGCTTTTAGGTTGCTTCCATATCGTGGCTATTGCAAATAATGCTTTAATAACCACAGAAGAACATATATCTTTTCAAATTACTGTTTTCATTTTCTTTAGGTAAGGACCCAGTAGTAAGATCATTGGATCATATGGTATTCCTATTTTTCATTTTTTGAGGAAACTCCATACTGTTCTTCACAGTGGCCCTACCAGTTTGCATTCCCACCAAGAGCGTGTGAGGGTTACTTCTGCTCCACATCCTTGCCTTGCTTTCTTGTATTTTTTATTTTAGCCATTCTGACATGTGTAAGGTAATGTTTCACTGTGGTTTTGATTTGCATTTCCCGATGATTAATGATGTTGAGAATCTTTTCATGTGCCTATTGGTCATCTGTATATCTTCTTTGGAAAATTTTTCATTCAGGTTCTCGACCCACTTTTTTAATTGGATTTTTTTGGCGTTTTTGGTGTTGAGTTGTATCAGTTCTTCATATATTTTGGATATTCACCCTTTATCGGATATGTCATTTACAAATATCTTCTCCCACTCAGTAGGTTGCCTTTTTGCTTTTGTTGATGGTCTCCTTCCCTGTGCAGAGTGTTTTATTTTGATGTAGTCTTACAGTCCTTTGTATTTCTTATTGCACTAGTCACAGTTCTCCAGAGAAACAGAACCAATGGAATGTATATAGACATTTGAAGGAATTGGCACACACAGTTGTGAGATCTGATGAATCTGAAATCTGCAAGACAGGCTAGCAGGCTAGATACCCAGGGAAGAGTTGATGTTGCAGTATTGAGTTCAAAGGCAGTGTGAAGGCCGAATTTCTCCTTCCCCAAAGAATCTGTCTTTTTTCTTAAGGCCTTCAACTAATGAGGTGAAACCCACCCGTATCATGGAGGCTAATATGCTGTACTGAAAATCTACTGCTTTAAATGTTAATGCCATCTAAAAAAAAATAACTTTACAGAAACATCTGGAGTGGTGTTTGACCAAACAACTTGGTATTGTAGGCTAGCCACGTTGACATATAAAATTATGTTTCAGGGTCAGAAAGTCTGGTTTTGAAGACCGCTGCACCTCTTAATAAATGTGTGGCTTTTGGGAAGTCACTCGAACTCTCTGAATATCAATTTATACAGGGATAATAATACTATCTACCTTAAGGATGGATTCGGGATTTGTGGGGCCTAAGGCTTAATAGTATTTGGAGAACTCACTTTAAGAAATACAAAATTATGAATACACAATCAGCTAAAATTTCACATAGACTCTACATCCAATGTGGGGCTCAAACTTATGACCTGGAGATCAAGAGTTGCATGCTCCACTGACTGACCCACCCAGATGCCCCCAAATGACATGATGTTTAAAAGTTAACAAATTTCTCAAATATCACATAATGTAGGGGAAATTACACAATATTTTTACTAATAACTCTATAATACTTTCATCCAACTTTTTTTGGGTTGCATACATGTTGATTGCCTCTTCATCTGATAGTTTTATAAGAGCCTTTTGTATAGAAAGAATAAAAAATAGGCTATCCTCTGGCATAGTGGATGAAAAAATGTCTTTTTTTTTCTTTTTGACATTTTTAAGAGTTTTCTTTCAAATTCACAACTTTTTAGTGGCAATATAATTTTTAGGATTATTGTCAAATTTGGGGACACCTCTGTTAAATTTCTATGATACCTGAGCTATAAGATTTCAGGGCATTTCAAATTTTCTATGGAGGGAGTCCTTTTAAAAAATATTCTTTGAATTGACCATATTCTTATTTTGCTAGAAGATACTACAAACTGGAATGGCCACCGTTAATATAGCTATAAATAGAAGAGACGGCAAGGCACAAAAGGATATCCCAGTCAGACCTTGGTAAAATCTCAGAAACACCCACTGCCACCCCATGGCTACAATCAGAGAGAAAATACGGCAGAGGGGCAGTTGAGAGAGAAAGGCGGTGGTCTTAACTGTTTATAGTTGAAATGTCTAACTTTTGCAAATTTCACAAAAATATATAAACATATGAACATATTGGAAGGCACTCATGCAAGCAAGCTTTATTAGCTTTATAGTAATTCTGCCTCTAACCTAGCTCATTTGGTTTTTGTGACCTTTGAAAGAGGGAAACCAGATTTGGGGAAATGCCTGCTATTTAAACAGTCAATAATATCACTGAAGAATGACAAACAGACTTGGTGATAATTTTTTTAGGATGGCTAATGGGTTTGTGAGGATGGTTTATTTTACTTTGTGGACCCAATACAAAGATTTTTGTCAGTCATTTGAGATCAAAATATATAGAAAATATTTTAACTGTTGTCTATGCTGGAATTCCTCTGAATAGGTAGATGATAAAATAATTTTTAAGTCACCTCAGTAGTAACAGTTCTTATGAACAATCTGTATTTTTAAGAAAAAATTTGTGGTAGGTACAATAAATCATATAACTGTTAAAAAGAATTCTAACATAAATTTTCTCTTTTTATTGAAATTTGCTTTCTCTAGGTATTGTAGGCATCTGAAATAAAACATCCTCAGTTTTGAATCTAACACTGGATTTCGTTGGAGAATCTGCAACCTCCCTGGCAGTGAGTGTAGAGAGACATAGTGACAGGCTGGGAGATGTCTGTAATTTCACTGGTGTCGATGGAGCAACAAGCTTGCTGAAGAAGCTGCATGTAGATTCCACCATAAATATCAGTGATGCATCAAACCAGAGAATTTCTAGTAGTCAAATAAGCATGCAATATGGTTTCTTGGAAATATGCATTTTCCTCTCCCCAAATGCTTCTCTGCACAGCTAACTTAACACAATAGAACTCTTACCATAGCAAGAAAAACTTCAACCCCTATGATTTGTCATTGTCCTAATCAATCACTGTACAGTTATTATAATCAATGACTCCCCAGTTTGGTGTTGGATCTTTAGCATAAGCGCATGATTGGAAAAGTAAACAGTGAAATAATCAAGGTACATGAACGTGAGGACAGCAACGTTGGTCTAAAATTTGATAATCGTATCTAACCAAGTAATGGTGTTTTCGCAATGAAATTACAAGGTTATTCTGTTTAAAAATGAATAAAACAGGAATCCGAAAAAAGTGAAAGCAGCAAGACCTTTTTATTTTAATATGAAACTATTCCACTGCTCTCCTGAGAAAGAAATAAACCCAAGTTTTTGTGACTGTTGAAACAATGTATGATTTCAGAAAATTTTTGTTTGTTTACATGCTTCTAACCGTTTATTGCCAAAAGGATATTAAATACAGATGTGTAATATAGAACATAAATATCATCTAAAATATTCTATATAAGATATTTCAATGTGTATATTTGGTTGGTTTTATTGTTACACTGCTTAGTTTTAACTGGTTTGATTCCATAGTATCAAAAGAGAAAAGAATTGAAAACAAAATCATATGGGATAGATAGTCATACAAAAAGAAAAATACCATTTTGTAAATGAATAAAAGATAAAACATTCTTCATCAAGAGGCTTCTCCTTTAATGTCAGGTGTCATGCATGACAACTTTGCAATGATGAGCCATGCTTCTTCAGTGTACAAGGTCATGTTCAAAGTTGGAAAAGAGGATGCATATAATAGTTGGAAAGTTCAGAGTTATGGACCCAGGGAACATTCCATAATGCTGCTTGATAACAATGTGGTCGTACAAAATAAATATGATTAAGGAAATAACGTATGTTAACATTTGCTACTTTTACTTACATGTAAATAAATCCCATTGAAAACATAAAAAGTATTTGCTTGTTTCTTATTAATGTATAAAGTCCAGGGGAAAAATCATTTTCTAGGCTGAGTGCCTCTCTATCCACACACATTAAGGCATTACCATTACAATTGGACCATGTGTCTCTGGCTTGTTTGTCCTCTAAAGAGCCATACTATGTAGGATATATAGACAATATCTATGTCCATGCTATATAGGATATTTATACACCAGTCAAGAAAGTTAACATTGTTATTGAAAAATGATAATCTTGATGAGATACACAGTTATTTCCTTTAAAAAAAATACTTTGTTATGTATTTTGCCTACTAAATGTAAACAAAATTGCCTTTGCAAAACATAACTATTATTAAATTAGAATTTCTATGGTCCTTTCTTAAAGTATTTTTTTTAATTTTTTTTAATGTTTTTATTTATTTTTGAGAGCAGGAGAGACAAAGCATGAGTGGGGGAGGTTCAGAGAGAGAGAGGGAGACACAGAATCTGAAGCAGGCTCCAGGCTCTGAGCCGTCAGCACAGAGCCCGACGTGGGGCTTGAACTCACAGACTGTGAGATCATGACCTGAGCTGAAGTCGGACACTTAACCGACTGAGCCACCCAGGCGCCCCTTAAAGTATTTTTAAATGTGTTGATATTTTTACAGATAATAGAATATATAAATTCTTTCTAATTCGGCTTCATATATTGGTTCTTCTAAATGAGTTACAAATAAGAAAACTAACAAACTGAATAGAGTGCCCAGAAAGCAATTGAGGGAAAGGAAGGTTTACTCAATAACAGATACTGAGGTAACTCAGTGAATGAAAAATAATAAAGTTGTACTCCTACTTCAAACTATATTTTATAAAGAATTCCAGATTAATAAAATGTAAAAATTGGACTGAGATTTAAGAATACATGAATATTTTTATGTTATCTGAAGAAGACTTTCTAAATCCACAATTAGCACATCAAAAGTGTAAAAAATATTTACTAATGTATGAGTTCCTACGTGCATGTTCTTTTGTCTTCTTATATGGAGATGATAGTTTCCTTAAAATTTTACCCAGTAGATGGAACACGAAAAAAAATAGAAAACAAAACAAAACAAAGAGATTTTTACCTTGTAATGGAATGTGTGGTTAGTGTCTTCATCTGTTCTATAACATCATTTTTCTTGTGAATATTTTTCATGCATTTGTAATTTTTATAGTTCTTTTCACATTTTTCTCTTATAAAATGTCTGTGCTGATATCGTGCCATAGCCTTTCTTCAACATTAGATTATAATGACATGGCTTTTCCTGGTCCAGCTATTTGCAGGTGAGTTCATGGAGGGTGGGAGGAGCCAGGGTTCCCTGCCAGGCTTCAGACCTTTCAGAAGCCCTCTGTTCGCAGTCACAGAGACCACTGATTCCAGCCAGCAGGGCTCCTCTGAGAAATATTTTGTGTAGCCCTCCTCCCTTTGGTCCTCTGACCCAAGCTGAGTCTGGAAGGATTTCTGTTCCCAGCCCTGCATTCCGAGGCTCTTCACCAGCAGCAGCAAACAGGACAGAGCCCTAGAACTTACCGATGAGCCCTTGACCTTCATAGAGTAAGATCTGCTGGATCTTTCTGAGATATGCTGTTGGGAGTTCTCTAGATAAGATACTCTGTGCATTTTCTCTCTGCATCCCAACTCGTGCCTTCTGGCGAATCTCAGCTTACCTCACCCCTCAGTTATTAGATGTATAAGTTATAGAGTTTGCATTTCTGAATGAGTTTTTCCTTTTCAGGAAGTATACTTTCACTGGTACTTTCTGAGGCCTGCTACTCATGAGGGGCTTTGACATTCTCCTTGCGTTTTCTGCACTATTGTACTTCTAATAGCAACTTTTAGAAGTCCTTGGTTTCTGCAGGTATTATCCATTTCCTGTTGTGCTGAAAATAGCAAGACAGGGCACCTGAGTGGCTCAGTTGGTTAAGCAACTTGGTTTCAACTAGGGTCATGATCTGGCAGTTTCAGAGTTGGAGCCTTGCTTTGGGCTCAGCACTGACTGCACAGAGCCTGCTTAGGATTCCCTCTGCCTCCTTCTCTGCCCCTCCCCTGCATACATGTGCTTATATGCTCTCTCTCTCTCAAAATAAATAAATAAACTTAAAAAAAATAGCAGGACAGGATGTTTTGCTGTTGTTCTTTTTTTTCCTCCTTGTTGCTTTATTTGATTTCTTACAGTAAGGGAAAGGTAAATAAGTCTTACTTGGAAGTTCTTACCAGAATTACAAGCATTGTTGGCACTGTAGGATTGCTGGAAGATTTAAAATCATCAAGTTAAATTTGAATCAGATGAACAACAATTTTTTTAATATATCCTTTGTAATATTTAGGATATACTTACACTAAATAATTACTCATCCATGCTGACTTGAATTTAACTAGATGTCCAATATTTTTATTTGCCAAATCTGGCAACCCTAGCCTATCAAGAGCATAATGTAATCATAATTCTCATTCTTATATTCAGAATATGCTTTCCCATCCTCCCTGAGGTTCTTTTGACCATCTCTTTCCCTGATATATTAAAGTTTTATGAAAATATGTCTTGTTCCCCATCTCTTTTTATTCATTGCTCAGGAAACATGCTTGTCCTTTTCAATCTGGATACTTACAGCTTTTAATTCTGGGAAATATATGTGGGACATATTTATATATTTATAAACATATAATATATTAATTAATATAATACATTTTATATCAAAATATACATAACATTACATTATAAAAAATCAATGTAATTTATATATTTATACATTATACATAAAGTGTATATTTATACATAAAATATAAAGTATATTTAAGTATATATGATACAATATCTATATTATTTGTATTATATTAAATACTGTTACACAAACACTCAGTATCCCACATGGTCCTGGCTATAATTCCATTAATGATGGTGGAGATAATACATGCTTCTCCCTTCTTCCTTACATTGCTGTCCTTTGGGATTTATTAATTTTTAAAATATTCTTTTTTATTTTAAATTTTAAGATGTTTATTTTTGAGAGAGAGGGAGAGAGAGAGAGACAGAACATGAGCAGGGGAGGGGCAGAAAGAGGGAGACATAGAATCCAAAGCAGGCTCCAGGCTCTGAGCTGTCAGCACAGAGCCTGACTTGGGACTCGAACCCACAAACTGTGAGATCATGACCTGAGGTGAAGTCGGATGCTTAACCGACTGAGCCATCCAGGTGCCCCTAAGTATTCTTTTTAGGAAAGAATCAGGAGAAAAGTGAAATATAATTCACTTTTCTTTTTCACAAATTTCTTGATTATTCTCATAATAATTGTAAATTTCTTCCTCTACATGATTTTTAAAATACTTCTGTCAACTTTCCACTCTCAAAAACAAAAAGGCTGAAATTTTTATTGGGATTATGTTTATTCATATAGACCCTACACATATTTTTTTTTAATTTTTCCTAAGATTTTATTTAAATTCAAGTTAGTTAACATATGGTGTAGTATTGGTTTCAGGAGTAGAATTTAGTGATTCATCACTTACATATAACATTGCATTGGGCGCATCAAAAAAAAAATGCCTGCCGTAATGCCCATCACCCATTTAACTCATCTCCCACTCACCTCCCCTCCAGCAACCCTCAGTTTGTTCTCTGTCCTTAAGAGTCTCTTACAGTTTGCCTCCCTCTCTGTTTTTATCTTACTTTTCCTTCCATTCCTCTATGTTCATATTTTGTTTCTCAAGTTCCATGTATGATTAAAATTATATGATATTTGTCTTTTCTGACTTATTTCACTTAGCATAATAAACTCTAGTTCCATCCACGTTGTTGCAAATGGCAAGATTTCATTCTTTTTGATATACCACATCTTTTTTACCCATTCATCAGTTCATGGACATTTAAGCTCTTTCCATAATTTGGCTATTTTTGATCATGCTGCTATAAACAGTGGAATGCATATATCCCTTCAAATCAGTATTTTTGTATCCTTTGGATAAATACCTAGTAGTGCAATTGCTAGGTTGTAGAATAGTTCTATTTTTAACTTTTCGAGAAAACTCCATACTGTTTTTCAGAGTGGTTGCACTGGTTTGCATTCCCACCAACAATGTATGAGGGTTCCCCTTTCTCTGCATCCTCACCAACATCTGTTGTTTCCTGAGTTGTTAATTTTACCATATAGTTGTGGGTCCATTTCTGGGTTCTCTATCTTGTTCCATTGATCTATGCGTCTGTTTTTGTGCTAGTACCATACTGTCTTAATGATTACAGCTTTGTAATACAGCTTGAAGTCCTGGAATTGTGACTTCGCTTTTCTTTTTCAACATTACTTTGGTCATTTGGGGTCTTTTCTGTTTCTATACAAATTTTAGAATTGCTTGTTTTAGCTCTGTGAAAAATGCTGGTGTTATTTTGATAGGGATTGCACTGAATGTGTAGATTGCTTTCAGTAGTATAGACAATAATTTAACAATATTTGGTCTTCCAATCCATAAGCATGGAGTGTTTTCCATTTCTTTGTGTCTTCTTCAATTTCTTTCATAACTTTTCTATAGTTTTCAGCATACAGATATTTTTACCTCTTTGGTTAGGTTTATTGCTAGGTATCTTATGGTTTTGGGTACAATTGTAAATGATATTGATTCCTTGATTTCTCTTTTTGCTACTTCATTAGTGGTGTATAGAAACGCTACAGATTTCTGTTCATTGATTTTATATCCTCCGAATTTGCTGAATTCATGTATCAGTTCTAGCAAATTTTTGGTGGAGTCTTTCGGATTTTCCAGATTTCATGTCATCTGGAAAGAATGAAAGTTGGACTTCTTCCTTGCTGATTTGGATGCCTTTATTTCTTTTTGTTTTCTTATTGCTGAGGCTAGACTTCCAGGTCTATGTTGAACAACAATGGCGAGAGTGGATAGCACCGTCATGTTCCTGATCTTAGGGGAAAGGCTCTCAGTTTTTTCCCCATTGAGGCATTGAGGATGATATTAGCTGTGGGTGATCCTACACATATTTTAATGTCTAAGTATTTTATTTTTATTGTTGCTATATACTTAATCACTACTATATAGAAAAGTTGATGTTTGTCTTTTTTAAGCATCTGTTCTACACTACTTTTAAGCATATACCTCCCTCATTCTTTCTTTTCTTTTGGCTTTCATCGACCAAAAAAATATTTAAACAATGATAGTTTTGCTCCTCTTTTTATTATTTTTTGCTATTTTCTCCTCCTTATTTCACCGCATTGCTTAAATCCCCCCAAAAATGTGAAATAATAGAAGTGGTAACAGGCATTTTCATTTCATCCCTCAGTTGGTCTCTGACAACATGTTAGGGGACGAATGCCATCTATCTTGTTATAGTTCGATTTGCATCTCTCTATTCACATATGTATGTATAAGTGGGTGAGCATCTGTATTACTTCTCTTGTAAACAGTATTTCATAGTTTTGTCTGCTAACTTACTTAAAATCTCAAGTCATTAAAAGCTAGAAGAGATCATAGAGTCTATTTCCTCATTTTGCGGATGTGGAAGTTAATCCAAAAGAAGTTAAGGGTCCAGGTATTATTGTGTTTCAAAAACATAAGGTTACCAGATTCCTTATCTCCAGATAAATGTGTTCTGCCTATGCAGGAAAACCCAAAGTGAGGGAAAAGATAAATTAAGAGAATGAGAAATGAGTTTATGAGTATAAACCACTATAGCAGAACCAGATCTCAAGGGAAACCTCAGGATATACTTCCTCACAGTTTTAAAATAAAAATCTGTCTTTTTACCCTGAACTAATTAGCAAACAACTTCTTTTTCCAACCTTCCTATTCTAACCAGCTCCCTACTTCACAAAACACCTACTACGAGCACTTGGTCCAAGTATTACTATACATGTTTTATTTATTTATTTTGCCTTCAAAGAAAAGACATTTATTCTTCTCCATAAGCATCTAATACTCACTTTTTTAAGTTGATTTATTTATTTTGGGAGAGAGACAGTGTGTGTGCATGCGAGCAGGGGTGGGGGCAGGAGACGGAGGGAGGGAGGGGGGGGAGAGAGAGAGAGAGAGAGAGTGAGAGAATGCCAAGCAGGCTCTGCACTGTCAGCATGGAGTCCTTTGGCGGCCTTAATGTTACAAACCGCGAGATCACAACTTGAGCCAAAATCAAGAGTCAGCTGCTTAACTGACTGAGCCACCCAGGGGCCCCCAACACTCATTTTAAAAGTCCTCCCTGACTTTCCCAGGTTAAACTGGGATGTTCCTAAACTGTGCCTATGGGGGATTCTCTCTTGCTGCAGCAAGCTAAATGTACTTGGTTTATTATGACCAACAGGCAGGTCACTGATGTTCTTCTGTTGTTGACTTTTAACAATTTGAAGGTGCTACCTAGATTCCTTTGAGATCCCTGTTTCCACACTCCTTGACACGGTAAGAGGGAGCAAATTTGAGAATCTTTGGGTCTGCACCCATTCAAAGTCACTTGACCCATAATGATGAGGTAAGTTTCACACTGAATCTGAGCTCTGAATTTTGTTAAGCTCTTTGGCACTAAGTTTATATTTGATTCCCAGGACTAAGAATAATACTTTGGGTTCTGATCATAGGTACTATCCTTTGTCCTTTTGTTAAAAATGGACTATATTTTTTACTCCTGTTTAATTTTTGCTTTTGTTTTGGTTTGCTTGTCTCTAAGAAGTCTATTAGGGAGAAAGCCAGCATATATTTAGTGAGCCCACCAATAGAATTAGGGGGAGAATAAAGAATAAAAAAAACCCACCTCATTATAATGGAACCCTTTGGACAAACTTGGTTTAGGTCATCATTCAAAACCTTGTAAGAACACTCCTTAGTCTTACCTTTGTGCTTCTGAGAACTGCCTTGATTATTTTCAAATGCCTGAACTGGGACCATGGGTTTTCATGCATAGTGGTGATGACAGCAAGCCATTAGTTAGGATATGGAGACACAGAGACCATAACCAATTTAAGTATAATGGGCCTAAGTGTTATATTACTTTGATGTACAATATAATGATTAAATAATTCTTTTTTTAAAAGATTTTATTATTTTTAAGTAATCTCTACATTCGTTGTGGGGCTCAAACTTACAGCCCCCAGATCAAGAGTCACATGCTCTACCGACTCAGCCAGCCAGGCATCTGTAAACAGTTCTATCCACATACACAATCTCCCTTCTTTTTATGTTCCACCTACCATTTAAACACACAAAGGTCATCTCCTTTCTCACTTGAACTTGTAATTATAAAGTTGAAATTTTCACTTAAAATTATGAAGAGTACATTTTGAACCAAGACAAAGGCAGATGTGAAAGCCATATTTAAAGAATTTTTGAAACTTCAGGAAAAGTTAGATACATTTAAAAAGGCATTCTGGGGGCACCTGAGTGGCTCAGTTGGTTAAGTGGCCAACTTCAGCTCAGGTCATGATCTCACGGTCTGTGAGTTCGAGCCCCGCATCGGGCTCTGTGCTGACGGCTCAGAGCCTGGATCCTGCTTCGGATTCTGTATCTCCCTCTCTCTCTGCCCTTCCCTTGCTCATGCTCTGTCTCTATGTCTCTCAAAAAGAAAATAAAAACGCTAAAAAAAATTTTTTTTAAGGAATTCTGAGTACTCCTATGTACTCAAATCTTGAGTCTTCCTGAATTAAACTAATTAGTGCATTTATTAAGATGCCCCTAAAGAAAAAATGTTTGGTTACAAAAACTGAATTGGATAATGTCAGAAAATGACCTAAGTGTTCTGAAAAACCATAGAACTGAAGAATACTTAAAAATGCTGAAGTATTGGGGGCATACCTGGCTGGCTCAGTCAGGAGAACATGCAACTCTTGATCTCGAGGCTGTGAGTTCAAGCCTCTTGTTGGGTGTAGAGATTACTTAAATAAATAAACACTTTGAAAAAAATCTTTTTTTAATGCTGGAGTAATTAATCTTCTTAAGGCTATATTTCAAATCTGCCCAATTTCTAGAATTGCCTAGAAATTGATCCAGTCCCATAAACAAAGATAAGGGGAATCCTCTCTACACCTTGTCCATCTTCTTTAGAAATGGATCAAAACGTGAATTTTTAAGTTAACTGTATAAGCAAAAGATTGTGTGGCCGATCACACCTCGATCCAAGCTACAACAAATTTCAGAATCCTTTGTAAATGTTCTAGTGACAGTGAGTACACCTAACACTCAGATCTTGGTTTCTAAATACCATTTCTCACCAACAGGAGGCAGGCTCCATGTAGAAGTGGCTGATTCCAGGGCAGGGGCAGAGAAGGTACCAAATGCGCTCGGAACATTGTATGTTATGCCAGAAAGTAAGGGACTGTTCAAACAGTGATGGCCACATGAGGCTGCAAAAGGGACTACAAGTGGCCAAATCTGGGACAAACTAGCATCAAAATAAGTTAGGACACTAATGGACTATAACCCATTGAATAAAATAGGAATCCATGAATCCATAATGATAATAGATAGATAAATCAAAAAGTAAGGTAGAAGGGAAGACCCTTTATTATAGCAGAATGCCAATTAAAAATACAGAAAGGGTGGTAGAGTTGGAAAATTATTATTTACAACTATCATAGTCAAGATTGATTAGGCAAGAATCATCAGATGGTATTAAATATTGAAGCGTTAAATTTCATGAGAAGAGGATATTTGCATAGTCTCAGTGAATTATTGTACAGATTGATTATACATTGCAAGGAGAAAAATCTAACTATGCAGTAGAAAAAATGGAAGAAAGTGGACAATGCTTTCATCAGATGATTATCATCAATAATCTTCATCATCAATAAGGGGCAGATGGACATGATGTGTCTCCGAATGTGATTCGCTAAAAGCAACACAAGATCACTTAAGTAGTATTCTGGCCAGAGACATAACCTGAATGTGATCGTGAGGAAACACTGACAAACGTAAACTGAAGAACATTCTACAAAATAACTGGCCTATATTCTTCAAAAATATCAGTGTCATGAAAGATAAGGTTGAGAAACTGTTCAAAATTAAAGAAGACTAAACAGATATGGAAATTAAAGTGAAAAAAAGAAGGAAATCCTGCCATTTACAACAGCATGGATATACCTGGAAGACATAATGCTAAGCAAAATAAGCCAGACACAGAAAGACAGATACTGCATGATTTCATGTGTGAAATGTAAAAAAGTTGAACTCAAGGAATCAGAGAGCAGAATAGTGATTACCAGGGACCATGGGGATGGGGGCAATGGGGAGATGTTGGTCTAACAGTACAAACTTTCAGTTATGAACTAGTTCTGGAGACCTAATTAATAGCATGGTGACTACAATAATAATGTATTTACTGAGAGTAGATCTTTTTATTAAGTAAGCTCCACGCCCAATGAGGCACTTGGACTTGCAACCCCAAGATCAAGAGTCACATGCTGTACCAACTGAACCAGTCACGTGCCCTGAGATAGTAGATATTAAGTGTTCTCACTTCACAGACACAAAAATGGTAACTATTTTTGTGATGGATGTATTAATTAGCTTAATTGTGGTAATCGTTTCACAGTGTAAAATAATATGAAAACATCATATACACCTAAATATACACAGTTTTATTTGTTTACCATACCTCAGTAAAGCTAAGGAGAAAAATTGCTTTATTTCTGTAATAGCAGTGAACAATTAAATCATAACCCATTGAATAAAATAGAAATCTATGAATCATGATAATGGATAAATCAAAAAGTAAGGGAGAAGGGAAGATTTTTTATATAGTAAAATGACAACTAAAAATGTGCAAAGGGTAAAATTACTAGAAGGAAAAAAGGATGAAAATACTTGTAACAAAAAAGAAATTAAAAAAAAAGAGGGCACCTAGTTGGCTCAGTCGGTTAAGCATCCAACTTTGGCTCAGGTCACGATCTCACAGTTCATGGGTTTGAGGCCCGCGTCAGGCTCTGTGCAGACAGCTCTGAGCCTGGACCCTGCTTCAGATTCTGTCTCCCTCTCTCTCCGCTCCTCCCCCACTCATGTTCTCTCAAAAATTAAATAAACATTTAAAAAAACTTTTTTAAAAGAAAATATTTGTAACTTTGCTTAGCAAAGATTTCTTAGATATACCATTAGAAGCACGATGGAGAAAAGCAAAAAATTAATAGATTAGACTTAATCAAGAGTAAAACTTCTCTTTGAAAGACAACTTTTTTAAAAAAATATTTATTTTTGAGAGAGAACACGAGTGGGGGAGGGGCAGAGAAAGAGGGAGACACAGAATCCAAAGCAGGCTCCAGGCTCTGAGCTGTCAGCACAGAGCCCAATGCGGAGCTCGAACTCACAGACCGTGATATCATGACCTGAGCCGAAGTCGGACACTCAACCAACTGAGCCACCCAGGCACCCCTGAAAGACAATTTTAAGAAATGGAAAGTCAAGCCACAGATTGGAAGAAAATATTTGGAAATCACGTATGTGTTAAAGGACTTGAATCCAGAATAAACAACTCTTAAAATTCAATAATAAGAAAATAATTTACAGAATGGGCAGAAGACCTTAACAGAAAATACCAATAAAATATATGGATGGCAAATGAATGCATAAAAAGATTTCGACATTACTAGTCATTAGGTTAATGCAAATTAAAATCACAATGTGATATCACTACACACCTATTAGAATATCTAAAATGGAAAAGACTATCCATGTAACAATTACTGAATTGAAAGGCATAACCATATTTGGCTCCAGCCACATTCTTACTGCTTGTTTTCCAAGACCGTAACTGAATGACTCCCACCTGCAACCTTTCAAAGTACATGTTCCACTGAAATCCCACCAGCACATTAAAAAAAAAATTGTTTAAATGCAAATCTCTTCTAGACTTTTAACAGATTTAAAAATGGTTAATTTATATGCAGCTTTTGGGTCTATCATCTTGGCAGATGTTTCTTTTTCTCAACTTCTATCTGCAAGTCCCAAATTAGCTGGTACAAATGCACCTGCTGTTCTAGTGCACTTTGTGGAAATGCAGACAGATTCATCAAATACCAGCTAGGACATAAGTAATCAAACACCATGTTCTCATTTAAACCAGCAAAAACAGGCCTCCAAATGAGAAAGTAAGTATCTGCTGGGCCCAAATAACAGATAAAGTCAGCTGAAAATTAACAGACAGTATTTCTCCCAAAGAAATGCTGCACTTGTAGAATCAAGGTGACCTTGGTGACTACTGCTATCTTATTTACACAATGAGAAAATTTGTTCCCAAACTCATAGAGTAACAACTTTGTTATTTGAAAATCTATCAGCAAGAATGAAATATCGCTCCCTTGGCTGGCCACTGTAACACAGAGAACCAGCCACATATCAAACCAAGTGCAAGGCTACAGATAAGGGGGTTCTGGGCCAACAATTAAAATGTATGTTAATTTTGTAGTTTTTAGGTTAACAGGACTCTGGGTCCACATTGCAGCCCTAATTGGCTTTGAACCTATCAAAATACTGTTTCATTTAAATTTCATTTATCTCTACCGTTCCTAAAAATTTCCTAATTACTCTATTCCTTTGTCTTCTGGGATGCCTCATAGTTCCTCTGCTGTGTGACCTCACTCATTGTAGACCACTATCGAAATCATAAAGGGGGTTTTGTGGGACTACAGATTTGTTAGGTGATCTTGGGCTGATAAGGCTAGGAGAAAAGGCTTTAAGAGAATATTCTCAGTTAACATTTGTTTTCATAAACTGTATCTGTTCACAATCGTTAATGTGTAAATACTGAAAAAAAAAGTTGGCCACTATTTAGTACTACTGAGCAAACAACGAAAGAGCATTTTAACACTATCGACCTAAATTATCTAGAATAATATTTGTATTGAAGGAGGAAGAGAAGAAAAAATTAAAAAGTAGAAATAAGGTGGGGAGAGGGAGACAGAGATTGAGAGAGAAAAGCCATCTATTAACACTACTTTCCTACAGTAAAAGACTAGAGGAAAGCAAGCGCCTCATCTCCGAGTCCCTTTCCCCTTTTCAAATACACGCGGGACGGTCACGAGCGGAACGGGAACTACAACTACCAGGTTCCTGCGCGGCGCGGGGACGGCAGGCCGGGACTGTGCGGTAGAGGCTCCCGGGCATAGACGGCCTGACCTGGCTGCTATTCCTTTAGAAGCGGTTTCGCACCTCTTTCCGCCCGCGGTTTCGGGGGCGGTTTACTGCGGGGCGAAGCGGTTTTGGGCGGGAAGGGAAGTCGTGGCGGCGGCGGCGGAGACAGCAACGACGGCTGCGGTGGCGGCGGAGACAGCAACGACGGCTGCGGTGGCGGCGGAGACCGCAGCTGCGGTGGTGCTGTCAGTTAGGCCGTCGGAGAAATGGGAGACCCGGGGTCGGAGGTGAGTGGTGGAGCGATGGGCCGCCGCGTTCTCAGCCCTTCGAAGGGCTTTGTTTTGTTGAGTGTGCGGCCTGCTGCGGCCGCGGGGCGACAGCCTCGGCGTCTCGGGCCGAGCCCAGCGTTCGGGCCTGGTGCGGGTCCGGACGACCACCCAGCAGTAGCAGTGGCCGCCCCGCCGTCCCGGCCCCCAGCGCCGGCCCCGGTGCTCCCTGTTGCCGCCGCTCTGCCCGCGAGAGCGACATTTTGAGACAGGATCGCTCTTCGGCGGTGAGCATGCATCCCTTCTCCTCGAGAAAATAGGGGAATTCGCAGGGGCTGGGGAGTCATTTTCGGTGTCCGCTCCCTGTGGTTCCACGTCTGCAGAGGCAGAACGCGACTCCACCTGGTTCTGTTCTTAGTCGGATTTGCATGCAATTGTGCTCAGTTAGGTTTCCTCGAGAGCTCGTTGCTTTAAAAAGCTCTTTTTCTTTCCTTTTGGGAAAATCTCTTCCACCAAGTATGCGGCTGTATAGATAAGCGTGTTTTGGCTTATTTTTATAGATAATAGAATCTGCCCCTCCAGCTGGGCCCGAGGCATCTGAGTCAACAACGGATGAAAACGAAGATGACATTCAGTTTGTTAGCGTAAGTAGCAACGGCATTCGGGTGTTTCCTAGAGTCCAAGCCTGTGCGTGGTAAGCCATTATGTGATTCTACCGCACCTGTCCCTTCCTCGTTGAGCAACTATGTATGGATGCCTGATGGGTACTAGACACTGGGGAGCGTGGCCTAGGAGTAGGAAATTGACCCAAAGAGGCCTGTGAGCAGCGACGGTAGCCGTCACAAAGACCGCCCGAAAGCCCATGTTGCACGCTCCATCACGCTTCTCATGCCTTTATTTAGCACCATTTTATACTTAATCTCCACGTGTGTCCAAGAGGGACAAGGTGTCCTCTAAAAGATAACGGTGCGGGTGAGAGAGAAAGGACGGCTGATGAGAAGGAAGGAGGCAGAGAACAAGAAGGGTTGCCAGAAGTCAAAATCTGAGCGTTATGTAGCTTCATACCATGAAGGCGAGTTAGCTTGAAGGCTTCCCTGACCTGTGAGGTCATCGTGTTACAGCATAGTGCGGGAGTTGATGTTCATAATGGAGATCCCAGCCTCAGCAGGAACACACATATTTTTCCGAGTTTCTTCCCTTTGGGACAGTGGTCTTTAAGCATTAATAAGCATAAATGTGCAGATTCCTGGGCCTCACACTTCCACACCCACTGAATCAGAATTTGCAGGTGGGACCTAGGAGTAGATGCACCCACTTTGTAAAGCCTTGGTTTAGGGAAAGGGGGGGGTGGGGTGGGTTATGACATATTTGGGGATGATTTTTCACCCAAAACTGTGAAGAATTTCAAAGGCTCAGCTTAAAGTAGTACTGTAGTTAGCTAGAGAATAACTTATTTTCTCATTACTGTAGTTCGTTGAAGTTTGCTGTAAAAGGTGTATAATTTTTTTTTTAATGAGTGCCTGTTTAATGTATGTTTGTTTTTAAATTGCTATAGACTTAGGGCAACCTGACAAACCACAATTTTTTTCTGTAAATTAATTGTTTTTTAAAATCAAATAAAATCTCTTTAAATGTGGTGGTGTTAACATGTTTCTTGTTCTAGTAGGGTCATATAGAAATCTTTGCAAGATTATTTCTGTGACATTCTTCCCCATTAATAGTACATAACCCCTTTTTTTGACACATGGGACCTTATAAATTTGGGGGTATCAAGAGAGGTCATATGCTAACTCTTCCTTCCCTGTGTTGTGGAGTAAATGATGTAACTATGGAAATTGAAGAGCCACAGTGTCTGTTTTTGTACTGAAAAGTATTTGAAAAGAGTATTTCTTTTGCCATGCAGAATCTTTTTATCTTGATGAGGTCCCAGTAGTTCATTTTTGCTTTTAATTCCCTTGCCTTTGGAGACGTGTCGAGTAAGAAATTGGTGCGTCTTAGGTCAAAGAGGCTTTTCCCTGCTTTCTCCTCTAGGATTTTGATGGTTTCCTCTCTCACATTCAGATCCTTCATCCATTTAGAGTTTATTTTTGTGAGTGGTGTAAGGAAGTGGTCTAGTTTCATTCTTCTGCATGTTGCTGTCCAGTTCTCCCAGCACCATTTATTAAAGAGGCTATCGTGTACCCCGATGTTCATAGCAGCACTTTCGACAATAACCGAATCATGGAAGGAGACTAAGTGTCCATCAACTGACGAACGGATAAAGAAGATGTGGTATATATATGCAATGGACTACTATGCAGCAATGAGAAACAATGAAATCTGGCCATGTGTGGCAACATGGATGGAACTGGAGGGTATTATGCTGAGTGAAATAAGTCAGGCAGAGAAAGACAGATGCCATATGTTTCCACGCATAGGTAGGCTTTGTGAGACCTAACAGAAAACCAGGGGGGGAGGGGAAGGAAAAAAAAGCCACAGAGAGAGAGGAAGACATAACATAAGAGACTCTCAAAGACTAAGAACAAACTGAGGGAAGAGGGGGGTGTGGGGGGGGAGTGGGTGATGGGCATGGAGGAGGGCACCTGTTGGGATGAGAACTGGGTGTTGTATGGAAACCAATTTGACAATAAATCATTAAAAAAAAAAGAAGAGTCAGATGCTTAACTGACTAAGCCACCCAGGAGCTCCCAAAGAAGTCATTTTAAAATGGTGTGAACGTAAGGAATGATAAGGAAAATATTCAGTGATAATAAAATATGACTTTGAAATAGAAAAAAAGAAAAGAGTATTTCATGAGTCTTCAGGGAAAATAATTTTGGTTCCTCCTAACTGTGGTATAAAAGTAGAAATGAATGGGACATTGTGATCTTCGTGGTATTTTGTGCAGCGAACTAGGAGTGACCTAGGTGTTATGACATGTGCCTTTGAGAAACGGAGCCTGCCAAGTTAAGGTGGAAAATAAATAGGTATAGGTTTGTGTAATACTCTGTGGATTCAACTGTTATATTGTAAATTTTTACCGAGTTGGTATCAGCTTTTGTTTAGCTGAGGTTTAAAACTCTTAATTTGAATTTAATTTTAAAAACGGAGAATTTTTTGTATCTTTGTATCCAGAATGTTGTACATTCAACTGAATAGAACCTCTTGTCATTTAGCCTTGTTTCCAAAAAGCAGATCAAATATTTGACAGCTCCATAAGCAAAAGTGAATTATACAGGCATTCCATGTTTCATTGCGCCTCACAAATGCTGTGTTTTTTTACAAACTGATGGTTTGTGGCAACCTTGTGTCAAGCAAGTCAGTCGGCACAATTTCCCAATAGCATCTGCTCACTCCTTGTCTTTGTCATGTTTCATTAACTCTCACAATATTTCAAACTTTTTCATTATTTGTTGTGATCTAGGATCAGTGATGATAATTGCCTGAAAGCACCAATGATGTTTAGCATTTTTTAGCAATAAAGTATTTTTTAATTAAGTTGTATATGTATTTTTAGACATAACACTATTGCACATGTAAATGACTATAGTATAATATACACATAACTTTTATATGCACCGGGAAACCAAAAAATTCATTTGACTCACTTTATTGTGATATTCACAATATCATCCTTGGCAGTGTTTTGGAAGTATGCTTGTGTGTGCTCTAAGAGGAATTGCAGTATCAGAAAGAAGAGAGTAGGGGTGCATGAGTGGCTCAGTTTGAGTGTCCTCATGATTTTGGCTCAAGTCATGATTGTGTGGTTCATGGTTTGAGCCCCACGTTGGGCTCTGCACTGGTGGCACAGAGCTTGCCTGGGATTCTCTCTCCTTCTGCCCCTCTCCTCTGCTCACACACTCTCTCTCTCAAAATAAATTAGTGTAACATTAAAATCTAAAAAAAAAGAGAGTAAAAATATTCCTATTGACTTTAAATGGTCCCACACAAAAAAACAATGATAATTTAATTCTACTTTATTTTTTTAAATTTAATTCTACTTTAAAATACATTCAGAGGGGCACCCGGGTGGCTCAGTAAGTTAGGTGTCCGACTCTTGATCTTAGCTCAGGTCATGATCTCACGTTTCATGAGCTTGAGCCCCAAGTCAGGCTCTGTGCTGACAGTGTGGAGCCTTCTTGGGATTCTCTCTCACTCTCGCTCTGCCTGTTCCTGCTTGTGAGCATGTTCTCTCTCTCAAAATAAATAAGCTTTAAAAAAAAAAAACCTTTTAAATAAAAATAATAAAATTAAAATGCATTCAGAAACAGACTTTACTTCCCTTTGTAACCGCATTCTATGCTGGGCTCCACCAGGATATGCTCATTTCTCTATGTTTTTTGTATTATCATCTAGTGAAGATGAAATGCTGCTGGGTACATTCTCTGAGGAATCTTCAGATACAAAAAGAACATTTATTTGTGTTCCTTTTATATCTTTTATCAAGAAGTATGTTACTAGGACACCTGGGTGGCTCAGTCAACCGACTTTGGCTCATGTCATGATCTCACAGTTGGTGAATTTGAGCCCTGAATAGGGCTCTCTGCTCTCAGCGCAGGGCTTGCTTTGGATCCTCTGTCCCCTCTCTCTCAGCCCCTCCCCCACTTGCACTCTCTCAAAAATAAACATTAAAAAAAAAAAAGTATGTTACCACTTGATGTATTCTAGTATTGATTCCTTTGTCTTTTCATATAAATTTTTTTCCAGCCTTCAGTCTAGGTTATCGCATCTCCTTTGTGTTCTGTCATATAAATATATACATATACGCAGCTAAATAAACACAATATCCTGAAAGAAAGGAACAATAAAAATTTGGGGGTACAAAAAGAGCCCTTACCTTTGTTACAAATTTTACTATAATATATATTCAGAAGAGTGTACTTTCTGTTTGTTCTTCACTGTATTTCAGTACGACATTACTATTTGTCTGGATTATTTTACTAGTCTTCCCACACTTCATACTTTCCTAATCTTGAAACAGAACACTAATGTTGTTCCAATCTCAATATTATTGATTGATTCATTTACCTATAGAATAAAATCTAGGTGTCTGAGCCAGGTATTTAAGGCCTTGTGTGTGTTGCAGGTCATATGTATGTAAAGAACAAATTGAGAACATCAGGGCTTCATGTTTGTGTAGCAGGTGGGAGATAAAGTAGAGCTATTGAAGAACTATGCGATTTTGAGCTTAGATATCTAAAAGGCTATTAATAGTCATACATTTAAAAAAATACAGTACCATGATGTCTGTCTCTGTCTTTTTAATACTATCCCTGTACTAACTCATTTTCAAAGGCATCCATATGGCTTTATTCCTCTATGAAGATTTAGTTTCTCTTTGGGTTTTGTCATCATTAATTCTTCATGTCCTCTGAGTCTTTTACTGTACTGCTTTGGTTTCTGATTATTCTGTTCCACCTACAAGGCTTCCTCCTTAAAAGAATTCTTGCTAATTCCAACAACAACAACAACAAAAACCAACAACAGCAACAATAAATGCAAGTTTGGTTTGAGTGGTTTTCACGACTTGTGAATTTACTCAAACCTTTCTTAGGAAGGACCATCAAAACCTGTTCTTGAATACATTGATCTGGTCTGTGGTGATGACGAAGAGCCTAGCACCTGTCATAGTGATGTAAGTACATTATATTTGTGGTTTTTCAGTTCTGTCATTAAGTGCAAAGTGTGTTGGAGGTGTCTTGAACTGGCTTGCAAGAACTGATTGTTAGATTTTTATGAACTGATTTGTTAAACATAGCCATTATTAAAAATTAAAGGGTATAAACCTACAAGGAAATAAATTATTACATTTAAAGTAGTAAATACTCAAAACGCATATCTTATTTACACCTATTGTATCTGTTTGATAGAAATACTATATAACAGCATGCTCCTACAACATGATTAGAGTATTTACACCAAGGTAATCAGCAAACTCAAAATTGGGGCTTGATTTATTATTCATTGATTATCCAAACTTCAGAGTAAGCCAAAAAGTGTAAATTGCTAGACCATATGCTATATGAACAATTGGGGAAAACTTGAATTATTTGAAAACTCTCCTTTGATTCAACAAAGATGTTGATGTCATTGGTGACTGAGTGGAGTTCTGATATAAATCTTTATTTTTTTCACTTTTCACCTTATTCATTAAATAAAAATGTTAACCACTTGTCACGTTGGAACTGTACTCATTTGTAAATCATATGAGCAGCTTCTTTGATTATTTGGATGATAATCAAACATTTGTAGTCAGATTTCATGACATTACTCCCTATAAAATTTTAAAAACTGGGGCACTTGGCTGGCTCAGTTGGAGGAGCATGTGACTTGATCTCAGGGTTGTGAGTTCCAGCCCCATGCTAGGTGTGGAGATTACTAAAAAAGTAAACAGTAAATAAACTTAAGAAAAAACCTGGTAGTGAATTTTTCAACAAATTGTAAGTCATATTGAAGTTATAGGTACAAACTGAAAAGCAAAGTATTTTAAAATTTATTTCTAAAATTATATAAAATCGTTAACAGAAAAAATTTTTAATGAGGTTATTTTTGTTTTTTTTTTTTTAGATATAGGGCTGTTAATTCAATCTACAGCTCTTTCTCTTTTTTCTTTTTTAAAGTACTTTTTTAAGTTTATTTATTTATTTGAGAGAGACAGAGAGAGCGCAAACAGAGAAGGGACAGAGAGAGAAAGGGAGAGAATCCCAAGCAGGTTCCATGCTGCCAGTGGAGAGCCCAAGGCAAGGCTTGAACTCATGAAACCATGAGATCATGACCTGAGCCAAAACCAAGAGTCTGACACCTAACCAACTGAGCCACCCAGGCACCCTTTAAGTTTTCATTATTATTTATATTTATTTTTGAGAGAGAAAGACAGACAAACAGACAGACAGACACAGAGCAGGTGGGGGAGGGCAGAGAGAGAGGGAGAGAGAGGATCCCAAGCAAGCTCGGCACTCAGTACAGAGCTTGACACAGGATTTGAATTCACAGACCATTAGATCATAACCTGAGTCTAAATCAAGGGTTGGCCACTTAACTGACTGAGCTACCTAGGTACCCTGAGGTTATTTTATTTTAATTTTTTTTTAGTTTATTTATTTTGAGAGAAAGAGACCTTGTGAACAGGGGAGGGGCGGAGAGAGAGAATCCCAAGCAGACTTCGCACTGTCAGCACAGAGCCCAATGCAGGGCTTGTACTCATGAACTGAGATCATGACCTGAGCCAAAATCAAGAGTCAATGCTTAACTGACTGAGCCAGCCGCCCCCATTAACAGAAAATTTTTCATTAACCCTTAAAGTGTTATCATAACCTTTACTTATATATGTAAAATTATTTTTCAGATTCTGTTCCCTAAAATACCAAAACGACAGGGAGATTTTTTGCATTTTTTAAATGTGAAGAAGGTGAAAACAGACACAGAAAGAGATAATAGCAAAAATCATTGTGGACTGTTTAAGTCAGAGGAATCAAATTTCAAATATGTTGAACAACCAATCATTGAAGAAAATCCATCATGTTCATCAAAGGAAGAAATAGATAATCTTGTGCTTCCAGATTGTTGGAATGAAAAACAAGCATTTATGTTTACAGAACAGTACAAATGGCTTGAAATAAAAGAAGGTAAATTAGGATGTAAGGATTGTTCAACAGCTCGGCATTTGGGATCAAAAGCAGAAAAGCATGTCCATGTGTCCAAGGAATGGATTGCATATTTAGTAACCCCAAATGGCAGTAATAAAACTACTAGACAAGCTTCTCTGCGGAAAAAAATTAGGGAACACGATGTTTCTAAAGCCCATGGTAAAATTCAGGATTTGTTAAAGGAATCAGTTACTGACTCAATTTCTAATTTAGTGAATAAACAAAATAACAAAAATCTTGATGCTACCATAAAAGTTTTCAATACTGTTTATAGTTTAGTAAAACATAATAGACCTTTGTCTGATATTGAGGGGGCAACAGAATTACAAGAGAAAAGTGGAGAGGTCAGCTGTTTAAATACACAATACAGTGCGACAAGAATAGCAGAACATATCGCAAAAGAAATGAAAATGAAGATATTTAAGAATATTATAGAAGAGAGTGCCAAAATGTGCATCATAATTGATGAGGCATCTACAGTTTCAAAGAAAAGCACTCTAGTGATTTATCTCCAGTGCACAGTTCAGTCGGCTCCCGCACCAGTTATGTTGTTTGTTGCTTTGAAAGAATTGGTCTCAACCACAGCAGAGTTTATTGTCAATATGTTACTGAGTACTTTAAATGATTGTGTGTTTACTAATGAATATTTGAAAGCAAATTTAATTGCATTTTGTTCCGATGGTGCTAATACAATGCTGGGAAGAAAGTTTAAAAGGCATTCTCCAAAGAACTAAAGTTGATTGTTTCTAGGAGCTATACACTTATTTAGAGATTAGCCCATGTCTACTAGAGTGGGCCATGATACATATTCCAAGGAGTCCTGTACAGAACATCCAACCATTTCCACTTTTGCTATCTTAGTTAAGATGCAAAAGAATAACAATCCAGGCAAGTTCTAAGCCCCAGAAATTACATGAATGAGAAATGAAGTAAAAACTGCAAGCCTTTTGGCTTTGTCTCATTTCTATATCTGTGCTAATACAGTAATCTCTAGCACATGTGGCCAGTAAGCACTTGAAATGAGCTCAGTAGGACTAAGTGAATTTTTAATTTCAATTAAATATAAAAAAACATTGTAAAGTATTTTTAAAACTCAACTTTTCTTTCAGAAACACATTGTTACCTTGCTTGTGATTGTTGTAGTGTGCTTGTCAACCTCATGTGTCATGTCTAGTATTACATAAAAGTACATCACTGAATTGGTGTCAGCAGATTCAGTACACATTACTTTTCTCTATGAATTGATGAAACATAACATCTTTATCTGAGTATTTTATATTGACAATAGGAATTACAGTGATACTTGGTAATTAAATTGAAATACTTATTTTAATTATAATTATTTTTCTAGCTTAGACATGAATATGAACACATTTTTAAATTTAAAATGAAGGCATACTGAAAAAGAAGTAGAGATGCAGAAGCTAGTACTACAACTGGAACAGTAAACTGACTGGAAGAAGGTACGTTACAGATTTCACGATGAAAGGTCATTGCAGTTGGCTGTGGGCAGAGGAAAACAAGCTGTTACTTAACAAAGACCGTGAAGTGTATAATATTGAGACAGTTTCAGCAAATGCATAATGAATGGATGAAATCTTTCATAGTCAAAAAAGAAATTTAGCTACTTGATATCAGAAATATTCAACAAAAGAAAGGTTTAACAGTTTTTAAATTGGTTGAGCTTGTAAGTTTGGCCAGCTATAAAACAGTTTAAAGTTTTACATGAAATGTAAATGGTTTTAGATGGATAGACAGTGAAATATTTCAGTAATAGAAATTTTTAGAAAATTATGAGTTTAAGCCTAAAAATTGTCCTATTAAGAAAGTCTAAAGTCGTTAGTTAAGTAACCAAACTTTGTTTATAGAAGACAATACCTTTCTAACAATATCAAAGATTAATTGATTTAAAATCTGAAAAATTCCTTTCTTTTGGATGAGTTACATAATAGATGCAGCTCAGGTAAAACTTAGAGTACATTTTGTCTCATAGGACTTAAACATTTAAGAAGCAATAGTTTGAATTTGTGACTTAAAAAATCACCCTTGTGTAGCCATTTATTTATTTGTCTATATATCTATTTATCTATCTATTTATTTATTTATAAAGTAAGCTCTATGCCCAATGTGGGGCCTGAGCTCACGACCCCCAAGATCAAAAGTTGCTTCCTCTACCGACTGAGCCAGCCAGGTGCTCCTTTGTAGCAATTTTTTAATCTTTTACATCTGTCACAGGAGTTTCAACTAGATGAGAAAAAAATTATTTCTGTCATAGTACATGGCACTCCGGCCAGGCATTTCAATTTTATTGAAATTTTTAAATGGGACAGTTCCCTTATTGGTTCATTCTACCTGTATGACACATTTTGAAGATAGTTGTGGTCAGTTTTCTGAAATGGTGTCTATGACAGGTGTCACGGATACAGTTAAATATTCATTATATGAGTGCAAGCGCTATGAATCAGCATTAGCTTAAAGGATTTCTGAAAGAATTAAAAGAATATATTTAGTGATCTTATGTACTCTGCCAGTTGGTTGAATTATGGAAGTAAAAAACTTACTGTAATGTTGACACAAGTTCAAGATTTTCTTTAACAACAAAAATGCTAGCCAAATGTTTAATATTTAAAAAGAGAAAATAGTGGGGGCACCTGGCTGGCTCAGTTGGTAGAGCACGTGACTCTTGGTCTCGGGGTCGTGGATTCAAGCCCCATGTTAGGCAAGAGCTTACCTAAAATTAAAAGAAAAAAGATAAATGGTTGTTTTCTCCCCATGAATCTAAATTAGATCTCCCCAGTGATCTAAATTTGAAGCTCCAAGGAGAAGAAAAAGCCTATTTGTGCTCTACTAAGACAAGCATTAAAATTTATTTTGAAATAGAAACTTTTAAAAATAAGTAATTTTACACATTTTTCTAATATGAATCAGTATGCACAAGTTTTTAACTGTATTTGACATTGTTATGTAAATTTACTATAAAAACTATAAGAAAATTTGAAAAATTTTATTTATTAATTTGCATTTAAATTTATTCAGTAATTCGGAATTCAGTGTTACCAATACTGAGCTGACCCAAGATTTATCGAATTTACTTAGGCAAATATAGTTTTCAAATTGGTATGCTTTTGCTCTAAAGGCAGATCAATTCTTTTTAAAAAAATTAGTGAGATTTTTTTCATTGTAGATGTAAATAATAAAGAAAAATTATTTTCTTTCAGTTATTAAAAAACTGGAGAAATTTGGGTATATGAATCTACTTTTCAACTAAATTTTATGAATTTATATATAAATCAAGTATTTGTGATGAAAAAAGGCATTTGGATTAACATATGTGCTTTACATGTAAAATACACATCAGATTTTAAAGACTTAGTATGTATAATATCACATAATTATTGACAATATGTTGAAAAATATTTTGGTTATATTGAGTTAAATAAATATTATCTATTTTTACTTCTGAATTATATATATGGCTTACATTATTTGTTCCAATGGACGGTACTACCATATTTGATAGTTACTGTCAAATATGGATTCCTTCAATCCAGACTTCATTCTTGACTTCAAGACCCATAGTCAACTGCCTTCTCATCATTTTCACATTGTCTCATAGATATCTCAAACTTAATATGTCCAAACCTGAACTTCCCAGACCTTCACTATATTTGTCTCAGAGAACAGCAAAACCATCCATCCTGTTGCTCAAACTAGAAACGTAGAAGACATTTGAAATTACTTCTTCATTTTGCCCTATTTTTAACATGTTTTAAATATCTCTGTAATCTGTATTTTCCTCACTATCGCCACTGTAGTTTTATCTTAGTTCAGGCCCTTGTTTTTCTTGCTTAGAATTCTTTAATAACTTCCTAACAAGTCTCACTACCTTCATTTTGCCCCCTTCTTATTCCATCCTCCACACTAATTCAGGAATGGCCATCCTAAAATACACATTTATTGTTAGAGTTTGTATTAGTTAGAAAGAGTTTCAGACTCAGATAATAGAAAAACAAACTTAAATCACTTATGTATTTATAATATTGAATAAAAAGTCTGAAGATGGCTGCAGTCTCAATAGCCTCACTGCTGTGTTATCTGGGATGCTTTCGGTCTTCCCCTTCAGATTACAGGAAGGCTAGCACAGTTTCAGATATGCTGGAGTTAAGCCAACAAGGCAAGGGTGGAGCAACTCTGTATAGTAGTCCTCAGGAAATCATGAAGCTTTTCAAGTACATTTATATTTTACTGACCAGAACTTTGTCTACATGACCATCTCTCACTGCAAGGGAGGCTTGGAATGTGAACCTCTACCTTTCCTAGCTTCTTTAGTAAATATAGACAGTGGAGAAAGGGAAGTGGATGTTGGGTTAGCTGGTCTATGAGGTTTACTGCATTTCTCTACTACTGAAAATCTTTCACTGGTTTCTTACTTTCTTCAAGATAGTAAAGTTCAGCCTATCTGATTCACTTATAAGAAGGCAGTTTTTTTGCCTTTGTCCCCTACTGGATAGTGAGTGTCTTAAAAGGAGTCTGTAATCTTGGTTAGTAGCAGTGTCAAGCACATAGGAGAAGTTCAGCAAATGAAGTTTCATACATATGAATTCATTTATATGAATTGGTTACATCGCCAAATATTCCTATTTCTCAGTGGACTTCTAAGGGAAATAAAATACAGTTTTTAATTTCAGACATATTGGTATGTCTTAATTAAAATTTCACATTTACTTTGAAGACATACTGGGGTATTCTTTAAAATGAGTTGAAAACATTGCCTGTTTTATTTAATATTGTAGACATGTTAATAGTTTAGATAGAATTTTCAACAGAAATTTCAATATCTAGCATTTTTTAAAAATTACAGCTGATAAATGTGAAACAGAAACCTAAACATCATCTCATCTGTACTGCCACCCAGTTTCATTACTTATATTTGTGTTTTAGTTTCAAAGCACATTGGTACCAAATGATATTTATTTGTCATGAGTTAATAAGAAAGGTCAGGAACAGTCTTGATGTGTAATTTATATGTTTATCCACAAAAGGGGACAGTAGTATACTTTGGTCGTCTTTAAGTTCAAGTAGTTTTGAGAAGTGGTGCAGATTTGACCAAAAAGCATGAGAAATGGTAAATAGGCAAATATAAAAAACCATTTTCTTGTTAATTTCTTTAAGACATAGCAAAATTGGGGCACCTGGCTGGCTCTGTTGGTAGAGCATGCAGCTCTTGATCTCAGGGTTGTAAGTTTGAGCCCCATGTTAGTGTAGAGATTACTTAAACTATTAAAAAAAGTAAATACAGCAGAAGTTATAACATTGTTTCATCATATACACTAAAGCATAAAAAAGTGGAGGTGGTGGTATAGGGAAGAATATGGTTGTAAAATTTCTATGTATTGCATGAGATGGTACAATATTAACTAAGTAGAAACAAAGTTAAGAATGTATGTCTTAATTCTTAGAATAACTATTTAAAAAAGAATTCAGGGGTGCTAGATGGTTCAGTTGGTTGAGTGTCCAACTCTTGATTTTGACTTAGGTCATGATCCCAGGGTCATGGGATCAAGCCCCACGTCAGGCTCCATATTGGGTGTGGAGCCTGCTTGGGATTTTCTCTCTCTCTCTCTCCCTCCCTCCCTCCCTCCCTCTCTCTCTCTCTCTCTCTCTTTCTTTCTCCTCCACCCCACCACCCCGCTTCCCCACTGTGTGCTCTCTTTATCAAATAAAATTTTAGGGGATCCTAGGTGGCTTAGTCACTTAAGCATCCAACTTTGGCTCAGGTCATGATCTCACCGTTCTTGAGTTCAAGCCCCACATGAGGCTCTGTGCTGACAGCTGGAAGCCTGGAGCCTGTTACAGATTCTATGTCTCCCTCTCTCTGCCCCTCCCCGGTGCGTGCTCTCTCTCTCTCTTTTAAAAATAAACATTTAAAAAATTAATAATAGGGGCGCCTGGGTGGCTCAGTCGGTGGAGCGTCTGACTTCAGCTCAGGTCATGACCTCATGGTCCATGAGTTCGAGCCCCGAACCTCGGGCTCTGTGCTGACAGCTCAAGTCTAGAACCTGCTTTGGATTCTGTGTCTCCCTCTCTCTCTGCCCTTCTCCTGCTCACACTCTGTCTCTATGTCTCAAAAATAAATAAACATTAAAAAAAAGAAAAGAAAAGCAAAAATGAACAATTGGGACCTCATCAAGATAACAAGCTTCTGCACTGCAAAGGAAACAATCAACAAAACTAAAAGGCAACTGATGAAATGGGAAAAGATATTTGCAAATGACATTATCAGATAAACAGTATTTGAAATCTATAAAGAACTTAACCAAACTCAACACCCAAAAAACAAATAATCCAGTGAAGAAATGGGCAGAAGACATGTCTAGACACTTTTCCAAATAAGATATCCAGGTGGCCAAAAGACACACAAAAAGATGTTTTACGTCGCTCGTCATCAGGGAAATACAAATCAAAACCACACTCCGATGCCATTCCACACCGGTCAGAGTGGCTAAAATGAACAACTCAGCTGGTGTGAATGTGGAGAAACATGAAGCCTCTTGCACTGTTGGTGAGAATGCAAACTGGTGCATCTGCTCTGGAAAACAGTGTGGAGATTCCTCAAAAAATTAAAAATAGAACTACCCTATGTCCCAGCTATAGCACTAGTTGGAATTTATCCAAGGGATGCAGGAGTGCTGATGGATAGGGGCAAATGTACCCCAATGGTTATAGCAGCGCTTTCAACAATAGCCAAATGATGGAAGGAACCAAAATATCCATCACCTGCTGAAAGGATGAAGAAGATGTGGTTTATATATACAATGGAATACTACTTGCAATGAGAAAGAATGAAATCATGCCATTTGCAGCAACATGAGTGAAACTGGAAGGTATTATGCTGAGTGAAACAAGTCGGTCAGGGGAATACAGATATCATATGTTTTCACTCCTTTGTGGATCTTGGGAAACTTAACAGAAGACCACGGGGAAGGGAAAGGGGAAAATAGTTACAGAGAAGGAGGGAGGCAAACCAGAAGAGACTCTTCAATACAGAGAACAAACTGAGGGTTGATGGGGGCGTGGGGGAGAGGGAAAATTGGTGATGGGCATTGAGGAGGGCACTTGTTGGAAAGAGCACTGGGTGTTGTATGCAAGCGATGAACCATGGGAACCTATCCCCCAAACCAAGAGCACACTGTACACACTGTTATGTTAGCCAATATGAAAATTTTTATTAAAAAATACTTTGAGACAAATGAAAATGAATATACAAAATAGTGAAACTTCTGGGATCCAGCAAAACCAGCGCTCTGGGGAAAATTCATAGCTTGATGCTCACATTAAAAAATAGGATCTAAAATCTTTAAGGAACCAGAAAAAGGACAAACTGAATTCCTTAAGGAACCAGAAAAAGGATAAACTGAACCCAAAGTTACGGGGGGCAAAGACTCAACTTGCTAAAATCAGAAGTGAAAATGAGGATGTTGTTATGGATTCCTCAGAAATGAAAAGGATAACGAGCTGTAAACAACGGCATGCCAGAAGTTGAATGACCAACATGTAACAAATTCTTAGAAACACAAAACCCTGAATTAGTAAATTCTACACCTGAAACTAATGTTACAGTGCATGTTAACTGGAATTGAAGGGAAAACTTGGAAGAAAAAAAAATCTACCAAGATTGAACCTCAAAATAGAAAATCTGAAGAAATCTGTAACTAGTAAGGGGACTGAATCAGTGACCAAAAGTCTCCTGACAGTGGAAAGGCCTGGATCCAGTGACTTCCCTGGTGAATTCTGCTGACATATTAGAGGACTAATGCCAAACCTCGGTCTTTTTCCCAAAAATTGAAGAGGAAAGAACACTTCCTAACTCATTCTATGAGGCCAGCTTTGTCCTGAAACCAGGACAAAGACACTACAAAAAAACTACGGACCACCATTCCTGATGAACACTGATGTAAAATGCCTCAAGGAAATTATAATATACACACATTCAGCAGCATATTAAGAGAACTATATACCATGCCAAGTGGTATTTGTTCCTCAGAGGCAGGAATGGTTTGACATATAAAAATAGATCAGTGGAATGTGGCACATCAACAGAATGAAGGGGAAAACCACTGGATCATCTCAATAGGTGCAGAAAAAATGTTTGATGAAATTCAACACACCTTTCTTGATGTCAGTACTCAAACGGGGCACCTGGGTGTCTCATTTGGTTGAGCGTCAGGCTTCCGCTTAGGTCATGATCTCACAGTTTGTGAGTTCCAGCCCCGCATTGGGCTCACTGCTGTCAGCACAGAGCCCACTTTGGATCCTCCATCTCCGTCTCTCTCTCTGCCCCCCTCCACTTGCCCTCTTCCAAAAATAAACATAAAAAACTCAATAAACTAGAAATAAAGGAAACTGCCTCCATAAAATAAAAGCCAAATATGAAAAATCCACGGTAAGCCTCCTGTTTACTTGATGGTGAAAGACTGACCACTTTTCCTCCAAGATCAGAAATAAGACAAAGGTGCCCAATTTCACCACTTGTATTCAACATGGTACTAGAAGTGCTAGCCAGAGCAACTAGGCCAAAAAAAAAAAAAAAAAGAGGCATCCAAGTTGGAAAGAAGTAAAATTATTCCTATTCACAGATGATAGGATATTCGATGTAGAAAGCCTTAAGTATTCCCCACAAAAACAAACAAAACTGTTACTGCTAATGAACGACTTCAGCAAAGTGGAGGATACTAACACACAAGTTGGTGTGCATTTCTGCACACCAACGGAACAACCTGAAAGGGAAATTATGACAATGATCCCACATAGAAAAATGTCAAAAAGATTAAAATGCTTAGGAATTAATCCAACCAAAGAGGTAAAAGCTTTAGAGAAGGTATATATGAGTGGAAATGCCATATTCATGGGCTATAACACATTGTTACAATGTCAATGCCGCTATTAAAAAAAAAAAAAAAACAACTCACAGGTCCAAGATAGCATCATGTAGATAGAATTCCCAAACTGATGCTTAAAACACAATCTAATTGGAGTTTCGACTCCCCCAGAAACAAAGTCCTAACCAGTCATGAATTTTTTAATCTGTGCCAGTAAGTCTGCCGCTTGAGCCTTCTCCATCCCTCAAAGTAAAAGGAGGTAATGTGCAGATGCCCTGCTCTTCTTCCTAAGAACTGGCCTCATTTGCAACAATCCTTTTCTTTTGCTAGTAACCTTCTTGCCCCCACCCTCTCCTTCTATAAAAACCTTCCATTTCGTACAACTCCTTGGAGCATCTCTCAACTTGCTACATGAGGTGGTGCCTGATTTGTGAATCACATAATCCAGTTAGATCTTCAAATTTACCACAATTTTGTTATTTAGCATGACGCAAAGCAATAATAACTACCAATTCAGGGCAATCTCTATTAAAATCCCGATGACCTTTTATGCAGAGAGAGAAAAACCTAAAGTTCATATGGATTCTCAAGGGAACTTGAGTAGCTAAAGCCACGTTCGAAAAGAACAGAGCTGGAGAACTCACACTTCCTGATTTCAAAGCTTACTAGAAAGCTCCATTCATCAAATCTTTGGACTGTCACATAAAGACAGATATACAGACAAGTGGAATAGAATGAAGAAACTGGAAATACACTCCCACGTACGTATATGATCAAATGATTTTGACAAGAGTGCCAAAGCTTATTCCGTGGGGAATAAGCTTTTCAACAAATGGTGCTGGGAAAACTGGGTATTCACGTGGCAGAGAATGAAGCTCAACTCTTAACCTCACACCATATCCAAAAATTAAAGTTGATCAAAGACCTAAATGTAAGGCCTAAAACTGTAAAACTTTTAAAAGATAACAGGACAAAACCTTTGTGACCTTGAACCCGACAATGATTTATTGGCTATGACTCCAAATGCACAAGCAACAAAAGCAAAAATTGATCAATTGGACTAATGAAAAATCAAAACAAAAAAATTAACAACCAAAGGACCATGTAAGCCAGAGTAAAAAAAAAAAAAAATCAACCTACAGAGAAGATATTAGTAGATCATGTATCTGATAATAGGTTAATATTCAGAATATATACAGAACTCTTAAAACTTAACCAAAAACCAAAATAATTAGATTCAAAAATGGGCCAAAGACTTGACTAGACATTTCTCCCAAGAGGATATACAAAGGGCCGAAACCTAAGAGAAGAGGCTCAACATGACTAATCATTGAGGAAATACAAATAGAAGCTACAATGAGATACTGCCTCCTATCCTTTAGAACACCTGTTATCAAAAACGAACAAACAAAAAACCCAGAACAGAAGAGTTGGTGAGGATGCGGAGAAATCGGTACCCTTGTACACAGTTGGTAAGAATGTCAGTCAGTGGTGCAGCCACCAAGGAAAGCAGTAGGTGGTTCCTCAGAAAATTGAACCCAGAATTACCATATGGCCCAGCAGTTCCTCTTCTGGGTATAGAGCCCCAGAGGACTGAAAGTGGGATCTTGCAAAGATACTTGTATACCCATGTTCAAAGCAGCATCACTCACAATAGCTAATGCCTAGAAGCAGCCCAAGGGTCCACTGAAGGACGAACAGATAAGCATAACGTGGCCCATCCCTACGAGGGAACGTCCCAGAGCCTTGGAGAAGAAGGAAGTTCTGACCCGCTATGACAGGAATGGAACTGGAGGAACTTACGTTAAGTGCAACAAGCCAAAGACAGGAAAACAAATACTGTATGGCAAGGGATGAGGCCAGGACTGAAACCTGGGCCTGAAAACTCTATAGAGGCTGTGTTGGCATCTTAGGGACCCTCTGAACCTGTGACCCTCAGTCCTCTATGTCCATACCCTGGCCCAAGCCTAGTTTTCTAAACACAATTGTGCTGTTTTCTCCTCTTCTTATCATGACTCCAGGATACCAAGTCCTCACCTTGGCACATGTCAGTCCCATGGCCTGATCGCTCTTCCTGCCTGGCTCCTTCATCCTCTGCATCCATCTTCAGACTCACCTTCCCAGAGAAGCCTTCCCTCACTTCCTGGCCCCCTTTCAATTGTTGTCTTATAAACCCTGTAGCATATATGTACTTTGATATTAGTAAGTTCACTTACTCGTAATGGCAGCTGCCACTGCTCTAGAATGAAGGGACTGTGTTGGGGTTATGTACCATTGCATGATACAGGAAAATGGAAGCAGAGGTACAAGTGAGGCAGCCACCTGCCAGGGAGCCCCAAGGATTGCCAAAAGCCCCTGGAAGCTCGAGAGGGGCAGGAAGGATTCTTTCCCTGAGCCTTCAGAGGGGGCACAGGGCCTTGTAGACTCCTCAGTTTGGGACCTCCAGCTTCCAGAATTGTTGGAGAAGGAATTTGGTATTTGAAGCCATCATATCTGTGGTGGTTACAGCAGTTCTAGGAAGAAAGGGGGGTGCTATCCAGACCCATTTACTTCTGCCAATGTTCTCTTCCGAGTTCCCGTCAGCCTCACACGGAACACCCAACAACAGCCTGCCGCCTGGTCTCCATACTATTCCCCCTTAAGACTTTCACCCCACAGTGGCCCAGATCATCGCATCTGTAATTTATACATTGAATTAGGTGCAGCAAGGTTTAAGAGTGCATGTTGGTGTGAGGCGCCATTCCATCCTTACTGCTGGGACATATACGCTCAGAGTTTTGTGATGCAAACAAATCAACAAGTGAATGAGTGAAACAGAGCCCTGGACTGTGGTCCCCGATTCCTGCCAACCACCCTGACCCCAGTGACCTCGAGGGATCTGCACCTGCCTACCTGCTCCTGTGCCCAAGACCCTGGTGCCTCCTCCCTCTGTCCCTGCCCATCTTGGCCAAAATTCCCTGCCCTTAACCTTTCTCCTCCTCTGTTGTCAAGTCCTAGGCCATCACTCCCAAGAGGCCTTTCTTGACCAGCCCGTCTACAATAGAACCCCCCCCACACACACACACACAATGCCACATTCGATTTTATTCTCCGTTAGCTTACTGTGTGCTTGCACGTGACTGGTATGCACCCTCTCATGTTTGCTCAGTGACGGCAGTGGACCGTGCCCACCTCTGCAGTCTCAGCCCCGAGGGCAACACCCCAGCACAGTGGTACATCCCCCACAGAACTGGATGCATGAGTGAAAGCATCTGCAAAGAAGTTCAACCAGTTTGATTCTGTGTTACCCATCAGTGCTGTTCCACCACATCTGACGTTAGGCACAGCCACGTGCCTTTCTTTGGCCACTGAGCTCTGAAGTGGTGCATAGTTCACCTACCCTTCCCTCTGTGGGGTGATCATGCAAGTTCATGTTGCGAGAGGCCTCCTTCCAGCCTGGCCCCGGAGTAACTCGTGTCCAGAGCCTTCCTGCTGGCCCATCCTCAACACACATCATGAACAAGATACATGTGAACAAGATATAAACGCAGTGTGACAGTCACATCTGGGGAATGTTTGTCACCACGACAGAACCTGCCCGATCCCAGCTAGCATAATTTTCTTCTCATATGTCTCCTTCATGTTCCTTTCCTCCCGCTCACTCTTGAACCCCTGCATCTGGCACCTGCTGAGCCACCGGACTAAAAATGTGCTCTGTGAAACCAGATGTCCAAGTCTTGGTCCCCACATGACTGGATCATTGGCATTCCTGCCGAGGCTGCTCACCCTCTTCTCCTTGCAACCTGTTTTTCACTTGGGTTCCAGGACACCATGCTCTCCCAGCTTCCTCTGCCCTCTGCTTCTCTGCATACTCCCATCCAGTCTCCTCGACCCCATAAATGTGGAACACCCCAGGCTGGGTCCCAGACCAGTCCTCTCTCTCAGTGGCTTCCTCAGTCCCTTGGCCTTCGGAAGCAGCCGCGTGCTGACAACTCCCAGTTTATGTGCATGACCCGTCCCGCTCCAGTGAATGCCAGGCTTCTGTTTCCTTTTTTCTTTTTTTTAATTTTCAGAAAGACAGATCATGAGTCGGGGAGAGGTAGCAAGAAGGGGACAGAGGATCCAAAGAGGGCTCCGTGCTGACATCAGTGAGCCGGATGTGAAGCTTGAACTCATGAACCGTGAGTTCATGACCTGAGCCAAAGTTAGATGCTCAACCAACTGAGCCACGCGGGTGCCCCCAAGCTTGTGTTTTCATCTGCTCACTTGACAACTCTACTTGGTGGCCCCTTGACATATCGAACTTAACACATCCAAACAGAGCTCCTGATCTTCCCTCAGACATGCTCCACCCCTGGTGTGTCCCCACTCACTGTGCCTGAGTGACCATGACAAGCAGAGGTCAGCGACCCTTGAATCACCTTTCGCTCCTTCCTTTCTTTCCTGCCTCACACACCCCAGTTGGCAGCAGTCCCCATCAAAGTACATCCAGGAGCCCACTGCTTCTCACCATCTCCTTGGTTACCTGCTTGCTCCAAGCCACCTGTACTCCCACCCAGAGTAGTGGTTTCACCTCCTAACTGGCCCTGCTTCCACCCTTACCCCTTAATGATCATTCTCTACCCAGCAGCCTAAAAAATCCATCAGAAAACGTCACTGTTTAGCTCCCTCCATTTCTCTCAGAGTAAAATCCAAACTTCTTAACTGCAGCACATAAAACAGGAAACATGCAGCCTGACGGCCCCTTGGTCTGGTCTCCTGAGACTCTCCCTGCATTCCTGCAGCCCACTCACCTCCTGGGGTGGGAATGGGGGTCACATTCAGACCTCAGGGCCTTTGCAGTTGCTGTATCTTCTGCTAAGGTTGCTTTGACTCCAAACTGACCATTCTCAAGAATGTCGTGGGCAGAATGCTAAGACCCCAGTGACCTTCTAGAATAGGTAGAACCTAGGAAATGATGGGCTGTCACTACCGTACTACATGAAGCCAAAGGGGGATTTTCAAATATAGTTAAGGTTAGTATTGGTTGACTTTGTTCATTAAAAACGGAGATTATCTGATGGGTCTGGCCCATCAGATTTAATCCTTTTAAATTTGCCTCTAGAGGTAGGAGACAGAGGAAGCCAGAAATTTGAAGCATGAGCAGGATTTGACATACCATCCACTGGCTTTGCAGGTGGAAGGGCCATGTGGGAGGGATACAGAGCAGCTCCCTAACCACAGCTGGTGAGAAAACCGGTACCCCAGTCCTACAGCCAACAGGGGACCGAGTTATGCCGGTGGCAAGGAGGAGCTTGGAAAGAGATTCTCGCCCCCTGCCATCTTCCAGAAGAGAATTCAACCCATGGGACACTGTGATTTGGCTTTGGGATCCCCTGAGCAGACACCCCAGCCAGACGGTGCTAGACTCCCGATCCACAAGGGAGCTGACACAGGGGTGCTGGTTTAAGCTACCATAGTTTTTGGTAATTCTCTGTGCAGCAACAGACAACAAATACAGATACTCTTTGAACCTCTGGAGGTAGAGAAGGTATTTTCAGTTCACAGATCCTAGAAGCTCAGATCCAGAATATAAAGAAATCCGCCCCCCCCCAAAAAAAAAAGAAAATAAGAGAAAAAAGGAAAAAAAATACAGGCAACTCCATAGAAAAATGAGCAAAACATGTGAATAGACATTTTACCAAAGAGGATACCCAAGGGGTTAACAAACATCAGGAAAAGATTAAAACTGAAATGAGCTAGGACTCTACACCCACCAACACAGACAAAAGAGAGAGCCAAAAAATACCAAGCATTGGCCAGGGTGTGGCACAGCTAGGATCCTCCTATACTGCTGGAGATCAGCTTGGCAAACATACTTTCGAGACAGAACCATCTACTGAACTTGAACCTATGGGTAACCTGCGGTCCAGCAGTTATGCTCTGGGGTGTATATACTTAACAGATATGACTACACAGGCCAGTATGACACATGCACATCATTCATAGTGATGTACAATGGCCTGGCCGTCTGAGGTCTCTGTGACCTTACCTCGTCACCACCCCTCACTCAGCTCCATCCGCACTGGCTTACTTGCAGTTTCTCGAATGCATCAGGAACTCTCCTCCCTCATGTCCTTGCACCTGCTCTCCCCTCATCATGGAAGTCCCCTGCCTCAGAGCACGTCTCAACTGTGGTGTGACTTGACCACCCTGGCAGACAATTTGGGAAGGTTGGGGGAAAAGCTTTGATTTCCACACCCAGGGACCTGCTGCTGTCATCTGGTGAGCAGGGACCATGGATGTTGCTACACGTCCTACGGCGCACAGGACAGCCCCCCCAAAACAGAGTGTCTGCAAGCCAAGGTGAGGAAGTCCACCCTATGGGTCACTATGGATCAGTCCCCGACTTCCTTCAAGTCTGCTGGAATGCCACTCTCCCAGGGAGCCCTTCCCAACCACCCTGGTCAAATTTTACATGAGCCTTCAAGAGGACAGGCCTTCCCCACATCCCTTTGTTTCTCCATAATAGTTACTGACACACTGTTTATTTTACTTGTTACAGTCTCCCCTTTCCCACTAGAATATACACTTTCACAAGGCAGTGAGTTCTGATCGTTCTCCACACCCCTAGCCTCCTACAACAAGGGCTCAATTAACACTGGTTGTATGGATGAAAACAGTAAATGAGGGGGGAAATCACCAAACTTCACCAAATGCCCAGCAATTCTATTTGTTCTTCTACACTGACTGGGGAAATCAAACTGTAAGGTATGCAAATATTGTTAAGACACCAATAACCACACACGTCTGTGAGAGGAAGTCCTCTCTTCTGCCCATATTCTACTCGTTCTAAGTAGTTTGCTCGCAAGGTCTAAGTGCTTCACGATTGAAATCTGACTATACTTTTGGTTCAGGCAGATTATTGCTCATAAACTTGGGGCGGGGAGGAGAAAAGCAGAGGTAAAGACCACACATGTTCAGGAAACAGATGACACTGGATATAAAATCCATGAAGGCCTAGACATAAACGTGGTGCAGGACGTGTGATTTGACCACACAGATGCTTCTGTATCTTATGCTACTTGTCTGGACTCCATGAAATAACTAAATCGGCACCTTAACCTTGGTGTGGAAGATAAACACACCCCTTCCGTGATTGTGAGGTCAGAGGTTTAGGGAAGGGGCTCAGTGAGAGCCTGGGCTGGCTCTGAGGGTCAGGAGCACATGGGGGCTTGCAGGGACCTCAGTTTGAGGTGCATGGCTCTGACGTCACCCTCTTTGATGCAGTGCCTCCCAGCGTCCTGGATCACAGGACTGGTCTGCAGATTTCTGAGCATGAACTTGCAACAGTTTCTTAAATTTAGAAATAATGAGATGTGTTCGAAAATACTATGCTGTTCATAATATATATCCCCAAAGAGGCATTTTTAAAAGAATGAGATTTTCAGAAGTGGAATGTTTCTTTCTATTTGTTTTCTCCCCAGTGAATTGTCTTAAATGCTCTCTGTGGACATGGACTCCATCTTGGCAACCAGTATATTGAATGAAGATTCTCCTCAACTGGCTCCATAAAAACAATCACAGCAAATGATGTGGAGCCTGAGCAACCTAAGTTTTGTCCTAAGAAGGTCATCAGCCTCACAGTTGTCAGCAGCCACATTCAGTCATGACCAGGACTTTGGAACAAAGAACAAGAGAACCTGGCAGAGGGCATCTAGGACCATTTCCATCCTTTCTTTTCATCTGTACATCCTTGGCCTCTTCTTCCACCCCCTTCTAGAGCTTTCTAAGTTCTCGTCAACAGGATGTAAGCATCAGTGAAGTTTACAGTGTTAAGTTTATTTATATATTTTTGAGGCGGGGAGGGAGAGACAGAACACAAGTGAGGGAGCAGCAGAGAGAAAGAGAGAAAGAATCCCCAGCAGGCTCTGTGCTGTCAGTGCAGAGCCCAATGTGAGACTCAAACTCTCAGACCATGAGCTTATGACCTGAGCTGAGATCAAGAATGTGACACTTAACTGACTGAGCCCCCCAAGAACCCCAAGTTTGCAGTTTCTTTCAAGCAAGAGATACTTGTCCTCCTCTTTCCCCATCCTCCTGACTAAAATGGGGCCAGGAGGGGGCACCATCTTAGGCCACAACGACAAGAACAGTACATCAGGGATGGCAGAGCAACAAGATAGGAAGAGACTGGGCCCTCGAAAATTCTGCTGAGAGGTCTCAATCTGGCTTAGGTTCCCGTGTTTTGGTGATCGCGTTTGCAGCTGAAATTATGTAACAAGATATTAATATGCTAGAGAAAATCCTGGAAAGGTCCACCAGATAATGTGGGGTCTGGGGCTTGTGTCTTAATGTTTGAGGGCATTAGCAGAAGTTTAGCTCAGGGAAGAGAAGATTAAGGCAAAGCATGGCAACTAGCTTCAGACACTCAGACAGCTGTCCCAGGAAAAGGGTGGTCTTGCTCTGGTAAGTTCCAGGCTATTTGTCAAATGGGTTAATGAATATGAGTGGATGAAACTTGATGTGTAGAAGTTTCAGGAAGGTATAGTTTGATTCCGAAAAGAAAAGTTTTTTTGAATAACTGAGGCTAATGGGGAAGATTGTAATGTTTCATTGAGGAACTACTATATGCCAGGAAAGGCATTCAGTGCTCAGCATCCTGCTTGTGAGACCGTCCCATCTAATATGAATCCCAAACTACAAATTCATTCACTGTGTGCACCTTAATTCAAATATCCTCCATTTCTCCAAAGTAGATTAAGGGTCATTAAGCACCTGAGAAGATTCTCAACAGCACATGAGAAGATTCTCAACATATTATGAACAGTTGTTTCAATAAGTTTGACAAATTTTTTTAAAAGTCAATACATTCCTGGAATGAAACAAATTACCAAAACTGACCAGGAAGAAATGTAAAGTCTGAAGAGATTTTTTTTACGTATTAAAGTAATTGAATCCATAATTTAAAAGCATCCACAAAGAAAACTCCATGCCAAGAGGGCTTCCTGATGAATTCTGTCCACCTTTTAAGGAATTTTATCGGACAAAAAGGATGCTACAGCAACTCATTCATGAAGGAGTATTCCCAACTCTTTTTAAGAAGCCGGCATCATTCCAACACAAAACCAAGCAAGGACATTACAAGAAACAGACACAAATCTTGCAGTCAGGTGAAGTTTGATCCTGGAATGCAGTATTTGTTTACCTGCAAACCTGAAAATTAACACAATTCACCGCATTAAGAGATAAAGGACTAAGACCAAAGAATGATTTCAACAGATGTAGAAAAAGCTTCAAAAAAAATATCAACATACACTTAGGACAACTCTCAGAAAACCTGATAAAGTGGACCCACAAAAAACCTACAGCTATCCTAACAGTGAAAAGATTGTGCCCCCTAATATTGGGAATGAGGAAAAGAGGTCTGTTCTGGCCCATTGTATTTAACATTCTCCTAAAGGTCACAGCTAATGCGATCAAGAGAGAAGTACAACCAAGTCACAAAAGTTAGCAAGAGCTAAAACTTTATTTGTAAGTTATGATAATTGTGTATGTAATGTATTGTAATGTAATCTACCAAAAACAGAACAAAGCCTGGCTAGATCTAATAATCAAATTTAGCAGCATGGCAGGATAGGAGGTCAACAGACAAAAATCCATTTTTTCTATGAGATGAGCAGTGAATAGTTGAAAAATGAAACAGTACCATTTAAAATAGCATCAAAAAAAAAAATGAGATAAATTTCAAGAGGTAGAGGAAGCTTCACTGAAATACTATCCCATCACTAGAGAAGATCTAAATGAAGAGCTCTCATCTGCTCATGGATTGGAGCACTCAATGTTATGAGGTCAATTTCTGGGGCGCCTGGGTGGCTCAGTCAGTTAAGTGTCCGACTTTGGCTCATATCATGATCTCACAATTCATGGGTTCAAGCTCCGCGTCAGGCTCTGTGCTGGAAGCTCAGAGCCTGGAGCCTGCTTCGGATTCTGTGTCTCCCTCTCTCTCTGCCCCTCCCCTGCTCACGCTCTGTCTCTATGTCTCTCAAAAATAAATAAATGTTAAAAAAAAAAAAAGAGGTCAATTTCTTCTCCAATTTACCTGCATACCTAAAACAATCTCAAAAAGTATGGCAAGATTTTATTGTAGAAACTGGCAAGATGGATGTAAATTTTACAGGGGGAGGCAGGTGACCTAAAGCCACCAAAACAGCTTTGGAAAGCAAATTTTGACCACCAACAGACCAACAGACCAACAGAATAATAAGCCGCGAAGTCGACCCGCACTTACAAAATAAAGTTCCGAAAAGAAGTTGCCAGACAGTTTAATGTGGAAAGGACAATTAACAAGCGGTGCAGGAACAACTAAGTATTTCTATAGAACAGAAGTGAACTTTGAATTCATATATCACTTCACACACAAGAGTTAAAACAAGATGGAACAAAGACCGTCCACAGATTCTAGAAAACACAGGAGCATTACTTCATGATCTTGAGATAGCCGAGAGGCAAAAAGATATAATCACTCAAGTTGTAAAATGTTCAAATATACTTCATCAAAAAATATATACATACCCATGCATCAAAGGACACTGGTAAAAACATAAAAGGGTGAGCCATGAACTGAAAAGAAAGTCATAACGCATATACCTGACAAAGGACTTGCATCTGTGGTATATAAACAAATATTACATATGAATAAAAAGACAAAAAAAGAAACGAGCAAAAGACCTGAAGGCCCCTTTGCAAAGGAAGATGTAGGACCATAACACCACGTGGGGGCAGAATGTGGAGCCATTCGCCTCTCAAACCACCGGTGGAGATGCGGAAGATGAAAACAGCAGAAACCTTCTGTAGGACCGGAAAGTCACTCGTAAAATGAAGAGCTGTATCCAAAACCAGTCTGGAATACAAGAAAGGAATAAAGGTGCTGTGTGCAAGGAGCCCAAAGCTGAGAGCAACCCAAATGCCCAAGAACTGGTAAATTATGTTCACACACCGCAATGCCCTTCAGCAATTAGAGGGAGCGCTGGGTGCCTCAGTCAGTTGAGCATCTGACACTCGATTTCGGCTCAGGTCATGATCTCTTGAGACTGAGCCCTGCAAAGGACTCTGCACTGACAGCTCAAAGCCTGCTTGCGAGTCTCTCTCTGCCCCTCCCCCACTTGCGCTCACTCACCCTCAAAAGAAACTTTTAAGTGGAAAAAACAGACTGTTCCCACTTGTAAGATTTCAGATCATCTCAAGCAGAGATTCCTATGCAGAGAATGCACCAGATCCTAGGCTCCTCGTCACAGCAGGTCACCCTTACTGAACACACACTATGTCCCGGGCACTATTCTAAGTGGCTCAAAGATTAACCACTCAATATGGATGAACAGTCTCTGTAACAGTCACTTTCCTTTTACAGCTGGAAAAAGCTGACCCACACATTCGCACTGAGGGCCTCGCCTGGGAATCCCTCAATGAAGGCATTCAGTTAGTGACAGTGATCCTAGTTCTTGGGAGAACAGGCCTTTGCCACTGGCAAGGTCATGTCACGCTTTGTATTGTACATCGGGTTCGTGAGTGAAGGCTATGGACTTACAGCCGATCGGAGTGAAATACGGGTTTTGTGGAGCCCATCCTGTGTGGGTGCCCTAGGAAGAGGGACGTGGCAGGACCCCGTGCTTGGTGAGGAAGGCTTCTCCTTGCTGGGGGACCTCAGGGGACGTGTTTGGGCCATAACGAGTCCTCCCACAATTCCACCCAGCCCATGAGGGACACACCCTGTGTGGCAGGCCATCGTGGAAGGAATTCAGAACCCTCAGGCCTGGGGACATCAGTATGGAAATTTCTCATTTCTCTTTGGAAACCAATTATGAACCGAGTCCACTATTTTCAAGCACATCAGTGTGTGTGTCCATTGCTACATGTAGCCCAAAAGAAGAACCACAGTTTTAGGGTCCCTGTCCGTGTAGAGGTAGGGCAGGCTTGCTTTCTGGGTTTCTGCTGGAGATTGGGGGGAAACTTGTCATGCTACCGTGCATGCATGGAGAGCTTCAGTTGCCCATAACATGCCTTGATGCAAAGGAGAAGAAAGGGTTCCTTCCCCCAGCAGAGGCAGCCCCATGCACCCGTGCACTGGCCCAGTGAGTGGAACAAGGCTTGGATTCCATCTCCCACCTGACAAGGCATCCTAGAGCTGCAGGGCAGCTCCCTGACCACGTGTGGCAGCCTTTACAGAGGCCACAGATTTCCACTTGAGGGGAGCTAATAAAAGCCATCAGAATTCCGTCTTCCATGTAGAGCTTGGCTATGGCAAGCAAGCCTCTTTGAAACTGTTCTTCAGATGAAAGCCCTGTTCAGACAACAAAAAATCCACCCCTGGCTAATGGCTAAGGGGTTGCTGTGTGGAGGACACTAGTGATGCGTAACTGGCCCGGCTCCAAGGGGCGCAGCACTTCATCCCTTTGTGCAGAGGATCAAGGTAGCACCAAGCCCAGGCAGAAGGCCGGGCCTGGGTTTTGTGGGGTTCTCAGAGGTGCGATGGCTTAGCTCAGGGACCTTCTGCCCTTATTCTCACACACAAGACTCCAACTTGATCCTGCTAATGTTCCCTGGTTCAGCTAAGGCAGTTAAAGACACACTTCTTAAAGCCACTCTGAGGGGACAAGAGAGACTCAGTAAGCGTGGGTCCATTGCCACACAGCTAATCAATCCAAATTCAAAAGCAGGGCTTTCAACTGCACAGCTGGTGTTCTTCCCACATACTCCCCCTGCAGGGGATCCAAGCCAGGAAGATGCCCCAAACATCAACACTTAAGAGTGTGGTATTGCTGCCTTTAAGCCCAAAACATGCCTCCAGCAAATCCAAGTTAAGAGGATCCATGCATGCCAGGCTGGCAAAAGTTCAGTCCAATAACAAATAGTGATAGATAAGAAAGATACCCACGTCTTCATCCCCAAAGGGGGAGTTGGTTGGGGGGTAGGTCCTGCACGTGGTGAGGGGGAAGGGAGTGCGCAGATGGAATCACTGTGCCTGACATAATCCCGGGGTCCTGTAGAACAGGAGGGGGAGACCTAAGGGGACAGAGAGGCCCACTGAGGATTCTACCTGTGGGTACGGGCTTAGGAGGAGAAAAGACCACAAGTCAAGTAATACAGGTGACTCCCAGAAGCAGGGAAAGGCCAGGAAATGAATCCTCCCCTAGAGCCTTGAGAAAAGAATATCTTCATTTTTACTTTATTTTTTTAAGTGTTTTCTACTTATTATTTTTATTTTATTATTTGTGTGTGTGTGTGTGTGTGAGAGAGAGAGAGAGAGGGAGAGGGACAGGGACAGGGACAGGGAGAGGGAGAGGGAGAGGGAGAGGGAGAGGGAGATTGAGAGAGGAGGGTGGGGGCCGAGAGAGGGAGACACAGAATGCGAAGCAGGCTCCAGGCTACAAGCTGTCAGCACAGGGCCTGACTCGGGGCTCGAACTCACAAACGGTGAGATCATGACCTGAGCCTAAGTCGGCCGCCAGACCGACTGAGCCCCCCAGGTGCCCCAACACCTTCATTTTTAGGGCTGCCGGACCTCGTTTCAAGCTTGTGACCAACAGAACTGGAAGAGAAGAAGTTCATGGAGTTTTAAAGCTGCTATGAAGGTGGTAGCCTGTTCAAGAGGCAACAGGACATGACTGCGCCCAAAACCTTCCCCGGCTCCCTGGTGCTGGGTGCTGTGGGAACCCAAGGTCCCAGACAGAGTGACGGAGCAGACAGGGGAGCAGCAGGGGGACTTGCTGGGGGTGGCGGTGTCGAGTGCCAGCGCAGGAGGGACTGGCTGTCAGAGGTCCACAGCCAGCCAAGTGGGCACACGGCGCCTGGAGAAGGGCAGACGGTCGGTTCGATGCAGCTGGAGACAGAAGCAAGCCTGGGACACTGGTGGCAGCCATACTAAGGGTTTTGGACCTTTTTCCCAGGCAGTAGGGAGTGGGTAGTGGGATTAACCAGGTCATCCTCAGTGTCCTCAAACCTGCCGTGGGGAGCCCACCCTGGCTGCGCTGTGGGGAGCAGATGGAGGGGATGCTGGCGCCAGACAGACCATGCAGTAGGCTGCCACAGCACCCAACCAGAAAGGGACAGGCCAGGACAGGTGCTGGCAGATGATGAGATTCATGCATGGACCAAGGGGACGGTCGTGGTGGCTGCTCACAAGGGCTTTGGGTGGGCGGAGGAATGAAAGAGGCAGGTGGGTCTTGTTTGAGGTTCTTGGCACATCCCTTTCACCACAGTTGCTTCACCAGGTCCTACTCAGAGTCTCCAAAAGCTGTTCTGTACTCCTTAAAGCTGCTGCATGTCCCTGTCCCCAGAGGCACATGTGACAGGGCACACGGATTGTCATTTACCATCTGCAGAGTGAGGCACCAGTGTGGGAAGAGGTTTGTTAATTAGGAGGGGCACAGGGGAGGGAGAAAATGACCATCTGCTTTGGTGCTTTGGGGGGAGGGGCAGAACAAGGTCGAGGACATGGACTTGGTGACCCTGAATTAGTTAGAAGAGCAGCCTCGAGGAGGATGGAGCTTAAGGGACCCTGGTGTCCTTGGCAATGCTCTTACACCGTCAGCTTTTGGTCCCCACCTGGAAAGCCACCTTGGGGCTGCTCACAGAACAGGGCCACCTGCCATGGCCTGTCCACACTGTGAAGCCACGGGCAGGGCGGCGCCTGGGCAGGGACCTTAACTGAGAAGGGGTACAATAGTTCAACAAGGGGTCTGCTGGCTAGAGAAAACAGTATGTACAGGCAAGTGAAGGAGGGGAAGCTGGCCACAGGACACATGGATTAAGGAGGGGGAGGCTTCAGGTCAGAAGATGGACACCATTTCCAGCCACAGCTGGTAGGAAAGGGCTCCTGTATCTCCAACACTGTAGAATTTCACTTTTGTAGTTCATTTAAGTCATTAATAATGCTATGAAGGTAAAAGTTCTCTTATGGCCATTTGGAAGATGGAGAAATTGAGGTCCAGGTAGATCAAAAGTTCAGCGCTAATCCGCATACACACCTAATTTCAAGTTCCAGGCTGTGGCTCACGCATGGTTTACCCACACAGACTGTAAGCTTCCCGGGAGCAGGGCCGCAGGTAACAGTTCCAGGACAACCCACGTGTGCACCTTCTCCCCAAACACCGAGTCCACAGCATTTAATCCTTGTTGGCCAAGTTGGTCAACTGAAACTGTTCCAGCTCGGATCGAATAGGACCATAGCACAAATCCCAGCTCACAAAGAAATGGTCATTGGCCAGTTGGCAAGCTTTTCCTATACAGGACCAGTTAGGAATTATTCTTGGCAACACAGGACCAATCTTCACTTCAACTACTCCCCTCTGGTGCCCGGCATGGCTGTGTTCAAATCAAAATTTACACAACAGGAGGCAGGCCAGATTGGGGCCACAGGCCAAAGTTTGCTGACCTCCACATGTTATCAAAACTTTACTGGAAGACAGCTATAGGCCTGAGGGTGAAGAGTAGATCCCAAAAGAAGAGGTTCACCTTCATCCCCCTCCTGTAAAGAACAAATTCTGTGAAGACAGGAGAAGGAGGATAGTCTACCTTTAACTTTGGGTCCACTGCCTGTCAGGTGCCTTATCCTCATCAGCTATAATCCTCGAAGTCACTCAGGAAGGTTTTAACCCCTATTTTCCAGGTTAGAAGAAAAGAGGCTCAGGAAGAAGCTGCCCACGATTACACAGCATGGAGATAAACCTGGGTGGTCCCTCCTGGCCATTGAGGGCACAGACCCACTAGGACAGGAGACGCGAGGTAGCCCAGGCTGCCTGCTGGGATAGAGACTCAAGAATCAAGAAGTCATCACGAGCCCATAGGAAATCTCTGAGATGTAGGGAAGCTTTGTAGGGCACTCTTTTTGGTGTTTTGTTTTTAATAGAATTTGTTGTCATCTGGGTTTATATGCAACACCTAGTGCTCATCTCAACAAGTGCCCTCCTCAGTGCCCATCACCCAGTTTCCCTCTCCTCCACCCCTCCATCCACCCTCAAGTTGTTCTCTGTATTTAAGAGTCTCTTGTGGTTTGCCTCCCTCCCTCTCTGTAACTATTTTTCCCCTTTCCCTCCCCCATGGTCTTCTGTAAGATTCTCAAGATCCATGTATGAGTGAAAACATATGATATCTCTATTCCCCTGATTGACTGACTTATGTCACTCAGAATAATACCTTCCAGTTCTATCCATGTTGCTGCAAGCAGCATGATTTCATTCTTTCTGCTATAACCATTGGGGTACATGTGCCCAAATGAATCAGCACTCCTGCATCCCTTGGATAAATTCCGACTAGTGCTATAGCTGGGACATAGGGTAGTTCTATTTTTAATTTTTTGAGGAATCTCCACACTGTTTTCCAGAGCAGATGCACCAGTTTGCATTTCCACCAACAGTGCAAGAGGCTTCATGTTTCTCCACATTCGCACCAGCATCTGTTGTTTCCTGAGTTGTTCATTTTAGCCACTCTGACCGGTGTGGAATGGCATCGGAGTGTGGTTTTGATTTGTATTTCCCTGATGACGAGCGATGTAGAGCATCTTTTCGTGTGTCTTTTGGCCACCTGGATGTCTTCTTTAGAAAAGTGTCTAGACGCGTCTTCTGCCCATTTCTTCACTGGATTATTTGGTTTTTTTGGGTGTTGAGTTTGGTAAGTTCTTTATAGATTTCAAATACTGTTTATCTGATATGTCATTTGCAAATACCTTTTCCATTCCATCAGTTGCCTTTTAGTTTTGTTGATTGTTTCCTTTGCAGTGCAGAAGCTTGTTATCTTGATGAGGTCTCAATTGTTCATTTTTGCTTTTAATTCCCTTGCCTTCGGAGATGTGTTGAGCAAGAAATTGCTCGGCTGAGGGTAAAGAGGTTGTTGCCTGTTTTCTCCTTCAGGGATTTGATGGTTTCCTGTCTCACATTTAGGTCTTTCATCCGTTTTTGAGTTTCTTGTTGTGTATGGTGTAAGAAAGTGGTCTAGTTTCATTCTTGTGCATGTTGCTGTCCAGCACCATTTGCTAAAGAGACTGTCTTTTTTCGAATGCTCTTTCCTGCTTTGTCAAAGATTAACTGGATATACATTTGTGGGTCCAATTTTGGGTTCTCTATTCTATTCCGTTTGTCTATGTGTCTCTTTCGGTGCCAATTCCATACTGTCTTAATGATTACAGCTTTGTAGTAGAGGCTAAACTCTCGGGTTGTGATGCCTCCCACTTTGCTTTTCTTCTTCAGTAGTACTTTGGCTATTCGGGATCTTTGGTGGTTCCTTACAAATTTTAGGATTGCTTGCTCTAGCTTTGGGAAGAATGCCAGGGCAATTTTGATTGGGATTGCATTGAATGTGTAGATTGCTTTGGGTAGTATTGACATTTTAATATTATTATTCTTCCAATCCATGAGCATGGAATGTTTTTCCATTTCTTTGTGTATTCTTCACCTACCTATAGCTTTCAGCTTACAGATCATTTACATCTTTGGTTAGGTTTATTCTTAGATATTTTATGGTTCTTGGTGCAATTGTAAATGGGATCAGTTTCTTTATTTCTCTTTCCATTGCTTCATTATTGGTGCATAAAAATCAACCGACTTCTGTACATTGGTTTTGTACTCTGCAACTTTGCTGAATTCATGGATCAGTTCTAGCAGGCTTTCGGTGGAGTCTTTCAGGTTTTCCATGTAGAGTATCATGTCATCTGTAAAAGTGAAAGTTTGACTTCTTCTTTGCCAATTTGGATGCCTTTTATTTCCTTTTATTATCTGATTGCTGATGCTAAGACTTCCAACACTATGTCAAACAACAGTGGTGAGAGTGGACATCCCTGTCGTGTTCCTGATCTCAGGGGAAAGCTCTCAGTTTCTCCCCATTGAGGAGAATATTAGCTGTGGGCTTTTCATAAATGGCTTTTATGATGTTTAAGTATGTTCCTTCTATCCTGACTTTCTCAAGGGTTTTTCTTAAGAAAGGATACTGTATTTTGTCAAATGCTTTTTCTGCATCTATTGACATGATCGTATGGTTCTTCGCCTTTCTTTTATTAATGTGATGTATCATATTGACTGATTTGCGAATATTGAACCAGCGCTGCAGCCCAGGAGTAAATCCCACTTTATCTGGTGAATAATTCTTTTTATATGTGTTGAATTCAATTTGCTAGTATCTTGTTAATAACTTTTGCATCCATGTTCATCAGGGATATTGGCCTATAATCGTCCTTTTTTGTGGAGTCTCTGTCTGGTTTGGGAATCAAGGGAATGTTGGGTTCATAGAATGAGTACATAAGTTTTCCATTTCTATTTTTTGGAAGACCTTGAGACAGGTATTAACTCTGCTTTAAACGTCTGGTAGAATTCCGCAGGGAAGCCATGTGGTCCAGGACTCTTATTCACTGGGAGAATTTTTGATAACTGATTCAATTTCTTCACTAGTTATGGGTCTGTTCAAATTTCTATTTCTTCCCAGTTTAGTTTTGATAGTGTGTGGGTGTCTAGGAATTTGTCCATTTCTCCCAGGTTGTCCAATTTGTTGGCATATAATTTTCCATAATATTCTCTGATGACTGCTTGTATTTCTGAGGAATTGGTTGTGATAAATCCATTTTCATTCATGATTTTATCTATTTGGGCCCTCTCTCTTTTTGAGAAATCTGGCTAGGGGGTTATCAACTTTTTTTTTTTTTTCCTTCAAAAAACCAACTCAGTTTCATTGATTTGTTTTGCAGGGGGTGGATCCTAAATTTTTTTTTTCCTGCTCTGATCTGTATTCTTTCTCTTCTTCTACTGCATTTGGGGTATCTTTACGGTTCTGTTTCTAGTCCTTTTAGGTATGCTCTTAGATATTGTATTTGGGATTTTTCTTGCTTCTTGAGATATGCCTAGGTTTCCATGCATTTTCCTCTTAGGACTGCCTTTGCTGCATCCCCAAGGGTTTGGACTCTCGTGTTTTCATTTGCATTTGTTCCCATGTTTTTAATTTATTCTTTAATTGCCTAGTTGACCCATTCATTCTTTAGTAGGATGTTCTTTTACCTCCATGCATTTGGAGGTTTTCCAAACTTTTTCCTGTGGTTGATTTCACATTTCAGAGCATTGTGATCTGAAAATATGCAAAGTATGATCAATTCTTTTGTATTTATAGAGAGTGGTTTTGTGATCTAGTATGTGATCTCTCTTGGAGAATGTTCCATGTGCACTGGAAAAGAATCTGTATTCTGCTGCTACAGGATGAAAAGTTCTAAATATACCTGGCAAGTCCGTCTGGTCAACTGTATCATTCAGGACCATTATTTCTTTATTGATTTTCTGTCTAGATGATCTGTCCATTGCTGTCAGTGGAATATTCAAGTCCCCTGCAATTAGTGTATTCTTACCAAGAAGATTGCTTATGTTTGTGATTGTTTTATGTATTTGGGTGCTACTGAATTTGGTGCATAAACATTTATGATTGTTAGCTCTTCTTGATGGATAGACCCCATAATTATTACATAATGCCCTTCTTCAACTCTTGCTATAGCCTTTAAAATTTAGTCTGATAGAAGTATGGTCACTCCAGCTTTCTTTTGACTTTGTATACAAGGTACTTTGAACTTCCAAACATGGAACAGGGGGTTTAAAAAAAATCCATCTTGTTTAGATCTTAATATCAAGAAGACCTCCTACTGATTTCCAGGGTCCACACCACAATATTTGAGGTTGACAAGGGGGCTGCCGTAGTGGAGGTGGGAACAGACAGACCCAGCGAGTTTCCCCAAAAGTCACTGACTAGATGTGCTTGGGGTTCAAGTCTCTTACACTTAAGACTTGATAATTACAATACAAGTTGTACCTTAAATGAACATCACCCTCGAGCAAGATAGGCAAGATCACTTCTGGGTCTTTTGGCGAAGATCAAGGGAAGTCAGAGAGGCAGAAAACCAGCAGTGTCATTTTCCCAAGGGGAACAGTGCAGACCAGGATGGGTTAGTTCTGTAACCTAGCACAACTTGGGTGCCTGTGCCTTTGACCTTGAGGACAGACGGGATCCTTGCCCATGTTCTTTCCACACCCCGCACCTATGCTGGTTCACCAGAAACCTTTCTGTGGTCACTGTGTCTGGTGTACCCAATCCACAGAGAGACTTCAAAGCATCTTGGTGCCTCAAAAGCAAACGTGCAGCCGCACTCAGCAGTATTCTTCTGGGGCACACACTTGGGTAGTGGCAAGCTTGTGAAATACCAGTCTGTAACTACAGATGCAGTAGAACCCAGATTCTGAAATCTCATGCATGTTTAACGCTGTGGACTGGGATCTGCGGATGCATGACCACCAGTTTCTCAGGGACACAGTTCACATTTCCTGGCCAACTTGCCTCTTTCCAGCAGAACACTGTCCACAACAATGGTCTTCATCTTCAACAACCCAAGTTTTCTAACACACACAAGTAACTTCACGATCCATGTGGGAGGTTAACTAACAGGATACTCAAGAGAGAAGGACTGCCAAAAGGAAGTAAGTGGCCCAAACGTGATTTATTCATTTCTGGCCCCAAAGATGGAATAAATAATGACAATAGCTAGAATAACTAAAAGTGGCCCAAATGTATTGGGCACATACAGTATGAAGGTTCTCATTGTCCTGGAGGCTGCAAGTCCAAGATCAATGTGCCAGAGAGTTGCTTCCTAGAGAATAACTGTGTGCTCACATGGCCCTTCCCTTGTGTGGTGTAGTCTTAGTCTCTCCTTAGAGGAACACAGGTTGAACTGATTGAGGCCACACCTTCAGGACCTCATGTAACTGTAAGTACCTCCTTAAAGGCCTGTCTCCAAATATGGTCACATGGAGAGTTAGGAATTTGTGTCGTGGGGAAGACTGTTAGGTCTACAGCACCTGGATTCATCTACTCCCCACCACCTCACGGGGAGGTACTATTATTTTACATCTCACAGACATGGAAATGGAGGCTTGAGGTACACAGTGGGCACTTGGGGTCGAGAGCCTGTGCTCCTGACTGCCAGGTAATCCTCCCTTCCCAGGTACCAGTGCACTTTTTGTAAGCACACTGGAGGAACATTACCCAGCAAGGATACTTTGAATTGTCCAGGCACCTTCCTAAGTGATCAACCAAGTTGAGATCCAGAAGTTAAGAAACTTAGCCTCTGCCTTCACCTTGGAGTCATCACAACTCCAAACACTACAGATAATCCTTAGTTCACCTCCTGTAAACAGGGAGGGGACTCCTTCAATGCAGGAACATGGTGACTCAGCACATGTAGCACAGAGACCTCAAATCTTCAGAGATATGCAAATAGATTCCAAGGTCAGTCCTCAGTCTTAGTTTCTAAAGGCTTGTGGCACTGAAGAAGACCTTAAATCTTTCTTTCCTAAATAGAGTCATGCCTGGAGAGTCCCTCATTATAGCAGAAGGGAACTGAGGGGGTTCAGTGAACCCAAAGCATGGTGGTCACCATCAGAATTGGTGTTGGACAGTTCATTTGTCCAGCAAAGACAAAGGACCAAAGGACAGAAAGCAAAGGAGATAACAAGAAAAGAAGAGAAGAAATTAGAATGGGTCCTAGAATGGATGGTTTTCCCAAGAAACTAAAAAACTCCTAGTTGAGGCAATTATTTGGCATCAAAAGTGTTCTTCGAGTTTTTAGGTTAGAAGGCTGAATTCTGGGAACATCCAAGAAGATAAACTAAAGGTTAACCACAATAGGCCACAGATTTTTCTCCAAGAAAAATTAAGAATAACACAAAATCTAAAGGATTTGAGAGCAGAACCCGTCTTAACAATTTACACCCAGCCAAGCTGTTATGTGCGTGCAAAGCAGAAGAAAAGACATTATTGGAAGATTAAAGCAATAGTTAAAAAAAAAAAAAAACAATAACAAGTGGCGTCTAAATCATCATATTAAAACACAATAGAAAGATGCAATAGATAGAGCACTGGGAGGTCAACCTAAGAATTAACCCTCCAATCGATGCAACTGAATAGCTTTAAAATAGGCCTCCAGTAGAATTTTGTACAAGTTAGGTACAAAGATTCATGGGATCACTGTGTTTCAGGTTCTACTGGTGGTTGGAACACACATAACAAGAACTACAAGGATCAGAAACAAAGTATACAGCATAAAAAAACAACCCTAGAGCATCCTAGAGAATTCCACAAAGAAATTTACATACCATTTATAAATGAGAGCAAAGGAGGCAGGTGGTAGACACACCCAAACAGATGCAATAGGAAATTTAAGAATTGGACAGCAATGAAACTTAAAGAGGTTAGAGAGACCAGGATCACTCTTTCCTGATTAACAAAAGTATCATTAATGAGATGCTATGTGTTCATGAAGGAGAAAACGATTATAAAAGAAGTCCTTTCTTCCCAAGTCATTTCATAAATGTAATACAATCCCTATCAAAGTCCCGGTAAGATTTTTCATGGAATTTGACAAGATTATTCTGAAATTCAAAACAAGAGCCATGACCAATTTTGGGAAAACAGAAACAAATGAGATTGGTTACACCAGACACCAAAAAGAGATTACAAAGCAGAAGTATGCATAACTATGAAAGACAACACAGACCCAGGTGGAGGGGGTGGGGTTAATTGTGTTAAAGGATGAGTCTCACAGAAGCAGAGAAAGACTCTTCCATAACTTGTGTAGAGACAATTGAGTGTACTTATTTAAAAAAAAAAAAAAAAAGGTCGAAGCCTACCTTATGATCCACAGAACTAAGTTTTAGTAAAAACTAAAACAATTACAATGAAATGAACAAATGTTTAGGACGTTAGAATTTTAAAGGCCTTTACAAATAAAAGGTTTTATTTTTTTTATTTTAATTTTTTTTTATTTATTTTTGAGAGCAGGAGAGACACAGCATGAGTGGGGGAGGATCAGAGAGAGAGAGGGAGACACAGAATCTGAAGCAGGCTCCAGGCTCTGAGCTGTCAGCACAGAGCCCGACGCGGGGCTCGAACTTACAAACTGTGAGATCATGACCTGAGCCGAAGTCGGACACTTAACCGACTGAGCCACCCAGTGCCCCCAAATAAAAGGTTTTAAAAGTCACAGAAAAAAAGACTGGTATATGTGAGCATATGAAGACATTAGGGTTCCAAGGAAGAAAAGCACAGTTCAGGGGTGCCTGGCTGGCTCAGTCGGTAGAATGTGTAAATATTGATCTCAGCTCATTGTGGGCTTGAGTACCTAGTTGGGTGTGTAGAGATTACTTAAAAGGAAAATCTTTAAAAAGTTAAAAAGGAAAAGAAAAGTTCAAAGGCAAAGAACATTCCCCAGAAAATATTAACACATGTGACAAGTTATCCAAAATCATTGTATACATATTCATTGGACTGTGCTGGGGTGGGGGGGGTGGGGGGGCAGGGAGAAAGTCGCTTTGTTAAAAAATGCTTTCACTCAGGTGCACCTGGTGGCTCAGGCGATTGAGCATCCCAACTTTTGATTTTGGCTTAGGTCATGATGTTATGGTTTGTGAGCTTGAGCCCCACATCAGGCTCTCTGCAGTCAGTGAAGATCCCTCTTTGAATCCTTTGTCCTCCTCTCTCTGCCCCTCCCCCATTTGTGTTCTCTCTTGCTCACTCTCAAAAATAAACATTAAAATTTTCTTTAATGATTCACACATATGGAATTTAAGAAAGAAAACAGTAAGGGAAAAGCATCTCCCCTCCCCAAAAGCAGCTGCAGAGAAAGTGGAAAAGTAGAAACAGCTGCAGGGACTGAACCGAGAAAGGACAGAGTTTAAATTGCATTAAGAGTCTATAGGGGCATCAGGGTGGCTCAGTTGGTTAAGTTTCTGACTTCAGCTCAGGTCATGATCTCACAGTTCATGAGTTCGAGCCCCACATCTGGGCTCTGTGCTGACAGCTCAGAGCCTGTTTTGGATTCTGTGTCTCCCTTTTTCTCTGCCTCTCCCCTGCTTGCGCTCTCTCTCTCTCTCTCTCTCTCTCTCTCCTTCTGTCAAGAATAAAAAAAAAAAAGACTCTATAAACAGGGAGATCACAGTGTCTGAAACTCCACAGCTCGATACATGGCGGTGCTCTAGTAAGAAGAAAGAATCCTCAGGAGCAGACTAAAGTCTAGGGGGTCCATGGGCCACACGGAGAGAGGCGGTTCTCCTATTGGGAGGACATTTGGTAGAGGCTGTATGGCTACCCCGCAAGCAAAGGCAACAGCAGACCCCAGAGAACAACCACAATCATTGGTGCTGGAATAAGGTCGTTAAGGGTGAAGCCTGGTGCCAGATGTGTGTTGTGACTTACCATAATCCCTGAAATGCTACTACATGATCACGTGAACTTTTTCTGGGGTGGGCTGGCACCCAGCTGCAGTCTCTGGGCATCCGCAGCAGCACGGTCCCACAAACGTTCCTGGGTACTGCCGCCCCCCCCCAGCCATTGCTCGGTGAGACCCTCCCGCAGAGGATTAGAACAGGTCAAAGCCACAGTTCCTCAGAAGTGAGGGGTCGGGAAACACAGCCACATCTGAGATAAAACTCAGGAGGCAGGTGCCGCCTGGCAATCTCATGGCTTGGTCACAGGCAGTGTAAAAGCAGAGACTGGATGGAAGCCGGATACAAAGGAGGGTGCGTGATTGCTGATTGGGGAGAACAGAGTTCCGAGACTGGGTAGTTGGGTGACGCCATTTTCACGTTCCTGCACATGCGATACACACCTGCAAGCGCTGCAACAATACACCCAGTAAGCTAAGCAGCGCCATCTAGTGGAGACCCGGGCTTAGTATAATGGCTGGGCCAATCTCGCTCGTCAGGAACACCACAGGTCTCTCCCTCTGCCTGATTAGTTTATGGACTGTAAAGTGTTTCATAGTTTGACTCGTAGGAGAAAATGATATAATTTCAATTGTATTTGAGTCAGTTCGCTGCTCCATCTACTCAATGTTCTTTTTTTTTCCTTTTTCATTCATTTTCTTTTTCTTGAATAAAGAGAAACAATTATTTTTAGTTTCCATTTTTATTAAAAAATTTTTCTTGGGGCACCTGGGTGGCTCAGTTGGTTAAGCGGCCGACTTCGGCTCAGGTCATGATCTCACAGTCTGTGAGTTCGAGGCCCGTGTCGGGCTCTGTGCTGACAGCTCAGAGCCTGGAGCCTGCTTCAGATTCTGTGTCTCCCTCTCTCTCTGCCCTTCCTGCTCATACTCTGTCTCTATGTCTCTCAAAAATAAACGTTAAAAAAAATTTTTTTTAATTTTTTTCTTAATTTTTTTCTACTATGTTTTTTACTTTCTTGTAAATTTTTCAAATTCTATTTTACTTACATCACTTCATTTTATTCTATTTCATTATTTCATTTTTTTCAAATTTTCAAATGTTTTCTTTTTATTATTTTGTTTTTCTTTTTCTCTTTTTTCTCTAATCTGTCAAGCTCGTTTCAACACCCAGACCAAATACACCTAGGATCTAGCATCATTTATTTGATTTCTGTGTGTGTGTGTTGTTTTTAATTTTTTTACCTTATTAATTCCTCTTCTTCTGTCAAAATGACGAACTGAAGAATTCACTCCAAAAGAAAGAGCAGGAAGAAAAGACAGCCAGGGACTTAACACAGATACAAGGCAGACATCTGAGTCAGAATTTAGAATCACGATAATAGGAATACTAGCTGTGGTTGAAAATAGATCAGAATCTCTTTCTGTGTAGATAAAAGAAGCAAAAGCTAGTCAGGATGCAATAAAAAATGCCATAAGCGAGCTGCAATCTCAAATGGATGCCATGGTGGCAAGGATGGATGAGGCAGAGCAGCAAATAAGTGGTACAGAGGACAAACTTAGGGAAAATAATGAAGCAGAAAAAAAAAACAGGAGGCGAAGGCAAAACAGCATGATTTAAGAATTAGAGAATCAGTGACTCATTAAAAAGGAACAAAATTAGAATCATAGGGGTCCCAGAATATGAAGCGAGAGCAAAAGGGTTCAAATCCTAGAGGAAAACTTTCCTAACCTGGGGAAAGACACAGACATCGAAATCCAGGAAGCACAGAGGACTCTCATTAGATTCAACAAAAACTGATCATCAACAAGGCATATCATAGTTAAATTCACCAAATACTCAGGGCAAGGAAAGAATTAAGAAAGCAGCAAGGGGAAAAAGTCCTTAACCTACAAGATAGATCAGGTTTGCAGCAGACCTATCCACAGAAACTTGGCAGGCCAGAAAGAAGTGGCAGGATATATTCAAAGTGCTGAATCAGAAAAATATGCAGCCATGAATTCTTTATCCAGCAAGGCTGTCATTCAAAATAGAAGGAGAGATTAAAAGCTTCCCAGACAAGAAAAATTAAAGGATTTCGTGACCACTAAACCAGCCCTGCAAGAAATTTTAAGGGGGACTCTCTGAGGAGGAGAAAAGACGAAAAAAAGAAAAAGACCCAAAGCAACAAAGACTAGAAAGGACAGAAAACATCACCAGGAACTCCAACTCTACAAGAAACATAATGGCAATAAATTCATATCTTCCAATACTCATTCTAAACACCAATGGACTAAATGCTCCAACCAAAAGACATAGGGTAACAGAATACATAAGAAAACAAGGTCCATCTATATGCTGTTTCCAAGAGACCCATTTTAGACCTAAAGACATCTTCAGATTCAAAGTAAGAGGATGGAGAACCATCTATCATGCTAATGGTCGACAAAAAAAAGCTGGAGTAGCCATACTTATATCAGACAATCTAGATTTTAATACAAAGATTTTAACAAGACATGAAGAAAGGCATTATATCATAATCAAGGGATCTACCCACCAAGAAGACCTAACAATTGTAAACGTTTATGCTCCAAATGTGGGACACTCAAATATAGAAATTGATTAATCACAAACATAAAGAAACTCAATAATAATACCATAATAGTATGGGACTTCAACACCCTACTTACAGCAATGGATAGGTCATCCAAACAGAAAATCAACAGGCAAACAATGGCTTTGAATGACACACTGGACCAGATGGACTTAGCAGACATATTCAGAACATTTCATCCTAAAGCAGAAGAAAATACATTCTTCTCCAGTGCGCATGGAATGTTCTCCAGAATAGATCATGTATTGGGACACAAATCAGCCCCCAACAAGTACAAAAAGATTGAGATCATACCATGCATATTTTCAGACCACAACATTATGAAACTCGAAATCAACCACAAGAAAAAAATGGAGAGGTAATAAATACTTGGAGACTAAAGAACATCCTACTAAAGAACAAATGGCCTAACCAAGAAGTTAAGGAAAAAATTCAAAAGTATATGGAAGCCAATGAAAATGATAACACCACAGCCCAAAACCTGTGGGACACAGCAAAGGTGGTCATAAGAGGAAAGTATATTGCAATCCAGGCTTTCCTAAAGAAGGAAGAAACTTCTCAGATATACAACCTAATCTTACACCTCAAAGAACTGGAAAAAGAACAGGAAATAAAACCCAAAACAAGCAGAAGACAGGAAATAATAAAGATTAGAGCATAAATCAAGGCTATCAAAACCAAAAAAAAAAAACGGTAAAACAAATCAATGAAACCAGAAGCTGGTTCTTTGAAAGAATTAACAAAATTGATAAACCACTAGCCAGTTTGATCAAAAAAGAAAAAGGACCCAAATATATAAAATCAAGAATGATAGAGGTCACAAACAACACAGCAGAAATACAAACAATAATAAGAGAATATTATGAGCAATTATATGCCAATAAAATGGACAATCTGGAAGAGGTGGACTAATTCCTAGAAACAAATAAATTACCGACACTGAAATAGAAAGAAATAAAAAATTTGGACAGACCCATATGCAGTAAAGAAATCGAATTAGTAATCAAAAGTCTCCCAAAACACAAGTGTCCAGGGCCAGATGGCTTTCCAGGGAATTCTACCAAACATTTAAAGAAGAGTTAACACCTATTTTCTTGAAGCCGTTCCAAAAAAATAGAAATGGAAGGAAAACTTTCAGACTTTTTCTAGGAAGCCAGCATTACCTTGATTCCAAACCAGACAAAGACCCCACTAGAAAGGAGAACTATAGAACAATTTCCCTGATGAACATGGATGCAAAAATCCTCAATATAGTAGCCAACCAGATCCAATACATTAAAAAATTATTCACCACGACCAAGTGGGATTTATGCCTGGGATACAGGACTTGTTCAATACCCACAAAAACAATCAATGTGATTCATCACATCAATAAAAGGACAAGAACCACATGATCCTCTCAATAGATGCAGGGAAAGCATTTGACAAAATATAGCATCCTTTCTTGATAAAAACCCTCAAGAAAGTAGGGAAAGAAGGATCATACCTCGAAATCATAAAAGCCATATATGAAAGACCCAACATTAAAATCTTCAATGGCGAAAAACTGAAAGCTTTCCCCCTAAGGTTGGGAAGAAGACAGGGATGTCCTCTCTAGCCACTGTTATTCAACAAAGTATTGGAAGTCTTAGCCTCAGCAATTGGACAACACAAAGAAATAGAAGGCACCCAATCGGCCAGGAAGAGGTCAAACTCACTCTTCACAGATGACATGATACTATATATGGAAAACTCAAAAGATTCCACCAAAAACTGCTAGATCTGATCCACAAATTCAGCAAAATTGCAGGATACAAAGTCAATGCATGGAAATCGGTTGCATTCCTATACACCAACAATAAAGCAACAGAAAGAGAAATCAAGGAATCGATCCCATTTACGATTGTACCAAAAACCAGAACATACCTAGGAATAAGTCTAACCAAAGAGGAGAAAAATATATACACTGGAAACTATAGAAAGCTTATGAAAGAAATTGAAGAAGACGCAAAAGAATAGAAAAATATTACATGCTCTTGGATAGGAAGAACAAATATTGTTAAAATGTCAATACTACCCAAAGCAATCTACATATTCAATGCAATACCTATCAAAATAATGCCAGCATTCTTCACAGAACTAGAACAAACAACCTTAAAATTTGTATGGAAACAGAAAAGACCCTGATTAGCCAAAGCAATCTTAAAAAAGAAAACCAAAGCAGGAGGCATCACAATCCCAGACTTCAAGCTGTACTACAAAGCTGTAATCATCAAAACAGTATGATATTGGCACACAAACAGATACATAAATCAATAGAACAGAACAGAGAACCCAGAAATGGACCCACAAACATAGGGCCAATGAATCTTTGACAAAGCAGGAAAGAACATCCAATGGAATAAAGACAGTCTCTTCAGCAAGTGGTGCTGGGAAAACTGAAGAGCAACATGCAGAAAAATGAATGGACCACTTTCTTACACCAGACACAAAAATAGACTCGAAATGGATGAAACACCTCAACATAAGACAGGAAGCCATCGAAATCCTTGAGGAGAAAGCAGGTAAAAACCTCTTTGACCTTGGTTGCAGCAACTTCTTATTCAACACGTCTCTGGAGGCAAGCAAAAATGAGCTATTGGGACCTCACCAAAATAAAAAGCTTCTGCCCAGTGAAGAAAACAATCAGCAAAACGAAAAGGCAATCGATGAAATGGGAGAAGATATTTGCAAACGACATATCAGATAAAGGGTTAGTATCCAAAAATCTATAAAGAACTTCCCAAACTCGACACCCAAAAAACAAATAATCCAGTGAAGAAATGGGCCAAAGACATGAACGGACACTTCTCCAAAGTGTCCAAAGACGACATCCAGATGACCAACCAATACATGAAAAAATGCTCAACATCACTCATCATCACAGGAATACAAATCAAAAATCAAAACCACACTGAGATACCACTTCACACTTGTCAGAACGACTAACATTAACAACTCCGGCAATGACAGATGTTGGCAAGGATACAGAGAAAGAGGATCTGTTTTATACTGCTGGTGGGAATGCAAACTGGTGCAGCCACTCTGGAAAACAGTATAGAGGTTCCTCGAAAAATTAAAAATAGAGCTACCCTACGACCCAGTAATTGCACTACCAGGTATTTATCCAAGGGACACACGTATGCTGTTTTGAAGGGACACATGCACTGCAATGTTTATAGCAGCACTGTCAACAATAGCCAAATTATGGATGGAGCCCGAATATCCATCGATGGATGAATGGTATAAATGTGGTATACACACACACACACACACACACACACACACACACACTAGTGTATTACTCAGCAATCAAAAAGAATGAAATCTTGCCATTTGAAACTACGTGGATGGAACTAGAGGGTATTATGCTAAGTGAAATTAGAGGAAGACAAATATAATGACTTCACTCATGAGGATTTTAAGATACAAAACAGAAGAAAGTAAGGGAAGGGAAGCAAAAATAGTATAAAAAACAGGGAGGGGGACAAAATATAAGAGAGTCTTAAGTATGGAGAACAAACAGAGGGTTACTGGAGGGGTTGTGGGAGGGGGGATGAGGTAAATGGGTGAGGCCATTGAGGAATCTACTCCTGAAATCATTGTTGTACTATATCCTAACTAACTTGGATGTAAATTAAAGAAAAATAAATTTAATTTTAAAAATTGGGGGAAAAAAAGGAAAACAGATGAGCATAGAGGAATGGAAGGAAAAGAAGATAAAGACAGGGAGGCAAACCCTAAGGCACTTTATATTTTAGAAAAAGTCTTTATTTTTGAGAGCACACAAGTGGGGGAGGGCCAGAGAGAGGGGGCCAGAGAATGCGAAGCAGGTTCTGCACTGACAGGAGTGAGCCTAACATGGGGCTTGAACTCATGAAGCACGAGATCATGACCAGAGATGAAGTTGGACGCTCAACCAACTGAGCCACCCAGGCACCCACATAAGTGACTCTTGAAATAGAGAGCGCAAACTGAAGGGTGCTGGAGGGGAGGTGGGGAGGTGGGCTAAAAGGGTGATGGGCATCGTTGGAATGAGCACTGGGTGTTATAGTGAGTGATGATTTACACCATTCATCCATCGATGGACTAAATTCGATCCCTGAAGTCATTAATACACTATATTTTAACTTGGATTTAAAGATTTAAAAAATTAAAAGTACAAAAAATGAGCCAAAAGAGAAGTGGGCAGTAGTGATGAACAGGCAGTCTAAAGGGCAAATGCAAGTACCCAACCATCACATGAAGAGGCATCCAACCTACTTAGCCATCAGAGAAATGCAAATTTAAACAAAATAACTTTTCTACCTATTAAATTGCCAAAACCTGAAATACAGTACTCTCATGCATGGCAGGTCATCAATTGCTAGAACCACTGTGGAGACCATGTCGGCAGTAATGTTGTGTGCCTACCTAGGATGGAGCCATTCTATTTTTCACAGTCTCCCCTGGAAGAACATTTGCCTGCATCACCAGAAAGCCTGAAACACAGTGTTCATCGCATCGCATAGAACGGCGAGTCAGAGGACAGCCCAAATGTCCAGTGCTGGGTGAATGGCTGAATAAACCTTGGTGTATCTGTACCATCGTCTACAGCACAGCAGTTACAAAGAAGGAAATTAAGCATACCGGTATACCGCAGATGCAAGTGGTGGAAGAAATTTAACAATACATTCAGGATGGCCCCGTTGACAACAGGATCCTGTGGATTTTTGCCCACAGGAAGATGTCTCGAAAGGCATACACTTAACCAGAGACAGAAAGGGGGAAGGTGGGAGGTCTGGATGGTGGCTGATGGCAAGAGAGGACTTTGGTTCAGAGAGAACTTTAGAACATCCAGGTTGTAAAGAATGTAGTTGTCAAAAAGGATTAAGAATTCACACTTGGTCAGGAGGTTTGAAATCTTGACAGAAATCTTCAGAAATACCAGATGATCTACTAGGAATTTATCCAAAGGATACAGGAGTGCTGATTCACAGGGGCATGTGTACCCCAATGTTTTTAGCAGTTTTATCAACAATAGCCAAAATTATGGAAAGAGACTAAATGTCCATCAACTGATGAGTAGGTAAAGAAGACGTGTTTTATATACACCGTAGAATACTCCTCGGCAAGAATGAAATCTTGCCATTTGCAACAATGTGGATGGAGCTGGAAGGTATTATGCTAAGTGAAATAAGTCAGAGAAAGACAAAGATCGTATGTTTTCACTCCTGCGTGGAATTTGAGAAACTTAACAGAACACCATGGGGAAAGGGGAGGGGGGGGGAATAGTTTCCAACAGAGATGGAGGCAAACCAAAAGACACTCTTAAATACAGAGAACAAACTGTGGCTTGATGGGAGAAGTGGGGGAGAAGGGAAAGTGGGTGATGGGCATTGAGGAGGGCACTTGTTGGGATGAACCCTGGGTGTTGTATGTAAGCAATGAATCGTGGGAATCTATTCTCGAAGCCAAGAGCACACTGTATACACCATATGTTAGCTAACTTGACAATAAATTAGATTAAAAAAAAAAAGTATCTGCTTGTGTCCTAGAAGAATGGGCAAGGGAAGGGCGCAGGGAAGTGGACTTGGAGATGCAGGAGGTTGGGTCTGCTTAAGTCCAGTAAAGCGAGGTCAAGAGTAAAACATGCTTCTTTTTCAAGGTCATGATCTAAGAAAGTGTCATTTCTTCTGGTGCCCAGTGACACAGCAAGTGTCCAGTTACAAAAATCAGAATCCCATATTCAAGTCCCGATCCCACTTCTAAACGGGTGATCTCTGGGTGACTCGTTTATATCGCGGAGTCTATTATTACTATATATAGAAAGGGCATTCCAGCCACTCTGTCTCCTGTCTGGTCACTTTGAGTCAGACAGGACATGGGCAGAAGTTCTTGATAGCTATAAAAAACTCAACACACAGAACAATTGACTCCCTCCCAAACACATGCCAGGATAATGTGTATACCCAGTGAGGAATTAAAGACACAGATAAAATAGTTTTCCCCCCTAAAATTTCCTAGCTCAATACCTTACAACATATTCTAAAATCCCAGGTGAAATCATCAAACACTAAAAATGAAATCATAAAAATATCCAAATCTAAACGGTATCTTCTTTACATCAAGTAATAGAGGCAAAATAAGGCCAACGAAAGTCAAAAGCAACAAACAGCACATTTAGTACAGAAAGGCCTTCCTCAAACCAATGTGAAAAACAAATTCTCAAACGGAAAAAGAGTTGCCGGAATTCTAAGCCAATAAATCCCCAAAAAATGGAAAGTGAAAAATCAGATACTTTAGATACTTTTAGATATTAGATACATTTTTTGGCTACCATATTGGCCAAAGTCAAAATACCAGGAATACTTAATACTGCCCCGAAATCAAGCAGGACAGACCCCTACAGTAATGCCTCCCAGGAGATACCTGCCAGCCAGATATGGGATTTAACACTCTCCAGGATCCATGTTAAAAGCAAAAATAACCAATGAAATTTTAATATCTTTAACCCGATATACCAAAAGTGTTACTTTAACTCCCTATGAAATTAAGATTCCTACGTTCCACCTCCCCCATCCCCCGTCTGTGAATCGCGGGTTGAGTTGTGACCTGGGAAGCGTGGCTGCTCCTGGCACAGCAGTCTCTGGACACAAGCCTCAGTGCTCTCTCTCTCTCAGAACAGCCCCCAGATGAGGAGCTGGCAGTGTTAAGACTTCATCCAGCACCGCTGACTCTGGGCCTTCCTTCTTCACCTAGCCATGTTGTCGATCCCTACAGCCTTCCCAGAGACCAACTCTGGGAACTTGACTTGGTCCGGTTCCCCAAACAGCCCAGCCCCCACCGAGCTTCTCTCAGCCGAACCCCTCCCGCTCCTCAAACTCCAGCAGCAAGGGAACTCCCCGGGGCTAAGTGAGCCTCAGAGACCTGGTGTGAGGCTGGGTCACCAGGGACAAGGACACCCATATGAGGCCCATAGACAAGAGAAGAAAAACGCCACTCACCTCTTAGGCTTCCAGAGACGTCCTCCTAGGCCTGCAGAAGCTCTGGAAACGGCCAGCCGGGAAGGATCGCAAAAGGTTAGCTTGAAGCCGGGCGGATTGATACCTTGACCTTCGTGCAGACTCGCTGCATAACCCTCGGGCTGCAAGGTGGAGTCTTGATCTCCAGCACCTGGTCATACTCACCGAAGGTAGCCCCACCTAAGACCCCCGAGCCACATGCGCATCTGCTTTTCACAAGCAACTTGTAGCAGGTGCAAGTGTGTACACACAGCATACACGTGGAGGAAAGTTTGGGAACCCCTGGGCCCGGCTGGGGATCGCAAGGTGTGTATTTTCACTGCTGTTCATTATGGCGGCATCTGAGGGGCCTCAGTTATGAGGGGTCTGCTTCTTCTTCGGGGTTTGTTTACTTGAGTACTCTTAATGAGCAGAGAGGGTTACAGCCCTTAGCTCTCCCTGAGAGCCAGACAATTTACAGACAAGGAAGCAAAGCTTTAGGATTACAGATCACCCCATTTAAAACTAGAAGTTTCCTGCATTTTTTTCAAGTCTTGCATGGCCATTCTAGAGCCACTATAGAATATTATAAATTTTAAAAATAAACGTGATAATCGCCCTGTAATCCCACCAGGTACAACACCAACGCTCAGGGATGTTTCCCAACGCTCAGCGATATTACTGCATTTCCATCCAGTACTTTTTCTATACATATGTTTGACATAATTAGGAGCTTACCAAATACAGTTTTTTTTTAAAAAAGCAGCTCAATAAAGAATAGTTAATATCTAATAAGCTGCACATATTTAGTGTGTATCATTTAATATGTTTTGACACATACACACTTAGGAAACATCACCACAGTCAAGAAAATGAATGTATCCATCACTTCCAAGTCAATACCTTAGATGGAGTTTTTATTTTGGAATAGTTTTGGAGTTACAGAAAAGTTGCAAAGACAGTTCCAGTATACTTCAGACCCAGCTTCCCCTAACATTAATATCTCACATTCCATGTACATTAATTAAAACCCAGACTTTGATATTGGTACATTACTATTAATTCAACTACAGACTTCATTTGGATTTCACTGCTGAATTTTCCAAAGTGCCCTTTTAACTGTTCTAGGATCCAACTCAGGATACCAAACTGCATTTTGCCAAATGTAATTTTAGAGCTCATCATCAGTTACTTAGCATTGTCTGTCTTCCAAAACAAAACAAAACAAAACAAAACAAAAACCTTCAAAAACATTGTCTTAAATGACTGCTTTGTATTTCTTGGTATCAATTTTTCATATTGCTTGACTTAGGTAAACTCTAAGGTTTGCTCTTATAAGTGATGTTGCCATGAAAATCTCTGCATCTAAATCTTTGTTCACATCTTGTATTGTTTCCTTGGGATTTTTTTTCTCTCCCTTCTCCCTTGGATTTATTGAGATATAATTGACTCATAAGATTATTTTCCTTGAAATACAACTACTAAGTGAAAGTCCTTTGATATATACTTGCTTCCAGTCTTCTCAAGAAGGCAGTATCATTTGGCAACCATCATAATACTTGTTTCAGGTCAGAATCACTAGAGGAAGCCAAAATTAAAGTGTGAAGGCTTGGGGTGCCTGGGTGACTCAATCAACAAAGGGTCCTGAGTCAGGCCATGAACTTGTGGTCCATGGGTTCAAGCCCCTCAGTGGGCTCTGTGCTGACAGCTCAGAGCCTGGAGCCTGCTTCGGATTTTGTGTGTGTGTGTGTGTGTGTGTGTGTGTGTGTGTCTCTCTCTCTCTCTCTGCCCATCCTCTCTCTTTTTCTCTCAAAAATAAACTTTAAAAACTTTTTCAATGACAAAAAAATAAAGTGTGAAGTCTTGACGAGAAATGGGATATTCACATGGCCTCAGAATAACTCCCCACATATTACTCCTTAATTACAAAGGAAAGAGTAGCCACTTTAAGTGGAGAAGCCCAGCAGGCACCATCATAATTGAGTGATCAGAGTTAAAGACATTGGATTGACACAGGCCAACACCTGAGCTCCTCGCCTGGCATGCAGAGAAAACCACAAGATCGATCTGTGACATTCCTGCCCGAGTTGCATCACCTGAATCTAATAACGAGAAAACTTTAGGCAAACCCAAAGCAAAGAACATTGTACACCATAATTGGCTGTACTTTGTAAAAATGTCAAGGTCATGGAAGACAAAGGGAAGCTGAGGAACATTCTAGATGAAAGGAGATTAAAGAGACATGACCACCAAATGCAATATATAATCCTGGCTTGGGTCCTGAACCATTCATAAAGAACTTTTTTGAAAAATTCGAAAAATTTACATAGAAGACATTATTGGGTACGTTGATCCATAGATTAGATAATAATACCATATCAATGTTAATTTTCTCAATTTGATAAATATTTTATGCGGTGTGGATTTCCAACTATGAGGTATTCTGGAGAGACCTGATATGAGACTTTTTTAAGTGGTAAGAGGCATATTCTGATGTTTTAGGATTCTACCATCAGAAAACTCTTACTATCTCACCAAGGTGATGGCCAGATGCTTCCACAAAGCCTTGAAGTTTCTAATTTCCAGGAAAATTGCAAACTCCAAGAAAGAACTCCCAAACCTTATTCAACTTTTAATAATTGCCCTATGATGGTTTTTAGCTGAAAACATCCAGTCCATGATCATGTGTTGTAACCAAGTTTTATGTCTCTCCTGCCTCCTTCAATCTGGGCTGAATCTGGAAAGAAGAAAGAAAGGAGGGAGGAGGGGAAGGAGGGTTGGTCTAGATTTTTAGAGCACTCTTTGTTTTCTCAACTTCAAAGTTTCTGAGTAGGAAAATCTGGGAAACACAGAAAAGACAGAGAAGAGACTTCTCTCAGTTCACTGCTCCCAGATAAGCATTCTTCACTCTTGGACGAATGCCTTGTTTTTTGTTTTCTGTTTCATGTTTGAGATTGGAGTAATATATAACATTTCAGGGGTACATGGCATCTCTTGGTGAGCTTGCTCAAAGTATAGATCTTTGTCTTTGCTCTACCCCAAGTCCACTGAGTTGGCATCTGTGTTTTATTTTGAGGTGGGGGGCAGGGGCGGAGAGAGACGGAGACAGAGACTCTGAAGCAGGCTCTGCGCTGTCAGCACAAAGCCCAAAATGGAGCTCAAACCCACGATTCATGAGATCATGACCTGAGCCAAAGTCAGATGCTCAACTGACTGAGGCACTCAGGCACCGCTGGCATGTCATTTTAACTGTTCACAGGGATACTGACGCAGTTTAAGAATTTGAGAATCATCTTTGCATTCTGTATTTGTCATTTCATATTTATTATGTCATAAACATTTCCCTTCACCATGAGACAGTCTTTTCAATCACTTGTACGAGCAGATATTAGTGATTTTATCCAAATGATTTTTAAAAAAAACTTCTAAAAACCAGCCATCCCCCTATTCCTGGTTGGTAACTCGTGTTCTAAGAGAGGACCTACTTAGAGGTGGACACACAGCAGGGGCTGAGGGAGGGTCTGTGGAATCCCAATGACACTGGATGGACGCACATTATCAGGAAAAGAGGTGAAGCGGCACCCGCCCCGGACACTCAGACACTCGCAGGTTTGGGTGTAAGAGTGAGCTGAGGCCATTGCTGGGCAGGATCTGCTGAAATTAAAACTACACGTAACCATTGGCCAGCATTTCCATGACCAGGGATTGGTTTCCTGTGGATATTCTGCACATAGAAAGTCAGACGATCTAGGGAGCTCAATGCAGCATTGCCAGTAAGAGCGGAAGACCGGAGGTGACATAAATATCTGCAAGTACCGGATGGAGACCATGCCACGGAGTGTGCGGCAGCCCTGATAGGAATGTGCCAGTTGGGCACTGAGGGACACTAGGAGTTGGCTCTAATGCCTCATCAGCTGGACGAAAACCTTCTGTGGGTGTGTTTTAAAGGATTCGATGCGGAGCCTGGGTGGCTCAGTTGGTTAAGCGCCCGACTTCACCTCAGGTCATGATCTCACAGCTCCTAAGTTCAAGCCCTGCGTCGGGCTGTGTGCTGACAGCTCAGAGCCTGGAGCCTGCTTCAGACTATGTGTCTCCCTCTCTCTCTACCCCTTCCTGGCTTGCATTCTGTCTCTCTCTCAAAAAGAAATAAACATTAATACAAAAATTTTTAAAGGATTAGAGATAACTGTCCATTTGCAGGTTTGTATATGCCTAAGACATATCTGGAAGGACACACGAGAGACTGTTGTGATGGTCGCGGTTGTGCGCGAGTGGCCTCAGAGGCCTCAGAGGTCTGGGGTAAAAAGACTCAGAGGTCTGGGGTAAAAAGGTGGTGTGGCACCTGCCAGGGCATGGTATTTCCAGGTGATCCTAATGGGTTGGCTGGTCCCCGCTGCAGCGGGGGGGGGGGGGGGGGGGGGGAAGGGGGGTTGGGGGGTAGGTGTCTGTGTGCTAAGCATGTGCAATGCAGAGCCTCTGTGCTGCCGGCTGGGAAGCTCAAGTCGAATCCCCAGGTTTCCAAGTCAGCTCCCAGAACTCTGGGCTTCTTCCTCCTGCTCTAGTGTGATCCCTCGGACCTTGCTGCTCTGTGGCCTCCTCCTCCTGGGTTTATGAAGTGGCTCCTGGGCCTAAAGCCCAGCCCACGTCCAGTCTAATGTGGTGGTTGTGAGTGGCAGCTAAGAGGGCAGGGCACGGGGTTCAAGCCCTGCTTCCACTGCTTACTGTGTGGCCTTGGCAAACTTAGGCAACTTCTCTGAGCCTTCCTTCCTCATCTGTAAGATGGGGTTCATAAACATATCCATCTAAGATGGGGTTCATAGTCATATCCATCTATCTCAAGGGGCTGTGTTAAATGAGACAGTCTGTAGAAAGAGCTTGTCGGTTATCAGTGATTTATTCCAATAACAAACATTTATCAACCTCCCTAGTAAATGCTACATCCTTTGCTAAGAACTGGGAGTCAACGACGTTTTTACAAATCTTTATTCTTTTTTTTTTTTTAATTTTTTAATGTTTATTTATTTTTGAGAGACATAGAGACAGAGCGTGAGCAGGGGAAGGACAGAGAGAAAGGGAGACACAGAATCTGAAGCTCCAGGCTCCAGGCTCTGAGGCATCAGCACAGAGCCCGACGCGGGGCTTGAACTCACTAGCTGTGAGATCATGACCTGAGCTGCAGTCGGCCGCTTAACCGACTGAGCCACCCAGGCGCCCCTAAATCTTTATTCTTAAATAACTCAGGAAAAAGGGTAATTCATAATATTTAATAGTTACTTTTCAAAGTGCTTCCACGTTTATTGTCTTTTTAATTTTTGTTATAACCCTACGAGGTAGTTATTATTATTCAGATTTTTCTCAAATGTTTATTTTGTGGTGGGAGGAAAGGGGCAGAGAGAGAGGATCTCAAGCAGGCACCACACTATCAGCATGGAGCCCAATGGGGGGGCTTGATCTCCCCAAATGGGAGATCATGACCTGAGCTGAAATCCAGAGTCGGACACTTAACCGACTGAACCACCAGGAGCCCCAAAACTTACTTTATATTTTTATTCTTTTTAATTTTTTAATGTTTATTTATTGTTGAGATAGACAGAGACAGAGACAGAGCATGAGTGGGGGAAGGGGAGAGACATAGGGAGACACAGAATCCAAAGCAGGCTCCAGACTCCGAGCCATTAGCACAGAGCCTGACGCAGGGCTCCAACTCGTGAGCCATGAGATCATGACCTGAGCGGAAGTCAGACATTCAGCCAACTGAGCCACCCAGTCGCCCTCCCAAAAATTACTTTTTAAAGACAAGTATCAGAACACAATAATGAAAGGTAACTTGTGATTATTTGTGTTCAGTCAACTTTATTTAATAGGGTTTCTTTTTTGTTTTTATTTTTGTTTTTTAATCTATGTGGGTTCTTTAGGATTCATCTAAAGGAAACATCCTCAGGGCACCTGGGTGGTTCAGTCGGTTAAGTGTCTGACTTCAGCTCAGGTCATGATCTCACAGTTTGTGGGTTTGAGCCCCACGTTGGGCTCTGTGCTGACAACCCTGAGCCTGGAGCCTGCTTCAGTTTCTATGTCTCCCTCTCTCTCTGACCTTCTCCTACTTGTGCTGTCTCTCTCAAAAATAAACATTTAAAAAATTTAGATAATCCAATCCATATATATGTGTGTATGTGTGTATAGTCACTAATGGTAAAGAAAGAATGGAAATAAAAATCCATGGAAGGAAAAAGAGAATTTAGTTAGTAAAATCTTTTCTAGAAAGATGTTAGAAGTCATTATTATTCCAAGAAAAGAATCCTTTCATATATATGTATATGAATATCTATATATATCTATATATATACACACACACATATATATATATATATCTAAGAGCTCTCCAATGACATGACAGTATTTTATGAAATTATTAAAAAAAAATCAATATTACCTGGAAAGCACTATCTCTTGCATGTGGAACCCAAACTACTAAGTTTATGTGAAAGCTTTTAATAGAACTTACCCTGACGATTTATTCCTAAATCTTCCTTTTGCCCCCAGCTCAATACAATATCACTTCTTAATTTCATGACTGTGCAAAGCTGGTTTAGGCACTACTTGGGGAATAAGTATTAAGAGATCAAGTAAATGCAAATGATGTTTTTGCTACCTTTTCTCAACAGATTTCGATGAGAATACAGACTATAATATTAAACCGTATCATGCATATATCGTTTCCACAGTTATATGTAACTCGATAACTTTTGTAGCCCCTAAGGGAAATGGTCCTAGTGTTATTATTCAGGCTTAAAACTAGGGTTTGCCTTGTAACTCTCTATCAGGGCCTGATAACCATGTGATGCTGAAAAATCACAAGACAGTATGAATCATTCTGTTTGCTCAGTTTCATAAAGCTTACTATAGACCTTCCCTCCCCATCCGCCCCGCCCCATTCTCTAACCTCAGGGGAAATGGAACTGAGTTCTAGAGATACATCCACTTATTGTAAAAGGCGAACGCAGTTAGGTATCTCCCCAACCCGTCCACAAGCGCACTGGAGACTTGAGAACCCCATTTTAGATCTCCTTAAATACCCTTCTCCTTTTAGCAGCCCCCTATTTCCAGCCCCAGAGAAAATGGTGCATTGGAAGAGGAGTGTTGGGTGGCACTGCTTGCCTTTAGAGAGCCCAGGGTTTCCTGCTCCTGGGAGCAAGCGGTGAGCGTCAGCCCACGAAGCATTTACTGTCGTGGACAGAGCTGTGTCCTGCGGCCCATCATGGTTCATTTCAGTTTTCCAGTCTCCTCCAGAGAAGATTCTCTACCTGGAACAATCTGGACAGGCTTTGCCACCCTGGACCTGGTACAGTCGAGAGAAGGGCCCTGCAAAGCTGGGATCAAGCCCCATGGCTTCCAGCTAACACTGGGTCGTTGTCCAGTAGAGGTGGTCAAAGGTGCTGAATATTGTCATACTGCCACAGGCTGAGCTGCTGCAAACCTCTCACCTGTGAAAAATGTTTTCTAAGAAAGAGCAGATAGTGTTAAGGAGCACGGGCTGGGCAGTAGGACCGCTTGCATCTCAATCCTTCCTTCCCCGCTGGTGAGCTGTGTGATCGCGGCCAAGTGACCCCAACTCTCTGAGCCAAAGCACTTAAATGTACTTAGCACCTAAAAAGCATTGAAAACCGTAGCTCTTATGATCATGGAGTATTTTATTGTTTTCCATAGTAGAAGGCACGTATTTTGTAATGTGTTTTTTTTTAAAGAAAAAGTAATCATAAGTGAATGTTTTGGTAATTATCTATTATCAGAATGAGACACACTCATTTCCAAAATCATTTCCTAACTTCTTCTGAACAACCCACCATTAGGGAATATTGCTGGTTATTTAAAAAATGGTTAGAATTTCATAGGATTCCCTATTCTTGGCATATTTTTGCTGTATTTTGAGTTAATTCTTTTTTATATTAGCTTTTTGGGGAAGGAGACTTAGAAGGTTTATTCCCATTAGTTTTAATTTAATCTATATCCTCCCCCAAGTAAAATAAAATAAAATAAAATAAAAAGCTACACCTTTTACTGAACTCCAATTTCATAGGATTCCCTATTCTTAGCATGTCTTTGCTGTGTTTTGAATCAATTCTTTTATATATTAGGTTTTTGGGGAAGGAGACTTAGGAGGTTCATTCCCATTACTTTTAATTTAATCCATATCCCCCCAATAAAATAAAATAAAATAAATAAAAAGTTACACCTTTTACTGAACTCCTCTTCCTGACCTCCTCAATCCATACCTTTTGTAAAGAAAAATGGAACACAAATCAAGACTGCAGAAAAATGCTGAAACGAGAGCATTCTAATTTAGAAAAATTCGAATTTTCTTGTGCACATAGCAATGAGCTCTGGTGCATCGCCCATCTGTGGCATAATTAACTTCTCATCTTTTGTTCCTTAAGAATTTACATATCCAATTATCCTCCTATTTAATGTCTCACGGTTTTGCCACATTGACTGAAACTTTGTAACAAGAAAGTCTTGTGATTTAATGGACATTGCAGCTCGTCTGTACGGGTATGCCAGCATGCTACTGCACGGCGCTGTGAAATAGTCCTGGCACGACTGGGTGCCCAGCCTCCCTGTCCGCCAGGGCAACAGACGAGTTCACGCCACGGCCAGCGGCTGCAGAGAAGCAGCAGCAAAGGAGATCGCCCAAAAATGACACTGATTTCAAACCACCCGTGCTCCTTTGTCAAGGGATACCGGTGCATTTCCTCAAAGCCGGTGCCAATCTAGATGACGGGCCGAAAGCTCCATTCTTGCCCCACCACAGTTTCTGCTTTGCTTCCTTCGACAACTCCGCAGCAATTCCCACTTGTTCTGTCAGAACAGACCCAGTGAAGAGTCTCCTAAGCGGAGGGCCACCCGCATCCCACGAGGACGCCAGCCTGCGGAGTCGCCGCACTGTGAACACACCCAGAGCGTGGGGCTTCGGTTCTAGTCTCTGCGACGAGGTTTTTACAGATGGCCAGTTCATGTGCTAAGGAGTTTCTCCTCACCCAGAAGGCAAGTTCAACTTTGATTTGTATCGACTGCGTTGTTAACAATGCCGGAAGTATCCAAGTTTAGTAGCAAATGTGGTCTACCCAGCTCCTTGTAAAACCAAGCCTGGGGGCTCCTGGGTGGCTCAGTTGGTTAAGCCTCCGACTTCAGCTCAGGTCGTGATCTCACAGTCTGTGAGGTCGAGCCCCACTTAGGGCTCTATGCTGACAGCTTGGGGCCTGGATCCTGCTTCGGATTGTGTGTTTCCCTCTCTCTCTGCCCTTCCTCTGCTCGTTCTCTGTCTCTATCTTTCCCTCTCTCATAAATAAACATTAAAAAATTAGAAAAAACCCACAAGCCTGTGTAGCTCTAATGGAATACAGTCATGTGCTTTGTTAGGAAGGAAAGGAGATGACCTGTGTTTTCCTAGCACTTTGGGAGTCGTGACCACAATTTAATACGATCGGATGTGGTCTGTTCATGGAATTTTCAAAGACCACACTTGGGTATCAAGGTGGGATGGAGGTTGACAGGTAGATATTTATCATATGCCACCGAGAGACACTAATTCATGAGCAGAGCTGAGGGACACAGCACTTGGAGAATTTACTCAAGCACCTATGCAGAGACATGCTAGTATCATTTATTCTTTTATTTTCTAGCTCCCCCAACTCCTGTCTTTTTCAAAGGGAGGGCAGCTCTACTGTGAATATAATTTAGGATAGGAGGAGAGGAGCCTACTCTCTGATTTTCACAAAAGGACATAAAGCCACAGATTGGCCTGGAGTACTTTTACATTTCAACATGGGGCGGGGTGCACAGCTGCTGCTTCTGGCAAAGCAGAAAACCAGGGGAAGTGAAACACAGGAGGACCACCAGCGGCCATCACCTTTCCTTCAGCAGGCCCATGAGGTAGTCTTCTATCCCCTTCTCACTCAGCTCACCCAAGCTGTCAAAATGAATAAATAGCAATACCTACCTTTGACCACTAGAAATAGATTTTAGATTAAAAAAATCACAAGTCGAAAGTACCTGGATGGAGAAATGTACTTTGCCCTGTTCTTCCTGCTGTGTATAATTAAAAACCCTGAATACATTATGTATAAATAAACATAGAAAAAGATCAAAAGATGGAGAGAAAGCAGACCAGGTAGGGAGGGGCCGTGGAACTCAACAGAACCACAGAGCGGTTTGTTTCTGGAATTTTTTGTTTGCCTCATATGTCTCAGGCTGAAGAAGCTGAAGAAGCTAGCAACCTGGAAATGCCAATGGATGCAGACAAAAAAAAAAAAAAAAAAAAAAAGCCTGCCATGTCATGGTCAAAGGATCAGGAAAGGGCAGGCTAGCAAGACAAAACATATTATTTTACACAATAACATCTCTTTTTCAGGCAAATACTATGGAAAAACAGTAGCCACAGTCCCACTCAAGGTTGCCAAGGCCAAGTGGGGAGCCTGGACTCTTATCCCTGCCAGCTTACAATGAAGTACCCCTAACCCTGAATCCTACCCCACCGAGACGGCGTGTCAGAGGAAGCCTCATGGAGAGTCCTGACTTTTACCTTGCCCGGTGTGAGAAGCCCTTCCCTCGCCACCTCAGGTGTTACAGAAGTTAACTAGGGCACCAGGATGTCTTCACCACCTGGGAGTAACAAGGCAGCAACATCCTCTTTCTGCTCCCATAGTGGGTTTGAGAAGAACTCAAGTAGAAAGTTTATGGTGTAGAATCTCACACAACCAGTATGTCTAGGTTTGTTTGTTTGTTTGTTTGTTTCGAGAGAGAGTGCAATGAGGGGAAGGGGAGAGAGAGAATCCCAAGCAGAGCCTCTACACTAACAGCATGATATCATGACCTGAGCCCAAATAAGGAGTTGGACACTTAACTGACTGAGCCACCCAAGCGCCCCTGTCCAGGTTCCAACAAAAGATCACATGTCATTCCAAGAACCAGGAACACCTTAAAAGAAAAAATAGATGGCAACACTAAGTTGACAGAGATGTTAGAAATATCTAACAAAGACTTTAAAGCAGCCACCATTAAATGCGTCAGCAAGCAATTAAGAGCAAGCTTAAAACAAATGAAAACAGAATGTCTCAGCACTGAAACAGGAAGTCTCAGCCAACAATAGAAGCTACAAAGAACCAAGTGGAGATTTTAAAACTGAAAAATACTATTACCTGAATAAGAAACTAAATGAATAGGCTTAACAGAAGAATGGATGAGACAGAGGAAAGAATCCATGAACTTGAAGATGGAACAAAAATTACCCAATCGGAAACAGAAAATAGGCTGGGGAAAAAAATGAGTCCAGCCATAGAGACCTGGGAGACAATGACAAAGGATCTAATATTCATGTCATCAGAGAGCTAGAAGGAGAAGAAAGGGCAGGACTGAAAGAGTATATTAAGAAATGTTGACTGATGGGGTGACTGACTGGCTCGGTCAGAGAATGCGACTCTTGATCTCAGGATTGTGCGTTTGAGCCCCACATTGGGTATAGAGATTACCAAAAAATACAATCTTAAAAAAATGTATTGCCTGAAAACTTCCCATACTGAGCGAAGACAGAAACCTCAATTCAAGAAGCTGGCGGGTGTGATATATATATATATATGTATATATATATATATATATGTATATATATATATACGCATATGCACACACACACACACACACACATATATATATATTTAAGTTTATTTATTTTGATAGATGAGGAGGTGGTGGGAGACAGTGAGATAGAATCCCAGGCAGGCCCCGTACTGCCACTGCAAAGCCTGATGCGGGGCTCAAACTCATGAACCTTGAGATCATGACCTGAGCCAAAATCAGGAGATAGACGCTCAACTGACTGAGCCACACAGATGCCCCTAAAGACAAAAATCTTGAAAGCATTAAGGGAGAAAGACACCTTATGTAGAAGAAAAGTAATCTGAATGACGGAAGAGGCAGGAAGGTAGTGGTACATCATTTTCCAAGTACTGAAAGAACTATCCACAGAGAGTGCTATATCCAGAGAAAATATCCATGAGGAATGAAGGAGAAATCAATATATTCTCAAGATGGAAGGAAAACTTCTTTAAGAAAATTTGTCCTCAATGGACCTTTGCTAAAAGAATGATTGAAGGAAGTTCTAAACAAATGAAGCCATTAAAAGAGGAATCTTGGAATGATATTAGGAAGGAAGAATATACAGTAGGTAAAAATGAAGACAAATATGAAGCAGAACAGTATTATTTGAAAGAAGTTTAGTTGTATATAGATGTATATTGCAAATGCTAGAATAACCACTAAATTTTTTTAAGTTTATTTATTTTGAGAGGGAGAGAGAATCCAAAGTAGGTTCCATGCTGTCAGTGCAGAACCCAATACAGGGCTCCATCTCACGAACCCCGAGATAATGAACTGAGCCCAAATCAAGAGTAGTCTAGACACTTAAATAACTCAACCACCTAGGTGTCTTAACCACTAAATTTTTTTAAGTATAATTGAGATGCTAAGAGAGGAAATAAAATAGAATTATCTAAAATGTTCAATTAAAACCAGAGAAGGCAAAAAAAGAAAGAAAGAAAGAAAGAAAAAGACTGGAACACAAAAGAAAAGAAAGAACAAGGTAACACATAGAAAAGTATATATTAATCCATCTATATCAATAATCAGTCTAAATGTGAATGTTATTTTTTTAACATAGTATAATAATTCAGTAACAGAATTTAGTGATCCATCACTTGAGTATAAAAACCAGTGCTCATTCCAACAAGTACCCTCCTTAATGTCCATCACCCATTTAGCCCAACAACCCTGTTTGTTCTCTGTCTTTAAGAGTCTTTAATGGTTTGTCTCCTCTGTTTTAGTCTTATTTTTCCTTCCCTTCCCCTATGTTCATCTCTTTTGTTTCTTAAATTCCACATGAGTGAAATCATATTTATCTTTCTTTGATTTATTTCACTTACCGTAATACATTTTAGTTCCATCCATGTTGTTGCAAATGGCAAGATTTCTTTCTTTTTGATCACCAAGTAATAGCCCATTATATACATATACATATATATATACACACACATATATGTATATGTATGTATACACACACACACACACACACACACACCCCACATCTTCTTTATCCATTCATCAGTTCATGGACGTTAGGGCTATTTCTGTAATTTGGCTATTGTTGATAGTGTTGCTATAAACATTGGGGTGCATGTGCCCCTTCAAATCAGCATTTATCCTTTGGATAAATGTCAATGTTCTAAATATACCAATTAAAAGAGAGTGTTGAATAGATTTTAAAAAACAAAACAAGATCCAACCACATGTTGTCGTAAGAAATATTTAGGTAGAAATCTAACAAAATATGTAAAAGATCTTTATGAGAATAATTATAATTGATGAAAGAAAGCAAAGACGACCCAAATAAATGGAAAGATATCACATGTTCATGGATAGTAAGACTCAGTATTGTTATCAGTTCTTCCCAGCATTATTTATAGTTTCAGTGAAATCCCAATCAGAATCCCCACAAGTTTATTCTGCAGGTATCAACAGACTGATTCTAAAGTTTATATGGAAAGGCAGAAACCTAGAGTAGCCAATACAATGTTGAAGAAAAAGAATAAATTTGGAGGATTAACTCTACCTGACTTCAAAACTTGCTATAATGTGACAACCAAGACATTTAGTATTGGCAAAAGAATAGACAAATTTGGAGAACAGAATAGACAGCCTAGAAATAGACCCATAAACATATAATCAATTGATCGTTAACATTAGAGTAAAAGCAATTCAATGGAGAAAGAATAATGTTTTCAACAAATGGTGCTGAAACAACTGAATATCTATATGCACAAAATTGCTATGGTACATCTGAAGCACAGAATACTACGCAACAAAAAGGAAGAAACTATTATTATTTTTTTAAGGTAAACTACACCCATTGTGGGGCTTGAATTCATGACCCTGAGATCAAGAGTTGCAGTCAGTTGTACCGATCGAGCGAGTCAGGCATTCCCGACTTGTTTAAAACAACTTAGATGAATCTCCAGACAATTATCCTGAATAAAAATTGCCAATCTCAAATGATTACATATTGTAGGGTTCCATTTGTGTAACATTCTTGAAATGCAAAATTTTAAAAATGGAGAACAGATTGGTGGTTGCCAGGAGCTAGGGTAAGGATAAGAGGGAAGTGAGTGTGACCATAAAAGGGCAGTGTTAAGGATCTTGTAGTGATGGAAATGTTCTACATCTTGGTCATATCACTGTCAGAATCCTGGTTGTGATATTGTGTTATAGTTTCGTAAGATTCACCAACGGAAAACTGAGAAAAAGGTACCCAGTATCTCTATTATTTCTTAAAACTGCATGTGAATCTAGGGTTATCTCAAAAGAAAATTTTAATTAAAATAAAAACAATCTAGACAAGCTTGATGATGTAGTCAGTAGTAGTAGTAGTCAGTAGTAGTAGTATATGCCTATAGTTTCTCTCTTCCCCTAAGTTCACAAACTGAACAGAAACATAAGTGTTATTAAACTGATTCACCCCTATATATTTTTTGGAGGGACTGGATTTTCATTATGAGCAAAACCATACAGAGTACAAATCATCAAATTTTTACAAATTTTAATGTGTGCAGGAAGCCTAGCAACCCTCGCTGCATAACCTGTGATAGATTGGGCCCTCCACCCATTACTAAGTTCAAGGTAGATGCCATTGACCTAGTTTTGAAGGGGCAACTTAAAGATGACCTAGTTGGATCTCTCTCTCTCTCTCTCTCTTTTTTTTCCCATACAAAAAACAAAATTGAACAAAGGTGAACAAAATTGCAGTGGCCACATAGTTTGTCATGAACAGATAACCAATACTATCTTATGGTTCTTTGTAATTACTATTCAATATTTTTGGGAGTGAAAACGTGATTTTAGGTCATATTTCACCTTTTAGTATCTACATGACTTTGGAGAGTTGATTGATCTCTCTATTAACCTTTCAACAAAAATAATAAAATAACTTCATGAATGGTTCTAAGTTTTATAGGTTTTGCTTACTAAATTTGGCAAGCTCGATTTAAGAAAAAAACCCACAAAATAATGACTGCCCTGTTACATACAATTTAAGTATTTCTTTAGACCAAGAAAATAATACACATAGACTCTCTCTTCATTTGGCATCTTGGTAATTATCATTTTCTTTTTAATTTTTTTAATGTTTATTTACTTCTGAGAGAGAAACAGAGCACTAGTGGGGGGAGGGACAGAGAGAGAGGGTGACACAGAAACCCAAGCCAGTTCTAGGCTCCGAGCTGTCAGCACAGAGCCTGATGTGGGGCTTGAACCCACAAACCGCAAGATCACAACTTGAGACGAAGTCAGACACCCAACCGACTGAGCCACCCGGATGTCCCATGTAATTATCATTTTCTACAGGAGGAACAAGAAGCTAATTTGGAGTACGTTCTTACACAAGTGGATGGAAATTTGCTTTTCGTTTTTGACAGCTCACAGAGGTTTCTTTCAAATTCTCAAATCCATTATTAATGCAGTGTCATTTTTAGGGTTGTTGTCAATTTGAGGGAACCTATATTGAGTTTCTTTGATATATCTGAGGTATGAGATTCTAGGGAATTTCAAATTTTCTATAGAGTGAATGTCTTAAATATTCTTTGAGTTGACCACATTCAGGGTATTCCTAGAAACATCCCAAACTGGAGATGGCCAGCAATAATGTAATTAGATATGAAAGAGAGATCGCAAAGCACAAAAAAAAATATTTCCCAGTCAATCCTTAACAAAATCTCAGAAATGCCTACTGCCACCCAATGGTTAAAACAAAAGGGAAAATGCAAACAAGGGGCAGTTGAAACGGAAAGAGACAGTGGTCTTGTCTTAACTGTGGTAGAAACAGACATTTTTACAAATTTTACAAAAACATAATAAACATGAAGATATTGGTAGGGCCCCTTTTTTGGAAGGTATCTGTGCAAGGAAACTATTAGCTTTGTACTAATTCTGCCACTGACCTAGTTCATTGGGTTTTTTGAGTTTTGAATGAGGTAAGGCAGGCTTGGAAAGTTTCCAGACACTTAAGAGGCAGTCAATAAATGTTACTTGAAGAATGACAGAACTGTTGATAATTCTTTTTTAATTTTGAGTATGTAGGGGGACAGGGTTCATTTTTCTTTGTGTTTTTAAACTTCCCTAATGAATCTTATTTATTTTGGGAGAGGGAATGCATGTGTGTGCAAGCAAGGGAGGGGCATAGAGAAAGGGAGGGAGAGAATTCCGAGCAAGGTCTGTGCTCTTACTGCCGAGCCTGACACGGGGCTCAGTCTCATGGCCGTGAGATCATGACCTGAGCCAAAATCAAGAGTCAGACGCTTAACCGACTGAGCCACCCAGGTGACCCTATGCTGGAATTCTTAAACAATCATACATTCCCAACTCACCTTATGAATAATGGTTATTAACGATTTGTATTTTTAAGCAAAAAAAACTTGATACAAAAAAAACTTGCCACTATTAAAAAGTATTATAAAACAATGCCATAAATTTGCCCTATTTTCAAAAATTTGCTTTTTATAGGTACCTGAAACAAAGCATTTTCAGTTCTGAATCTAAATGGATTTTGTTGGAGATTCTGCAACCTCCCTGGAAGTGAACACAGAGACACGGTGACGGGGCGGGAGATGTCTGTAATATCACTTGTTCTCTGCATGGGGCACAAAGCTTGCTGAAGAAACAGCATGTAGATTCTACCCTAATTATCAGTGATTCATCAAACCAGAGAATTTCTAGTAGCCAAATAAGCACGAAGTATGTTTACTCTGGAAATACACATTTCTCCATCCCAAAATAAAATTGGCATATGAAAAATTTTAAGTTACATTCCTACCTCATACCAAATGCCAGAAAAAAAAAAAAAAACAACTGGAGTTAAGAGTTAAAATTGAAGCTATAAAAGAAAAATTAACATCGATGAATATTTTTATGTTCTTTAAAAGAAAAGAACAATCTCAATATAAAAGTTGCAGCAAAGGGCCAAAGAAAAAAAACTAATGTATGCGTTCCTGCCTGTGTATTTTTTGGACTTTCTTTGCAGTGAAATTTGTGGTCAATATTTTCATCTGTTCTATCAGGACATTTTCCTGTAAATGTCTCTTATGCATTTGTCATTTTCGCAGCTCTTTTTCACATTTTCTCTTATAAAATCTTTGTGCCGATATCGTGCCATAGCCTTTCTTCAACATTAATTTGTAATGACATGGCTTCTCCTGGTCCAGCTATTTGCAGGTGCGTTCATGGAGTGTGGGAGGGGCCAGGGTTCCCTGCCAGGCTTCAGACCTCTCAGAAGCCCTCTGTTCGCAGTCACAGAGACCACCGATTCCAGCCAGCAGAGCTCCTCTGAGAAATATTTTGTGTAGTCCTCCTCCCTTTGGTCCTCTGACCCAAGCTGGTCTGGAAGGATTTCTGTTCCCAGCCCTGCATTCCCAGGCTCTTCACCAGCAGCAGCAAACAGGACAGAGCTCTAGAACTTACCGATGAGCCCTTGATCTTTCTGCTGGATCTTTCTCAGATCTGCTGCTAGGAGCCTTCTCAGATATACTTTGCGCATTTTCTCTGCATCCCAACCTTGTGACTTCTGCTGAAGCTCAGCTTACTTTACCCGTCGGTTATTAGATTAATAGGTTATAGAGTTTGCATTTCTGGATGAGTTTCTCCTTTTCAGGAAATATGCTTTTGCCGCTACTTACTGAGATCTGCTATTCATAAGGCCCCTTGATGCAATCTTTGCATTTTCTGTTTAATTTTATTATTATTTTAATGTTTATTAATTTTTGAGAAAGAGAGAGTGCAAGTGACGGGAGGGGCAAAGAGAATGGGACAGAGGATCTGGAGCACACTCCGCTCTGACAGCAGGGAGCCCAATGCAGGGCTCAAAACCATGAACTGCCAGACCATGACCTCAAGTCAGACGCTAAACTGACTGAGCCACCCAGCACCTATTTAATTTTAATTGGTTTTCTTTTGGGTTCTCCAGATTTTGTCTGACACCTATTTGCTGAAAAAGTGGGGCAATATTTTTTATCTTTATTTCATTTTGTTGTTTCTAATTTTTTTCTTGTTACTTTGATTTCTCAGAGGAGGAGAAAGACAGTTAGGTGACCAGTGTGTTCATACCCCAAGAGTTACATCCAGTTATATCCAGTGTTGTTCAGAAACCTGATGCAACTCTGATTCTCATTGTTTTATTCAGAACCTGTCTCCTCATACTCCTTAAGGTTCTTTTTGTCTTTTCTTATAACTACAATTGGATGAAAATGTGCCTGTTATCTTTTCATAGTCATTGTTTAGGGTACATGGTGGACCATTTCAATCTGGATACTTTCATTCCTTCAACTCTGGGAAAATTTATTTTATTACATTTTATATAATTTCTACATAACATTCTCCTCCCCATTTTAAATTTTATCTCTTTCTGGAATTCCAGTTGTCCTAGAAATTCAATTATTATGGACTGAATCTCTAAGTCTCCTATCATTTCTCTACAGTTTTTTTTTTTTTTTTTTAAGTCTCAGCTTTTTTATGTTTCTGGGAGATTTCCTGGCTATGTAACTTCCACCTGTCAAATTCTAATTTTTAAGACCTGTTGTTCTCTGATGTTTCTTTTTTATTAAAATAGTATGTTTATTTCTGGATTACCTCTATCCTGATGAAAAAAAATTTTTTAATAAATTATTTTCTAGGCATTATTTGTTTCACCCAAGATCCCTTTTCCTCGTTATCTTAAATTTACTTTTCTTCTCCAGGGCCTTTATGTCTGATTCCTGGATGCTCTTTCATATTTAATCTGTTACCTCGGGAGCTTCGCTTGTGAGTCATTTGGGTAGAAAGTCATCTGTTTTGGGGGGCGTCCTTCATATTAGTCTGATACTGAGTCTTGTGGTTCGTGCTCAATTGCTCCCAGATCTTTTGGTACTCCTGGCTGATCATATTTTATGTACATGACAGAGAAAAGGGATTGAAAGTGAAAATATTTCAATGACAGACTTTGTGTGAATTCTCTTTTCAGCTCTCACTCTTGCCCACGATTCTACCCGGGGCCCTGGGTCCTGGATGTCTCCTTTTGACTAAGTGTAGAAAATGTCTTCTGAATAGATACGTGGAGATGTGTAGAGGAGGGATTTATAGTTTCTGTATGCAGTCTCTCAAACTCTCTTTGATATGTGGAACCTTAATCTCCATTGTATCTGGTTTTCTGGGGGCATACTGGTTTGCTTCCTCTTCCCTTGAAATAAGTTACTACTCTATATTCTGTCTCCCACAGTTTTATCAACTGTCTAATGGAAACAATACCAGATAATACCTCTTAAGGTTGTTGTATGAGTCAAATGAAGTTACCTATGTAATATGCCTAACAGAGCACCTAACTTGAAATAATCATTCTACGGATGGTAGCTATTAGTGTTATAAAACCTCTCAAACTCCCAGACAGTCCTATTCACATTAATTCCCTAAATGATAGTGCCCAAAAAATCTCTGTTGCTGTTTTTGTGAACTTAATAATTTCTGTATATTCATTTTAGGAATAAAATTGGAAGAGAAATGAAATAAATTGATGCTTCAATTCTACCATTTCGGTGTCTTAATTACTAGAGATTTATAAATTATAGCATCTGATAGTTAATTATAACTCAGTGTTCTTTAAGAATATTACTACTATTTTCATGAATTTATTAATCTATAAAATGAGTTTTATAATCATCTGTTCTTTCCCAACTCCCTTTTCCCCAAAAGTACCTTTGAAACTTTTACTGGAATTACACTTAAGTAATTTTCAAATCTGGGAAAAAGTTGTATCTTTACAAAACTGATTCTTCCAATTCAAGTACATGGACAACTTATTAGAGTTTTTCTTTTCCTTAGTAAATATTTACATTTTTAAAATATAGGTCCTACATACTTACAAATTTAATTCTTACTCATTTCATATTTTATATTTTATATGTTGCTACTCCAAATGGAACATTATTTTTATTTTTATAATTGGTCATTGTTATATAGAAAAATGATATTAATAGGTTTTCCTTTTAAAAAATTTTTTTAATGTTTATTTATTTTTGAGAGAGACACACACACACACACACACAGCATGATTGGGGGAGAGGCAAAGAGAGAGATCAGGCACAGAATCCAAAGCAGGCTCCAGGCTCCAAGCTGTCAACACAAAGCCTGATGTCGGCTCCAACCCACGAACTCTGAGACCATGACCTGAACTGAAATCGGATGCTTAACCAACTGAGCCACCCAGGTGCCCCAATATGTTTTCCTTTTAAGTCTCCACATTACTCTTTTGATTCATACCAGTTTTCCAAGTGGGGGGATAAAAGATTTCTTCTTTGATCAAATAATGGTTATTTTACCTTCTCTTTCTAATGCTTTTTGCTCCATTCTTTTCCTTGGAGCACTGCTTGTGACTTCTAGACACTGTAGTAGTAGTAACAGGCAAGTTTATTTTCTCCCTCGCTTAAACAGGAATGTTTTTAGTGTTATGTCTGATTACTTGCCTTGGTTGGAGATAAGACATTCTTTAACAAGTGTCCCATTGATTCGTATTTTGCTTTTGCTGCTTTAAGGAACAATGTACCAGAAAGTACACACATAAACATACATGCACAAATCTCACACATACTCTCATTAAAGGAAAACAGTTATTTGGGATTCTCATATCTGGGGCCTTTGTGATCGATAATCAAGCTCTATCCTCAGAGGAAAAAAAATAGACCATTTTATATTTGAGTGATAGGAGCCAGAGATGAAAAAAAGAGGAAAGGAAAGGAAAGGGGTTCTGTCTAGGTTTCTTGGAGTTACCTGCCACACAACTCTGGTAGGACTTCCAGGGTCATTTGCTTCCCATGTAATTCTGTTTTATGATCACACTAGAATGGTGTGAAGACTAGATCTCATGATTTTCGATCTATTTGGCATTATTTTTTTCCATTGTGAATTAAGTTAAACATGTGAACAACAATTGCTACATCATTAAGTTCAGAAGTTGTTGAGGGGAGCCTGGGTGGCTCAGTCGGTGAGGCGTCCAACTTTGGCTCAGGTCAAGATCTCACAGTTCATGAGTTCAGTCCCTATGTTGGGCTCTGTGCTGACAGCTCAGAGTCTGGAGCCTGCTTAGGGTTCTGTGTCTCCCTCTCTCTCTTGTCCCTCCCCCGCTCGTGCTCTGTCTCTCTCTCAAAGATAAACAAACATTAAAAAAAAAAAGTTGTTGAATAGGTTAGGCCATTTGCTCCTTAACCAAATGATGCTGATTATATTACTTCTGTGGGTTAATTCATCCCATTTTTTCTAATTTTTGTCTACTACTCACTTTCCACCTGTTCCCTTTTCTTTAATTTTTAGTATGCTTATGTGTAGTAAGTCTCCTCTCTTTCTGGTATCTGCTGCTGCTGATCATCCTGGACTCAAGAATGCAGGAATGCACTTTAACGTAATTAAAGAGTAAACAGGCTATGACATAGGATCTGAGGGTACCCCCCATGATTAGTAGAATAATTTTTATGTAGTGACAAATTTATTTTGGGTTCTAGAGAGTTAACAAAAATTTAAATTAATAAATTATATTAATTTTGAATGAGTAATACATGCACATAGTAAAATAGTTTAAAGATCCAAATGCTTACATGTTGAAAAACGTCTTATACCAAACACATGGCCCAGAGGCAACCACTCCTATCACCTTCCTATATCTCCAGATTGTCTATGCATGTACAACCATGCACATATATTTTTCACAAACTGTAGGATTTTATATACACTATTCTGACCTTTTTTTTTTTTAGTTAGCATATCTTGAAGTGCATATAAATACATAAAGCTTCCTTAGTCATTTAAATTTTTTTCTTGAAGTATAACATATATACAAAATACACGAGCTATAAACGTCACTGTGACGATCTTCCACAAATTGAATGTACTTGTGTAACCAGAACCCCAGAAGATCGTATGTACCCCTCCACTATTCAATCACTATTTCCAAACATAACCACTATCCTAATTTTTTTTAAGTACTGTTTACACCCAAAGTGGGGCTAGAAGTCATGACCCAAGATTAAAGTTCGACTCTGCTTACTGAGCCAGCCAGGCACCCCAATCCAAATTTCCAATAGCCAATTTTGTATGGTTGCAAATGTTTCCAATGACTAGATATACATCCTACTTTATTTGAAATCGCTTTGAGATGGACGTTTAGGTTGTTTCCAGTTTTTAGTCTTACAAACATTGCTGCTCGGAGTATCCCTGTGAATGTGCCATTTCAAATACCTGTGAGTACATCTGAAGGGTAAGTTCCTAGAAAAGAGTATTACACATTTTGACACATATTACCAAATTGCATTTCATTATCGTACAAATTTATAATTCTAGCAATCCTGTAGGATGCCTCTTTCCCCACGTCTTTGCTTGTAGAGCATATTATAAAATTTTGTGTCTTTACAATACGTATGGGTGAAAAATATGTATACTTTTAGTCTTTACATATCACTTTATGGATAAGTTTAAGCATTTTTTATATGTTTAGGAGGCATTTTATTACTTTTCTTGTGAGTAGTCTTCATAGTCTTCACTTTTTAACTTAAAGTCATAGGATATTAAGAGAGTACAAAGGAGTCCATGTCTTCATTTGTATTGTTTTATATTTTTAAAGATTTTACTTTTTAAATTTTCCCCCCAAAGTTTATTTATTTTGAGAGAGAGAGGGCAGAAGTGGCAGAGAGAGAGAGAGAGAGAGAGAGAGAATCTCAAGCATGCTCCATGCTATCAGGACAGAGGCAGACATGGGGCTCAAACTCATGCACCATGAAATCATGACTTGAACCAAAACCAAGAGTCAGATGCTCAACCGAGTCACCCAGGCGCACCAGATTTTATTTTTAGTAATCTCTATACCCAATGTCAGTACTTGAACCTACAACCTTGAGATCAAAAGTTGCATGCTGTGCCCACTGAGCTAGCCAGGCACCCCTCCATGTCTTCATTATTTTTTATTTTTATTTTTTTAAATAAGCTCTACACCCAATGTGAGGCTTGAACTCATGACCCCAAGATCAAGAGACAGATGCTCCACCGACTGAGCCAGCCAGGCACCCTATGCCTTCATTTTTAAAATATGGAAAATTTCCAAAGTTATATCTCAAGATATTACTGTATTTCAGATATTAATGGCTATCAGAATCATTACCTCTAAATAAATGAGATGTGCCTATACATGAAAACTCAAAGTGAATCAAAATCTAAATTAAGGGCTTGAGAAATATGCTTATGTACCTAGTGAAGATCTTAACTCATAAACTACAGTAACAGACCCAAGGCCCAAATATCTCCTTAAAGTTCTTAACTCAAGCCACATTAATAGACCCAAAGTCCAAGTAAAGCCAAAAGAAAAATCTTCCTCCAGTTCAAAACTCTTGCTTTGGGGTACCTGGCTGGCTCAGTCGATGGAACATATGACTTTTGATCTCAGGACTGTGTTTTTGAGCTCCACATTGGGTGTAAAGATTACCTAAAATCTTTCAAAAGTAAAAAAAAATTTTTTTTTATTAAAAATCTTGCTTTGACTGTGATGAGCACCGGGTGTTGTATGGAAGTGTTGAATCAAATCACTACATTGTACACTTGAAACTAATATTACACTCCATGTTAACTACCTGGAATTTAAATAAAAACTTCAAAAAATAAAATAAATATTCTAATACAGGGGGAAAAAATCTTGCTTTAAGCCTGAATCAATCAGTAAATAAGCTTGCTTCTCCAAACCTACCTATTCCTGTCAGTTACTCACATTATAGGATCTATATTAAAGCCATTCAACACAAATACTAATACCCATTCAAAATCCCTCCCTAACCTCCTTAGATTATGATTCTCCTAAACCTTGCCCTGGTGGGTGTCTGTGTTGGGAAAAGGGGGGTTCTCCCTTGATGTAGCAAGCTAAATATAATTGACTTATTGTTACTTTGGCATGTCACTGTTGATCATCCATTGGTGGGCTTTGGCAATTTTGAGGTCCCAGAGATTCTGTTAAGATCCCTATTACCATGGACCAGGAACTTCAGCATGGTAGCAATATGCATATCTGAGACTGATTAAATCTACTTTGCCCATAATGATGTGGTACTTTCATAACTGAATCTGAGCCTTAAGCTTTCATGGTGCCTTTCAACATAAGTTTATTTATTTTTACTCATAAGGTTAAGAACAAAATTTTAGATTCTGATCGAATTGTATTCTTTTGTATTTTGGTTAAATTTGGCTTGTATCATTGTCTCCTTTCCCTTTTTATCTTTCATTTTGATGTCTTCGTTTATTATTATTATTTTTTTACATTTATTTATTTTTGAGAGACAGAGCACAAGTAGGGGAGGGGCAAAGGGAGAACAAGACACAGAATCTGAAGCAGGTGCCAGGCTCCGAGCTGTCAGCACAGAGCCAGACGTGGGGCTTGAACTCACAAACTGAGATCATGACCTGGGCCGAAGTCGGACACTTAACCGACTGAGCCACCCAGGCGCCCCTCACTTTGATGTCTTCTGCGTTGTTTTTCTGTAAAAGAAAATCTTTGAGGGCAAAGCATAGAGGTGATAAGCCTATCATTTGATTTAGCCCTAAATACTAAAGAACAGAAAGTCTTGTTAGAGTGTCATCCTTTCCACAAACTTTGCCTTGGGTCATCTTTCAGAATCTTATAAAAACTCTCCTAAGTATTGTTTCTGTGCCCCTTAGAACTGACTTGATTATCCTCACTTGTTCAAACTGGGACTGCAAGTTGTCAGGCCTACAGTTAATGACAGCCAGCCATTAGTTAGGCTATGGAGACAAAAGGTGCAAAAACACCACTCTCTGAGTTTTCATGGGTTAGTCTTCCCTCCACTGGGATGGTCACGTGCTTCTTTTAGGTTTTCTCATTACTGTGGTAACTAATGCTCCTATGTTTCTAAATGGCACATTTTTACCAAAGGCAATTGAGAACTACAATGGGGAGTTTGGGGAACTTTATGAGCAAAACTGTACATTTCAGAGGGGCACATGAGAGATACATTTGATGATAAATTTTGAATTAATCTAGAGAATTTAAGTATTGGCTTCCCTGAATTACACCGAGTAGCATTTTTATTAGTATGTCCCTAAGGAATTAAGGCTTTATTAGAAAAGGTGGACATACGGGCACCTGGGTGGCTTGGTTGTTTAAGTGTCTGACTCTTGATTTCAGCTCAGGTCTTGATTAGGCTCTGTGCTGGGGATGAAGCCTACTTAAAAAAAAAAAAAAGTGAACATAGAAAATTAAAAAAGAGGATCTAAATATTTCTGAGGTCCAAAGAACTCCATCTAAACATCGTCCATGCCAGCAGGGTGACCAGGGAGTCCAGATTTCCTCCCTCATCAGCTTGTAAGCAGATGTCCTCATCCCCACCCCTCCCCCACTGGGCTAAGAAGAAAAAATCACATTGTACTAATGAATTGACACCGAAAAGGCATTTAACAAAATTCAGCGCTTATTCTTGATTTTAAAAAGTTTTCAAAAACCACAAAAACCCTATAGTTAACATAATATTTAGTGGTATAAGAGTTAATACTTTCTCCCTGAGATCAGGAACAAGACAAGGATATCCATTCTCACTGTTTTTTTTTTTTTTTTCAACATAGTGCTGGACATTCTAGCCAGTACATGGAGTCAAGGAAAAAAAATAAAAGTCATACGGATTGTAAAGGAAGAAATCAAAACTGTCCCTATTTGCAGACAATTGACTATATAGACAATCCCAAGGAATCTCAAAACAAAACAAAACAACAACAAAAAACAAAAAACAAACAACTAGGAATGATCATATACATTTTTACCTAGACACCAAAGGTAAAACTACAACAACTGTTTACCATCTTTCCACCAAACCTTAAGTTCAGGATTATATGCTAAAAACTATGCAGTGCAAATGAAAGAAATCCTATAAGACCGATATAAATGGAGAAATGTGTTGTGTTCATGGGTTGGAGTACTCAACATAGTAAAAATGTCAATTCTCGCCCAACTGATATACAGCTTTAATGCACTTCCAATCAAAATCCCAGCAAGAATTTTGTAGATTTAGACAAGATTATTCTAAAATTCATATGGAAACACAAAGGAACTAGAATAACTCAAACAATTTTGGAAACGAATAAAGTGGGAGTAGTAAGTCTAGTTGATTTCAAAACTTATTATAAAGCTACAGTAATCAAGATTGTGTAATATTGGTAGGAGGGATAGACATAGCTCAGTGAAAAAGAATGGAAAACTTAGAAACAGACTTAGCACAAACATCACCAGCTAATTTTTTTTTATAAAGCTGTAAAAACAATGGAAGAAATACCACTTTTTCAACAAATACTGCTGAAGCAAGTGGACATCCACAGTCCAAAGAAATAAGCCTCAACCTAAACTTCATACCTTAAAATAAATTACTCAAAATGGATGGATCATTAACTAAAATGTAAAATGTGAACTTTCTATAGATTTCTAAGGATTTATAGAAATTTTTAGAAATTTATTTTTTATAAACTTATAAAGATTTCTATAAAAGTTTTAGAAATATCAGGGTAAAATCTTTGGGATCTAATGTTTGACAAAATGTTCTTGGAGTTAACACCAAAAGCATGATCCATAAGAGGAAAAACTGGTAAAATAGATTTCATCAGAATTAAAAGTTTTGCTCTCTGAAACACATTGTTGAGAGGATGAAACACAAGTAACAGAGTCTGAGAAAATATCTAGAGACCACATATACGATGAAGGACTAGTACCTAGAATATATAAAGAGGTCTCAAACTCAGTAGCAAAAAAAATCCAATTAGAAAATGGGCAAAAGACATGAAAAGACATTTTGCCACACAGAACATAAAGATGGCAAGCACATGAAAAGATGATCAATATCATTTACCATTAGTAAAATACAAATTAAAGCTACAGTGTGACAGCACTACACACTTAAAATGGTTAAAATAAAAAACAGTGACAATACCAAATACCAGCAGGAATGTGGATAAACTTGATCACTCATATTGCTGATGGGAATGTAAAATGTTATAACAACTCTGAAAAACAGTTTTGCTAAACCATATGACTCAGTAATTGTACTTTGGGGCATTATCCCAGAGAAATGAAAACTTATGTTTACATAAAAATCTTTACAGAATGTTCATAGCAGCTTTATTTGTGATAGCCAAAAGCTGAAAACAATACAGATGTCTCAACATGTGAATGGTTAAACTGTGTTACATCCATACCAGGGAATACTACTGAGGAGTAAACAAGAATGTAGTATTGCTACATCAAAGGTCCTGGAAGAATCTCCTGAAAATTATTGAGTGAAAAAAAGCCAATTTCAAAGTCATATACCGTGTTCTTCTATTTATATAGCATTGTTTATATATATATTTATAGCGTTCTTGAAATGATAAAACAATAGAAGTGGAGAACAGATTGGTGGTTGCCAGGGGTTGAGGAGGAAGGAGTTGGAGTTGGAAGGAAAAAGAGTATGGCTATGAAAAGGGCAACAGGAGGAATCCTGAAACAAAATACCTAGAAGGACCTCCAGACTTATCTTGTATCTTGGCTCTATCACTGTCAATATCTTGGTTGTGGTATGTACTACAATTTTGAATAATGAACATTGTTACCAGCGCGAAACCGAGAAGATGGTATATGGTATCCATATTCTTTTTCTCTTGTTTTAAACATCTACTCTTACCTTTGCTGGCATGGATGATGTTTAGGAATTCTTTGGACCTCAGAAATATTTAGATCCTTTTTTTGATTTTCCTGTGTCCACATTTTTGCTTTGTTCTCTTAGATCCTATTCCATGCTTCTCATGAAAAATAGGCAGTCTACAGTTTATCCTTATCTTGAATGTCCTACCAGTTGCCTTGCACCACAATTTCCACTGTTCTTGAAAGTATCTATAGGGTTGAACTTCACCGCCACCCATTGCAATGAAGTCAGCTCCTTTGTGAAGAGGTTAGGAGCCATCTGCTTCGCAGCCTGCTTCTCCTCCAAGGTAAAATTTCTAAACTAGGTATCTGGACACTGGCAGGCTTCTCTTAGTGACATCTCATTCAAGGAGCTAAACAGTTGGTGGAGGAATAGGGGCCTCAGCCTGAGGTCCTCTGGCCTTCCCTCTTCTGGCACAGAACGTTGCCTTGCCAGGTGAGTCAAGGATGATAAAGGACTCAGTATTCTCCATGTGCTGTGTTCAAAGTAGAACTTCTATTCCATTAGTATCAGTCATATGGAAAACGAGAATCGCTAACCTCTCGACTGTACTCACCTGAGACTTAGCCTTAGCAACAAGTAGCTGGGGACAACAGAAATGCTGATAGCCCCTTCCAGGAGAAGAGCTCTCTGATCAGGATCTAGGAGTTAGTGAGTGGAGAGGGAGCCCTGTGCTTTCGACTGCAGCAGTCTGGAGTGGAGTCTCTGCCTCACTGAGCTGGGAGGGGAGTGGTAGGGAGTGATCTTCTCTTGGTTACAGAATTTCATAGATTTTCTTGAGTAGATATTTCTTCGTTCGCTGTTTGTCAGTAGGATTGCTTCCATAGGCTTTAAGTGGTTTTTTAGATATAATCTTCACCAGTTTCATTTGGGAACAGGTCACCCTAGCTTCTCACAGTATCATGCCAGAAGTACTATGAATTATTTTTTACAAGTACATGTGAATGTAAACTTATCTCAAAAGAAAATAAATCAGAACATAAATATATAGCCTGGCTAAACTACATCTAAGACAAGGGTTATAGGTCTCGGTAGACAAAGTAGACCCACAAGAAAAGTAGTTAATCAATTATCTCTGATATTCTAAAGCAATCATATCTACAAAGTAATCACCAAGTAATATCCAAGGAAGGCTCTTGACACAATTCTAACTATCTGTATTCTCTGTACAAACACCGAGAAATCATGTAAAGAAAGGTATTTTATTTTTTTCATGTTATTTCATGTTTATTTGAGAGAGAAAAAGAGAGAGAGAGAGAGAGAGAGAGAGAGAGAGAGAGAGCGCGCGCGAGCATGAGTGGGTGAGGGGCAAAGAGAGAGGGAGACACAGAATCCAAAGTAGTCTCCAGGCTCTGAGCTGTCAGCACAGAGCCTGACGTAGGGCTCAAACCCATGAACCATGAGATCATGACCTGAGCCAAAGTCAGATGCTTAACAGACTGAGCAACCCAAGCGCTTTACGAAAAGTATTTTTTAAAAGGAAATCAATGAGTTCAGAATTTAAATTTTTAAAAAGAGAGGAGGCAAGACTCTTCCTTATAGAAAAATGCCGACTAAAACAAAGTTGAAAGACTGTAGAGTTGGAACATTACCATTTTTGTAATGATCATAGTAAAGGTTGATATAATCAGAATATGCGCTCTATAAAGGAATAACTTTGCATGGTCTGAAAGTATACCCTCACAGATTGCTTATTGGTTGTAAGAGGTAATTCTGGATAACACCTTGAACAGATGATTAAAATTAATATCCTCGGGGCGCCTGGGTGGCTCAGTCGGTTAAGCGTCTGACTTCGGCTCAGGTCATGATCTCGTGGTCTGTGTGTTCGAGCCCCACATCAGACTCTGGGTTGACGGCTCAGAGCCTGGAGCCTGCTTCGGATTCTGTGTCTCCCTCTCTCTCTGCCCCTTCCCAACTTGTGCTTTGTCTCTCTCTCACTCTCTCAAAAATAAAGATTAAAAAAAAATTAAAAAAAAATTAATATCCTCAATAAGGGGCAGTTAACCATCGTGTGCTTCTAGATGCAATTATCTAAAACACTTCAACATCACTTACAGTATTTTGTCTGGTAATGCAAAACTTGAATAACAGTGAGGAAACATCTGACAAACCAAAATTGAACACTTTATAGAACAATGGGCATTTGTACTTCAAAAACATCAATAGCACAAAAGACAAAGGCTGAAAAACTGCTCCAAATTAACGAAAAATAGAGGCCTAACGATTCAATGCATTACATGATCCTGGACTAGACAACTGACATAATGTGACATGGACAACTGATATATGTGACATAGCCTAGGAAAACAAAGTATCATATAAATGTTAAATTTCCAGATTTTAATACTACTACTACTTTGGACTGCATGTTTTTGTGTTCCCCAGAATTCTTTTGTTGAAACCCTAATTTCCAATGGATGGTATTTGGAGATGGGACCTTTGGGAGGTAATAGGTCATGAGGGTGGAGTCCTCATGATCAGATTTGGGTCTTTATAAGACCCTAGAGAGCTGTTCTCCATCGTGTAAAGATATAAAGAAGACTGCAAACCAGGAAGAGTGCTTCACCGAGAGCCAATTCTACTAGTATCTTGATCTTGGACTTCCCAGCCTCCCGACTGAGCCTAATAAATGTTTGTTGTTTAAGCCACCCATTCTGTAGTAAATTATTAATAGCAGCCCAAGCAGACTAAAACAAGTACTATGGTCATGTCAAAGAAAATCTTGATTCTTAGGAAACACACGCTGGTGTAAGGAGGCATGATACATGCAACCTACTCTCTGATGATTTAGAAAAAGACATTATGTATGTATGTGTAAGGAGGCATGGTACATGCAACCTACTCTCTGATGATGTAGAAAAAGACAAATATATATGTATACACAGGTCTCTCTGTGTATACAGAATATGATAAAACAAATGTTTTTCTTGCAATTTTTCTTTAAGTGTGAAATCGTACAGAGATGTCTTGTTCCCGCTTAGGATTTTTCATTCTCCTTTAGCTTGTGTGAAGAAACAAATATTAAAAATGCCTTAAATTCCTCCACAGTTGCTCTTCAGTAAATAGACTGACAACTATTCTAACATGTACGTTATCATAGAAGTTAGAGAGATCTTAATACTTATGACTGGACAGCAAGATTGTTAACAATTATATTTGCACTTACACTGTGCAACAAGACCAATTCTTTTACTAAATAAAAAGTTTTAATACTTTTGATTGTCTGTGGTGTTTTCAAAACCCTTGTGACTCACTACAAGCTGAACCACTAAAAGTTCTGTTCACTGGGTTTCCATGTAACAGGAATATTGTTACTATGATGCAAAGACAGTGAATAATGATCCTCCGAATAGTTCTACAAAGGGGTTAGGAAGTTTTGCAAATTACTCAAAATGTGTAATAATGGCATCAAAAACCACTCTCCGCAGTTTCCTCGTATAGGTAGATACATCATTGCTTGAAGGGGGAAACATCCACATTCTAAAAAAGTAATCATTACAGCTTGCTTTAATGAAAAAGTGGCTTGTACTTCTGAATGAAACAGAAATGAACAACCCTCTTTTGTTCTGTGCTCCAACAGGCTTCTTTTCCTTATGTGCAACATTTGTACAAAATTCTAGACCTGACAGGAACAAAGAAGCTGCACTTACAGACCTATGGACTAGTCTTTTATACCCTTTTCAGAACGAAATGCTTTTGTTCTTCGCCCATAACTCCCAGGAAATGATTGTGTCAACTGGTTCTGTATTATTCTAAGAGCCTACTTCTTCCCTGAAGAATATTCTGTTTTGGAATAAACGCCTATAAATCCATTTCTTTATTAGCAATTGTTGAAGAAACCATTGTAGTTGCCAGGTCTTAAAACCAGAGCATTTAATCCAAATCAAATATAGTCTTAATAATAGAATTGCATTGGAAGCCTCTGTGCTTTTACTAAAGCATAGTAAGATTTGGTGCTGGGTATACATGAATTATTTTGCCCAAGTTGAATGCTCCTTAAGCAAATTACAGGCTCATGCTACTTCTCCTTTTTTCAGATATATGGAAATATTGTATAATTTTCAGTGAGGGTTTGAGCCTTTTAATGCATTTAATTTGCCTCTTGGTGGCATTCTCTTAGTCAAGAACCAGGTCTCTAGAATCTTAAATGCTGCTGGGCAGCCAATATTCAGATAGATGGTTCTATAAATAATCATTCAACAAAAAAAAGCAAGTCAATAGAAAACTGATGAAAATAGGGGCACCGGGATGGCTCTAGTTGGTTAAGCTTCCAACTTTTGGTTTCATGATCCCACGGTTCCTGAGTTTGAGCCCCGCATCAGGCTCTCTGCTGTCAGCACTGAGCCAGCTCCGGACCCTCTGTCCCCACCTCTCTCTGCCCCACCACCACGTGCACTTTCTCAAAATAAATAAACTTAAAAAAAAATGATGAAAATAAAAGTTGAAGCTTAAACTTATTTGTTAAATTTTGAGTTGAAAGAATAATATCAAAATAATGTCCCTGAGGTAGATCTAAAAATCTATTATTATGTTGCTTAGGATACAGTCTAAGAGAACTAAATTAGAGAAGTTATCAAAACCTGTGAAAGGCTCCCTTCACAATTTAAGCTCATAAAGCAAAGTAATGGATCCAAGGCCCAAGTAAAACATAAAAAAAGAAAAAATAGTCACACAGAAAACATTTCCCCATAGTTAAAAAGTCTCCATTTTGAACCCTGAGCCATTCAGCAAACAACTCAGCTTCTTCCAAATCTAACCAGTCCCTACTTCACACGCTGACCTTAAAATGACCCATTGAGAGACTCTTAAGCTTTGTTTACGGTTTCTACTCCTTTGCTTACACTAAGCTAAATAAATCTGGTTTATGGTAACTATAAGCATGTCTCTAATCTTCTGTTAATGTGTTCCAAAAGATTTTCTTAAAAACACATAGCCTAGCTACTACTATTAATGATTAAGTAGCTTTCCTATTTCAGGCATGGTTTTCTTGGCAGTTGACATGGTTCTGATCATATTACATATCTTGCATTTTTGAAAAACAGATTTTAGAAATTTTAGCTAAACATTTTCAATGGAGATAAAAACACTATAGAATTTTATTGGTAGAATATAAGCCAAAGTTTAACCATTTCATTTCCCAATCACTAGATATTTAAATGTTTTCCAGTTTTTCTATTACAAACAATTCTGTTATAAATAATATTTTGCTGAGATATTTTCCTACAGATCAAAGTACGTCCTCAGGATAAAAACTTGCAATGACAACTGATTTGAAGAGTATGAGCATTTGGGGGCTCTAGCCAGACAGCTTGTTTTCCAAGAGTTTTACCCATTAACTCTTACCTGTAACCGGTCTCTCATTCTCAATTTTCTTCAAGATTTCTCAAACTTAGGCAGAAAAGCAAATGAAGTCATTAAGCACTTGCTGGAAAAGCAGGAAGTAACAAATACCAAAAATAATTATTTTAAGCATAAATAATCAGATAGGTTTGGACATAGGTAAAAACAGGCATCTGAAAATTTTAAAAGAATATTCCTACTTAAAAAGTTGTTTTCAAAATTGTTTGTGTGGAAAAAAAAAGCCGGACATTTTTGTAAGACAGTAAAGTGAGAAAAACCACACAACATGAGTGAACTATTCTACAGACTGCTTTTTGAGTACGAACGCTGAAAAAAGGTAAGTTATTTTGTAAGGTAGTATCTGAGAATATCTTTAAACAGCACATCTTTTCATTGGTCTAGACCTTAATGTTGGTCAGTTAGGCCTCGGTTCCCTGGACTCTCTTGCTTCGCAAGTTTTCTTCTGGCCAGCCTGGAGACTGGAGCTCTGGTCCTCAATTTTCCTACTCTGGTATCTTAATACATGCTGTGCCTGAGAGAATGAAGCGAGGGAACAGGTGAATAATATAAAGACACTCGGGTTTCTTTATATCAAAATTCAACTAAACCTCCACAGTTCGGGCCGGCTGCAAAAAAAAAAAAAGAATATGAGAATGTAGTCTCCATCATCCGCCTTTAGGCCAAAACTGAAATCGGTGATTCGATTCCACACCCACATAATATTCAATTGCAAACACTCCACAGACCCGTCCCTGCCCTTCACTATAAAACAGAACCCAGCCCGCCCATGGCCCCGCAAAACGGCAGCTGACGTCAGCGTGGCAAAATGTGTGCGCCATGCTTTGGAGTCCTTTTCCGCTCTTTTCTACTGGTGTCGGGACGGTCTCGGGCAGGACTAGAACTACAATTCCCAGGTTCCTGCGCGGCGCGGAGAAGGCAGGCCGGGACTGTGCGAAAGAGGCTCCGGAGGATAGCGGGCCAGAGCCGGCCGCTCCTCCTTTTGAAGCGGTTTTGCACCTCTTTCCGCCCGCGGCGTCGGTGGCGTCGGCGGCGTCGGCGCTCACGCAGGGGCGGGTCACGGCGGCGCGAAGCGGTGCTGGGCGGGAAGGGAAGTCGTGGCGGCGGCGGCGGCGGCGGAGACAGCAACGACGGCTGCGGTGGCGGCGGAGACCGCAGCTGCGGTGGTGCTGTCAGTTAGGCCGTCGGAGAAATGGGAGACCCGGGGTCGGAGGTGAGTGGTGCAGCGTTGGGCCACCGCGTTCTCAGCCGAGCCGCCCTTCGAAGGGCTTTGTTTTGTTGAGTGTGCGGCCTGCTGTGCGGCCGCGGGGCGACAGCCTCGGCGTCTCGGGCCGAGCCCAGCGTTCGGGCCTGGTGCGGGTCCGGACGACCACCCAGCAGTAGCAATGGCCGCCCGGCCGCCCCGGCCCCCTGCGCCGGCCCCGGTGCTCCCTGTTGCCGCCGCTCTGCCCGCGAGAGCGACATTTTGAGACAGGATCGCTCTTCGGCGGTGAGCGTGCATCCCTTCTCCTCGAGCAGATAGGGGAATTCGCAGGGGCTAGGGAGTCGTTTTCGGCGTCCGCTCCCTGTGGTTCCACGTCTGCAGAGGCAGAACGCGACTCCATCCGGTTCTGTTCTTAGTCGGATTTGCATGCAATTGTGCTCAGTTAGGTTTCCTCGAGAGCTCGTTGCTTTAAAAAGCTCTTTTTCTTTTCTTTTGGGAAAATCTCTTCCACCAAGTATGCGGCTGTATAGATAAGCGTGTTTTGGCTTATTTTTATAGATAATAGAATCTGCCCCTCCAGCTGGGCCCGAGGCATCTGAGTCAACAACGGATGAAAACGAAGATGACATTCAGTTTGTTAGCGTAAGTAGCAACGGCATTCGGGTTTTTCCTAGAGTCCAAGCCTGTGCGTGGTAAGCCATTATGTGATTCTACCGCACCTGTCCCTTCCTCGTTGAGCAACTATGTATGGATGCCTGATGAGTACTAGACACTGGGGAGCGTGGCCTAGGAGTAGGAAATTGACCCAAAGAGGCCTGTGAGCAGCGACGGTAGCCGTCACAAAGACCGCCCGAAAGCCCATGTTGCACGCTCCATCACGCTTCTCATGCCTTTATTTAGCACCATTTTATACTTAATCTCCGCGTGTGTCCAAGGGGGACAAGGTGTCCTCTAAAAGATGACGGTGCGGGTGAGAGAGAAAGGACGGCTGATGAGAAGGAAGGAGGCAGAGAACAAGAAGGGTTGCAAGAAGTCAAAATCTGAGCGTTATGTAGCTTCATACCATGAAGGCGAGTTAGCTTGAAGGCTTCCCTGACCTGTGAGGTCATCGTGTTACAGCATAGTGCGGGAGTTGATGTTCATAATGGAGATCCCAGCCTCAGCAGGAACACACATATTTTTCCGAGTTTCTTCCCTTTGGGACAGTGGTCTTTAAGCATTAATAAGCGTAAATGTGCAGATTCCTGGGCCTCACACTTCCACACCCACTGAATCAGAATTTGCGGGTGGGACCTAGGAATAGATGCACTGCACTTTGTAAAGCCTTGGTTTAGGGAAAGGGGGGGGTGGGGTGGGTTATGACATATTTGGGAATGATTTTCACCCAAAACTGTTAAGTTTCTAAGTCTCAGCTTATAGTGCCATAGTTGGCTAGAGAATACTTTATTTTCTCAGTACTGTAGTTCGTTGAGGTTTGCTGTGCAGGGTTTATAATTTTTCTGAATAGATTGTCAGAAATGTGTTTATGTTCGTTGGTTTGGGACACTTTGTAAAACAGGTTATTAAGTGATATCCTCTACATACTTTAGGGCCATTGTAGTGATACCATTTTTGTATTGTCTTTAATTGGTTTATTGAGGAGTCATTCCCGGGATCGTTTTTTTTGGCTCTCTTCACCGTTGCCAGTGTATGTGGTACTTTTTCCTTTTATTTTATTCGAGACAGAGAGACGATGCATGTTCACACGCAGAGAGAGAGAGAGAATCCTAAGCAGGCTCCCTCCTATTAGCACAGAGTTCGATGTGGGGCTGGATCTCACAACCTGTGGGATCATGACCTGAGCCAAAATTGAGTCATGCTTAACCAACTGAGCCACCCAGATGCTCTTTGTCTGTTTTTTTAATTCCAGTGTGGTTAACATGAAGTGTTATATTAGCTTCAGGTGTACTTTTTCTTTTTTTTTTTTTTTAAATGTTTGTTTAGTTATTTGAGAGAGAGCACAGGAGCAGGGAAAGGGGCAGAGAGAAAATCCCAAGCAGGCTCTGTGCTGTCGGCATAGAGCCCAATGCAAGGCTCTGTCTCATGATTTGTGAGATCATCATTTGAACTGAAATCAGAAGTCGGATGTGTAACCAAATGAGCCACCCAGGTGCCCTGACTGTGGACTGAACAGGATGTTGGTAACAGGATTCTGTGGCCTCTTAGGACAGATATTTCAGGTTGTTCCTGAATATCGTTATTTGGAGAATATCTTTATATTTGTGCATATGAAAGAACGACATACTTCTTTATAAACAATGGGCATTCCATTGAGAATCACACATGGAATTTATAAAAATAAGATTTGAAAAACTTTTTTTTGGTACTTCTAGAATGAGAAATTGTAGTATAGCACTTGTGTAACTTAAACTTAATAATGTATTAAGCTGAAGTTTAAAATACTCTATTTTTAAATACTCTATTTTTTAAAATATTCCTTTAATTTTAGGGGCGCCTGGGTGGCTCTGTTGGTTAAGCATCCGACTTCAGCTCAGGTCTTGATCTCATGGTTCTTGGGGTGTGCCCTGTGTTAGGCTATGTGCTCAGATCCTGAAACCTTCTTCAGATTCTGTGTCTTCCTCTCTCTGTGCCCTTCCCATGCTAGTGCTCGGTCTCTCTCATATAAATAACACATTAAAAAATTTTTTTTAATATTCTTTTAATTATCAATGTAGAGATTCTGTTATATCTTCACATCAAGAATAAAAAATACACAGTACGGCAGCGCCTGGGTGGCTCGGTCAGTTAAGCTCCAACTTCAGCTCAAGTCATGATCTCACGGCTTGTGAGTTCAAGCCCCACATCAGGTTCTGTGCTCATAGCCTGAACCTGGAGCCTGCTTCAGATTCTGTGTCTCCCTCCTTCTCTGCCCCTCCTCTGCTCATACTTTGTCTATCTCTCAAAACTAAATAAACATTAAAAAAAAATTAGAAAGTAAAATGTATTGTGGGAGCACCTTGATAGAACATCTTGTATTTAATCCTGTTGATGAATACAGGTTCAAAGTTCTGATAGTTCCAAATTGAGAAATGAATTAATTACATATATTAAGCACAATTATAGTACTAGAGGAGAGCTATTAAAAACATGGCTTCTACATTTTTAGTGATAACACTTAATTAATGATACTTTAATTTCTATTTTAAAATAAATTGAAATAGAACATCTACTCTCTGTAAACTAATATTATCCTTGACTCCTTTAGGTGATGCTTATCCAATAAAGATAACAAATTGTTCTTTCTGCTTAATATTTTTTTTGGATACAAAAATGGCATTATGCTGTTGCTTCTTGATTTAATCTGGCTTGGATTTCTTAATTCACACCATTAATCTAATTTTCCCGTCTTTAATCCACTTGATGTCACAGCAGTCTTTCAGTGGTTTGCAAAATATAGAGCCCAAAGCCAAACAGTGTGCTGAAGGAAAGGAATAATAAGGCTGTGGAGATGCAAAAATGATCCCTTTCATTTAAATTTTGTTGAAATGTACGTACAGAGAACTGCGCAGTTTATAAATGTACTGTTTGATTTTTGCAAAGCCAATACCTCAAACAGAATGTTACCATAACAAAAACTTTTCAAGGTTTTTGCTCTCATTTTCTCCTTAGTCAGTAATATAGGTGTATCTCCACCACTCCCAGCTCTTGTAAAGTAGAAACATTTGAAACCTATAAAAACTTTATAAGCGATGAGGGCCTGAAGAAAAGAAGCAATTACCATTATATGGAAAATTTTTCAGCATTTCTAGACCCAAAAAATAACCTTATTTTGGCTTTTCCGATACCTTAAAACACATCTTGCTAACGGATCCCCAAAATAAATCGAGATAAAGTAGAGATGTTTACAGACATAATTCAAAGCTATGGCAGTGAGATGCTGAGCTTAGTTCACAGGGAAGCAGCTTGGGACTGCTGTTCTTGCTGCTTGAGGTGCATGCTGCCTCTGTAATGGTTTTCTGCAAAACATGCTGTACGATATTTCAGTTTTTCATCTTTTTTGTACAAGTGAAAATCTTCCTCAGATTTACTTCAGTTCGTGAAAACTGGCACTAATGTAGGTCTTTGGTAAAAGTGAAATGGTGTTAACCCAAGCTTTTGAAAAGTGAGAATATTTTTCTGATCCCTTATTCAGCCACCATCTTTTTGTCTGTCTTCGAAACTACATATAGTTTAGTTAATTTACTCCCAGAAAACGATTTTAGCCAAGAGCTGATGACATGATTTTTCACAGTGCTATTCGAGATACAAAGGCAACCTATTGTAATCTTGGTAAGAGCACATGAGATTTATGTTTCAGTCAAGATGATTGGTATATAATGTGGAATCATTGAACATATGGAAATAGTAAAGGAAATCAAGGTATAATTTCATAAGTTACTTCTGAAGCACATGGATCAAGTGATAATACTTTAACTGCAGTAGATAAGAGTCGTGGGCAAAAATGTGAAGGTATCTTGTTGGGTGTCTTGGGCCTATAGTTAGCTCAGTAAATAAAAATAATGTTGGAGCTCATGATATGCAAAGTAATGAAGTAAGAACTCTAGAACTACAAAGGTTAATTGGAAATAATAGGTCCTGCCTCTAAGTGTCCATATTTCAGTGTGGGAGATAATATAGGTGATGAGAACTGTGTAAGTAGTTGTAGTAGAAAGTAGTTATTTTGTAAAAAGTACATGGTGCTATATAAAAAAATAAAGGCAGGTGTTTTGGCCAAGGTAACATTTAGTATTTGTATTTAAAAGAGCATTTCGAAAAGAAATAAGGAAAGGCATCAAGATGGGAAAGCAGGAAAGATTCTGTGTAGTTTTGGAGGGTAAGAATTTTTTAAGTGAAACAGGAAAAGGTGGGCCAGATAGTGTAGATCTTGAATTGTGGACTACATTGGAGCTTAAAGTGGCAGTTGGGAACCATTTGGAATTTTTGAGCTGGGCAGGACTGCATAAGTAAACTATATCCCTTAACCTGTATCTGGAAATATATTGAAAAAACGCATGCATTATTAACGTTTTAGATTAGTTTTGCATCAGGACTCAAATCCATATTCTTTAGACTCGAGTAAACTACATTTCTTATAGGCCGTATCTTAGTGGATTGACATTATTTTCCATTTCCAGTTGACCCTTGAACAATGAGTTTGAACTGTGTGGATCAACTGTATGTAGTTTTTTTTACAGTACTGTAAATATATTTTCCTTAAGATTTTCTTAATATTTTTGGCTTTACTGTAAGAATATAGTATGTAATACATACAACATACAAAATTCATGTTAATCAACTGCTTATGTTATTGGTAGTCAATAGTAGGCTTTTAGTAGTTACATTTTGGGGAGTCAAAAGTTTTATGTAGATTTTTAACTCTGTGGCAAAAGGGAAGGTCATAGCCCATAACCCTCATGTTCTTCAAGGATCAACTGTAGTAGGTAATTGGTGTTTGGTTTTGTATGAGAATCATTTTTCTAATAACAGGAATGAAAGCTTTTTGTGTCATTAAATTTTTTTTTTTTTTACTTAGAATATTAATTCAGCTCTGTTACTAAACTGTTTTGTTTATACATGTGCTCCTGGCCCTAATTGTGTGGCCTTGGAGAGTAGAATCCTTTGATTTTGTTATTAGTACAAAAGGAGTGATGAGAATGATGGTCTACTAGTTGATAGATGGAGCAAATTCAAATAAAATACCTTTAATTGGAGGACAACGTGCATTTATACTTGTTAAGAACATAGACAGTCACTGTAAACATTTTAAGAAGTGTTCCTTGACATATATAATAAGCATTGTCTTGGGGAATTAATAACTTACTGTTTGGTTAGTGTTACGAGTTAATGGAGATTTGGGGACAATAGCAAGAAGTCCTTTGTCGCTTTTTGAAGGAAGACAAAGTCTCTCGAATACTTAGGTAAACAAGGGATTGATTTAAAAATAGCAGGAAGGGTTACCTGGCTGGCTCAGTCAGTAGAGCATGTGATTCTTCATCTCAGGGTTGTGAGTTTGAGCCCCACGTTGGATGCAGAGATTACTTAAAAATAAAATTCTTAAAAAAAAAAAAGTAGTATGTATACTTTGAACTTAACCTCAGAATTATATCGACCACACAGCCCGTTATATTTTTAGAGAATCAGGCGTACCTCACTTAGTTTTCTCATTTGTTAAATGGAATCATTTACATGAAAAGTTGAGCACAGTTCTTGTATAGGGCTCAAAGACAAATGTTACCGATTAGTACTAAAATAAATGGAATACTAAAATGTTTTGATTCTTTAATTTCGTTATGGTGGAATTTTTTCCTTATCCATTGTGAAAGTTAGCTAAAGTTTAGAGTATTTGCATATAAGTAATATTTTCCTTAGTGATATTTCTCTTATTTTTTAACTTAGCCTCTGCCTTTTTGGTGGTCTCAAAAATATGTCATCATCATCTATTCTTTCACTTTTAACTCCATGATTATTTGCTGAGTGAATGAATAAATATTCTAAATGACTCTTGGTTTTTCACATTTTTGGATTTCCTTCCCTGATTGTTTTTATTCTTGTAATTAGCATGAATCATGAAATTGTCGTTTTTCGCTAGTTCAGGAATAGTTGGTTGCATATCAGTCTAATGGTTCACCCTAGTAGTAAATTTCTAATAGTCTTCTTTCATTATTTCCTGCTCTTGCTGTTTTCTGCTCTTTCCGCAGCTATTTTTAAATCCCATCTGTGACCATTTTCTTTATTCTGGGTTTTGGGGTGGGGGGGATTTCCTGTTCTACTTGCTTTGTACTCTTACCTTCTTTCATCTCTCTTTTTTCCTTGTTCATGGAAGCTTTCTCTGCCCCTCCCTCTGTATATTTCTGGTAACCTGGAGACTTTCTTGGTGGGTTATTTCTATGGCCATGTAATAACAGTTTCTAATGTACATTTCTTGAAGAGCCCAAAGTTAAGGTGTTAGAACAGGAGAAGCTAGCATATTTTTATTTCTTCTACTTCATTGGATTGAATGTATAACATTGACAATAACAGTGGTAGATTGTAGTCTTAAGGCAGGTGATTCATCTCTTATGACCATAATTGGAGAAGACCCTCTTTTCTAAACTTCCCATTTTTAGGAGCACCTGGGTGGCTTAGTCGGTTAAGGATCCGACTTTAGTTCAGGTCATGATTTCACAGTTTGTGGGCTCAAGCCCCGCATCAGACTCTGTGCTGACAGCTTAGAGCCTGGAGCCTGATTTGGATTCTGTGTCCCCCTCTCTGTCTGCCCTTCCCCTGCTCATTCATATATTCTCTCTCTCTCTCCCTCTCCCTCTCTCTCCCTCTCCCTCTCTCTCCCTCCCTCTCTCTCTCTCTCTCTCTCTCTCTCTCTCTCTCTCTCTCTCTCTCTCACACACACACACACACACACACACACACCCCACCACCACCACCGCCCCCCCCCCCCCCCCCAGTCTAGTGCCTAAATAAAACCTATCTGCAAGGATAGCAGTTTTCTGCTTAGGGAGAAATTGTAGCCTAAGGGAGAAACAAGTTATCTTTAAGACTGTGAATGTCTTTCCTAAGGAAGAGGATATTTAACTAGATCTTAGATTCTGTCTCCTGACTAGCCTTTGTTCGTTAGTTTATCCACTGAATATATCACTTTGACTTGCCAACGGTGGGCTTTTCGCATCCTAAGAAATCTTTCCCTCAGCTATATTCTCTTCCTGTGTTTCTTTTTCTTATTCTCAACATATCAGAATTTTAAAAATAATATTTTTTACTCGTGGCCTTTACTGCCTCATTTTCTTTTTTAAGATTTTTTAAAAATAATCTCTACAACCAATGTGGGGCTCAAACTTAAACCCCAAGATCAAGAGTCGTATGCTGTATTGACTGAACCAGCCAAGCGCCTCCATTGCCTCATGTTTTACTTAATATTTTAGAGCCTGGTTTTTATATGCCTGCTACTTTCTTGAAAGCTGTTCTCAGACATTTGAAAATCTTGTTGCCAAATTCAGTGGCAGTTTTTTTGGTTGTCTGTTTTTGACAACATTTAGCATTGACGACTTTTTGTCGAGGTTTCTCTAGTGTTTTTGAACTTATACATTCCTGATTCTTCTCTAATCTTTGATTACCTGCTTAGCTCTTCTTCCTGAGTCCTAAAATTCCAGCATTTCCTCAAGAGCCTCCTTAAATCTCTTCATTTTCCTCATTGTTTTCTTTGTTAGCAATATCTAGTTCAATTTAGTCTTCTAGGGGAGCCCCTCCCAAATCTGTATTTCTAGCTATGTTTGTACATCCAGATTTCAACCCTGCATTTCTGGCTGTCCGCCAGTTAACTTTGTGTGCCACATCAACTCCCCATGTTCAAAAGAGTGTCAACTTCCTGTTCTGAATTCCAGATTTATACTAATGGCAGTAGTATCCAGCTGGTTGTTAAAGCTTGAAACCTTAGGGACTTCTTGGATTCCTGTTTTTTGTTGGAATTTTGTTTTTCATAGCCAACCTTTTTTAATACCTGCCTATTCTCTTGTATGTATACCATAGCACTATTCTCTTTGCTGTTATTTTTTTTTCCTTATTTGACTGATTAATTATCCTGCATTTCCCATTCTCCATACTTGTCTATGTGATTAATCTTAAAGCACAACTTTCATGTTTTCCTTATCTTAGTATTTATTGATTCCCTCTTGCCTGTGGAATAAAATCTAGGCTTTTAGGCCTAGTAGTAAAGGTCTGATACATGATGCAGTCAGTATGGTTGGAAGCATGGTGGAAAAGAATCAGGTTTGATGTCTGACTATAGGAGCGGGAGATAAAGCCAAGCTGTTAGTCAAAGAACCCCATGTTTTTGAGCATGGTTATCTAACAGATAATTAATACTCATCCCATCTAAAAAGCATTGAATCATAATATCTGTGTCCTTGTAGCACTATTCTTTTATTATAAATAATCCTTTCCCCAAAGAATAACATTGTCTTAGTATTCTACCAAGGTTTAAACTCTTCCTTTTAGATCTTGTCATCATTTTTTCAGTGTTTATTTTTTATTTTTGAGAGAGATCACAAGCAGGGGAGGGACAGAGAGGGGGACACAGAGGATCTGAAGCAGGGTCCGAGTTGCTCTGTAGCATCCTGATGTGGGGCCTGAACTCGAGAACCGAGAGATAGCGACCTGAGCTGAGGATGCTTAACTGACTGAGCCACCCAGGCGCCCTGTCGTTATCTCTTATTCATGTACTGTGAATATTTTTCTATGTGCTCTGATTATTTTCTGCCACCCATTGGCTTCTTTAGAGGAATTCTTGCCAGTCCCAACAAAAAAAGTGATTGTTTTAAATGACTAATTTAGTTTGAATAACTGTATATGACTTGTTAATTTGCTCAATTCTTTCATAGGAAGGACCATTAAGACCTGTTCTTGAATACATTGATCTGATCAGCAGTGATGATGAAGAGCCTAGTACCTCCCATAGTGATGTAAGTACATTATATTTGATTTGCATTTCTTTCACTTTAGTCATTTAAGAGGCTATGTCTGAAGACACTTATCAAGTCAGTGATGGCTGTGTTTAGGAGCTGTAGTACTTTAGAGAATGGCCTATTTCTCTAGAGTGAGCCATAGAAGGTATCCAGTGAGTCCTTTGCCCAGAACATCTCCTACTTCCAGTTTTGTTTTTTACTTTCAGTGAGGATATGAAAGGATAACATGATACAGATGGTATCTGATAAAAGGGAAATGGAATAAAAACTACAAGTTTTTGGCTTCGTGTGTCCTTCTCCTTTCCTGTCTCTCCTCAGGTGCCATGTATAACTGGATCCTTTTCTTCCAGAACCATGTGGCCACAGAAAGTTTGTTCTATCTTTGAAGAAAAGATATGTGAAGATCCTTTAGGAAATGGAATGTGGGGAAGGGTTATAGGTGGTATAGTACTTCAGTCATCATTCCTTTTAACCTTATCTATCCTTCACATAGTTAGAGGTTTTTTTCTCTTAACGTGTGATTTATTGGTTGTGGGTTTGACCCTGAAACTAATACTTCCCTTACTCTGAGAACCAAACTAGCTGAGCCCTTTGTAGCAATCTTGTCTTTCATTTGTCTTGACCCAAATTCTATTAATGGGCTATTCATGGATTATGAATCAGAGACTCCTGGCTCTTATTCAAGGTGGCCAGAATACTTCTTGCTTTATGATACAGAGAATTGAGACTTGGACTTGGAATCCGTATGTCTAGGTTTTAGTCTCAGCTTTACTCCTTACTAATTCTGTGACTTTGGATAAATTAAGCAGCTTTTAATCTTAACTTCTTTATCAAAAAGAATAATACCTACCTCACAGGGTTGTTGTGAGGACAAAATGAGGTAACAAATACGTATTATGTAAGTTCCTTGGAAACTACAAACCCTAAAGTAGGGCTATGCAACTAGAAAGTTTTGTTATTCATGGAGAGTGAACAAGCGAGAATCTTTAAAGGGGCTCAAAAGTGACTCTGCAGTGGGGACTTTGAGAAATATTTTTTTGTTTTGTTTTCAGTGAAACTTTTCCCAAGTTCTCTATACTATCATAAGCTTCTACTCGTTGACTTAAATACATTGAATGGGACTTTTTAAAAAAGATCGTTAATCACCAGTAGTCTCACCACCTCTTCTTGTCCTGAGCAGTAGGCTAAGATGGCACCAGTTGAACTGGGCTTGTTTTTACTGTTTTTAATAGAGTGCCAGATTATTGCCAGTAGTTGGTGTTGGGTTTTTGGGGTAGCGAAGCTTGTGGACTTGACTTCCATGATCCCCTTGCTGACCTGTATAGTGGATTGCATCTTTCATTGTTATTATAATAATTTAAAAAATTGAGTTCTACTTACTGGTCATGCATCTCTGCACTTGAAAGTTAACATATTAAAAGCATTTTTTTTTCTTCCTTGGTTTTCTTGTTCATGTGGATAACCCAGAGAATGCCTGAGTCTAAGGTGCCATCCTCTGAGAATCATCGCCCAGAAATGTGCTCTAGCTGCAGTGTTCCTCTTCCCATTGGAGACAGCAGCTCCTCCTCTGGGAGTTGCACCAGCAGTCCACAAAGGATAGTTTCTCAACCTTCTTCTGTTGAGAACTCATTGGAGAACCAGAAAAATGATCAAAATAATTCAGATATTAAGATTTCTGAAGCAGAGACACTTAAACCATCACAAAATTATCAGACTCTGCCTTCATCTCCAGTTCTGGTCCCCCAAGAATCTTTGGCCTCTTCAGAGGTCAAGGAGGATTTACCTGTAGAGTCATCTTCAGCTTCACAGCATGGACAGGATGCCATCCTTTATCTTCAGACACAGGTGGCTGAGATGTCCCGAGTGATACGTGATCTGCAGTCTAGGAGCTGTTTTAGATTTCATCATTCTAGGCCAAGTGAGAACTCTTCAGTTCCATGGGACATCTCCACCTCCAAGGATGAAAATTTATCTACAGTTGATGAAGAAGCTGACTGCAAGTCCCCCTCAGCTGATGACAAAGGGCAGCCAACTGACCCCAGTCAGTCTAGTTTCACAGGTCTTTTGAAAAGAATGGAACAAAGAGGTGTTATAAAGAGAGTAACGTTACAATCTGAAGCAGAATCGTGTGAAGGGAAACCTGATTATGTGACCTCTAAGAAACGTTTGGTTCCTCCATTGCATCCTCTTCTGAGAATTGCCACCACTGAGGTTTTTAAAGACCCTGCTGATTGCCATCCTTCTTCCTTCATGGGGCACAGAGTATATCCTGTGGCCAAGGATACCTCTCCTTTCCAACCAAATCCACCAGCCGAGGGCCCTATTGTAGAAGCATTAGAGCACAGCAAAAGAGGAAGCACAACATCTCCTCTAGATTCTACCTCAAAAGAAATGGAGGTTATGGGTTGTAGATTCTACCATGCTGCTTCCATTGCAGCCCGAGCTGCTAGCTACATGGCCTATATGACCCAATATCAGCGCAAACTCTGGGAAGACATGGAGGATCTGGTTCATGACCCAGAGTTTGATCGTGGAAAAGCAAGATGTATAATATCGGATGGTATGGATGCTGGTCTTTGGCAGCTTTGTACTACTAGGGACATAATGGATTCTGTAGTCAGAGTTATGGCAATGGCAATAGACTACAGAAGACAAGCCTGGCTCCGACTTACATCTCTCACTAAGAAAACCCAGGAGAAGATCTCACACTTGCCCTTTGATGGTACTTCCCTCTTTGGACAAGATGTAAATGCTGTTGTTGCAGAAGAAAACAGCATAAAAGAAAATGATTATAGAGACCACAACAAATACTATAACCAACATCGATACTTTTATAGTCATGATCATAAAGCACATTATCACAATAGAGGATATTCCAAAGGAGATTGGTACAAACCTCGAAACCACCCCTATAGATATAGAAAAAAAGGAGAATCTCCAGAACGCCATGGGTACAAGAATTAATAACCTGTTTGCATTCAGCAGTGTAGTCATCCAAGTTCCTAACTATTTTTACTTGTTCCTCTCCACTCAAACAGGATCTACAGGTAGGAGGTCACCTCAGAAACTGAATGCATGTCTGGAATTATCACAGCTAACCTTTAATTCTAGACTTTTGAAATACAAACTCATGTTTTATTGGCCAAGTGACAGTAGAGACTTTGATCTAAGTAGGGTTGGACAAACGTTTACCCATTATTTCTGGCCCAAAATAAATTCAGAGGAGGGTACTCAGGAATCTGAATCCTCTTGTGCTTAAAAAATAAATAAATGGTTCCTCAGGAAAATCTTACTGGTAAAACCGAGGACTAGCAGATTTGGAGTCTGGAAATAACCTGCTACTAGATCTCTGTTTACTAATGCCAGAGGCAAATCCTTCATTTTTACGTCATCAGTGCTTCCTTGTTCGGGCTTTAGCTTGTCAGATCTTCACAAAATGACAAATATGTTGTACTCTGTTTATGGCAGGACGATCTGACTCCTCAAACTCTGTTTATGGCAGGACGATCTGACTCCTCAAGAGTCCATACTACTCTCAAGCTCTCTGAGACTTCAGAATCAACCATGCAACTCTATGTCAAGAACTGGAATACAAATCAAATTTTGCCAAATCCAGTTTGCTTCCAGTGGGATGGCTAGATGTTACAGGTCTACTGTGAACACCAACTGGAAAAGGACTTTCCTACTTGTGACATCTCTAGAAATTTTCACAGTAACAGTCTTTATGGAGACTGATGGCTACAGTGTTATTACCACTCAAAGCTACATGTGAGAAAATTCTTTGTTATCATCACGGCCTAAGTCTTTGACCTGTCAGGCTCTCAGATATAAACAAGCTGTGAGACCCATCATGGTGTTCTCTCTGGATATTCTAGGCCTTTCACCAAGATGACCTTCTTAAACAAACCTACCTTCTAAACAGTTCACTTTTTTGAGCTTGATAATTCATCACTCTAAACACAAAAAAAGATACGTGCATTAGTGCCCTGGAAATAAAGGATGTTCTACCATCCAGGCATGCAAATCTGAACTCTTATAGGAGAATTCCATACATGCCTGACAATCTGGTCCTCTTATTGTAATAAAGAGGAATGCCATCAAACTAGATGATGTTGAGAATCCTTAAGTGTTAGAGTATAACTATGGATGTAGTAAAGAGAACATCTCATGCAGTTCTGTTTCTGGATATCTGTTTAAATGATAATATCCATTAATGATTTCTTAAAAGTTTGAAATCAAGATTTCAGTGACATGTTCTTGGTTTATTGGTCCCTTATTCTAGTCAGACTCTTAATCACAAGAGACGATTTATCTTTTTGCTCCGAGTTGGTTCCATTAATAGTTCTTCACAATTCTGGAACTGGCAGCAAATACCTCAATTGTATATCCCACAGTATCTTTTTAATCTCAAGGCAGTGGCTGTACAGTACACCAGCCCTTAGATCCTCGTTTTCGCAGCATGACTTCAAAAATGGAAAAAGTGTCAAGTTTGAGGGGTCAGAATACATCACCTAGTATTATTTGCTTGGCAGCCAAAAAAAATTTTTTATCAACAGACTTAACATTTTGTAACTTCTTAGTTTGTAAAACATCTGCATTTTTTTCATCTGCTTGATCAAAATATTTTGAGTCTACTGTTACTGGAATATAACTTTTGGATTCATGTGGTTTCTATTTCTGGCCATAGTTCTTACACAGTGGTGATCTACATTTCCCTTAGTGCCCCACTTTTTAATAGTTGAAGCTCATTTCCCCTCCATTGTAACTATATTCAGTACCCTTTGTACTAGTTTTCTTCCTCTCCCTGATTGTTGAAGATGCAACAGAGGTTGAAGACGCAAACATCCCTACTTAGAAGAAGTTATTTTGTCAGATAATTTCAGAGTGCTATATTGATCCTATTTGTAGATTAAGCTTAAACAAAACAGCAGACTTGATAGAGAGATGATCTTGCAAATTTGGTCAAGTCATATCTAGAGTTAACATTTACCTACCTGAAAAGACATACAGGCCTAAGAAATCATAAAGGTTTTTATAGTTTGATACATGTCACATCAGTTAAGCAGTCTCATGTGCCCTTGACATGGCACTGTATAGCCTTCTTGAAAGGACTGGTCACAGGTGAACTCTGGAGAGAGACCTCAGAACTGTTCTGTGTGGCTACACATAGTTCCCAGTTAGCTAAGGCTACTTTAAACTGCTCCCACTTGTCCATTTCTCTCCTTTCCTTTCTTGAATCAGATAGTGGGTTACAAATTTGATGATTTTTGAGGTCCTCTTACCTTCAAAAATCCAAACCAAAAAAGATGATAGGTGAAGATGGGATTCTCTGAAACTGCTTTGGCACTTCCACTAACATGCGCCTCCTTTTAAATTTTTGTTTCTAATTGTTAGAAACAAGAACATAATATTTACCTTCTTAACCATTTTTTAAGAGTACTGTTCCACTAGTGTTAGCTGTATTTACGTTGTATAGCTCCTCAAATGTTTTATAAAAGCATTACTGTTCTCTTCCTCTTGTGTTATTTATTGCCCAGTAATAAAGTTAACGTTGCATTACCACTCTCCAGTTGATACGCTCAAGCATCTCCAGAGAATTTTCCTAAAAGTGAAAAGGTACTGAGGAATCCCCGAATTGTTGAATAGGTAACTTCCAAAGGGGATTTGGATTTGGCACTTGAGTGGAGATTGTCAATGCAATAAAATGGGAACAGCTTTTAGCTATAGACCAGTCGGTCTTTTGACTGCAGAAGAAACAGTATCCTTAACTTGTTTATTTAAAAATCTTTCTCTGGCATACTTGAACGATAATGGTGTTATAAAACTTAAAATGGGGACTTGTTCTAGGGAGACTACCCCAGTAGTGTATGGAACTCACAATTAGATAGTAAGTTTTCATGTGCCTGCCATGGGCAGAGCCTGCCAAAAATTCTCCATTAGGTGAACCCGTTTTAAATATCTCTAGGTTTTCAGAAAGCTTTGGGATAATTGCAGATTTAATGCTTTGATATTCTCAAAAGGGATGCGTCTAATGATCCTTTTTCTTCAAAATGTTTTTTCTCAACTAGACATAAAATATTTTTGAAGACAATATGATTTTTTGCAGTTAACTGTGTACAGAGAAACGGTTTCCATTGTTATATGAAGTGCCTTTTTAAATTTCACCCTATTGTTTAAAACTTAACATTTTGATGTCTTGCATATGTTGCTGGTGGTATTTATGTGAGTTCTTGTAGTTTATTAATCATCTGTACAATTGCACTATATAAATGTACTCTCCTTCTGAATGTTAATTTGTTTTCTTTATAGCACTGTTGATCCATTTCAGAAGGTTATAGAGTGTGCCCCTTCCCCTTTATTTAAATAACGTTACGGTAGTTCTTTTTAGTTGTTAGTGATTGGCTCAATTTCCTGGGCATTAAGGCAGCTTTGTGTTCTTTCTGCAGGTTCTAGGTTTTCTGCTTGAGTCATTTGTCTCATATCTAACCTTGTTCAAAGCCGTGATAACACAACTTATATTTGATAAGTAGAAGTGTTTACTTGGTAAGAAGAAACAAGGACATTAAGAAAAGCAGTAGATTTCCTGCCACTTTAGCCTTTGTTTTTAGACGGTGTGACAACTTCCTTATCAGTGTAATTGGATTTAAACTTTTTTTTTAACTGTGTGGCAGCTTCTTTATAATTCCATTTAATCACTTAGCCCTCAGAATGTTATTTTGAGGGGAGCATAAAGTCTTTCAGGATACTTGGATACTATTTAGTATATTATGTTAGTACTATACTAATAATTTACTGAATGATACCTAAGTGACCTGATTGATAATGTTAAGGGTCCAATACATCCAGGATAACCTCTCAGGTACTAAAAACAAGGAGGTTGGAATAGACACAATCCACAATCCCTTCTAGCTGTAAAATTAGATACAGAGTTAAATGACATGGATAAGTAGACTTAAATGACACATTCACTATTCTTGAGGATGTAATTTAGTGGGATTCTGATGAAGGTTAGAAATCATGGACTAGGTCTTTGTAGAAATAGTTTAAAAGTTGCAATAATTGAAAACTTTTTTTTTTTTAACGTGAGGCATATTTTGCCCCAGACTTGCACTGCTTAGGTTTCCTCATCTTTCGAAATTTGCCGTTCTTGATGTTAGTGGCTAGTCCAGTAAGTGATTGTGATATCTGTGTACATCTTATACATGCGTTTCTGTTGGCCAGGTCCATTCCATATAATTTTCATTCGTGACCAATCAGTCCTTCATTTTTCACTTAAAATATACAGGTGGAATTTATCATTTAACTGATAATGATCACTTTTGAATGTAAATCTTTTAGTTATTTTTCCAGAAATAACAAGTTTTGTAAGCCATTAAAAATTCTTTTCTGAAATTTCCTTTCCTGGATGAATGATGAAAATATTGTTTTATTAGATCTTTTTTTCCTTACTGATTAGTAGCATAATATTTTTGTACTACTTTTGTGTTTTGTTGCTTGTAGTCGTGTGTGGTACCATTGAGTTATTACTGGAAATTGTGTTTCCTTCCAGTGGGATATATTTGGAAGTGATCACAGTCCAACCACGTCCTTTTGGTGTTTTCATATCAGTTATATCGTTCTTTATTTGATCTTCTCCTTTATATAACACCTCTTTCTAGAAGGATGTCTGATCTCCCCCTAATCTCTTTGATGTAGATTATATTTTTTATTCTGCCAGTAAATACTAGCCAGTATTTTGATGTGGCTTTGTATTTGTATATTTAAATACAATGCCTTCAGCATTATTGTAAGAGATTTTCTAGTTTTCTCTTACTGTCCTTTTTTAAAAAAGTAGCCAGTCCAGTCTCTGGAACTATTATTTTCTGGCTATTGAACTTTCATCAGTTTTTAATGCCTTCTCATTTAATAGTAGTATTTTCTCATTTGCATAGTTTTCACACAAATGTATTATTACATATGGTTTACGGTTAATTGCATCTTACAAAAATTTTAAGCTTATTACCATGGAGTTACAGAACCGCTCTGACATATAGCGTATCTTAAAGTAAACTAGTTTTCTCTAGGTCTTAAGGGCTTTACCTGTTTTATTGAGATAACTATTTCAAATGGTCTCTTGGATTTTCTGATGCCTTGTCAAGAATTCAACAAGAATTCTCAGGTCGTCTGTACTTTCTTTTAGGACTTTGGCGATCTCTCAAGTTGTATTGAGTTTTCTAATAATCCTAAGTTTATTCTTTGGTAGAAGTGAAAGTAAATGCTTTATATCTAGTGATATCTTAAATTTCTCCTTTGATCTTAAATGCTTTAAGTGTTATTATGAGTACTGTTGTAGTCTTTTTAATAAGACCTACTTTCATATGCTATTTTTTTTCCCCATGAGAAAGCTGTCATGTTTTCTGTTTTCTTTCATTGCCGCTAAGAGTAGCTCTATCACCTCATTCAGTTTTAAGGGCTACAGTTAGACTTCTTGTTAACTCCTCCTTTTATCTGTGATGGCTGCTTCACACTACTTACTGTGTATTTAACACTAATGCGCTATAAGAACTCTCATGTTTGTGGTCCCTTTTATCTATACCACTTGTAATTCATGGGGCAACAGTAATGTGGATGATTGGGGGAAAACATTTTCCAAGCCACTATATAGTCTCCAATTTTCAGTTCCATTTTTGGGAACAAATTTGATTACATTAAACATCTTGTTGTTAGGTGTGCAGTCCATTACATTCTGCCTTGGTTCGAGTATGGTCAGTTTTGTATTAGCCTCATTTAGATTCTTAGCAAGAGTTGCATGCACGTCAGTCTTTATCTGATGGCTTATAACAACTCCTATTTACGTTTAGCAAAAATGTATTTTGAGATCTTGAAAGCACCTTAGTAGCCTTGAGTCTAACTATTGTCTTCCTACCTGGGAAGCAAATAGAGGAGAAAATTTTCATTTATAGAGCTTACATTTACTAGGCTGTGTGCTAGAAGTTACAAGGCATTCTTGAGGAAGAAATTCACCCTTACTTTGCAAATGAGGAAATGAAACATCATCGAGTGGTAGAACCTAGCTTCGAATATAGACTCTTCCTCCAAAGTCTCAATTCAGCATTATACTAGGCTGCCTCTATGTATTTTTCAAGGCTCTACTAAAGTCTTAACTTTTCTAAGGAGCTAATTTGACGTATACTAATCTTTTCCTTCCCTAAGCCTTGTATTTAGGGTTGTACTCTCATCCCTTAGTACTTGATGTTTTATATTAGCTAATAATTCCTGGTCATTTGACGTGTCAGATGAGAAACCCTAACCTCTTAGTTTTCCCACTGAGATTTCGGTGTGTGGAACTAAGATTGTTCTTGATGCGTGGTCATTGGCTTGTTTCATATATTCCATTCATTTTCAGCACTGATCATTTTAGTCATGGTTCTTTTTGCTTTTTCCCCCCCCTACCTTTTTTGTTACATACATTTTGTTTCAGATACACACTTAAATTTTTTTTTTTTTTGGCTGGCATCTTTAGGATATTGGCTAGGAAGGAAGGTGGAATGGTGCAAAGCACATGGTATTTAAATTCAAAGACCTTGATCTGAGTATTAGCAAGTCATTTATTTTTTGAGCCTCAGTTTTCCTACTCTCAAATGAGGTAATGTGCGGAAGTACTTTGAAAACTCAAAAATCCAATGTAGATTTCTTTTCTTTCCTTTCATAGTTGTGCTGTTTCTACACACATTCGTAGATCTCTTATTACTGTGGGATGGTATTGGGTATAAGGACAGATACATTTTAAGATGTATATTTAATAGCATGTAATAATTCATGTCATCATATCATGTGCTCCTTGTTTACAGTTTTGTAAGTCTCAACCATTAAGCTATATTGCAAGCCCATCAATGGACTAAGTCATTGAAAGACATATTTAAAGTAAAGTAGTCTCTTTTCTCAAGTGCAAGTTAAGAAATGCTCATGATAATAAGAAATAAAAGAATGTAGAATGAAGAGCTAGGATATGTAGGTACGTGTATACAGTTTTTGATGGATGCTGTTTTGTCACTTTGTGTCTCTGTTGGCAACAATCTTTTATCATCATTATCGATATCTGTGTGCAGGCAGACACTGAGGAAGGTCTGGGAGTACTGGGAATTCATAAAAGATGGTATATTCTCATAAGAGAAGGAAGTACCAATACAATATAATTGTCCTGTTTAAAAGAATGCCTGTGATGAGGTTGGGACAAAAGAAAGGGCCATCTAGAGGGATCAAGGAAGCTTTTCTTACTTAGCAAATACTTGAGCTGAGGTTTGGAACATGATTAGAGAAGAGACAGTTGGTCTGATGGAGAATCAGGAGCCAGGCATTGAGATGAATCAGTGCATACGAAGAAGGCACATGGAACATCCCGTCTGGTTTCAGAATTGTAAGGAACAGCGTTTATGGGGCACAATTGAGATGAAGCTGAAGAAAAAGGATAAATTACCTGTGAAAATGTATTGGTTCCTACCTATTCAAAGTGTACCAAGTTTGTATAGCCATTACTTGTAAGGTTATAGAAGTAGTCGGTCTAGAGTTCGCTTTGTACCATAATCGCTTGTGGACATCTAGAACAATTCTTTTTCTTCCCCGAACTGAGCCAAAGGAGGGTTTTTGGTCAGTACACCCCCAGCCCCAGGGATAGACAGCTCAAGCAGTGAAAAAGAACCGAGGCACTGGTAGAGAGCAACTTTGAAGATGAACGGGATGATGAAACTGAAGTGAAATGTTACATTATGGGTATACAGTACATACTTCAGGACCTCCTCTTGGCATTGTGTCCTTAGTGTAGCTAAATGTGGCTAATCCCCCTGTATATTGGCTTATAGATAATTTGAGGGTGGATTTGGGGAAAATGAAGATATTTCTAAAAGTATTGCTTCATTGGAGTTTGGAGGTGTTGTATTGATGAAAGACCTGTGAACCTTGTGCCAGTGGTATCTCCAGCAGCACCCAAAACACATTTTGTCAACTTCCTGTTTGTTTTTTCTCTGATTTGAGTTTCTTTTCTTGCTTTTGTTGCCACTTTGTCCCCTTTGCTCTTTTCATAATTCATCTTTCTTTCTGTGCCAGAGGTATAGCAGTGGCACTCAGGGTTAAAGCTATAACTCCCCCTTTGCAGCTTCAGAGAGATTTTAAAATTCCCAAGTTTCAAAGTTGTTTTTTTGTTTGTTTGTTTGTGGTCCTGTGCTGAAGGAGAATCAAAGTCATTCTTTCCAGGAGGGGTTTTTATAAGTATAGATAGATAGATATTGTCAGTTTACCCAAAAGACAGTACAGGAGGAAGAATCTTATTTAACACGTTTGGTGGTACTAGCCTTCTTAAACAAATAAAGTACTTTACAGAATGGGGTGTATCTGTATGTATGTTTTTAAGTTTGCTTATATAAAGCAGATGTTCTGTGTACTTCGTATTTGTAAACAATAACCAGTTGGGGGTGGGAAGATGATTGCTTTGTACAAAAGGGTTTCCTGGTTCCAAAGCTTTGCTGCTGGAGATGGTAAATAAATATTGTACTGCTTTGCTGTGTTTATCCCTTCTACTCTCTCTGTATTTGAATATAAAATTCTTGAGAAAAATTATTGCTTTTCAAAATGTCATTTTGGGGTATGGTTTGAGCTGTAAGTTGGGCAGAAGGGGCTTCTGGTAAACAGAACTTCTGGGAGTGCAAGCTTCAGACCGAACTATGGACCACGGCTCTAAGATGGGCCATAATAAGCAGGCTTGGAAATTTGAGTTTGTATGAAATAATGCAGTTGTTTCAGGAATTCTTTTAAAATTAATTGCACTGATCAAATGGATAGATAATATGATGGTTCGCAAAGTTAATTACACCTTCTCATTTGATTGCTCTTTTGAGCGTTTTTTAAATTTGGGATCCCTTATTGAAGATAAGGTTAATGGCCAGAATAATCTTTCTCCAGTTAATGCCCCTCTGACTAGTTTGTGCCAGCTAGTATTCAGGAAGGATACTGTAACAACAAATAAACCTCTCCCTTGGGTTGTTCTCTATATCCCTCTCCCTAATCTTCCCCGTACCTCCTGCAAAGCTCATCTTTCCTTATTCCTGGCTTTTCTATAGCCAAAAAAGTGCCTTTGGTGAGTCAGATAGGGAACTGGGTTGTTGAAATCACCTCTCTGGATAACTATTTTACAGTGCTTTCTCCTAGCTTACATCACCCTGTTAGGAGTGAGAATTAGTCCATTTCACAGAGAGCACCATTGGCTATATTCATATTTCCATTAAAAAAGTAATTTTGTATAATGCCAAATTTGATAGTTACTCAACAACTAAAGTGCTTTTTAGAGATTGATGATGATTTTAAAATGTCAGTTGCTCATTATTAAAAAAAGCCTCAAAATGATATAATGCCACAAACTATTAAAAAAATGATAATTTCTTCTTTGAAGCCCTGCTTTGTTCAGTATTGTTTCTAGAAATTGCTTTACAAAAGCAGAATTACTCTTTTAATCCTGTACTTCCTTTGACTTAATCTTGGCAAATATTTCTAGAAAACTGACTTAGCTAGTTATGGCACTAGGAAGCTCAACTTTTGGGTAAGCAGATGAGTGAAGAGTAAAATGGAAAATCTGCCTGTATTTAATATTTGAAAAAATTTATTCATGAGCCTTAGAAAAGTTTCATTAAACAGATTATACCCCATTTTCTCAGCATTCTGTACTAGGTACAGTTCTTAACCACCAAAGGGGATTTGGCAAGTATATGGCACTTGGCTTCCTAAACCATAATACACTGAAGGATTGAGAGTGAATGGTCCAAGAAATAGGCATTTGTAGATGAATTTTAAAAAGAAAACCCACCAATGAAATTCAAGTTCTGGTTAAAATTACTTTTGGGACATTATTAGCTTTCTTGTGAATAAATGTATATATTGAGAGATTACGTTGATCATTGGAGAAGTTAAGATGTTGCTTTCTACATTTATATTCCAAAAAGGAAAAGAGGAAGGTCAGGTCTAGGCTGAATAAGTTAATATTGTTAAGTTTCAATTTTTAATTTGGTTAAATATATTTTTAATAATTTAAGTGCACTTAAAAATACAAATGAGTATGTGTACTTCATGGTTTTTTAAAGCATATATGTATTTAAAGAAAAATATAAAATTTTAAGTACATTTTACCTATATGCTTTTTGCTTTAAAATAATAATGGTGTTTGATATCAAAACTGTGTAAAGTACACTTTCCTGATAGCCCTTAAGTCTGTTGAGTTGAATATGACTTGCCTTAGTTATGATTAATATCTTTTTCTATTAGGTTTGGAAAATAATATAATCTTGTCATTGGATTTCTAGAGGGAAAAATCTGGAGGGAAAAAATTTCAATACAATTTAGTAACAGATTATGTTGCTTCTAGATACAGAATTTCTATCTACCTTTATGCTTTATGAAGTATAAGTGTTAAACTTATATTTTTAAGGGATTAATTTAAACCAAATCCATCATTCCCAAACAAAAGAGTGAGATTCTCAATTCTTTTGTTTTTATACTGTCTTGTTCGTTAAAAACTGAAATTTCATGGGGTGCCTGGGCAGCTCAGTCAATTAAGCATCCTACTCTTAATCAGAGTTCAGGTCTTGATCTCAGGGTTGTGAGTATAAGCCCATGGTGGGCTCTGCGCTGGGCATGAAGCCTACTTAAAAAAAAAAATTTGAAATTTTGTTAATAATTTTATTACCTGTGCTCACTGTAGAAATATTACGAAACAGAGATAAAAAAAGGAAAACTCTCCAGACAGAAACAACTACAGTTAACATTTTGTTTTATAGCTTTCTAGATTTTACTTATTTTATTTAACAAAAGACAAAATTTATTTTCACTTAAATATAATTGAGGGAAAAAAGACATTGAAATACATACAGATGATAATTTCATTGATTAGTGGTATTTTTGTCATTTTGTCATTAATTTGCCTATTTAATGATATTGTATGATTTTACAGTTCACATAGATCAGTTTCACATTAATGTTAGAAATTTTAAGTTTCTTGGGGTGCCTGGGTGGCTCAGTCGGTTAGGCGGCCGACTTCAGCTCAGGTCATGATCTCGCGGTCTGTGAGTTCCAGCCCCGCGTCGGGCTCTGTGCTGATGGCTCGGAGCCTGGAGCCTGCTTCATATTCTGAATCTCCCTCTCTCTCTGCACTTCCCCTGCTCACGCTCTGTCTCTATATCTCTCAAAAATAAATAAAGTTAAAAAAAATTTAAAAAAAAATTTTTTTAAGTTTCTAGGAAGTCTTTGTTAGCTCATTAAACTTGATTACTAAGTGAAAGCATTAATTACTTGGGTGGAAATTTTGTCTAAATTGTGGAATTCACACTGGATGTGACTCCTCTTGATCTCTTATCAGGATTGTGAGTTCATGATCAAAACTGATTTTAAGTTCAGCTGAACTGATTTTGAGGTGGTTATGGTCTGTAGCAAAAAGAAAAAACAGGATAGTGCGGCTAATTTTTCACAAGGCTAAATTTGTTTAATATGAGACTATTAAGGGAAATTTTGAAGTATCAGCTTGAGATTGTGTCTTTACTCTTAAGAAATGGTGACCATTGATATTGGTTCCTTTAAAATGCCCTTACTTGGGGTGCCTGGGTGGCTCAGTTAAATGTCCAACTCTTGATCTCAGCTTCGGTCTTAATCTCAGAGTCGTGAGTTTGGGCTCCACAAGGGGCATGAACCTACTTAAAAAGAAAGCTATTACTTGACAAAATAAGGGACTTATGCTAGGCTTTCCTTTTCCCTCTGCTCCCAATTATGTTGACTCATTGAATCCCATTATTATAGATTAGATCTCATATAAGAGACTTCTTCCTTTCCTGCCCAAGTTATACCTTCTAATTTGGAATTTTTGCTATAACTCAACTACACTACATTAAAACATAAGCATTTTGTCCTCAAGAACAGATGTTAGAAATTTTAATACTTGCTTACTTTCACTTGTGCAGGCATTCCTTGAAGATTTTGTAGGGTTGATTCCAGACCGCCACAATCATACAAATGTTAATTAAGTGTGCAGTAGTAGTATGCCTAAAAATATACACATACCTTAATTTAAAAATACTTTATTGCTAACAAATGCTAACCATCATCTTAGCTTTCAGTGAGTAACCCTTTTGCTGGTCTTGCCTTGATGATGATGGTTTCTGACTGACCAGGTTGGTGGTAACTGAAGGTTACTGAAGGTGGTGACTGTGGCAATCTTTTAATATAAAATTACAGTGAGGTTTGTTGCTTCGATTAGCTCTACGTTTCAGGAACAATTTCTCTAGCATAGCAATGTTCTAAATCCTTTGGTGTCATTTCAGCTATCTTCACAGCATCTTCCCAAGAGTAGATTCTATTTCAAGAAATCTCTTTGCTCATCAGTAAGAAGCAACTCCTCATCTGTTCAAGTTTTATCATGAAATTGCAGCAATTGAGTCACATCTTCAGGCTCCACTTCTAATTCCATTTCTCTTGCTATTTCCACCACATCTGCACTTCCTTCCTTCACGGAAGTCTTGAATTCCTTAAAGTCCCCCAAGAGAGTTGGAATCTATTTCTTCCAAACTCCTAATAACATAGATATTTTGACCTCTTCCCATGAATCACAAATGTTCTTAATGACCACTAGAATGGTAAATCTTTTCAGAAGGGTTTCAATTTTCTTTGCCCAGATCTATCAGAGGAATCACTATGTATGGCAGCTATAGCCTTACAGAATGTATTTCTTAAATCATAAGACTTAAGAACTGAAGTTGTTCCTCAATCCATCGGCTGTAGAATGTGTCGTATTAGCAGGCATAAAAACGTGAAATCCTACTGTATATCTCCAGCAGAGTTCTTGGATGACCAGGTGCATTGCCAGTAGGCAGTAATAGTTTAAAGGAATTCTTTTTCAGCAGCAGGTCTCAACAGTGTACTTACAATATTCAGTACACCATGAGGTAAACAGATGTGCTATCGTGCTGGCCTTATTCATAGAGCACAGGCAGAGTAAATTTAGCATAATTCTTAAGGGCTCTAGGATTTTCAGAATGGTCAATGAGCATTGATTCCCACTTAAAGTCACCAGGCATGAGCCCCTGACAAGAGTCAGCCTGTCCTTGGAAGTTTTGAAGCCATGCATTGACTTCTCTCTACCTTTGAAAGTGCTAGATATTACCTCCTTCCAATAGAAGGCTCATCCACACTGAAACTCTGTGGTGTAGTGTAGCCACCTTCATTAATGATCTCAGCTAGATCTGGGTAACCTGCTTCAGCTTCTGTGTCAGCACCTGCTGCCTCACCTTGCACTTCACTGTTCACTGAAAGAGCTTTTCTTAAGCCTTGTGAGTCAACTTCTGCTAGCTTCAGACTTTTCTTTTTCCTCACTCGACCCTTCACAGAATTGAAGAGAGTTAGGCTTTGCTCTGGATTGGGCCTTGGCTTAAGAGAATTAACATTATGGTTGCTTCGATCTGTCCAAACCACTAAAACTGTCTTCGTATCAGCAATAAGGCTGTTTTGTTTTCTTATCATTCGAGTGTTCACTACAATAATACTTTTAATTTCAAGAACTTTTCCTTTGCATTCACACCTTGCCTTGTTGGTGCAAGAGGCCAGACTTTCAGCCTGTCATGTTTTCAGTATGCTTTCGTCACTAAGCTTAATCATTTCTACCTATTAAAGTGATAAATGTGTAATTCCTCCTTTCATCTGGACATTTAATGGCCATTGTCAGGTTATTAATTGGCCTAATTTCAATATTTATGTCTCAAGAGATAGGCCTGAAGAAATAGAAAGAGACCAGGGAATGGCCAGTCAGTGGGCAGTTAGACAATGTTTATGCAGTCTTTATATGCAGTTCATGGCACCCCAAAACAATTACAGTAGTAACATCAAAGGTCACAGATCAACATAACAAAATAGTGAAAAATTTTAAAATGTTCCAAGAATTACCAAAATGTGACCCAGGCATGAAATGAGCAAATACTGTTGGGAAAATCATACCAATAGACTTGCTGGATGCAGGGTTGCCACAAACCTTCAGTTTGTAAATGTAGTATCTACAAAGCACAATAAAATGAGGTATGCCTGTATATGCTTAACTTTCATGGGTGTGTATACTCAGATTTAACCAGTATTCTTAATCGGACTGCCATTTCTAGGACATAACTCAAATATGCTTTGTGTAACCCAAGTCTTAGATAAAAATGTATATACCAGAGAATATAAGGACTTCACAGTGTCTAGAGTGAGCACAGATAGGATCACAGAGAGAGGCCATATTAACCTGGCTTCTGAGGTTCTGGGACAGTTTTTTTTCCTGTACCCAGCGTGACCTTCATTTTGTGACCTCTGGACTCCCGATCACCCAGAGATTTTTTTGTGTATGTCAGACCGGCATTTTAACCATACCTCTGCTTCCCAATTAAAAAACAAAAAATTTTCTTTACAAACTTTATTCCATTGTCCCTCAACTAGAATTTGCCTTTTAACATTTTCTGACTTGACAGCTTTCTTCTTAATTCTATGAAAACACCACAGAACTTCCCCAATGGGGAGAGGAGAGGGTGTGGAAGAAAAACTGATACAGAGAGTGATCTAAAATGGAAGCAAAGAGAGAGTCTCTCCTCCCCAGTGTACCTCCTGAGACTTTTGTGTTCTCCCAAAAAGTAACTGAGTGGATAGCATTTTCTTGCAGATTGTTTGCTGTAACCGTGGACTCTATTTTAGTATTTTTTTTTTTTTAATGTTTATTTACTTTTGATAGAGGCACAGAGTGTGAGCAGGGGAGGGGCAGAGAGAAAGGGAGATACAGAATCTGAAGCAGGCACCAGGCCTTGAGCCGTCAGCACAGACAGAGCCCGACACGGGGCTCGAACTCACAAACCATGAGATCATGACCTGGGCTGAAGTTGGCGTTCAACCGACTGAGCCACCCTCTGACCACTCTGTGGAAGGGTTCCCACCTGTCTCCTCTCACTTCCAGTGGTGGCTGACAGTCTCTGGCTTGCAGCTTCATCACTCCCATGTCTGCTTCTGTCTCCCATGGCATTCTCCCTGCATGACTTATTCTCTTTATATGGCATCGTCCCCCCTGTGTCTTTATTCTTACCACTCTTACCTTTGAGAGCCAATTCCATTTCTGGCTTGGGAATTTACATATCTGAAAGTCTGGCCTTAGAAAAACTCTTAAGGACCTAAATGCTTATTAATACTACAGGGTTTGGGGAAGATTGGCATATCTAACCTAAGAACAGTTCTAGAATTTTGTGACTTCACATTAAATTACAGCTCAGCATTTTGGCACTAATGGAATGGTGGAAACTCTCACACCTGAGTTTAGTGACCCCTTTTCATCTTAATTCTATAGAAACATTTAATACACTTTCATGTAGCCTGAAATGAGTTCACTTTCTGCCCATATTCCTGACAAACAACACTATAGCTTTGGTTGTGCTTTCGAACCAGTAACAAGGTTGCCTGCAGTAAGTTTTTTTCTCCTTGCTTTTTTCTGATAAGTTAAAATATATTTCTGAACATACCAATTCTTTGAATTACTTGTTATACTTCTGTGCCAAATAAGGCCTTCTGTGACCTAATCGGCAAAATCCCTATTTTAATATCAGTCATCTCTGTCTTTGCAGTGCATGTGTATTCTCCCAGAACCGTAGAAGTATGTAATTCAATAAGATCTAGAGGCTGTCCTTCATCTTGAGCCCCTACAAATGGGAATTCAAAGGATTTGGCTTTCTGGAGTGAGTGTGTGATCATAAATAACCCATTACTCATACCTGGCTTAAACCAGCAACCGTGACCCCGAAACCTAAATTGTGATGGAAAAATATTAAATGAGTATCATCTCCTGCCTCATATAATTAATTATTCTTATTTCAAATGACAAAGGTTTCAGAGTTGAATTTCACTCTTTCTCTGGCTGCCATTCATTCCTTTTTATCTACTCCTAGCAGATTGTCTTTCATATCTACTTATGTGCTTTCAGTATAGGTAGCCAGAGGTGGGTTTTTTTGTATTTGGGGTTTGTTTTTATTTTTAAGAAGAAAACAGGGGCGCCTGGGTGGCTCAGTTGGTTAAGTGGCTGACCGGCTCAGGTCATGATCTCGCGGTCTGTGAGTTCGTTCCCCGCATCAGGCTCTGTGCTGACGCTCAGAGCCTGGAGCCTGCTTTAGATTCTGTATCTCCCTCTCTCTGTGCCCTTCCCCTGCTCATACTCTGTTTCTGTGTCTCTCAAAAATAAATAAACGTAAAAAAAAAAAAAAATGAAAAAAAAAAGAAAACAGAAACTTTCCCCTTGGAGGAAAAGGAGAAGAAAACCAAACTCAAATGCTCTTTGTTTTCAGTATCAGAGCTGTTAGGCCTTTTGAGCCCTTCAAAGTTGTGAAAGATAATAAACAGATCAGAATTAGTTGGGAAGCACAGAAGTAAGCTTTTTAGTTGATATAGTCAGCAAGTTCATTAAAAGTTAACATAGGCTGCTGATAGCTAACTATGAGAAAAATTACTTTAGCAAACAGTAATACCAACAGTCTTTATTTGATCACCAAAGGGTACTATTCTAGGACTAGAGACTAATTTTAGAATGAAGTTGAAGAGATCTAAACAAATGTTTAAATGCTAATTAAAGAACTAAATAATTTATCTTACTAGCCTATGAGTATAGTTTGAAGGGAGTAAAGTTCTTACCTATATTTTGTGACTAATGGATTACTAAAATTTTTTCCCATTGTATATGTAATCTCTGTTTCAGACTTTAATTTTCAGCTAGCTTTCTGTCCAGAGTGTATTTAGAATATTTTTAATTTTTTTTTAATGTTTATTCATTTTTGAGAAAGAGACAGAGAATGAGCAGGGGAGGAACAGAGATAGAGGGAGACAGAGAATCTGAAGCAGGCTCCATGCTCTGAGCTATCAGCACAGAGCCTGACATGGGGCTTGAACCCACAAACTGAGATCCTGACCTGAGCTGAAGTCAGATGCTTAACCGACTGAGCCACCCAGGCACCCCTAGAATATTTTTAAAGTTTATTTATTTTGAGATAGCAGACAAGCAGGGGAGGGGCAGAGAGAGAGAAAGAGAGAATCTCAAGCAGGCTCTGCACTATCACTGTGAAACCAGATCAGGGCTTCAACTCACAGACTGTGAGATTGTGACCTGAGCTGAAACCAAGAGTTAGACGCCTAACCTACTGAGCCACCCAGGCACCCCGAGAGTATATTTATAATTTATAATGGAAAGCAGAGAATCATTAATTATGCCTTAAAGGAAACTTTAAGAAGAATAAATATTATGTAAAGTCTTCCTTAATGAGTGTAACTTCAGAAGTTTTTCAGAATGGTTATTTTGTGGTGGCCTAGGAAAAAGTAAAATGATAGTGAACCATCAATTCAAGGGTAGCTCTTCCTGCATTAGAATTACCTTAAGTTAAAACATGACCTTCTTTCTGTCCCCAGAATTGTGATCCAACAACATATTTTTATAGGTAACCTCTAATTTATACCTTGTCTACCTGTGTTAATATGACCTTGGTTTATTTAACCTTCCAAGCACAACTTTTACTAGAGTTGAAAACCTAAAAAATGTATCTGTGTTAGGAAAACTAACGTACTCTAGGCCCATGTTTGAATACCATTAACTTCCTTAAATTAAAAAATTCTTTTAGAATCTACTCTAGATTTCCTTCTCAAGGCAGTATTTACATTTTAAATAGAGAGATACTATTTTTGTCTTCCCAAAGAGTGAATTTTTGTTTTTAAGATAGATAAATATGTCTTTACTAAAGGATCAGAGCTTAAATCAACAGATTTTTGTGACTCTATCTCTAATAAACTGCATTGTCCTATGCCCTGTAAAAGAAGATTTTGGTGAAATTAGGAGAATGTCATCTGTTACCTGGTACAAGCGTATATGTTGGCTGGCCAAGTGGTCAGAAGTCAGCTGGAACTAGTTGCACCCAAAGTGATTCTGTGAGTATTCCTTGTTGCAAGATGCGGCTTCATTGAAAATACCATTTTGACTTTTTTATATATACTGACTTCAGTGTAACTTTTATGTACTTAGAAAGTCACATTTGATGTTTGACATGGTTGATGATGCAACTCTGTCCCACCGTAGATAAAATTTGGGTTGTACATATATAACTGATTTTCTTATAGAGTGATACAGAGTAATCCAGTCTTTCAAGTAAAAAAAAAATTTTAATAGATTTTATTTTAGGGGGAAGTTTTAGGTTTACAGCAAAACTGGGAGGAAGATACAGGGATTTCCTGTATACCTTTGCCCCTACACATGTATAGCTTCCCCCATTATCAACATTCTCCTGCATAATGATACATTTGTTATAATGAGTGAGCCTAGAGTGACACACCATTATCACTAAGTTCATAATTTACATGAGCACTCACTATTAATGTACATTCTGTGAGCTTGTAAAAATTTGTGATAACGTGTCCCCCTTTATGGTATCATACAGAATAATTTTACTGCCTGTAAATCTCTACTCTGCCAGCTCATCCCTCCCTCTCCTCAACCCTGGACAACCACTGATCTTTCTTACTGTCACCATAGTTTTGCCTTTTCCAGAATGTCATATAGTTGGAATCATACAGTATGTATAGCCTTTTCAGATGGGCTTCTTTCATTTAGTAATATGTATATAAATCTCCATGTACTTTCATAAATTGATGGCTTTTTTTAATTCATTTCCTTTTAGTGCTGATATTCCATCAACTGGATGTACCCCAGTTTATCCATTCACCCACTAAAAAACGTCTTGGTGCTTCCAGGTTTTGGCATTTATGAATAAAGCTGCTATAAATATCTAATGACACAGGTTACTTCACTGCTAACTACTATCTATTTGCATGTTGGCTTTTAATTTTTTAAATTAATTTACTTTGAGAGACAGCATGAGCAGGGAGGGGTCAGAGAGATTAGGAGACAGAAAGTATCCCAAGCAGACTGCGCCAGAAGCACAACAGAGCCCGACACAGGGCTCAAACTCCTGAAACTGAGATCATGACTTGAGCCAAAATCAAAAGTCAGACACTTAACTTACTGAGCCACTCAGGCGCCCCTGCATGTTGTTTTTTGAGAACTATCATGTCATCTGTGAACAAAGAGGATTTTTATTTCTTGATTTGTGGTTTGGTGTCTGACATTGGTGGAAATTCTCAGTCATTATTATTCTTTCTCTCTTTCTTCTGGTATTTTCATTATGTATATGTAACATCTTTTGTAACAATTCTTGGATATTCCGTTTTGTGTTTTTTCAGTCTTCATTTTGTTTTTCAGTTTTGGAAATTTCTTTTGCCATATTCTCAAGCACAGAAATTCTTTCCTTGGCAGTGTGCTGTCTACTAATGGGACCATCAGAGGCGTTCTTCATTTCTCTTACAGTGTATTTGATCTCTAGCATTTCTTTTTGATTATTTTTTTAGGATTTCTGTCTCTCTTACTTGCATTACACATCTTTTCTTTCCTGTCGTTAATCATAATTGTTTTGAATTCCTGATCTGATCCTTCTGACATCCTCGCCGTGTCTGCCTTTCTGTGCTTGCTCTGGCTCCTCAAACTGTGTTTTTTGCCTTTTAATGTTCCTTATAATTTTCAGTGGAAAGGTAGAGACTATGTATTAGATAAAAGGAACAGTGGTAAAAGGGCCTTTATAATGTAATGGTAAAGCATGGGGCATGGTAGCACTCTATAGTCCTGCAATTAAGTCTCAGTCTTGTCGAGCCTGTGCCCCTGGACTGTGACCTTCGGCAGCGCTTCTCATTCCCTTCTTCCAAGTGGGAAGGATGGCTAGTGTGGCTGGAAATTGGGCATTTCCCTTTACCCCATGTGAAGGCTAAATGGAACTAGCATTGGGTCTTTCCATCTTCCCAGGTTGGTTATGCTCTGATAAAACTCTACCGGTTACATTCTGGTAAAATAGTTGTTGAGGGCACACCTTGTTGAGAACAGAAGGCTCTGGCATATTTCAAAATGTTTACTTTTCCTCTCCCCCTGCTGGAAGCATGAGAGGATTTTTCTCCATTCTTTACTCTGAGAACCTGGTAGAACTCCTGGAGGTAAACTCAAAAAAGTGTCAGGGCTCTCCATGACTGGGTCATCCCGCGGTTGTCAACTATTAGACTTATCCCACTGAGCCTCCAACAATCCATCAATTTCAGTTCAGGTTTTTTACTTGTATTGTTTCCTGCTAAGATTTCCATTCAGAGTTTCTGCTCCATTAACTTGTGATTATCTGTATTTGCCTTCTCTTTTTTTCGGAGCACCAGTTCATACCGTGACCTCACTTCTGCAGTGGATATAAGAAGAGTTGTTCAGTTTTCGTTTTTTTTTTCAACTTTTTACTTATCAGGATAGAATGGTAGCTTATAAGCTCCTTACATGTTGGACTGGAAACTGGAAGTTGGATCTATTTTTTTAATCAATAATTTCTTAAATAAATATTGTTCTGGCATTGCTAAAAACCAAAATCAAGGATGTTTGTACTGTTTAGAGGTGGACTAATGGCTTAATGGCATTACCTTATAGATCAGAGCAAAGCAACACCAAACTCTGCAATATCCAGATGATTATCAAGTAAATAAAGATGACAAATTGTCCTTGCAGCTAATCTGTCTAACTTTTAGAAAACCAAAGATGTTGGTGGATAATTGGCTGACCTATAAAATACAACATAAGATATAAAATACACAAGACACATTCTTAGAAATTTGCTGATGATAAAAGTAAATTGTTCTTGAGCACCTGGCTGGTTCACTCAGAAGAGCACATGACTCTTGATCTCAGAGTTGTGAATTTGAGCACCACGTGGGTGTAGAGATTGCTTAAATGAATAAACTACAAAAAAAAGGTAAATTGTACTTTAGTACAATAAGTCTTTGGTAAATGGATTCATTATCCCAAGACTTGTTCATTAAAAAGAATGAAAATTGTTTTTTTCAATTATAGGATAATGTTAAGCATAAAGACTATATTGACCATCAGAAGGATAAAGTTGCTTTAACTCTGGCTCGTCTAGCCCGCCATGTTGAAGTGGAGAAACAGCAGAAAGAAGAGAAGAATAGAGCATTCAGGGTATGTGACTGTTGTAATTGGTGTTTTTACCAAATTATACAATTGTTTATAATACAGTCGTGAAGAGAAACTCGTCATCAAAAAATGTATGATTGAATCCAATTTCAGTATGAACTCTAGATATCTCATTAATTTAATAGTAATTCATGATAACTTTTTATATCTTTGTCTTTGTTAGATTCTAATCATGTGTATATGAGAGAAAAAATTGAGTGGGCTTTATTTTTAGGAATTAAAAATCATGGGATTTCTTACAGCAGATAAGCAATTAAGGGTTTCTGATTACTATATCACAAGGACGAAAAGAGTTTATTGGTGCTGTCATAGACATAAGGTATTAAAAGGTCATTTTCTACTAACTAGAATCAGACCACTTTCTCAAACTTGAGCCTGTCCCTTCAGATTAAATTTATTACTAAAATGAAGAAATTTTGAATCAGGTCTGTCGAAGAGCTGCTATATGGAAAATGAAACCTGATTTAGAACCTCTAATGATGCAAATCTTTTTCTTCACTTGCTTTAGAAGGCCCTGGATGAATTACTTAAAGAGTCCCTCAATACTGGGGCACCTGGCTGGCTCAGTCGATGGAGCATGTGACTCTTGATGTGAGCATCATGAGCTTGAGCCCCATGTTGGGGCTAGAATTTACTTAAAAAAATTTTTTTTGAATAAAAATAAAAAAGAATATTTTAGGGCTGACAAATGTCTGTTAAGAGTAGAAAGTCAATGAGTTAAGTAAATAAAGCTTCATACTAGGACTTTGGGAATGGAAATTGAGGGGTGCCTGGTTGGCTCAGTCTTTAAAATATGCGACTCTTTTTTTTTTTTCTTTTTCTTTGTCTTTTTCTTTTCTTTTCTTTTCTTTTTTTTTTGAGAGAGAGAATGCACGTATGTACGTAAGGGAAAAGGGCAGAGGGAAAGCAAGAGAAAGAATCTTAAACAGGCTCCATGCTCAGCACAGAGCCCAACGTGGAGCTCGATCTCACAACTGTGAGATTGTGACCTGAGCCAAAATCAGGAGTGAGGCCCTCAACCAACCAAAGCACCCAGGCACACCTACAACATGCAACTCTTGATTTCAGACTGATGAGTTGGAGTTCCATATTAGATGTAAACCTTACTTTAAAAAAAAAAAGGAAATTGAAATCATGGCTCTGCCAGCAGCTTGTTTGGGTTTCATCAGGTCACTTAGCTTTTACAGACTTTGTGCTTTAATTTGGTAGGGACAGAGTTGGAGATGATCTCCCAGGTTGGGGTAAGCACTATGACTTTATAATTTTAACATCTGTGTTTTGATTGTCTAATTGTTATCTTAAAGGAATTTGTATATTTCTATAGCCTCTGTTTTAGTATCTCCACAGAATAAATTAATATTCTTTACATTTAGAAGTAGGTTTGTTTGGGGACTTTTACTTTATAATGTAATACCAATTAAATTTACAGCATAGTATTCTAGTTGTATGTTTAAAATGCTTGATACATAGAGATATAAAAAAATAGGATTATTTCTTTCCTGGCAGAAATAATAATCAACGTTAGGAAGATTTTTTTCCCCCAAAACTGTTAAGTGTGTTGTTTTTGGGTCATGGGGAAAAATCTCAAGAGGGATGATTTGCAAGCTGTCCTTTTCCACAGATTTCCTGAATGATGCTAGCTTCTTTTTCCAGGTGGCGTTCCCACATGGATAAAGTATCTGTGATGAGTTCAGAATCTTACAGACACTATGATAATTGGTGCTTTTCTCAAGGGCGGTTTCAGCTTCCACCCATATAAGTGTTGATTTATTCTATTAAAGACTTTACCTCAGCATTGAAGGAACTTCTTGAAATTGTGAAATTCTTGTTTAATCAGTTGTGAATAAATTTATCTGTATTTCTTTCTTCTTAATATTTCATTCTTTTTTTTTTTTTTTTAAGTTTATTTATTTTGAGGAGGAGGAGGTAGAGAGAGAATCCCAAGCAGGCTCTAGCACAGAGCTGACACGGGGCTCAAACCCACCAACTGTGAGATCATGACCTGAGCCAAAATCAAGAGTCAGTCGCTTAACTTACTGAGCCCCAGGTGCCCCAAGATTTCATTTTCTTAGGGAGAAACTAACAGATGCTTTAGTTCACTGCTTGCTATCCATTCCTGGTTTTTTTTAATTTGGTTTCCTATATAGAAAACTTTTTTTTTTTAACGTTTATTTATTTTTGAGAGACATAGAGACAGAGTGTGAGCAGGGGAAGGGCAGAGAGAGAGAGGGAGACACAGAATCTGAAGCAGGCTCCAGGCTCTGAGCCGGCAGCACAGAGCCCGATGCGGGGCTCGAATTCACAGACTGCAAGATCGTGACCTGAGCCGAAGTCGGCCGCTCAACCGACTGAGCCACCGAAGCACCCCTAGATAACTTTTTTTTTAACTAGATGACAGAAATCAAAACTAAATTACCCAGAAAAGAAGATGATAAAACTAAAATAAAAATAATTGTTGAGGAATTCCAGTGGATTACTCTAACTAAAACTAGAATTCTAGTGGATGATAACTCTGACTAAAACTAGATACAGTAGAAAATATCTTTCATCTATTCTTAGGCATTTGTGAATTATTGATGTTTTACTGTTAAGTTGAATTGTTCATCTTTTGTGATGGAGTGGTTTTATAGAAAAAAAAGAAAACTCATTAAAACCTTCACTAGATATGGGTGCTTGGCTGGCTCAGTCAGTAGAGTGTGCAACTATTGATCTCAGGGTCATGAGTTTAAGCCCCACTTTAGCTGTGGAGCCTACAGAAAAATAAATTAAAAAAAAAATTGGGGCACCTCAGTGGCTCAGTTGATTAAGCATCGCACTCTTGGTTTCAGCTCAGTTCATGATCTCATGGTTCGTGGGTTCACACCCCACATGGAGCTCTGTGCTAACAGCGCAGGGCCTGCTTAGGATTTTTTCTCCTGTTCTCTCTTCTCCTCCCCTACTTATGCGCATTTGCCAGCACATGTGTGCTCGATCGCTCTCTCTCTCTCTCTCTCTCTCTCTCAAAATAAATAAACTTAAAAATCTTCACAAGATAAATTACTTTCAAAGATAATACTGTGCTGACTGACCAGCTACCAGCTTTGCTTATGGATATACTTTAGAAGTTAAGATGACTTGTAAGAAGGGATATAATTTTAAAGTTTGTGGAAAAAGCTTTGGGACAGAGGAGAAGTCGTGGCTAATTTGGGGATAACTTCAACCAACAAGAGTTTTTTGAGCATAGACTGTCTATGGCCACAGAGTTCAAATTCTGTTATAAAAAATGTCAGAACTTTTTAAAAATCTGTTTATTTTTAAATTCTGACAATTTAAAATAAATAGGCTGTTAGCTGGCATGTAATTGTACTTGATCTTAATCTAAGAGTTTTTATTGTGATAGATTTTTGTAAGTAACTTTCATAAGTGGTTTAATTTTGTACATTAGAAAAAGTCTTCGGAGTCTATCAGAGTCTTATCCTATTGCTTTGTTTGGATAAACTAGCTTTGTTTTCCATAACATATTTTTCAGAACACTAATACTATAGGATATACTTTGAAAAAAATATATGATGATTTCTTGAGATACTGCATATTCTCTGTAGAAAATCACACAGACATTGATACTTGAAGGCTTTGGAAGTCCTGCACTAAAGGAGCCTTTTAAATTTTGTATTAAAACCATTGTTTCTATACTTACTTAATTTGATTATAAGGAATTTTTTAAATCTCTATAGAATGCTTGTTAACATCTTTGAGAATTAGTATTGTATGGCTGTAGTTTGAACAGTGTTGTATAGAAGATTTTTTTCAAATTAAAATCTTGAATCTCCCTGTTCCTCTACTTACCATTTTTGATAGAAGATCTTGTTGTATCGCTAACTAGGCCATTCATTATTCTGGCCTGTATCTTGCAAATCTAGCATTTGTGATGCTTTGTGATTTCTTTTTAAGAACAACCTTGTTGATATACAGTATGATATACTAGTTAAGTGCATGGATTCTAGAATCAAACTGTGAGAGTTTAAATCCTGACCTTGTTATTTATCCTTGGGCAATTTATTTGACCTTTCTTTACTTCAGTTTTCCCATCATAAAATGCAAACAGTAATAGTACCTATCTCACAGAGTTATTGTGAAAAATCTAAAATACTTTTAGAATAATGCCTGGCACATGTAAGTGGTTATTAAGTGTTAATTATTAGATACAGCATAATCACAGAGTATGCAAAAGACTTATAATATATAGGAAGATTTAGAGACTAACAGTCTAAAGCATAAACTTAGTTTCATGGTTGGCCCTGGCCTGCCACCTTTTTGTAAATAAGATTTTGTTGGAACATACAATATCCATTTGTTTACATGTTATCTATGGCTGCTTTCATGCAGAGTTAAGTAGTTGCAGTAGAGACTATATGGGCTGCAAAACCTAAAATATTCACTGCTCTGGCCCTTGATGAAAAAAAGTTTGCCAACTTTAGATCTAGATGGCAATAAATGCTTTTTCTGGCACATACTAAGTACTGATGAATATCTGCTCTTATTAATACTATTCACTGAACAAATATTGAATAGGCTTTTGTACACTTCAGGAATATATGTGGAAAATTTGAGAAGAATGTATACTGGTTTAAGTATGAAAATAATAATTCGTATTTCCATTCCCAGAGATAGTCATGGACATTTTGTATATTTATTTTCAGCATTTATAGTTACATATAGCTTGAAATTAATATTTATTTATATTTGGCCTCATTTGTTTAATACTATTTGGTGGCCTGGTTGATACAAAAATACATTCCTACTTCACTGAAAAAGTTTGATTAATGTTTCTAATTGACTTTCATGAAATACATATACATAATTAAACAGTACCCATTGTTGGAGATGTAGGTTGTAGCAAACTTTGTGCAAATACAGATAATGTTGGGATCAATATCTTGGAGTGCGAACCTTTGTTTTGAGATAGATGTCCAAATATGGTTACAGGGATAAAGGATAATCAGTATTTTCTGATCACTAGTGTGTTAAAATCTTTTTCTCAAGGAAACCAAGTTAGTAATCATAAGTTAATTAATTTTCTTTTTAATATCTTTAGGAAAAAATCGATTTTCAGCATGCTCATGGGTTACAGGAATTGGAATTTATTCGAGGACATTCTGATACAGAAGCAGCAAGACTGTGTGTGGACCAGTGGCTAAAAATGCCAGGTATTCTTTAGAGATCAGAGTGGAACACTGAGATTATTGAGCTTTTCTAAAGGCTAAGGCATTATGTCTGTGTTATTCAGTTGCTATTAAGTATCAAGTATTGAAATGTAGTTTCAGTAATTAATAATGGCCTACTTTACCACTTGTCTTTCTACATTGGCAAACGTATATTTTGAATATAATAAGTCATCCTTGATCTCATTAGATATTGCTCATTTCTTTATTCTTTATTATTTATTTCATAGTTATTACATGAAATAGTGCATGTGTGTGGGGGAGGGTTTTTAATAGGTTATTTGGGGTCAGGAAAGGCTTCTCTAATTAAATGGAATTTAAGCTGATATCTAAAGAATTCACGTTTACTTATTTATTCATCAATGCAGCCTGTATAGATATTTTGTAAAGAAGTGTCTACATGGGAGTCTCATCTAAAGCATTGGGTAGCTTTTTCTCTCTTTGTAGACCTGAGATTCCTGAAAGAGTCACTGTGGAACATTTTCCCACAGCACATAATTTGATGGACTCTTTAAGAGCCAGTGTGGAACACTCACACCATGGCAGCTTTTCTAGCCTGTCTTGTAGACAAAACACTGAGCTTTTTAAAGGCTTGGGATATCCACAGAAACCTTATCGGTGGATATAATCTAGCAAAAGATTTAATTCAAAAGGCCATTAGAAATATATGTGCATGCGGGGGCGCCTGTGTGGCCAGTTGGTTGAGCATCTGACTCTTGATTGCAGCTCAAGTCATGATCTCACAGTATCTTGAGTTCAAGCACCACATGGGGCACTGTGCCCACAGGGTGGAGCCTACCTGGGATTCTCGCTCTCTGCCCCTCCCCCACTCTTGTTGTGTGTGTCTCTCTCTCTAAACATAAATAAACATTTAAAAAAATAAAAGAAATAACTGTGCATGCAGTACTCAGCTTGAACTTAGATATCTTGTTGTTCTGAGTTGTTTTCAGAGGGGTTTTCTTTGAATCAAATTACCACTGATGAGATAATTCCAAAATTCTCTAGTACAGTTTTTACCGTTATGTTGAAGTGAAATGTTGGCATGTCTGTGTCTGTCAGACTGCACACTCTCTGGCGACAAAGACCAAGGTTTATAATTCTTTTTTGTATGAGTGCCTAAAAAGAATGCTCAGCATAGAGATACTCAATCAATGCTGGTTGAATATCAGCCAAAGTAGGCTGTAAACATTTGCATATGAATACAGAAAAGAAGCCTAGGACTTGAGTTCCAAATGTGACTTCAATGAAACAAAAGAATTGTTTGGCATTCCAGACCTATTTTAGCAAAAGATACTTAGAAATTGTGATAAATGGTTTTGTCTCTTGGGTTGTTCTTTGTAAGGCTTAGTCTTATAAAAAATTCCTCTTGATAAGCATTCCGTTCTTAGTGCAAGTTAATGACTCATTTCAGTGGTTTCCCCTTAGCTACATCAGAGTCACCTGGGAGATTTAGATACATATCTTGGCCTCACCCCCAGAGATAATTCTAGGGCATCTGTAGTTTTGGAAAGATTCCTAGGTGGTTTTGATAGGGAAATGGACTATTTCATCTATAAGATCTCTTCTAAAAATAGTTTATCTCATGTGAATCTAACACCTTCAAGTCCTATCTAGAATGCTAGTTGGGCCGGTTTTATGCCCCTTTAGGCCTACCTCTGGCCTACAGGTTGGCAGAATATTTTAATTCATTGTAAAACGAATTCATGAGCATCTGTTTATGTATCTTTCTGAGCAGGTCAGGAAGGAACAAATGACTCATTTAGCTGTGTCTTTATGTCTTGGCAAGACTTGTTATTTTATAAATCTTCAGGTCACACCTGATTCATTGGTGGCTGATGAGCTTCAGCCTGGATTTAAGGTCTTTAGCTTTACTCTTTTTATGTGATTGTTTTTTATTTTTTTGCTTGCTCCCTGCAACAATACTATAAAACTAAAGTTTAGGATCTATTGCTAGATCAGCTGCTTTAGCACTGACTATATTTGGTACAATGCTATTCCATAAATTATCTTTAGAGAGTGCTGAGATATTTGAATAGGGTAACAAATGAGTCATTGTTTTCTTTAATTACAGAAAGTGAGATTCTACCTTAAAGTAGCACTAAGGAACTTGTTCAGTCTATTCCAAAGTATCCAGCTTTGTAATTCATTTCTTTGATTAGAAGTAGTTTAAGTACAGTTTAAGTACTTTATTTATAATTAACTATACTGGAAATTCATCTTTTATAGATCTTTACAGTTAGGCCAATTTGCATACATTTGAATACTTCATGGCTTAAAAACAACTCTCCCTGTACTATTTAAGGGAAAGAACTGTTTAAATTTCTGTATTTTGAAAAAAATATTCTGTACTTTGCCTTTCCATGGGTAAAGCTTACTTTCTTTCACTTGATTGTTTTCTGCTATTATTTTCAGCCAGAGCCTTTATTTGGCTGAATAAAGATCACAATGAAATAACATCTAGAATGTGAATGGACAGTAAATAAAAATTGTCATAATTCTGACTACATTAGAAAATTAAGGATAAAAAGATGTATTGTCATTTAACGCCTCTTTAAGATTAAAATATGATTAATGCTATGCTGTTCAGTGTTGGCAGAACACATTGATAAGCATTTTGGCAGCTTTTAATGGAGGCCTTTCCTCCCATGAGGACTAAAACAGCAGAAAAACAGTTGAAACCTTAAGTTTATGTAATAACCGTTTGGAGATCTTAAAACTAGATGATGTTAAAAGAATAATCATTCATTCTATTTAAATCTTTAAGTTCTATTTAAATCTCTAAATCTACCATAAAGATAAATAACTTAGTTTTCTGTTGTATGAAATATTCAAGGCATTGAAACAATCTGCAAATACTAATAAAAGGGAGTCAATAATCAAACCATCTGTGTATAACCATGTGATATACATCAGAATCCTGCTTGCAGTTTTACGTTTCATGGTTTATACAGTGTAACTACAAATTTTCCATCATATATCATGCATTGGGAATTGCCCTGGGAACAAAATTTGGCCAGGAGTATTAGTCTATAAGAGTTGTATGATTATAAAGAAAGAGAAGGGATGAAGAATGGACCAGAATAGAAGAAGACTAATTAAGAGAAAGTAGTGACAGGGGTCCCCGGCTGGCTCATTCAGTAGAGCCATATGACTCTTGATCTTGGGGTTATGAGTTCCAGACCCTCATTGGGCATAGGGCTTATTTTAAAAAGAAAGAAAGAAACTAGTGATAGGCAAACTTTGAAAGGAGAAAAAGAGGGGCGCCTGGGTGGCTCAGTCGGTTAAGTGTCCGACTTCGGTTCAGGTCATGATCTCATGGTTCTTGAGTTAGAGTCCTGCATCAGGCTCCGTGCTGACAACTCGGAAATGGAGCCTGCTTCAGATTCTGTGTCTCCCTCTCTCTTTCTTCTTCTCCCACTGGCGTGCTCGCTCTCTCAAATAAATAAAGATTAAAAAAAAATTTTAATGAATGGAGAAAAAGAAAAGGGATAAAATAAGATAAATAGAAAGGAGAGAGGTAGTAACAATAAGTAAATCTCTGCTTTGTGTTCTGTAAATTCATTACTGAGATCTGCACTACTTGATATCCAGGTTGGAACTTATCGATCAATGACTGGTTTCTTCAGAAAGTATCACTCTTATTCTCCTTGCCTCTCTGAACTCTCCACTCTTCCTATTCTCCCAGTTGCATTTTTTAACATAATTTTCAGAGAACTCCAATCTTTTATAATATAGCTAAACTTTCTAATGTGTTTAAAATCGTTAAAAGAGAAAAAAAAATTAGAAGATCTTTGCCAGTTTGTATAAATGAGAAGGGGGGTAGGGGTCTGTGGAGCAACTGCTTTTCTAATTGGTATTTAATGTTTGACAGTTCTTGGCTGTTGTACTTAAGAAACAGAATTTTTTCCTCAAGAGAATGTTACTTAAAGATGTTAACAGCCTTCAGGACACCTGGCTGGCTCAGTCAACAGAGCATGTGACTCTTGATCTCATGTGACTCTTGAACTCAAGACCCACACTGGCTGTAGCAATAATAAACGTAGAAACAAACTTAATCCCCATCACCTATTTCAACAACAAGAAGAAGGGGCACCTGGTTGGCTGAGTCAATAGAGCATGTGACTCTTGATCTCCATTTGAGAGTTTGAGCCCTACAATGGGTATAGAAATTACTTAAAAAGGAAAATCTTTAAAATAAAAAAAAGATGTTAACAGCTTTATTTAGTTACAATTAGGATCACCCAACTGATGCTGTATCATAGATTTTATTGTTTTGCTATGATTTTGATTACCTGTCCAAAGGACAAGTATCTGAAGTAGGAACTTAAGAATTTGTGTTCCAATAATGCAGGACTCAAAACAGGCACAATTAATTCTGGAAAAAAAAGTTCATTCCGAAGAGGAGGCCAAATGCAGGTGCCTGGGAAACCAATTTTGTGTCCCATAATGCACTGTAACAAGGAATTTGATAATGGACACCTTCTCTTAGGACATTTGAAAAGGTGAGTGTGATACTCAGAATAGTGGATACTGAAGAGCAAATGTGTTACAAAGTGATTTCATATAATGAATGCATGATGCACTCATGCCATTATGATCATAGCTTTATATTCCAAACAAATTGTTTTATGCTCTGATTATTTTAAATTTGTACTTCTCAGGTTTCCTATAAGGCTTAAAGTCAGATTTCTCTAGTAATAGTCTTTTCTTCAAAGACATGTAGCATTTAAGTATGTATTTATTCCTTACATGTCTCATAAAATTCTAAACCAATATTTTACATTGATATGCAGTTGAATCCGTTGTAGAGAAATCCAGTCCGTAAATGTAAATTTCAAGAGACACAAAGCATTTACAGATATTTGGTTTAGCCTAAAGAAAGCTAATATGGTATTATAAAACAAATGTTAAAAGCAAACCAAATGTAGCAAAATTAATAATAAATATTCTATTTATAAACCCATCTTATTAACTTACTGAATTTTTTAATAGTAGAGCTTGAGAAAGTAAATATCAGGGAAAAGCGCAGTATTAAAGACATTAAACATTCCTACCTTAATAATTTCTCCTTCAAATAGTTTAAAGATGAAATTGAGAGTTTGGGATCTCGCAACCTTTTTCATTTCTAGATGTCTCATCCTACTTATACATTAACCTACCTATAGAGGCTTCTGTATGGCTTTCAGCATTCTGTAAATAACTGGGTAGCATACTATATTTAAAGAGATTTTAAAAGTCTTTGAGGTAGTTTAAAATGACACATACTTATTAAATGATTAAAATGAACATTAAAAGTATTAAAAGCCATTTCTGTAAACAGGTATGTGCCAGAATTCTTGACAATACGTTATAATTCCGTTGGTTCAGTTATAATTATTAGTAAATATTGTGGCAAATAAGGCAAAAAGGAAAAGATGATGGCTATATAACTTTCAGACTGAAATTCCACTAGTTTAACTTTGGCAAGACATGCTTAAATCCATTTTATTGAATCTTAGGATACTTTCATAAAATCTTGAACTAACTGTTGGTTACTGTTTGAAGAGATTGTCTGGCATTTAGGAGCCATTTGATATTTCTTGACTGTGAAGAGCTTTTTTAATATTTCAGTAGAAAAGTATAAATCTCTGTGTTGTGTGTGTGTGTGTGTGTGTGTGTGTGTTCGTAAACAAATAAGCAAATGCTTAACAAATGAAGCAACATAGTTTGGCTCCTAAAACGTGGACTTTTCTAATGTTACCTCTCTTTTGCCAAGTAGGTTTGATCACTCTCCATGTGATCCAACAATTACACTACATGGACCATTCATCAATTCCTTTGTTTGTGTAGTATGTTTTAAAACTTTTGCTACTCAACAGCAATATAGGGATCATCTTTTTGCTAAGGTAAGAGCATGTCCTAAGAATAGGTATTTTTTCTAGAGAACCATGGAATTCGTTAGGTGTTTTCATGCTGCTCTTAAGTCTGCAGTCACTAGTGATGCACATAAGGGTCAAGAGTAAAATGATTTGGAACACTAAATTTTTGTGGGCAGGTAAACCTCATTAGTAAAAGCCAGCACTCCTAAAGATTATCTTAGAAATCCTTCCTTTGATGGAGTTGCTCTGTGGCATTAACCTTCTTCAAGATGCTTACAGTGAAAACTAGAACCTTTATCTTAACTCCACTGCCTTTCACTTCCTGTTGAAATGTTGAAACTACGTAGTAAATTAAAGAACAATTCCTTTATTAACGCTAGTCTTAAGAAATCTAGTATATAAAAGGTTGTTTTATGTAACCCTCATTAAGTGTTAAATCTCAAGGGACACAGGTTGATTCATGGTATATGCAAATCTGTATAATACATGGTTTGTAGTGCATGTTTATCAGGAGAGAGGCAAAGAGAGAAAGTAGGACAGAGGATCCAAAGTTGGCTCTGTTCTAACAGCAAAGAGCCCAGTGTGGGGCTTGAATTCAAGAATCGTGAGATCATGACCTGAGCCAAAGTTGGACGCTTAACCAACTGAGCCACCTAGGTGCCCCTTAAGTTTTTATTTTATGAACACTTAGTGTTCGTCATGACAAGTGCAGTCTTAGATCTATCACCGATTTTACTCATCCCCTCTAGTAACCATCTGTTTATTCTTTGTAGTTAAAGAGGCTGTTTCTTGGTTTGTCTCTCTCTTTCCCCTTAACTCATGTTTTGTATCTTAATTCCACCTATGAGTGAATTCATAGGGCATTTTGTTTGTCTTTCTCCGACCGACAACTGCAAATAGCAAGATTTCATTCTTTGTTATGGCTGAGTAATATTCCACTGTGTGTGTGTGTGTGCGTGTGTGTACGTACGTACGTACGTGTACACACCACATATTCCTTATCCATTTATCAATCAATGGATACTTGGACTATTGTAAATAATACTGCTATAAATATACGGGTGCAGTGTCTCTTTGAATTAGTGTTTTTGTGTTCTTTGGGTAACTACCTACTAGTGCGATTACTGAATTATAGGGTAGTTCTATTTTTAACTTTTTGAGGAACCTCCATACTGTTTTCCGGAGTGGCTGCACCAGTTTGCATTTCTACCAACAGTGCACAAGCGTTCCTTTTTCTCCACATCCTCGCCAATACTTGTTTCTTTTGTTTTTGATTTTAGCTATTCTGACAGATATGAGGTGATATCTCATTATAATTTTGATTTGCATTTCCCTGATGACGAGTGATGTTGAGCATTTTTTCATGTGTCTGTTGTTCATCTGAATGTCTTTGGAGAAAAATGTCTGTTCATGTCTTCTGCCCATTTTTTAATTAAATGATTTGTTTTTTGGCTAAGTTGTATAAGTTCTTTATGCATTTTAGATACTAACCCTTTATTAGATATGTCACTTGCAAATGTCTTCTTCCATTTAGTAGGTTGCCTTTTAGTTGTGTTGATTGTTTCCTTCGTTGTGCAGAAACTTTTTATTTTGATGAAGCCCCAGTAGTTTATTTCTGATCTTATTTCCCTGTCATATCTAGAAAAATGTTGCTATGTCCAGTGTCAGAGAGATTACCGCCTGTGCTCTCTTCAAGGATTTTTATGTTTTCAGGTCTCATATCTAGGTCTTCAATCCATTTTTAATTTATTTTTGTGTTTGGTGAAAGAAAGTGGTCCAGTTTCATTCTTTTTTTTTTAATTCAATTTTTTTAATGTTTATTTATTTTGAGAGAGAGAGGGAGAAAGAGAATCCCAAGCAGGCTCTACACTGTCAGGACAGGACCTGACACAGGGCTCAAACTCACGAACTAGAAGATCATGACCTGAGCCAAAGTCAAGAGTCGCACCCTTAACCAACCGAGCCACCCAGGTGCCCCCATTCTTCTGTATGTTGCTGTCCAGTTTTCCCAGCACCATTTGTTGAAGAGACTATCTTTTTCCCATTGGATATTCATTTCTCCTTTGTCAAAGATTAATTGACCGTATAATCATGGGTTTACTTCTGGGTTTTCTTTTCTGTTCCATTGATCAGTGTGTCTATTTTTATGCCCATACCCCACTGTTTCAGTTACTGTACCTTTGTAATATAACTTGAAGTCTGAAATTGTGATACCTCCAGTTTTGTTTTTCTTTTTCAAGATTGTTTGAACAATCTGGGGCCATTTGTGGTTCCATAAAATTTTAAGATTATTCTAGTTCTGTTAAAAATGCTGCACATTTTAATAGGGATAATAGGGATTGCACTGAATTCGTAGATTGCACTGAATTCGTAGATTGATTTGGGTAATAGAGACATCTTAACAATATTTGTTCTTCCAATTCGTGAGGATAGAATATCTTTCCATTTGTTTGCATTATCTTGAATTTCTTTCATCAGTGTTTTATAGTTTTCATAGTATAGGTCTTTCACCTCTTTGGTTACGTTTATTCCTAGGTATTTTATTGGTTTTGGTGCAATTGGTTCAATACACACAAAACGATCAACATGATATATCGTATCAATAAGAAAAAGAATTAAAAAATGAATCATTTCAATAGATACAGTAAAAGCATTTGACAAAGTACAATATCCATTCATGATAAAATCTCTCAACAAAGGAGGTCTAGAGGGAACATAACCTCAACATAAAAACAACCTTATGTGAAAAACCTACACCTAACATCATACTCAGTGGTGAAAAACTGAGAGCTTTTCCCCTAAGGTCAGGATCAAGACAAGAATGTCCACTCTCACCACTTTTATTCAGCATAGTACTGGAAGTCCTAGCCACAGCATTTGGGCAACAAAAAGAAATAAAAAGGATGCACATTAGTAAGGAAGAAATAAAACTTTCAGTTTTCGCAAGTGACATGGTACTATGTATAGAAAACCCTAAAGAGGGGCGCCTGGGTGGCTCAGTCGGTTAAGCAGCTGACTTCGGCTCAGGTCATGATCTCACGGTCTGTGAGTTCGAGCCCCGGGTCGGGCTCTGTGCTGCCAGCTCAGAGCCTTGGAGCCTGCTTCAGATTCTGTATCTCCCTCTCTCTCTGCCCTTCCCCTGCTCATACTCTGTCTCTGTGTCTCTCAAAAATAAATAAATGTTAAAAAAAAAAGAAAACCCTAAAGAGTCCAAGAAATTACTAGAACTAATAAATGAATTCAGTAAAGTATCAGGATACAAAATTACTGTACAGAAATCTGTTGCAATTTTATACCCTAATACGAAACAGCAGAAAGTGAAATTAAGAAAAAATCTGAATTACAGTTACACCAAAAACATTTGTAAATATTTTTGTATAAGCGAAGATGTGTGAGTTGTTCTGTAATTAAGAAAAGCAGTGTGTTAGGAGCGCCTGGGTGGCTCACTTGGTTAAGTGTCTGATTCTTGATTTCAGTTCAGGTCATGAGCTCACAGTTAGTGAGTTCGGGCCCCAGCTCTGTGATGACAGTGTGCATGCAGCCTGCTGGGTATTCTCTCTTCCTCTTTCTCCACCCCTCTCCCTGCCCCCTTGCATGTACACACACACACACACTCTCTCTCTCTCTCTCTCTCTCTCTCTCTCTCTCTCTCAAGAAAAGCAGTGTATTATGAACATAAATGCTTAAATATTTGTTAAATCAGTGCATACACTGTAAGTCAATGAATAGCATTCTACTGTATGAATATATTATAGTTCATTTAATTTCCTATTAGATGTTTTAGTTTCATTTTTTCTGTTAGTGAAAACATTACCACATTAAATATTCTGATAGCTAAAAACCTATAATGAATCATAGCTATGAGTACAACTATATGCTGAGTGCTGTGAATCCTAGCAAACCATCAAACTGGGGACAATTTGGGAGACTCCTATCACAAGTGGTAACCTTAATGCTGGCAAGAGGTTATTGTAATAGGACAGTGACATGATGAAAATAATGCTTTATACTTTTTAGAGCTAGAAGGACTTTTAATTCTAGAACCCAGTTCCTTCTCTTTTTTAGGGATCCCAAAGAGGTCGAGTGGTATTAGGATGTGAGCAGTGTTCAGGGTAGATTCATAGGTGTAGAAAGGAGGCCGCTTTAGGTGACTTTTGCAGTAATTTAACTTTGGGATGAAAAAAGGCTTTACTTAGGTAATGGCATTTAGAACAAAGACCTTAAAGTGAAGCAAAAAGAAATGACAGGGCTTCCTATTGTGACAGAGGTTTAAGGAGAGAAGAGAAAAAGGACACAAGAGGACTGCATTCCATAAATTTTTTGGTGTTTTCATTTAGTCCCTAATATTATTCCTTTTTCAAAACTACAGTTCTTTCAGCGCATGTTTCCCTGTTCCAGGCAGCAAGTGTTTTGTCTATTTGAATGAGCAAATTATTTATCTTTTTTCTTTAGTAAATCTGAATAAGTATTTTAACCTTATTTAATACTCTGATTTGTATTTTTCCAAATTTCATTAATTTGTTTCCTTTTCTTCTGAGAATCACTTATTCCATGCTGTTTTGCATGATCTTCAGGAAGTAAATTTAGGATATTTAGCCTTCGGGAAGCATTATAGTAAAATAGAACAAAGGCTTTGATGTCCGGACAGACCTGGATTCTCCTGTCACTTTTATTAGCTGTATGTACTCATCAAGTTACTGAACATCTCTGAGGTTTATTCATCTCTAAAATGAAATCGTTATACTTACATGTAAGATTGATGAGAGAAAATATAATTCTATATAAAGCACTTAGAGCTTGACAAACAGCTCTCATTAAATGCTCCTTCTTGCTTATTCTTTGGAGTGTCCATCACCAGAACTCTAAAGGAAACTGGTATGCACTAAATTATAATTGCCTATCTTAAATCAGCCAGAAGAGGTCACTATAAGATTGTATACCTGTGAATTCTGTTTTGTAAAGATGGCATTCTTTGGTGAAAGAGAGTGAAATTACCACAGTTTGCATTCTTTGCCTTGCTTCGCTCCTCTTTCCCTTTCATCTCCAATTTCTTCTATGCTAGTGCTTCTTAAACTTTACACACTAATCATTTTTGAATCTTGTTAAAATGCAGGTTCTGATAATATATCTGAAGTGGGACCTTGGACTCAAGGTTCCTAACAAGCTTGTAGGTGATGCCAGTGCTTCTTGTCCTTTGGTCACACTTTTAGTAGCCAGCGTCTAGTAGTTTTGACGTTTATTAAAGCCTTTCGATTAGTAGTATATCACTGGATACCTTCCTACTTTTCTCCCTTCTTGATGGAGGTGGTAGAGAACATATCCTAAGCTTCAGTGTACCTTGCTGTCACTCGTGAGTCGGTAGGTACAACCACTCTTTTTCATTCTCTTCCTAGGGCCAGCCTATCATCGAAGGTGATTTTTCCCTCGTTAGCCCATCCTCCCTAGCCCTAGGCAATCTGTAAACTACAGTTTCACCTTTTCTGTACATTTTATTTAAATGCAATCTTAAAATCTGTGGCCTTTTGTGACAAGATTATTACATTTACAATAATGTTGTCAAGGTTCATCCATATTGTAGCATATCAGTACTTCATTCCATTTTATTGCCAAGTAACTTTCCAGCATATGCATATATGCCACTTTATCATATCATCAGTTGGTAGACACTTTGGTTATTTCTACTTTGTAGCTATTGTGAATAATGCTGCTATAAATAAATGTACAAGTTTTTGTGTGAATATGTCTTCACTTCTCTAACAAGTTAAATTGGTGGGTCATGTTGTAATTATGTATAATTGTTTGGAGAACTGCCAAATTGTTATCCAACACACTGTACACTTTTACTTTCTTACCAGCAGTATATGCAGATTCTAATTTTTCCACATTCTTACCAACACTATGTGCCTTTTAAGATAGCCCAAATCCTAGTGGGTTTGAAGTAATATTTTATTGTGGTTTAACTTTGTTTATATATACAAATGTGTATGGTATATTTTAATATAACTGGAAATACAGTGGTAGAAAAGAATCGAGTACTTTAACTATTTCCCACTTCTTCCCCTAGTTTGCACGAGCTAATATGCTATACTTTTGCAATTGGTATATTTCAATAAAATTTTATGTAGGATCATACTCTTGTTCTGTTGAGGGGCGCCTGGGTGGCTCAGTTGGTTGAGCATCCGACTTCAGCTCAGGTCATGATTTCACAGTTCCTGAGTTCAAGCCCCGCATCGAGCTCTGTGCTGACAGCTCAGAGCCTGGAGCCTGCTTCAGATTCTTTGTCTCCCTCTCTCTGCCCCTACCCCGCTCATGCTCTGTCTTTCTCTGTATCTCAAAAATAAATAAAAATATTTTTTAAAAAAGGCACAGTGCAACTTCTAAGGCTATTACTCTACAGACCATTAACAAGATGTCAAATTATATTTATACACAAGCACACATACATAGACATAGATATAGATACTTCAAAATACTTTCAGCTTTGGGGCACCTGGCTATCTCAGTTGGTAGAGCATTTGACTCTTTTAAAAATTTTCTTTTTATTTCTGAGATAGAACATGAGCAGGGGAGGGGAAGAGAGAAAGGGAGACACAGAATCGGAAGCAGTCTCCAGGCTCTGAGTTGTCAGCACAGAGCCTGACACGGGGCTCAAACCCACGAACTGTGAGATCATGACCTGAGCTGAAGTTGGATGCTTAACTGACTGAACTACCCAGGTGTCCCAGGCATGTGACTCTTAATCTTGGGGTCATGAGTTTGAGCCCCATATTGGAGGTAAAATTTACTTAAAGAAATTTTTTTAAATATTTAAAACATATTCAATTTTGAGATAGAGGAGCCTCTTAACCAAGTGAACACCTAGATGCTAGAAAAGACATACCTGTTTGACTATATTAAAATTTTAAGGTGACCACATACAAAATTCATAGATACTTGAAAAATATGTTTGCAAAATGGAGCATGAGACAGAAAGTTAATTTTTATAATGAAGAAATGAAACAAGTTGACCGGAAGGGGAGAAAACAAAAACAACTGAAACATCAGGCAAAAGGATATGAATAAATAATCCACAGAATATGGAATATCCATAGAATTGTATGAATAAAAAAATCTGTAGTAGTTATTGCGCCAAGCTCATTCTTTGCTGGGGAATGTGTGAATTGGTAGAGCCTGTTTGAAAAACAACCATAGATGGGCACAGAGGAGGTCACTCGCTGGGTTGAGCACTGGGTGATGTATGGAAACCAATTTGACAATAAATTATTTAAAAGAAAAGAAAAACAATCATACAGTATCTTTTAATATTCAAGTAATAAACCTTTTAATCTAATAGGGCTGCTCCTAATGAGAAAAATGTACCTGTAAATAAGGATATGTATTCAAGGATGTTTACAACACCGTTGTGTTGTTTATAATGGCAAGAAAAAAAAAGTCTGGTAACGAATAGTTGCCTAAGTCTTAGTAAACCTACACTGGTTTACAACCAGTTTAGAACTTTGCGACCGTTGAGAAGAATGAATTAGAGGTATGCCAGTTGATTTTTTTAAGGCATTTTCTTTAGATATTGTGCAATAAGAGAACTAAGAGGGAGAAGAGTCTGTAAGATGACAATATTTGATAAAACAGTGGCAGTTCCCTGTGTGTTTATTTCCATATATTTTTGTAGATTATTGAGCACGGAGACATTTGTGGAAGAATACATGTATATAAACAGGTTATATTGCAGGGTAGAGTGAGTAAAGCAAAATGGAAGAAAAAGTATATGTGGTATGAAAACATTTATTCATTAACATAATATAGATGTGTATATAAAAGAAAAATATATAGAAAACAAATGTACTTGGATATTTATTATCACAAAAAGATGGCCAAGAGGTTTTTTTTTTTAAGAAAAAAATTTTTAATTCATATAGACAATTTTATGATAAAAATTCCATAGTTCACACTGAGGAGGGAAAAATTTTCTTGTTAAAAACTGATAGAGAATATTCCAAATAAGAAATTTTGAAAGTCGATTTTTAAAAACTGAATATTGATTTTAGTTGTCTATAATACAGCTTTGCCTTGTATTTTAGGAAACTGCAGATGATGGACACAAAAACAACCTTCTTCCTCAGATTATTCAGTGTTTTGCATGTCCAAATTGCTTCCTTCTTTTTAGCAGCAAGGATGAGTGTTTGAAGCATATGTCTGGAAAGAATCATTTTCATCGGAGTTTTAAACTGGGTGGTATGTTAATATTTTGTTCTGAAACTTAAAGTACTTTAATCTTTGTTGACTTACCATACTTCCCAGATAATTCTGAGGTACTGTATCCTCACATTGGATTGGAAACGTGAAAGTGAAAAATTGTCTTAATTTTTATTTTTCAAAAAAGATTCTCAACATTGATCTGTACCAGTAGTAAGGTTTAGTTACTAAACCTTAGGAATGAACAGAAACTTGAAGAAAACATTTATTTATGTAATAAATATAAAAAATAATTTTGATTTAATAATTTTTTATATATCCCTAATATCTGGGAAGTTGGGTATTTCTCTGCATTTAAGGTTCAAATTTTGAGTATGAGTTCAGCATTCTTTGTACTTATGGCTAGAAAATGACTTCCCTTTTTTATCATAACAATCTTTCATGTATTCCAAGCAATGTTGAGAAAGGCAAAGGGGAGGAAGGTTGGGTTGCTGTCTGCTTAAATCTTTGCAAGTTATAGTTTATTTTGTCTTTCAGATGACAAGGGGATACCACAGCCAATATCATTCCCATCTTTTGCAAAGAAACTTCTGATCTCTCTGTGCAAAGATGTCCCATTTCAAGTTAAGTGTGTGGCCTGCCACCAGACACTACGTTCTCACATGGAGCTCACTGCCCACTTCAGGTTTGTATAGGTCTAGTCGGGCTGTAAGGCAATCTTGCCCAAAAAGCTCTCACCCAGAAGGAGGATTCAAATACTTTCTGTTTTAAAATAAGAATATATATTAGTCTGGAAATTAATCAAATTTAGCATAAGAGAAGTTGAAGGTTTGGGAAAAGTGGATATATTGATATTGCTGTGAATGTAAAACAAACCATTCTATTTGTGTTTTTTCTCTGTGTGTTTTGTGCGAAGTGTGTGTATAGGGGAGGAGCGGGTTAAAAATGACTTGCCTTTAAGTTAACCAGAATGGAAAGTGTAATATATATAGAAAATTAAATTTCAGTGAAAGGCCAAGTTTATCAAATGTATCAAATAACCAAGTGTGATTTTTTTTTTTGTCTTTACAATAGAAATTATCAAGCAATGTACAACCCAGTGTATATGTTTCACCCAGCTTCAGGAGTTAACCAACACATGGCAGTCGTGTTTCATTTATATTCTCACCCCCTGCAAGTTATTGTTTTGCAGTAACTTGTGTTATTCTATCTGTAAATATTTCTTTATATAAGTATAAATGATAAGGATTCTTTTTTTAAAAAATATCCTATAATACCATTATCACACCTTAAAGAACTGGTATTTTTAATAGCATCAAATACCTGGTCAGTTATCAAATTTCCCAGATTATCTCATGAAGCTTTTTTGTTTTACATTTGGTTTCTTGGAATCATGATCCAAACAAAATCTGAACCTATTTTCTTTTTAGGTGCTGTGTCTCTTAGGTCTGTTTTTCCTGTTATATCATTAAAATGTATTAAATGTTTGTATCTACTAAATGACAAAATCGCATTCATTTAAGTAGAACAATTATTTTCACAAATCTTCAAGTAAAATATGTTCTCAGTAAATGAGGCAGTAGAATAGAATTACTTTGTATATACCCAGTGCAACTACTAAGGTTAGTAGTCCTGGTTCTGACTTATATTTCATGAGTTCAAGCCTGTTATTTTTATTCTTAATGTTTTATTACATAAAATTTCAGCTGTATGAAGTCAGCAGAATAGTATAATGAACCTCCATTTACCATTACTCACCTGTAAGGATAATCAACATTGCCTTTCTTGTTGTTTTCTATACATTTTATGCCCCGTAATTTTTTTTTTTTTTAAGTTTATTTATCTGAGAGAAAGAGACTGCATGTGCACAAGCGAGGGAGAAGCAGAGAGGGAGAGAATCCCAATCAGGCTGTGCACTGCCAGCATGGAGCCCTATGCAAGGCTCAAACTCATGACTTATAAGATCATGATCTGAACTGAAATTGGACCCTTAACTGAGCCACCAAGGCGCCCCAGCCCCTTAATTATTTTTAAAAGTTCTTTGTTTTTGAGATACAAATTAATCACAGTATATACATCTTAACTTTTATGATTTTGTCAGATACATACATCTGTTAACTACACTTTTATTATGTTACCTGTCTGTGGAAAGTTCCTTTGTGTCCCTTTCCAGTCATTTCCCACCCTCTTACCCTGAATGCTCTGTTCTGATATTTTTTTCCACCTTGCATTGGCTTCATCTCTTTTAGAACTTCATGTAAATGAAATCATATGTATGTACTCTCTTGTATTTGTGATAATATCTATGAGATTCATCTGTGTTGTTTAGTACATTGTTCCTTTTTATTGGTGAGTAGTATTTTATTATATGAACTTAGCACAATTTGTTTATTCATTCTCATGATAAACATTTGGACTTAAAGTTTTTAGCTCTTATAATAAAACTACTGTATATATTTCGTACAAGTCTTTTTATGGACATATGTTTTCATTCCTCTTGGATTAATATCTAGGAGTGAAATTGCTGGATCAAAGAGTGTGTATTTAATTTTATAAGAAACTGCTACATATTTTCCCAAAGTGTTTTTGTACCAACAAGGTATGAGAGTTCCAGTTACTCTGCATCCTTGCCGAGGTTTGGTATTGCTAGTCTTTCATTTTAGCTGTTCTTTTGAGTGTCTCTTTATGGTTTTAATCTGCATTTCCCTGATAAACAGTGACACTGGGCACTTTTTCATGTGCTTATGGGCAATTCATTTATCTTTTGGGAAATGTCTGTTCAAGTCTTTCGCTAGTTTAAAAATTGGATTGTTTGCTTTTTTCATAGTGAGTTGGAATTCTTGATATATTCTAGATACAAATATTTTGTTAGAAATATGTGACTATATTCTGTCACGGTCTAGACTTTGCATGTTTGTATTAATTATGTCTTTTGATGAGCAGAAGCTTGTAATCTCTGTAAGCGTAAATTAGTGACCCTCTTCATCTTTCCTGGTTGTCTTTCTCTGTCCTGAGGATCCTTTGCTTATTCTTCAGGAATATGTTTTATTTACTTCATTTAAAAAAAATTTTTTTTAAGGTTTATTTATTTTTGAGAGAGAGACAGTGTTCTAGTGGGAGAGGGACAGAGAGGGGGGAGACATAGAATCCGAAGCAGGCTCCAGGGTCCAAGCTGTCAGCACAGAGCCCAACACAGGGCTCGAACTCGTGAACCATGAAATCATGACCTGAGCTGAAGTCGGGCGCTTAACTGACTGAGCCACCCAGGTGCCCCTACTTCTGTGAACATCAGCTTTTTTTAAGGTTTTTGGGTTTTTTTTTAGCATTTATATTTATTTCTATAATTTATCTCAAAACACATTTTTGCTGATCTTTGAAATCACCAGCATTTTACTTTACTGATGATTCTCTGTTTTTTGCCCCTCCTTTTTTTTTTTTTTGACTTTGGTAATTTCTGGTCTTTAAACTTTGCGTTTAATTTGCTTATCTTTTTCTAGCTTATTAAGCTAGAAGCTTAGATTGACTTTGGACCTTCTTTTTCTATATAAACATTTAAAGTTATAAAATTTCCTCTAAATGTTGCTGTATCCTCAGATTTTGATGTTGTTTTCTTTTTCATTTATTTAAAAATATTTTACCTTTTCCCTTTTAATTTCTCCTTTGACCCATAGATTTAGTAGAAATTTTTTTTTAGCTTCAAAAGATTTGGGATTCAGTTTCCAAATAGTTGTATGAATTTTTTTTAATCCTTTGATTCTAATTTTACTGTTCTGTATATGGATTAGAAACAGACAAAACATAGGTAATTCTCAGGTACTCTGAGTGAAATTATTTTGTAACCTGCATTTTATTGAAAAATATCGTTTAGTGCTTTATGTATACATTGTTTATAAGTCCTATAAAAAGCAGAGATACTGTATTTAGAAAGTACTTACCAAAGAGGTTTTTTTCATCCAATTTAGAGTTCACTGTCGAGATGCTGGTCCTGTAGCTATAGCTGAGAAGAGCATTGCCCAAGTTGCAGAAAAATTCGTATTAAGAGGTTACTGTCCAAATTGCAACCAGGTCTTTGTGGATGAAACTATTACCCGAAATCACAAGCAGAATTCAGGACACAAAGTCCGAGTCATTACCTCAATGGAAGAATCAGTCTTACTTTATTGCCACAGCAGTGAAGGGAACAAACCTTCCTCTGACTTGAATCTCTTGCTAGATCGATCAAAATTTTCATCACTTAAAAGACCCATGTCTGTTCAAGAATCTAGCTCACAAGATTGTACCACTGTTCCAAAAAAGAAGATGAATTTAGAAGGTAAAAGCCGTGAAGGTACCGTTTGTGTTCAGAAAGAAAAGTCATTTGTTAAAACCTGGTTTTGTGAATGCCATCAACAGTTCCCAAGTGAAGATGCAGTGGAAAAGCATGTTTTCTCAGCAAACACAATGTGTTATAAGTGTGTGGTCTGTGGAAAAGTGTGCGAAGATTCAGGAGTCATCCGTTTACATATGAGCCGAATTCATGGAGGGGCACATTTAAATAACTTCCTTTTCTGGTGTCGGACCTGCAAAAAGGAGTTAACCAGAAAAGAGACTATCATGGCACACGTGACCGAATTTCATAATGGACACAGATATTTTTATGAGACGGATGAGGTAGAAGGTGAAACTTTGCCAACATCCTCTACAACATTGGTGAGTAATTTGACTGCTAAGAATCCTTCAGCTATTACTATCATTGATCATTCTCCAGCAAACAGTCCTCCAAGGGGTAAATGGCAGTGCCGAATTTGTGAAGATATGTTTGATTCCCAGGAATGTGTAAAACAGCATTGCATGTCTTTAGCAAGTCACCAATTTCATAGATATAGCTGTGCCCATTGCAAAAAGACTTTTCACAAGGTTGAAACACTATACCGACATTGCCAAGATGAGCATAACAATGAGATAAAGATTAAGTACTTCTGTGGGCTTTGTGATCTTACCTTTAATGTGGAAGAAGCATTTTTAAATCATTATAAGGAGCACCACAGCATAGATTATGTGTTTGTGTCAGAAAAAACTGAAACTTCAATTAAAACTGAGAATGATTTTCCAGTAATAGAGACCAGTAACCTGTTAACCTGTGGTTGTCATGAGAGTTACATTTGTAAAGTCAACAGAAAGGAAGATTATAGTAGATGTCTCCAAGTCATGCTGGATAAAGGTAAACTGTGGTTTCGCTGCAGCTTGTGTTCAGCAACAGCACAGAATGTAGCCGACATCAACACTCACATCCGTGAAGTGCACAGAGAAGAAAAGAGTGAGGAGGAAGAGGAGCAACAGTATGTCATCAAGTGTGGTACCTGCACCAAAGCATTTCATGATCCTGAAAGTGCTCAGCAGCACTTCCATAGAAAACACTGCTTTTTACGGAAACCCAGTGTGGCTCATTTTGGATCTGAGAAAACAAGCCTGTACAAGTTTGCTGCCAGTGCCTCACGTACAGAGAAGAAACTAAAACAGGCAGTAAGCCGTCCAAAAAATTCAGAGATGGAGAAGGGAGCCGAGAATGACCTAAGCTGTCAGAATATAGGTATGGCTTTACAACTCTAATGTCCATACAGATTTCACCTACTGATAGAAACATGCATGTATTGTAGCCATCATTTAAAAACTATTTATTTTGAGAGAGTGTCCACGCAAGCAGGGGAAAGGTAGAGAGAGAGGGAGTGGGGAAAATCCCAAGCAGGCCCTGCTCTGTTAGTGCAGAGCTCAACACAGGGCCGAATCTCACTAATCCATGAGATGATGACCTGAGCCAAAATCAAGAGTCGACACTTGGGGCACCTGGATGGCTCAGTCGACACCTGGTTGAGCATCTGACTTCAACTCAGGTCATGATCTCACAATTCATGAGTTCAAGCCCTTCATCATGCTCTATGTGCAGACAGCTCGGATTCTGCTTCAGATTCTATATCTCCCTCTCTCTGCCCCCCCGCCCCCCGTTCATGCTCTCCCTCTCTCTATCAAAAATAAATAAACATTAAAAAATTTTTTTTAAAAAGGAGTCAACACTTAACCGACCGGGCCATCATTTTTGTGAAAGCTAATAATGATTCAGTTTTGAAGTAAGAAATGTGGGATAATACATTAATCAGTTACTGTGGAATATACTTTTGGGGGATATGTATTCCTAAATACAAATAAATATTAGTATTTAAATTTTCATTCAACTACTCTAAACTTAAGGGGACAAAGAGTATATATTACTTTTAAACAAATTGTATTTAAGATAACGTTGTCTTTTCTTTTACAAAAAGCATGAGAATTTTGAGAGATGAAGGAAATTGATAGTCTTTCTGAAAGATTTAAAATTTATATATATATATATGTATATATAAATGTTATCATTAACATTTAGATTCTTCCTTTCATTTAGATTTAGGTACATTAAAAAGATAAATCCAGTGAATTCTTTATGTCTATATTTTGGCTTTATTCTTTTGTTGTTGTTGGCAGATTCTTTTTTTTTTATTTAATTAAAACTATTTTTTTTATTCCAGTACAATTAACATAGTGTTGTATTAATTTCAGGTGTACAGTATAGTGATTCAACAGTTCTATACAGTACTCAGTGCTTATCATGTTAAGTGTACTCTTAATCCCCTCACCTGTTTCACTCATCTTCCCCACCTACCTCCCCTCTGGTAACCACCAGTGCTCTATATTTCTGAGTCTGGTTTTTTGTCTTTTTTTTCTTTGTTTAGTTTCTTAAATTTCACATGAGTGAAATCATACGGTATTTGTCTTTCTCTAACTGACTTATTTCACTTAGCTATACACTCTAGATCCATACATGTTGTTGCAAATGGCAGGATTTCGTTCTTTTTTATGGCTAATATTCCATTGTGTGTGTGTGTGTGTATATATATACACACACACACACACATATATATATACACCACATCTTTTTTTATCCATTCATCTATCAATGGACACTTGGGTTGCATCTATAAGTTGGTTATTGTAAATAATGCTACAGTAAACATAGGAGCCCGTGTATCTTTTTGAATTAATGTTTTTGTATTCTTCAGGTAATTACACAGTAGTGGAATTACTGGATCATATGGTAATTCTATTTTTAATTTTTCAAGGAATCTCCATGTTGTTTTCCATAGTGGCTGTACCAGTTTGCATTGCCACCAACAGTGTATGAGGATTCCTTTTTTCCATATCCTCCCATTTTGGCTTTATTCTATAAGTATGAGAAATCTTAATGTTCACTTCAGAATTTGTATATTTTTGTTATGATTTTCTAGAAAGCAGAACTTTTACTTAGACTTAAAATAGCCATTGGAAGTAGAATTACAATTGGTAGCAGGAAACCAGGGAGAAAATTGAGGTATATCCCCTTGTACTTAGTCTAGATAAGACTACATAAGTCTAGGGGTGCTGAGTGGCCCAAGTGCTGTCAGCACAGAGCCTGCTTTGAATTCTTTCTGGCCCTCTCTCTCTGGCCTCCCCCCCAAAAATAAAGAAACTTTAAGAAAAGAAAAGAGTAAGTCTAGAAGAGTACAGTGTTTGTTTAGAAGTCTAATTTGTTGTGGTTAGAGTATAATTTTAAGCCCATATTCTTTTAAATAAATATGAGCTCTTGGCAAGTTATACAGTATAGAGTGGGGACACTGAGGATATGTGCAAGTTTTGGGTAAAACTTTTTTGTAAACTTTTTTTATGAACTACTGAGTTTATACAGGCTTCCTCTATAGCTTTTGTAGATCTTAGCATCATCTTTAGTCATGGCATGTTTTATTTAAGAAATGGTTACATGACATACTACCAACTCATTCAGCTTTATTTCTAACTGTGAAGCAGTGATCAGACTGTTTTTATGTTCTCTTGTTATTTTCTTTTGTGCTTCCAATTTTGAGAATTTATGTTGGTCTGTGTTTGATAGATGATTGTAGTATCTAAATCTACAGCTACTAAGAATTAAAAAAAATTTTTTTCTTAGTAATTCTACACCCATTGTGGGGCTTGAACTCACAACTCCATGATCAAGAGTCACACACTCCACTGACTGAGCTACCCAAGGGCCCCTACATTTACTAAGAATTTTAAGACGAGATAAAAGAAGACAGGTGGTTTGGAAATGGGAGGGGATGGCAGTGGCTATTTGAGAGAGGCTCTATTGGGTGGAGTGGAACTTAGTCATTTTAAAAATAATTTAAAATTTTAAGGTTTATACTGCTACCACTAGAAACTTTATAAGGCCTTATCAAGATAGAAAAGTATGAAAAAAGTGAAAGGAATGGAGAACAAGAGTTGGAGAGTGGTGGAGGAGGAAAGAACTTAAGAGAAGAAAGATGTGTTTATCGTAGGAGGTGCTGATAATGCCACCTGTACCTGTTATGAACCACTTTATGATAGAGAGTTGTAAGTTATTTCATTTGTGCTCTCTAGGTTTTTAATCACATAGCTAGTGGGTTACTAATAAACCAGTCTAGGTTGGGAAAAGACCACAATTCTGCTGGGGAGAAGTTCTTAGCAGGTAACCCTGAAATTTCATTTTAATATATATATATTAAATGTTTTTAGTTATTTTGAGAGAGAGAGACGGAGAGCGAGCATGAGCAGGGGAGAGGCAGAAAGAAGGGGTTGGAGGATCCAAAGCAGGCTCCAGGCTGTCAGCACAGAGTCCGATTCTGGGCTTAAATTCACAAACCATGAGATCATGACCTGAGCAGAACTCGGATCCTTAACCAACTGAGCCACCCAGGTGCCCCACCTTGAAATTTTATTTTGATGGATAGTGCAAGGTGTTGGTTTTTCATCCTTAACACTTAAATCTTTTAGTTCTTCCTGTACATTATTATTATTTTTTAATTCCTGTATAAAATGACTTTTATAGAAAGTCTTGGCTGTAACATATTTGGTAATGATGAAAGAAATTTTGAAGTGGTGGAAGCTATAATGATTTTGGCAGTTACAACAATCAATCTTCAGATTTGGGACCCATGAAAGGAGAAAATTTTGGAGACTAAAGCTTTGGCCCCTATGGTGGTGGAGGCCAATACTTTGCCAATTCACAAAACCAAGGTGGCTATGGTAGTTCTAGCAGCAGCGGTAGCTATTGTAGTGACAGATTTCATTTACTGCCAGGAAACCGCTTAGCAGGAGAGGAGAGCCAGGGAAGTGACAGGGAAGGAACAGGTTATAACAGATTTGTGAATTCAGACCAGCACATTGGTGGCGAGGCCTAGCTGCTACATACAAAGAAGAGTGTTTTAGAGAATACTCATGTGTATGGGCAAAAAAGTCAAGAATTGTATTTCTGACTAATTGTATAACAGGTTATTTTATTTAAAAAAATTTTTTTATATGTTTATTTTAGAGGGTGCACATGGAAGTGGGGGAGGGTCAGAGAGAGATGAAGACATAGAATCCGAAGCAGGGCTTGAACCCACAAACCATGAGATCATGACCTGAGTCAAAGTTGGATGCTCAACCTAGGCGCCCCTAAATATGTCTTTTTTTTTCTTGTAATTAAAAGCGTCAGTGGCATGTATTTGTAGAAAGTATAAAATTTTGGAAATACTCAATATTTCTTATCTGGTGTAAATATACTGTGTCATGTACAGGTTTGAATTTCATGAAAAACTTTAAGTAGAAATTAATAACATTAAAAATTAATATTTTTGCATATTCTCTAGTATCTTTTAAACTTGAGAAATTAAAATGTTTTTAGCTACTTCTTACCAAATTCATGTTAATGTTTCTCTCTTCTCAGATGAAGAAGTTGTTGAGCTTCCAGATTTGGATTATCTGCGAACCATGACTCATATAGTCTTTGTAGACTTTGATAACTGGTCAAACTTTTTTGGTCATCTACCAGGGCATCTTAACCAAGGAACATTCATCTGGGGCTTTCAAGGTACGATTGATAAGGAAAACATTTGAGATGCCACCTTCTCTTTTTTCCATTAGAATATGTTCCACTTTAAACGTACTGCTCTTGAATCTTCTTGAATAGAACATACAAACATAATTAGAATATTGTCACTTTGCATTCTAGCTACTCTGCTAGAATATTTTTCTCTTTACATTTCTTTATGATGAATGTTAGCTCTCTTTGGTGACCTAAAGTTTGTAGATCATCAGATACATATTGAAAAAACCTCTATTCAGCACCTACAATGTGCCAGGTACTATGCTTGGTATTAACCTGTGCTTACTGATTATTATATTTATCTCCTTTTTAAAATATAAGGAAGGATGCTTGAGAAGTTTATTTTTTCCAAAATATAAAGCTAATAAATAGAGTAGAGCAGAGCTAGCTTTTAAACTTGGACCGCATAGCTACCGAACTAGTACGATTTTCAAGTTGCCATAATTGCCTCTTCACTTCATCCTTACTGAAGTTCACAGATACGCAACTTCATCTAAATCTCTTTACAAACCGTTGACCAAACAGAAAGAGAGACAACTTTGATTTACAGAAGTTTAGTATAATGAGTGTCTAATAAACTTCATGTTTGATAGGAAACAACATATAAGAGAATGATGTGGGGTGCCCGGGTGGCTCATTTAAGTGTCTGACTCTTGATTTCGGCTCAAGTCATGGTCTCACGGTTAGTGGGATTAAGCCCTGCATTGGACACTGTGCTGACAGCATGGAGCCTGCTTGGGATGCTTTCTCTCTGTCCTTCCCCCCACCTCACTCTCTCTCTCTCAAAATAAATAAATAAACATTTTAAAAATAATTTTAAAAAGTAAAGAGGAGGACTGGATTTAAGATTGAAACACTGACCTCAAAAATATAAAAAAAAGAAACATACTGACCAGGATAAGTTCTCTAGTACAACCTTTTAGCAAATTTAGCTTTGCTGATTGCCTGTCATTTCTAAACACTGAATAGTCTTGACATATTTGTAAACACACAAAACCAAAAAATACTAATGCTTACATTCATATGGAATTATACCATTCAGAGACTTCTCACACATATTACTTTTGATTTTCCTTAGCATACCTATGAGTTTTCAGATTAATAGGCAGATGCAGGGAAGGTGGCCTACTTTGCCAAGATTGTAAAGCAACAAGATGGCGATGCCCGTACTAGAACTGAGTTCTGCATTCTAATCTAGTACTTGCCCTCTAAAAAAAATCTTTTTCTAGCGTGTGTTTTTTCTTGATAGAGCTTTCAGTTGTAGCTACTATTCTGTTCTGTTTCTTCTCTGACTCTCATTTATGCCTTTTCTAAAAATAGGAGGAAACACCAATTGGAAGCCTCCACTCAACTGTAAGATCTATAATTACCTGAACAGGATTGGATGTTTCTTCCTTCATCCTCGTTGTAGTAAAAGAAAAGATGCTGCTGATTTTGCCATATGTATGCATGTGAGTGACTGTTTTATTCAAAATCAAATGTGAATCTAGGACCCATTTGGAATTTTTTTTCCATTGAATTATAATTAACAGTATAGAGCATTCTTCAGTGCTGTATTTTTGTATAAAACCCTCTACATCAGATTCTGCTGATGACTAGTGAGGGCAAGGACCCATATCATACTTATTTACTGCTTTTCCCCAATTCCTAGCAGACTCCCAGCTACCCATTGTAGACCCTCAACTATTTATAGAATACTAATCAATAGATGATAGTGTATTTGATGCATGCTGAGAGGCGTTCACACGTTAACATCTGTGAAATTGGGAGACACCTTAACAATCACTGTTGGCCTATGTGGGATTTGCATTTGCTTCTGTGTCTGCCAGTCACCTAGAGAAACTACTAACCTGAGACCCATTTTACATTAAATTCTCTGCTTAAATGTTTACATGTCACACTGATAACATGAATTTACTCTGCAAACTTCTTGTCTACTGCTTACATTTTAAACACAAAACATTTTATTTTCCATCTATTCAGTGCTAAGATTGAATTATGTAGATTACCTTGCTTACTTTCCTCTCTATGGCATATTTATTTCTTATTTACCCTTAGATTAAGTGTGTAACCCTTGTAGCATTCCAGCCTCCTATTTGACTTCTTTTGGCCTTTTTATTTTCTTCTTAGTGGCATAAAAAATAGCTTATCTTATAATCGGTGGCAGTTTACGTTTCATTAAATGTGGCATATTTTATTTATGAAGGAGATCTTTGTATCATATCATTGGTGGGAGCTAGAGAACCAGTTAAATACACCTTTCCTAGGGGTGCCAGGCTGGCTCAGTCACTGGAGTGTGCAACTCCTGATCTCGAGGTTGACTTTGAGCCCCATGTTGAGTGTGTAGAGATTACTTTAAAAAAAATCTTTAAATAAATAAATATATATGTATATATTTATACATACATATATATTTTTATATATATAACACACATACACACACACACCTTTCTAGGTATGTGTTCTTTCTGAAATAGATGTAATGATTTAAAATTCAAATACTGATTTTTACCAACATATGTGTTTTGTTTCAACCTAGGCTGGCCGTCTAGATGAACAACTACCCAAGCAAATTCCTTTCACCATCCTCTCAGGAGATCAAGGTTTTCTGGAGCTAGAGAACCAGTTTAAGAAGACTCAGAGGCCAGCACATATACTAAACCCTCACCATTTAGAGGGAGATATGATGTGTGCCTTGTTAAATAGCATATCTGATACTACCAAAGGTACGCAGCTGCAGTCCCAGTGCAAACCGCCCAAGAGGAGGAGACTTCACTGCTGAGAGAAACCAATAAACTGCTGTCCACTAGTGAACTCCTGGCTGCTCACTAAAGCATCGTGCTCTCATACTTCTTATTTGTTTTTTCCTTTTCTCACTTTCCTTTTTTAGTGTTTTAGAGAAAAGATAATTTCATAATTTTTCTAGAGCCTTTCCTGATCTAATAGATAAAATCTATATTCATGTATATAAAATGTATATTCATGATTTGAAATATGTTAGTATAATTTTGCAAAGCCCAGAATCCAGATTTTCACTGTCTCTGAAATTCCAAATTTATCTTCAATTTTTTAGAAAGCTAATTGTTTATAGATTAAACCAGAAAGAATAAATAATAATATGGCAATTAAAAAAAAAAAGATCATTTTAAGAGATTGACAGGGACGAAATGAAGCCCTGAGAGCTTTAGTTCTTTGGAAGGGGTACCTTCCTGTTCCCAGGACTTAAACTCTCTTAAATGTCTCTGACATTCTGATACTGTTCAATGAAAGGATGTGCTAATGTTCACTTTCACTAATAAGTGTTTAAGAAAAGATGTCATTCTAGGGAATCAGATGAGGTTTGTTTTTTTTGTTTGTTTTTGTTTTTGCAATTTCTGAAGTAAATGTGGTTAGAAGAAAAGAACAAAAGAATAATTTTTAAATATCCTAATGGCTTACAGCCAACAATAAGATTTGAAGATATTGATGAATGACCTCAATGAAAAACTATTTTTGGCATTTTTATTATATGCTGTAAATTTTCCAACTCCGCTGTCCTCCTCGCTGTTTTTTTCTTTCAGCATTTTCGGAGCTACATTTTGATTGAAAACCCATTCTGAAGAATTTTGCTCTAATCACTCATTACAGTGGATCAAGTTTACTTCTCCAAAGTTAGGAATCATTATTCTAGTAGCCCAACTCTTTCCTTTTCTTTAAAGGAAAATCAACTCTGCATATTTATGTCATTCTTTAGAACTGAATTTTATCTTCCTATTCTGTAATTTCATCTATTGTTTTCATCTATTTGCTTTTTCTATGTCTGGCTGCTCTTTTTTTTTTTAATCTCTTTTTCTTTTATTCTTTTGCCATCCTGTCCCCATTCCTTAACAACATCTACTTAATATCCTGTGAAATATCTAAATTTTTATCTTGGCCACCGAAGGCCACCCTTTTACCCTTTTCTTACGCTGCTGCTTTGAAAATATGTCTTTTGTAATTTTCAGTGTGAAACTTACTATCGATTTACCTTTCTTACCAACTTGATTTGGAATGAGAGCCGCATAATAAGTAGGTGTACATAGGTGTTTTAGGGTTGGAGGTAAGATATAGGTTATAGACTTTTGTGGGAAATCAAGTAGGTATGTCTTGGGTTAAGAGATTACAGGGAACACATTGCAAAGCAGAAAACTGCTTTCTGGCCTTGCTGAAAACAGCAGCCACACTTTGCTTATAGTTAATGTATACCTAGGGGTTAAGTCCTGCCTATGCTCACAAGTTCCTTAGACCACATGGAATATTTTACCGTCTTAACTTGTTTTTCTGCACATTTTCTGTAAATTGTTATTGGCACGTGACCCATTGAGTATTGTGCAGTGTTATCCTAAATGTCTGCTCGATGAATATGGGAGCTTGAGAGCAGCTCAGAGAGACTTCCCTTAGCCTCCCTCTCACCTCTCTTAACTTGCATGGAGTCTTGAGTAATCCTTCCTGCCATCTTCAGCTGTGCTGGACAAAGCCGAAAGCCGAACCCACAGACTTTATTTTGCTTATCTGTTTATCCATCAATCAATACTTGCATGGTATCCATGTTTTAGTTATTGTGAATAACTGCTATGAACATAGGTGTACAAATATCTCTTCAAGACCTTGCTTTTTATTTTTTCTTTTAGTATATACCCAGAAGTGTAATAGCTGGATCATAGGCTAATTCTATTTTTAATTTTTTGAGAAACTTCCATACTGTTTGCCATAGGGACTGTATCATTTTACATTCCTACCAACGGTGTACAAGTGTTCCAAGTTTTCCACATCCCCTGCTAACACTTGTTTTCTAGGTTTTGTTTGTTTTTTATAGTAGTTATCCTAATTGGTGTGAAGTGCTATCTCATTGTGATTTTGATTTCCATTTCCCTAATGATTAGTGATGTTGAGCATCTTTTCAATTTTAAAAAAAATTTTAAGTTTATTTTATGTATTTTGAGAGAGGGAGGGAGCGAGCACACAGAGGAGGGGCAAAGAGAGGAGAAGACAGAATCCCAAGCAGGCCTACACTGTCAGCGCAGAGCCTGACAGTGGGGTTGAACTCATGAACCATGAGATCATGACCCGAGCCACAGTCAAGAGTCAGACACTTCCAACGTAGCCACCCAGGTGCATCTTTTCATGTGCTACAGCCACTACATTTTTAAAGTAATGAAAAATACTAAAATTAAGTGGCCAAAGAGGTATAGAGTCCTTAAATCATGATTTTTCATTTAGACCTAGATTTAAAGATACTTAATGTAGCTAACTCTAAAATTCAAAAAAATAAGTTTTACTGAATCACAGTATGTTCAGACTCCGTTTAAGACAAATTTTCTCCTTTATAGAAGGCTTAAAGACATCACATTACCTAGTAGTAAACTTTATAATAAAAAGAACAATCCTTGGATAACTTTACTCTGTTACCTTTCCTAACAAATGACTTTGTAAGTAGTAGAATAATAGCATTTGTTTAAAAATGATACTTGATATGTAGTGGGACTTATAAAACTTCTCAGTGTCCACAAATACTATCATTCTTCTTGGGCCTTTTAAGGTACTTTTGGTTATTACAAGAATGCCAGAGTAACTCCTCTCTTCTAGCTTATTAGCACAGCGTTCCTATCTTCAGGTTTGAAAACAAGACGGTTTCTTAAGGCAGTATCGTTTTAGAGTGAGAATCATTGGACCTTTATGAGAATCTGACAAAAACTTTGTTTCTTTCCTCAAAAATGAACATGTATAGGAGTGCCTGGGTGGTTCAGTTCGTTAAGCATCTGACTCTTAATTTTGGCCCAGGTCATGATCTCAGGGTCCTGAGATTGAGCCCTGCAACAGACTCGGCACTGGGGGTGGAGCCTGCTTAAGATTCTTTCTCCCTCTGCCCCTCAAGTAAGCATCTGACTCTTAATTTTGGCCCAGGTCATGATCTCAGGGTCCTGAGATTGAGCCCTGCAACAGACTCGGCACTGGGGGTGGAGCCTGCTTAAGATTCTTTCTCCCTCTGCCCCTCAAGTAAGCATCTGACTCTTAATTTTGGCCCAGGTCATGATCTCAGGGTCCTGAGATTGAGCCCTGCAACAGACTCGGCACTGGGGGTGGAGCCTGCTTAAGATTCTTTCTCCCTCTGCCCCTCCTCCACTTGTATGCTCACTCTCTCACTCTCTCTTTCTCTTTTTAAAGTTTATTTTGAGAGAGAGAGCACATGTCCGAGTTGGGGAGAGGCAGAGAGAGAGAGGGAGAGAATCCCAGGCAGGCTGCATACTGTCAGCAGAGGGCCCGATGTGGGGCTGGAACACAAACCATGAGATCATGACCCAAGTCGAAGTTGAATGCGTAACTGACGGAGCCACCCACGTGCCCCCTCCCCTCAAAATTAAAAATTAAAAAAAAAAAAAACGAACTTGTATATACAATATCAAAAACAATCTCAGGCGCTTTGTGGTGTCAAGGCTCCTAGTTACCACTATCCCACAAAACTCTAGGATATGACAAAAGTTCATACTGCAAGTAACACACAGTGAGAAGTTCTCTCATATTATCATTATTTTACAGACAGTCTCCTGATTTTTCAAGTTTTGTAAATCTCCACCATAGCATAAACAAATGATAGGAGTTTGAACCTCTTCTTTCTTTCTAACTTTTCAGAAATTTTCCATTATTAGGGTGAGAAAGTGATATTACTAAACTGAAGCTTCTTATATACACAAGGAAGAATCTGTTGAATAGTGTCATGAGAATCCGTGATGATGTTGTATTTTAGTTTTTGCTAGTTTTTCAGTTAATGGAAAGTTTTTTTCAGAAAGTACTTACCACAATAAAGATATTCAGAATGACTGGTTCCTATATAAATGTCAAGTCAGTTGACTGTAAGGTATTACTGTTTTGTTTGGTAGGGAGGGAACAGCTAAGTAGCTTAACTACTGGCACTTTTAAGTTTATTTATTTTTGAGAGCACAAGCAGGGGAGGGGTGGAGAGAGAGAGAGGGAAACACAGAGTCTGAAGCACCACAAACTGCAAGATCATGACCTGAGCCGAAGTTAGACACCCAACCAAGTGAGCCACCTAGGCGCCCCAGTTGCACTCACTGATTTAAAACTTTACAGGGGGGGCCTGGCTGGCTCAGTTGTTTAAACCTTTGACACTTTTATTTTTAATGTTTATTTATTTTGAGAGAGAAATTGTGAGTTGGGGAGAGGCAAAGAGAGGGGAAGAGAGAATCCCCAGCAGGCTCCATGCTCTCAGTACAGAGCCCAATGCTGGGCTTAATCTCAGGAACCATGAGATCAAGACATGAGCTGAAATCAAGAGTCAGACAATCCACTGAGCCACCCAGGTACCCGTAAGTGTCCAACTCTTGATCTCCACTCAGGTCTTGATCTCAGGGTTGTGAGCTCAAGCCCTGCATTGATTCCATGCTGGGTGAGAGCATACTTAAAAAATAAAATGGAAAAAAAAAAAAAAAAAACATGCCAAAGATACATGGATCTTTTCTAGTAAGCCCAATCAGAGGAGCCAGGTATACTTTCTTTTCTTCCAGACCTTTTTTTTTTTTTTTTAATGTTTTAAAGGAGAGAAAAGGAACTAATTATCGAAGGCCTACAATGTGCCAAACACTCTCTTTGTAGTGATTGAATATGTTTAAACATATTTAAAGAACAACTTCCGCATGTTTTTTAATTGTGTTTGCAACACTATGAGGTAGGATGTGTTAAGATCATCCCATTTTATGGAGGTCCAGAAAGGTTAAAATAAGCTACCTGTGGCCACACAGGTGTATTTATCAGTATCTCCTGGTAAGGCTGAGCTAACTTTTACTGATACAAAATATCTGACTTTATGATGTAGAGAGTCTGGTGTGAATTATGGACTCTAACCGTCTCCTTGAAAAAGATAATGAGACGTTTTGCTATAGTGTGATAACATTGCAGAGTTTGTATAAAGATACCAAATATGAGGTTGAAAAAAAATAACATAAAAAAAAGAAATAACATCTAGGAAGATGCATGGGGGTGAGCAGAAAATTAAAAGATTTGATTGTGAGTTTTGGTATTGCTGATTATATATCAAACACAGCTGAGGAAAGTGATCAGCCCTGTAAGTTCTCTAATACCTTTCATAATTAAACAAAGAAGCTCCTATCTTAGCCATACTTTACAATGACTGAATTTCTACATTACCTTTTTTTCTTAACCATTTTATTGGTGACAATTGCTTATATGAAAAATTCTGGAGGTGCCTGAGTGGCTCAGTGGGTGAAGCTTCCAACTTGATTTTGGTTCAGGTCATGATCTCCCGCTTGGGATTCTCTCTCTCCTTTTCCTTTGCGTCACCACCACCCCCTCCGTCTTGCTCACTGTGTCTCAAAATAAATAAACTTTAAATAATTAAAAAAAAAAAGAATTCTATGGGCTCTTAGAGATCTATTTATGTAATAGAACTTGGCCATATCTTGTAGCTTAGCTGAAGAATATTGACTTGATTTGTATAAAATTTTCCTTTTAAAAGCATAGTTTTGTATGTTCAGTTGTTTGCAGTTCTTTAGTAATTAAACATCTTCCTTACAGTTTTATGTAAAGTGTAACTTCCCTACAATTTTTTTCTTCAGTATTACAAGGATGAACTTTATATTATGAATTAATGAATTCAAACTGAAAACAGATTTTAGCTATGCTTCAAGATAATATTTGTTGAATATGAGCACCTAGGACTTTTTCATATCTATTTGGTGTATATCTTCATTTTGGAATGAATGGATGGAAGGAAGCATTAAGTGTCATTGGTATCTATGGAATCATACCAATTACAGAAATTTTTTTTTAAGGTTTCAATTTATTTTGAGAAAGATACAGAGACCAAGTTGGGGAGGGACAGAGAAAGAAGGAGACAGAATCCCAAGCAGGCTCCACACTGTAAGCACAAAGCCCGATGCAGGGTTCAAACTCAGGAACCATGAGATGACCTGAGCGAAATCAAGAGTCGGACGTTTGACCGACTGAGCCACCCAGGCGCCTCCCCAATTACGCAGTTTTTTTAAAGTCTTCGTGAGTATGAAACATAAAAGTTCACCCATGCCATGAAAATGTGGCTGACTGAAGTAGCATCATGCTCTATCCAGTAGGCATTGTATAAAATAATTGTTGAACTTAATTCTAAAAGTCTGCCCGTTGTTTCTTCAGCCTGTTAAGGAGACTATCTATAGGTTGTTGCTTAGGACACCATCCTAAAAATCTACGTAATAAAATTCTTTGTAAGATAATGAAAACAGAAACGAATATTCATGATTTTCTCTGTTCTGCTGATTGAGGCAAAGAAAATCTTTTTTAATTTTTGCAACCTAGTATCATGCTAATCCTTGTGATTCAAACCTATGCTTTTGCCTTAGGCCTTGTATGCAATGATGAATTGTTTAGTGCAGTTAACACATTCTGCTTTTGACTGGCATTGCCTTTGAATTGTAATAACAGAAAGCTTGGGTGCTTTCCCTTTGTTCCTAATGTTTTAAGATTTAATTTGTTATTCTTCAGATTGTAAGCGTAAAGTTTTATTTCCATGAAACATTGCTTGAAATATTTGAATTCGTAAGTGTATATAACAGATTATAAAAACAGAGTTAGTATTTTTCCTGGAATGGCAAAAGATGGCTTATAACAAATTTTTGCAACATTTTATAAGTGAAATATAGAGATTTTTTTATTTATAAATACCAAAAATCTTTAATTTTTAAAATGTATATTTAAGTTTTTACATATTTTCCATAAAAGCAAGTATGTCCATATGACTTATATTCATTTATTTAAACCCTGATTCAGTCACTACGATGTATATATTGATTTAAAAGTGGTTAAAGTGATAAATCAAGTATTTTCTCACTGGTTTAAAATTTAAGTGACTTGCAATTCCTGATCAGTCATGTCGTTTTTGTAGACTTAGGTTTTCATTTTAAAAGTATATAAGACATCAGGTAAGTGAGTTTGTGCCAAGAAGTATTGCTAATTTAAACCTGTGGTCTCTATAGCAATGAATGCATGATTTTCAAAATACAGAACTTTATCTCATCATTTTAAAAATCTTAAAGAGATTTCATGTAACTTAAACTTGGGAGTTGATTTGCTAGATTTAAACAAGCATACTAGCTTTTCTTAATTTCTAAGATTTTTTAATAATAGAATTTTATATTCATTAACAGTTGTTCTAAAAGAAATGTTTCAAATAATTTGAATATAGACCTGAAATGAAATTATTTCATTAGCTTCCCTCCCCCCCACCTTGATTTAAGTAGTATTTCGTAAGCATTTTTTAAAAGCAAACCTATAGGGAAAGTGGTATGATACTAATGAATGTATTTAGTAAGCTTGGGTATGGAAGAAGTGATTGAAAATAATATTTTTTGAGACTACATAAATGATGGCACAATAACTTTCAGAAATATATTTTTATTTACTGATTCTGCCTTACAGAAGGTGACAGTGATGATAACCTGGGTGTAAAAAATGCTTCGATAGAAGAAGAATTCAGATCCAAGGAAGGTAACCTAATGGAGTTAATCCCTTTCCTACTTCACTGTATCGGTATATTTTAATTGCTCCCTCTCTTGCCTCTTCATCATCTCCTACTCCCTCCTATTAACCTCCTGCCCCTGAGTTTCAAAAACATTGTTTCCTTGTTTAAAGGAGAGTTTGCATTTTCTCATGGAAGATGAATCAGGGACAAAAGCCTAAAATAATTATTTTCTGACCCTTTGCAGAAAGTTTTCTAACCCTGGGCTAGGAGAAGATTTTGGTCCTAATTTTTCTTTATTTCAAGTAGTATAAGAATATTGAATTAAGAATATTACAAGTTAGGGGCACCTGGGTGGCTCAGTTGCTTAAGAATCCGACTCTTGATTTCAGCTTGGGTCATGGTCTCATGATTTGTGGGATCAAGCCCCACAAATCCTCCACTAGCGCAGAGCCTGCTTGGATTCTCTCTCTCTGCCTCCCTGCCCTTCTTCCCCCATGTGCACATGCGTTCTTCTCTCTCCCTCTGTCTCAAAAAAAAAAAAAAAAAAAAAAAGGAATATTATAAGTTAAGCAGTGGAAGTATGAAAACAGCACTTATGTCTGATTATTAATAGACTGTTTCTATAAATTAATTTTTTCCCTCTTAAAGGAAAAGCTATTTTCTTCCGTAGGTTAAAGAGAACTTTTTGTATTACTTCACATCAAATAAGTTCCTGGCTGTACCACTATTTAACTGTATCATATGCATTTACTTTGGTTTTTCCATAACAGACTGTGCTTTTTAATAACCATAGGGAAAAACAAAACAGTGATTTTAGAAGATAGTTCAAGCTTCACTGAAGAAGTTTAACTGTTAACAGTGGCATCTTTAACATTAATGGACAGCAGTAGAAGTCTTAATATATTCCAATAAAGTATTTGTTGTTGGAGATTTGAGAGTGGGAATGTGGAGACTAGAAAGTAGGGAGGAAAATGTGGCTAAACAAGCATAGACAGAATGGCCCAGCTGATTTATTTTCTGTGTATTTCCATGATCTCTCACATAATGTAATTGTTTAAGAGCATACCAAAGCTCTGTGCTATTAGGAGTTTGAGAATTTGAGTCTGGCAGTGGACTTGATTCATCCATTCAATGAAGTAGAAAACTCTAGTCTAAGAACCAAAATTCAGTGGTTAAATAAAGTTGGCAGTAAATCTACAACCTAATTGGAAACAAGTTTTTTTGACCATCTTGTTTTCCCAACATGGTTTTTCAAGGTCTAGGTCACTGCTTAGCAGCCACATAATAATGAGTTAAACAAATGAAACAACTTTTGTGAGTTAAAAACAAAACAAAACAAAAAGCAAAAAACCTGCCACTTAAGTTGTTTATCAAGACCGTGAAAAGATAAACACCACTGATCATCTAAGTAGTTCAGACTTGGCAACCTTTATTTTCCACTCATGACTTAATCCCATGGAAAAATGCCACACAAAATTATAACTTTAAATAACCACTCTTGGGGAACCTTCACAGTTTTATCCATTGCAATATGGATAATGCAATGTGTACCAGAGTTTCTAACATTTTGTTACATCTGGCTGTTTTATGATTTGGAGAGTTTTTACATTTTTGTGATTCTTCAGAGTGGCAAAAGGATTGCTATTAAAGAATTCAAGAGAAGATACTTTAAACTTCTAATTACTTGTCATATGAGGTAGGAATGTAATGCTCTAATTGCAAGAAAAATCAAGGTGTTATGTGTGTGCTTTCTTTGTTTTCTGATGCTTTATATAAATAAGTTTGAGAAGCACACAGTGTTCCATGTGAGTTAAGGAATATGGTCTCCTCTGCAACTTCATCTGATAATCATCTTTTTCCCCTTTTACCCAACAAGAACTAACTCCAATATCATCTCTTAGGTTGAACCATAGAGAATTGACATTTTGTAGCCATTTTTCTATGGTAGTACTTCTAGATTTACCATTTTTAGAGAGAGCTAACCACAGCCTCCTCTAGGTTCCCACTGTACCTAACCAAGATTTAAATTTTTTATGTGTATTAGCCCCTTGAGAAGTAGGATCGTGTTTTTTGTTGTTGTTGTTTTCTCTTTTTTTCAATAGCACCTAGCACCTGGTATTTGGTGCTTGTTGAAGAATATGCTTATAACAAACTCAGAATATGTTAGAGCTACCAGGACCCATCTCTCCAAAGCTAAACAAGGGAAATTAAGATAAAGGCTATTTAGGGGTGCCGGGGTAGCTCCGTTGGTTGAGCGTCTGACTTTGTTTGGCTCAGGTCATGATCTCGCGGTTCATGAGTTCCAGCCCCGCATCGGGCTTGCTGCTGTCAGCATAGAGCTCACTTTGAATCCTCTGTCCCTCTCTCTGTCTGCCCCTCCCCGACTCACACTCTGTCTCAAAAAAAATTTTTAATGAAAAAAAAGGTAAAGTTCATTTGGCTAGGAGAAGAATGAGTGATTTATTGATCCTACATCATGGAAGCAAAGTGGTATTTTAGTGCAGACTTTTTGCAAAACTCAAAAAAGTTTAAATAACTTCTCAAGCTTCTTCATTCTTTGCCTTTCCAGCACAACATTGTAAATGCCTGAGAAATAGTAGCAAAAGGCAGGATAAATCTTGTGACTTTTTGCCTTAAGGAATGGTAGTGTCCTTGCCCCCACCATGATTTGTTTCATTCGTTGCTGTTCTGTGAAGACCAGTATCAGACTCTGACGACCCATGCCAGTCATAAAGAGCTTCTATAATCTGTTTTGTATACCAGACAGAGGAAATAGGGACCGCATAGTTTGGTGGTGTAGAGTGCAGACTTTGGATTCATACTGCTTTGGTTAAAACTCAGCTCTCAGTTAATAACAGTCATCATATAATTAATATTATGACGTAAATAGTAAAATATTGTGGCCAGGTGGATCCACAGAGGATAAGAGAGAATAATATGTTCATTTTTAATTCAGTTTATGTTTAAGAAAACACTAATCTCAACAACTTGTGAGAGTCAGAATATTCTCTTCATTTTACATAAAAATGTAGTCTTCTAAACATTAAGTAATTTGCCTCCAGATTCTAAGTCTCAAAACGATGGGGCATGATTCATATATAAGTATCCTAATTCCTGTTACTGAGTTCTTTCCTATTCTGTAGTAATTACCTCTTTTTCAAAGAGAATGAAATTAAGGCAAAGTGTTATGTGTGTGCTTGTACTTCCCACATATTTTCTTTATTTCTTCATATTGCTTTCAGTTATTGTCTAATGTTCTTTCATTTCAAACTGAAGGATTCCCTTTAGCATTTGTTGTAAGGCAGGTCTGCTAGTAACAGACTCCCTTACCTTCTGTTTATCTGGGAAAGTCTCATTTCTCCTCCATGCTCGAAAACTAGTTTTAGTTTTGCTGGATGTAGAATTCTTGGTTTATAGGTCTTTTTTCCAGCACTTTAAATATGTTATCTCACTGCATTCTGGTCTCTGTGGTTTGATGGAATTAAGCTGTTAATCTTATCATTGAGAATCCCTTATACATGATTAATTGCTTCTGTCTTGCTGCTTTTATTGTTTTTGACTTTTGACAGTTTGGTTATAATGTGTCTGAATGTGTATCTCTTTCAGTTTCTTCTTGGAGTTGAACTTCTTGGATGTGTAGGTTCATGCATATCTTTCATCAAATTTGGGATATTTGTTGGCCATTATTTCTTCAAATATTCTTTCTGCCCCTTTCTCCTTCTGGGGCTCCTATAATGCATACTTCTGTGCATTTGATGGTACTCCACTGGTCTCTTAGCCTCTGCTTGCTTTTCTCCATTTTTCTTTTTGATCTTCAAACTGGATAAATTGTCCTATCCTCAAGTTTGCTGATTCTTTTTTCTGTTTGCTTAAATTTGTTAAACTCCTATAATGAATTTTCCATTTCAGTTGTACTTTTCAGCTCCAGAAGTTCTATTTGGTGGCTTCTCATAATTTCCATCTCTTTGTTGATAACCTCATTTCGTTCATACATTGTTTTCCTGGTTTCCTTTAGTTCTTTGTCCATGATTTACTTTAGCTCTTAGAACTTATTTAAGACAGTTGATTTAGGGGCGCCTGGGTGGCTCAGTTGGTTAAGCAGCCGACTTTGACTCAGGTCATGATCTCACAGTCTGTGAGTTCAAGCCCTGCGTCGGGCTCTGACGGGCTCAGAGCCTGGAGCCTGCTTCAGATTCTGTGTCTCCCCCTCTCTCTGCCCCTCCCCTGCTCGTACTCTGTCTCTCAAAAATAAAATAAAACGTTTAAAAAAATTAAAAATAAAAAAAAAAAGACAATTGATTTAAAGTGCTTGTCCAGTAAGTCCAATATCTGGTCTTTCTCAGGGACAGTTTAATTCATTATTTTTTTCCTTCAAATGGGTCATACATTTCTGTTTCTTTGTATTCTTTGTGTTTTTGTTGTTTTTGAAAATGGGGTATGCAAATACTTTAGTGCCTCTGGAAATCAGATTATATCTCTTCCCCACAGTTTGCTGTTATTGTTGAAGGCTGTAATTGTCTGTTTGGTTACTTTTCCAAACCATAGTTGACCCTTAAACCCAACGAGTTGGGGCACTGACACTACCCAACACACTGTCAAAAATTTATGTAACTTTTAACTCCCCAAAACCTTAATTGCTAATAGCCTGCTGTTGACTGGAAGCCTCACCAATAACATAAACTATCGATTAACACATTATTTTGTACGTTATATGTATTGTATACTATGTTCTTAAAATAATCTACAGAAAAAAATCAAGAAAACCATAAGGAAGAGAAAATACCTTTATAGTACTATACTGTATTTATCAAAATCCATATATAAGTGGACCCACACAGTTCAAACTTGTGTTGTTCCAGAATCAGCTGTGTTTCTGCAAAAAAAATATATTCCTTGTCATGTCTGGTCATCAAAGTGTCTAAGTCTCTATTTTTTTAATTTTTTTTAGTAATATCTACAGCCAACATGGGGCTCGAACTCACATGCTCTTCAACTGAGCCAGCCAGGTGCCCCTGGATCTCTGTTCTTTTAGCTTGTGTTCAGCTAGTGTTTTGCCAGAAACTGCCTTGAATACCAGAAGCTAAAAACAACAACAACAACAACAAAACAAAACAGCCTTTCCTAGTGTTTGCAGTTTGGCTTTGTGCTGAAGCTCTTAAACATTTAGCCAGGCTTGCGCTGGCCTTACAAATCAGCCAGTGGTAAAAGCTTAGGATCTTTTCAGGTATTTTCTTAGCATGCATCCTGTCCTAGACATGTGCCCAGCTTTCTAAATTCTCTAATATACGTAGGTGCTTTTGAATGCTCTAATTTCCCAAGGAAATTTTCTGGGGTTTTTCCTTCTGGGTATTTGTATGTCTCAACCATAATCTTTTGCCCCAGGCTGTGTTTTTTTTTTATTCACCTTAAAATGTTTTGAGCAATGCCTGATGCTTTTTGCTTCCTCAATGGGTTCTGAGCTAGGCAAAACAGAGACGAATGCCTTGTATCCATCCTTCTTATAGCCCCCAGACAGACTAGAACACACAAACACAGTAATTTGTAACTTCCACTGTACTCCACCTGGAACTAGGGACTAGAGTCCCATACCAGGAACATTCTCTGTTGTTTTCAAGACTGCTGCCAAATCAAGGAGGTGGTGAAGAGAGGGCAAGTAAAAATACCACTAGGCTTTCCTACTGGTTCTTTTTTAAGTTTATTATTTATTTTGAGAGAGAGAGAGCGCGCGCGCGCGCGCGCGCGTGCACATATGTGCATGGGCAGGAGAGGCAGATAGAAAGTGTAGGAGACAGAATCCCAAGCAGGTTTTACACTGTCAACCCAGAGTCTGACTTGGGGCTCAATCCCCATGACCGTGAGATCATGATCTGGGCCAAAATCAAGAGTCAGGCACTTAACCAACGAATCCAGTCTGGTGCCCCTTTCCTACTGTTGTTTTTATGTTGTCTTTTTCTTGATTTAATGTTTGCTTAGTCGCTGTGAACCTTTGAGTGTTTTTCAGACTTTGGACAAAGTTTTTTCTGATGGTTTCTGCTTGTGTTTCATTGTTTCTGTGGAAGGATGGGTGTTGAGAGCTGCTTACTCCACCATTTTGTTAAATTCATTCCAAGACTGATTTTATTTCTTCTTTAAATGTGCTAGAGAATTCACTGGTAAAACTATCTAGGCCTGGAGTTTTCTTTCTAGGAGGTTTTTTGATAATAGATTTATCTTCTTTAACATATGTAGGTGTTTAGATTTTGTTTCATTTTGTGCCAGTTTTAGAGAATTGTGTGCTTCAAGAAATCTGTCCATTTTATTTAAATTGTCAAATGTACCAAATGTACTTTTTATTTCTGCAGGATCTCTGGTGATATTTCCTCATTTGTTACTGATATTGGTAATTTTTGTTTTCTGTCTTTGCTGATCAGTGTAACTAGAAATTTATCAATTTATTTGATCTTTTCAAGGAATGAACTTTTTTTAAATGTTTATTTTTTTTGAGAGGTGGGGAGGGGAGAGCAGAGAGAGAGAGAATCCCAAGCAGGCTCCATACTCAACACAGAATCCAACGCAGGGCTCTATCCCATGACCCTGGGATCATGACCTGAACCCAAATCAGGAGTCAGATGCTCAACCAGCTGAACCACCCAGGCGCTCCTACTTGTTTTATTTCTAAATAGATCTCTTTTCTCTGTTGAGATTTCCTATGCATTCATCCTTAAGTCCTTGAAATACAACTTTTCTAAAATTCTTTTCTCCTAATTCCAACAGCTCGATTATCTTGGGGATTAGTTTCAATCGGCTGTTCTTGCTGTTGGATTACATTTCTTTTTCCTTTGCACATCAAGTGATTTTTGATGTAGATAGATATTGGGGATGTACATTGCAGATTCTTTGGATTTTATTATTTTTACCTGAGGAATGTTGGTTGGTTTGTTTTTTTTCCCTTTGAAGGCAGTTACCCTGACAGACCTAATCTGCAACCTCTGCCTCCTCCGCAGCAGGCAGTAAGCTAAAATTGCTTACTTCTTTTACTTCCCAACTGTTGTTTTTCACTCAGAATCTTGGATGTCTCCTTTGGATGCACAGTTTAGAAGTCAACTAAGAATTTGTAGATTTCGAGGATTCTCCTTCTGTTGCTTTCTTATTTCTTCTGGGATACTCTTCTTTCTTTCAAAACCTCCCTTCCCCAGCTCCACTTTCTAGCTTCTGTGATCCACTCTGTCTATGATGCCTTAAGCCCAAGAGCTTGGCTTTCTGGGTTAAATTGTTACCTTGTTCCACAAGGATTGAGGAATTCCCTGAGACAACAAAACCATAAAGCTGAAAATTGAACCCTGTGCGGTTTACTTCTTTTAGTGATCTGCTTCTGTCCTGTTTCTGCCTGATTTTTGTTGCTTTCCAGTGCCTTAAAATCATTCATAATTGTTATCTATGGGAGGGTTAATCCAATATAAGCTACTCCACTGTTAATTAGAAGTGGAACCATTTAGTTGGTTTTTGTATATTTTTAGTTTTCTTTTTATTCTTTTGATTGGTTTGAGAGTTATATACTTTATTTTTTGTGCTTATATTGGCATTTTGCCACATTTTTATATGTAAAGACCAAAGCATACCTACATGCTGTCTGCACCAAGAAAAGGACTCTAAAACCCTTCAATTCTGATCCTCTCCTTCGAGCTTAGATGCTGGTATTCTCCAGTGTTGCTTTTCTGCGTGTATATGTGTATAATATAATGCATACAAAAATCGTACAAAAGATCTCACATCCCTCAGGTTAAAAAACTGGAATAACACCAACACGTTAATTTCCTAGGGCTGCCATAACTACGTACTACTAACTAGATGACTTAAAACAATAGAAATGTATTGTTTCATGGCTTTAGGGGTTAGAAAACTACAGTCAAGTCCAGTTGTCTGTAGGGCCACTGTCCCTCTCTTGGCGTCTAGTTGTTACAGACAGTCATAGGCACTCCTTGGCTTATAGATGCATCAGTCCAGTATCTGCCGCTGCCATCACGTGGCCATCTTCCACCTGCATGTCTGTCTTCACATGGTATTTTTTTCCTATAAGGACACCAGTCATACTGGATTAGGGCTCAACCTAGTGACCTCATCTTAAATTGATTATATCTGCAAAGACCCTATTTTCAAATTAGGTCACATTCCTAGGTACTAGGGATTTGGACATATGTTTGGGGGGAACAATTCTAAGTACCTTAGAAGTGTCCCCCTCACTCCCCCTTCCAGTTACTTCCCCTGTACTCCTTCCCAAAGGCTAGTGGCCACTATCATGTCTTGAAATACTAGTTTAGTAGTGCTCGATTTTGAATTTTATTTAAAGGGGATTATACAGACCATCACTGTCCAATAGAATTTTCTCTGATGATGAAAATATTTGATATCTGCACCCATATGGTTTCTAATATTCATGTGTGGCTATTAAGCCCTTGAAACGTAGCTTAACTGAGAAACTGAATCTTAAATCTTACTTAATTTTAATTGATTTAAATATAAATAGCCACATAGAGTTAGTGTCCATCATACTGGACAGCACAAGCAGGGTCTGTCTGGGGCTGACGTGGGGCTCAGACCCACAAACTGTAATTCTTTTTTGGTTGGGTACCTTTTCTTTTTTTTAATGTTTATTTTAGAGAGAGAGCACAGGTTGAGCGGCCGGCTTCGGCTCAGGTCATGATCTCACGGTCTGTGAGTTTGAGCCCCGCGTCGGGCTCTGTGCTGATGGTTCATCAGAGCCTGGAGCCTGCTTCAGATTCTGTATCTGCCTCTCTCTCTGCCCTTTCCCTGCTCACACTCTGTCTCTATGTCTCTCAAAAATAAATAAAAACGTTAAAAAAAAAAATTCCTTTAGAGAGAGAGCACAAGCCAGGGAGGGGGAAAGAGGGGGATCAGAGTATCCAAATCTCACTCTGTGCTGACAGTGACAACCACAACGTGGGGTCAAACTCCTGAACCATGAGGTCATGACCTGAGCCGAAGTCGGACACTTAACAGACTGAGCCACTTAGATACCCCTATGTCTGAATGCCTTCTAATCAACATTGTTTTATAGATTAATCCAGGTGTTAGCATGTGGCTTTAGCTTGTTCATTTCTAATATCTGGGTAACATTCTATTTTACATATATATCTCAGTTCATCTATTTATAGACATTTGCTTTGTACTTCTTGTCTATTGCAAGTAATACCACTGTGAACTTTCTCATACATGTCTCTTTATGCACATATGTGCACATTTCTGGGAATATATACCTAGGAGTGGGATTGCTTATGTTTAACTTCAGTAGGTAATGCCAAATTGTGTTTCCAAAATGGTTGTGCCACTTTCTTTTGTCCTAGTGTAGCATATGTGAGTTCCCACTGATGTACATTTTCACTAATCATTTAAATTATTAGGTCCCTTTGATTTTAGCTAGTGACGCATATATACTGTTATTTCTTTGTAGTTTTAATTTACATTTTTCTGATGAGTAAGATTATTTGACCGTTTTGACATAATCTTTTGTGCTTTTTCAAATTTCTTAACAGTTTTCTTGTGGATTTTTTTTTATTGATTTTTCAGGGTTGAAAATGTTTTAGTACTTTCTGGGTACAAGTTCCACATATTGCAAATATTTTCTCCCGCTATATGTCTTGCCTTTTTACTCAGTTGAGTTTTTTTTTAATGCTTATGTATTTTGAGGGAGGGAGAGATGGGGAGAGAGAGAGAGAGAAAGAGAGAGAATGGGAATTACAAACAGGCTCCATACCGTCAGCACAGAGTCAGACGGGGGGCTCAGACCCACAAACTGTAAGATCATGACCTGAGCCAAAATCAAGAGTTGATGTTTAATCGATTTAGCCATCTAGGCTCCTCATTTAATGGTGTCTTTTTATGGATAAAAGTAATTTTAATACATTTCACATTACCATAGTTTTCCATAATATTTTTTTGAATTCTGTTTAATACTTCCCTACACTGAGGTCATGAAGCTATCCCCTTGCATTATCTTCTAGAAACTGGACCACACTTTTAAATACTGTAACTTTATAATAAGTTTTCACATTTTTTCTAAGTTTTGTCACCTTGTTTTTCTTTGCTAAGAGTATCTTGGCTTTTCTTTGTATTTCCTCATCCTTTTGAATTCATCTTAGGGCAACTCCTTGAACTAGAATCTAGCTTTAACTTAACACACATTAAACACTAGCCTGTAGTATTTTTTTTTTTCTTAATCTTTATTCATATTTGAGAGAGAGCACTAGCAAGCAAGAGGCAGAGAGAGTGAGAGGGAGACACAGAATTCAAACCAGGCTCCAGGCTTTGAACTATTAGCACAGAGCCCTAGGTGAAGCTCGGACCTAAGAAGTATGAGATCATGACTTGAGCCAAAGTTGGACGCTCACCCAACCGAGCCACCCAGGCGCCCCTGTATTTTAAATTATAGAAAACATAATACCATTGTCCCAGCTGAGAGGAAAGTGTTGTTGCATCTTAGAGGGATCACTGGTGCCTGTGACCCAAGTAGCCTCTGAAAGACTGTGGACTGGATGGGATGAAATAAATCTAGTGTGAGAAGCTGGTGAAGGCCAAGAAATCGACACCCACTTCTACTTTCCCAGGCTTTATTTAGCATCATTCTCAGGGAGGAAATGGAGAAACAGTTGTGAACCCAAAAATGTCTGTCTTGGTCATTATTCCTATGCCAGGTATACAGGGGCATTCAATAAATATTTGTTAAATGAGTCCATATATGTACATAATATATATGCTTCTCAGAAGACATTATATAGCCATGACTTTCACTCTTTGCCTTAGATGTTAGAAAGCTTAAAGCTAAATTAAAAAAAAAAACTTTAATGTTTATTTTTGAGACTCAGAGAGAGAGAAACAGAGCGTGAGCAGGGGAGGGACAGAGAGGGAGAGAGGGAGTCACAGAATCGAAAGCAGGCTCCAGGATATGAGCTGGCAGCACAGAGCCCATCGTGGGGCTCAAACCTATGAATCGTGAGATCATGACCTGAGCCGAAGTCAGACACTTGACCGACTGAGCCACCTAGGTGCTACAAACTAAAATTTTAATGTCTTTGAGATTTTGGCATTTCGTGATTTTGCCTATTTCAGGTCTTATGTGCATTGCCTCAAGTGATTACCTGTCAGTGATTCTAGAATTTTGTTGACTTTCTATGTCCCTAAATGAAAATAACTTGCAAGTTCCTTATTAAGCTCATATTTATTATAATTAAGTCTGAGATTATATCCAGATTCTTATTATTTTGAAATACTCAAATTTTAGAAGAAACTATCCAGTCATCCTAAGGTTCTCAACTTTGTATTTCCTTCCTTTCTTGAAAAGACAGATGTAGTTGATGAGATTTATATAAAGCACGGGTTTATTTTCTTCACTAAATATTAAAATTCTGTCTTTTAATGCAGATGTGGAATTAGAAGAAGCTATTAGAAGAAGTCTTGAGGAAATGTAATTATAAAGATATTACCACACAACATCAAGTGGCCTTGAAGAGACTCAGAATAATGAATTCTTGAGTTTGTTTTCTAACGGAGACCAGAAATCTGTTAGTACAAATGTATTTGGAAACATGCTTTTTTTGCTTTTGCATCTGATACTTGCTTTGTATTTTTGTGCTATTTTGCAAAAATGTACAGAGGAGTAGAATACATGTTAATGCAAATATAAATCATGTATTCTAATATAGTTATCATAGTTTTCCAGTTACCTTTGAATTTATATATTTAGTTAAAAGAATTAAAAAATAGAGAAGCTCTTGACTATTGTTTATATGTTTTCCAAGTAGCATTAGTGCTTTAAGTTTATTTGTACTGTACAGATGGTTCTAGTTTATTTTTTTAGAGTGAAAATGAATATAAATAAAGCTGTCATAGCTCAGTTTTTCTGTAAATTCTATTTCTTATGTGGCACTAGTATAGAATACCTTTGAGATCTTTGTTTATGATTATTAGAAGAGAATAATGGACACTGATCATGGAAACAGATTAAAAATTTTACCAGCAATGTGCTTTGTGGGTTTCACTCAGATGTATATTCCTGCTTTAACTGGAGCAGCACATTGCTGGGCTTAAAAAAAAAAAAGACAAACCCTAATTTCTTTGAAATTATTAAAAAGATTACCTGCTTAGACTATCATGTGACTTGTATTATCTACTATTTAAAGGGAATGATGTCAAAATGTTTGCAAAGAATTAAATGTATTTTTAATAATATTAGTCTTTTTTTTATATATATTTGTGTAAACATAATCTTCAAAAAATAATGTTGAAGGTCTACTCAGGAGTAATCTTCCTTAATTAACCCTTTAAAATTTTTATCCCATTGTAAGTATCTTCATTTTAGTCATTAAATTGTCATTCTCCTACATTTCATACTACCCATTTAATTTTTATATGTTCAGGCTCCATTGTGAATAATAAAAAACATTACATAATTAGAAGTCTAAGAAGGGCTTATCATACTATCTTTGTGTATATTGCTTCATAACGAGAAATATCTTTCCTAAAAATTTTGAGTAGTAATTCCATACAAAACTTAAAATTTTCTATAAGTATAAATTGTTCTTTAAGACAAAAAAAAATCATGGCTAGAATTTTTTCTCTGCAACTAGATATTTTAGTGTTTACTAAATAGAATTTTTTGTTTACTATAGTCTTTCCAATCCACATTGGAAACCAGCTTGTGTTTTTATTTCTTAAGATGTCAGTGCTATCCTAACTGCATTTTTTTAAGTAGACATGTAGATTGAGAATTTACCAGTCATTTTTCCAACATGACCACATTGTACTTTTCATTTGTATATTAACGTCATCCAGCAAGGCTTTAGGAGGTAGTCATGAGCTGGACCTTAAAGACCTCTCTAGGAGCTTGCTCAATAGTGAGGAGCAGAAAGGATGATCCAGAAAGAAGAATGCTGAAGCAGATGTGGGAAAGAGAAGTCAACATCTCTCTGCCAGAGGTGCCACACACAGATGGTTCTGTTAAGAAGTTCTTGTGGTGTGTATGGTATAGAATACATGAAGTTTTTTACATGACAGTAAAGGGATATTTCACCTGACCATTAAAAAAAGATAATTAGGTGGTTTAATGTTCTAATTAATAATTGTCACTATATTTCTACTTGTTAAGCAATTAAAAATCATTTTTAAATTACTTCATAATTTCAACTTAATTTAGACACAAAGAAGAGAGGTAATCAGTGGATGGTATTACAGAAAATTATATGGATTATTAAATTATCAAAAGTAAATGATTAAAAAAAACAAAAGTAGGGGCGCCTGGGTGGCTCAGTCAGTTAAGCGTCCAACTTCGGCTCAGGTTATGAACTCGCAGGTTGTGAGTTGGAGCCCGGCGTGGGGCTCTGTGCTGACAGCTTGGAGCCTAGAGCCTGCTTCGGATTCTGTGTCTCCCTCTCTCTCCATCCTTCCTCCACTTGTGCTCTCTCTCTCTCTTTCTCAAAAGTAAATAAACATTTCAAAAAAAAAGTAAATGTTTCGAACATTGACAAAGATGCTTATCTTTTCATTACATCATTTATTCATTTATTCACTCCCTCACAAAGTAGTTTTTGAGTACTTACTATGTGTCAGTGACTGTTGTACGCACTTGAGATATACCAGTGGGCAAACCAAAGTCTACTCTCCTTTATGGTTCACATAACTGGTGGAGAGAGGGTTGGATAGAGTGTTATCCATTATCATAAACAAGTGTATACAATGGTGGTAACTAATGAAGGAGAAATAAGGGGAAGATCCGGTTTCTGAGAATAAATGGTATGATCTGCCTTACTTAGAAGGATTACTGTAGTTATTGTATTGAGAACATACACCAGAGGCAAGTAGAAGCAGGAAGAGCAGACAGGAAGGTGTTGGGGAATAATCCAGGTGAGAACTGATGGTGACTGGGACCAGAGTGGTGCAGTGGAATTGAGGAGAAGGGTCTGAGATATTCTGAAATAGAGGTGAGGGGATTTACTGATGGATTGGATCTATAGAAGAGAAAGTCCAGGATGATTCTAAATTTCCATGATATACTTTCAAACCATTCACAGCATGCCTTTGGATTCCAAGTTTGTGTCATGATAATGGCAAAATATAATTAATGAGGTCAAATAATCCCCTACACCAATAGTTTATTAGTATTTAGACTGAGTTCAGAGGGAACTGGAATCCAGGCTTACAGCACTCCTCTGTGTTCAGGTATTTAAATGGCTTTGATCTCAGATTAAGGGTTGTGATTCAGCTTTAAACTGTTATTATCTATCGTTTTATGTGCCTTGTATATTATATTCTCATCCTTGCAATATGAGGCAAATAGCTGTAATGAGATGGGAGCAAAGCACAAGTTTTTAAGTACATAAATCTTTGTACTCCCAGTCCTGTTCTTTCACTGACCTTTATAGTGTCTGCCCTAGTGACTTGCCACATCTTTTTAATTAACAGGAGATTTAAGTAAATTGGGTGTGAAAGACAAAGAAAGATGGGGTAGCTTGTTCTTTTTTCCCCCCTGTAAGCTTCAGTGGTGTTGTCCAGGCTTTCATTAATTCCACCTCAGGAAAGGGACTGGTAAGACAGGGTTAGGCAAGTACAGACTGCCGAGGAGCCGAGGAGCCGTACTTAAATGCCATCTGTGCCACAAAGGAACCTTTTCTCCCCATATCAAAGGATTTTAATGGTTTGGGTTTGGCCGTGAATAAGAGAGCTGGGAGAAACTAAGCGAAGCCACCACTGAGTAATCCCCACAGCCTACCGTTAGGTACCTTGGCGTGTGAGGAGTTGGCTACATACGGGCTGCACAGAGTCGGGGGCTCTCCGGGACGGGTAGGGGTAGAGGGCTGTTCTGTGAACCTCTTCTAGGGTTTTGGTTGTTTTCGGGGTCTGGAGACCCAAGACGCGGCGATCGCGTTAGATCCTCCCTTTCCTCCGTCAGCCCCTCCAGGTGCCTCGGAGGCCGCTCCTCCGGCTCCCGGGTCCTGGCTGCTCAGCCTCGAGGCCCCGTGGCCAGCGAGCTCCCTCCCGCAACCGCAGCCGCTCCCCGCCAGGCACCTTAGCCCCGAGCCTGGCGGGCGGCGCGCCTGCCCTTGTTTGGCCACGCGGCGGCGGCGGCGGCGGCAGTGTCGGCGCGTCCTCCCGGGCCGCCCCCCGCGGGCGTCAGAGGGAGGCGGGCGCCCCGCGCGGTGACGGCGACGCCTGCGGCCGCGGGACTCTCCACTCGCCGCCGCTGGAGAGGCCGGTGACCTCTTGGCCGCCCCGCCTCGGAGGCTCAGATGGCTCAGGCGAAGATCAACGCGAAAGCCAACGAGGGGCGCTTCTGCCGCTCCTCCTCCATGGCTGACCGCTCCAGCCGCCTGCTGGAGAGCCTGGACCAGCTGGAGCTCAGGTGAGCGGCGGGGCGGTCTTCGGGCGGAGGCCGAGCGCGGCGGGCCGGCGCGGCACGGTCCCGGGACAGGCTGCGGCCGCAGAAGTTGCTTGCCTGAGATTTGTTCTCCATGGGGATGGTGCAGTTTTGTCTGGCCCGTGGTGGGTTTCCCTCTCCGGAGAGAGAACGCGTGCGATTTAAGCCAGAACCTGTGATCGCTTTATTGGTGGCCACGTTCTCATTAACAGACCTGAGCATTTTTGGAACGGAGAAAAATCAGAGAAGGTAAAAGTTACCGTGACGTTATTTGAGATTAGGGACTGTGACACTCCGTGGCTACAGAACTTCTAGAACCTTCTAAGTGCCAGTATGTGGTCTTCCCACATGTTTTTAACTTACTCTTTTCCTATTATGCATTTTAATAGCAGCAGCAGTTTACTGGGCCCGATGTAAGTGGTCAGTTTCTTTGCTCCAAAACCCAGCAGAGCAAAAAATTTAAAATCCAAGGATCCGTCTGATAGCAAGGAGTATGGAGGAGTAGAACAAATGAGGGCCTGCGGGGAGAACAATGGCAGGGTGCTTGGTGTAATAAGACCCTGCTGCTTTCATTTTCCTCCTAACCACGCATGCATCCTTTCCGTTAGTTTCTCATATTTATTCTGTACTTCTTTCCAGAGAAGACACTGACTGTACCGACACCTTCTTGAAACTGCTAATCATTGGCCCGAAAGCATAAGATAGTCACACGTTTTTTTTTCTTCTTAAATGAATAAGATTTTATTAAGTAATGTAGTGTTATGCTTATATACAATCTCTAAATAATTTATAATAAATTTTGAAAATAGTTGTTTCCTTTAGTGTATGAAAACTTTTGTGTACTTTCTGTAAACGTTTATGTCACCAAAGTTACTGTGTCAGTTGTGTGCAGGTGTAGTTAAATGCAAATCTCCACAAGCCCTGAAACTACACCGAATTTCTTTTCCATAGTTTTCACCAGGTTCTAGGGGAGCAAAGAAGTATGTAAGCCAAAAATTTTAGGAAGCAGTGCATGTATGTCTTTATCTCCCTGGATTTATATACTAAAATAAGAAGAGGTGTGTATTTGCCAACAAAGTGCATTCATAACCACAGTATATCTCAGCAGTTAAGGCAATTATTATTATTATTATCTTGAGAAAAAGAGGCATAAGATGACTCTGTGTTCCAGATGATTTCATGGATGGCAACAAATAGGGAAACCTTAGCCAAAACCACATTCTAGATTCTGCTCCAGAATGAAACAAATGGAACAAGAGAAAAGTAATGCTTTCCCGTGGTTGGGCTTGACGCAGTCAGCCACCAGCAAAAGTCGAACAAGACTGAATTTCAAGCTACTTAACGCCCCTCTGAAAAATATTTCTTTTTATGTAACAGCATAATATTTCTTTTTATGTAGTGGCATTATGTCAGTGTCATCCTCCTGAACCCATTTACACTATATGTTAACTAACTTGGATTTAAATAAAATTATAAACATAATAAAAATAAATAAAAGATGAGGAATGAAAACACTGAAAAAAAAGTAACATGCACATCTCCCCAGGTATTTAGAACTTTGAGGACAAGTTCTTAACTCCTTCACGGCCCTCTCCCTCCTGGTCAGAAAGAATTTTTCCTGAAAGGAATGAGGAGGATGTTGCCCCTCCCTTCTTCAAGCTGAGTCATTCTCCTCAAACTTGAATTAACACATAGTGTGTGGTGGGTGGAAAAGCAGGCAAGTACTTATCTTTAAAGGAAAGTCTCTGGTTTTGAGTGTTAGTATATTCTAATGTTTGATTAATGTAAAATGAGTTGATTACTGTATACAAGTGATTACATTATAACTTGGCTTAATTAACCCTTGAGAAGGAAAGACTGATTAAAATGTGCTAATTACTCATTTTAAGGACTTTTCTAGTAATTTTAAGCTTTTGTAAGCTTTGTTTCTTCCTTAAAAAGTAATACTGATTTAAGGAAGTATTTTAGAAGGTAGTGAAAATAAAGAACAATGCAAATGCTGATGCTTTAAAGTTCCTTTGAAACCACGTGAGCAATGTCACAGAGCCCCTCACTGTTAAAACTAGCATCATGCCTAGATCTATTTGTAAAAGAAAACATATTCATAGGTAATTTTGCTGTAATAGTTTAATTTTATATTAAAGATGACTCATAAGGCAGTGTTTCAGGTGGAATAAAACACTGTAGTTTGTACTTAGAAGCTTGCATTTACTGTTCCTCAACCATAATTTTGTCATTTATGGTAAAATGTCTTCCATATGAAATTGAAAGCAATTTGCCAAATGCTTTCATTTGAGTTGAGTATGAACCAAGCTAGAGTACGAATTGGTGGTGTATTTGATTTTTAAATGCTTTAAAATGTTGGGCAGCATTCTACAAATCGTTAAAGGAATTCCCTTTGTTTCTCGTACTTGACCACAACACTATCCTTGCTTTCTTGACTCCATCTCATCTCCTGTTTTGCTCCCTCCTAAAAAGGTGATTCCTTTCTCTCCCGGTTTTTTTTTTTAATTTTTTACTTTTTTTGGCATTTATTTATTTCGAGAGAGAGAGAGACAGAGCATGAGCAGGGGAGAGGCAGAAAGAGAGGGAGACACAGAATCCAGAGCAGGCTCTAGGCTCTGAGCTGTCAGCACAGAGCCCGACGTGGGGCTCGAACTCGGAAACGGTGAGATCATGACCTGAGCCGAAGTCTGTCGCTCAACCGACTGAGCCACCCAGGTGCCCCTCTCTCCTGGTTTTTTGACCAGTTCTTAATGGTATCGGATTTTTGCATTCACCAGTGGCTCAAGACACCTTGCTTATTATTGTTACTTTTTTTAACAGTCACTGTAATTTACATATAATACGTGCTAACGTTGATTCATTAAATGAGCACTGACTCTATATTCCTTGCCCCGTTCCTTTATGGAAGTTTCTATTACCTCCATTCTCCAGATGGGAAATTGAGGCTTAGGAAGATACGTGACTTGTCCAAGGTCCCCCAGCTAGAACCCAGGAAGATTGGTGGTAGAGCTGAATAATTCATGCCTGAATTCTTGTCCAAGTCATGAGGGCTAGCAAGGGTCACAGCATCCGTTCTCTGGCTCCAGATGGCCTGGGATCTGAGTTCTCGAAGGGGTTTAGATCCTGCAGAGATAACTCAGGAGTGTGCGGCAGGCCAGTCTTTGCTTCTGACTGTGATTAGGCTACCTCCTGGCCTGGATGGTGGCTGTTCTCACATTCTTTCACAAGATGATTGGGGGCCGAAAATGACTTCTCTTACATCTAGAAACCTATGTCTGTCAGTCTTTGCTCAGGGACCCCTAACTCTTGCTGCTTCCAGTATTTCAAAATGTAGGCATAGTATATGGATGAATATATGATTTTACTGACGGAAGTGAAAAATCTCTTTTTTCTTTTTTAAGATTTTATTTTTAAGTAATCTCTACACCCATCGTGGGGCTTGAATTTACAACACCGAGATCAAGATTCACACACTTGACCAATTGAGCCAGGCAGGTGCCCCCAAAATTGCATTTAAATTGCCGTTGAATACAGTAAATACTGAACACCTACTGATGCCAAGTACTGAGTGGCTCCTAGAAGGCTCTGAATGGTAATGAGGATGTTTGGGGTATAGGTGGTGGAGGATGGCAGAGGGGAAAATGATAGACCGCAAGATTGTTCACAAATTTCCCACAACCGGTCGTGCTGTAGCCCAGTGACTTACTCGACAGCCAGCGAATGAAGGGTTGGGGCCGGAAGTGATATGGATCATTTGGCTTAAAGTTTCTTAGGGTGTGCCAGTGTCCGGGAGTCACAAAACAAGTGGCATCATCGTTAATATAGAACAGCAGCCCATAATTTAAAAGAGCACTTCTCCTATACATTGTCATTTGAACGTTCCAAAACCCTTTGAGGCAGAGGAGGGCACAAGAATCTTATCTCTTTTAGAAATGAGGGGTCCAGAGGGACTGAGGGGCTTGCCTAAGGCCACAGTGCCGATGAGACGCTCCTAAACACCAGTCCCATTAAACACCAGTTGCATTTTCACACTACATGGTCACAGATTTGAATGTGCCTTCGTATTTAGGTGATTATTAGGAAAACGTACTCAAAATCTTACATTGCCTAGAATATAAGTAATCCTTATAGCATTCTTTATATACAAGGGTATTTTTTAATTTTTATTTTAATTCCAGTATAGTTAATATACAATATTATATTAGTTTTAGGTGTGCAATATAGTAATGCAGCCATTCTTGTTTTTTTAAGTATATATAATTTTTTAAGTTTATTTTTATTTTAGAGAGATATAGAGAGCAAGTGGGGGAGGGGCAAAGAGAGAGAGAAACACAATCCCAAGCAGGCCCCGCACTGTCAGCACAGAGCCCAATGCAGGGCTCAAATTCACAAACGGCGAGATCATGACCTGAGCTGAAGTCAAGAGTCAGCCGCTTTCAGCCGCTTAACCGACTGAGCCACCCAGGTGCCCAGATTCAACAATTCTATATATTACTCAGAGCTCACCAAGATAAGCGTACGCTTGATTGTGCCCCACATTGGGTGTAGAGATTACTTAAAAATAAAATCATTAAAGGCACCTGGGTGGCTCAGTCGGTTAAGAGTCTGACTTCAGCTCAGGTCATGTTTTCGTGGTTTATGAGTTTGAGTCCCGCGTCGGGCTCTGTGCTGACGGCTCAGAGCCTGGAGCCTGCTTCAGATTCTGTGTCTCCCTCTCTCTCTGCTCCTCCTCTGTTCACGCTCTGCCTCTCTCTCTCTCTGTCTCTCAAAATTAAATAAACATTAAAAAAATAAATAATTAAAAAAAATAAAATCGTTAAGGGTTGCCTGGGTGGCTCGTTCGGTTAAGCATCTGACCTCGGCTTAGGTCATAATCTCCTGTTGGTGAGTTCAGGCCCTGTGTCAGGCTCTGTGCTGATGGCTCAGAGCTGGAGCCTGCTTCAGATTCTGTGTCCCTCTTTCTCTCTGCCTCTCTCCTGCTCTTACTCTGTCTCTGTCTCTGCCTCTCTCAAAAATAAATAAACATTTAAAAAAAAAACTAAAAAAAAGATAAAGTATACTCTTAATCCCCTTCACCTATTTTATCCATCCCATCCATCCCCTTCCTCTGGTTTTTGTTTGTTTTGTTTTTTTATTGTTGATTTATTTTTGAGAGAGAGGGGCAGCACAAGCAGGGGAGGGGCAGAGACAGAGAGGGAGACACAAAATCTGAAACATGCTCCAGGCTCTGAGCTGTCAGCACAGAGCCCGATGTAGGGCTTGAACTCATGGACTGTGAGATCATGACCTGAGCTGAAGTCGGATGCTCAACCAACTGAGCCACCCAGGCGCCCCATCCCCTCGCTCTGGTAACTGCTCATTTGTTCTCTATAATTAAGGGTCTTGTTTTTGGATTTGTTTCTCTTTTTTATCCCTTTGTTCATTTGTTTTGTTTCTTAAATTCCACATATGAGTAAAATCATATGTTATTTGTCTTTCTCTGACTGACTTATTGTTGCAGGTGGCCAGATTTCATTCTTTTTTATAGCTGAATAATATTCCATTATGTATGTGTGTATACATACACACACCACATTTTCTTTATCCATTTATCAATCGATGGACACTTGGGCTACTTCGATAATTAGACTCTTGTAAATAATGCTGCGATAAACATAGCAGTGTATATAACCTTTCAAATCAACATTTTTGTACTCTTTAGGTAAATACCCAGTAGTGTGATTACTGGATCATAGGGTAGTTCTACTGTTAATTTTTTGAGGAACCTCCATACTGTTTTCCAGTGTCTGCACCAGTTTGCACTCCCACCAACGGTGCACGGGGGTTCCTTTTTCTCCACATCCTCCCCAATGCTTGTTTCTTAGATACATGAGTATTAATAAGAGATGGGACTATGATTTTAAGAACCTGTTTTGAAATTATTTATTTCAAATAAATTCATGATAGGAGCATTTGCCATTTCCCTTCCTTTTTCTGAATGCACAAGTTCTTGGTATTTATAAGCCCGAGTTCATAATGGTTAAGTGTGTAGTAAGTAGCATGAAGCTAATGTTAACCAGCACCAGTTCTAGACACACGACACGTAGTAACTCATAAACATAGTTGTTTTAGTGCTGTCAGTCAACTGTGTTAAACCCTCTACCTGCTTTACTTCATTCAGTCACAACCACCATCTCATTATCCCCATTTCATAAATGAAGAAATTGAGGCAAAGAGAGCTTAGGTTACACAGCCAGTAAGTGGCAGCGCTGGTTTGAACAGCCTGACTAAAAAGCCATTGCGGCTTCACCACTTGCTGTGTAAGCGGACATATCCGCAGTAGCCTCAGTCTGGTGAAGTTGCCGTCAGGACTCTAAGTCTCACAAATGTGTCGTTTTGATACCTAGGCTGCAGAGATGTGTGAGGCACAGGAGACCAAACACTAGCAGAGGATGTGGGCATTTCAAGTTTTGCCCTCCTAAGAATTTTCTGACGAAAATTTCTTTGTGTTAAAGCCTGCTTAGTTGCGATTTCGTGCAGAGTTTTCCGGGAGTATAACCCAGGCCAGCCTTGGTATGAGGAGGAGTTCTTTCCCAATTTTGGACATGTAGCTCTTCTAGGATCTGTTAGTAAAAACAGAACCACCCTTCTCCGCCAAGAGAAGTGTCGTCAAATGATGTTTAAAAACTTGAAGGGTAAAGTGAGGGGGTCCAACACTTGTCTAACCAGAGTTCCAGAAGAAAATAATAACATGGAGGACAGGGAATATTTGGAGATACTATGACCAACAATTTTCTGGAACTAAATGGAAAGTTGTAGACAGAATGATTTATATGTGAGATGAATTTAAGGATCTCAGCTGACGAACAGTGCAGATATTGCTTACATAAATTAAGTAGAGGTCTCAGTTCAGCTAGAGGGAACAGCACTTGAAAGGTCGATGGTGCCAGAAAACAAACAAAAAAACCTTGAAATCTTTACATTCTAAAGAATGCATTTTACCTTTGCTATGAAATGAAAAAAGTATACATAAAAATCTATATGAAAAGTGCCATTAAAAATGAAATCGGCTTATCATAGGGAAAATGCCCTGGCAATTTCTAGCCGTGGAGGAAAAAACAAAAACAAAACACAACAAAAAACCCACAAGACTTAACGTTTCCATCTAATTTCTTCTGTATTCGGGGTGTCCGAGTGGCTCAGTCAGTTATGGGTCGGACTTTGGGTCAGGTCATGATCTCATGGCTCGTGGGTTCGAGCCTCAAGTCGGGCTCTGTGCTGACAGCACGGAGCTTGTCTGTCTCCCTCTCTCTCTGCCCCTTACCAGCTTGCACTCCCCCGCTCTTTCTCTCTCTCTCTCAAAAATAAGCATCAACAATAATTTTTCTGCATTTGATCTCATTTAATGACAAAATATCTTCTTTATATGACATGTTTATGTTTTTTTTTTTAGAGCATATCCTCCTAAACCGTTTTCTTGTTAACAATTCCATGAACTTACTGTCATAACTTGATGTAAATGAAGCTTTCCTTTTTAGAATAACATTTAATTCTCTATCATTGTGCATTTGAGTACAAACTTAAGAGTCTTGAAAAATTAATCTCTTCTTTCAGCATCTTCTCATTTACCAATCACGTGATTCATTCGTGTCGTTTAAACAGTACAGTCATGGTTTGTGTTTTTCACATAAATATTTCATTTTAGTGCCAACTCAATCTCTCTTCTATGTACTGGGCCCTCGGTTATCTGCCCGAGAGTTTGCTAATGCAAAGTGCATGAATGGTGCTGGAAGTGGGCCTGCTGTTGCATCGTTGCTGTTTTGTAGAATATCGGTTCTTATTGTGCTTTCCAGCCACATGTGTCACATAAGATTCTTACCAGCTCTTTGTTTTTCTGGCTCTTACGAACACAGAGGTCAACATATATTTAGTATCTTGATGAATAAAGAGACCGTGTGACTTTATAGACTTTCAGCGCTATTTTCGGGTCTAACAGGTGGATGGCTGTTGGGGAAAAGGCAAATGTGTGGTTAGGGTGAGAAGGGGAAGCCTTATATGGAGTGGACATGTGCTCAAACATTAGTGAAGTTGTTCCTTCTGTGCCCACTGAAGGCAGCAATCAGGATTAGATCTTCCATGATCTCGTGATTCTCAGGCCGTCTGAATACTAAGGATCTAAGTCTGTCTGTTCATTTTGCAAAAATGGCAATTTACTTAGTTACAGGGTAATGTATAATAAGAAATTGCCCTGAAAACAAAGCACTTTAAACATACAGGGTTTTCTTCTGCTCTCAGGATTCCACAGCCTTGTTCTTTAGTGATTGGGTGTGTCCATGTGTATGTGTAGTAAGAGCACATGTGTATTTATTTATGCTTGACGGAATGAGGAAAAGTAGTTCTTCTATAGCTTGATCCAGGCTTTGTACCAAAAACCTAAACAGGCATTTCCTTTAAATTCAGGAAAAGACAAAGTTGCCCTGTCTACTCACCACTGCTTAATAAAGTAACAGAGGACTTTAGTCAATACTATAAGTAAATAAAAATAGGAGCCGATAGGATAGAAAAGGAAGAGATTAAAATGGTCATTTTGTGCAGATGATATGCTCGCCAATTGTGAAGAATCATAGAATCAAAGGATAAATTATTAAAATTAATAAACCAGTTATCAATTACAAGATGAACCTTCTAAAAACAGCACTTCTCTAACCAGCAATAACCAGAGAGAAATTATAGTTTAAAATATTCACAAATAACAACAGTACACTCAAAGGATCAAATCACTCAAAAGAGTCCCCAAAGACTACCATTAAGAATACTTCAAAACTGGGGGCACCTGAGTGGCTCAGTCAGTTACATGTCTGACTCTTGGTTTCAGCTCAGGTCATGATATCATGGTTTGTGAGTTTGAGCCCCGTGTCGGGCTTTGCACTGACAGTGTAGAACCTGCTTGAGATTCTCTCTCTCCCTCTCTCTCTGCCCCTCCCCTGTTTGTTCTCTCTGTCTCTCAAAATAAACTTAAAAAAATATATTAAAAAAATTTTTAATACTTCAAAATTCTAATAAAGAGTATAGAAGAGGGGTGTCTGGCTAGTCAGTTGGTTGAGCATGTGACTTGGTCTCAGGGTCATGAGTTCAAGCCCCCTGTTGGGTGTGGGGATTACTTAAAAAAATAAAGTCTTTTTTTTTAAGTTTTTTTTTTTTTTTTTTGAGAGAAAGAGAGCATGTGGAACAGAGTGAGAATCCCAAGCAGACGTTGTACCATCAGCACAGAACCTGATGCTGGCCTCAAACTCACAAACTGAGATTATGACTTGAGCCGAAATCAAGAGTTGGACAGAACACTTAAGTGACTCAGCCACCCAGGTGCCCCCCAAGAATAAAATCTTAAAAAAATTAATAAAAAAAATAAAAATAGAGAAGACAGAAGATGATCTGAATAGAGACATATCATGCTTTTGGATAGAATGGCAGTATTCTAAAGATGCCAAGTTTACCTCAGTTCTTTGAGAAATCCAATAAACTTACTCTAGAGTTAAAATTGAGGATTAAAAGTCTAAATAGCTAAGTTATATTTAAGACTAGGGGACTGGTTCTGCCAAATATTAAGGCATATTACAAGGCTGTTGCTATTTTTTTTAAATGGGTGTTGGTATAATAAGAACAATCAAATATACTAGTGGATGGAATAGAGAGTTCCAAGAGTAGACAATCTATAAATCATTGGAGGAAAGGTGAATTTTTGGTGGATAGAATGTTGGACAAACCAGTTCACTATTTGGAGAAAATAAAACAAAATCCTTACCTAAATACTTACAAGGTGGATTCTAGATGGACTAAGACATAAATATGAGAAAGATAAAGCAATAAGGTTGATAGAAAGAAATACAGGAAAATATCTTATGACCTAGGAGGGAAAGACCCTGAAGCAAAACTTCAAAAGCATAAACCATAAAGCAAAAGAAAACCAAGAAAAGATTAATTCGATCACTTCAAAGTAAGGATATCTGTTCAGTGAAGGACAAAATTCATATATGATAGGATGGGAGAAGATGATTGTAATCTCTTCAACTAACGTGGGATTAACTACTTGAACATGCAAATCAACAAGAGGACAGTAACCCCTGTTTAAAAAAGGTAAAACAAACCAGGGAGGGAGAAAAGGAAAATGAAATGAAATGAAAGTAGGCACAGGCTATGAAGAGGCTAACAAGAATACAAAGAGATGTCCAAATTATTAGTAATGACAGATGTGCAAGTTAAGTGCGAACATCACTGTACACTTACTAGACTGGCAACAAGTAGAAAGTTGGAAAATGCTGAGTATTGGTAGGGCTGTGGGGACACAGGGATTCCTCTGCCTTGCTGCTGGGAATATTGTGAAGGAGTTCAGGATAGGGCCCCCCAGAATGTGCCACTTTGGTATGTGGGTTATTTTGAGCCGAAGGCACGTGAGAGCCCGAAGGCTTAAGAGAAACTTTTGCCCCTCCCTTAACCACACAGAAGAATCTAAATTAGGGGTCTTTCCCAGAATAAGGGTTATAAGTAGAGATAAATTTTATCTGAATGGCCCATCTGTTTGGTAGGGCAAACATCTAATTACCAAACATCTGCTCTTCTTTCACCCTGTGAAGTATATTCCTTTTGTCTGAAGTCCCAGACCCCTCCTTCTTATTCAGAATGACATATACACCTCATTTTGCCTAACCATCTTTGGAATTTCCATCTCTGTGTGGATTCCCCCTGTGTACACTATTATATTTAATTTTCTCCTCTTAATCTGTCTCATGTCAATTTGATTCTTGGTCCAGCTAGAAGGACCTTTGCGAGGACAAGAATTCTTGCTTTCCAGTGGTGGTCTAGCTTAGCCATTCCAGAGAACAAACATAGTACTGAGTTAAATTGAGGGCGCGCATACTCTTGTCTCAGCAGTTCTTCCCTGGGATACATCCTAAGGAGATTCTCATCCAGTCCATAAGGGCGCATGTATTCATTTAAGCGTTTTTTGTAATGACGAAAAGTGAGGGAACAGGTGGGTGTCTCCACTGGGAGAGTGAATGTACCGACAGCTGCATATCCATCAAGTATATGATATGCAGTGTATGATAATTAAATATCACTGAGTGAAAAAGTAAGATATAAACCGAAAATAGATGAAGAACCACAAATACAGATTTTGTTAGGAACACACACAAAATAGATAAACGCTAAATAGAATGGTCACCATACGAGCAGGGAGGAAAATGGGAGTGGGGTACGTAGATTTAAAACAAGAGAAAAATTAACTTTTTAAAAAGGAATAAAGAATTTTCGAAAGGTGCTCCCAGTCTTGCAACTTGAGTAGAGGAGCATAAGAAAGAGATGAGGAGTACGACGCGTCCACGTGGTAACTTGTGTTTTCCCAACTTCTACAGGGTGGAGGCTTTGCGAGAAGCGGCAACTGCCGTGGAGCAAGAGAAGGAAATCCTCCTGGAGATGATCCACAGCATCCAGAATAGCCAGGACATGAGGCAGATCAGCGACGGTGAGAGCGTCTCCACAGAGGGGAGCTCCTCTTCTCCGCTCCCGTGGAGGGATTTGGGATACGCGTGGGTCCGTGTTCACTTGACTTGAGGAAGGAGCACGCCCGGCTCTGGCATCTCCCATGAGCAGCAGACAGCAGCTGCAGCTGTCAGTCTGTTACAAGAGCCGCATACCCAGGGGTCACCCTCCTGGCCCACCCCCTACTTCAGGGACGTGATAGAAAAGGCCTCCATGCTCCAGAAGAGGTAGCTCCCAGCAGTAAGGCCGTGGCTTTGACCTCAGGTTCATACTCCTGACATCAGCTCCTCAGAAGTTACTGGACTATAGACATGTAAAAGCAGAGAAGAGAGGGGTTGAGGTGTAACTTAAAGGAAGGAGAGAAAATGCAGGAGAAGTAAATTATGGACCCGATAAAACCCCATTAATGTAAAAGCATGCTGTCGTTTCCATAGGAAAAGCATGAGCTGCCCATGGAGAAAGAGAGCACTTGTAATTTCCTTTCAGTAGCAGTGGTCTTCCTAATCTGGTTGCCCTGGTGCCTTCCAGGACAGGCTAATGGGCCAGCAACTGGTGCCATGAATGTGCCGTCTAACTCCGGGCCCTGAACTGTTAGACGTGCACAGCAGGGTCAGGATCTAGCCAGTCTTTTCCCCATGCTGGCCAAAGGTCCATGAATTAGGAAGGAAGTTACAGAACAAAACCAACACGAGATTGCTGACTTTTTCATATAAATAATGAAACGTTGGCCAGCTCCCTTTTTTCTACCATTGACTCTTTGTGCTGCCCAAGACTTACACCAGTGGCCTACTTAAATTTGCCTAGAGAAGATGAAACCAGTGCCTCATTTTGAGGCCAACTCTTTCTCCACAATCATGGCTATGTTTTTGTCAGCCAAAATTGGGTCATTGTATTCTGAGACACATGCAGAATATGTCACCCCAAAGTATACCTCTTTGGCATAAGAATTATTTCTAGCTGATTATCTTTGAGAAACTGCAGACACAGGAGAAGCTCTGAAAACAGAGTAGAAGTCAAGTTTAAATGTATAAAAGAAAGTTCCATTCTTAAGGAACTCTGTATACCAGAAAGAGAAGGATGATTGGAAATCATAAGAAACTCTTATCTATGCAGAAAGCACCTACTAAATTCTGCAAAACAACCTCACCCTGTTTATCCTGCTTCTCTTGGTAACGTCCCTAAGGAGGGGAAGGCCTTCTTCATTGTCTTAGTCCTTAGCTGAAGATGGTTCTTAAGGTGGTGGCTTGGGCCATCTCAGGGAGGTAGACCATCTCAATTTCCCTGATAGTCCCTATGTATATGCGAAGTATACATACTAATAAATCTCTGGGTTTTTTTCACATGAATCTGTCTCTTATTAGAAGATTTCTCAGCCGAGGACTCAGGTATGGGAAAATTATTTTTCTCCCCTTACATGCACATCCATATGGAGAGATCCACCGTATCTGATCTCTTGCTCTCCCCAGCACAAAGCCCTGGTTATGTTCACTGTTCATTGTGTCTTCAGACTTGGTCTCCATCCCAGCTACAAATGCATACCCACCCAAACTTTTTCAAACATGACCACTCAAGAAGTCATCTGGTGTCCCATGTATAAAGACTTTCAGGGAAAGGTATTCTGCAACCTCTCTCTGTAATACACTTCATCAGTGTATATAGTATATATATAGTGTATATACACTGATGAGTAGTTTTAACTTTAACTTTTAAAAATTTCATAGCAGGGGTGCCTGGGTGGCTCAGTCGGTTGGGCTTCCAACTTCGGCTCAGGTCATGATCTCACAGTCTGCGGGTTTGAGCCCCATATCGGGCTCTGGGCTGACAGCTCAGAGCCTGGATCCTGCTTCAGATTCTGTGTCTCCCTCTAGTCTGCCCCTTCCGCTTCATACTCTGTCTCTCTCTGTCTCAAAAACAAAAACATAAAAATTAAAAAAAAAGAAAAAATTTCATAACAGAGGCACTTAACAGAAAATAGTCTTTTTTTCTTTTAACGTTTATTTATTTTTGAGAGACAGAGCGTGAGCAGGGGAAGGGCAGAGAGAGAGAGAGGCAGACGCGGAATCCGAAGCAGGCTCCAGGCTCCGAGCATCAGCACAGAGCCCGATGTGGGGCTCGAACTCACAGACCATGAGATTATGACCTGAGCTGAAGTCGGCCGCTTAGCCGACTGAGCCACCCAGACGCCCCAGAAAATAGTCTTAACCACAAATGAATGCCTTCGTGATCTCAGCATTGATAAGTTTATATCTCATATTGATTGATATTTTAAACTTTCTATGTTTAGGAGAAAGAGAAGAATTAAATCTGACGGCAAACCGTTTGATGGGACGAACCCTCACCGTTGAAGTTTCAGTAGAAACTATTAGAAATCCCCAGCAGCAAGAATCCTTAAAGCACGCCACCAGGATTATTGATGAGGTGGTCAGTAAGTTTCTGGATGACTTGGGAAACGCCAAGAGTCACTTGATGTCACTGTACAGTGCATGTTCATCCGAGGTGCCACCTGGGCCTGTTGACCAGAAGTTTCAGTCCATAGTGATTGGCTGTGCTCTTGAAGATCAGAAGAAAATTAAGAGAAGATTAGAGACTCTGCTTAGAAATATCGAAAACTCTGACAAGGCCATCAAGCTGTTAGAGCATTCTAAAGGAGCTGTTTCCAAAACTCTGCAACAAAATGCTGAAGGCAAATTTAATTAGTTTTGAAACAGAAGAGTCCTTACGAATAATGACGTAAAAATGGTTAAATACTAGTTCTTTATGTCAGGCATAACATTTGATACTGATTGTTTCAAGTGAGGAAAATATTCCAGTGTCATCAGTTTTGTGATTAACATAATTAAAACTAGAAGTATTTTAATTATCTTTCTAGAAGTTTTTAGATTGAATTCTTGTCTCGTATTAGGATCTAGCACCTAATATATATATTTTTTACTATTCTGTGGATGAATATAGCATATAGGAGAGAGTTAGTGCTCAGCCTGGGGCAAAAGCTTTAGTTTCTTTCCTGGGCTTGTCTGGTGTGGAGATGCTTGGGCACTGGGCGTTCGGTTGACTAGAAATCCTTTACCTTCAGCAGCACACACACTTACTACACATCTACTGTTAACTAAGAAGTGTACTTAAAGGGAATCACAACCTAAGAAGCTTTCCCTACATCCTTTTCATAAAGCACATTTTTTTGGACATCCGTATCAATTTTGACTGTAAGATTTATGTACGCATCTGATAATATGAATATATTTCTTCGTATATGTGAAAACATGGCATAACGCGGGGGAGAATGCACCTCTGATTTCACCACTGTGAACAACTGTATGTCCTCTTCATCTTTTTCCAAATGCATCATTTCTCTCAATTTTTACTCATTATAGAAATAGTGTTGTAACTTGCCTTTTTTTAAAAAAAATGCTGCTATAAAGTCTGCTAATTGTCAACTTTAAAACCTCTATTCTGTATAGTTGTATAATTTACTTAGCCATTCCCCTTACTAGGCATTTAGGTTTTTCCCAGGTTGTTTCTTATCCCTGCAACATGTTTATATACAGAGAGGTTTTTCCTTTTTTTTCCTTTGGTTTTTGATTTTCTTTGTATAAATTCCCAGCAGTGGAATTTACTGGATCAAAGCGTATATACATTTTCATGTCCTGACATATTTCCAAATTTTTTTGTATAAGAGTTACATCAATTTATACTGTCTTCAGTAATTAAAATGTAGCTATTTCACTAAAAGCTTTCCAAAATCGAGCATTGTTTTTTCTTACATTAGACATTACGCTAAATACTTGAATTTAGTTTGCGTTTTGTTTACTAACAAGGTTGACCGGTATGTTGATTATTCTTTTATGTGTGATAAATGAAACAACTGTAGAACACTTTCATTTGTTAGAAGTCGCAGGTGCTGTGGCTACACAAAAACCTCGACTCTCCCTCAAATACTATTTCAAAATCAATGCACCAAACCCGATTTTCATGAGGTAGGTATTCTTTCACACTGGGGGAAAAAAAGAGTCAAGATCCAGATTGGCTTTATATATTTATATCTTGCACTGCAAACAATATCGAGCTTCATTTTCTGGGCAAAAGTGTTAAATTAGTCTCTCTTCATAAAAAGCAATTACAATCTGAGAACATTATGGTTTTGATTGCGGTTGCTAAGTCGGCCTCATTTAAATCTATCCATTTCACGGGAAACATTAATTCTCATTGATAACTGTGGTCAAAGCCTCTTGATTTTGTCAGTCGCCTCTCATTTGCTATCATCAGGTTCACTGTCAGATAAAGACATTCTTTTTGTGCCATCTTTACCAGCTTTTTGAAAATTAAGTAGCAAGAATGAAGATTTCTTCCAGTTCTCAAGGACGGTCAGCGTCTTTGAATCCCTTCCACCCTGGGAGATACCCCACCTCCCATTCACTCCATGTCAGCCTAGGACATTTTCTTCCACTTGTTTGGGCTCCACTTCCTCCACCTTTGTGCTCTTCTTGTTGTTTCTTTCCCATTTTTTTGCAATGAAGGTTTGTTGGAGGCCAGTTCTTTCACGGACTCGAAGAGCTGTGGTCTCCCGTCTCCAGGCTGCCTCAGTACCTGGCCTGTAGCCTCTATACCTCTCTATCTCCAGCCTGAGCCACATTCCAGGGCCAGGGAACTCAGTGTGTTGATTCTTAACATTTTTATTTATTTATTATTATTATGTTATATTTATTTTTGGGGGGGCAGGGAGAGGTAGAGAGAGGGGGACAGAGGATCCAAAGCCAGCTCTGCACTGACAGGCTGACTGCATTGAGACTGATGCAGGGCTCAAACTCACAAACCTCAAGATCATGACCCTAGTGAAGTCAGACGCTTGACCAACTGAGCCACCCAGATGCCCCAACATTTTTATTTATTGTAAGAATGAATAGAAGTGGAAGTCATTTTTAAGTGATGAAACTACCAAGAGTCACTTGTTACCTTCATCTGTCATCTTTTTTTTTTTTTTAATTTTTGTTTAATGTTTATTTACTTTTGAGAAAGAGAAACAGGAGAGAGTGTAAGCAGGGGAGGGACAGAGAGAGAGAGGAAGACACAGAATCTGAGGCAGGCTCCAGGCTTCGAGCTGTCAGCACAGGGCCTGACACAGGTCTTCGACTCCTAAGCCATGAGATGATGACCTGAGCCAGAGTCTGACGCTCAATCGACTGAGCCACCTAGGCACCTCATCTTTTCTATAGATAATAGTTTGGGACTACAGTGGAATTCAGAGTACATTATTTGCCTCTTATTCGTACATCCCCTAACAGCCCTGTTCCTTTTTTTTAATGTTTATTCATTTTTTGAGAGAAAGAGAGAGACAGCATGAGTGGGGGAGGGGCAGAGAGCGAGGGAGACACAGAATCCAAAATAGGCTCCAGGCTCTGAACTCTCAGCACAGACCCTGAAGTGGTACTCAGACTCATGAACTGTGAAATCATTTCATACCGTTTGCAGAATGTGGCATACAGTTTTTGGACAGCCCCGCTGCCATCCCTCATGAGCACTGCTTCCCAGTAGAGCCTATTCCTACACTGGTTCTCAGAGTGTGCAGCTTGCAGGACCTGCCGAGGAGTTGACGGGAGAGCACTCAGTGTGCATCAACGGAGGACAGAGTGACAATGCTCCCCCGTGAAAAGTCTGACAAACGTAGAATTGTCCTTTGTGGTATTTTAATGTAGGAACCCTTGATGTTAAAAAAAATAAAAAAAGCTTTCAGAGGATTAGGAAGGAGAGAGCTCACAGTAATGAATGTGACTGGGCTTTCCAACTGTGCTGCCCTCCTAGTACCAGTACTGCATCCAGTAGGGGGTACCATTCACCCTACTCTGCGGAATGGTGTCCTGTGACTAGAACATCAGCTAGTGAGGTATGACGTCGAGGGACACAAGTGCAGACATCATCGTCTGCATTGATGCCGCTCCCTCTAGTACGCCAGCTCAAAATGCTTGGAATTCACCCTAAAGAGATGATCAACTAATTAGAGAACTCTGCAACGTTTTACAATTGGAAAACATGAAAGAATTTAACAACCCCTGAAAGTAACGGAGTGAGGATCTGGCAAACAATTCCATGCAATGATTTTTAAGTAGGAAATGCCCGTACGTGTGTCCTTTTCAAATGACTGGGAGAAATGCTGATACATTTGGAGGACACATATGGGATAATGCTATTTTTGAAGGCAGGATTTTGCAATTATTCAAAGGCAAAAATGAAAGTAAAAGCTGAGAATTTTGGAAAAGGCAACAAGGACAGCAGTGAGCTTGAACTTCTCTGTGTATATATACCCATAACAAGTAAGCAAAATGAAATGGACCTTTGTTTAGGGACATGACCACATTCTTTAGCTTTCAATCATGCCCAAAGAGTAAACATCTTGAACTGGGTCACGCCAATCTTTAATTATCCACCTCAGATATTGGGGGTGCCTGGCTGACCAGGCCTTAGAGCACACAACTCTTCATCTTGGGTTCCTGAGTTCAAGCCCCACACTGGGTGTAGAGCTTACTTAAAAACAAAAAATCAAAAAAATATTGTAGCAAACATGCTTCCCTTGTATGTAGTTGGCACTCAAATCACTATGGCACTCACTCACAGCTGTTTGGTGAGGGCCAATTTCAGTATTAGTCCAGCTTTTTTTTTTTTAAGTTTATTTTTTTTTAATTTTTTTTTTTTTTAGCGTTTATTTATTTTTGAGAGACATAGAGACAGAGTTTGAGCAGGTCAGAGAGAGAGGGAGACACAGAATCTGAAGCAGGCTCCAGGCTCTGAGCCGTCAGCACAGAGCCCGACGCGGGGCTCGAACCCACAGACCGCGAGATCATGACCTGAGCCGAAGTCGGCCGCCTAACCAACTGAGCCACCCAGGCACCCCAAGTTTGTTTATTTTTGAAAGAGACAGTACAAGTGAGGGAGGGGCAGAGAGAGAGAGAGAGAGAGAATTCCAAGTAGGCTCTGCACTGCCAGCACTGAACCCAATGCAGGGTTCAATCTCATGAACTGTGAGATCATGACTTGAGCCAAAATCAAGAGTCAGACACAACTGGCTGAGCCACCCAGGCACCCCTCTAGTCCAACTTTAATATGCAACTAATTTGGGCACAATTTGGGCAGGAGTTTGACCAAGGTTGTCAGAAAAGATTGAAAACGCTGACATTGGAAAACTGACCTAGAATTTGGATCCAGGAAGTATTATAAATACATATTCAAGTGTAATCGTCAGATCTCAGGTCTAAAGATGATACAGCCCTGGGACAGAACACACATAGTGGCTTTAAGCTTTGCTGCAGGAAGACTTGAGTTCCCAACCCCAGCTCTTATCAGCAGAGGACCCCGAGAATATCCCTGACCTTCCTAGCTGTAAAGTCAGGAAGAGAATGCTCCTGCGAGTTATGAACTTTAAATGAGATGCAATATGCAAGGTGCTTATGATGGTGGCTAACATAGAAAGCACCAGTTAAATAAATTTGAACAGGGGACGCCTGACTGGCTTTGTCGGTGGAGCATCTTGACCTCAGGATTGTGAGTTCAAGCCCCATGCTGGATGTGGAGATTACTTAAATTTTTTAAATGCTACAATTATTTTGTACAGGGCAAAAGAAATTTACTACTTGAGGATGAGGCACAAAAGCCTCAAAACAAAACATTTCTTTAAAATAGACTTTATTTTATTTCTTAAAAGAAACTTCATTTCCAAAGACAAAACTATTTAAGCCAGAATACTACTAAATTGCATTAAATATCCCACTATCAATAAAACCAGTATGCTAAATATTGGCAGAGCATTGAAAAATTGAAATAAGGGTAACTGGGCGACTCAGTTAAGCTTCCAAGTCTTAATTTTGGCTCAGGTCATTATCTCATGGTCGTGAGATAACCCCCGGGCTGGTGTCAGCGCTGATCAGGGAGACTGCTTGGGATTCTCTCTCTCCTTCTCTCTCTGCCCCTCCCCCATTCACACTCTCTAAAAATAAACATGTTTAAATAAGTAATTAAATATGAAATATTTTTAAGTTGTTTCAAATTTTATTTTTAATGTTTATTTTTGAGAGAAAGAGAGACAAAGCATGAGTGGGGGGTAGGGGAGAGAGGGAGACAGAATCCGAAGCAGGCTCCAGGCTGAGCTGTCAGCACAGTGCCCAACATGGGGCTCCAACTCATGAATCCCAAGATCCTGATCTGAACCGAAGTCGGATGCTTAACCAACTGAGCCACGCAGGTGCCCCAAGTTCTTTTGAATTTTAAGGAAGTTACATAGTATGGGCACCTGGGTGGCTTAGTCGGTGAAGTGTCTGACTTAAGCTCAGGCCATAATCTCACAGCTCATGAGTTCAAGCTCCGCATCAGGCTTTGTGCTGACAGCTCAGCTTGGACCCTGCTTCGGAGTCTGTGTCTCCCTCTCTCTCTGTCTCTCCCCTGCTTGTGCTCTGTCACTTTCTGTCTTTCAAAAATAATAAACATTAAAAAAATTGTTTTAATAAAAAATATAGTTACATTATATCTTTTACTACTTTGTTCCACACTGTTGATATATGTCACAAAATTTTAGTTTTGAAATGCACTTATTTTTTGATTACTGGATTCATCTTTCATGAAATTTTTATTAAGTAGTATATTTTAAATTAAACTTGAGGACATCACTCCAACCCAAAAGCAATACATACAGGTGGTTTTCCATTCAAATTTACAAAAGCATTATTTAATAGTAACGAAACTACATAAGGGGTTCGGTTTTACTTTTAATCCAAAGGAGTTTTTCGTTTGTTTGTTTGTCTAGAGGAAGGGGAGTATGAGCAGGGAGACGGGCAGAGGAAGAGAGAGGGAGAGAATCTTAAGCAGGCTCCACACCCAGCTAGGAGCTGGACTGCCGAGGCACCCCTAATGTTTTTACTTTTAAGAGTCCATTTACCAGCATCCTGTCATAGATATTTCAAGAGAGAGAAGAAAAGGAGCACCCTGTAACAAAAATTCTTACAGCCGAATCATACAGATACCTAGGAGTTAGGTGACGGGGACATTTCCGAGTCCACTGTGGTTTTAAATATTTTCTATTAGCAAATAAAGTCACTTATATAGTAGGCTTACGTATTTTAGGGTGAAAACCTAAAGAGTTACAATAGTATACATGATGTTTATAACAGTTAAAACTGAATAAATCTAACTGTTAATTAAATGACTGCAGTGTGGGACAAATTTTTACCTCATCAGTCATTTTGTTTTTGGAGAAACAGATACCCTAACGATACAGTAATGGGAGTGCTTCAGCAAGTTATCAGCAACTATTTCAAAGGTTTGGAAAAGGATGCTAACAATTAACAACATTTTACTTAATTAAAGTCATTTTAAGTTACACATTAGGTGCTGAGGCCATTTGTTCATTCTAAGGTCTTTAGAAAAGGTCCCAGTCCTTAAAAGTCATAGGCACTGTGGAATGCATTATTGAGAGCTCTTTCTCAGCATTACATTCTGTGACCAGAAGCCTTCTGGGGTACAGCAATCCCCCTACAGCCACCACCACCTTCTTTCCTTTAGTTAACCACACCCTTAAGTACACCCTCAGGGCAAAATGTCCTTGATCTGCTCTGGAGATAAGACTATGTCGCACACCTATTCTGGAACATTCTCCTCCTGGGTGGTCCTCCTGGGTAGTACTCTTGGGTAGTCCCCCAGTTTATACTCCCCAGGCCTCTACTCTACAGAAATAAGTCCTATGGGAGGTGGGGCTGCAGAGATCTACTCCTCTTACTGCCTTCTTGCCGCCAAAGACACAGCTTCTGTCCCTACTTCCCCTTAATAGACCATTTCTCGTCAAGCTGGACTTGTCCGCCTTTTTCTTCAGTCTTATGGCTCCTTTTGCCTTTGGAGTCATTTTGCATATACCTCCCTTTCACGGAACAGACTGGCAACTTTTGAAACAACCACCTGACTTCCTTCCACAATGAAGAAAGGTGTTCATCCTCTTTTTGGTAGTGTTTCACTTTATTTTGAAAAAGTACATGTGTACTATCATTCAGGGGCAGATAAAAGGAAATCATTTAGCCTGGTTTTTTGTTGAACTGCAGTTGACCCTTGTACAACATGGCATAACTGGAGTGCAGGGGTCCAAGAGCACCTGACTCCAGGGGCTCCAAACGGACCAGGATCGGCCATTTGCAGCTGACAAAATCCAAAGGCAGAGGGATGGGTGATGATGAAATAAGAAAGGGGTTTATTTCCATGATGCCAGCCCTGGGAAGACAGAAGACTACTGTTGCAAAAACTGTCTTCAAAGTGCTGAAAATACTTCGGGGTCCCTCAGTGGTTCAGTCAGTTAGGTGTCTGGCACTGGATTTGGGCTCAGGTCTCATGGTCTGTGAGATCGAGCCCCCAGTTAAGCTTCGAGCTGACAGCACAGAGCCGGCTTGGAATTCTCTCTCTCCCTCTCTCTCACACCCCCCCACCGCTTGTACACACACACACACACACACACACACACACACACACATGCTTGCTCATACTCTCTCTCAAATAAACTTCAAAAAAAAATCATAAAGAAGAGAAAATACATTTATAGTAATGTGCTGTTATATATTAAAAAAATGTATATAAGTAAACCCACGGACCCGTGCAGTTCAAGGATCAACTGTGTATCTGGGCCTGTATTTCTTCTTCACTGAAAAACAAAGGGTGTTCTGATTCTTGACTCATGGCCCAACATTTTAGAAAGAAATTCCTCTAAAATGTGTAAGAACAATTCACTGTTCCTCTTCAGTTTGCTAGAAATCCCTTCAGAAAACATCTAATTCTATTTGCTTTCATTTTGTGCTTACTTAGCAGCCTTCTGACTTGCAGATTGGTCTCCTAAATGTACATACCCACAAGAAAGGAAAAATTCAGGAAAGAAGAAAACGAGAAAGATCAAAGCGTGAGATGGAGGCTTCTGCTATTTTTAAGCAAGAGATCATGTTTTGTGGAGAAAGCTTCAGGTCTGGTTCTCATCTTTAGTAGATATCCTAGTTATGAGACTAGCATTCTGCCTTACGTATGTATAATAAGCCTCTTGGAAGATGATTGGTTTCCCATTCCCTAATCATCCCTTTAAGTGAACTGGTAAAATACAATTCTTAAACATATAAATCTGAGGAGTGGAATCTGGACCGGCTGTGTGGCCCTGAAGCAACCTAAAACCACCCAGAGTTGTCTCTGTAATTATCACTAATTCATCATCACTGCAACAACACTCGTTTTATCCTGCATTCTTTCTTTCTTTTTTTTTTTTATTTCTGTCTACTTTTAAATCATGTCCCATGAGGGGAAAATATTTTAGGAGGAAATTCAAGACAATCATTTTTTTTTGGAGAATTTCTGAATCTCTAAAGACTTGATAACGCCAAAATTTAGCCTATGTGTTTATGTTTTTAAAAACTTTTTTTAAAGTTTATTTATTTTGGAGAGAGACTGAAGAAGTGTGAGCGCGCAGAGGAGGGACAGGAAAAAGGGAGAGTCTCGAGGAGCCTGATGTAGGGCTTGAACTTATGAAACTGTAAGATCATAACCTGAGCTGAAACTCAGAGTCGGACGCTTAACCAGCTGAGCCACCCAGGGACTCCCAAGCCTATGTGTTTAGAAGGAATGATCTATAACTTGGGATAGAGAGAAAAGCATTTAATACTTTGCTCAGGTCACAAACTCTATATCCGTTTGACCTTAAAATCTGAAATAACTGAGTTCACGGTACTTGTATTAAGAACCCTTATAGAGGGGTGCCTGGGTGGCTCAGTCAGCTGAGCGTCTGACTTCGGCTCAGGTCATGATCTCGTAGTCTGTGAGTTCGAGCCCCGCGTCGGGCTCTGTGCTGACAGCTCAGAGCCTGGAGCCTGCTTCGGATTCTGTGTCTCCCTCTCTCTTTGCCCCTCCCCCACTCATGCTCTGTCTGTCTCTGTCTCAAAAATAAATAAATATTAAAAAAAAAAAAGAACCCTTATAGAATATAGTATAAGTGAAATTTTTAAACAGAGAAACACAAGTTTACCTTTTTGGTATATTTTGCCAAATTGCTCTCTCTTGATCGCAGGGTCATGAGTTCAAACCCCATGTTGGGTGTAGAGATTACTTAAAAACAGATAAATAAATAAACTCTAAGCTGAATTGACATAAAGCGAAGAAGCAATTACCATTAATTTATATGGGAAAACTTTTCAGCATTTCCAGACACCCCCCACAATAACTTCTCTTAGGCTTTTTTTTTTTTTTAAATGTTTTTATTTACTTATTTATTTTAACGTTTATTCGTTTTAAGAGACAGAGCGTGAGCAGGGAAGGGGCAGAGAGAGAGGGAGATACAGAATCTGAAACAGGCCCCAGGCTCTGAGCAGTCAGCACAGAGCCTGATGCAGGGCTTGAACTCACAAATTGTGAGATCATGACCTGAGCCGAAGTCGGAAGCTCAACCGACTGAGCTGCCCAGGTGCCCCTCTTAGGCTTTTCTGATCTCTTAGAACACATCTTGCCAGTAGACACACAAAATAAATGGAGGCAGAGCACAGACCACAGATGCTCGCAGGCACAGTTCAGAGGGGTGGCCGGTTACGCCGAGATGCTGGGTGTGGATCTCAAGAAAGGAGTTAGGCGGGGCCTCTCCGCTGCTCAGGTGCCCGCTGCTTGTACCACCGTAACAGCCTGCTGCAAAACAGGCTGATAACGCTATTTTCACTTTTTGCCTTTTTTTTTCTTTTTTTGGAAAGCAAAAATCCTCTTTGGATTTCCTTTGGTTGTGAAAACGGGTAGTAATGTAGGTCTTCTGTACAAGCGAGGTGGCATAATGAGAATTTGTGAAAAACAGGGGGTAACTACCTATCTGTTCCCCCACAGCTTCACTCACATTAAGTAGTGTTATGCTGTTAATCCTTGTTAATTAGATACAAGAAAAATTATACCCTCATTGTTTAATTTGCATTTCCTTAATTGTGTGTGATATTAATACACTTTCCTGTAAATTGACTACTCTCTTTCTTTTCATATTTGGCTATGCGTTGTCTTTGCTGATGGTCTTTTTCATTGGTGTGTAAGAGTTCTTTTTATGTTAAAGAAACAAGTCGTTTATCTGTCAAATGTTGACCTAATTTGTTATTTGTCTTGTGCATTATTATTTCTAATTTGAGGTGAGTTTTTGAGATGACAAGTATTTACCAAGAAAGAATAATCTCTGACCATATCAAACTAAGAAGCTTCTGGGGTGCTGGGTGGCTCAGCCGGTTAAGCAACCAGCTCTTGGTTTCAGCTCATGTCATGATCTCAGAGTTGTGAGACGGAGCCCCACATCAAGCTATGCCCTGACAGTGCAGAGCCTACTTGGAACTCTCTCTCTCTGTGCCCTTCTCCAGGTCGCTCTCTCTCTTTCAAAATAAATAAATAAACACACACAAAAAAAAAACCTTAAAAAGCTTCTGCAGAGCAAAGAGACAATCAACAAAATAAAAAGGCAACCTACAGAATGGGAGAAAATATTTGCAAACCATATATTTGATGTGGATATATCTAATTATATAATAGTTATATACAGATCTGTGTTAATATCTAAACCATACAAATAATTCCTACAACTCAATAGAAAAAAACCAGAGTCCAGGGACTCTTGGCTGCCTCAGTTGGAAGAGAATGTGACTCTTGATACTGAGGTTGTGAGTTCAGACCCTACACTGGGTGTAGAGATATCTTTAAAAAAAAAATCCAATAAAAAAAAAAGGCAGAGGAACCAAATAGGTATTTTTCCTAAGAAGACATGTAAATGGCCAACAGATACATGAAAAGATGTTCAATATCACTCATTGTCAGGAAAATACAAATTAAAACTGCAAAACTCACACCTGTTAGAATAACTATCATAAAAATAAAAACCAAAAAAAACAACAACAACAACAACAAAAATGAGAAACAAAGAGTATTAGCAAGGACGTGAACTTGTTGATGGGAATATAAATTGGTGCAATCACTATGGAAAAGAGTAGGGGGGGTTCCCCAAAAACAGTCCCATAGATTTAATAGTCCCACTTCTGGGTATATATCCAAAGGAAATGAAAATAGGATCATGAAGAGATTTCTGTACTTTCATATTCGTGGCAGTATTATTCACAAGAGCCAAGACATGGAAACAACCTAAGTGTTTGTCAAAGGATGAATGGATAAAGACAATATAAACATACATATAATGGAATATTATTCAGTCGTGAGAAAGAAGGAAATTTCACCATCTTCAATAACAGCAGTGGACCATGAGGGCATTATACTAAGCAAAATAAGTCAGACAGAGAAAGACAAATACTTTAAGATATCAGTTATACATGGAATCTGAAAAAGCCAAACACATAGAAAGAGAGTGGAATGATGGTTATCAGGGACAGGGTACGAGGGAAATGGGAAGATGTTAGCCAAGGGTTCAAACTTTCAGTTATAAGATGAATAAGTTCTGGAGATCTAATGTTTTGCATGATAATTATGGTTAATAATACTATATTACTTCTTTGAAAGTTGCAAAGAGAGTGTATCTTAAATGTTTTTACCACAGGGTGCATTGGTGGCTCAGTCAGTTAAGCGTCCAACTTCAGCTCAGGTCATGATCTTGAGGCCCGTGAGTTTGAGCTCTGCATCAGGCTCTGTGCTGACAGCTCAGAGCCTGGAGCCTGCTTTGGATTCTGTGTCTCCCTCTGTCTCTGCCCCTCCCCCACTCACACTCTGTCTCTGTCTCTCAAAAATGTATAACCTTTAAAATAAAAAAAAGAATTTAAATCAAAGAGTGGATAACAAAATGTTGTTTGTAAATAAGCTCTTGAAAATGCATTAACTGCATTAACTGATCACTGGAAGGATGTCTAAGTAAATGTTATGATGGATGTACTAGGAAGAACATCACACAAATACATCAGTGAGGTCCTCGAAAATCAGAAAGTTGCCACATAAATAGATAAATGGTAAAGGGGGTGCCTGGGTGACTTAATTGGTTGAGCATGTATGACTCTTGATTTTGGCTCAGGTCATGATCCCAGGTTGTGGATCGAGTCTCATGTCAGTCTTCTCACTGAGCATGGAACCTGCTTAAGATTCTCTCTCTCTCTCTCTCTCTCTCTCTCTCTCTCTCTCTGCCCTTCTGCACTCATGCTCTCTCTCTCTCTCTCTCAAAATAAAAAAAAATTTTTTTAAATCACAAAATTCCCCATATAGTACAGCTCTTTCAGAGAGGACATCTCTCAGTACAGTATTTCAACAAAAGCAAACTTATGTATGAGAAAGACCTGGGCAGTGAAGGAGAACAAAGATATTTTTAATGTTTATTTATTTATTTTGAGAGAGAGAGACCACGTGAGAGCAGGGGAGGGACAGAGAGAGGGGAAGAGAACCCCAGGCAGGCTCCATGCTGTCAGTGCAGAGCCTGATACAGGGCTTAATAGCATGGATTGTGAGATCATGACCTGAAATCAAGAGTAGAAGGCTTAGGCGAGCCTGGGTGGCTCAGTTGGTTAAGTTGGTTAAGTGTTTGACTTTGGGTCAGGTCATGATCTCACAGTTCGTGAGTTCAAGCCCCACCTCAGGCTCACTGCTCTCAGCACAGAGCCTGCCTTGGATCCTCTGTCCAGCTCTCTCTCTGCCCCTCCCTTGCTCAAGCTCACTCTCTCTCACAAATGAATACACATTAAGAAGAGAAAAGAAAAGAGATACTGAGCCACTCAGGCACCCTAAGAAAGATTTTTTTTATGTTCTAACTATTGATGAGCACCCTAAATCCAGAAGTGTATGTGATGGTACAGACTAGCTAAGCCCATATGAGACAAGAACAATCAATGACAAACCAAAAAAGGAAATCTAAAAAGAACTAACTATTCTCTGACTCACACTGGCTAGGGATTGTAACTAGTACCATAGTGACCACTATCAGTAAGGTCATATGGTTTATAATAAAAAGTATATGTTTAGTGTTTGTCCCTGTTCTTGGCACAGGGCTCCTAAAACCCTTGGAATTTCCTAAATGTTGAGAGCAACAAAGGCGTCTCTTGTTAGGTTAATAAGGTGAATTTTGCACATCAACTAAGGTGGGGGGGCTGGTTGTTAGGAGAACCAACCTTGTGATTAGAGGGCTGGAACTTCAAGTCTCAATCCCCAAACCTCCCACCATCACCTCTGCAAGGGGAGAGGGCCTGGAGGTTGACTCAATCACCAATGCCAAATGGTTTAATCAATCATGCTTACGTAATGAAGCCTCCATAAAAACCCGTGAGGGCTGAGTCAGACAGCTTTTGGGTAGATGGACCATGGAGATGTGGGGAGACGGGCCACCTGCAGAGGGCATGACGCTGCATGTTCTTTCCCCATTCTTCTCCCTATGCATCTTTACCATCTGGCTGTTGCTGAGTTATATTCTAGAAATCTAGTAATCTGGTAATCTAGAAAGTAAAATGTTTCTCTGAGTTTTCTGAGCTGCTCTAGCAAATTAATCAAACCCAAGGAGGAGATTATTGAATCCTCCCATCTCTAATGAATTGGTCAGAAGTGCAGGTGATAACCTCGGCTTGTGACTGGCATCTGAAGTGTGGGGGTTGGGGGACGAGGGAGAATGAACACAGTCTTGTAGGACTGAACCCTTAACCTGGGGAACCTGATGCTATCTCCAGATGGAAAGAGGCAAAATAGAGTTGAATTGTAGGGCACCCAGCTAGTGTCTGAGAACTGCTTGGTGGTGGTGGTGGAGGGAAACTCCCACACATTGGAATTAGATGCCAGAATCTCAGGCAGTCATTCAAGAAATCTGAGTCATTCCTGACATTCCTTCTTTCCTATTCCATAGCCAAGTCCTATGGATTCTACCTCCAAAATTAAAAACAAATCCATCCACTTTTCTGTCCCTCTCCTGTTACCACTTCAGTTAAGCCTCCATCATCTCTCACCTGGACCAGACTTCCACTGTCCGAGGTTCATCTGCTCTGTGCTTTCATTAGACTGCAGCTAGAGGAATCTTTCAAGTGGATCTCCTTATCCCTGTACTAAAAACCCTTCAAAGGTTTCCCAATGTACTTGCAATATAAACCAAATTGTTTATCCTGAACCACAGGGTCTTCATGACCTGGCCCCTGTCTCCCTCACTTCTTCATTTTACCCCACCTTCCACCTTACTCCTGTACACTAGCTCCCTCTTAATTCCTCAAATCCATCAAATTATTTCCTGCCTCAGGCCATCGTTCTTGTTGCTTCTTAAAATCTTTTTCTGCCTATTCTTTATTTGGTTAATACATTGATCCTTCAGATAACTGATTAAATGTTACTTTGTCACTTAGGTCTCTCTGGCTCTCCAGTTTAAGTCAGGGCCCCCTTTTATACACTTCATCACACTGGTTAGTCTCCCTTACCAGTCTATAAGCTCCAAGAAAGCACAAATCATGTCCCTTTTGCCCATCACTACACCCCCGTGTCTGATGTCTGACTACAAAGTATTCCAAAATTTGTTTTCAACCATGGTCTATTTGATTCTATACACTATTAGATTATTACTGTCTAGAATAATACTGTGAAGAAATCCTAGACTTTTCCTGATTTTCCCACAAATTTACATATGTTTGCAGACTTGAGATTCAAGTGGTAAAATTTTCAAGGATATCTTGAAAGAGTATGTCATTTTTCTTTAATGTGTTTCTTTTCACCCTTATACAATTCACAATCCCTGAAAAGTATTTAGTGCATTAGAGTCAGATACGGTGAAACAACTAGCAAAGGACAACGGACACTTTTGTTGGGTCAATGAAGGTACTAGATTTAAGAATCACTAAATGACTTAAAAATATAACTTTTCAGGGGCATCTGGCTAGCTAGCTTAGTCAGTAGAACATGCCGCTCTTGATCTTGGTGTTGTGAGTTCAAACCCCACATTGGGCAATTACCTAAAAATTAAAACAAAAACAAAACAAAACAAAAAACAAAAAAACTTTTCAGAATATTTTCCCTAGGGGGCGCCTGGGTGGCTCAGTTGGGTTGAACACAAGACTCCTGATTTCAGCTCAGGTCATAATCCCAGGGGCATGGGATCCAGCCCTGAGATAGGCTCTCCACTGAACCTGGAGCCTGCTTGAGATTCTCTCTCTTGCTCTCTCTGCTCCATTCCCCCCTTGTGTGTTCTCTCTCTCAAAAAAGAGTATTTTCCCTAAATAATTTTGCACAACTCATTTCTAGACACAGTAGGTGAAATTTCTTTCAAAATTCCTTCAGACTAATTCTACTGCCATTTTTTTGCTACAGCACAACTGCAGGATTTAAAAGGCCAGATTTGGGGTCCCTGGGTGGCTCAATTGGTTAAGCGTCAGACTTTGCCTCAGGTTATGACATTGTGGTTTGAGGGTTCAAGCCCCACGATGAGCTCTCTGCTGACAACTCAGAGCCTAGAGCCTGCTTTGGATTCTGTGTCTCCCTCTCTCTCTCTGCCCCTCCCAAACTTGCACGCACACATACACTCTTTCTCTCTCTCTCAAAAATAAATTTTTTTTTAAATTTTTTTTTAACGTTTATTTATTCTTGAGAGACATAGAGACAGAGCGTGAGCAGGGGAAGGGCAGAGAGAGAAGGATATACAGAATCTGAAGCAGGCTCCAGGCTCTGAGCTGTCAGCACAGAGCCCGATGCGGGGCTCGAACTCACAGACCGCGAGATCATGACCTGAGCTGAAGTCGGCCACTTAACCAACTGAGCCACCCAGGCGCCCCTCAAAAATAAATTTTTTAAAATTAAAAGAAAATAAAATAAAAGGCCAGGTTTCCACTCCTTGGGTACAGCCTTGAGTCAAATAAAAGGTAGATACAATTGCATTAGAATATACAAATATCCTATGGAAATGGAAAACGGCCTTCAAGAAGTTTTTCTCAAATTTGAATGCTCAGATTTATTTTTTGATACTCACTAGAATTTTCTTTTTTTTCTCTCCATTTAAATATTGTGGTAAAATACACTTAACATAAAATGTACCATTTTGACCATTTAAAAAAATTTTTAATGTTTATTTATTTTTGAGAGAGAGAAGGAGTGGGAGCAGGGGAGGGGCAGAGGGAGAGGGATGCACAGAATCTGAAGCAGGCTCCAGGCTCTGAGCTGTCATCCCAGAGTCCGACGGAGGACTTGAACTCAGGAACCAGGAGATCAGGACCTGAGCCGAAGTTCGATGCTTGACCGAATGAGCCACCCAGGTGTCCCACCATTTAGACCATTTTTAAGGGTAAAGTTCAGGAGCATTAAGCACTTTCATGTTTTCGTGCAACCATTATCACCATCCATCTCCGGAACATTTTTCATATTGCAAAATGGAAACTCTGTACACGTTAAATACTAACTCCCCATTCTCCCCTCTCCCTCTGGCAACCACGATTCTACTTTGTGTATCTATGAATTTGACTACCTCAGATACCTTCTATAAGTGGAATCATACAGTATTTGTCCTATCATGACTGACTTCTTTTATTCAGCATGATGTCTTCAAGGTTCATCCATGGTATACCATGTATCAGAATTTCCTTCCTTTTTAAGGCTGCATAGTATAATAAAAGTCATATTTATATGACACTTTGTTTATCATCTGTTGATATACATTTGGGCTGCTACCATTTTTTGGCTACTGTAAATAATATTGGTGTGGACATGGTTGTACAAATATTGGTTTGATTCCTTGCTTTCAATTCTTTTGATTATATACTCAGAAGTGGAATTGCTGGATTATATGATAATTCTATTTTTAATTTTGTGAGGAACTGCCATATTGTTTTCCATAATGGTTGTACCATTTTACATTCCTGCTGGCAGTGCACAGAGGTTGTAATTTCTCACCATTCTTGCCAACATTTGTTATTATCTGTTTTGTTTTGTTTTATAATAGACATTTATTTTTTTAAATTTTTAATTAATTTTTTTTAAAGAGACAGCGGGGGAGAGGGGCGGTGGGTGAGAGGGAGAGAATCTTAAGCAGACTCTGTGTTTGGCACAGAGCCCAACTTGGGGATCGATTCCAGGACCCTGGGATCATCAGCTGAGTGGAAATCAGGAGTCAGATGCTCAACCCACTAAACCACCCATGCACTCCTATAACAGCCATTCTAATGGGTGTGAGGCAGCATCTCATTGTGGTTTTGATTTGCATTTTACTAATGATAGATGATACTGACCTTCTTTTCATATACTTATTAGCCATTTGTACATCTTCTTTGGAGAAATGTCTCTTTGAGTTCTTTGCCCATTTCTTAATCAAGTTTTTCCTCATCTTTTAAAGAGAGTGAGGGTGAGTACATTACTCAAGAGGCTACTAACCAAATGCTAGAGATAAATCCAATGGCTACTTGGATTATAGTAGGATTATCTTATCCTACAGATAACTACTATGCTTACAAACCATATTGCAATTATAGGTAAAACAAATTTGAAATTAAAAATTTTTAATTTAAAAAACTACTGCTTGTGAAATATAATTCACATACAGAAAACTGTGCATAAGAGTACAGTTTGGTGAATTTTTATAAATGAACACATATGTGTAACTAGTGCCAAGATCACAGAGAAAGCCTTACTAACACCTTGGAAATCCCTCACCCAGTCACTATCCCTTTCATACAAAGGTAATCATTATCCTAAATTTTAGCAGGTTTCTTTTCCTGTTTTTAAAGACTTTTTCATTAAGTACTTTTTGTACCTTACTTTTTATGCCCAAATTTACATTTCTGCAGTTAAGCCATTTCATGTCGGTAGTTGCGCGTCATTCTTCTCATTGTTGCACAGTATTCCATTATATGAACACCGTGAGTTTACTAATTTATTCTATTGTTTATGGTCTTTTGGGTTATTTCCATTTTCGGGCTATTAAAACAAATGCAGTTGTGAACATTCTTTTGTCGTGTTGGTGCAAGGTAAGTACTCCGTTCTCTTGGCTGGATTAGTGTGGAAGTGCTGGATCTTAGGGTACGCTTCTTTAGGAGACAGTGCCAAATTGTTTTTTAAAGGAGTTATTCCAGTTTACATTCCAAAAGTACGGTAGATGCATTCAGTTATTCCACATCCTTGGAGTATTTCGCCAACAATTGGTATTTTCCATTATTGCCTCTATTCTATTGTATGTTGAAATATAAAAACAACTGAAGCAGTTTGCGATTGCTTTGAGAGGGACCTTTTAATTGTTGGTTTGGTTCTCTGAACTTATTAACCATCTCAGACTTCTAGTTGGTCCGGCCGCAGCGTGTGGCCTGTGAGTGCGTTTTCGGTTTCGCTCAACATTTTTTGCTCATTCTACCAACTTGGATGTCAGCCGATGGAGAAAATAAGGTGTGTGTCCGAGGTGGGGCAAGTCCTTTGCGGACTCTGGAAGCCTGGTCACTTAGTAGGCAAAACCTACGTAGACCTTCCTCGGTCAGTTCTTTACTAGGGTCCACGATCTAGCAGCTCCCGCCCGCCGCTGCTCTCCGCACTGCACACCGGGTTCCCCCGGAGGCACGGGGAACGCAGAGGAGCCGCCCGGCACGCAGGAGAGCCGTCCTCCGCGGCTTCCAGCCAAACGCGGGTGGAGCGGGGCGGAGGGAGCCGGGTCCGCGCGGAGCATGCGCAGATCCAGCCCAGCGCATGCTCCGCAGAGCGGCGGGTCCACAGCTGAGGGGAGTCGAGTCTCCCGCGCCCCAACATCCTTGGCGGAGTTGCTGCTGAGCCGCTTGTTCTGGCCCTGGCTGCCAATAAAGTTCGTTAAAAAATCATAGTCATTTTTTAGAGAGTGAAAGAGGGCGCGAGCCAGCCGGGCGGCCCCGCCGGGGGGAGCTGGCGCGCTGGGAGGAGTTGGAGGTGGAGGAGGTGGCGGCGGCGGCGGCAGTGGTTGCGCCGCGACCAGGAGGAGCCGGTCTCGCTGGGCGGCGGGTCCGTGGCCGGTGGGGACGGTGAGTAGCAGCTTGCACTCCGGGCAGCCGCGCGGCTCTCACTAGCTCTCTCCAGCGGCTCAGGACTCCCCTGGCTCCTCTCGGGAAGGTCCGGCTGTTCCCCGGGGTCCCGGGATGTGCCGTACTGCGGGGACTGGAGAGGGGTGTCGGGGACAGGGGCCTCCAGGCCCGGGCTCCCATCCCCCGGCCCCGGCCCCTGAGCGCCAGCTCCCCCGCCTCGGAGCGCCGTGCCCAACTTCCAGCTGGAGGAGGTGGGCGGCAGCGCCTGCCCGGCACCCGCTCTGCCCGCGCGGCGGCCGGGGCTCCCGGGTTTGGGTCCCTGGAATTGCCCATAGGGCGGGAAGGAGCGAGACGGCGCGGGGGCGAGGCGCTGGCCTCCAGCCTCGCTGAGCACCCAGCTTCTCGCCTTCCCCCGGCCCCCAGGTGCGGAAGGGGGGACCCCGGCCGGGAGAGACACCGGCAAGGGGCGTTGAGTGCCGGGTGAGGTGTGATGGGGAGGAAGGTTCCCAAGCCCTACTCCGGCTTTTAGAGCCCCCTCCTCCCTCCACAGGCCCCCCCCCCCCCCCCGCCTTAGCCGCGGCCCCACCCTTCCCTAGTTTTTCGCTCCGAGACTGCTAGAATATGAATGAGCCAGACTGCACTATTTCATTGACACTGGCTGCCACAGAATTACTTAGCTCGGAGAACCGAGGAGCCTCCAGCAGCTCCCAGACGTAAGAACCTGAGGGGGTGTGATGGAGTATGAACTTCACTATCAGCAGTGTCAGGAGAGCCCGAAAAGGGCCGTGTACTTCTCTGTTCTCTAGGTTTTATGTAACTCCTAACGTCTTCGAGGTAATTTCACTGAACCTAACAAGTTTTTCAGTAGTTGTTATAAACATAATCGTACCTGTACTTAAGTACAGGCTGAGATTAAAAACAAAACAGAAAACCCTTTTGATCAATGACTTAGCTCATCTTTTTCTTTTGTAGTTTATTAGACTGCGTTGGTTGGAAAAATCTTTAAAATTGTTTTTTGGGAAAAGAGTATTTATGTAAAGCATTACTGTGAGCTTTTTAACTGTTATACTCAGAATTATGCTTATTTTCTAAGAACTTAGTAGTTTCGATATGGTGCAGTTAAGTCTAGAGAGTAGTAGTAGCTGGTAATCACAAGGGTCAGACTGCCCGCCTTAAAATCTGATTGCACTTTCCTTCTTTAAATTAAAAAATCTATTTATTTCCTTTGAGAGAGAGAGAGAGAGTGAGAGAGAGAGAGAGAGAGAATGAGCTGGTGAGGGGCAGAGAGAGAGGAAGAGAGAATCCCAAGCAGGCTCCATGCTGTCAGTGCAGAGCCTGGTGCAGGGACTGGATCTCACCAACCGTAAGATCATGACCTGAGCCAAACCAAAGTTGGAGGCTTAACTACCTGAGCCACCAGGTGTTCCTTTAAATTTTCTTTAAAAATTTTTTTTAACGTTTATTTATTTTTGAGAGACATAGAATGAGCAGGAGAAAGGCAGAGGGAGAGGTAGACACAGAATCTGAAGCAGGCTCCAGGCTGTGAGCTGTCCGTACAGAGCCGATGTGGGGCTTGAACTCATAGACCCTGAGATATGACCTGAGCTGAAGTTGGCTGCTCAACCAACTGAGCCACCCAGGCGCCCCTAAATTTTGTTTTTTTTTTTTTAAATTTTTTTAACATTTATTTATTTTTGAGACATAGAGACAGAGTGAGCAGGGAAAGGGCAGTGAGAGAGGCAGACACAGAATCCGAAGCAGGCTCCAGGCTCCGAGCCTTCAGCACAGAGCCGACGTGGGGCTCAAACTCACAGACTGCAAGATCATGACCTGAGCCGAAGTCGGCCGCTCAACCGACTGAGCCACCCAGGCGCCCCTAAATTTTGTTTTTAAAATTGTATGATAAAGGGCACCTGGGTGACTCAGTTGCATGAGCCTCCAACTCTTCGTTTCCACTCCAGTCATGATCCTAGAGTCATGGGATCGAGCCCAGCATTGGGCTCTGTGCTCTGCTTGGAGCCTGCTTGGGATTCTCTCTCTTCCTCCCCCTTCTCTGTCTCCCTGACCTGTGCTTTTTCTCTCTCTCAAAATAAATAAATAAACATTAAAAAAAATAAAATTGTATGGTAAAAGTGACTTTTTAGGGTATGTGCGGTTCTATGAATTTTAGATTAATGCAACCATCACTATAGTCAGAATTTAGAACAGTTCTTATCACTGCCCACCCCCCACCAAACTCATGCTGTCCTTTTATATCTTTCCTCTTACCCCTAACTTCTGACAATCACCAGATGTCATATAAGTGGAATCGTACAATATATAACCTTTTAATGCTGACTTTTCACTCAGCTTAATGTCTTTGAGATCCCTCCAAGTTGTTGCATGTATCAATTTTCTTCTTTTTTTATTGCTAAGTAGTGTTCCATCAGGTGATGTGCCACAGTTTGTTTATACATCCAAACCACTGAAGGACATTTGGAGTGTTTCCAGTTCTTCGTGATTATGAATGGAGCCGCTTATACACATTCATGTACAGGTTTTTGTGCAAACATAAGTTTTCATATCTAGGGTATTGCCAGGAGTGGGGTTGCAGGGTCATATATGTTCCGCTTTATAAGAAACTGTCACGCTGATTTCCAGAATGGTTGTATCATTTTGCATTCTTACCAGCAATGTGTGAGAGTACCAGTTCTACATCCTCCTTAGCACTTGGTATTATCAGTAATTTTAAATGTAGCCATTCTAATAGACACATGGTATCCCATGGTTTTGATGTGTCTTTAACTAATGGTTAATGGTGTTGAATATCTTTTCATGTGCTTATTTGGCATATATAATCTTCGATGAGTATCTGGCCCAGGGTATTGCCCATTTTTCAAATGGATTGTTTGCTTTCTTATGTTGAGTTTTGAGGGTTCTTTATATGTTCTGGATACAAGTTATTTGGTAGATATATACTTTGCAAATATTTTCTTGCAGTCTGTAGCTTGTCTTTTTGTTTTTTTAGCAGCATCGTTCCCAGAACAAATGTTTTTAGTTTTTATGAAGTCTATCAATTTTTCCTTTTGTGGAAATTTTTTGGTATCATGTCTAAGAACTCTGCCTAACTCCTCAAGATTTTTACCTTCTAAAATATTTCTTCTAAAAACTATAGTTTTACTTTTTTAAAATTCTATTTGAGATTTTATTTTTAAGTAATCTCTACACCCAACATGGGGCTCAGTCACAACCTCAAGATCAAGAGTCACAAGCTCTACCAAACTGAGCCAGACAGGCACCCTTATAGTTTTATTTTATTTTATTTTTTTTAATGTTTTATTTATTTTTGAGAGAGAGAGAGAGAGAGAGAGAGCATTCGGGGGAGTGGTAGGGAGAGAGGGGTAGAGAAGATCTAAAGCAGGCTTGGCTTTGCACTGGCAACAGCCAGCCTGATGGGGGGCTGGAACTCACAAACTGTGAGATCATGACCTAAGCCAAAATCAAGAGTCTGATGCTCAAATGACTAAGTCACATGGACACCCCTATTTTTTAATTTTTATTTTATTTTATTAAAAATTTTTTTGAGAGAGAGAAGGAGAGTGAGCATGAGTGGGAGAAGGGCAGAGAGAAAGGGAGATGGAGGACCTAAAGCAGGCTCTGAGCTGACAGCTGAGAGCCTGATGCGGGGCTCAAACTCACAAACCAGGAGATCATGACCTGAGCTGAAGTCGGATACTTAACCCACTGAGTCACCCAGGAGTCCCCTTTTTTTAAAAAAAATATTATTATTATTATTTTAATGTTTATTTTTGAGAGAGAACCTATAGTTTTACTTAGGTCTTTGATCCATTTTGAGGTTTAGGTAGTTGTTTGGTTTTTTACCTAATGTCCAATTGTTCCATCACCATTTGTTGAAAACATTGTCTTTTTTCCATTGAATTGTTTTTGCACCTTTGTCAAAAATCAACTGGCTGAATTTGTGTGGGTCTATTTTTGGGCTCTCTGTTATGTTCCATTGATTTATGTATCTTTCTCTTTGCCAGTGTATGCTTTCTTAAGTAGTATAGCTTTTTAGTGTCTTAAAATTGGCTAATTTTATTCTTTCTCAAAATTGTGTTAGCTATTCTAGTTTATTTGCCTTTCCACATAATGTTTAGAATCAGCTCGTCTTGGGGTGCCTGGGTGGCTCAGTCTGTTAAGTGACCAACTCTTGGTCTCAGCTCAGGTTATGATTTCATGGTTTGTGAGCTCGAGGCCCACATTGGACTCTGCACTGTTTGTGTGGAACCTGCTTAGGATTCTCTCTTGCTCTCCCTCTTTCTGCTTCCCCCACTTCACTTGTAGTTTCTCTCTCTCTCAAAATAAATAAATAAAAATAAACTTAGAATCAGCTTGTCTCAACTACAAAAAAAAAATCCTGCTGGTACTTTGGAATTGCATTAAACCATAGATCAATTTGGGAAGAAGTGGTATTTTTTACTTTGTTGGATCCTCCAGTCTGTGAACATGACATGTCTTTTCATTTATTTTGGTGTTTATTTCATTAGTGTTTTATAGTTTTCAGCATATAGATCCTGTACGTATTTTGTTAGATTTATACAAAAATATTTAATTCTTTTGGAACTCATAAATGTCACTTGAAAATTTTTGGTTTCAAGGTGCCTGCCTGGCTCAGTTGAAGAGAATGAGACTCCTAATCTCAGGGTAGTGAGTTCGAGCCCCACGTTGAGTATAGAGATTACTTAAGTAAATAAAACTTTAAAAAAAATTTTTTTTTTTTTTTTGCTTTCTAGTTGTACATTGTTAAGGTATAGAAATACAGTTCAGTATTGTTTGTTGTTTTTGTATCCTGTGCCGTTGCTAAACCCATTTATTGGTTCCAGGGTTTTTTTTTTTTACTTCCTTAAAGTTTTCTCTAAAGACAGTCATGGAATTTGTGAACAGGGACAGTTTTATTTATTTTTTTCCCTAATCTGTAAATGTTTTATTTAGTTTTTTTTGTCACCTGTTTCCCCGGCTAGAACTTTGTGTATGATGAATAGGAGTGGTGAGAGTAAAGATCCTTTCCCTGTTCTCAGTCTAGGGGTTAAAGCAGTCAGGCTTTCAGGGGTGCCTGGCTGGCTCAGTCAGTAGAGCATGCGACTCTTGATCTCAGGGTCATGAGTTTGAGCCCCATGTTTGCAGGTAGAGTTTACTTAAAATAAAAAAACAACAGGCTTTTAGAGTTAAGTATATAATATGAGCTGCGTAGTTTTTTAATAGACACCTTTTATCAGGTTGAAGAAGTGTTTCTCTTGTGTTTCTAGTTTGCTGTTTTTCTGACAAATGGATGTTGAGTTTTTAATAGACACCTTTTATCAGGTTGAAGAAGTGTTTCTCTTGTGTTTCTAGTTTGCTGTTTTTCTGACAAATGGATGTTGAGTTTTGTTATATATTTCCTGTGATATATCTATCAGTTGATAATGGTGATAAGCTTTTTCTTCTTTACTTTCTTAGTATGGTTGATTACTCTGATTGTTTTAGGTATTGAACCACCCTTGCATTCCCAGAACAAAGCCCACTTGTCCTGGTTATTCTTTTCATATATTCCTGGATTTGATTTACTAATATTTTGTTAAGGACTTTTGTGTGTCTGTGTTCATGAGGGGATATTTGTCCAGTTTTCTTTTTTGTACTGTTTTTGTGTGGTGTTGGTATCAAGATAATGCTGGCTTTAGAAAACAAGTTGGGAAGTGTTCTCTTCTCTTTAGTATTCTGGAAGAGATTGTGTGTCATTGGTGTCAATCCTTGAAAAGTTTGGTAGAATTCTCCAGTGATATCACCTGAACCAGGAGATTTTTCTTTGTGTTTTTAAGTTATAAATTCAATTTCCTTTATAGTTATAGGGCTATTCAAATTATCTATTTCATAGTGAGTAAGTTGTGGTAGTCCATTTCACCTGGGTTGTCAATGTTGTGTATAGAGTTGTTGTTATCCTTTGGAGTCTGCAAAGTCCATAGTGACATTCCTGATTTTATTCCTAATATTGGTAATTTGTGTCTTCTCTTTTTTTTTTCTGTTTGTTATACTGATTTTTATTTATTTTTTATTTATTTATTTTTTAGTTATACTGATTTTTAAAGAAACAACTTTTTGTTTAATTTTCCCATTTTTCTATTTTCAATTTCATTGATTTCTGCTCTTTATTATTTCCATCCTTTGTTTGGGGTTTACTTTGCTCTTTTTCTAATTTCTTTTTTTTTTTTTTTAAATGTTTATTTATTTCCGAGAGACACAGAGGCACAGCATGAACAGGGGAAGGGCAGAGAGAGAAGGAGACACAGAATCGGAAGCAGGCTCCAGGCTCCGAGCCGTCAGCACAGAGCCCGACGCGGGGCTCGAACTCACAGACCGTGAGATCATGACCTGAGCTGAAGTCGGCCGCCCAACCGACTGAGCCACCCAGGCGCCCCTCTTTTTCTAATTTCTTGAGGTGGGAGTATAAATGATTGATTTGAGACTTTTCTTCTTTTGTAAGGAAAGCATTTAGTGCTTTCTCTTTCAGCACTACCTTAGCTATGTCTCACAGATTTTCACATGTTGTATTTTCCTTTTCATTCAGTTATGAAAAAAACTTTTCTCTTGTGGCACCTGGTTGACTCAGTCGGTTGAGCATCTAGACTCTTGATTTCCACTCAGGTCATGATCCAGGGTCATGGGATCTGGCCCCACATCAGGCTCCACACTGAATGTCAATGTCTCTCTCTCTCTCTCTCTCTCCCTCCCTCTCTCTCCCTCCCTCTCTCCCTCCCTCTCTCTCCCTCCCCTCCCCCCTCTCTTCCTACCTGTCTCGCTGTCTCCCTGTCTCCCTGTCTCCCTCTCTCCCTCTCTGCCTGTCTCCCTCTCTCCCTCTCTGCCTGCCTCTCTGCCTGCCTCTCTGCCTGCCTCTCTGCCCTCTTCCCACTCATGCTCTCTCTCTTAAAAAAAATTCTCTTCAGCTTCTGTCTTTGGCCCACACATTGTTTAGAAGTCTGTTTTTAGTTTGCAGATGTTTGGAGATTTTCCTGTTACCTTTTTGTTTTCTGTTACTGATTTCTAGTTTGATTGCATTGTGGTCCCATTATTTTAAGTTTTTTTTTTTAATCACCTAGAATCTGTTATATTTTGGTATATATTTAGTAGATAGGTTTAATAGATACGTAAAAAGAGGTATATTTTGCTTTTATGTGGACAATTCTATGTCAGTTAGATTTTGATAGTTTTATTGTTATTAGACTTTCATTTTGTTTTATTGTAGTGTTTTGAGTATATCTCTTTGTATAACTTCTTCAGTGTTTGCTCCCGTATTATACTATGTATATATACTATGTACATACATATGTATACGTATAAATTTTTTATGTACATACATACACATATATGGCATATATGTGTATATATATATGTACATAGAAAATTTATTACAGTCAACATTTTACCCGTTCAAGTGCAGCTTAGAAACCTTACCTCCCTTTGCATTCCTTTATCCTCTCCCGTTTATAATTATTGTCTTAAATATTTTCTCTACACATATTGAAAACCACACAATTGTGTTTGAGTCCAACATAATTTAGAACACTCAAGAGAAGTCTGTTGTTTTTACCTGTATTTTGGTTCCTATCACAGTTCTTCTTTTCATTCTGATACTGGCTTTTTTTTTTTTTTTTTTTTTTTTACATCATTTAATTATGTTTGAGGTGGAGACCTAGAACCTATATTTTAACAAATCCTCCTAGATGATTCTTATAATTGTGCAAATTTGTGAAGCGGTAGGGATGGTTACCGAGACTCCATGGTGGGGGCTGGGGGATGTTCTTCATGTTTCAGACTTGTTTTATGTAGTGATTGCATAGAGAGATTTTCAGTTACAGTAGTTGGAATATAATATTGTATAATAGGACCTTAACTAGTAATTTTAAGAAATAGAAGAAACTGACTTTCTATTCTTTTCAATCTAAAATGCAGACAGTACACATTGTATTACTTTCATTACATGAGTAACTGTAACTAGTCTGAAACTAAAGAAAGAATGTGTGGTAGAAGATTATTTATAAAGGATTCACTGTAATGTGAACAGTAAAGCACTGTAGGAGTCCAGTGCTGTCACACAGTTGTATATTATTTTACAGAATCTTTCTTATCCGTGCTTTTCTAGGGATAGTAATTATTACCTGTGAGGTTGAAAAAGCAATTTCCTTAGATATTGTATTTGTTGCCCATATGGTGCTAATTATGGAGGATTTATTATGTTGTATAAAACTACCATTTTTGAATGCTTGATTTTCATTATGCTAAGTGCTTTATATGTGTCATTGATCAACAATCTTGTGAGGTAAATATCCTCAGTAAACTGAAATTGAAAGAAGTTAAGCAGTAACTTCACTAAGAGCAACTTTAAATCAGATCTCAGCTCTAACACCCATCTTAATCTTAGTCTCAGTGAAAGGCAGAACTATGTAATCTAGGCGTTTATTAATACCTAGATGTCATACATTGTGCTATTGATATGATTCAAAAATGAATGATATTATTGTTTCTCCTTTGAAAGAATTTACATCATCTAAACAGGATGGTAATGGGGCCTCCATCATGGAAACAAATTCTTGCAATGCAATATAGTTATTTCTCCATAAAACAAGTATAGCTTATTTTGTACAATTTTTATGTTATAAAAGATAAATTTCATTTTAAATCACAGATTTGAGAAGATCTGATCACCTGGAATTAAAGTTGGTTCAGAAACCTTTTCAACCTTTTCAAAAATGTTGGAGGAAGATATGGAAGTGGCTATCAAGATGGTGGTTGTAGGGAATGGAGCAGTTGGAAAATCGAGTATGATTCAGCGGTATTGCAAAGGCATTTTTACAAAAGACTACAAGAAGACCATTGGAGTTGATTTTTTGGAGCGACAAATCCAGTATGTACTTGGCCATTTTATCCCCTCAGTTTCGATCTGTGAACTATATCTAAGACTTTCATTGGAATAATACTAATTGTAGTAAAGTCCAAGGTTAGGAGTCTAGTGACAGTGGCTAGTGAGGGAGTGGTGGTGGTTTTCAAATACTCATTACTGTGTGTATCTTTTCTTTTTTCTTTTTCTCTTCAATGTTTCAAGTTTTTATTTAGATTTCAGTTAGTTAACATATTCCTATGTGTATCTTGATTCTTCTGCCTTTTTCTCATCTTTCATCTGTTTTCCCTTCCTCATTTCCCCCCTTTTTCATACTCCCCTCCCTACTTGCTGTCTCATATCTGGTGTTATATTTATTGGTGCACCTTGCGTACTTCTTAAAGTCAAACTGATGCTTGACTCTAATAAGATTTCTGTCCTTTATAGGGACAACTTGGAGATTTTGCAGGTGCTGTTCCAGACTACCACAATAAAGCAAGTCTAAGGAATTTTTTGGTTACACAGTACATATAAAAGTTATGTTTACATTATACTGTAGTCTATTAAGTATGTAACAGCATTATGTCTAAAAAATGTACATATCTTAGTTTAAAAATACTGTATTGCTAAAAAATGCTAACCATCCTCTCATCTTTCATTGAGTCTTAATCTTTTTGCTGGTGGAGGGTCTTACCTTGATGTTGATGGCTGCTGACTGATCAGGGTGGTGGTTGTTGAAGGTTAGGGTGGCTGTGGCAATTTCTTAACATAAGACAACAGTGAGGTTTGCCTCATTGATTTACTCTACCTTTCAGGAATAATTTCCCTGTAGCACGTGATGCTGTTTGATGGCATTTTACCCACAGTAGAACTTCATTCAAAATTGGAGCCAATTCTCTTAAACTCTATTGAATCACTTTATTGTACATCTGAAACTAATAGAACACTCTGTGTTATACTATAGTGGAATCAAAACTAAAAACTTTAAAAAAGTTCTCTCAAACCCTGCTGCTACTTTGTCAGCTAAGTTTATTTAATATTGTAAATCCTTTCTTGTCATTTCAATAGTCTGCACAGCAGCTTCACCAGGACTGGATTCCATGCCAAGAAACCACTTTCTTTGCTCATTTATAATAAGCAGCTCCTCATCTGCTCATGTTTTATCATGAGATTGCAGCAATTCAATCACATCTTCAGGCTCCATGTCCTGCTGTTTCCACCACATCTGCAGATACTTCCTTTGTGGAGGTCTTTGAACCCTTCAAAGTCATCCATGAGGGTTGGAATCAACTTCTTCCAAAGTCCTGTTGACGTTGATATTTGACCTCTTCCAGTGAATCACAAATGTTCTTATTGGCATCTACAGTGGTGAATCCTTTCTGTAAAGTTTTCAGTTTACTTTGCCCAGATCTATCAGAGGAATCACTGTCTGTAGCAGGTATAGCCTTACAGAGTATATTTCTTAAATATTAAGACTTGAAAGTCAAAATTATTTCTTGATCCACGGGCTGCAGAACGGATGTTGTGTTAGCATCCACACAACATTCTCTCATTGTACATCTCCATCAGAGCTCTTGGCGGACCAGGTCCTTTGTCAATGAGCAGTCATACTTTGAAGGAATTTTTTTTCCTGAGCAGTAGGTCTCAACAGGGGGCTTAAAAATATTTAGTAAACCATGATGTGAACAGATGTACTGTCATCTAGGCCCTGTTGTTCCATTTATAGAGCACAGGCAGGGTAGATTTAGTATAATTCTGAAGGGGCATAGAATTTTCAAAACAGTAAATAAGAATTGGTTTCAGCTTAAAGTCACCAGCTGCATTAGCCCCTAACAAGGGAGTCAGCCTGTCCTTTGAAGCTTTGAAGCCAGGTGCTGACTTCTTTCTAGTTATGAACGTCCTCGATAGAATCTCCTTCCAACAGAAGGCTGTTTCATCCACACTGAAACTCTGTGGTGCAGTTTAGCCACCTTCATTAATGATCTCAGCTAGATCTGGGTAACCTGCTGCAGCTTCTGTGTCAGCACCTGCTGCTTCACCTTGTGCTTTGATGTTATAGAGGCAGCATCTTTCCTTAAACCTCATGAGCCAGTCTCTGGTAGCTGCAGACTTTTCTTCTGCAGCTTCTTCACCTTTCTCTGCCTTCATCGGACTGAAGAGAGTTAGGACCTTGCTCCATATTGTAAGGCCTTTTTTTGAGGGAATGTTGTGGCTGTTTATATCTTCTGTCCAGATCATAAACACTTTCTCCATATAAGCAGTATAGCTGTTTTGCTTTTTTACGTTCTATGGGTTCACTGGAGTAGCACATTTATTTTAGTTAGTAAGTAAGTAAGTAGGTAAGTGGCCAATTTGGGGCTTGAGCTCATGACCCTGAGATCAAGAGTTGTATGCTCTACTGACTGAGTCAGCCAGGCACCCCTGGGGCACCACTTTTAATTTCCTTCAAGAATTTTTCCTTTGCATTCACAGCTTGGCTCACTGGCACAAGAGGCCTAGCTTTCAGCCTGTCTCAGCTTTCAGCATGCTTTCCTCATTGCTTAATCATTTCTAGCTTTTTAAAAAATTAAAAAAATTTTTTTTAATGTTTATTAATTTTTGAGAGAGAGAAAGAGAGCATGTGAGTGGGGGAGAGGTAGAGAGAGAGGGAGACCCAGAATCCGAAGCAGGCTCTAGACTCTGAGCTGTCAGACATGGGGCTTGAACTCACGAACTGTGAGATCATGACCCAAGCTGAAGTCGGATGCTTAACTGACTGAGCCACCCAGGCGCCCCTTGCTTTTGATTTAAAGTCAGAGATGCGTGGCTCTTCCTTTCACTTGAACACTTAGAGGCCATTGTAGGGTTATTAATTGGCCTAATTTCAGTATTGCTGTGTCTCGGGGAATAGGGAGGCCTAAGCAGAAGGAGAGAGATAGGGGAATGACTGATGGTGGAACAGTGAGAGCACACACAACATTGATCCGTTTAGTGTCCTATCTTATATGGAAGTGGTTTGTGGCACCCAAAATGATTATAGTAGTAACATTAAAGATCACTATTCACAGATCACCATAGCAAATATAATAATAATAAAAAAAAATTGGAATTTTGTTAGAGTTACCAAAATGTGGCACAAAGATGTAAAGTGAGCAGATGCTGTTGGAAAAATAGCACTGATATGATTGCTAAATGCAGGGTTGCCACAAACTGGCAATTTGTAAAAAAACATAGTACCTATGAAGCATAATAAAGCGAGTGCAATAAAATGAGGCATGCCTGCTTTATATGGAAGGGAAGTTACCTGTCTCTCAGGATAGTTTTCAACTCTTATATTCTGGGATCCTAAGACTGTCTAGAAGTTAGAGAATTAATCATTGTTTTAAAGAAATAAGAGCAGATTTGGCAGAATTAAATACTCGTATGAAAAGGAAATCTTACCTTGGGAGATCCATTTGGATTCTAAAACAGATCAAAAGTAACAGTTTCTGTCGTTAGTCCTCAGAACTTTTAAGGATATTTTATTTTGAAAAAATTTTTTTTTGAGGGGCGCCTGGGTGTCTCAGTTGGTTGAGTGTCCGACTTCAGCTCAGGTCATGATCTCACGGTTCGTGGGTTCGAGCCCCGCGTCGGGCTCTGTGCAGACAGCTCAGAGCCTGCAACCTGCTTCAGATTCTGTATCTCCCTCTCTGCTCCTCCCCCGCTCATGCTCGGTCTCTCAAAAATTAAATAAATATTAAAAAAAAATTTTTTTTTGAGTATAGTCGACACATAATGTTACATTAGTTTTAGGTATACAACAAAATGATTCAACTCTCTATAGGTGTTCATAAGTGTAGCTACATCTGTTACTATACAGCGCTGTTACAGTATCATTGACTACATTTTGTATGCTGTACCTTTTATTCCTGTTACTTATTCAATCCATAACTAGGAGCCTAATTTCCCACTGCCCTTCATTCGTTTTGCCCATTCCCCCACATCCCAAGCATATATTTTAAGTATTTATTTTTGTTAGCAAGTGGGGGAGGGGCAGAGAGAGAGGGAGACAGAGGATCCGAAGTGAGTTGTGCACTGACAGCATAGAACCCAGTGTGGGGTCAAAGTCATGAACCGTCAGGTCATGACCTGACCCGAAGTCAAGAGTCAGATGCTTAACTAACTGAGCCACCCAGGAGCCCCAGAAATAAGTAACATTAAACAAATCTGACTAGCCTAGACATTACCATTAAAGATAATTGTGTTCATTGTTGTAAAGGTTGTTCAATTTCTAATTTGCATTTTATTATCCCCATTTTATTTATTTATTTATTTATTTATTTATTTATTTATTTATTTATTTAAGAGGGCGCAAGTGAGCTGGGGGAGAGAGAGAAACAGGGCTCACCCAAAGCGGGGCTTGAGCTCACCCTATGTGAGACTTGGCCTTATCTACTGTGAGACCATGACCTGAGACAAAGTCAGATGCTTAACAACTGAACCACCCAGGTGTCCCTATTTCCCTCTCTTAAAGATAATTCTGTGTTTACTTCCTTTCTCAGATATTTTAAGAAGATTCATTTTAAGTCTTCATAGTATTCGTTTTTGTACTTGTTATCTGAACCAAATTAACATTTTAAGTATACAGTTGATCCTCATTATTTGTAGATTCCATATTTATACTTTAAGTATACTATTGATTCTCATTATTTATAATTCCATATTTGCAAATTCATCTACTTGCCAAAATTTATTTGTAACCCCAGAATCAACATGCTCAGTGTTTTGGTGGTCATTCATGGATATGCACAGAGCAGCAAATATTTGGTACCTTACACGCACATTCTCAGGTTAGGTCGAACAAGGCAACCCTCTTCCTTCTTGTTTCATCTTTCATACTATAAACAAGTGTTCTTTTGTATCTGTTTTTCTCCCACATTTTTGTGCTTTTTGTTGATGATGTCACTGTTTAACATGGCCCCCAAGCATAGTGTGTCTAGTTTTCCTAAGTATAAGAATGCTATGATATGCCTTATAGAGAAAATATGTATATTAGGTACGCTTCATTCAGGTATAAGTTACAGTGCTGTTGGCCTTGACCTCAGTGTTAATGAATTAACAATATGCATTAAATAAGGTATCTCTAAACAGAACCACAAAAAAAAAAAACCAAGGTTATGTGTTGATTGGTTGGGGAGAATGTAACCAGGGCTCCCAGGAACCTAACCCTGTTTTTCCCCTAGGAGTAGTGTTTCAGTATTTGGTAATTCAGCATTTGCAGTGACTTTATAGAATAGAACTACAGTAAATAAGACAATGGACTGTAATGACAAAATAAGAGTAAATTTTTAAGTTGAAGGGCAACCAAGCAGGTAAACTGCTTGCTTTCACTTATTCTTTCTTCCCTCCCTCCCTCCCTCCCTCCCTCCCTCCCTCCCTTCCTTCCTTCCTTCCTTCCTTCCTTCCCCTTCCCTTCCTTTCCCCTTCCGCTTCCCCTTCTTTCATTTCTTTCCTTCCTTATTCTTACTCTAACACTTGTGCACCAGAACCTATTAGCATTTTGTAGCAAGAGGAGAGCAAGTATTAACCTAAAGGAATCCCCTTGCCGGTGCTACTAGTCTTAGAGCCACCACTGTCTGTGACTGGTATTAAAGGAAAAAACAGGACAGGTAAACTCCAATCATGTATAAAGTTATAGCTTTGAGGGAATGTCTTTCCCCCTTTAGTTTCACTATTGGTAATACTATCAACATTTAAAAGCGCTCAGACTTTCTCAGAGTGAACACCAATAATGTAGTTTTAAAACCTTCAGATCTTTGAAAAATAAAAATAGGCACAACGTTATGTTGCTAAAGACCTTTCTTTTTCTTTTACATGTGAAATAAATTCGTCTCTTGTTTCAGAGTTAATGATGAAGATGTGAGACTAATGTTATGGGACACAGCAGGTCAAGAGGAATTTGATGCAATAACAAAGGCCTATTATCGAGGTAAATTGTGGGGTATTTTGGGGGAGCATGTTCTTTTGGCTAAAAAAAGAACTTCACTTCTTTTAATTCTACATAGAAGGGTTTCTTTTTAGGAATGCCTAAATTAATTTCAAAGTACTTTAAAAAACCTCTTAGGTCATTTTTCTCCAAATGATCTTGTCGAATGGTAAATAATACTTTGTACTATAGATCATTTGTATCCACCTTGGAATTATATGACTCACAAGGGCATTCCTAGTTCTAATCAGTTAGAAACCGTTAAATGCCTATTTCTTTTTTTTTAATGTTTATTTAATTTCAAGAGAAAGACAGAGCTTCTGTGAGCAGGGGAGAGGCAGAGAGAGGGAGACAAAGGATCCGACACAGGCTCCAGGCTGTAAGCTGAGAGCAGCAAGCCCAATGCAGGGCTCGAACCCACGAACTACGAGATCATGACTTCAGCTGAAGTCAGACGCTTAACCGACTAAGCCACCCAGGTGCCCCATAAATGCCTATTTCTAACCACATGGAGATGACTATATGGTCAGAGTGGGAACTAGCACGAAAAAAGCAAAGTCCCTGCAAATAAGATGACATTTTGTTATGACCCATGAAATTGTGTGGATAAAGCCGTCTCAGTGCTCTGAGTTTAGAAAGGTGTAAGATTCATGTGAAAGGAAAGAACTACAACTGTAGGATTTAAGACTCTAAAATGTGGGGTTAAATTCCTCAAGAAAAGCTGAAATTTCTTTTATTTATTTATTATAAAAATTTACATCCAAGTTAGTTAGCATACAATGCAATAGTGATTTCAGGAGTAGAATCCACTGATTCATCCCCTACATATAATATCCAGTGCTCATCCCAACAAGTGTCCGTTTCCGTGCCCCTTGCCCATTTAGCCCATCCCCCCCCACAATACTTCCAGCAACTCTCAGTTTGTTCTCTATATTTAAGAGTCTCTTATGTTTTGTCCCCCTCCCTGTTTTTATATTATTTTAGCTTCCCTTCGCTTATGTTCATCTGTTTTGTATCTTGAATTCCACATACGAATGAAGTTATATGATACTTGTCTTTCACTAATTTCACGTAGCATAATACCTTCTAGTTGTTGCAAATGGCAAGATTTCATTCTTTCTGATTGCCGAGTAATACTCTATTATATATATACCACATGTTCTTTATTCATTCGTCTGTTGATAGGCATTTGGGCTCTTTCCATAATTTGGCTCTTGTTGATAGTGCTGCTGTAAACACTGGGGTGCATGTGCCCCTTTGAAACAGCACACCTGTATCCTTTGGATAAATATCTAGTAATGCAGTTGCTGGGTTGGAGGGGAAAAACTGGAATTTTAAATGGAAATTAAAATTTCCAGTAACATTTTCTATAAAATTTTGTCCTTTTCTTTTGAAATTTATGACAGCATTTACAGTGTTTCTCCAACTCATTGCCAGTAGTGATTGCAACGAGAACAGAATAACTGGAGGTTTGATACATCCAATGTAGCCTTATAGTCTGTTGGCGCTCTTGAATGTATATCTTGTTTTTTCCCACTTACGGAAATGTGGGATTTTATAATAACATCTAAACTACCAAAGAAGTTGCCTTTCCATCTTGGTACCAGGGAAACTTGACTTCCACTGCCTACTCTCAGAAGACATTTTGGTTCCTTGAGAAATTAAGAGAGATACATATCTCAGGTATTATTCTAATAATGTCACCGCTAGTTCCCACTCTACTCACTGTGTCCTTAAAGACTTCCCGTCTGCAGTAGTTTGGACTGTTGCTCTCCTATGCATGCTAATTTGGACCTTGAGCGTCTGTAACATGATGTGAGGCAAGAATTATGTCCTTAATACCCAAACCTCTTATATTAGATGGCATTTTAATCAAATTATTAATTTCATGAGCATTGATGCTAAAAGTCCTAAAAGTAAATGCTTTTTTTTAATGTTTATTTTTGAAGTGGGGGAGGTGCAGAGAGAATGGGAGAGAAAATCCCAAGCAGGCTTTACACTCTCAGCACAGAGCCCAACATATGGGACTCGATCCCATGAACTGTGAGATCACAATCTGAGCCAAAACCAAGAGTCAAATGCTTAACCAGCTGAGCCGCCGAGGTGCCCCAATTCTTTTCTTTTTTTTTAACATATTTTTAAGTTGTCAGTTTTATTTTATGTTATGTTATGTTATGTTATTTATGGAAAGAGAAAGTGCGTGAGCAGTGGAGAGGGGCACTGGTAGAGGGAAAGAGAATATTAAGCAGGATTCACACTTAGTGCAGAGTCTGACACGGGGCTGAATCACACAACCCTTGGGATCATGACCTGAGCCGAAATTGAGAGTTGGATGCTCAACTGACTGAGCAATCCAAGGGCCCCAGTAAAGTTAATTCTTGAGTAAGATTATTGTATTTTCTTAGGTTATTATCTCCATATCCCCTCACCCCATTCACATAGGAATAAACACAACATACAAAAAACCTAGGTGGAAACATCAAAAAATAGGAGTATATGAGATTTTCATTGTTTTCATCTAGCTTTTTTCTCTAAATTCTTAGCATGAAATATATGTTCTTCTGTGAGGAAAAAAGATAGGTTGGGTTCTTTTCTTTTTAATCTTTTGACAATTTGATATGGCAGTATTACTTTTTAACCATTATGGGGTATTGTGGAGTACATACATACATGTATATTGTACATACATACATATGTATTACCATATGTATCTTGAATTTATAAAGCAAAACTATGTTAGTTTATAATTGACCCAAAATAAAGTTTAGCTTGAAAAAAGGAAAAACTGGTCGAATGTCAAAAATGATTTGATTTGGATGTAAATGAAAAGGAGAAAATGTTGGAACTGTAGAGTTAAGTAGATCACTTGGGTCCCTGATTTAAAAAAAAAAAAGACCAGGTAGCTAAAAATAGTTTTATTTCCACTGTAGTTGAGGAATTAATGCTTTCTTCAGTTTTTTCCCATGAGACTGTGTTCGACATTACTACCTTTTAAATTTCAAAATTTGACTCATCTGGCTTGTGTAGTTCTTGTTTAGTACTTTTTAGGTGTCCATATATCACAGTTTCTCTTTACTGCCTCTACAAAAACACTCTTTGCCAGAAACTAAAAAGAGAACGCATAATTATTAGTATTTACATCTTAATTTACTGTGGGTGATATTTAACTTTTTTTCCACTTGGTTTCCACTTGACCTAAAAGGCTTTAAACAGCTTGGATTTCCCTGCATTTAACGTTTTAACTTAAAGTGATCTTAGCATATAAATAGACATCTTTTAAAAGCTTTTCTTAAAATGTAATTTTTTTAGTCAACCATGTTAAAATGGCAAAGAGATTGGGATACTGAGACAGGTCTTAAGTTTCAGCTTCTTTTTCTAAGTTCTAAGAATAAACATCACATCCCAGTGGCAATTACATGTGATATTCTTTTATGCTTTTCTTTGGGGTTTCATCAGAATGCTTTTGGTTACTGACAATAGAAAAGCAATTTCAAACCAACTTAACTATAAAGAAAAATGGAAGTATCATAGCTTTTAGTTATGGTTCGTTCTTACTGTAATGTCATCGATTCTCCTGGCTTGCCTTTCTCACTTTGTGGGGTTCCTTCTCATGCTGGTTTTCCTCTTGGTTGCAAGATTGCTACCATCAGCAATGGAAGCCACATGCTTTGTTCACATCTTTGGGAGAAAAGGTTACTTCCCACAGCAACTTTTAATCAAAAGTCCTGAGCTTTTATCTGATTAGGTCACCCTTGACCAGATCACAGTAAGTAGTCAGAGGAATGTGATTACCCTAATTGGCTTGGTGCACTTAGGGCCTACACCCTCAGAGCAGAGGGTAAGTTCGGCCTACCTAAACCATGTGGCTACTATACAGTGAGGGAGAGGTGTTCTCAGGGGAGGGAGGGGAATCGGATGCCAATCTTTTGCTACTAACGTAGCTTCAAATGATGATGTAGTTAAATAGAACCAAAGACTAGGAAGAGAAGGTAAGAGCTGGGAAGAACACCTTAAGTAAGATATTGATTTAGTGTTAGAAAGACCATGGCTTATAAAAATTAGAACTTTTACTGATTTATGTCCTAGAAATGTATTATCCAAAATATATAAAAATTTTAAAAATTTTATTTAAAAAAATTTTATTATAATTAATTTGAAAGGCCTCTCATGGCAAAAACCATTGCTTAAAGAAATAATTATGTTCTTAGAATGCTGTGTTAATTGTATAGTGAGACCTATTGAAATATACCCTTGTAGAGAACAGAGCACAGATCATATTAGGAACATTTGGGATCTCAAGTGATTCCTCTTAAACTCTTAAGAAGTCCACCCTAGACAGTAGAAATCATTCCTTGTACAGAAAGTTATATACAACGTAAAAGAGATCTTCATTATAGTTTTTTACTATGATTCGGTTCTAAGAAATGTTTCTAACATATAGAAATCAGGTTACAGACTTGAGACCTATTATCTGAGATGATCATAAAAAGAAGGAAACTTTTTTTTAACTACCTTGTTTCACAAACATAAGTGAATATAAATTGTTGAAAATAAAATCGCTCTAGACAAGAGAAGCTATTTATAAATTTCAATTATAAATGCAGAAATTAAGGAACAACAGAATTAGACTATGCAAGTCGCTTTGATTTTTTTTTTGAAATTATACGAGGGTGGAATCTGTGATAGATTTGTTCATTAAGTAATTTGTGTTCATTAAATAAGTTTATTAAGCTTCCATCTTTGGCTCAGGTCATGCGCTCATGGTTCGTGGGTTCAAGCCCCCCATCGGGCTCTCTGCTGTCAGTGCAGAGTGTGCTTTGGACCCTCTGTCCCCCTTTCTCCTCTCCCATGCCCCTCCCACTCATGGCTCTCTCTCTCTCTCTCTCAAAAATAAATAAACATACATGTTTAGTTTTTTAATGTTTATTTATTTATTTATTTATTTTTAAACGTTTTATTTATGAGAGAGAGAGCACAAGCAGGGCAGGGGCAGAGAGAGGAGACACAGAATCCAAAGCAGGCCCCAGGTTCTGAGCTGTCAGCACAGAGCCTGACGTGGGGCTCGAACTCACGAACTGTGAGATCACGACCTGAGCTGAAGTCGGACGCTCAACCAACTGAGCCACCCAGGCGCCCCTAATGTTTATTTATTTTTGAGAGAAAGAGACACAGAGTGTGAGCAGGGGAGGGGCAGAGAGAGAGGGAGACACAGAATCAGAGGCAGGCTCCAGGCTCTGAGCTGTCAGCACAGAGCCCAGCGCAGGGCCTGAACCCATGAATGGCGAGATCATGACGTAAGCCGAACTCGGACACTGACTAAGCCACCCAGGTGCCCCCAAAATAAATAAACATTAAAAAAAATTAAATAATTTGTGTGCTTTACATTATATAGAGTGTCAGCGAGAGTAAGGGACAGATATTTAAAATCCAGAATATTATCTATAATAGTATATAAAGCTTTGTGTTTCTGATTGTGTTTCTTATCAAATTGTGTGCCGTTTTATAGAGCAGTGTTTCTTAAACTGTAATATGCACATGAATCCCCTGGGAACCTATTAAAACGCAATCTCTAATTCAGCAGATCTGTGGGTGGCTCTGAGATCCTGCACTTCTGCAACCTCCCAGGTGACCCTGATGTTGCTGGTTCTCACCCACACTCACACTCACTCAAGTCTAGAGACCATCTTTGAGGGTCTTTCAGTGATTTGACTACAAGATTACTCTCTTTACAGGATGTCTCGTAAGGAGTATTTTATGAATTGCATCAGACCTTTTTTTTGAAAGGTCTTATTAATTAGAAACGATTATTTGCTGGGGCACCTGGGTGGCTCAGTTGGTTCAGCGTCTGACTTCGGCTCAGGTCATGATCTTGCTTTTTGTCAGTTTGAGCCCTGCATTGGGCTGTGTGCCAACAGCTTGGAGCCTGGAGCCTCTTGGGATTCTGTGTCAACCTCTCTCTGTGCCCCTCCCCTGCTTGTGCTCTTTCTCTTTCTCTCTCTCTCAAAAATAAAGATTAAAAAAATTAAAAAAAAAATAAGTATTTGTTAATGGTGATCTTATAGACACCACAGCTTTATGCAGAAATCTATATTCCTGATGTGTGGATAAGTAGAGTAGTTTGTTAATTATTAGAAGTAATTCTTTTGCGGGTGATTTACTGTTACCTATGATGACAAAGTAACTTCTAACAGTGTGATAACTAGGGTAGGTGGTATTGAAGGAAGACTGAACAGCTAGAAGATACAGGTCTTTTAAAAATATATGGATAAGGGACGCCTGGGTGGCTCAGTTGGTCAGGCGTCCAACTTTGGTCATGATCCTACAGTCTGTGGGTTCGAGTCCTGTGCTGACAGCTCAGAGCCTGAAGCCTCCTTCGGATTCTGTGTCTCCCTCTCTCTCTGCTCCTCTCCTGCTCATGCTCTGTCTCTCTCTCTCTCAAAGATAAAATAAACATTAAAAAAAATTAAAATACATGGATGGGGCACCTGAGTGGCTCAGTCGGTTAAGCGTCCAACTTCAGCTCAGGTCATGATCTTACTGCCTATGAGTTTGAGCTCCTCATCTGGCTCTGTGCTGACAGCTCAGAACCTGGAGCCTGCTTCAGATTCTCTGTCTCCCTCTTTCTCTCTGTCCCTTCCCAGCTTGCATTCCATATTTCTCTCAAAAATAAATAAAACATTAAAAAAAATAATAAATATATGAATAGAAAACACTGGGTGCCTTTAAATATCAGGGGAATAAGATATGTCCAAATCACTACAACAGAGAAATTAAAACATTATTAACTTTTTTTAACTTTATTAATCTTTTTTTTTTTTTTGAGAGAGCACGTGTGTGTACACGCATGGTGGGGGGAAGGGTAGAGGGAGAGAGAATCTGAAGCAGGCACCACGCCTAGTGTGGAGCTCCATCTCACAACTGTGAGATCATGACCTGAGCCAAAATCAAGAGTCAGAAGCTCAACCGACTGAGTGGGTGGCAGATATTCAAAGATGATTCTTTCTCTAGGTTATCTGTTCTGGATTCTTCCAAGGTCCCCTATTTTGGGGTATATTTCTTCTGAGCATTTTTGTACTTGATTCTTGCAGTCGCTTTGCTCCCTTGCTTCCCTTTGTGGGACTTGCTTTCCACCTCCCCTTCCTTTATGCTAAGTTCCCATCACCCGATTATCAGTCCTGTTGGACAGGAGTTAAGATGAGCCCATATGCTAGCTTATCTTTTAGATGTGGTTCACCTCTATCCATATGAAATTTGTGTGCCTTCTTTATCTTGCCATTGGCAGGAGCGCAGTTACTCCCAAGTGTGGCTCTCTTCTTTTTGTCTGTTGGTCTTGCTCTTTTGCTCTCATTGCCAGCCATCACAGCACCATCAATCCGGAGTGTCCTCCAGTTGTTGGGAACATGTATCATGCTACTTAAGTGGGCTTGCTGAAGTCCTTTCTTGCTAGGTTGAGATGAAGGAGGTAATGAAAGGGTTGGAGTGGATAGCATTTTCTCTAAAAAAATCTTTTCCCCTTCTTCTCAATTCTTAAAATAATTCTTGAAGTGTTTGAAGGAGTTCCAAAGTTGTATAACGGATTTACGATCATTTCCTTTGTAAATTCTGCAAAGAATGATCTTTCCACAGGTATTTGGAATCTGGTATTTGTCATCTGTTTTATTGGTACCTAGGTAAAATTTTTCTATAAAAGGTTTTTCACTTTTTAAAGTATATATTGTAAAGGGCTTTTATGGTGGGGGGCGGGTGCTGGTTTCCTAGGCAGAAAAGAACCATAATGCATCACAATTTCACAATATTTATCCATATGTATGGATGATAACATTCAGTTAGGGGAAATTAAAACAGGTAGTTGTCAATCATTTGTCAGAATTATTAAATCTCCAAAAGTAATCCAGGTTGTCTGTTTTGTGTTTTTGGTTTTTCCTTTTGGTAATTTCTTTAGGTTAAGTAAGCTGAGGTGGTTGCAGCATCCAGTCTGAAGGCTTGACATCAGGCGAACCATCGTGCTTCAGAGATTTGTCTATCAATCTGAGATTGTAACTGCTCTTGTTATGACTTATTTTTGTCATTGTGGTTCAGGCTTTATATTTTTTGTAGGTTTTTTTGTTTGGGTTGTGTGTGTATGTATTTTCTTTCCTCCTTTATTTTGGATCCGTGTGGGTTAATGTGGGTTAATAGTTATACATTCCCTTTTTATTCTTTTTTAAAAAATTTTAAAGAAGTTTATTGTGTGAGAGAGAGAGAGGAGAAGGGGTAGGCAGAGAGGGAGACAGAGAATCCCATGCAGCCTCTATGCTGTCAGTGCAGAGCCTGAACCTTTTTATTCTTACGGTGATTGCCTTTACCTTAAGATTCTGTCCTAGTTTGAATGCCACCCCCACAGTCATGCACCAAATAGTTCTTGGCACAATTTGGTGGGACTGGTTCATTTGGTAGGTGATCCCAGGAAGAAGTGACAGACTTGGGAAGAAGAGAGAAAAACCTATGAAGGTGCATTAATAACCTAGTTATTACTGTAGGCACTTGAGGATCCATCCCTGTGAGGAATCATGTAGACATGCCTCAAGATGGTCCCGCCAAAGTGAGGCTGAGGTTTTATCTTACCTCCCATACATTCAAGTTTCTCCCCAGAGATAATCAGTTCCTCTTAAAATAGGCTTAACCCAAGTTCTTTCTGAAGTTTTGGAAAAAGCCCTGAGGCAGAAAAGCTGAGTACTACCTGCAGCCTGTGCGTATGCTTCGAGGTACAGGCGGGACCTGTCACAGCTGCGGTGAGACTCGTGTCTCTACCCATATTTGTGTTTATTTACCTACCTTGATTGCTTAAACATATTAATATTACATGTTCCTCCTCTTTAGACTGGCACTTTAGCACTTTTCCACATTCGTCTCGTGTTGCCCCACTAAATCGCCCGCTAAATAATTTTGGGTTGTTATGGGCATGCTTTTCTTTTATCTTTTGATCACTGTTTTTTTGTTTGTTTGTTTGTTTATTTGTTTTGTTTTGTTTTTAATTTTTGGAGAGCTTGTGAGAAGGACAGAAGGAGAGAATTAAAAAAAAATTTTTTTTTAATGTTTATTTTTTTGAGAGAGAGAGCTAGAGCAGGGGACGGGCAGAGAGAGAGGGAGACACAGAATCCAAAGCAGGCTCAGGGCTCTGAGCTGTCAGCACAGAGCCCGAAATGAGGCTTGAACTCATGAACCGCGAGATCATGACCTGAGCCAAAGTCGGGTGCCTAACCGACTGAGCCACCCAGGTGTCCCTGGGAGAGAGAGAATCTTAAGCAGGCTCCTCACTCATCGCAGAGCCCGATGCAGGGCTCAATCCCATGACTCTGGGATCGTGACCTGAGCCAAAATCAAGTGTCTGACATTCAACCAACTGAGCAACCCAGTCTCTCCAATCATTGATTTTTTTAAACAACATTTTTCTTTTCTTACTTAATCATTCTTGTTGCCCATCTCTGGCACCATCTGCTTAGTTTGTTGTGGGTTTTTTCTTAAATTATTATTAAAGTATACTTCTCAGAGTTGTTTGTTTTTGTTTTGTTGTTTTTTTTTAAATTAGAGCATCTTTTTATTTTATTTAAAAAATTTTAAGTTTTATTTATTTATTTTGAGAGAGAGAGAGAGAGAGGGACTGAGAGAGCGAATAGGGTAGGGACAGAGAGAGAGAGGGAGAGAGAGTATTGCAAGCAGGCGCTGAGCTATCAGTGCAGAGGTCAGCATGGGGCTCGAACTCACAAACCCTGAGATCATTCTGAGCTGAAACCAAGGGTCAGATGCTTAACTGACTGAGCCACACAGATGCCCCTGTGTTTTGTTTTTAAAGTGAGATTCTGTATCCATTGAAATGCCTTTTTGGGTCCTCATTCAAATAACAATTGACTGGATATAAAATTCTAGGTTTAAAGCTAATAGAGTTTCATAATAAACAGAAGTTTCTTGGGTTGCTGGCTGGCTAAGTAGAGCATGAGACTCTTATTTTTCTTTTTAGTTTAATTAGTATTTTCCGAGGGAGAGAACGAATGGGGCGGAGGCACAAGGAGAGAGAGAATCTCAAGCAGGCTCTATCCTCAGCATGGAGCCTAAGGTGGGGCTAAATCCCACCATCCCAGAATCATGACCTGAGCTGAAATCAAGAGTTGGATGCTCAACTGACTGAGCCACTCAGGCACCCAGAGCATGAGATTCTTTTTTTTTTTTTTTAATTTATTTAGTTTTGAGAGAGAGAAACAGTGTGAGCAGGGGAGAGGAAGAGAGAGAGAGATACACACAGAATCTGAAGCAGGCCAGAAGATGACACTCTTGATCTCAGGATTGTGAGTTTGAGCCCCACGTTGGTTGTAGAGATAAGTTAAAAAAATAAAATAAGATCATAAAAAAATAAAGAATGGTTTCTTATTCAAAGTATAATTAAATGTTTTATTTATAGTTTAGGTAAATATTAAAGTTCAAGTAAATATAAATTTATTTACCAGTATCTAGTGTGATCTCGTCAGTTTTATTTCTCCTTAAATACCTGGAAAGTAGCAGGGTACATCTGTCTGTGTTGTATCCTGCCCCTTGCCCCAATTTTGTAGTAATTTATACAATTTTTATAATTAATTTATTCTTTGGTTCAAAACCTGTTTTAGAGTAGGGAGGATTTTCCCACATGAAGCCTTTGCTTTTACAGTAGTAGTGAACTGTGGTTTTCCCTTTCATCCTCTTTTGCTTTGCTTTGGTGATACACAAACCTTTTTTCCCCTTAGAAGGTCTTAGTCCAGGTATGTAGGCTTTGAGTCTTAAGAAACTCTTATACCTGAGGAATCTGGAAGGAAAGAGTAACAGTAAGAAAACGTGCTTTGATTCCAGGAAATCCTTTTAACCCAAAGATGATTTTTCTCTTGTTACCTAATTAACTGCTTTTGTTACCATGCTGCCTGATTAATTCAACATCTAATCATTTATAAAAGAACTTCTTTCAGGGATGCCTGAAAAGAAGCCTGGCTCAGTCAGTAGAGCATGCGACTCTTGATCTCAGGGTTGTGAGTTCAAGCCCCAAGTTGGGCATAGAGCCTACTTAAAATAAAGTAAAATAAAATAAAATAAAAGGGCTTCTTTCAGAAAGTTGCTATTTGTTTTTAATCTTAGATCTTATCAACCTAATATGATAATTGAAAGTTAAAATATTGTCAGTGAGAATGGGATTATACAATTAAAATGATATTAAACCTTCTATTTTATATATACATGTTTATATATATATATAATATATCATATATATATATTTTTTAACCTTGGCACTGTTTTTTTAAATTTATATATTAAAAAAATTTTTTTTAACGTTTACTTATTTTTGAGAGACAGAGAGACAGCATGAGCAGGGGAGGGAAGAGAGAGGGGAAGACACAGAATCCGAAGCAGGCCCCAGGCTCTGAGCTGTCAGCGTAGAACCATTTGCAGGGCTTGAACACGTGAACCGTGAGATCATGACCTGAGTTGGAGTCAGACAACCGACTGAGCCACCTATGTGCTTCTTGGCACTGGCTTTTAAATTATGTTCCTTGGCATCACTGGTATTCTACTAAACTAAAATAACACAGATTTTTCAAAAGTTAATAGAATGAGAAAATCGTGACTTTTTCCTCATAGATTTTTCTTAAATATGTACTAAAAGAAATTAAGAAGCAAATAGTAGATATTAGCAAGAACTTGGCAACAGCCTATCATTCATACTTTGTTTCCCATTCTCTGTAGAGAATTTTTTTCTTCCAGGTTTCTTTTTAATTTCCAGTTAGGTAATAAGAATGTGTATAGTTTTGAGGGTATTTTGACACTTGTACATAATTTTGAGAACCACTGGTTCTTTGAATTGGAAAAATAGAGTTTATATGTTAAAAAATAAGCAGAGTGCTACAAAGATGAGCTCAATATTTATTTACATAAAATTGTCTTGATACACCTAAAGCTAATAGAACAGTTGTATCTCCATTATACTTCAATTAAAAAAAAATGAATAGGTAAAATTTGTCCTCCTATAGGATTGCTTCATTAATATAAATAACATTTTTTTTTTGTGACCTTACAGGAGCCCAGGCTTGTGTGCTTGTATTTTCTACCACAGACAGGGAATCTTTTGAAGCAATTTCCAGTTGGAGAGAGAAAGTGGTAGCTGAAGTTGGAGATATACCAACTGTGCTTGTGCAAAACAAGATTGATCTCTTGGACGATTCTTGTATAAAGAAGTAAGATGTCCACTTTTGAGGGGGAGGTGGTAATTCCATAAAGTTAAAACCTATTTTAATTTGTGCATAGATTTTAAAAATTTAGGAAAACTTTTATCGAGACCACCTTATACTTAAAAATTTCTGTGAGCTATTCTGTGTGATTGGTTTGGGTAAAAAAAAAGTTCACACTAAGTCATAAGTAGAATAAATTAAAGGAATAAATTTTGAAGGCCCTTTCACAATTCCAACCTTATGTCTACACCACAAATCCAGCTCTTGATGTTAAGTCAAATCTGGATATAATAAGAATGTTAAGAAAAACATTCCTGTATATTTTAATGTCTAGAGCGTGGAGCTGTCCTGTGTGGATGAGTTTAAATGGATAAGTAGTGCAGATTCACGTTCTTTTCTATTTTCAGAAATAGGCTCAAATTTATGAACAGAGCATCTAGATAATTCTATCTTACAAGTATTTGTACATCGTGCTATTTTTGCTAGCTTTGAAAGTCTTTGCTTGGTTTTTACCTTATTTTTTGGTATGTTCATATATTAGTTGTCTATTGCTGTATAACAAATTAGTCCAAAACTTCGTGGCTTAAAACAACAAAAATTTACTATTTCACAGTTTCTGTGGGTCAGGAATTTGGGAGTGGCTTAACCAGGTGGTTCTGGTTCAGGTTTTTCATGAGGTTGCAGTCAAGATGTCCTGAGGACTATAGTCATGTAAAGGCTTGACTGGGGCTTTACATGACTACAGTCATGTAGGTCCTGGAGGACCTCCTTCCAGGTTGGCTCGTCACTTGGCCGTTGTCAGGAGGCCTTAGCTCTTTGCCATATGGACTTCCACAGGGATGCTTAGTGTTATCACAACATAGCAGCTGACTTCCCCCAATCACATGATTCAAGACAGAGCAAAGCAGAAGCCATGATATCTCTTATGACCTAGTCTCAGAAGTCACCTGCTATCACTTCTGTATGTTATTGATCACGCACACCAACCTTGATTCCAGTGTCGGGGGGAGACTATACAAGGATGTGAAGACCAGGGGGAGGGGGAGGCATGGGGTGGAATTACTACAGTCTTAATAAAACTAAGATCAGGAGTCATAAAACAACTACAGTTAGGAGTCCCCTCTTGTAGACACAGTTGTTAATATAATAACTTTGGCTTTGGCAGCAAAGTGGTTTCAAAGCCAGCAAGAGTGAAGAAAGGAATGCAGTGTAAGATTATCAGGATGCAATGAAATTCAAATGTTTTTAAAGATAGGAGAAAAAATCAAGTATCATATAAAGAAAAGTGATATTTAGCTATTTTAAGGATAGAGTTTGCCACTGTAGCAGTGACAGCATAATGGTGTTTATCCCACAAGAGTACTGAAAACTAGAAATCCTGTTCAGGCTCTGAGAACATAGCTTTCAGCTGGTCTGGAAGGTCTGACACCCCCACCCTGACCCCCAAGCTGTATTCAATAAATGTAATAAAAATGATTTTTTAAAACAAGCTATCAGAAAGTACCTTTAAAGTACTTTTTTCTTTAAATTTATATATAGTGAGGAAGCTGAGGCACTGGCAAAAAAGTTAAAGCTGAGATTCTACAGAACGTCAGTGAAGGAAGATCTAAATGTGACTGAAGGTAAACTGCCTTTAAAGAAAATTAATAGCAAGAAGTTTGTTTCATTCTGCTTATGCTTTTCTGTTGTTTGGAAATCCTATGTAATGAGAACAGAATTTTCTCATCACCTATCATTAAGTAAAATTTAAAGGCATCATGCTTATTAGAATCCTTAACTATTTACCAATACCTTTTTTAAATTAATTTTTTAAAGTTTATTTTGGGAGAGACAGAGACAGTGCACATAGGGGAGGAGCAGAGGGAGAGAGACAGAGAACCCCAAGCAGACACTGCACTGTCAGTGCAGAGCTCGATGTGGGGCTTGCACTCACGAAACCATGAGATTGTGACCTGAGCTGAAACCAAGAATTGGATGCTTAACTGACTGAGCCTCCCAGGCACCCCTTTACTGATGTCTTTAAATAGTTGCTCTCTAGATCAAAACTCTGGTAGGTTTTGTTTTGTTTTTTACCTTTAAAAATGTAATTGGGCGTGCCTGGGTGGCTCAGTCAGTTAAGCATCCGACTCTCAGTTTCGGCTCAGGTCATGATCCGCAGTTGCCCCATGCTGAGCTCTGCACTGACAGTGTGGAGCCTGCTTGGGATTCCCTCCCTCCTCCCTCTCTCTCTCTCTCTCTCTCTGCGCCTCTCCCGCTCATGTTGTCTCCATCTCTCTCAAAATAAATAAGCTTTAAGAAAATTAAAAAAATAAAAATTTAACTATGTATATGTGAATATGTATACACGAATGTGTTTTTCATGCATACTTTTTAAAGTTATTGAATTGAGAACTCCACGATAGTGGATATTCCATTAGGTAGTTGTAATGAACTTAATTTCATGTGGTGTTTTTGTTTTGTTTTTTAAGTAACCTTTACCCCCAATGTGGGGCTCAAACTCCTGACCCAGAGATCAAGAGTTTTGTACTCTACCAACTGAGCCAGCCTGGCCCCTCTGACCTTAATTTGTTTAATATTTCCCAGTTTAAGAAAGTGAGATTAGAGAAAGATGATTGTTACTTTTCTTATTCCAGAATTGCTACTTATTTTATTAAAATACAACTCGATTGTTACATCATCGATTATTGTTTCATTTTCACTTAAAGAACGGGGACATCTTTTCAAGACTGAGTTAGTGTAGCGCTGCTGCTGAAGTTGATCCCTATTCAAGTACCTGAAACTAATGACTACAAGTATTATTTCATTTCTTTACTAATAAAATGCCATATATATACATTGGTATTACCATTGTACTTCAGTATTGCTAAAATAATTTTTATTTTTTTATTATTATTTTTTAAATGTTTATTTATTTTTGAGAGACATAGAAACAGAGTGTGAGCAGGGGAAGGGCAGAGAGAGAAGGAGACACAGAATCTGAAGCAGGCTCCAGGCTCCAAGCCATCAGCACAGAGCTTGACACGGGGCTCGAACTCACAGACCAGGAGATCATGACCTGAGCCGAAGTTGGCCGCTCAATCGACTGAGCCACCCAGGCGCCCCTAAAATAATTTTTAAAAGTTGAATTTTTTCAACTAGATTGTATACTTCTTTTTTTTTTTTAAATATTTACCTACTTATTTTGAGAGAGAGAGAGCAAGAGATAGTGTACCTGCAAGCAGGGGAGGGGCAAAGAGGAGAGAGAGAATCCCAACATGAGGCTTCATCTCACGGCCATGAAATCATAACCTGAGCTGAAATCAAGGGTTGGACGCTTGGGGCGCCAGGATGTCTGAGCGTGTTAAGCCCCTGACCCTTGATTTCGGCTTGTGTCACGATGTTGCGGTTTTGTGAGTTTGGGCCCCGCATTGGGCTCTGCGATGACAATGCAGAGCCTGCTTGGGATTCTCTCTCTCTCCCTCTGTCTCTGCCCCTCCCCCTCATACTGTATCTGTCTCCCTCTCCCTCCCTCCCTCTCTCCCTCCCTCTCTCTCTCTCTCTCTCTCTCTCACACACACACACACACACACACACACACACACACACACACAATAAATAAATAAAATATAAGAGTTGGTCGGTTAACCAACTGAGCCACCCATTCACCCCTAGATTATATACTTTTAAATGTGTTTAGTAAGGATAAATAAAAGAATATAAATATTTCAAAAATAAATAAATGTAATATAAACTATTATAGTGAGTGATATAAAATAACAGATTTTACGTGCAGAAATTATACTGACCTAGTAAGGTTATTGTTTTTGTTTTTATTCTAGTATTTAAATATTTGGCTGAAAAATATCTTCAGAAACTCAAACAGCAAATAACTGAGGATCCAGAATTAATGCATTCAAGTAGTAACAAAATTGGTAAGTACCCAGGAAGTTTTAGTCCCATGTTTACCTGGTAAATTTATTTTTCATTCATTATTATCATTTTTACCATTAAAAAAAAGCTTTTTTTAAATTTTTTTTAATGTTTTTATTTTTGGAGAGAGAGAGACAGAGTGTAAGCAGGGGAAGGGGCAGAGAGAGAGGAAGACACAGAACCTCAAGCAGGCTCCAGGCTCTGAGCTGTCAGCACAGAGCCCGATGTGGGGCTTGAACCCATGAACCATTAGATCATGATCTGAGCCCAAGTCAGACACTTAACCGACTGAGCCACCCAGGCACCCCTAAAAAAAAACTTTTCTTAAATGTTTGTTTATTTTTGAGAGGGAGACAGAGCATGAGTGGGGGAAGGGCAGAGAGAGAGGAGACACAGAATCTGAAGCAGGCTCCAGGCTCTGAACTGTCAGCACTGAACCAAATGCGGGGCTCGAACTCACAAGCTCTGAGATCATGACCTGAGCAGAAGTTGGAGTCCTAACCGATTGAGCCACCCTGGCGCCTCATATTTACTATTTTTTAATACAATATGTTCCTTTATTTAAGAAATGTGGTTAGGAAGTATTAGATCAGTAATTTTTAAAAAATTTTTTAATGTTTATTTTTGAGAGAGAGAGATACAGAGTGCAAGTAGGGGAGGGACAGAGAGAGAGGGAGACACAGAATCTGAAGCAGGCTTCAGGCTCTGAGCTGTCAGCACAGAGCCCAACGCGGGCCTCAAACTCACAAACCGCCAGATCATGATCTGAGCCAAAGTCAGACACTTAACCTACTGAGCCACCTAGGTGCCCCTAGCTCAGCAAGTTTTAAACTTAGTGTCAGGTCTCATGTTAAAAGGTCTATTGAGTTAAAAGACTTTTTTTTAACTATTGGGTTTTCTAAATTTATTTTTTATATTAAATGAGCTGATATAAAGACTTTTTATAATGGTCTGTCCTATAAATAAAGAAGCTTGTACTTCTGAGTTTATGCTTGTACTGTCTCCATACACTTTGCTGATTTTATTTTTAATGCGAAATGCCTCCGAAGTGTAGCATTTCCTGAAGAGTAAGTGTTTTGTCTTCTCTTTAACAATAACTGATTAACCATATCTTACTTGTTGCTTTGGCTTCCAAAAAGTTGAGAACCAAATTTTCTGTTTCTATGCTTTTTTTTAATGTTTATTTACTTATTTTGAGAGAGTGTGAGAGAGAGAGTACACATGCATGTCAGTGTGAGCAGGGGAGGGGCATAGAGGGAGGGAGAGAGAGAATCCCAAGCAGGCTCCACGCTCTCAGCATAGAGCCCAACTTGGGGCTTGATATCAAAAACTGTGAGATCATGACCTGAGCCGAAATCAAGAGTTGGATGCTTAACCAACCAAGCCACCCAGGTGCCCCTGTTTTGTTTTGTTTTGTTTTGTTCTGTTTTATTTTTGAGAGAGAGTGCAACTTGGAAAGGGACAGAGAGAGAGAGGCAGGGACAGAAGATCTGAAGCAGGCTATGCACTGTAAGTAGAAAGCCCAATATGGGGCTCGAACCCCTGAACTGCAAGATCATGACCTGACCTGAAGTTAGACGCCCAGCTGACTGAGCCACCCAGGTGCCCCAGGCTCCCCTGTTTCTTAAATTTCTGTGTAGTCTCTTCAGGACTTCATATCTGTATTCTATCCACACACCCCCTCACTAAGTACTTTAGAAATTGGAGATTACATTTTAAGACCAGTGTAGTTCAAAATGGAAACTCTAACAGTTAAAAATTTTCTTTTATTTCATCCTTTTATCTACTCATCACTTTAATTATCTCTAGACTATTTTCTTGTTGTTTTAGCCAAATAGAAAAATTTTACATTACTACCAGCTTTTACATATGTGTTTTTATTAACATAAAATCTCACAAATAACTGTTGTCACCTACAGATCTGGTATTCTTGAGGAAATTATATGATGTAAAAGATAACCAGTAAAATTATTGAAATTATCATATTTACTGATTCTAAATTTCAGAAATAGATTGTTAGTGAAAAGATGCAGAATAGTGTATATGGTTCATTACAATTTTAGGGAAGAAAGAAAAATATATGTGCGTTTTTATTACATATGCACAAAATATTTCTGGAAGGATACCTAGGAAAAGTGACAAAACATGCATGTGTTAGGGAAAGTAAACTGGTGATGTGGATGGGAGACTTCGCTGTAATTCTTTTTCGTGTCCCTTTAGCTTTGAACGATGTATATTGGCTATTAAAAATAAATAAAATTTGGGGTGCCTGGGTGGCTCAGTCGGTTAAGCGACTGACTTAGACTCAGGTCATGATATCGTGGTTTGTGAGTTTGAGCCTTGTGCCGGGCTCCGTGCTGAGAGCTGGGAGCCTGGAGCCTGCTTTGGATTCTGTGTCTCCCTCTCTCTCTGTCTCTCCCCTGCTCACACTCTGTCCCTCTGTCTCTCAAAAATAAATAAATGTAAAAAAAATTTTTTTTTAATAAATAAAATGTGGGGCACCTGGATGGCTTAGTTAGCAGAACATGTGACTCTTGATCTCAGGGTTGTGAATTCAAGCCCTGTGTTTACTTAAAAAAAAAAAGATGATAGAGTTTACTTTAAAAAATTTTTTTAAATAAATGAAGTGAAAACAAAAGCTTAAAATTGTGAATACTGAAAATATTACAGATTTACTAAGAAACTGGATGCACAGTTTACATTTGGTAACCCTGAGCTGTATCAGTGCCATTGTCTGTTTTCTCTCAATTTATACAGGTGTCTTTAATACATCTGGTGGAAGTCACTCAGGTCAAAATTCAAGTACCCTTAATGGTGGAGATGTCATCAATCTTAGACCCAACAAACAGAGGACCAAGAAAAACAGAAATCCTTTTAGCAGCTGTAGCATACCCTAAAACGTTTTAGGGAGGAAAAAAATTGAATTATATTGTGCAATTCCGTAAGAAACACATCCAGCTGTCATGGTATGTTACAAGTTTTGTTTTTTTTTTAGCAGACTTTGCACCTAATGGCTCTCTGAAAGTTGACAGACTTAAATACTGTTCTGCAGTGCTTTTCAGATGGAGTGAGATCTTTGATGGAAAAATTACTGCCTTGTGGACTCGTTTTAATTTTTTTTGCCTCAGACGAAGCTTCTCCTGTTTTTGAAGGAATGGTCCATAAGAAGTGAAATGTCAAAAACAGGTTTTGCTGAATTAGAAATGCTGGAATACATAACTGAAATGCATAAATATGTCGGTACAGATTTTAATATTATGAGTCAAGGAAAGATAGGAAGTGCTCTTTTTCTGAATTTGGTCATATAGCTTTTCTGGAAAATAGTATTGAATATGAATACTTACAAAAAAAATAATATTGAAAGGTAAACTCTAAATCTTGCCAGACTGCATTAGTGTGTATTTTGGCGATGTTAATTGTGCAATATCTGTATAATTTAGAATGCAGAGGTATACATGCAGATATCTGGTACTGAAGTATACTGAAGGTAGGTTCAGTATTTAAGGAAACATAGAATCTAATTAATTCTTTCATAAAATCATTTACACATCGTGTGTATGTTAAAAGATTTTATTTTCAAATAAGAAATTCCAGACATATATTTTGCAAAATGAGCTCAGATTTTAAAAGTGCTTTGTGCCAAAAATATCATACCTAATTTTTACAGTGCTTTACTATCAGAATTTATATTGTTTATAATACCTTCTAAAAGCAGTTTCCCTCTCTGACAGGGTAGATACAAGATGAGTATAAATGTTTTAATGCTAGAGTATCTCCCAGGTGAGACTTGTTGCAAAATCTCTCTCCTGTGTCCATCCATAGCACGGTGAGCTTGTGCTGGCCAGGTCACGGCGCACCTGCAGTTATCCCTTGGGTCCTGTGAAGTGCGGTGGTGCATCCAGCACCTTTCGCTGCTACTGAATACGCAATTTTGAACTTTTAAGATTATGCTAACAATGTTTTTAAATGCAGCAGAGATGATCTTTGGTCTTAATCTGCATTATGGATTTTATAATGCCCTGCAACTCTAACTCATCTTTTCGTTTACACGTTTTTGTATGGTATTTTAAGATTATCACTTAAAAATTTCTATAAACTTCAGTTTGTATAGCACTTTCTCAAGAGCTCTGTCAACAACAAATACAAAATAATTTAAGAAATGATTTTCATATGTAATCATGCGGCAGAGCATACATTTTGTGACTTGGGACAGGAGCTTTCAACTAAGATAACTGCATGAACTCTGTTTAAAAGTGATTATCATTCATCAGTGATTTTGTTTTTAACCCTTGCTATCTACCTGGTTTTTACAGGATTTCAAGATATGTAAAAAGAACCTTTCTTGGAAAATGTGTCATAAAGTCGCTTTTCCTTATTTGTACTAAATGCATAATGTTGTATGTATTTCTTTTGTATGTTTTCTCTCTCTCTTTTTTTTAAGTCTTCTGTCTGCACCCTCCTTATCCTTCTGTCCAGATTAATATTGAGAAGATAATAGAATTTTCTGGGGCAACTCCTTGCTAAGTGGTCAAGAGTGAATGTTTGTCTAGTAATATTGAAATAATCTGGCATTCTCTATTTTAAGGTAATATAACATGTTAATTTTTATGTCACCAGTTGTCTCCATTCCCATTGCTGGCAGTGGGATAGGTGTTGGGGGAAACAAACTCAGTTCCTAACAATGGGCACGTGTTAATGATTCCCCTTTCCTTTTCTTCTCTCTTAAAATACAGTCTCTTTAATTTTTGCACAAAATATATTTTGTGGCAAGTTGTTTTGTGGTCTTTAGTAGCCAAAGAAAATCACGTATGTAATAGGTTCATGTATGTTCTATTTCAGATTAATTAAATGTGTGTGGGAGAGAGTTTATAATCTCTGATGATGGCTGAAGTTTCCTGATATTTGTAATATAATTTTACATACTTAGTTTGGTCTTTGTTCTTTTTATAAGAACTGAAGAGAGATCTTTGTTACACATTTGAATTTTTATTTGCACTCGTGTATTTTAAACCTAACCATAATCGGTCATTTTAAATAAGGTAGGTCTGAAGATCAGTCACAAACAGTATGTTAAATACTTTCTCAATTTAATTCTAAAGCCTTCAAAGTTGACATTAATTTTTTTTCTTGAGACCCTTTATTCTTTTAAATTACTATTAATTTCTAACGAGCTACAGATGCTAAAGAAAAACCTATTTAAGACTCCAGGATGTTTGTGCATTTGTGCTCTAACATACATTTTGACATTATGGCTGGTGTTTAGTATACAGACACAAACTGTGGAATAATTGCCATATTGCAGAGTTCCTCTGGTTTCCTTTTCCTCTTTCATTTGGCCTATCGAATTAAATACCATACAGAATAGTCCATGGAAGGTAATATACAGTTGAACTTTGAACAACACCAGTTTGAACTATGTGGTTCCACTTACATGCAGATTGTTTACAATACGGTAAAATACAGTACTGTATTTTCTTCCTTATGGTTTTCTTAATAACATTTTCTTTTCTCCGACTTGCTTATTGTAATACAATATGTCATACATACAACATACAAAATATTTGTTAGAGATAGTTTATGTTATTGGTAGCGCTTTCAGTCACTTGTAGGCTATTAAGTTTTGGGGGAGTCATTATACTTGTATTTTCCACTGTGCAGGGGTCAGTGCCCCTAATCCCTGTGTTGTTCAAGGATCAACCATTTTTCTGTTGTTATTAGTGCCATAAGATGAAATTAGCTGCCGTTAATTTAGTACTTACTATCAGGTAGGAACTATAACAGAGTACCTTGCAAATAGTACTTTAATCTTTACAACAACTCTATGGAGGTGAGTATTATTATTCCCTCCCTTTTTTTCAGAAGAGAGGAGAATGAAAATGTGAGAGAAGTTTGTCAAAGTCACATACTAGTTAGCAGTAAAGCCATTTTCTATCCCATTTTATAACTATTAATTTTCATATAGTCCAGACATAAAAAGATGTGCTATCTTCTCATTATACTTTACTATCTAATATATATATATATATATATATATAAGTGGATTTGATACTGCTTTATATATGCAGTTATATTTTATGGAGGAATTACTACTGCTAAGAACATTTTCGATTATAAATGTTCTAACATAATACTGATTTCTTATTTGATGCATTTGTTTTAAAAAGAAAATTAAAATAATAAAGAATAACTTTATTTTTCAATCAAAAGTCTAATTTCACTTTTGAAATTATGGGGAGGGAGGTATCCTAAAGGACTGATTTAATCATATTTTAGTGTATATTTATTTAACAGTTTCATCCAAAAAGAATTAAGGAATTAAAATCTATGAAGAAAAGCTTTTGAATTGAGATTATGTACTTAGCAAGAAAAAAGAAATAAGTTAACCACTTTCAAGTACATTATAAAAGATTTATATAAAGGGAATTCTGACCAGCCATTTTTAATTAAAGTAGAAGATCAAAGTTGAAGGGTTAAGCTTGGTTATAATGGTTATTAAATGCTGAAAGCATTTAATGAAGTAAGTAATCTTCATAAATGAAAATATTAAATTAAAAAAGTGGAGGCGCCTGGCTGGCTCAGTAGAGCATGCGAGTGACTCTTGATCTTGGGGTTATAAATTTGAGCTCCACATTGGGTAGAGATTACTTAAAAATAAAATCTTTAAAAAAAAGATTGTTATCCATGCTGAATGCCAATTTGGATGCAGAAGTTGTCATAAAAAGATTTTTATTTTCCCAATTGTTTATATCTCTTACAATTCAGTTTTTCATACGTTAAGTGACAGATTCACTTAAACATATTTCTGTTAATTTCAATTGTTTAAGAGAAATCAAAGGCTGAATTTGCTTTCTCCTTGGTTTTTGTATTGTAGTATGTGTGATTCTTCTATAACTCTTATATTCTTTGTCGTATTATTAAATGTGTACATATTTCATCTCTTCTAAATCAAATGTTACTCAAATTTTTCTACTTTTAAAACTGTAATGGGGATACTTTGCTCTCCTATTAGATTGTAAGATAAAACATGTCATACCAATCTTGAAATTTCATCATATGGCTTTTACACAAATTTATAAGTTACACTAATCAGAGCAGATTATAAACAAACACCTAAGATTTAAATGTATGATACTTATTGCTGAGAGAAGTTAAAGGAGGTATAAATAAACGGGTATGTTATGTATATGATTGGAACACTCAATATTGTTTTATTGTCGGCTCATTCTAAATTGATCTGTAGATTCAGTGCAATCAAATCCCAATAGGCTTTTCACTAAAAATTTCAAGCTTGTGTAAAAGCTATGTGATGAACCTAATATAGCTAAAACAGTTCTGAGAAAGAAAGAGTTGAAGGACTGAGTCTCTGTGATTTTAAGATTCTGGGTATAGACGGGTATAGTAAACAAGACGCATAGATCATTGAAACACAATACAGTACAGAAAATACACCCACACTAATATGGTCGCATGATTTTTTTTTTAAATGTTTATTCTTAGAGCGAATCCAAAGCAGGATCCGTGCTTGTCAGTGCAAAGCCTAACACCGGGCTTGAACCACAAACCATGAGATCATGACCTGAGCTGAAGCCAGACGCTCAACCAACTGAGCCACCCAGGTGCCCATATCAAATGAGTTTTAACAAAGACTCCATGATCATTCTCTGGGGAAAGGGAAAATGTGCTGGAATAACTGGATATTTTCAATCTCAGGCCTTACTTCATACTCTCCTTGAAAAGAAATTTGTGGTGTATTTTTAACCTAAATGTAAATAAAAGCAAAAACTAAGGCCTCTAGAAGAAAACAGGAAATATCTTCATGACCTTGGGGTAAGCAAGTATTTCTTAGAACTCAGAAAGCACTAACTATAAAAGAAAATTGGTAAGTTGTACATAATAAGAATTTAAAACTTCTCCTCATCAAGGAGCCCCTGGGTGGCTCAGTCAGTTGAGTGTCCGACTTTGGTTTCCACTCAGATCATGATCTCAGGATTCACGGGATCCAGCCCCATGTTGGGTTCCACGCTGATAGGATGGAGCCTACTTAGTATTCTCTCTCTCTCTCTCTCTCTCTCTCTCTCTCTCAAAATAAATAAACTTTAAAAACAAAACAAAAAACTTCTACTCATCAAAAGACATGGTTAAGAAAATGTATAGATAAGCCGCATACCAGGAGAGTATATTTGTAATAATCGTATCTCATGAAGGACTTATATCCATACTAAATTTTTTAAAAACCCTACAACTCATTTATAAAAGACATTAAAAATGAGCAAAATACTTTAACAGACACAGCACAAAGAAAATTATATGAATGAGCATTAAGTACATCAAGTAATCTCAAAATCATTAGTCATCAGAGAAATGCAAGTTAATACAACAATATGATTATAACAGACACCTCTAAAATGGCTAAAATTAATGACTGACAAAATATTTGCATAGATGTGGAGAAACTGGAACTCTGGCTCAGCCACTTTGGAAACCTTGGCAATTTCTTCTAAAATTAAAGGTACATCATCTGTATGACCCAGAAATCTCACTTCTAGGTATTTACCCAAGAGAAATAAAATTTTAGGTATATGAAAATAAATGTTCGTAGCAGCTTTAAAATACCCACAAACTGGAAACAACCTAAATAACCACCAACACATGAAGTTATGCAAATTGTAGTATATTCATAAAATGAAATACTACTCATAATTAAAGGGAACAAATTATTAATATACAAAACAACACGAATCTCAAAAACTGTGCCGAATGAAGTCTGACATGAAAGTATGTGCAAATAATTTCAGTTAGATGAAGTTCTAGAGTAGGCATTTTTAAGATTAAAAAAACAACAGTGGTTGCCTCTGGGAACATACGTTGACAAGAAAAAGGCACAGAGAATATTTTCGGGTGAGGGAGATATATCTTGATATGGGTATGTGTTACACAGCTATGCATATGTTTGTATGTATGCATACACAGCTACTTGCGTATGTCAAATACATTGAATTCTACACTATGACCTGTATATTTCACTGTAAATTATACCTCAATAAAAAATTAGAAAAATAATGTTCTTCTTTTCTGGGAAATGCTACTTTCACGATGAGTTATATTTAAATTAGTAATTATTTGGGACTACTTCTAAGAAATGTGATGGTTAAAGCACTAACATTTGGTATCCTTTATGGGAACTGATTAAATGACCAGTGGAATATAAGATCAAAAAACAACCTGAGTAGTAGATAGTCTCCAAAGATGTCCTCCAAATAATTCTGCACCTTCCGGTACATACATGCAGCTACCTCCATCAGGAGGGAGAGCTTCTGGGATCTCTGAACCCAGCATAAATAAGCCTTCTGCTTCCTTCCTCTGAAACCCAGTAGCCATGCTATGAGAAAACTTGAGTCAAATGGAAAAGAATAAAGGCCTCCAGCTAGTAGTCCCAGCTGAGCTCACATGTCACAGCCAGCACCAGCATGGAGCCATCTTGGAAATGGATACCCTAACCTCAATCAGACCAACCTTACTAGTGCCGTAGAAAGCAGAGATGAGTGCCCCATTGAGCCCTGCCCAAATTGCAAAATCACAAGCGAAGAAATAGATTATTGCTTTATTAAATTTTGGAGTTATGTGTCACATAACAATTGATAATTAGAACGGCCTGCATTAATACAGGGATATGGAAAATACTAACTACATGGCCCAAATTTCAAGGAGTTTCTCCCAGGTGGTATATATGGAACCAGATCACAGTAGGACATGTAGAGCTTGTTCATAATTCTTTCCTGAGGAAGGAGTGATGGCCTTCAGAGAGTACGTAGAGGAAATTATGATGAAATGCTTAACTCAAACCTTTTAGGATTCTGGGTGGGTTTGTTATAAATATATATTAATTTGGGATAAATCGTCATCTTTGTCGTGTTGAAGTCTTCCTATTCAGGAACATCATATTTATTTACTCATTTTACAACATTGATTTACTCAGGTCTGTATGTATATGTGTGTATTTGTAAGTAAACTTTGAAATTTGTTAACTTCTGGTTCATCCTAACAAAGTATCTATATTGATTCAGCGTTAGGATTTCAAATAAATTGTGTTGGAGATTATCTGGGTCCTTGGGCAAATCTTTTGGTTCTGAGAAGGAGCAAAAGTTTATATTTTCTTTGATGGCTTTGCAAGAATTACAGTATAAACAGCTGTTTGAAGTAGGAAGGAAGCTATCTCAAAGAATTTCTCTAAAAAAAATTTTTTTCACTGATGTGCCAATCAGTTGGCTCTCAAGGTTTGTTCCCAAGGTTTTTCCTTGGTGCTGCCCCTTCCCCCCTCCCCCCCGTTCCCACACTCACCCTGGCAACAGACATTTAGAGGTTCACAGCCCACTCCGTGCTCCACTTCACAAGGGCAGGCTTAATGAGCCTCTGTTCTGGCAGGGCCTCCTGCTGACACCCTGCAGTTCTACTGCCTCCACTCACAGTATGGGAGTTCGGTTCTGTCATGGACACCATCATTTATTACCCAAGCAGGCTTTTCTTTTTTCACTTATTGAATTGCTGATTGCTCATTTCCTCCCCACCCTTGCCCCCTCTGGTCTTGTTTGCACTTTGTCTTGTAGCAACTGCTCTGGCCTATACCATCTCTTTTTCTATCCCGAAACAGAATTGGGCCTGTATTTATATTATACTGGCCATTTTTTAAAACATCCCTAAAATGGGAAGTTTCAGAATTATCTTTCCTTTTTTTCTTTTATTTTTTCAAAAAAATTTTTAAGTCTTTATTTATTTTGAGAAAGAGAGCACAAGTGGGGGAGGGGTAGAGAGAAAGGGAGAGAGAGAATCCCAAGCAGGCTCCACGCTACCCACACAGAGTCTGACATGGGGCTCAAACTCACAACACAACACCAAGAGATCATGACCTGAGCCGAAATCAAGAGTTAGATGCTTAACTGACTGAGCCACCCAGGTGCCCCCAGAATATCTTTCTTAAGCAGATAGCTGATTATAACCAAATTTTAATGGTTCTCTATAAAATCCAAATGTCTCATCTTAGCATTCAGGACTCCCAAAGTTTGCCATCTTGGGTCTTTTATTTTGATTTCCTGACCTAAAATGTCCATTCATTTATCATATAGTTGTGGACTGCTGCATATACCAAACACTATGAATAGTAACATTCTTTTAAGTCATGCTTAAACTTTGGAAGAAATTAACTTCTTTGATCAAAACTATATTTTGTGTGTCTAGATGTTTAAAAATATCAAATTTTAAACTGTCCATATGCAGAGCCTATCTGTTGACACATGAGCTGTGTTAATGCCAGTGGTTCACATGTAAGGAAGTGAGCTAAACTGTCACCCTGAACCAGATCCTGATGCAGGAGGAGGTGAAGACATGAGCAGGGTCAGCTACTGGTACATCAAGAGGGGAATAACAAGGAATCTGTAGGTTAGTAGAAGAATAATTCCGTAAATAATAACAGGGAACAGACAGCATGGCAGAAGATAAGGTGAATTCTATCTTTAATTATAGATGCTGGGTGCTATGACTGATTGTGTTCCCTCCCCCTTAACCCCCAATTTCATATGTTGAAATCCTCACCTCAATTGTGATGGTGTTAGGAGGTAGGGCCTTTGAGAGCAGGGCCTTCATGAATGAGATTAGTGCCCTTATAAAAGGGACCCCAGAGTGTTCATTTGCCCTTTCTGCTTTGTGAAGATACTACAGTAGATGTCTATCTATGAACCAGGAAGCAGGTTCTCACTGGACACCAAATCTGCTAGTGCCTTGGTCTTGAGCTTCCCAGCCTCCAGAACTTTAAGAATTAAATTTCTGTTGTTTATAAGCCGTTCATTCTATGATGAATGATATGTATGGTGGGTTTTTTTTTTTTAATGTTTATTTTTGAGAGAGAGAGAGAGAGAAAACGTGAGTGAATGCAGGGGAGGGAGCAGAGAGAAGGGGGGAGAGGATCCAAACCGGGTTCTGTGCTGACAGCAGTGAACCCAATGCAGGGCTTGAACTCATGAACCATGAGATTATGACCTGAGCCAAAGCCAGACACTCAACCAGCTGAGCCACCCAGGTACCCCTGGATGCTACGGTATTTTCTTATAGCAGCCCAAAGGAACTAAGACAGAAAATGGGTACTGAGAAGCGTGGTGCTGCTATAATAAATACCTAAAAATGTGGAAGTAGCTTAGGAACTAAGTAATACTCAAAGACCGGTAAAGTTTTGAGGTGCATGCTAGAAAAACAACATACTGCTGTGACTGGACCGTTAGGCGTGATTTGGTGAGAGCTCAGAAAGGAAACAGAGCTGTGGAGGAAGCTTCAGTCCTATTAGAGAATGCCGAAGTAATTCGGAACAGGATGTTGGTAGAAACATGAAGACCATGCTGGTGAGGTCTCAGACAGAAATGAGGAGCCTGTTAGGGAAACTAGAGGAAAGGAATTTTATAAAGTGGCAAAGACCTTGGCTGAGTTGTGTTCATGTTCTGGTGTTTTATTCGACCTTCCACATTCCCAGCTGGTCTTGCCTCTACCTGCCACTTCTTGTGCATCCTACACATTGCTGCCAGAATGATCTTAAGCTAAATTAAATCGTAAACTCTTTGAGGCACCTGGGTGGCTCCGTTGGTCAAGCGTCCAATTATTGATCTCAGCTTCGATCTTGATCTCAGGGTTGTGAGGTTAGGCCCCATGTTGGGCTCTGCACTGGGAATGAAGCCTACTTAAAAAAAAATTGTAAAATCTTCTGCTTCAGAGCCTTGAAAAATATTCATTGCCGTATTGTCAAACTCTTTAGTATGACCTTGCTCTTATCTTGCTCTCTAGTCTTCACTCTAACCTACTACTATGAATACATTGTAGTTCAAAGATTACATCTGTTACTTAAAAATTCTGATGATCATTGTGTTTCTTCTCCTAGATTTTTCCTCTTCTCCTTCCCTGCCTTCCTAACTCCTGAATGTTCTTTAAGAATTCCTGTCAGTACCATCACTCCTCAGGAAGTCCTCCCTTAGCACCCCATGCTAAATTAAGTGTCTTCACGTAATTCTACTTCTTCTGGAATTCTCCTCTAATGCAATGATTATATTTATATCATACTACTTCTTAATCTTCTATTTAAATTTTGGTCTGCCTCAGAGCACCAACAATGTATCAGGCACCATACTAAATTTAAGTGGTAAAGTAATGATCAACAAAGACACAGCTCTTGTTCTTAGGGAGTTCAGAGACTAAAAAGAAGTCAGAAATTAAGGAAGGAATTGTAAATGATCCAAAAGAGAAATATAAATTCTATGGTAAGTATAACAGGAAGACCTTAGGGATCAAGAATCTTTAGGCTGAGACATTTCTATCCCTCCATTAGACCATCCGCAGGTTGAGATCAGGGAGAAATTATATCGGTGCTAACGGGCACTTGATAACGGTTCATGAGTGAATACATATGTTCCATGATGGAAAGCTCTTTATTTCATGAGGCAGCAGATTACATTTTTAGACTGCTCTAATATTTTTTCTTTAAAAATTTTTAAATTTATTCATTTTTAAATTTACATCCAACTTAGTTAACATATAGTGTAATAATGATTTCAGGAATAGAATTTATTGATTCATCATTTACATATAACACCCAGTGCTCATCCCCATTAAGTGTCCTCCTTAATGCCTCTTGCCACATAGCCCATTCCCCCCACCCACAACCCTTCCAGCAACCCTCAGTTTGTTCTCTGTATTTAAGAGTCTCTTATGTTTTGTCCCCCTCCCTGTTTTTTTTATTATTTTTTGCTCACCTTCCCTTTTGTTAATCTGTTTTGTATCTTAAAGTCCTCATATGAGGAAAGTCATCTTTGTCTTTCTCTGACTGACTTACTTCGCTTAGCATAATACCCTGTAGTTCCATCCATGTTGTTGCAAATGGCAAGATTTCATTCTTTTTGACTTCGACCTCTTTCTTACACCATACACAAAAATATACTCAAAATGGATGAAAGACCTAAACGTAAGACAGGAAGCCATCAAAATCCTAAAGGAGAAAACAGACAACAACCTCTATGACCGCGGCCAGAGCAACTTGTTACTTGACATGTCTTAAGGGGAGGGAAACAAAAGCAAAAATGAACTCTTGGGACCTCATCAAGATAAAAGTCTGCACTGCAAGGGAAACAATCAGCAAAACTAAGAGGAAACAGAATGGGAGAAGATATTTGCAAATGAAATATCAGATAAGGGGTTAGTATCCAAAGTCTATAAATAATTTATCAAACTCAACACCCAAAAAGCAAATAATCCAGTGAAGGAATGGGGCAAAAGACATGAATAGACACTTTTCCAAAGAAGACATCCAGGCTAACAGGAACATGAAAAAATGCCCAGTGTCACTCATCATCAGGGAAATACAAATCAAAACCACATTGAGATTCCACCTCACACCTGTCAGAATGGCTAAAATGAACAACTCAGGGAACAACAGATGTTGGCGAGGATGCAGAGAAAGAGGAACACTTTTGTACTATTGGTAGGAATCCAAACTGGTGCAGCCACTCTGAGAAACAGTATGGAGGTTCCTCAAAAAATTAAAAATAGAACTACCCTATGACCCAGCAATTGAATTTCTATTTATCCAAAAGATATAGGAGTGCTATTTCGAAGGGGCATATGCACCCCAATATTTATAGGAGCTCTATCAACAATAGTCAAAGTATGAAAAGATCCCAAATGTCCATTGATTGATGAATGAATAAAGATATAGTACATGTATGCAATTAAGTTTATTTATTTTGAGAGAGAAAGAGAACAAGTGGGGGAGGGGCATAGAGAGGAGAGACAGAATCCCAAGCAGGCTCCACACCATCAGCGTAGGACCTGTTGTAGGGCTCAAACTCACAAACCGTGAGGTCATGACTTGAGCGGAGATCAAGAGTCAGATGCTTAACCAACTGTGCCACTCAGGGCCCCTAATATTTTTTTCTTTTATTGAGCTGAAAAATCTCTCTCTAAAAGTTCTACTTATTGTTCTTAGCAATGGATTCTGGAGGAGCTCAGGGTAAGTTTACTCTTTCTTCTTCTATACAGTAGCCCTTTGAATATTTTAAGATGGTTATATGGCCTTGTTTGGAGCAGGAGTAGGGTGGGGTGGAGTGCAATGGTCAAATATTCCCTTGTGTCAAAGTGAGAGGAAAAAGTATACTTACTTTGTGACTACCTGTTAAGATGGTGGATTAAACACAAGCATTCATCTTTGTCACCTCTCCAAATCCCATTAAAATGATCTTTTTTTTTTAAATTTTTTTTTAACGTTTATTTATTTTTGAGAGACATAGAGACAGAGTATGAGCAGGGGAAGGGCAGAGAGAGACGGAGACACAGAATCCGAAGCAGGCTCCAGGCTCTGAGCCGTCAGCACAGAGCCTGACGCGGGGCTCGAACTCACAAACTGCAACATCATGACCTGAGCCGAAGTCGGCCGCTTAACCAACTGAGCCACCCAGGCGCCCCCATTAAAATGATCTTAAAGGATGTTTAAAAAGTTATAACTGTCTCATATTCAAAGAGAACAAGGGAGAGAGCAACAGCACACAATTTTGAAAGCTGGAGAGTGGATGGATTGGGGAGGAGTCCGTACTGTCGTAATGATAGTATATCCAGGACCACAGGATAAGCAGGACCATAAGTAGCAGTGGAAGAACCCCAGAAGTGAGCCGTCTTGCACCACAGACCTCCCGGAGGCGCAGAAATTGGCAGGACTAAGTGTGTTAAACATACCTTTTTATTCTGATGTTTTGATATCTGAGGCCTTACTGATAGTGGGGAGACGGCACCTCCCGGGGCTCCTACAGGGTTCTTACATTCTGTGCCAATATTTTGCTGCCCTAATTATCCCAGGTGTCAACACCTAAGGACAGCCCCTGTGTCCCAGGGCCTGCTGAAATTACTGAAACTAGCTAGTCCTTGGCCTGCTTACCCTGCCTCTCCCAGTCCTGTCATGAAATTGCAGGAAAGGCTGTTTCTCCCTCACTCCCTGTAATCCAACCAACCCTGGGGTTCCCCCGTGGCTCTTTGTGGGATGGCATGCTTCCTTCCGGGAATGGTGAATAACAAATGATTTTTTTCAATGGCAATTATCTCCTGATCTCAGTTCTAATAAAACCTAAATTTTAAAAACCAGGAGTTTCTGAAAAAGAAGGGTAAAACAGGAGGATTGTTTGAAAGCTGTTTTTTTTTTTTAATGTTTTTATTTTTGAGAGAGAGACCGAGAGACAGAGCATGAGTAGGGGAGGGGCAGAGAGGGAGACAGAGAATCTGAAACAGGCTCCATGTTCCAAGCTGTCAGCACAGAGCCCGAGGTGGGGCTCGACCCCACGAACTGCGAGATCATGACATGAGCTAAAGTTAGACGCTCAGTCAACTGAGCCGCCCAGGCACCCCTGAAAGTTTTTTATAAAAGCAGTTAGGTACTCCAGATCTCCTTTGCTAACTCCCTACTACCCACCTGTCTACCACCATGTATAGCTGGTCAATTTCTCCTCTCTCACTATAGCAGATTTTGTTTGCTTTCTGAATAGAAGTGAACCAGAGGGCGTAGCAGACCCAGCTGAGACGAGGGTACCACACTGAAAACAAGAGCAGCAAGTGGAGGTCTACATCTTGAAGGGAGAAACCCTAAATCCGCTCAGCCTCAGGATCAGTAGCAAGCAGGCTTAGTGCCTCCACACAGAACACTGCACATCTGGGGCGCGTTAAGCATCTGACTCGATTTTGGCTCAGGTCACGATCTCATGGTTTGTGGGTTTGAGTCCCACGTTGGGCTCCATGCGGACAGTCCAGAGCCTGCTTGGGATTCTCTCTCCCCTCTCTCTCTGCCCCTCTCCTACTTGTGCTCTCTCTCTCTCTCTCTCAAAGTAAATAAAAACTTAAAAAAAATAACATTTAAAAAATTAAAAAAAAAAGAACTTTGGACATCTAATTAAAGGCCTTTCTCTGGAAATCTAAGAAAAGGCCTAAAGATACTGATAATTGGGAATCTCCCCAAGGATCACCTTAACCAGCTCACTAGTTGACAAAGCCGTGCCCATGCACACACACCTTTAAGTCAGCTTTGAATGTTCCACTCTTTAAATGTGAATGAATTGTCGAGGATCCCCATACATTTGAGCAAAGCCTCCAACATCAAAGACAGAGACAAAACCCAAGGGTAAGCTACAACTTAGAGAAAACAGAAACTAAGAGGGAGAATAAAAGTTAAAAAAACAAAACAAAACAAAAAACTAACACAACAGCTTATTAAAATATACAGAGACATAATACAAAAATAACATATTCAAGCAACAATAGACTAAAAAAGGAAAATTATGAGAGTAAAAAAATTCTTGGAAACTTAGTATAGTGAAAATTAAAAAAAAAATTTGTGGAAAATTAAAATTTCAATGGAAGGATTGAAACATAAAGCTGAAGAAATCTCCCATAAAATAGAATAAAAATGGAAAGAGAGAAAATGAGAGAGAACAGATAAAAAAATTAGAGGACCGATCAAGTTTCCATCCAATATACATAACATGAGAGTTCCAGGAAGGCTATAGAAAGAGACTAGAAGTGAAAAACATCAAAGAAATAACTTGAGAAAAATGTCCAGAATGGAAGGACCTGACATTATGGATTTAAAAGGTCAGATGTTCCCAGCACAGTGGAGGAGAAAAGACCTAAATCCAAGTACATCATTATGAAATTTCCAAACTCTTTGGGACAGAGACTTAAAGGCTTCTAGAAAGAAAAGCAGTCACATACAAAGCATCGGGAATGAGATCAGCAGAAACACAGGAAGGCCGACGACAGGGGAGCAGGGCTTTGAGGTTCTGAAAGTGAGTAATTCCTGACCCAGAATTCTTCACCTACCCAAAGTAACAAATCTGAGGGTAGAATCGAAGCCTTTATAAATATACAAGGTTAAAAAAAATTATGTTCTACATATACTTTTCAGGAAGTTACTTGAGAAGGTGCTTTATTAAAATAGAAGAGTTAACAAGGAGAAATGCACCTGACCCAGGAAATGGGAGGTGTGGCATGGGTGAGGGGTGAGGGAGAGCTCGGCCAGCAGCTGTTCGGGACAGGGGGAGCAGCAAGGCCTGGATGGTAGGGACTCCAGGAAGGAAGAGATTCCAGAATGACTGTCTCCAGGGAGGTTAAAACTGATAGAATATATAAGAGTTTAAAAATGTCTCGAGAGAAGATTTACATTTCCAGAAAAGAGTTTGTGGTAAATTAATATAAGTTACATGGAAAACTAAGCAAATGAAAAATGACCACTAGGGAAAAGTACAAGAAAGGAAATATAATCACACCGTACTACTTAGCTCAACAATGCGAACTATTTTATGGTCCATAACAATGGAAATACTGTTTGATCTAATCAAAACATGAAACAATTTTATGCATTATGAGGAATGAGGAGAGTCATAAGTGTGGGTGTGTGGATGCGAGTGTGGGGGGCAGTTAGTATGTAACAGAATCATTTTCTCATCTTCCATAATAGAATGTTGATGGATATAGAAGACTAAAAAGTGTTTAAAATAACAGAATTAACAAGTATAGAAATATGGCTGTAAATACTAAAAGAAACAGAGAAAAGGATTGAAAATTGGTCTTTTGGAAACAAAAACCAGAAGCATAGGAGGCTATCGGATTACTGTTTTTCATAATAAATTTTGTGGAACTATTTAATTTTTTACACTATGAATATGTCAAATGATAAAGATAAAATTACATTAAAATTTCTTTGTAAACTGTAAAGTGACAGATAAAGACTATCACTATTATTAATAATGATATTAACAATAATTGGTTCTTTCCTTGGTTTGGTATAATGTTCATGCTAATTAAATGAGATCTGACATGTTAATGTCCAGAACACTGTTTGGCACATTTAACTGCTCAATAAATAATAATTTCTTTCTTCTGGTACCTCTAAATGAAAGTACCTCTAACTTCCTTCATGTCAAAATATAGTAAAAGCCTCTAATGAAGCATTAGAAATTTCCTGCCAATAAAATGTAATATAATAGTGTGTTAACAAATAGAAAAAGTGAAATGTTTTGATCGGGTTTTTTTTTTTGTTTGTTTACCAATAAATATTCCTTGAGGGAATTATTATAATAGAAATTAGATTACTTCTAATCACAATTTAGTGCTGAAAAGAATTATAGTTATATAGCTTCAACATGGAAATCAAATAACTTACAATTGGCTTAAATTGTTTCATGTTTTCCTAAACCAATATGATGGTTACCAAATCAGAAGGAAAAACATGCTAGTTAATCACAGCATAAGCTTTTTTCTGAATATGTTATAAACAATTGTAAAGTTCTTACTGTATGACATCTTAGGGTGTGTATTTTCTTAACTCTCAGAGGAAGATTAGTAATATATCATGTGCCTGTTTTTTTTTTTTTTTTAACCAAATTGCTGCCCAGACTTTCTTTAGAGCCCTGAAAAGCCGAGGCTCCGTACATTATAATTAAGCAGTGATGTAATCTGATCTGGATTTGTATCTGAAGTGATTACAGGCAATCTCACAGTGATGTTTGCCTTGAGTTTTTTTTTAGGAATGATTTCTCATGGAAAAGAGGAATTTTCTAGAAATTCTTTTTTTTTTTTTTTTAATTAAGTAGGCTCTACACCAAACATGGGTCTTGAACTCATGACCCTGAAATCAAGAGTTATATGCTTTACCAACTGAGCCAGCCAGGCACCCCTCTAGAAATTATGTTTTAAATACCTTTTGTGAATTTCATGGCTATTCTCAAACAATATGATATATTGATTGCAAAGACTATGTTTCCCAGTTTGTTATCAACCAAATACCATCTACCAAAGCCAGCCACCTATAAAACAGAAGTTCTTGGAAGGTTGCTAATGTTCAGTCTGTTCTCCTCTGCAGTCTATAATTCATCGTTTCACATTTTTACACTTTCCAGATGTTAATATTACATATACTCTGAAAATGCAAATGGTGAAAGAAATGCAAATGGTAATGGCCATCTGAATATTTCCCCTTATTAATTGACTGAGAAGAGGAAAAGGAAGCTGAACTGGGGAGATGAGAAGGACGAGGTGTGGGTGTGTGGAGGTGATGGTGGTGGCTGTGGAGAGCCTGAGTGCAGAATAGGCTTCTGTGTGCACCTGGGGCCCGGGGGACAAAGGATGTAGAAAGGAATGGTAATGGTCCCCTCAAATAAAGATTAAGAGGGTTTGTTAATAGAATAGTAGCACAGATAGGGGTGCCTGGGTGGCTCATTCAGTTAAGCATCCAACTGTTGATTTTGGCTCAGGTCATGATCTCACGGTTTGTGAGTTCGAGCCCCAGGTCAGGCTCTGTGCTGATAGTGTGGAACCTGCTTGGGATTCTCTCTCCCCCTCTCTCTCTGCCCCTCCCCTGCTTATGCTCTCTTTCTCTTAAAATAAATATACATTTAAAGAAAAGAATATTAGCAGAGATGAAGGGGTTAAATTCTATTTTATTTTATTTTTTAAAGTTTTTTAAAATTATTTATTTTGAGAGAGAGACTGAGCAGGGGAGGGCACAGAGAAAGGGAGAGAGTGAATTCCAAGCAGGCTCCACACCATCAGCCCAGAGCCTGATGCGGGGCTTTAACTCATGAACCCACGAACTGTGATATCATGACCTGAACTGAAGTCAAGAGCCAGATGCCCAACCAACTGAGCCACCCAGGCACCCCAGTTAAATTCTATTTTAAAACTGAGGTGTGCAGAATGAGACACACGGTGGTTGGCTTACTGTTCCTTTCTATATCATTTGAATCTAGCTAACATGAAGGGAAACACAGATAATTCAATTGCCTAAGAAAACCTCTCCGACTTTCCTGATTTCCTCAATTATATTCTTTGTCTTTTGAGGTTGTGTTTTACATGTATTTGTGTGATTCTTTTATTTTGTTATTTTCACATTCTTTTATTTTATTATTTTATTATTTTCACTAGACTGTAAGAACCCTAACGAGAAGCACTTTGTCTTTTGAGGCTCACCATTGTATCCCAGTATGACAGTGGGTCCAGCACATAGTAGACTCTCCACGAATACAGTCGACCCTTGAATAGCACGGGGATTGGGGCGCCAAGCCTGCATGCAGTTGAAAATCCACGTTTTGACTCCCCCAAAACTTAACTACTGATAGCCTGCTGTTGACCAGAAGACTTACCAATAATAAATAGTTAACACATATTTTGCATCCTGTATGTATTATATACTGCATTCTTATAATAAAGTAAGCTGGAGAAAAGAAAATGTTATTAAAGGGGCACTTGGGTGGCTCAGTCGGTTAAGCATCCAACTCTTGATTTGGCTCAGTTCATGATCTCACGGTTCTTGAGATGGAGCCCCGCATCAGGCTCTGTGCTGACAGCACAGACCTTGCTTGGGATTCTCTCTATCTGCCCCTTCCTGGTGTGTGTGTGCACTCTCTCTCAAAATAAATTTAAAAACAAAACAAAACAAAAAAAAAGCCACAGAGCCCCTGTTCAAAGAGCGAGGAAAACATGCCATTAAAGGAACTAAAATAAGGCATTCGGCTGGCTCAGCCTGAAGAACATGCAACTCTTGATCTAGGGGTCCTGAGTTTGAGGCCCACACTGGGGGTAGAAATTACTTAAATAAAACAACTTAGAAAAAAAGGAACAAGGGGCACCTGGGTGGCTCAGTTGGTTGGGTGTCCGACTTCAACCTAGGTCATGATCTCACTGTTGTGAGTTCGAGCCCCGCATCAGGCTCTGCGCTGACGGCTTGGAGCCTGGAGCCTGTTTCAGATTCTGTGTCTCCTTCTCTCTCTCTGCTCCCTCCCCACTTGCGCTCTGTCTCTCTCTCTCAAAAATAAATAAACTTAAAAAAAAAAAGGAACAAAAATTTAAAACTTTTTCTTTTAAAAAAAATCCCTATATTATTTATGAAAAGTAATTGGGAAAATATTGATAACTGAGTAACAGCATAACTTACAAATTTTAAAATATATTTTTGATGTCATAATTTTATGAATGCAATAAATAATAATACTTGATTAATGTGATATCTTGATTGATCATAAGACTTTTCTGGCTCATATTTCTGCAAATTCATTTATTATGTGGTCAAAATTTATACTTTTAGCTTTATTTTCAGTTGATATAATTGGAGGATGAGACGAGGCTTGATCTCAGGGCCTTGACCCTGGGGTCATAACCTGAGCCTAAAGCAAGATGCTCAATGCACTGAGCCACCCAGGCACCCTAAACATGTATTTTTATAATTAAAAAATTTGAGATCTACCTATGCAACTGTTCCTGAGCTCTTAAGAGTATTTGATAGGCTGTGACAACATTGGGATACAATAAAAAATTTTTTTTTGACATTTTATTTTTATTTAAGTAATCTCTGCACCCGACATGGGGCTCGAACTCACAACCATGTGATCAAGTGTCACATGACTTTTGCCTGAGCCAGCCAGGTGCCCCTACATTAGGATAAATTTCTGATCAATTATTTTGAAATATAAATTTTAGTACATCTAGACTTGATGATTCTCATGGCACAACTGTTCCAGAAAGATTTAACCCTTCATAAAAATCCATTTGTTTATGTCTGATTGTGAATTTAACTTTCCATGAAAATTTATACAGTGATATTTTAATGTTTCTTCTGAAACCTGCAACTGCCTTCATTGTATATAATTTGTATATAATTCAGGAAGCCCATTTATACATTTTAACTTTAATTACAAGGAAAAACTTTATCTTTAATTACAAGGAAAAACTTTTTTTTTTTAATTTGAGAGAGAAAGACAGAGCTCAAGTTGGAGAGGGGCAAAGAAAGAGAGAATCTTAAGCAAGCTCCACATTCATTGCAAGGCTCCATCCCACCACCCTGGGATCATGAGCTGAGCTGAAATCAAGAGTTGGATGCTCAGCCCACTGAGTCACTCAGGCCCCCCAAGGAAAAACTAATTGTAATGGGGAAATGATCTTCCTCATTAGTAATTGGTTCACTCAAATCTTCATATAAAAATAGTGTTCTTTTCCAGTGAATATGACAATCTTGAAACAATTTCTAAGTCTACGAATATTTGTTCTGCTACATTGCACGTTTTTCAAAAACAAAGATTTGAAACAGAAGAATTGCAATAACTCCCTTTCATGCCTTATTGCAATGTCTGTGTGTGATATTGTGATTTATAATAAATAAATTTGGTCTTTGTCCTCATTCCAGGCACAGAGCTACTAAAACCCTTGGCAATTCCTAAGTGATGAAAGTGACAAAGTTGTCTCTGTTACATTAATGAGGTGAATTTTAGACCCCATTAAAGGACAGGGGCTGAGTTGCCAGGGGCACCAAACTGTGATTAAAGGGTTAGAGCTTTTAGTTCTACCTCCTGACCTCTGGGAAGGGGAGGAGCCTGGAGGTTGAATCAGTCAACAATGGTGAATGATTTAAACTTCTATGCCTGCGTGAAAGACCAAAACGGTGGGTTCCCAGAGCTTCCAGGCTGGTGAACACGTGGAGGTGCTGGGAGAGTGGTGCGCCTGGAGAGGGCATGGACACTCTGTGCCCCCATACCTCATCCTATGCATCTCTTCCATCTGGCTGTTCCTCAGTTACATCCTTTTTAACAAACCGGTGATCTAGTAAGTAAAATATTTCTCAGGGTTTTGTGAGCCACTCTAGCAAATTAATCGAACCCAAGGTGGGGGTTGTGGGAACCTCTGATTTATAGCCAATTGGTCAGATATACAGGTAACAACCTGGGCTCACTACAGACGTCTGAAGTGTATGTGTGTGTGTGTGTGGGGGGAATCATGTGAGATCACGCCCTGAACCTGTGGAGTCTCATGTCATCTACAATTGGATAGTGTCAGAATTGGGTTGAATTCTCAGGCACCTGTCGTGTCCAGGAATTGCTTGGTGGTATGTGGCAAGCACGCCATCCCCCACCCCACACAACATTGGAATTGCGTCCAGGACCCAGAAAGTCCGTGTATATGCTTTTACTCTGTTATAATGACTGACACGATTTACTACCTGAGCACCAGCAGTTCTTATTTCAGAGCTCAGGTGGAAGAGTTAATACTTGTGCAGACCCCCCAGGAAAAACCCACTCAGGGGATGGACTGGCTGCTCCCCCCCCCCACCACAGGTGCCAGCACTGTTCCCTGGTGGGGCCAGTCCTCTTTCCTCTGCTGCTTCTGCCAGTACCTTTGCCACCACTCATCTCTAATCACCTTGGAGCCCTGAGGCACGCGGGTGCTCACCAGATCCCCAGGACACCTGGTCTCTTGGCTTGACTTTTTGTGCCACAGACCATGTTCATGGGCCTGAGTTTACTGTTCCCTACAGGCGGTCTCTGCTCTGCTGCTCACGGGCATGCTCCTTTACCCCATCGCGCCTCATTGACGGAGTAGAAGTGCAGGGGCACCTGCGTGGCTCACTCACTTAAGCCTCCAACTCTTGATTTTGGCTCAGGTCATGATCTCATGGTTTGTGAGAATGAGCCCCACATCAAATTGTGTGATTCTCTCTCTTCTCTCTCTCTACACCTCCCTCTCTCTCTTTCTCTCTCTCAAAATAAATAAACATTCAAAGCACAAGTTTAAAGATTAAATTATTAATAATTGCCAGACATTGTTTTTCTTATATCAGAACCCAGGTCACACACCCATGAAGCCCAGTTTGCCTACCTCTCAGACTTTAAAGGTTAGTTACATCTGTCATTTCTGGAAGTATGTGTCAGTAAACTCACAGGGCTGACTTTGCCTTCGGCCTGGTAACCAAATAACCAAGGATGCTCAAGGAATTGCAGCAGGCTCCATTTTTCACCTTCTTTGTCTTACTCTCTTCCCCCTCTGAGGTCTCAGTTTTGCAGCTTTTGGTCTAGGTTCTTGGCTAGCTTAGAAAGAACTGGCTAATGCAAGGTCTTGGTTTAGCATAACTGCTGGGATCTCAGAGCTCGGAGGGTCAAACAGTAGCTCGGCAAGAGCATAATTATGGGGTCCTGAGTCCTGAGTGCCCTGGAGTGGAGGTGGAGGGAATGGGGGCACGGGCAGAGGACAGTGTGCCTGAGGTACTAGATTATAAATGGTAGGGCATGAGTGTACCTGTTTTATAGAATGCAGTGGAATAGTTCATTGAATTTTTCATGCATAATTATAATTTTTAAATTGTTGAGAAAGACTAGATGATTATTTCTAGTGCCATGCCAGTCATAGAAAACATAACAGATCTAGTCCTGGTTTTGTGTCAGAAGAGTCCTATTATTTTAGTGGTTGCTTGCTTACAGTATATCTATTTATCTATATATCATGTATCTCAATACTGTAAAAAATTAAAAAAAATTTTAAATGTTTATTTATTATTTTGAGAGAGAGAGAGAGAGAGAGAGAGAGAGAGAGAGAGAGAAGGAATGAGTGGGGCAGAGGCAGAGAGAGGGAGACACAGAATTCAAAGCAGGCTCCAGGCTCTGAGCTATCAGTACAGAACCTGATGCGGGGCTTGAATTCATGAACCGTGAGATTGTGACCTGAGCCGAAGTCAGATGCTTAACTGACTGAGCCACCCAGGCACCCCAATACTGTAAAAATTTTTAATTTCTTTAGAAATAAATTTTTATTTTCTCATCTTTTAAGATATTTTTTCCCTCTCGGTAAACTCATTTAAATGTTAAATTGTGTTACTGAAACCCATGTTATCTGTTCTATAGGCCAATTATGACTGAAACGGTGTTACAAGTGATAAAAACATGGCTAAAGAAGACAAATTATGTGATACAGACAAACTTTATTTAACACTTCATGCAGTGGACAGTCTCCATTTGGAGAATTGCCAAATGGGGCAGAAGGCAAGAAGTTTTTATAGAATAAAGAACAGAGAGGGGCGCCTGGGTGGCCTCAGTTGGTTGGGCAGCAGACTCGGCTCAGATCATGATCTCACAGTTCGTGAGTTCGAGCCCTGCGTCGGGCTCTGTGCTGACAGCTTAGAGCCTGGAGCCTACTTCGGATTCTGTGTCTCTCTCTCTCTCTGCCCCTCCCCTGCTCTCACTCTGTCTCTGTCTCTCAAAACTAAATACATGTTTAAAAAAAAAAAAAAAAGAACAGAGAATAAGAAAAAGACGAATAAAAATATCTGATTGATTGGAGCCAATAGTCATTCTTGCTGGGGATGAGAAGGCCCCGGGATGGCTTGGGTTTGGGGACTGGCTGACTGGATAGACTGCGTTTCTGGTCAAGAGGAGCATTTACAGAGACATGAAAATTATTCAAATTTCCTTTTACTGACTGGGCCCCCTGGGCAGGAGCAGCTCCATCTTGGGTCTAGAAATGTATTTCAGTACAAGTTTGCTTGGTCTGTGTTTCAAAGGCATCAACTCTTTTTGTTCCTATAACTTCTTACATCTTCAAGTGAAAAACGATAGGAAATCACTTGATATCCTTTCCTTGGAGGCCAATAGAAAATGGCCACAATACTGGAGATGGTGCTATTCTACATTTGCCAGTTTCTAGGTTTCCTCAGATGCGAAGAAAAAGGAACTGGCTCAGTCCTTTTCTGGCCCAACTCTTACCTACGACTCCCCCTTCCCAGTCTTCACTCACACATCAGATACTTTGTTCTGGCGATGGGGTAGAAGTAGCAGTTAAAGATAGGACTGTGTTGCACCAGCTCAGAAACCAGGAGCACAGATAACGCTAATGCACTGGCACTCTGATTCACTAAGTCTGTTTCAGAAACCCATACCTGTTCCCAGGTGGCTGGGGGGATGGTGAGAGGAGAGGAAGCCCTGGACGGAACCGTTAGGCTGGCACAGGGAGGGGCAGCACACCAGTGCAAGGAGTGCTTGGCAGGCAGGTACCAAGGTAACCGTTCTGGCTGATTCTCTCACCTGCTAGTTTCTATGATCCTCATGTGCTACTTCCTGTCTGGTTGACATCTCTGGGTGTGATTTCTTGACCACCTAGACCTAGGGTATCCATCATCTCTCCCACTTTGCTGGAAAAGTGGCTTTAACCCCTTCTGACCAGCCCTCATTCACTGCCCTCACATCCAGGGGTGACTTTAATGGAATTGTTTAAGATTATCTATCACATCTATGGCTTGGATATATCGTAATGAGTTTTAGGGCTTGTCAGATTTCAAGGCTCTTTTTCAGACCACATATATTGTTAGGAATTTGAAAAATGCTTAATAATTATCCATCAGTGAGTCGGCTTTGAAGGAAAGTAGAAAAAGTATTATCAAATAAATGACAATGTTAGAATTGAGGCTTATTCAGAGCAAAATTAGTTTTGGTTTATTTTGAGCACCATATACATGTCAGTGAGAACTGCAGAAATAGTATAAATCCACATTTTTAGCTGCTGCAGCTAAAATGAGAATGTTCTCTATGTGATTGGTCTTTGTGAGAAAATATTTCACAGGACTATCAAAATTATATCTTAGGATGTCATTTTGGATACTAAAAATTTTTTAAGTAGTGATTTAAAGAATCTTGGGGCTTTCTTTGGACATGGCCTATAAACCTTTGGCAACTAATTTCTGTATGACTCAAAGGATTTCTCTTAGCAGTGGAAACGTCTATTTGAGCTTCTTAAAATAAACTCTGTAACTTGGGATGTATTTGTAGCCCTAGCCAGTGAATGAGCATGAGATTATTTCTGAAATTTTTATAGAACAGAGAGATTCAAGAAAAATCAAGACACTGGGTGCAATAACACAAGTTAACATAGTATATAATTCAATTCATGCTTGGAGATTTTGAATTTAACCAAAAAAGAATTGGATCCATCACAGGAGTCAATGGACAGAACAAGACCAAGTGGAGAATTAAGGAATGTACTTAAAAATCTTGGACGATATAAATGATACATGTCAAGCGTCATATCCAAATCATGTGTCATACCTAACATGGCATTCTAAATATATCCAACTGTAGTTACACATGACTTTGAACTGTAACGGCAGAGAGTTGGTCAGGAAAGAGTAGTTCCCAGGGACTCTGCAAATCAACATTGGAGACAGATGGTCGGAGCAGTTTGAACTTGAGCCAAGCTCTTTGGGCTACAAAGCACTTTTCAAATTCATTTTGCTATCCATTGAGAGAGATAAATCACACCTATTAACTTACCTAATTGTCCTTAGCTGCGATGTGAGGTTTGGTCTTGTACTTCTTTAACTTTAATCTCATAGCCATTTGAGATGGAAGACAGTATTTCAAAAGATGCCTTACAGTGGGTTAGTGATTTCTGTTCAATATCCTTAAGTTGTTACTTAGAAAATACCAGAATTCCCTGAACACCATTTATGTCAGTTTGCTCATCTTGTTGTTCTTTGCAGAATTCATGGCTGCCACTTCTCTCCCCTACTTGTTTGAAGCCAACGTTAATATACTGGGGAAACAGACTCTGTTTGAACAATGATCAAAGGACAATTATGAAATGTGAGTCTGAAAGGTTGTAGTATGATGCCACAAATTAAAAAAAAAATTGTCCTCCCCAAAACACTTACAGCTTGGGTGTGACTTGCCTGTTTCAGGAAATATTTTATACGCAGTATTTTGTAAGAAATATTCTAGGAAAATCTTAAACTACCTTTTCCTTTCCTCTTCTTCTCCGAAGAGAACATTTCCCCTGTATTATTTGCTGAGCAATTATTCTCTATTATGAAAAAATGGGTCATTGGTGGAAGAAAGAAATCCTTTTCTAGTTGGACAACTTGCTTAGAAATTGAAGTAACAATGTCTTACTCTTAATGAGAGTAAGAATTGCACAAGTGTGTCCAGTCAGAGTAGGGTCACATTTGCCAGGATGGGAGACAGGTTATCTAATGAGAGATAAGGAATACCCAGGTTAATGTGCTGGCCAAAGGCTTGGATCGAAAAGATTGGGCCAAGACAGAGCTGGCACACTGAGTTTGAGAACCTAGCACAGAGGCTTTATAATTATTTTAAGTTTCTTAAAAATTTATTTTGAGGGAGAGAGAAAGAGAAAGAAAGAGCACAAGTGGGGAAGGGGCAGAGAGAGAGGGAAAGAGAATCCTGAGCAGGCTCCACACCATCAGCACAGAGCCTGATGAAAACTCAAGAACCATGAGATCATGACCTGAGGCAAGATCAAGAGTTGGATGCTTAACCAACTGCGCCACCCAGGCACCCCTAGACCAGGGGCTTTCAATGGAATATTGATTACTATCGAGAGGCCCTATTGCTCTATTTTGGTCCTGATGCTCCTCAAGTTATTACATCCTGTCTGGACTAGTTCTTGGCCTTCCTGGTATTTGGAAGACCAATATCAAAATTTCCATCTTTCTTGTTTCATTGCACGTTCCATTGTTGCAGACAGTTCATCTGGTGGTTTGGGGCATACGTCCTGAGAGCTGAAGGAATGGAACTAATATTTGTTGATTGACCTACTCTGGTGTGCTGTACGCTGCACCAGACAGTCGATATTCCCTAAGTCTTTAATGATTTGATTGTACAAATATTGTCTTTCTTCAATATGTGAATACTGACTCAGACAATGTGTAACATTTCTTCAGTGTTTCAGATTAGAAATCTGAGAGTTACATAATTAGTTCAGCAAATATTTTCGGGCTATTTACTGTGTTGGGCATTGGGTATAAAAAAGTGAACTGAAGGAGACATGGTCACTTTCTTCATGACACAATCCAGGAAGACAGATTGACTTTAAATAAATAAAATCCTACAGATATATACAATTACAAGTTAATAGTAATTTATGGTAAATACTATTACAGAAAGTTTAGGGAAGTATGAAGGATAATAATGGGGAGAGGGACATAATTTATTATTTATTTATTTTTTAATTATTCATTTATATATTAATTAATTTAGATTGAGGAGTGAAGGAATGCCTCTCATGAAAGTGACATTATTTAGATTCTAAATTTCTTTGTTAGATTTATAACTAATCTCTTGCTTCCATTTTCTCTTTGCCTTTGATCCATCTTGCAGATCATCTATTGATTAGAAGGAATCTAAGAGATTGAAGGGACATTTAGAGGTGATGTAGTCTAAATTACTGTTATTGGTCAAGGTAGGTGAATCACTATTACAACCCCTAAATTTTAGTGGCCTAACACAATAAAGGCTTATTTCTTACTGGGTTACAGTCTAATGCAGTTTGTCAGGGGAGCGCTCTGCTCTCTATAGTCATTTAGTAGTTCAGGTCACTTCCATTTAGCACGTCAGTTACCTCCTAGGTTTTCAACTCCTCTACTGGAACAGTTTCAAATTTCCAAAAGAGAGAATTTGAATGTCTAACTTGGATGAGATGCTTTCTTGGGTCCAAACAACTGAGCCATGGAGAGAGGTTGCTCAAGTACTTTAAACACGGGTACAGGGACACCTGGGTGACTCAGTCAGTTAAGCGTTTGACTTTGGTCAGGTCATGATCTTGCAGTTCATGAGTTCCAGCCCCACAATGGATTCTGTGCTGACAGCTCAGAGCCTGGAGCCTGCTTCAGATTGTGTCTTCTTCTCTTTCTGCCCCTCCCCTGCTCACACTCTGGCTCTCTCTCTCTCAAAAGTAAACAAACATTAAAAAAAAATAAAGCATGGGTGCAATGATCATTTTTTGAATTGGGACCAACAACACAGAAGGGGAAATGACCCAGGCAGATACCATCCAACTAGGTATTATTCAGGCAGTCATTTTTACTTCATATGATAGATCTTCATATATTTGAAGAAAATAGCTAGTCCTCTTCTTTCTCATGAGATTCATTCTTTTCTTTTCAGGGTAAACATTGTTTTCTGCAGCTTGCACAATTCAAACTATTATTTAAATTAGCTCATCAACTTCCCTCCTAACATTTCAATTATGAACTTCCTTCAAACTTCCCCCCTCTAGGAAAAGGTCCTTAATTAACTCCACTGCTTAATAATTATTCTCTAGTTCCCTGGGGCACCTGTGCGGCTCAGTCAGTTGAGCGTCTGACTTACATTTCAGCTCAGATTGTGATCTCATGGTCATGGGATTCAGCCCCAAGTGGGGCTCCATGCTAACAGCATGGAGCCTGCTTGGGATTCTCTCTCCCTTTCTCTCTGCTTCTCCTTTGCATGCAGATATGTGCATACATGCATGCTCTCTCTGTCTCTCTCTCAAAATAAATATTTGATAATTATTCCCTTGTTCTCAATTCCTACATGACTTGATCCACCCAGTCAAGTGACCCTTAACCTTACCTGAACAGTTGCATAGTGTTAATCTTTAGCTCTTAAAATTCTATGTCTTGCCTCGCACCTTTCACAAAAAATAACTCAAAGTGAATCATAGGTCTAAATGTAAAATGCAAGGGTGCCTGGGTGGCTCATTTGGTTAAGCATCTGACTCGTGATCTTAGCTCAGGTCTTGATCTCAGGGTCATGAGTTCAAGCCATGCCTAACTTGGAGCCCACTTAAACAACAACAGCAACAAATAAACAAAACAAAATATAAAATGCAAAATTAAAAACCTAGACAATAACATAGGATAAAACCTAGATGACCTTAGGTATAGTGATGTTTTAAAAAATACAATACCAAGGTCCAAATCATGAAGTAAATAATTGAGAAATTGGACTGGATTAAAATTAAAAATTTGTACTCTGTGAAAGACAATATCAAGAGAATTAGAAGACAAGCCACAGACTGGGAGAAAATATTTGCAAAAAACACATCTGATACAAGACTGTTATCCAAAATCTACAAAGAACTCAAAACTTAGCAGTGAAAAACAAACAACCCAGTTAAAAACGGGTCAATGGTTTTAACAGACACCTCACCACAGAAGATGCACAGAAGGCAAATAAGCATATGGAAAGATGTTCCACATCATATTTCATTAGGGAAATGCAAATTAAAACAACAATGAGATACCACTACACACCTATGACAAGGGTCAAAATCCAGAACATGGGTAACTCCAAATACTGGCGACGACGTGGAGCAACAGGAAATCTCATACATTGCTGGTGTGAATGCAAAATTGTATAGCCACTAGGGAAGACATTTTGGTGAATGTCTTGCAAAACTACACATACTCTTAACTTATAATCCAGCAGTTGTGCTCCTCGGTATTTATCAGAGGAGCTGAAGACTTACGTCTGCACAAAAACCTGCACATGGATGTGTATAGAAGCTTCATTCATAATTGCCAAAACTTGGAAGCAACCAAGATGTCATTAAGTACATGAATGGGCAAATAAACTACGGTACATCCACACAATGGAAATATTTAGTACTAAAAAGATATGAACTATCAGGCCATGAAAAAAAAAACATGAAAAAAACTTAAATGCATATTACTAAGTGCAAGAAGCTACTGTGAAAAGGCTACATACTGTATAGTTCCAACCAAAGGAAATTCTGAAAAAGGCAAAATATGGAGACAATAAAAAGATCAGTGGTTTCCAGTGGTAGGAGTAGGGAAACATGAATAGGCAGAGCACAGAAAATTTTGGGACAGTGTAAATACTCTGGATGATATTTTAATGATAGGTCACTATACTTGTGTCTAAGTCCACAGGATGTCAAACACCAAGAGTGAAGTATACGGTAAACTGTAGACATCGAGTAATTATAATACATCAGTGTAATTTCCCCCTTGGTAAAAAACGTACTATTCTAGTGAGCGATATTGGTAATGGGCGAGGTGATGCATGTGTGGAGACAGGAAGTATATTGGAAATCTCTATACCTAACTCTCAATTTTGTTGCAAACCTAAAACCCTTTAAAAAAATAAAGTCTTACAAAATTTCCCTGTCTCACCCCACCGAGGATGAAGACCATGTCTCCTCCCTTTAGATTCATCACAACATAGTACTAACTGTATTCTTTCCTGAATCCTCTTCAAAGACGTTATGATATGTCTCTCCTCAGGAATGTTTTTTATGCTTATAGAAGGCAGTAAGGATCCAATTATCATTTACTTCTGTATCATGTGTTGTCTTGTAATTGGTCTACGTTACGGTGTAGTTTATTTGTAAGAAATGCAAACTCTAAGGGCACCCAGCCGGCTCAGTTGGTAGGGCATGTGACTCTTGATCTTGGGGTTGTGAGCTTGAGCCCCATGTTGGGTATAGAGATTACTTAAAAATAAAATCTTAAAAAATAAGAGTAAAAATGCAAACTCCAAGTTACCATTTTTTGAGGTTTACCAAGTATTGGGAATTCTGCTACAGACACTTATCTGCATTATCATTTTATCTTCACAGCAAGCCTGTGAACCTAGTCTTATTTCTACAATCACACAGCTAAAACTAGATTATCTAATTCTGGAACTCGAATTTACCAAAGTTTCCAAGTTTTTGTGTTAAGCACAACTATACTGACACTCATTAATAAATGGGCTAATCAGACATTCCCATGGTAGCTCCATACTTTCTCATTCACTGCACTAATTTTTTTTAATGGTTTATTTTATTGAGAGAGAGAGAGAGAGAGCATAAGTGGGGAAGGAACAGAGGGGTGCAGGGGGGCAGAGGATCAGAAGCAGGCTCTGTGCTGACAGCAGTGAGCCCAATGTGGGGCTCTAAATCACAAAGTATGAGATCATGACCTTAGCTGAAGTCGGATGCTCAACCAACTGAGCCACCCATGTGCCCTGTATTTTTTTTTCTTGAAGTTTATATTGTGTGTGTGAGAGAGTGTGAGCAGGGGAGGGGCAGAGAGAGAGGGAGAGAGAGAGAATCTCAGCAGCCTCTGCACTGACAATATGGAGGGAAACATGGGGCTGGAACTCATGAACTGCAAGATTATGACCTGAGTTAAAATCAGAGACACTTAACCAACTGAACCATGCGGGTGCCCTTCACTCTGGGTTGTATTGATCAGAAAGGAGATCCGTTTTATTTAAGGGAAGAAATATATTCACTTTAGTAGTTATTAGAAACAGAGTATGTTAGAATAGTAAATTCAGGAGGGACATTGGAAGTAACAGACAAGATAAAGAGGATGAGGTTCTCTAAAGTTTACACTCCTGCGACTCCAGGGCAGAGAGCCAAGAACAAAGCTGAAGTTTAGCCAGAGGAGAAAGTCCAACTGTAACTGAACTCTGCAGATGCCGCTCTCAGTTGTCTAGATTTCAGGATCCCCTCCTCAATCTCCTAAAACAACAACGACATGCAAGTGAAGTAAACAGTAGTTAGGAGTGAAGGAACCTGTGTAATTAAGGCTGAAGCAACATGTGGTATGGTTAGCTTCATTTGAGAATGATCTGGTGGTGACTTGGGAGGGGTTTGTATCACAGCAAAGGAGAAGACCATGAGTACAGGTTTATATTAACTCCATGAACTTCAGTGCTTTTTAGGTACTTGTTAATATGGGCTTGTTAATATGCTACTGGACTGATTCGGTTAGTTTAAGGATAAACTGAAAAATCATTAGTCCATGTGGCCGTGTCTGTTCCATCGATACCTGTAATTGTGGGAGTGAACATTTTCTCTACGTTCAGCACTGAGAGACCGTGGCACTTATCTTCCTGCTGGCTTTTATGAATGAAATGGGATTAATAGCTAGTAATTATATGTAATTATTAATAGTATAATTATGGTTATTATAAAATATTGCCATTACAGTTATTAATTCAGCTTGCCCCCTTGTATACGCCTGTCCCCAGTTTCTGTCAGGATGGCTGATCCCATGCAAGGGCTTAGGATAGGAAGGGAGAGAGTCAACATTCAGGGCTGTGTCTGGAACCCTTGTTCCGTTGTAAACAAACCCCTCCATCCCCTTGGCTTTTCTCCACAATGCTCCCTCCAGTTTGTGGCTTTAACTGAAATCTGAATCTCACAGATGACTGAAGAAAAGGTTGTGATGGTAAATGGGTGGATACTGACCTGTCATTCTGCTTTGTCTGCAGCAACTTCTAAACTAATGGCGGTCAAACCTTAGCAAGCCTCTGCACCACTTGGAAGGCTTGTTAAAACACAGATTTCCGAGCCCACTCCCAGTTTCTAATTCAGTAGATCTGGAGTGGAGCCTGGAGTTTGCATTTCTAACAAGTTCCTAGGTGGTGGCTACACTCTGAGAATCACCATTGGAAATCTTTACTCCTTTATGCTGGTGAAAATGTTCATCTTCCTTTGATATCTCTGACATCATGCCATGCACTCTCCAACTTGTAGCTGCTGTCTACTGACATTCCAGTCACCGCATACGCGTGCTCTCAGAAGGTCTTGTGGCACTACGAAATAAATAGAAAAAATAGGGGTGCCTGGGTGTCTCAGTCAGTTAAGTGTCTGACACTTGATTTCGGCTCAGGTCATGATCTCAGTTTGTGAGATTGAGCCCTAAGTCAGACTCTGCGCTGACAGCAAGGAGCCTGCTAGGGATTCTCTCTCTTTCTCTTTGAGTCTTCCTGCTCTCTCTCTCTCTCAAAATAAATTTAAAAACTTTAAAAAAGTATATTGGTCTCTGCCCCTGGTTATTGGCACAGAGCTCCCACAACCCTTGTGATTTCCTAAATGATAAGAACACAGGAGCACCTCTTGCTCTAATATTTGTTTTTGACCTCCATCCCTGGCACAGGTCTCCTAAAACCCTTGTAAAGATATAAGAGCATCTTTTGTTCTATTAAGGTGACTCTAGGTGAGCTCCTGCCTGGCTCGAAGATAGGGACTGGTCACCAGAATGACCAAACCAAGATTAAAAGCTTGGAATTTTCAGGCCCCGTACCCTCCAGAGAGGGAAGAAGGGCTGGAAACAGAGTAAATAATTGCTCCTGCATACATGAGGAAGCATCCATAACATCCCAGTAGTGTGGGGTTCAGGGAGCTTCCGGGTGGGGAACACATCAACACCGGGAGGGGGACATCCCTCAGCTCCATGGGGACTGAAGCTTCTGCACCAGAAATGCTACCAGACCTCACCCTATGTCTCTCTTCATCTGACTATTCATCTGTGTCCTTTATCATATCCTTTAATAAACTGATAATCCCACCTGTTTCCCTGTGTTCTGTGAGCTGCTGTAATACATTAATCAAACCCAAGGTGGGGATCTTTGGAGCCTCCAACCTATAGCCAGCTGGTCAGAAGTGCAGGTGATGACTTGGGTTTACAACTGGCATTTGACATGTGTGTTTTGCAAGGGGCATGGGGGAGGTCTTGTGAGACTGAGGCCTTGACCTGTGGGATCTGACCCTGTACCTGGGTAGATAGAGTCAGAACTGAGTTAAATTGTAAGATACCCAGCCTGTGTCCCAGAGAATCACTTGGTATGAGGAAAAGCCTCACACATCTGGTAACCAGAAGTGAAGTGTTTTGGGTAAAAGTAAAGACTTCTAGGAAAGAAACACACAGAGAAGAACTGGATTTTCCCCACAGAAGGAGGAAAATGAGTTTTCCTGTTACAGATACCCAGCTCACTGTCTTCCCTGCTACTGCAGCTCCTGAGGTTGTCTGAGAGGTTTCACCATCCATGGGACCTTTTAGCGTCCTAGCTTTCAGAATGTATTTACCTCCTCAGGTCCACAGATCGTCCCTTCAGCTTTTTTTTTTTTTTTTTTTTAAAGTAGACTCCACACCCAGGGCAGAACCCAATATGGGACTTGAATTCATGACCCTGAGATCAAGACCTGAGTTTGAGATCAAGAGTCGGACTCTTAACTGACTGAGACACCCAGGCATGCCAGTTTTCCCCTCAACTCTTTTTTGAAGTTTATTTATTTTGAGAGAGAGAGACAGACACAGAAAGAGAGAGAGCCTGTGCGGGTCCAAGAGAGGAGCGGAGAGAGAGAGAGAAAGAATCCCAAGCAGGCTCTGCTGTGTCAGCTTGGAGCCCTACTGGAGCTTGATCTCACAAACTGTGAGATCATGACCTGGGCCAAAATCAAGAGTCAGACTCTTAACTGAGCCACCAGGTGCCCCTCGCCTCAACTCTTAAATCTCATTTCCATTACCCACTCAGACAGTTACAGCTTGAAGCTTATCATCACTCTGAACTTCTCTACCATATAGTGGGAATTTTACTTTTCTTCTCTGTACTCCTAACACCTACTCTTAATTCTTGCATCTCTCTGCCGCTCCACTGACTACTTGAGCTCAAGGAGAGTTTGATCCCCCTGATCCCTTTATTTAATTCATCTTTCACTCTCTGCTTGGCTTCTAGCCCTTCTCTGTGCAACCTGGAAACCACAGTTGATCATTAGAATTACTCTCAGTTTATTTGCAATCTTATCTTTCTACCACTCTTTCTAGTGACCCATGCTGTGTCATTGCCACAACTTGTCATTTCCATTTTTCAGTGTGCTGGCAGAGGTGATAAAACATAAACACACATAACTTCAATATGCAGTGGTATTCCATCACAATTATAAGCATAATACAGAAATCTATGACCTTGTAAGGGTGGGAAAGAGCACATCTAGTTAACGGTGATCAGAAAAATCTTCAATCTATTATGGAAGATACAAATATGAATAAAACACTACTAGACCCTAACACACTTTGAGGATAGGTGTGGTGTAACGTATATTAATTTCAGTGATAGAATCTAGCAGTTCTTAGAAAGAAGTAAAGGAGTATGATCTCGTCCAGTATCATTCTTTGTCCATTATGCAGTGTAGTGTGAAAAACCTGAAGGATGCACAGGCAAATAAATTTTATAAAGCAATTTATCACCTCATGTGTGTGGGTCAATACTCACATATATTTGTTGTATATATATAGAAAAATCTGGGGAGGATAAATACTGTCTTGCTTTATCCATCAGTGTATTGTTTTCATTTGCGATTAGGGGAATGCTCCCTTTTACAATGTAAACTTTTCCAGTAAAAATAAAAATATTATTTTGGAGAAGAAGGAAATTAACTTGCTTTTAGCAAAAAGTGGTAGAAATAATACTTCTTATATTTCCTGAGGACCTACCGTATGTCAAGCAAACGTTACCTCATTTATCTGTCACCGTCACCCTGCAAGGCTGTAGTAGGTAGGTATTAGGGCGTCTGCATGGCTCAATCGATTGGGTGACTGGCTCTTGGTTTCGGCTCAGGTCATGATCTCATGGTTCGTGAGTTTGAGCCTCGCATTAGGCTCTGAGCTGGCAGTGCAGAGCCTGCTTGGGATTCTTTCTCTCTCCCTCTTTCGGCCCCTCACCTTCTTGAACTCCCTCTCAAAAATAAATAAATGAAACAAAACAAAACAAACAGGTCTGTAGTAGGTATTATCTTCATTTTGCAAGTGGGACTCAAGGAAAGTACTGTAGTTCATCAATTCTGAGATGACATTTTAAAACAGTATTTGAGGGGCGCCTGGGTGGCTCAATTGGTTAAGCGTCCAACTTCAGCTCAGCTCATGATCTCACCGCTTGTGAGTTGGAGCCCCGTGTTGGGCTCTGTGCTGACAGCTCAGAGCCTGAAGCCTGCTTCAGATTCTGTGTGTGTCTCTCTCTCTGTTCCTCTCCTGCTCACACTCTGTCTCTTTCTGTCAAAAAGAAATAGCATTAAAAAAATTAAAACAATAAAACAACATTTGAATGGGGGTACCTGGGTGGCTCAGTTGGTTGAGCATCTGACTGTTTCTGCTCAGGTCATGATCCCAGGGTTGTAGGATGGAGCCCCGCTTCTGGCTCTGTCTGCACTGTGCATGGAGCCTGGTTAGGATTCTCTCTCTTCTTCTATCCCTCTCTCTCCTGCTGTGCTCTCTCTCTCTCTCTCTAAAATAAAAAAAAATTAACTTTAAAAAGAATTTTAAAAAATTTTGAAGAATATTTGAATGAATCTTATAACTGACAATGTCTTTGATTTGATAAAAAAAGTGCACTATTATTAACATCTAATGTTCTCATTCATGGTTGAGTTGACTCTAATTCCTGTATTTTCCCCCCATTAAGCTGCGTTATTTCTTTTTTTTTATTTTTAATTTATTTTATTTAGTAATTTCTACCTCCAACATGGGGTTCAAACTCATGACCTTGAGATTAAGAGTTGCATGCTCTTCTGCCAGGTGCCAAACCACATTCTTTTCTATTAAAAGCAGACTTTTTGCTCCTTCTCCAAATTTTCCTTTTCTCTCCCACTTATACACACATGCACACATTCCTTCCCCCTTTCTCTCTCACATGTCCTTACATCTCAGTCCAAGCTAAAAATATCCTGTTTGTAAGATGCTCTGCCTTATGTCAAGCCTTGTGCTTATATTGAGTTTCGCCAGGGTGAAATTCATCCGTCTAACTGATGCGTTTGTCTCCTTTCTCCTGCTAAATTCCTCAGTTAATCTGTTTGGTTCAATTCCATTTTACCCACAACCCTTTAGAATCAGGTGCCTTGACAGTGGGGAAGAAGCTAATTTCTCTTATAAATACAGTTAATTGGGTAAATTAACTCTGGCTGATACAATAACGGTGTTTTTATTTTTCTTGCGGAAAGTAGCTGCTCTCAGCCAGTGCTTCTCAAACTGGGCACATCACCTTAAATACTTAGTCTACCTTCTTGGAACATCAATTTTGGTTGAAGATTTGCTTGGAGGGGAAGTAGGAACTTGAAAAATGTAAATGAAAATCTTTGATGGCAGATTTTTATCTTAAAGCAAATGTGAATTATCAAATGGAATGAGATATCCATATGCATTTTAAAAATATATTTTTAGGGGCGCCTGGGTGGCTCAGTCGGTTAAGCGGCCGACTTCGGCTCAGGTCATGATCTCGTGGTTTGTGAGTTCGAGCCCCGTGTCAGGCTCTGTGCTGACAGCTCAGAGCCTGGAGCCTGCTTGAGATTCTGTTTCTCCCTCTCTCTCTGACCCTCGTCTGCTCATACTCTCTCTCTCTCTCTCACACACACACAAAAATAAACATTAAAAAAATTAAAAAAATATATATATATTTAAAGTTCTTATTTAAATTTTAGTTACTAAACATATAGTGTAGTATTGGTTTCAGGAGAAGAATTTAGGGATTCATCACTTATATAGAACACCCGGTGCTTATCACATCTAGTGCCCTCCTTAATACCCGTCACACAGTTAGCCCATCTCCCCACCCATCTCCCCTCAGGCAACCTTCAGTTTGTTCTCTATAGTCAAGAGTCTCTTATGGTTTGCCTCTCTATCTTTTTTCCCCCTTCCCCTATGTTCATCTGTTTTGTTTCTTAAATTCCATGTTTGATCGAAATCATATGGTATTTGTCTTTCTCGGACTGACTTATTTCACTTAGTATAATATACTCTAGTTCCATCCACGTTGTTGCAAAAGGCAAGATTCATTCTTTTTGATGGCTGAGTAGTATTTCATTGTATATATACACAACATCTTCTTTAATCATTCATCAGTTGATGGATATTTGGGCTCTTTCCATAATCGGGCTATTGTTGATAATGCTGATACAAACATTGGGGGTGGATGTGTCCCCTTTGAATCAGTATTTTTGTATTCTTTGGGAAAATTTTGTATCCTTTGGATTGTACAATTGCTGAGTCATAGGGTAGTTCTATTTTTAACTTTTTGAGAAAACTCTATACTGTTCTTTAGAGTGGCTGCGCCACTTTGCATTCCAACGAACAGTGTAAGAGGGTTCCCCTTCCTCTGCATCCTCACCAACATTTGTTGTTTTGTTTCCTGAGTTGTTAATTTCAGCCATTCTGACAGGTGTGAGGTGATATCTCATTGTGCTTTTGATTCATATTTCCCTGGTGATGAGTGATGTTGAGCATCTTTTCATATATCTGTTAGCCATCTGGATGTCATCTTTGGCAAAATATCTATTCATATCTGCTGCCCATTTCTTAGCTGGGTTATTTGGGTGTCAAATTTGTTAAGTTCTTTATAGATTTTGGATATTAACCCTTTATCAGATATGTCATTTGCAAATATCTTCTCCCATTTCATAGGGTGCCTTTTACTCTTGTTGATTGCTTTATTTTCTGTGCAGACTTTTTTTTTTTATCTGGATGAAGTCCCAATGGCTCCTTTTTGCTTTTGTTTCCCTTGCCTTTGGAGGTCTATCTAGTAAGAAGTTGCTTTGGCCAAGGTCAAAGAGGTTGCTGCCTGTTTCTTCTCTAGGATTTTGATGATTTCCTGTCTCACATTTAAGTCTTTCATCCATTTTGAGTTTATTTTTGTGAATGCTGTAAGAAAGTGGTCTAGTTTCATTCTTCTACATCACGACTCTGTCCATTTTTCTCAATGCCATTTGTTTAAGAGACCATTTGTTTCCATTGGATATTCTTTCCTGCTTTGCATTAGATTAGTTGATAATATAGTTGTGGGTCCATTTCTGAGTTCTCTGTTCTGTTCCACTGATTTGTGTGTCTTTCTTTGCGCCAGTACCTTTGTGTAGTCTTGATGACTACAGCTTTGTAATACAGTCTAAAGTCCAGAATTGTGATGCCTTCTGCTTTGCTTTTCTTTTTCAAGACAGTTTTGGCTATCAGGGTCTTTTGTGGTTCCATACAAATTTTAGGATTGTTTTTTCTAGCTCCGTGAAAAATGATGGTGGTATTTTCATAGGGATTGCATTAAATGTGTAGATTGATTTAGTTAGTACAGACGTTTTAACAGTATTTGTTCTTCCAATCCATGAACATGGAATTCTTTTCCATTTCTTTGTGTCCTCTTCAATTTCTATCATAAGCATTCTATAGTTTTCAGAGTACAGATCTTTTACCTCTTGGTTAGGTTTAGTTCTAGGTATCTTATGGTTTTGGTGTAATTGTAAATGAGACTGATTCCTTGATTTCTCTTCCAGGTGCTTCATAATGCAACAGATTTATTTACATTGATTTTGTATCCTGCAACTTTACTGAATTTGTGTATCAGTTCTAGAAATTTTTTCATGGGGGCTTTGAGATTTTTCTACGTAGAGTATCATGGCATCTGTAAATAGTGATAGGTTAGTGTGTTCTTTGTTGATTTGGATGTCTTTTATTTCTTTTTGTTGTCTGATTGCTGAGGCTAGGACTTCTAGTACATTTTTATGTTACATAAAAATGGTGAGAGTGGACATCCTTGTCTTATTCCCGACTGTAGAGGAAATACTCTCGGTTTTTCCCCACTGAGGACAATATTTTCTGTGAGTCTTTCATACGTGACCTTTATGATGTTGAGGTATGTTCCCTCCATCCCTACTTTGTTTAGGGTTTTTAATCAAGAATGCCGTTGCCTGGTTGGCTCAGTCGGGTTAAGCGTCCAACTTCGGCTCAGGTCATGATCTCACGGTTTGTGGGTTTGAGCCCCGTGTCAATCTCTGTGCTGACAGCTCAGAGCCTGGTGCCTGCTTCAGATTCAGTGTTTTCCTCTCTCTGTGCCCCTCGCCTGCTCATGCTCTGTCTCTATCTCTCTCAAAAATAAATAAACATTAAAAAAAAAAAGAATGGGTGCTGTATTTTGTCAAATGCTTTTTCTTCATCTGTTGGAAGGATCATATGGCTCTTATCCTTTCTTTTATTAATGTGGTGTATTACAGTGATTGATTTGAGAATATTGTACCAAACCGGAAGCTCAGGAATAAATCCCATTTGATCGTTATGAATAATTCTTTTAATGTACTGTTGGATTTGATTTGCTAGTATTTTAATGAGAATTTTACATCCACGTTCATCAGGATATTGGCTGGTAATTCTCTTTTTAGTGTGGTCTTTGTCTGGCTTTGGAATCAAGGTAATGGTGACCTTGTAGATAAGTTTGGAAGTTTTCTTTCCATTTCTCTTTTTTGAAACAGCTTGAGAAGAATAGATATAACTGTTCTTTAAATGACTGGTAGAATTCCCCTGGGGAGCCTTCTGGCCCTGGACTTTTGTTTGTTGGGAGATTTTCGATTAAGGATTCAATTTCTTCACTGATTGTGGGTCTGCTCAAGTTTTCTATGTCTTCCTGTTTCAGTTTTTGTAGTCTCTGAGTTTCTAGAAATTTATCCATTTCTTCCAGATTTCCCAGTTTGTTGGCATATAATTATTCATAATCTTCTCTTATATCTCTGTATTTCTGTAGTGTTGGTTGTGATCTCTCCTCTTTCATTCATGGTTTTATTTCTTTGGGTCCTTTCTTCTTTTTGATAAGTCTGGCTAGAGGTTTATCAATTTTATAAATTATTTCAAAGAACCAGCTCCTAGTTTCATTGACCTGTTCTACTGTTTCTGTAATTTCTATAAATATTTTTTTCCTGCTCTAATCTTTATTATTTCCCTTCTGCTGGCTTTAGACCTTTTGTGCTGTTCCTTTTCTAGCTCCTTTTAAGGTTAAGTTGCATATTTGAGACTTTTCTTGCTTCTTGATATAGGCCTGTCTTCCTATGTACTTCCCTCTTCTGACCACTTTTGCTGCGTCCCAAGAGTGTTGAACTGTCACGTTTTCATTTTCTTTCTTTCTTTTTTTTATTGTTTATTTATTTTTGATAGAGTGCAAGTGGGGGAGAGGCAGAGTCAGAGGAGGACACAGAATCCAAAGCAGGCTTCAGGGTCCAAGCTGTCAGCACAGGACCCAACGAAGGGCTCAAACCCACGAACCATGAGATCATGGTTGAGCTGAAGTCAGATGCTTAACAGACTGAGCCACACAGGCACCCCTCACTTTCATTTTAATTTGCTTCCATATTTTAAAAAATTACTTCTTTAATTTCCTGGTTAACTCATTCATTGTTTTGTAGCATGTTCTTTAACCTTCACATATTTGTGGTCTTTCCAAATTTTTTCTTATGAAGGACTTCAAGTTTCATAGTTTTGTGGTCTGAAAATGTGCATGGTATGACCTCAATCTTTTTGTACTGGTGAGGGCTGACTTGTCGCCCAGTATGTTATCTATTTTGAAGAATGTTCCATGTGCACTTGGGAAAAATGTGTATTCTGTTGCTTTAGGATGGAATGTTCTAAATATGTCTGTAAAGTCCATCTCATCCAGTGTGTCATTCAAAGGCATTGTTTCCTTGTTGATTTTCTGCTTAGATGATCTGTTCATTGCTGTACATGGGATTTTAAAGTCCCCTAATATTATTGTATTGTTATCAATGAGTTTCTTTATGTTTGTAATTAACTGAGTTATATATTTGGGTGTTCCACATTGGGGGCATAAATACATACCACTGTTAGATCTAGTTTTTCTGGGGGCCCCTGGGGGGCTCAGTGGGTTGAGCATACATCCAATTTTTGATTTCAGTTCAGGTCATGATTTCGTGGTTTGTGGATTGAGCCCCGCATTGGGTTCTGTGATCGCAGTGGGCAACCTATTTGGGAATCTCTCTCTGCCTCTCTGCCCCTCTCCTGCTCACGTGCGTACAGTCTCTCTCTTTCTCAAAAATAAATAAATATTTTAAAATAAAATCTAGTTTGTCTGATATAAGTATGGCTACTTTGGCTTTCTTTTGACATCCATTAGCATGATAGATGTTACTCCATCCCCTCACTTTCAAGCTTAACAATAACCCACAACCCTCAGACCAACTCCCTCACTTTCAATCTGCAGGTGTTTTTAGGTCTATGAGTTTCTTTCAGGCAGCATATTTTGTTTTATTTTGTTTCTCTTTTTCTTAAGTTTATTTGTTTATTTTGAGAGAGAGGGGGTGGGTAGGGACAGAGAGAGAGAGAGAAAGTATCTCAAGCAGGCTCTGCACTGTCAGCATGGAGCCCAACGTGGGACTTAAACCCATTAACCAAGAGATAATGACCTGAGCTGAAATCAACAGTTGGACGCTTAACCGATTGAGTCACCCAGGCACCCCTAGATCTTTTTTTTTTTTTTAATCCATTCTGATACCCTATGTCATTTTATTCACATGCAATTTTAAGGTGAATCTTTAATGACATTTTGAGTTTGTGGTAGACTACTCATGGCAACTTGTGGTTAAAACTACAGGCTTTAGAGCAAGACTTTAAAGTCTTGCTCCACCTTTTTTTAGCTGTGCGTTTAGCTTGGACAAGTTGTTTAACCTCTTTGTGTCTCAGTTTTTCATTTTCCTTATCTATAAAATGGGGATAATAATATCTGCCATATAGAGTATCATGAGAATAAATGAGCAGCGGCCGGTACATAGTGAACTCTAACTAATGTTAGCTATTTTCATTTTCATTTGTACTTCCATTAGCCCCCTGGGGAATTTTTTTGTTCTCCTCTTTTGTTAAGGTGTCTTGGTGCAAAAGTTCAAGAAGCCCTTCCCCAGGATTCTATCCATGCTGCACTTGCTTTTCTTCTGTTGGTCTTTTGTAATGTTTCAGGAATGTGCTGTTTTCTTTTCTCTTTTCTTTTTTCTTTTCTTTTCTTTTTTTTTTTTTTGCAGCACCATTAAAAACAAAGAGTAGCTATTTTAGGAATTTAGGAAATGAAGGGGAATGAGTCTCAGTTTCACTCATGTTTAAAATGAAATAATCTAATACTTGGGAACGACAAGCCATGGTTAAGATTTCAGAGATAGATGAGAGGCGTTTCAGTCTCAGCTCCCTTTGTAAACCATGGCTTGGACTCACTGGTAATAAAACATGAAGCCTGTAATTAAAACTTTCTCTTGTAAGAGTTGGGATATGTTCAGTCTCAACTAGTTATGGCTCATTGGGGAATGAATTTTCTGACGCAAATGAGGTTTAAAAATTGGTGTCTCTTTATTTGGTTAACATTATTTCTGCACTTTATTTTTCCTTGTCGGCTTTAAAAGCAAGAGGAAAAAAGTAAAGCACCGTGCCAAAACTTGGCAGTAGAATTTCAGTGAGCAAAACGTCTCCGCCTACAGCCCTGTTTGAAGTAGCTACACAATGACGGCCCCACAGACTATTCTTGATGCATCGCAACACTATGTTATGCATAGTTAAGAAAGCTCAAGAGCCTGGAAGCCACAAGAAAAGACCAATGCAGGACTAGAAGGTACCTGTCCTCTGTTCTTTCTTGCCTCTTTCAGCAAATATTATTTTTGGCTTAACAGTCCAGGAAACAAAGGGCAGATACTCCAATTTACTGCTGGCATCGCCAGACTCAGCTTTGCCACTTCTTCCACTGCCAGACCTAAACATTTGAAGGATAGATGGCAGGATAACAACAGCAGCCAATGGGATTGGAGAGCAGTGGGAACTGACCCTTACTTTGCTATACCTCTTCACCACCAATCTCTTCTAGGCTCATGATTTTTGCACCTAGAAATAAAAGCATACAAATATTGACCATATCTCATAGTGATTGAGTGGTTCTAAGTTGCCATGTACCATGCTAAGCTCACAACAATATTATAGAGCAGATATCATTTCTATCTCAAGGGCGAACTTGAGACTTCTAAGAAAAGATTAGGCAAATTGTTCAAGGTCACATGTAGGTCACTGTATTGGTTAGGGTTTTCCAGAAAAACAGAACCAGTGGGAAATACACATATCCTTTTTTCTCTGCCTTTTATTCTATATGGGCCTCCATGATGCCCACTCACATTGGGGAGGTCAATCTACTTTAGAGACTTAACCAATTCAAATGCTAATCTAATCCAGAAATACCTTCATAGGCACATCCAGAAATAATGTTTAATCTATGTACCCTGTATCCCGTTGGCACATAATGTTAATCATCAATGCCAGAAGTATTGGATATTGAACCAGATCTGACTGTTGAGTCAGAGTCTGTTATATCGACTTGCTATCAATGTGTAACAAATCACATCATACAAAAGCAAGCACTCAATTCTGTAGTGTCTACAGGTCATCTTGGGTGTTAACTGATCTAAGCTGGAGTTGCCTGGGTGGGTGGCTGGCTGGGATGGTCCTGTTCTACATGCCTCTCATCTTCCTCCTGAGACCAGCAGGTTAGCCTGGATGTGTATAAAAAGGAAATTGGAAATATGCAAGGTCTCTTAAGGCCTAGGTTTGAGACCAGTATACTTACTATACTTACTTTTTTACTTATACTAAAAGTATACTTACTTTTGCCTCATTCACTTAGTCAAGGTAAGTCACAAGGCTGAGCCCAATGTCAAGCAGCAAAGAGGTACACTCCGTCTCTTTGGGATACAGCCCATGCCATGGTCCACTTGCTGATCCCCCTTCAGAACTATTCCATTCCCTCAGCCGCTTCGAATACTTATTGCAGATGAAGACTCACAGATAGGCCCCTCAACACTCCTATCCTTGCACTACCACCCTCACCCCTGATCTCCCATCCCCACTGCCTGCCAGCAGCTGCTTTACTCAAGGGTGCCCCCACAGGCCACCCACATGCAGTTATGGGTCAGGTGGGACAGTACAAAGACCTGACCCCATGCCCCAATTCAAAACATTTCTGAAGGGCCATCCCAGCTCCAGAGCTTCCCGTGGGATTGGCCGAGACCTTGGCTGCAACAGACTTAGTCCCATTTTTTTCTCCCTTGCCCAGTCTTGCTTTCCTTGCTCTGTTGAAAGTGCTGTTCTTGGTAATTACGACATGCAAATCTAACTTTCAACATGGGAGGAATTCTGAAACAATGGCAAAGGACATGGATAGAATATAGGAAAGTTGGGACCAACAATGCAATTTACCACACCTTTACATTTAATGACTAGACTAAACTGCATCCCAGATTAGAACAAAGGTATGTATTGGAGAAATCACTGAGTCTCTGTCTGAAATATCCTAATGTATACTTAAACCATTGATATTAGACCTTAAACTATGTTTGAGGCAGACCTCAGTTTGCAAAACAGGTGATCCTGAAGAGTTGTGGGCAAATGGAAACTCTATCAATTGAATTAAATTCCAAGTGTGTGGTGGAAGTTCAGTACTCTAAAGGTAAAAATGCAGTGAATTGTTTTATGGATAACTGTCTTAATAATATTGATTCTTTTCCATGTCAGAATTTATATTTCAGCAGTTTATTTCATTTTTATAAATAAACCCCTTCTACTTTTTTTTAATGTTTATTTATTGTGTGTGAGAGAAAGAGTATAAGCAGGATGAGGGGCAGAGAGAGAGAGAGGGAGAAAGAGAATATCCAAAGGAAGCCCCACGTGGGGGCTCAATCTCACCATGAGATCATGACCTGAACTGAAATCAAGAGTCAGGCGCTCAACCAATTGAGCCACCCAGGTGCCCCAACCTCTTCTACTTAAAAAAAAAAATCATTCCATGTGTGAAATTATGGCATGTTGTCATAAATTTATTTTTGGTCTCTGATTTTTTTTAATGTTTATTTGTTTTTGAGAGAGAGACAAAGTGCGAGCAGGGGAGGGGTAGAGAGAGAGGGAGACACAGAATCTGAAGCAGGCTCCAAGCTGTCACCATGGAGCCCAGTACAGGGCTCAAACTCATGAACACTGAGATCATAACCTGAGCCAAAGTCAGACACTTAACCATCTGAGCCACCCAGGTGCCCCTAGTCTCTGATTCTTAGTGGATTTCCTTTGCATCATTTAAACTGATGTGAACCTTAGTGAATTCAAGCGACTCTGCGGGAAAGATCTGTGTGCAGAATTATTGGTAATGGGCATTATGGATACAACGAACAGAGCACGTGAACATCCTACTAAGAGAAGAAACCTCTGGCCACATAGTGTTTCACCAGAAAAAAAGCAGGAACTGTGAAAGTAGAGAATTTGTTCTACTCAGGGATGCATCTTGATAAGACAGAAGGACCATCCAGCAAGGAAGCTAGGAGTTCCAATAGAACATTGCTTGCATTGCTCTTTGTCATGTCCAAGGGTATGAAGGGAGGACAAGCGGGGCCAGAGAGCAGATCAGAACACTGGTGGTTGAGGGACTGGAGGCCCCAGTTAGAGGGAGAAACAGGCTCACAACAGTGATAGATAAACAAAAATTTATTCAATACGCAGGATAAACAAGTCATATTTATATTCATCTTCCTCCTATTTCCTGTAGGAAGGCTGAGGGTTGGTTTGTTTTTGTTTGTTTATTTTATTTATTTATTTTGCGGGGGGGGAGGGGCACAGAGAGAGGGAGAGAGAGAATTCCAAGCAGGCTCTGCGCTGCCAGCACAGAGCCTGATGTGGGGCTTGACCTCACAAATCATGAGATCATGATCTGACCTGAAATCAAGAGTCGGGTACTCAACCGAGCCACCCAGGTGCCACAGGTTGAAGTTTTTTTTTTTTTAAGTTTTTATTTATCATTGAGAGACAGAGAGAAACAGAGCATGAGCAGGTGAGGGGATAGAGAGAGGCAGAGACACAGAATCTCAGGCTCTGAGCTGTCAGCACAGAACCCGATGCGGGACATGAACTCACAAACTGCGAGATCATGACCTGAGCCGAAGTCGGATGCTCAACCAACTGAGGCACCCAGGTGCCCCTAAATTTTTTTTTTTTAGATTGAAGCTTTCTGATGCAAGTTTCCTATAACGGCTAAGGTCTAGGAAATATTCTTGATATTTTAAAACAGAGAATTGAGTACAAAGAATTGGTCCCACTGGAGCTGACAGAGCTGAGAAGCCTAAAGTGGGATGGTACAGCATCCCTGAGGTTATTAAGAACAGGAAACGACTATCACTGCCTAAAGCTTAAGGGGCATTAGGATTCAGGGTCACCAAGCAGAAGCTGGCACTTCAGCAGGCCTGGTCACAAGAGCTGGGTTTACAGAAGAGACAGCCACTGCTACAGACAGTGCCTGAAGCAAAAGGAGAGGGGGATAAAGAACCTGGATTCTCCACTTCTGACCCAAGTCTTCCTTCAGAGCCTCCCACTGACTGAACTGATGCAGAAACCAGAGGGCAAAGGAAGCTGATACAGAACAGGACAGAGCAGGGCACGGAATGGATCCAAGAGTAAAACAGGCCAGGATTAGCATGTAGCCTCAACTTACCTTCTTTCCATGGAAATGTTTTCCTTCTCTTCCATTTCTGAGTCTCTGATCCCTGACACTGGCCTCACCCAGGCTCCCTTGGCAGCCAGTTTCTGGTTCGGCCATTGACAGACATGTTTTTTATTTCTGATCCAGAATTACACTGGGTTACTGACTGGAAAAGTTATTTAACTGAACCTCAGTTTTCTTGCCTGCAGGGTGGGAATAATGATAGGTATCGGCTGGATTGAATAAAATCTGCACCTGACAGGTATATTCCAGGCCTTATCAGCCTGCCGTCACAGAACAAGTTCTCCAATTCTTTTTATATTCCAATTTCTTTTAAGATTTCTTTTTTAGAGAGAGAGAGAGAGGGAGAGAAAGAGAGCCCACAAGTAGGGGAGAGGGGCAGGCTTCTAAGCAGGCTTCAAGCTCAGAGCCCGATATGGGACTTGATCCTCTGGCCCTGGGATCACGACGTGTGCTGAAATCAAGACTCAGATGGTCAATCTACCGAGTCACCCAGGCACTCCTATATTCCAATGTTTATGGTGTCAATCCCCATCCTATTTGCCTGAAGGAAATTAATTCCCTTCAAAGTATCTCCAGTTATTTCTAGAAATTCTCGAAGAAATTCCTTTGCTAACCTTTCTTTTGCAGTTGCCATGGATTTTTGCCTTTTTAATTTTCTTCCATCCTAACACCCACATGTTCAGCATCTGCTCGCAAGGCCACTTGCTGAGGTTTTGCCAAGGCTAAAGCCTTTCCAGGGCCACTGTCCATCATAAGAACACAGCCCATGCCAGAGTTGTTGACTCTCCGTGCTCTCAAAGACTCTAGTCCTTGGGAGGCCTCCATGTGGAAAGAAGGGGTGAATGGCCTCCCCTGCCTCTGAGCCAGAGTAGCCCCAACATGCAGAGCCTCTTGGAGTTTCCTTGACTAGTTCCTCACCTGGTTTCACAAGAAAACAAAAACAACTCACAGAGGTTCTGGACCTTGTTTCCGCCCTCTTTTCTAGAGGGAGATCATGGCCAGGCAGAAGCGGAACAGATGCCTTGCCATCTGCTCCCTCCTTCCTTCCTTCCCTCCACATCTGTCTACAAACCCCAAGCTCTCCTTCCTTTTCCATTTATTAAACTGAATTTTTTTTTTCAAGAGAGAGGGTGAAGTGAGTGATGGGCAGAGAGAGAGAGAGAATCCCATAAGGGATGGAGAGAGAGATGGAGAGAGGGAGAGAGAGAGAAAGAGAGAGAAGTGGGGATCACCTAACACGGGGCTTGAGCTCTCCCCATGTGGGACTTATGAACCTATGAACTGAGATCATGACCTGATCTTGCTTGAGCCACTCAGATGTCCCTAAACAGAAACTTCTCTACATATCAGACATTGTGAAATGGGTCAGCAAGGGTCAATTAGGGAGGTGAGGTCTGTATGCACTCCTTTATGAGCCAGAGACCACGCAGTTATATATGAATGATTCCTAGTACAATACTTGGTACAGAGTGGATTCTCAGTACATGATAGATGCTATTATCATATAAATAGGAAATCCCATTTCCTGCCGTAGATATACTACAAATTCTTCAAGGTTACATTCAGATGTCATTGCTTACAAGAAGCCTCACTGTAATCTTTTTAGTATGAAATAATCTCTCCCTCTGAATTAGCTTCCTAGGGCTTCTGGTTACAAGTACGAAGAGCTGAGTGGTTTATAACAACAGAAATTTCTCTTTCACGGCTCTGAAATCCAGGTGTTAGCAGAGCCATCCCGTTTCTGTTGTCTCCAAGGAAGCATGCTTCCTAGACCCTTCCCAGCTTCTGGGGTTCTCGGCAGTCCTCGGTGCTCACAGCCTGTGACTGCACCACTACAGTCCGCTTCCACCGCCTCATGGCCACCTTCTTGGTTTCTCTCAGTTTTTACCAGCTCTTCTTCCTTCAAAGGACCTCAGCCTAGTGGATCATGGCCCACCCCAACGACGTCCTTTAACTTCGTTATATTTGCAAAGACCCTATTTTCAAAAAAGCCTCCACGAAGTACATGGAGGTTAGGATTTCAACATATCTTTTTGGAAAACAGAATTCAATCCATAACATCCTCCAATAATCTAAATTCTAAAAGCAACATTCATTTCTTTTTTTATGTCTACCACATTCTAGTTTATCTTGCAGTAATTGATCTTTTATCTCCCCTTACAACAGTGAACACTCCAAGGACAGAATGTATTTCCTGTTCACTTTTGTGTTCCTGACAGTACCTGCCTGGCCACAACAGGTTTGATAGTTTAATAAATGATTGGGCCCCTTTCCTGACTCGCGACCAATCCATGTGACTCAAGCATGCAGCCGCCTGCTTGTTATATGTATTTCTGAGTTCCTTGTGTTTTTGGCCCTTCAGCCGATTTTTTTTCTTGGAAAACATAGATCAGGATGATACTTTTAGCTGGCTGAAAGCTGGTTACAGCCTGCTCAAGGTGGTGAAATATTTGTATTTTCTGGGAGTGAATAGGGGCTTCACTCTACCAGGGAAACAGTCTTGTTTGTCCCCAGGTTATGGCTCTCTTTTGCTTCTTTTGCATTTTCAGCATCCTGATGATGTCCTTAGTTACAGTTGCTATGGAAATATTGTAGTGTTTCCTGCATTGCTGGAAGGTGTGGTGGCTAGAGCCCTTTCTATTGTAGATTTATGATGAGGCCCAAGTCGTGGGTTTCATTTGCTAGTTTTCTGGCCTAGTAACTGGTTGTCATCAGGGAAGTGATGTGCCTTCATTTGGGTCCCCTGATTTGTTACATTGATTTTCTTTTTCATTGGTTTTGGAGTGCTCATCATCTTCTTCAATACTCAACTGATTATTTCACAGAATGTAATAACAGAGCCAGCCCTGTCTTCTTATCATTGAATAAATCGGTAAACAGATGCAGTCTTCTGATACTAACGTGGTGAGGGGTGATTTAGGCTTGTTAAAACGCTTGAAATCTTTTAAGGATGTAAGTTTTAAGGATTGAAACTAATAGGTGGAAGAGAGAAAACTGGACTATCTGAGGACTTGGATTCTGATGTCTTTTATAAAATGGGAAAGTAATAATAACAATGCATGTCCCACCTACTTAATAGGATTGTTGTAAGGATAACTTGATTAATGTCTACAGAAGCAATTTGTAAGCTATACAATGCTGTAAATGCTCTCAAATGCCATTGTGAATCAGCTACTATCTTAATAGTCTTGGCTCTGCCTTTGACATGGGTGACCATGGGAAGCATCTTAATCTCTGGTGAAGATCTGAGTTGGCCTCTTTAGTAAGCCATCTGGGCAAATAAATGTTAGGCCATTTTGTAGCATTTTCAAGGTCATCAGCTTCTGTTCACCTCTTCTATTCTTTCATCATCTTTTACTTTGGGGAGGGAAGGAATAATATGACTTTAATTATCAGGCTAAAAGGGAGGAGAAATTTTGATTTTTTAGATATTTTCCAAGTTCTCTATTATAATGTCTCACTGATGTATCTGTTGCTTGTTTGGTGTGTTGGCATGTGCCATTATAATTTTGCTTCGCCAAAAAATTTTTTTGGTCATACTTTGGTTTAGGCTAGATACTCAGCCACTTACTAGAACACATTTAGGCTTGCAGACTTTGACAGTTCCAGAGAAAAGTTCTGAATGCATTTAGCGATTTATGTGTTTCAGCTTTTAAATATCTATTAATTTAATCTGGAGATGCGCCAGAAATTGATACTGTTGCAATTAAACAGAATTTTTATGAAGCATTTCGTGCCTGACAACTCCAGATGTATATTCATTATGCAGCTTCTCTTGAAGCATTTTCAATTTGCTCATTTGGAGCAAGTTTTGTGTGTTGAATGCAGTTGGTTCCTAGACACTGACTCATTTTCCGAATATGAGTACACTTCTTTTTTTTCCAAATGACTTTCTTCTGCCAGAATGTCGTCCAACTCTTCCTTAATGTCCTGTCAGAATATGGTCAGCTCATCATGAACGGGAAAGGGCTTCTTGCCCACTCTGACAAAAGTAGAATGAAGTCACATATTTTGATTTTTAAATGATAATAAAAGGAGAATAAAAAAAGGAACAGTCAGAAGCCTAACTAATTTTCGGGCTTAGGACTCTTACAAGGAGCTTAACCAGATGAGACACCCAAAAACGAAATCTGCAATTTGCTTGGTTTTGAGTAGAATGCATCAAAATTTCCATTTTACTTTAAATATCAAATAGCTGTAATATGAGTCAACATAAATAAACCAAGGAACCAAAGTTTTCATGGAAGACAGCAGCAATTTCATGTGGGCAGACAAGCATCTCAACACAAAAACTTGGCCATATGCTCAGGACTATTCTTACGTATTTAGATGGTGCAAATTCCATCTTTGTCTCTAGAAAACAAACCCAGAAGGCCTACAAAGTCAAGAATTAAAGACTCATTTCAGTAAAACACCAATAATGTCGGCGCTAAAAATATCAGAATTTTAGTTCTACCTAATCTAATAATCACCTTGACAATTTTTGTAGCCGCAGTTTCTGATGGGACTGACCAAAGTGACCATTTGTTTAAGATGAAGTCCAGCGTGATTTAAGCATATAATATATAGCAGAGATGTAATTCAACTTCACGGATAATTCACCCCCAAATTTTCCTCATGGGGCACCTGGCTGACTCAATGGAGTGTGCAACTCTTGATCTCAGGGTTATAAGTTCAAACCTCACGTTGGGTGTAGAGATAACGTAAAAATAAAATCTTTTCAAAAAATTCCTCATAAATTACCAAGGAAAGGGATGATTTGTTGCTGTTGAGTTATTTGGTTATCTGCCCTGCTCTTCCACTTCAGTTTGGGTGTATATGTAGCCTTTGCTAAAATAATATTTTGTAGGAGAAAATAAGTTTATTCTGCCACAACTCCTCTTCACTGCTAGTTCCAAACTTTCTCTTTAATTTTTTCTTTTCAAAAGTTTATGCTTTTATTTTGAGAGAAAGGGAGACACAGAGAGAGCGAGAGAGAGAGAGAGAGAGAGAGAAAGGGAGAGAATGTGTGTGCATGCACGTGGAGAAGAGGCAGAGAGAGAATCCCAAGCAGGCTCTGCACTGTCAGTGCAGAACCCAATGTGGGGCCCGAGTCTATGAACCGTGAAGTCATGACCTGAACCAAAACCAAGAATCTGATACTTAACTGACTCATCCTCAATTTCTCTTTAATTTTTGATTGGTGCCAGTTTGGAACCAATCTCTTTAATTTTTTTAATGTTTATTTTTATTTTTGAGAGAGAGAGAGGGAGACAGAGCCTGAGCAGGGGAGGGGTAGAGAGAGACAGAAACACAGAATCCAAAGCAGACTCTAGGCTCTGGGCTTTCAGCACAGAGCCCCACACAGGGCTTAAACTCATGAGCCGTGAGATCATGACCTAAGCCAGAGTTCGACTCTCAACCGATTGAACCATCCAGGCACTCCTTGGAACCAATCTCTTTAAGCCTCAATTTCTGCATTTGTGGAGTGGGTATAATGAACACTTCTAAAATAATATAAAGCTGTTGCAATGGTTACTGAAATGGGGCAGAGTACTAAAGACAGGGCCTCACATATAGTCAAAGCTCAACAAATCTAAACTATTTTTTACTCTTACTGATAAAGATGTGAACTTGGAAGTCATTAAACTTTTTGCGGTCTAGTCCTTAGCTGTGAAAGACAATGTCTTGATATAAACCTGAAAATGCTCTTAGAATGAATACAGTGCTTTCACACACAAAGTGAATTGTAGAATTAAGCAACTGGGGTGCGTGGCCGGCTCAGTCAGTAGAGCCTGTGACTCCTGATCTCGGGGTCGTGGGTTCAAGCCATATGTTGGGCGTGGAGCCTGTTTAAAAAGAAAAGAAAAAGAATTTAAGCAACTACCTTCATTAATTAAGGTATGGTTTTACCTTATTGGTTGATAATATGCTTTGAAGGAGAGTTTGATGCACAAAGGTTTACTTTGTTGGATATTATGTTTATTACCATTTTACCAGTTTTTTGGGTATTCATCATCTACTACAATGTGCTAAGAGTTTGGGTGCAAGTAGTTTATTTGGGATATGACACCAGCAAGCAGGATGAGGGAGTAGGAAAGTAAGATTGGCAAGAAAGGAATGTTACTCTGGGTAATTTGATAAGCAGGTCACTGTGGTGGGCAAGGGGTCTCAATCCCACTGATCTCTCTGAGAGACTTCAAAACCTGTTGGCTTTAAGCAACCTCATCCATTTAGCTCAACACTGTCCATATCTTGTCACTTTCTATGAGGTTTGCCACATGAAAAAGTTTGGGAAGCATTGCTACAAAGCTTGGTTGGCAGAAATACAGAGACCTAAACTGGAGAAAGGAAAATTTAGTTAAGTACTGGGGTCAGAAGATGTAAGGTCAGAAGTTGGAGGCTCATGGTCTTTGTGTACCTGAAAACTGAAAGGGAGGTTATCTCATTTAATTCTTGTAAGTATCATGTGGATTGGGATCTTTAGTTTTTTCCCCCAACCCCCAACCAAACTATTTTACTGTTGGGAAAAGGGAAGTTTCAGAGGTTTTGTTATTCACGACAAAGCTAGTAACTGCAAGTGCAAAGATTAGGACGATGATGCGTTTGATGTTGGCGCCCATTCTCTTTTCTCCATTTCAGACTAAACTTGTTCTCTCTCCCAAGAAGTGTTCAAAGACTGAACACCAGAGACTAGTTGGCCATTTGCAAATTGTAGGAGGGATTCCTATATCATGGTATAAAACCAGATGACTTTCAAGGTTTCCGCCATTCATGAATCTATAAATGGTCATAATGTTAATAACGGTTATAGTGTAAAATAAAAAACAAATGGAGACCAGCTTTGAAAATTCTCTGAGCAGACAAAACCAGTGTAGTCCTATAGACAAAACTTAATTTAGCTTCTTTTGAAAGACTAACTTGACCTGGGTCATCTCTTGCTTACACCTCTGGAAATCACAAGCAAAACTTAAACTGTTTCCCCAAGTTGATATAAGGCATTCAGTGACCAATTCCCTGTCATTTAAGAAAATTCTAATATTATCACTAATCATTGTGAAATATAAAGTTCCTGCTTTCTCACTGTATAAGCTGCTTTACAACAATACCCCCAAGCCTCATTCTGTGTTTGGTTTGAGTGCTTCTGATTTGCAAGCTCCCTTCTTGGTGTACGCACTCTAAACTCTTACTAATTAATACTTTGGCGATTTGCTGCTTTTACTTCTGTTATTTCTGAACTTTTGACATATGCTAAGCCATCAATTCTTCCTATAATTTAAGAATTGTTTATTTCTTAAATTCAGAATTTAAGTTCTTGCTTATCTTAACGGACATGAAATGTTTTTGAATTACCTTTGACTTGTTACTAATAAAATGGCTTGTTATTGTTTAAAGCATTGATTATTAGCTATTCTCTTTAATTAGACTGGAATATGCTGTTTGAATCAAGATAGCTTAGACAACCGGAGGCAATTAAAATAATCAAGCATGAGAAGGTTGTAAATTAAAGGCTAGAAATGGAAACGAAAATGAAGGCCAGATACTGAAAATGCAGAAGGGCAGGGTATGTTGAACATAAAAGATCTAAGAGACGTGCAAAGTGAAGTCTGCGGTAGAGAGGGGCTGTTGAGCTCTAGGAGTGGAGCACAGGGAAGCAGGAGCAAAATCAGCTTTGTCTGCGCAGCGTTGTTTGGGCTTTAAGAGAATAACAGCTCTTGTTTCTGATTTTGCAATTTCAGTGAGATTTAGAATAGGCCTATGAACATTTTTAAAGTGTTGGGAGCAGATGAAAGAGTCTATGAATTATGGAAATTGTCACTTCAGTCAAGAGGCCCCTGCTGGCTCACATTAACTCCTTGTTCTCAAAGAAGTTAGGTTTTTTCACGTCAGGAATGTAGCCAGAATGCCCACTAGGTGGTGCTCAAATTACTGTATGGAATTACGTGACCTCTAGTAGGCTATAAGGACATTAAATGTTAGAAGCAAAAAGCTGAACATATTCTATGATTTGAGCCTCAGAACATGAAGTTTTCACATATTGAGAGATCATAGCTTTAAAAAAAAATATATATATATAATGTGATATCAAAACATCTATGCACAAAAGGTGAAAAATATGCTACCTCAGAGTCAAGGTTAACATCGTTGGTAGAAAAGTGGATTTTATTCAGTGTTTTTTCTATTGAACTTTAAGAAAAATTATAATACAGTAGGTTCTGGGAATTTATGAAGATTTTAATTTATATTATCATGTCTTTTGCCTACCAACACTGTTAAGAACGTGTTTTTCCACATTTGTATAGTCTTTCAATGTCATCTCCAAAATGGATAAGATGTGAATTGATAACTCTGTGAAAGCAATGATTTGGGGGAAAGAAGGCAAGCAGAATGAAATGCCAATTGCTGAGGTAAGGAAGCAAGGCTAGAGTAAATTTTTTTTTTAATGTTTGTTTATTTTTGAGACAGAGAAAGAGCACAACCAGAGAGGGGAAGAGAGAGAGGGGCTCCAGGCTCTGAGCTGAGACTACCTAAGGTACAATTCCATCCTTCCTTCCTTTCTTCTAAGTAATCTCTACTCCCAATGTGGGGCTGGAGCTCACGACCCTGAGATCAAGAGTTGCATGCTCTGTCATTTGAGTCACGCAGGCACCCCACCCAGGCCACCTGGGTGGCTTAGTCAGTTAGGTCGACTCTTGATCTCAACTCAGGTCTTGGTCTTGGGGTCATGGGTTCAAGTCCTGTGTTGGGCTCTATGCTGGATGTGAAACCTACTTAAAAAAAATAGTTCCCCCATCCCACCCCCATATCTTGTCCTGATCAATCCAGATATTGCTTTCTCCAGTCCTACTCTTGGACTGCTGATAGCTAAAGGAATATCTTATAACAGAGCATCTTGGTGCTATTACAAAATCAGATTTTGGACAGAGAGCTGAGGTTCTGGAAAGATGGTGATTTTAATTCACTGCCAACACAACACAGCTCCTGCTCCTGAGCTACTCAGTTCCTGGGTTTGAGGTGGCTACCTCTGCTGGAGTCCTCATGAAGAAGCAAACTGGACTTTCTCCCCAAGGGCCAAATGGAACCCTGCCCTTCACTCTTGTCTAAAAAGCAACAAAAATGTCCAAAGCAACAGTTGTCATAACAGCAAAAATTGAAAACCTCACATTAGTTGTAAAATGCATTAAACAACTGTGATATATACCATATACCATGGGATACTACATAATACAGCAGAGATAAAGAAGGAACTTGGGCTCCATGCTTCCAAATGAAAACAAGCAAGTCGCAGTGATGTACCTGAATATGGTATAATGAATACAAAGTTACAAACTGTCAAACAATACTGCATATATACGTATATAGAGACATATGTAGTGAAGCAAAGGATAGTAGTTACTTTTAGGAAGGGAAGAGCATGGATGGGGACGCATATATAGGCACTTCAATTATAACCATAATATCTTAGTTTGTGAGCTGAATGGCAGTAGAGGCACGATCATGATGACATAATACTTTTTTGCTTGTCTCAAATAATTAAGAAAAGAACAGGAGGTGAAGAGGAGGCTGAGGAGGAAGAGGAGAACCAAAAGAGGGAGACAGGAGAGGAAAAGGAAGAAGGAGAAGACAACTCAAGGGATCAGGAATGGGAACTCGCAGGCAGTGCGTTCCAGGAGGGATGTGATTTTAGTCAAGAGGTCACCGCCACAGGGGCACCTGGCTGACTGACTCCGTTGGAAGAATATGAGACTCTTGATCTAGAGGTTGTGAGTTCGAGCCCCATGTTGGTTGTAGAGATAAGTAACCTTAAAAAAAAAAAAAAAAAGAGGCCACCATCGCAGAGACTTAGTGCAAAAAGAGGGAACACCAAGAGGTTGAATCTGAGGTCAGCGTGTGTGACTGCTAGGAAAATCAGATGAAATAGAAAGGACAGGAAGGCACCCTTTCCAATGAAGCAGATCCATTAATTCATTTAATCAACATATATATAACTGTATGTTGCACCATTCCAGGGCACAGCAGTGGACAAAACCATGAAAAAAATTTGCCTTCATGGAGCCGAGGTGTCTGGAACACAGACTCTTTCTGTGTCCAACCTGTTTGTGTGTGAACGTCGCAGCGAGGCACCCAGGGAAAGAGAGAGGTTTATTCATGCTACAAATATGTACTGAACGCTTCACAGATGGCAACTCTGTGGGATGCTGGGGATATGGAATGAATCCTTGCCTTCAAGGAGCTCACGATCTCCTGGGGAGAGCTATATATCCACTGAGACATTTGCAGCTTGGGGTATGGGAGGAATACCCAAGCTACCTTGGTAACAAAGCACTGGGGATTCTTAGGAGTCTAATTCTGCTTGGAAATAGACTTGGTGATCTTGGAGGATCATGACGAGAATTCAGAGTCTGGTTCAGGTCATTAGCGTGAGTGAAAGATTCTGCCTGGGCAGCGGCTACCTAAGGTTCAGCTCTACGCTCTAGGGGACTGAGAAGACTCTGTTCTCCAAAACCTGTCCCCTTACCCTTTTGTCTGCTCTCCCAGTATGTCATTATTAGAAATTCATTTCATTACCTCAATGCACTTTTGTTACTTTGAGTAACAGGCTATTGTATCAAAAGATATTTTACAAATAAATTCTTTATCATTTAATTTTAACTTTATGATGTTTTGACAAGAGTTGCATCCCCCAACTGTCTTGTTGACAAAAACATATAAATCTCTGACATCCTGAGAGACATAATAGAATACTACATATGAACGTAACTTGTCTGTGTTCTTGTTTTCTTCGTCATGCTTTTCCGAGGTGTGAAGGGGATTGTAGGGAAAAGAGCTGAGGGTGAGGGAGTGGCTTCAGCGGGAAGGGACCCATGAAGGAGGTGGGAAAGGGTCCCTCAGGTGGGGAGGGGGCCTAGTTACGAACCAAGATACAAATGCAGAGACCTCTTCCATCAACATTGCTCTGGAACTCTTCGGACTGTTTTCTCCCTTCTGGAGTAATCATTATATTGACACAATGAAGCAGCTAAGAAAAAAACCAAAGACTGTATTTACTCAGTCACCACGTTTTGTGCTTACTCCTTGCCAGGCACTGTGCCGGCCACCAGGAACACGGCCTGAAGAAGCATCCATGAAAGACAGTAGGTTGTGACTGCTTAGAGTGTTTGTTCTACCCAAAGGGGTGAAATGATGGGCTGTGAAACCTAAGCCCAACTCACCGAGGGCATGGTACTAGACGCTTGGCTTCCAAGACGATTTAAAATCATGTTTCCAAGTCCTGCCTTAAGAGGAACTTGAGCTTGTAAAGATTTTATACGGGGGAAGCCACACATTAAAGCTGGAAAATTTTACTGCTTACTTTACTGGTCTCTCTGTCTCCTTTATAAACTTTTGAAAACTGCACCCCCTCGGTCTGGGAGGAGAAGGAAATCCCTGGTTCACCCCCTTTCAATTCTCACATGGGGTAGATTGCTTTTAAGCTGTAGGGAAATAGCATGAGAAGTTGCTCTCAGCATTTTGAACTCTTTTGGGCCAGTCACTGCAGTGCCCTGGGGAGAATTCAGGAATTCAGGACTGCTGGATCAGTCCACACCAGGTGGGTACAGCCACCCTCTTTCTGGAGAGCCATATGACTAGATTGAGGCAAGTTCCTCTTTGCAAGTAGGGGCTTAGGGGAAGGTGGGTTGGGGTGGGCTAGAGAGGACATAATGTAGTGAATGGGATTAGTGTCATTCGGAACATGTTTGAGGCCCTACGCTGTACCAGCTCTGTGCTAGGCTCCAAGGTGGAAAGTCAGAGAGTTCTCCCAGACAAGTGACTGAGAGGGATCAGTGTATGGTAAGTGCTAAAAGTAGGCACAGTACGGTACTCTGGCAGTATGGATTGAGTGGAAGAGGCACGTCCTGAGCTGAATTCTGAGGGAGTAGCCCTTAACCAGGGGAAGAGTTGGGCAAAGGGCTGTCCACACTGAGAACATCCTACATGGACGAGGTAGGCTGGGGGCCTGTAAGTGGTTCAGAATGATTAGAAGGGAAGAGGGCAAGAGGTGAGGCTGCAGAGAAGGGCAGAGCCCAGATATCATGAGGCCCGTAGTCTGCCATGAGAAGCCTAGACAGCCCCCTCAACACTCCACAGAGACACTGAGGCATTTTAAGTAAGACACTGAGCATTCGAAAGGGGGCTTGGGGACACCTGGGTGGCTCAGTGGGTTAAGCGTTCCATTTTGGCTCAGATCATGATCTCACAGTTTGTGAGTTGGAGCCTTGCTTGGGCTCTCTGCTATCAGTGCGGAGCCCACTTCAGATCCTCTGTCCGCCTCTCTTTCTGGCCCTCCCCAACTTGTGTTTTTTTTTGTCTCTCTCACTCAAAAAGATATAAACATTTAAAAAATAATAGAAGCATTTGTTTCTTTATATTGAAACAATTTCTTTAATCTTTATATTTTTTCTTATGAAATTTAAACATTCTGATTGAAGAAAATTTGGAGGTTATGGAAGGGTATAAAGTGAAACACAAAATCAACCTTTAGGGGTGCCTGAGTGGCTCAGTCAGTTAAGTGTCTGACTTCGGCTCAGGTCATGTTCTCACGGTTTGTGAGTTCGAGCCCCGCATGGGCTCTGTGCTAGCAGCTCAGAGCCTGGAGCCTACTTCAGATTCCTGTCTCCTTCTCTCTCTGCCCCTCCCCAACTCATGCTCTGTCTCTCTCTTTCGAAAATGAATAAACATTAAAAAAAATAAAAAAAAATCAACCTTTAACTCCACCACACAGATAACCCTGGCCAATATATTGGTGTATTTGGTACATAACTTTTTACACGTTTGTGACCATTTTATATATAAACTATATTTTGCTTTTTTCCACTTACATCATTTCCTAGACATTTCCCTACTCTATATTCTCTTTGTTAACAAATTTTAAAATTTGCAAATATTTTAGATTTACAGAAGAGCTCCAAAGACAGTGCAAGAAAGAGTTCCCGGATGTCTGCCACCTAGCCTTCTCTAATGTTAACAATTTAATTTCTCTCTCTCATCTCTCTGTCAAAATATACCTATGTCTATCCTATTTCCACTAACTAACCTGGGTAACGGACCCGTAGTGTGATGAGTCAGTGAATATTCCCAGCCTGAAACAGGGGGCTTCTAAGTTACAGTGCATTGACCTGGAGAAGTGGGGATTCTGGGTGAAAGAAAGCAGAGAGTCTTGGGTCAGGAGGTACTCCTGGGCAGCTGGGACTTTCAGGACCTTACAGCTTAACTTGCCTGTGGGAGCAGCTTCAGGCACTACTTCCAGAGGAGTCCTCACTCCCTAAGACAGTTACAAGTGGTCGGCAGGTGTTTCTCCTTATGTTTTTAAAGAGTATTATATTTTTTTAATTTTATAATGTTTATTTGTTATTGAGAGACAGAGACAGTGCACGAGCAGGGGAGGGGCAGAGAAAGACAGAGACACAGAATCCAAGCAGGCTCCAGGCTCTGAGCTGTCGGCACATAGTCTGACATGGGGCTCGAACTCACGAACCTGTGAGATCATTGCCTGAGCTGAAGTCAGACACTTAACCGACTAAGCCACCCAGGCACCCCTTAAAAGAGTATTGAAACTGAGTTTTTGGTAATCTAGACCAAATCTAGACCCTGAGTCTGATCCAGCATTTACTGGTATTGCTCAAAGTCAATACTAAATAATTTATGATCAGTTCTAAAGTACTCAGTTAAGTCACTTGGTCCTCATAGATCATCCGAGGAAAACATCAAGTACTGGCAAAGCCACTACTAATGATAGAAGAAACTACCCAAGCCTCATTCCTAGACCCCTCTGCTTGTTCCTTTTCATTATCTGAAGTGATTTCCTCCTTTAAAAACGCTTGAGGGGCACCTGGGTGCTATCAGCACAAAGCCCTGTTCGGAACCTCTGTCTCCCTCTCTTTCTACCCCTCCCTCCTCAAAAATAAATAAACATTAAAAAAAAATTAAAAAAACTCCACACTTGATACTTACTTGTCTTAGGACCATTTTCAAGTTATGCCGTTCGTATGTGTGTGCGTGTGTGTGCATGCGATCTGTATGTTTCTCGTTTTATTTCATATTTTTGAGAGTAAGACAGTATCTTCTTCAGTTTTACAGACTGCACAGCGCTCATCATATCTTGCTATTGCATGCTAAATACATTTTTTTCATTTAAACTTCTTATCTGTACACTCTCTCCCTCGGAGGAGTCACAGTCTTTCAGTTTTGTCTGCTTTTAGCATGCAAATTCTGGTGTGTATCTCCAGCTGCTTCTTACATAGTTCTTCTTCAACAATCTAATTTCATTGCAAATTACCAAAGATTAAAATTAAAATACCCACTCCCTGCCCGCCCCAGTCTCTCGGGGTGATGGGCTGAATTGTGTCCCTCCAAAACTCAAATATTGAAGTCCTAACTCCCAGTGAGTCAGAATGTGACTACATTTGGAAATATGGTCTTTAAAGAGGCGACTAAGGTAAAATGAGGTCCAATAGGTGGGCCTTAATCTTCGATGACTGGTTGTCCTTATAAGAAGAGAAGATTGGGATGTGGACAGGGACAGAAGGAGGACTATGTGAAGACACAGAGAGAAGGTGGTCATCCACAAGCCAAGGAGAGGCCTCAGAAGAAACCAACACAGGCAACACTTTGATTTTGGACTACTTGCCTGCAGAGCTGTGAGGATATGAGGATACAGATTTGTGTTGTTTATGCCCCCAGCCTGAGTCTGTGGTACTATGTTATGGCACCCCAAGTAACCTAATACACTTCTTTTTTTTTTAATAATACCCTTTCTTTATCTGAATTATAAGTTGGCTTTCCCAATGTTCCTCCATATTTCTGCACTTACCAGCATTTGGAAGTCTCTTTTCTAACACTCTCAACCCCTTTTATCAACACTAAATATTTGTTTTACTTCCTTCCTTTCCCTTAACTGGCAGTGTTGTTATTCTAGTCCACTCATTGTTGATTCTTTTAGTTTTGTTCTGTTTTGATGCCCAATGTGGGGCTTGAACTCTTGACCCTGTGATTAAGAGATGCATGCTCTTCCAAGTAGGCCAGCCAGGCGCCCCAATGTTGATTCTGAATATCTCAGCACATTTTTCTTATATACAGATGTCAGTACTGATTTTTCTTTTATGATATGGTCTTATATGTACTCTGAGTACAACTCACACTGAATGATTGACAATTTGACCATGTCTTCTCTTGTTGCCTCTGTTGGAAGTGCCCCTTCTCTTCTCTAAGGCCTAGTAATTTGTGGATCTAGACATATAACTGCATGCCTTCTTCTCTTTTTTTTATTTTAAAGTTTATTTATTTTTTTTTTCAGTAATCTCTACACTGAACGTGGGGCTTGAACTCACAAGCCTGAGATCAAGAATCACATGCTCTACCGACTGAGTCAGCCAGGCATCCCCATACCTTCCTTTTGGCCTTTCATCTGACTTATACTACTGACTTCATCCTATGTCCTTGACTTCTCAAGTCTCCACCTCCTAATCTGTATGTCTGCTCTGTTCTTACACCAGCTACCATTTAAAATACTGAACTAATATGGACTATCCCCCATAACCAAATTGGTGCTTCTCCATTTACTACACGACATATACAGGTGGAAGATACTGAGGATTAACATAGGGCCATGTTAGAATTTTCGGTTTCATCTTAATCTTTTACTAGCTTGTGACTTGAGAAGAGTCCTATAATTTTTTTTTCAGCTTCAAATCTAAGGTGAAGATAATAATATTTAATTTCACTTGAGTATTATACAGAAAAATAGATGAAATATGTGAAACATTTGTAGGGCACTAAGAAAGCAATATTTAGTGCTATTTGCTGTCATTGGCTTTGACATTTCCCATATTGTCTTTCATTGCCACTGGTCCTGTCTTCCGAAGTTCCTAGTAATATCTCTGAGGGCCCATATCATGGGTCATATATTTTTTGTGACTCCTCCTGCACTTAGTTGTTGTTTAATAAATACTGAAAAGAAAAAAAAAAAGCTATCCCCTAAAATCACAGTAGTTGAAAAGCCTTATAAATAGGGTGATTATTTAATCTACTTCACATGGCGTGGGTCTGGTTTACCCTTGTTATCCCTCCATAATTATAGCATCCCCAAGTGTACTGTTTTTTTCAGTGGGCTCCACACCCAGTGCAGAGCCCAATGTGGGGCCTGAACTCATGACCTAAGATCAAAACCTGAGCTGAGATCAAGAGTTGAACGCCTAACTGACTGAGCTACTCAGGCATCCCAGACAACAAATCATAGGATTGGCCTCCCCATGAATGGCCCTGCTTAAGAAGAACCATGGAATTCGTTTCATGAAAATAAGACGGGCATGGGGCAAACTTTCTGAAGGAAGAAAAGTCTGAAGATGAAGAGAGTTGAATCTAAAATTAAAAAATTCTATTAAGGAGACTATTGAGCTAATGGCCGTTGAGAAGCCTGTGGGTAAATTTATTTTCTTTAAATGTTCAGAGGTCAGATAAGATAAACCAGCTGCACTTCACTGCAAGCGATATTGCAAGTTTAGTCTTTGAGTTTAGCTTTTGGCAGACATATTTGGATGCCGTACAGTTCAAAAAGCTACTAATCAGATGGTTTAAGTGTGTGTTGTTAAAAGTCAAAGATGTAGTCTATATTCTGGTTTTAAATAGTTTTTGTTTTTCATTGCCCATGTAATACATGCACACAGCTTTGGTGTGCCTAGCTGAAATGGTATCACATATAGAGCGTAAAAATAAGTCCCTCCGTCCATCATCGCTCATCCATTCAATCTCAACCTTCCATAAGTAAACAGCACAAAACAAAGATTAAGTACAAATAAATTATCATTATTAAAACATTGGAGACTCGGGGTACTTGGGTGGTTCATTTGGTTGAGCGATCAGACTCTTGATTTTGGCTCATGCTATTATCCCAGGGTTGTGGGGTTGAGTCCCATGTCAAGAAGTGCACTGAGTGTGGAGCATACTTGGGATTGTCTCTCTTTCTCCCTTTGCCCCTCTCCCTTGCTTGCACAGTTTCTCTCTCTTCAGAAGAAAATTTTAAAAATTGCAGACTAGGGGCACCTGGGCGGCTTAGTCCGTTAAGCATCTGACTTCAGCTCAGGTCACCATCAGGTTTGTGAGTTCGAGCCCCATATCAGGCTCTGTGCTGACAGCTCAGAGCCTGGAGACCGCTTCGGGTTCTGTGTCTCCCTCTCTCTCTGTCCCTCCACTGTTCACATTCTGTCTCCATCTCTCTGTCTCTCTCAAAAATAAGCATTAAAGATTTTTTTAAATTGCAGAACCAAAAAGTTTATATAGAATGATAACATTATATATGTATATATAAGCATATATAAATGTATATCAACACATATACACACAAAAAAAACTTTAATCGTTTATGTATATCCATTAAAAACACATGGAGGGAGACGCCTGAATGGCTCAGTTGGTAGAACATGTGTCTCTTGATTTCAGGGTTGTAAGTTTGAATCCCATGCTGGGTGTAGAGATTGCTTGAAGAAAAAAAAAGACAGTTAAAAATACATGGAGGGAGGGGTGCCTGGGTGGCTCAGTCCGTTATCCGATTCTTGATCTCAACTCAGGTCATGATCTCACTGTTAGATTGAGCCCCGTGTTGGGTTCTGTGCTATTAGCACAGAGTCTGCTTGGGATTTCTCTCTGCCTCTCTCTCTGCTCCTCCCTGCCCTCAAAATAAATAAATAAACTTAAATACACGGAGGGAAAGACAAAAAAATTAATAGTAATTATTTCTATGTGATAGAGTGTTAGAATTTTTTACTTTATTTGTCATATTTTGTACTGATTTTATAATAAAGATATATTTCATAATCAGAAAAAAGAAATCTTCATTTTTTTGTTTTAAAAAATTAGCAGAATTCCAGTTTTACTTTACCCATAAGTCATCTGTCTGAGAGTTATTTTTTTTCTCCCCCGCCAGCTGGTGAGAGAAAATGTTGCCAACTTTTTTGGTGCCAATAATTACTTCTACACATCAAGTATATCTATATTCTGAAGCAAGATAATCTTTTATCAGTAAGAATTGTATTTTATAAAAATAACAATTCAGATAGGGAGTATCTGTTCTAGTGCCTAGAGGTTTAGCCAGCACCAGACCACTATTCTATTTTGGAGTGAATTAATCTGCACTAATTCTATTAAAAAAAAGAAGAAAAGAATCCTACCTCTCTCTTCTGCCAAAGGAAATATTTGGCATGAGAAAAGGCCGGTTTTATATTTGGTTGATAGCATATTGTGATTTAATGAGTTAGAATTATAGTCTTTAGCTTTGTTCTTAATGAATTGACTGATTTTAGAGAAAGAAAAAGAAAGCGCACGGAGAGGCTAGAATACAACGTTTCCAGGCACTGACAGAAGAACTGCTTCAAATATCTTCTGAGTGGCAAATCCTAATGGCCCAAGTCCTGATGTTTAGTTCCATGTGAGCAGGTGCACAGGCACCGTAAGTCCTCATTTGCAAAATCGGGTGCATCACCTTCTCCCTACACATCTGCCCTCTATTCCTTGGTTCCCCAACATAAGAGCAAAACCTTCCTCCCCCACACCCAGATTAAAATAACCTCTAAATCTGGGTGGGAAGAATGGAGGAATGGGCACAACGTCTTCCCCTGGAAAGACATACCTCTGGCAAAATTCTACAACTCGAATTTCATCATGAGGAAACATGGGCAGTCGATAGAGTAACTGGCTAGCACTTTTCAACAGTTTCAAGGACACAAAGTACAAAGGAAGGCTCAGGAACTGTCCCATATAAAGGAGACTAAGGAAACATCGCAGCTACATGTACTGTGGAATCCCAGATGTCATAGAAAGACATCAGTGGGACAATGTTTTTGGCGTCAGCTGATGAAGGTCAATAGGTAATTTCTGGTGTTATTTTATGCTGTTTTATATAAGTCAATTATTTCAAAGTGAAAATTTTAAAAATTAAACACCATAAAAGAAAGAATACCAATTTGCAGACTGGCGCCCCATGCTAACAGAATGACAACACTGAAGAAATGAGGAATGGACATGTGCATGGCTTAGGAATGCTGCCCGTGGGGAGTTGACCCTGGAAAGGAGGGCTAGCATCAGATGTGAGAGAGGTTAAGTGCCACCCCAGAGAGCAAAGTTTTAACAGAAAATTTGGGCTTATGTGTAAAAGAGTGGATTCCCCTTCATTCTTTCCCTCCAAATTCTGAGAAGCATTTGCTTTTTTTTTTAAACAGCAAAAGCTGTGAATTTTAATTCTGTTATTTTCAATTGTGTAAGATGACAGTCAAGCAGTAAAATGATGTACTGCTACAGAATTTAAAATAATGTACAGAAAATGCATTTTGGAATAAAACATAGGTGTAGTAAAAAAAAACAAAACCAAAAAACAAAATCTGAATCATTTTGATTCTACATTCTCCTCCCTGCCTTCTCTCTCCTATTCTCCCATGTCTCATTGGTCATCTGCCAATTCTCTCTTTTTTTTAAGTTTTTATTTTAATTCAAGTTAGTTAACATGCGGTGTAATATTCATTTCAGGTGTAGAATTTAGTAATTCAACATTTACAACACCCGGTGCTTATCACAACAAATGCACTCCCTAATCCCCATCACCTATTTAACGCATCCTGCCACCTACCTCCCCTCTGGTAACCATCAGTTCTCTATAGTTAAGACTCTGTTTCTTGGTTTGCATCTCTTTTTTCCCCCCTTTATGAATTTGTTTCTTAGGTTCCATAAATGAATGAAATCATATGGTGTTTGTCTTTCTCTGACTTATTTTGCTTAACATTATACTCTAGCTCCATCCATGTCATTGCAATTGGCAAGATTTCATTCTTTTTTGATGGCTAAGTAATATTCCATTGTATATATTTACCACATCTTCTTTATCTATTCATCAGTCGATGGACATTTGGTCTCTTTCCATAATTTGGCTATTGTTGATATTGCTGCTATGAACATTGGGATGCATGTATCCCTTCGAATCAGTATTTTTGTGTCCTTTGGGTAAAAACCTAGTAGTGCAATTGCTGAATTGTAGGGTAGTTCTATTTTTAACTTTTTGAGGAACTTCCATACTGTTTTCTACAGTGGCTGCACCCGTTTTACATTCCCACCAACAGTGTAAGAGGGTTCCCCTTTCTCTGCGTTCTCGCTGACACTCATTGTTTCTTCTGTTGTTAATTTTAGCTATTCTGACTGGATGAGGTGATATCTCACTGAAGTTTTGATTTGTATTTCCCCGATGATGAGTGATGACAAGCATCTCTTCATGCATCTCTTGGCCATCCGGATGTCTTCTTTGGAAAAATGTCTATTCATGTCTTCTATATGTGAAATCTATATATGAAATCCTTTGCTGAAGGGTTAGGGTACTTTCAAAAGAACTGCACAGGGCACCTGGGTGACTTAGTTGGTTAACCATCTGACTCTGACTTTGGCTGAGGTCATGATCTCACAAAGTGAAATTGAGCCTGGCAATGGGCTCTGTGCTGACAGTGCAGAACCTGCTTGGAATTCTGTGTCCCTCTCTGTCCCCCTTTTCTCTGCTCATGGTCTCTCTCTCGCTCTCTCAAATTAAATAGACATTAAAAAAATGACTTTACAGTAGATGAGGGACAAGTGTTAAAGTTTTAGCCAACTTGGACTTTCTCTTGCATTAGCAGGCAAGTCCTACAGATACTTTCTCCACTTTGAACTTGGCTTACATTTGCATCTGCACCCTGTACTCCCCTTACTCTCACAAGTACCTTAGACTTCATGTATCTTGGTGCAGCAACCTCAGCTTCCCTGGGGAAATTTCAGCCCCTGTGCATAAGAGAAGATTGAGATCACAATGACACCCTGGGCTTCATATCTGGGTGGATGAGGTAGGTGTGTTTAAACTGGTTGTACATTGCTGTCCTGGGGTGTGTGTGTGTGTGTGTGTGTGTGTGTGTGTGTTGGTCTGGTGACTGGGTGATGGATGGGCTCTATTCCCTTGAGTGTGGGTTCATGTGTATCTTCTAGGTTGAGTTCAATCTTCCTTTTTGGTAAAAGTAATGAGGTTGTTGTTTCTTAATTAGTTGACAATAAATGAGTACATTTCTCAAAGACATTAGTTTTTCTGGATGAATCTTGGTTTGAACACGTACTGCTGTTTTCTCTACGAGCATAGTTCTGATGCTGCCTCTAGACATAATAGTCCTATCATCATGCGGAGATGCAAAGTTTCTTTCTAAATTTGCCCCCAGGGAAAGAGCAGCAACACAGAAAAATTTTACTAGTGATCTCTGCCTCAAAGGGAGTAATCTTTATTAAAGTATCCTGATTTAAAGAATGTCCCTCTTGGGTAGATTGCTTGGTGAAGTGTCTGACTCTTGGTTTTGACTCAGGTCATGAGCTTGCTATTCGTGAGCTTGAACCTGCGTTGGACTCCATGCTGACAGCATGGAACCTGCTTGAGATTCTTTCTCTTCCTTTCTCTCTGCCCCTCCCCTGCTCTCTTTCTCTCTTTCTCTCTCTCTCTCTCTGTCTCTCTCTCTTTCTCTCTCTCTCTCAAAATAAACAACAAACTTAAAAAATTAAAAAAATAAAGGATGTCCCTCTTATCAAAAGGCGAGAAGGAGGGTTACTGGTTGCCTTTGCCATTTTACTATTAATGTTGGTCTGAAAGAAGCTGATTTTAGAGAAATACATAGTTTCAAACACCTGATGTTTTAGGTCTTTTTTGCATAAAGGTCTTTGTATCAAGGAAACAGAAGTAATACCTGACTACCCTAAGCATAGGATAGCCGTGGCTTCAGTTCCCGGTGTGACTAAGATCCCTTTTCTAAGTTTTACCACCCTTCCTTCCTCTCCCGTTAAAGGCTGCTGCCTGAGGTGAGATTCATGTTGGCCCTGCCCGTGGATTATTGTCAGGCATGGTAGTCTTAGTATGGGAGAAGTAGCCCTAGAAACCTCATATCTGATGATGAAATGATTAGTCTTAAGAATAAAGTGGAGAAAGCCTGCCAGTCAGAACCTGGTTTCCCGCACATGGGCACGACCAAGAAGGAGTTCACATAAAAAGATTTTGGAGATTGTTGATTACATGCCTGTTGAAGTCAGGAATGAGTTAAGAGTGAATCCTGATGCAATTCTGGTTCTATTTTCCTTTGTCTTTTCCATGGTACCCACGTAAGTACAGGTACTTCAGAAGACAATTCCAGTTACTGGCTAGAAGTTCAAAACCTAAGATAGAACTTTCAGTCCCAACCCTTAGGGGTCACAAGATTCTTGCTTCCAAATTTGAACTGATTTCATTTCTAAATTTGAAACATCAAATATGAAACATGGATTCACCTGGGCCTTTTATGATTAGAACATAAAATTTTTTAGGAAAAAAAACATTTAAATATGAATATCTGCTAAATACTTTAGTTATTTAGTTTTTTCAAACAGAATTCCATTTGAATATATGTAAAAGTAGAATTTATATGTTTTTATTTAAAATTTTTTATTTTATATAAATATTTTTCATTATTCTATCTCCTATCTATTTGTCTATAGTAGATAAATAGTAGATAGATATCTACTTTCATTCCAGGTTATTTAACTCTTTTTTTTTTTAATTTTTGAGAGAGAGACAGAATGAGTGGGAGAGGGGCAGAGAGAGAGGGAGACACAAAATGTGAAGCGGGCTCTAGGTTCTGAGCTGTCAGCACAGAGCCTGATGTGGGGCTTGAACTCACGAGCTGTGAGATCACGACCTGAGCTGAAGTTGGATGCTCAACTGACTGAGCCACCCAGGTGCCCTAAACTCTTGAATCTTTAATTGCTCCATTAAGTACATCCTTGAATCATTAGCAAATGTTTTTGGCTTTTCTTTTTTTTTTTTTTTTCTAGCACTTTTCCATGTGCTTCATTGATTTCAAGGAAGCTGTTGAATTTTAAGTAGTTGATTAAAAAGTATGTGTCCCACAGAGATATGAAAATTATTGCTTGGTTATGCATATACAACAAGGTAAATATATAAAATGTCTTAGTGATGAAAGTACTATCTTTATCTCTCAAAGACACAACTACTAAAACACATTTTTCTTCCTTAATATTTTGTAAATCCATTAGGGTTAATGGATGTTCTAAGTAATCATGAGCCATTTGGACGAGTGCTTTTTAATAACAACATGGTTTGTCTCCCACAAAATAAATACTCCGAAGGGCTAGTACTTCTATCCCAAACCAGTGCATTCTGGAATTGATTCCATCATAGAGTCCATTATTTTCAATTCAAATAAAATAATTATTGAAGCAGAAAGTAATAATTGATTTTTTAAATTAAAAATTTTTTAAATTTAAATTGATTTTAAATTTCTAAATTTGTCAAAAACTGTTTTAAGTTACCATGGGTAGCATTTATCCTGGGTAGCATTATAAGTCAAAAGGTTTACTATTAATCTATTTCATGATTAGACTAATATTTCTCAAATTTGAGTAATGTTAAAAAGCCTTGAAGGGGAAGAAAATTATCAGGGATTCCCAGAGTTGATAAATATCATTTTGATATCATTGTAATTGTCATGATAATATTTATGTGTATGTAGCTAAGAAACCCACATAAAGCGTAAGTATATTTATATATTAAGTTCAAAATTGTAAAGCCAATACAATTCCTATTTTATTTTATTTTATTTTATTTTTGAGAGAGAGAGAGAGACAGAGACAGGGAGTGAGTTGGGAAGGGGCAGAGAGAGAGGGAGATCAAGAATTTGAAGCAGATTCCAGGATCTTAGCTGTCAGCACAGAGCCTGATGCAGGGCTCAAACTTGTGAGCCATGGATCATGACCTGAGCTGAGTCAGATGCTTAACCAACTGAGCTACCCAAGCTAATACAATTCCACTTGACAGTATTTAATTTTCTAGGTGATGTCTGCTGAAATTAAAAAGCATATTTTAAGTTCAATAATGGAAAATTTAGTCACTGTTTTACTTGATATTTTTTATTTTTTAACACAGTGACCCATCTTCTGAATCACTGTCATTACCATAGTTGGTTATTCATTATTTTATTTAAGAAAAATGAGTTTGTTTTTACCACTACAGTTGATTGGAGCAATACTCAAGTTAATTGTTCATTATAAAACACAAGAGAAAAATTTTTGAAAATGCCACTGACTGAAAACCCTTCATTATATATTAACTTTTACATATACTGCTTGCACATTGTTGCAAGTTGGTACATTCAGAGGCAGAATCAGAGCTATATTTCTACTTGCAATACCAATCGAGCACTGGCTGAATGGGCTGAGCAGGTTCTGTGGAACCTCTAAATGTCTTTTGAATTCTAAACCCTCTGAAAACCCAACTGTTCTACCACAATTCTATTCCAACTACTGTGAAATCTTCGTTTAGGGAACAAAAGCATCATTTACCTTATTTGGCTCCAATGAATCCTTTGCATGTTTAAGTTCACCTCTATTGTGTTTCCAATAGTACTTTATTTTCCACACTGGTTTGTTTTCACAATATCAGATCAAACCTTGATGACTAAATATTTTAAGGAACCAAAGGCTTATTCTTGAGAATGTCTTGCAAGTGAAAATTATGCAAATTATGACTGCAACATAGAAGCTGGCTTTATCCGTGTAACTTTTTTTTTTTTAATTTTTAACGTTTATTTATTCTTAAGAGACATAGAGACAGAGCATGAGCAGGAGAAGGGCAGAGAGAGAGGGAGACACAGAATCTGAAGCAGGCTCCAGGCTCTGATAAGCCATCAGCACAGAGCCCGACGTGGGGCTCAAACCCACAGACTGTGAGATCATGACCTGAGCTGAAGTCGGCCGCTTAACCAACTGAGCCACTCAGGCACCCCTATCTGTGTAACTTTTGAAAAAAATCCAAATTAATACCAATAGTGTTGTAGGGTGATGATTGACATTTTGACTTTAGAACCTGTTAATTATCTAGACATGTTTAGCGATACAGGGCAAACCAAACTGTGTCATTTCAGACTATCATATGATACAGTGGGATTAGTGTCATATGCAGTGGCTGGCACTGAAGTCATATAGCGCCATTTGGAAATAACACAGTCTTCCAGATGACATAGGATATGCTTTTTATTAAACTTTTCAAGCTTATCATAGATCAAAGGAAAAAATGGAAATTATGTTGAATGAAGGAACCCTAGAGATTCAACTGATTTGAGAAATCCTCGGTTAGATCATATAAATAAAAGTGCTTTGAAAACTATAATGTGCTCCACAAATGCCAATATCATTATTATTAGGAAACAGATATACTTGGAAAAGTCTGGAGTTAATAATATTATTTTTTATAATATAAAAATGCTTGTATTAACTCTACATAGCGAACAGAAAAGTCCCACAGTTAAGGTCATTACACAGAGTTTCCAGGAAAACAGCTGTTGCTATCACTTCACTGGAAAATGCACGAAACAACCTGATTCCTTCATAAATGTACTCTGAGGGAGACTGACCTTGGTTCTAAGAGTTGCCTGTGTGGCTGGGTATTTGTGTGGGTTGGAAGAGGAGGCGGCGGTGTTGACTTGGAAGGAAAGAAGACTGTCCCTGTGAAAGAGGCAGGACATTTGATTTGGGAGTTCGTTGCCTGATGTCTGGTGGGGGAGAGAAGCCTGGAGAGAGAGAAGCAGGTGAGAAACCCATCTAGGGTGGAGTCCAGTACATACTACCTTGCTTCTGGGCCACTGACCCTAAAATACTTAACCTCATAGGCAGAAAACATGTTCCTTCTAGATGGATGAAGGTTTTTTTTTTTTTAATTTTGTTGTAATGTTTTTTAATTTTTAAGACAGAGAGAGACAGAGCATGGGTCGGGGAGGAGCAGAGAGAGAGGGAGACACAGAATCCGAAGCAGGCTCCAGGCTCTGAGCTGTCAGCATAGAGCCCGATGCGGGGCTCGAACTCACAGACCGCGAGATCATGACCTGAGCCGAAGTCGGACACTCAACCGACTGAGCCACCCAGGCGCCCCTGGATGAATTTTTTAACCTGGGCCCTCGGCTGACAGATAATGTTTTATTGTTCCAAGAGAAGAAAATGCAGATGACGGGATTCCACATGTACTAGGAGGGCCTTTCCTCTTTATTCTTTGGATAACCCTGAACATTGATGCTGGAGTGTTTAGATTAGTCAAAGTAGATTTATTTTTTTACTTGTTTATTTCCATTTTCTGGGATGTTAAAATCATTATCTAGCTGAGAATGTTAACTTTTGGACATGACAATCAGTCAGTTAGTCCAGTTGGAATGAAATCTTGGCATCATAATGGGATCGTATTTACACCTACTTCAGTTTCCAAAACTCAGCCAACTGAGAGAAAATATTTTCATCAGGAATTTCGGTGGGAAAGCCAAAATCCAGAGTGAAAACACATCTTCTGTGAAGGATGACATCATACTGCTAAGAGGGCCCATCTGGAATTAGGGATAAATACAGAAGAGTTCAGTTCAGTTCAGCAGACAGCTATGGAACAGCCATTCTGTGCCAGGAACTGCGGCAGAGGCAGGAGTGAATGAGATAGTCGGCCAGGTCTAAGGGAGCTCATAACCGGTCTCATATTAAACATTCAAATATCGGGGTGATGTCCGTGCAAAGACAAACCGATGTTGCCAAGATATAGTTAGTTCATGCGAACTCACTCATTTACTTTAGCAGGTTATACGGACAGTACACTGAAAAATGCCATCAACTATAGAGCATACAGTGAAATTGTCCTTGAAGATAGTTTTTTGATTACTTAAATTCTTATGTTCCTTTCTCTAAATTCCTTTAAACACAAATAAGGCAATTCTAAGTAGATGAGTCTAGCTCAGCAGATTGCAGTCAGCTTAAATTTAAATAGGGAAAGAACAATAAGGGACATTCTACTAAGTTGTTAGGGACCAAACTGGGTTGTGTGCTTACTTAAAATAGGTGTTTCTTATACTCTTTGGATATCCTGAGCTGGCATAAATAATTAATAGTGTAATAAATTCTCCTCAAAATTAATCTGATGCAGAGTAATGAAAGGCCTCAAGTTACTGTTAGGATAATTATCCAGAAATGATAAGTGGTGCTCATAAATACCAGTATCTAAAATTATTTCCCCAAGGCTAAACCAAGGTCGGATTTTTCTGTATTCATTACTAGTCTTCTGTATTTGTAAACAGCACCAAGAGTGAATGATTTTACTGGATGTTTTCATGAAATTCATTTCACACCCTTCATGCACCCCCTACACATGCTCACACATCATTTGGATAAACTCAAAGCAGAGGTATTGGGTTAAACCCCACATAGTTCCTATCCCATGTCTCCTCCTTAAGCCCCAGTCCCGGATCCACGATTCTGTGCTGAGCTCCATACTACACTACCCAAGTGAGAGGGCCAGCCTAGTGTATCCAACCTCCAGGTATCTGGGCTGATGAAAAGCCCTAGGCAGGACAAACTTCATGGGAGGCTCAGGCAACCCCCTCCAGCAGGTCATTACAGCAGGAGGTGAATGACACTGAAAGGTGGAAGTGAGAATTTAGGGGAAGGTGGTGACTCTCAGGAAAGACAATGTAGATTTTGGCACATAAGAGGTTCAGAAATGAGGAAGACAAGGAAGAGGACCTGTGTCATCAGAGTGAGCTCCTGGTTCCAGGAGAATGGATGGAAGTGGTTAGGGACTTCATGCTGAGTCTCCATGCTTGGAAATCTCAGTCCCTATTATAATGTCAACTCTGTCATGGGTCTAATAGGGAGAGAAAGGAGAAGGTATAAGAGTTTTGGAGGGATACGAAGTGGGGATGAGATGTGGGGTGGAGGGGGGAGGAAATAGGAGTAGAAACTATTGCAACATTTCCCAATCAGACACTATGTGTGGGAAGATTGCACTTTTCTATTTCTTGGTCTGTCCTTGCTGTGTTTATTCCTTTTCCTTTAAAATTTCCGCTATATATATATGTACTGCTTAAAGAAGAAGAATAAAATGAACATTCATGTTCCTCTGATTGAGCATAACCACTAGAATAGGACCAGAACCTTCAAAGCCCATGTTCCCACATAGGGCATCCTCCCCCTTCCCCCCCTTAGTTAGTTTGGTCTGAACCACTCTCTTGCTTTATTTTATTTAAGTTTGCTTTTTTTAAAATTTAAGTAATCTCTACACCTAATGTGGGACTCCAACTCACGACCCTGAGATCAAGAGTCTCATGCTCTTCCGACTGAGCCAGCCAGGCGCCCCACTCTCCTGCTTTCTTGATAATTTTCCACTTGCAGTATGTATCCCTGAACAATGTATCATTTCTTTCTTTCTTTTTTTTTTTTAGTTTTTATATAAAGGTTGAATTGTACTCAACAAGAGACAGATGGCACACTCAAAATAGCCTAATTGAAAGACAGAATTTGCAGAGACTATTTACAAAGATGCGGCAGTAGGGAACCATAAAGGGATAGATAGTCTAACCAAGTAGGGCTTAACTGAAGTTGATATTTTAGTGTGTGTGGACCTGAAAAGTAGAGGGAGGAGGGCTGCTCTAGACCCAGGGTGAGGGTCACCTTGAAAGAGCAAGGACAGGTTGAGAACACAGGTGGCTCTGCTGGGAAGCAGCTAGCAGAATCAATACTTTGATCTCACTTCCTTCTCTCCTTCCTATTTCCTGTTAGAGCTCCCAAAGTGACTTTCGAACCTATGAAAGAAGGGGCACCTGGCTGGCTCAGTTGAAGCATGCAACTCTTGATCTCGGACTTGTGAGTTTGAGCCCCATGTTGGGCATAGAGATTACTTAATAAATATTAAAAAAAAAAAAAAGTTCTGGAAGCAGAAGGCAGAAGGTACAGGAAGATATATGGTCCATCCTAGTCAGGAGCAGAGAGCAGGGGAGAGGGCAGGAGTGTAGGGTGAGGGGTGGAATGGAAGAGATCTAGTACATAGATATATATATATTCCCTTGACTTGCTTTTTTTTCAACATTATATTTCCGAGATTCGCCCATGTTGATGTATTTACTTTAATTGTAGTTCATTCATTTTTCCCCCCTGGTGTTAATGTTTCTTTCTTTACTTTTTAGTTTTAATTCAGGAGAGTTTGCAGAAAGTGGTATATTAGTTTTAGGTATACAGTATAGTGATTCAACACTTCCATATATTACTCAGGACTCATCATGATAAGTGGACTCTGAATCTCCTTCACCTGTTTGACCCATTCCCCAGCCCACCTTCCCTCTGGGTAACCATCAGTTTGTTTTCCATAGTTAAGAGACTGTTTTTGGTTTGCCTTTTTTTTCCCCTTTGTTTTCCCCTTGTTTCTTAAGTTTCACCTATGAGCGAAATCACAAGGTGTTTGTCTTTCTCTGACTGACTTATTTCACTTAGCATTACACTCACTAGCTCCATCCATGTTGTTGCAAACATGTAGTTCATTCATTTCTATGGCCTGTTGTTGTTGTTGTTTGTTTGTTTTATTTCATTCTGTGAATTGACTACAATTTATCATCTATTTTCCTGGTGATGGATAGTTTTCAGTGTCAGTGTTTTAATATCTGCATGCTGCTATGAACATTCTTGTTAATGGTTTTTGAAGTCTATGCATGAAACTCTCTAGAGAATACACTTAGAGTAGAATTATTATACTGAGACATACGGTTAAATTTACCAGATGATGCCAAATTGTTTTCAAAAGTAGTTGCACTAGGGGCACCTGTGTGGCTCAGTCGGTTCAGCATCTGGCTCTTGATTTCACCTCAGGTCATGGTCTCATGTGAGATGGTGGTGCCGAGCCTGCTTGGGATTCTCTCTCCCTCTTTCTCTCTCTCTCTCTGCCCCTCCCCCACTTGTGCTGTCTCTGTCTCTTTCAAATAATAAATAAAATAATAAATAAATAAACTTTAAAAAAATCTTAAAAACAAGTAGTTGCAGCAATTAATACTCTTACCTACAGTATGGGTTCCTTGTTAATATGTGATATTTTCAGATTTAAAATTTTTTTCCCATCTAGTGGGTGTAGATTATTACTTCACTGTGTTTTTAACTTGCACTTCCCCAATTGCTAATGTGGTCGAACACATTTTTGTGTGTTTATTGGTCATTTCTGTTTCTTCTGTTGTGAAATACCTGCTCAGGGTTCTTTTCCCCCCCTCTTTTCTAATGTGTTCTTATCTTTTTCTCTATTGACTGTATTCTGATTCTAATCCTGTGTTAATCATGTCTGACAGGTTTCTTTTCCCAATTTGCAGGTGAATTAAAAAATGTATCTTTATGTGTTGTTTAAACTTAAGTTCTTAATTTTCATGTGGCTGAAATGATCAATCTTCCCATTTTAGGCTTGTGCTTTTTAAGGAAATTGTGGTAAGATATACATAATGCAAAACTTACCATTTTAACCAATTTTTAACGTACAGTTCAGCGGCATTAAGTTCGTTCACGTTGTTGTGTGACCATCAGCACTGCCCATCTCCAGAATGGCTCGTGCTTTTTCATAATATCTTATTTAAGAAATTCTTTGCTATATTAAGACCATACATATATTTGCTCTAAATTCTTTAAGTTTTCCTTTCACATGTAAGTCATTTAACCATCTGGAGTTGATTTTTGAGTACTGTGGAAGGTAAGAAATATTTTTCCCCCATATAGATGGCCAGTTGTCCCAGGACCATTTAGAATAGTCCATCTTTTCTCCAAGTCGTACAGTGGATGTGTCCTATACCAAGTTTCTTCATAGGTGTGGATTCATTTCTGGGTTCTCTTTTCTGTGGCTTTTTTTTTGATTTGTCTATTACTGTCCCAATATCACACTGTCTTAATACTCTGGAATTATGATATGCCTTCCATCTGCCTGAAATGCCATTCTCCTAAAGATACACATGACTAAATTCCTAATTTTCTTATGGTCATATTGTTAGCTAGTCTTTCCTGGCTACCCTTTCCAAAACTTTGATGCCTCTTCCAAACACTTTATATCCTCCTACTCTGTCTTATTTATTTATTTTGCTTAGCAATTATTATTTAACATAGTAATGTGTATCCTTCTCTTGTTTGTTGCCTTTCTGTTCCACTAGAATATAAGGTTTATTAGGGCTGAGATTTTTGGCTGTTTCATTATTCCCTGACATAGAAAACATTGCCTGGCACTTAGTAGATACTGAGTTAATATTTCTAAAGCAATTCACATAAGTTTGATATATGGAAGGGTAATCTTTCCTTCCTGTACTTTCCTTCTATAATATGCTTTTTCTTGGGGTGCCGAGGTGGCTCAGTTGGTTAAGCATCTAACTCTTGATCTCGGTTAGGGTAACGATCTCAAGGTTCATGAGATTGAGCCCCACATTGGGCTCTGTGCTGACAGCATGGAGCCTGTTTGGGATTCTCTTTCTCTCTCTCTCTCTCACTCTCTGCCCCTCCAGCACTTGCGCTCTCTCCCTTCCTCTGTCTCTCAAAATAAATAAACATTAAAAAAAAAAGAATATGCTTTTTCTCTACTTCTCTTGCTGCTCGATGCTAGACTAATAAAAGCAATCTGGAACAAAGGGATAAAAACAAAGTGCTCCCTCAGGTTTCTTTCCTCACCATGTACCGAGGTGGGCAGTGAAATGAAAAGGGTGGAGATCAATAGTGGCTAACTGTATTATTTTATGGGTCCGCTATCCTGCTGGAAATCCCTCCTGTCTTTGCTTTCAACAGCAAGCAGAGCTGGCTGGACCTAGAGTTTATAGAGTCATCACTGGGTAAGAAATGTACCAGGCCTTTAGTTTTTAGGGCAGCATACCCTGCATACTGGAAGGATGACCACTCACTTTGATTTGCCAAGCATGGCAAATAAAATCTTTGTTGTAAGAATGACACACTACAGGACAGAACTCTTGGAGCTGTGGAGTCATCTAAGAGTGAATGCCACCCTGTGGGACAGTCTGTCTGTAGCTGGGTAATGTCCAGGGCAGGCACTAAACCGAGCAGTGATGATTCATGGAAATTTCATCAGAGATGGTACTAAGTGCTTATTATAGGCTAGATTGGGGAGCCAAGTCATTCTGGAAGGAATGTGTATGTAGTTTTCAGATGAGGACTTTAGGTTTTATATGTTGGAGCCACTTTTGATTCAAACCATCTGTTGCATGTCAAGCTGAATCCATTAGTTTTTTCATACATCTTTCATATTTTACATAAATTCAAAATAAATATTTTTTAGAGGCCCATGGGGTGCCATTCAGTGGGGTTACGAAGATGAATAATGCACTGGTCCCTGTTTTTGAGATGCTTATGGTCTAATGGAAGTAAAAGTTATATGTTTATATGCGTTTTTCCTCCGCTGGATTGTGAGGTCAAGGTCTGTGATTTATGTGCTTCTTGGTTGCCAGGGCTTAGCATTATGTTAATTATTTTTTTGATGAAAAAAATTATTTACAGTCATTTACCAAATATGGCTACTGAAATGTATGACCCTGTTGTGTATTATTGGTGCTGTCATAGATAGATGTATATTACGATTGCCTCTGGATACAGAAAATACTCTTCACATTGAGGTAGTGACCAAAGGAGTGTACTCTGAGGAGTGTGTTCATCGAATCATCCAGTGGTTCACATTCTGAAAAGATTAAGAATCTCTGTATAACTAGAGAAAGAACTATACTATATGGAATTACAAAGAGCATGGTGGTTTACATGAGGAGCAACCCAGGTAGCAGAAGCAAAGGCTCAATAGGACGGAGGAGGGCAGGATTTGACTCCTTGAAGGGTAGGTAGAATTTTTATAGGAGGAGTGGTTAAGGCTTTTGAAGTACCACAAAGAGAGACATAAGATAGGGAAGTGCAAGGCCTTCTGGGGAAGAACTGGTAGTTCAGAGCATACGCTGGAGGGCAGCAGTAGGCAATGAAGTCATCAAATCTTGGGGCAGTGCTGTGGAAACCTTCAGATTTTTTTTTTTTTTTTTTAAGTAGGTCTCATTCCCAGCATGGAGCTCAACGTGGGCCTTGAGATCAAGGCCTGAGCTGAGATCAAAAGTTGGATGCTTAACTGATTGAGCCTCCAATGTGCCCCCAAGATGTTTTTGAATAATTAAAATAGAACTTTAAAAATACCAGAAAATGCCCCTGTGGTCTACTTCACTGCCAGTGACTTAGTTGCTACCAGTGTAAAGCATTGTTATTTTTGTAGTAATCTTTTTAGACTGGACTGAAGAAAAAGCTAATAAAAGTCAAATAAAAACTAAGTATAGCTCAGAGTGGCTGTCTTGCACCTAAAATTCTAATTGCAATGGATACCATCTGCCCAGATTGTAAGAGGAGGGGAGGTTCGGGATTGACGCACTTTTGGAGCGAGAGGGAGTTGCAGAGGGCAGCCTCCTACTGGAAGTCAGAGGCATTGCAGAAAAATGTACTGGTATGGTGAGACTCTCTTGTTCATTCTCACCAACCATGAAGTTTTATTGCTTGAAACAAAATGTTAACAGTGCCTGTCCCTGGGTGATGGTATACGTAGATAGCAATATCATAGGTGGATTTTCTTTTTGACATTTTCCAAAATTTCTACAGTTTTATTTACTAGGAAAAGTAATTTAAAAATGACCGTTGTTAGTTCTGTTTTTTTTTTGTGTGTGTGTGTGTTTTTTTTTTTTTTTACAAAATTGGGGTCATAAGCATATGTAGTTTTATGTATTCTGTTGTTAATAGTATCCTGAGCATTTTTCCAAGTCAATATGCTTCAAAAACATATATTTCGAATGGTTGTGTAACGTCCCATGATACAACTATATTATCACTTATTCTTTTTTCAGGGTTTTCACTCTTATAATGGTGTAATGAAGTTACTTGGAGACAGATTTTTGTGTCCATTTCCACACAGATTCATATAATTGAAATTATTTGGTCAAACTGTATAACTTCTTTTAGGCTCATAATACACATTACTATACTGTACTCCAGAATTTTAGCATCATGATGAGTTCCTATGTGAGCTCTTTGTACTAGACTTTGCCCAGCACTGGGTATTTCCATTGTAAAATCTTTGTCAGTTTGGCAGAGAAAATTTCTTAGCTGTCAGTAAACATTTTTTTCACATTTTATTGGCTATGAGTTGTTTGCTGCTGTTCTTTTTCCATTTTTCAATTTGCATCAGGATTTTTTCTAATTAATTTACAAAAGGTCTTTGCATCTTGATGGTATTAGTTACGGTAAACCTTTCCCCTAGTTTTGATTTAAAATTTTATTTTCATGTTTATTTACTTTGAGAGAGAGAGAGAGACATAGTGTGAGCAGGGTAGGGGCAGAGAGAGATGGAGACACAGAATCCAAAGCAGGATCCAGGCTCTGAGCTGTCAGCACAGAGCCGGATGTGGGGCAAGAACTCATGAACCACAAGATCATGACCTGAGCGGAAGTTGGACACTCAATCGACTAAACCACCCAGGTGCCCCTAGTTTTGATTTTTTTAGATGCCCAATTTTGCATTTTTATAGCCAAAATCTTTATATTTCTTTGTAATTTATTTACATTCCTTCCCTATCCAGAGATCAGATAAATATTCAAGTAAATGCTCTTATCATCTGCGCTCCAGATTTTTTCAGGCAGCTCTCAAGCTTTCAGATACCTTCTTTGTACCAAGTGATGTTCATTATGTTGTCTGATACAGACAGGAAAGCATTAAAGTGAGGCACTGTTGTCATAACATGTAATTAGTACAGTATGTTGGTTAGCACTGGGTGCTTGGGGACATTCTCCCTCATTTTGAACCTGGCTCTGTCATCTTTGAAGTAACTTAACTTCTTTCCTTGTTCTACAGTTTCCTTACTTGTAAAATGGGTTAATAACATAACCTATCTCATACGTTATGAGAATAAAATGAATTCATATGAAAATCACTTAGAATGTGTTCTGATACAAAGTCAGTGCTAGCCACATTTTGGTCCATGGTGTGTATGTGCTTTGAAGTCTGATATCATTTCAATATATTTTGCATTTCAAGAAACGTGAACATTTCATTTCAAAGCGCTTTTCACCTGCAATGATTACCTTTACTAGATCTTTCCTGAGCTACTTCAGTGAGACACACCTCAGGTGAAGCTTATTTCCAGCCCTTGCAAACCCTACAGACCTCAGTCGGGAGAGCTAGTGTGGCTCTGACTCACCGCTTCTGTTCGACCCCTACTTCTTCCCTCTGAGCCGACTCTCTTCTAATTTCTGCAGGCCCGGAGCTATTTCTGGGTGTATGCATTCATTCATTTTAATTCCAGTTATTTTTCGGGGCCGCTGACTATGCGGGAGGCGTGGACGGGGAAGAACTGAAGATAGAATCTTTACCCGGCTTGACGTCCCATAGAAAAACAAAATATGTACTGTACATAGATAGGCAAACTAACGTTCATCTTTTTAGGTTCTATTTTCTCATCTGTAAAACGGAGGTAATACCTCATAGGGTCGCTGAAAGATTAAACAAGAAAAAAATAGAGCCTCTAATAGTGATCCGGCTGCGACAGCAGTTCCGTCAACGCCCATTCCTCCCTTCCTCCGCTAGTTCCAGTGTGATCAGTCCAGCCCTGTGGATTAAAGCGCCACATTCTTTGGAGTGTGTACATTTCTGCCGCTAGCCTTCCAGTTACCCAGTTTCAATCGTCAAAAGTTACCGACTGCACATACAGGACGTGCAGCTTTTAATTTGAAGACACAAACAGTCCTATTTAAAAAACTTTAAGCTGGCAAAGCGGATTAAACTCCCTCACGTACCAAAGAGCGCCGCAATGAGCATGCGCAGGGCGCGCTGGGTGGGCGGGTTCGGAGGGCGGGCTTTGCGGTCCAGTCATTTCCGTTTCCGGCCCTATATGAACTCTCCCGCCATCTGAGAAAAGCGACTGCCGGTGTTTCTGCATATCGCGTTTGGTGTGGTTGCAGGTAAGAGGCTCTCCTGCGGTTTTACCAGGGACAATAATCTTGGTATTAAGACTTGTATGTCGAGAAAGAAGGGAGAGCACTTTGCGAGCGGCGGGAACAGAAGGTGACATGCTGGGGTGGGTGTATTGGGTATTGGTTGGTTGAGGCAGAGACGCAGGTGCCAGCTAGCTGAGGAGAGAAAAGCTTTGCCGGAGGAGGGCTCAGGTAGGATTGAGGGGGGTAATTTTTATAAGGAGCTTGAGGATGTTTTCTAAAAGTGTTTCGAAGGACTGGATTAGAAAGACGTGTTCTATTTCCCGGGGTCATAATATAGGAAGTGAGGAGCTGGACCCGGTCCATTAAGTCTCTTCTCTGGAAAGCCAGAATCTACCGCTTTTTTCTCCGAATTTACGATTACAACGCGTATAAAATCTCATATTAGCTCTTGGGGCTGTAGAGATCTAAGGGCGGTGGAACACAGACCTATAGTGAAGTGATCGCCTGAGTTTGATGTTGCTAGAAGTTATGACCACCACCTGCGTTTCACCTTGCACAGCCTACTCCCTACCCCACCCCAGCCCCCAATACAGAATTGTTAGAGGTGTGTTGTAGAGTATCTGGAAAATACAGAAAGACATATTGCCCCGGGGTAACCATTTTTAACACTTTATGCATGCCCTTCAGTGTTTTTCTTTGTATGTGGAGTTGTTTTTTGCACTTGTTTTTCAACTCCGTTTGCCATCATTTTAACCCTTTTATATTTCCTTCCAAGATAATGAGATGCAGTTTTCTGGAGGAAATCGGAAAAGACTGAGGTTGGGAGGTGACCAAAGGAATGCTTCCTACCCTCATAGCCTTCAGTTTTACTTGGAGCCACCTTCTGAAAACATCTCTTTGATCGAGTTTGAAAGCTTGGCTATCGATAGACTTAAATGTGAGTGATATTTGAATTAGAGTTTATATATTCTTTATATTCTTTTTTTTAATTTTTTTAACGTTTTTATTTATTACTGAGAGACAGAGATAGAGCATGAGCATGGGAGGGGCAGAGAGATGGGGAGACACAGAATCTGAAGCAGGCTCCAGGCTCTGAGCTGTCAGCAGAGTCCAACGCGGGGCTCGAACTCACAGACCTCGAGATCATGACCTGAGCCGAAGTCGGCCGCTTAACCGACTGAGCCACCCAGGCGCCCCTAGAGTTTATATATTCTTGAGAACTTCCCTTATACTTTTTGGAAATGAATGAGGGTAATTTCCTTCATTCAGTTCATTCTTGAAATATTTGTTGAGGGTTTGTTATTTATTGTTCAGTGTATATTTATTGATTGCCACTGTATTCTGGGGTGGGGATTTCCAGGTGAATAATGTAATTCTCATATTCATTGAAGCTGTATTCAAGTACATAAAGACATCCAAAATAATAATCAGAATTTAGTATTTTAAGTGCCTTACTAGAGGTAAATAGTAATGCTTTTAAAACAAAAGTAGAGGTGACTTGGTTTAATTAAGTAAGACTTCTTAGAGAAGTTGAAGTGTAATCTGGACCTTGAAGGATGAGTGGAAGTTTCTCAAAAGAGAATTAAAGGTTTTTTCAGTCCGAGATAATGGACTGTACTAAGGCTTGGAGACACAAGAGAGAATGTTATATTTGAGGGAACAGTGACAAGTTCAGAGCAAATGGAGAAGAATGGATAGCCAAGGGCGTTTTTTTGTGTTTTTTTTTGGCCAAGCTGACAGTGTAATATCGGGGTGTAAGAAGGATGTGGCCTGCTTATCCTCTGTGTGCGAGTGGAAGAAAGAAATAAGCTAGGCATGAACTGAAACAGAAATAAAAGCAGGTCTTCTGAGTTTATGTTCCAGGATATCCCTGTGGGAAAATCAGAAGGTAAGGTGAGATCCTGTTCATCATTTTTAGAGGAGTAGAGTGACAACTGCAGATACAGAGGGGGGGCATGCTCAGTGCCTCTTGACTGAAAGAGTGAAGACCAGGGAGAAAAGGGTTTTAGGAACCTTAGCAGTGTCAAATGCTTCATAGAGATGAAGAGGATGATTGAAAAGTGTCCCTTGGATTTGGCCCTTAAGGGGTGAGATAGTAAGCGCCTGAACTAAGGCAGGTGACAGTGGCAGTGGTAGGAAGGGAGAGATTTAAGGGATACTGAAGAGGTACTCCTGACAGGATTTGGGAATTGTTCGAATGTGAGGAGTGAGAGGGCCGGTGGGGGTGGCTCCAGTCTGGATGGTCTGGTTAGGAATTGTGCTAGTGGAGGGGTACCTGGGTGGCTTATTTGGTTAAGCGTCCGGCTTCGGCTCAGGTCATGATCTCATGGTTCCTGAGTTTGAGCCTCCCGTCGGGCCCTGTGCTGGCAGCTCAGAGCCTGGAGCCTGCTTCAGATTTTGTGTCTCCCTCTCTGTCTGCCCCTCTCCTGCTTCCATTCTGACTCTCTCTCTCACAAAGGTAAATAAAAATTAAAAAAAAACAAAAACAGAACTGTGCTAGTGGAGATGGGGATGATAGGAAGAGGGGCAGGACTGAGGGGAAAATGATGAGTTTAGTTTGAGATACTGTAATAAGGAGGTACCTGTGGGACATGGATTTATGTTCAGGATTCACTTTAGTAGTTTTTCATCCTTGAATTAAAAAATGGTTTTCATATTGATGGAAGTAGAATTCATCTGAGGAAGAATTTTTTTTTTTAACGTTTATTTACTTTTTGAGAGACATAGAGACAGAGTGTGAGCAGGGGAAGGACAGAGAGAGAGGGAGACACAGAATCTGAAGCAGGCTCCAGGCTCTGAGCTGTCAGCACAGAGCCTGATGCGGAAGAATTGACAGGGTGCTTTAGGAACCTTTGAACAATATGTGCATGTAATCAGGACAGTTCACGTGCATCATTGGAGGGCTCTGCTTCTTCACTGTTGTGTCTTCTCTACTTCATCAGGAAAGGAAGGGCTGTTTTTTCTGATGTGTCTGTGCTGAGTAACTGAAGCAAACTAACAGTCCCACATGAGGGATGCAAACAGGGGTACTTAATCTTTCTTTTTCATACCAACACACTTGCATTTCTTGACAATGGCGGCTCAGTACAACAGTGATTATTCCCCATCCCTCTCTCTCTCTGAGAATCCCTGGTACTGTGTTATGGGACATGGATATTTTCTGCACATGGATGGAGATTATATTCTTATAAATTTATATAATTTATATAATTTATATAATGTATTTGCAGAAAATAAAACTATTACAACTTTTATTTATTTTTTAAGTTTATTTATTTTGAGAGAGAGAGAACATAAGCAGGGGAGGAACAGAGAGAGGAGAGAAAAATCCCAAGCAGACTCCTCCCTGTCAGCGCAGAGCCCCAATGCAGGGCTCGAGCTCCTGAACCGTGAGATCATGACTTGAGCTGGAATCAAGACTTGGATGCTTAACTGACTGAGCCACCCAGGTGCCCCTATAACTTATCTTTAAGAACAAGTAATTATGGAATTGTTATTCTTAGGCTTTGTCTTGGGATTTAGTTTTTAAACATTATTTTGGGGCGTCTGGGTAGCTCAGTTGGTTGAGCGTCTGACTCTTAATTTCATCTCAGGTCACTATCCTAGGGTCGTGGGATTGAGCCCTGCTTTGGGCTCTGTGGTGGGCTCCGTGCTGAGCATAGAGTGTGTTTAAGATTCTCTCTCCCTTGCCTTGTCCTCTCCCTCCCTCTTCCTTGATTGTGTGCGTGCTGTCTTCTAAAAAAATTATCTTGCATTCATACATTTTTTTCTTCTGTTTTTAAAATTTTCTAGTGCTAAAAACTGTCGAAAATCTTGGTGTGAGCCTTGTGAAAGGAACTGAGCAATACCAGAGTAAGTTGGAGTTTGAGATAAGAAGGCTCAAGTTTTCCTTCAGAGTAAGTAAAACTGGGAAAGAAATGTCTCAGTTTGCATATATTTATATACTGAGTCTTGGTTGTGGAAAAGATCTTGTATTAGGCACAGGGCTTTTAAAAAGACTTAAATAGACTGTGCCTGAAGGTTTGTCTGTAGTCCACTAGGAGTGATTGACGTATATAGTCAGATGATTATAATACGGCAGGATTTCTCTACTTCCAAACTACTGACATTTGGGGCCTGATAATACTTTGGTGTAGGGACTGTCCTGTGCACATTGGATGCTCAGTAGCATCTTTGGCTTCTACCTGGTAGATATCTCCAGACATTGCCAAGTGTACCCTGTGTACTATAGGATGAGGGGTGCTGTTATTAGATGTGTGTTCCAGGAACTCCAAGACCACATAGGATTACCCAGCCCAGATAGGGGAGGTTTGGGAAGGTGTTAAAGTTCCAGGTAGTGCTGGAACTGAATCTCGATAGCTGTGATCAGATTTTTATTTTGGGAATATAGCAGATTGAGAGAGCCATGTCTGGTAGGAGGAAAACCAAGTAGCTTGGACATAATGAGAGTGATTTGAGTTGGAGAAGAGGACTGGTATAAGGATATTTTTGAAGGTAGAATCAAAAGATTTTAGTGACTGATGATATGGAGGAGGGAAAAAAAGAGTTATTGAATGATACCTCAGGTTTCTGGTTAGGACAACTAACCAGAAATGGTGATAGTATTTTGAGAGGTGACATAAAGGAGGAGAAGTCAGTCTTGGAAGATGTTGAGTTCTAGACATGAATTCGAGGTGCTCATGGAAATGTGTAGTAGATAATGGGATATGCATACAGTTCAGACTTAGGAGACACCTGGAGTTGGGAGTGTGGATTTAAGAGGAAGGTTGGAATCCTCAGGAGGAGGGAAGTACTTGAGTGAGAAGATGATGGAGGACAGTATGTGAGGCATACCAGTATTTAAGGTAAAGTAGAACTGGGGGAGTCTGGGAAGGAGATTGAGGAGGAGCTGCCTGAGAGGTAGGAGATCAGCAGGGATAATAGTGGCATGGTAGCCGAGGAGGTTTGGAGTTCCTGTAATGATCATGGTGTAAATACTCGTACCGTAGGAATAACAACAGCAAGCATTCATATGATGCTTAGTGTATCCCAGAGTTTGTCCTAAGCACATTACATATATTAAGCCATGTAATACAGTTAACAGTCTTATGAAGCAGGTACAATTGTCATCCCTATTTTATAGATAATGGAACAGAGTTATCGATAGGCTAAGTAACTGGCCCAGGTTTATGAGATGGTAAATGGTGGAGCCAACATTAGAACTGGACATTTTGTCTCCATGGTGATACTCTTAATGACAAAATTTCGGAAGCTTAGGCTAATGTAAGATGAGTTGTACAGGATGCATTGGATTTATCTGCTGGATGGTGCCTTATAGATAGAGGCAGAAGCCAAAATGAGGACAGTGTTTGGAGGAGAGAGGTGGGTATGGAGTATGTACTCTTTGAAGATGGCTAGCTGAAAAGACAGGACAAATAGGCCCGAATAGAGAAGAATTTGTAGGGAAAAGAGAAGACCCACAAGAGGAGATACTTGATCATGCTTATAAGTTGAGTGAAGAAATCTGGAAGAGAAAAAAGAGAAGGGGAGCCTGAAGATACTTTGAGAGAGCATTTGATAAATCTGGATCCTTAGGAGCCAAGAGCAGATGGATTGCATGGTTTAGGTTTAGGGATGAGCTTATGCAAGAGGAGTGGGAGATCCTTTGTCCATAGAGATGGAAGGGAAAATAATACAGTGGATGCACAAGTGTACAGCTAAAGAAGTTGGCCTGGTGGCCTTTATTTTCTTTAAAGTAAGTGAAGTTACCTGTTGATAGAGAAGATGGTGTGGTAGGGAGCTCGGATCAACTAGTGAAGACCAAAACAGCTTTTCTAAGAGTGAGGAAAGAGAAGATTATGTGTCAAATCCCTGTTTTATTGCTTAATAAACTTTGTGACTCTAGAAGAATTTTAGAATATCCCCGTGCCTCAGTTGCCTCATCTTAAAACTTTTTAAATTAATATTTATATATTTTTGAGAAAGAGACAGAGTGTGAGCAGGGGAGGGGCAGACAGAGAGGGAGACAGAATCCAAAGCAGGCTCAGGCTCTGAGCTGTCTGCACAGAGCCCGACATGGGGCTCGAACTCACGAACCATGAGATCATGACCTGAGCTGAAGTCGGACGCTTAACCAACTGAGCCACCTAGGCAGATTCTTTATATTTAAAATAGGAATATAGTAGTGCTTACCTCATAGAGGTTTTTTTTAAAGGATTAAAGGGGTTAACAGATTAAAAATGCTATGGCAGTGCCTTAAGTGTACCTCATAAGTACTCAAGACCTATTTGCTCTTACTGTTTTGGACTTGAGTAAGGATTTCTTGGTGCTTGTAAAAGTCCAGTTCAGGTTAGAGGTTGTGAATTTTTAATATTAAAATTCTCAATAATTGTGTATTTTTTTCTCCCAGAGATTCTTTCTTGTTGGGAATACGACTATAGAGTGCAGCTGTAGATTTATTTAGAATCTAGGTTTTGCCAAATGATTAAATGAAGGTTCATGCCAGGGGTGGTTGAAGGGGGGCAGAACCCTGGATGTAGGCTAGGTAATACAGTAGTTAAGAGAGGAGTTAATAGGAAGAGAGAGTCCAAACCCAGGAGGTTTTGTTTGAGATCAGTTCAGGTCTCAGTGTCACTTGTTTGCCAGCATAAGCAAAATGATAATTATCTTTGAAAGCATATTATGAAATTGGTTTTTGAAACTTTTATTTTAGCATGGTTTATATTGACTCTGTTTTTCTTTATACCTCTTACCATTCTAATGAGTTTATTTTATTCATGTGTCATTATTTTTAAGGAAAACTTAGAAAATGACTATGAACGCCGAAGAAGAGATCATATTTCTCACTTTATTTTACGCCTTGCTTATTGCCAGTCGTGAGTATACACATTCTCCGAGTCAAAGCTGCTCTCTTGGGTTACAGATTGGTACATGGAAAGCTGACATGTATTGTGCTGCACACAGAAAAATTCAGAATAACATCAAAAATTGGTGGTTCATGGTTTGAACACTGTTTCAAATTGTTTGAAGCCAGTTGTTTAATAACAAAGTGTGAAAAAAATTCTGTTGTAAAACTTGCCTGTTGAAACACTTTTTAGTTTCATGGGAGAGGCTCTTCATTTGTGATTCGAAATTGCCGGGGCGGGGGGGATTTCAGTAACATGACTTTTTGATCCTGTTTTCCCAGAAAAAAGTGGCACCATTATAATGACTCAAGCATATACTTGAACTTGGTACAGGTGTAAGATATTTTCCCTTTGCTATTGGTTTCTTACAAGTCTGTAGTGCCACCCAGAGGGAGAAGGAGTTAGATGCCTTTTTTCCCCCCCAACTGTGTCTTTTTTTCTTGTACTAATTTTAGCTAAATTACATACTTATTGTAAGATTCTTTTCTGTTTCTTCCTAGTAAGAGACTTACCAAATGAGAATTTTGAATTGGTATATGGTATACTTTTTATCATAATAGATTGTTTACTCTCCCACCTATCCAGGACAACCTTTGGTCCTGGAGGTTTTCTTTTGTAAAGATGCATGTGCAGTTTATGTAATTTATACAGTGAATGAATTGCTGACCATCTGTGAAAGTCCCTTTGGAAAAAAAACTAAATCATATTTTACCTATAGTAGTATAGTTATTTTGTGACAACAATAATATTCATTATGTATTTTATGAATTTATATTTGTATGTTACCTTTTCAAAAATTGAGATATACTTGTACAAATTAAATTTTACGAAATTATTAACTATAAAGCTGTAAGGAAAGTTTACTTTCAGAGTTTATCTGATCATAATCTATTCAGATATAAAGTGACCTTTAAAAAATTTGGTGTTGATTGAGCACTGATGAAACCACCTTAGACTGAAGGAATGTCCCATTTTCTGACGTAAATGACTGTTTTGCAGTTAAATGTGATGAACTATTTTCTTTTATATTGTTGGATACTCAGCTAGGCTCAAGGTATTCTGTATTTAATTCTACACTCATAATATCTCTACCAGTGTTCAGCACATCCCTGAAGATTGTAGTATGTGGTATACTTTTTATCATAATAGAGGACTTGTGCGCTTTTAACTTCTGTTTGTTGGAATCTTGCTCATATTTGAAATTTATTTCACAATAATTTCTTGGATTTAGTAATCCATGAACTTTTAAAATAATCATTGAACTTTTCATTTATACTTATCGTTTCCATGTTTCCATTTCAGTGAGGATCTTAGACGCTGGTTCATTCAACAAGAAATGGATCTCCTTCGATTTCGATTCAGTATTTTATCCAAGGATAAGATTCAAAGTTTCTTAAAGGATAGCCATTTGCAGTTTGAGGCTGTAAGTATAGTTTTATAGCCATTTTCAGTTGTTTTCAGCAATCATCCCTTCCCATTCACCTTAAGTTCTAGTATTAATGTGTGGTATTCTTTTTCTTTACATTTTTTTCTTAAGTACTTGCCTGAAAGAATAGCTATTGCCTTTGCACAGCAATGAAACTTTGCCTTTTCATAACTAGAAGAAAAGGGGCTCCTTAGTACCAAAATCTCACATTTAGTTGCTTTATTAAATATGTGACTTGGGAAAGCATAAAAAGGTTTAATTTCTGAGAGTTCATCTTTAACTAAAATTTTGTAGGCTGAAAACTTAAAGCTAATAATATATATTAAAGAGAGTAGAGAAATGGTAGTATTTACTTCTCTTGATGACATTTAATTTAGACTTTATTTGAAAAGTCAGTTGTCGGTAAAATCTGAATAGTTAAATTATTATGTAGATGAATCTAATTTACATATCGTAACTATCGAAGAAAGAAGAAATGTGTGGGATATATTTAACAGCTATAAGTATTGTGGGTGGAAACAGGATTTTTTAGGTGAATCTGTGTTGTAGTGGGAAGGCAGAAAAATTCTGTTATGGAAGACAGACTCAGATGGTAGTAGCATTGGGTAAATCTTGATTTTTGGTGTTAGAATGAGTAACTTAAGGCCAAATAAAGTAGAAGTTGGAGTGAAATACATGGTCCTATCTGAGAAGTGGAAATGTGGACAGGAATGGTGTGGGTTATTGAGTTGGTGGAAAGAGATGGCATGAAGGGAAATAAACGTTTGATAGACATTCAGTGTCTAGCATGTGCTAGGGAGGCACTTTCAAGTTTCTCTCCCTTCTCATGAGAGGCCAGTGAGATTTCTAAATAACATCTCTGTCGGCATAAAAAAGTGTCAAGCTCAGATTCTGACCCAGGTCCCATGCAGTTTTCAAACTTTGTTTTAACTTAGATCCTTAGTGAAGTCCATTAGTGCTAATTCAATTATAGTTACTTTATCCTTTCATAAAAATAGTTTATATTTTCCTGTGGAAATGAATAGGGGGTGTCTTTGAGAAGAGCTATTATTTTATTCTGTGACGTGTCCATGTATTGTCAAGTGTAATTATTTAAAGCAAAAACCATGTTTCTTTAAAAAACTTTAAAATTTGAGGACTTGGGTGGCTCAGGTGGTTAAGCGTCTGACTCATGATTTCACAGTTCATGAGATTGAGCCCTGTGTTGGGCTGACAGTGTGGAGCCTGTTTTGGATACTCAACTCACCCTCTCTCTGCCCCTCCTCCACACGTGCTCTCTCTCTCTCTCTCTCTCTCTCTCTCTCTCTCTCTCTAAAATAAACAAACATTTTAAAAACACTTTAAAATTTAAGTGTAACACACACAGAAAAGTGCACAGATTGTAATTGTACAGCTCCATGAAGTATCACAAAGTGAACATTACCAAAGTTAATAAATAGAATGTTGATATCATCTGTGCACCTGATGCCTCCTCCCATTCACTACCTCCTGTCTTCCACTGAAAATTAGCCACTGTCTGACTCTTAATATCATAAGTTAATTCTGCCTGCTTTTTGGACTTAATATAAATGGTATCCTATGTCTGTCTTTGCCAGCTTTATTGAGACCTAATTGACATACAATATTGTGTAAGTTTAAGGTGTCCGATGTAATGATTTGATACCTGTTTGCATTGTGAAATGTTTTAGCACAGTAAGGCTAGTTAACACATCATTCGCCTCACATAATTACCATTTTGTCATGGTTATAGTGAGAACATGTAAAATTTACTCTCACAGCAACTTTTTAGTTGTATAATGCAGTGTTGTTAACTATATCCACCATGATATTCTACTGGAAGTTTGTACTCTTTTTTTTTAATTAATTTTTTTTTTTTAAGAGAGAATGGAAAGCAAGGTAGAGGAGGGGCAGAGAAGGAGACAGAGCACAAGGGAGGGAGACAAGATCCCAAGCCGATTCCATGCTGTCAGCACAGAGCCCAGTGTGGGGCTTGAACTCAGATATTGAGATCATGACCTGAGCCAAATTAAGAGTCAGATGCTTAACTAAGTACCCCGTGGAAGTTTGTATTCTTTGATCAACATCTCATTACCACCCCTCCCGGGCCGCCTGACAGGCACCATTTTTTTCTCTGCTTCTATGCATTTGGCTTTTTTAGATTTCACATGTAAGTAAGGTCACAGGTATAATATTTTTATAATAGCTTTATTGAGATAACATTTAAATACCTTGGAAGTCACACTTTTAAAATGTACAATTTATTGGTTTTTAGTATAATTACAAAGTTGTACAACAATCACCACTGTCTAATTTTAGAACATTTCATTACACTAGAAAATAATTTTAGACCATTTCATTATCCTACCCGTTAGGAATCATTTTTTATTTCTTCCTCTCTCATCCCTTGGAAACCACTAATCTACTTTCTGTCTCTCAGAATTTGCCTGTTCTGGACATTTCATATATGGAATCATATAACTTGTGGTCTTTTGTTACTAGTTTCTTTCACTTAGCATAAGTTTTTTAATTGTAATTAACATACAGTGTTGTGTTTCAGGTGTACAATATAATGATTTAGCAATTCTATACAATTCCGTGCTCATTGCAGTAAGTGTATCCTTAATCCCCTTTGTTTCATCCATTCTCCCATCTGTCAACCACCAGTTCTCTGTATATGAATCCGTTTTTTGGTTTGTCTCTTTTTTTCTTTGTTTCGTTTCTTAAATTCCACATATGAATGAAATCGTATGGTATTTGTCTTTCTCTGATTGACTCATTTCACTTAGCATTATTATCCTCTAGGTTCACCTATGTTATTGCAAAGGGCAAGGCTGAATTTTTTTTATGACTGAATAAAAATTACTTTTTTAAGTAATTTTTAAAGTAATTTATTGTCAAATTGGTTTCCATAGAACACCCAGTGCTCATCCCAACAAGTGCCTTCCTCTGTGCCCGTCACCCCCCTCACCCCCTCACCCCCCTCACCCCCCTCTCCCCCCTCTCCCCCCTCTCCCCCCCTCTCCCCCCTCCCACATCCCCCTCACCCTCAGTTTGTTCTTAGTCTTTGAGAGTCTCTTATATTTTGTCTCCCTCCCTCTCTGTGTCTTTTTTCTTTTCCCCTCTTCCCCTCCCCCATGGTTTTCTGCTGAGTCTCTCAAAATCCACCTATGCATGAAAACATATGGTGTCTGTCTGTCTTTGACTGATTTATTTCACACCACATCTTCTTTATCCATTCGTCTATACCACATCTTTTCAATCCATTCACCTATGGGTGAATACTTGGGTTGTTTTCATATCTTGGCTATTGTGAATAATGGTTTAGCACAATATTTTAAAGTTTCATCCATGTAGTAGCATGTATCAGTATTTCTTTCCTTTTTGTCAAATAATATTTCTCTGTTTGGCAATTGATGGATATTTGGGTTTCTGCATTTTGGCTTATAGGAATAATGCTGTAGTGAATATTTGTGTACAAGTTTTTTTTGTGGAAGTCCATTTATTTTAGGTATATATCTGGGAGTGGAATTACTAGGTTGTAGGGCAATTAATTCTGTGCTTAAACTTTTGAGGAACTGACAAACTTTCTCAAAGTGACTGCCCATTTTACATCTTAGTAGTGTATGATGGTTTCCCTCTCTCCACATTCTCATGCACAGTTGTTACTTGTTTTGGAATGTAGCCATCCTAGTGGATGTGAAATGATAACCTCACTGTGGTTTCGATTTGCATTTCTCTAATAACAGTGATGTTGAGCATCTTTTCATATGCTTCTTAGTTATTTGTATATCCTTGGGGGAATGTCTTTTCAAATCCTTTGTATAATTTTAATTGAGTCTTATTTTTATTGTCAAGTGTTAATTCTTTGCATATTCCGGATGCAAGTCCATTGTAAGATCTATGATTTACAAATATTTTCTCCCATTCTTAGGATTGTCATTTCATTTTGATGGTTATCTTTTGCAACACAGAAGTTCATAATTTATATGAAGTCTCATCTATTTTTTTCTTTTGTACTTTTGGTGAGAAATCTAAGAAGGCTTTGTGTAAAGGAAGGGCATGAGGATTTACTCCTATGGCTTTCTCTGTGAGTTTTATAATTTTAGTTCTTATATTTGGGTCTGTGGTCCATTTTGAGTTAATTTTTTTATATTATATGAAGTAGGAGTCCAGCTTCATTTTTTTCCACGTGGCTATCCAGTTCTAGCATCATTTGTTCAAACAGCTATTCTTTCCTCATCAATTGTTATTCTTGACTATAAGTTGGTTTATTCTTGGAGCTGTCATTTTGGCAACACTGTGTGGTCTTGAATGTTGATTACTGTAGCTTTGTAGTAAGATTTGAAATTGAGAAGTAGGAGTCCTCTGTATTTTTTTTTTCAAGATTATTTTAGTTATTCTAGTTCCTTATTTTCTTAAGAATTTTAGAATTCACTTACCACTTTCTACAAGTAAGTCAGCTGGGATTCAGACTAGGATTGCAGAGAATTATGTAGATCATTTTAGGGAGTATTGCCATCTAATAAGTCTTATTCATGAACATGGGATGTTTTTAATTTTTTTATTTTTAAATTATTTTTAAATTTTTTATTAGAGAGACAGTGCAAGTGGGAGAAAAGGGCAGAAGGAGAGAGAGGGAGAATCCCAAGCAGGCTCCATGCTCAGCATGGAGCCCAATGTGGGACTTGATCCCATGTCCCTGGGATGATAACATGAAGTGAAATCAAGTTGGACACTCAACCAACTGAGCTATCCATGTGCCGTCCTGTCCTTTATTTCATAAGATTTTCTTTAATTTTTCTCAACAAGATTGAGTGCTATTTTTGTTAAATTTATACCTGAGTATTTTATTTCTTAATGTCATTGTAAGAGTTGTTTTATTTCATTTTTGGAGTGTTTATTGCTAGTAGTTAGAAGTCCAGTTGATTTTTGCATGTTGATCTTGTATCCTGCAATCTAATGGAACTCTGTTAGTACTAATAGGTTTTAGTGGATTCCTTAGAGATTATTGGAGGCTACTTTTGATTAATTTCCCTAGCTAGAATCTCCAATATAATGTCGAATAGAAGTGGCAGTAGTGGGCATCCCTTATTTTAGAAGGAAAGCATTCAGTCTTTTACCATGACCTATGATATTAGATATGTGATTTCTGTAGATGCCCTTTATCAGATTGAGAAAATTTCTTTTTAATTGTAATTGAGTATTCTCATCATGAAAGCGTTGGATTTTGCCATGTGCTTTTTCTGCATCTGTTGAGATTATCATAGTTTTGTCTTTTATTAATATTATGTGTTGTATTAATTGGTTTTTGGATGTTAAACCAACCTTGCTGGTATATTCCTGGGATAAATATTCCTTGGTTATCCTGTATGATCCTTTTTATATGTTGCTGGATTTGATTTGCTAGTATTTTATGTAGGAGTTTTGTGTTTATTGATAAAGGATGTAAGTCTGTAGTTTTCTTTTGATGTCACTGTCTAGTTTTGGTATTGAGATAATGTTGGTCTCATATTAGTTTCAGGGATCCTTTTTATTCCTATACATTTGGTAATGATACCCTCTCATTTTTTCATTGCTGATTTTACTAATTGAAGTTTTTTTTTTTTTGTCATTGAATTAAAGGTTCGTCAATTTTGTTCATCTTCTCAAATAACTATCTTTTGGTTTTATTTTTCTCTGTTTTTCTATTCTTGTGTCTTTAATTTTTGTTATTATTCTCACTTATCAATCTTTATTATTTCCTTCCTTCTGTTTGCTTTGGGTTTAGTTTGCTCTTCTAGTTTCTTAAGGTCAAAGT